>OU696669.1:22051916-24551916 GCA_916049575.1 Ancistrocerus nigricornis | reverse complement strand
ATCAAGACAAGACAAGTATATTCGATTCTTGTCTCGAATCCATCACTATTATCTACTATCCTTAGAATTGATATCAAGCGATAAAGACATTATCGGTGAAATTACGTGTCGCGCGTTAATCCCTCCCTTTTTCCATTTCCCTTGGTTATTGTCTTCCTTCGTAATTATAATATTCTAACGCGTTAACGTATTCGTGTGAGTGCGTACACGCATACACGATTCGCGAGCACACAAAGTGTAATCGTGGTATAAAGAGCGCAGGGCAAAGCTCGAGCGCTCAAAGACTTTTCATGTTTATGGCATACGCGTGATTATAGTTCGCATTTACGTAGCGATTATTCGCGTTCAAAGGCGGACACGGAAACACAGCGACGTCCGCAGCACCGGGGAGAAAAGGAAAGAAATCCTTTTCCGAGTCGCGCGACTACGGAGATTCGTAATTGAAAATATCGAACGTACTTGCTGTTTTATGTAACGTGAAAAAGATACGTTCGAATTATAAAGAAATAAATTTGCCTTTATTTACGTCTCTCTATTCGTCAAGCCTACCAGAGCGAAGAGGAAGCTCTCAACGTTTCCTGAACTAATTAGCGACGATTAGTTAATGATGAAAGGGCCTCTATGTTTCGCACAATAGTTTACAAACAAGCATGTTTCGCAGCAAACGTGCATCGTCTGAGCCTGCTGTCGGATAATCCAACTCTCTTGGAAATGGCTTATCATTACGTTAATTACAACGAAGAATTAGTAACAAGGATTACGTTGTATAAAAAAGGAGAGCTTTGTTGGCAGTTTTAAAGTGGATATTTGAAAAACGTCATAGATTTCTTACGCTTTTTCTCTTTCACTCTCTTCCTAGTGAAGAAATTTATATGCATATTGCTCGGACGTAACTTCGGCTATTTGTCAGAAGCGAAGTAACGTAACGACGTTATCAGTTTACGAATATTCTCACGGGTTTGCGCGTCCATTACCGAGTAGCTTCTAATTGGTAAAAGAAAGCTATATAGACACCCAGTTTCTTCTTTCCTTCTCTCTCTCTCTCTTTTTCTATATACAAATGACATATTACTCATCTCACCTCGGGCTACACGTCGATCCTTCCTTTTGTCGAATCAGCTATCCGTCTTGCAAAACCCTACGCGCTGTCAACGGTAATTTATAACGGGAGGCTGCTGCAAATAACAGCATCCAATTACCGTTCGAGTCTCGTTTCAAACGGCGAGTGTTAACGCATCCATAAAGTATGACCGCCCTCCCCGATCGCTTCTGGTCACGTTAAGAATTACGACAACGAGAATAACAATCGACGCCTCGTTCTATGTCGTCGTTGTTTACCGTGGAAATTAGTCTCGTCTCGTAAAAAAATATATTTAGTGACGATAAATATACGAGGTAAGGTTCCCTTCCTTTCTTGGAGAGTCATCGACCCGTCTCGATATTCTCCTTTCGTGACGAAACGACGTAGACTTTTCTCTGGCTTATAACCGGTGACCTTGAAAGTTTGTTCGCAATCGAGCAAGTCAGAAATATATATCAGGGATAAGGACGACGAAGAGGCTGCTGCCACGACGACTCGAGTCGCGTTGATATCAACCTTCACCCATACCTCCCTCTCGACCCTTCTTGCTTTCTTCTCCACTTTCGCAGAGCCATTAACTATCCGATTCCGTGCGAGATGCACCTGCCGTTGCGTTTTTAAATCTATTTCCGAGCGATCGCGTCACCGCTCGTCGACGATTATTATTCCGTAAGACGATTCCTACGCGTAGGGTAACTCAACGAGGTGTGAACTTCGAGGAAGAGTTTGATTATTTGCTTATATTATATTATAATTTGCTTATATTAACTTTTAAAAAATTGATCAAATAAACTTGAATTTTTGCAAGCACGTAGAAAGATTAGTTTGCTATATATCGTAGCTTTTTTGGTTAACAATTATCAGAATCTTCAAAGTTACAAAGCAAATAAAAAAAGTCATTTTTTCAACTTTTTTATCAGAGCTAATAATGAAAATGTAAAAACCTTGGCCTTATAATGTCGTGTGAGACTCGTTGTACAAATTCCGAGATTAGGATAAAAAGCACAAGTCAAACTCATGGTTCAATTCTTCCAAGTTTATTTTTTTTATTTATTTGCTTTTTAGTGTTCATTAGTCTCTGTTTGGACAAGCTTATGATTCATTTTTCCTAAATTTCTAGTATTAATTTGATTGATTGTCGGATTAAATCTTAAGGCAAGGGGTTAAACAACTCGATGAACTCTACATACCCACAAAGTTTCATTAAAATCAATATTTCCGGGTTAGGAATGTTCCCTTGTAAGGTATGACAGTATATCATTTGTTTTTCTAAATGTATTTTAAATGATAATAACATTGAATACGAACTAGATTTTATTAGCTTCCGCAAACCGTGGAATTAATAAATAGATTGTCAATGAACATTTGTCAAAAACATGACACTAACGTTAAGCCGAATTTATTTTAACCTAGCTTCTTGCATTAACAAAACGCAGTATAGGTATTACAAAGACTTAACGATTGTTCAACCTTTCTCAATCTATCCTATAAAATTTCTTTTCCAAAGATACTTATACCTTCTATAGATTCTCACAAATTTGCAATCAATCGTAATGCGATACAGGTCGATCTCGTGGTAAGAGCGCTCAAACGCATTAGCTTCTACTTTCTCTCTCTCTTGTAAGAAGAAGAAAAGCTTATTTCCTACCTCCTCGTATCACATTTCTAAGAAGATAGAGTGCGTTCGGTGTTGCTCTTATGGAGCGTATTTAATGTCAGTTTGGTTAGTTAACTAAACCGAGCGAACGAGGTGATCTCTCGCGAACTTCAATTAGCTCCTTGATAAGCCTCGTTGGTGACAAGTCTCTTCCTCTTTTGCTCGAAAGAATCGATCTATCGGTTGCAGAAACGTGGCAAGGTAAAGTGATTTCTGCACCCGCATATATCGAGTCGTTTGCCAGTCCGTTCGTATTTCTAACGGCTTTACGCTTCGATGAATGCCATTGTCGCGAATAATAGGGACCGCGAAGCGATAGAAAGAAAGCATAAGATAAAGTGCTAGACTGGTTCGTTAGTGGAGTGGAACGTCAGTCCAGCTCGAAACGGTCGAGGTGGACTTGCCGAGAAATGTCGATTTTGTTGTCATAGAAAACCTCACGTTCTCGACGTGTGTATAAGCGTGAAATAATAAATAAATAAAGCTCGGATAAGATCGCGGTCGAATCGATGCTAAAAATAAGATCGAGCTTGGATCCGTGTCGCGGATTCCGGTCGATGCCACAGTGGGCTATTTGGAATAATCACTATAATTATTATTATTTCTGTTACTATTGATATGCATTGATTTTACCTTCAAAAACTATAAACATATATATAAAAAGTTAAATAATGATAAAAAAAATCATAAATTCTATTCGGAAGAATTTTGTCCGCCTAGATCGTCCAAATTGCCCACTGTGCGATGGTGTCCTCGAACGTAGAGTGATTTAAGCTATTTCTCTAATTTGGTTAAAAAAAGTAGAATATTTTGATCGATTTAGGTATAATTACAAATCTACATTTCATTATCATTTGTATATTCTCGTTTTTAATTATTTAACATCTCTACGATAAAATATAATTTCGAAACTTACAAAACTTTAGTCATTTAAACTTTATGGTATTTATATCAAGTCGACCTGAAGCAAATGAAGAACTTTTTTATAATCATAAAGAAAAGTGAATTTCTTACATTACTAGCTGGCGTGTACTGTTCTTAAAAAATGAATTGTTCAATTCTGCCTATAGATTTCATGATCGATATGAAGGTATACATGAACAGCGTGCTCATTATAATCTTCCCACGCGTTTATCTCGTAAGGCAATCACTGTTTGAAAAAATGTTTCAAACAAAACTTACTTTGTTTTAAGCAAGACATTCGGTTATAGACACAATCTTTTTCTAAGTGGGCACTTCCGAGATTTTATGGTGACCATTTTTTTCTAAATAGATCTATGCATTCCTTTAATATAAGAGAATGCATGAGATCACCGATCGTTTATAAGATCGTTAAATCCACCATTTTTAACACACTATTCCCATCCTATTTTAACCGACGCAAATCGACCCTCGGTCTTTTTTCAAAAAATTCATAACTCAGCCATTCGTTCTTACTCCGAATTTCAGTGACTTTCTTTTTCACATTAGTAACGTCATGCCTCCGAAAGGAAAATTAATCATTATAATTTGGGTTGGAAGGTATCGAGGATCGTAGACTGGATACGCTTGCGTCCATTAATCCGCGTTTAAGAGAGAGAGAGCGCGCACAGACGTGTCCGTCGAATGAGTTCCTCTCGTGAATAGCGTGGAGTTATAAAGATGAGTCGGCGTATTCGCAAAAGGCAAAAGGGGAGGCGAAGGGGGGGGACAGGGGATAGAATTCTAGCGGTCGCAACGGACTCGCTCGACGATTTTCAACGGGTCTCGAGATCGCTCGTTCAAGAGAGGAGAGAGAATGAGCGACAAGGAGGTAAAGGAGAGAAGGGCGAACGCGATACGATGAATGCGATCATTGTGTGTTATTCTTTGTCGCTTGCGATACCGATACTCGCGTGCCTTCCTCTGCAAAAAACTCATAAAATAAACGACGAGAACGGATCGCTGAACGCACCAACTGCGATACTTCCATGAAACGTATCAATGAAAATGCGATAATTGGATAATTATTATTGAAGTAGAATCGTGATTGATTCTTAGCATCGGGTTTGAATAGTTATATTATTAAACGTCGTTAGAATATGCACAATTTTTAGTTTCACTTTCTACTCGATCTTATCTTATTTTTTTATTTATTTATGGATATGTTGCAATATCTTGCAGCTGCATGGCTTGTGCTAGCACATACGTGTACTTATAGGAAATATTTGTACCTATGATGTATAAATTCGAATGACATCCAAAATCATTTGAACAATCATGTTTTGAAGAAAAGGTAGTTAATTTTTACTATTTTTTGCAAATATAGATATGAAATGGACTTCATAGCGGGACTCGTACAAAAATTTATCGAAGGTATACATAAGTTATATACAGGGTGTCCGCTTTCATGTGGTCAAGCGAAGGACTACTTGTACACGTTAATGACTTGAATCGAATTGTCTAATACCATTTTTCGAAATTCGTCTCAGTTAAATAGTTATTAACTAACAAAGATCAGCCAATCACGACGAGACGCGACATGTAACGTTGTTTATCGTGGATTGCTCCTCCTACCGCTTCGTCTCTTGCCTAGCTGCGAGCTCGAGTGAACCGCCTTCTTTTGCTAATCGACGTAATTGACCGATCTTTGTTAATTAATAATTCGTTAACTAAGTCGAATTTCGAAAAATGGTATTAGACATTTCGATTCAAGTCATTGATGTGTACATGTAGTTCTCCGCTTGACTACATGGAAGCGGACACCCAGTATATATGAATTGTACCTCATAGCAGGAATCATACAAAAATTTATCAAAGGTATACATAAGTTATATACAAGGTGGACCAGTAACTGTTAGCAAAATCTTCTCAATAGAAATACCTTTTTACAGGTTATACGGATAAAGAACTCCCAATAGACATAAAAGTCAAAGATCATTTCTACCCATACGGTGGTTAACGCGTCGATATTTGAAAAGAGTTTCTCGAATGAAATCCCGCTCGTTAACGAGAGTTCGAAAATTGTATGACCAGTTCTGCGTGCTTACAAAGACAAGGTCTGATGGTAGCGGGACGATAGAAAAGGAAGAGGGTGGAGGCAATGGCGTAGCGCAGCAGTTACGGTAAACGGTCTTCCGTTTCCAATTTGATTTTATCTATTCCCAGGAGTTTTCGAAACATCCGCGGCAGTGCGCGCGCGCAAGCGCCCGTTCTCCAAGTTAACTCGTTGTCAGAGACAGAGTTTGCGAACTGGGTCTCCATATTCTTGCCGCTCGCTCCTGCAATTTCTCGTGAGCGTAGTTTGTACCAAAGCGAGAGACAGAGGAGTAAGAGGGACAAAGAGTGAGAATGAGAAATAGACAGAGAGAACGAGGTGAAGAGCCGTATTGTTTCTAGCAGCTCCAACGTGGGAACAAGTCGCGTTTATTGCTCGAACGCACAGCACCGAAACGCGCCTACCATACGTTTCTTCTTACGTTTCGTGAACACTATGAATGAAACGTTAAGCTAATGCGTTCGCGAACTGCTAGCTATTCAATGATCGTGGATCATTTTTGATGAACGTTTAACGAAAAAGGGAGTAGGAGAGAGTTGTCGATCGTCCAACTTGCAAAACTCTAGTTAATTAATTCGAGCGGAAGAACTAGACGTACGATGGATGAAGGACATCGTGAGAAGGAGAGAGAGAGAGAGACTGGTGTCGTACGCGTTCGTCAACAAAGAGCCGAGCAATTAATTAACCGAAGTGGCTCCGGCCACGACCGAAGCGCATTGTTGCGGTCCTCCCGAGGCATTGTCCTTCCACCGGAATGGAACATCTCCTCCCAGTTTCCTTTACACCCTCTACGCTCCTTTCCCCCAGACCCTTCCTTCCTTCCTTCCTTCCTTCCTTCGTTCACCTATCCATCAGCTTATCCACTCGTCCATGCTATCCTCATCTTGTTGGCAATAACCTAGAAATTTATTAGGAAAGTGATAATAGAATGAAACTCGTCCAATAACAGTGTGCCAAGTAGGTACACATTGAAAGTATCATGAGAGAAAATATGCGTTAACGCGCATTCACTGGGACGCATAGTAAATTTCGGACGAGAAACCAACAAGAAGCAAACCACGATGAAATTTGCTGGACCTAATTATGCGTTCGTTATAAATAATGACGAGGGATTGGCAGATAGCCAACTTCCGTTCTCGTTCGCCTTTACTTTTGTTCTCTTTCTCTCTCTCCTTGCTTTCTATCCTTTCCCCTCTCTCTTTTCTTTACTATACTTAAGACTATATTTTGATCGATTCAACGAATATGCGGTCACTTTTTATGCTTCTTCTTTGACTTCTATATTTTATTAGGTTAGGAAATTTGAATATCTGAAAAATTCGATACCAAAGCAATTTAATATAAAAGCGTTAATAAACCTGTGAACAAAGAATCCATGCAAAAAGTCGTGGAAGATATTAGAAGACATTGAGATATAATTTCCTTTAATTCGCTAATGGTAGGGTAATATGGCTCGACTCGTTGATGGTCAATATAACCCGAAGCCATAATACCCTACCACGTATTTATTCCGGTAATTATTTGTGCTCGTAAAAAGAATCATTTCCAGTTACATTTTCAAATTATAATGAGTTTAGTTGTTATCCGACAACTAAATAGTTTCTTGATTATAATAAACGCTAGAGACTGACTTCAAGTCTTTGGTCTTCATGTATTGTTCATCCAGTGAGCATCTGTACACGTTATATCCATTAATATAATTTAATTCCTTCCATGTATGTTTGGTTTACTTATTTATAATATAGTATCACAGCTAACAATAATTTTTTTTTTTACAATATAAGTAATGATATATCACTTGAAATGAAATGATATGATATTGGAAATATGGTGCCTCAGAGGAGACAGCAGAGTGCAAAAGTTTAACCTTATGCCTAATACCTATACCTAATAATTATTACCTTGTAATATTTATAATCTTTAGTAATAAACCACGAACTCTCTTTATTAATACATTAATTCTCAACCTTCTTATATCGTTCATTCTTTCACAGCGAAAAAAACCTCAGGCAAGAAATTTAAAAGACCACCGTCCGTTGCATAAGGACGAAGTGTTCTAGGCGGAATTCCACGATTGGAATCAGCGGCGATCTCTTCGTGCAACGCCGAGTGAATGGCAAAAGATCAAGAGACGCGATGGGATTGGAAGACGAAAGCTTGCTCGCTCGCCTATCGATTGCACGAGCCATCATCGTCGTCCAATATCGCGAGAAAGCTTCCAATCCGAAATGCGTGGCAGAAATGGCGCGTGCCTCGAAGCCCGAGACGCTCAGAAATCGTCCTTTTCCTTTTTTCCATCCTCACGCTTTCGCGTATCTCCCTTTTCTCTCTCTTTCCCTCCATTTTCTTCCTTCGCTCCAATCGGAATGAAAGCTCGCGCTAATGCAAGCCAACGGGCTTGAACGGACCACGAAGCGCATAGTGGAACTAAGAGAGGGTGAGACTCGAGACGAAAAAAATGTAATTACAGCAGAGAATGATAATGAAGTTTACATTTTAATAACCCCAACCGCGTCGGCAGATGGCCCAAATGCGATATTAATATCCCGTGCCACCTATACCCGCGTTTACGGGCTGCCACTTTGTCCTCGTTCTATGATAATACTCCTTTGGTAAGAAAAATGGATGGAAAGGTGTCTTTTCTACCCTTCGAGTATCGCTACCCTTTACAACGAATGTTTGCTTTGGAAAGCGATACTTTTTCTTCGCGAGCAGACCTAATGCTTTACTTTATCAATTACAAAACGTCGATGCTCTTTCCAGGTAGTTGTCGTGCGAACACACTTTTAAAACTGCATGTTCGGAAAAGTGATATTTAATTATTGACAGAATTTCATATTTTCACTATAGTCATGTTTGAAATTTAAAAAAAAAAAAAACTTTTATACTTCCAAAAATTTGCAAAAAGTTAATATATACAATACATAAACTTCTCTTTAATCAAATAAATAAATAAATAATGCTAATGGTCTTGCGAGATAATCCATAGAAAAAGGAGAAACTGTAAAAAATTCACTATAGTCCTGTTTGAAATTTAAAAAAAAAAACTCTTTTACTTCAAAAAATCTACAAATAGTTATATAGAATACATAAACTTTTCTTTAATCAAATCAATAAATAAATAATGCTAATGATCTTACGAGGTGATCCATAGAAAAAGGAGAAACTGTAAAAAATTCACTATAGTCCTGTTTGAAATTTAAAAAAAAAACTCTTTTATTTCAAAAAATCTACAAATACAATACATAAACTTTTATAAAGTTATATACAATACATAAACTTTTCTTTAATCAAATCAATAAATAAATAATGCTAATGATCTTACGAGATAATCCATAGAAAAAGGAGAAACTGTAAAAAATTATTCCTTCGATCGATAGTTTATTACCCATAAGTGACCGATCACAATTTAGAACGCTATCACTTAATTCATTTTCTAATGGACTTCTCAAACTTCCATAAATTTCATACGGCAAGCAATTAAAATCCCGAGATGAAGCAATGGGAAAAGATACTCGAAAAGATGATCGTTTCTTCTGGAAGCGTTAGAGGTCTCCGAAATGGGCTGGAATTTTTTCCTCGCCGCAGGTGTAAACCCGCGAGGAAAAGAAGAAGAGGAAGAAGAAAAGGTCGGTCCTCGCCAGGCTTATTGCGTTCGAGAAATAATGCGGTGGACGAGCATCCGTAATACGTTCGCGGAGTCGTCACAGTCGAGAAGCAGCCTCCGGGCTCCGAGCGCGACAACGACGACACGAATCTAATTTATAAGTTATGAGTCCAAGAGAGCGCAGACTCTCCCCGCGTGTCGCATCTTGACGATCCCTTCTCTCTCTCCAGTTTCCTTTCTCGTCCACACGCCGAACTCGGACTTTCAATTTGCGACTCGTGAGTCACGCGAGAAAGCCATGTCGCTGTTTGCCGCTCGAACGTCACCGCAACTTCCTTCGCGAAGGGTTTCTCCCCTCGTGTTTTCTTTATTTCTTTCCCTACCCTTTCCATCTCTCTACTCCATGAAAAATGGAACGACGAAGAATTCTACACGTTATACGAACGATCGAGCGTGATGGACCAGCAGGATAGTCTCGTCTTATCCACCGTCGCGTAATTTAAATTCCGTGGTGTAGGGTATCTACCCTCGTTTGTCCCGTTCGAAAGGAAGAAGTTTTACTCGCTTTATCTACACTCTCGATCGACTCTCAGCAGCGAAATCTCTCTTCTGGGTTTTAGCGTCAAGATTTTCCTCGGTAATTATCGAATCACAATGAGGGAGAAGGAAGCGAGCGATGGAAGGAGAAAAAAAGGGACGTGGAATAAGAGGAGGAAGCCCTAGTTGCAAAAGTAAATGGCTAACGGCAAGAAGTAAGCGCCTGGAATGATTAGAGAGCTCGCTGTAAAAGATACCGTTCATTAAGTCATTTTGCACGGTTGTTCAACCTCCGCCCACGCCGTGTTCGCCCTTAGCGGATGGTGCAAAGCAAACCTCGAACTCCACTTACTAAAAAGTAACGTTAGCTCAGACCGGAGAATCTTTCAACAAAAAAAAAAAAGAGAGAGAACCAAAAGGGAAAAAGGAGAAAGAAAAATGTTTATTAAAGTTTCTTTTCAGTAGATAAAACTGTGGATATACACATCGTTATTAAAAGTTGGAAAATTAAATTAAAATAAAGATATGGTAAATAAAGAGTAATTTATCCGTTATAAAGTATTGCGTGTAGTAACCGTCACTGGTGGGTAAAATTTTGATGTATATTGGGTGCTGTTATATTTAAAATGAAATAAAAAATTGTATATAACTCTGTTACCGTTCGTCGTTTAATAAAAATGTATAAAACACGAAAGGTCGACAATTACTTTTTGTATCATTTTGGTCTCGTGGAATTTTTCAATAAGACTAAAACAAAGTATAACATGGATGATTCTTTTCGTCCACAATTTTACGAAAATTTGCTTAAGGTCAGATGATTTTTCGACGAAAACCGATAATACGAAAAAGCTTCGACTCTAATGAACCCAAAGCACGGGTCTCGCAGGCTAACCGAAATTTGTATCGAGATCTGTTCCTGGAACACGAGGGAAACGGAGTAATCCTCGATAAAATTTGAATAATCCAGTGTTCCCGATAACCGAGTACCCGCGATACGCGTCGATAGCGCACTAGAGGCGAGGATCCAGGCCAGTGGGAAATTGTGTCTGCTAGCGCGAGGATTTTCCTACGATTTCTTTTATTATCCTCCTGCTGCCTGAAATCGATCCAAGGGCGCTTACTTTTGGGATATTGGACTCGTCTTTCGAAAGTATGTACCTACCTAAGATGTGAAGAATAAATCAGACGTACGATAAGGATAATTGTTTCTAATAAACATGATAAAAATCTATGAAGGTAATAATAAATTCATATATGAGTACAAATACAACTAGATTAGTTGTTATAGTATAACAACTAATTTGGTGGTGATCAACGAATCGCGAGGTTCCCCAGAATGAAGAGCAAACAATGCTGTAGGATAAGAGCTCTAGGACGATTTCAAAGGCGATGTTTACTGCTCGACGATCCTAGACCGTTGGAGGAACAATAACAATGTTCTAGGAACGTTCGTCTACGATAAACTCGTAATGAAAATATTCTCTTTAAAGTTTGCAATAACAAGAAACTTTAAAATTATCGCTATTATGTTAGTGTATTAAACTTGGAGTGAAGATGAGTACGAATAAGGTTTTAGCTAATGATTTTTATTTAATATAGTCTTTACTTGCCACGTGATACATTTATTCTTATCAGACGTAGGGGAAGAGTAGCATAAAAGAGCCACTATCATTTACACAGTAGTTTTCGAACGAATGTTGAACGAATTATAGTGTTTAACCCTTTGACTACGGCAGACTTTGGCACGCACTGGCCGTACGGTACGGTACGAATTCACTCGCGACGTCCACTGGGTACGGCGAAATTTTTCGTTAGACATGCATTTCTGAGGAAGTATATTAAAATATTCAAAATACTGACATTTATTACATTAAACGAATATTACTCGAAGTGAACATTAATTTTAAGCTGTTTTTAGATAACAATATTTTATGTTTTTAAATAATAATGTTTAATAATACAACATGTGTCGGACGCCAATAGGCGTCAACAGTAGTCAAAGGGTTAAATAGCAACACTGGTTGCTAGTTAAAATAGCAAAAACTTTACTAGTTTTTAAAAAACTAATTCGTCGAACATTCGTTCAAAAACTACTGTGTAAATGATAGTGGGTCTTTCAAAAAGTGGCTCTTTCATGCTACTCTTCCCCTACAATACTTAAGACCGGAAGAAGAAAAGGAAGAAAAGCAATTATTCTAAATACGACTAGGTGGCTTTACTCTACGCAATATCCTTGCACGATTAAATTTAAAACTATACATATAATAAGGCTGGTGATTACGATCTCTAACATATTAGATAACAGTTAATTTCCTTCTTTTCATTAACCTTTCGTGTACCAGATGGCTAAAAAGCCTGTCCTATACTAGGTGGGGTGTGACATACCCAAAAATGTAAGATGTAATAAAACTAGTTTGTTTCAATTATTTGAGTGTTTTGTTTATGGAATAATATTTGTACATTGTAATCAATAAGTTTAAATAAACAAACGAAGTAATTTAATATTTTTATTAGTTTTATCAAAAAAAAGAACAGAAACATTTGTTAAATAATTATGAATTTTCGAGGACTGGGGTATGTCATACCCCACATAGTACACGAAAAGTTAAAATACACAACGTCAAAGAAATCAATCGTCTCTCGAAAAAAATGCATATTCAAATCGCTGTAATCCCCGAATAAACACAGCGTGGACGTAATTGGCACGTTATCAATCTTATACCCCCTTTTGACTCTCTCACTTTCGCTTACTCTCCTCCATCTTATCCAGCCAGATACTTAACATAGTTAAGCCGAATGGACTTACTCGCGCGGTTCGATTCGGTAGTGGCCACAAACGAGCAAGAATGACCTCTTCCGAAGGGCTTCCAGCAATATCGTTAATCTTTGCTATTGACGCCTTAACTAATGTTTGCCAGAAAGAAGGAGAGGGCAAAAGTTCGAAGAGGAAGGTAGGAGAGCACGTTGTTCGGCAATTCCGTGAGTCGATAGCCATTATCATATTCCTCGCGTATCATATCGAATTTATGGCTAATAAAGGCCGATCGAATAACAGGCCCGAACCGGGCCCCCGAGGGCCGAATCGCAAACAACCAGTATCCTTTCTCTCTCTCCTTCCTTCGCACACAATCTTTTTCATACGAATACCTACACACACACAGACGTATCCAAGCTCGTTCGCCACCAGCATCGACGTGACTCTGGAGAAGCCAGCTTTATAGTCATGGCAGTTGGCAGTAGTGGCAATTGATATGCGCACCATTGATATATGGGAGCATATTTCACGAGGTTGGCAGACCTGCGAGAGAGCTCTCCGGTTTGTTATCTCTCGCGTCTCTCGCTTTCGACCCTCCAACACGCGCGTGTCCTCACGCTTTTCCCATGTGCTCGTGCACACGAATCATCGTCTCTCTTTCTTCTTCCTTCCTTGGCATCATCCACGGAGACTTTATTTTGGCTCGTCCAGATCGGCTACCAATATGCCCGATGAATTATACCTCAACCTTTGTTAAGATCACTGACGTGTCTTTGATTGGAACGAGCGTGTACCTATACACCTTTGTACATTCGTATATAGTCGTACACCGTCTCGTTCAACGAGATACGAGCAACCTTTGACCAAACCATCGCTGACCACTCGTTTCACCGATCGTATCCACCCAATGGAAAAAAATTTACTCAACAAAACCTGAACGTATGTACACGCGAACGTGAGAAAAGAGACCGATCGTTCGGTACCGACTCCTTCTCCGTTACAAATTAAAATACCGATACGTGAGTTATATGCATGCGTTCTTTAGTGTATTCTCTTACACCTTTCGAACGTTTCAACGAGGAAAAAATGTCATTGGACCATTTTCTGACGTTGAGAGAGAGAGATATCGGTGCCGTAACCTTTCGAATACTTTGCTACAAAACGCGACTCGATGACTCCTCTCGTTGAATAAATGCATGAGTTACATGTACGTACAATCGGCAATAAATTACTGCTTGGACTCGTTGCTGTCGTTAAAGTCCGTTCCGTGCGAGCGAGCAAAGCTATTCATTGTCACCGCTGTGTGAAAAATCATGGTGACCGAGAGATCGACGTCTTGTCTTCTCGATTGATCTTCGATCGAAGCAAGAAAACCGTTTCGTATGGTGTATCTTGTTTATACATGGGTATGCAGATATGTCTGTTATATCTATCAACGAAAAACGGCTTATCTCTGCAGATATGCGAGACACATGCGAGACTAGGTAGGTATACGCGTGTATTGCACCTATCAATGAAAAATGACGTATCCGTACTGGACTTACGTTTCTGTAAATGACAGACTGATTACGATCCATATCTTCATAAGTTTGCTTCAAGAATTGTATGATACATATTATACGTTATGAATGGTTGTTTTGATTGATAAAGTTGATACATGTGCTCGGATGAGAGATGTTTATTAGTATATTGAAAAATAATTGCTGATACACTGAAACATTTTTTCATAGGCTTATAAAGCATATGATTGTCAACAAATTTGATTTATCGTTTATTTAATTCCGTTTACATTCCATTTTTTTAGCTGTTCCATTTTCACTTTGAGCTGTTATCAGGATTTTGCTATGAGAGATGGACAGGAGTTCTTCATCCTTTTTTTTTCAGAAGCAGTTTTCATCAAAAGTATTACACATTAATATGTATTAAATAATATTTTCTTGAGTACTACACTTTAAGATATTTCAAAATTCTACAGGCAAATCTGATACGACATATACCCTCAAATGACAAATTTCTAATAAGATATCTTGTGAATTAAGGAGTTATGCCACCCTGAGAAACTCGGAAACTTACTGAAATTAAACAATTATTTACCATACAACTATAATATATACATAGTTTCTTTTAATTGCTATATTTATGAGGTAACAATTTGTAAAAATTTTGTTTAAAAATATTAAAAAGTAGATGAGTTATGGGTTGTCTCTGCCAGTGGGTGAGATTTTCGAGAGACAACCCATAACTCATCTATTTTTTAATATTTTTAAACCAAATTTTTACAAATTGTTACCTCATAAATATAGCAATTAAAAGAAACTATGTATTATAGTTGTATGATAAACAATTTTTTAATTTCAGTAAATTTTCGAGTATCTCAGGGTGGCGTAACCCCTTAAAAAGCTCTTATTCTATTCCAAATTGTAATATGGTTCCCCTAACTTCGAATTTTGCTCTTAAAAACGTTAAGCGTTGTTCGGAGATCCATCTAATTCTGAAATCCTGTTCTATGAAAATTGTCCCCAATTCTCAGACCATGTTAAAACACAGTGTGCGTGAATTGATCCATTATGTAGATTTATCGGGAAAAACGAACGTAGCCACGGTGTCTGTCTCTGTTATATTTATCAACGAAAAAGAACGTATACCTACACCTGCAACGCCCACCGTTCGTGACGTATCTCGTAACTTCATTAACGAATAGAGTCACGCTTTCTCGGAAGGCTTATCGGAAGGTCCGACCTAATTATAATCGCCGGCGGCCTATGCGGCTCGTACCGAGGAGACCGATAACTCGTTTCCGTAGAAAGGCATCGATAAACGCGAGCGCGCACATGTGTCAGCGCGTTGTCGTTCGAAGAATGCAGTCATGGCCCGTGCGAGAGCTCGAAGGCGTGTTGCAAAAGCAAAGTACAAAAAAAGAACTTGCCCTACGGACTATGAAATGCCCTTTTAACACGCGCCAACACTCGCCGATCCTATCCTACCATTCTCCGTCCGTTGTCGTTGCTATTTTAACGAGCGAGTGTCTGGATAATATTAAAAGAAAAAAAAAGGAAGAAGGAGGAGGAAGGAACGATAGCTACGCCAGTTTCTTTCGAGCTCGATGAAAAATCTCGAAAGAGACTGTTTTTTTGCATAGACTCGAGAGAAGATCGGTGGATGTTACCGCCGTTGCTGCTCCGATTTGTTTCTTCCATTCGGAGATTGCCTTCTTCGAGGAGAACCGAGCTTGCGAAACTAAGGGGAGGCGCATGAGATACTCCTTGTACCTATTTATACGAGATTAAATTTTCGGGAGATGCTTCTTGCTTCTGGATTAAAAGAAAAAATGCACCGGGTAACCGGGGAAAAAGGAAGACGGAAAAAAAAAGCAGTAGGTAAAAGATGACTCCCGGTATCTTACTAATGTATTCCCGGGCGATCCGGTTGAAACTTTCGGAAAATTCGAAAGTTCGCGAGAGCTTCGTACCAGGAAGATTCTAGAGCACCGGAGCAAAATCGAATGCTCGTACGAGATGAAACTTCCGAAGAAAGGTCGTACGTCACGAGCGGACAGTTTGATTAAGAGACGGAAGATCCGCGCGTTCGAAGGTAGAAAAAAGATTCGAAATTTCGGAGAGTAGCTACGAGCAACCGCTCGAAAGAACTATGTGTCCTATTCTTTTCACGATGCGAAAGCGCGACGGGATTTATTCTTATCAACCAGATCCATTAAATTGGATATTAGTTCGGGTATAAGTGAGACCGAGTAACGTCGTGACAAGAGTATTTATGGAGATTCGAATTTATGTGAGTTATTTTTTACAAAATTTCATTCAATTATACTTAGGAATAACTGGTAGGTAGGTATTAGAAAATTAATCATTTTAATAGCTAAAATAGAAAATTGTTGAAGTAAGAGATATAAAAAGTCTCATGGAAATGTAAGTAATATATAAAATTAACTATAATTATACCTTTCGGCATAACGGTAATCGTTAATTCATGCAACACCTGGTTGCTCTACGGAATAACGATTTTTATATTTGGTGGTATGTAACGCACATGCATCGAATCTTTTTTTTACAACGAGATTTCCTTCGAACGGGTTTCGAAGCGAATAGTACGCGATAAAAATGTCTTTTATGGAAGTACATAAATTACGGTCGTTACGCATTTTTTTAATATACCGAGAAAGCGCCGGTTTCGCTTTACTTTTCCTATGATTCTGAATAAAACATGTCTCAAGCCAGAGGGCAATTTGTTGACGAGAGTGTCATTATACCAACGAACGTACGATATGAATAATTCCTAGAGAGATAAAGAAAGGAGATAGAGAGTAAAAGACATTCGAACGATTCGTGGCTACGCATTGTCAACGAATCGGTAACAGCTTCTTGATCCGCTTTACGTGTTTTTTAGAAAAAAATACAATAACTTTTAAAGTTACATGAGATATCTCGAAAATTTTTTGTTAACGTATTCGTAATCAATACAAATAACATTAAAAATGTAAAGTGGGCCGTCGCTGTAGTTAATGTAAAAAACAATTTCTTTCTTCTACATAAAGTAAGATATTAAATCAATAATGCGTTGCATCTTTATTAACTTTTTATCAAACATCTAAAATTTCAAATCCCTCATTGGTCCTTTACATCATGTTAAACATTGTGTTAAACGAAGATGCAGCTGTAACTTATGGCTTTTATAGGCAGAGGTATGGTGTATACAATGATATGTATTAGAACTTGTAGCTACATGTAGCTAATTTTATATCTCTACAAATGTGTAGCTCGAGAACATTTTTTCTTATAACTTTTGATTAATTTTTTACATAAGCATACAGTCGATAAATATGGTATATATGGACATTGTAGGGAAGAATAAGCCTTGAATTTACAAATAAAAAATAAAATGGTTGAAAAATTACTCATATAATATGGTACATTTTCTTGCTACTTATAAATCTCTACTTTTCGGCAACAATAAATTGCACGAGTTTAAGCTCGTTTATTGACATATATATAATTTTTGGATAAAAAATTAATACAGCATAATAAGCAGTGCACATTGGATAACGTATACATGATATATTTGGCACCAAATAATACATCTGAAATTTTTAATTTTTTTCTGCCTATAAACCACAGTAGTGCGCCGCACCGCGAGGAATGCGAGCCACGCTCGTTAGAAAAAGACGCCGGCCGTCTCGTCGAATATTTTCGAATCACGTACGCCTCCATAATGGGAGCTTCGCTTTTCTTCGAGAATCGCCTCACGTTTCGACGCGTGAGAAGAGCCACGAGGAAATATGTAAAGTATAATACGGTATGTGTGCGACTGAGGGATTTCTTAAAATCGAAACGGGAAACGTTCGAGTTCGGTCTATCGAACTCGAGATTTTCGAGATACTACGAAAAATAGACTGATTTTTCTTTTTCAAGGGATTTTCAACGTTGTTTGAATCATTGACGTCACTAGAAAAGAAATCCAAAGTGAGAAAAGAGAAGAAAAGGAGAAACGATAGAGTATATTTATCTATGTGAAATATAGCAATGTTGGACAAGTCAGAAATGATATAAAGGAAATGATACAAGCAGCTGATAGATCTTAAAACGTAAGTAAAACTGACAGTCGCTTGACGTCTGTGAATTTCTTTGAATCCACGTTGCTCTACAATAACCCAATAGAATTTAAATTAATTTTGCGCCGATTTTAAAGTATCAGCTGCTTTAATGTTTCATTTTAATTGATGTAGAACCAATCCCTTACTTTTATATGGATAGTGTATCTTTCTTTTCTCGGGTTTTTTGAGACCATATCTATCGCGTAAAAATAGAATTAAGTATATTTTATATTTTTATCCAATGATAATCAATATTGGCAACCAGAGAAATTATGAATGATAGACATACGATAAAATAAATATAAAAATATGATAGCATAACAATGTAAAAAAATCATAAATAAATACATAGAAAAAAAAAAGCAAGAAGATATCACGAGAGTAATAATCGAACATTAGTCGCGTTAAGAAGGAACAGAGAGAAAAAGATAGGAAGAAACAAAGAAAGAAAAAAAAGATGAAAGAGTCGGAGGAGGGTCGGTCGATCAGCCGAGCAACAATTTGTCGTGACGTGGGCGGCAGAGAGAATCTTACATATCCCTCGGATGCCGTCTCGAAGGGCTAGTAAGAGGAGAATAGCGGAGAGGAGAGGAAACGAAGATGAGGAAGGGAGAAAGAGAGGAGCAAGCCGCGTACCGATTTGTCTGGGCCGCTCGTCGCATCGTAGAAAACGAAGTGGCTGTCCGGAGCTGGCTTTTCGCCATACGCCCACGCAGTTCCTCCTCTTCCTCCTCATCCTCCTCAGACGCGTAGAACACCGTCGCCACACTAATCCCACGGATACTCCAACGTCGACCGGTCCTCTCTTTCTCTCTTTTTCTTTTTTCGATGGCGACGCCTCTCTTCCTTTCTTTCTTTCACACGAATGTGGATTAAACGAAGCTCCGTTTCGTTTCGAGAAAGAGCAACTCCGCTACTAATGGCACACTCGAGAATCGAAAATTGAAGGAATACGTGCCTATAGATCGTCGAGACTCGCAGTAAAAAAATACTCGCGTCCTAATAAAAAAATAGTCTTATTATTGTCAACTTAGTACACACAATAAAAGCTTGTTTTTAAAAAGGTTTTTTTTTTTATAATTTTATTTCTACATAATTTGTAACGACAGAATTTAAAAGTACCTAAATATGAACTTTTCTTTTCTATTCACGCGATAAGCTTCTAAAACAAATAATTCAACATAATATATTGTGTGTTACAGCGATAACTTTGATACTACTGCTGTCTGAAACCTGGATGCAGATTTTAATATCGATGTGGAATATGCTACGAGTGGTGTTAATTAACCTGGCAATGGATATTGGCTCGCTGTACACAAGAATGGTTCGTGGGGAAAAATGGTCTACATAGTCTACGCACTGTCTTCTACTCGTTTTTCGCATTGGAATTATACAGTTGGATATATTCGCGATGAAAAGGTTCGTACGCTGAAAATAGGATTACGACAAGATCACCGTGGAGAATTCATCTTAGGAAAAAATGCAATATTATAATAGGTTATTATTTATTTTATGTGTACTTGGATAATAATTATTTAGTATCATATTTAACTACAATAAGAATTATTATACATTATAAGATAACTGCGTCTGATATATTGAAACTAATAAGTATTGCGTAATTTATATAACTTACCAACTATTTGTAAAATTGTACATATATAAATTTTATATAAATAAATATTAAGATACATTACGAATAAGTATAGTATAGTATTTATTTACAAAAAGAATTGTTATATATTAGAACATAAGTGCTTCCGATGTATTGCAACTAATAATTATTGCATACTTTATATAACATTCAAACTATTTGTAATAAAAATGTACGTATATGAAATTCATATGAATAAATATAAAGATACATTGCAATAAATACTGGAATTCTTAATTAAAACCTTGAATTAAATGTCCAATTCCTTCTTAGTCCCGACTTCTCGTCTTATGGATTTCCAACGAAAACTTTATCAATGGATAAAGTATCAGTAAGTATTCGATCGAATTTCTCGTGCCACCTCTTTACACATGATGCTCTCCTGTTAGAAATCCCAGTTTTCGTTGAAAAATTTGTCGAAGTACCAGAAAATCGAAAAAGTATCAGGAGAACATGAGCAGCAAGGAGTTATTCGATCGAATTTCTCGTGCCACCTCTTTACACATGATGTTCGCCTATTACAAATCCCAGTTTTCGTTGAAAAATTTGCCGAAGTACCAGAAAATCGAAAAAGTATCAGGAGAACATAAGCAGCAAGGAGTTATTCGATCGATTTTCTCGTGCCACCTCTTTACACATGATGTTCGCCTATTACAAATCCCAGTTTTCGTTGAAAAATTTGCCGAAGTACCAGAAAATCGAAAAAGTATCAGGAGAACATAAGCAGCAAGGAGTTATTCGATCGATTTTCTCGTGCCACCTCTTCACACATGATGTTCGCCTATTACAAATCCCAGTTTTCGTTGAAAAATTTGCCGAAGTACCAGAAAATCGAAAAAGTATCAGGAGAACATAAGCAGCAAGGAGTTATTCGATCGATTTTCTCGTGCCACCTCTTTACACATGATGTTCGCCTATTACAAATCCCAGTTTTCGTTGAAAAATTTGCCGAAGTACCAGAAAATCGAAAAAGTATCAGGAGAACATAAGCAGCAAGGAGTTATTCGATCGATTTTCTCGTGCCACCTCTTTACACATGATGTTCGCCTATTACAAATCCCAGTTTTCGTTGAAAAATTTGCCGAAGTACCAGAAAATCGAAAAAGTATCAGGAGAACATAAGCAGCAAGGAGTTATTCGATCGATTTTCTCGTGCCACCTCTTTACACATGATGTTCGCCTATTACAAATCCCAGTTTTCGTTGAAAAATTTGCCGAAGTACCAGAAAATCGAAAAAGTATCAGGAGAACATGAGCAGCAAGGAGTTATTCGATCGATTTTCTCGTGCCACCTCTTTACACATGATGTTCGCCTATTACAAATCCCAGTTTTCGTTGAAAAATTTGCCGAAGTACCAGAAAATCGAAAAAGTATCAGGAGAACATGAGCAGCAAGGAGCTATTCGATCGAATTTCTCGTGCCACCTCTTCACTCATGATGTTCGCCTATTACAAATCCCAGTTTTCGTTGAAAAATTTGCCGAAGTACCAGAAAATCGAAAAAGTATCAGGAGAACATAAGCAGCAAGGAGTTATTCGATCGATTTTCTCGTGCCACCTCTTCACACATGATGTTCGCCTATTACAAATCCCAGTTTTCGTTGAAAAATTTGCCGAAGTACCAGAAAATCGAAAAAGTATCAGGAGAACATAAGCAGCAAGGAGTTATTCGATCGATTTTCTCGTGCCACCTCTTCACACATGATGTTCGCCTATTACAAATCCCAGTTTTCGTTGAAAAATTTGCCGAAGTACCAGAAAATCGAAAAAGTATCAGGAGAACATAAGCAGCAAGGAGTTATTCGATCGATTTTCTCGTGCCACCTCTTCACACATGATGTTCGCCTATTACAAATCCCAGTTTTCGTTGAAAAATTTGCCGAAGTACCAGAAAATCGAAAAAGTATCAGGAGAACATAAGCAGCAAAGAGTTATTCGATCGATTTTCTCGTGCCACCTCTTTACACATGATGTTCGCCTATTACAAATCCCAGTTTTCGTTGAAAAATTTGCCGAAGTACCAGAAAATCGAAAAAGTATCAGGAGAACATGAGCAGCAAGGAGTTATTCGATCGATTTTCTCGTGCCACCTCTTCACTCATGATGTTCGCCTATTACAAATCCCAGTTTTCGTTGAAAAATTTGCCGAAGTACCAGAAAATCGAAAAAGTATCAGGAGAACATAAGCAGCAAGGAGTTATTCGATCGATTTTCTCGTGCCACCTCTTTACACATGATGTTCGCCTATTACAAATCCCAGTTTTCGTTGAAAAATTTGCCGAAGTACCAGAAAATCGAAAAAGTATCAGGAGAACATGAGCAGCAAGGAGCTATTCGATCGAATTTCTCGTGCCACCTCTTCACTCATGATGTTCGCCTATTACAAATCCCAGTTTTCGTTGAAAAATTTGCCGAAGTACCAGAAAATCGAAAAAGTATCAGGAGAACATAAGCAGCAAGGAGTTATTCGATCGATTTTCTCGTGCCACCTCTTCACACATGATGTTCGCCTATTACAAATCCCAGTTTTCGTTGAAAAATTTGTCGAAGTGCCAGAAAATCGAAAAAGTATCAGGAGAACATGAGCAGCAAGGAGTTATTCGATCGATTTTCTCGTGCCACCTCTTCACACATGATGTTCGCCTATTACAAATCCCAGTTTTCGTTGAAAAATTTGCCGAAGTACCAGAAAATCGAAAAAGTATCAGGAGAATATAAGCAGCAAGGAGTTATTCGATCGATTTTCTCGTGCTACCTCTTTACACATGATGCTCTCCTGTTAGAAATCCCAGTTCTCGTCGAAATATTTGCCGAAGTGCCAGGAAATCGAATAAGTATTAAAAGAACACGAAGAACAGAAAGTTTCGACCAAATAAATAAAAGAGAAAAACTTCTACCAATAGACGACGTCGTAGGAATTTGTTAAACGCACAAGGAAAGTAGGTAGGACGGAATTGACATCTGGTTTTTGATTAAGTACTCATAATGTTCGTTTACTGATATTTATTAATAATTTTCATTGGAAAATACACAGTATTTACTTATGTCTAAATATATATTGACATTTTATAAATTATACCGCACGACTTACATATTTTACATACAATGTATAGTGATATTATTGCTAAGTATACAAATTAAAGTATTGTGGAATTATTTAAAAAGAATTCACGACGTTCTCATACACGCACGCACACTCATAGCCGTTCGTTGACGCTCTCATATACACGTTTACGCAAAATTATAACTACGCACTCGCTCTTGTCCAGCATACTTCGCACACACTCACACATTCCACAGTATAATATTACAATTATAAAATTATTCTACATATTTCAATCTCCAATTTGATTTCGAATCGATAATGGTTTTTAATCGGCTGTGGCGACGGGCGACGCTCCAGAAAAGTACACCTATAACATAAAAATGAATAAAGTTAGCTAAAGTGGTCGATTTTCACGTTGGAAGGGTGGTCAGAAAGATAAAAATCTGCTCTTTAAGAATATATAAGTGTCGTCTCGATAGGATAACTCGTTCAAAAGTTACAGTAGTTTTAATTTTAAAAAAGACCCATCGCCCGGCGTTCATCACATTAATAAATCATTTGTCTGCTTCTCGTAAATGTACCGTATAAGTGTTTGCTAATGGAAATGTGTGCCAATAAAAAGTAAAATAAATAAATAAATAAGTTACAAATGTTACAGATCTACGTATCATGTAGGTACCGCAATCGATTAACTCCGATTACACTCGTGTGGTTCGAATCGATTTCCATATAATAACCACATCTCGGTGAAAGAGTGCTTGTCGTTAAAATCAAAGCATCAAATTAAATAAAATATTTATTTTTATAATTAATTTCGAACATCACTTATCGTCATAAACAACGATCTCTAACGAAACCATTCAGAAATGAGGAAATACGAAATAGAGACTCGTAGTTCGTATAACGAACTACGAGACATTGAGTTGTTTCGAGAAAGAACGCGGTAAGACTCAAGAAATTTATCGAATCCATGCGCAGAATCGTAGAAAAGAGATAGGAAAACGAGACCCGTACTCGAGTTTTATTACGAGCTTTGATTCTCGCACTCGACGAGCCTGATTTACGCGGAACGAGTCGATTAATCCTGAACGAACGGACGAACGAGCAACGATTAAGCTCGCGATACGAATGAAAATGACGAATGTGTAAAAGAAGGAAAAGCGTTCGATAATCGCGAAGACGAATATTTCTT
Organism: Ancistrocerus nigricornis; assembly: GCA_916049575.1. Lineage (NCBI taxonomy): Eukaryota > Metazoa > Arthropoda > Insecta > Hymenoptera > Vespidae > Ancistrocerus > Ancistrocerus nigricornis. Next base: position 24,527,766 of record OU696669.1, on the reverse strand, counting down.
GTACGTTTGTGCGTACATATTTCAGTATTCGTGTTGGTACACGCGAGAGCAGGGATGCTGCTAGTTCGTCTGACGGACAAAGAGCAACGTCTCGTTGCTAATCCGAAGCGGATTCAACGCTCGTAGAAAGAAAATAAATTCTCCGTTAGCTCCCATCGTGCTTTTTTTACGTTTTCCCAGTAACGCGGATTAAACGACACTAATTTATACGACGTGGGCAGGTGTGGGGAACAGGGGAAAGCTCGAAATGCGTTCTCTAAACGCAACGAACTACGCCGAGCTAATCCGCGAAGATTACGAGACCGTTGGTCGCGATTCGTTCGTGAATTTTTACGATCTTCGACGTGCACGCGTGATGAAAAACAATTATCGTTCCATCTTTCAACGTTCTCTGTCTCTAACTATTATTTTGCTGGATTTGCTGGTACAATCGATACGCAGAAATGACATACTTTTTTATAAACGTCATCGTACGTTCACGAACGAATTAAATCTGTGATACTTCTTGATTATAAATTTGATATATTTTGGAAAATTTGTTTAAATAGGTATAAATATTTTGTTTGCTGCGTTAACTAAATTGTTTTTTTTTTAAATACGAAAATCGAACGAATCGAAAAATTAGAATTCGAAAACCAATTGTTTCAAAAGTTGATTTTTGCATAAATCAATACAGGGTGTCTGCTTCCATGTAGTCAAGCAGAGGACTACATGTACACATCAATGACTTGAATCGAAACGTCTAATACCATTTTTCGAAATTCGACTTAGTTAACGAATTATTAACTAACAAAGATCGGTCAATTACGTCGATTAGCAAAGGGAGGCGGTTCACTCGAGCTCGCAGTTAGGCAAGAGATGAAGCGGTAGAATGAGCAACCCACAATAAAGAACGTTACATGTCGCTGCTCGCCGTGATTGGCCGATCTTTGTTAGTTAATAACTATTTAACTGAGATGAATTTCGAAAAATGGTATTAGACATTTCGATTCAAGTCATTGATGTGTACATATAGTCCTCCACTTGACTACATAGAAGTGGACACCCTGTGGGACCCAGATAAAGTACACATATAAAACCTTCTAAAGGTCACTCTTTCGAGTGACCTTGGCAACAGATGTCAAGGTAGTAGTAATTGGAGGTGAGGGTCCTTTTCTAGACATTTACCTTTTTTTTATTCGTCTTATCTTAAGCCATTTTTATACCAATAACTCTATGAGTTCTTCTCATAAACGGGTCTGTTAAATATATGTAGTTACCGCACGAAAGTCACGCTTTTTACGAATAACGCCTCCACCGTACCTACGTGTCGACATACCCATTTACTTGCCTATTTCTTACATGATCGATAGTAACGTACACACTAGTGGCAGGTGTGCGAGAATTCTTGGAATCGTAGCCGGCCCAACGAGCCTGCAAAAAGCCATCAAGTTTATTTCGTATCTTCCTGTGCGTCGATATAACATCACCACCACCACCACAACTTTGTAAATCTATGTATATTGAACGTCACACTACTGACCTATATCAATTCTCCAAATACTCCATATACAAACATTACTGGTGACCTACATAAATTCTCCGAACTCGTCTCGGTTCGATAGCGCTCGCTTTTTTCCCACCTCCCAACCAGTCTACCAAAGAAGAACGATCGATTTCGCCATATACGAAAAAAAGACCAATAAAAACGAGCGATATCTTCAGTACCGGGGGATTCGCAGAAAGATTAAACGAAGCACGTTTTAAAGAGGATAGTCGATAGTTTCCTAGTCTTTCGTAATATCAATCCTTTCGTCGTCCGATGATATGACGTGAAAATAGATACGTATGCAATGAGCTACCGTATAATACGAGTCCTTTCAACGCGAATTCTGATTTCGCGACTACTGATTTCATACAACGCTCTACATAATAAAAAATGAGAATTTACCATATCATTTGAAAGTTACATTTGCTTTAGTATAGAATTAGATTGTTTATTTCAAGAATAAACAAATAGTACCTACTGATCTCATTATTCGAAAGAGAAGAAAACTTTTTTAATTTTTGTCCATTTTTGTGTTAGAAAAGAACATTTTGTTTTTATTACAGTTTCTACAAAGCGACATCAAAGCGACGCGAAAACAATGAAAATTGAAAGCACGAAGTTTATCCCTTCGAGGTGAATTACAAAATTTATAATGTAAAAGCACGTGACATTCACTTCTTTATAAACCAGTTTACAAAATTTCTACTGAAATGAAAAGACTTCTAATGAGAAAAATCTCAAATAACGTTGGTTTCTATACAAGCTTAATATTCCAAATAATAATAAACTAGTAGTTATAAACTATTTCAATATTATATTCTTTGAAAAGACGACCACGATTCGACTTTTATTTTGGATACTTGCAAATTTTAAAAAATCGTTATATTTTATAACATCAGGAGTACTTTGATCTATTCGATCTACGTCAAAAATGAATAACATCCTAAAGTACAAATAAAACGTTAAATAACTCGTTCCACCATATCTCCAATGAAACAGAAAATATATAAAAAAAAAAGATAAATGAATCTACTTAAACGGCTGAAGCAGAGTTACGCAATTAGTATTATTAAAATAATTACGTTTCCTACGATTTGAAATTAGCTCAAAGAGTCTAATTCGTTTTGTCAGAATCGAAAGATCCTTTCGATAGTTACTAACGAGCGTAGTTAAGTGTCAGGGTGCAAAACGAGTCCGTAAAACGTAACGTGGCGCCGAGTGGGTATAAGGGAGAAAAGGGAGATAGAACGAGGGGAGAGGTTGGAGACACCGCGAAATGGGAGGAGGGTCTCGAGTTCAAAGGCATACCACGGGCGACGACATCACGAAAGTCCGCATACTTCCTCGGCGGAATGTCACGGGGTGTCCCGACGGTCCGGGCTTGCGGCACGCTACTACCTACACGCTTCGGACCCTCGTGAATTAGTCCGTGAATTAGCCCGCTTCTCCACTGTTCTCTACTGTCCACCACTCTCCTCTCTCTCTCTACCACCGAAACGCGTAAGGGTCGTAAGGCTCGCGCGAGTCGAGTTACGTGACTTCACGGTGGGTTCCAACAACAAAAACTTACCCACGTCGAGTGATCTTATCGTTAAATATTGTTAATAGATATATCGATGAGTTAAAATATCGAAATATTTCGAATATGTATTATTATAAAGCTTTAATTGACTGATTACCAAAATAACAAGTAATTCTGATTATTAAAGTAGATTTCATTTTAAATTATAAATTTCTATCGTAAAAATAATTATAAGTAGGGGAAAGGTGGGATACTTGATCACTGTTTTAAATTTAAAGACTTAATTTTTATTATCAACACTTTCACTAAAAATAACACGGCACTAATGTAGTTTTTAAATAATAAACTGGTACGGTGGTGCCAAACTTACTATACATACCCGTAAATCTGAATGCTTTGAAGTAAACTTGCTACATTTAAAAGATAAAGAAAAATGATCAAGTATCCCTGATGATCGAGTATCCCACCTTTCCCCTATCTATATCTAGAATATTTATGTCACTTATTATGAAATAGGGGAAGCTTTAATTGACTGATTACCAAAATAACAAGTAATTCTGATTATTAAAGTAGATTTCATACGGAATTTTATAAATTTCTATCGTAAAAATAATTATAACTATCTATATCTAGAATATTTATGTCACTTATTATGAAATAGGAGAAAAATTCGTAGAGGAAGTACCTGAGACTGATAAAAATGTAAAAGCGACCCAAAGCAAACCGTAGAAGGACATGCGTGACTGGGTAGTCGGGCAGTGAAAGTTCGAAGAAATTAAATAAATTATTAACAAATCGAGGGGTTTTATTTATAGGAAAGACTCCGAGTCTATCGATAATTCAAATATTTTATAATAAATTTTGCAAATGGATAACGACGAGAACGGAGACTAAACTTTGTCGACTTCGGTACGTTCGTCGCCGTGTGTTTATTCTTCGTAATGCAATATTTATGCGTGTCTCGTTCGACGTGTAATTGCTTATCGAGCGTCGTTAAACTCGAAGAATGAAATTATCGAGGATAGAGCCCGGGGACCGGCTCCATTAAACCGCCTCGGAAGGAAGCGAAGCGGACTCGAACGGAACTAATTGAACTGTCCTCGAACCGTAGCCGGTTGCTTCGAACCGATTGTGAACGCGACCGCATCGAAGTGACGTGCTTCGTAAAGGAAACTACTAGGTACCTATCTCGTTGAAAATACGAAAATACGATGAATTCTTATTCAAGAAGCGGAATTATTTTTTTATCGAAGAAAAGATATTTTATAACTCGAAGAAGTTTTGCATCTTTGCTATATTGTATCCAGAAAAAAAAATTGGTATATGTATAAAACAAGGCAGGGGGACCTCGGACTATGGTCATTGTAGAAATATGAATGAATTTAACATATTTTTATTCCAATGCTCTCGTTTCGCCGTGTATGTATATAAATATATATATATACTACCCAGAAAATCTCCGCCCATCGACGGATATCATAAAACGGCGGAATGGTAGGGCTCATGAAAATTTTATAACACCTACGACAAAACGATCTTTTTTGAATTTTTGAAAACTGTATAATGCGAACGTAAAGATACATAAACGTATCGATGGTCCAGCCATTCGAAAAAGGGATATCGAAGAATTGAACTATTTTTTTTTTATACCGATTACGAATTTGTTCGCTTAATGTAAAAGAACTATTCAAAAAGAAGGAGGTTATTAACCAAATTTAATTATGTCCTATTCAAAATAGTGCAACTTTTTCGGAGGAAGTAGAAAAAAAAAAAAATATTTCTACATTCTCATTTTCACGAACAAAGTTGTGAAGACTTAATACAGAAATGTCCACCAAACCACCTAAATTTCTATACTCGTGTATCTACTATTAACACTTTGCCACGCTGGTCACCGGTGACCACCACCTATTTTTTTAGTGAGACTGTCGTGATCACCATCGATAATCATGTATAACTACTAGTGATAAGAATACAGTCTTATTTAACCATATTACATATAATTTATTATTATATACTTGAAATAATGAAAATTTTATTACAATTACTCGGGGTAAAATTCTTAGAAAATTCAGTGGCAGTCAAAGTGCTAATAAAATAAAAAAAAAACATTAACAGATATCGTGTAATGAGGGGTACTCGATCCCCCACAGGTGGTATCGCTAAACCGAAAAACACCCTGTTATCCCCTCCCTCTCTTTTTACTGCCAAAGGGAGAAAGAAAGAAACGATTCTCGCGGCGTGCCTTTCGCAAGGAAAGTGCGCTTTTCCGTCGAACACCAAAGCTGCATTACTCTCGCAGCCCGTCTTATTCGCCTTCGAACGATCCATCGTGCGGATCGCATAGAGTAACGAAAAAATGGAGAACGCGAGAGAGAGGGAAAGGTAGAACAGACGGAACAATGCAAATAAGCCAATTACGTCAATCCTGAGAAATCGCAAAGGAGAAAGAGGAGAGAACGGAACGTGATGCGAACGTGAAACGAGAGAAAGAGAAGAGAGGCCGCCTTTAAAAAGGGAAGAAAAAAAGAATGGACGAAAAAAAAAGAAAGAGTATATATCCGTATATGCATACACACACACACATAGATATATCGCGAAGCCGTGGGCGCATGCGCTCGTGCATGCGCGGTGCATTAGGTAATGATATCGGCATTATGGCCGAGCGTGGAAAGAACGAAATGACGAACCGCCCGGTTGAATCGGGGCCCGACGGGGCCCCATCGAAGGAGGGCCACGGGGTAATTATACAAGCAAACAAGGGGCGGTCCCAGTGTGATTATAGGGTTCAGTCTCTACTCCCCACTCACCCCAGCCCTTCGTGCCCCTCCTTCTCTTTCCTTCGATCGAGCGTCCCTCTCTCGCTCTCCTTCTCGTCTGCCCGTGTTTGCCCGTAATTACAGGACCAAACTGCTGCTCCTCCGCGACCTGCCATCCCTCTCGTGCCCTTCCATCCATTCCTTCCTTCCTTCCTTCCTTCCTCCATTCTTTCTTTACCTCTCTTACCTTCCAAGGATACCACCCGCTCGTGGGTATATGCTATCTTCGAGTCGTGTTCCACTCGATCGACTCGATCCAAAGCAATTTCGATCACTCGCGAAAACGAGCACTTGATTGTGCTTGGACTCCATTCGGCCGTTTTGTTAATTAGGAATATTATTGCTTGGGGAGATACGCTTTTTTCGTTGGCGATGGTTAAGGGGGTGCTGACACTCCCTAATGTTGTAGCTTACTACGATATTACGTCAGACTGATATTTAACAGTGGAATTATTACCAATGGAATAAAAATGTCGACTAATATGGTAGAAAACGACTGTTCCTCATATATGAGGTTTTTCCCCCACTTCCAGTCTAGCTCAGATGTTCGCATCGAGCAGTCCAATGACGTAAAACCGATAAATGTTATAGTTTATAATTGAACTATTATCATAAGTAGACTGCGGATATTTATGCAAATGCTTATTTTTCTTATTGCGTATGTTTTCCAAATTTTACATATAAGACGAATCATTGAATAGGGTAAGGTTGCTCAAGTCGTACCTGTTCTGTATTTGGGGTCTTTTTTTTAATTTAGATTAATTTATATGACAACACAAAGATTTTTCAGATTTGTTCTAATAAATAAAAACAATATTTACACTAGAATCGAATAGCAAATATAGTTTTTACATATTTGCTAAATACTCATTGTTATGCAAGTTTCTTCTTAGGGGGGTACGACTTAAGCAACCTTACCCTTTGTTACATGTAGGTATCCATTATATTTTACATATTTTTATTCAGTTATCAGCTCTACTTGCAATATTTGATGAATCATGAATTATAATTCATATAAATTTGCATAAATATCCGCAGTCTAATCATAAGTAACCTTTTAATCAGATTTCCTACACATTTATAGATATTTCCGAACAGGGGGGGTGGTCCCTTCGAAGCGCGTGCACGCCGAAGTCCTTCGCAGGGTTCGTACTTCAGATACCTTTTTCAAGAGTCGTAACTCGAAATTTCTCACTTTTGCGACCTTTTATATCTCGAAACGCTCGATTAACGTTCCGATTAGACTCCGAACTCTCTCTTTCTCTCATTCGAGTGTTTCTTTTCAAAAGGAAAATTAAGAGGCAAAGGACGAAACGCGAGAGCACGAACTTTCAACTCGACAAGTTATAATTGCGTGGCCAACTCGAACCGATTCGAAACGAACGAGCGAATGAACCTTCTTATCGCCGCGCCGAGTTTATTATTCCGAATACGATGCTGCCTTATAAAAGGCCAACATTTTCCTTCTCTCGTCGATGCTTCTAATGGCTCCGTGACCTTTGCCGATCGTGATTGACGTTTAGATTTGAAGTTCGATCGATCGAATCGTTTATCCTCGAATAGGCTATTACCAAGATTACCGACGATTAGGAGAGATGGACCCGTTTCGTCGAGCTTCGAATTAACATTCTTTTTTTTTCCTTTTATGGGTTATACTATTTGAAGAGTGGGTTTTGTGGGATTACGGATGAATGATTTACAAATGTTTGCCTAAATAATTCCATATTACTTTTCATATATCGAACGAGTAAGTAAATTTACTTAATTTATTTCACTTCATAGAATTTTTCTTTTCATTTTGATATGATTGCAGAATATCATCGGTTAACGAAAAAAAAGTAAACTGCGGTTTTTGACTAAATATATTTTCGATTTTTTTAACCCTTTGCGGACGAGCGGCGGATATATCCGCCCAAGCCTTTTTACCGTTGCGGACGAGTGTCGGATATATCCGCCCAACTCTCGCGCTGCGGCTAGCGTACGTCTGCCGTCGTAGGCGATAAGATACACATGGGTATACTAGCCTAAGACGTCAAGTGGCCTCTCAATGAAATTAGAGACTTTTGAACGATGGAGCGACGCTCGCCCGTCGAGCGTCTCCGTCCGCAAAGGGTTAAATTTAATAGAATTCTTTTTTTCGTATGCATTAATCGATTCAACGTGCCAGGTGTGTTTGCACTCACGTAACTAGTAATTGCATTTACATCGAAGTTATTCGATTATTTGATAGTCCGAAAGAGAAAATACAACAGTAACGAGACATAATTTGCAAAAATCAATTCCTACTACGGAAACCGATGTGATTTCGTCGGATATATTAAATTATAGGTATAGTTTGACGATCGCGACAGGAACATCGATAACCTTCCGCGAATGCTGTTTAAGTTTAAAAGCGATGAAAGAAGAGGTGTAAGAAGGAGAAGAAGAGGGAAAAGAACGAGGGACGAAGCGAAGAGAAGGGTAAAAGTTCGGAGAAACGAAATCCACGTCATCCTGTCCGAAGTCGAGGCTTTTCTGTCGGGACTTCCACGTCGCTCACTCGACGAGCTCGAGTTCGACCTACTTCGCTTCGAGCTGGCCCGCTTCTTCCCCGCTGGGAGAAGCCAAGCACGCCGGTCACGAAAGCAAAGACGTGATTTGAATACTTTATACTCTCAGCCGAAACGTATTTAAAAAGGATGCGTCCATTCGATCGTCCTTCGTTTACAAATCTATATCTATCAAATAAAACTATCGATCAACGTATATTTATGCACTTATGCATTTACGATGTAAACTACCATACAAAACAAAATTATTTTAAATATTAACACAAGATATATTCCTTAATATACCTACTATTCATATTTGATAAAGAAAAATAAATAGTTTTACGGAAAAATAAATTACTTGCAATCTTCTCAACTGACTTCAAATCATCTCTGAACATTTTGCGATCGGTAAGAGTTAATCATTACGACAATCAAAGTCTTTTCTTGATTCTTTATTTACTACATATCGATTTATTATTTTTGAAAATTGTTATACAAAAAAAAAATGTATGTTTTTTTAATTTTACAGCTTGAATTGTGACATGCCGACAAATGCAAAATAAATATACTTACGTGCCTGACAGACACACCTGTGGCGGTAAGAGTTAAAGATGTACTCTAATTTTAAATCGTTACCATAAATATTGTTAGGTAATTCTCTCTTAATGAAAAAACTATATATGTACATAGCACTTGAGAATATAATTCTGAACATATAAAATATAAAATGTTGAGCGTATCCAAAAACTGTAATGAAAAATAAAAAAAAATACATCGTTATATCACTGTAACAGCCCGCGTTCGTATATACATGTATAGGTATACAGCTACGTAAGGTACGTATGTACATTCAGGAACAAAATGAAAAACTGACGAAATCCAGGAAGGAAGCGTCTCACCTCGTACGATATTCCAGTTTCCTCGGTTTTCAGCACTTCCCGAAAGAAGCCTCCTCTCGTCGTTTTCTGAAATTTCCATTTTGTGATTTAGACGCGACACGACCCACTTTCTCGTGATTTATTCCGTGCACCGCCCGCCGAGAGCTGCTACTTGCTACTGCTGCTGCTACCACTACCGTTGCTGCTACCACTGCTGCTACGCGATAACGATCCGAATCCCCTTGCATGCTAAATAACTGCAAATATTTACGAATGATAATCGACTAATCCGATTAAATTTCACGAAGAGAGAACGGAGACGATTTTTGGTCAGGACTAAATCGTTTCCGCGATTCGAATGCGTGCACCGCGTGCATCGATGATTAACGACTTTGAAAAATGCAAAATTTCGTCGTGGAAACCGATAGGAGAAGAAGAGGCTCGCAAGAACTGGTCGTTTCCTCGAACCGATTAGCACCGATTAATGGTCTTTCTCTCTCGCTCTCTCTCTCTCTCTTTGGAGGCAAGCGTCCGCGGACCGGCCACGCGAACCAACGACTTTCGGACTACCCGCCACGTTCCCACTCTTCTCTCTCTCTCTTTCGACGCTTAAACAAATTGAATTATTCAACAAATCAATCATCCGTTTCCCACGTATCCACCCGAGAGTATTATGTTCCATAATGAATATTCATACGCTCGGCTACGCACTTAATATGTATACAGTCGAGATATTAATATTTCACGAAGCTGCCAAAACGTTCTGCTTAACGGAATGATATAATAACGTTCTTCGGGCCACGTATGTACCTATGTAGGGAAGACGGTGGAAACTGGGACCTCGAAAGTAAAATGGTATTACTCTGTAATTTATATGAGTAAATAAAAATTTAAGTTTTGGTTGATTGCATCGATCTTTTGAATAATAGAAGCTAGGATTACATTTTTAAAAGGAAAAAAGAAAATCGCAAGTAGTGATAAACGACAAGATTTTGTCTTGTTTTGATTTTTCTCACTCTACTACTTACTACTCTCACTACATTGATGTCATAATTCAAGCTGTAAAATTAAAAAAACATATTGTTTCAATAATTTGTATAACAATTTTTAAAAATAATAAATCGATATTTAGTAAATAAAGAATCAAGAATTTTGCAAGAATTAAGAAAAGACTTTGATTGTCGAGATCAAGACGTACAATGGACTAATTGTGTACACTGTACTTATTTTCGATTTTCAGAAGCCAATACAGGACAAATATGTCCGATTCTTGTCTTGAATCCATCACTAATCGCAAGAACAATTATCGAATGCAACTTATGTTCCTATGCACCAAATTGGAATACGATATATTAACCCTTTGCACTCCAATGTCCCCCCCGAGGCACCATATTTCCATTATATCATTTCATTTCAAGTGATATATCACTATTGTAAAAAAAAAAAATTGTTACAGTCGTTGGTAGATTAATTGGAGTAAAATCTGTGAGTATAAAAAAAATTGAGCTTTGAAGACCACTCGACATCGTATTATCTTCAAAATCGGTCTTGTCGAGTCAGACCAGAGACCCGAAATAAGAGTTATATTTGCATTTCTTAGATAAATCTCTATTACTAAAAATTGAAAATAACTTAAAGTCATCATTAAATATTTTTGAGAAATAGATTTTCAAAATATTTAAAAAATCTAGATTATGGAAATCTATTACTAAAAAATATTCAATGATGACTTCAATTTTTAGTAATAGAGGTTTATCTACGAAATTCAAATATAACTCTTATTTCGGGTCTCTGGTCAGACTCGACGCGGAGTGCAAAGGGTTAAAACAAATGTGTATTTTATGATATTTGCCTTATACACAATTATGACATCTATTATCACATTATATCGATTGAAAATATTCAAACTAGTTTCATGAAAATGTATGATCTTTTACTTATATCATTGTCGATCACACATACCCATACACCCTCGTATTCCGATCGATAAAAAGAAAAAAGGAACAAAGCCACCCGTCGAGATACGAGACTGACTCTCCTAATTCTCACTCGCGAGCACGCAAATGTATACACGTATAATAAACATTTTTCAAGTTTGTTTTAAATCTTCCGTTTGGCAAGGTCGGTTGGCAAGCGAGCTAGCTAGCGAACATCTACAACGACGACGAAGGCGAGCGTTTATCCCCGGCACTTCATGCACCAATAATTTATGGTCCTCCTACTTTTGAGCACAAGGATAGTTTCATGTACGGCTACGTGCATCTACTATACACGTATATCTATCCTCGTCTGTGTATTCGTGTGTCGCTATTGGAACGAGCCCAATAACAAAATTCTTAAAATACAAAAGCTCGCCCTCGCGCGCGCGTAAGAACGAGGAGGGCGTTTACTCGCTGCTGTAAAAGTAAAATACGACGGATATGTCGTCTCTTACATGCTGCACGCTCATCCCTAGACGTGTTTTCTTTTTCTAGCGAAGAACAGCGGTATCGTCATTGTCGTCTCTGAAATACCAATACAGGGTGTCCGGTTCGATGTAGTCAAGCGGAGGACTACATATACACATCAATGACTTGAATCGAAATGTCTAATACCATTTTTCGAAATTCGACTTAGTTAACGAATTATTAACTAACAAATATCGGTCAATGGGGACATACCAGGAATTTGCTCCCGCTTGGTGACGCTACTAGAAATGGAGACCTGAAACGTTTTATTGAGTGTGTTGTTTCATCGCATTTTGAGAATAAATTATAATTTCATGGCGTAAGACCGAAAATAGAAGAAGACCGAAAAGATAGAAGAAGAAGAAGAGAATATCATTTGACAGGTCTCCATTGACTGCAGCGCCACACTTTTAACTACGCCAAGCATCTTCCCATTATGGCGATTAACAAAAGAAGGCGGTTCACTCGAGCTTGCAGCTAGGCAAGAGACGAAGGTAGGAGGAGTAATCCACGATAAACAACGTTATTTGTCGCTGCTAGCCGTGATTGGCCGATCTTTGTTAGTTAATAACTATTTAACTGGGACGAATTTCGAAAAATGGTATTAGACATTTCGACTCAACACATTGATGTGTACATGTAGTCCTCCGCTTGACTACATGAAAACGGACACCCTGTATATATATCGAAAGAATATGGAAAAGATTTTATTATCTGGAATTTAGCGTATGAAAGATCGACGTAAGCTCTCGTTCGATGGTTAACGCTCGATTGAATTCGTTTCAGGATAACAGTTTCTCTCTCTCTCGTTTTCTCGATCTCTTTTCCCGTGCAGTATATCGCGATATTGGTGACACCGTTCGGATTGAAAGCTAGCCAGGTTTGGTGCCGGCTTCACGCTTTGGATTTCGTTCGGACATCGAATATAGATTCTCTTTTGAGGATCACCGAGCAACTGTTTGTATCGTTCAGTGGTTGGGTGACGCGAGTATGACAGGAAAGAGACAGGCGCGAATGAATTTTCGAACAGGCGTTTTCGAAATACGGATTCGGGGCTAGCGATACAAACGTTCGTGCGAATATCGGATTGCGACAACGATTACGTTCTGTAATAACACGTTTCGAATGGTACTTCAAAATGTGAGAGTGAGAAAAAGAATGTAAGAGAGGAATAGGAAATATGAAACGCGTTGAAAGAGTTTCGGAAATCTCGGATAGAGAGAGAAGAGGATCGTCGGAAGGCATAGTGGTAAGTTACGTCTTCTCATCCATAATCGGCCGCTCAAGAACGCTTTAGAGTACTTTCGAAAGATGAAACCGCATAATGCGATTACCAATCTCGTGGATTATTCGCCTTTCGCGGAACAATAAAAGGACGACCAACGGGCAAACGATTCGGCGAATCGCGATTTCATCCAAATTTCTTTCTCTCCTCTCGGTGACATAAGATAAAGAAGAGAAAAAGATAGATAGTTAGATGGATAGATAGAGAAAGAAAGGGAGAAAAAGGTTATTCGCGTAAAGGTGGAACGAGACCGAGCCACTAAATTTTCGTGCGACGACGACGATGCGGTTTCTTCGAAAACTGGCGAGAATTTTGTAAGAAAGGAACGAAAAAGAAGCGAGACGGTAGATGCGAGGGAGTAAACGAGCGAGCCAAAGAAAGATAGAAAGAAGGATGGAATTCTCGAATGGAATTTCTCGGCGCATAACACGAAACGTCATTCGATGTTTTAGACGACGCACGGTGGTGAGTCGGGCCCAGTGAATTGCCGAATTACAACTTCTCTCATTTGAATAAACATAGCCAACGACAGGAGGAAGGTGAAGAGAGAGAGAGAGAAAAAGAGATGGCAGAGAGAGAGTAAGCATGCACGGCATACTCCTTTGTTTCTTTCTCTTCTGCCCGCGCGAGTATATGGAGTCGGCTCTACGGGTGAAAAGAGAATGAAAAAAATGACACGGTGTCCCGGACTTGACAAGCCACAGAGAAGGAGGCGTTAGAGACGTTGGTGAAACGGTTCAAAGTGGTATAAATAAAAGAAAGTTATGCGCGCGCGGGCAACGATGGGGCGGACACCGGCGAATACAATTTACTTCTTCGAGCGTTCTCCGAGTATGCATCCGGATCTGTACATATACATATGTGTATACGTGTGTTTCGTCACTGAGAGGAGGGTTAATGTTAAAGTCGTGGGTGGACGATGGTTTTGTCTATACGATATCGCTTTCCGTTTCTTGCATCCTGCTTCGCTCTCCACCTCTTCATCCTCTCGTTGAAAGGAGGCGTGAATTCGAAATTCCCGCTCGTTTCGAGACACCGGTCCACACGACACTTGCTTTTTCGTTATGCTTCGTCCTGCCTCTTTTCTTCTTCGTACTCCGATCTTTTGCAGTCATCCTTCGCGACCGAGTCTTCGTATTCCCCAAAGGGTTTTTTAAAAATGGGTGCGGCAATTTTTTTCGAACGCGATATTGTTTTTTTATTTTTTTTAAAGTAAATGTTTAGTTAAGCTGGGAGTGGTCTCATTTTGAAGAGGGGATCTCTTGAACGTAAAACATATTTTTGGTGGCGGTCACTGCAGCATAAAAAAAATAGTAATAAGATTGCGATTTTTAAACGTCATACGTAGTGATGGATTCAAGACAAAACAAGAAACGGACATATTTGTCCTGACTTCTTAAAATCGAGAATAAGTATGGTGTACACAATTAGTCCATTGTATGTCTTGATCTCGACAATCAATGCCTTGTCTTAAAATCGATAATCAAAGTCTTTTCTTGATTCCTGATTCATGATACTTGATTCTTTATTTACTACATATCGATTTATTATTTTTGAAAATTTTTATACAAATTATTGAAACGATATGTTTTTTTTTTAATTTTACAGTTTGGATTACGACATAAATGTAGTGAAAGTAGTGAGTAGTAGAGTGAGAAAAATCAAGATCAAGACAAGACTTGAAGACAGTCTTGTCTTGCGTCCATCAATACTCATACGTTTGGTGGTAAAGTTTGGGATGCGTTATGATTTTAATACTATCGTATTTAAAGTAACATATACTGTTCACTGTAATATAATTCTTGCCGCGAAGAAAATGAGAAGAAACGATTGGGATGAATCGCGAAGGAATTCAAGAATAATCGGAAACGTTTCGATTTTTTTTTCTCTCTCTCTCTCTGTTCCTCTCACCGTGTCGTTTCTTCGTCGGAAATCCTTCTCTCCCAAGAAGCTAGAACGAGCGAACCATCGGAAAGATATCGAAAAGGGAGAAAACTGCGGGAGCTTTCGCTTCTTACTAATTTTCGCTACGACTTGGACCCACTTGGTTGAACCTTCCTTCGCGCTTGAAATTCCTTCGGTTCGATCGCTGGAATTCCACTCTCTTTCCTTTCTTCCTTTTCTCATTCTCTCTCCTTCTCGCTTGCACCGATTTCTCTCCGGCAGCGCGAGAAGATCGCGCTTCGAATTTTACGACGTTACGGGCCACAGAAAAGCATTTATTATTTGCGGTTTTAGAGTCGATCCTCGTTATCCTCGTTACCGGGGATGCGGCATGAGTCGAACGAAAGTCTCTCAAGAAACAAGGGAGAAGGAGAGAGAAAAGGAGTAAGATAGATAGAGAGAGAGAGGCCAGAAGAAAAAGAAACATAAAGTAAAAGAAGGAGAAAGAAGTAAGATTCGTGAGGAAGAGACAAAAGAGTGGGAGAGAGATAGCGAGAGAGAAAGAGAGAGAATCGTTCCTGGGAGGAAATCGCGCCGTGAAACGGACGAAGACGCGAGGATCGAGAAGGAACGAGAAGGAAAAAGAAGGAAAAAGCTACGAGAGAGAGAGAGAGACGACGGAAGAAGAGGCTAAGAGAGAGGAGATAGGCACTGGCGGCGGAGTAATAACGGAGTGCTCGGCATGATTATAGAGCACGGCGCAGCCGGTATGTTGCTTAAATCAACAGAGAACAGAGCCGGAGGTTTCACCTGCCGAATCAATTTTTACCTCGTTTCGAGTCCCCCTCCTTCCTCTCGTCGTCCGCCTCTCGACACGATAATCCCCGACGTCGACCGTGACCGGTTTTCCCGCTGCTTTTCCGTGGACCTCCGCGGAGAAGAATATCTTCGTTTTTTGTTTTAAAAAATGAGAAAGATGGACGAATTACGTATATCGTACCAAAGTAAACCCCCGATAGTACCGAAGGTAAAGAAACGTATACGTAGGGTAAACTCGGGATAGATGCCACCCATTTTGGTTAAGAGCCAATAAAACGTTTAATTTCGAACTAATTTACGCGATTGATATTTTATTAAAATAACACATTCTTATACTATAAAAAACAATAACTATCATAAACTTTTACTATATATAATTAACACTTTGACTGCCACCGAATTGTTTAAGAATTTTACCCCTAGTAATCATAATAAAATTGTTTAAGAAATAATATTTTTAGAGAGTTGAAATGTTTAATGTGAATAAGGACCACGCTATGCTTGTAGACGCTACTAGAAGACAACTGAACTAACGAATGCGATGCGACACGTATGATCGAGCCAACGCGTCTCGCTCAATAGAAAACAAAAGATAAACTATTACACGCGGTTAACGTAGATACACTGTACCAGACAAAGTACATTTCACAAAAATAAAAGCATATCAAAATTATAACTAAAGTACTTAAATGTTAATTCTAATAAATTGTCATTATTTCAAGTATAAAATAATACATTATGTGTAATATGGTTAAATAAGACTATATTCTTATTACTAATGCCTTTATACCACTGGTAGTTATCCATGATTATCGATGGTAATCACGACATTCTCACTAAAAAAATAGGGGGTGTCACCGGTGGACCGACATGGCAGTCAAAGTGTTAACAATAATTAGAAAAGAAGACAGCTTGGTAAAGTGGTGTCTTTTAAGACAGTGATGTCTTTTAAGGCGGCATATGAAGTCACAGCCAAGTGGACACTATTTTGTTTTATCAAGAATACAAAAAGGATTATAACAAGACGCTACACAATCGATTATCTTTCTTCGATAAAAAGATATTAAAAGTGTGGCATCTCTCCGTAATTTACCCTATTTAACTGTCAATAGAAACATTAATGAAAGATTACGGGATATAAACATACGTGCTATTACCTACAAGTTAAAGTTATTAATGAACTGAGCATAGCTGAGTAATTTCACTTGAACCCTTTAATCATAAGCTCGATTAATTCAGGATACGCTTTATTTTATATTGCCGTAATCTACGCATTCGTGTTAACTCAGGCATGCAAAATAATTACGCTAAAGTTATTTGTAAGGCCGATGCGTAATTATAGGTACGCGAGTGATTTTATTCTATGGGTGATTTGAAAAGGTACTTACTTTAGAGGGGAAAGGAATTATTCGGTTGATTCGGACTTTGCCTGCGTGAAACACGGATAATGAGTTTTTGTAATTGAATAAAGAACGAACCGAAAGAGAGAATCTTATTTGCGTACTAAATTCGAGACAAAACAATCAGGCTGGTCAAATGTTAATGCACGAAGTATCGACGAAGATTCAACTTTAATCATTAAACTGAATCAGATTATCTATTTAATGCAATTTTTGGACGATTAAAGTTGAATCTTCGTTATAGTTATAGTTAATATATATGTTATATTAAATATGTATAAAAATAACATATATGTTATAGTTAACTTTCATGCGTGATGAAATATTGGTGGTAATAAACAATACTTTAACACTAAACCTACCGACGTTAAAGGCATACTTATTTTCATTACATTTATCTATTTGACAAATACTTAAACAAAAACATGCTTTTTGCTATCATTAAGAAATATTATTGAATAAATATTATTGATAATAAATTCCTATGAAAGTAGCTGTATTATTTAAAAAATCGAGAAACAAGAAACGTATAAAAGGTCATTTGACCCGTCGTGGTAGGTTCAGTGTTAAACGAAACCTGTGATTATTAGCATAGTTTTCCTCTTAACTATATTCTCAAAGTCCTTTTTTTTACACAAAAGTTACAATAAAACGACAGGCGTGCCGCAATCGAGTGACAAGCCATAAAATCGAAACGTCGTTCAGTCATCGATGAAGGCAAACGTTAGAAGGACCAACCGCAAAGCGTGTGCACAGCACCGGATAAACGTCTATGATAATTTCATTACACGCGCGAAGTTCGATATCCGCGTTAATGTAACTCTGCGGCAACGTAAATCACGCGTTAACCTACGTGTCTCTCGTGTTTGATTCAGCACGTATTCGACAACGGTCGACGAGACCGATCGATTCGATTCGCAAAATTATCGTGAATGTATCGTTGCATCTCTATGACTCGTTGTATCTATCGAAGTCTTGAAGAAAAATCGAGTTATACGTGTCGCTGTCATCATTACCCGATAACCATGGAAGATTCTCTTCGATGTTAAAATAATGTATCGAATGATGTATCATCGGTTCTCTTCGTCGTCGAGCAGAGATGAGAACGAACTCGACGATCAAAACTACCAGAGAACGTGTTCTTATCAAGAATGAAGCTAAGACAGAAAGAGCAAGCGAGATAGAGAGAGAGAGAATAATGGAAACGAGAATAAAAAAGGAATAGAACGTGCTCGGATCGTCTTGGCTCAACGTTGCCGATTTAAACGCGTCTCTCTCTCTCTCTCTCTCTGCTTTTCTCTTTTATCTTTCTGAAAAGCCATTCGCGACATTATCCGGAAGCATCCTACGTTCTCTCGGCCATTTCTAAATTCACGAAGCGCTACATTATTCAGGATGTTACAATAGAGTTTTTCCTCTCTTTTTCTTTCTCTCGTTTCCTTTTTTTTTTTACTCTTCTCTTTACTCTCCTTTTCTTTCTCGACGAAAATGTAGGTAGACAACGCGGTCAGGTTTATACGAGGGACATCGAACCAGTCCCGTACCGGATATCGACGACTTTACAAGGAAGAGAGACGAACGCGTCGAAGCTACGTTGAGAAAAAGGAAGGAAAGACGACCTCTTTCTCGACCATGAATTTCACCTATTCTCAGTTTACGTCCGAGTTTCCTTCTCGCACGAGGAGAAAAGATCGGTATTGTCTTTCTTGGTCGTCGCGAAAATATTCTCAGCCAGTCTCGTTTCGCGTATCGATGGTCAAAGGGATCGTTCGAACTCGTTTATTTCTCTTCTTTGAAAATTCCCGCGGATCGGGAGCGTCTTCTTCTTTTGCTTCGTGGAAAAGAGTGTATAGAGTCGTTTTACTTCGTAAAACAAATCACGTAGATCGTTACGAATAAAATTGGTAATTTTCGCGAAAGCGATTGTGGTTAACGCAAAGACGAACGGTAGACAAGGAAGAGGAGTATGCAAAGGTTCGTTAAGAAGGTTTGCTTATCGGTAAGTAAAGTCGAAGTCATAATTTAGTTTCTCTTATGAGTCTCAACATTCCCGATGCACTTGCTACCGGTATTAGAACTTTCGTCGAACAAACATTCGGGGTTACCTTGTTCAAACGAAATGAGCAGCAAATGCAGCAAAGGCGGATGAACGCACGGACACGAAGCGAAGTTGATTTATAAGTAGCTGAGGAAGCTCGAATCGAACTTGATCGATTATGCTGAAGTAGTCCGGATAAAGTGAAAATATAATTTACAATATAATTCTTCAACCTGGTCCCTTTCGTTGGTTGTAGATAAAATACAAGAAAATGTAGGTACCTGATACCTTAACACTAGATTTACGGATGTTGTTTATATACCTATTTTTACTTAAGTAAAAAAAGAAGAATATAAAGAGGAAAGAAAAGAAGAGGAATAACATTTACATATATTTCATTACTTAACTAGAAAGCCACGTATGATTTTTTTTTAAATAATTGTAAAGTTTCATATATATATAGTAATCAAATTTTTAATGAGTCAAATTAGCTCAGTCCGTAAATCTAGTGTTAAAGATAAAAGTAGAACCAAATTTGAATGTAGGTATTTTTGTCGATCCTGCCATGTAGAAACTAAAATGGCGACAATACTCACCCTCCTAAAACACCCGTCGCTTTTTATACCTAATAGTAATAAGACGTAGGCGAGGTGTAACGTGCCATATGTTCCGCGTCAAGTACGCACCGTGTTTACCAAGGAAAGTTATGGACCGTTTATTAGACCGGAGTGTTCTCTATCATCTTAACGATGTCATTAGCACCGATTACCATACGGATATAAGTTATATTTATATCGTGGAAACTAGTTTTCTCGAAGAACTAAGTCTCGAACTTGAAACAAACGTGGTGGTCCAATTAAGGAACAGCCGGTCCGGCAACCTTTTTCTCCAACTCGCTTCATAGGTATATCCAAATATGCTATTCGAAAAAACTTTGGAAAATTTGCAAAGAACTAAATAATCGAGCTGACTTTCGAGCTGAAAAATGGCATCCTTAAAAACTAATTTCCTCGCCTTTTATTCATGTCGTTGTCGCAATCAATGTTTAAGAATCTAAAAAAGACCGAATAAGATCGCGAAACGATATTCTTAACGTTGAAACGTGAAAGTAAGTAAATTTATTTACAGAGAATTAAACTCGTTGGGCCAACGCGTGCTCGCACGCACACATGAATTTTCCTCCTTCGAAGAACTTAACGAAGTACGCGCTCGATCCTCCTCCGAGAAACTCCGAAGGCAAATATTTCGAAGCTTTTAGCGTTGGCGTTCTCTCGCTGTGGCATCGTGGCTCGATCGTTAATAACGTATTAACGCGTTAACGCGAAATTGCGATACGACACGCGATAGCGAAAGGGTGCAAAGCGTCGGAAGGGAAAATTGGATGCTCGACGCTTTCTCCTCGTTCGAGAGACGACTAGCAGAGAAGCTTGCTCGCTCCCTAGTTCGCGACTTCGCGTGCGTATAGTCGACGAATTGGCGTCGATTTTCGATATTCCACATGAAAGCTTATATATATATATATATATGCATATATATTTGCAACCGTATCGTACCGCGTGATTGATTACGACCGATAAATTTCACTTTAATACAATTTCTGTATAACCCTACCGCAAGAGCAAGAGTGAGATGGAGTGGGAGTCACTGAATTTGCTCTAATGAGTTCGAAACTAACGAGGAAGCGCGACGTTAATAAAACTTTGTTATACGCCCTGTTACATTGAAATGCGAACTCTCTTCTACCTATATATTTGTATGTAGGAACGTACACATATATGCATATCGTTGGCTTACTGCAGAAATTGACCAAGTCAGAAAAATCGATTTTGAGTAAATTACGTTTTTACTTTTACCGGGGACTCGGTCATCGTAGGGAAAAGTGGAGTAAAACAGGATAGCTAAGGGACATAGTTTGTAAAACTAATGTTTCTTTGTTGACAACAAAATTTTTTATCTTATATTAATATGTGGTTATTAAGCTTTAATATAAAATTAAAACGGCAAACATAGCTCAATTACAAATATTAAATAAATAAAATTTAAAAAATGTCGCATTTTTCCGGTTTTGCCCCGAGGGTGGTCCAAAACTGGATAGGTACCTACTATACTCGAATTGACCTCATTGTAAATAAATTTTATAATAACCGGTTTAATTCATAACAACGTTTATTAAAACATAAAAATTAGCATTTTAAATACATTTATAAGATATAAAAAATATTAATTCATTTTTAGATAGTTTGGTACAGCTCTCAAGTGCCCATTTTTTACAACTCATCCATTGCACCCAATTATCCTTCTTTCGGTTTGAACGAAATTTTCTTTACAATACGAACATTTGTTACTATCATCACATTTAGCAATATCGGATATATCCCATTTTCCCCCGGACGGATAACAAAAATAGTAATCATGAGTTTGTTCTGGCTGATACTACCAAATGTTTTTCGCGCAATTCATACTCTATTGTATGCTAATTAATAAGCAATTCTCAAAAATCACTCATCTTCATGTTTTTCTACATAAACACAACACGAAACAGCAGACATAGTTATACCAAGCCACCAAAAAATCTATTTTTTGTTATAATTTGAGCGCAACACGTGCAATCCACTTGAAAATTTGTTACATTAATAAACAATATGGTAGTATACATGTAACAAAGTCCTAAATCTCTAACAGTTCTTAGTATGGGTGTCCGGTTTTACCCACCTATCTGGTTTTGTACAACTCTCCCCCAATTCAAATTTTATGAATTTGACCTGGTCACTTTTTGCAGTAAGTCTTTATGTAATCTATTAGATTTTATTTTTCTATTAACCCTTTTATCTCTCTTGACTAGTATATTATAACGAGAAATCGTACAGTTTTTTTTGCTAGTAGGTACTCGAAATCGTTGAAGACGCATTAGACGAGCTCAAACGTAGGCGGCGGAGGAGAGATCGCACGAAGGCGGTCGATCGGCTTGGCGCCGTTTTCGTCATGGAAACGTGCCTGCACATGCGAACGATACGAAACAGCTGCAGCCGCCGATCCGTCTAGCCTCGTTCCACTATATACCTACTCTATACACCCTATACATATGCTAGAACTACAACGACGAATAATAATCAGCGTACCCAATTCCACGAGCTTTCTCGATAATAGGAAAATATGAGCAGGACTAAATTCCACGAATTTCGCGAGCGAACGAGCGTCGTTCCTCAAAATTCCGCTTTTGTCGTTAAAGGATCGTCGATGAGACTGGAAAAAGAGAATCGTTGAAAAACGGAACGAGGTATCGGAGCTGGTCAAAAAATAAAAATATAGAACGGTGATCGGATAAGAGAGGGAAAGAGAGATGATGCAGTGGGCATAAAGATGGTAGATAACAACGTTACGCTTTTTCGTGTCCTATTTTAAATAACAGCGAGATACCGACTGAATTTTTTCTTTTCTTTCTCTAATGGCTTTATGGAGGAACGTTGAAAAGATACGAAAAGAAGAGAAAGGAGAAGAAAATTTGGATGAAACCCTTTCCAGGCTTCGACAAATGTCATCAGCTTAAGACAAGATTGCTAGGTATGAATAATTATTAATTGCGTATACTAATAAGTATAACGAAAAAAGTACTGATATATTTATAATAGTTATAGATTAATTAGTTATAATAGTTAATAGATCTTCATATCCTTTTATGTTACTAGATCACGCTATATTATTGATCATAATCCAGTCCAACAAAGATAATAACGAACTAACCTCTCCCCAATATAGATAATAAAGATTTCGGCGATGTTTATGAAATTGAGAAGAATCTTACTGCCAGACAGCTTTCGTTCGAAGAATGAAAAAAAATAACGTCAAGGACAAAAAAGAAGAACCAAAGTCGGAGAAACGTCGAAGAAGAGGAGGAAGAAGAAAAAAAGAATAAACGTGGCATATCTTAAGGGCGTCGGTGCAGGTGCCAAGAGAGGTCCTTTTTTCAGGAGGAGGAAAGAAGATGAGACGTCGGACAATGGCGGAATCTTTGGGAGTCGGTCCTTT
Organism: Ancistrocerus nigricornis; assembly: GCA_916049575.1. Classification (NCBI taxonomy): domain Eukaryota; kingdom Metazoa; phylum Arthropoda; class Insecta; order Hymenoptera; family Vespidae; genus Ancistrocerus; species Ancistrocerus nigricornis. The sequence goes on along the minus strand of OU696669.1, from coordinate 24,504,589 downwards.
TCTCCTTACGAGCGCGTTAACCGAGCACGACGCAAGAATAAACCAAGTGCTCTTTCTCTATCTCTCTTACCCACCCCCGCAACTCTTGCAAAAGAAACTCTCTCTCATGCTCACTCTCCTTCGTTGGATGCATCACGCTGAAAGCGCTCAAGGGTCTCGGAAGGACGAGAACGGACTTATGACGGCCGCCGCAAAAAGAGATCCTTGTTGTTGGAGAATGAAAGAAGGAGAAAACGGGGGAGAAGAGAGATAGCAAGAGAGAGAGAGAGGTCGCGAAGGCAGCCTGCCGTGAAACGCATTACGTATGCATCGCGCTATCACGACGGGAATCCGAGGGCCGACGTTCGCTAATTCGCGTGCACACCATCTCCACCTTTCATGCAACTCAGTCTCTCTCTTTGCCATTTAACTATTTCCCTTTTCTTCATTCTTTCGCCTATCTTTGTCTTTCTTACACCTAACTTTCAGTCTCTCCTACACTTTCATGCTTTATCTTTCTTCGTCTCTCGACTGTTCTATATTACAAGTGTATGCATATAAATAAACGTATATGTGTGTGTGTGCGTGTATATGCGAGAGTCCTATTTCTCTTCTTCTCGTACCTTCCTTCGTACGAGATTTCCCCAAGAGGAAACTGGTCCAGGGGATGCTGCAAAATACGTGGAGACGGGGCGTATTATAAATTCTTCGGGCGCGCGTGACCGTCCTCCTTTTCGTACCTCCCTCTCTCTCTCGATCCTTCCGTTCCAAGTCATGAAAGATGGAGCGGAATTAACGAGAAAGGTACCGAGAAAATGGTGGAAAGTTGATCTTGGATTGAAGTGAAATCGTTTGATAAATTGGCGCAAATTCGATGGATCAATCTCGTTCCGAGTTCCGACGTTTGAATAATTTGTCGAACGATCGATTAACCATCGTATCCAAGTGCTTTTTTTTTTCTTTTCCAAACTTGATACGAATTAATCCATCGAAGAACAAAGATTAGTCGCGACGTTTAATATGTTAACTATACGTTGCTTCCCGCTTGGATTCCCAGCGGGAGATTCGAACGATGAAACGAAGTTCGAGCGGCCGAGATGAAGACATTAGCTCTGCATTAGGCTTATCTTACGACCGGTTGCCCCGGAACGATCTTTCCTTTAAAACGCCGACGACTTGTTAATTAATTGGGAGACTAGATAATGAGAACATCATTGGATCGTACGAAAAACACGTATATGGTGTAAGAATATCAAACGATATTTACTAGAAAACATGAAGATAGGGTAATATGCCACTTTTCAATAATTTCCAAAATAATCAATAGATAGCGTTAGTTGAACGTTTTTTTCTCTTGGTCAAGTGCAAACGTTACAATAGCAACGCTTATTTACTTTTTCGTTCATAATTTACTGCGTACACTAGGTAAGTTAGAAAAGTACTGTCTTAATTTAATTACGTACTGTTACTTAAAGTTAAATTATTCATTTGTAAGTATTCAAACGTAATTATGCAAATCACTACATTATACTGTAACTATCGAAGTATAATATAACCTTCAAACAATTACTAATATCTTGTGCTTTGTATAAATTTTATAACTTTTATTCGTAAACCTATATTGGGGTAATATGCCAGTAGTCGATCGGGGTAAAATGCCACCTGTGATACTTCGGTGTTGTAATTTTCTTTCTATTCTTATTTAGTTTTTCGCTATTGTACATACTTTTGCAACGTTTGAATTGTTTCCTTTTCGTGACAGATTTTTTATAAATCTTTTAATTTTTTAATTATCCGTCATTTTTGTTTATTATATTGTTGACTATTGTGTTTTGTTTCAAATTTATAAAAAATATTAATAAATGTATGTTTTTTTTTCATAAAGTATTAAGTGGCATATTACCCCAAGTCTTGTGGCATATTACCCACCACGTCGGTAATATGCCACTTTCGACAAGTTCAGAAAATCCGTGTTCCTCTCTTCAATTATAAAATTTGTATAATATGTTATTTATGTAAGATATACAGAATTAACTATATTTTCAGTTGGCTATTTGTTTTTGTCTTTAACGACATAAACTTAGGAGATATCGTGTGTCAAAGTTAACTGTGGCATATTCCCTTGACTTACCCTATAAGTAGGTACAAATGTTCGAGTGATTTTAAAAACTAGGAGATACAGTTTCTGATATATCGACTGAATTTTAATTTCACTGCACAAACACAATACAACGGTACATACCAACTTTCTCATCATTTCTGAAAGGTAACAAAGGATTTATCACTCAAACATTTCATGTGCAACATACCTAATATAATACCTACATTTTACAACGTCATCGTACGATTCTCTCAGCCGTGAAGAAGCTTTTCGCGGCTTTCGGCGTAACAACGGCACGAATCGCTACTACTAATCGCTAATCAGATTAGGAATTCCGGCCGTAATGTTTGCAGCGTCTACATTTGAAATCTAATTACGAGGTCAATTCGAGAAAAGGAGCAATGCCATGCACGCGAAAGCACCGTTGATTCGAATTAACGCGAGGGTCATCTGAAATTCAAAGAAAATTCTAATGGACCTCGAGTTTTACCAGAACAAAAAATTCGTTTTCAACTCATTAGAAAAGCGTTTGTTCTCGCAAGTTATCGGATAAGACTCTATCTCATCGGCGAATCTCCCTCCTTTTTCTCTCTATCTCTCGTTTCTAATCGACAAACGATGCAGAGGAGCTGCCTATGCCGATTCTAATGCAAACTAATAAGTAATCAGATTAGAAGGCATGGCGCGCGAGAGAGCGTGCACCCACGTTAGTTCCCATTGCGGACGTGTAATCACGGCCAATATGATGACGCGCGAGCGTGGACGCGGCGTTGGCAATCCTGTTACATTTGTAATTGTTCGACGATATCGCCTGGCCGGCACTACGCCGGAATTGGAAACGCGTTGCCGGATATACGAAACCCCCGTTTGCTCCCCACCTCTGCTTTAGATCGTGCTAATCCGTGTTTCACAGAACTTCTACGTTGGTGTGTTTGTATGCACGTATGTGGACGTATGTTTACGTGCACGCGCGTTCTAGGTTCCACTCGAATTAAAGATGCATCGACAACGCACGCACGGAGAATGGACCGGACGAATAGACCGGACGAATTTGGCAGTTAAACTGAACTCGGTTAGCCTAGCGGAAACGTCGAGTTTCATCGATATCGATTCAAGTTTATGCATTTATCTTGTTTTTTTTTTTTTTGCTCTTCTCTCTTTCTATCTCGGAACACAAGCTATAAGCTTCTTTGTAGCTTGCAGTTTTACGAATGACAAATTTCTCAAGCTGCATTTGATCTATTTATCTATAGTTTGATCTATTTTTCGATAAATTAAGGAAGTAAGTTTTTCAAACTAAGGAAAAAATTGTCTAATTTTGTTGACGACATTTTAAATACTTTGAACGACGATCGTGTGAATTGTTCCTAGGTGCTAAACGACAAAAAGGACTTTTAATCGGGACGAAAAAATAAATATTACACGCGATGTTCCCGGCCATTGCAAAAAATATTTATAAAAGTATGGGTGGAAAAGGTTACAACGCAATCGTGGCACATATTGGAATACCGGTTGTAGCACGGTGGCCGGAGCGCAACCGAAATTGAAAAAAAAAAAAAAAAAACGGGCCGGACACCGTGATCACCCAACGACGAGCTGCATTTTCAATAAAACCGTTTTCGGACAATTTTTTTCAACGCGTTTAACGTTATCCCCCGTTCCCCTCCGTTCGTCGAATTTCGATCATGCTCGATTTTCCGAGCAACCTCGAGACCGAATGAAATTCGATGACTCGCCACTGTAACGTACGAGAATATTAGAAAATCGATCGGAGGCCGGTAAATTTTTAAATGTTCGATGCCGTGCATCGTCCGTTTGTCGACCTCACCGGTCGTTAACTCTCGTGCTACGATAAGATTGTTCGTCTCTCTCTCTCTTCCCTTTCATCTAACACTTTCGATAAATCCACACTTCTTTCCGTCCGCCCGTTCTCTTACCCTTTTTATTTTAATAAAACGGCACTTCCTGCTCGAGCACGCTAGGTCACGAACACATCCCTTTCCCCCTTGATATTTATGCTCTTACGTCACGAGAGAAATATCGTACAAGAGGAATATCGCATATACTCGAGAGGGAAAGAGAGAAGAAAGCGCGTGTACGATATACCAACACACGTGCTCACGTGTATATATCGTATATATATATATACGACTGACCGTTAGTACGGGCCTCGGACAGGCGGGAGTTTTTGCTCGTGCATTAATTAAACTCTAACTTGAGCGACCGGTCGCGCACGAGCCAGACGTAATTTTCCGGTGAGGGAGATTCTCGCTCTTTGATCCTCCTCCACCTTCTCCCTTTCTTCGCCCCTTGCTTCTCCGTGGCTTCGTCTCGAAAGCCGCTTGTATTCTTGATAAATCGTCGAAATGTGGCAGATTGCATGTACGAAATTCTGCGAGGTTTATTTATTTTTCTTTACATTCGTGTCACCGGAAATTAACGAAAATTGGTGAAAATAAAATAATCGGACGTAAGAAACCGGGTTTAAAATAATTAAATTTATTGAAACTCTTTACGCGTGGAAGATTTTTTTAACTGTCCCGAATATTCCCGAAATTTTTTAATAAAACGTCATTCGTGGGAGACTTGGAATGATTTTTCGAAAATTTTCAAGGCTACGCTTCTCGATTATTTTCCTTTTTAAAAAAGTGAATACGTTCGACGAGCGGGCCCGGGCGAGCACGAGCCAGAGTTCCGGCGAATAAAGGGAGTACTTGCGGCGAAGGTAAGCGAGCATTTCTCAGAGCCGTCGAGCGGCCATAATCGATCAGCTGGATGTTGTTGAAAAGCGGTCCGAGCAATTTCGCGCAGGAAGATATATGCGTACGCTGGTAGGTAGATAGGTATATAAGTGTACATGGATACGTCCTGCATAGATGTATACGCGAGGAGAAAGAAAAAGAGAGAGAGGGGGTAGGAAGGGAGAATGGAGAAAACTCGTCGAACCTTACCAAATAGGTATCGCGAATCGATAAGGGAAGTTTCGATACTTTGAACGAATCCGATACACCTTTTCGGGTAACAAATTAATCGAGTTGGAATCGGAGCAAACGATATACCGTAATAAACTTTTTTTTAGGGATTACAAAAATCAATCGACAAGACGCGAGGTCGAAAGGCAAGTTATTATGGTCACTTAAAAATACAATTTACGAGATAAAGAAAAATAAAATGGAAGTTACTATTAGTATTGCAAGCTTTTATTTAGTTTCACTTGTCCGTATGTATGTAGGTATGTTCGGTATAAATTTTGTAAGATAAATTTGACCCACTTTTACATATCCATCGACTTGAAATTTTACACACATACGTAACTCAAATGACAATACCTACATTTTTTTGACTACGATATCGCAGGATCTAGTCCTGGCATTTTTTACAAGCTTTTATTAAACTTGCTCTATTGGTATGTTTAGATCTAATTTTGTGAGTCAATCTTGAATCACATCCGTTTCATCTACCAGCTTGTATAGGTACATGTTCAGTTTTTATGACAAAACATAATTTTTACTCATTACCCGATGTTGCATCTTTAGAATGCACAGATTAAGACGTAACTAAAAATTAAAAAATAAAATTATATGAACAAACAAGCTTTTATTTAGTGTACTAAAAAGATAATAATAAGAATATTTTTTGATTAAGACAGTGCTGAATGCTATTTATAAGTGGTCATAATTCGATTGGGTGTATTTTCATAAAAAGTAGTATACACATTATAGCTGTAACACATAATATATTATGTTGAATTATTTGTCTTAAAAGCTTGTCGCGTGGATAGAAAATAAAGATACATATTTAGATACTTATAATCTCTGTCGAACAATAGGTATTAATGCCTTCTCCCGCGCGACAAGCTTTTAAGAAAAATAATTCAACATAATATATTATGTGTTACAGCCATAACTTTGATACTACTCTTTATGAGGATCCACCCATTCAAACTATGACCATTTATAAATAGCATTCACCTTTGTCTTAATCAAAAAATTTTCTTATTATTGTTTTTTCAGTACACTAAATCAAAGTTTGTTTTATCATATAATTTTATTTTTTAATTTTTAGTTACTTTGGTATTAGTATTATTTGTCTAAACGGGATGTATGCCCTTTGGTTTTCAAGAGAAAGTATAAAAATAACAGATTAAAAATATATCAGAAAAACATAATAACATAAGCGAAACTGTCACGCAAACTAATACTCTCAATTATTGAGAAAAACATGATCTTCGCTAAATATTTCAAATAGGTTCGTTCTTTTCCAAGTTGTAGATTTCTTAGTTGCGATTAAACATCGACGACGTGCAACGACCGAGTGAGTACGATTTCAGGATCGATATAAATCGATACTAGACAGCAGGCGCCTCATAATTTTCTGTCTAGCGATAACGTGATAAACAAAACTACGTGTCAATGTGTGCACGCGTGCTTCTGATTTAACGAACGAACGATCCTGTGTGTGTATGTACGCCAAGAAAAGAAATTGGAACGTCGAAGAACGTCGATAGAGAGAACGGATAAGAGGAACCGTCTCGATCCTGTCCGTCCGGTGACCAGAGGAACGAAAGAAGAAGCGAAAGGTGTGCGCGGTGTGTGCTCCGGTAAAAGAAAGGAAGGAGAGTAAGAAGAGTAAGCAGAAGAAGAAGAAGAAAGCAACACGAGCAACGTTTCTCAGGCGGCACACAAACCGAGCGCCGGGCCCATAATCAATCCGTTGGATGTTGAAAAGAGGCGCGAGCTATCTCGCCCAACGATCCGGGACGTCCCTCTCAACTCTCTCTCTCTCTTAGCCCTCTCAGCGGGTAGTCCAACTCCCACTCTTTCACTCCTACCTATACATTTCTTTCTCCTGCTTATCCGAGCAAAGTCCAGAAAATCGCGCGAACCCCATCGTAACTCGAGGTTTACGACTTTTCTATTTCCCGAAGTCGCATGAAAATGATAAAACTCATGTGCCCTGATAGCAAACGCGTCCGTAGTATAGTAAGTATGACCACGAAATCGCTTCCGGGCCTCGTCTATACGGAGAGAGAGAACGAACTCGTGATCGAGTTCGCGCACGCGTGCTCACCCGGCTGCTTTATTTTATAGTCTATTTCATTTGAGATGCCTCCTCCTTAGGAGACCCGCCTCGAACACGCTTCTTTATTATATGCCTCGCCTCGACCGTTTCGTTGGACTCGTGGGTGGGTGGAAATATCGGGGCTTCGGATGTGCCAGACGATCCTCCAACTTCCTACGTTTTCTACTCGGCACTTTGCCGGACCGGAATTACATCCTCTCCTGCGCGAAACAATTGAATTTTATGCTATCTCTTTTGCTATCTTTTAAAATGGACTTACATACCTACCATCGCAAGGGTGCTATTTTATATCGTTGCGATCTTTTATGTACGCGGTTGAATATTATGGTATTTAATCGTTACGGATAGGGGAAAATCGATTTTGTTTGATTCTATGGTTAAAGACGAAGGAATCCGGAACTGGAGTCTATGAATTTCGTGAAAATAGGAATTAGGAAGAATAATCGAAGTATGAGTTAGCATTTTTCAATTAAAATTTTTTTGTAAATAATATTTCTAGAGAGTTGAAATGTTTAATGTGAACAAGGACCACGCTACGCTTGTAGACACTACTAGAAGACAACTGAATTAACGAATGCGATGCGCGAGTGCGCTCAAGAGAAAACAAAAGATAAACTATTACACGCGGTTAACGTAGATACACTGTACCGGACGAAGTACATTTCATAAAAATAAAAGCATATAAAATTGATAACTAAAGTACTTAATTAAATGTTAATTCTAACAATTTTGCTACATTTTTTATTCACAATATAGCGTATATTTCTAATACTATTTCTATTCCGGACCGTTCGATAAACTCGAGTGTCGATTTCCGATACATTTATACGTGATAAACCACAAAAGTTTCATGATGATAAAATTTTGAAATTACCAAAACGATGGCAAAAGATCATTCGGTAAAACTGCGCACAATTTTCATCTTAAACCTAAACCAACTTTTAAGGACAGGCGTGATATAGATTTCAATACCATTTTATTAATTTTATTCCAGTCTCAAAAAGACCTATTCATAACTCGCACTCATTACTAAAAGAACTTGAAACTTCGTGAACTTGTCGAAACATAAAAAACCCGATAACCGCGTAAAAAACGAGTCGAATTCCTCTTCCGACTTTCCTTCGAATCCCACGAACCATGAACTCTCTCCTTAATCCTTCGCTTAACAGCTTATCAAGAACGACAAAAAAAAAAAAAAAAAACAGACGATAAACCAAAATCAGTCTCCGAACAGTTCCCGATTACGAAGTACACAAATCATTAGCGATTATAACTCGGCACGTTATCGGGCTCGTTCGAAACCGTGCGGGAGATCCTTTAAGGTGTAAGATACTTCTCAAGGAAGGCGAGCGATAATCGATGTGCGCCGAGAGGAAAGGCGCGACCTATCCAGCGAAGGAGCGAGAAAGATAGGCTAGGGAGAGAGGTGCGGAGGTATCGCGGAGGGCGTCGCGGGTTCCTCTCGCGCCCAGCGGGATGTCGAGGGTTCGTGCAGAAGGGACTCCGTCGGCGTCGTTCTCGGTTAACTAGATGCCAACCGAGATTCCACGGTGAAGGCTCTTCTCGGACGGACGGTTGGCTCGCCTTGGCGGAGGTAATCATAAAGCCACGACGAGTAGAAGACGATGGAGAAGAGTGTGGGGGAAGAATAAAGGAGAGAAAGAAGGATAGAGATACGGCCTCAAGGCTGCCAGTGCAGCCGCAGAAGCGTGTCAGTAAATTTAACCTAACCGAATGGCGAGACGAGCACAAGCATATACCTATATATGTTATGCACACGAACACTCTACCTTGCCTTCTTCTTCTCTCTTTCACGCCCTTCGATTCCTCCGGCGTTCGGGATTACGCGCGTCGAACGGGATCGAGCCGCGATAAAAGCGTTCGCGAACGACGTTCGAAGACATCCTCTTCTTTGCTCGCGCGAACGGACCAGACCGCTGCCCCAAGGAATTTGCTCTCGGGTTATCGCCGCGAACCTTCGCTCCGTTTCCTTCTTTCTCGTTAATGGCGAAAATTGTTTCGAGATTTAAGACGAATTTTAGAGGGAAAGAGAGAGCAGGATCTCACGAGGGAATTTCATACCCTCGACGTGGCTGCTTTCCTTCTCGCGATCATGTACGAGAGATATCGGATTCATTTTCGAGCTAACGGTTTTTACTTATCGCTCGAACTCTCGATCCTTTTTTTCATCCTCTCTCTCTCTTGTTACTTTTTAACTATAAGACGGTACGTCGCCGACGTCTAATTTCCGTTCCTGACGATTTAACGTTGAGAGATTGGGATTGCAAGTTTTTAAGGATCGTTCGAAATTTTAATAATAATTTTTACGAATTTGTTTATATTAGAGCAAATATACCACGGGTTAAATTTTATACAAGTGTTTAGCGAGATAACGTAGGTAAGTGAAGATCGTTTACTTTTAGAACGAGTTATTGGAAAGGGAACTTTATTGTATCCCTTCGATCAACCAGCCATCGTTGAAAGAAAAAGAAACATGAGAATGGAAATAGGAGAAAAAGAAAGTAGAGAGAGAAGACGAGAGTAATCCGAATTACACGTCGACGCGTCGAGCGTCTCTCGATCTTCCCCTCCCCTTCTCTTCTTTTCTCGCTACTCAGATCGTTATCGGACGAAGGATGCTGGATGCCAAGTCTCGACGTGGTGGTACACGACGAAGGTGGAGAACGCTCTCGTCGGTCCACCCGATGGAGGTCGAAAGGTTGAACGTTCCTCGATCGACAGCTGCCACGAAGTCGCATTCCCATCTCCGCGTGGGTGAGATTTTCTGCGGCGTGTGTTTTCGATCTTTCTTTTCTCTCTTCTCGACACGAGTCGAAATACGAACCGAGAGAGAGAGAACGTCCTCTTCGATACACGTTCTCGATCCTTCGAACTCACTTTTTTTTTCTCGTGTTAAATATTTTTTGAGATATTAGTGAAGATGACACGAATTAGACATAGGTATAAGTAAGAACTAACGTTTTTTTTTTCTCATGTTAAATATTTTTTGAGATATTAGTGAAGATGAAACGAATTAGACGTAGGTATAAGTAGGAAATACAGGCTGTCCGGTTTGAACTTTCGCAGCAGAAAGCTATATGTGCACAAGTATGGAGTTTAGTCGAAAAATCTAATAAATTTTGACCAAATTTGGCTTAGTTAACGAGTTGTTAACTAACAGAGATCGGTTAATCACGAAAAGCAGAAGCCATCGATATATGTTATATCTACCATATTGGTAGCTGCGTACTATTTTGCGGAATGTCTACCGTTTTGGAGTGAACAAGATCAAAATCTTGAAAAAGGTCCATCTAGCTTCCTTCCAAGGAGCACTCCCGCTTCGTTTGATCTCATCGTATGTATATATACCTTATGTTTCTCAAGAACTCTCCACCACTGGCGGGCGGCTTCCGCATCGCGATAGACTCGCCTCCTCTCGCAAAAGAGGCTCTATCCCTTCCACGCGATCCACGCCGAAAGATAATCCTTCGATCAAAGCGCATGATCCTTCCCTCCCGTCTATCTTTATCTCTCTGTTACTCTTTAATATCATTAAAAACGATTTCTCACCGGAACTCGTAGGTTCCGGACAAAGAGTCGTGGAAAATTCAATTTCCATCTTCCATTACTCTTAAATCGTGCTTCCGGTAATGCCACCGATTATTCCAACGGGTATGCTGGACCGAGAGAGCGTAGCTTTACGAATCGAGAAGTAGAGAAAATAAAAAGAAAGAGAGAGAAAGAAAGAAATTTAAAACGTTCGAAAGTGTAACGTTAACCGCGGCGATCCGGAAATAATTATCATCGATAACTCGGATCACGGTTTCAGGCCGCAATTATCGTTAATCCGAGCGAAACGAGAGCTTCTCTACCGGGGCCCTTGATACAGATCGATACTCTTCCTGGAATAAAGATCACCGTGTATACGGACGAGTAAAACGGTCGTGGAAGAGAGAGATGGAAACAAGCGGAAGGGGAGAAAAGAGCTCACCCGCAAATTTCGCGCGCTTTTAATTACTCGAGCTTGCGCGTGCGGAGAAGAGAGAGAGAGAAGACCTATCGATTTCCAGCATGCGGTAATTGAGCTTCTCCCTCTCTTTCTACCTATCCGATTCCTCTCGACGAGCCATTCCATTTTTTAATCCCTCCGAAAGTGCCCGAAGAAATAGGGTTTGCGGTCTACCTTGTTTACCGTATAAAACGGGGACGCGTTGCCGAGTCTTTTTGAAGGTGCTGGTAGAAGGGTACATCGTGGCCCATTAAATGGCTAATAAGTGGACATTGCCGGGTTACGCGCTCGTTTTTAAGCACGACCGCAGAAAGTTCCTTATTTTTTCTCCCTTTGCTTGGAAAAAGGTTGGAGAAAGACGGAGTATTTGGTTTCTTTTATTAACTTTCGACTTCGTGGGTTCCGTCTCGTTGTCCATTTAGCGGCTTCACCTTGACCTTTTTTTCCTCCTCAACTTTGTTCTCCCACTACTTTTCGTTTCCATATCGTCGAGAGTCCGCGCTTCTTATTCGCCTCTGTTAATACGATGGAGAAGGGAACTGGAGTATGGAGAGGAAGAGTGCGAGAGAGAGAAAGACGCCCGTCGAGATTTCGTGAGATCGTGTTCGAGAGAAGGGTCCGAGAGGACCCTGCCGAAGTTTGTAACTCCTTCTGCATCCAATTAAGTCCCGTGCAATAACTTAGGTCAAGGCGGACACCGATACCAAGGAAATGCTGCCTTTCTCGCTCGTTCTCTTTACGTTTCGCTCTGCCTTATCCTCCATTTTCAGAACCAACGAAGCGACGATGTACAGCTTCGATTTCGAAAACCGATGCACGCTTGACGAGATTAGAGGAACCTCCTTGCTGATTCGAACGCAGCTGTCGGACGTCCATCGGATTTTGGATAAATCCTGCTTATAAGAGTGACTATGGGTGGAAGAGCAAAAGGGAGACAGAGAGATAGAGAAAGAGAAACTGTCCTCTGTCTCTTGGCTTCGCTCGTCTCTCTTTCGGTGTTTGCGATGCCGGAATTAATTGCTCCAACGATTTGTCGAGAGATTAACGAGAGAAGAGGATTTATTCGCGAATTAACTTACGAAGCTGCTGCCTCCGAGAGTCTCGGCTTTATGCACCGATGGCAAGACGGCGATGGTCGTCTTCCTTGCTCAATGGATTTTTTATCGTACAAAAAAAATAAACAGGAAGAGCAAAGGAAAAAGTAAGAAAAAAGAACATTTCTCGCACCGTTAGCGGTCGTCGGCGATGTTCATGCAAACGAGAAATACGAGAAACAAAGGCGAACGCGTACAGTCTCGTCTCGTTTCTCCTTGTCTCGTCTGGTCCAGCGATATACCACGGTATACGGTAGCGACAGACGAAGTACCTGCATAGTTAGCGCAAGAGCGAGTGCCACAGGAGACGCGGTTAAATACGATCCGTGAAGTTACGTTTGCGGAGCATCAGCGTCTCTCTCGGATGTCTTTAGGATATCGCTCGTTCATTCTCGCGTGCACACGCGTTCTCGCGAAACTCCGAAACCGATATTCGTGAGACGTCTTCTCCGAGCTCTGATTCTAATACTCTTGCTGGTACTATATTATAAATAAAATATGTTCTACAAGTTAAACGTATCGTGTACAGGGTGTCCCACGCAACTGGCACAGACTGCATCTCATAAATGGAAAATATATTTGTTGAATATGACAAACTGAAAAGAGGTTTACGTAGCTTTATTTAAATAGACCAACCTTTAAATTAAATACCTAGGTGGAGCATAGCAGCTAGTATGTTGTAACGGTAGGGTGAAGGTAGGGAGGTGGCCTCCCGGAATTGGGCGGCCAGCGTAGAAATTTTAGTCGGTAAGAATTCGACACTACCCCGTTATAAGACGTCTTATGCAGGATTTCCTCCACGTTAAAGAGAAAAAAAAAGTAGGAGACCGGGGTGCGTTGATACATTTTCTCGTTTTTAATTTTTGTAATTTTTATTTGAATTAATTATCAATTGAAAAATATATTATTATATACTTTGAACCTTCTTCTTTATATAGTAAAAGTTTGGATTTGAAAAAATAAATACAGAAAAAGTTAGAGAAGGTTTATGCGAGAAAGGCAAAATGTATCAACTTGCCCCACAGTAGGGAAAACGATAACTAGAACAAACAAAATTAACAATGAACAATCAATCACTTTCTAAATCAGAATAACAATTCATGCATTTACAATTTTAGACATATCTCATAGTGATAGACCTTTAGCGACGTTAAACCTTCTTTTACAGAATCCAACGTTACTTGTGATATTTCATTACGATTCGTTTTTTTAATAAAATTTCGTACTATTTATCTATAAATAAAAAGAAATAATCAGATTAGAAATATCCAGGGCAAATTGATACACTGTATCAACTTATCCCACGACGAGTCATTGTATAAAACCATCTCTATACAAAAAAGTAGAGCATATAAATAAAGTAGCAAAACGTAATTTTCTTACCTTCGAATAAGTCAATGAGACGACATATTAATTTACGATATAAAGTTTAATATAGCGTCTCCAGACGAGTTCGAGAAGTCGACACGAATATTTACTTTATGATCGTGAAAACGAAAAATATGGATAAAAAGTAATAATGTCATAGACGTTTGCTATATACTAGAAAGAATTGAAATAAAAGACTTGAAATAGCTCGCAAAAATCGAAATACATATACCCAGTGTCCTGATAATTGCATTGTATCAACTTGCCTCGGTCTCCCCTATATTATAACGGTAGTTCTAATAAAATTAATAATCAATCCTCTCTATTTTTCGTAAAAAACTATATTAATTTTACCCTAAAAAATAACGATTTTAATTCTTTAATTTTAATTTCACGATAGAACCGAATACGTTCTATTTATCGACGCCGACGTGTCGGCATCATTATTACCATCGTTATATCCCTTAACGGCAAGTGTCAACTATAAATATCCATCGGTCTTTACGAGTCTGCTCTTCCTCTCGTAGACGTTCCCAACGAAAATCTTCACCCGAATACGATTACGACTGCTTCTCCAAGTACAGTCGTTAGCTCTAATAACGAATCACTTCGAGAAACCGACTCCGCCATCGTCGCCCTCGTCGTCGTTTCCTTTGATCGCAAAAGACTCCTGCGAAATGTTCGTTCGTACACCAAGACGACGCAAACGATACGATGTTGGATCGTTGATTTTCACTGCCTTTTCTCCTTCCATCTCTATCACTCGTCTTCGATAATCGGACTTTCGAAACAAACGCAATTTGGAAACGTTATACTCTTCGGACGCTATTTACATAAACAATAACGCGCACGCGCGCGGACACTCGCGGCGTTATCTGACTCTATCGAAGTTCGTAACTCGTTTTACATCCAATTAAGCTCCTCTCAACGAAGTTACAGTCAATGCGCCAGATGCCAATAGGGGTAACAGAGAAATATAGACTGAGTAAGTGAGCAGAGTGGGAGAGAGAGAAAGTTTCCTTCTTGGTGGATCACGGACTTGGCTTTAGAAATTCGATATACAATATACCGTACAAACGTAGAGAAACGTTGGACGGTGACATTGGTTAGCCACTCGCCGTTATTAAGGGGCTAGTTTCCCCGAGTACCTAGCTCTATCTAAAGGCAATTCCATAAAACGAATGAGTAATCCGTATCTATGTTCCTCACGACTCGTATTCGAATCGACGCTGAGATCTATCGAGTATCCGAGATACCAAAAGCGCCGTACGAGAATGTGCGAGTGCGGTTAGACCGAACTATTGGTCGAACGTAATTTCTCCATCGTTTAACTTTAAGTAACATTAAATTCCTTCTTTCTCGTTCGTTCACTCGCGAAAGATCGATACGACCGACTCGATTATTCACCTTTCCCTTTAATTAAAAGTCAGGAATAACGATACCAATGAACGAGAGTAAACGACACGACGCGAGTCACGCATTATTTTCTCGAGAAATCAAATAAAAAATACGTCGATATTCGTCGAGGAGACGAAGCTTCGTTGACGATGTCGGAGATCATTTGTCGTCTCGGTGTTACGTGGAAAATTGGAATCGTTTGGAGTTAAACGTGTTCGTGGTCGTTGGTATCTATATCGGAAGGGTATACCTAAAGTACGCTCGAACGCATCGTTTGTAAGACGAGGATAGCAGGTAGGTCAGTTATCGGCACTTCTAGTGCACGGCATTACTACAAAATACGAGCATAGTTTTGGAGCTTTCGCACAGTCAAATCTCATACAATAATTTAGGATATAGCTAGTAGATGAGAGAGAGACTCATCCTTCGGTAACGAGACAACAATAATATGAACTAACCTCTCCAAATCTTAGTCTTAATGCCGCTTAGTGCGTGTACAGGCTTATATCGATCTCGTCGATCGAGAGTACACGCCCCCCTCCCATTCGAACAGCCATCTTTACTACGCGGCCCGTTATCTCACGAATTCATGAGGTATTTAACCGGTTTAAACGATCCTTTAATCGGCACGAGCTAAACACTAGCGAGGTGTTTCGCAATCCCGATTTATCTCAGCTCGATTTCCGTTTCAAGAGAAAGGAAAAGCTATCGACGATAAGAAGAGAATTTTCACGATGCAATAATTAATACATAGTTGCGTTAAATATTTTGAACACGCGTCATTCCTGTAGATATATATGTATATACGCACATCGCGTTTAGAATCAACGATACATTTTTAGACTAATAGTTTCTGAGACTCGCTAACGAGCTCTCGTTTGCTCGGCTTTTTACGATAGCACGTCGTGCGTCCGCTTATAGATGACAGCCGACGATTAGAAAACAAGGAGGAGTCGGGGGAACGACGGAGTGTGACGTACTTAGAGGCTAAGTCTCTCCCTTCGATACCAAATGAGAGCAGACCCTAACGTCGAAAGTGTACGAAGCGTTTATAACAACGTTATACTTTTAGAAAAGAATCTGAGAATCCCATGACTGAAAGAGAAAAGTTAGTAATAAACCAAGCGTTAGTTAATTGTAACGCTCGTATGTTGTAAAATTGACTTAGCTTTTAATCATATTTTTATAATAGCTATTATTCTATTATCTATCGTTATTTTTACCACAATTTTGTAATAATATTGGTGATATTTATCATAGTTGTGTAAACAGATTGATTAATACCATTAATGAATGTAACTCCGAGATCGATATTTGCTCAGTCAATTATCTCGCTGAAATCTTCGCTTATGCACCTATAATTCTCTTGTTTCTCGGTGCTTTTACTATTCGTCCCTTAGTGTAAGTTTCATTGTAAGTCACTTTTGTAAACGTCTTTGTAATTCAAAAAGGGATTTGTTGCTATAAATAAAATAAATAAATAAATATTATTTTGTAATTTTACGATGAAGTGCTTTATTTGCAACCTGATTTATATTTTATCTGAATCCCGCTGAAGGCTTAATCCGGTGTTGACTACCGTGCCTACATTTCTCAATATTTGTAATTACAATCCATATCGTTGCGTCTAGGTTGTGAAAATGAACAAAATTAAAACAACGAGTCATCGCTCGCTGTTTAGCCAAAATCCCAAGAAATTTAATCGAGAGACAGATTTCACCATAACCCAACGACATTTACACGCATACCAATATACATAGGACGAAAACTTAATTACTTTTCATTCGGGAACAACTCGAGTTTATTGTCTTACCCCTTTCTCCGTCTGTCTCGCATCAAGCCAGTCTGGGATCGGCAACGTTCAGCGACGTCAAAGTTTGTAAAGAGGAAATAAATCGCCGAGCGAACGGCATCGCGTGCGTTATCCGTAATACAAAACGTTATTATCGTTGATGAACGACCGACGTCTACGTCGGTGAGCCGGTCGTGCCGGATTCTTTTTTTCGCTGTCAATAAAGTTGGCCAGCTGACAATGAGAGGCAACGAGTCCGGCACGGTACGCTCGGCTACTGACCGCGGAATTAACCTCACTTTAAGCGAGGTATGCGCGTACACGCTTGAGAAGTCTTCGCACACGCAAGAGGATACACATGCGCGCGGGCGCGCATACAAGTCGACCATGGTAACTCGGATCTTCGCGAGACAAAAGTACCTTAAATTGGGACAGATTGCCACGACGTTCCTCGAAAAGTGAAACAAATAACGATAAATGTGTCACAAGGGTAGACGCCTCACGAATATTTCTTTGATCGTAAAATAAATCATTCCCTTTAAATTCTATGGCCTAATATAATTTTGGACATATATATTATGTATGCCATTTAAATATTAAGACTGTTCACCATTTAATAATTTTTCGCGACAACTCTCCTGGACACAATTTTTGACTGATTTTGATAAACAAAGGCTTATTCGAAAGCTGAATAATTTCTGAGGAAGATGATCTTTTCCAAATTTTCAATAAATATTTGTTATATAATTATAAATACTTACTTAAACTTTTTTAGAAATTTTAAAAAGATCATGTTCATAATAAATGTTTCAGCTTTCAAATAAGCCTTTGTTCGTCAACGTCGGTCAAAACTTGTGACCTGGAGAGTTATCGTGAAAACATATTGGGTGGTGAACAACCTTAAGTTTATTAAGCAAAAAAATACTGCTATTAAATCATTTGAACAAAAGTTGCAGATCAACTAACTATATTTGCTTACAGAAAACATTCAAGATCCGACAAAAACTTCAATATTTTGCTGATCGGTGAAACGATATCCATATAATTTCACCGTAGCTCTCGAAACACGAGAAAAGAAGTCGTCGCGTCGGCGCTATTTCGTCCGAACGGTGAATTGCGAGAAGGAAAGGAAGAAAGGATGAAAGAAGTACGCGATTTATGACGAGCGATTCACCGACTAATTTTCCCGAAGGATTACAAATTACGTAACAACGAGCGGCCATCGGCTCTGCGCAAAACGCAGTTACGTTGCGCGCCGACAGAGAGTGATTACGGTTCGAACAATCTAATTGACATTAAAATTAATGCAGTCGGGGGCAATTTATTTGCCACTTGTACAGGAGCAGAAAGAGAAGAAAAGAGAGAGAGGTAGAAGAAACAAACGAGAGAAAGAGCGAGAATAGGTAGGTACAGGTCGTATTCGTTATACTAGCGAGCACAGATATACGATAATGATTAATGAGAAAACCGGTTTCCTTGACGAAGATCTCCTCGTTGGGAAAAAGTGGACGAATGCGGTCGCTTTAACGGCTGATAGTGGAAACGTAATTCGAATAATAGCCGAATGCTTCTTCGGTCGCTTTTGACTCGTCTCCCGTGAAACGAAATTCGTCCTGACGCTTAATTACTTCCGAAAACGAATTAGTGGAATGCGATAAAGATAAATCTCTCGCAATGAGTCGTCGTTCGTGAACACGTATATATCGTACCGATAGGAAAGGGGACATTTTCGTATATGAATTCTTAGTCGCGCATTTATCTGTCATGCCTCAGGCAGCAACCACCAACGAGATTCGAGATTTCACTCGATCGTTACTTCGAATGTCCTCGAACTTGCTTGTAATCTCCTCGAGAAACGTCGCGTCTACCAAACTTCCTGAGTAATATGAATAATACGGAGGAACTCGGTTATCTAGCCCTTCCTTTGCTTGCGATCTACTACTATTGTTTATTTATTATATTTATTTCACGACTCGAAGTAATCAATTCTTTTGACTCCTATAGAAATATACATCCTTAACACTAGATTTACGGATGTTGTTTATATTACTATTTTTACTTAAGGTTGTTCCACCACGACAACCTCAACCAAAAGTTACATACCATATGCATATTTAAAGAGGTTATAATTTGTTCGATTTATAATAAATAAATTTAAAAAGCACACAATATTGACTCGATACCAATAGATAATACGACGCATATCATTTACGGTCGTAAAATTTATTGTATTAAGTGTTTTTTATCTACTATTGCGAGTAAACTTTGTTCCGGAACTGTCCCAATACACAAAATAGCTTGCATATACAGACAACAAAACACTACTACGCTACTGAATATAGCGTATAACACCAAAACCGTAGCGTTTCTCATGGTAATATGTTTAAAACTAGGTGGTGAATCATCCTGATTTTTTTACACATTATTCGTGATATCCCACCCTACATTTGTCTCATTTTTTATCAACTTCTTAATTTTAATTTTGACGATAGAATTAATAACGTACTCTTTGCGCACGCATGGCGCATTTATTACGTATAAATCGAGTCAAGTTCAAGTGTAAATATCTCTCGTTTGAGGTGGTGAAACTTATTCAAATTATACAAATGTTAGCATAACGTATCAAATAACATGTATGCCAAATTTCAACCTTTTCTTAATTCAACGATCTCATGGAGGTACAACCTTAAATAAAAAAAGAAGAATATAAAGAGGAAAGAAAAGAAGAGGAATCAACATTTACATATATTTCATTACTTAACTAAAAAGCCACGTATGATTTTTTTTTAAATAATTGTAAAGTTTCATATATATATAGTAATCAAATTTTTTATGAGTCAAATTGGCTCAGTCCGTAAATCTAGTGTTAACAAAGTTGATTCATAAAAGCTAGTTGTCTTATATTGCTCGTCGATTCGATCTACATAGAGCAATTTTTCAAGAACCGACGAAGTCTTATATCATCTCATTTATAATTAAAAAAAGATTTCTTATTAATCAACTAGTACCTAATACAATACTATGAATTGACGAGTATTCGGCCCATATCTTTTTTCTTCTCTTTTCATTAGCAAAACGAACGAAAATATTGAAGAAACTATTTTAGAAAGTTTCCCCTTTCGTGCGAATAAAAGTCATCAGCAGTCTCATTCTTTTGAGAAGGGTCCGTGGCGCGTTAATTCGATAAGCACGGTGCGTGTCGCGTCGATACGAAAGGAGCAGTTTCCGCGTTAATTAGAAAGCTAATTCTCTCTCTTTCTCTTTGCCCCCACTCTCCCTCTCTCTTTTCTCTCCGTCTCTCTGGATCGTAAGGAGGGAATCCTTAACTATCGTGATGCATCGTGTCGGAGATAGAAACGTCAGATGAAGGACGTCGACCGATCCATCAACTCGAACGGCTCGCGATATCTCCCTACGATTAGTCGCACCATGGAAACTTATCGACGAGACTTTGTCGTCCCCCTCTCTCTCTCTATCTTCTAGCTCGTCTTATCTCCACACCTCTTTGTCTTCTTTTCTTTTTTTTCGACACAACCAACAGGTTTATTCCCATCTGTCTCGTTGCTTTTCTATTCGTGAACATATAAAGAAACAGAGAAGGAGTAAGGTAAAGGCGATATCGAGAGAACACATTGCGCGTACATTGTTACGGGGTTGCTACCGCAACTTGAGTTTTTAAAAAGAACTCTAAATTTATTAAATAAAATATAAGATCAGAAATACTCTAATACTAATATATGACTTTGATCTGAACTGATGAATGGTTTTAGCGAGACTGACTTCCATTTTGGGGACCCTCCTTATCAGAGCTGAGCATCATCTAAATAAATTATTTTATTTGGCTACATGTTATTTGAAATAATCATGTGTTAGTTTATTTGAGCAATCAAATGATTTTTTGCTAATTATCTTATGTTTATATTATGACCCCATAACAACATATAGTATACTTATGCATCATCTGGCACACGATACGCGTAACGAGCACGTTCCACTCGGAATGACGAAAAGGCAAAGCGAGCTAGCGTCGGTGTAAGATCAGGCAAGAAGAAGCTCGCTGTTAGAATTTCTTCCTCGTTTCTTTCTGTTACCTCACCGGCACGCTAATGTTTTCGTAACCATAAAGAACGGAGAGACCGAAGAAGAGAAAAGAAAAAAGAAAGGGAAAAAGCAAAATAAAAGAAAGAATCCTCCACCATCTCTGTACGTTTTTTCTTCGAGCTAGCAAAGCCGTCCAAGGCATTTCGAAAAAGCTTTGGCATTCGTACACCGACGGTAATTCGCGTTAACCGCGAAGCCGATGCCTCTTCGCGTTCCCCGAGCTATCGGTATTTGCTGAGAGGGTTTTAAGTCGGAGTCGCTTTTCTTGTCGAAGCTAGAACTACGAGTAGTACTTACGCTCTTTCCCTTTCTCTCTTTCTCTTATTCCTACTTACCTTCGTAGGGAAGAGCTTTTTGCGCTCGTACCATTCTGCGCGGCTCGCGGTGATGCTTTCGAAATAAAGATGAAACATTAAGTGGCCGACTTTAATTAACTTCTAATAACCTATCTTGGTACATGGAATCGAAATAACTTATTATTGAGTCATCGACGAAGATACGTTATACTTCAATTCGTGAAATTTCGATCTCTCGTTCCGTGCCCTCCTAACTTGTAGGAGAGAAGGCGAGAATTATTAGGTTGATGCATATGAAATGTTCGATTTTAATTACATGTCGATGTTAACCCTTAACACCACTCGTTATTTTCAGCCTACACATTTAAACTACGTAAAATGTAGAAAAAGCTAGGATTTCTTTTTATGAAACAAACTAAAAGCATGTAAGAGTTGTAATTAAGCAGTTTCATTTAAATTTAAAACATAAAACAGACATTTTCAGCGTCAAATATTTCCGAAAGGGTTAATCACCTTGCTTTTGTTTATGTTGTGACGTTATGTCACAAGAAGAGTAAAGAACTGCTTCCGTCAAGTGCACACTCTCAGGGCGAATTCGTGTATAAAGAATGTGTATTGATTGCTCCCGAATTTTTGTATGTAATGGAATATCCCGCTGCCATCGAGGGAAACCCATCGAAGGAAAAGAAAAGACCGCTAACTTCATCAAGCGGGGAAAGACCATCAAGAAGACATTCAGCTCCCGAACTGTCATCGCTTTCGTGCTCTACGTGCCTCCGCCGTGGGATAATCATCATCTTCACACCATGGCGAAGAAGAATACGTTGCGTGGCTACCGATTAGCACTACTCAGCATCGATCATCTACACCTATCGATAATGTAGGGCATCGGCGCAACGTATCGACGCGAAATTAAGAAATGTCACGCGTTACTTAATTTAGAATAAATTAGGTAGAGGCGCACGTGCCGATCTGTCACGTGACGCAGAGCAAGGAGCCGTTCGGCAGTACGAATCCGGAGCGGGACTTAGCATTAGACCTTCGTAGAGTAAAGTCCGTTTTTGTATTTCGTTTAGTCGCTTCGCTCCCGTGTCTTAACCAGGCAGTACCGTTTCGTATACGTTTGTTAGATTCGAATTTAGTAATTTCGTGATCCCGTAAATTGTCTCGCGGGCCTTGGGGTTCGACATCTCGTAGTGGAGAAGGAGATACGGACGTTTGGCTACCGTGGGACAACATAGAAGGACGAGGAAGCCGGAGGAGACCCGCCATTTCGAGGAGGAGTTTGGTGGAGCGCGAGGTCGTCCGTTGAGTTCCGTCCATGCGGGAGAGGTACAGCCGGTAAGACGGGATTCCGTTTAGCCCTCATCTATCGGGAAAATAGGTGAACTGGCCAGAACGATGATGTTATGTTTGCGGAAATTATGTTTTGGGAAATATTGCGTTAATAGTAGATCCTGAGGGAAATTAGTAGCGCCGGAAATCGTCCACGCTACCGTCTTGCATCAGTTGATCACTACTTTGGAATTTTGTGGATAATCGGGAGACGATAAAGTTTCGGAAGTCTTCGATTATATTTCGTTCGAAGTTCTGGCCAGAAGTCCCTTGTTCGGTCGTGTCTCGTCAGAGCACTTTTCGTTGGTCGCATCGGCGACGTTTCGTCCTGTGAGTGGCGTTAGTATTGCGAGCGAAATTAATGTATTGTATGCTAAGTATTGTATCGTCTTGAGTGTTTATGTAATTTCGGGAATTCGTATATTCCGTTTGTTAAGAAAAGTATTCGGTAACGTAATTCGTTTATGATCAATATTGTAAAGCCTCCGTTCAGCCAAATTCTAACTTCGTTATAGTATCGTGAAAGCTCTCGATTCTTTATTGAAGTATTGTTCATATATAGGAGATTATACTTTATCGCGTTCGGGTAAAATCGAAATGTAATGAGTAGGGACTTCGAACGTAATTTTGTAACTCTTGTTTTCAATTAGTTTCTGCTACTTTATACAAGTAAAATCACTTATCCTTTCTCTACTAAAGAAATAAAGTATTGTTCTTATTTTGTTACCGGAAATTTGCTGTATTACGTTTGTGGTAATTCTCTTACCCCGCCCCTCTCCGTTACCACCTCGGTGGGCTGAGCTACCGTTTTCGTGTTCCGCTTCACGCACCTCTTCGGAATTTAGTAACTCACATCTTATCTTAATTTCAAGGCTCGAGTGGTAGCCGTAAGCTACCTGGCGCCCAACTAAATTCAATTATTCAACCGAACAACTGTTTAGCCTTTCGTTATTAGAAATATTCCGAAGAGGAGAGCGTGGCGACGGTGTGCGCGTCTTCTCTCGTCTCGTAGAGAGAGAGAGCGCGTTACAATGTCTATTGTCAGTAAGATATAAGGTTTGTACTATTCATTAGAAAATCCGACATTTCATATGCACCAACCTTATAGAAGAAAAATCGAGCTCGTAAAACGTTACTACCGTTCGATCCAGCACCGAACGAGTTTGCGGCAGCTCCGTTCCGGGACAAACCGAATCTAATAAGCATAGAGAGGCTACTCAAGTTATACGCATGAGTCATCTCACGATCTTCTCTCACGATCCGGAATATCGAAAGCGCGATCCGAGCTTCGTAAATCCTCTAAAAGTTTGGCCTCTCACCCACGCCGGTTTCCACGACGCTTGCAAATGTAAACAGGGTTATAAACAGCGAAAGAATAAGAGGAAGAAAGAAGAGAAAAGACGGGTCTGAAAAGAAGCAAACAAGAACATCCATTGGCGGAGCGTCGATGCTCGTCAGATTTCGAGAGTAGTCCGATTTACGAACACGAAGGTGTCTCATCAGGAATTTTGGAGCCACCTTTCCTACCTCCACCAAAAGCAATGCATTCTGATAGCCCATTGTTGAAGTGAGTCCAAGAGAGAGAAAGGGAAGAAGAAGAGAGAGAGAGAGTAGGAGTATCGAAAAGTTTCGAGGGGACGTTGCGAAATGGAGACATAACAGCAGAGTTTGCCTTATTCATGAGTTCCATGGGATCCTCGGCCGGTATAACTGATGGAAGACGGGGTTGTAAGGCCACGATGGCCGTGTACCAAAGTTGTATCAACGAACGGCCTCGGTCCTCGCCGCGTAACGACGATAATATGCTACGTGCTTCGTGTCTGAAACGACGACTACTCGAACCGAATACACTCTGACGTCCCCCCTCCTACCTTCTCGTCTCTCTTTCCACGCTTTCCGTCTCGAGCCATCTTCTCGACTCTGTCTGGACATCGGTTCGCAGGAATCTTTCTTCTCGTGGTACGACCTTTCACGAGGTCACAATACCTCCATCTTCTTCTTCTTTTTCCGATCGTGAAGCTTCTCGAGCTTCGAATCATGTCCTCGTCTATCCATTCGCTTCTTCCACTTCTGGACGAGTCTCTCGTTCAATGATCCGGTCGTTACTAGCTCGGAGACTCCGCGAAAGAAACAGAAAGAGAAGAAAAGACGTTCGTGCGTTCAATGGAGTCGATCGATGCGATTAAACTAACGAGTTCGCCCTCGCGGAAATGGTTCGTGTACGCTGGCTTGCTTCTTCTTCCTCCTTTTCTTCTCTTTAAAGTCCAGCTTCTATCTATCGAATCACTTGGGGAATCTTTCTATCCGGCCTCGACTTTCTGTTTACCTTTCGGTCTACCACTACTTCGCGCGGAATCGATCTTGTATCACGTAACGCACGCTCCTTTCCCGAAGGCCTTCTCGGATATATGTGTTTTCCTTCGCGAACACGATTAGAGTAAACACCTAATACTTTGCTCGTATCTCTCTCTCCACCTTCCTCTATCTCTAAAGATACCGTAGATAACACAGGGAATAAAACGTTAGGATGTGTCTTTGGGTTCGAAAGGAAAAAGTCAAGAAAGTCTTGCAAAGAGCACGCGATGCTAGTCAAAGCGATAGTTCTCGTACCATCTCTCTCATACTTTCCCGCGGAACTCGTTGCAAGTTGCAACGTCAGAGAGAATAATAGCGTTCGACGGTTAGTATGCTCTTGGCGTCCGAGGATTTTTAGGACACTCCGCGGTTCGTTCTGAGTCACACGTCGGTGAGGGAATCCGTACGTGACATTAAGCAGTAATGCCACGTGGCGGCCGCGCATCCAGGCGCACGGAACTTGAAATACTATTACTATACTAGCACCACTACGACGAGAAGGTAACGTACGTACTGTCACACTCTCTTTTGCGTGTGCTTACCTACGTCTAAATATATACGTATATATATGTGTATATAACGTACGTACGTATACGTCTACCTTTGCAGGCTGTTGTCTGTCTTCAAACGGTTCCCTCCAGAGCCTAAGATATCACGAATTCCGGAGTGCATAGCAAAGAGAATAAGAAATGCGAGACTGTGTATGTGCAGGTTTCATCTCTCTCTCTTTCTCCTTCTTTCACACATTTTCTCTGCTCGATGTAAATACGTAGGTGCGAAGACGAACCTCTTATTTCATCCACCTTTGTCGCCTTACTTCTTATACTTCTTTCATCGTCTCTTTTCGCATACTTATAGTCGCACTAGCAAATTATATTAAACTTCTACCATACATGCGAATAGATTGCAGCTTTCCCGAGCCTCTTTATTCTTTCACTTTCTTGAACAACTTCGTTGGCCTTTGAACAATAAAATAAAAAAATGGAAACAAGCCCGACCTTTGTTTCGAACCATCGAGGATCAATTCCCAGTCCTCTTTCTCCTTCAACACATTTCCAATAACGGGGTGGTTGACTCGTATCTCTCTTTTTAGATACATCTACATTTCAGTGATATTTGTTCCTTAGCTTTTAAATTTAGAAAAACTATTGGTAATTATTTACATTAGTGATTCTTCATCGATTAAAATTAGATAATGTTTTTGATTGTTTAACAGTAAACCTTCCAAGACGGGTCAAATGACTCTTTATACGTTCCTTGTTTCTCAATTTTTTAAATAATAAAATCACTTTCATAGAAATCTATTATTAATAATATTTATTTAACAATATTTCTTAATAATAGCTAAAAGCATGTTTTTGTTTAAGTATTAAGAGAATTCATCAAACATTAGTTTTAATAACACATACTTGTTTAATTACACACCTGTCAAATTGTATAAATGTAATAAAAATAAGTATGCCTTTAACGTCGGTAGGTTTAGTGTTAAAGATAGAAAAAAAAAGTTTGAACCACTATTTTAGACCGTAATAAAATCAACACGACGAGAATTCATCAAACATTAGTTTTAATAACACATACTTTCTCTCTCTCTCTCTTGTTTTCAAGCAGGTTTCCCGAATTTTCTCGCAAACTCGAGCCACGCTTTTGAGGTTCGAACTTTACGACGCAAGTATGCGGAAACGGTGTAACTTCTCGAACTCGCGCGGAAGGTCTCATTAAAGGGCAGCTATTATTCTTGATAATTTACCAGCCGATGAACACGAATTTCGGTACAGGATCAAGTTTGACGCGAAGAGTAGGAGAAAAGAGTCCTGCTAACCGAACGCTTTTACCCTGCTTTCTCGCTTCACCTATTCCCTCATCCTTCTTCTTTCTCTTCCTACTTCCGAAACGTTTCCCCGTCTACGTCGGCGCACCCGCGCGCTAGCGCGCTAATGCTCATGACCAAACTTCCGTCGACGAGTTCTTTATCAAAGTTTTCGATCGAGGTTCTTTGACCGCGGACACGCGCCCCTCCCTTTCGTCCTTCTCTCCACACTCTTTCTCTCTCTCTATCCAGAAAATGACCGACTTCTGCCTCCGGAGGTCGACGCCAGCAGTTTCTCGAGATAATCGATTAACGAGAATAGACGAGGCCGAGTACTTTCATTCGC
The DNA here is from genome assembly GCA_916049575.1 of Ancistrocerus nigricornis. Taxonomy (NCBI): domain Eukaryota; kingdom Metazoa; phylum Arthropoda; class Insecta; order Hymenoptera; family Vespidae; genus Ancistrocerus; species Ancistrocerus nigricornis. The sequence continues at coordinate 24,477,523 of OU696669.1, read as the reverse complement.
GCGATTTACATCGCGTCGATCAAACTTTAATTGTCCCTCGATTAAAGCATATCCCTGCTTGATCTAAAAAAAATAAGATGAGTATAGATATTAATCGACTGTATCGAGTTAAATTATGTTAATGATGGTTGGCTTATGTTGCAGTCATTTTTATTTTGTTATCAGAGAGGACCCCAAAGGGCTTACAAATATCTGCTTATACAGTCTGTCAAAAAAATCTCCGGACACCCTTTAAAGCGCTATAACTTTTAAGAAATTGATCAAATAGACTTGAATTTTTGCAAGCACGTAGAAAGATTAGTTTACTATATATCGTAGTTTTTTTGATTAACAAATATCAGAATCTTCAAAGTTACAAAGCAAATAAAAAAAGTCATTTTTTCAACTTTTTTATCAGAGCTAATAATGAAGATTTAAAAACTGTCTTCTGTAGATTTAAGTAAAATCCATGCATACTGCAAATTTCATCCAAATCGGTTAACGTGGTTTAGAGCTATAAATATCGATATCGATGATTCGGCCGATTTCGACCTAATTCTGCGGTCTTTAAACATTTATAGCTCTAAACAACGTTAACCGATTTGAATGAAATTTATAGTATGCATGGATTTTACTTAAATCTACAGAAGACAGTTTTTAAATCTTCATTATTAGCTCTGATAAAAAAGTTGAAAAAATGACTTTTTTTATTTGCTTTGTAACTTTGAAGATTCTGATATTTGTTAACCAAAAAAACTACGATATATAGTAAACTAATCTTTCTACGTGCTTGCAAAAATTCAAGTCTATTTGATCAATTTTTTAAACGTTATAGCGCTTTAAAGGTTGAACGTTAAGGTTGTGGAGTTCATGACAATTGCTTCAATCAAAAAATTGTTAGTGTAAATTTTGATTTTCTCCCAATTTTTTGGCTACAGAAGTTTTGCGATCTCTAGAAGATATTAGTATCGCTGGTTAAGATTTTCATCGGATATACGAGAAGTAAACTCGCATGTATTCGAAAGTATACGTCTTCATCTCGTGAGTCAAGCATTTATCGCGTTCCTTCTCTCCACGAGCGCGCGATCGTACGAGCTTTTTAACAATGTCTCGGGCGACTTACGGGCTCGACCGCCTTAACTTTAGCCGGACCTCTCTCTGCTTTGAAGTAGCCCGCATACTTATCGCTTTGATTGACGTCCCCCTTCGCGGTGCTCCTAAGCGAAGGGCATATTTACATGAAAATAAATGCACCTTGTCGGCAGGCCACGGGGAACGCGCTCGGCAGGTCGTCGTCGTCGTCCTTCTCGTTCATCCCTTTCCCCTTTACCTTTTTCTTCTCCTCGAGCATACTTGGGAGTTAAAATAAAGAACAGCGTGCGAGAGAGAGAGAAGGGGAGACTTGGAGCTATCTCGCTTGAAAGTTTACGAAGAAAAATGTAAACTGGCGAGTGTGCGAAAATTCGAGAGCCTCTTTTTTAACTCTTCATAGATTATTATACGACATTCATGATTTGTTAATTTAGATTAGTCATTGAGGACACAAAAAATTTGATCGAAGAGAGACGAAGTGGATAAAAAGAACGTTGCTTCTTTTAATCTAGTGAAAGTCTGCTGGCTCTCTTTCTCTCTCCAAAGGACACGGATTATTATTATCGGGTCTAAGGCGAACCGCATGAAATAGGAAGAGTGGAGCGTGAAAGAAAAAAGTGAGAAGAAGAATGGAGCTGGGTGGAATGGATTTTCGAGACGACTTGTCGTCCTTTATAATCCTTGGCATAAAGAGGACCCTTATCAGATGCTCGCCAACTCGCGGAGAATTGATTAAACGCCTCGTGAAGTTGATCCCGACGGTTCCGCGCGCGCACGGCAAGAAAAAGAAGACGTCGGCGATACAAAATGAAGCGATTAAGTGTCTCGTAAAGCTGATTTGTCGCAATAAGATGGAGAACGTTAAACCTGACGGACTCCTCGACATACTGACTAATTCTGAGAATTAGGACTGATTACTACTCTTTTTTAAGCTCTTAAAATACATATTAGGACTTCTTGTAATAAGATACGTTCGTGACACCGAATGTCAAGTTATCGCGTCAAATATTGATGTACTTTGTACTTTTATACATAGAATAAGAGAAAGAATCGATTCGTGTGAAGAAAATAAAGTTACATTAAAAAAGAAAATGCAATTGGACCTGGTGTGTGCGTTGGTGCATCTTCATAAAAAATTAATTAAATAATAAATAATATTATACGTTATAAAATTTATAAATTAATTTTTTCCTTCGCTATTTTGTTCTATTTCTACTCAAAAAAGAGCAAATAATCCGTCCCAATTCCCAGAATCACCCTGAAACCTAAAGCCCGATTAATGGCCTAACAAATAGACCTAATAAGTCTGTCATTCCCCTGGACATATTTATCACCGGACGAAAAGAAATTTCTCGGACCTAATTTCGATACCGTTCGATATGGACTTGTGCTCGTTAAAGAGACGGAAACGCGTTACGTACCACCAAATTCGAGCTCTCAATTTATTAGGTTAGCCAACCGATTACTCGCGCAAGGAAATATCGCCATAGCCCATCGGATATATCGGGGCTGGGATTACGTTTCTTCCTAAATTCGCTCGATCGGCTATTTCGAAGGCTTCTTAGCGGCTACTCCGAAGGAATTTAGGATGTCGGTAACGACGATCGATATCGAACGGCTTGCTGCTCGATACACTCGACAAACCTACATAGATGTGCGTTTATACCCTCACCAAGTTAGATAGGTGTGTATGTAAGTAGATATATGCAAACAGTACCAGCGTATCTTCGACGTCTCACAGTATATATCTATAGATTGTACGAATGAATAAAAGAATATTTAAAAGAAGGCCCTACGTTCGATCCGTACATTTTTTACCAAACAAACACACCCATCCCTCTGGTGTCTGCGAAATATCACCCCGTCGAAAAACGTGCACCAACGACGAAATACTTGGTGCGACAAGACCGACGACTACCTCCCGGCTTATCTCGGCGATAAAGAACAAGAGGAAAAGAGTGAGAGAGAGAGAGAGAAGAGTAAAAAAGAGAGTGAATAAGAGAGTGGAAAAAAGAAGAAAAGATCAGACGGCTCAATCTACTCGCGCTTTCATTTCTTTACCTCCTCGTCGTCGCCGTGTCTAGGATAGTTTTTCTCCGCCGCTGCGATCCTTATCCTACCCGTCGGCATACACATTTTCTAAGGCTGTCACGAAACAACGAAAAAAAGACAATTTTCACATAAGAGAAAGGACAATAAACGACGACGAAGATGATGCAAAAAAAATTCTTTCGAACGATCACAAAATGAAGGAGATACGTTTACACGAGCTAGTCTTTCTCTCTTCTTCTGACACACTCACACGTACACAAAATGTAAATATATAGGTACCTATATGAACATTTACGTGCAGTGATACGTAGGTATGCACGTAGCTACGTAAGCCTCTATCTAGGCTGGCGAACCTTTCGAGCTTGACTCCTTGAGACACAGGAGCGGAAACACGAGACGTATAGCATGGGCTCCTACGAGGCGAGTTAATCCCTCGAGACAACTGCGAGCCACCACGAAAGCATGGAATGGGAATGCCTCCTTCTCTACCTCCGCCTACCACCCTTCTGGAAAACGTGCTAGCGAATTCTCACTCGCTACTCGACAATGTTATTATTACGCTCCCCCGTCCGCATTACGCGGATAATTTATGTCGCTCTTTACGCTCCAAGGATATGCTCTTTCTCTCTCGTCCTTTCTCTTTTCCCCCCTTACTCGAAGTCCACCCTCGTGTCACTTAAACGATATACTCCCCCTAAAATCTAAAAGCCAAAGTTTGGAAGAGAAAATCTCAAATAAAAATTTAGATATTTCTTTGAGTCTGATTTGCTCCAATAGACAAAAATTAGAAGAAAAAAAGAATAGATTAGAAAAAACGTCTAATAGCTTCAACATGATCACGTACTTAGAAAATAACAATGCAACGAGCGAGACGTATGCTCGACTTCGAAGCTTCGTAGGCAAACACGGGCTATTATTAATCGCACGTTATATCGAGCTCCTTTCATCGCTAACCCTACATTAATTTACCTCTTTTTCCCTCTCTCTTTCTTTCTCTCTTCTACGTAGTATAAGCTTCCCAAGCAATAGATCGTTCGATCTATCTCACCCCGCATAAATTATATCGCTGTTTACGCGCTAACACCCACCTACGCACGCAGCCACACGTAGGACAGAAACGTTAAAATATATGTATATGCTTTCGTACCAGCGCAAGTTCGCGCACTATTTCCCTCTTTCTCTCACCCCCTCCCCGACTTTCTCACGTCACGTATAATAATTCTTATCCGTATAGCAGTCGAGCCGGAATCACCACGCAATATTATTTCACGTGCTTAGGCGGCCTCAGTATCGTAACTACTCACCTAGGTACCTCGTACCAAAGCAACACTTTCGAAGTTGCTCGTCGTTTCCGTCATGGGTTTCTCGCAAATTGCGAATATTTTAAGTGAAACTAACGGCCCTCCCTCCGCAAACCACACTTTTACAACCACCCTTCGTAGACGGAATAAGAGAGAGAGAGATAGGCATGTGGTTCTTTCGGAGGCTCGTTCATAATTTTACCTCTCTCTTGCCTTAAGTTAAATTTATCCCCGAGGATCTATCGTTCTCGTCTACGGCCTCGTTCGCGTGACTATGAGCGCGACCGAGTTTATATTTCCCCTCTTGCCCTCTCCTTGCTTCCTTTTTTCTCCCATTCCCTCTTTCTCTTTCTACGATCATCAAAACGCGACAACGATCGAGCAACGACAAGGCAGTTCCAATATTATGACCGATCCGATTAACGTCTTACGATTCTTTACTGTGGTATCGAATCGTTCGAAACTTCGATAATATCGTATGGAGGTACTAAAGTATTGTAGGTATTACACTATTCGATTATAAGACTTCGGGAATATTTCTCGATACGGATTCTATGCCCTTGAGAATAGTTCTATTTAAAAAGAAGAAAATCTGTCTTAAAATTCGCATTAGAAAATTGTATGGTATAAAACTCGTTGACGCAAGGCCGATAAAACGAGGATACCGAGCGTTTCTGATCGAGCTAACGATAGCTTTTGATCGATATTGAAATCTCTGGTTGAGTTCTTTCTCTCCTTCTCTTTGAACTTTTCTTTTTCTGTTCTTACTTGTCGGAAATTTTTCATTCGCTCTCCCTAAACACTAGCTAGCGTACAAAGTACAGCCGTGTATGTATCTAATCCTAAAAGATGTCTCGCAAAGATCGTAGACGGTAATTGTACCGCGTATCTCGATCTATTGGATAACTCGTGCACTCCGTATCTACCTACTACTACCGATAGAATTGTAGAGACCGTTCGAACGTACGGAATAGAATCGTTTCCCGTGATTAGTTGGCTCCTTCTCAAATCACTTTCGAGAAATGCCGGGAAGTAATGGCGAGCTTCGAAAGATTTAGTTCGAACAAATTTTTCTCTCACTTCTGTGCTTGGTCGATTCTTCGTACTGCAACGTATTTCGTAGGGAAGGAAAGAGAGAGAGATTGTGCTTTGCAGTTTCACGTGACGTTTATCGAATGCGATTAATTTTATATGCACGTCACATAGTACGTACGAATCCTCTAATTTATCTGAGGAAAAAAAAACAGGAACGACTGCAGGAAAAAACTGATAAACGGTAGCACCAACAAATGAATACGGTAACGATGATGTGTGTCATATAGCTTGAAAGACACGCCATTCTTTGTTTTTGTCTAGATTTAGATTGCACACAAAAAATTGAAAATTTACCCAAATGGAGTACTAATATTATATATTATAGATTATATGAATACAGAAACGTAGGAAGACTTCTAGAGGCTCCATTTAAAAAAAATAGGTTAAACGAAAGGGAAAATGCTTAGAATATTTCGCTCCTTCATAAAGCAGAACTTTCCGAAGGCCGAACTAACTATCCATCCATCTCTTTTTCCCTCTTGGTAGAACCTAAGTCGCACGAACATTCACGGAGCGTGCAATTTTTATTATTAAAATACCTATCTACCCTATATAGATTCGATATCGAACGAATTGGCTGAGCTTAGAAGCGAATCCGAAATACTCTCCGGACTACCAAACGATCTTGCCATCTTCCACAAACTTTACGCTCGATCCGTGAAACGAAACGTATGCGAGAAAGTCAAAAAAAAAGAAGATAAAAACAGAAATAACACTGCGATACGTTCGTGATCCCACTAAAGCTTTTGCGAGTTATGATCCTGATCTTTTTCGAATGCCAAGTAGTCGATGATTTTCTTTCCTTTCGATGATCGTGTTCGCTGCTTCCTCAGTCGCGTGATATTGGATTTCGGAAGGGAAATGATATGAGACCGAGAGAAGCACAGGAGGAATTTAAAACGACAAATATTAGGTATATTTTGAAAAGAAGGGGGAGAAAGAGAGACGAGAAGGAAGATGGTGATCTTCGAAATGGATAAACTCGTTGCGGGAATCGTTTAGCCATCGCTCCGGGGTTTTTCTGATTGCCTCTCTCTCTCTCTCTCTCTCTCTCTCTCTGTCTCTCCTTCTCTGTCTCTCTTTTCCCCTCAGCTTTCTTTCGTGAAAGGCGCGATATTATACCGAGCAATTGAATTTCTTACACCGTTCTTCCATCTCTCTCTTTCTCTCCCGTTCGACGCTACACCGGTACGTCGGTCCTCCTTTTTGAATTTATCCAACCGAATCGGAATTTCGAAGCCGGTGGTCGCCGACATCGCTGTCAATCGCTGTACGAAGCCGCGAGATATCGCGTGTCTCGTTCTCTTCCCTCCTTTTCCCCTTGCCGTCGTGCAAGCGTAACGTTCGGACCAATTTACTTGCCGACGCGGAACTTGGAAAAAAGAAGAAGATACGACACGATAGCGAGTCCCTTGAACTTCCCATTTCGAAAAATTCAATCTGGAGTATCTTCCTAGAATCTATGTCTCGTAATGGACCGCGAAAGTGTATCCGATAAATTAGAGAGCAAGCGTGATCACCTTGAACTTGGAAAGATTTAGGTAGGAGAAAGATGAAAGAGAGCAGAAGAGATACATAGAAAGAAGATTCTACTTTTAACAAGAAAATAAATAGGCCCGAAACTCGTGAGTTCTAGGAGTTTTTAAAAATAGGTCGAACAGGATTCTCGACGACAATTTCTCGCTGACGAGATGACGAACAGGAGGACTCCGTCTTTTTCTCGTCTTCCCTCTTCCATTCTTCCTTCGTCTTTCTCGGTCGTTAGCTTCGAGGAAAAGGCTAATTAAAAAGCCGTAAAGGAAGCGACGCACGTGCGTCTCGAAAATCCATCCTCTCGAAGCCATTGCTGCCGTCGCCTCGCGGTCTGCGTCTACCTCCCACTCTCTTTCCCCTTCGCTCTCCCTTTCGTTCCTCTCGACTGACTCCGACAGGATACTCGCACGACGTATCTTGTCCGTCTCGCGCTATTTTCTGTCCTACAAAACCCCAAGTCCTGTTTATCTTTCGAGAAACCGATACCACCGAGAGCGTGAAACGTTCTATCTACCTACCCTAAAGTACTCATATAGTTTCTTTGTCCATACATCGATTAAAGATGAAATAAAAAAGAAAGAAACGAACAATTTGTAATTAACTTCTTACTACGATCGCTTATACAATATTTAAAACGATGTCGCGTAAAGTATATCTCATCCGAAGTGTGCACGTATCTCGTCTAGTTCATCAAGCTAGGAAAGCACTCTTGGCACTCGGGAGGAAGATGAGCCACTTAATAATAGAAACACCATCCTACCACGTCGTCGTTGTCATCCTCGTCGTACGAGAAAGCTCCCGTCTCCAGCGGCGTCCACCGCCTCTTCACCCTTTTTACCCTTCTACTCTTACCCTCTCCTACCCATTTCCAGGCAATTTTCCGGCAAATGACTGCGGTAGATCGGTGCAACACCTTTCTTAATTACGACGCATTCCCAGCGAAACTTAACCCCTGCCGCGTTCCAGCTCGAAAGATAATTAAGCGGACATTGGGTGCCTCCGGGCATAGCTCGGCAGCTTCTACGAGGGCGCAGCCACCACGACGACGAGAAGCTACGAAGAAGACGACGAAGAGAAGGGAAGAGAGGAGGACGATTAAAGGACTGCCTGCGAGGAGAACATATTTTTAGAACGGTCTTAAATCTACGAGCGCGAACGAAAACTTCTCTGCTCGGCCGATTAACGCCCGCGTTGCCGGCGATTTGTCGACTCTTCTTCTCTCGTAGGAGGGAGGAAGACCAAAGAGAGCGAGACTGTTATTTTTGTACTTTTAGTTCGAGAGAAAACGTTATTACCGACAGGAAGAGCCCCTTAAGTACGTCTCATCGAGGACCAATGTCGCGAGGATTAACGACGGGGATACGAAGAGAGGACGCAACTTCTTTTTGTATCCGAAATCGGATGCTTCGTGACGGACCAGGGTAAACAGAATTCCACTGAAAACATGTTTTATGGGAGCAAGAAAAGAGGGTTTTGTTAAGTACATATCCAAATAATTTTTATGGAATATACTACTACGAATAAGGTTGTGTGGAATTGCAAAGATTACTGCCATCTCAAGATGAATGTATTCCTTATTAATTGCAGTGGTAGTTCTTTAACTATATATCGGATATTATTATCAGGGCTGAATCTGAAGACCTCATTAGCGATTCTCGGTGAACAATTTTGGACAGTATCGAGTGATTTTAATACGAAGGCATTAGCTGAGCTCAATATAATTGCATCATAAACTAGTTTAGAACGGAGGAGGAGGACCTTAGCGTTTAGAATCTAATCTCATAATTTTGCACTAGTTAAGATAAAAAACCATTAAATGCTAAATATAAAAACGATATTTCGAAATAAATGAGGAAATTTCCTTCCAATCTATTTTTACATTTCTAATTCCGTTATAACGTGAAACTTCTCGTATTATTCCTACAACGAACTCTATTACCAACAACGTAAAGGTAGTGTAGACGTACATATATGCGTCGACGCTTAGATTACAAAGCTTGCAAAGCCTTCCACCAAAAAGTTAGCACCTGCATCCGTCTAAGCGCGATTCCTAGCTTTGCCGTGTGCACCGACTCTGGAGCTCGTTGCATACATTAAAATTACCTCAGGACGCACTCGACTGCGCCTTAAGTGCCAGCCCGGCACGCATCGCAGACCAAACTTGACGCTCGAAATATCAAGAACTCTTGTCGTCGCTCGCGGCTAAAAGGACGAAATTAAACGCTTTCATTATTACCGTCTCGGCAACGCGTCCGTCTTCATTTCTCATTGATAAAATACGGAAGAATTACGTCGCGTATTAACACTTTGAGTGCCTCGTATCTCAATTCTAAAAAAACCTCATGACTCACAGTGGAACGAAAAGCCTATGAGAAAGGTTCTTTGGACATTGATTAAATTTGAAGTACCTTATTTCAGATAATTGATCGAAGTATAAGACAAATGAAATTTAAGCCCTCCATTAAGATTGACAATATTTTATGTGAAATACTTATCTCAAAATTGCAGTTTTCTTTATTTTCCTAAATTTCGAACCTAAAGAGCTAGAACTATTAACTTCATTATTTTGCACAAGTTAGACTGCATTAAAATTGTTTTTAACTGATCTTTATACTACAACTAAAAAACGTGCAAGTTGGTGACATAAAAATCTTGATCATTTAGAAGTAAACACCGTACCCAGTTATTTCCTTAAACGTACAAAATTCTTTTGGTAATATTTCGATAAAGTACCTACGTACACTTTCAACAACGATTTGTCGATTAATTGAAAGCCTCAGATAGATGGTCTGCGCGGTGATTCGCGAAACTTCGCGTCGATACTTTGAGAGCTTGCTTTATGGATCGTTCACAGAGAACGAGAGAAAGAAGCCTCCTACGAATGTAGGTTAGAGTCTCGATGCTGGTGGCACCGTTTGCCGTTCGAGAGGGGTAAGAGGAAAAAGAGGAGGAGATGAAGGTGGAGAACCGAGACTGAGATTCCGTGGGAACGTTCCGAGCAACGCCAAAAACTGCGCGCTCGTTTTATATCCCTCTCTACGTGTTTAACCACTTTCTTTCGATGATATTCCACTCCCAGTGACTTACTTACGTTTGAACGACGATCATAGACATCTTTCGACGACTATCGATCCTCGCAGATTACGTTTCAAAGCACTACGTGCACAGGTATACCTTGAAATCTCTGAAAACTTATCTCCAAACGATTTGGATCGATAAACCCCTCCTTCTCTCTTTTACTCCTTCAACTCGTGATTCCTAAAACTTTTACTACCTGATCCGAACGAGGGAAAAAAGGGCACGGTGATAAACCGCTGACTCGTTGATCGAGAATCGAGCCATGGACGTCTCGTTTATTATAACACGATACACGCACACGAAGCCATACACCGATCGTCGATGTAAACTCGTCGGATCGTTAGCGAGAATGCATTCGAAATCATTTGAAAGGGAGGAAAGGAACGAGCTCGATAAAGCGGTTTCACGGAGACACGTCCAAATTTCATGAGTCTTCTACGTGACAGTGAGAGAGAGATAGCCATGCTCTCATAACGCGGCAACGCATTCACGAAATTATGTCCCATTCTGCTCGGATGACCTTGCATCTTATTGCTCGTTGCGCGTCGTTTTCGATGATCGAATGACTAGGATAGAGTCAGTGAGCGAGTGAGAGATACACAATGAAGAAAAAAAAAAAAAAAGGAAGAAATATAAGACCGAAGTTTCGGTACGGAATACGGCTTTCATCGCATACAAGCAGAGGCGAGGGAGTAACCGGATGACAAATGAGCCCCGGTGACGTGGCTTCGAGCCAGTAAAGCCGGTAATTGGATGCGCATTATTAACGGGATGGCGTAAAACGCTTCTTCCAGGCCACTCGTGGATACTCGATATACCCGCGAGTGTGCCACGGCTACGTACTTATATGTAAGCACGTATGTACGTACATAGATACATACGTATGTTAGTACCTGCCTAGATGGAACGTAGAGAGCTACATTGTTTTAACTTGATTTCGTAGCCGTTCGTGATCGCGTTACCGGCCATTTCTCGAAGTTGCTACCGCGCGATGTCGTGTACTAAATTTCTGTTACGTTCGTGTATAAACGACTCGAGTAAATAAACAAGTATTATATATATATATATATATAAGTATACCTTAATAAATGAGTCGACCGTTCCCAACTACTTTAAACGATCGTTCCTTCGTAATAAGGAATACAAATTCTTTCCGTCCCTATTATCCTTTCATATACAGGGTATTCCATTTAACCCTGCCACCTGGAATAATTTTTTTTATAATAGTTATTTTTAGTTAATAGTTATAGTTTTATAATAGTTTTTTTTATTTTCTCTGTAACTTCGAAGATTGTAATTTTTTTAATACAACAAAAATATGATATATAGTAAACTAATCCTTCTATATGTTTGCAAAAACTTAAGTCGTTTGATTAGATTATAGAAAAGTTATTTAACTTGATACAGCGTCCGAATGTTTATAATCAGAGAAAATGAAAGTAGAACACTCGAAATAAAAAAGGATCTGAAGCGCGCATCCAAGTCGCGCGGTGTTAACTATTCGTTCCCTTTAAAAAAGCATCATAATATGGTCGGCTAACGAGGTCGGTTCGATTGAACGACACGCCAGCGATCTTTATGAATGGCGATCGATTTTCATCGCGTGTCCAAGATTTTCGTAACTCGATGCCCTTTCGGCTGAAATTCATCAACAAGCTAAATCCATTAACGATAAATCGCCGAAGGGGTTCCATTATAGTGATAATAGAACCGATGGAGTTACGTGCGTGCCTTTTGTTTTATTTCTTTTTTCTTCCCTTCTCTCTTTATTTCCCCATTTACACGATTTTTCATAAACTTATCCAGCAGTGCCCGTCACCATCGCTTTAAATCGCAACATCAAAGCTTCTCAATGGCAAGATGTTGCTGTTAACAATGAAGGGAGAATAAAAGCAGAAAATTCTATTTAAATATTCGAAATATTGGGTCGGTTTCGCTGCATGATGAACAGTCATCGGAAATGTAAAAACCTTTTTTGTATTTAAAATATGTAAATCAATAGATAACACGAACGGCCCCATAAAGGTAGCAGGGATAGAACTTTACGACTTCGACATGAAAGGAGCGAGAGGAATGTGAAAAGTAAACTGCAAAAATTATTCTTAACAACTCGATAGACCTATCGTCGTTTGAACGCACAGTGTTTTAAAAAAACTGCAGAAGCTCGTGCAATAAATTATCCCGTTTAGTTAATTCCCGCTATTATCGACTCGTTACTAAAATCGATAATGTCGCAACACGAACATTATTCCATCGCGTCTCTCGATGTCATCGATGATTACCTTCGATGTTATTTAAACAACGTTGCAGAGTTAACGTTTCATTATACGCTCGGTTAGAGGAACATTAATTGGGTTTATTAGAGCACCGATATTGTATATTATACTACCTAAATATCACTGTATCTTATTCCGATGAAAATTCCATAGCTACCTACATGGAGTGGACTAACGAGAATAACTGAAAATTTAAAAAAAAAATTGCAACGATGAGATTAAAAAATCATAGGAACACTTATGTGCGTGATTTTGGTGGATTATGGTATTGCACTTTCTTAAGTGCAATATGCATATTTGCATATGATATGCAAATATTATTTGCAGAATGCATATTTTTGGAAATAATAGAAATAATATTTCTAAAGAGTTGAAATGTTTAATGTGAACAAGGACCACGCTATGTTTGTAGACGCTACTAGAAGACAACTGAACTAGGGATGTTCGATTCCGATTCGATTCTCAAAAGAATCGATTCTTTGGTGTAAAAGATCGATTTTTTTAATCGATTCTTCGCCTTCCGATTTTTTAGAGAATCGATTCTGCACCCCGAGAATCGAGATTTGATTCTTTAGTATAAAAAACATCAATTTTTCTGCGACCCTAGCCGATCCGCGGAAGAGAATCCCCATTGGAGGGAAAAACGAGTGAATATTCGTTGTTTCTTGATTCTCGTAGTAATCGATTTCTTAACGAACGAATCAGAGGCTTCTTTTTCTTTTTTTTGCTCGTCGATTTGAGTCTTTGGTGGCATTAATGGAAGTTCAGGGATCCGAAGATCGATTCTGTGAGAATCGATTCTTCAGTTCCGGTCTTTTTGATGAATCGATTCTGGCGATTCGATTCAGGATCGATTCAAAAAATCGATTCTTTAAAGAGAATCGAACATCCCTAAACTGAACTAACGAATGCGATGCGACGCGTATGATCGAGCCAACGCGTCTCGCTCAAGAGAAAACAAAAGATTAACAATTACACGCGGTTAACGTAACTACACTGTACCGGACGAAGTACATTTCACACAAATAAAAGCATATTATAACTAAAGTACTTAAATGTTAATTCTAACACATATCATGAAATGCGAGCCCACGAAAATAAGCACGTATTTGTAATTAAAAGCCTTTACCCGCGGATGGAACAGTTAATTCCATCGGTATCGATCGTGCGATCGGAAACACGCACGCGGCTTGTTCACCTTTTCAATCACCGCTCGTTACGCTGAGATAAAAAAAGAAACAGAGAAAGAGAAAGGGGGAGAGAGAGATAAACCTTTATCGGCTTACCATCGATTCGATTATAACAGCGAAGAATTCTAGGAGCTTTTACCGAAGAAATTCCAACGTAATTAAAGAAACTTACTGTACGAGGTAACATAATTCGACTCAAACGCGAGAAGGGGTCTTTCCCCCCTTTTAAGTTGTCACCTTCGCGGAACCACGGTCGATCCTCGGACCCGCCTAATAAACGTTGCTGCGCCAACCCCCACACATATTCACGACGTTCCGATGGAAGCCAAAGGGCATTCCAGGATTCCAGCGACTCCTTACCGTGGGTTGTAACGGTTCTGGTCCTGCGAGAAGGACCCTCGTCGAGATGGTGACGAAAAAAATGAGACGGAGAAGAGTGCCGCGATGTGGTGAGAAGTAGTAGAGGTAAAATGGGGGGGGGGGGGAAGGAGACAAAACACGAGAGGATGCTACGCTACATCCTCCGTCTGGCTCGTCGTCGTTGTACGAGAAGAAGAAACCAAAAGGAAAGAGTGTGAAGGAGAATAAACGAGAGAGACAGGAAGAAAGTATAAGAGAGGGGGACGGTGATACTTGTGAAGTCTTCCGACGAGAGGGACTGATTCGAGTCGGTCATTTGGGGTGTGAAAGTAAAGATAAGGTTCGCCTTACCTCCGCGCGAAGGACCGTAAATTTTTACGACAAGTACGCCCCTGTCAATGTTTTAACGAAATTCCTGAAACCTCCTTCGAAATCGAATAGCAAGACGACGACATCGAGGATAACAACGACAACGATGTCCTCGAAGGTCACGTTCGATCGCTATCGTCGCAAGATTATCGCGATTAATCGATTTATCGTACGAGCTCTATCGTAAACTCGTTAAAAGATTATATACCCTAGCTACCTATGTTCGAATCGCTGTAGAGATGTCACGTAAATCGAATTTTTCCACGATTTATCTATACGAGAAAGTCATACGAGAATTTCGTTAAACGCTATATCGTTTCTTTTGAATAGATGGAAAGAGAGAAAGGGAGGATCTGTAAAACGGGTATCAAAAGGAAATCGCAATTATTACCGTAGAGCATTTCTCCCTCCTATCTCTCTCTCTCTCTTTCGAACGTCAGCAACATCCCATTAAGAATCCCGGCGCTATCAAAGACGTTCGTAATGCCTATAATTCTTGACCCACGTATCCGCCTACATACACGAACATGTACCTTTACATACACGTATACGCATACATAGTTATGCACACGAGTCCATTGGAGAGGTACAGGAGAACGCATTCATGACGATACGCTGTGATGCGAATACGATGCACATCCCTTCTTCTTCTTAGGGTCATTGAAAAAGCAGGCCAGACAGAAAGATGCTAGAAGACGCAAGGTCACCGTTCCACCACTTAACGTCATTTGCATTCTCAAAGGATACTCGTCTATGCAGCGAGAAACGAGATCGCTAAATAAAAAAGAGAAGAGCAAAGAAAGAAGAAGAAGATGGTTAAAAAGAGATGGAGCGTTCGATGAGCGTGGATGAAAATCTCATTTTCGACGTGTAGTCGCGAACACCGGTGGATCTTGCTCGAAGAATTGCCTTTCTCTCTCTTTCTCTCTGTTTCTTCTCTTCTTCTCGCGTTTGGTATTACTAGCTTAAGATGAAGTTATTTGGGTTAGGTCAGGCCATGCCGCGTTATTGTCTGTCCGGCTCGAACTAGTGCTCGTAATCATAGAGCAAAGCTTCTGATCCTCCTTAGCCCAGTGCTATATAGCCGCGTACAACGACGCAAAATGGCTACGTTTCCTTTTCCCATCAGCTGCCTGGCTTTTCCTTCGTCTTCTCCCTTCTTCTTCTTCCACCTTCCTCGCACCCACCCTCTTACCGGGATGAAATTGAAAAATGAAATTGATTCTGCTCGGCCTTTGCCGGCTAGTTCGGATCTTATTAGACGTATTTTTCCTTCGGTTAAAGATGAGAGACAAAGAGAGAAGAAGCTAACATTGATAGCACGGTTACGATATTGAGACGATTAAATTGAATATACCGATAAATTTTTTAATCCAAGTAATAGAAACCTTCCTCTACTTGGTCTTTTGTTTCCGAATACGACGTCCACGCCCTATGACCTTTGATCCCACTACCGACGATCGTAGGAATAATTCTTTTTCTGAAAAGGACAAAGATCCTTTCTCACCTTCCCGAATTATACAAAAAAAAAAAAAAGATTGCGAAGGTCTATCGTTTCTTTAATAAAGTAAAATTCGTATTAACTCGGTCAGAAAGGCGATCATTCTTGTTCGAACGCTATTAAAGTTATCAAAAGCAATTTTATAGGAAAAGGAAGAAGAGACGTCGAATGTTCGATAATCCTACGAAAGTGGTCTTCCTTCCCAGATCGTTTCGAAGGTCACTCTCGCGAATGAGAAGTACTTTGATCCTATTTCTTGGTGAAATAATCGAAATAATTCGTTCGACAAGAAAGGCGATGTACTAGACCCTCGATAGTCAAATTTAAAACAGCAGCTACGGCGACGGGAACTTGTAGAAACGTACCAGACGCGACTATTACGTAATGATGAGACGTCGTTGTCTTCGCAGACGTCTATGTCACGAGGCTATTTTCCAAGCTGACGTTTACCTATAACTGTGAGTACCTACATACATACATATGCACGACTAATCCATTTCGATGGAGTCAAAGGTACAATATTCTTGGAGTTCTGCGAAGCTGTTGCATGCCCAGGAAAGAAATTCGAACTAACCACTAATAAAAATCTTGAGACGTATGAAATGTTCTCGGGTTTTGTCTTTAAATACACGACGCCTAAAAAAACGACGATCCTATCCGCGTTGGCACGAAAGTAAACGGTACGTTCGAAAAACGATGTCTTACCTTGCCAAAAAAGTCGCACCGTTCGCGAGTTCATCGTGAGTTTGAGGAGGAGAGAAATAAAATGGAAGAAAAAGAGAGAGGGGGGGGGGGGTGGCGGGGGGAGAGTAAGCAAGAAAGAAATCAGCCCGTCCGAGAACATGGTAACAATTTATTAAGGTATCCTTTTCCAGCGCGGCTGACAAGGCCCGGACAAATTGAGCGTGCGTTAACTGGATGGATGAATACATTCCACTTGAAGCGACCGAAGGGAAGCAGTGATTCTCAGCCAGCGCGGCGTCGATAAAACGCCTTGCGCGTATCTTTTCCCTTGTGAAAAGATAAAAAGAAGAAAGGGTGAGAATGAAACTAAACGAGCGAATGAGAGAGACCTTTATCGCCGGAACCCAACCGGTCGTACTCGAGGAACCGGCGATTACATTAAATGTTCGCGACTACCAAATGCGATTTCGAAGAATCGCCGCGATAAATAGACAGTTAAGATTTTGGCTTGTCAACGTCTAAGGGCCAGTCCTTAAATCGAGTTTGGAATTGCGAATAAACGCGTGCGTAGACCAAACATTACCGTTTCATTTAGTTTTTCGATAAATATCTAAAAGAAAGCCCTCCTCTCGGTGGGGGACGGGGACTGTCTTATTTTGTAGAGGGAAGGTTCCTCGAATTTAAAAACATCGTATGTTTTATGTCGCGATCACTGTAGCATAAAACATATGTTGTTATATTCAGAGAATCCCCCCTCTACAAAATAAGACACCCTCATCCCCTTTCCGAGAGGAAAGCTGTTTTTTTTTTTTTTTCAATGAATGTTTATTTTCAAGTAGGCGAGGGTTACAATTCACGTTTTACAAATAATAATCTAATAAAAAAGATTTTCCAATTCTTATTGTCGGTTGATATGGTGCTATAGGCCCGGATCGGCACTTGTCACCTAAATATTTGTTGTAGACTTCATTTTTTTTTTTTTGTAAATATCCGTATCCTTTTTTTTTGTACGTTGCTATGGAGAGATTTTTTATAACTCCCTCTGCAATAAGTGAACAATTTAACTGCATACAGAAAAGCCTAAAAAAAACTAATATAACTCACAATATCCGATAGGAAGAGGAAAGCTGTTTTCTAGCAATTTACCAGTTTTTCCTTTTCTGAATTCTACGAGTCCCACGTCTATCTCTCCCTCTCCTTTCCTCTCTTTTTTTTCAAAATTTTTCATAAATACGTAAAATCTTTACGTTATCTCAAAGAACGTGTCGCAATGATCATAGCGAGTCGCAATGAGTTCGCGCGTCTTTCAAGAGTACCTACTACTCTTGACTATTATCCGAGCTTTTCGAAAGTCTAATAAAGATCTACAAGAACGAGGGAGTAAAAGTGGAGAGAGCTTAACGTCCTTCCCCCGTAGTCTTCGCGAGAAAGGAGCGATCGCATTGCCAGAAGAAACTAGCGAAGAAAACGTTAGCACGCGCCGTGACAAGCGCGCATTCGCAATTAGAGATACGCGGGAGTCGTTCCTAAGATAAAACGCGTCGTCGACTGGGTAAAGGGGGAATGAAACGAGATAGAGAAGGGGTGACAAAGAGAGGAAGAGAGAAAAGAAAGGGGAATGTCTCTCTCGACCAGGGACGCGTAAAGCCGCGAAAGTGCTACGGGCTCGAATGAAAACGCGCTCGTTGGTCCGTTAACCGAGGAGGCGGCGGCGAAGAAGAGAAGGAGGAGAAAGAGTAACGAGAAGAAAGAAGATGAGGTGGTGGAGGAAGAAGAAGAAGCTTTTTGCTTCGGCCCGTGAGCCAGGCTGTTACTCGTTTAATCCACCACAAGCCGAATGGAAAACATGAGGATGCGATAAATTCAAGCGTGTCTCTCCTCTCTCTCCTTCTGCCAGTGAGGGCGATGGAAATTCGAGTAGAAGGAGAAAAATAAAGAGAGAGAGAGAAAACTCTTGCTCGATATCCACCCTACGAAGAAGATGAGAAGGAGAACAAGAGGATCGGTGAAAACATCTGTCCGGTCTTCGCGCGAGCTCTATCCGAAAGGATCGGTCTAACTTGCGGTGGCCATATTTATTTTGGTGATTCCCTTTCGACGAGATGCCTAAAAATTGAACGCCTCTATAAATCATCACCGATAAGAGAACGAGTTCTTAATGCGAGGACATCAGCGCTACCAGAGAAAGGAGTCCGAGCGGTATCCACCCTCTTTCTCTCTCTTTCTTTCTTGCTTTCTATCTTCCTTCTCCTCATTCCTTCTTCGTCCGTCCATCTATCCTCGGTTTCCAGACCACCTCGTCTCTCCTTATCCAACTGAGCGAACTCTATCGCTACGTGGCATCTACTCTACACCTCCTCCTCCTCCTTACTCGGTTTGTGTTTCTTGTGTATCCTCCGCCGCGAGATCAGATAAGGAAAAGGAGAGGAACCAGTGGAGGGGGAGCAAGAGGACGACGAAGAGGCTTGGTTTTAGTTTGTCACCATCGCGTAGCAGAGAAAAGGCGCGCGCGCCAGCCAGCGAGCGAGCCAGGCAAACCCAGGAGAAGCCCAGAGAGGATTTATTAGACTTGTCTCGGAGAAGAATCAAGACTCGTTGCCACGAGTTGCCAGTCCCTTCCTCCGAGAAAGCCAATTAAATCGGTCGACAGTCCCAAAAGATTCTGGGGCCTCCTCCCAAGAGTGCCAACCTCGCCACGATCCCGATCCGCGTTTTGCCTCGCCCCAAACATCCTCCGACTATCTGTTTTTATCTTTCTCCCTTTCTTTCTCTCTCACACGCACTCTCTATTTGACGCTGACCTTTAATCCGATGTCGCTCGAGAACGCTTTTCTTTTTCGCGAACTTAAATCAGACGTGTCTTATCTTCCCGAAAGCTCCGATACGACATGCTTTCGCGACTAATGTCCAGTCGAGCGCGCCAACCAAGAGGATTTCGCCCTCTCTACCCTCTTCCAGCTCGTTCGTAGCAAGAACGTGAGCCCGGTTGGATAACTGTCCGTATTTTCTCGAGATTGATCGGTATCGGGGCAAAAAGTCTTGAGAGATCACCGGCTCCAAAAGATACCAACGGAATCCACCGAGGATGGAAAACGGACTCGTCCTGTGATACAGTCCGGTTGTCGAAGGAACACCAAGCGATACCCTAACGTCAAAACTATGGGTAGAGGAACGACGAGTCACATTCCGCGTATGTTAAAGAATAAACGAGCTTTGATCGGTCGGGTCCTTCCTGAAAAATTTATGGTTTTGCCGGTTGGCTGGCATCAGCGTGAAGATATGGAGAAAGCGCTTTTGACTCGATCACTTTCGCGGCTGCGGCCGAACGAACGAACGGTGTTACGTTGATGCATCGACTTGCGTCTACGATTTATTACATCCTATGCTACCTCGGCACGCGTTCCACGTATCTAAATGTGTATGTGTATGCATGTATCCGTATACGTAAGTACGTACGTATGCTTCCAGACGAAATAAGACGTCGCGGTATCTAAATCAATTACGAACATTCTCGCTTTCATCGAGCTATTTGTTCTCACCTAATGGCATCCTTCTTGGTATTCGCGAATAAAACACGAGGCAGCTGTTATTCTAAATAAAAGAAAAAAAAATTCGAATCCTCGCGTCCTGTACGAATTGTCGACCGGTCGATCGAAGATCAACACAGACACTTTTTAAAAATCCTTTTCCCAAAGCCACGTATATCCTAAAGAATAATATTGCCTTAACGCCTTCGCGTCTGTTTCCTAAAAAGAAAGAAACTCTTACCCTTCCACTCTTCTCTATCGAAGAAAAGGGACGAGCTCGAAGGCTCTTCCATATCGACTACAAAGAGACCTAGTGGTGGTGAGAAAGTTGAGAATAGTCGAGGCAAAAGCGACTTTCAAAAAAATCCGTTTTTCGTGTCCAGACTCGCGGGTTTCAATATTTCAAGCCGTCGGGTCCAGCATGATAGTGAGCGACATAGGTAGATATAGTACTTCGCTTTTGCACGGAGGTGCGTAGAATTTTTTTCGCGGTCACTCCTTTCGGCACATTCCTACGACACGTGAACCCGCCGCTCGCTGCTTTCCGCTGCTGCTGGGCGTTGTTGAGAAGAAGTCATTGCCGGTACGACTGAGAGAGAATGAGAAGAGTGAGTAAGGGTGAGAGAGTGAGTTTGAATGCGAGACCGCGGAATAATTTATATGAGAAGAGTAAGAGAGAAAGAGAGATACTTCTTCAGGAAGTATTGTGCTTGGACTTGAATTAAACATCATCCCTCCCGCGCTCGACCGTGCAGTTCTGGCCGTGCCTTCTGGCGATGTCGTGACTAGAAGAACCCCTAGGCGGGATTGGGAGGGATAAAGAGGCAAAAGAGGGAGGAGTGGGGAATCGATAGGGCGCGCGCGAGGAAGTAGGGCTACTACTACATATACAAACTACCGATGGTATGCCGTGCAGAGAACCGCACGAGTGGATATCCTTGTCTCGTACTGCCGAGGTAACGAGACGGAAACGGTAAGGTGGAAGAGAGGCAGTGGAGAGAGGGAAGGAAGAGGACGATGCCGGTCTCGATATCGGTCTTTCCACGGATAAGCCAAGATCGATTTCTCCTCACTCGAGCCACTTAAAACCTTAAATTGCGATGAAATAAAAAGTATCCTCCCGTGAGATTGATAAAATTTGTAAAAGTAAGAAAGCCAAAAAGCAAAATTGGGATAGAAATGGGTAGATTTTTGTCTCTTCTGTTTAAATATTCAACGACCGAACTTTGTTATAAGATACTTTATTCTATCTCCACGCTTTCTTTATCTTTTTTATTTTGTTATAGGTATATCTACTTACTATATCCTGTATAACTCCCTCACTCTCTCTTTCTCTCAAGCGTATATTAATCTTTTATGGCGCGCGCCTAAAGCGGTGACGCACGGGATAACGCGTTTCCTCCACGCTGCTCTTTTCCTTTTGTCTCTCGCAAAAGTTTCTTTTCTAAATTTCTTATCGCATGAGAATGCCTCCCAGGCTGGGGTTCGTTCGAGCAAAGAACGAAAAGAGTATAAGGGAATATAAGAGAGAAAGAGAGAGAGGTAGAAGGAGAGAAAGACAGAGACAGAAACCGCGTGGACACTTATCGCTGACCCAAATAACGATAGATTTATAAGAGGCCTGTGTGTATACGGTCTTTGGCTCGAGCAATAAAGGTATGCCCCACGGGACGAGACTTTCCAACGAAGTTTAAAAAGGCACGTGACTCAAACATTGTGTCCGACGAGAAGCTGTGCTCTTCTCGTTGGCTGCTGCCAACGTCATATGGCACTCGCTTACTTTTAGTGTAACTTACAAGGAGAAAATGTTCCTACTAAAAATCCTCATACTTGCTCCGCATCATGCACATACCAAAGGACGATCGAGCCATCTGCCCGATTAAAAGAGACCAGCTTGACGACATCTTAAGTTTCAACCAAACCCTCTCCTTGTTCTCGTAGAAAGAGAAAAAGATAAAATTTAAGACAAAACCTTTCCCATTGGCAAAATGAGCCTACATTTTTCTTCTATACACACACACACACACACACGACTACGACGCATATCCACAGTGAACGTGCCTTTGACTGTTTCTCTCTTTCTCTATAACTTTTTCTCCGGTTCCCCAGCTTATTGACTCTTCTACGGTGTAGGCAATTCGCACGGCACGGAAGAAAATTTGTTACCATCGGGGAAACCTTCTTCCTGCTTTCTCTCCGCTCGGCACCGTGAAAATGGGATAGCTTCCACCGTTTGGAAAACAAATTTGATACGCATAAGGTCTCCCCGTTGGTGAAAGAAAGAAAAAAGAATATGCGGATCTCTTCGATCGTCTTATATTGCCGACCATTCTTATTTAAACTTTAGTTCGGAAGAATAAAGTCAATGAACAATGAGAAGTTATTCGTATCGTATGCGGTTTAATAACAATCCAAGAAGATGAAGGGAAAGGGTTCTGGGTTAAAATTTATGCTGAACGATGAAAGACTGCTTTTAGACGGAGGTTACTTTTTTACTACGACTCTTAACGAAGATTAAGATTTTAACGGTAGGTACACGCGAGTACGCGCCGCTTATTCTCTCCTTCTTACTTCTTGCTTCGTTTTCTTCCTTTTCAACGCGCTTTTTTCATCCTCGACGAAGTTGATATACAAAGCGCATTACGTAGCGTAGCTGTTACTACTAAAGAATTTCAAGAAAGATGAGTTATGACGACGTTTTCCCTCTCCGCTGAGATTTTCTATTATTTTCTACCAAGGCGAAGAGCTTCGATATAAATATCTTTTGCTCGATCTCTCCGAAAGGTAGAGGGAAGAAAAAAATTCGATCGATATAGTCGATAGCGAGTTACGATAAGATAGATGATGAACTTTGCAGTAAAGGAGGGAAGAGTAATATCAAACGATGAGTAGGGAACACGAAGCAGCGTAGATACACGAGAGAAATTAACTCGAAGCTCGTCGTGACTCGAACGAAGAGCGAACGAATCGGAGAAGCACGTCGTCGTATCGCACCGCGGAGGGTTAACATCATTCTCAAACATACGAATAGACTACGTGTCGTGCCGGAGAAGAGACGTAAAAGAAGAAGAAGAGAAGAAGAAAAAAAAAGTAAAAGGAAGGTCGTATAACCGCGAGATTATAATTGTTGCGATCCCGGACCACGTCCGAGTTTTCATCGTTTCCGAGGAAACAGAAATAGAAAAGAAAGTGGGGGAAGGTCGAAAAGGAGGACTCCTGCTGAAATAATATTTGAGAAATTCGTTTCTCAGGAATAGTCTACCTACCGGCAAAGGTTACCGGTGCCCATTTGGTTCGAACAAATGACCAACAAATATGTATACGAGTCATTTTAGACTTTCTACGCGGCGCCTGCAGCTGCCATCCTCATCGTTGACTCTTTTTCTCTTTTCCTCGTTTACATCTAGCCTTGACGACGTACCCTGCAGCAGCCTGCCTTGCTCGGACCCGTTGAAAACGTTGGCTGAATCTCGTATTACACGCAGGGAGGAATCCAAGAAGAGTCCGGGCATCGATTACGCTCGAATCGTTTAGGTGTAACAGAATGAGAATGATAACCAGCAGGTGGCACCGATGTTGCTTTTTTACGCTCGAAGCGAACCGAGCATTTGCCACGCTCGATGAAAATGTCGCTCCGTTGATTGTGCAACGTGCAAGAGATTCGATGATGCGTTCCAAAATCGAAATACCGATGAACCGACGGCACGCGCGCGCTCTTAACTATAGATGAAAAAAAAACCGATCGCGCGAACATATTGCATACGTTCTATGACATACGTGGATAACCTTCGAGCGTCCATGCATGTGGCGCGTATGTAGTTGCTTCGCGTTGGTACTTAAGAGGGAGCCGACACTTGGCAATATGTTGGTTAAAATTCCATTATTTCGGTACCCTTTTCCTGCGCAATGGATGAAGATATTTTAATAATTTTTTTTCTTGCTAACGATAAATCAAGATACTTTTACAATGAACTTCACTGTTATCAACGTCACTATTACGTTTTTATCAATCGTAATGGATCGAGAAAGGTTGTGGAAAAGGTAAAAGTTGGGAGGGTTTTATACGATCGATTCTTTTAAACGCTTTCAGGAATTTGAAATTAAAAAATCAGATGCATCGGTGTGGAAAATAAACCAACAATTTTGTTATATCTCTCTCTTTGTACTCGTACCTACTCATCTCTCGCGTCAAATTCTTCGAATACTTTTTAAAAATTCTTATTCGTCGTCGTTTCGATGGAAATAAGAAACAAAAAATGAGGAAGAAGTAAACGATATACTTTGCCGGTTTATGAATCACCGTCGAAATTTCGCCTCGCCATACACCAATGAGACTCGCCCTCTCCGTCGAGATTGTTTCGACTTAGCCGTGGGCGTTATACTTTCCTACGAACTTTGTTTTCTCACCAAAATTCAAGCGAGCAGCTGCAACAACAGGGAAGTACCGACTCGGGCCCTTTCCTTTCTCCCACAACTTTACCTGCGTAAACCTCTACTCCAAAGTTCGAGGACAAAGTCCTACCACAATGACGGCGAAATATAGAAAATCGATGCGACCCGACGAATACTCGTGTTGTTGTTTCTCTCTCTTTCTTTCTTTCTTTTTTTCTCTTTTTTTTTTCTTTCTTTCCTTCCTTCTCCCATGCAGTTTTCGTTTTTAAAAGAAGATCCCGAAGGTAGGCGAGACCGCAAAATTTTCTAAAGCTTTCCCTGACTCCGGTACTAAAGAATGCTACGTAAGGGAGGTTTTATTCTCGTAAAATACCATTGACGCCATATAATGTGTAAAGTAAACAGCCTAGTTTACGGCGGCCTAAGACACCGAAGAAAAACCACGATAAATCCGTTCCTTTATCAGTTTCAAGCTCTTCGGAGGGAACGCGCCTCTCGACTTCAAAACTTTCCCGGCCTATTTTCCTTTATCGTTTCTTATTGCTCGTATAAAGTGGAGGATATCGTATAGACGAGGCCGATTACGTCATGGAATCGCGCATATCTTTCATTTAAACAAACTTTTACGATATTGCCCCGCCAATGTGAACGTGAATATGTGTGTTTGTTTGAAAAGCTCTTGTAACAGTGTCGAGAACATTTACTTTTCCAATCAAATATTTGCCGCCTGCCACGGGACGATTTTAACATCTCAAAGCACACACACACACATACACTCAGTCGGGGACGATATGACGAAGAGTTTTTTTATTTGAAAAACCTTGTAGCCGGTTATGTACTCAAGAATGGTCTATGCTGCAGCGCGGCCTGTGTACAATCTACCAAACTGCTCGACCACCTTTTGTCTCTATTGTTTGTCTATGACCTGTACCACGCCGCCTACGAATCATTAATTCGAAAGCCGAATTTCCAACGCGGTACGATATTCATACGATTTTCTAGACCGCGCGTCCCTGCGTTCATTTTTATATCAGTTTCGAACGACTCGAGCTCTCTTTCCATTCGATCGATCCATTTTTTTATCCGGGTAGATCACGCTCCGAAAACGTTCCCTTTCGAACGAAGCAAGTTTTTAATAATATAACAGAATATTGAAAATCAATCGATAATCGAGATAGTATTAACTGGTTACGCCTCCAGCTCCACGGTTCTTAATTTCCGCCGATACGATCATCGCCATTCATTACAGATTTCTTTTTTTTTTTTTATTATTTCCCCTCGAACGTATCGGATTTTCTTAGTTTGCACGATAAAACGTAAACGTGGAATCTCCTTCCTCCGTAGAGTAAACTGTAATTTTAATTAACGATCTCGATTACGAAGGTGAGAGAGAGAGAAAGTGCGAGAGCCGCTAGGAGTCGAACTTTAACTTTGATTCTTCAAACAAAAGAAAATAACGAGGTTAAAGGCGTACAATAGATAAACTCGGAAATTGCCGGTATTTATGCGTCATTAAATCCCCATAGGTTTCTTCTCCAACCCCAACCTCTTGTTCGTACCAGGGTGAGTCGGACAATTGGCTCTACATTTTCCATGACCAACCAGTAAAACCAAAATGCACCCGGCACGCGATACCACGTGTTCCAGCACCACCAACGGAGCATCCATCCTGCGAAAGTTAACAAAGCTTCGCGTACCTACCGTAAGCAAGACTCGTCGAAAGCGAATCGTCGGACAATCGACGCAATCAACGCTTTTCCAACGGACCTACGCGACCACGGTGGTGACTCCGTCGAAACCTTCCCCGTTTTCCCATTTTCACGTTGGATTTGGCAGCATTTATTTTTCTCGTTGGCACGACGATATCTACAAAAGGCCGGGACTCTTTCTTTTTACCCTTCTCACGAACGAGAAACTCGTCGATCCTGTCCCCATGATCTTCGATATTCTCCACTCTCGTAATAACCTATCGATATCCTACGGATATGTAGCAAGAAATTTACTAGAAACACGGAATATATATTTTTACAGAACCGTAGTACTCGATCGGCGATTACTGCTTTATCAACTCGCGGAATATCTCAACGCATATAATTCATCTCTCGCTTCCCGATAAAATTTCGAGCACTCGAATACTCCACTGCGATAATAATTCCCCGTTCGTTTTTTCGATACGATGCCGATCGATCGCCATTATTGTTCGTTCCCATGTCCGCATTCATGAAAATGCGATTGCAAAGCGAATTCATTTCCGATATTTACCGTACTTACTCTTTCCCAATGTACGAGAAAATAAGCACGTTAAAATAATCGAACAATGATTTTTGCACGCTGGTTAAAAGAAATAGAATGGTCGAACTATAGCGGTGCTTGCCAAAGCGTACCGGGGATAATCGAGGATGATCTTGGAAAAGAAGAGAATGGAAGAAAAAGAAAAAATCAAATCCGGCGACCGGTGCCGTTCGAAGAAGGGTGAGAATTCACGTAAGGGAACAGAAGCGAGTTCCGGAAGAGGGTCTGCCGCGTAGAAGTGCGAAAAGTTCCGGATCTACGCGTCGTCGCCCCGAAATCTGACGATTATCGCCCCGGGGGAGCGACGTGTCTACGCGTCCATCGTTGTGCTAGCGAATCTACGCTTAGGTGTATACACGTATATACGCGAATACTTGGAAATGTACAAAGGACTCGCTGATACGAAGGGCAGTGCAAATGGCAGACGGATAGATAGGAAAGTAATTGCATTTTGTGAGGCACAAACGTATTTTCTATAAGGCGAGAAGACAAAGCTACGACTCCCTGGTGTACTACTATTTTCGAAAATACGAGAAAAAGAAGTCGTTTCGAGCCTGTCCACGTGTCCGAAAATAATACTGTTCTTTTCGTTCAAGTTTACGTATTCGAATATCCACAAACAAGTAATTAAATGTTCAAGCTTTATTAACCCTAGATTACTAAACTATCGTAAAAATTACGAATCCTAGAAAAAACAAAGTTCGTGTCATTCCTACGTCCCCCGATTCACAGTACCTTCTTAATTAGTTCCGAAAGTGTGCCATGCGATGTCATTGTAATCGGATGTCATTTGTGTATTGACACAAGTTTGTCATTTGTGTTTTTTTTATATATACTATTTTCATTATTATGTAATCTCTTAAACCCAAAGAATGTAACTTCTAAAATAATTAAAGTTTGTGATTCTCTTATTTATTTCTGTTTTATTTCCATGTCGTATATTTTACGAATATTTAGTAACAACGTCACCCGCAGGATAGTTTAGTAATCTAGGATGAAGCAAAATAAAAGGAATAACGAGTGTATCCAATATCAAACACGTTATAAGTAAGTAGATAGAACAAGCAAAGAGACGTCTAACATTTGGAATTATAAAATAACTACAGTAGGATTTATTATGAAAATATATACTATACCTGATGACCATAAGACAAAGTTTAAAATTGATTTAGTCCTCAGACCGAAAAAAATGTCTAGAATAATTTGAATCCCTATTCGATAAAATTTAATAGATTAGAAAATGACCCAACACCTCGGCACTAACGATCCCGTGCGTCAACGTGAATAAAAGAAAGAAAAAAGAAGAAAATACCTTTAGTGAGATGAATTCGAGGCAAATACGATGGGAGTAATTAGGAGGTTTCCGAGATGGTCGGGAAGCTAGCTGGAACGTCGTAAAATAAATCTCCGAAAGCACGAAATTCGTGGCAGGGATTCCAGGAGCGTCGTCATCGACATTCCTGGGACCATCGGCGTCGCGCGACGCACTAAAATGCAATTTATAGTATATTCGATTATTCGCGGACACAAAGATGGAGCCCACCGGGAAGCTGGGTGATTCTGGCTTGCGTGCTTGACAGATTTGTATAATAAAATGTTGAGGGAGTAGAAAGGAACGGAAGGAAGGGACACGAAGGGGGTGTAATGCCAACGAAACAGCTGTTGCGAAGGCGCGCGGCCACTGCGGATCATAAATTATCGATTGGTATGAATGGCAAGAAGAGAGAGAAAGAATCTTACCTTGGGTGTATCTGTTAGGCGGCATCGCGCACGAAAGCCCAAATATTTACACTACCCAGTGGCAAAGCATGAAAGTAATAGATTCGAGATGACTTTTCATTTAAGCGAGTACAAAAGGGCACGGTACGAAGCGAGCGGGCTTCTCGCGCCCACCCGCTGCTTCCTGTGGCCTTCCAGGACAATGATCCTTCCACCTCTCTCGCACGCGCCCACGGTACTCTATATGCGGGTCACCGAATGAGAAAGTGAGAGAAGAACAGAGAGAGAGAGAGAGCAGTAGGGAACGACAGCAACGACCTCGATGGACCACCATCGTTCCTCGAGGGGCTTCCCGCTCTGCGAAAAGTCGCTTTGTGGTCTGCCGTTTGTCAGCCGCTCGGACGCTAATTGTTATTGCTCGCTAATTTTCCCCCGATGTCCGGATGCGTCCGAGGGTGGTGGAGGCGGCTGCTGTTGCTCCTGCTTTTACACAAATATATATGTGTATACATATATATTCTATGCTATACGTACGCTCACAACGCCGTCCCTGTGAATGCCCTGTAAACTGTGGCTTGTACATCCCTGCTAACGTATACCAAATTCGATGTTTCTAAAGGGAAACGTATATCTTCGAGCAACCCTATTCCCTATTCATAAAATCTATCTGGCCTTTTGAACGAGGCGAAAATCAGTCCATCCCTCGTTAAAACGGTATAGGCATCTTCAAAAACGTTAGAATAACACCGATGAAGAGATTGCTCATCTGCTCACTCCTGCGAATAATAATTATCTCTATATTATGCAACGGTATGTACAATGACTCCCAGAAATATTCGGACACCCTATAAAGCGGAATAGCTTTTTTATAATTGAACTAGTTTCCTCGATTGGACCACCAGGTTCCTCGATTGGACCACTTTTTATAATTCGTTCTACAAATAAATTATACACACTCATATGCTAAAAACGAACTCGAACTTACTCCAGCTTTCTGTCGTCTTATTTGAGACAATTCTTTAGAAAAAGTAACGCTGATAAACTAAACTTATGAAATACGCTCTCTAAAACTGAATTAGTGAAAAATCACTAATTAAAAGTGTATATTCACTATTCTGAAATGCCAAAAAGGGACCACGCGTAAATAGTGAATATTAACAATTTGAATTAGTGAAAATTTTACTAATTCAGTTTTAGAGAGCGCAGATATTAATGCAAAACACAGTTGATTTCCTCGATTGGACCGATCCAATCGAGGAAACTAGAAGTGGTCCGATCGAGGCAACTCGAACCTTTTCTCAATATATGCTATTATGAGGATCTAAACCTAACATACCCATAAGATCAAGTATATGGATCTCTTTCTAAAAGTCTAAATTAGTTGATCATATTAATATTATTAAGTGAATCTCATTTGTATTTTTGCAATTTCCTTAGAAATGGAAGGAAAAAATTACATCAGGGACGCACAAATCACAATTATGGGCAAAACGCACATAAATGTGATTTAATTTCGGTATAAATACTTGCAAATACGAATACAGATATTGCCACATGTTCTATCAAAATTTCGCGATGCTACGAAGTCTCGAACATAGAAAACTCGTGGTGGTCCAATCGAGGAGCCGGTCCAATCGCGGCAACCTTCCCCTAAATAATTTGAATGTTTGCAAGAAAATAGAAGTACGGTAGACCCTTGTTTTATTTTGACGATATGACTGAAATTGTTCTGTTCCGTATATCGGATATTCTTCTTTTTATAAAATTGGTTTGTCAAATCATTAATTGGTATAATCTTTCACGCTTGTCGATACATACTTTGGCGAAACCTTAAAACTCCATATCTAAGTTTGCTTCTGCAACTACAATTTCGACGAATTGTTGAGATAAAAAGAAACTTACAGAATATCATGTCGTGCACGCTTTCGTTTGTTAAGAAACGAAACAGTGTAAGCTTTGGTGCATTATATCGCATCGTATCGTTATGGCGGTCTAAAAAGCAGCACTGGGTCGATGAATGAACGAAGGCACGAACAATCTCAATGGACCACCGAGGAGTAAGAAAGGAGACGAATGTCGGTAGCTACGACGTAAAGTCTCTCCCTTTCTCCCTCTCTCTTTGAGCTTCCATTTGCGCAAAGAGAAACGCTAATTATCGTCACCGGCTAATTTCCCAGACGTCATAAGCTTTGAGGAAAAATCATGAAAGGATACGTTACGACGGAAGTACCGCGAGGATTCATTTTGCTACGCGTGCACCTTGCAAAACGTTCGTTTGAAGTTCTATATCAAAACGGTAAAGAGTTGCGCGTTTAATAGCATAGCCGTTCACGTGCTCGCGTATCGATCGAAAAACGACATTACGTAATCGTGCTAAATGCACTTTCGAAAATGTTTGAAAAAAAAAAAAAAAAATGATATCCAAGGATCGGTTTAAAAAGCACTTTCTGGAAAGTTAGAAAATGATCGAAGAATCCTCGAAGTAGTCTAAAAATAAGAGAGAGCCTACAGAAAAATAGTATACCGATGGATCGTGAAACTCGACCCGATCCGAAGAAAGATTTCTTCCTTTCCGCTTTAGCTAAGAAAGCTGCCGGCATCTCCCAAAAACGATAAGTGATTCCATTTCGTCGCCCTAATAGAGACACGCTCGGAACGTGTCTCGTGGCAGCAGCGGCCGAAACAACTGTCGTTAACTACTCTCGATGATCACGAATTTGACGCGCGTGGCGAGAATTCTTCGAGCGTTCGGCTCAGGAACGCGTGAAAAATCAGTGTATATCAAGTTCTCGCGAAGTGTGGCCATCAGCTCGCAGCTGTCCGCCGGCACGCACCGTCGTGGCACGCACGCTATGCCACGCACGCTTCCGGTCAGCCGAACATCTCCTCGTGTCCATGTATTCCCGGAGATACCGAAGACAGCAGCTGTAATCTTCCGAAAAGTTGAAGAAGTAAGAGATAGATAGAGAGAGACAGACAGAGAAGACACGATGTCGCTTCTACCGCGTGACTGTCTTATTCTCTTCCAAAGAAGACAATTTTTGTAATTATATACATTAGTGATTCCTTAATGATTTTCGTGACCTTGAAATATGATGTCAGGGTCACTATTCTAAACAACTTTTGTCTATACATGTTACCGCCCCTTGGCTTTAGTTTTAGAACAATGTAAATAATTGGCACAATTTACACCTACTTCCAATTAATGATAATTATAAGCGAATGTAAATATCTCATGGATCCAAGAAGTTGTACCAAAAAACTAAAATAAAATTTTCCTTGCATTTGACTCCTGAAAATTGGGGGATTACTTTCAAACACGCCACCCCGTATATATGGCGTTTTTACGACAACAAGGGGAGACAACTTCGGCACGAACGACGGGTACAATTCTAAGACAACGACGAAAACGAGGAGAAAGACGAGGACAACGACGACGACGACGCCTTGACATTTGCCAGGCCACTACTTTGTCAGCGGATTTATAGAGCGGATTCCTCGACGAGGGTGACCGCTGCATAGTTTATCGCCTTCCGGCCGTACCAATTGCCCTTCCGCGCGGCCCCCGTCCGATACTTCCTCCAGTTACGTTGAACGTTTCACTGATCGATGCTACGTCCGTGTGACGAGCTCTTTCTGCTCACGTTCGACCCTTTGCCTCCCACTATTTTCTCTATTATTGCTATTACATAATTTGTTTTTTTTTTCAGGCCTTAAATCAATAAGAATTCCATACGAATCGAACTTTGCTTTTGGAAAAACCGTTAGTTCAAAATGAGATACTTTCATTTAAGAATAACTGACGCGACATGAGAGATGAACGATCTCTTTATCACACACACGAAAGCTTTCGTTCTTTCTAAGCAAGTTAGAACGATTACGAGATATTATCCGAACTAAGGAAACAAAATCCTACCGAGTAAGTCCGAAGGATAGATAGGGATGACAATAAAGGCTGATCGTACGTTGTACCTTCTACATTGTCGATGAACGATGACTTCGCCTTGATAAATAACCTGTTGATCGTTCGAGACGCGAGAGGAATATCCAGCCTCCGTCCTCGGTTATCTCGAAAGGAGAAAAACCGAGCTCGGGTAAAGTTTTGCACCGAGATCGTGAGATATTACTTCATATGTTGGATAATGTAGACAGCCAGTGGTGTTTTACGAGTATAATTTATTCATTTTTTTTATATTTCATCAAACTTTTCTTTTAGGAGCTCTGCAATTTTGAAATATTTAGTTTTAAATATATAATGTCCTTCATTAAGTACTGAACTACAGAAAAAGTATATAAGATCTTTGAATCGTGTTATACTAAAAAATAATTTTTCAATCGAACCACTAGCAACAGAATAATCTAAGCTGATTACGCCTCGATCACCCTGTATACGTATGCATATACCTACGTGTCTGCGTTACAGCAAGAAGCTTCCGTTTTCCCTGTGATTTCCTCGATGCCTGGAGCTCTCTACTCTTTACGGATCGGTACATAACCGGTACATGCTTTCGAGATGAAGGGAAAACTTTTGATCCTCGTTCTTCACGCGATCATTCGTTTCAAGGGTCCGGATAATCTCTCTTTTTCTTTCTTTCTTGATAGATACAGAGGCTTCCATGTTGACCCACTTTTCTTTCTCTTTTCTCTTTTCACATCTCTTCTTCTTCTTAGGTACACCTATCTAGGAAAAGTCGAGTCTCAATCTTTCAGGACATATGTTCCAAGAGATTTTTTCTTTCCCAAAATTGATCAAAGTCTATGAATCTTTTCTAAGAATTTATACCCTTCTCGTAGCAACGATCAGGCTCGTTACATGGATACTCGTTACAGTTCGACTCGGTTGAACTCATATTGAATAACCACCGAGCTCCTCACCCGTTACCAGCATCGTACGCTTCGCAAACGAGGCGTCTTGGACCCTTGCGTTCCTTCGTCGGACAAGATAAAATTTCTACGAGATGGTAGCGGAGGAAGCGCCTCCGTACTCGGCAACGGCAGCTCACCTCGTTATTAACGTTTTCGAGTAAGGATACTTCTTGTAAGAGGAAAAAGCGAGAGCACGGGCTTACGTGCGGAAGGTATTCCGCTACAGGATTTTAATTAGATGAAGTAAAAGATAAGCGGAAGACGCGCCGTGAGAGAGTCAAGTAACGATATATCCGTACAGCTACCACTACTACCACTTTTCATGCTCGTGCCTCTGAACCAACTTCGTTCTATTGGATTTTTAATATCTTCCGAACGATATCGTGCGAAAGACCTGAAGGAAATGTCGAAAAAAGTCGCGCGCGCGCGCATCTTCGGGAGCGGATAACTCGAAATTAATTAAATCGTGCTTTATCTGATTCTCCGTTCAGTAGCAAACTCTCGATATTCGTTAAATCGAGACTTTGCGTTTATATCGATCTGTTTGTCAAGAGACGAGACAAGATGTAACTGCTCGATCAGAAAAATTAGTAAAGAAATAAATTATTAACGATTTCAATCGTTCCGGCTGTAAAAAATTAGAAAAGAAAGAAAGAGGGAGAAAGAGATAGAGAGATCAATCGTTGGAGTTAACTGCTTCTTTTGAGAAAAAAAAAAAACGATCGCCTCTTCGACCGCCTTTCGCGCGAAGAAGTTTTCTCTTTCGTTTGACTTGCATAAAAATCCTTTGAAGACTTTTCATCGTCCGCGTATCAACGACGTAAAAACAAAAAGGAAGAGAACGGTGCTTGCTCTACCACCGACCATCGGAGCATCATTTTGATCTCCAACAGACTGACGCTTTTCTAAAAGCGTTGGGATTTTCAAAAGATAGCCCGGAGTGAAAAGGGGAGGCTTGCGGCAAACGACGTGAGTAAACTGTAACAAACCTTGGAGATTTCTGGTGTACGAGCACGAGCTTACAAATACACACGCACACAAATAAACCTGTGATTTCTCGATGCCTCCGAGGGAAAAATCTCTCTATCTCGCTCGAACTTTGGTCCCTTTATGCGTCGTCGAAACGAACTCATGGAATACTTTGATCGTTGCTAAACGTGCCGCTAGCTAACCACCATAGGTTTGATAGGGCACGATCCAGAGAACCTCTCTGCCGTACTTAACGGTGTCTTCCCTCACCTTGAGGCTAAGCAGGTGTCTCCCAACATCCCTTTTTCGGGATTCCTACCGAGTATCCAACCTCGTGACATCCACAGACAACAAAATGTATCTTCTCGATGCGACATCTTCGCGGTATCGTTGACCTTCCCTCTGCCACATGGCGTTTCGCATATGGCGCACGATCCACCCGACTCGCTTATTTTTCTACACGCGTACTCTCGGCAACGAAAGAGAGGAGAAAAAGAGTGAGAGAAGTAGAGTAAGGAGAAAAAATATCGAAGAAGAAAAAGATAGGCCCGAGGGTGAAATCTAAACGTTAACCGACAGATTGTAATCGGTTGTAATCGGTGAAAGCTGGACACGTGCAGCTGCGATCGATCCCGACGAAGAAACGTGGCTTCTCTTTTACAAAAACTATTGCCAGGATGATCGGAATTTTTTCGCCGTCTGAAACTCGTGCCTGATTAAGCAAAGATCATCGACACGTTTTATGGTGCCAATACCCTCTACCTACATACTTACATATGTATTTATATAATTTCAAAATTATTCATTAGAATATGTATTATATGAACACATTTGCAGTTTGATAAATAAAGAATTTATGATTAATTAAGAAAAGCTAAAAATATGAAGAAAAAGGAAGACATTGCAGAAACATGCGAGAAGGGTGACACAATGGCAGCCAGAGTGCGTTCTCCGTCTTTGTCTCTCTCTCTTCATGGAAATAGACGTAGTTTAATCAGAAAACTGCGGGGGAAAGGACTCGCGCGACGGTGGATAGTAAGTACCCTCCATTGACCGGGATGTAGGGGCATTTAAGTAGATAGAGGGTAAGTATAGCTCGACTCCGTGTCTCCTTCCAACCTCCTTCTCGTACTACTCTTGTCTACTCCATTTGCTCCTAGCCCAGGGGACCGTCTCGATATATATCCCAATATTCTCCGTAACAATGATGAATCACTGCGAAGCAAGCGAGCAAGCTCGTTGCGCAAGAACTTGCACTTCGGAAGTTACGTTTCCAACGTTCCGTCTCCTTCGCTTCGAAATTCGTGAACCGGGCCTCGGGATATCTCTTCTGCTTCTCGTCCTTCTTCTTTTCTTTTCGAGTGCTCGCTTACGTAAGTTCTGACGCAAGCGCCAACCAAGCGGCTAAAATGCGTTTCTATTATGGCAGGACGTAACATAGATACCTGGTATGATGTCTACATCGATCACCCCGTAACGATCCAGCAAACGCTCGCTGGGTACATTGTCCGGATTACATAAGCCTGAAAGACACGAGGTTGATCGAGTTGATGGCAGAAAATTGGAATGTATATACCCACCCTCGTTAACGCGCGTTTGTACTCTTCAAGATCCTCGAAAATTTATTGCTGTTCTATAAAACTACGAAAAGACGATTGCTTGAGAAGAGAGATTGTAACGGTGACTACCAATGTGTCCTACTAGGCTTTTACGCGTGTATGCGTGTCTGGTAAGTAGAGAAAGGGTAACATTGGCGATAAGAAAGTATGAGAAAAGTGAACAGCTGCCGGAGCAGGCGATCAGTGCCGCGGGCAATTTCGGCTCTCGATGTACCTGGTATAACGTTCGTTCGTAAGGAAGAAGGATCAAGAAGGAAATCGACAACACGGAGAAACTCCCTCTTGCGTGGAAAACGATATCTCTGGAATTGGAAAGAACGGCATCGCCTAAGGTGAGTGCTGCTTTCGAAAGAATCGACCGTTCGAGTACAATACTCGATCGCAAATGGGATAATAAAAGAGGATCAACTTGCTACGAGATCGACGTATCTTACGAGTGGTATGCATCTACCTACATACCTGTGGTACCCTTTTTATTTGTTTACTTTTATACTTTGTATCGTTAACGTCTCGGTTAACCGAGAAAGGATTAGCCTCGATCGGCTTCCCCTTCAATTTACCTCCATCAAAATATTACTTCTCGCTAGTAACAAACGATAATTAACGATCGCTGTGTACCAAGACCGCATCGGTATACCAATCAATCGACTGTATGGTGGTTAATTAGATCGAATACATATCTATAACGTAACAATAACGAATCCGTTCGCGTTGGTTACGCCGTTATAACCGATAGATCGACTTTCTATTAATAAATTCGCTCCCCATGCGACGGCATATGAATCATTCGATAGGCAGCGGGGGAGATTCTATTAGTCCGATTGGTTTACGCCTGTGTGTTACAGCCCCGACCGATTCGTCTTCGTTCTTGGGGACAACCGGTACGACCGATATGCAACTACCCTTTGATTACATTTTGTTAGGCTGAACGACGTACCGTTATGTCGATGATAATAAATGCACGAGCCGGAAAATCGCTAAATCGAACTAGCTGGTATCGCTAAATGGCATCGATATTCCTAATTGGAATGCTTTTTTGAAATCGTAACTTTACCGAATACGGGGGACAAATGTGAAAGATATATTATGAAAGAGGAGAAAACTTTATTACTTATGTTTAGCGGATATAAGGAATGATAGTCGTCGAGATAATCGTCTGTTACACTTTTTACTCTATCGAGAGTAGGGGAAGAGTGGCATGAAAGAGCCACTATCATTTACACAGTAGTTTTTAAACGAATGTTGGACGAATTAGTTTTTGAAAAACTAGTAAAGTTTTTGCTAGTTAAACTAGCAACCAGTATTGCTACTTAAAAACTATAATTCGTCCAATATTCATTCGAAAACTACTGTGTAAATGATAGTGGCTCTTTTAAAAACGTGGCTCTTTCATGCCACTCATCCCCTATAATGTAGTCCCTGCCGTCGTGTCGTTCCTAGAAATTAGTTTGGAACGAATTGTTCGGAAGGTTCTGCATTTAGTTTGCATGTAAGATTTCGAGAAGCTCGGGATTTGAGATTCAACGATTCGACACAGTTTAATCCTAGGGCTGCTGTCGACGTTAATGCAGAAAGTATTTAGTCGTCGATGGGGTGGAATAAGCTCTCTCTCTCTCTCTCTTCCACGAGAAGGGCTGAATCTACAGGTTCCACCAAGCTATAATTCTCATAACTTGAAAATCAGGAGGCTCTCTCGCGTGCACGCGAGACGGTTGGAATACACGAACGGGTAACTAGCTCGCGTTAAATCATATTTCAAGCCTTGGATAGGATTAACTCCCCCAATTTATTGACTCTATTTCTAGGGTGCGTAACCCCCGTGACTCCGAGTTAACAGCGTTCCGCCAGAGAGAGAGTGACGGAGAACGAGAGATAGAGCGAGAGAGGGAATAGATACGACGAGAAGAAGAAGGGCAGATGGAGATCACCGATGGAGCATAACCTCGCATTGCCACGAAGTGGAACGGGTGTACACCCCACGAGGTTCGCTGTCCGTCAGAAATCGGACCACGAACATGATGCGCACCCCTCGTTGCGTTAGCAATGTTGAACCATCCTGAAAATTATGGGAGGATCTAAAAGGGCGCGTAATGTGTCTTGTCAAAATACACGATATACATGTACATATTTTTATTACAAGTAGATTGTTTAAGAAAACAAAGAATACCATATATGTACATACATACATATATTCAGAATAAATCAAAATGAAAAAATAGATTTGAAAAATTAATTTTAATGAACCTTTCAATCTTCGATATCCTATGTCCTATTTTTTTTAAAACTTTCTTTCTCTCTCTACGTTCATTTGCTCCCTCCCCCTTCTCTCTCTCCTTCGCTTTCAATATAGCCAAAAAGATGATCGCAGAGTATATATCGAATCTAACTGAAAATATAGCGCTACGACGGAAAAAAAGATAGGTAGAGTAAAAACACTATTTACTCGCTTGACGGATTTCACTCTCACGAGAAGGATCTTCCCTCTCTGCGTTCTCGTTCTTAGATCCTCCCCAATTAAGGATATAAGTCAAAGTTAGGAAGATTAGTTGAATGACGTCTCGTCCAGCATGGTATCCACTTGCGATCCCTTTTGTCTCGTGGAAATCGATTTCTCGTTCTATTAATGAACGTCTATGCTCGCTTGCACTCGCTCATTCGCTGAATCGTTCACTTGTTAGCTAGATACCTTAGTACTCTCGACATGGTAGATAGAAACGCGAATATTTTGCATAATGCACGACCCGTATACTTTACAAGCAAATTATCTCGAATTGTGATTAAGCGAAAATGACTATCTTGATCATTACATTTATTTTTCTATAAAATGTGCGAATCTATATAACTTTGCTAAATCTATCTCTTTTTTGAGTAAAACGTGTAGTACACGAAAAAATATATCTTTTTGTCTTAGCACTATGATCGCGAAACATAATTATACTATGGTTACGTCCCGTCGTACTTTCGGAAGACAGAGAGAGAGAAGGCGAGAATATTACGATGTAATCTGAATTTACTGTTAGAATCTCTTGTCATTAATTCCCGTTAGCAACGTTTGTCTCAAGCACCGCGTAACCCTGCTTAACCCCGTACAACATAATGGATCATACTTGGCAGCGTATACCGGTTTTCCTTTATCCTTTTCATTTCTACGTTCGCGTCCTATCTGCACCCCACGACATATGACGGCTTGTACGTACAGTATGCTGTACCTGTTGGTCCTACGAGCAGGTACCCGAGTATATTCTGTCCTATGCAATGAAACGCGTGCATGATTTAAGCGGTGTTTATAACGAGTTCTTAATGGAAAAGCAATTTGTTGTAAACTTTCCTTCCGCGAGGACCCTATGTTTCCTACTGCTCGTAAATCATCGGTAATGGTATCGAAAACGGTGATGACGACAACGAGAAGACTTTCACGAGAATCGGTCGAAAAGAACAACAAAATCTTTCGATATATACCATGTTACGGTTACAAGTGCATAGTCGGGATAATATGCACATTTACCGGTAAATGTGGTTACATTTTATATTTCATGGTTTACAATCTACTTTTACTTCAGTTTTATGTAAATCTATACCTTTACTGGTAAATTTGCACATTATCGCACTATGTACTTTTACCGTAACATAGACACAGAATGCCGTAGAAGTGGACGATTAAACAAAGTGACGTCATGACAGGGGAGATTATTTTCAATGAAAATAATCATATACAAACAAATCGAGGGATGGGTGTATATGGTTATTTTAATTGAAAACGATTTCCTTCATTATCATATGTATATTTATATGTAAAACAAGTCATTCATAGAGATAAAAAGAGAGAGAGAGAGAGAGAGAGAAAGAGATATGTCGCCGATGTTTTTTCGGTTTTTCACTAACGTAAATGATGATAATAATGATAATAATAATAGCAACAATAATAATAGTAGTAGTAGTGGTAGTAATAGTAATAGTAATAGCAGTAGTAATAATAATAATAACAACAATATCTTTGTCGTTCGTTTATGATATAAAAATCGTCTTTTAATTACGCTATTAGCGATACGCTGCAAATTCTCCTGCTTTGCATCGCACTGTTTAAATTAGGAAGCAAGCACATACTCAAATATATATATATATATATTTATATATATATATACAGAGTAGTATTATTTGTATCAGGTTACTGTAATACTTATTATGTTATAATGAGTATACTTCGAGAGACACGTATGAAAGATTTCGATTTGAATTGGCACCGTTAAATTCGGCGAAGCCTTTCGTTAGCGCACGTTAGCCGATGTTCATTCGTGTTGAACGAATAAAGAGCATCCTCAAAAGCGAAAACTTTTCATAAATGTCCGAGGGAAAGCGTACACCCCGTCTCGAAATACACGCTTACATCGATGCGCACCTTCGAGAAAATAAATACTGGGTTCGATTCCTTTAAAAAATATATATTACAATATTGCACTTAAGGTAATTGTACACGATAAAACGCGTAAAAAATATATAATGAGTTCATTTTACTGAGGCACTAACGACAAGGAACACAGAAGTGTCATGTTAGTGTTAAGCATGCCGTTTAGTGCATTTTCCTTTGAGAGACTTTGCACTTTTGAGATTCCAGCTAATACATTACTGATTCTTCTATATACTCCAAGGTTGGACTAAACGTACGAACCAAGGATACAAGATACAGGTAGGTACAACATCACCGACGAAAAAACCCTTTTATTTTATTATCCTTTTGTCTTTTTATCGAAAAGAAAGACCGACGAATAAACCCTCGTCTTCGGTCGCACCAATTGCTTCGAATTCTTCGTAAATGAATCTATCATAGTCCCGCAATAAAGGTTCGATCGTAACTCGATAATCGATATACAAAGTATCGACTTCTTCGCAAGTCCATCCCGTTCGCGCGCGAATCGTTGCATGAGTCTCTACCGGTATCTTGCTACATTGTACACGTGTTGTACATTGCATACGATTTTAGTTTTACGACTTACGACTCCATAGACATCATAGTTTCTAGACTTAATTCGCTTATTGAAAAAGGGAATAACTAGAATACAATGCACCATGTACGCTCCACGCTCGAAGAAGTGTTTAAAAAGTTTAGTTTTTTCTTTTTTTCTTTTTTTCTTTCATACTCCGCTCCCTTATAATAGAACCGTCCATTTTATTCGTAAAACACTTGGCACATCGTTTATAATGTATTCGATGAACTAGTAATGCCGCTTCGTTTTCATGATAATGACAATGCCACGCGAGTAGATAAAATATATCGTTTAAAAATTAACGACAAGGATACGGGATGTTTCGGTATCGTATCTTTTTTTTACAAAGATCGTTGAATTATCATTATCATTAGCGTTGTAAATCATTGGAATGAGTGTGTATACGTATATATGTATATACCACCAATTTATTGTATACCGTTAGAAAGCTATCATAGAAATGATCAGATAGGATAAGTTAATTTATAGAGGACGTTATTCGAAAAAAAGCTAAAGTATAATCTTTGGTATCTAGGTACAATGTACATGTACATTGCGTTCTACGCTCTAGAAGGATTTTTTCACGTTCGCGTAATGTACTTAAATGCCTCCTCTTTTCTTTTTTATTTACGTCACAGTAAAATAAAATATTGTGTCGTCTTTTATTTGTAATATATATACACGCACACACGCATAGATGAAAACCGTGTATACGATCTTTCTCATCTTTCTCATCGAAGCACCATTTTTAAGCATAGTCGAGGATTACGATGTGTATATTATATGTATATATGTTGATATGCAACATAGTAGATTCGAAGAAATATTGCGTTGTATCGTGGGCGTTAATAGCGTTAAGGTATATATTTTTATTTCCAAGAATCGATAGGTTTATAGTTATATCCCTTATAAGAGGGTTTAAATTCGTCTTTAATGTATACCAATTGCAAAGAATTGGTAGCAAGATTTGATACATGCAGAAATACATCTTAACTGTAATCTTTCAAGTTGATTCGCCCCGTAGTAGGTAATCGCATACGATTGTATCAAGGAACAATAAAATATTTCCTTAATTTGTGCTTCGTACTTATCGATATTACGTAGGTACTTGTATTTACAGCAAAGAGCTTATTATTAAACGTATATATCATTAGCAATTGTTTAGTAGTTATTTTTGGAATAGTGGATGGAATGGAAGTATTGTCGAATAAAAACTCAGACATCGGCTACGATACCACACCGTGCGCAGTTCCAATCTCAAAGATAAACTTTTCTTCCACTATTCTTCAATTGCATTTCAGAATTTTGCAGAAGCGTGCCGATAAAGGAGCGTTTGATAACTATATGGTTTCTATGTATGTGTATATGTGTCAGTGTGAATAAATAATTACACATACGTGTACGGCATTCAAATTAAAAAATATCTTCGTATTACGAGTTACATGGAGATTCCACGACCAAATGAAGAAAAAAGAACCGATAAATATATTGTTTCGTATTATCTTCACGATTTTATAATAATACAATAAAGAAAAGGGAACAACGTTTGAATATAACATTATTATCTTATATGATGTTCTATAATGTATGTACGTATCATATTAGAATTTCGTAATTCGAAGCTTTCAAGCCATGCTATGCATAAAGTTATTGCAATGTGCTTGTGCTTTACATTGTTCAATATTATAAAACTATAGGATGATCGATTATTAACTTACGCTATCTATCGCAATTGTCTTCATCTCTAGAGACAAGTATAAAAGACAAATAAACTAGAAGATACAACAAATTTGGTTGTTACGAACGAAGAATAAAACAAAGCTTTCTAAGAGATTCAATAAGAATTCGCCTAATCTTGAAGTATACTGTTCCAGCAAAGAAAGAAATATGGAACAAGCACATACAATAAGCTTATTGTAGGTACGTTGTAAGAAAATATGTTTGAGATTTCTTTTGTTCAATAAAGCTCAATGACTACATAGAAAGATCTTCGATTCCTAAATCTTGAATTTATCTTATCTTCATTACAAAGGCCACTTAAAAGACGGGATTATAAGTCTCTGCGTACATACTCACAACTAATAATCTGTTTCTGTACAGCAAAGTGATAAGTGAAATATTATACATAAATACTTATAAAGTATTTCACAGTGATACGTTACAGCTTGCACATACTTAATTTATCCCATATACGGGATTATTTTAGATTGCTAACTCAACTCCTGACAAAATTTACGAAAAACATGGATAATTACTAAATATGCGATCATACGAATCGACGGATTTAATAACAGACATTCCGTATAGACATAATATTGAGTTAAAAAATTCAACACAATTTTCTCTTTTATATAAAGCCTTACTCCAGTAATACACATTAAAACTAATTTTAGTATATTCCACGGAGCATTATTATTGAATATATGTTAACATTCCCACTCGTTTGTCATTATTTATCATTTACTTTCTTATAATATTATTAGAGAAGTATTATCTATGCAGATACTGCATATTGCCACTGATATTACGGACAATATACTTCAAAATATGTTCTTGATACCATACAGTATTATATACTTCTTTACATCACCTATAATATTTGTTCAATTATCCAAGACTAATATTTGCGCCAGTCTGTAAATCATATGCTTAAGTTTTTATGCATAAGTATTGCCTTCCTCGGAAACCATTCACTTATTTCCATATTTACGAATGTATGCACTTTGCCGATACGCTACAATCATAAAATATGGTATGTATGTATATATTTTTATAAACAAGAATAGATTTCTCGGTAC
Source organism: Ancistrocerus nigricornis (assembly GCA_916049575.1). NCBI lineage: Eukaryota > Metazoa > Arthropoda > Insecta > Hymenoptera > Vespidae > Ancistrocerus > Ancistrocerus nigricornis. Next base: position 24,433,849 of record OU696669.1, on the reverse strand, counting down.
CGATTGAGAAACTCCCTTTTCGATTGCATCTTAAACTAATCTTATGCAAGGATAAAGAACAGTTACAGAAGCACCAACATTTAACATTATTATGATGAGATTAAAATTTTCCATGAGCTGTATAAATATTTTGATTAGTTATTTAAAAATGCGATATCTATTATTAATAAAATAAACATTGAAAACAATTTCCAATATACATATACCTATATACAAATTTTACAGTCACGTAAGAGAATGTTTCTTGCGAGTATTCAAACAGACAATAATATGTTTATTCTTACCATTTTCATATTGCATGCAACATTATTACTCACTTTAATGTCGTTAAAATGTAAATACATTACATCTTAAATTTTCACGCACTATTCTCCGTCAGATTCGCCAGAAAAAAGGGGAAAAATAAATGTTCAGTGTAATGTACAATCATGAGCTAAACTGAATCCTCCTTAAATAGAGCTACAAAATCACACTGAAGAAAACTGTACCAACATTTGCTGGAATGTAGTAGTTCCAACAGTAGTAGACATTTGACTAATACTGCTAAACAACGCTTCTGCTTGTAAATTTTCTGGCAACCTAGTAAGGAATTGTGCTCCGTGTACAAAATCCATTTTCAACAACTCTTCCTGGTATAAATGTAACACACCTAGTGCAGTTCTAAAAAGGAACTCGTCGCCATCTCTAAGGAAAACATCCCACACCCTGCATGCAACATCGAGAGGCATTGCTTTGGCATATATAGTATACAACCAATCTAATAGGTATAGGTCTGGACTAAGACCAGCTACTGTAAAATGAGAAAATATTTTTGGCAGCTTATGTGCAAGCGCGCTGGAATATACCTTGTAATATACATTCATTCTTTTTTGGTCCAAGGTAAAGGCGGCTCTGTGACAAGGATGATTTAAAAGATTAGCAAAACAAGCAAAGGCATCCGAAGGTTCCATGTTTAATGATAATACAGCACCCACAAAACTCATTCCTTGCACATAGCCTACATCTGGTCTATAAACGGCATAGGCTGCCAAAATACCTTGAAGGCTAGTCGATAATGGTCCACCCTCTTGAAAGACACATAAGGTAGGAAAGGTACGAGATACATCTAATTTGATCGCCGCTAATGATTCATTTGTAGGACTAGACATTGCTCTGTCCAAGCAAAGGTTATATAGATGCGATGTGATATTTAAGTTATTCTGGATAGCCAGTTTCCACACTCTACCTCGCACGCTCGGCGGTAATCCACGCCACCATAATTCTCGCACTTTTTTTGTATCTTTAACGCTCTCAAACTTCGGTAGAATATTGATGTTCCATGTATTAGAATCTTCCGCAAGTCTCTCTTCTTCTTTCAGTTGTTGCGCCCTTTGTTGTTTACGTTCTTTTTCCTCTCGTAATTCACGTTTACGTGCAGCTTCTAAAATCTCAGTATATTGTTTACGATGGCGTTCTTCTTCTAAAGCGTTCTTTGCTGGCAAGTTTGCGGGCCTCGGCTGCTGTATAAGAGCTAAACTTCCTCCTACTTTATCAATGTTTCTTGATGGACTACCGGCAGGAGTCGATTGCTGAGACTCTTTATTTTTCCAGGAGAAAACATTTTTTGTAAACAATGTATTTAATCCCCAGCGTTTTGACTTATCTTGTTTCTCTACAGCAATATGTTGTTCGTCGGATCCTAAGAAGCTCCCCGAAGGTGATACTTCGCTAAGGGAAGACACTGTACTACTACAAGAACGAGGTAAACTGTTTCTAGGACTACTGTTCGCGCTGCCACATTCAAGTTTTATATATTTATCTCCATCAATTTTAGACACTATACTTGTAGATAATTCTTTACCACTGCATGGAGATTCTAGATATTGAGACGTACGGTCATAATGGGTCTCATTTTCTTCCATAGAATATATCTGTTTTGTAGAAGGATTATAAGCCAAGGACATACTTTCCAAGGCATGACTCAGACTAGTTCCTGCCACTCCTACAGAAACTACATTGCTAGCATCGTACCATTTATTCTCACGAATGTGTACGCACAAAGCCTTTGTCTTTACTGCTGGCATAGTGACCACGTCACATGCTAAAGCTTCATTTACGTTAACACTATTGCAACTTACAGAATCACCATTCAACGACACTAATTGCTGTTTGCCTATTTTTGGAGCAATGTTGTTGGCAATATAACAATTGGAATCATGCCCAGCCACTTTTAATACGTGGTAATTATTGGATTGATTATTATGCCGTGATATTAAACATGATGAAGCTTTATCAGATGCATTAGACTGACCACTACTCCCATTTAAATGTTGAGGTACAGGGGTCTTCATGGCTGATGGGTTTGCCCTAACCTTATCGATGCGTCGGTAATCTTCTCGGCAACCCATTCACATGATAAGCCGTTGAAAGTGAAACTCATTAATTTCTGTTTATTCATTCTCCAAGATCATTTGTTGATGAGTTTCTATAATCATACCATCGATATTACAACTCGTACTAGTGCTTTGGTTTGTATGCTCATCCTGGCACCACCCAATATACGATCTGTCATACTTGAAACAGCTGTTACATTGCGACTTTTCTACGAGCAGATACGAATTGTTATAAAATTATTCAGATATAATACTCTACTTATGTTATTTCGTTAACTGCCTCCAATAATTTATAAATATAAACGTAGAACGAAAAAATTGCGTGAAATTTTTGGCAGAACAGTATACATTGATGGCGATCACTAGCTGTCCAAAAACTTAATCTGTCTTTATGCCGTATTTTTAATACTTGCAGTCGTTGGGCAGTGTGAACATTGATTATTGAAAACGAGAATAAAGAAAGTAAAGACTGCATTGCGTACGCGCCATATTGGCAGATGCACAACGCAGATGCAATAGGAGGCTTATTTGTTAGTCGGATTTTTCAATACCAACCTATCAGAACGATTTTCCTCTGAACTAAGAGCATATCAGAGATCCAGACCGTGGTATCGCCACAGAAAAGATATAAGAATAGAACAGACATACAATCGAAATTCGTGTTCCATGTACTGAAATACCGATCGTACGAAAAAACATACGTTTTCTTACGCCCTCTACGATATGAAGCAGTGAGTTTAGGAACCATATTCAACCGAATAATTGAAGTCGGTAATATCAATATATATACTCCGTTCACCGAGAGAACGACCAAGTTACGCGCAGCTTTGGGCGGAGTGGGGATAAGACGCGTTACGCGCGTTGCTCATGTAAATGCCGTATCCGTATACGTTACCATCGTGTTTTTTTTTTCATCTTAAAGATTACTACAAAATTGTATGTTAGGGTCCACCCAGCGACTACAGCCGAGACTGGATTTCATTGATAGAGGAATAAGTGAATGGTAATTTATGCGCGAATCTGACCAAATCTGACCAAATGCCTAGTCGTTCTCTCAGCGAACAGAGTATAGATAGAAAAAGATCTGCCGCGAACTATAATCTGTCAGTACACATAAAATAGCTTATTCCTTTAAAGTGCAATTATCAAATTTAAAAGTACATAAAGCATCCCAATTTAGGCGCTACTAAAAAACACTAAGTGAGATGAGTTGGCAAAGACTCGATGGTTGAAACGAAATGAAAAAAGAATATAATGTCTAAATTCAAAGGTATGTATTACTACACTACGCATGCAATAAAACATCTTACGAGCAAATACGACATCATGTTGAAATATAATATAATAAGATCCCGAGCCATGTTCAGAAAGTTCGACATGCCGATCATTTCTGAAAAAGTCGATTTTCTGACATCGAGATTTCGACTTCGACCGCGCGAACTCTTCTACCGAATGCAATTTACGGCCGATCTGCACGTTCTATGACTCGTTCGAAAGCTAAGACTTCAAGCTACAAGCACGTGAAACTATCATTTGGCTATGGAAATTACTTGAGGAGATATAAACGTCTAAAGTTGAAAAAAGGAAAGTGAAAAATCAGGATTTTTGGTGCTCACTCAAACGCTTCTAGCGCCATGAATTCTCGGCCGATTCTAATGATTAAAAGCGCGTTCAATAGTTAGAAGTTCAATCTACAAGATGATACCTGCACGGTATGGCTGTGACAATTAGAACGAGTACGGTAAGCTTGCAAACTTTCGGAAGCTATAACAAAGATGATGCTAAGATGATACGGAAAAAGCCCCTATCCTAGGGTGTACCCTGGACCGTCCTCTTTCGAACGAGCCATCGATCAGGCCATTCGGCCGAAGATTGGGCGCTCTAGACTACCATTTCCAAAGGGTCGATCCCAAAAAGTCGATTTTCTGACATCGAGATTTCGACTTCGACCGCGCGAACTCTTCTACCGTATGCAATTTACGGCCGATCTGCACGTTCTATGACTCGTTCGAAAGCTAAGACTTCAAGCTACAAGCACGTGAAACTATCATTTGGCTATGGAAATTACTTGAGGAGATATAAACGTCTAAAGTTGAAAAAAGGAAAGTGAAAAATCAGGATTTTTGGTGCTCACTCAAACGCTTCTAGCGCCATGAATTCTCGGCCGATTCTAATGATTAAAAGCGCGTTCAATAGTTAGAAGTTCAATCTACAAGATGATACCTGCACGGTATGGCTGTGACAATTAGAACGAGTACGGTAAGCTTGCAAACTTTCGGACGCTATAACGACGATGATGCTGAGATGATACGGAAAAAGCCCCTATCCTAGGGTGTACCCTGGACCGTCCTCTTTCGAACGAGCCATCGATCAGGCCATTCGGCCGAAGATTGGGCGCTCTGGACTACCATTTCCAAAGGGTTGATCCCAAAAAGTCGATTTTCTGACATCGAGATTTCGACTTCGACCGCGCGAACTCTTCTACCGAATGCAATTTTCGGCCGATCTGCACGTTCTATGACTCGTTCGAAAGCTAAGACTTCAAGCTACAAGCACGTGTAACTATCATTTGGCTATGGAAATTACTTGAAGAGATATAAGCGTCTAAAGTTGAAGGATCTCATACTCCCACTATGTATCCTCACAGATTGGCACGAGTAAATATAGTGCATCAAGAAAAGCGTAACCCTTTTTTTGGTGTATGTATACATATATCAAAAAGTTATTAATTTATAAATATAGTATGGCAAATATGGTACGGCTACTGTGATTCTTCTCATTAAATTTCAATTCTATCGTTTGATTCGAATTGTTATTCATGTCAGTAACAAATAATTAACAATCGTAATATTTAGTTATAATCTCTACCGATTCGGTAGCGCTGTTGCCTTTTTCCATTCTAAACCGATATTGTCGCATGCGACACTAAAATGGTAATGGGGCTACGTAGTCCCAGTACCGTGGGACAAAAATTTACATTGCATGATAGGTCTATCCTATACCTCGTCTGTGATAGAACAAGATCTGTCGCGTACTATTATCTGTCGCTTCCAATAAAATAGCGTATGCTTTTAGAGTGCAAATAACAAATTTAAAAGTACATAAAGCAGCCAATATAGGCGCTATTAAAAAACAGGAAAATAGGACGAGTTGTCGGCGATTGTCGATGATCGACTGAAACAAAAAGAAAACAGAATTAGTTAGAATGTCAAAATTCCAAGGCATGTATTACTATTCTACGCGACTCGACGACTCTCGATGATCGCCTGAAGCAAAAAGAAAACAGAATTAGTTATAACGTTAGAATTCCAAGGCATGCATTACTATTCTACGCATGCAACAGAACTACGGACGAGCAAATACAACTTCGTGTTAAAATATAAGATCACGAGCCATGTTCAAAGAGTTCAAATGCCGATCACCTTTGAAAAATAACTCGACATCGATAGTTGCCCTCTTGAGCCACAGTTTGTGGGGGCCTCTTCGGCATATAGCCTCTTCTTTGCTTCGTGTGCTAACCACTGCTTTTAAGGGCATTCCCTACGTACGGAGCATAATAAATTAACGTCTTAAATAAAAGTCCATGTCGAAAACTATGTAACAATAAACAAAGAAAAATAAAAGACTATTTTATATCCCGCCAACTATCCTAGCCTGCGGACGATCAGTGGACTCAAAGAGCCCAATGATCGTGCGCATCTACGCAGGCACATTTAGCCGAATGCCCCAGCAGATATTTGTTCTGATCGATGAACCTATTACGAACTAAAATTAACCCTTTGCACTTAAAAGTTTGTAAGTTCGAAGTTACTATTTCACAGGACACTGCAATTTTAATTAAATAAATATATGAATGATAGGCTTATACATTGTAAAAGTCGCGTATGTGCAAAGTGTTAATATACTTAATACTATAAAAATACCCAGAGGCAGGACTCTCCACTCCTGAGTGGAAATTACAGAACCCAGCGCCATACCTGGTCCTACCTACTTAAAATTATTTACTCATACATACAGAAAGTACTCTACTTATGCTGTTCTACCTATGAACCTATATTTAAAAAATTGAAAAAAGCAAGCACACCAACACACACACTCCACGATTCTCTCTCATACCGCCAGGGTGCAAAAGCCTACACTAGAGAGCGTGCTCCGGAGCACCTCCGACACCCCAGCTCAATCGCGCCTGATTTAATTTATATACTAAGAGGGTACGTACCAATTGCTGTAATCGACTGACAAGGCTAGCGACTATTGCGTAATTAATTACTTACTTCCAACGTAAATACAAGTACATACTAGCATATAACCATACTAGTAATATACGAGTATTTTTTTTATTTATTACAATATGATAATTCTAATATTCAAACGACCAAAAATATTATTTTGTATGCACATTATCGCATACTAATTAATATGATTCGAATTCGCGTGAAACGATGTACAATCCACCACCTAATATGCACACACAAAGTGCAAGGTACATCGTGCACAATCGCTAACGCAATGACAGTCGCTGAGGAAAGGGATATCTTAAAACTAAACCTGTACTAATCGTTCTTCATTCAAGCGAGTAGCACCTGGGCTCACGCATAAATGAAAACACCAAAAGTACAGGGGGGAGAAACGGGAATTAGTACATTAAATGCTGAAAATCCTGAACTAGAAAAGATTAATTTAAAAACTAGGTCTACGGGATAATGACTCTATTCTTTTCTTTGCTTGACAAAATTGAATTTTGGATTCATTTATATAAAAAGACCATATTCTGAAAAAAATAACTTTAATATTTGTTGGAAATTAAAAACTTTATCTTTATTATATTTTGTTAAAAAATTCTCAAATGACTCCTTTCTACAAGTGTCTGTTCTAATATCTAGAAAAATATTAATTTGTACCTTGTAGTCCAGAATCTATCTGTCGCGAATGCCTTCTCGCCAATTTTGTAAAGATATCGATATATCTAAATCGATCGCGTTTATAATTGTTAACCATGATACAAAGCATGTTAAATTTAACACGCACTTTTTACGAATTCGGATGACAAACATCCGACTTTTTTTCCAATCACACGAAAAACGAAACGAATAAAAAATAAATATAATTGTATGTTATTAATTATTAACATTAATGCGTTGGAACGAGAAGGCCCTATCCTGAACTAATATAAATCAGCATGCAAAAATATAAAAACACATAAAGAGAAATATTCCACTCATGAATAAACTCTCAAAAGAATTTACTCGTGATCGTGCTCGTTAGCTAACTACTTAAAAATTACAACCAGTAACCCATACCGATTCGGACCTTTCATCCTCGGTATGACTGGGCACTGGAGGGACTTAAATTTTTTAGCTCACTACTTTCGAAGTTCTACGACGGCTCCAAAACACTCGTCCGCGCTGTAGGTTGAAATTGAGGGAGGTTGATCCGTAGGAGGTTGAAAATGAGGTAGTTCAACATCGAAGTGGGTTGAAAACATTGTAGGCTGATAACCGATCCGACCAGTCCCTCGATATAAACATCGATTCAATGATGACCTGAAACAAAACAAAAATCGAGCTCATTATTACTTCTGTTGTAATTAAAAGTTTAGACATTATTAAATAAAAAGTATAAAAATAGGTATACTTACTTAATTCATTGTAGATCTTGACATGATTCGACGTCTCGAGGATGATGCACAGATTCCAATTTCGCGGTGCGAAATGCTCCAAGTACCGTGTTTGTAGCTGGTCCTCCATCAAATGTAACTATACTTTGCTATGACAGTAAAGATACTGTTAGTAAATATAATAAACAATAATTAATAATAGTCAAGAATACTAGAATAAACCAGCTATAGGGGGGCTGGGGCCCCCGAACGAAACAGCCTTGCTGTTTCGTATTAGGCACGACCGCGGTAATGATTCGTACAGGAAGTCGGCTCGCTGCGCTCGCCTATCCCTGTTCTTATGAGAGTACAGGATAGCTGATTGCGGCCGTTTGACTATCGCTATCTGGCCGTCGGGATAATTTTTTTAAAAATACCGATTACATTAAAACTCGTTTCTGGTCATAAAAAAAAAAAATGTTTTTTCGTTCTGGTTGTATTGCTTCCCTGAAAAATTTTGAAAAAAATTACGTTATTAGTTATCACTATTTTACATACTTTTGCAAAGTTTGAATTGTTTGCCTATTATAGAGAATTTTTTATGAATTTTTTAATGTTTAAAATGACCGCCATTTTGAAACCGGAAGTTGAATCAATTCGAAATTGTTAGTGGATCTATGTTTGGAAGAACTGGATTTTTCGTATAAATTTCAGCCGTTTAGGCGCTAGAGTAGATACAAATTTTTACTAGTCCGCCATTTTGTACTGTTTCGCTGAAAAATTTTGAAAAAATTCATGTTATTAGTTGTCACTACCTTACATATTTGTGCAAAGTTTTAATTGTTTTGCTCTTATAACATAATTTTTATGAATTTTTTAATTTTTAAAATGCCCGCCATTTTGAAACCGGAAATCGGATCGAATCGAAATTGTTAGTGGATCCTCGTCGGGTGTAACTGGATTTTCCGTGTAAATTTTACTTCGATCCGTTCAGCCGTTTAGACGCTAGAGTGGATACACACACACACACACACACACACACACACACACACACACACACACACACACACACACACACGCACGCACGCACGCACGCACGCACGCACGCACGCACGCACGCACGCACGCACGCACGCACGCACGCACGCACGCACGCACGCACGCACGCACGCACGCACGCACGCACGCACGCACGCACGCACGCACGCACGCACGCACGCACGCACGCACGCACGCACGCACGCACGCACGCACGCACGCACGCACGCACGCACGCACGCACGCACGCACGCACGCACGCACGCACGCACGCACGCACGCACGCACGCACGCACGCACGCACGCACGCACGCACGCACGCACGCACGCACGCACGCACGCACGCACGCACGCACGCACGCACGCACGCACGCACGCACGCACGCACGCACGCACGCACGCACGCACGCACGCACGCACGCACGCACGCACGCACGCACGCACGCACGCACGCACGCACGCACGCACGCACGCACGCACGCACGCACGCACGCACGCACGCACGCACGCACGCACGCACGCACGCACGCGCACACGCACACGCACACGCACACGCACACGCACACGCACACGCACACGCACACGCACACGCACACGCACACGCACACGCACACGCACACGCACACGCACACGCACACGCACACGCACACGCACACGCACACGCACACGCACACGCACACGCACACGCACACGCACACGCACACGCACACGCACACGCACACGCACACGCACACGCACACGCACACGCACACGCACACGCACACGCACACGCACACGCACACGCACACGCACACGCACACGCACACGCACACGCACACGCACACGCACACGCACACGCACACGCACACGCACACGCACACGCACACGCACACGCACACGCACACGCACACGCACACGCACACGCACACGCACACGCGCACACACACACACACACACACACACACACACACACACACACACACACACACACACACACACACACACACACACACACACACACACACACACACACACACACACACACACACACACACACACACACACACACACACATACATTTAGATCTTGTTATGAAACGTAAAGATCCAAAAGGATTTTTGGATATCTCGAATAGTTTCGGAGATAATCGTCCGTTACACTTTTTGCTCGATCGAGAGCATAAGGAACTCCCTGCGGTCGTGCCTAAAAATTAAAAGATAAAATGTGTATTATACAGAAAACTCACCCAATACTTCTGTATTCACCAAAGTATCACATGACAATAAGAGAGGGGGTCGTCTTCTACGGCTCGTCCTCGGTCCGAGTGTAATGCTCGCCCGTGTTTTGTTTACGTCCTCGCGCGAAAACGAATTTCTCGGAACTGCAAGCCGAAAGAAAACACTGCTCACCGTTCATTCATCTACCGATTTTTTTGCATCTATCTGTATTGAGCCATGCTTTACCTTTTTTTAGGCACGACCGCAGGGAGTTCCTTATTATAAGAGACTTACCTTTACGTATTATATATACCAGCTTCGAATAGAAAACGATGTCTAACCTTTTCCGTATTGAATTCAGACGATTCGTGTGAACTGTGAAAACTAAAAAATACAAAATAGATTAGTACGGATTATGATATCAGTATGTATATGTGTGTGCATACATATGCCATATATACGAAGCAGGAATATAATATACATAAGATATATTATCTACAAAAATTAATTAATCATTCAAGTTCTATAACACTGAAGTATGAAAAAACTATCGATATCGCGAAAATAAAAATCGAAAGTGGGGGGTAAGCTATGACGTAGAACCTCGCGGAAAGAACGCCAAGGCCCCGATTTTATTTTCGTTGATATTTTTTAAACGAGGTGATCTCTCATCTTGCGTACACTCTCCTATGGAGATCGAGTCTTTAGCAATCGTTTAATGTGCTATAGAAAGGTGTACGTTAGAAAAAAATATGCTAATTACCTGTAATTAATGAAGGGACCGCGAAACCTGTCGCAGCTTGATAGCACCCGCCGAACAATCATGGCGCCTAATCTTGTCGCCAAAACCGTGACGATCAGCATCGCGCATGCGCAGTACTCTACTCATTGCACAGCGGGCCTGAAAATTCAAAATTTCGTTATGGGTGGCGTCTGGGTTCCGGTGAAAGAAATATGCATTGAATGTTTCCCTAATGTACATTCGCCAAATAGGGAGATAAGAGTAAACATTTAACGGGAAATCTGCACATTATCGCGATTTCGGAATTTTACCGTAATATATATAGCAAAAAAGTTATTAATTTATAAATGTAGTATGATAAATATGGTAAGGCTACTGTGATTTTTTTTTTCATTAAATTTCGATTCTATCGATTGATTCGAATTGTAATTCATGTCAATCAAAAATAATTAACAATCGCTATGTTTAGTTATAATTCCTACCGTTTCGGTAGCGCTGTTGCCTTATTCTATTTTGAATTGATAGTGTCGTATGCGATACTAAAATGGTAAGGGGGCTCCGAAGCCCTGGACAAAATAAACACTATTATTGGCAACGTTTTTCGGGGACACTTTTTTAATGAAAAAGCCTATGTCGATCGTTCTCTTCTCCGTGACATATGGTTTGTGCGCCTGTATGTGTATGTATTATTATGTGCTACAAACATATCGTGAAATTCCACATATAAAGATGTTATACATTTACTTGGTTATGGTTTAAGACCGTCATAGTGACAGGATAGAAGGATAGAAGAAGAAGAAGGATGTTATACAAGTTCAAATGGTGTTTTCTTTGCATATAAAATATTTTGACTTCTATTAATCTTCTTGATTTGTATTTGCCACAGTTGTATTTCTCCATACATTTTTATGTATCCATAGATCTAAGAAATGATAATACTTTCATTTCGTAATAACGAACATGTTTAAACGATCTGATAAGGACAACGATAGTTATTCAACGGTACCTGCAAAACGAGCGAGACTCGATGGTTCAAAACGAATTTCGCATTTTGGATCAAAATCAAAAAATGATTCCTCGAGCAAACAAAATGTACGGCCCGAAGATCCATGGGGCGATGATTTTGCGGAGGAAGAAATTGAGAAAATGGATCTTGTAGCCTCGCAAGCATCTTTACGTGATGATAATACTTTTATTGCACCTAAAATAAAAAATAACTCTCCTAATATAAGAGAGAGTTGTCATTTTCCATCGACTAGTAAACACATTTCCTACTCAACTAATATGCAAAATCCTGATTCTCAAATAGGGCCAATTACGCAAGATAATTACGCAAATTTTGAAAAGAAATTACTACATAAACATAACTATAATTCGACATTTCAATTAGACAGAGATATTACTATATCCGATGCTGTTGAACATACGGATTTAGAAAAAGAGTTGGATAAATTAAAAGTAGAAAAAAATAAGTTATTGAATGACTTTATTACGAAAGATGGAGAAACAGTTTTTTTACGCAATCAACTACAACAAACACAAGTACGTGCGGACAATGATAAATTTGAGAAAATGCGTTTAATTGAGGAGCAAGCTAATCAACATAGAACAGAAATTAATCAAATATATAAAGAAAAAGAAGATTTGAAAACCCAGCTTGATTTACAAGCTTTGGAGATAGAAAAACTTCTTGAACGATGTAAATTATTAGAATCTGGACATGTCAAGTTGATAGAACCGCATACTGCTAACATAATGCTACCTTCTACCAATCGTAGAAATAGTATAATAAATCGTTCGTTACCTGGCTCTAAATCTATAAGGGGAAAAGATGTCAACATTCAAGCTAATATGTATAATAGAAATAATTACCATTTAAAGACATTGCCAGTCTATTACCCCCTTTTGAAAATTCCACTACAAATTTTTGGACCTGCATCGTCAGAAAAGTCTCTTGTTGAAATACAGATTACGGAAAAAACTGGAAAACAAAATTTACCGATTCTACAAGAAGAGAAAACATTTCGAATTTTTGAAAATCCTGATTTAGTAAAACCTATAGTGACAATGATAGATGATAGAAAATTATCCTTAGAATTCGTTTTACTTGATCTTGCCTTAATCGAGCAGAAGATGAGCTCAGAATTGAATTCCGATACCTGTATACCCATAATAAATAAAGTAATTTCAACTGCGAGAGAGCTACTTCTGAATGCAACAGCTGTTATGCAAACTATTTTTCAAGCCATGAGAAATGATGACATCAGAGATATGAATGATCTATATTTTTCTGATATTTATAGAACTCCAATTTTTTACACAAAATCAACATGCGATGCAAATGCATGGTATGAAAATGAACGTGCGATAGAGACTAGAAGAATATTTGGTGTTTTGTCATGTATTGCATCGGAATCGTACTACCTTTGTAATTACATAGCAGGAAAAACACCATTACTTACAGATAAGGACACATCTTACAAGAACTACTCACAATATATGATACGTTATAATACTTGGGCCAAAAAAGGCCAAGATTATGAAATGTTAGAAATGATCTTACAGCTTGTTACTTTAATAGGACTTGTTAGAAGATCTCATCAATTTAGTGGTTTCATAAGTGCAGTCGCAGAACTTTTATGTAATGTAGAAAAAAAAGTTGAATATTGTCCAAAAGGAATAGATTTTATATTCAAAATATTTAAGGAGCTGGTATTTTCTCGACCCTTATCGCTCTGCTATGTGCCATTGACTAAAATGATGATGACTTTTGTGAAGTATACTTCATTTATACAAAATTTTCGCACAGATCTGCATACCATGGCAGTAAGTAACTGGAAAGGTGCTCTTCATTTTACACCGGATGCTTGTCTCTTGCAAATACTTATAACACAAATTGACAATTTTCACTATGATCTGATAACAACAATAAGTATAACTTATGCGTTAATATCGTTTGCACAAATCGCATTACACACAAATGCGCTTCTCTTAAGAACTGAAAATTCTAAATCTTGCAATTGTTGTATGAAACTATTGAGGTTTATGATAAAAATGTTATGTCGATGTTCAGAGGTATCTATAGATAAATTACAAAGTGAAAATGATCTGTGCATAATCAGCAATGATTTATCTTTAACAAATATAAACTGTAATTTCATGAAAAAATTTTATAAACAGTGTGCGCATTGCATTGAATTGAAAAAATATGGTATTAAAGAATACATGGAACAAATGTACCCGAAAGATCGAATGGATAAAAATTATTGGATTGGCATCCAAAGAAAACAATTAATTACAATGAAGGAAGGAATTAAATTTTTACGACATTTAGCGACGTGTGATCCAGACTTTATCATACGACTATCAGATATCGAAGACTCGTTTCATTTATTTATGAATAATATTAATAATAACTTTGATAATTTAATTTTGCACGAAAATGAACAAGAAGCTTTAAACCTTATAAAATCAACATTCGTGTTCGATAAAACGTTATTACCTGAAAGTCAAGCGAGTGAGAATAACGTAAATCTAAATCAATTAAGTATTGCGGTAAATTTTAAGAAGAAACATTCCAATTTCATTAGCCAAAAGAAACAAAACAGTAAGGACAATTATCGAAATGTGTTTACAGCGTATAAGAGTTTATTCAATTCTAAAAGTAACAGCAAACGCTATTAAAAATAATTTGACATAAAGATGAAATATTGTAAAATAAAAACATGTAAATATATTAAAAATATTTTGCTATTTTCATAAGGTTTTTATATTAAATATGGAGGGACCATGGGACAAAAATTTACATTGCATGTCCGAACTATCTTATAGCTCGTCTGTCGTTAAATATCATGTAAGTTTTACATTCAAAATTTTTTTCGAAATCAAGTTCGAAAATCAGTATAGCTGCTACAGGTCTGTCGGATCTTCTTCTTCTTCTTCTTGATGGGGTTGGCACTGATCTCCTATGACATCTTGTGCCATAACCAGGTACTAATTGATACTATTGTAGAGGTGTAATCTTTTGGCGGTAAATTAGACTTGTAAGTTGCAACGATTGAGGAAGTTTGTAATATGTAAAGCAGGTAAAGGGGAGGGGGACTGAAGGATCTTGATGGTGCTAAATGGAGGATAAAAGCGTAGTTTTTGGAGTTGTTGAACCAGGATGGATCTCTGTTGTGTGAATAGAGTACAATTCCATAATATGTGATCTATATCTCCGACACTGCCACAAGAACATAAAGGCGAGTTTATCATTTTCATTCTGAATAGGCTGGAGGGGAGTGAATAGTGATTGGCTCTAATTCTGTTGATAGTGACTATGTGAGATCTTGGAGCACATGAGTTGTGGAACCAAGGTTTACGTTCTGCATGATAAAAATGTTGGAAAAATAAAGAGCCTTTGTAATGAGAGGAGGCGTTTAAGTAGTTGTTAAATCTAGAGTAGCTATAATCTGTGGCACTGCGATTTAGGTCAGTATAGGGTATCGGAAGTTGAGTTGTATGGGCAAGACGGCTAGCTTCATTGGCTAATCTGTCGGCGATTTCGTTACCACGAATACCAACGTGTGAGGGGATCCAGACTAGTTTAATTAAGTAACCGGCATTGAAGAGATCATAAAGTGATTTTTTGATCTCCAGGATGAGATGAGAGGGCGCTTTGTTGAGAAATTTGGAGGTGAGGTTGCCTATGACGCTCAGTGAGTCAGAAAAGATGGTGGTGTTTTTTAAGTCGTAGTCTCGGATGAATCGGATGGCTAACAAAATAGCAAAGGCCTCAAGTGTGAAAATTGAAGCGTGGGAAGTTAACTTCGCCTGTCTACTGCGACTGAGATTGGGGCAGTACAAGGCGAGACCACCGCATGACGCGGGACCCCTTTTGGAGCCATCTGTGAAAATGGAGTAGTCAGATCTAAGAGTGGTGTTGTATAATTCGAGGAAGTTGGTTGAAGGGGAGGAGGACTCCTTGAGGAGAAACCCAGAAGAAGTATCCACGTCGGGGGAGAACTCCAAAACGGGTAAGTCTACACTGTAAATTATTGGCATTCTACATTTGTATACTAGCTTGGCTTTATGGATGGTTAAGGTGAAAGCGCGATATAGTAAGAAAGATTGATTGAGGTTATATCTGTTGTGTCTGGATAGCATTGCCATTAGGTGATATAGTTTGTCGGTGAGGATGTGGTCAGGATTGGAGTAGACACGATGAAGAAACCTTTGGGCAAGAAGACTGTGTCGGAGGCGGATAGGGAGTTCACAGGCCTGGGCCAGTATGACGTTAATGGGTGTGGATGAACGCAAACCTAGGGCAAGACGGATGGCACGGTACTGGATGCTTCTGATACGGTTAAGAAGTGACTGGTTACTGACTGCAAGTAAAAATGAGTTATAATCTATGATGCTTCTAGTGCAGGCACGGTATATACAAAGGAGGAGGTATGGGTGGCCTCCCCACCAAGTTCCCCGCAGGGATTTTATGATATTGAGTGTTTTGGAGGCTTTAGCTGCAATTATATCGATGTGATTTTTCCAAGAAAGACGAGAGTCTAGAGTGAGGCCAAGGTACTTGACCTCAGAACTAGGATGAATTAAAGTGTTACCAAGAGCTAGGTGAGGGTTGAGTAAAGTAGTTTTTCGTCTGGAGAAGATGATCAGTTTGGTTTTTTCAGGAGCTATTTCCAGTCCGCGATTTGAGAGAAAGTTATATAGAAGGAGAAGAGAATTTTGTAGGATGTGGAGACAATTATATACATTGGAACCTGAAACATAAAGAGTGGTGTCGTCTGCAAATTGGATGACTTCACATCCAGGGGAGACGTGTCTATGAAGATCCTTGGTATAAATGTTATATAGGAGAGGGCTGAGAATACAGCCTTGTGGAAGACCGATGTGTACAAGAAATGGGCCCAGAAGGCCTTCCAATGTTTTGTAGAAGAGATTGCGTTCAACAATGAGGGAGTACACAAAGGCTCTGATTTCAGAAGGGATCCCCAAGTCAGCCAAGTCAGTGTTTAGGATATGGGCTATGATACAGTCAAAGGCAGATTTTATGTCCAGAAAGAGAGCGACTACAACTTTGTTTGAAGCAAAGGCCGAATAAATCTCAGTGGTAAGGATGGAGAGGCAGTCTGAACAGGATCTGTTCTTTCGAAATCCATATTGAGAATTAGGGAGGAGTTGGTTTCTCTCTAGATACGCAGAAAGTCTATTACATACCAATTTTTCGAATAGTTTTAGGAAGCAGGAAGCTAAGGATATGGGGCGGAACTTACCAGGTTGAGGCTTGGGAAGCAGTATGACTAGGAAGTCTTTCCAAGATCTAGGAAAGTCAGAGTTGGAAAGGATATCATTGAAACAGATTAAAAGGTTGATATAGAAGGAGCGAGGGAGACTTCTAATGATATTGTAGGAAATTGAGTCTAAACCAGGAGAGGATTTGCGTTTGCAGGAGTCGATAGCTGAGAATAGCTCTTGAAGAGAGAAAGGGCCGTTAGGGAACACGTGAGCAGTTGGTTGAGCGTTATATCCAAGGTAGGCTTCTGCGAGGTGAAGAGGTAGGTGGACGGAAGGAGGACACGAGAGTTCAATGTAGGTAAGGATCTGTTTGTGTACTGAAGCATCAGCAAGCTGAGGTTTAGGGGAGTAGTTAAGCCTGTACTTGAATTTTTTAACGGTTTCCCAGATATCAGAGATAGGAGTTAGGCGATTAATGGAGGAACAATATTCTTTGAATTTAAGGCGTTTAATTTTTTTCAGCTCTCTTTTGGTGTGAGCATCGGATTTTTTAAAACTGATGAGGTTGTCGAGGGTTGGCCTGAGTTGCCACAGACGAAGAGCTTCCCTTCTGAGGTCAACGAGTTTTTTACATTCCTCGGACCACCACGGAGAGGGACACGGTGAGTTTTTCTTGTGTGGATTATTGGGAGATACAGAGGGCTGGGGGCAAACCGTGTTCAGAGCAGCAATCAGATCATTAGTTAAAGTTTCATACTTGCCAGAAGGAGAAAGAAGGTTGAAGGAATCAATGAAAGATGAACTAGACATAGATGAGTCGAGTTTCGAGGAGAGGGTAGACTGTTGGTTGGCATCTAGGCGGTATACTTTGCGGCAGGAAAAAGGGTTAGGTTGGAAGGAAAGGTGAATGGTAGTAATTACTGGAAGGTGATCACTGGATAGATTATCAGAGTAAACGGACCACGAAGTAGATAGGGCAAGTGGAGAGGATATAAGTGAAAGGTCCAAGGCAGAGGCACCATTTTTGTTGCTGTTAATGCAGGTGGGGGAATAGTCGTTTAATATTGTGAGATTAGAATTATTCACTACTTGGAGGAGATTCCTGCCATGTATACAGGAAGTGAGGGATCCCCAAGCAGGGTGATGGGAGTTAAAATCTCCTCCCATGAAGACTTGAGAAAAGTTGCTAGTAGAATGGATAAGTTTTGTCCAAGAAGAAAGGTTAGGTTTGGAATCCGGGGGTCTATAGATAGCTATTAAGGTTAGAGGGATAGCATAATTTAAAATGGTGACAGAAAGAGAGTTTATCGATTCATCCGATGGAACGTTTTTTTCAATTTGAAAAGTAAAATCTTTCTTGAGGAGGATGCAAAGGCCCCCTCCTGGCCGGTTTGCCCGGTCTTGTCTGATGATATTGAAATTGCGTAGAGAAAAATTAAAGCCTGGCTTGAGCCAGGTTTCGACAAGAAGAATGACGTCGTAATCATGAGCTACGTTTTGTAACTCATATTTTTTGTTGCAGATGCTGCGGCAGTTCCATTGGAAAATCTTGAGAGAGTTAGTGGCCATGGTTAAGAGAAGAAGATTGACAGATTGGGGAAGGAGTAATCGATTTGGAAGGGAGACCCAGAGTATGAGAGAGATCGCTGCTGAGGTCGCAGGAAATAGAGGGAGAATTTAAGGATACAGGTGGGATGAAGTTAAAATTGGATAGGAGCATAGTTACCAGGTTGATTAAGGAGGACATTTGGGAGTAGAGGTCTTGAAAACTAGGAGAAGAAGCAGAATTGTTGGTGGCGGGTTGGTTGGAGGGAACTGGCCCATCCGGAGAGGATCTTATGAGGGAAGAAGGAAGGTTACCGTTGGGAGCTATTAGGAGGCTCCTATGGGCTTCCCTCAGAGTTTTAGCATTCTGTAGCGCGGATTGGTGAGAAGATTGTTTAATTTGCTTAGGAGGATTAGCATATGGAGGGTTGGAAGAAGAAGAAGCAATGGGTACTGACTTGGCGCAGGAGGCGTATGAACGGGGGAGAGTGGCAGGCTGTGCAGGGAGGTACGTATCAGGGGTATCAGATTCAGACAGCGAAGGAAAGTGAGAGAAGTTAAAGTGAAATTTGTTTTTTATAGCAGACCTAGCCTCTTCTAGGGAAATATCGTTTCTGATGGAAAGTTCCCTAGCACGAGTTTGGGATGCCCAGGCAGGGCAATCCTTAGAGGTAGCAAGATGTGGGCCTTGGCAATTGGCACACTTAGGAGGAGAAGAAATATTCGGGCAGTCAATTTCTTTCTTATGACCTGTCTCACCACAGTGAGCACATCTGGTTTTGCTTCTGCAATTGCCACTCATGTGTCCGAATCTGAGACAAGAGTAGCACATTCTAATTTGTGGTGTATATATTTCTACCATGTATTTAACTTTGTAGATGGAGATCTGGGAAGGACGCGATTGGCCATTGAAAGTGAGGAGTATGGTGCCAGTGGGCTTAAGTTGATTCTCCCCTTGGTCGCTGATAATTTTCCTATTGAAACGGATAGCCTTGGAAATTTTGGGATTAGATTCAGCGGAAGCCACTATCTCTTCTATCGATATGTCAAGAGGAACGCCTCTAATAATACCAAGTCTTGTTGTACAGTGAAGGGGTACAAAGGCACGTAATTTTTTCTCTTTTAATATGGGATTGGATAGGAGATTATTAGCGGCTTCTCTAGATTTAAAAATAACAGAGACTTTGTTTATACCGGATTGTTTGATTTCTAAGATATTAAGTGGGATCAGAGGGACCAACCACTTACCAACTGACGTGCTATTTAAACGGGTGGTTTCAGAATTACTGTCAAGCTGGATGATCACTGTGAAAGGTCCTTTGTGATGGGATTCATAATAATTAGAGATGATGTTCGAATTTGCGGAAGGCAGAGAAGAAGGGTTGTTTTCAGGAGGGGTTCTTTTGGAAGCGTAAGTTACTGTATCTGCGGTGTCTAACAAAGACCTCTTTATGCTTTTGCGACTAGATTCATTATCAGGATCGAGATCCATACTGATATCAGAACTGGGAAGAGGAGGAGCAGTAGAGGATAGTATTGAAGTGGGAGTGAGGTGAGGAGGTAGAGAAGCAGGTGGTTGAGAAGAGGAAGAAGGATTCGAAGGTAGGGATGAGGGGTGTGCATTGTTCATTTCGGGCTGCTGTATAACATTGGCCAAAAGGGAAGAGCGAAGGAGCTGGTTATTGCTAGTAGTATTAGCAAAAATGGTTTTGGGAGAAGAATGAGGGGCATCTCCCGATGGGGAGGAGCCCCTTGTCCCGGAGGGAAACAAGGCTGCGGATCTTACGCCAGCGACTGTATATACGTGTAAGCGTTAAAAGAAAACAATAAAATGAATAAAGAAATAAACGATAGAAGCGTTAAACTTTTTCCAAAAACACCTTAGAATAAAATAGGATTTAGTTTCTTTATCACATTTATACTAAGCACCACACTGATTAAACAAAGAGAAGAAAGCGCACAAAGGAAACACAAGGAACAAAGTAGACAGCACGCGCCAAACGATACGTCCTACTCGTAAGACGGTCGAAGACCGAATCTGGGTCTGTCGGATAAAAACCGAAAATTTTATATAGACATGAACGAAAAAATCCGGGCCCTCAAGATGCTAGGTTTACCACTGCATTTTGATGAAAACGCGAACTATCGACAGAGGTGTGAACTAAATATGAGTTAAAACGCGTCGTTTTACTGGCATATATCGAGTGAAATCATACTTCCAGGATTACGATTGATTGCAACACTAAAGTGTAGTCTAGTTTAATGCTCGCATAGTTTTGTATCGAAGCGTTACAAATTGTTTTAAAAAATGGTATTTAATTTTCGCGTATAATCATTGGTCGTAATTCTAAATTATTTCGCGGTTATAACAGAATTGACCAACGAAACAACCACAACACCCAATCATCATTTACATCAATGATAGACGCGAGAGTAATAATATTATGCCAGTGATTTCATTGAATCGAAAAACGTAAAAACACTAGAATCAGTACGAGCTAAACGCTTGGGAAACAGCTGATCACAGACGTAGCGAAAAAGAAAATCTATATTAATTGGAAGACTGTTGAAAAGTAGGTTAAAAAGGTCACTTGAGAAACACGACACTGTTGCACCAATATTTCACATAACAATTTACCTGCAAAGTGATATAAGATTGTCGAAGTGTGAGTTTTCTGACATAACAGATGTTTGTTGTAAGAAATGTCACAAATTGATATCCAGGACTTATTTAATAAAAGCAGGTGAGATAGCTAGCTGTCTACAATAATATTTATTCGCGTTACATCAATGACATTGCTATATTTTTATTAGTTAATAAAAAGATTTTTTTAAGTACTATGCAGCATGTAATTCTACACTTCACATATATTATTTGTATGAATATTATATAGATGAGTTGTATAAATGCATTTTGCTGTGGAGTTAAGCGTATCTAACCTACTTATATGTATATATACACTATATAAAATCTAAAAATATTTCAACATTAAAACTATTGGACACATAAATATAATTTATGACTAATAATTGTACATTTTCTGTAATAAATTAATTAATGTGTATTCTTTAGGTTTCCCAGTGGCTGGTACCTCGTATCTTTACTCTTATATACCCCAGTTGGTATAATTCTTGTATTAGTACGGCTTTTTGTTACTCTGCAGCTTTGGCTTCTTGCATCATTATTACCAGATTGCAATGCACTCCGCACATATGTACATCATTGTCTTAGTTTCGCATTTGGTATTGTGGTCAAGGTAGACCCAGAAGGAGAACCTAGGGATAAACAATCTAGAATTATAATTGCTAATAATGTATCAGTTTTGGATCATTTTGCTTTGCATCGAGCAATGCAAACGTTAATGCCTAGTGTATGGGATATACCTACTGCCCTCAGCCATGCATTGGGACTGCAAGAAATGGATATGAGTAGTAAGGAAACTTTAATTGCCAATATACAGCAATTTCTTTCCACATCTCAGTGCAATATTGCATTACAACCTGAATTTGGTACAACTAATAGCCATGTTGCTTTATTGAAATTCAACTCATGGCCCTTTAGTATAGAAACTTCTGTTCAACCTGTTGCTATCAAAGCAACTAGGCCTGCAATTGCATCTGTACAAGTTACATCATTAGCATCTACATGGTGGACAGATGTTTTTTGGTTCATGTTTGTCCCTTATACAGTCATTATCTTAAAGCAGCTGAAAATTAAAAGAAATACAGATCATGAATTGCTAGCAAGAGAAGTTGAAAAAGATATAGCAGATGCTCTAGGAATTGGGGTGAGTTCTCACACTGTATCCGACAAGGCAGAATTTGAAAAGCGTTGTATTATGGAAAAAACACACAGTAGAATACTCCCTACAAGAGGATCACAGAATACACAAATAATGCATAATATAGAAATACAAAGAATGGCAAGACAGGTCAGTGAAGTGCTTCCATTCGTTCCACATAATGTGATACTACGTGATCTTTGTGAGTAAATTATACATATATATATACGCATGTACAATAGGACCTCCATATTTTTGGTTAATTCGTTTCAAGACCGATCGCGGAGTCTGAAATCGCGGATAATAGCGAACTATTAATAAGTACGTACACTAAATATGTACAAACGGTTATGTATAGTATGATTGAGCAGGAAACAATTAAAAACATTAGTAGATAGTAACACAGTAAAGTTTTCAATAATAGAAAATACTAAATAAAAATATTGTATATTGGTGCTCATGCAAACAAAGTTATGTATAAAAGTATGCATAAATAAAACTACATAGATATGTTCCTAAAGAAGAGAACATAATGGGTCAATAATTTGGACTGAATAACCGAAGCCATGGATATGGGGGTCCTGTGCTGTATTTAACTTGAGTTAGTATTACTTCAAAATATAACAATTTTATCATTGCAGTAAAAACCAGAAATGTTGATATTACTATTGCCAATATTCTTGATGGCATAGTTGTTTATACTCCTGAACCTAGCTCTCGAATAACTACACCTGTGGCATCAGCAAGTAGAAATCAAATGAGTGCAAAAAAAGATAATAGTTGCCTTGGCACTCCTTCGTTCCAGGAAAGAAAAGCTCAAATGATCAAAGAAGCAAGGGAAAGGTATATTCAAAAACATGGGCTTAAAAATTGCTGACAGCCTTATTCTACTTTTATCACAATCATAATATCGTCATTAAGAATAAATATATATAATTGATGTTTTGCTGCATATGTATTTACAATTACGTCACGTAAATATAATTTTATTTCTAGAAAATTATTGTTTCATTTATTGTGCATATAGCCCTCTCTTGTACCAAAATTCTTGGAATCATTTTATTTTCAAACTATACAAAATATTACATGTTGCTGAATGTCA
Organism: Ancistrocerus nigricornis; assembly: GCA_916049575.1. Classification (NCBI taxonomy): domain Eukaryota; kingdom Metazoa; phylum Arthropoda; class Insecta; order Hymenoptera; family Vespidae; genus Ancistrocerus; species Ancistrocerus nigricornis. The sequence continues at coordinate 24,410,242 of OU696669.1, read as the reverse complement.
AATATAGCAGTCTTTCCATATGTATAGTAGCAATAATATTGACTAATCTTGATTTAGTCATACATATGAGAATAATATTCCTGATAGACTTGAATATAAGCTTCTTTTTCTGTGGGTGTCATTTCTGCTATTAATGCATCATTAACATCTGTGATAGCAACACTTTTTCCAGCAACACTAACTGTTGGTACTAAATCATCATCTTCAGAGTCCATTGTTTCCACTTCCCCTATATAACATTAATAGATTTGTGAATGTAAATTTATAAAATTTAAATGACAATATACTTTTCTATAGGTAATATACCTGTATCTATAGCTTGCATATCGTTAACTTCTTCATTATCACTACTATCACTGGATTCTTGAGGTAATACTGCTTTGATGGCAGATGATGTAGAATTGGTCCCACCTTTTTTTTCATGTGCTAATAAAACTGACATAATATCTTCACCCTGCTTAGTATTTGTTGTAGTAGTATTTATTGTGGCAGTGGCAGCTGCTTTATCCAAAATAGTCTCTTGAGTATTCATTCCATCAACTTGAGAGTCAGCATTAATAACAGTGCTCTCCATCATCCAGATAGGTCTTTCTTTTCTACGATTTGCTGCATTATCTTCAGAAGATTCATCTCCAATAGTAACATCGACCCTTGTATCTTCTACCATAAAACCAGATGTTCTTGTGGCTTCACCCGACCATTGTTCATTAGGTCCTCTAAGATTACTTGATTTCCTTGTATCAATACTGCAGAAAAAAAACAATTATAATATATGGAATAACATAGATATGTAACATATCATCTAATGTCCAATATATACCCCCGAATTGTATTAATATCGACTGGTTCAGGTTCTAATATTTCAGGTGCCAATTTAATACCCTCCACTTCCCTCAATAAAATGTACAAAGGTTCTAATTGTTCATTGAATTTGGCTAACAACAGTCTAGAATCTTTCTTTGGAAGAGCGGACTGATCTTCTTCAACTACTTCTCGACAATATGTACATCTGAATTCACCAGATGACATATCAAATAATTGATCTGCCTAAATCAGCAAAGATTTAAATTTGCAGAAATTAAATTTACTGTTATGTGTAATAATAATATTAATTTAACTTACCTCAAGGTCCGTAAATGTTTTTAAACAATTTGTACATTTAAAACTAGCTCTACTAGTTGCATCTCGCTCTTCAGTTTCCATTCGTTTCCTCATTAGGTCTAGTTTATATTTTACCACATTTACGAAAGTCTAAAAAATTCATTAATTCGTATACTTAATTTTGTAGACTACATTATAGTTAAATATTTATTTTTACCTTATAATTAATGAAATAGTAATTGACTTTCTGTGCCTTTCCATCAGAACCAGTTTCCATTTTCAATCTAACTTGTATAAATTTGTCATTACGCAAAGTAGATATTCTGGCTCTTAACATCTTGCGCTCAAATTTGAGCAGTTCACAAATGTCATCTTCTTTCATACCTATTTGAATCAAACGTCACTATGAACATAAAACTATTTCAGATAATAAAATGTATATGCATATTAAACATTTGTAATTCTACGTTGTCCTTCTTAATGACTTGCTTAAAAGAAAAACTATACTTCCATATATTAATAACACTTATATAAAAACAGATGAAGAATTATTTCTACATACTAATCGGTTAAATACTTACATGGATTTCTAACTAACATATCCACAATTAAAGCGTCTTCTATAGTATAAAACCCACGTACAACAAGACGAGCTAATTGTTTCAGACTGCTAGGAACCTCTGTGACAAGTCTTTCTTCGCTACTCATTTTTCTGTAGGATACAACCGTATAATAGTATTTATAAATAACAGAAATTTGTATACACAATTATGCCATTGGTAAAATTTGTATATGGATAATTGAACTGTAAAAAACATCAATGCTTGTAATTAAACAAAATTGTATAAAATAGAAAATGTACATTGTTCCACATAATACTATTTGGGTTATAAAAAATTTGATTTAACTTAATTTCACATCCTAAAATCATTATACAATTAATATTTAATCGTCTATTTATATTAAATTGATATTTAATAAGATATTGCGAGAAACTAACCTTCAAAATCTTTCGGTATTAAATGATTGTTGCGTATAATGCTCTTATAATTTGCATGATCAAATAAAGAATAATGCAGCTTCTTCTACGAATGAGAATAGATTAATAAAAGTAGTTTATAAATCATAATTATTATTGTTTACAAATAAATCATCGAATTTCATTAACTCGCGTGAGACTTGTTTATTGTCGCAATTGTCCGTAGGTTATGTCCGCTATATAGATATCTCCGAACTGCCTGTCAAGCTAAAATTGTGTGACGCGTTAATTGTCAAATAACCTACTAAACGTGTCCTACATGATAAAAACTACTAATGGCAGCAATTGATAAAGTTAAGATCATTGTAGTAGGCGATTCTGGTAAGAAAATTAACCTACTTTTTTTATAACCTTTGTGAATAAAAGTAGAGATATGTTATAATGATAAAAAAATCCAATGACATTTTCAAGGACTAAATTTTAATGTTCTTTTTATTATTATTATAACAATATAAGTGGATTAGTAATTATATTGCTTATTGCCATTTATTAGTTGCTATATATTTTTCATATTAAAATAGATACACTTTCATACAGGTGTTGGTAAAACATCATTGACATATTTAATATGTCACCAACAACCAATCAGCAATCCTTCATGGACAATAGGTTCTTCTGTTGAAGTTAAATTGCATGAATATAAAGAAGGTACACCTAATCAAAGAAGATATTTTATTGAGTTGTGGGACATAGGTGGAAGTCAAAACCATAAAAATACTAGATCTATGTTTTATAATCCTACAAATGGTATAGATAAAAAGAAAATTTTTTTATATTGATTCATTATATATAGTGCCAATGTTTATGAAACGCTTTTTTTTATTTCGCAGGTATAATATTGGTCCATGATTTGACAAATCGAAAATCGCAACAAAATTTACAGAAATGGTTACAAGAAGTCTTGAGCAAAGATGGAAATTATTCAAAATCAATGTCATTCGATGACTTCGATCCTGAAAAGTTTGTAGGATCGACTCAAGTAAACATATGATTATTATACAACATTGATATTCACAATCTACGTAAATACAATTAAAAATGAAATTAATTGGCAGATCCCAATACTGGTTATCGGTACAAAACTGGATTTAGTTTCTGAAGTGAGATCAAACATGCAAAGACGGACTTCAACCATTGCTGAAGAATGTGGAGCTGATGAAATATTTTTGGTATGTTATAATTAAATACATGTGCATCTATATATAACTATAAGAAAAATATCTCATTTATAGGATTGTTGTCAAGTAAGAGCATTGGCAGCTGGTTCAAGTTCATCTGTAAAGCTTAGCAGATTTTTTGATAAAGTTATTGAAAGGCGTTACTATGCCACTAGAGAAGGAATTAGCTTAGATAAGCGAAGAATGACCACCTATACCTCAGCATACATTCCAAAAATTTATCATAATGACTAAAAATATAACTACTTAATGTAAAGAGTATTGTTAAGTGATTTATTTTTAATTTACACATTCTAACGAAGAATATTTAAGTAAATCTTGGCAAATATTGTAAATATTGTATTAACATTTACGCCATACGAAATATACATCTTTATAGTTTTATTCATTTATAAGTTCGTTGCAAGTAACGAAGCTACGATTGGCTGAACGCCAACTACTTGGGCTTCCATACCACATATCGATTTTCTCGGACACGTTTGAAACAACTACTTCCTAGTTATCTCTTTGGGATCTTTTTCTGTGTAATAATACTAATGAGGAAAATTTAGTGTAAACACTTAATTATTTTTATCGGCGTATATTCGAAAAAAGTATTATTTTGTTAAAAGAGCAAAAAACGATCGTATCTGAATACGGTAACAGGAAATGATATTGACTTAAAGGTTGAGCGTATACTTCCTTTTCAACGTACACTAATATTCGTGGTCACAGCGAAAACGTAAATCTACGTCATCATCGATTTTTTTTTAACCTACCTTACGTCATCTTGTAGCGCGCAATACATAAAAATTTTAAAAGATCCCTCTCGTACTTTCAAGAATAAATATCAAGGTGTATATACATTATAAAAGCTGAAACAACGTTAGTAGTGAAGCCGCTGCATCGAGTTAGATAAGAGCGTGGCAAAATATTTGACAATGATCGTCGTGACGTAAATCACCTGACTTTCAAACCTGTGTATGTATATAGACGAGACAGATTTTTTTCTCTTCTTCCACCCTGTACGATTTTCATTAAAAACTCTTAATTTAGGTATGATATTTTATGATTTTTCACACGTGCAACAACTTAACTATTCACGATTCCATATTGATCGCGATATTAACGATTTCTACGATAAGAATAATTACGTTGTCCAAATTTCTTGTCTACTTAGCCATATTTCCGACAATTGCACTCTCATGTATTTATGTACTGAATTTAATACATTTAAAAAGAGAATTCTTTTATTTATTTTTTTTTTTTGTTGTCATTTCCTGACAAATAGGTATATGTAATATTCTATTCAATATTTCCTGGGCTAGTGCAGTTTGCAGTTTCTGATATTTTTCTTTTATGCTGACTGAAACACAATCATATTGATTACATATTTATATGAAAGTACAATAAGGACACTCAAAAAAATATTTAGAAGAAATTTCAAATATATTTGTAAAAGTATAATTGAATTATATGTGAGACACTGTAGAGGAATTTGTTTTTCATTCTCCTACAAAATTTTAAAATCTATTTTTCTCTTTCAGAATAATTACATCTACAATGACTAATCTTCTTGCGAAAAAGTATTCTGGTCTAAATTGCATTACACAATTACTGTTACGATCACAGCATGCTTTTTCCTTTCAGTATTGTGGATATGTTGATGATATGAAATTAAATATTACCGATGGTCCTGTTCGAGCTTTAAAAGAAAAAATAGCTAAGAAAGAATTAATGAATGATGTGCATCAGGTCAAAGTAGCGCAGAATTTGCAGGGGATATATGAAGAAGTTCATGATTACAAACCAGACCAGTTTAATGTATTGGGAAAATGGTTTGGTTGGAAAAGAAAGGAGCCACCGAAAGGGTTGTATCTTTATGGTGCTGTTGGTGGTGGTAAAACAATGTTAATGGATCTTTTTTATGATTGTTGTCAGGTATCTCAATTTAGATATTAAGTAAGTAATGCACATGGGGAGCCAAAATATGTTTAAAAATTGTATGACAATGTATAATATCTTTCCAGTATAATTCTAAAATATAAAGGACGTGCTGCGCAGGAAGTATACCTTGTACAGTAACTGGAATATATTATAGGAAAAATCATAGAAGAGATATAAAGGTATAATGGCTTTCCATATGCACTACAGAATGTAACTAAAATTTAATTTAAATGATAAACCATATTGTTATTTTCAAATGTGTTACTTTAGATTGAAAGTAAGAAACGAGTACATTTTCATTCCTTCATGCTTGACGTGCATAAAAAAGTCCATGAGGTTAAGAAGACCATAGTAAGAGATACCAATAGCACTAAACTTCAACCATTTGATCCAATACCTCCAGTAGCAGCTGCTATAACAGAGGAAGCTTGGCTATTATGCTTTGATGAATTTCAGGTTCCAGTTTGAAAATATTTTTTTTTTCTTCTAATTGTAAATACGAGCTTGTTTTATACATCATATTATATTATATATTTCAGGTGACAGATATAGCAGATGCAATGATATTGAAACGCTTATTTACTGAACTTTTTAATAATGGTGTAATAGTTATTGCAACAAGCAATAGATCCCCAGATGACTTGTACAAGAATGGATTACAAAGAGGAAATTTTGTACCTTTCATACAAGTTTTGAAAGATCACTGTCTCGTTGAAACATTAGACTCTGGCGTTGACTATAGGTTGAAGGCTGGGTCTGGAGATAATAAAATTTATTTTACGTAAGTTAAAAATGATCATGTAATTTTCAGTACTACAAATTATATACTTTACAATTGACTAATAGGGAATTGTCTTTATTTAAGAAAAGGGAAAGATGTAACAAAAGATGTGGATAATGTTTTCAAATATTTATGCTCAAAGGAAAATGACATTGTAAGACCACGCACAATATCTATAAGAGGTCGTAATGTAAATTTTCAAAGAACTTGCGGCAGGGTCCTAGATTCAACATTTGACGAATTATGCGATAGGGTAACAATCTCGTATTTAATATTATTTTTGATTATATAAATGATATATATTACATAACATGAAAATTAAAATCTAAATTAAATTCATTACCACAGTATTTTACCTTTAATTAAAATTGCCTACTTTTGTAGCCCCTCGGTGCCAGTGATTACTTGGAATTGAGTCAAGTTTTTCACACAGTAATAATAAGGGATGTTCCACAATTAAATCTTAGATTAAAATCTCAAGCAAGAAGGTTTATCACACTGATTGATACTTTATATGATAATAGGGTAATGCTACATTGCTTCAATGAGATTTTTAATTTAATTTAATATAGGTATTGAAATCCAATGCTTAAGCATGTTTTATTCATTTTAGGTAAGAGTTGTGATATCTGCTGCAGTACCACATACACAATTATTTGTACCAGAAGGTGACAATGAATATACAGATGATAAACGAATGTTAATGGATGATTTGAAAATTTCACATGGATCTGTAAGTGTAAATATCTTAATGAGAAAAAAAAAAAAACAAACCAATAAAGCAGCACTAATAAATCTTTCCAGGATGATCACAAATCTAACATTTTTACTGGTGAAGAAGAGCTGTTTGCTTTTGATCGTACTGTATCACGATTAGCTGAAATGCAAACTGCTCAGTATTGGGAACGATGGGAACAACATAGATAATGATAGTGACACTTTAGTACAAATTACTTCAATAGTATTTTAAAACATTTTATTGACTAATTACAACAAAATTTTTTTTAATACCAATTGACATCTACCTTGAATAATTTAATGTTTTCTGTTTTCAAAAATATTGTATTAACATTGTAATTAACAAAGAGTAAAACCAAACTTTACTTATTGGTTTATTTATTATTTATTTGTAATTTGTAATATAATTATGTGTACATATGTGGTTTTATATTGCAATATATTGAATATATGTCTTTGTTTGTATTTAATTATTAAATTTTATTATTAATAGTAAAAACTATGTAATATGTTTAACCTTCTTCCACACAATACGAGTTTGACATGACATCGCATATCATTGTACCAAACGAACGTCGAGTAGAACTCGACATTACGTTTTTGCATTGAATTGCAAGTTACTAAGTTGAGAATAAATTGGAAAAGGTCAACAATTAATTTGAACAAGACTATCGAAAGTAAGAAAACAAATCTGGTCTACAAAGGGGTAATAGTTTATTTGAAAAAAAAAACGCAAGAAATATTAGGTTACTCACCGATGATCCTAATGACTTTATTTTGACAAACCACCCGCCTTCTTCGATGACCTTCTGTGCGACTGTCGAACTGAAAGTAGTTCCTTTGTTGCTATGATATTACTACGCAAGAAAGACCATGCTCATTGGTTCCCTAATTGGCGGCAAATCTCGAGTACTGTCTACGTAAATACGATCTGTTACAAATTAACATTTAAAAAAGATAATATATATTTCCATACGTGTACTACGTGTTAAGTGATATACTTACTAATTATTTGTAAATTAATGCTGTATTCTATGTTAATTCTGATGATATTTTTAATAATACCTTACATTGAAGAAAAGAACGCAATGAGAGGTTTGAAAGTTCTTTTGTTCCACTTGAATAAAATAAACGTTTAGCGTTTGATGGTAATTTCTTAAACATTATAGTTTTAACAAATTGACACAAATTATTAATTAGAAAATTATTCGAATCACAAAATATGTATGTGCTCAGCATTGTTGCATATCGTCGGTGCGCTTGCCAAGCCTGATATGTGTATTTTTGTAATTTTTCGTTTTGTCGCTAGATATAGCTATAGATATTCGAAAATAATAGTTTTTTTCTATCTCCTAAAAAGTTGTTTAAATGCACATATTAGGCTTGGCAAGCGCACCGACGATATGAAGATAAGTGATCTTTCATAGTAGCCAATCGATGTGATCTACCTTATGTGGGTTACGTACTAGCCTGATCGAAAACATTTCGATACTGTTTTCTCAGTAATAAATTGTATCATGAATAATACAAATTAAATATTATTTATTATCTCAACATTATGAACACATCTCATAAATGTTATCGAAAAACATACATACATATACGTAACATCATCGATACGGTTGCAAAATATTCTATATATACATACTTATCAACATATGGAACAGTATTGAAACGATATCTTAATTAGATTATAGTAATAAATACAGATAACATTACACAATATTCCCTAAATCTTACAAATCGCATAAACGTCTCAGTTTAAATAATCATCACAATGTCGAATAATGCAATGGGCAACAGAGTAACAGATGTTAGGAGTGATATTAATAATTATGAATTTTCTGTTGGTAAATAATTAAATTTTTATAATACTTTGTTTATATGTAATGCTCTAGTTATAAATTAGGATTTTCATATTATTTTCTATATTAACCACTCTTAGTAGTATATAAGTAATTATATTCTTTTACTCTAGATTTGTTAGAGGTTTGTATCAATAAATCTAAGATAGATGAAGAAGTAAGCCATATAAAAGAGGAAGCAAATTGTCTAGATGGAAGAAAAAAAATTGTTACATTACTTAAGGCAGTTAACTTTATTGATTTAACTTCTTTGGGAGGTGGTGATACGGCTGAAACAATCGAAAAATTATGCAGAAAAGTAAGTTGTAATATTTTAATGTGAAATCACTGTAATAATTATTTTTTATTTTCATAGGCTTTACATCCAATTGATGAACTGAAATTTACCTGGGATGAACCACTGCACACAGCAGCTGTATGTGTTTATCCACTAAGAATACAGGATGCTCTAAGAGCGTTACAAAACTGTGGCATGAAACATGACATTTCCATAGCCACTGGCAAGTTTATACTTTATACATGATTCCCCAAAAGTCCCAGAATGGTTAAATATTTTTAACCATTTTGGGACTTTTGAGGGGCCCTGTATAATATATTATATAAATTGTATAAATAAATTTTTACATTTATGAATATGAATTAACAGTTTGTTTGTTCAAGCAGTAGCTGCAGGATTTCCATCTGGTCAGTATCCTTTAGAAACACGTCTTGGAGAAATTCATTATGCTGTAAAAAGTGGAGCTACAGAAATAGATATTGTCATTAATCGACCATTGGCTTTAGAGCATAAATGGCAAGAGCTGTATAATGAATTAATATGTATGCGTAAAGCATGTGGAACAGCATGTATGAAAACAATACTTGCTACAGGAGAGCTAATTGATTACGATAATGTATATAAAGCTTCAATGGTAGCTATGATGGCAGGTAGTGATTTTATTAAGACATCTACTGGAAAAGAAACTGTGAATGCTACTTTACCTTGTGGAGTAATTATGTGTAAAGCTATAAAAGATTACAATGCACGAATAGGACGAAAAGTAAGAAAAATAATTACATAGAATAATATTTATATGATCCAATGGTATGGTTATTTTTACCTTTTTGTATACAAATGTACAGGTTGGATTTAAACCAGCTGGAGGCATTAAAACTGCTTCAGATGTCTTAGAATGGATGACATTGGTTAATAAGGAACTAGGAGATTCATGGTTGAATAAAAAATTATTTAGAATTGGTGCATCCAGTGTAATAGATAATATTGCCAATGAAATTCATGACACCATTATCTAAACATATATTTTTTAATACCTTTTCTAATATGAACAAAAAATTAATATTGTATTAATATTCAATACTAATTGATATTTGACTTTTATAAAATGTCTTTTATTAAAACTTTGTATATACTTCAATAAAAGGATTTTGATAAAATATGTTTTTTCTAAATATGTAATTGAATATGATTATTAACACTAATTGGCTATAGTTGAATGATATCTGATCTGTTAAATAAATCTTTATAATATAAATAAATATATGTAATAATAAAAGAACAATAGGTACAATTTGGAACGATTTGCCGCCATTTTTACAGCAGTGGCGTCGCCTACAATTTCCACACGCAATCTGAAACACCACGACATCGTGTCTTTTCCGTCTAGAAAACCAAGATGGTAAGTTTCTTTCGCGTTGTTAGTTCGAAATCCGTTTGCATCGGGCGTGTACTGTGAAATATTCAATAATATTTACGTGTAAAGTATAGTGCATTGATTATAGTGGTTATTCGTATATTTATGAAATATTAAATTGTGTGAAGATAATTTAAAAAACAAGCGTCTTTAGGACGTGCGGCTTCTCGTTGCTCTTCGGAATTCATATTTTTCAATCTTTGTCAAATATTTATGTAATTTATCTTGAAATACACATGATACGGTTTCCTAAATTCCTTTTTATATATTTAAAAATAATCTTTATTTTTTGTTTTACAAAGTAAATGCTTAAAATTTTATCGTGACATAACCTAACAATTCCATTTAATAATCTGTTTCTATTCTTATTTATAATTTCTGTTTGTCTTTTCTGTATATTGTAGATGGTCATACATTTGTTTATGTATTATTTAAGGATACATAAGTGTTTTTGTTTAGGCTCGTGGTCCTAAAAAGCATTTGAAGCGTCTCAATGCTCCCAAAGCATGGATGCTGGACAAATTGGGAGGTGTCTACGCACCTCGTCCATCCACTGGACCACACAAGCTTAGGGAATCACTTCCCTTGGTCATTTTCCTGCGTAACAGGCTGAAATATGCCTTGACCAACTGTGAAGTTACAAAGATTGTAATGCAGCGACTTATTAAAGTTGATGGCAAAATACGCACAGATCCTAATTATCCTGCTGGCTTCATGGGTAAGTAAAGCATAATATCTGTATACTGGGTTGCCTGATATGTTTCTGCCTAATTTTAATTTATTCATGATAAATCCAAACAGTTTTGGGAGGATGGAATTTTTAAAGAAAGTTCTACAAAATGGTATATACATTTTGCTTTGAAAATAAAGCTACCTTTTAAAATAGAGCGATGTAGATTTCAAAATTGGCACAAACTTATTGGACAACCTAATATTTACTATGGCTATATCGAAGCTGCAATTCTTTTTATGATAGACTATTGCAGTCAAAATTGGCCAAGAATAACTTATAAGTTCCTTACTTTTGGTCACAGATTGAATTATAATTAATATTTTTTCTGTATTACCCAAAAGGAATACAAATTTTTATTTATATCGAAGCATGGAAGTTGTAATAGGATAATACTGATGATGCATGTTAATTATTATAGATGTTATTACTATTGAGAAGACTGGTGAATTCTTTCGTTTAATTTATGACGTTAAGGGACGTTTTACCATTCACCGCATTACTGCCGAAGAAGCCAAGGTATTCTAAACATTTGTACAATAAACAATTTCTTTTTTGTTAGTTGTAACTTTTATTTACTTAATGTTTTTGTTTTCTGTAGTACAAGTTGTGCAAAGTTAAGCGCGTTCAGACTGGTCCAAAAGGAATTCCATTTCTAGTTACGCACGATGGAAGGACCATCCGTTATCCAGATCCACTGATCAAAGTTAATGACACTATCCAGCTGGACATTGCCTCTGGCAAAATTTTAGATTCTATTCGTTTTGATTCAGGTAAATATTCATTACATAAGAATATTAATATGAAATTAAAGTTATGAAAATAACTTTTATTAAATACAGCCGACTCCTGTATAGCGCGATTAATATATTACGCGTTCTATGATCTTCTGTAATGTGAAAATTATAATTTATTTATTTGTAGGTAATTTGTGCATGATCACCGGCGGAAGGAATTTAGGTCGTGTTGGAACCGTCGTCAGTCGCGAACGTCACCCCGGTTCTTTTGATATTTGTCACATCAAAGACTCCCAAGGACATACTTTTGCTACCAGGTACATAAATATTGATTAGTAATTACTTCAGGCCATAACGAAGCTATAATATGTACTGTAAATATTGTAGTCAAATATGGCTAAAAACATTTCCTTCATTTTGGTCACTGATTATCCTCACAGTGGATTTTCTGTATTACCCACGAAGGGTACAACTACTTTTACCTATCTTACACAAATGAAATGGCAATATCTAATAATTGATAATTCATATAGATTGAACAACGTATTCATAATCGGAAAAGGTCTGAAGGCGTACATAAGTTTACCAAGAGATAAGGGAGTCAAACTTTCCATCGCGGAAGAACGTGACAAGCGGTTAGCAGCAAAAGGAGTGAATTAATGTACATTTCCAAGAAAATACGCAATAAACTAAAGTTTTTGGTGAAACAAAATATTTATTTAATGTCTTACCTTTACACGATAAAATTATATAAACATCTCCATGTGTAACGTAATTGACGATATTAACATGCTTTGCGCGGGTTGCAGAACGAGTGCAATTTACACGCCTAGCGAGTGAAAATTTTATTCGTGTTCAACCCGGCGTAAAGAGTTTGCAGGGTTATCCCCACCAGTTACCTCTCCATACGTCTGGAAAGCACGTCGTGTAACTGGTACCTCCTCTAGGCGCCATTAATGCTCTTCTCTGTACATAAGTACGCTGAACAGTGAGGAAGTAGTTAAAAAAAAATAGAGGAAGTGTCATTTTCAAATGTTCTTACCTTTCGCGTGTTGCCAATCTAACCAAAGTATACCAACACAATTTTTAGTTAGGAAAAAGTTTTATTTATTAGGAGACATCAGAAATTTGAAAATTGAAGTACTCTGTATATTTACTTCATCTACTGAACACATACACAAGAGGAAATTTTGATTGCCAAGCATTTAACAGCATTTAACTTTGAATAAACTTTATCCATTCGCAACATAAAATATAAGTTTCTTATGAGGTAGGGCAGAGAAGAACAAATATCTACATTCTATTTTTCTGGCAGCCAGACTTCTGTATTTAAGTCAAGCGAAGCTTGCAGAAGTGCATTGTATTGGTCGTCTCTCAGTTTTTCGTTTCCTTGTTGGATTTCTTTGGCAGTTCTTAAGTACCTATAAAATAAAGAAGCTTGAATTTATTAGTATTTTTATTTCGCATATAATGGGGGATAAAAGTTGGGAGTACTTGTGTATATAAAGAATCGTATTTTTGATTTCTCTATCAACGACACGCGAAGTGTCTGTTTGCGGAAATTCAGTAGTGTTGGAATGTTTCAATCTTGTCAGTGGGCAAATACGAATCCATCCACCTTCTCGAATGCTAGGAACGTTCCAGTTTCTACCATTATCCCATACCGAAATTAGTGAGCGATTGTCGACGTTATTACCCTTGAAGCCACGTTTGCCCATCAGTAAAGGATTATAACGAGACCAGGAAGTCGGACAAATGTCTGAAGACGATTGGTTAATCTGTGAAAAACTCATTCATTACGGGCACTAATTGCCTATAACGTTTACTTGAAGAAATCTCTGTAAATCTTACGGTAGAACGCGTTTCAGAATATAAATTCACGATGGTATCGTTATCACCATTAAGTTTCGATTTCTTCTTCGTAGAACGGTTCGTGCAAAACTTGGAAGACTGGTTTTCTTCGTTGACTCGTTCATAAGACCAGATTTTAAACAACGATAACCCAGTGTTACAAACCGGAAGGCCCAAAAGATCGAACAAATCATGCAACAATGGTTTCTTTACTTCAGAGTCGATCTCGCAGTCGATGCTCAAAGCTGGGCTAAGGTTTACCTATAAAACATACAATATTATTGGAAAAAAACACAATCGGCTAAAGTGGTTTAAATGATCTACCTCTAATAGCCATGGTTTTAAATTTTCATCGATCAGTACGTCAAAGCCGAAGAATTCGAAGCAATTTGACGAGCTCGGGATGCCAGCTGCTTGACTTATAATTGTTAAGCTCACAAGACAGGCTATTCTCTGCCAGAGGAACCAATCAAAATATCCAGCTTGTTCGAAGTATCGTCTGACTTGTCTCAAAGTCCACTTGCAGCCTTCGAAGGGAGAATTGAGAAAGATGGACAGCAAAAGGGAAAGAGAAAAAGGGTTATCGTTTATTAATGATAGAAAAATAAAAGATACATTTTCAACGGATTTACCGGCACCAACGTGTTCCTTCTTCTCGGAATATCCTGGACCCAATTTGTTCAAAGAAAAGTTTGTTAAATGACGAAAGGGATCGTCCAAACGTTCCAAAGAAAATTTCTCAGTAGCAAATCGAGCTATACCCTCCTTATAAAGATAGATTGTCAAGGGGCGATAAGAAGGCACGCAAACGTAAAGACGAAGATCGAATTTGTAACCGCCAATGAGAAGAGGATTTTCTATGTATCTTTGTACTACGGCGGAATTGTTGTAGGAAAGATCGCTTAGCTTCTAAAAAATAAAACCGATAGAACATTATGCGAAGATATAAAAGATATTTGATAAAAGATCGACTAGGTACAAGGCAAGAGTACAGATGTGATTTCATGCTGACGCTTGACGCTGATTTTGAGCGTTAAATTTGGTCACGTGGTACAATTTTGACAGAACTGCCTCCTATATAAAATGCAACGACACTACTAAAAAAGAAGTGTCAAAATAAGTAATCAGCCGAAATCGAAAAAATCGGACGAAAAAAAATTTTAGCTGCTCTTGTATGCAATGAATTATCGTTAGAGTATGTAAAAAAGAAAAAATATTCCAGAAAACGTTGCTGGATCCATCCAATATTTAAATTATGCAATGAACATGGTTTTCTTGAAGCCACTTTTCCAACTCTCTCTTCATATCCAGACCGTAAGCCTTTGTAATCGTATTCTAAACATTGTTTAGCTTTGTTCTGTCGAAATTGTACCACGTGACCAAATTTGACGCTCAAAATCAGCGTCAAGCGTCAGCATAAAATCGCACTTTTTTTTTACTCACACGAAAGAGAAATATTCCTCTTCCTTGGCTTTGTCCGACCGGCTTACAAATCCAAACCCTATCGTCTTTCTCGTAACGACTGCAATCCTCCGCGAGTTTCGTGTATTCCGATGGCAAATTATATCCTACGGGACTGGCGGCGATGCTTCTTAAGTTTTTCGTTATAGTGCGTGGACGTGATAGGTGGATGAGTTAGATCGTGCGTGCAATACCTGAAGTCATAAATCGAGCCGTGCCCCTTCTTCATGCATTTCAAATGCCGCACGAGATTGTCTTTCCTACAGATCGAGTTTCCCTTTGGTATCCGATTCACGAACTGGAAAAACAACAAGATTATAGTTTTGCTTGCTTCAGCCAAAAAAGAAATTGTTGAATTGACATTAATACAACGAATTCGATATCGCACGAAATTTTTTTTAGCCAACGGAAAAAGAAGAATTCGAACCGGTCGTTACCTGCCAAGGAAGTAATGGCCTATAATGAGAAGGAGGGAAACCACTGGATCGCCACCATAAATTCCATCGATCTTTGAATACATTATTTTCTCCCGCGTACTCCCTCCACCCACGTTCCGTACAAACCTATACGAAGAACATACAACGTCTATTAACGTTTAATGCTGGAATTACCAAATGTTTAAATGACTAATTTCAAATTTCTTCTTTTATAATAATCTACTGGAATTATTAGGGCAGTTTTTACGAATCTAGTATTTATTTAACCCTCTTAGTGCCATGGTCCAAGAAGGGCTAAATCTATTTCATATTATTTATTAACGACATTAATTATATTTATACGTATGTATAATTGTAATAATAAATTTGATCGTCTTTGAGTGTCAACACGTCCAATTAGCAGATATTACTAAATATCTTCAACATTGATACAATTCTAGTGTTAAAAGACCCATCGAACCGTTTAAAATCGATGCTATAATGTTCAATTATTCAGAGGAAGAGGATTCGCAGTAATGTACGTAAACGAGTAAATATCATCATCTACATATGTAATCAATTTACATTCGATAGATAGTGCTTGGTATGTTGAATAAGTGAACGCCTTCGTACGGAAGCATTCACATCAGAGCTATATTCATCGCGTTACGCGTTCAACGATTTATGGACTTTCTCTTTTTCTCTTTCTCACAATACATAAATAGGATTGCTCTTGATTTATTGTCGTATTATTAAAGTATTATGAATGGACGGTTGAGATATCGAAACCCAGTCAAGGCCGACGATATCAATTAGAGCGATACATTGGACTCTATCTCCTCGTTTATTATCCGACCGCAAAAAGTGATCTCGTTTACGAACGGAATAAGTAAACAATTTCTTTGGTCAGCAGCAAATTACGCCCACACGAATGGGATTCTACTTTTTCATTTACTTAACCCATTTTACTTTTTTTCTCTTTCCTTCGTCCTGTGCCTGGTGCATTTAACGATCAAAAGCCGCCCTGAGCAATTTGTCTAATATAAATGTACCTCGTCACGAGCCAAACGATATCTCCGGTACCGAGCTTTTAAGTCATCCCCTTTATTTTGTTAGCTCTCTCTCTCTCCTTCTTTCTTTCTCTTTTTTTCTTTTTCCGACGTTTAAACACATCACGAGACGGAAAAAGTATATGCTTCTAAATTTGACGCCAGTACGAACGATGAATGTCACTGCGCAACATTGAAACGGAATCGAAAGACACGCAGGAGATAGGTACTCGTTTAATTGGGTTCGACGTATCGTCGTTTTTCGACCGATTACTTCCTCTTCCTCTTTATCCTTGCATGTCGCGCGTACTTAACGCATTGGCGACGGATGAAGCTTCAAATTGTCATTTAAGTTATCGCTTAACTGTTCTTCAGGAATGCTATTTTCAGACGGCTGTATCTCTGTAAAAAATAGTCGTAAAATAATGTAAAAAATAGCTTCTTATAGCACGTATATTGTAGTTTCTGAATCTCGTATCGAAATTTTCTTTATCATTCATTACAATATTTTTTTTCGAAGAGAAAGAGACAAAAGCAAAAATACAAAACTTTTTTTTCAACTTTGAAAACCTCCACAGGATGAAATAAATTTTTCTGGCTGAACTACATATACGGCTTTTGTAGAGCTATCTTTTCTCTTTAATTTGCGCTCTCATTCATTACCGTACGATTTTTTTTGACCGCGTTATCGACGATCAAAGCAAAAAACACACTTTTAAATGTAAACGTCTGTAACTCGTAAACAAATGATCGTACAATAATTCTAAGGGTAGATTCAGAAAATTCAAGATGTTCTCTTCAACATCCCTTTGTTATTTATTGGCCAGATGTTTTTTTTAATATGGAAAACCCACTTAAATAAACTTAATGCGGGTTATCCCCTATGCGGGTAAAGTGCACCCGTATCGTACCTTCGAAAGTATTTAGTTCAAGGTTATTGTAACCGGGCCGAATCAAGTTTAAGAAATTTCAAAAGTTTGACGCGACAGATCGACCATCCTAATTAAAATCCACTTACTTGCTCACCCGTCGACTTTATTCATTTTAACGTTCCGATAGTTGGAAATATTTTTTTTTTTTGTACGATACCTGTATAAGTAGATGAGGTCCTGTACCGTTTTCGTTCAGCCTGAATACGAAAGGTCCTTCCAAGCATTTTACTGCCATGCCGGAGCATGATATATATCATGGAATCGCGAACAGGCCGATAAGATATTCCAGAAATTCTGGAATAATTTGTGTAGTTAGAGAGAAGACGATTCGCACGTTGGACGACTTCTCTTCGAGTTGGCATATTTATAAGTTCTTATTGTGAAAAATCGATGAGAAAGTATGTATGTATATAGGTACATATGCCAGAAATAGGCGGCTGGCTCGACGTTACTCGCAAACAGGGAAACGACCTCAGATTCGAATAAGCGATAAATTAAAAATAACAACAAAAGTTCGATGTCATTGCAGTAATAACGAATTATTTTACCAGTCGCTTTGAGATATTTTATTTATGACAAAGAATGTTTGCACAAAGTTGCTCGTGTTACGTTTTGAAATCAAACTAGAATACTTCGAGGTCGTATCGAGTGCGCTTGCGTGCGATTCCAAACGAAAAGCGCGCGAAAGTAAAGAGATTAAAACTAATAAATTCTTTACTCACGTTTTTTCTTCGACGATCACACCGTTAAGCTGATAATCTTTTTCATTATTAAAACGATCTTCGCAAATTGTTTATTCTCGTTAAAAAATTATATATATACTTTGTTCACTTCCGTTTATTTGGGAAATACAGAGGAAAGCTACGAAAGTTCTTCGATAAACGCGAGATGTATTCGAAACGAAATCTAGAGTCTCACTGGCGCGTCTATAAGCTTCCACGATATCGGAGTGAACTTCTGGCAGGTGCGCAGGTTAATCCGTCGTGCTTCCGCGCGAGCTTACTTGCGAAGGACACCGGAAGTAGGGGCGTCCGCGTGTACGTAAAAGAGAGGAGAAAGAGGCGTAAGCTCGCGCAAGCTCGTTCGCAGCTTTCTTTCGGAAGAATTCCGTAAAGTATCAATTTACGAGGTAACTCATTAGAGACACGCAACGATCACGACGTGCTTCTCGACTTTGAACTTTTCTCGGTTTCTATAATACTCCGAAGGTTACTTCGCTATGTCGACACTGAGCTTTCGGGGACGAGCTTGTCACCGGAACGAAAAATATCACGGAAACGCAATTCTGACGTCATTGTCATTCCGATGATCCTTCGATCGAAGAAAGTGAATGTATATCGGTTAGGGTTGCAACGATATATCAAAATATCGATATATACAGGGTGTCCGCTTCCATGTAGTCAAGCGGAGAACTACATGTACACATCAATGACTTGAATCGAAATGTCTAATACCATTTTTCGAAATTCGACTTAGTTAACGAATTATTAACTAACAAACATCGGTCAATTACGGCGATTAGTAAAGGAAGGCGGTTCACTCGAGCTTGCAGCTAGGCAAGAGATTAAGCCGTAGGAGGAGCAATCCACAATAAACAACGTTACATGTCGCTGCTCGCCGTGATTGGCCGATCTTTGTTAGTTAATAACTATTTAACTGAGACGAATTTCGAAAAATTGTATTAGACATTTCGATTCAAGTCATTGATGTGTACATGTAGACCTCTGCTTGACTACATGGAAGCAGACACCCTGTATAAGACTTCGATAAAAATATCGATATTTTCTTTGGCTTGCATCCCTAATATCGGAACGTTCTTCTCTTTTCCTTCTTTATGAAGTTTGTCTCGACATCGTGAAACTTCTCGCTAATCGATAATGTTCGATGCTAAACGAGTCGAACAGTTGAAATCGAAATTACGTACAAATAATGTTATTTTGGAATAGATTAAAAAAAAATAGGCAGATGTTGATGAAAAGGTTAAAATTTCTTTGATTGGAAACTCATTGGGGAAACTCGATAAGAGAGACGATTTTTAAAACGCATCTCAAATCCACTTGCATGGAGATTGAAAGTTTAGGATGGTACTGCGCAAGAGTACACATTTTATTGTAAGCAACACGTAATACAGATACAGAGGCGTCTGCCGGGAACTAAAGCCCGTGTGTTCGATCGATTTAATTAGCGTTATTATTAAAACGCGAATTGAGTTGACGGATCGATCGTTCACGGACACGCGTGAAACATTTTTTTCCTTTCCCCGCATCTGTTGCGCTCATGAATAACGTTCCTTCAAAGTCTTATGAACTAATTACACATTTATTATTATTATTTTTATTATTATTATCATCATCATCGTCGTCATGGTTACTGTATTTATTCTTATTTTCTCGACTCTGACGAGTTCTTTCTCGTTTTTTTTCTGTTATTTTCGTAATGGGAACCACAAAGAGCTCGATCAAGAACTCGCGCAGATTACAGAGAGAAATCGGTAACCTCGCCTCTAAGATTAACGTGAAATATGGCTCGTGCTTTCGACCAGGTCGAGATCGAGGAAAAGATCGATCGACATTATCGATCGGTACGACCAACTCACGACGAATCTTGCATGCACTAGAGAGTTATATGATTGCAATATTCGCTTTCATTCGATTTAGTAAAGCTAAGAAATATTTTCGGTGCGATAAAATCGTTGATTCATGATCTACGTGCATAGAATCATGATCGAATCGTAAACGGGGAGGCACGCTAGTCGTCGATCGAAAATGTTCTTTCTTTCCTTCCTTTCCTTTCTTTTTTCATCATGATTACTTACTTTCTCGATAACTAACATTTCGTCCTTTCGATTCTTCAACGTTTGACTAGTACATTTTAAAATTGTTTTCCTTTCGAAAACCTTCTCAAATGCTTTCCTCGCCCTTCGAATCGTCAAATTCGTGGAAACGAGAATGCGAGTAAAGCATTACTTTCAAGGATAATTATACTATTAAACGGACGTTACGCACGAGATCCAATTTGAAGCTTCTTTCGATACAGTACAGTTAGATTATTCTCACGATCGTTCTCTCTCTCTCTCACACACACACACACTCTCTCCTTTCTTGCTATCGTACTTTGATACACGCACTCTCATTTTCTCTCTTTCTCTCACTCCCTCTCTTTCTTTCTCAATCGAATCTCGACAGAGTAGTCTCGTCATTTTATAGCATGGGTATATTCGTTCGTCGTTCAAAGTGCATCCTCGAATGCACCTTGAGCAGAAACGAGAAATATGGCAATGATTCTTCGTTAATCGCTAATTGCTCGCTTGACCTTTGCGTGATTCGACAAAGAGATTCGCGATTGTGTCCGTATCGCCGCAGACTTCCCTGCACTGAGTTTTACGAGGTATTCGAGCACGGTTCGCCCACTGAAAGTCGCGATTAATTATTATTATCCTTGTCCTTGCTCGTTAATATATAAAACGATGCGCGCCAGGTATCCTCTTGTATTTCGACCACGCGCGGCAATGCGCCTCGAATGTTTTTTTTCCTTCCTTCTTTTTTCTTTTTCCTCTTTTCTGTCTCGTATGTAAGCCAACTGTTTATCTGTTTTTCCTCTTTTTCTTTTTGGAAAGTACGAGCACTTGGAAACGGGTAATGAGCCACGAACTCCTCGGAAGAATGAAACGGGTCCTCTTACGGTATAGCGATTAGTCCCCGTAAAATAAAACTTCAAACAAAGTGAATTCATCTTTTTTAATATTTCGGAGAGTCATCCTTTGTAGTTCGTGGCTCTAGCAACGATAGGTTGGTCAAATGATTTCAGCTCGATGTAAATAAGAAAAAAAGAAGAAAAATAAGAAGGTGGAAAAGGAACGCGATAATGTTGGGGTGAAAATTTGTGTTTTTTTTGCACTTTTTTCGCATCTTCGCCAAATTTCTTGCTTTTTATCACTCTCTCACTCTCTCACTCTCTCACTTTCTCTCCCCATCTCTTCTATTTGTTGCTCTATCCTTTCTTGCCGCGCGTTAATCGTTAAAAGAGATTTTTAACGCGCGTGATTCTTGCAGAACGGACGACCACCCTTCGCGTAGAAACTCTGTCCCTCGAGATTCTTCTTGCACATCTGGAATATGAACATTTGTTTCATGTTATTTCTTTATAAGTATTAAAATCGATCACGTTCAAGGGAAGATTTGACACTTACCGTGCAGTTGAAGCACTGACTGTGATAATTATTATTGAGGGCCTCCACCCAACGATCTCCAGCTTCTACTGGGAATCCACACGCGAAGCATTTCGTTGTAAAAAGTTCGTTCCAATCTGCCAAAAATATAAAAAAAAAAAAATGTAAGATAATATTAGACCGTTACATGTAACATTCGAGTGAAGTTATAATTTACGAACCGGCTTCGCAGTAGGGTAAACCTTCCTCCAAGAAGAAGGGACTGTTACCAAAAAGTTTTCCACAATACGAACAGTTAAAGCACTCAGGGTGGAAGTGTTTTCCAATCGCATTTAAGCAATCCTGAAAATCCATATTGAAGTTGATACTATGTTTGATCGACTGTAGCAATTTTAATCGATTTTTGTCAATACTTACGCCTCTGATTTTGTTGTTGCACTTGCTGCAAGAGGGTGCGATGAACTTTTCGAAGCAATACTCGCAATAAAGTTGCCCCTTCTCCTCGACGAATCCGATGTCTTGTAGCGGACGACGACATTGAGTGTTCACGCATACAAAGTGATCGGGGCACCAGATTTGTCCCAATGCGGTGATGAATGGTCCTCTAAATAAATATAATATTTCTTTGGATCGTACTTTTGATGACTTTTTTTATTTTCATGTAATTTCGAAAATTTCATTTCTTTTTTTAAAAAAAATTCAAATTCTTTGGTTTAATTATAAAAAAGTTATTCTGTCCGAATATTAAAGTTAGTCACTGTATATATAAACGGAAAGCAACACGTATCTTGACTTTCTAGTCACAAAGAAATGATTTATACAGATATAAACACTTTTTATTTCGAACATAGAGCAGGTGAAATTACGAACCTCGTGCAATATTTGTTGTCCTGACAGCAGATCGGCTTTATGGCGAAATCGTTTGTCGTATGATTAGTATTTTCTCCGTTAACTGCCAACAACGTGCAATGAGATAATGTTAATTTAAGAAACACCCGGTTAGATTACGATAATTAAATTCACACGACAACTTAAATCCTACAAGCACTGAAATAATTTAAAAAAAAAATCTCTTGCATTAAGTCGCACATTCATATAAACGAACAAAATGTAACGAGACGTTAACCCCTTAGATTCTGGACACTTTGATAGCTAAATAAAGATACTGCACAACACACTGCAACGAAGAGATAAAAGGAACGAGAGGGAAAGAAGGTGGGAGGGGGTAAGGCAAGTGATTGAGAGAAAGAGAGGGACAGACAGACAGAGTGAAGAGAGACGAAAAGGCAAAAAGACACAAAAAATCAGGCACATCGTTCCACGAGTCAGGCATCGTCCTACCTGACGTAGGAGTTGCAATGAGCACAGAGCGGCACACGGGAACCTGGTCCACCAGCTTGAGTGAGAATACCTCTTCCACGTTTTGGTGCACTGCTACCAGCGAAGGTTCCGCTCTTCGATCCAGCTCCACCAAGGCCTCCGGTACCTATATCCGGGTGGGACGACATATTTGGTGGGTCTACTAAACTTTGGATCTTACTAGGGGTACAATGGAACTGGTCCTGGCAGCTAGACTGGGTTTGACAATGATTTCCGGTTTGACAATGATTTCCGGTTTGACATTGATTTCCGGTTTGACATTGGCCTTGGGACTGATAGAAGCTTTTGGTTTCACAATGATAGCTTTTGGTGGCTTTACATTGGCTTTCACATTGATTGTTGGGTTGTTGGCATTGTGGTTGAGGTTTGTAAAGCTGTACGGTAGGAATATCGCGATTCTTAGCTGTTAGTCGCGCAAGCTGACCGCTCAGGTTAGTTTTCGGCTTGTGGATAGGTTCAAAGGAACGTGGAGGAGTGCTTTGAGTAGAGGGTTCTTCTTCGTAGGGAAATGGGATTTGTGGGAAGGGGAGATTCGTTCTGTTCTGACTCTTGCGGAGACACTGCCCGCCTGATTTCTTGCAAGGTGCTACGCAGACCGAACCATCGGCACATGGTGCGACGCAGATACCGGATTCTGGACAATTGGGGATATCGATATCGCATCCTCCTGATTCGGCACCGCAACTACCGGACGGTTGACCACAGCAACCAGGTTTAAGACCGAAACACGGTGACACGCAGACTCCTGATCGATCAGATGTTGGCACAACGCAGACACCAGATTTTTGACAACTCGGCTGTCCCTCACAGGGTACGACCACGACACCAGCTTTGGTACCATGATCGGAATGAGCTTTACACGGTAATACGGTCACACCGGTTTCGGGACACTTCTTTGGCGGAGGTGTCGGTGTTTCGTACCGAACGTGTCGAACTTCGGTAGAGCTACTGTACGTTGGTTGAGTCGTCGGTTTTTCCACTGGTTTTCGCTTTAATGGACAGGGTAGGGTTATTTCTGCATGAGTCGATCGACTCAGGGCGCATTCTCCTTCCTTCTGCGGCTGCATAATCGCCATTGTTTTCTTCTCGCATCTCTCGTAATCCTCAACAACCTGCAGTGCTCTTTTAACATGACAAACGTTATCTTTTTCCTCGCTTGTATCTTCGCTCGTCATGCATCGTCGTTCCTGGTATTGGGCGTGCAACGCGTCAGTTTCCTCTTGTTTCTGTTCGGACTGTCGTTCGTCATAGTGGACTGACTTCGAACCCATGTATTCTGATTTTCTATGTCCAGTATCCGTGTCCTCCTCTACGGTATAACTTACAGTTTTACGTGAAGGATAATGTACCGAGCTTTCTTTCGACGGTGGAGGATGAGACTCTTTGACGACCCACGGCGGTTCATCTCTCATTTTCGGTGCTTGCGCTTTCGTGTAATAAGACGGAGGCGATGGTGGGCCATGAGCCGGAGATTTGCTCCTTCTTGGTGTTGGTGTTGGCGATCGGCTAGGTACGTAAGGTTGTGAATCGACAGGACCCTTTTTCATAGCAACAAGATTTCTCTGATAAGCCGGGATCGTATCTGGTTTTCTTAATCCGACCGTCGAAGGTTTACTGTTGGGTGTATCGGCTCTGCTACACGGTCGAGATCTCGATGGTGACACCGAGGAGTCTCTCAAACGATAATCCGGAGGTGGGGTGGGCAATGGTTGCGGGACCATTTTCTTCGTACAAATTTGTTCTCGACGATAGGACTCTCTTGCTTCACCATAGAGAATATCGGCAGGTGGGCAAACACCATCCGGTGTAGGCTGCACTACCGGTGTCTGCGTTCTGGGGAGTTCTTGATCCTCTGGGCCAATCACTCGACTGAGAGGAGTGTAAGGGCGATCAGGGGCAATCGTCAGAGCACGTTGGAACGGTGATATCGGACGTTCTTTCGGTTTGGGGACAGGTCTTATCTTACGATCCAAATAAATCGTTTCTTCGGTATAAAGTTCTTTCACGCTTGAGGATGTGCTCAGTGGTGTAAAGGGACGATCCGGAGCCGTCGTCAAAGCGTTCACCATTTCCGATTTCCATTCTTTAGGAGTAGAATTTTGTACTGGACCTTCGGATATGGGTTTTGGGCCAGTTTCGGTTTGCTTCATAAATTGCACGTGTTTCTTGCAACTTTCCATGTTGTCGTGTGGTTGATACTTTGCTGCTACTCTCCGTTCCTGAGGCGTAGGGTGCCTTCCTTGATCTCTGAGGCTCTGATGAACTTCAACCTGTTCTCGCAAGCTTTTCCTTCGTTCTTCTTCCACGTCTCTTCTTTTAACGCGTTCTTGAACGAGAACTTCTTCAACTATTTCTTCATAAGTTTCCTTCGTAATTTTCTTGCGGCCAGGTGTCGAGCCATCCGATTCGGTGACCTTCTCCTCGTGTATGACGGTTCTACCAAGAGGCTTCTCTCGAATCATTTCGACTACTTCCTCGTCGTCCTCTTCGGCAGTTCGTTCCTCGCTAAAGCTAACGTGTTTCTTCCGCCTTTCTTCCTCTTCCCGTCTTCTCTTATCCTCTTCTTCTCTTCTCTTCCTCTCTTGTTCCTCCTGTTTCCTTGCCTCCTCCGCTTCTTCCTCTCTTTTCCTCTCTTCCTCGTCCCTCCTTGCCTGTTCGATCAGCTGCGTAGCATCGACAGCCGAAGACACTACCTCGGCTGATTCTTCGACGGTTTTCGTTTCTGTCGTACCCTCGACCTGTCTATCGACTTTCGTTGTACTTCTACGAGTGCATGATTCCACTTCCTCGATTTGTTCTATAGCAGGAGAGCCTTCTCTCGGCGACACAACTTCCACCGTCTTCTCGTAAGTTGTCGTTTTCTTCACATGCATATCACCTATGTCCTCTTCAGCCGTCTCGGTAATAAGATCATGCTCACCCTCGATCCCTTGACGTTCCTCTGTCTCAGAGGGTACGAACTTGGTAAGAGTCAAGCTCGCATCGATCGTTGTGTCATCTTTTATCTTCCTTAGGTCCATAACCTCTTTATCAAGTTCTCTGACAACCTCTCTTGGTGTTTCCGGACGATGAGCGATGACCGGTTGACTCGGTAACGGTGGTTTCGGACATACTGTTTCTTCCGTTCGACATATCTCGGCTCGATAAGCCATATGTTCCTCTCGATAAGGCTGCTGTTCCATGCTATGTTCGCAAACTTTTTCGCTTTGACGGATCTCGCTCTGCATGTACTTCTTGCAAACCTTCGGTGGCTCTTGAGCTGCGTAACTCCTTTCGTAAAGATTACCACCGGTCGACACTGTTGCTGTCCATGGTTTTGGTATAGGCTGATAGATTCTCGTTGGTGTTAATGATCTTCTAACGCCGCTATCAGCTGAACTAGCTCGAGACGCTGACTCTCGTTTGCATTCTCGTCTCGATTCGCGTCTGGTATCACTCTCCACCAGTTCGACTCGTTTGTAGACCGGACCTGGACAGCTCACGCGATCCATCGCGTCTTCTTCGAAATAGTGGAAACCCTCCCGTGAATTTCGTTCGTATTCGCGATCGGTACTCTCGCTTCTTCTTCTCAGTGCTCGTTCGCAGGCCTCGATGCTCGCGCGTTTGTCCTTTACCGCGTGGCTACTTCTACCATCGAGCACCGGATTCGGGTCGATGTATAAGGGACTAGCAGTAGGATAGGTGATGTCTTCGAGTGGCTTCTGTGGTGGCCAAGCAAGACTCCTGGATTTAACGGAATTTGGATTTTTCGATGGATCGGTACTGGATGGGTTTGGTGTTTCTCTGCTTGGATTTATGGGAGATTCGACTCGTCTAGTTTCTTCGATGCTATTATAATAATAGAAGTTTTCCTGAACCTCTGATTTGGATAAACGATAATACAGACGAGAAGGAGGAGAAGAAGAAGAAGAAAATAAAGAGGAAGAACGAAAGTAGGTAGAACAAGACACTCGGCAGAAACGTGCGGTAAACAGAGGGTTGTTGGAAGCAAGGGCGTGTTAGAAAGAAACAAAAAAAGAACAGAGAAATTTGCGGTGAGTAAGAAGCACGTTGAACGGCTCGTACCCGTTCTCTACCATTCCTTGCCTGTGTTTCGTTTTAATTAATAGAGTGTCGAGGTAATGTATTTAGGCAATAAAAATAAATTATTAACAGACAGGTCAAGTGGTATAAGACAACGGGCACGATCCGAAGCATTAAATAAAAAAGAAAATAGCAAAATGAAAGATAGAAAGAGAAAAATGGATCAGTGCGTGTCGAGAAAAATTCCAAATGGAATTCTTATTAAGCTAAACGAGCGGCTATACTTCTCGTAGCGTCGTAAAAATCACTCTGCACTCGGATACTCGATGAAAATGATAAACGCGTTAAATAAATCTAGCATTTGGTAGCGTAAATACACCCTAGCTCTTCTCTTAAGAATTTCGATGCACAAAGCCGTGACAAAAACGCTGTTAAAAGGAGAAACGTGTTCAAAAATAACACGTGGATGATGGCTGTCGGATTAACAAAAGAGATCAAAGAAAAGAGGGATGACAAATTGAATGAAATTCGCTCATTGAGCGAAGAATTGTGCTCCATCTGTTGTTATTTTTTACAATAGAATTTATTTACTTATGAATTATTGCTTGGCATATCGATCAGTCAATGGTCAAATAGCGTAATTTATCCTGTTAAGGAACTTTATTGTCTGGAGAGAGCGCTGCACCACGCCACGCACGCTTCTTTCCTATCTTTGTTTTTATAATTGCTCGGGTATATATCGCTGCTCCAGAAGAACATTGACGCAACTGCAAAATTTTGTAAAAAGGACTCATCTGTATAGGTAGTAGCTGAACTATCAAGTGTACATGAGGGATCATTGGCATAAATGTAGTTATGGCCTTGGCCATGAAATGCCTCAAACCTCTCAGTACTTTATCAAATTTATAATAAATATAACAATACTGATTTCATTGACCACCGAGTCGAGAAAGTAAAATTGAGTTTTCTAAAGTTGCATCAATGTTCTTCTGGAGCAGCGATATGTATATATTACCGTGCATATATTAACATTCCTCATAGACGATGCATCTTGTTTAATTGAAAATTTATCTTAAGGAATATAAATAATATTTGCGAAAAATTTTCCTATCCAATTTTGATAACTTCGGTAGATCTCGTATTGTAAGAGATTGCAGATATGAATTTATATATCGGCGTTTCGATTCGTTCATCGGCACGATGACGACGACGATGTTTCTTGAGAGCTATCGACTCATGCGAAAGTGAGGGAGAAGGGTCTGGGTTTTGGGTTGAAAGATGGACCGGCTGAAAAAAGATAAGAAAAGCAGTATTACGTTTGAGGAAAGAGGAACGTGTTTGTAAAGCAAATGGGAGGTTTATGTCCACGATCGTTGAAAAAGGGGACGTGTCAAAAAATGTCTGATAAGAATGATGTGAGATGTTCGCAAAGTTACTGAAGATCTGCTACAGCAGAAATGGATAATAATATACAATGTTCGTATATTTCGCCATTTTACCACTCAAGGATAAACTTATTTGTTACCTAATAGAATTAATTATTTATTTAAATTTCGAGTAAGCATGCACGAAATGTTGCCTATTATCGGGAGTGCACCACCAAAGTTAGTTCGGGAATTCCAGCGTTAGATGCCACTGAGAATTACACGATGCGCTTGAAGATATGTAAATTGAATGCGAGGGCAATGTAAATTACCTTCTAATTTTATTAAATCCTTATCAATATCTTATGAATTAATAACATCGTGAAATTGGATCGCCGCGTCATCGACCTCACGATAATCGCGACGATCGAAAAACGAAACGTGAGCAAGAGCAGGGGAGGTGTATATCATCGGTTCGACGCGCGAAGTACGGATCGATCTTGTTTGATCGAAATGAGACAAAGATGGAAGATAGAAAAATGTATATATATATAATATTATTATACATTATATACAGGGTGTCTAGTTATAAGTTACCCTGCCAAAAACTACATATGCACAAGTATGGACTTGAGTCGAAAAGTTTATTAGACTTTTCGACTTACATGTAGTTTTCGGCTGGGGAAGGTTAAATGAGACACCCTGTATATATAAATGAGTAAGTAGATAGAAAGAGAAAGAGAGATAGATAGAGAGAGAGAGAAAGAGAGAGAAAGATAGATTGGAAAAATGTGAGGAGGTAAGCCAAAGGGGACGCATAGCCAAAGCTCGAAACTCGGTCAGCCGGATCTAATCTATCGTCATAGCTCTGAAGGGCGAACTTTTTGGCTTTCGCAGTGCGAAGAACAGACCTATTTGCAACAATCGAAGACAAAGTTAGGCCAAGGACAAAAACGAGCTCGTCTCTAAGAGGATGTACTGGCGAGACCGTGCTATTAACGATCTATAGTCTATCGTATAATTTATTCTACTTAATAAGAGCATTATTCCCATAGTAGCGGTCAGTGTCACAAATCGGTTGAGTTTCGTCGTCCTGAGGGCTACCGCGTTTAGATTTTTCAAGTTTCGCGTTCACTTTGTCGCATGTTTTTCAGGAGAAACAAAAAAATACGAATTAAAATGTGGAATTGTAATAGGAATTGTTTTTCGAGATAAGGTAAATTGCAAATAATCCACTGACGTTAATTCGTATTCTTTTGTTTTTTATTTAAATAAAATCATCGGGTAGAAAGCTTACCGGTTGCGGTTTGATTCTGCACGCGTGGAAGAGTACTGTTCCCTGAATTCACTATAGATGGTGACGAGAAATTCGATAGATTGGTCGATCCTCCAAAGGGCTTAGGGCCGATTAGATTGTTTGACGTTGGAGCCTGAAAGGAAGGACATTACTTGTATTAGTTTATATTTATCACACGAGTCCTTTAAACTTTCTTAAACATTTCCTTAGGTAAATCACTGTATTATTGACTATATGGAAACGACTTACATCGGACTAAAATTATTTCATCACAATTATTGTTTCCAAGGGATTCGATCGGCGTATAAAACGCTAAGACCCTAAGTCACATTGTTAAAAAATTAATCACAGTGCAAAAGTAGCTAGCTTTTCACACAATTGTTAATAAATATATAGGTATGTATATACTATACGCTGATACATAAAATCGTGTTAATTAGTATTATTGTGTCTCGTGCAAACGATTATATGCGTTTAAACGAACGGATCGCTGATGGTATGCTATTTGGAAGTGGTACAATGTAATAATTCTTCGCCTTTAATTACAGCCATTCATAGACGCTGTCCGATAAGAAACCGTCTAATTATCCTCTTCCAGTTGGCACACGGAGATCTGATCTAACTATTCTACTCAGACACGAGAATACGACATCTCCGTAGTGCGTTTTAATGAGCGCTAAGCGAACAACTTTGTATGTAAAAACCTTTCCTACGATGATTCTCGCGACACAATACGATCACGGACGTACCAAGCAGAGTTCGAGGCGCGTTTAGGCTGAGAGAAATCGTCGAGCGTTACTGATCTTTCGAAGATATTACCTGGACTGATCGTAAACTGGGTGGATCGACGGGCGAACTGCCAAGGTGGTTGTTGGTGTTGTTGGTGGTGGTAGAGGACTGTAATATACAAAGCGACACAAATCTATCACGTGGTTTAAAAGTACGTCAATTAGAGAGACAGAAGAAGACACGAAGAAGAAGAAGAAGAAGAAGTGGAAGAGGAAGAATAATATAACAAACGAAGGAGGCGAAGAAGCCAAGAACGATGACTAATTAATTAAGATGTACATAGATCGCGAATCATAGGAATGCTTCGCCGTCGATTCATCATCGACGGATTGATTTTTCTTATGTCGTAACCCGATTATATTTTTATCCCATATAATGAAACGAGTTGGTATAATTAAATGCTTCGATCATAAAAGCTTCCTTGTATGTTTTGTGTCTGAAAAATCATTAAATCTTATCGCTAGATCGTAAGTGTACCTAATTGCAATTAAGGGACTGTTTTTTAGCGCAGTGCGAAATATAAATAAGATCTGACCGCATTCGCGATGCGTGTGGTCATACTCGAACGAAGCTTCGTAAATTAGACACACATAACGATACACGATAGAGCTCTACTTTAATTGAGATTTTTGTTTAAAACCTGTTCGATAAACGAAACATCCAAAACCATGTCCAAAAAATTCGTTCATTGTTCGATGGAAAAGAGCAAAGAGCGAGAGATAGACAAGAGTTTATAATCGTCGTAAGAAATCACAAATTTTACGGTTTGTGTTACACGCATCTTATTACGTAATAGACACGCAACAATCGACAGAATTTGATTTTATTAACGTATAGTTATCGCCTACCGTTTCCTTTTCTCTCTCATTCAATTCAGCTTTCAATTCAATGCATACCAAGAGTCGATTATCATTGAATCGATGTATTACTTCCGCTTAGGCAGGGCGATTGATCTTTTCGCTTTCACTTTTACAAAGGATGACTTTTGTTTCGCTCGAGAGCCAACTTCGAGACGCTGCGGTCTAGACCGTTTTTATATGAGATGAAATCATTGGAGTGAGAGAGAAAGAAAGTCATTGAGGACGAGAGAAAGAGAGACAGACAGAAAGAGGAAGAGAGAGAAAGAAAGAGAGGCCTTTGATAATTTTATACACGATGCAATTTGAGATGTGCTTGTCAAAGGAAACAAAAAATAAATAAAGTTAATTGTAAAATCGAAGCACACTGCCAACCTCCGTGCCACTTGTCTGAATGGTGATAGTGCTCGTAAAAGTTTTCGATTCCTCGTTGCACTCTCCGTTTCTGAGGCAGCCGTTCCAGTTCAGCGTCCCTGTCCGCTTTACTTGACGATCGTAGCCGTGATCGGGACTAGTATGACCGCAGCTCTGGAAAAGCGTTTAGTGCCAAGCAAAAAAAAAACACACGACTTTGTTAGGCTATCAATCAGAAACGTTCTTTCAAAATATCTCGCGTGACGATCACTCCCGTGTGCAAAGCGACTTTCGGTGCATATGTATTATAGATTAAGTTATAAGCAGTAAAAAAGTGCATGTGCGACAAATAAAAAAAAAATAAAAAATTATAAAATGAAAAAAAAAATATATTAAAAGAACCCTGTAATCGTCATGCTTCGTGACAGGAACAAGCGTATACTTTGAAAAGCATTTCAATTAGAAAACTTACAGCGAACGGCAACGGCGACGATCCATGATTGCTTAACGATGGTGATAAAGGTGCGCCAACGTTTGCGAGGGCGGCCGAGATCGTACTGGCCGGTGCTTTGCCGCCTCTGAAATCAATACCCAATGATTTATTAGTCTCTTGATTATGCTGTATCTCGCGAGTGTGCAAAAGTCGATTTTTCGTCTTATCAAGTTCCCATTTTTACGTAAAGATTTCAAACGATAAAACTAAGTTTTCAAATAAAATTATATACTTACGGTGGTATAGTAATTGGTACTACAGATGGTGACGCATTTTGTCTGGCTACTAATTTCGCGTGAATATCGCAATACAGTTTGTTGTTTATATTGTAATAACCAACGTTTTTCAGAGAAGTACCGCATGTGGAACATTTGAAGCATTCTACGTGTAGATTTTTCTCCTTGATCCTAACGAAGACACCCCTAGGAGGAAATAAGTAAACGTTAGTTTTACATTTAGATACCATCTCAGTTCATTGCTTTGAGTTAATTCCTAGTTGAGACAAGGAGATCAACTTAAAACACTGTAGAATATATTTAAGTGGACATACGCTAAAAAAGCAAATTTTTAATCGGACATGCCACGATTTTAAAAATTTTATATATCATTTGATATTTAAGAAGCACGGAGAGAGGAGCTCGACACCTCGACGAAGGAGGCCGGGAATTTGAAACGAATGATTGTCTTTAAATGTAATGAAACAACATATGAGAATGATGAATATATGACCTATGATTACGACTATCGCAGGTAATCGTATCTCTGAAAAGTCATAAAAATGTTTCAGCTTAGGTGACATCGATTGTGGTGTGATAAAAAAAGTTTATGCACTGCATTGTATTGTGTACAAGTAATAATAGTTTGACGTTTAAAAACAAATCGAAAGGGTGATGTAATGTTCAATTACCTGAACACCAGATTGCGTTTGTCAAAGAAAATGTAAAAAAGTATCGATAGAGTGGAGGAAGAAATGAACACGGTCTCCAAAAATTCATTTAAAAATGATAAAAATACATTGCTTCACGAAAAGCACAATAAAAAAACATGTCTCCCACGTGCACAAAAACTACGTGTATGCAATTACAAAAATATTCACACATCAAAAGCGGTGTTCTTGTATGTTGTACGATTCATTTTTCGAAACAATATGTATACACATATGTAAGTAATAGATACGTTGCAAAAATGCGCCACATTGCTGAAGAGATGTTACACAGAAGAACGGAAAGAAGATAGAAAGCGAGAGAGGAAGAGAGTGTATGTAAGAAAAAGAGAGAGCTAGAGAAATAGAAAAAGAGAATAAAAGAATGAAAAAGGGGGTCTGGCGTATAAGACAAGCTTGAACAACAAGTATCTTCGCTTTGACAAGAGTCCTAGCGGTGTAATTCAAGCTTAAAGCTTCGGATGATCACGTATATGTACGAGATGCTAGAAATTAATTAGATGTTGGACACATTGATCGAAAGGGAATCTTCGTTCTCCTCGGAAGAAGCGATGTTGACGAAGATGCAAAGATAACAAAAGTAAGTGTGCTTCGATTCATCAGTGAATGCATCTTGACCAATCCTGATTCGAGACCATGCTCGAGAAGGATCACGTAAAAGTTCTCGATCTAATAACGACGTAACTCTTCTCTCTTTTTTCGAATCGAAGCACGAAAAAGAATACCAGCTCACGTACGACAATCGAGCAAATTGAAATAGGACAACGTTTTTTGGTATCCTCGACGTGCAAGGAAGAAGACAGAAACTCGTTGTAATATTGTCGGCAAGATACGATTTTATAACGAGAAAATCTTATCTTTTTCCTTCTCGTACGAATAAACACCCTTGGTTCGTCGTCGATCGTGCAAGAAGAGCTAGAAATACTTCTTTTTTGACAGATCGCAAAATAGTTACACGATCACTCGGTCGCAGTTGTTGCAACGGACGAGCGACGGGTCCCGACGATGATCCTCGTTGTTTGATATTCGTGGAAATTCGTGGATATTCGGGGTGGTGTATGTACCACCGCCACCAAGAGCGTGAAAGAGAGGCGTGGGTGACCTAGGCGAGGTGGCTCTTCCGCCGATCGCGTGGCTCACCGATGAGTAAAACTCTGTCCTTGAAGTAACTACGACATGGAATTAGAGAAAAGCACCATCACAGGAGGAAACTAAGATACTGATCTCTCTTCGCCACCTGACTCGACGTTTTCTTATGATTTTTGTTGTGTGGGTTTTTTGTGAGTGCGTGTGTAAGTGTGTATATATCGTAAGTATAACATCTTATCGAGTTCACCGACCAGAAGTATCGTTTCCCGCGAAAATTACATTCGATCTAGTCGGCGAATCTAAAGAAGAGGAGAGAAACAAGGCAAAACCTGAGCTATTTTTTTCTCTGTTAAAAAAAAGGAGAGTAACGGCCTCCTCCTACATTGCGTTCGTCATTGCTCCTTTCTCGTTCATAAAGTTGATTATTGTCTGCTGTAAAGTAAGAGAAAGAGAGAGAGGGATGGGGGAAGAAAGAGAGAGAGAGAAGAGCTCTGTCGGTCACTCGGCTCAGACTTACACGATGAGCCTCTCGCATTCGGCACAGATGTTCTGTCCTGGTGGTAGACCTGTTTGTGGCGTCGATGCGTTCTGCGTTTTCGTTTCTGGCGCTGACACTGGCCTCAGTCCCGCCAAGGCAGGCGACGACGGCGTTATCACACCGCTCGTAGCAGGTGGCTCCGCTATTTCGCAAACAAGTTATCGTTTCCGCATGCAGCCACTTTCGAGCGGACCCTTTTCTCGATTGATCCGCTCGAAGAAGAAAAATCTCTGGAGATCGACCATTCCTTCTTTTTTTTTTAACTTTTATAACTTTCTACATCCTGGTCATCGACTCTTTGTTCTCCAGCAATTTTTTTTAACCTTACATATATTATAGACGCTTCGTGTCATTATGTATAGATGTGTCGTTAATTACTAACCTGGTTCGGGTGTCTTCGGTTCTTTGTCAGCCTCTTGAACCATCTTGAACACTTCGCTGTTCTCGGCATTGTAGTTCTTCTCATTCTTTTTGAAATTCACCCTGTCAAATCGATGGATTACAGTCGTATGCTACACGAAGTGATATGAAAAATAATAAAGCTTGTTTATTTTACCCAAGTACACCACCGGCGAGAACTTCGGCCTGCGCGGATAGGGTCTCGGCGATGGTCTCTTCACTGTAAATTCCCACCGGGCTATTATACTGTTTATTCACGATGGATTTTATTGGTCCTTCGCTCGTTCCGTTAAGCTGGTATGCAAAGTATACAATTGTTGTAAACTTGAGTTCTGAACATAAAGCCAGCTTTTTGCTTGATTTTTCTATTTATCTTAAAGCGGCATGAAGAACCGTAGAACGATCGTTATCAGGTATTACTTTAATCAACTGCTCGTACGTACGAATGGCTTTGGACTGAAATTATGTCCACTTCCGATAAGTGGTGCATCCTGTTTCTTCGCAGCTAGAGACGTCTTCGTGACAGGGGTAATGTTACCAGCCGATACAGCAGGCGTCGGCATTGGAAGCGTTGACGATACCGGCGATACACTTGGTTTCCAAGTACTGCCACCTCTACGTGAACCAATTAATAAAATGTAAGAACTTTTAATTGGAGAGTGGGGGAGAGAATTTTTAACGTTCGGTACCTCTGTATGGTCATCTCGAAATTGTTTCCAGCTCTGACGATGACATCTTGTGCGTCCTTATGCCTTAGATTGAACATATCCGTATTGTTGACCTTAATGACGGAATCACCAGCTCTGAGACCCGCTGCTTCGGCTGGGGATCCGCCGTTTACCTGTAACGTTTACACGACATTAGTTTTTTCGTAAATAAACAATGCTGATTGTCTTGATTTTATTATTGCTCATCGTAACAGGAGATATATTTTTGTGATAGCTTCATTTTCTGAGATATCTATACACATACTATTAAATGATGAATTTGGATGGATATTAATGGGTTTCTATTAATTTGAATAATGAGAAGACTATAATAATTAGAAGTATTAAAGATCCCTTTAATTCGAAAAAAATTCCGGGAAAAATCGAGGTTCGAAAACGTCGCGCCAACGACGAAGACGGCTCGCTTCGCGTCTATTTTTACGCGCCCACGCCGACGTGCGTCTTCTTTTTCCTTGTTTTCTTCTTCCTCCTCCTTGCCTCTTTTCACCCTTCTCTACCATCCCACTCTTCATCATTTCGTCTTCGTACTCCAGACTTCCAGCCACTATATTTAAGTGCACGCGCATCATTACGCTTCGCATCTCGGACACTATGCGCCCATTCACGTAAAGAGACCGCAGGAGCAAGAAGGATGGAGAATGAAAAAAGAAAGAGTGAGAGACTAAAAGAGGCAAGAGTTTTTATAACCACCAAGTCATTGGCTTTTAGTTTGAACCTCGTTTTCTTACCACATACCAATACTCTGAATTCCTAAGGGAACGAATGTCTATGCTTGAACGAACTAATTTATTTTCTCTCTCTCTTTCTTAATAATAAACTATCTATAACTATAGAATAGACGATAAGAATAAACTATCTATCTATCTATCTTTCTCTTCTCGTCTCTCGTGGGAGTTGATTCATTTACTCGATTGGAAATCTTGTAGAGATCTTATCTGATCGAACTTTTACGTTCGATCTTGATCGATCGAGTCGATTGGTCATTATGATTTCATGAATTAAAATCGATGCGATCGGTCAACCAGAACGAACCACGCGAGCTCGATATGCATTATTTACGGAAGTAGTAGAAATTTATATGAAAATTGCACGCAGCAGTTTATCGACATCTCGATTCTGAAAGGTGTAAGAATGATATATTGGCGCGATGAAAGTAATGAATGGTTTTCCGCCAATCTATTCACTTTAATGTCAATATGTATTTACTACAGAAGATAATATTCGAAGCATTAGCGAACAAAGTTGAATATTAATAAAAAGCAGATCGTCATTAATTAACTGATTCTCACCACGGATTATTAATAACTAGGCAAACATCGAAATTCGATACCTAATAAATCGAACGAAAGAAAAGGAAGCGTCGAAGTTTCGTTGGCAAGTCTGCTGTTAATCTCGCTCGGCACGCCTTCGGTCATCGATATCGAAAATAATTAATGTTTCTCTATCCAATTGGCGAAGAGACTCGAACAGTATGCGAGCCTGCCGTTTCTATAAATACGAGCGTAATTTATCGCCGTTATTTTTATTACGATTCCCAGACACATCCACGCGCGTTTTGGTCCAGCAAATGTAAAAGACCTTCGCAGCTGCTGCTTACCGTTGCTGTTACTATCGTTGATATTACTCGATAGGCTTTATTTTTTTTTTATGCTCGTCACGACGAAGGAACGAGGAATGTGGGTCGATTCGACCGAAGAAAAAAGACAGACGGGTCTCTTCTAAACGCGAGATCACTTTTAGAGAGTCCAGCTAGATGACAAACGACAAGGCGAATACGTTCTCTTATGCGTCATGCATCTGACCAAGTCAAGCTCAATGTCCTGTGCTTGGAAACCGTGAAACACAAACCGAGCTCAGTTTTATATGAAGTAGAGTAAACCGTGATTCTTTATTTCAAATAGTTTTTCGTTTACGACGGCAAAATGAACATTTCTCCGAGCAAACATCCCGCTGCCATGCCGGTGAGTCTAGAAATTGGAGCAGACGAACAGAGTTGCTGTTTAGTTCGCTGATTCGCGGACCCGTAAATAGAAGCGCGTAATTGCATCATAGGCGTTGACGCAATATGCATGGATATGCCAAAAGTTGTGCTTTACTATTACGTTTTTTAACGCTTCTTGTTTTTACAGTCAGAAGTAATAAAAAAAAAACTGGCTATTCTTTCAACACTGTCTTCCCGTAAACACGTTCTTCGACAATAAAATTTACTAAAAATAGATAGGTGATTTTTGTTAAATAAAATGCGATATTTGAAATTTGATTAGACACATTTTGTAATATTGGTCAGAATATCACATTTTAATAGTACCTAATAATATAGTACCGAATACTATAGCATCTACGAAAAACAAAATTATTTCATTAAAATTAAATAAATAATAATTGCTTTTAAATTTAAGTGCTGAAAAAATGACTGGTATTTCAAAAATTAAAAAGTCATTAAAAAAAAGTAATGGCGAATAGCTAAGCTTTTCCAGAGCTCAGGGGGCAGTGCCCCTTTGGCCAGGGCACCACGGATTCTGGTTTCTTTTCTTTTTAACAAGCGAACTTTCGAGGTTTCGTTCACAGAACTGCTTGACGTTCCAACGTCGTTGGGTCGCCGACACGTGATTTTAGGAACGATACGATACGCGCGTGCACACACGTGTGTGGATATAGTTGGAGGTGTCGACGAGAGATACGACGAAGATGAGAACGAACGGTGTCTTGGCGTTCGTAGATCCCCACGGAGCATCGTAGGAAGTGGCGCGTAAGTCAGGGTTAAACCTGCCGGTAGGCACCGTGAGAGCTTGTCTCTAAAAATAGGCTTGGACCGGTCTAAAAATAGGACCCAAACACGTATGCTAGATATAGTAACATACATACGTACAACAAACATGTATACGCGTTTGTGTGGCTTAGAGATGATAGAGATAGAAAAACGTGCGCGCGAGCGCCAGTGCAGCCTTCTATCGAAGATCACAACCTACGTGTATCTCTAACGACTAACGAATCGTTCAAATTTATTTTTACGTGTGTGTCGATCGTAATTTCACCACTCTTGTTATCCTCGGCAAGATTCGGAAAGTTCAACGAGTTCAAAGTGCACAGGAACCGAACGTACGAATGGAAGAATAAGTTGTGAAATAACATAATTACAATTGGAGAAATATGTGGGATAAGGTGCTGGGCACAGTGCGTATGGGTGGATACACTTGTACGCAGTCAAACCGAGAGAAGCAAAGAATTCACCAAGGTGTACGAGGTACGCATTCCAATGGGCGGGTTATCAGAGATGTATCCATCCCACCTTCCATGCCGGAATGCATCTCTGTCCTTTTTTTTCTCTATCTCTTTCTTCGAGGTCTTAAGGTCCATTCACACGTGCAGTACTTTAAAACACCGAGTGAACGTATACAGGGTAGTGTAAAGAGTGTCTCGCGAGAAGCCGAACACCTAAATGTTTCTTTTGTTTTTAACAATAATGGAAAATTTTTAGACGTTATTTAAAGGTCGATTCACACTATTATTGGTCCATTCACGCTCTGCTCTTGGTTCGATAAAATATTATTTAATTGTTTGATAATACGAACCGAAATTTAGAGTGTGACGCATGATGTGAATGCATACATCGTTAAATCATTGAATAATATTTTACCGAACCGAGAGCGAAGCTTGAACGATGGTGTGAATCCGACCTAGTTTGAAAGGAGGAGTACAATGCAAGAAATTTTTTTTCCAAGGTCATTTTAGGCACGTCTACAGGGAGTTCATTATGCTCTCAATAGAACGAAATGTATAACAGTACAGCATGTTTAGAAATAAATATTTTTATTATAATATCCTAATCTTTATTACTTAGGTACGCAACAGTATTTATATACTGAGAATGTATATCTGTATCTCGATAGTGGTTTATGATAAAAGAGAAAGTGCTTGTACAATCTCCTACCGGAGAACAGAAAATATGAGTAGAAATCGATGAACATTAAGCTAATTACACGTTTGGAAACATTTCATTATCCCACCACGAATTTGAAAGAGATGGAACACTTTCGTAAGTGACGAGGAAGTAACGATTTCGATCTCGTTTGCAACGAGAGCCGGCAAGGTGTTTCCGAGAAACGCAAATGTTGTTTTCACCGACAGAGTAAAATTCTGTCATTAGCACGTTTCACAATCGTAAAGTTATATGATGATTTGTAGAGCAGAACGGAATCTGACACTAATGAGGAGACAAACGAATTTGAGATTCGTTTTTAGCACGCCGAAATCTATAAGAATGACTTAGTGGCTATAGAAAATGAAGTTCACTGTTGTTAGAATCTGAAATAAGCAAGTTCGAAATGGGCATTTGCCAATTAATTGCTAGTGCAAGAGGTTAACTCGATCTCGTTGCATTTCGACTCAAAGATTTATCGCGTGATCCAAAACGAACCCAACCTATGTCAATGGGCTTCCTGTTTCTATTCCAAATTACAAAAGCTACTATTCTACCTGAACTTGGGTATTGCGATGACAGAAGAAATAGACAATGACGTCAAGTCAAACTTATCGGTCTACGTTTGACTAGGTCTTATCCTTTCAAACAAATCGCACTCGTGCTACGGGATACAATAATATACACGTGTGCTTATCCGTGCACATGCGCTTCCGTGTGCACGTTTCCTCGATTCGTAGATATGTATACGTGCATCCAAGCACAGCGTAAATGCCGCCTTACCTATGTCGAACTGCATGAAACCGTCGATGATGCTATCGTGAAAGAATGTTCCCTTCTTGTCTAAAAATAAAAGCTATTTTCATTTCGCTCTTTGATGGCTCTTGAACATGAAATTGCAACGGAGATAGCGGCAGTTTGTGTTTAAAGAAAATCGGTGTATTCGGTTTTTTAGCGATTGGAATGCCCATACGGCCTTGTATACTCTCGTGGAAGCATGTGGTTGAATTTCTTCGTCTATATAAGGCGACCATTCGTTTCCACCACCGGAAAACCAGAAGGAAGAAATATTTACTCCGGAACTTGAGTTAACAAAGCGTGATTCACCGACGCTACATCCTGTTAGATAACCACGGTATAATACAAAAAAACATCATTTTTCGTTCATCGAACCAAATTTCGTTCTCTCCTTCAATGCACGTCGATGGATAATTCCTTTTCTTTCTGGTATTTCTCAAATTTTGCTGATACATCGCTATACCATAGTAGCGTCGTAATTCTGATCTAATCACGACGACGTAATCCTGATCCAACTCTCGACAAACAAACGAAACAAGAGTAATACCTACACCCTCGTCTTTTGGCCGATTTCCCACATATCCATCCGTCTCTCTCTCTCCCTCACTCTCTCCGTTTCCTTCTTCAAACTCTCCTTTCTTCAGCCCCGAAATCGATATCGGCATTTACGACGACCGTTCCTAAATCCTCGCTTCGTGAACGAGATAAAATATCACTGAGATCCGTTTGGATTTTTATCGAATACCGATCTACCAAGAAGAACGAAG
Source organism: Ancistrocerus nigricornis (assembly GCA_916049575.1). NCBI lineage: Eukaryota > Metazoa > Arthropoda > Insecta > Hymenoptera > Vespidae > Ancistrocerus > Ancistrocerus nigricornis. The sequence continues at coordinate 24,368,841 of OU696669.1, read as the reverse complement.
GATTTTAAAATAGCGATAACGTTTGATCGAGGCCATCAAGATGGACCCTCCTACGAAACAAAAACCCTAGTGAAAAAAATTAGTTTCGGAAGAAGAAGAAAGAAAGGCATGAAGGAAACGAGTTGATATCTTTTAAGAATTCGTGGAAACGTTGGGACGTGGAATCACGTGGCAGGATGAGCAAAACAAAAGCGTTTTGAAGGTGGGCGGAAGATTGAAAAAAATCCGGGAGATTCGAGAAGACACGCGGTGAGAAATAAAAGCGATATTTTTATATCCGCGAGAGTAAGCTCAGTGGCGTCCGGCAGCGGGCCTCAGTCTCTATTAATATCCACAGACCGGGCTTCCTCTTGGCCTCCGCAACCGCATCTTCTCTTTGCCACGAGCACAAGAAGGAACGATCGAACGTTAAAAATTGAGGAAGAGAAAAATTTTCGTGAATATAAGGACGAAGTAGTGACCATCCATTTATAAGTCAAAACTTTTCGCTTGGATTCGCGAGAAGGGTGCCAAGCTTGAAACTTCTGCCGCTTCTTCGAAATCATTGAACAAATGATCAATGCGCAAAGTGATGAATGAACTTACGCACAATCATGTAAAATGAAATGTATGTACCTAAATTTATCCGAATAAAGACAAGTTAATCTTTATTCAATAAACCTTTCCCCAAGTTAACGAAGTCTATAAAAAAATATGTCATTCTTTAGCAAAAATTATTAGTTATACGAATTTCTAATGAGGGGACGATTCATATAGCATTACTCGATCGACTCATGAATTTTCGTACCGTGTGCAAGCAAGCAGTCTCTAGTAAGCCCCTGTATCACGCGCAACGATCTGACTCTCCAGGAGGTTTGAGCCAAAGCACCCACGTTCCACGGACTTCTCCCTCTCTCTTTATATATATGTATATATATATAATATATATAGAGTTTATATATATATCGTTTTTCCTTCATTTATTCCTCTTTTCTCTCCTGGACTTCTTTCCGCCAAAGAAATTTTTCAACGCTCTTGACGAAACATCACCTGACCCGTGACAGCCGCCAAGTCTTTGATTCACGGTCGAATATTTCTTTCTTCCATTAAAATGTTACTTAACCGATACAAGAAGTGTGCTCTCAAAACGTTACAATAACATCGTGATAGCTGCATGTAACTTGTGTACAAAATGTAATTGAAAAACATCCAATAATTCGTAAAGGGAGAGAATTTTTAAAAAATCCAATAGGTAACCTAATACGAATACATAATATTCGAAATGTTAGAAACGGTCAATATCAATCTAAAAGTAATCTCGATTTCGTGGCAACCCCACATCCACACTTTCTAGGAAAGTCTTAGATATCCGGTCGTTGTCATCATTTTCAACGATTTCCACGAATAACAAGGGGCCTATTTAACGTTCGATAGTCCGTTGACACATTCTACGATACCTACCTACTCGAATTTGCCTCCCAAGCGAAATATTTATTCGATGCTATATACAGCAGTGACGAGCAAATTCCGCGATGTCTAAAGGAGAAGCGGAATCCGAACACGATCCGAAATAAACGCGCCTTCTCGTCTAGTACCGAGTCTTTCTCTTCTTTTTGTATTCATAAACGAATAACCGCAAATGTGCGCAGCCGGCATCTTTCGATCGACCGTTTATTTCGGCAAATTCGCGTTTCAGTTATATCCTTCGCTACAAAAATGCTTTTGAACGAAATGTGAATGATATATCAAAGAGGAAAACGAAACAATCAAAATAGTGATGAGTGTACTTGTAGAAAAATACAGATTAATGAAAAATTAGAGAAATATAAAAATAATGCTAACGGATGACAAAAATCTCTCGTCGCGTGTTCCTTCGAGCTCCCACGCGTTTGTTGTTACTACCATTCCTCAAATACGAACGGTTTGCGCATATTCTCGTGAAGAGCGCTTTGAAAAAGATAAAATATTTCCGAGAGCGAAGGAATCTCGTCAAGATGATTATTCGCGACGACGTCGCAACCGTCGCCGAGGCCGACGACGACGAAAATATCGTCCATTTCTATCGGGTTTCCAATTTTTGACGTACAGTAGAACCTAGACTATACGAACATTCGATTATTCCAACATTAGTTAACCAATCACAGCATCAGAAATAAGTATCAGAGGGTATGAAGCACAACAAAAAAATATTCCCAAAAATTGTTAACATTAAAAACAATATGCAATATAGCAGGACAGAATGATTGGGAGAATAAAGATAATCAAAACAGATATATTAAACGGGTAATATGTGACAAATCCTAATTTTTCATGTGAAATTTAGTCGAAAATACAAACGTCGACTAGGTGAAATACAATATAAACGCGTTATTCGTTTTAAACCACCCACGTGTTGGCACGTTACCAGCCTATTCGTGAATTAACCTTTACCGGCAAGAACTTGCATGTTGAGATAAAATTTCCCTCGTGCCTCTGATCCTGTTTCCAAATACAATTTTAAGAACGAAAACCTTGTTATCTTATCTCTTGGGTTTTTCGATATCGTAAGCAGAAAATGCTTTTGGCACGCCGCGGTCTACCATCGCTTCTAACATGAACGATTGAAGCCTGTGAACTGGCGCCATATATCTTTCTCTCTCTTTCGCGCGTTCTCTGCTTCCCTCTCTTACGTCTTCGTTGCGCAATTCTTTGATAAAATGTATTTCGTGATCCAAGAGACTCGAAAGCCAAGTTATGTCAAGTGCGTTCTCGCGAACAGGATTCTTCCTAGTCTAGATACGTAAGGGGTATGTCTACTTTATTTTCTTGTAAAAATCGACATTCCATTTAAAATATTATTTCCACTTTGACTCCAAATCATTCACAGAAGAATTCAAATTGTTTTCTCATTCTGATCTATTTTATGCAAAAACATCTACAGATTAAATATCTGAACGATTTTTATTTCTGCGACCATATGTTCAGGATCAAGGACTTTCGCAGATCACTCACCTAACATCCTTATGGCCTTTTCGCTTTCTTTACCCACTATCACTATTATATCCTAATAAATTCGTAATAAATTTACTATATTTAATGTAGCATATAATATTTAATAGTTTCTTTACGAAATTGCCTATTTTTAGGCCCAACAAAGTGGAAACTCCCCTTAAATATGAAAAATGTGAGGAGCACGTAATACTTCCTTTCTTTTCAAAAGCATATTTATTCTTTTACTTAGCGACCTTCGCTTGGCCTACGTTCTAATCCTATTTTCCTACTGCTTTGAATGTCTACATATAAATAAGCATACTATATATCAGGGGTGGGCACGCATAATGTCTATGAGGTTCATGGATGAAAAATGATTATTATGCAAGTATCGTGTCTGCGCGAAAACGGGATCACATCGACTAATTTTCTTATACAACTGTCAAATTTGTATGGGGTTCGATCGGATCAAAGACACGTTTCCATATAATAACAATCGAAATATAATTATTATCGCATAATCATTATCACTTAAATTACATCATCGTTCGTAAAGATCGCATTACGTTTTCCAAAGAACTTCGAACGTTAGTAAAGCGACAGAGTTACGACCATGGAAAAAGCAGCGTTATCAAGTAAACGAGGCCGTAATCGAGCGATGGAGTTTGCTGTGAGCCCTTCCTCGATGCGATAGCACGGCATTCTATGCGTGTGCATCGTCCCCAAACGAAATATCGCATAACATACAGCGCGCCCACGTTACGCCATCGTGCCTTGCAAAATCACGGAAACGCGTTCGTTGTTAGACAGATAAAAACACAACGCGGTTTGTCTTTAATTTTATCTAACACCCAACCACGATTTTCCTCATGGAAAAAAGGGGAAGCCGATAGTAGAGGAGAAGAAAACGATAAATTTTCTTTTTAGATCTTTCTTATGGTACCTACAACCGCTATTTCGTTCGCTTCCGTTCATTTATTTATTGAATTTTAAGTTTACTAAACGATCTCCGTCAAACAAACCAACTAAATAGCCTTTGTTTATCGGTACGGCCTTGAATTCTAAAACGACTAGATCGCTTTTGCATTCCTGAATGTTATATGTAGATAAAAAAGTGTCAAGGTGATAAGAGGATCGTGGAACGCTTTTAGAAGTGGGGAAGGTAACATAAAGTTTAGAACGAGATCGAAGCATGTTCGTACGCGTATACATGCATACATTCGTTATTTCTCATCTAGTAGATATCTGTTTTAGAGACGAGCACCCGTAAACTTCCTTCGCCTGTCACGAGTAAACGTCAGAAAGCGTATATTAGAATTTCATCTTGGACTCGAGAAACTAGTTCAGATCGGACACGTGATGATATTAGATATATCGAGATTGTAACGAGAGAAGATACAATTTTACGCTTTTGAAATGTCATTTGACGCGACGATCTCTTGATTCAGAGACGTAGGATCACAAGAATATTCTGAAAAATTGTTTAACGATAAGCGATACGATCGATCGATCGTTATTTTCCAATCTGGATGGAGTTACTTCCGTCGGAGAAATGAAAAAAGAGAAGCCTGTCTCTCGGCTGAGAGTCGTCGACGCCGACGTCGGCGGCGGCGTCGTCTCCGTCTTCGTCGCGAGCAGGGCTCGACCCGGCTTGCGAGTTTCGCAAAGGCACCTTCTAGAAATAGAACGCCCAAATAATTTGCCTCGGATTACCAGCGACGCGCCGTTCCCTCTCTTCCCAACACCCTTCCTCCACTTTCCTTACATTTCCCCTAACAGACCCTAAGTGACTCGGACTTTTTACTTCCTTTTCGTAATTTTCTAATCGTTTATGTCTCTTTTCAACGATTGGCATCGTTTATCTTAGAAACCTGTTGCAAAACTATTCCTTTTAATTCGCTTATCAAATCGGTTCAAGTCTTATTTCATTAATCGAGTATTATTGAGAAGAAGGAGTGGGTGTCTTACATACAACAAACCGCACTCATATTTCTCTCCTTTCCAAGAAAACCCGAGGGTGGGCAGACGGTCGTATTTACGTCATCATAATGTATAAAGGGAACGCCACGGTGCTCCATGAATAAGGCCAAGTTCGTAACTTCGATTACAGATAAAATTGTTGCACGGAGAAAATGTCGCTTCTTCTCGATCTCTCGATCGTGATTTACGTTCAAGAACGTAATGGCTCGACTTTGATGAGTATTTTGTAGTCGTTCGAAGATACAAAGTAGTGATAAACAAAGAGGTGTTATTATATCCGAATAAAAATAGATGTAGAAATAAAAATGACTAAAATTGAGAAGATATTGAACTTGGTCAAACGAATGCAATTATTCATTTAAAATTAACCGTAATTAACTGTCATTCGCGTGTACGCGACTGCTGTGCTCTCGTCATTGTCATTATTTCGACGCGTTTGAAAGATCGTTCATGATACTCATCGATGACAATCATTATGACAATCTTTACGGCGGAAGAAAGTCCGGTTCGTACGATCATCCTCTCCGTCATTCGAGCATCATGGGCCAAAAGCTTCTCGTGTTACCAACTCGCCTCACCTCATCGCCAAAACACGACGGCTGCGACGAGCCGAGCGTTTCGCGCGTAGTTGGCAACGATTTCTGCCGATGCGCGTGAAATAATTTGGCGTTTGCGCCCCCGGCCTTACGTAATAACCCCTTTCAATTTTAAAGACCCGTTGGCGAAGAGTAGAAGAGCGGCAAACAAAAGTAACACTAGCTCACGGTCGCGACTTTCGATTATCAAACCGTTGCAGCATATTATTCTTGCCAACGAAGACGTTGATTCCGAGATACGTTTCCTTAGATTTAACGAGGCATTAAATATCACCGTAGAGACATAAAGAATACATACACGAAAGACACGCTGGAAAATCGATCCAGGAGATCGATTCGATTTAACCATTCGACGTCGAAAACCGATATCGAAGCTGAAAACGATCGGTTAAATCGTGCTCGAATGGTACTTGATCGAGAAATGCAAAAATTCAGGCGCCAGTCGAGTATAGCTTGTCGATAATTTTCTACCATATGAACGACGACGTTCGATAATTTTGTGTCGAACCGGATTTTCCAAAGCGATCGTTTGTTTTTTAGACACGTAACCAATAGTATATAGAAAGGAAACGGCTAGCCGTTAAACCTTCCGTGAGCTATAAATTTAAATTCGTTCGAGAAAAAATGAAAAATAATAAAACACGTACCTTCTGTACGATCAAAGGTGTACCAAAATCCTTTCCACCTTGAAGACGGAATCCCCAGGGTGATCCATCGAAGCGGGAAAGTTTGACGCTTATCAGCTGTGCCATAATCACTGAACTCGTTCGATCTGTCGGAATAAAGTAACCCTGTTCTTCTCCACCGACGACTATGCTTCTATCCAATTTATCGGGGCCCTTTTTGGTAAGAGCAAGAAAACAAAAACGAATTCCAAAAGAGAATCCGCCGTTTATTATCTCCTACTTCTACTCTTCTTTCTTTCTCTTTTTTTCCCTCTTTGTCTCGCTTTAATAATTTGCTTACACGACGAGTAAATAATTTACTGTTAATAAAAGTTTTTTAAACGTGATTACGCATATACGTTTATAAATAGCGGGTTTAAAAACGTGTCGTGTTGCGCGTAGCACACCGGGTCTCTTCTTCCTCGATCCTCGTCGATCGACGTGCGAGAGCTTACTGGAGGGAATGCGCGCGCGCTCGGTGGCGGAACGGCATCAACGTTCCCGAAGAACGCTTAGTCCGAAGTAAAGGTAGCGAGGACGGTCACTCGGGCAGCGGGGCCTTACGTGCGATTTCGAATGGTTAGACTGAGAACGGAGGAGGGAACCGCGGAGTGCCGTCAAGAGGAGTGTTGGGGGGGTTACAGAGAGGATGCTGCCAGTATGTATACATCTATACACGGTTGGTTGGTCAGAAAGAGAGAGAGAACGATTGAGGGAGCGGGGGAGTGAGCGAGGAAAGGGGAAAGTATCCTTCTCCTCTTCCTCTTCTTCCTCCGACAACGATCCTGCTACTTCGACATTCTCAACATTTTACTTGCTCCTTTTCCTTCGAAAACTTCTTTGCTGTCTCCCGCAGCTTCGCAAACCAGAGCAGTCTGCTCGATCCGTGCAACACACTCCTCTACCCTTTTTTTCATTCTGTCCCATTGTATTTAATTTTATAATTATCTATCTACATGTTCGTTGTTTGTCAAAAATCGATAAAAATAATATAAAAGCTTCGTATTTTTGACTCGAAAAGTGGTCAAAAGTCGAAAATATGAATTTAAAATTTTTTTATTTTTATTTTTGATCACCTTTTGAGACGAAATACTCCCCTTTACGACGTTTCCGTAGCAAATACAACAATGTATGCAGAAGCGAACGACATAAATCGACGTTACCGGATATCCGTGAGCATGTATCATAGCGCAACAATGAAAGGAACGCGGTTAAATGGAGAAACACGCCTGGTATCTTCCCTAATCACTAACGAGATCCTCCTTCGATATGAGGGTGGACGAACGAACGCCGACAGCGCCTTAGTCGCCGTTTCTTACCATCAATAGGTCATCCGAGGTCACGAATGGGACAAGTATCCGTTAAATAAATTCTGTCTCGATATAAATCGTCCATTTTTATAAAACTTTAATCTTTCTTGACGAATCCTATTCTATCTCTTTCTGCCACAAAACTGCATTTAACCGAGCACTTGGCATTGAATTTTGGGATACTGTGTCGGCGTTCTCACAAAGGAATCCTCGCAAACTCGAGATCAAAGTGACATATACTACAAACTAGACTCGCTGATCGGCAGATAGAAATTATTACAGCACCTACACACGGGATCATACTTTCTTTTAACATCCCGAACGTTAATCACAAATTCGTTGTGCCTCCCAAACAGCTATACTCCCTTATCGACCCAACAACAACAAAGTCGTAGTTCTTTGATCACCGTGGACTTTTTGATAGATAGCAAGAAAGATGACAAAAGGTAGAAGTGGGATCTCGGGAGAGTGATGCGATTTGAAGAAAGAAACGAATAGACCTGTATCCCCCAGGTCCAGGTGCAACGCACGATCGTGCACTGTTGCACGATTTCTCTCTCGCACCCTCTCTACCTCTCTCTCTCTCCTCTTCGTAGCTGCATTCTGCGCCGGTGGCGGTCACGAGGGCGCGAACTAGTTCGTGAATCATGCCTAGAATGCTTTACATAAATTGCTCGGAGTCGACGTCACGCTCACAGAGCGTAAGCACCGGCATCGTGCCGTGGAGTATGGCGAGTCTAGAAGAAGAAGAAGGAGAAGAAGGGGAAAAAATGAGTAAGAGATGGAGAAGGGGAAGAAAAAGGAGTAAGAGAAGGAGAAGAAAGGAAAAGTGCGAGAGAAAAGGGAGAAAGGAGTTAAAGGGAAAAAGAAAAAGAGACGGAAGACGTACCAGACCGCGATGCAGACGTGACTCAGCCGTATCTTACGCGTTATTACGAATCATGAGAAACATCTTGGAAATTCCGGAAAGGTGAAAGTACGGGGAGTCATCCACGGAAGTACTAGTTGAATCGCCTCGGGAAGCGCCTCTGGCATCGATCGCTTCGCTAATTTTTCTTGGCCATTCTCTCATCGAGTACCTAACTATGGTGATCGTGACGTACTATCTTCTCGCGAACGTCGACGAAAGACGTCATCGAGCACGTCCTATTTCTGGTTTTGGACCACGAACGATTACGTATTTCGCATTTTTTTGTTTCACGAGATTTTCTTAGAAACCACGTATCTTGCAGGAATCGATTGGATCTGGAGTAAGTAACCGAAAACCGGAAAGTTTTCTAGATAAAAACAATCGCTTTAAGTAGTCTATTAACATGGGAACATTTTCGACTCGGAAATTCTGATTTTAATGAAACTTTGTGGGTATGTGGATTTCATCTGTGCAAATGCAATTCAACGGGGTAAAATCACGCCTTAAAGTTTTCTGAGTTTTTCATTTTATTCGACATAACTATTCATTCGGCGGACTCATTTACTTATTGATGGATTTTTATTGTATCGTTGAACGACGAGTGACGACTTCTCGCAATAGATAACAGAATAATGTTTACAAATTCAATCTTTTTATTATCATTATACACTTAATTCTTAATCGAACTTCTGAGCAATCGTTGAAACACGTATATATATGTATATACACGTCTAAATATGCAGTAAACACTACCGTTTTTTGGAAAAAAATCGACGATTTCGCGACTGTCTCTAAATATTTAGATGAAAATCAAGAATATCTCGAGAATAATATAGTTGTTATGCCATTAAATTCGTTCTCTTTTATGCTCTATAAGAATATCGAAAAAATATACTATTAGAGTTAAAAAAATACCGATGACCTCGAATCTCATTAAAAAAATGACCCTACAAATATTTTTCTGTTATCATAAAATTTCCACCTTGAAAAAGTGCAACTTTTTTTTCCTTCGAAGTTTTTTCATACAATTGTAAATAACAGAGATATTTAGGTGTTTCCATTTAACTGGGACACGCATACGTATCTTTACGTAAAACATTTGATAAATTAACCTTCGATTATTTGACGATCGTAATGACGAATGCTTCTTTTGTGAAAGAAACTATGTAAAGTGGTACTTTTGAATATTTGCATCGAGTATGCTTCGTAGCTGTTTTTTTCTCTCTCTTGTCGTCTTCTTCTCCCACTCCTCTCACGACGTGATTTCTTCCTTTCTTTCGATCATCGGCACGGAGCCGCGATGATCTCATTCGAGTTGACGTCTTTTCCATTAGTGACTAATACTTGGAGTACTTCTGTCATCGATGAGGCTGAATGCCGGTGATTTCTGAAAGAGTGATTAAAGAAAGAAAGCTGGCGTATGCAAGAAACATGCTTGCCTTTCGTTAAACATCGTAGTGTCTTTGTGTCACGTGACTCAAATTGACGTTAGAAACTTACGACTCTCTCGATTATGTCCTCGGCAGCATTTACTTTCGGAGGCCTCGCAGGTATACCTTTCTTCGGCTCACGTTCCATCTTATGAATCATTTTATAAACGCTTGAATTCATCAGGTGATCGTAGTTGGGCAAGTTTGTCTTCTCGTATTTCTTAAAGTTTACCCTAAACACGTAGAAAAGTTTTCAAATTAATAGAAATCTTTTATCATATCAGCATATGTACCTAAATAGCTAATTATTGCTTCCCCTTACCCCAATGCTTTACCACGGATGACTTCCGCCTGGGAGGATAATACTTCGGCTATCATCTCGTCGTTGAAAAAATCATTTGGACATCTCCATCTACGACCAAGCGTGAGCTCCAGCTGTTTAGCCTGGGGCCAGAGATCTTGCGAGTTCTTTCTTCCTTTTCTGTACTAAAAATGCAACAAGAGAATTAAAAGGTGTGTAAAAATATATGGGTATTGTTGTACATTGGCACAAAAAAAGAAATAGGACGATAGAGTACGATTTTTCGAAGACGTTCCGGGTTGCACGTGCGACATGGGAGATACAAAATAATCATCTATCCTAGATTATTTAACCTAAAGTGGTACGTTCCATCGGAAACGTTAAGTACAATACGAGGGGATATACTTTGACGAGAAGGTATCACTTTCGGACATCGTTACTGAAACGTTCGAACGATGATCGTGGTAAAGTATGGGTAACGAGGGTGTGTCGGAAGTGTTCTCCAAAAATTTAACACAAAAAGTAATAAAAAACATTCCACTGAAATTCCGCATATCCCTCATTCGTATACCTGCAACTCCTGAATAACTTGATCTTTTGGCGACAGGTTTGGGTCTGGTTCAAAGCTACCTATAACGGAGCATAAGAAGTTGTAACAACTATTTCCTTGTTCGTTATTATAAACATGCTGTTCACCGATGAGAAAAAACAATAGTAGAGAGCACTGGGCGTATCAACCGACGCGATGTATAAATTCTATCTATAAATGAGATTAAATACAAACTTACTATATGAAGGTGTTGGACTCGCAGTCCTCGATCTCATAACTTTGGTTTCGTAGGAAACAACGAACTTCTTCACTCTACTCCCTTCGTCGTCGCTGCTTCGAACGGAAATCGTACCATCCAATTCTTTCGTTTCCGTTTCCTCTTCATATTCATCGTCGGTGGGTTCTATTATCGTTGGTGGTTCTTGCGACATAGCGGTCGATGGTCGACCCTCCGATTGATAAGTTTCCATGTTGTTTTCCTCCTCGACATCTTCCACTACCACCGATTCCTCTTTCCTTTCTCGAGGACACTCCTTCGCAGCGGGTTGCTCTTCTAAAAATATATCCGTCCGATTATTAAAGTCGAGTTAAACCCTGGAACTCTCAATGACAAACTTTTGACTAATGGTCCCTCAGAAATTCGAAAGCGAAATGCTTTAAAAATACGTATATATTCTAAAATGCGCGTAAATAAACACGACGAAAATAGTAGACGTGGAAGAATTTCGAGCAGGCCTCGAGAAATTCCGTTTAACAGAATTTATAAACGGCAAGATCACGCTCATACGCAAAACGGGTGAAAGATCAGTTCGGTCATAACCCACTTCCTCCCCACGACAATCTCGTGTACCTACAAGAGTTGCAAGAACTTTAATCACGATCCAGAACGAGCGTGAACGATTTGGCAGTAGAAATCAAGCGCGTAGGCGCCGGGCGACGCGACTCAGCCTCTCGTTTGGCTTACGTTCAGAAATCCCGTTCACCGGCTTGGAAACTTAGGGAAAATCGATCAAGACTTGGAGGGGTTGGTGCTGTATTCACCTGACGATCCACGGCGACTGTCGACGGTGCTGCCACCATTTGAAACGCCACTCAGTTCCATGATCATTCTCAGTTGTTCCGAGACGACCCTAAGGTGATTCTCGATCTCGCTCGGTAGTTGCTTCAGGGCTAGCAACTGGCTCTGCACGTTCTCCAGTTGCTTTTCGAGGTTGATCTCCGTCCTTACAAGCTCCCTGATCTTTTCGCGATCGAACTTGCTCGCTAGCTCAGCCATCTGTCTTTCGATACCAGCAAAAATCGGATCCTCCCTCCTTTCTCCCTTCGCTTCTTCCTTCGTTTCTTCCCTCGCGACTTCTTCTTTACACTCCTCCTTCGCAACCTCTTCTTCTCCTTCTTTCTTTATTTCGATCTCGACCGATTTTCTCTCGAACGGCTTCTCGAGATCCTCCAAACGAACGTCCGGATCCTTCCCTTCGATGGTAACTTCCTCGAACTTCTCAGTGGTAACGTCCTGCGACCGTTCGATTACTTCTAACTTTGATTCAGGACGCGAATCACTCGCCCTGCCTGGTTCTGGAGTCGCTCCCGGTGTCGTGGCCTGAATAGAAGTCAATATTTTCCATATCCAACGAGTGCTTTTTTTCTCATAGCGTGCAAGAACAGATAGAGCGTACGCAACGAGTAAACAATTACGACCTGCTTGTACAGATTTCAAAAGTTAAACTGCATTGTTCGTTATTTTTAATATTGATTTAAGAATGCAATATCAAATATTATATAAATGATCGTCGTAAGTTTTATCGCTTGCGATAACGCTCTATATACCTACATATAATGGCCATCTTGAAGCTTTGTATTAATAAATAAAAAAGAACAAGGTTACGACACGATTCTCAATCTCATTTATTAATCGACCCAGTTGGCAATTAGTATCCGATCAGATTCGGGTGATCGAATGCTAATTCGATTACATCTGGAAATGTGCGTTTTTGTGTAGTATATGCCGAGATTGTGTGTGAAATGTTTCGTGAGATTTGTCTCGATATGTGCGTGCGTATGTGTATGCGTGCGTGTACTTTTAGTAACATCGACGAGGAAAAACGCACAGACATGCAAATATTACGATTATCAAACTGGGGTTGCGAAGATTTATTTGAAATTTCTATATATTTCATTATTAGTTTAAGGGTGAACGAACGCACGTTTCGAGATACATTAAATATGTCCTACTTCTTTTACACTCCTACCGTTCATACGATAACACATCTCTTTTTAACACTCTTAAAACCTGATCTACCCTAACGTTCGGAAAGCAAAAATAAATACTTAAGCTCAAATGCATTTACAGGAATTGAGTACGAAGCCTCTTCCTACTCTGATCATTAACGATTGAATGCAATTCAAATAATGCACTATGGAACGCGATGTCGAAGATCTACTATCGAACTAAAACGTACAACATTCCGATTTTGCACTTCGCTCTAACATACGACTCTTCGTTTAACACCTATCGGTATTTCTTGAAACTTTCTAAAAAATCGAAATACAAAGCGATACAGTTTACAACATTAAGACCGAAAGGACTCGATCGCGTTCGAAACTAAAGAAAAATAAAAGCGCACGGAGCAAAACCGACTGAAATTTTCGAGACAATCTACTTGTACATGTACAACAAAACGACCGATGCGCAAGGAACGAAAGTGTAAGCGACTATTTTGGTGAAATCGACGCCAATATGACTGGTCAAACCCTTGTAAAGAACGGTAGGAACGAAGGACAACCTTCGACCTTCGTGATCGGCCTCATGGTCGATCTTTTCGTCGCACGTCTTCGAGCTGTCATCGGACACAAGAGAACCATTGTCAAGGTTACAATATCGAGCGAGAGAATCAAGCCAGCCGGTGGATTCCGTGTTGGAGTTAACCTTGGCGACCTTGGCCGATCTCGAGAGTCTCCTACCGCCGCGATGAAACACTTCGGCGGAAACGAAGTCGCCGGTGGAGCGTAAAAACTTGGATAAGGTACCTTCGGCCTCGATGGAGGTCGAATTTAGTAGCGATTCGTCAAGGTCGTCGCTCGTTGACCGACCTTCGCGCCAACCAAGGATCTTCGAGGCAACCTTCTCCGCAAGGTTACCAAGAATCTCGAGATTGCGTACGACGGCGCGTTCACCGTAATGCGCTCGATCGTAAGAGCATCTTCTGGAACGTGATTTAACCGTGATATCTGGATCTCCATCGCCGGCATTCGACAATCGGCGCTTCCCAGATTCAACCAGACCGGTTAGCGACGTGGTTATGCTCGATATTATCGCGGCCGAGTCTTGCCGATCCAAATATCGCTCGAGGTAGTGTCCCTTGACCTTGAATTGGCTAGACCGTCGCCTGGCATCGTATCTCCTCTCTTTTTGATGCTCTACTCCCGCATAGCTCGCGACACCGAATTCTCTGAAATCTACGCGGCCGGAGGCCTCCTTGATCAGCTCGATAAATCGTCGAACGTCTTTGGCGAGAACGCGCTCAAAATATCGTGCTCTGGGACAGAGACGTCGTTTCTCTCTCCGTGGAATCTTGTTTCTCTCAACGATCTCTCCAAGTCGACTTCTTAGGAGTCGTTCGGCGTAATGAGGCTTGCTGAACCGTCTTCCTCCCTTAGCAATGTCATTCCTCTTAGGATAGAAGACCTTCAGCATCGATTTGAACCAGGTGTCCTCTCGTTCGAGATAGGTCTCAACGTAACGGCCCCTCCTTCTGATCTTTCCGAATGTCTCATTGGGAGAAGATTTTCCCAGAACAAGTTTGAGAAGATTGGCGAGCGTGATTCTTTCGGTATCCTTACGATATCCGAACAAAGATCTTTCGAAATAATGAGCTCTCGTGTAAAGACGCTTCGGCTTGAACGTTCTCCGATACGTCAGGGTTGGACACGTGGGAGGATTCGGATTAGTAGTCGAGGCTTTAAAGGAAATGAAATCGAGAATGTCCTGTTCGGGAGGGATGTCGTTAGATTGGATCGAACAAAGGAAGAGTTCGGGGTGATCGATCTCCTCGTCCTCTTGGACGGCCGTCGCAATTTTGTTAGACTCTTCGTCAGATTCTCCGGGGGCGTACATCTTTACCTCGGACGGTGGTTCCGGTGTGTCGAGGCTTCCGGGTGGTAACAGACCCTTCTCCACCAAGCGTGATACCACGCTCTTCTTCGACTGCTTCTTTATCACCACTCTGTAGGGTTCACCTTCTCCGTCGTCTTTGCGCGGTTTAGGCTTTGGTACTGGCCGATCGGGTTTCTTCAAAAACGTTGAAACGTGATGACGCTCCTCGATGTCCGGTGGTGGAGCTGTTGCAATGTGCTGAAGTTCCTCCAAAACCTTCGAACTTTTCAATGCCGTTGCCCTTGGCCTTAGCTTCTTGAAGTTTACCCTATCGATTTGAGCATACCGATCTTTCCTTATATAGGTACACGAACCGTCTCTTAATACAAATATTTTAACGATTTATCCAAAGAACATAATTTACCCTAAAACTCCTTGCTCGGCAAGCAATTCCTCCTCTTCGAGAATCAATTGAGCGATCTCCTCGTCGGTTAGATTCTGATTTGGAATAACCTCGCTGTTGGCGTCCTTCGGTTTCTCCGGCAATTCCTCCAACTTCTCCTCCGGAGTCGGCAAACGTTCGATCGTGACCTCGCGCTGCTCGAGCACCGTCTCCTCCGATAGGATTTTCTCCGGGAAAACTGGCGGCAAATCTGCGAGCTGAGATAGAAGAATTTAACGCTCCACCCGTTCCGAGGAATCGGATTTAAGCGTGAATTTTCTGATTTGCGAATGCTCTTTTTTTTCTTTCTTTTTAGTTCTAATGAAATAAATTGACGCGACGAGTGGACTCACCGGGATATTGTATGGGACGATATTTTCGTCGGGTATCGCCTCGAGTGCCTTGCGAGCCTCTTCCTCTCTACAACGAAGAAAACGTATAGAAATATCGTGCTCGGCCTTATTAAGATTCCACGTCTTTCCACTCACAGCTAAACGAGGGCTGTTCGGTCTTCCTCTCTTTTTCTTTTTTTTCTTTAAAATATGACTTTAACGTGGCACGGCTGATATTAAACTTTGTTTATCCCTTCTCGTGCGATCCCGAGCGTGAACGAAAGGGTAATGAAGAATCGGCAGAGAAGGAGGGGTGGAGCGAGCGCGGTATAATGCGCCAGTAATAAAATCGCCAGCGACCAATGATAAACAGATTTCATTCTGGGTCACCTATTTATAAGTAGTTGCAATACATTGCCACACGTAGGCTCTTCTCATACGCGCCGGGATATTTTGGCTATGTCGCATTATATATAAAGCTGCGGAGAGTGACACGCGAGCGTGTACTTTGACTCGCCTTTCCCTAACTTGTGTCCTACGATAATAGATTTTATAATATGTTAATCTATGGACGCAACGTCGATTGCTATTTCATCGATGACCGGGAAGGCTAGTTCTTGTACCGTGGATTAAAGGTGAGACAGATCAAAATTTTACATTCGACACTTATTGAATTTTGTAAAGCGAATCACGATGAATCGAAACGCATGGAGAAGTCCCGAAAGAGATACTTGCCTTTGTACACCAAGAACGAAATTGTTGCCTGCCAGTTTGAGAGCCTCGTGTGCCTGTCCATGCGTCAGACTGCTAACTGGTTCATCGTTCAATCTCACCACAATATCGCCTACTTTTATACCCATACATTCTGCGAGGCTCCCTTCGTTAACCTGCAAATGTAACAGACAGAATTTGTGACGGGTCAAATTCGCGTAAATTGACAACCGATAAGAATATATGGGTCGTATAGGTACGCGAACGGTCTTTTCTTGAACTCTTATTAATGTTGCGCTTATGCACCGTGGACAGTGCATAAACTTGGCACGACGTTTGAAAGAAGGTGAAACACCTAGGCCGCAACCGATTGAGTTTGAAGATTTGATTGATTTAAATTTTGCATCTTAAACTTAATTGTAAATGTAACATACGTACTTTGATGACGGTCAGAGGCTGAGGAAAATCGCTGCCACCCGCTAGTCGAAAGCCCCATGGTGTGTTGTCGAATTTTGTAAATTTTATGTTAACCGCCATGCTGCTCTACATCTGAAATGACGTTTCGATAATAGATTATTACCTATTTAGAAATTATTAGGTTTACAAATGAGTAATCCAAACTTTTTTAAACAGTTAAAAAGTTTATATAAATATCATTTGATTCTCCCGCCCTTTTTCTCTTATATTGAGTTGACATATAGCTACAATAAATGACGATCGATTTGTCGTTAAACAAAACGTAACCATAAAAAACATTCAGTTGACAACGGATAACGTGCATTTCCGACATTGTATTCTTTACGAATTACAACAAGGAAAAACTGCTAAACAAGCACATGAATCGAATTGTTCTTTTTTGGGCAAGGGTTTTGTGTCCTAGGATGTACGTGCATTTTGATTTAAGTGATTAGAACCGGAGATGTGAGTCTGATTGGCGAATCACGACCTGGAGGCCCTCGAAAGTGCAACAATAATAATTTGGAATAATTGCTTATTAAAAATTCGACGAAAACACAAAAGAATCTTTTTGAACTGTTAAGAGTAACGCAGTAAACTATTTTAAAACATTTACACGAAATTCGAATTTCAATGAAAAATTTGGATTATTCATTTGTACACCTAATATATTTCGCGAAAGTCACAAATGACGTTCAATGAATGGTTAGCGAACGTACGAGATCGACTATGATTTACTTTTTCTACAAAAGCATATGTAACTCAATTATGTAACACACGCTGGAATCAATGAAGTCGCGAAACGTATCGTTACGTGCCAGCTGATCCGACAGAAACGAGGCCGTATCAATTTTATTTTCTTCATCTTGCATCTCACTCCGACCATTTAAATAACTCTTTAAACTTAAAATGTCCGAGGTAAATTATTTGATACCGTTCAGACAAGATTCTAAAAAAAAAAAAAGAAATCGTGCGAGGGAACGTGGGACACTATTTTTAATCCGCGGTATTTCTTCTCTCTTTTTCTCTATCATGAGAGCATGGCTCGTAGGAGGAACGAGAGATATAAGTGCGAACAGGTTCTTGGATTTCTTCTCACTTACGCATGGCACCTGTTATCTGAAATTTACGTCGAACCGATTTATAATACAACAGTGGAAGGATTAGGCTCGATATGCTATTTTAGAAGAGAAGCTAATAAAAACGAAGATAATTCTATCGACGAAACCGCGAGTATCTAATCGTTTCGACGTAAAAATTTGTCTGTCGTCGTGTGTCATCATATGCTCTGTGCTTTTTTTTTGCTTATCACGTTGGTTGGGCGCAAATAAGAAATGACTGGCCGACCTTTCGTCGATTGGCTCGATGAATTCGTCTGGTGTACGCGGAAGTAGCTGTCGTGGGCATGCGCGAATACGGTAATCATTAGCGTATGCGTAGGATAAATAAGACATGTGCGACAAGTGCTATGATTATTCTCATTACGCGAAACGTTTCATCGTGTAACTATACTTGTACTGTATAACCTTTGCGAATCTTCTAAATAAATTATCTAATCACAATTGTTGGACTGTTTTCTTTACCCCTCACTCCTTATCATGTTACTTCCTCTCGCTCTGAATTTAATTCATCGTTGCTACGTAATGAAGACAAAAACGCATTTACTATATTACTCGAAGAGAACAGCGGCTAGGTTGAAAGCTATTTTCCGTTCCGAGTCAACAGACCCTACTTCCGCCAACAATTATTCTCCTTCCGATACCTTCGTAAATCTTAAACACGAGCGTTCGAACCGTTATTCCCTTTGAACGATCATGTTTAGAGCGCACGATATCTTAGAAATCTCTCACAGCATCCAGAGTCAACGAGAGATTGCGTGTAGAGTGAATCCGATTCCTTCTCCTTTACCTCACGTAAATACACGCGATATTACCTGCCACACGTGAGTTATCGTTGCTTTGATATGATCTACGAGCGAAACAAAGAGGAGGGGGTGGGGATAGTAATAGAGATCTAGAGAATGAGTACTTGCCAGTAAAGAAAAGAAATAGAGTGCGAGCGTAAGCACACTGACAAGATGAAACAAGTTGGTCACTGCATTCGAAGACAACTGGAGCCGTGAAACCGAAGAAACAAACAAGTTCGATTTTGGTGTCTAGCGGAAAGAAAAGCGACTCAACGCAATTCAACTTAATTCGACTCGGCTCGACTCGGTTCGACTCGGCTCGACTTAACTCGACTTAACTCGACTCGGTTCGACTTAACTCGACTCAACTCGACTCAACGTTACGCGCCCGGGCAACGGCCCGGCTCGAGCAGTCCACCGAAACGGTGTCACGACGGGCTTTGCCAAAAGGCACGATCACCAACGGTCGACTTACAAGACGCAAATACACGGCTCCTCCGTGTCCCGTCGTGCTTTCCGAAGGCTCAATCTATTTACTGATCGATCTATTTAGATTGGAGCCTCGATTTCCGCGACAAGTTACGCGCTGTGACGACTTCGGTAACGCGCCTTATATTTCTTTCTCTTCTTCGATTTTCTACTTTTCGATCTTTCTTCCTTCTATTTTTCCTTCGTCCTTCTTCTTCTTCTTCTACCTCTCGACCTCTTCTTCCTCTTTCACCTCTTCTTTTTGTACTCTCCCGCCACCTTCCCTCTTTCTCTTTCTCGTTACTCTCTCTCTCTCTCTCGCCTCTTTCTCTGCTTCGACGAGCGCTTGTGCGTAAAAATTCCTCTCGAGCGCGTAGACAAGATGAGACGAGAGAGACCGTCCTCTTGTCGATTCTAATGAAGGTTCGATCTGCTGCCCGAGTATATTTATGAGCGTGGATGAGAGTAGGGGTACGTGAAATATATTTGTAATGAGAGAGAAGAGGTGGGGTAGGTATATGACTTTTTAAGCTTATCACAGACCATTGTTATGCGAAGGTACATAATACAATAGGATAACGGAAGGGACTTTTTAAATATTTTATCTTCGCCGCCGAAAGGATATCGATCTGTACACAATGTTTTTTTTTTTATTTAATGTTGTTGCTTTCGGAATACATATCATTTAATATAAGATGTACAAAGACATGGTCACAGCCATATATTGCCTGCAGGACTCCTCTGAAGCCTGCGTATTTTTTTTTTTTTTACCTAACCGACATAAGGTACTGAGAAATACGTACTTAGCAATGTAGTTTCAGTCATAAGACATTTTTCACTTTCTTCGAGAAAAAGAAAGGCTTTCACATGCTGCCAAATATTTTGCGACCTCTCGTTACCGACAACGAGACGACGACGACACTTAAAACGAAGAAGACTAGTCCGAATAAGGCGGTCAGAGCTCTACACCATTGCCGTTTCCTTTTCGCTTTCGCGATTGCTCGACCCAAGCGTTCCGCTCGCGTCACGTCCAATGTGAAGTCCAAATCACCGATGAATCCTCTTGTATTATGGTGATTCCAGGTACTTTTCGTCGACGGCACGACTATCCCTTCGTTCGATGAACCACCGTCACTGCACTCCAGCTGCTGAAACAATGGTCTTTACGCGTTGGTTACATCGACATTGTGCGCGATAGTTGTTATGCAAAAACAGGTGTAACTGGACACCGGAGTGAGATGCTAACTGACTTTGACACCGACTTTATTTCGAAAGAAAGTAACATGTCCGTGTTAAGTTTAGAATTACTGACGTTGCTATGGAAAAGTAATCGTAAAAACATTGATGTGATATATGACTATAAGAGCATGTCTTTTTTTATACATATACACCCCCGTTTTGGAAAGTATACTAATACGCTTTAAAAATTAATGTTTGTATATTTCTTCGTTAAACTGTTTTCAATATTACGACGAGTACTATACGATATATGTATATTTTCTTTATAATGAAATAAGAAAAAATTTTCTAATACCATAACGAATTTTATCTTCATACATTTAAGAATTAAGTTAATCGTAGACATAAAATAAATAAAAATGATCAAAAGAATTTAAAAAGATGAAATGTAACAAAAATTCAAATCCAAGCTTCGATACGCGGAAGCGTACAGAACGATTCTGAAAAACAACGATACAGCAGTAAATTTCTAAAAATCAGAACGTCTACAGTGCGGCAGGACTGCATGACACCAAAGAAATTGGTAAAAAATCATGTAATTTCTTCCAAACAATTAAAATATGTCATAAATTTGCCATAATTGCCTTCCTATTCGAAAGAGCGATTTTGTTACATTCTGTTAATCAATACCTGTCAATTATTTACTAAATTAAACCTATTCGGTAGTAGAAAACTAGATTTTCCAAGTTTATCAGCATACTTTTCGTGGCTAACACGATATTGTAACCAATACAAACTCACCATCGTGTATTCTGATTCACCGGAAACAAGACCATTTCGGTTCTGTTTCAAACTATCTAGTCCAACGATCGCCTGTTTTTCATTATCTCCGATATAAATGCTCCCACAAGTATTTTGCTCCCTTCTAGATTGCTTAGTCGTCCCTTTAAAGCATTTACAGGTACACAAACCCATTGGTTTTTGAGAATGAATCTCCGCATTGGTAGGCGTCTTCTTTATCGATCCCTGGGCCGTTCCCCCCTGTCTCGATTGTTGTGCCAAGATTCTGCGAGAGGGATCGCAGGTACATCGTGATGTGGATGACCAAGACGAATTGTGAAATCTACGCACGCTACCGTAGAGTTTCGAGTTCACCGGATTAACTCCTGTCGACGACGAGGAGGTCGAGAGTTTCGTGCGACTTTGTAACGACGATGTATCCTTTCCAGTCGACTGCGACGAATTTTTGCTACTCAATATCGAGAACGCGTTTTTCCCACAGTTCAACCACGCTGGATTCTGTCGCACGTACTCGTAAATGCTGCTTCTTCTCAGATCTATTCCTTGAGCAACAGTCCTAGATATATTGTGTAAAATCTCTTCCGGTGTCATCGTCGTTTCACCTTCTATCACGGAGTTTAAAGTCCTTGATAATTCTAGAAGTATCTCTTGTGCCGATGTCACCGTCGATGGGCCACAATTCCAATCGCAATACGAGTATGCGTACGTACAGCCACAGTTACAACACGCGTAAACTCCTATTGGATTCAAACGGGTTTGAGTTAAGTATAATCGTGCATGGATTGTAACTAGTTGATTTTGAACATATTTTATCTTACACATTTGTGCTTACTACTTACTGTCGTACTCGGTTTTACCGTCATCTCGAATATAAAGTTCTCGCGGAACACTAGCGAAAGCCGATGGCCAGATAGGACGTGGAATCGCTTCACCTTCGTGTATAACCGCGAGGCCACCTCCGTTTAGCTGATCCTTCATAGTCTGCGAAGCGGTTGCTCGAAAAATGGCTTGGCCAGGTCCAGTAGTCGCATAACATGAGTAGGAGCCAGCTGATAAAGGTGGCGAGTGGCTCGAGTAGCCCGAACTGGTCGAAGTTCTGTAACATCGTTTTGGATTGTTTCGTGTGGTCGTCGTCGTCGTCGTCGACGAACCGGCTACTAATCTTGATACTTCGGCATCCACCGAATCAGGTTCTACCCTGAAACAGAATAAGAAAGCTATAGGGTGGTCTATATGCATTTCCAAACCAGAAACAAATCAAAATTTTTAGTTAAAAAATAATATTAGTACATCCTTACCATTCCACTTCGCGTAGATCGTTTCTTGGTACTGAATAAATACTATCAGAGTGGCAGGCGTACCGATCGTTCGGTAATTGCAGGGATGAAAGAACGCCGTTTGTACTAATCCGGTTCCCAGTTGAAACTGTCAAGGCCGTTGCGATTGCGGCACTGTTACGGACTTTCTCGCGTTCGAGCATCCCCTGATACGGTCCAACAATTTAACCTGAAAGAGTTAAACAACTCGTTACAAGATGAATTAATAATTCATTCCTGTAGGCTAACGCAAAATTGGTATAGATGAAATAAAGGACTCAGCGACGATAAAACGCGAGACGTTAAACATCATGGAGTGAAGTTTTAAAGATCAATGGTACCCACACAACAAAAAAGATCCATTAAATTCGCGTATAGGACAAACAAATGATCCAACTAGTTAAACCGTTGCAAAAGAAAGGAACGTTTTATTTAACCCTAGATTACTAAACTATCCTGCGGGTGACGTTGTTACTAAACATTCATAAAATATACGACATGGAAATAAAACGGAAATAAATAAGAGAATCACAAATTTTAATTATTTTAGAAGTTACAGTTACGTTCTTTGGGTTTAAGAGCTCACATAATAATGAAAATAGTATATATAAAAAAAACACAAATGACAGCGCGTGGCACACTGTCGAAACTAATTAGGAAGGTACTGTGCCGTCGTAATTTATACGATAGTTTAGTAATCTAGGGTTAATAGATACGAGTCTTTATAAGAAATTGATAATCTACTGCCTAGAGAAGTTTAGGGGTGAATTTTTTGAAACTAATTTCAAAAGTTTTCATGAAAGAAAGCTTTCAAAAAATTTCATGAAAATCGAGAGGTCGTACCCCGATGGTTCGTGGCCGATGACGATGCTACCGCATGGGTTGGATGCTGGTTCGTCCAGGGCGAGTAACCACCGCGGCATGCTCTTTTATAACGACCTACCGTCGTCCGCGTTCCGCAGGATTCTTCTCTCTTCTATCATCACCGACATGGTAACATTTTCTCTTTCTCCCTTTCGTCTTAGCAGCACGATCTTCCTGAATATAAAAGGAAAAATCGTATAAAATTAATAAGAAACGGTAAAGGACAAATTTCGAGACGTTTTCATGCGAGACGAATCGTTCGGTTAACACATTTTGCGCGGAAAGCGACTAAAGTCGTTTTGCGCGGATTTTATTGATGGATTATTGTTATCGATAGGTTTTTGTGATGTTCTTACAATAAAATCGGATAGACATGCGTTGCAAAAATACAAAAGAATGAATTCCTATGCATTCGTAAGACTTCGGCGGCAAAGTGCCCGCGCAAAATGTGTTAAGGGTGACAGAGAAACAAAGATACAGAAAGAGTGGGAAATACCTTGAAAAAAAAATGTGCTCAATAATTGCTAAAATTACTTAGGAATAATTTTGCTATGACCGTGCAACAAAAGAAAACGTGAACGTTTTAAGATATTATCTATGAGAGTCCATAATCTACCGCGATCTTCTCGTGGTTACGAACGAAGTAGACACCGAGACAAAGCTTTTTGGTCGTGGTACGATTGTTGATGTTCGAAAGAGAGAGGTCATTGCTGCTGTCTGTCGGCTGAAAATAATTTACCACGCGTATTTATAGCTTCCTTAACCTCATAATGATCGAGTCACCAAACGATGACTCGCGTCACGTGTTTCGTGGCCTATCATAAAAGAGCGGTAGCATCGATGCATTTTCACTAAAAGACATTACGTATTTACCTACTTACATACATACATATGTACGTTTCACCGGCATCGCGCCGCACGTCGATTCGATCCTTCAACATCACTGACACGAACAACTTTTACGTGATCGGAACACGTTTTCCCGAGCAAGAGAAAAACGACGCGCGACTTTGCTCCCGATGTAAATCTTAATAATTTATCAAGATAAAATTTCTCCGTCGATCACATAAATGAAGAATTTGTAATAAAATTTCAATACGACTGCGAGTCTCGAATACTCAATACGCTTACGTAGTTTGGCTCCGTTGTTGAAAAATGTCAACGCAGAGTAGTCACTCGTATATAAGCCGGTTTTCCATGCGGCTCCCGTTACGGGCAATTATTTTTCTTTCTGCGTGCAATGGGTACACGTATCGATGGTCAACGTATATATCGATACTCTCAGTCAACTTTTATACAGAGACGAGCTTTATCCAAAACAATTGTTATCTAAAGCATCTACATCACGACAATGAGAACGATTGACATTTATGAATACTGCGAACAATAGCACAGAGTTGCAACTTCTAAACGATCGTTGGAAACGCACAAAGCCAATCGTTTTTCTAGAACCTATCTATGCAGCAATTACTTATTCTCCAGCTGACGTTTAATAATCAATCATAGTAGTAGGTATCGCGGATATCGTAATGCTGTGTTTAAGTCACGTTAGTTCCGCTTCAAGGAGCAAACGCTTCTTAGAATTAATAAAAATTCGAAGAACGATCTTCCTTTGCAGTACGTGCAAGATATATTCTCAAGACTTTCGCGATCACGTTAACGAGCACAGCTCTAGAAGAAAATTACGTAGACGCACGTAGAGCCACGATTTGTGATCGATGATATACCCGGATTCCAACGAGTCCGCTCCTACCGGTCTTTGCCTCCACCCCCTCCCTCGTTTCCTCCAATAGCACCGCTACCTCCTTCGCTCCTCTTTTGTCTTGGCTGCATCGTGGGTGTTGTAAGAGCTCTCACGGCGCATCCTTTCGCATCGTGACATGGTAAGTGAACGATGGAGATTATCGTATACTCAACTCCACTATCCCTGCTTCTTCTCCCTTCTCTATCCATCTATCCATCCCTCTGTTCCTCTATCTATCTATCCGTCATACGCGTATTTTGTAACAGGCTTTTAAGAAGGTGGTATAAATTGATTGCAAAGTCGTGTTACGATACAGCCAATACGATTTTATAAGACAGGGATAAGATTGAGTATCGCTCGTCGTCCTCCTTTGTAAGAGTCAATTTATAGGGTAAAACGAGGTGTAACTGGCAACGTTCAGAAACTAGCCACTAGGTACTTCTGCTGCTTGGATTAAGTTTCTATGAATTTTTGTGATGTACTTTGATCTCTTAGTGTTCAAATGATACTTGTATAACGTGGCCAATTACTAGTTTAAAGACTGTCAGTAATTAAATTGTGCGACCAGTTACTACAAGAGTACTGTTATTTTTCAAACAATTAAAATTTATATACCCAATATTGTTTTGTTTTACTTAATAATAATTCAAATCTATAAAAGAGGATTTATTTTATACATAGGTATTACAAAAACATTAATATTGTGAACTAGCCAGAGGGCTAAAGTAGCCAGTTACTGGGAGGTTTACCCTATATCCTCTTCCTTCGCTAAATTAAAATATCTATCCAATATTCCCAATTTCGGTGACTCCACGAATAGCGAATAATTAACGACGATCTAATCGATCATGCTATCGGTTAGTCACGTTTCATCAAATAAATTCGGAGGTGAAAATGAAATCGCCATCGATCGCGAAAGTATTAGAAGAGGAACGTTAGTTGCCGTTGTCTACGTGCAGGTATTTCTCGTTGTGTAAATTTATGTCATCAAAGTCCAACCAAAGGGAGAGTATCTTTCACTGGCAGATGATCCGCGATTCAAGGTCGCTTTCACATTCGTCATGTTCACGCAAGAAATTGGACAGCGTGAAGGTCCGCTCGCGCGTTACGTTATCCGGGACGTTCCATATATGCTGACACGAATACAAAATATCGCCTCCTTTTTTTTTAATGGTTTTACACGCAGACGAACGAAAGCTCGAAGGTGCCTCCAAATCGACTATGATCCACAGTTTCCACCTATGACCAAAGAGATCGATCGTGAGTCGAACTCGTGTAAAATAATTTTTTAAAGACATCGTTAATGATAGCATATCCCGAGCAAAGTTTCATCGCTTCGATAACGAATATATTTCAACGAGTTTATCGTAAATTGCAGCGTGGGAAGTCGCAAAAGTCACACGATCTCGCAGCTCGGTATGTAAATACATTTATGGTGAAATTCCAAGGCAAGTAACGCAACGACGAAACTCCTCACCATCGTGCGACGGTCTGTCTCCATTCTACACACGGTAAAGTACTTCATTATTTTACTTCGGTCTTTGAGAAAAATCACCTCTACCAGCGCATTCTAACGCGTTCATAGCAAGAATATAAATCAAGATACGTCGATCCCACGCCTCGAAGAGGATTACGCCGGAGTATACGCGCGCGCGCCGTCCTCACTCATTCGCGCGGCTCCGGCTTCTTTTTATCTTCTCGGCAGCAGAAAATTTTCGACCTCGTAACGCTTTCTTTAATGGCCCAGATAAACACAAACCCAATACATCGTTCTTCCGTAAATTTCGCGGACTAGTTTCGCGATCGATCGATCGTCAGAGTTACGATTCATTTCAATCGCGAGTATCTATACTTGATTATACGATAAAGATAACGAGAGTAACGAACCTCTCCGAAAAAGGATAATCCCTTCGGAAATTCGAACAAGAATTAAAGTTACTTACGACACTCTTTGATGAATAGGTATTGTACAATAGAGATGTAGGAGTATAAGCTAACGGTGCATAATCCAATTAGCTAGTAGCATGGATCAACGTACACGCTATAGAGAGTGATACTCGGCATTCCACTACTGCCAGCCGGCCACTTTCACGTCGGCACCGGCACAAGCTCGTACCCAGAGTTTTACGTATTACATACGGTGCACTCTGGAATGTCGATCAGCGTTACAAAAGCCGTTGCGATCGTGCGGGAGACGCACGAGTTTTTTTATCGATGTTTCGATCGAACGCCGGGAGAAGGACCTTTCTTGAGAGAAAAAAGAAGAGAGAAAGATTCTTTAAGATTTCTTGTCCTCGTTTCCTACAATTCGGTTGGATTTCAAATACGAGTATCGAGTTTTTATCGATCGATTCGTTAGTGAAATCTGGGTTAGAATCTGTGAGATAGAACAGCAGTTAGAATATGATATGTTACTTATATCATCGTTAACCTTTACAATCCGCGTTCCATGCACGAAGCGTAAAAAATCGAGTGTTATTACATCCATAGTAATTGTTCTTACGAGTGTTAAATAAAATGAGTCTATGCTTATGTTTCGTTATAGAAGCGGAGAGTGCGAAAGAGAATACCTACGCGCGGTCGAAGGTATCGGGTATCGATATGTAGGCGCGAAGAAGTCTTATGGGAAGATCGCAAAATGGTTCCACGAAACGGAGTCGCGAAAAATATTTGACTCGAGGACTTTCACTCGAGCAGTAACGTCACGAGAAAACACGTCGCCCTGTTTTGTAGCTGTAAAAGAGCGATATCTTTTATAGCTTTCTTCTCTATCCTTTCTTTCTTTCTTCTTACCTTCGTAAACTCAAACAAGAGATCGAGAAAGAGAGAGAATTTGCCTCGAGCTACTGACGCCGCTGCTGGACCCGAAAAGATACACGCGACCGCTTTCACGGACATCGAAAGTCTGACGCGCGACAGTGATTTCTAATCGATCGTTCTCTAATCGTCGTACACCTCCCGTTTGTATCGCAAGATTTCCATTCAGACTCTTTTTTTCCTAATCTCGACCGTAGCTATAAATCTTACACTACAGGAAAAAAAAAAAATTCCGATATGTCAGTCGGACGAAAGTCAATGCACGGATTTTCTTTCGTTTGGAGAAAGTACAAAAATGAACACGCCTCAAGTTCGAGTCATCGATTACGTCAGTATAACGTTAAGAATAGATCTTTCTTCGTGGTAGTAGTAGTTACGCTTTTATATACAGTACAACGCTACGTGCTTCGTGATTCAAAAATATGACTTGTCGTCATCGAGCTAGCACATCAATCTAACGAATCGATCGTCGATAACTTTTTCCCTAAAAACGAGACGTGTGACTCGGATTCTAACCATGGCATACGATAGAGCAGCCTTTTTTTATCAAGAATCATCATACCTATATCGAAATGAAGATTTGTTTTTACGTAGGAACACAAAATATTTGTACAAATCAGGCGGAGATAAACGGGTTTCAGATTCGTTTTTAGTACCTCAAAATCTATGAGAATTACTTAGTGGCTATAGAAAATGAAAAGAAGAAGTTAAAACTTGTTGGACGGTGTTATTTTCGCATTCGTATTAAGGTGAAACTCGAAAGTGAATTCGGGAACGTGTCCCATTCCTTGATATACCTTCCTATATGTAACGTACTAATAATTGTAGAAAGCGCACTGTTAGGTTTATACGCGTTGAGCCTCACGTATCCCGGAGATGACATACGTATGTTGTTCACACTTGGTGACTAATCTAATCGTAGAAAGCGTCAACCACAACGATCGATATTTTGACACAGACATATATACCTATATGAACGTCGAACGATATTTTCGAATAAACGTCGCAAAGACACGGGACTTCTGATTGTGCCTATCATTTCTCGAAATTCAACGAACATCATGTCGACTACTTTCTAACCGCGAACGACGAATCACGCACAATTATAACATTATCCATCCTTGACGGTTCAATAGCCGGAAGTAAAAATCAGTTTTCTAAACGGTTATTTATTGCCAATATGGCAGAACGTAACGGAAGACGGAACGTAACTTCTTCCGACTATTTTACAACATGGAACATACACGGCTGATTACAATAGATCGCTCGAAAGTCTACCTTTGTGAAAAGCTTCCTTGTTTACGGAACTTCTGATTTAACGAGTTCGAATTACACGATTTTTCTTTCTTTCCTACGTTGTTTACTATCTTGGAGTTATACAACTCATTTTTGGATTTTGGAATATCATTTTTTTAATTTTTATCCCTAGTGTTTCGTTAAAACGGGTGGTTGCAGTTAGATGGTTGACCAGCACATTACGCAAGACCAGCGAAAATTTGGTTGCACGAACATTACCCTCAAAGGTCGATGGATTAATAGAAATAGATAAGTAATTTGCTATGTCATGAACAGCAAAAAGAGGAAAATGAGTGTATATGTAATGAGGGAAATTGTCGACGATGAGAAAAATCGAGAGAAGTACCCGAAAGAAGGTATGTACGTTGAATGACCCTGTTTGTTCGACTCGCAAAGGCGGAATGTCAGAAGAAGTTCCATTGATCGTAAGATGCCGTTATAATAACCCCGTCCTTCGACTCCTAACGTACCACTACGTATTCATGACAATGTATGCAGATATTCGTGATTTCACAACCCTGCGACGCGACGACGTCACGGTGTCGCCAAGGGTCGAGAAGAAATTTCGACGATGCCAACGTATCGTCTCGAAAATTGATCATATTTTCCAAGATCGGAGTCCCTTCGATCGTGTCCTTCAAATGTGTCCTCTTCTTATCGCACAACGCTTCGTACGTTCTTTCACTTTCTCCATCTTCCCCACCTCCCTCTCACTCATCCCTCCCCCTTTCCCTTTCTCTTACATTTAGATTTATACGCGCGACCTTGTGCAATGGCTCATCCGGTGAAATTAAAAGCCGCAACTTCGTTGTGCCTTTAGAATGGTAAGTTATAATAACGAGGAACGATTACTCGATGATACGAGCGAGAGAATCTATGTATCTCAACCTCCTCTATAGTATACAGTGATACATTAATATTCGGACACCCTATGGAGTAGAATAACTTTTTTATACTTGAACCAAACAATTTGAATTTGTTATCTGAGCTTATAATAAAAATTTAATAATTGCCTTTTGTAGATTTAGGAAAGATGTTTTTTATCCAAATCAGATAAAAAAGTTGGAAAAATTACTTTCTTTGTAATTTCTGAAATTTCATTTTATTTTTAAATAAATAAAACAGGATTTGATAAATTAATCCTTATACTTTATTGCAAAAATTAAAATTGTTTAGTTCAATTATAAAAAAGTTATTCTGCTTTATAGGGTGTCCGAATATTAATGCGAGTCACTGTATGTAGGTATGCGCAATCCACGGTTTTAACCCGTGGCTAGAAATAGCATGAACATAGGACGACCAGAAGTAGAAAACTAGAACCTGGAAGAAGAAACGAAATGAAACGTTACTTAATAGCGGAGAAAAACCTGCTCGGAGTTTGATGAGGAAAAAGCCAAGTTACGGCATACTCCGGTTCTATCGATAAGTGGCATCCGTGTCTCCTTGCCGATGTCACGCACGAAAAGTCTCGATCGAAGAAACGGCGCACGGAGAGTCGTTCTTTTCCGTCAATCGTTCGCGGTCCACTTCTAAAACGAGTTAGAAATGGCAAAGCGATGTACGAGGAATCTTTCCAATATATTTCCGTGTAATCGCATGAAATTTAGAGAGAAAATGAGAGAGTCCGAACTTTCAGTGTGACAACAGTCTGGTTTTGCAGTGATTACTTTTAACTTCTATGCATAGCAAACTAAAATTCTTAGAAAGTAGTTCATATTCCAAAAACTTTTTTCTGCACGAATTGCAAATCAATTTTGACCACAACCTTCGCAATTTCGCTGTTTAGTTTCATAAATTATCGTGCTCACCGAACCCCGAAAGTTCTATGTCTGTAGGCGGAACGAAAGGCAGAGCCATGAGAACGGAGATACTTTCGTTCGGTAGATCTTCCCATTATAATTGAATGAGTTGACTAGTCATGAGTATGATTTGCACATTGTCACTGCTTTCGAACAGAATAAATAACATTTAGATAGTAGAAGGATATGTTGTAAAATAATATTCCGTCTCCATTCTCATTGACCTCATACCTGGCTACCCCTGTTCTATACAGATAACTTAAATGTGTCTCCGGTATTAGGATCAAAAGCTGCAATAGAAATCTATTATTTGATCTATTAATGAATGGATAAGAATCAGGGGACGAATATGACCCTTTAGCCGCATAAAAATGAATGTGGTCACGGTATAGAATTTCGCTTTGATAATTCAACGCAGAATTGCCGCTTTCTTTTAAAATGACCTTACCGCTTGCTAAATTTGATAGCCGTTCATAATATGCTAAGATTTTCTTAAGAATAATATTTTGCCTTCCATAAAAACGTCCAGATCCATGCCTCGACTATATCCTACTCTAATTTTTAAATTATTCTTGGATTAAAAATCAACAGGTCGACAGGGTAATGTTTTGTTTTTTACACCACTCTCAATTTGTTCGTTCTTCTTCAAAAACTATTCGCAATCGGTTACACTCAATAAAACTGATGTAAGCGATAAACCGGCCAGCTCGTGTTTTACCATAAAAACATTGGCTCTTTTCACCGATGGCAATTAAAAAATTAACCCGATAAACGGTTAAACGCTCTTCATTATTTTATAATTCTGTTTATTATTTGTCTGTAAATTTTAACGTCTTACATAAAAGTTATTAAATTTTGAAAAGCGCTAGTACCAGATAACAACTGTCAAAGAGAAATGTTGAGAAATCAGAAGATTTACTTACGCGATAAACTCTAAACAGAATTTACACAAAGTTTTACCGATAAATAAAAAAGTCCGACAGGTCCGATGTTATAAACAAAATAAGAAATGTACAAAATAACAGAGAATATGTAAATCAAGTGAATCTTGCCATACGAAAAAATGTTTCTAGCTGCCTGTCTACTTCCACAAATATGTACCTACCAACGACAGATTCCCTCGATAATCTTTCTTTCCTATATGGAGGAGGAGGCCGACAGCTCGGTAAACGAAAACTTTCACGCGCGTACCAGAACGCGTCCGTTACACTAACGAGATGCTGCACTCGCGATCTACCGAAAGAAACTGAAAGTTACGTTTCTTAGTAATGCGAACCTGGCCCACAAACGACCCGCGACTACCCGCGACTAGTTGCGTGCGCGCACGCTTGTTCGCTCGCTCCTACGCCACTCGACCTCGCCTTCTCGTACCATCATTGCAATGTCCTTTCCTACCTCCATGTTCTTTGCTCTTCTGTAAACAAAAACAATGATAATTAATTATTATTTGGAGATGTAAACGATTGATACTTTCAACGTAGAAAGACTCGAACCTTTTCCAACTCGATATTAATTTTTTTTCGTTTTCTTTATGTTTACAAAACTTAAATACCGATGAAAGTATTTTTATTGCTCGATCAGTCGATTGTTCTCCGCTTTGTACAATTTTCACCTTATCAATATTCTTTTTTATTATATTTTTCGAAATGTTTACCGTACCTTCGTATAGAATACACCGCACACATCGCACACTTAAAATATAAAATCAATATGAAATATGATTATGTTTGACATTTACCTATTGTTTTTTAATCTTCGAATATTTGCTGACTGAATCACTAACCACTATATTGGTTAAAATGAATGCCATAAGGATTTACACAATTACACCTTTTAACTCTTCCTTCATTTTTTTTATATCGTTTTTATATTCATTACATTTTCGTATTAGATAGTCTGTCCTTTGAATAACTTTACGATATTCCATCTTCACACCGTGGTATTTGCTTTTCTTAAATATGGTAATAATTAAAATTACAATTGTAAGAGAAAGACAAAATTATTACAATATGAGAATAAGACTACTACGTACGATATCATTGAGGCGTTCTAAAATTATGTTCAACTGCTCACTCTGTACACCTGCTGCTTTTCTCAATGAGCTTAGAGTGTTATCTAATGGCATAAAATGAAACGCTACCTCGGATGGTAATGGTTCTTGCAAAGATATAGATAGAGGTAGCTTGAAACCGCAAACTGTGCATTGTTCGGTAACTGTTATAACAAAACCGTATGTACGTTACAAATAATAATTTGACGAGTATTTAGAAATCCATCACCTGATAATTATTACCATCCTTGATGCAGTTATCACAAAATATATGTTTACATTGTGTAAATCTAAATGGTTTATTTGCCCGAGCGTTTGTGACCCAACATTTGTTACAAATATAATCCATTATTGCATTCAGTTCAAATAAAACGATCTTCTTCCTTGGACGGCGCTGTGCAAATGACAACAAAAGTGTCATGGCGGCTATGATTTGATTGGCTGTTACTAAACACATTATTTAAATTTCGCAAGCAATGCATTCTACTTTTATTCTTCATTCAAATTAATATAAAATTGGTTAACAAGTATTATATAATTTTATTCCTTTTTTTATTTTTCCTTAATAGTCATGACAAGAATTTACATATGTATGCATCGGTTTGTAGAAAACGTACAACTACTACATACTTGTTGGACTATCGATCTCTTGTTTTATGAATGAGAAATATACGCGACAAAGTAATTGTTATATTAAATTTTGTCTAGTTATATATTAATATCTATATATTACAATTTGATAATATATATAACGTTTGCGTGATGTTTGATGTACCATATGTTTTTTTATAGAATATCATAGTTAACCCCTTGCGGTTAAATGGCGAGTCTAGCTTCCCGTGAATTTTCTACACAAGTCCATATAATGACGAGCTACATTTGACTAAAATTATATTTTACACACACTCACGCGCGCGCACACACACACACACACACACATATATATACATATATATATTCAATGCATACGTTTTTGCTATAAAACCAAAGTGCAAGGGGTCATAGAAATGTAGTATTATTAATTTTTTTAACAAATAACTGGAATATAAATTATATTTCAAGGATCTCCAAAATAAAGAAATGTGTACGTTTTACAGATATAACAAATGAATACAATGTCAATAAATTACTTTCTTATTTAAAAGTGATGACAAACGGTTGTGAAACTTGTTGAAAATTTTAACGAAAAAGCGACAGTTTACTTTGAGAACCAGGCATTCGGCCGTGAGCATCTAGTAAACCAGCTTGAACATCTCCAATTGATGGAACTGATCTTATTTCTCCACGGGCAGCTACGCTTGGCGGTGATTTAAGTAACCGACGTGCTACTCTGTCGATGTCACTTTTTGTTATGGCTTCTGTAAAGTAGAAATGAACATAGAATATGTTATTTAACAATTTTCAAATAATCAACTTACCAATTGCCTGTATAAAATACTCTGGTTTCTTTCTAGAACCAGTTGCTAAGACTTGTCTTCCAATATCTTCAAATACGACAGGTCTTTGTTCCAAATTCATAAGTAACATAGATTGTAATTGTTTCTTTGCTCTCTGCAAAACGAAAAAAATTACAAACATTCAATATTTGTCACCATATCTGCAGGGTGGGGCACTTGAAACAGGTCACCTAAATAACTCGCTTGTTTGTGATGATAGAAAAAAATGTGTCATATTAAATTTACTAGGCTTCGAGGGACACATAATCAGATACCATTAATTTTTTGAATATGGAGGCATCAACGAGATATAAAGGTCAACTCTTTCTCACACACATAACATATATACATAACATTACATAAGTCTTACATCTAGTTCATTGTTTGAAATGTTGGTGGACATTGAAACCATTTCATGCACTAAAACTTCTACCATCTCCCTTATATGTGACGGCGTAGAAGAAGCATGAATACAAAACAGACCTGTATCAGTATATGCATGATTATATGCTGTTGCACTGTATAACCAATGATACCTACAACATATCTCTGTTAAACTACTTGTATTGTTTTCTACTTATTTTTGTTATACTTGCAATTTGTATGTAATATAATCTGTGTTACCTATTAAGAACATTAGTATACAAACGCGTATACATGCCCTTTCCAGGACCACCAGCACTGAAACTTCCACCACCTCCCATCATCATATTTAAAACACACATGGCAACAAAATCTGGATCTTGATGCGAGCAACCTTCTAAACCTATTACCACGTGTGATAATTCTGGTAAACCACTTGGCCCTGCATATATCGGTATACTACACTCTTCCTGTTTATATAAGTTAAAAGCAAAATTATTGAATCTTTAATATATATGTACAAAGTTCCATAATTCTAATGTAATGTCTTTAAACTTACCAATATATAGCCACCTGTATATTGAGCAATAGATTTATCAACTAAATTCTCAGTTTTATCAGATGATACAATATTCTCATCATCCCAGATAGGTTTTTGATCAACAAAGTACCTGCAATAAATGAATTGTATATAGTAATATACTTTTTTCATTTAAATGTAAAACATTACAGATACTGTTATTACTTTATTAAAAGAAAAAAACAATTAAATAAATTTGAAATAAGTCTCAACAGAATTCTTAGCTGTTCTATAGAAAAATAATTGAAAAACAGATTTTATGCAGTACTAAAACACATGCATAAGAAAGAAGAACGATCCAATAAACATTTATAGAAAGTAATATAACTTTTCTATGCTACATATCCAAATACGCACGAATAACTGAATTACTTTTCAACTGCTTTAACCAAGTCCTGATGATTAACACCAACACCAGCAATAACCATTCTACTTGGAACATAATGATGTTTAAGATAAGTGAACAAAATATTTCTGTCAATTTTTTCTATATTCTCCTCTGGACATATTTTTGGAAGACCTAGTGTATTGTCTCTGTAAGCAGCCTACATATAAAATATTTTTAATATTAAATTTGATATAAAATATATGACATATTATATGTACTATGAGGAATAATGATAAATATTTTACATACAGCATGAATCATGTCCATCAGTATAGGTTCCTGCTCAGGTCTTGTTAACAATGTTTCTAATTCAAAGCGAACCGTTTGCCTTGCTGCCGTCACCTATAGAAATGATAGAACTCTAAGTCTGTTACAATATTAATTCTTCCAAAATCAAAGCAAATACATAAAAAAATACAGCATCATATTGAACCCATAGAAGTATACATTAGAGATGAATACAAGATTTATAAATATACCTCTGCCTCTGTGATTTTTGGCCTCAGAACAATTTCACCTAATATATTTGTGACTGTATCTAAGCCTTGACATTCTGCTGATGCTGCATAAATGAATATATCTCTTGATGCTTGACAATCACATATACCTCCATGTTTTTCCAATGTAAGCATTATATCATCTTTGTTTTCAAAATGTTTGGTTGACTACAAAATTATTAAATAAAATTAAAACTCATTAAATTTTTCCTATTTAAATATTCTTATCATACTTACACTGAATGCTAACTTTTCAAGAAAATGAGAAATGCCGCTAGGATAGGCAACTTCATATCGAGGGCCAGAGTCTATAAGAACTAAATATATTTTTTATTATATTAGTAACATAAGTTAAAGAATGAAAAGTGTAAACAAAAATATTAAAGTATGCCAACAAGCTTTATATAAAACATACCACCAATTGTACAAAATTGACCAAAACGATTTTCTGAAGCAACACGCAGTCCATTTGATAAAACTGTGACTTTAGTTGTTTGATGCTCTTCTTTAGCCGTAGAGTAAATTGGCTTTGGTAAATTAGGTACGGGTTCTGTCAATGGGGGAAGTGGTGTAACAATTGGTTCTTTTGCACGAGATGAGAAGTCACAACTTTGCCAAAATGTCAAACATTCTGTTTGTACAGGACTAAAAAAAGAAACCATGTTTAATTTATTCAATTTGTTAAATAATGATCTTATATAAAAATCCATATGCATTAAAAACAGTATGTGTATAAATAAATATAAATACAAATACAAAAATACTCAAGGAATCATGATCGTTAGTAGCACTCCTAGTATTGTCTGATACACTACTAATACAATACATTACTAATATGTATGATAATTCCAGTTGGAAAAATGTGTACATTAAAATTCATTATGTATATCAGTTTATATTTCATATAACAATTGTTTAATATAAGTGTGACCCATTAATTGGAGAGATAAAGTAGCAAAAAGGTTAGGGCTCAAAAATTATGAGAATAATCTGCCTTGACATTATGTGTGAATTACCGTTTTTTAAGTACAGCAGATAATGGAATTTGTGGTAACCTAACCAACATTTTGATTTTATTATAAATTTGAATCACTTATTATTATTGTAATCCAAATGAAACAAACAAGTAAATTGAATTTCACAAATGTTATTTCACACCACTGCAAGCAACTCTGGTGGACACTCGGTGCTTTATTGGCTATGTGCGAAATGCATGGTGGGGCAGTCAAATCGATCGCAGCGCACACTGTGGCAAAAATATGAAACATATCGGGACTGTCAAATTTGAGGTTAAGTCACTGCAGTTTACTCAACCTAACCTACTTTATAAGGAACAACTCGTACGTGATAGAAATATATATTATGCACTTCTTAATCTTACAATTATTCTAAATAAAGTTAGCATTTAATTAGATACAACATTATATAAAAGTAGAAAACATGTCTGAAACGGATGCAATTAAGTCAAAAATAGCGTTTAAAAAGAAAGCACCAAAATGTTTAAGAAAACGTCAAGTATCAAGCGATGAGGAATCTAATGAACATGAAGAAATTTCTATTAGGTTTGTTTAAACATTTGTGTTTATATGCCAATCATATATGTTGAGTCAGTGTTACTTTTTAAAATGATGTGAAAAGAGAACCTCTGCTTTTTTCAGAGAAAAAGTAGAAGAAATGAAAATTATTCAAAAGTTACGAGAACGGCCAAGTGGTGTAAATGTTGTTGGATTAGCACTGGGAGAAAAAGTAGTACCTGATATAATGACAGTAAGATTCAGGGTTATATTAAATTAATATCAACATTTATATTTATACCAATTTTAATCTGTATAAATATATTTCAGTCAGATCCTTTCAATGTAAAATCTGGAGGAATGGTAAATATGTCTGCTTTAAAAAACACAAAGCTCAAACAAAATGATGCATATGATACTGGTATTGGTACACAATTCAATGCTGAAACTAATAAAAGGGATGAAGATGAAGAAATGTATGTATTTTATATTGATATCATCTTATATACATAATGTAATGACAATGTATTTGCTAGGGTCAAATATATAGAAGAGCAACTGTCAAAGCGTAAAAGTAAAAATAAAGATGAGACAGATTCCAATACAAATAATGATAAAGGGTCATATTGTTCACCCGAAGAAGCTGCGTTACAAGCTGTACCAGAACATCTCAGACAAAGTTCTGCTCACCGTAGTGAAGAAATGCTTTCAAATCAAATGCTCTCAGGTATTCCTGAAGTAGATCTTGGTATAGAGTAAGTAATTATTTTATGATTCTACAATTTGTGGAATATATATAAAATTATGCATTATTACATGGTCAATTTACCTTATATTCCAGAGCAAAGATTCGTAATATTGAAGCTACAGAAGAAGCAAAATTGAAATTACTTTGGGACAGACATAGAAAAAAAGATGGTCCATCACAGTTTGTACCAACAAATATGGCTGTCAATTTTGTACAACATAACAGATGTAAGTTTTTCATATATGGGTGAAATATATTAATAAATTTGATTCAAATACTAATATTTCTACTCTTATTACTTATTAGTTAATATTGAAGAAGCAGATTTTCAAAAGTCAAAACAAGATGCTGAGGATAAAAAGAAGGTTGTAACTCCTAAAGAAGATTTCAAAGGAAAACGAAAAGACAATGGTGAAAAAGCGACTGACGATTATCATTATGAAAGGTTTAAAAAACAGTTCAGAAGATTTTAAATATAATTTTAGAATATGATGTAATATGTATAGTTTTTGTAATATTTAGAATTATTTTCCATGAAAAAATTATATATTATATTATACATAAAAAGTGTATATTATATCAAAATGTATTCATTTCAAATTAATATAATGATTTATATCGTATAAGCACAGACGAGGCATAAAAATAGACGGGTCATCTTATGGAACTTTATATCCCATGTACTGAAATACCGATCGGACCGTGGAACAAAAATTTACATTGCATGTCCGGTCTATCTTATACCTTGTCTGCGCCAGTGGTGCATAGTGAAGTAACCCAGGATGTAGACACTCCTTACCCCCACCACCTTGGCAATTTAACGTAGTCCCCGCAGTTCACGCGCATTGTGGAAAATAATGAACTGGAGGGCAGCATTAACGAACGCAAAGCTGCCAACCGTGTTTATTGCTTCTGTTCGTATAGTAACTAGCCTGCCGAGGTCGAGATCCCCGAGTAGAAGTGTAGTCCCCGAGAACGACTGCAGTCCCCGCTAGCCCCTTAAACCTGTTAACCCGTTAGCCTTTTAAACCCGCCAGCCGGCTAATTAGAAGGGGCACATGAGATACATACATATTAAAAAAGCCATCTGTTTAATAAATAGTGAGATAGATTCATTCTTCGAAATTATTATTTTTTTATTTTACTTTTAATTATATTTGGGTATCCTATAACCAGATAAATTCGTCAATGGATATTAACTTGCTGAACAGAAGAATGGTTCGTGAGGAAAATGGTTTACATAAAAGAACGGGTTCATTTTAACTACAGCGCGCTACTGCTCGTGCACTATTACGCGATAACTGGTGTCTACTAGTATGTTTAGGTGAATGAATGACAATAATTTGATTATTAATTATCATCCTATAATTATAGAAAGAAAAAATTAACAAAAAAAGTCTCTTCTTTACGAATATGCAAGTCGCGTTTCGATAGTAAGACCAGTTCGGAAGTTACAACAGTTTAAATCTTAAGATTCATCTCAGCATAAAGTGCAATATAATAATATGTTATTATTTATTTTATGTGTATTTGAATAATATTTAAGTATTATATTTATTTACAATAAGAATTATTATACATTATAACAAAAGTGCGTCCGATGTATTAAAAGTTATAATTATTCTATGATTTATATTACTTTCCGACTATTTGTAAAAATGTACATATATAAAATTGATATAAATAAACAAAAATAAGATACATTGCAAAAAATACTGGAATTTTTAATTGAAACCATGAATTAACCATCCAATTCCATTATTTGTTCAACTTCTCGAGTTATTGCCTTTTGACGAAAACTCCATCAATGGAGAAAGTATCAGGAGAACATGAGCTACAAGGAGGAATTCGGATTTCAAGACCCACCTCTTCAAATAGTATGCTTTCCTGGTAGAAATCTCAGTTTACGGGGAATTTGCCGAATCGCTAAGAACCAAGAAAGTATCATGAGAACGTGAGCAGCAAGGAGAAATTCGGATTTCACGTGCCACTTCTTCAAATAGTATGCTTTCCTGGTAGAAATCTCAGTTTACGGGGAATTTGCCGAATCGCTGAGAATCGAGAAAGTATCATGAGAACGTGAGCAGCAAGGAGAAATTCGGATTTCACGTGCCACTTCTTCAAATAGTATGCTTTCCTGGTAGAAATCTCAGTTTACGGGGAATTTGCCGAATCGCTGAGAATCGAGAAAGTATCATGAGAACATGAGCAGCAAGGAGAAATTCGGATTTCACGTGCCACCTCTTCACATATTATGGTATCCTGTTAGAAATCCCAGTTTACGGGAAAATGTTCCGAAAGCGTTCGTGAGAACATTGGCAGCGCCATCTAGCGGTGGAGACAAGAGGCAAAATTTGATGATTTTTCAGGGGGGTCTTTAACAAATTCTCCTGGTCGCTATAATTAACCGATTCTTATGAACGATACCTTGTTGAAAAGCTAAAAGAACGGGCTACAAAATGGCTATTATAGAATTTTTATAATACCTCACTTTCAGTCTCTAAATCGCGCTTAAACTTTTCAAATGTAATTTTTATGTTGACGCTAACGTGTATAAAAGAATCTATTATAGCTATCTTATAGCTTGTTCTTTTAGCTTTCCGACGAGCTATTGATCGTAGAAATCGATCGAAAATTGTGATCAGAATTAATTTTTAAAGTAAATCTCTCGAAAGTCGATAAAACAGGGTCTCAATTGCACGCTGGCGCCATCTAGCGGTGGAGACAATAGGCAAAATTTGATGATTTTTTCAGGGGGTTCTTTAACAAATTCTCCTGGTCGCTATAATTAACCGATTCTTATGAACGATACCTTGTTGGAAAGCTAAAAGTACAAGCTATAAGATAGCTATAACAAATTTTATTATTAACGTTAGCATCATCATAGAAATTACATTTGAAAAGTTTAAGCGCGATTTAGAGACTGAAAGTAAAGTACTATAAAAATTCTATAATAGCCATTTTGTAGCCCGTTCTTTTAGCTTTCGAACGAGGTGTCGTTCATAAGAATCGGTTAATTATAGCGACCAGAAAAGTGTTTTAAAGGAACCCCTTGCAAATGCATGAAATTTTGCCTCTTCTCACCACCGCTAGATGGCGCCAGCGTGCAATTGAGACCCTATTTTACCGACTTTCAAGAGATTTACTTTAAAAATTAATTCTGATCACAATTCTTGATCGATTTTTACGATCAATAGCTCGTCGGAAAGGTAAAAGAACAAGCTATAAGATAGCTATAATAGATTCTTTTATACACGTTAGCGTCAATATAAAAATTACATTTTAAAAGTTTAAGTGCGGTTTAGATACTGAAAGTGAAGTATTATAAAAATTCTATAATAGCCATTTTGTAGCCCGTTCTTTTAGCTTTCCAACAAGGTATCGCTCATAAGAATCGGTTAATTATAGCGACCAGGAGAATTTGTTAAAGAACCCCCTGAAAAATCATCAAATTTTGCCTATTGTCTCCACCGCTAGATGGCGCCAGCGTGCAATTGAGACCCTGTTTTATCGACTTTCGAGAGATTTACTTTAAAAATTAATTCTGATCACAATTTTCGATCGATTTCTACGATCAATAGCTCGTCGGAAAGCTAAAAGAACAAGCTATAAGATAGCTATAATAGATTCTTTTATACACGTTAGCGTCAACATAAAAATTACATTTGAAAAGTTTAAGCGCGATTTAGAGACTGAAAGTGAGGTATTATAAAAATTCTATAATAGCCATTTTGTAGCCCGTTCTTTTAGCTTTCCAACAAGGTATCGTTTATAAGAATCGGTTAATTATAGCGACCAGGGGAATTTGTTAAAGACCCCCCTGAAAAATCATCAAATTTTGCCTCTTGTCTCCACCGCTAGATGGCGCTGCCAATGTTCTCACGAACGCTTTCGGAACATTTTCCCGTAAACTGGGATTTCTAACAGGATACCATAATATGTGAAGAGGTGGCACGTGAAATCCGAATTTCTCCTTGCTGCTCATGTTCTCATGATACTTTCTCGATTCTCAGCGATTCGGCAAATTCCCCGTAAACTGAGATTTCTACCAGGAAAGCATACTATTTGAAGAAGTGGCACGTGAAATCCGAATTTCTCCTTGCTGCTCACGTTCTCATGATACTTTCTCGATTCTCAGCGATTCGGCAAATTCCCCGTAAACTGAGATTTCTACCAGGAAAGCATACTATTTGAAGAAGTGGCACGTGAAATCCGAATTTCTCCTTGCTGCTCACGTTCTCATGATACTTTCTTGGTTCTCAGCGATTCGGCAAATTCCCCGTAAACTGAGATTTCTACCAGGAAAGCATACTATTTGAAGAGGTGGGTCTTGAAATCCGAATTCCTCCTTGTAGCTCATGTTCTCCTGATACTTTCTCCATTGATGGAGTTTTCGTCAAAAGGCAATAACTCGAGAAGTTGAACAAATAATGGAATTGGATGGTTAATTCATGGTTTCAATTAAAAATTCCAGTATTTTTTGCAATGTATCTTATTTTTGTTTATTTATATCAATTTTATATATGTACATTTTTACAAATAGTCGGAAAGTAATATAAATCATAGAATAATTATAACTTTTAATACATCGGACGCACTTTTGTTATAATGTATAATAATTCTTATTGTAAATAAATATAATACTTAAATATTATTCAAATACACATAAAATAAATAATAACATATTATTATATTGCACTTTATGCTGAGATGAATCTTAAGATTTAAACTGTTGTAACTTCCGAACTGGTCTTACTATCGAAACGCGACTTGCATATTCGTAAAGAAGAGACTTTTTTTGTTAATTTTTTCTTTCTATAATTATAGGATGATAATTAATAATCAAATTATTGTCATTCATTCACCTAAACATACTAGTAGACACCAGTTATCGCGTAATAGTGCACGAGCAGTAGCGCGCTGTAGTTAAAATGAACCCGTTCTTTTATGTAAACCATTTTCCTCACGAACCATTCTTCTGTTCAGCAAGTTAATATCCATTGACGAATTTATCTGGTTATAGGATACCCAAATATAATTAAAAGTAAAATAAAAAAATAATAATTTCGAAGAATGAATCTATCTCACTATTTATTAAACAGATGGCTTTTTTAATATGTATGTATCTCATGTGCCCCTTCTAATTAGCCGGCTGGCGGGTTTAAAAGGCTAACGGGTTAACAGGTTTAAGGGGCTAGCGGGGACTGCAGTCGTTCTCGGGGACTACACTTCTACTCGGGGATCTCGACCTCGGCAGGCTAGTTACTATACGAACAGAAGCAATAAACACGGTTGGCAGCTTTGCGTTCGTTAGTGCTGCCCAGTTGAGGATTTTCCACAATGCGCATGCGTAAACGGCGGGGACTACGTTAAATAAGGCTCCTATGCTTATGCATTGAGTTACAACACCCTGAAGTAACCTACACACGCACAAGTGTGCGTACCAATTTGTCAAGTTTGGTCAAATTCTTTGACACTGCTTGACAACACTTGACAATACGCAACGTTCGCTGCCACTAGTGAAAATTGGAGTGATTTTATAATAACATATTTTGCTTTAATGTTTATTTAGAAATCTTTAAAATTTTTTTCATTATGGCCGAGTCTATATTACATTCACATATTAAAAAACAAACATCTGAAAGGATTAAAACTAGAAAAAAGATGAGGTCAGTATGTTTATTAAACTATTTTATAAAGCCTTTCTTGCTTTTCTTTTTAATTATACTTAATAAGAGAATTCTGTTAAAATTATACTACTTGTTTAAGCAAGGCACAAATGCAATTGGCAATTATTAAAAAGAAACAGTGCGATGCTAAAGCTTTGATAATTGTTGAACGACTTTTGGAACCAGTTGTGGATCCACAGTGGCTTCTGCAAAATGTAAGTATATAAATTTACTTAATTCATGTGATATTTCATGCTATGTACTGTTGTATATTTTTCTAGTTGCAATATATTAATAAAAGTCATATGGAAGATGTAATAGAAGAAAGAGCAATAGTAAAATTGTGTGGTTACGTGCTTTGTCAAAATATCTTAACAGTAATAATTACTCAACAGTTTCATATATCCACAAAAAGGAATAAAGTTTATGATGTTACACGCAGAAGGAATTTTTGTAGTTCACAATGCTATGGGGCATGTAATTATCTTATAGAGCAAATGCTTACCAGTCCTCTTTGGTTAAGAGAAAAAGAAGAGATACCTGTGTTTCGATTATTACCTTCAAGTCTCCAAGCAGAAAAAAATATGCTTGGAGATGAAGTATTTGTGGGTGGTAAAGACTTTTTATCAGAACACGATACAGAACATATTGAATGTACTGAAAAAGATGATCAAGCGAAAAATCA
Organism: Ancistrocerus nigricornis; assembly: GCA_916049575.1. NCBI lineage: Eukaryota > Metazoa > Arthropoda > Insecta > Hymenoptera > Vespidae > Ancistrocerus > Ancistrocerus nigricornis. Next base: position 24,323,996 of record OU696669.1, on the reverse strand, counting down.
TACATTAGGCAAAGAGGAGAGTACCTCTAATCAATTATCTCAAAGTGAAGCAGCAGTATCAAAAGTTATGTTCAATGAAGACAATTCTGTTGAACATGTATCTGAAGAAGGCTCTGTGCTTACAAATATGCAGATGGATGCTTCTAATACAGATAATAATAATTTGGACAATCATCAAGATGTAGCACAAAATGAAGAAGCACCTAATTTAACTACAAATAATAAAAGTTTCAATGAGCAAGCTAAAGTTTATCAAAAAAATTGTGAGTTATCTGCTTTGACAGAAAATTTTAAAACATTATCAAATTGTGATAAATTTGAAGACATAATAGAAAATCAATCCAGTACACACATAATTGAAAGTACATCCAGAGAAGATGATAAAATGAATGAAGTTGTACCAGTCAACCAAAATAATTCACACAAAAAAGAATATCCTATAGAAAATGAAAAAGACCAATGTGAAAATGTACAAAAAATGAGTATTAAGAAAATAAAAAGAAGTACATCTACAAAAAATATAAAGAAAACAAAATCAAAAGATTTAGAACAATCTTCTGCCAAGTTTTATACATTAACTATGCGTGTTGAGGAGAGTTTTAAAGAATGGATTACAGAAGATACTCTCTCTTTTCTGCAAGGTGGAGCTGAAATAAGATATCAATTAATGGAAAATTTTACTCAACGTGAAAGATATCTGCAATTATGTAAGAAGTTAAATAGATTACAAATAAAAGATGAAAAAGATGATCATTCAGACCTAACGAATAATACATTAAAACCATTGCCTCATTATTCTGCATTACGAGAAGAAGCAGATAAACTTGAATTAAAGGTATATCATTTTCTTTGAAAATAATAGTCATGAATTAAGTATATTAACTAACACTGAATGGTAATCTGCAGGTACGCGCGTTTTACGACGGACGCATGGTAACAAATCCATCTGAAAAAGTTGTGGAAAATAATGAATCAAATGAATCATGTCCTGTGTTACCTTTAACGGATGCACATACACCTAAAGCATTACGTCGTAAGATTTTCTTAGACAAACTTCATAAAATGTAATTTTCCTATAATTTGACTTTAAAATTTATTTGTACTTTATTGAGACATTTTTTAATATAAATTTTTATTGCAGCTTACCAGATTTATTACGTATGTTGGCTGGAGCTACTCAGTGTTATACAATAATAGAATATATACATGATAATAGCAATTATACTTTAGCAAAAGGTTTAGTAAACACCTTTTCACTATCTGCTTCTAATATTGTTTTCAAAACTGCTGAGTGGACTCTTGTGGGATTAATAATTATTAAAATGTAAGTATTTCCAGTTGTATTTTGTAAAATGTAGAAAGATATATAATTAAAATTATGAAAATATTTGCAGGTTAAGCATAATAGATTCTCAATTGAAGACCTTACTAGCAACAAAACAAGCATCAATGTATATATCAATGGTATTAATGTCATATAAGTTAGATTCATATTATTTAGATAGGTTTATCATTGAATTAACAAATAATCCAAATATATTTGAAATGGAATAAACTCACAAGAGTAATGAATAAAAATTTTTCATCAATTAAAAATTGGAATAGTGTATTAATATATAGTACATATGCATTATGCACGACTATATAAGATTATCATTTATACAATACTGTCATTGCTTTAACAGAAATACAAATCATTCTGCGTTCTGACGAAATTTATAAAAGCAAATATATTCCATTTTTCTAGAAAAATGGTAGATGAATAATGACATATCTATATATGAGTTTGAATTAATGATGAAACTATATAACAAGTGTTTTATAAACTTTAAACTTTATAATGAATTTGATAGAGCAGTAGGAACACCCGTGATTGGTGAAGGTGGGCAATCTAATCCTAAACCATCAATTTGTGCTGTCGATTGTAGTGGTTCTTGCGAAGTCCGGTTACCCACCTTATCTCTTAGAGCTTCATAAAGAATATGCACAGCCTCATTGTGCTAAAATAAATTAATATTAAAAAATTAATGAATAAAAGTATTCTTTGATATTTTTATATATACAAGATACTATCAAAGTGAATTTAGGACTATACCTGACTAGTAGGTTGTAAGGCTTTAAGTAATGAATGTAATCGTGTGGGTGGTAACTTTGGATAAATATACCAAAGCAACTTTAATAAATGGCGTGTAACATTATCTCTGCCTAAGCCTGCTAAAAAAAATTCGTCAAATATTACTGTACAAAATGATTCATTGGAAAATTCATCAGCCATGTTCAATATTAACAGTGAAACCTGAAAAGAAATATTTTCATTTTTCATATGCTTTCTTACTAAAACAGAATTTTTTCTTACATACCAGAGTATGCAGAAAAGGGTCTTCAAATGCACGTTGGGCCTGGCAATTTGGTAAAGTTGCCAACACCCTCATCAAGCCTCTAGCATCTCCTCTTCCTCTTCCTACACCACCTCCACCTCCTACGTGTAATGCATAATACATAGATAAGACAGCAGCTACACCAGATAATTGTGCATATGCTTGACAGGCATCTGGAGGTGGACCAGAGTGTTCTATAATAGCAATTGCACTTTCTCTTTCATCAGGTGGTAGTTTACAATTTAGTTGTCTGATCTGATCATCTACCTAAATAGCAATCAAAGTAACATTTGAAAATCAAAATAGGTGTGTACGAAATAAATATTACATTACATTATATGAACATAGCTATAATAATATTTACCATAAGAGACATTAATGCTGGTAGAAATTTTGTAACAACTTGGCTGTCAAGTTTTGGTTCTTTGAAATCTTGAGAATCAATCATTTGCCAGGCAGATAAACCCAATGCAAGCATTCTTAACAATAATACAAGAACGGCATTTTCTCGTGGTAATGCTTCTCCATTAATTAAGTGAAGGGCTATCTTGATTGCACTACTAGCAAGGAAGTTCACTGCATATGGATCGCACAATGTCATGCTTAAGTCTCCTAATACTTGTTCTTGTCCTCTCTATATAAAACCATGGATCATTTCCCTTTCTTGTTGAATTAGGAGATAATGTTATGTGATTATAATACTTAATATACCTTGATACTATCTAAAAACCCTTGTAATTCACGAGATCTTTTCACATCCACATTCTTTTCCCTAATGCATGCATCTAAGCACCATGTAAATTTATGACAAGGATCAACTGAGATAATATCTTGAACCTGAACATATAAATTTAGAATTTGATGTTATATATACATATATATATATATATATTGCCTTTACATTTACCTTTTGCTACAGTTTTTATTATAAAACAAATTGTTTACCTCTAAATCATGCAATGCCATTAATAATTCTGCTCGAAGTGTGCAATAATGTATATTTTTTGTACGTAAAAATAAGGTACGTAAAAACTGTAACACCATGTCATATAACTTTACACTATGTCCAATCATGTGTGCTAATTTTTGTACAACTTCTCCCTGCCTTCTAACCTATGAATAAAAGTAATAATCTTTTTATGCGACAGAATAAATGTAATTAGAACAATTATTATGCTACTTACTTTAGGAGATGGTGTGAAGAAGAGACTATTTAAGTTTCGATGATCAAAAAGAATTTGCTCTTTTTCTATAATATATCTACTAAATAATGGCGATACTTCATCTCCGAAGAGACTCTGGTTATCTTTCCAAATCTGACGTTTTACTTCTGTATCCGCATCATTGTATAATTCCTTTTCTCTGACTAGTACACGTAAATATTTATCTTCTATATGCGGTGTATTCCTCAAAATACACATAACAACAGGCCTTAATGCTGCAACTCTTACAGCAGGAAAACTTTTAGAAAGTAAATCCTTTAATCTTCTATCACCCGCAGCCCCTTTGTCAGCTCTTTCTGCACCTATTTCGTTTATTCGTTTTACCAGTTTCTCCCTTAATTCTTCTAATACAGAAGCATGAAAGTCTAACCTTCTTACTCCATGCAAATCAAGTAATGGTAGCATAGGGCGTAAAGAGGGTAAAAGGATACCATTTTCTAACTACAACAAGAAAATTAACAGGCATTAATAACGTTAAAATTAGAGTACATATAATTGTCTTCAAGCTCAGATACCTGAAATTCTTCAATTGCTTTTAGTGGATCTGTACAACTTGTCAAAGCATCTCTTAAGTAAACCTGTCCTGCTATTCCAAGATCCTCCAATCCATTTCCAGTTTCACCATTACTTTTTGTAGAATTCATTATATTATCAATATTATACAAAGTATGATTCCATGTATAATTCCATGTAATATATAAACAAGGCGTTTAAACGAAAAAGTACTTGGAAGCACAAATATTTATCACATTAGCGGTATTATGATTACTACCGTAACATATCGATAGGTATCGAATATGCATTCGATACTCTTGTAAAGTCGATATGTCGAGTGAAATTTTTTCGACTTTCGATGTATCCAATCGTATATTTGACAAAGAGCGGGACTAAACGGGATTGGTCATGCGAAGATAATATTTCTTTATCATTTCATGAATACTATTCGTCTACCCGAAGGTGGGGACATGGGGGTGGGGATGTAGCTGCGGCATGTCATCGTATCTGTGTAGATAGTGGCCAGTGATAGACGGTAGCAGACGACAGTCGAGCAAGTGTAAACTTTGCGGATTTTGAAGATTGTTTATTGTACAATTTTAAGATTATTTACATTGTTCAAATACCATGTCTGTAATGTTTTTTACAGAATAACATTTTTCTCATTTCTCTGAGCTTCAAAGTTAAATAAATCATGGCATTAGAAAATGGTGTACCTTATTCGGAAAGTGGCGAAAAAGAACAAGACGAGGTTAGTGTTGCTTATCTTCTTCTGCATAATTTTTGTGTTAAAGTATTTCAATATATTAGAATAAGTTAAAAAATTCTTGTCCTTCTCATTATGTTTATGTAGAACTACAAGGACATATGTATATGTTCATATCTTAAGCTTTACATTGAAATTGACATAACTGTCACATTGACGATAATCGTAAGATATATTACAATATTCAAAATATTCAATTGTTTAAGGAATGATGTAAGAGATTACAATTTTTATTTTTACCCTTACAATCATATTTAATAAGGTATATATATTTTTTTTTATAGATATTGCTGCAACCATTCACTTACATTCTTCAAGTTCCTGGAAAACAAATAAGAGCAAAATTGGCACATGCCTTTAATTACTGGTTAAAAATATCAGATAGTAAACTCCAGGCTGTTGGAGATATAACACAGATGCTTCATAATTCTAGTCTTCTGTTAGTTTCAAACTTTTATCTTATTCTGATTTCATATTAATTGATTGATGTAATGTTTATTTATTAAAATCATATGAATCTATACATAAAGATATTTTTAAGTATTTAGTATTTAACTTATGTACATTTATAAGATTATCAATGATGATCCACTATATTTGTATCTTTTGTAGAATAGATGATATCCAAGATAATTCTATTTTAAGAAGAGGTATTCCAGTAGCACATTCCATTTATGGTGTTCCAAGTACTATAAATGCTGCAAACTATGTTATGGTCATTGCCTTGGAGAGGGTTCTCTCATTAAATCATCCTGAGGTTAGTATGATGTAAATGAGTTCTTCTAATTATCTTTGTTTTAAATTTGTTTCTATACTGGTAACATTAATTAATATAAAGTATTCAATTAAAGGCAACACACGTATACACAGAACAACTTTTAGAGCTTCATAGAGGTCAAGGCATGGAAATATACTGGAGAGATAATTATATTTGCCCATCTGAATCAGAATACAAACACATGACTATCAGAAGTAAGACAGTATAAAATTATTTGCTAAAAACATATTTGTAAAGAAAAAAAAGACAGAAGATGGTTTAGCTTATTGTTGTATAAAAAGAGATTATTTTTAATTACTTTTCACAAAGTAATACTTGCCTATATGTCACTGATAATAGTGTTGATAATACCTATAAATAGGTATACTTGTTTCTCAGTCACTGTTACCTAATGTGTTCATAATCTTATAATAGAAACTGGAGGACTCTTCAACTTGGCCGTAAGATTAATGCAATTGTTCTCCAACTGTAAAGAGGATTTTGCACCACTAGCAGGAATTTTAGGTCTTTATTTCCAAATTCGAGATGATTATAGTAATTTATGCCTTCAAGAAGTAAGTAAGAATATCATAAAATTTTTTTTTCATAGAAGCTAACGCATTTTATATTACACAATTAAATGTTTAAAAGACTTTATTCCAATAAAATGTACTTTTTATAGTATTCAGAAAACAAAAGTTATTGCGAAGACTTATCAGAAGGAAAGTTCAGTTTTCCTATTATCCATGCAATAAGGAGTCATCCTGAGGATAGACAAATAATGAGTATCCTTTGACTGTTGATATTTTTTATGTGTGTAATAATTAATTTAATTTTCTTATTATAAAGAATATTATTCCTTAGTGTTTTCTCACAGATATTTTAAGGCAAAGGACCAAAGATGTTGAGGTGAAACGTTACTGTGTAAATTTATTAGAAAAATATGGATCATTTGCCTACACAAGATGTGTACTCGAAAGTCTTGACAAAAAGGCTAGAGATGAGGTCGAACGTCTTGGGGGAAATCCATTATTAGTCAAAGTATTAGATGAGCTTTTAAGTTGGAAGTCTCAAGAATCTCGACTGGAAGCAGCATCATTCTAAATTATACTAAATCTTTCCACTTTTAACTACTGTTTCTACTCGAGCATGGTCATATACAAAATAATTGTGCTTCTTGATTTTCCTATATATCTGCTCTATACTGCTAATATAATTTTTATCATTTATATGTATAAATATGATGGATATTAGATTCATTCTTGTTTGCAAAAAGGATATAAAACAAAAGTTAAAAAGAGTTTTCAATGCAAGATTCAATTGTTGTTCCTTATATTATCAATATATATTATAATATATATATAAATTACAAGTTTACCTGCAAAATTCGCATGCAAATAGTAACCATATTATAGCCTCTATAAAAACGGTATACTACTTAGCAGTACTGGATTGATAATCATTTTTGCATAATAATTAAAACGATAATATGTATAGCAAAATACACATGGACACGTGGATTATAAAGGGTTCAAACTTCTCTAAACAGAAACAAATCAGATTTTCTACTTTGTATTTAGATTATTAGAAAATTAATTTTTTATTTATTTGTAGTATTATGTTAAAAAACATGTTTAATAATATTGCAAAATATTTTCATCCTTCGCTTATTTGTAATATTTATATAATCTTTTATACATGTATAAAATGTTAACAGTTATAATAGTTCCAATATTACTATTCTATAGTGTCTTTAATAAGTTGACAAGCGATAATGCATTTTCGAGTTTTATTATCAATCGTAATATCTATACAATTTAATGATATATCATGTCATACATAATACTGAACGATCGCTGGTACCGATGTTCTTAATTGTTTTTGTACATTATGTGATTATACATTGTACGTTTGTATATGTAATGCGATATAATATTAAAGTCTAGTATCGTGTAGAAAAGCACGTGTGATTACGAAATATGCCTCTACATATATGAACTAACAAAAATACTCCTTACTCGTTACTTTACCATTCTCCTTTGTATGCCATAATTTGTACAATCTTTTGTTAATTAATGAAAGCGTTTTGTTACAAATTTTGTTCCATAAGTCCACATATCGTAATTTTCCTTCTCCGATAAAACACGCAAACGTGTGCATAAATTCGTTCTACATTTTGCTTTTTATCAAGTTTATTTTTAATATATAAATAAAAGAAATGAGTATAAAAAAAAACGATTCGTATCGTTCGTTCTAAGATATATCAAATTTGATTGTAATAAAAATTCATATAATTTCGTTAAGTATGCCGTAACTCAGTCTTTTCTACGATCACGAACTTATCGACTTCCATCAATTAAAATCATTCTAAAAAGACACCTCGACGTGTTTCCGAACATCTACATTACTTCCATCGTCGTTTATTCAAATTTTATACAAATACTTTAAATCCCGTAGGACGAAGGTATTCGTCCGATTGTTCGACGTGCCCGCGTAACACCTCGACGATTTTATCAGTTTCCTCTCGGTCGAAACTCCAAAGAAGTTAAGACACTGTAGCTATCTGACACGTCTTTGGTTCAGGCTCGCTGTCCTCATCGGATTCACTGACCCAAGAGGGTTGACGCTCGTGTCATATTTCCCCGTCGCTGTCACCTACCCGTACCGTTGGTCCGGACACACCATCATCCAACACTTCCGGTACCTTTAATCAAAATACCTTTGAATAATTTATAATAACAACACATGTCTTTTATAATAAATAACGTTAAACCTTATCGGACGTAAAGGGTTTTGAGAATAATATGAAAATATCACTTCGGAGACGACATACTTTTTCATTTGCTTCTTGTTTTTTTTTTATTTTTTCAAACACAATGAATTACTTTATTAAATTAATAAATATTAAACAAGGTATTAGGTAAAATAAGCTATTTTTTCATTCCTCTAGCCGCGACTTACCAAAACTTCTTCGAAGCGATCGTAATTCTCTGGTCTCGCGTTTAAAAGACTTTCCCCGACGGAATCTGTCCCTGAGCTTGATTGGCACGAGGTACGTCTTCCTAAAGCGCTCGAAGCAATATGTAGTAAGGATAGAATTGCTAACAAGCCGGCTGTAAGTAATAAACAAAAAAAGGGTTAGCGCGATATCGTGTTTGAACTATGTGGAAGTAGCAACGCCGATGCGTAACGTTCGCTCGTGACACGAATTCTGTGTCAAGCTAGCGAGCAAGGTAAATCACTGGACTTGAACTTTCGGAGGTGTCTCGAACAATCTCTGCATATTAATTATTATACGAGCCTTCGCAGAGATAACTGGAGCGCGGCCAACGCGAGCTTCAAATTAATCGTTAATGAAGTTGTAAAGTACGATGCACTCTCTCTCTATCTCTATCTCTCTTTCTCTGTGCAAGCTAAAGTCGAAATGTAAAGTTTCGCTAAAGAAATAAATTCAACGTACGATGTTCCATAAATTTAAACGGCCGGCTGTCTCCGTTCTCGTTCGTTTGTTCTTCGAGCGGAATATTCTAACCAAAGTGTAGACGCGTCCTACACGGCTCGGTAAGCTTTCGTTCGCCGTCCCGTATAGTTTAAAAGCCGAAACTAGACGACATATACTGTCTTAACACTTAATCGGCCAGTCGAGTAATAATACCTGCTCAATTCTTTGAAGAACGGAATTTTAAATAATAATAAAAAGAGCCACGTTGCAGAAAAATTGAATTCTTCTAAAATGGAACAAGTAATTTTTTAATTTTTTTAGGTGGTACCAAAAATATTTCACCATGCAAATTTAGGTACTAAAAAAGTAGGACACTTTTTATCCTTCCATACTTCAAAGAGTTAAAAAACGTAGCTACAAAGATTGTCAGTAAGGTATTAACATCAGTTTAGAAGCAAATTCAAGTTAGTATTTTAAAGTTAAAATTAAGTATAGTCTTCGATGAGACACTGCATTGTATACTTATATGACATTTCATCGATGAATATTGAAATCTATAAAAATTATACCAGTTTCAATAGTGTACCTACTATCTTTCTCTTTCTGCAAACTTGCAAAATATTCGCAGCTTTTAAGGAAAATTGGCACTAATTAAATGTTAACACGATCGATTCGGGTAGGTTTACGTCAGGTATACCGCAAGATCTCCCTATTTTTTTCTCTCTTTCTCTCTGTCATCGAGTCGAACAGCAAAGAGATTCGACTTGAAGATAGAGTCAACGAGGATACGGAAAGGTTCTTACCTTAAAACTTAGATTTTAACCGCGGCTCGCGCACTCGAAAACTTTGAAATTAGATTATTCGCTTTCCTCTCGGAAACTCGGGGACTCCGTAGCGCGGATTTCGAGTCCTTCCGCTTTTCAACGTGTTACATAGACCCATGGAAGGCGTTATCTACGCGTCTTGTTACAAAAGGTTACATACTATACCTCGAGTTCATCGTGGAACAAGGAAGATTCAAAGATCCGTTGGGAAGGTTCGCGCCCGCGGCCACGATATTTATTCAACGGTATTCGTGCATGACTTATTAAGGGTGGGCCGGAAAAGCGCGCTCATAAACTTGTACGCGTGCTACGCGTTTAAGCATTCCGTTTGGCAACTTACCCGCGACATAGGAGAGCCCGAGTTTGTGCGGTTTCCACGCCAAAATGCAGGACAGTGGTAGATAAAACAATGCTCTCCGCCAACCTCTCGTTATCGCGACTACGCGCGACCAGCAATGCGAACAAAGGGACTCTTCGTTTCTAAAAGCAAAAGGCCACGAGATTTTATCTCGTGTTTAGTACATTCTCATCTCTCTCTCTCGCTCTCCACGAATTTTCCCTTTTAGCGACTCAATCGAATCATTCTAGACATCGATCATACGAAAGAAGGTACAGAGAGAAGAGAAAGAGAATTTTCCGATCGATTAATAAAAATTGTATTTCACAATAAACTAGTATATCGCTAACGAGAAAGAGAAAAATTCAGGTTTGCAAAGAGAATTATTGGAATTGCATGCTCTTTTGTCAGGTACGATCATTCGATTATTCGTGTTATGTTGCAGTAATTTTAACGAAGAGGATGAGGACCACTTCGCTCGATCGATCGCGCACTTGAATTAGATCGCCTCCGGTATGGACTTCGACTAGCGGCGAGTGATTCCACAGAGTGCAGCCAAGTGCGGATACTAGACGAGTGCTAGACGAGAGACCGACGAATTCTATGTTTTGTCTCTTCTTCCTCTCTTTTATCGATTTCTCGCGTATATATGCGTTATACGAGACGAATAAAAAGTGAATGGGATTCCTCGTGGAAATTCGTGTCGCCGAGGGATCTGGAATTTTTCTATTCGCTTAAGTGGGAGATTAACTTCGAAACGGGAGGGGAGGGATAGAGAAAAGGGAGAAACTATGGCAGGCCAGTTGTTTTCGTGTAACGAAGAAAAAAAAAAATAGATATGTAAGAAGGGAGTAGAGAAAGATAAAAGCGAGGACGAGGATTATCATCGCGTCCTTCGTCCTAGTCAGCATGTTTTTCCCTAGGAGTCGTAACTACTCCGGTTATAAACGAGATATCGAGTGGTCGTAGCCAAGCGTTTTAATGGCTACGACAAGGGCGTAAACTTCCGAAATGCGACGTGTCGGATCGAGATAGATGGGGTTAAGTTGGCCAATAAAAAGCCGCCCTCGTTTCCCTTTCAACTTCTTCTTTTACCAAACACACAAACAAACAGACTCCCACACATACACACGCATTTTCTACACCGCACGAATCTTCGTTTCGCCGAGATGAGCTTGGCGAACTTGCGGATTCTGAATTGGCGACGTTCTATCGCTGCATTGCCCCTTACCTCCCCCCCCTCTCCCTTTTCTTTTTCTGCAGCACCCTTTCATTCCTTTTCCTTCCATCCACCTCTTCGACCGCCGAACTTGCTTCGGTAATACAACGAGAACTGGGCTAAACTTTTCGACTTAGTAATTGCCAGCTTACTTCGTCGGGCTCTTTTTCTGCACGAGAACCAAACTATAAGAGGCTCTAACGAACCTCTCTAATTTACTCCCCCAAAACCCCTCGGTCTATCGCGGCAGCACCTACTCTCGAGGTTATTCACAATAATATTAATTAACGCGGTTTTCGTTTCTTCCCCTCGGCAGCCTCGAGTGCACCCTGCCCGCCTTGTTGTGTAACTCCTTGACGAGTCTATCCTCCGATTTTTCTTCTATGCACGCGCGAACTTTCACGGGAAATAAAAAAGGGTAAAACGATGAGAGCACAGCGAGAACACACGCTAGCTCTTGTAAATCCAACGAGGAAGACACGTGTTTTTCTCTCTTGTTTTTTTGTTCTCCACCGGATTGTATACGTTCTGTATCATATTTTCTAGATCATTTTCTTACTAGGTCGAGTAAAAGAGAGGACAAAATCAGATACTTCCAAAAAGAACCACGTGTCTTCCTGACGCAATTGGAACGTTTATATGCAAAAGAATATTCAAACGATCCACGCAGGTGACCTTTTTTCTCACGTCAGATCTCATTAGCATGCAAGCAAGAGACGCTGATTCTTTTTAATGTAATGAACGTACCTGACGCAAATCTGTACGAACAAGGTGATGGCCCAGGTGATCTCGAGGAAAAAGATTATCGCTGACGATGCTCTGGAAATAGAATTAGAAATGAAACGATCGTTGGCAATTTTCTACATGGACAACGATTGAAGCAATCGGTAGAAGTAACATGGAGTATTTCCACTTTTCGCAATTATGTCTCGTTAGTCTCGATAGTAATTGTGGCTGGCCGTATGAACGAAGTACCTACCTGTATGGCTTCTTTATTGAAAAAAGAAAAGAAAGGAAAGAGAAAAGTCGGGTAATAACGTGGAAAATGTCAAACATTTTTCTCAATTCCTTCCTTCCCTGTGCTCATAAGCGGCGCAGTTCCGTAGGTAACATAATGCCCGGAGAATAGTAAATTGCCGTCGACGCTAAAGTTATTTTCCTTCAAAGAATAAAGCCACCCCTAGCGAGTACGAGAGAAGTCCATAGACGTAGCTCGTATACATATATGTATATACATACCTATAGATATATTATATATATTTCTTATACATGCACGAGCGATAAGAAAAATTTGCAAGTATTCCCTATCGATGGTGAAAGATATTGTGGATATAAATTTCATGGGAAATACAAGAGACATCTTATCGAGAAATTTGTAAATCGGCTAAACATCGCTGAAAGGGTAATTCTATTCCTTCTTTTCCCACTTCCGTTCGTCCTCCTTCGTTTCTTCTTACTGCTAATAATTAAATCTTTTCCCGAGATTAAATTGCACGCGGTAAGATGAAATTACGTTTGCCGTCGTCGTTCGATGGAAATTGTCGTTCGTTATGCAAGTTTTTATCCGCGCCTCGTGCTCGTTTATCATCATTTTCGAGATGACGCGATGTTGGTAAAGTAAGTAGACGAAGAATGGCTACGATCGAATCGTCTTTCTATTCTATCGTCGATATTTCGTTTTCTGAATCTGGATAATGCGTGAATTGAATTACGGTATACGCATGTTGAATTATCCTCACGTAACGTAAAGCCCCATATCGTGTCGACGATACGCCACATCCACTCCGACGCCGCATACAACTGAAACAGAGAAGCGATGGAATCGGTTAGCGAAATTTATTTATGTAATAGAGTTTTATAAAAATACAACGCGAGATGTCTTTTAATTATTCGCAGTTAATGATTCTTAATTACTCATTTCTTACATTTTTTAACACTAAACCTATCGACGTTAAAGGCGTGGTTATTTTCATTACCTACATTTATCTATTTGACAAATACTTAAACAAAAACATGCTTTTTGCTATCATTAAGAAATATTATTGAATAAGTATTATTGATCATAAATTTCTATGAAAGTGATTTTATTATTTAAAAAATCGAGAAACAAGAAATGTATAAAGGGTCATTTGACCTGTCTTGGTAGGTTTAGTGTTAAGAAATGTCATTTATGCAGCTGACAAGTGTTCAAAAAAAAATTGAATACCATTGAATAAATAAAATTAATAATAAACGTCTAGAAAAGTAATTTTATTATGAAACTTACAACCAGTTATTTAAACTGCTTGAATAGTTCCAGTGTAAAAAAGTGTAGTTACTTTTTCCGGAACATATTTATAAACATATCTGTCGAAGAATACCTCTTTTCACCGAGATCGATATTACACATTCGTTAACTACATTTATTATTGGTTAGCGCTAAAAAACGTCAGGTATGTTTTCAGCTTTTATGCTTTACAATTTACAGCTCACGTACAAGCAGAGACGTAATACACATTTATCTTCTGTATCGGAATGCTCGAATATTTTGGCACTGAATTCACAATGTATACCATTCGTGCCCTTGCTTGCAATTATTATTTTTCTGACGATCGTTTCATGCATTTCAACGACGCACCTGTTTCGACAAATTGAGTAAATCCCGTAACCCCTAGGCGCGTTTTCTACATGTTTTATTAATTTATTTATACATTTTTCACTATGACATATACATTCTTAAACATTATATCAGCTAATAATTATGTTAATACAATAAACCAGTGCAAGCAGTGTCAATAAAATCGATAATACGCGATAAATTTGTGCGACGATAGAATTCGTGAAGGTTTTAATCAACGGAATGGGACGCTAAGTGGTTTTCGTCGTGAATAGTTTATATCTCGTCGGTATTCATACAGGGAAAACGAATTTTCGGTTTAAGGGATACCTCCCATTACGAGAACCATTGGTATTACATTGTTATCGCGATTACATAGGATTAACTGGAGTTTTACGTAATTTTGAAGTTACACAATGAAAGAGAACGAATTGAATTTTCCCCGAAATTCGTAGACATGTAATCGCATAAACTTCCCTTTGGAAATTGGATCGGGCGAATATTTGCGAAATCCTGAAGTATACGTACCTAAAGGGTGCCGTGTAATTGAAGGTACAAACGAACAGGAAATGTTTCTACATATAAAAAAATAAGTTAGAAATAAAATTGTGTCATTCGTAACTTCCTTTTCGAGAAAATTGACTTTGATAATCTATTCGGTATACGTGCACTCGACCAAGTTCTCAACTCAATGAATTTCACTGCGAATTGTCTTTATTCATGTTAATAAACGTTCCTAATATTTGTATAGAATTTCAAGGCGCTGGGACAACGAGGGCATTGAATAAAAGAAAGTGCTTACTTTTCAGGAATTTTATCAACTCTGAAATTGTTGGAAATTACATCTCCGCCTTTGAATAAAAAGTAGGTACCTTTTAAAAGTAGGTACCTACTATTTTACAATTTTTATTTCCCAAGCGCTATAATATTTCTTCCAAGTATTAGTATTGAAGTAATTTTCAAGAACAAAGCCAGATTTCAATGGAACTCCTTAAGTATAAGACTTTGTCGAGTGTACACGTACCGTGCAGATTTTCACGAAAACAAAATTCCAAATAAAATAGGGTAAAAAGGTGACCATACGGGAGAGATGACCAATTAATATATTTTGCTCATTTATTGACAAGGTGACGCTGTATTTAGTTTAGTACGCTTTGTGTGACGTCACTGAACAATATCCCACAAAACTTCCGAATATACCGGGTGAGATGGCCAATTACATTTTTTTTTCAATTGAAATTTTATCTATGTTTCTTACGTTATAAGAATATTTTTATACAAATTTTTCAAAGACTAATTGTTGTTGATTATTTTAAGATAAAAAGTTTAATTATATGTTCAATATTTTATTTAACCTTAAAAAAACTATGACCATCTCTACCGAGTTTACCTTATGTAATTTCACATTTTTAATTTATTTTTTCACGTAGAATCACCTCTTACTCTGTTTTTATCATCACTAATACGACACTCTGTATAGAGTTCTCTGCATCAAGATATTAAAAAGACATATAATGATCGATCGATCGATTTAAACAACGATATACACAGACGGAGATGACGATGGTCCAGACCGAAGTGGCTCTTCATCAGCAGCGGCGCGACGCTGATCAAAACCAGCAACTTATCGTTTTGAGGGTCGAACCGACCAGTGATACGGGTAGAGAAAAGTTTGACGTTCGATTATCATGGTCGTTCGTGGGAGGATCGGTGATGAGTAGGAGGATGTCCGTGCGATGCGATTATAAAACACGAATTGGAAAACACGATTGAAGTGGCGCTCGAACGGAGCTCGCTCGATGGAATGGTACTCGAGCGGAGGTTGTCGTTGTCATGGGCGCGTGCCGATGAAAACTCGTTTTCATAGAACGACTGCGAACTTTTCGATATAGAAATAAATACATTGATTCTTCGATAAGGCAAATCAAAAGAATTTTTTATCGAAACAAAACGTTTAAAAACCAGGCCAGACGTTATCTCTTCGACGTAGCGCGCTGCCATATCAAGAGACAAGATTATTTCTACGCGAGGAGATCTTTTCTTTCCTGGCAAATTGGCGCCATTGTTCCGGGGAAATATGGAATTGGATAATCTTTATCGCTGGACCACCTCGCGTTCTTTTTCTCGTCACTTTGTTATAATTAATCTCCTAAGAGACATACCCATCTATCCATTCAGTAAATTCACCATTGTTCAATCTTGTCCGTGTATGAATTATTACTCTTCGGTTTATCGGATCGTCGTAGATATTTAACTACATCACTCATTTACATACTTTATCGTTCTAAAGATCGTCGAAACAATGGAAACGAAACGACGTGCTCGTTCGTTTCGCAACATCTGTGATTTCGATCGAACGATACAATTTAAAATCAGATAGTGAAGGCTGAAGGGAGGCTGGTACGAACGATTTAGATCTCGTGACCACTTTATTAAATTTACAATACGGGAAAACCAAAAAAAAGAGATCGAGAATGATGAAAAGAAAACAAGTTGAAAAGTCAATGCCAGTCGGTCGGAGAACCGGACAAAATTTTCCTTCTTATTCATGACGCGATAAAACATTTAGCAACGTTGAGTCGAAGAAATTTCGCGTGGAATTAAATTTCCGCAAATAGAAACAGCGAAGAGAGCGAGGGAGGTCGGAAGACACGGAGTAAAACGAAGAGGGATGGAAAATACGAAAGAAGAGTAGAGGGGGGGTAGAGAAATTCTTGAAATCGTTCTCGTACCCTCTCTCAGGTGAGTAGAATTCGATATTCGTTCTTTCCCGTTAATTTCTTTCTCCGTCGACGGGACGAAGACGGATCGGTACGATTGGTCGTCGTTCGCTCTCACGCTCTTACCCTTTCGTCCTTCCTCTTTCGTTCAGGAGACTTTCGAAGCTTTTACCTTCCTTTCTACGAACTTTGTCTTTCATCGTTCTTCATCTTTCTTTCGCTCTCGTTGCTCCACTTCTTCTTCATTTCCTTTTTTCTTATCCTCGTTTCCGTGTACATTTTTTCACTTTTTCCCGTGCGCAATTCGATCTTCTCTCTCTTCGTTTTTGGTGGGATAAAATTTTTCAAACGAAAACGCTTTCCCGCTTTCTCGTAACTACGTCGGGAAGAAAAATCCAAATTTTAAAGCGTACCACGGTCTCAATTAGAGACGCGACGCTACCCTCGGATGCATCTCCGCAATGCAATTAACCACGGACACCACTCGCGTTAAGAGTATCCCTTAAAGGGACTGAAAGCATGTCATAATTAAGACGTCGTGCTACTTCCCGGTATAATTAGCCACCACCGTCGAGAGTTATCCAAGTTGTTGAAAACCGATGCTTTAACAAACGATCTCGATATAAGGATTAAAATATTTTTGCTTTACCTATTTAAATAAAAAAATTCATCGCTTTGGAATAAATCTCTAATATTTCCATTTTACGCGTAAAAATAACGTCCGATGGAGAGAAATTTTTGGGATTCTTTCTGGCGATCGTAACGGCCGGCATAGCTCGTTCCACTTCGTCGGTGTAAAACCGAAAATTCCTATCGGAAGCCGGCGAACGGTCTAGATCATATTCCGCGATTCGAGCATACAAACGAAACCAAAGTCGAAATGAACTTTTTTTCGTGCGTCGAAAGGATTTTACGATGCTTTAAAGTCGAAAAAAAGTCGTCGAACAATGAGAACGTTAAGAACGCTCGACCGGTAGAAGGCTCTGACGGGTAAGCGGTAATTTCACGTTAAATTGAGCTGAATATTTTAAAGAAGAGTCTTACTCGAAACTACCGCTGGGAAACGAATCGCTCGTACACCTACAACAGCTTTAATCCTTATAATACCGGACCGGCAACTTTATTTGCCAACGACTCGAAGGATAATATATATATATGTATGTAGGTATATGGACCTATAACAAATCGTGTTCTATAGCAGATAGAGCGCGAGAAATCGTGGGAAATCGCGGAAAATCACATTGAGAGCTTCTTCCCTCCTTTCCTTTGGTACCCACGCGTACTCGTAGCGCCTGGCAAAAATCGTTTCACTTTTCAGAGGCAGATGTGCTTCCCTCGTAAAGTCGTATGCGTCAAATGCAGCCTCGCGTTTTCCACCTACGCGTCGATAGAAATTGAGTTTTCTGAATTTTCCACCGCGACGATTCGATTTGTTCCGCGATGTCGTGTCGAGAGAGATCGGAACTTGAGAAATACAAGAGAAACCGACTCCTTGCGAGGATGCGTGAAAAGTACCAATAAAAAACGATCTAGAAAAGCCGAGATGATGGTTTCCGTTGTTTTCGATAGAACAGACACGTTATTTTACATGACAGCTGTACCAATGTTACAGAGAACGTAGTCGTCTCAACAAAAATATTAGTTTATTAAAAGCAACTTTATACGTTTGACACGAAATTACTTTTTGATTTCTTTACGATTGGCCACGGAAGTCGTAAGTATTCCTGTAAGAACGTCTTAAGAAACTCTTATCCGCGGCAGCTGCCGCTAAGTCCGAAAGGATGTAAGAATTTAAAACAGCTTTCTTTCCATTACGGTTACGGGAACTTCGCTTCTACAGTTTGCACATGACAACGGCCGCGTTCTTCCCGCTTCGAAAAGAAACGCCTCCTACTCTTCGGTCAACTTTTCATGGAAAAGCTCTTACGGCCCATTACAAGTATCGGTACAGGCCAAGTTGAATACCAAGGAATAAACTTACACCATTTGCTATTGGCTTTCCCGAGTCTTTCATAGATTTACATAACTTGCCCTTTTCTGTCTACATTAATTTCAGGAAAGTCTTCGTGTAATATCTTCGAATATCGGTCGTAGAACCGAATAATAGTTTCCTGGAGGTACGAAAAGTGAATTTTACGCGAACGCTACTTTGCAGTCATTAAGGGAGAAAATCGATATCTTGATTAAGCACGAAATCGGAAATAATGATCTCGAATCACAGCAATACGGTACTCCGGCAGAATTTGGCTTCGTATTTCCGTAAGTTCGTTATGTATACCTACTACCAACATATATGGTATGTACATATCGCACTTTAACTGCTATTAGAGCGTGCTTTTGCCTACTGACAAAGAGCCAAAGAGAGAGGGAGAAAAAGAGAGAAATGAAAAGTTATCAACATTTTATATGATTAAATAAACGTCTTAAATCTACGCAAAATGTGAAACGGGACGATTGCCACCAAGGGGATTGTTATTACAGTGCGAGAGAATAAAAACCTTTCTCTTTGATCTTGTGATCTCATATTGACACATTCCTCTTCTAATATTCCATAAAATGTCTACCTTTTGACATAAAAATATCCATCGGTTAAACGATCTTTCGAGGAAAATGGTTTCGAAGTGGAACCTTCATAAAATTATATGTAGCTATTTAGATATATGTGGGTATGAGTTGGTTTTACGATCTCCCGTTCTACTGCTAGATACGTTTCGAACGAAGGCTGAAAGTGTCGTTACTCCGACGGAGACGTCCTTTTATTTTAATATTCCACGTCGACGAAATAGATATACGGATGATCCCAAGCGTGAAGAGCAGACTTTTTACCAATTGTCCTTTCCCCTGGTTGTCTTGGAAAGGACGAGCACGCTCGTCGAACGTTATGACTCCAATGGGTGAGATACTAGGGGAACGTGTAAACGCGTTGACATTCTTCGGGGCTTCTCCTTTAAATGACTTTGCTATTAGATCTCCCAAAGTTTATGTCCTCTGGGTTAACGTTTATATAATATGAAATGTCAACCAACTACAAAGTCAAGAAGCGACAACCTTGGTCGCAACCATGCCGTGTAATATCGAATGCATGTTATCTATAATAACTAAATTGCATCGATATTCTGTCACATTAAGGAAACGTATCTCCGATGATTGGGACAAACTTTTCGATAAATGTCAATAACGTTGCATTAATAGAGTATTTCTGTCTGATTTTCGATTCGTTGTAAATTCTAATTACACCTAACGACATTTCGTAACACGTTTTGGCTGATTATACAGATTCGCAATTTCGGGTGCGAAAAAGATCACGAGATTTTCACGCGGTTAAAATTATCGCTGAATCCTAATAATGAACGAACGGTAAAAGTTGCCGGAATACCGACGTTAAAACTCCGACGTAGGTATACGTATATATATATACATACATCGATTGTTCGAGACTTACGGTCGACATTTTAATCGTCGCGACGTTTTACGGCGATTTGACCGCGTGCAAATGACGCTGGCAGAACCAAAAAAAAAAAGAAAAATACAAACCGTAGGGCGTTCCAACGATGATGGTCGTGCGGGTATAGGAGCTAGTAATTGACGTAGCAATTAATTTAATTGGGACAATATCGACCCCTTGTACCCTGTATTTTGTTATACCTAAAGGCCGATCTTTCCTCGTAGGTACAAATTCCTATGCAAATTGATGCATGTTGGCAAAGCGACATAGCGATATGATTTTCGCGTTAAAAAAACGTTGAGGCGAATGCGTTCTCCGCGATGGTCTTTTCAAACGGGAACTTTTGTCCTTGATTAAAATGGCCCGGCATGCATTTTTGAACTGTAATATAGCATTCCTAGGCGTGGTACATGTATGAGACTAGATACAAGCTTTTTGCAGAAGCGATGAAAGCCTCTGTAACCGACTCCGTAAAGCTCAAACCTCAAGCATTCTCTCATCAGTGAATGCAGCGTTCCTTTAAAAACACGGTACCCCTCTCTTGCCTTTTATTGCAGTCGGTTGCATTCTGTAAATGTTGTTGTGAAGTACTAAAGGAACTGGAGAAATAGAACTGTGATTTATTCTCCTTTTTTTTCTTTTTCGATAAATCGAACGAGTACGTTCAAACAAGATTTCCATCCTAAATATCTGCTCAAAATGATCACCGATGTGTTTGAAAAGATTTATCATCTTTCGTCTCTTTAAAAAACGAGATTGCCTTGGGATATATTTTTCTTTGATCGAAATTCAAACGGAGATGAACTTTATCAACCAATCGCGGTAATTTATCGTAACTTTTTCAATTTCTGGGATTATATACCTCATTAAATTACAATTTTAATTACTTCTCAAATATCTAAACCATATTGCAAGCGCGAAGATAAATACATAACGTTTTATCTCTCTCAGGGTTCTTCCGCTTCCAGGAAAATACAAATACGTTTAGTGCTCACACAGATGAATTATTCGCACATCCCTCGATTCATACTTTCTGATACGAACGCTGGTAATTTACTGCAGAGAATATTTCCGCATTTGCTCGATCATATATATATATATGGAAATATTTTACACCATATATAATATTATATCTATAATATAAAATATACATTAAAATAATAATTATATTAAGATTGGACTTTTGAATAAATTACAATTTTCAGCCTTTATTTTAAGACATTTATGATTGTAAATTCCAAGCGTGGAGAACGTCTGCGGGCGATGAGTTATAAACAATAAGAGGTTAAAAGGAAAAGAGCACGCGGAGTACGATATTTCGTGAGAGGAAAAGAATAGAGTAAGTGGAAGAGAGACAAAGAGATAACGAATGCGGCTGTGGCACAACGAAAGCGCAGAAGCAAAAACGAATAGTACCGTGCGAAAGGTATACAGCTGATGAAGTGAGAAGCAAACATATAGCGAAGGTATTGTTCCGCGTACCTACGTTTTAAATGGGATTTCAAAGAGAGATGGTTTGCTAAAAAAGTGGAACGACGCTGAAAGGATCCTTGCACTGATATTTTTCAAATGAGAGTCTCGCTTTAGGCAATCAAGAAAATTATTTGAAAATATATATGATAACATAAATCAAGACATTAACATACGTGGTATCTCTCGAAGTGGTGTGCGATGCACGGATGTGTACCTGATTCCTAGCGTATCCGTATCATCAGGAACTGTATCAAGGTTCTTCCGTCTTAGCGATACTATATAAACGATACAACAATGAATTTGAGTTGGAAGCTCACTCGAATCCTGACGGCTTGCCGGCTTTGGTCCTTTCGACGTAATTGGCACGTCATTAGGCATTCGTGTAAATTGCTTCTAAATAAATTCAGTCAAAATGTTAACGTTGTGGTATTTCCTGTAAGTGAATAACGTATTCGAGAAATTATTCAAAAATGTTCTATTCTCTATAATTTTCTTTTACAGAACTTGCTGTATAGTCGTTTCAACGGTAACTGCTACACATCATCTCGATGCTTTACCCGAGCACGAGGTTCTTCGTTCGTTAGGCAAGTACCGTCACAGCGCGAAGCATGGTCATTCTTCACACGGACGTCATTCCTCGCACAGAAGTCATTCTTCACAAGGGCGCCATTCTTCGCACAGACGTCATTACCCTCGTGAACTAGAAACGCTCTTCGGTGAGGACAAAAAAAAGGAGAAAACTGTCTGCCAGAGCGAGGAATGCAAACTAATTGGTATACAATGACTGAATTTACTCAAGAACATCTTTTTACGACTCTATTATACACCTTCCCTCATCATTTACCATCCACACTTCTGTTTCATAATGCAGCACGAATAATAAAGGACAACATAAATAAATCGGTAGATCCCTGCGATAATTTTTACGACTACGCTTGCGGTAAGTTCGGAGAAAATAATCCTATTCCAGATGGCGAGGATAGCTGGAGCTTCATTGAAATGATGCAACGTAATCTTAACCGGCAAATGGAAGGTGAGTTATCCAAAGTTCCGTGACACAATACCTAAATAACGAACTTCCTTATCGAGCAAAAGTTAATATTGATTTTGTACTTTTAAAGATATTCTGGAAGCAGACTCGAGTGCCGACGACTTGCTGACAATTAGATTAGGGAAAAAATATTATCGAACTTGTATGGATCGTAGTAAGTTGAAGAAAAGTCTTACGTTTTAAGTAGAATTTCTTCGGAGTTACGAGTTCCCTCCCTTTTGATGTAGTACATCCCACATCCTAGATCTTTAAAGAGACGTCTACGTATATATAAAGTTCAATGAATGTCTTTCAAATTTCAGAGAGTAGAGAACGGAAAGGACTCGAACCTTTAGTCAGCACTATGGCAAGAATTGGTGGTTGGCCTTTAATAATGGAAGACGACGAATGGGACGAGAGCGAATATACTTGGCAAAGGGTGGACGATTACTATGCCGCTTTAACGGGATCTAATACATTTTTTGAGGTCTCTGTTTTTTTTTCCTACGATACAAACCAGACTATTGCAGGGGTAAGTATTTCGACCGAGTTATGAAGGAATCAACACAGTAATTATTGAAAAATAATTACTTTCGTTCTTTAAAGCTAACGTGGCCGCGATTGCCTACGGGTTCGAGAAGATTAGAAAGGCTTCCCAATGAAGAATCGAAGGAGGAGTGCGACAAGGGTAGTAAAAGTGGAAACGAAGACGACAGTAAAGGTGATGACAAAGATAACAAAGAGGATGAAAGTAATGAAGGAGGGGAGGGAAATAGTCTAAATGACGAGGACGACGAGAGCAAGCAAGACAGTCAAGAGCCTGGAAGTAAGGACGAAGAGTCCGCCGAACTGGACGAGGACGACGAAAATCAAAATATGACGGAGAAGTATGCCAATATGATCATGGAAATTGCGATGGCTATCGCGGAGACTCGAGGCTTTAAAATCTCCGAACACCGTATGGCTGCGGATATCGACGACATGATATTGTTTCTACGAAAGCTAATTAAGGTATTTTTATTTACTAATTTCTTTTTGTTCAATTGTAATCGTGTCTTTGGTTTTGTGTTTTACATATTACATGGTTTCAATTTGTTTCAAGATCGCAGAAGACAATATGTACGAAGAGGGAACGATATCCTTGCGTGAATTTCAAGAGCTATATGACAATAGCAGTTATATCACAGAAAATGCTAAAGTGAGATTTATCTACTTGTATTCTTGTTTTTATCGATTGGTAATAATACTTTGACTAAACGAGTAATTATTCTTTCGCAGATAAACTTTGTTGGTAGTGTATTAACTATGTTTGGTTATGCTAATGTCGATGTAGACGATAGTTTACAAATCGGAGTTTGGTCTCCAGATTTTTATCTACAACTCAGCAAATTACTCGATGAAACTCCACCCCGTGTTGTTAGTAAGTCTAAAAAAGAAGTTTTCTACGCTAGAAGAATATATTATAATATATGAAACTAAAAATTACAACCTTGCAGTTAATTACATTCACTGGATCTTCATTAGTCACTTCATGGATACGACAAACGAGAAGATGAATATTCTGTATCGTTCTATGAAAACGAATGAGCCGCCAAAGAACTTGACTATATCAAAAGAGGAATGGTCAGTTAGACTTCTTAATTAATAATATACCTACTATAAATAAATGATAAGAAAAAAAAATTGTTCAAAATTAAATATGTCTCTCACAGGATGGAAAAATGTACATCGGAAGTAGGATTAATAGATATTATGTCATACGCGTTCGTTAAAAAATATTTTCCCGATGCAATCGAGAAAACGGTAAGATTTGTATCAAACTAATTATGAAAACTTTCGATGATAGTCGTAGTTTTAAACTAAAATAACGCGTTACGTTCTATCTATACTTTACAAGGCGGAAGAAATGATCTCGTACGTGCAAAAAGAAGTTGAACGCGAAATCTCCGAGTCGGAGTGGCTAGACGATAATATACGAGAGTTCGCCACGGAAAAAGTTCAGAATTTGAAAAAGGCGATTGGATATCCTTCCTGGTACTCGAACATGACGATAATGAAAAGTTTTTACAAAGGGGTATGTGTGTTCGATCGTCCAATTAAACCATTTCTTTTATACTTAAATATTTTACGACAATCTCATCGATTAATAATTCTCTTTAAGCTCATGATTGGCCCTTCCTATTTCGAGAATAGACTGAGCTTCAGCAGATACAGGGAATGGAAAGAATTACGTGCAATACGAAACAAGTCTCCAAACGAAGAGTAAGTATCGGAGTTGATTATCGAGATTATTATTACCAACTATAATTGATTTCAGAGAAGAAGAGGGTTACGGCGTTATTCCACTAATGTTGAACGCATTATATTCGCCATTTGATAATGTGATGGGTAAGTTTCCTACAATATTTTCATCAAGCTAAAACTCGATTAAAATTCTATCAATATTAATAATTTATTTGTTATAAATTAGTTGTGACAGCAGCAGATTTCCAGAATCCATTTTTCGCGCTTTCACGACCAGCGTAAGTTATTAAATAATTTAATATGCAAATAAAATTTCGCTTCTCGCACGAACCTTTCACGTTTACAGCATAATAAATTATGGAATCGTTGGTGCTATTATGGGTCACGAAGTCAATCATGGATTCGATGACGATGGTAAAGCACGACAGATGATTCATATAATTCCAACGAATTTACAACGACAAAACTAATGGCGATTCTTTTAATCTTAGGGCGAATGTTTACGAAAAATGGTAAAGAAATGAAATGGTTGGACGCGATGGCAACGACTTATACCAAAAGAGTAGAATGTTTCGTCGATCAATATAATAATTTAGTTACTGACAAAATACTGAAAAAGCCGGATAAAAATAGACCGGTATGTCTTAGAAACGGAACGGAACTTTTTACGTAAATTATTAATAACAAAATTCACTTTCTATCTTTCGAATTTACAGAGTTACGGTAATATAACGAGAAACGAAAATATAGCCGATACGATGGGTCTCGAGGCATCCTTGGGTGCATATCATATATACGCAGAAGAGAGGAAAGACAAGCCAGAGGAAGTTTTGCCGGGTTTGGAACATTTGACCAACGAACAACTTTTCTTCCTGTCCTACGCTAACGTAAGTGAACCATGGCGTTGTTAATTAATTCTTGATCATAAAAACGCGACGTACACCCGAGTAGGTACACATGTCCCAGCGAATATTAAACACGAAAAGGAGCATTTGTTATCGCGGAGAAGTAGGTCGAGTTCGTGTAACTGTCCCTGGCATATGATTCGCGCGTTACACAACATCTGGACTCTGAACCATACACGCTACTCTAAATATCGTACCAAAGTTATCGGTGCGGCTAATTTACATTTAGACAATGTACAAAAATATGCGAATAATTTGCGATATGTATTTAAAATTATTTCGAGGCAAAAGAAAAAATCGATGACAAATGCAGACTTATTTTACGTGGGTTAAATTGGACTTACCGAGGATATCACACGTCCTTTCTTTATCCGGTTTTCTCCCTTAATACGCGGCCCGGCTGTGGTATCCTGACAATCGGTTCCCACCCTTCCCCCTCGTGGGTATCACGATGTGCAATAAAGCAGAAATTCGCGAGAAACGAAGAGACAAGGCGATACGTTCTATTTACGATGGAGGAAGCGTGAACAACATTCGAAAGAGCACGTTACGTTGCTCAGATTTTCGGAATCGAATCAACCGGAAAGCTTTTTCCCTTCTCCTCGGGAAAATGAATTTATGTATATTTTCTTTACACCGTTTCAGACCTTCTGCGAAGTAATAACTCCGAAACGGTTGAAGGGCTATAAGCACGACCCGCACAGTACAGGAAGGTTACGAGTACTTGGTCCGATCTCAAATTCGGAGAGCTTTGCCAAGTCTTTCAATTGCCCGGTCGGAAGCCCAATGAACCCTGAAAGGAAGTGCAACATTTGGAAGTAACTAGAACCGGAAAATGATCCTTTCCCGAAGCTATTTCTATATTTTTGATTCATGATTTGATTTAGTCTACGAATAATTAGTTTCTTTTGTAAAAAAAAAAACTTTTATGAGAAATAAAGAACCACAATATCGTTGAATACGGCATATCGAGGTAATGCAAGCAGTCTACTGCATCGACGCTTCCCTGTCTTTTAGCTAGTTATTAGAGGAAAGTAAACTATTTCGTGAACTACTGTATATAGATCGTGCGTAATTAATATCAGCTTGTAGTTATGCTTTGATCCCTTTACGATAGGACCAAAGTGCTTTCATACGAAGGACTTATGAAGCGTCTCTTGATTATCTCCTACTTTCGTACTGCTACCATCTCCGGAGTATCGCTTTTAGAGAACTTTACATCTTAAGCCTTAAGCGCACGATGCACTCCCCGTCGAACGTATGGCATACATAGATATTTATGCAGTTTATATAAAACTCGCGAACCCTTTTACTCGTTCGAGAACGAGAAGACGCGAGAACTTCTTACACTCGCGTGATCTTTGTTAACGGCAAACCTTACCGGACATACAAAGAAAAGGATTAAAGATTTCAGGTCAGAAGAGACGTTTTCGATTCACTAACTTTCTTATTTATTTGAAGAACGTACATTTATTCGGTGGAAGATTTTAATGAGTTTCGATCGATCCTATTACGGTTCACTGAGTTTTGTAACTAAAATTCTTCTACGTATCTGTTTGAGATCTTTCGTTGGATAAAGATTCGCAATAAGATATAATTACAGCTCTTTCAAAGCTACACCTACAGATCTTAATTAAAGCGAGAAATGTAAGGATAGCCCAGACTTACAAAAGATTCGTTTTCGTAACTCTACGATGGTATCATTTTATAAATTTTTTTTTTTAAGAACAAGTTCATCCATCGCGTTTTAAAGTCGAGACTCGTCTTCAAATTTTGTTCTTATCTCGTCGGAAATTTTAGTATCTCGATGTAAGCTCTCACATTGTCCTGGTCTCCTTCCTTATGGCTCGGAGTCCTTATCGTGTCTTATCCTTACCTATGTACCACCTGTGGTAGGTATAACCGCACGTATGTACTACTACGTCGTCTCCCACCCTTCCCTAAACTAGTTCAAACAAACTGGATTCTCTATTCACATTGTCATTTGCTACGGTAAGTCGTCTAAGGTGAAGTACAAATAAGGCTTTTCCAAATAGGAATTTTACTTATGTATCTACGAATAGGTATATGTACCAAGTATAAAATATACTTCCTAGTCACAGTGTGACAGAAAAGGGAGGAATCGAGTAAAACATGCGTACAGTATAAAGTGTCTTTAAGAGGAGAATAACAGTTCTTCATTTAAGTCTTCGAAACTTCTGTTTCCGTTTTAATGATTAATTATAGACAATGGTATAATTAACTCCCTGTTATCCCTATTACTTTTATTTATTCTGTATTTAATTCGAATGGCTTCATAAATAAAGATACCTAAAATAAATATACTTTCAGAATCATTTTATTAATTTAACAAGTATTTGAAGTGTTGCATAAACAGCTCTGCTCTTGGAATTAAATTATTATGCATTTCTTGTAACCAATTATTTTTTTTTTTTTTAACATTCGAACGCTAAAACAATGCTAGCTTTTAATTCTGCTTCGCTGTTATTATTCTTGGTGTGTACTTTAGATTTAATAAAATCCTGTAAAGAAAACTCGAAAGCTGTTAGTTGTTGTCCGTATTTAATCATACAAACACGAGTACATGCAGTTAATACACGGGTATTACCCAACAGATTGTTTCTGAAACTAATTTCTTTGAAAAACCAAAGCCTTGAATGAAAAAATATTGATCTCTATGAAGTGAATCACCATCGACCCGATTGCATTATGATTATTCTTGGTGTATACTTTAGATTTAATAAAATCCTGTAAAGAAAACTCGAAAGTTATTAGTTGTTGTCCGTATTTAATGATACAAACACGAGTACATTTAACGGGTACTACTCAACAAATTTTGAAACTAATTTCTTTAAAAAACCGAAGTCTTGAATGAAAAAATATTGATCTCTATGAAGTGAATCACCATCGACCTGATTGTATTACGATTTTGGGGTCACCCTGTATACGTGGAACTGCCGGAGATTTCTGTTTTTATCTCCTTCCCTTAAATCGTCCGACCAAAGTTCTAAGCTATCGTAGGGGAGGCTCCTTTCGTGGCCGATACTAACTGTCCGATCAAAGTCGTTCGCAACTACTGGACGGAGCTATGGCGGATTAGTTCTACTCGTTTTATTGGCGAAAGAAAGGAGAATCGGTCGACGGTTCTACTACTATTTACTCTTCTTTCCTACCACTTACTTCGATTGCGATATTCTACGTTCCGATACTTTAAATCAAATAGTTTCTTCCAGCAACGGTTTCTTCTTAATTTTGTAAATCAAAGAACACAAAGAGCGCCGATCAATTGGCTCTTTCTTAAACGAGTAAATCAAAGATAAGGACTTGGCGCTTACCTTCTCTCCTTTGTCCCTTTAATTACAATATTTCAAGCTGTTTATCGTATACAATTATCGCGACGGGCTAAAAAAAATGCAGGTTCGATTACTTCGAGTGCCGTTAGATATACCGAGTGTGCAAAGAGTATAACGATAATAAATAATCTTCGATGGTTATTGAAAAAAATCATTAAATTAATAAATCTAAAATTGATATCGATAAAAAACAAAACAAAATTGGAATCACTGTTAAACACCAATCGGATCTAAAAATTGATTAAATTTTACGCCCCGATCTATGGATTATTGTTATCTAGTCGCAATAATCGTCTACGAGTATCGCTCGGAGGTATTATTACGATTGTTTATCGGTGGATGTTTAATCTGGCTACGTTTATCGAATCACTATAGGTCGTGCGGCCGCACGGCCATTGCACAATTGGCAGCAGATTTTACTGTGAACCGTAGGACGGTGCAATTCGTATCGAGAGAACTGATTCTCAGCAACGTAATCACATCGAGCGTAGCCAAATTAGCGGTGGTTTACGCTTTGATACGAACGGCGGATGCGCCTCGGTTCGCCGGATAAATAATCGCCCACCGCGTAATTACTGTCTCGTTTTACGTTTCTGCATATTACCGGCCATTTACCAATTTCTCGGGCGGCACTGTGCTTAATTGTATCAACCTATGATGAAACGGCGTTAAATTACTTTCGAGCACCGCGACAAATTTTATGAGGTGGTACCTACCGCGACTCGTCTTTAAGAAATTGCTTTATAAACAAGCTTCGACGTTATTAACGGGGACAGGAGTCTCGTTCGTTTTGCCTTCAATGCTTTCTCGTCCAAAAAGACTGTGTTTTTTTATTATAAAAGGATTTAATATCGCATATCGCGTGCAACACGTTGCGCGAGCTATCCTAATACATCCGCGTAAAATCACATTTGCGAGGGACTGCAGTATCCAAGGAGAAAGCCAGGATATTCCTTGCCAACCCTTAATTGCGTCTTATCGCGTTCAATTTGCTCAGGGAGGGATAAATCTTGCGAGTACGCGAAGGAAAGCTTGCGACGATATGCGAAACGAGAAGAATCTCGACTCTTTTTTTTTCTCTAGTTATTACATCAAAGAATCTCTAGAGTTTCTAGTCTTCCACTTTACTGTTTCAGTTCATAACCTATTCTTTTTTGTCTACGAAAAGAAATAGGTCTTCTTTTTTTTAAAAAAATATCATTCTCGTAATTTTAATTATTTGTACGTTGTCATCGTTGGAATTTTTGAAGAATAACAAAAAGATTTCTTTTCGACTTTGCAAAAAAATCAAAAAAAGAAACTGAAGGGCTTCTTCGACCCTTTTACTCCTGTAAGGTCGTTAAACTCGTCGAAATCGTGGAACGTTTACCGACTCAGTGTAAATATGCTTTCTACGATCTCACCTTGGATAGGAAGAATACTCTATGCACACATACCCTTTTCATCCGCGTAGAAAAGATGTTTCGCGCTTGCTGACGACCCGTTCCGCGTCTGTTTAATATTAATGGATCATCAAGAAGAACAAAAATAGTTACGTACATCAAAAGAAGTCTTTTTGATTTTAAAACCGATCCATGTTGCAATATGAAAATTGATAAATGCACTACTGAATTAATAATATCTTTTATACTTTTTCATAGTTGTATTACAATTTTAATTATCACCGAGGAATTAAATTTAATAACTAAAAAATGGCGGTAAAATAGCGACGTTTTAAAAAACGTATATACGCAACGAGGTAATGTTTACGTGTATAAACGTTGGTTATTGCAGAGGACTAATATATATTTGTAATGGAAAAAATGTATACAAAGAGATATATTTATACAAGAACGTTTTTTAGTTAGGTAGGTACTTACCGATTGCTGTACAAACACCCACAATTCTTGTCAACGTTCCCAAATGCGTATCGGTTGGTCTAACGTAGGTTGACATGCTGTCGTCACAGTTAATCTTGCCGGAACGATTTACACGTGTCACCATAGAAAACACGAAAAGGTGGTAGTGGTCCAAAAAGTTCGAACAACTTTGAAACTGTTTTGTGTACCGCCGATCTGTTACTACGTGATTCGAATCAAAACATATTAGCAATCACCGAGATGGAAGCCAACCACTGAAACATAAAACTCTTAATAAATAAATAAAGCTCAATGACACCTGCAAAAATGATTAAAACTATATATTAATGTAAGGATGACATGTGCAAAGGATAACAGTTATTTACATAATTAAATTCTGGATATTATTTGACTTGGTAGACCGGAAAAAGCATGGAGACAGTCGTCCAATGTGATCCAATGTAAGCCGATGTAATGCAACGGCGCGAAATATGAACGGTAGAAATGACATCACACGTTCACTATTCGAAAGATCGCGCACGACTGAGGGGGTAAACCCATCCGCCAAGATTGTCACAGCATCCCCGCGCTGAAATCCACACCTGCGCACTTGGCATTCACTTTTACTCTATCTCTACGGTTACTAATACTTTAACGTTATTTGAAAACAGTGGCACGGTACCTATGGCGAGCTATAGATGATTATGCTAAATTGATAAACGTAATTTAGGATTAATAAAATAAAGATACTAATATCGATTTTAATGGTACCTCTTTGCTAGCAGTTTTATAAACATATAAAATAGGATTAGCCGCATATATACTCTCTATTGTTATTTAAATTTGTCGACAGTAGTAACTCAATTCAATTTCAGTTTATTGCAATTTACATTATTTGTATTTCTATTTTCTTTCCAGGCACAAATTATACAACAAGTTGTATATAAATGTCATAAGTAATGTATATATAAAATAAATACACAGTTACGCACGAATAAGCGATAATCACACATTAATATACTTTACCTATATACAATATACGCAGTCATGTATAACAATGTGCATTATAAAAATATATTTGATTATTCACAAAAGCATGCATATTACTTATATAACTAATAAACATCGAGCGAGGTAGACATTGTTATAATATAATTAATTATTGAATAACAGTATTTAAAATACACGTATCACATTTATATATTACTATTGAGAAAATGTTATAACGCTATATTGTTCAGCACATCAATTATTTTAAACAGTTTTTCTCTGCACTTTGTATCAAAAGAAAACAATCAAATGTGTATCTCTACTGAACTATAATTAACTTACAAAGTAATCTTTCTATCGCTAAAAATATAACCAGTATACCTGATTTATGTAAAAATATATAATACTTTCATTGATATGTTGAATAAGTTATACATAAAAGTTATAAATAATTATAAATAAAAAATACCACATAAATTATTTAAAGTAAAATTATATTGGTATAATTTTAGTAAATTTTCTTTAACAAATCTCTGGTCCCATGTTTAAACTCCCCCCAAATTGCTAAAGGAACATATAAGCGATACCTCGTGAATCTTACTACCCTCATAAAGATGGATATTTTTAAAACAATAAAAGCATATTTTACGATCCACCCTATAACAATACATTATTAACAGTACATTAAACATTATTTTTCATTCTTGACTTGAACTTTCCTTTTCCTACTTGCAATACTTCTAGGACTATAATCCCAATTAGTTTTAAATTGAGCTGATTTTGAAATATGCCCGGTAGTAACATGCTTACCTTGAATTTCTAATGTATCATTATTTTTATCACGCATAATTTTAGCAGTAGAGGGCATTATTGAACGTGAGATGGGGCTTAAAGGTTTTACGCTGCGATGCAACACAGTTGGTGATGCAACCGATGATCTGAAAAAATAGTTTTTAGCTATCTTTTACTCTGGATACACAGCCAATACAGAAATTCATCTTATAAATATACCTGGTTTTACTACTAGGAAGCCTTGAAGTATCTATAGGAGCAAGTCTAAGATTTTTTGGCCACACAGCTGGAGATACAGGTGCATGCCAAGCAGAATGAGTACCTGTCATTCTAATACTATTTGATTTCCATAGTGGTTTCATGTGAGAAATAGAATTTCTAGCAGATCCTATGACAAATATTATTGCATAAGATTTATAAGTATACATACACTATATATATAAATTAAAATATATCACCTTGAGTTGAAATTTGCAATGCTTGACCCATAAATCTAATAGGAATAGTTTTTAAAGTAGAAAAACTTTCTCTAGTAGATACAGCAAAAGGCACAGGACTAACTACAATTTTTTCATTGAAAACAGTACCAAGTTTATTTCTGCCTTGTTGGGGTGTATAAAGTCTCTCTCTTTCAAAATTTACATCATTATCCATTTTCTGTAAACCTTTAAGTTTACTTGCAGAAATGGATTGTTGATTTCTCCTGTTAATATAAATATGTTTAAACACAACAATATATGTCTAAATCTGTAGAAATTGTATTATACATTTTTTTTCCATTGAACGCACCTTTGACAAGAATTGTTTCTTGTTTTCATAGACTCAGGATTTAATTTATCAATTAAACCTAGCTCCCTTAGTTCTGTATTATCATTATGCAAAGAATCATCTCCGAAGCGATCATAACATGAAATTTTATCACCTAATCTAATAGATTTAGAACTTCTTGTATGTATTCTATTTCTATTGATTGGTGCAGGTGTAATTTTTAACACATCGGTCAATGTAGTATCTAATGTGTCTATATCATTATCTTTCATTGGAAATAATTGTGAATTTATATATCCCAAAATAATATTGAAAACATCTTCTTTTAATCTTTTATATTTTTGATTCTTTGAAGATTCAGCAGTATCCTGCAAAAAATTGTCTTTAAAATTATTTTTATTTAGGATTATGTTGTAATTGTAGTATAAATTTTATATTTTGAATTCATAATTATTACAAATGTAAATATGCATACATACCTTCATTACTTGATCATGTTCAACGCATGATCTTGGACTTCCACAAAGATCAAATGAAGTTTGTACTTTTGTATTTGTACTGTAATCTGTAAATTTGCATGTATTTGTATGAAGCAATCCTTTTCCAACGATTCTTAAATGTGGTGTTTGTGTTTTCCATTGCATGCATTCTTCAAGAATTTCACTATTGGGTAATCGCTCAGCTTCGTTATAAAGAACTTTTTCAATTTCATCCAATTGCTTGAGTAGTTTTTCAGTTGCAACATTTTCCATTTCCTCAGGCCATGAAAGTGATGTTGAAGCACTAGTTTGGTCCCAACTTGTCGGACTACTAATCTTCTTAGAGCATTCTTTTCTTTGCAAGTCTGGCAATGGAATTCCTTCAAGTCCATGTTCATCAGCTTCATCTTGTAATCTTAACAAATGTTGCGGTGCTTTTATCTTTGAAGTTGTTGAACTAAATGTATGCAAAATAAGGTGTCGATTCTTAAATTATATAATACAAATAACTTTCATAATAATTACATTAAATGGGTATCAATTATTTTCTATTTATGCTGCTGTATGTGGTAAAATTACTTTTATAACTACTATATATTATATCAAAAAATATTGTGTAATGATATTAAGTATAATTGTTGATGTATAGAGTAGAATTAAAAATAACATACACATGCCGTTTAATTGTCTTCTTATGCATTTCATGCTTCCCAAATTATGTCTCTATTCCTTGGAAATCGTTACAGAAATATAACAGAAAGTCCTTGACAAAAGTATAATCTCCAATCTTGTACAAGATTCACTGTTGTTATTGATTATTTTAGTAATAGCCAGTCAGGTAATTTAAACCATTTCACCGCTACAACAGAATTTTCGACCTGTTCATTAGACTATATAATCCTTTAATTAAAACGTTAAGAATTATACAACCATATCATAATGCAATCATTTTCATATCGGAATCTCTCTAATCATTATTTCAAAAGAACCGAGTTTACGCGCAATAATATCACATACGATATAAAGAGTATACTTATCGTAGTTTCACGATTGGTCAGAAATATATGACAGCTAACAGTGATTGGTTAATACTCAAAATACAAAGTAATTGCATTTAAGAACATGATTACATTTTAAATTTAACTTTTATTATGTTATGAATTTCATATTATTCGATTGCTTCTTTATATTTAAATTTACGATTAGAACACGAAATATCTTGTTAACACAATGATTATATGTCGTTGATCGTCGACCATCGACCAATTATAGATTTTGTTAGGAGAACCAATTATAAATTTCGTTTTAAATTCAAAATTCATCCAACCAATTATACGACGTAGAATATTTCATAAGATTGAAATATATAATGCGCGAAAAGAATAGCGGAAAATAGTAAGAATAATTCGAATAATTCTATTATGTAAAAATAGATGAAAATATTCTAAGAAGTAGTAATATAATACAAATATACAAAGAAGATCTAATAACAGTAATATACTGCAATAGATAGTATTAAAAAATTAATAAAACTCTTTTAAAACTTATTGTTCATAATGGATATAAGCCACATAAAAATAGCAATAAGTTTATTTATTATATGTATCATTCTTTATTTATATAACTGTATGAAAAGTATGTATTTTATAAAGGTGTGAATGCAATTCATTTTTGCATTACATCCATTTCATTTTATATACATGTTATCTGTTATACTATTTGTCAAACTCATTTAACATGGTTTTATAGGAAGGTATTACAATAATAAGAATAATAAAGCAAAACTTATTGTTAAATCTTCTAATAAGATATCTAATCAGTGTAATCAATCTATACCAGAGCAAACAATTGATAAGAAAATAACTCATAAAGAAATATTGTTGAAATTACATGAAGCAACTGATGTAAGATACTTATGAAAATCGTTTGAACTTTAGATTACTCTATAAATTTGTTCTATGAAATTAATAATGCTTATACGTTAATGTTATTTTTAGAAATGTTACATGACAGTACATTCACTCAGATGTATTCAATTAATTAATTATTGTCCTCATTTAATTAATATACCATATGGATCTGATGGGTATACACCATTTCATAGAGTGTGCTTTCGTGGAAATGCATGTTTAATTGAGTATATGCTTGCAAAAGGTAAATTTTATAATATTAGATATATACAGTAATGTTATATTTAATGTCAAAAACTAATCAAAAACGAATATATATATAAATACAGGTGCTAACCCTTTTCTTACAACTTATACTGGTGAAAATGCAATGTGCTTGGCATTATATCATTTTCTTAGACATCCTAACAATAATGATTTTACTTGTCTAGATATTCTTCATGAAGCAGGTATGAATTAAATTTTAAGTAATTCATATATAGTTTGTATAAATTATCTTATTCTACTTTAGGTTGCCATTTGGACACACCTAATGTACATTATGACATTTTCATAAAAGCAGCTTTAAATACTAATAACAAGGTTCTAGCAGAGTGGATATTATTACACAGTCACATTAGAGCACCTTTAAGAAGTTATTCTGAACCCCGACATCCCATACGCTACATGTTTTGATCCTTTCTAAATTCTGCCCTATAAAGAGTTAACAGTTCCAAACATATATTAGTGATCTACATATTGATCATTAAATAATATTTGTTCTCTACTGTAAAATGCAAATCTCATAAGTTATGAATCATAACCAATAATTTTACTAATATGTAGTTTACGTTTATGTTTAAAAAGAATATAATAGTAACATAATAACAATATAAAAGCAGTACATTTGTTATACCATATTCATTTAGTTTAAAAAAATTAGAGTTATTGAATATAAATCCTTCAGTTTTTTATCAGCCTAATAAACAACTCGAATAGGTTAGAATAAATAACTGTCATGAGAGTGCACTAACTACATATATACCATTTTATGTTTATCGTTGACGAAGTGACGAAGTTCATTCAGTAAAGTTGTGATGTAATGTCTTCATACAAGTGTGTCATAAACATACAGTATAAAAGAATTAATAACAGTTTATTCCTAAACATACGCTTAAAATAATTCAAAATCTTTTCTTTTAATTGGGTTTATTGAAAGGTAAAGGTTAACTTCGTGCATAGATAAACATGGCAAACACTGGTCTGTTAATTCTAACCAATCCTACTAAAGTTACGACATTATTACCAGTAATCAATAAACATGTTTTAAAAACTTTATATATTCAATATCTGCCAGAAAGTAATATATTTTTATCAGGAAATCATTCTATCACAACACGGAAACTGCCTCGTTATTCTCAAATTGTTGCCAATATTTACCAAGCAGCTTCTAATAATTGTTCCCGACTAGACGTACGAGTCTTATTATCTCGTATAAAAAATCCTACGCTATCCATAATAAATACTAAAAGTCCTGTGGAAATAGTCATTTTTGATCAAATTTATACTAAAAAGGAGGCTAATACTTTCATACAAAATTGCCTTGCTAATACATCAATAGAATGCAGTTTTATCACGTGTGATAGTGAAAAAAGTGATGGAAGTTCTAATACTACGAATATATGTGCAAACAATGTACAAACATACAAGAATGTTGTTTTGGGTGGTACATTTGATCGTCTGCATAATGGGCATAAAATTTTTCTAAGCGAAGCTGTTTTATATTGTACAGAAAAACTTACTGTTGGCGTAACAGATACAAATATGTTAACTGGTTAGAAATTAATATATAATTAATATTAGTATATCTATCATTTTTACACTTTCATGTAAACAAATTACAAAAAAATGATGTTTTCAGGGAAAATATTATGGGAGTTAATAGAACCATGCTCTAAGAGAATAGCAAATGTTAAACATTTCTTAGAAGATGTAGATCCATCATTAACATATGATATTGTTCCTATTAATGATATGTATGGGCCAACCAAAAATGATCCTACCTTTGATATGATAGTGGTTAGCGAAGAAACAAAGCGAGGTGGAGATAAAGTAAATTCTTTACGATTGCAAAAAAACTTAAATGAATTGATTATTCATGAAGTAAAATTATTGACTGATGAAAATCATAGAGAACATGAAGAGAGTAAAATTAGCTCTAGCAATCGAAGGATACGATTACTTGGCAAAAGATTAGGAAAACCTGTATGTATTTTTGTAATATTATACTCCTGTTTATCTTTGTGAATATTATTGCTACTTTCGTAGATAAACAAAGACAAACCACTAAAACCTTTTATTATTGGATTAACTGGAGGTATAGCAAGTGGTAAATCATCAGTAGCTAAAAAAGTGCAAAAACTTGGTGCTGGATTTGTAAATTGTGACAAAATTGCACATGACTTGTACCTTCCTGGAAAAACATGTTTTGAAGCAATAGTTGAACATTTTGGTACAGGCATAATCAATGCAGATGGCTTAATTGATAGAAAAGCACTTAGTAATATTGTATTCAATGATAAGGTAAACTTTTATGTATAATAACATTCATCGACCTCGGTTGTTATAAAATCATGTATTTCTTCTGATCTGGTTAAAAAATTTAGGAACAATTAGATAAACTAAATAAATTAATATGGCCTGTAATTCTTCAAGAAGCCAAAAAGAAGGTACATGAACTACATATAGGAGGATATAATATCATTCTTATGGAAGCAGCAGTCTTGATACAAGCTAATTGGCAGAATGAATGTCATGAAATTTGGACTTGCATCATTCCACCTGAAGAGGTTTATTCCCAATTATTCAATATTGAGCACTAAGCAATATTAACAATATGTTTTGTACAAAACAATATATATATATATATATTAATATAAATATTTATAAAGACAATCTATACAAATTTTTAGGCTATTAAAAGGGTTATAGAAAGAAATGTTTTATCAGAAAGTGAAGCAAAACGAAGGATAGAGATACAACCAAGTAATGCAGATCAGGTTAAAGAAGCTAATGTTGTTATTTGTACACTATGGAGTCATAGTTTTACGGAGGAACAAGTGCAAAATGCATGGGATGAATTAATGACTTATTTATCGCAATATTCAAATAGCTAATGTAGTGGATAAATAGGACATTTGTTCAGACAAACAGACAAACATCAAATTCTATTTTACAAAATCTGTTTTTTGTTTCTTAAATTTTTTGTATAGAAACTTCATACACTTAAAGATTAATATAATTATGTTGTAGATTTTTGTAAAATCTACTTGTATAATTCAACTATATTGTATTAAATTGTTACCAAAGTTACTTGGCAAATAAAATATTATTAGTTAACATAGCTTTCTCTTCTGGATCAGAATAGGGTAAACCAGGGTATGGACACTCAATGCATAAGCATAGGAGCCTTATTTAACGTAGTCCCCGCCGTTCACGCATGCGCATTGTGGAAAATAATCAACCGGAGGGCAGCACTAACGAACGCAAAGCTGCCAACCGTGTTTATTGCTTCTGTTCGTACAGTAACTAAGCCCGCCGAGGTCTAGATCCCAGAGTAGAAGTGTAGTCCCCGAGTAGGAGTGCAGCCCCCGCTGGCCCCTTAAACCTGTTGACCCGTTAGCCTTCTAAGCCCGCGATCCGGCTAATTGGAAGGGGCACATAAGATACATACATGTTTGAAAAACCGTCTGTTTAATAAATAGTGAGATAGATTCATTCTTCGAAATTGTTTATCGTCGTTTAACAATACTTGAAGGAATATGCAAGTCGCGTTTCGATAGTAAGACCAGTTCGGAAGTTACAACAGTTTAAATCTTAAGATTCATCTCAGCATAAAGTGCAATATAATAATATGTTATTATTTATTTTATGTGTATTTGAATAATATTTAAGTATCGTATTTATTTACAATAAGAATTATTATACATTATAACAAAAGTGCGTCCGATGTATTAAAAGTTATAATTATTCT
This sequence comes from Ancistrocerus nigricornis, assembly GCA_916049575.1. NCBI lineage: Eukaryota > Metazoa > Arthropoda > Insecta > Hymenoptera > Vespidae > Ancistrocerus > Ancistrocerus nigricornis. Next base: position 24,284,000 of record OU696669.1, on the reverse strand, counting down.
ATACTTTATATTACTTTCCGACTATTTGTAAAAATGTACATATATAAAATTGATATAAATAAACAAAAATAAGATACATTGCAAAAAATACTGGAATTTTTAATTGAAACCATGAATTAACCATCCAATTCCCTTATTTGTTCATCTTCTCGAGTTATTGCCTTTTGACGAAAACTCCATCAATGGAGAAAGTATCAGGAGAACATGAGCTACAAGAAGGAATTCGGATTTCAAGACCCACCTCTTCAAATAGTATGCTTTCCTGGTAGAAATCCCAGTTTACGGGGAATTTGCCGAATCGCTGAATTTGCCGAATCGAAAAAGTATCATGAGAACGTGAGCAGCAAGGAGAAATTCGGATTTTACGTGCCACTTCTTCAAATAGTATGCTTTCCTGGTAGAAATCCCAGTTTACGGGGAATTTGCCGAATCGCTGAGAATCGAGAAAGTATTATGCGAACGTGAGCAGCAACGAGGTATTCGGAATTCACGTGCCACCTCTTCACATATTATGGTATCCTGTTAGAAATCCCAGTTTACGGGAAAATGTTCCGAAAACGTTCGTGAGAACATTGGCAGCGCCATCTAGCGGTGGTGAGAAGAGGCAAAATTTGATGATTTTTCAGGGGGGTCCTTTAACAAATTCTCCTGGGCGCAATAATGAACCGATTCTTATGAACGATACCTTGTTGGAAAGCTAAAAGAACGGGGTACAAAATGGCTATTATAGAACTTTTATAATACCTCACTTTCAGTCTTGAAATCGCACTTAAACTTTTCAAATGTAATTTGTATGATGATGCTAACGTTAATAATAAAATTTGTTATAGCTATCTTATAGCTTGTTCTTTTAGCTTTCCAACAAGGTATCGCTCATAAGAATCGGTTAATTATTACGACCAGAAAAGTGTTTTAAAGGAACCCCTTGCAAATGCATGAAATTTTGCCTCTTCTCACCACCGCTAGATGGCGCCAGCGTGCAATTGAGACCCTATTTTATCGACTTTCGAGAGATTTACTTTAAAAATTAATTCTGATCACAATTCTTGATCGATTTCTACGATCAATAGCTCGTCGGAAAGCTAAAAGAACAAGCTATAAGATAGCTATAATAGATTCTTTTATACACGTTAGCGTCAATATAAAAATTACATTTTAAAAGTTTAAGTGCGGTTTAGATACTGAAAGTGAAGTATTATCAAAATTCTATAATAGCCATTTTGTAGCCCGTTCTTTTAGCTTTCCAACAAGGTATCGTTCATAAGAATCGGTTAATTATAGCGACCAGGAGAATTTGTTAAAGACCCCCCTGAAAAATCGTCAAATTTTGCCTCCTGTCTCCACCGCTAGATGGCGCCAGCGTGCAATTGAGACCCTGTTTTATCGACTTTCGAGAAATTTACTTTAAAAATTAATTCTGATCACAATTCTTGATCGATTTCTACGATCAATAGGTCGTCGGAAAGCTAGAAGAACAAGCTATAAGATAGCTATAACAAATTTTATTATTAACGTTAGCATCTTCATAGAAATTACATTTGAAAAGTTTAAGTGCGATTTCAAGACTGAAAGTGAGGTATTATAAAAATTCTATAATAGCCATTTTGTAGCCCGTTCTTTTAGCTTTCCAACAAGGTATCGTTCATAAGAATCGGTTAATTATAGCGACCAGGAGAATTTGTTAAAGACCCCCCTGAAAAATCGTCAAATTTTGCCTCCTGTCTCCACCGCTAGATGGCGCCAGCGTGCAATTGAGACCCTGTTTTATCGACTTTCGAGAAATTTACTTTAAAAATTAATTCTGATCACAATTCTTGATCGATTTCTACGATCAATAGGTCGTCGGAAAGCTAGAAGAACAAGCTATAAGATAGCTATAACAAATTTTATTATTAACGTTAGCATCTTCATAGAAATTACATTTGAAAAGTTTAAGTGCGATTTCAAGACTGAAAGTGAGGTATTATAAAAATTCTATAATAGCCATTTTGTAGCCCGTTCTTTTAGCTTTCCAACAAGGTATCGTTCATAAGAATCGGTTAATTATTACGACCAGGAGAGTGTTTTAAAGGAACACCTTGCAAACGCATGAAATTTCGCCTCTTCTCTCCACCGCTAGATGGCGCTGCCAATGTTCTCACGAACGCTTTCGGAACATTTTCCCGTAAACTGGGATTTCTAACAGGATACCATAATATGTGAAGAGGTGGCACGTGAATTCCGAATACCTCGTTGCTGCTCACGTTCGCATAATACTTTCTCGATTCTCAGCGATTCGGCAAATTCCCCGTAAACTGGGATTTCTACCAGGAAAGCATACTATTTGAAGAAGTGGCACGTAAAATCCGAATTTCTCCTTGCTGCTCACGTTCTCATGATACTTTTTCGATTCGGCAAATTCCCCGTAAACTGGGATTTCTACCAGGAAAGCATACTATTTGAAGAGGTGGGTCTTGAAATCCGAATTCCTCCTTGTAGCTCATGTTCTCCTGATACTTTCTCCATTGATGGAGTTTTCGTCAAAAGGCAATAACTCGAGAAGATGAACAAATAAGGGAATTGGATGGTTAATTCATGGTTTCAATTAAAAATTCCAGTATTTTTTGCAATGTATCTTATTTTTGTTTATTTATATCAATTTTATATATGTACATTTTTACAAATAGTCGGAAAGTAATATAAAGTATAGAATAATTATAACTTTTAATACATCGGACGCACTTTTGTTATAATGTATAATAATTCTTATTGTAAATAAATACGATACTTAAATATTATTCAAATACACATAAAATAAATAATAACATATTATTATATTGCACTTTATGCTGAGATGAATCTTAAGATTTAAACTGTTGTAACTTCCGAACTGGTCTTACTATCGAAACGCGACTTGCATATTCCTTCAAGTATTGTTAAACGACGATAAACAATTTCGAAGAATGAATCTATCTCACTATTTATTAAACAGACGGTTTTTCAAACATGTATGTATCTTATGTGCCCCTTCCAATTAGCCGGATCGCGGGCTTAGAAGGCTAACGGGTCAACAGGTTTAAGGGGCTAGCGGTGGCTGCACTCCTACTCGGGGATTTCGACCTCGGCAGGCTAGTTACTATACGAACAGAAGCAATAAACACGGTTGGCAGCTTTGTGTTCGTTAGTGCTGCCCTCCAGTTGATTATTTTCCACAATGCGCATGCGTGAACGGCGGGGACTTCGTTAAATTGCCAAGGTGGTGGGGGTAAGGAGTGTCCACACCCTGATCTGGAGGGTGTTATTCGCTCCGTGCACGACGCTAGTGACATCTGGTGGTTAGAGAAGCGGCATTTAATTTGGAAAAAATATACTGAGTGATATAGTGATTTGCAATAAAAAGTGCGATTAATTAAGAAAGCAGCGTAATTTCGCAATTGTGCTTCGTGTGTTTGATGTCCATAATATCTTGTATTATTTAAAACAAAAATAACGTAAGTACAGTCTGGTGTATTTAAATTTTTAAGATTTTGCTTTTCATTTTAAATGATTAACTAAATAAATTTTAACTAAATAAATTAATTTATAAAACATGAACTGAAATTTGTTTTCTAATTTTATTAAAATAAAAATTGAAATTTATAAAAAAAAAAGAAATTAGTGTACTGCCATTCAAATTCTGGATTGAAAGTAAAAAATGTTAATTTTAAGAATAATTTTTTCTGTCTAGGCCAGCTTGTAAACATAAGTGAAATATTCTACTAACTGTTGTCCTGTGAACATTGAATAAAACACTTATGGCAGAAAAAGTTAATCCTGTTTTCATCTTAATTAAAAATATTAAAAGTGCATTTTCTGCTGAAATTTTCATGTTGTCTAAATTATTATTCTTCGCAGCTTTCAATAGAAATTCGAAATTTTCAAAGCTTACTCCAGCAAGATCTAACAATTGTTCTTTGGTTTTGATCGATGAAAACCCATTGAAATTACTTGCATCTTTACATTTGCTGTCTGCCACATCTACTTGAACAAACTGTTCAACGAAGATCTTTTCCAATGTACCGCACTGTTTATCCTTGAATTTTTTCTGATTAGGTACTACAATCATATTAGTATTTTCAATTATAGTTGTCTGAACTTCAGCATGACAACAACCATTCTCATAAATATATCTGTTGCAGATAAACATTTTTTCTGGCTGAGTACAATTGGAAAAAATATTAGCTTGACACTCTTGATCCTTATACACTTTCGTGTCACTTTGATTTATTGGAACATTATCAACTACTAAATTAGTAACGTTTGTCTCCATTTGCACCATAATGACCTCTTCTTTCTTTATAATTGCTGACTCCATTTTCAAATTTCTTCGCTTCATGTAACGATTATGCCTAGAATAGATAATTATTTTAAACAAAACTGGAAGTACATTTTAGATAAATTGGAGAAATTATAGATCAATTACATACCGCTCTACCGATGACTTGTGATTGACTGCTTTTACTCCATATGCAGCAGGGAATATGCTTGGGACATAACTAGGACTTAATTCATTTTCAGATTTTTTATTATTAACAAAATGCTCACTGCATATGGAGCTGGATGGCGTTGGATGCCAAGGTGTACCATCGGAACTAAATTACGATGAGACACGTATGAGTTACACGAATCACGCTTTACATGCGAAATGCTTAAAAGTGAGTGTAGGTTACTTACTTTATTCTTCTTACAGCAGCAATCCATCGCTTTCTCTGCTCTATTTTATATTTTGCTTTTGGGAAGCTATAAAATTTACACTTGCTATTTAGGCCATTGTTTTTGCAATTCACCACACAACACGAAGTATGGCCCATTTTTAAAAATAATTCTCTATCGATGCTGTTGAATTTTTCCTGATTGTTTGCCTTCTTTCGCCGCTTCGTGCGCTTCGGTCGATTATCGTATCCCCACTAGGGTGGATGCACGGAGCGAATAAGGGAGGACACTTGGAGAGGAACCTCCCACAACGAATAGGATCGGCGAGCATTCATTTAGAAGACTTGGGGTGCCCTAAATTTAGTACCTTAGTAGATAATAATAATAATTATAATGGCTAAAGTTGTTCGCTACCTCGCGTAAAATATTCGAAAAAAAATGATGTAAGAATGCACTGCTCCTTAGACGAAGTGAGGGTATTTAAGTCATGGTACATTGGAGAAATAAAATAATTAAAAAATATTTTTTTTGTATCATATATAATATAGAGTATCGTATCATAAATATATAAATTCATTTTTGTAATACATGGTTTTATAATAATAATAATAATAATAATTCAATTACGTAATCTTTCTAACGACGTTCGTCAGCGAGTTGTACTCGACTATGCGATCGTTATTCATTCTAAATTAGAAATCTTTGTTTAAATACATTAATAAGAATTCAACAGTCCGAATTCTTCGTTGTCCGGAAAATCTCGCGAATCCAACAACTTATCCGCGTTTTCCGCATAACATATCGAACACATTAATTCAAAATAATGTTGATCGCGTTATAATTTTGATTATCGCGGTATACTAAATCGTGTATGCATTTTTATGATACTAGGCAGGATATTTTACTATTCTTTTTTGTTTGACACGAATAAAATATATTTAAAGCACTGCCTAATAGTAGTCGTAGTCGTAGTTGTTTGCTGGTTGTTATTGCATGTTAGATTTATTGTATATTGCATGGCTTTATTGCATGTTAGATTTATTGCATGTTTCATGGCTTTATTCTTTCTTTGTTTATCCGGTAGGTAGGCCAATATAAGTGAATTCACGTTTTTTCATTCTACTTTCTAGAGTAGAAAAAAAAAACGTGATTCACTCCGCGTTTTGTGTTTTTCCTTTCTCCGGTATAAATTTGATTTGATTATGATTATGAAATTGTTAAACTTTAAATTAATTAATATCAGGCCGCGTGGAAAGTAGAGTATTAGCCCGTGGGTCTCCGAAAACAGCAACCTCCACGTGGTGAGATCCGGGCAATCGATATTATTTTCGATGTTGTGTATATCATGTTTGATATAATATACGTCCCATCGCAAATAATATCGAGCTAATGGCTATATTAATTTCTTTTTTATTTATTCTTATGTAGAATTTAGGTTTACAAATGAGATTCGCGTCATTCGCGACAGATCTTTATTTTCTTCGATTATTGGGGTGAATAAGATTCTTCAATTCTTCCGCTCTATAGCGTAGAGGGCGTAAGAAAACATCTATTTCTTTCGTACGATCGGTATTTCAGTACATGAAATTATCTTCCTACACGTTTTTACTTTCTACTTCGGGGATTAGCTACGAGATAGCTTTTCGACCAACGCGCAGTTCGGTTCGTGGTATTGTTTCCCCTTTAATAAAATAATATATCAATAATATATCAAATAGATTGTTTGTTTACATAAAGTGTTATTTCTTCTCATGGTACTACACAAATAATTATAATTCCGTATGCATATTTTAATACATAATTCATTTATTCATTTTCACGTGTCAATTCATAATTTTTAATTAAATGATTTGTTTGTTTGCTCCATTAGCAATAACAATTAAACAGTGGTTGAACATTACATGTTCAGATTATTACCTACACGTTGGGTATCAACTCGAAATATGAGTATATTCACCCAATGCTTGAATCCCATTACGGGTACTGCAACTTGGGAAGAAAAAGATCAAGATTATGATTATCACCAAGAAGTGGCGGCATCGGGATTTGCTGATATGTTACATGATCACGAAAGGGTTGGTATCTCATTATTTTAGGTGTAACAAGTACTACAATGTAATGTTAGATCTCAGATGTAAATAATATTTTTCTGGTATAGAATCATAAATATTTCGTTGCACTTGAGGCTGCTATTAAAAAAAAACATGAAGCTGGTGAAGAAGCTAACGTACTTGATATAGGAACTGGTACAGGTTTGTTGTCAATGATGGCAGCTAAATGTGGAGCAGATACTATTACGGCATGCGAGGTATTCTACTATATTTCATCTAGTATAGATAAATCTCTCATGTTTTTTGAACAATCGTTGATGCTTTTTTTAATTTTTAGGCATTTAAACCAATGGCTACATGTGCTTTAGCGATTATAAAAGAAAATGGCTTTGAAAATAAAATAAAATTAATACAAAAACGATCCACACATATGACAGTAGGTAAAGATGGTGATATACCAAAGAAAGCAAATATTTTGGTAACCGAAGTATTTGATACTGAGCTTATTGGGGAAGGAGCTTTATCCACGTTTCGTCATGCTCATGAAACATTACTCGAAGTACTCTTAACTTTTGATCATTTAAATTGATAGATATATGTACATATATACATATAGAAATTTTTATAATTAATTTCTTTTCATTAGAAAGATAGTATAGTAATACCAAGTAGCGGTACCATGTGGATACAAGTTGTGGAGAGCAAATCTGTTTGCGCATGGAATAGGATAGAACCAATTACCGATATTGTGACACAAAGAGTTTTTATAGATGCTGCTTCATCTATAAAATCATGTTCTGGAGCAGCAGCTGTACATGATATCCAATTATCTTGCCTTCCTCGTAATGAATTCAAGCCTTTATTACCACCACGGCCTATTTTTAGGTAAAAACATGTTTTTTCAAATTTTTTTTTATAAAACATTTATATTCCTCTTATTGTAGATTTGACTGGTCTGGACATACACCTTTACAATACAATGAAAAAGTATGTTTGAATGTTCTACCCATTGAAAATGGTACTGCCCATGCCATCTTCATGTGGTGGGATTTAAATATGGATACAGAAGGGAAGGTAATATCCAATTATATGCAATTAATGTAAATTTATTGCTAACAGATATTGCACAGGTCTTGTTAAGCTGTGCACCTGTGTGGGAACATCCAGATGTTAAGAAGTTGCCGCATGATAACATAAATCTTGATGAACAAGCAGATTTAATACCATGGAGAGATCATTGGATGCAAGCCATTTACTATCTCCCATCGGAAATACAAATAAGTGTTGATAATGAAGTTAGCCTTATTGGTTATCATGATGAATATTCTTTCTGGTTCGATGTACAAAAAGGCCTAAAGTACGTTAAGTTTTTCCTACTTCTCTTTTTCTATTAGCTCATTATATTTTAAACATTTGAACTGTTTTTAATTTGTAGAATACATGTACCAGATTGTGACAGACCCGTATGCAACTGCTGTGTACATATTGCGTATTCTAGAACACGGATAGGTCAATTGAATGACAAAAAACGAAATAATAAATATATAAAAGCATTGTCTAAGAAGGTTCAACCAAATTCTATTTGTCTTTGTTTCTCAGATGGATGTCTATTAGGTCTAGCAGCTGCACAACTTGGTGCAAAGAAAGTATATGTGCTAGAAACAAACTTTTTATCTAAAAAGACTATTGAAATGTTTGTAAAGACAAATAATCTTAAAGACAAAGTAGAAATTGTAGAGACTATAGATAATTTACCACCGCCTGATATGGTGGATTTAATTTTTGGGGAACCATACTTTATTAGTTCTATTGTACCATGGGAAAATCTTCGCTTTTGGTATCTTGCATCGCAATATTCATCGCAAGTTCAAAGGATACCTATAGCAGCTACAATAAAAGCAGTTGCTGTGGAATTCAAAGATTTATATAAAATTAGAGCGCCTCTTGGTGTATGCGAAGGTTTCGATTTATCTAGTTTTGACAAGCTTGTTCAGGTAAGGCACTCTATACGTGTAAAAGTAGAAAATACATTATTAACTTTTATAATGTATTTAGGCATCAAGTGATAAAAGTGACAGTCCTGTAGAAGCACAACCTCTTTGGGAGTATCCAGCTAAAGCTTTAACATCACCTTTCGTTATTAACACATTTGATCTGTCTACGAATGTCTATGATCAGAAACGTGTACAAATATCAGATGATGTTCCTATTTTACAGTAAGCTTTTTTTTTAATACATATATGTTTTAAACTACATCATTTTATACGCACTCACATATTATTCTTTGTATCTAGGAATGGAACATGCAATGGAGTTGTATTGTGGGTGGATTGGCAATTAGATCCCGAGATAAGCGTATCTTGTGGCCCAACTCAAGAAATAGTGCCTGGTAAAAGAATATCATGGGATAGATTTACCAGGCAAGGTGTACATATCTTTCGTAACATTAAAGACGTTTCGTGCGAAGATTTACTGTCATGGTCATTTGCATTTGTGCCCCAACATGGGAATGTAGAGTTTCATTTTAAGATAATATCAAGAAAACAAAATAAAAATGGTTGACCATGATGAAGAAAACCTTAATGCGCAATATTAAATAAAAAAATAAATGTTACTAAATAGCATTCCTTTTTGTTGTAAAACTTATTTTTATATTAATTTATTTTGTACATTACTCTATTAGGATTCTTCTGGTAACGTTTGCAATTGTTTAGCTAATCGCCTGCCTATGAGTTTAGGATAAGTTTTCTGTTTAATTAAAAATTCTTTACTCTGATGGGTTACTGCTCCATTTTCTAGTTGAAATCTACAATTTATAAAATCAAATGTACATATGTAGTATGTATAAAAATTAAATGAATTAAATCAAAAATATCTCTTACCTGCAGAGGTAGTGTAAAGGCCCAAGCATAACATCTCTTAATTGTCGGTTTCCTTCTAAAATTGAAAGTGCAAGCGCACCAGTTTCAAGAGTGGACAAACAACCTTCGGTTGGCTGTGTTCGTATTACATATTCGCTTGTTGGTACGCCTACTAGTTTGTAAGCTCTAAGTAAATATAATGCAGGACTTGCATGATATATAGCCTGTAGTATAAATTCTGTTTCGGATAATTTTTCCACTGAGATCTTTATAAGTACAATATTAGATAATAATGTTACCTTTGCTTGTGGCCATGTACCATCCAATAAAATTAAGTTATATGGTCTTTGTCCGTTTGTACCTACTGGATCCAATTTATCAAGAGCCACTGCACCGGGCGATGGATACAATAAAATTGTGTCTTTATCATTTAAGATATCTGCCAAACCTTCGTGCTTAGGCAATGGAAACTTTTTGCCCCTGCCAATTAAAATTTAAACTATAGCTTGCATTTTTCAAATCTTAAGTTATCACTTACCTGAATGTCATACACTTTCCATCTTCTAAACCCAGCGCTAACATAGGAGCTGTGCGCAAACAACGTTTTACTTCAGCTGGATGTTGCAAAATAATTATCCTAGATGCTGGACATAATCGTTGTTTTGGAAGTCCTGGACACCAGCATACTGCTACCGGTCTTCTACAAACAGTAACATAAATTGTGTTAACAAATACCACAAAAGACTAAGTAAAATAATTGAATGAAAAAGAATATATATACAATATAATCAAATACTAATTTCACTAATTTTATGAGCAAAGGTTAAAAGAACAATATTTTTAAAGTTATCAAAACCAAGGTTTACACATAACCTAACAATTCAGAAAGACACATACTTGCATTGTGTACACTTATCTCTTGCTGCAGGAGGATCCGCAGATATGTTAGACAACTCCTCCCAAACGATTTCTTCGTTCGTCATGATAAAAATAGATTTATATTAAAAAATAAACTACTACTATTTGTTGACAGGTGCGTACGCATAATAGTAGAAATGTGACAAAATAGGGTTATAATTGGGAGCTACTATCACAGACGAGGTATAAGATAAACCTGTCGTGTAATGTAAATTTTTTTCCAAAGGTGCGGAGTCACGTAGCCTTATTTTTTTTTTTTTGTTTATTCAAAACTTAGCCCCCTTACCATTTTAGTGTACCGTGTGACACTATCGGTTTAGAATGAAATCAGGCAACAGCGCTACCGGAACGGTAGGACTTATAACTAAACGCAGCGATCGTTAATTATTTCTGACTTACATGAATTACAATTCGAATCAACTGATAGAATCGGAATTAAATGAATAAAATCACAATAGCCATACCATATTTACCATAATATACTTATAAATTAATAACTTTTTTGCTACATATGTTACGGTAAAATTCCGAAGTCGCGATAACGTGCAGATTTCCCGGTAAATGTATACTCTTATCTCCCTATTTAGCAAACGTACATTGGGAGAACATTCAATACACATTTCTTTTTATAAACTGGGAACAAGTACATTGTATAGAAAATAAATAATTATATGAGAAAACCTACACCGTAACCCAGACGCCACCCAAAAGTTTTGAATTTTAAGGCCCGCCGTGCGCGAAGTAGCGTACTGCGCATGCGTGGCGCCTATCGTCAACTGTTTCGGCGCACGAGTCGACGCAATGTTGGTTCGGCGGGTGCTATCAAGTTGTAACAGGTTTCGCGGTCTCCTCATTAATTACAGGTAATTAGCATATTTTTCTAACTTATACCTTTCTATAATACATCAAACGATTGCCAAACGCTCGATCTCCATAGGAGAGTGTACCCAAGACAAGATATCGCTACGTTTAAAAAATATTCATGAAAATAAAATCGGTGTCTTGATGTCCCTTTCGCAAAGCTTTACGTCATAGCTTTCGCTCCCATTTTCGATTTTGATTCTCGCAATATCGATAGTTTTTTTATACTTGAATGTTATAGAACTAATAATTAATTAATTTTTGTAGATAGTAGAGGGTGGGTGGGTAGGATTCGAATGACAAGCGGGGTGGGAGTGGAGGTGTAACTAGACCTACACTTTCTAGGAGCGATTTTGGACGCAATGTGGTACATCCCAAACTTTAAAATTTACACCCCCTATATATTTTTCGAAAGACCGGCGCCTTTCGAAAGGCGGCGGTATAATTCTATCCTTTATAATTAATAATGTCGACACTTTTAATTACAACAGCAGTAATAATGAGCTCGATTTTTGTTTTGTTTCAGATCATCATTGCTACTAGAATCATCGAGCTGATAGGAGACTCACCCATCGAGGGACTGGTCGAATCGGTTATCAACCAACAGCGTTTTCAACCTACTTCGATGTTGAGCTACCTCATTTCCAACCTCCTACGGATCAACCACCCTCAATTTCAACCTACAGCGCGGATGAGTGTTTTGGAGCCGTCGTAGAACTTTGAAAGTAGTAAGCTAAAAAATGTAAGTCCCTCCGGTGCCCATACCGAGGATAAAAGGTCCGAATCGGTACAGATTATTGGTTGTAATTTTTCAAGTAAAATCCTTTCGAGTAAATCCTTTCAAGGGTTTATTCGTGAGTAGAATATTTCTCTTTATATATTGTTTTCTTGTGCATGCTTATTTATATTAGATTAGGATAGGGCCTTCACGTTCCAAGCGGTAATATTAATAATTAATAGCACACAATCATGTGCACTTTATTATTCGTTTCGCTTTACGCGTGATTAGAAAAGAAGTCGGATGAGAGACATCCGACTTCGTGAAAAGTACATGTTAAATTTAACATGCTTATCATCGAGAGTCGTCGGGTCGCGAAGAATAGTAATGCATGTCTTTGAATTTTGACGTTATTACTAATTCTGTTTTTTTTTTTATTTCAGGTGATCATCGAGAGTCGTCGACATCTCGTACAATTTTCGTGTTGTTCAGCGTCTACATCGACTGCTTTATATACCTACTTTTATATTTGTTATTTACACTTCAAAAGCATAGGCTATTTTATTAGTAGCTATATGAGCTTCTTGATAAACATGATTAGACATACTTTTGAGAATGTACCGAATAGTTATCCAAATTTATTATAACTTGTATCTGAACACATCAGACAATCAGCTACATATATATAGGTACACACACGTGGACCAAAAAAAACCGGTGATCTTCTGCTGATGCAGTACAGCAGGACAGGCGCAAGGGGGGTTCAGCGCGTTTCCCCGAACCCGGCCCCGCGGTTGGGTCGTGCGCGGCCCTGCAGTACATGGACTAGTGCGTATCTATTTGGGGGCACGAGGTACGCGTCAGATCTTTTTCTATCTGCATATTGATATTACCGACTTGTATTATTCGGTTGAACATGGTTCCTAAATTCGCCGCTCCATATCATAGAGGGCGTAAGGAAACGTCTGTTTTTTTACACGATCGGTATTTCAGTACATGGGGCACGAAGTCCCATAAGATGACAGGTCTATTCTTATACCTCCTCTGTGCTACTACTGCTCTAGCATTGATCAAGATTATTATCTTCTCAAAAATATAATTGTTTTAGCTCTTCGTTTTTTTAAAAATCGATGCAATCATTCTAGATATTTATATTGGTATCTATAAATTATACATGCTTCATATTTTTAATAACCGACTACGTCAATTAAAAGAATGCACGAATTTACATGACCCTCTCTTTCTCCCATTACTATTAACCCTTTGAGCACGAACAGCGCCTATAGGCGCTCGGTCGGAAAAAATTGTAGTTCATATGTCAATTATATGTTGGTTTGTTTCTTATCTTTTTTCTGTTTATTTGTTGTTTATATTTCAAATTGCGTGAAAACGCGTTGAGCGACCAGAACACCATACGTAACGTGGTAAGAGCGAGCCCGCTGTTAGAGATGTTAGGATTGCATTTTATTTGATTATTAAAAAAAAAAGTAGTGATAGCTATTAAACAATAAAAAAGACGTACAAAACTATCGGTTAACAAAGAGTTATGTACGATCGATAGGAAATTTTATAAGGGAAAATTTCTCGCTTCGCGTAACCGTAACTCGCGAGGATGGCAAAGGTCGAGACGACCGCGAAGGAGGTGGAAAATAAGCGCGAAAGAGAGAAAATCACGTGGTATGGCAAAGTATCGGAAAGAGAGAAGCTCGTGGCTGTGTATAGTAAAAAAGGAATGACGTCGGTATTTTTAATGGGAAGCCGAAGGCGAGTTGAATAGAACGAGCTTTTGGGGTGGGTACCGACACTCAGTTTCTTTGATCAATAATGAAACTTTTCTCTATCTCTTTCTCTCTCTCGTTCTTTCCTATCCACCACCCTGTTGCCACCCACCCTTCTCTCTCTTTCGAAGCCCTGCTGCTATTCGTTTCTCTCTCTCTCTCTCTCTCTCTTTCTCTGCTTCTATCGTTCTCTATCTTATCTTATACATTTTTAACCCTTATTTCAGTCCCTCGCGAGGACGTCGTGCGCCTGTACGAGGGTTCAAAGCAAGAGCCAAGTTCTAACAAGCCTCGGGCTTCGTGCCCCTGGCCCCTGGATGTCTCCTTTAAATAATCCACCGGACGATCCATTCGTATGAAGGCAGCTTCACTCCGAAAGGCTAATAGTCTTCAACTTCCGTGAGTGGTCTTCGTCGTGGCCTCAAAGAATTTCGGATCTTCGGCTATAAATGCAAGCCGAGGTTCCTTCCTTCAAAGTTATCATCGTTATGAATCTTTTAAAATCGAGAAGCGCTATGCTTCGCTATCAAGAAAAATTCTCTAATTTACGAGATAATTCGTTAAGAATTGATCATTTATTGTGAATAGACGGGGGGGGAGGGGGGGGGTAAAAGGATTTTATCAAAACTTTAGAAATCAATGGTAGGTATCTTAGAAAATATAATTTAAATTGTTTTGGGAATAGTGAAAAAATTCTTTTCACATCTGCTTAATCGTCGCCATCCTGATTTGAGAGAAATCACGTGATTTAAAAGTAAGAATCAGCTATAATCTTATGAGCGAATCAGCTTTTTTCTTAATGAGATTGCGATTGTCGTTGTAACGTGTGATATAAATGCATTATTAGTAAGAATACAGTATTATCTAATTATACTACGCATAATTTATGATTATATACTTATAATAACGAAAATTTTATTATGATTACTTGGAGTAAAATTCGTATAAAATTCGCGTAGCAGTCAGCGTGTTAAAAGTAGCTTTGAAAACGATGGAAACGATCATTGTTCTTGCAGAGTTAGAGTTTCCCGCATTCATGAGCACTCTCGTGAAGAATCTCTTCGTGTCATGTTCGTTTTGCTGTTTATTCAAGCGAGAAAAAGGGAATAATTTTCTCTGCTGCGCTTCCAAGTCACGAAAGATGGAATTTTTAAGCGATTATCGAAGCAAAATCGTTTCTCACGTCGATTCCTCGTCGTTTTTCCGGGCTTTCTCCGTCTCTCGCCTTTTTGGCAAAAAAGGGGCGAAGTCGTTGTCCTTAGTTGGGGATCGTGAAAGTCAAGCAGGTTGGAGAGTATAGGATATGGCGTGGCAACGAACGAGGGAACATGGTTTATGAGAAAAAGGCGACGGAAGAAAGAAAAAAAGAGAAGGGGGGGTGAGGATGGTTCGCACAAAGAAAAAAGCGCAGGCGGGAGATCGAGGTGAACGCTGAACGAAAGAAAGAGAGAGAGAGAGGTGCGGAATAATGCTTAACAAGCCGACTTGAAAGGACGGCCGCCATGTTGAGTCAATACTTGAAAGTCTTTGCTCATTAAGAATATTTTACATCTGGCTCCTCCGGCAGCATCGCCGAGTCTCTAATTCCTCTTTCCCTTCCATCGTTCCGCGCTCCGAAGCCGCGTTCACCTCGCTCATCCTCGAGGAGAGAAGCTTTCTTTTGCTCCCTCTTTCTCTCTGTCCCCTTCACCCTCACTCCCGCCTTCACGTTCGAGGTCCGTCCCCCTTGGTGCATACCGGGGGTGGTCGGACCCTCGAAGATGGAAGTTATTTACGCGCCACTCGGAACACCCTCCACCATAGCCTTCTCTCTCTTTCTCGCGCGCGGGCGCACGTTCTCCTTCTTTTTCGTTCTCCTTCTCTCTTGGTTTCCCTTGGTGCGCGTTGCACAACCCCTCTCATCGGTTGCCACCCCCCCTCTGTCGCCAGCGGCGGCCTTGGCTGGCCAGCATGTCCGCCATTGCCTTCCTTTTCTGACCCTTTGAGAACGACGACGACGACGATGGAAAGAATTCCTTCGACTTCACCCACGGGCCAATACACCTCCTCCTCCTCTTCATCTTCTTCCCTCATCCGCCCTTCTTCCACCCATCCACCCTCTCTCCTTCTTCCACTCCTATCTCGGCGTAATCACCGTTCCATTTCGCGGCGTTTTTCCTAATTCCTACCCAATTCCGCTTTTAGCATTTCAATTTATGCCCGCGGACCGATCCGTCGGACGTGTCTACCCTCCGGTAACGACGGATTATTATCGAAGACGCACCGCTCCGAATGGAAATTTACGTGGAAATCGGGGGAAACGGTAGGGGGGCCACGAGATTGTTCTTTTACGCGCTCGAGAGAAAAATCGGTTTCGGGCTTGCTGCTCTTTTATTTAGCTTTCACGTGGATAAAGATTCTTCTTCGTTCTCGCGTTTAAATTTGACGGTACTTACCTGTGTATAGGGGAAAGTATGGTATATTGGACCGGCTACTAAATTGGACCACCATCTTATCTCAAAAAAATAGTTTTTTAATTTCAATATTAGCAGCACCAAGCGATATGCAACTTCATTGCACATCGGCCATATTGTTTTCGTCGTGATATTGAACGTTCGTGTTTTATTTTGAAAAGTCTGTTTTGAGATATGAGGGTGGTCCAGTTTAGTCGCCGTGTGGGCAAGCGCGCTTCAAACATGGCATTAAATCAAATGCACGTTGACCGACTCTTCAAGTTAGATATTATTCCTTCTAAGGATTGTAGTTAGTCTAAAAAAAGGAACAAATGGACTGTAGTATAATTTTAAGAATGCAAACTCGTTTTATTCTATTTTTACTACGTACAGAAAAATTGAAAAATTTGAAAGCCGTGTTATTTCTTAAAATTCGTCGTCATCATCGCTGTTCTTATTATTATCATCGCCACTGCCATGGAGACTACATAAGGAGACCGAACTCCATGTATACAAATATTAGCCGAAAATAAGAGGGCGCTAGTGTTCTATATGTACAAAAATGGCATCGGTACCCTTCCCATTTTCTAACGTTTTTAATCTTCATATGTCATGTATAGATTCGAAAATATTAATTTGCTCACTTCACTCGTTCTTTTGAAGCTAATTCACATCAGTACGCATGGTAATGCAGCGACGCTGGTGGTAAAAAAAGTAAACCTTATTTGTGCACTTTTCAGGCCAAATTCTCTCAATTCTCCCATTTGAGTTCGTACTCCTTATGTAGTCTCCATGGCCACTGCTTTCACTCTCTCTCTCTCTATCCCGAAGACTAAAGACATTGATGGGTGGAGGTTTTAATAAATCTGTGACTTCTTTTGGGAAAAGTTGTAATTTTATCTAGTAATTTCTATTTACTAGTAATCACAGCATCAGAACTCAATAAAAATAAGTTAAACAGGTATTTATAAAAGTGGCTTAGATTCATTAGTCAAATTAATTGAGTTCCAAGGTATATCGCGTGTTCGAGATTCTTTTTGTTCTAAAAGGTTTATGTTTTTAAAATATACGAACGTTTTGTTTTTCTGCTACTTTTTGCTACTTTCTTCGCTACATACATTTTATATAATAAAAATAAATTAGAAACATATATATTAGTTTTCTCCCGACTTCATTTTCTGGCGTAATGTTCTCTGTATACAATACGACAAACTGTCAAAAAATGTATGTAGTAAACAAAGTAGTAAAAAGCAGCAGAAGAACACAACGTTCCTATATTCTAAAAACCTAAACCTTTTAGAAAAAAGAAGAATCAACATTCGATATATCTTGGAACTCAATTAATTTGACTAATGAATCTAAGATACTTGTATAAATACTATAGTAACTTATTGTTATTGAGTTCTAATCCTGTGATTACTAGCAAACAGAAATTACCAAAAAAAAAAATTGCAACTTTTTCCGAAAGATGCTATAGATTTATTGAAACCTCCACCCATCAATGTCTCTGGTCATCGGGATATAGAGAATGAAAGCAGTGGCAATGATAATAATGGGAACGATCCCCTACGACGATTTTGTTGAATTTCTTCTTTTTTACTTCCTTCGTTTATAATTTTGTACGTTTACCCGATCGTTCCTCACCGACTACGACTCAGATCGACGCACAAATATAACGTCGTCGCGTTATCCCTACTTCGACGAAAAGGGTTATGACTAGAAAAATAAATGACGCACAGTATTCGGTACCGTTTTCTCGCGGCAATTGTATCAACTTTAACCCCTTCATTGTTTCGCTTTTTTTTCCCTATCGTTCCTTTCTCGGCATTTGACCGAGCTCGCCGAGCTACCCTTTCTCTCCTCCGTCTCGCGCGTTACGAACGGATTCGAAGTTTGTCCGTGCGAACAATCGCGTGTGCGGAACGGCATGTAAGCGCACATAATAAGCCGTGCTAGAAAAGGAGTAGAGGGAGAGGAAGAGAGACAGAGTGAAACAAAAACTGGTCTCGCGAGGTAAAACAATAGGGGGTTCCTTCGGAAGGGCAGACAGAGAGTAAGGAGAAAGAGAGATGAAATACAGTACAACCCCGTAGAGTTCTGGCACGACGTGTGTGAAATTCAAGAACCTGTAGCGCGAAGAAGAACAAAACGTTACTGCCAGCTGCGCGGTGCATACGTTATTAGTGTGTCGTTTTGTCCTTCCTCGATCGACGCCGTACGAGAAAGAGAGAGAGAAGATCGAAGATCATAATTCTTAGGAGAACGAGTACTCGGTGCAACGCGTTTTAGTAGATCCAACTTCTCCTTCTTCTTCTCGACCGACTCTCTTTAGCCCATATTTTTTCCTTCGCTACCTTCCATTCCCTCTGTCCTTTCACTCTTCTCTTCCCCGACCCGAGAAACAGGTTCTTCTTTATTCGGCCCGCTTATTATGCAACTTATTGTTTTCATCGAGACACAAGGGTCTCGCCGAGTGGTCCTGGATCGGGCGAAAAAAACGAGTCCTCGAGTGACTCGTTCCACAGCTTCGCGTTCTCATACTTCCGCCACCGACGAATTATCAT
Source organism: Ancistrocerus nigricornis (assembly GCA_916049575.1). Lineage (NCBI taxonomy): Eukaryota > Metazoa > Arthropoda > Insecta > Hymenoptera > Vespidae > Ancistrocerus > Ancistrocerus nigricornis. The sequence continues at coordinate 24,265,146 of OU696669.1, read as the reverse complement.
AGCGTTGGATTTTTCGTTCTTATGGACTGATCCTTTTCTGCCGGTAAGTGACATTGTCATATTTGGATTAGAAAGACTCGGCAAGGATATGTATATATAGAGAATGGTAGAAGGGTGTATACATATAATATAGACTGGGAGAAGATCATGTTTCATGTAACATGTCACTTTGGAAATCCTACGATTTTTATCACACGTTATATTTTATCATCATTTTTATAAAATAGCCCGTTAAATATTTTTTCATTATTTTCCAGAGTATCGAAAGTTTTTTTTTGTCATATTTCTATGGAATAGCCCGTTAAATATTTCTTTCATTATTTCCCAGAGTATCGAAAGTTTTTTTTTTTTCATATTTCTATGGAATAGCCCGTTACATATTTTTTCATTATTTCAGAGAGTATCGAAAGTTCTTTTCTGTCATATTTCTATGGAATAGTCCGTTAAATATTTTTTAACAATTATTTTCCAGAGTATTGAGCCAAGAAACGATGGACGGCAGATGTCCAGAAGCAATGAGAAAGATTTTCTCTTTCTCTTTTTTTTTTTTTCTAGTAAGAACTCCCGTGGACCCGTCCAGGTGTCCATTGTAAGTCCGAGCTACGATTCTCAACCCTTAATCCTTAACCCTTTGGCCGCACGCATCCGCCGGCAGACGCCCATTTACCGATTCTGAAACAATGGCGACCGGACCGCACCCCGGATGCGCACGTTTATTAAAGTAATGTCCCCCTTTGCTTTTCGTTCCGCAGCTGGCCGAGCAAAAAAAGCACTGTAGCTTTTGTCTATCGCTTCTCGCGGTCCAACGATGCTTTCCTAACGACTTCTGGTGATCGTTACGTCCGCTAAGATCGAATGTCCGCGATGCTGAACTTTGGTACCCTTTGGTACGCTCTTGTAGCGAGGATGCACGATCAGTTTTTATTTTCGTGAGAAGCACTCTTTTGTTATAAAACTTTCGATTTGAACGAGGTATTTTAATTTTCTAAATTCACATCCACATCGTGCTTGCAAATGTGCAACCGTCTGTCATTCCGTACGTTAATGCCTTAAATTTCTATCTACTTTCGTAGAAAAACCAGGTTCGTTATATTCAACGAAATTTTGGAAATATGTACAAGTTGTGCAGCGATGTGTAATATATAATTACGGAAATAATTTTTATGAAAACGTGTAGAACATTCGTACGCTGCGATTTCGGAGTAGGAACCATGTAGAGCTAAATATTCGGTCTTATCTTTTAATTGCTTCCTCTGAAAAGTTGAAATAGTAAACTTAATGACTGAAATATGCCGATCGTATGACAAAAATTTTCTAAAGTCTGAATTTTAAAAAAACGTCTACAAACTTCGCAAATAAGTGATTACATATACCTAAGGATTTAAACTAACTTGAAAACATTTGTCTTTCCTATTTGACTATCACGTGGTACCATATAAAAACAAAACGGGTATAAAACGTATAACTATTATAACAAATTAATTAAAATATAAGAATATAAGAGAATATAGAATATAATATACAGGGTGTCTCAGTATAAGTGCCGTTTGAAATATCTCTTAAACGGTAGAAGATAGGACAAAACTGCAGAGGAAGGATTAACTCTACTTTTTATGTAGAATGTTACTATAAAAAAAAAAAAAATTGTTATGTCCATTTTTTTAAGGTCATTCCATGGTCATTTCGTGTTTTTTAAATGGAATTCTATGTTATTGTTTCGGTATTATGAAAGTGCATAAAAAAAAACAAAAATAAAAATAATAAAAATAAATAAAAAAAATAAAAAATGGATACTAATCTCAGCAAAATTCGTTCCCACGTCTACTATATCTCTATTGACAGGAAACAATCTACTGATCGATTTACAATAAATATCGTCAAACGTTCCAGGCGTAAAACGATTTCTCGAGATGCCAAATATATTTTATCAACCTCCATACATCGCGTGATTCAAAGACGAGTCACAAGGGGTTACGCGAAACCTGACCAGATCCGTGGCTCACCCCACTACGTGGCCGGCAAAAAGGGTGGCCCTTGGCACCAGAACCCGTCCTTCGTTCATGCAAAATGCAAGAGGCCAGTTTCGAAACGGCCGGCCATCAAATATCCACGCCGTTACTATTTCCGAATAAAAATCTGTTTCACGAAAGCTCGAGTCGGTTTCCGCGTTTCCCGCGAAAGTATATCGCTTTTAAAAAGTGGAGGAATATCGATTGTGATCTATAACGGTGAAAATGCGAATCGAATGCAAAATCGATTAGTGACCTTGACATCGAACAACGTGATAGAAATATGTAACAATATTTAACTTGTTCAAGAATATTAATGCATACATGCATAGCAATACAATTTTTTAATATTTTGAATTCTTTGCAAATTATTTAATTGAATCTTATTATGGAATTTGATGATTATGCTCTAACTTAAAAAATAAATTACACCCGAAGAGATTAAGAATTAAAACACAGTTTTGCAAGTTTATTTCTATCATGTTTCATAATAAACATTGTAAGAATGATAATTAAGAATAAAATGTGACAGCGAGTTGTTTTCATTAGAATTTATCTGTATCAGATATGTTAAAAAATTGATGAGAAAGTAAACAGATCAAAGTACGTGAAAATATTCGAAATATTAAAAGTATAAGTTCATATTCGGTTGAGCGAATAAAGGTAACTCGAATACCATTTCGAAGATTATACATCTTCGGAAGAGATTTACCCATTTTTATCGTTCCGACTAATTTCATTAGCGACAGATTTTTCTGAACGCACCGCCTTGAGAGGTTGACCTTAATCTCAGGAGGATCAATTAGTCACTGATTAATCCTCGCGCAGCATTCTCTCTCTCTCTCTCTTTCACGACCGTTTCCTCTTCGATTGTCTGTGAAATTATCGCGCGTAATTCAGTTCTCGTAATGGTCTGGACCGGCTTTCTACTCCCTCAACCTTTACAAAGTTGCCGACTTCTCTCATTTGTGCGTAATTACATCTAATTAGGTAAAGATACGAACGAAATCTCTTGGACTCCATCGACAAAGTATCGTTATACAGGGTGTATTCGACCATATAGTCAATCGGGATTCCACGTGTAGCCAGCAATAAATTGAGTCGAAATAAGTCATAAAAGTTAACATAAGCCAGGTTAGTTAACGAGTTATTAATTATTAAAGATAGGGCGAAAAAGCGGTAGGCGGCGAGCCGCGGCCATGCTAATCTGATGGCGAGCGGCGTGGGGAGCGGCGGGCGAAACGATCGAGCATCGAATTGTTTACTTGCGCTCTTCCTTCCTCTTTCGTTCTTTCTCTCTCTTCCTTTCCTCCACGGCGCTACCTTACGTTGGCGACTCACGCGGACTCTCTCTCTCTCCCTTCCTTTCTCTCTTTCTTCTAGCGTCTCGCCATCAGAATAGCATGGCCGCGGCTCGCCGCCTACCGCTTTTTCGCCCTATCTTTAATAATTAATAACTCGTTAACTAACCTGGCTTATGTTAACTTTTATGACTTATTTCGACTCAATTTATTGCTGGCTACACGTGGAATCCCGATTGACTATATGGTCGAATACACCCTGTATAATATATATTTTTTTTACAAAGTAACTTTATCAAAAATGTTATTTCTTCCATACCATCTACACATCGCGTCCATCTTTACTCGAAAAAACAACCGAATAAGAAAAGGAGTAGGGGGTGGGATAAGCGTTTAAAAAAGAGGGTGTGGTTGTTCAAAATGTCGGACCTTGGTATACGTACGACCATATTCTTGCTCCCTTCGTAAGTTCCCGGTGGAGGAGGTAAACCCCACCCACCCCTTTGTATGTTGAAGGTACGGAGCCATTGATTTTGAATATGTAATCCGAGGCATTTTATTATTCCATCGTACTTTGATTGGGGTAGGGGCTTGCTGTTTCTCCGCATCGGACGGGGGGTGGCTCGATCACCACACCACCGCCATCGACCTTCGTTTCTGGTCCGTGGACGGAGAGTGGGGTGAGTGAGCAGGCGAGGGAGAAAGAGAAAAAGAAAGAGAGAAAGAGAGAGTGAGAGAGAGAGAAAGAAGAGTCGATTCTCCTCGGCAACCACCACCGTCGGAATCGACGGCAGCACTACCACCACCACTACCTTTCTCCAGTTCTTGACGCGTGATTGAATATTTTTTCGCTGTGCGCGATTGGTTCGTCCTAGCCGTGGCAGGCAGAACGGACGAGTCTAGAGGGGTAGCACGGCATGACGGAGGAGAAGGAGGAGGAAGTGGAGGTGGGTGGGGTGGGGTTTGGAGCCACCTGTCAAGCAAAAGAATCGCCATGGTAACCAGGAAACCAGGCACCGTCGCCATCGGCTGAAGGGGCTGCTCGTTCGACGGGGGTTGTCGACCGGATCTTTCAGGGATACTCACGGGGCTTACATTGAATTTTAAGAAAGTTTCTACCGTCGGAATAGGATCGGTACAATCGTGAGCTCCGCGGGCTAGAGGGAGAGAGAAAGCAGGTTGGAAAGAGGATTTGCTAAGATGTCGAACGAGTCTTCCTTTCTAAGGTCTACGCAAACTATTTCGTTAGATACAGGACAAATTGGATCTTGGGTTATGTTTACGGAAGCTCATCGTGACTTTCAACGTTATTAGAGATGGTCTTGTATTTAATTAATAGGGAAATGGAACCTGGTAGCGATCACTGGGTTTTTTTTTTTTTAAATCTTTGCAATATCATGATTGAGTATGTCCGTGATCAGTTTTGTCCTCATGTACATGTGCCAAAAATTAAACACGATATAAGAAATTTGTATATAATATATTTATAATATTTAGAGTCCTGATCGGGTCCTTTTCATCAAAACATCGGATTTACATAGTCATAACACAATCCTTCTTTATTCGTACGTCATCGTCTCTTCCCTAAAAAGACTGTCATAAAATTTACGAAGCTCGTTTTACAGACACGTCCCCAGAGGTTTTAGGAGGGTCAGATAAAGGTTACGTTCGATAATGGGGAAAAGGGTTAGAGATTCTTTTTCTTAAGCATCAAGTCGTACGGCAAAGATCAGACTTGAGTTGTCCCAGTTGAGTTGTCGGACAACTAAATACCATTTTTTCGACGATCAAAGCTATCATAGGAATACTATTGGCGAGAATCTCTAGAAGACACGTGTTATTTGATAGAATTAATGCGTGTCACGCTTCTATCATAATTACCTCATAAAGAAATCGACTGCGACATATGAGAAGCAGGCTCGTATCAAGAGAATTCGCAATCTTGCTTGGCGAGCGTAACGCGCGTAAAGAATCTGCACCCTCAAGGGGTGAAAACGAAGGCGGAAAGGAACGGAAAGGAAGGGCCAGGGGTGGAAGTGGGTGGATGGAGGCCCCTGTAATGATCTTACGGCCGTGGTAACTTTTTTAATCAGCGCCCGGTTTAATTATACGGTCGATGAGGAAGGTGCTCGGTTCCTCTCCTTCTCCCTCCTCTCTCTCGAGCTTCTCCAGGCTCGTGCTCGAATCCCTCCCGACCGGCTGGACGGACGAACGAACGGCTAGCCGCCCTCTTCGTTCCAGCAGAGCCGCACAGCTACCACCAGGCTCCTCTTCGAGCTTTCCTCATCAACCCCACTCGGCCCCGTAGACCCGGCCAGTCGGTCTTAACTAGGTACCGACTCGCAAACAAGATTTGACTTATTGCGCCCGAGCGATTTCTCCTTCGTTCTCTGCTTATTCGCGAGGAAATCCCCGGGCAGCTGCCTCGGGAAATTTCCAAATGTTTTTAATTGGACGCAGCAGTACTACCGTAGCGATATTCGCGATGATTGCGGCACCCACGTGAGATTACGCCATACCGATAGCCACGGTACCAACCACTCTCGACCATTTTATTAACTCGTTGCTCATCATGATCGCCGAACGAGAATTAAAGGGTGCCTTTTGTCGATAAATCTCGACCATTTCCGTTAGTTGTAGGAGTAGGGGAATGTGGGGTAAAACCGGATAGCTAAGGGAAATCGTTTGTAAAACTAATGTTTCTTTGTTGACAACAAAATTTCTTATGTTATATTAATATGTAGTCTTTAAACTTTAATATAAAATTAAAACGGCAAACATAACTCAATTACAAATATAAAATAAATCAAATTTAGAAAATGTTGCATTTTTCCGGTTTTGCTTCGTGGGTAGTCCACAACTGGATACTATACTCGAATTGACCTTATTGTAAATAAACTTTATAATAACCAGTTTAATTAATAAAGACGTTTATTAAAACATAAAAATTAGCATGTTTAGTACGTTTATAACATATAACAAATATTAATTCATTTTTAAATAGTTTGGTACAGCTCTCATGTGCCCATTTTTTGCAACATGCATTGCACCCAGTCATCCGTTTTTTGGATTTGAACGTAATTTTCTTTACAATACGAACATTTGTTACTATCATCACATTTAGCAATATCGGATATATCCGATTTTACCACGGACGATTTCGCCCCGCGGCGCGCGTTAGGTTTAACAAAAATAGTAATCATGAGTTCGTTATGACTGATACTACTAAATGTTCTTAGCGCAATTTATACTTTACTGTATGCTAATTAATAAGCAATTCTCCAAAATTACTTCCCTTCATGTTTTTCTACATAAACACAACACGAAACAGCAGACATAATTATACCAAGACACCAAAAAATCTATTTTTTTTATGTAATTTGAGCGCAACGTGTGTAATCCACTTGAAAATTTATAACAAAGTTATAATACCTGTAACAAAGTCCCAAATCTCTAGCTCTCTTTTAGAATGAAGTTAGTCCGGGTGTCCGGTTTTATCCACCTATCCGGTTTTGTACAACCCTCCCCTACATTTTGAATTCGTGCGTTGTCTTCTTTATCGTGAAGTATTGTCCATTGATTCATATTCATAACGAGAATGTAGTATATTTTAAAGGTTATATTTTACTTGTCAATTTTTTTTTTTTTTTTTTCTATCGTAATCCATTGTTATGTAATTGTGTCTTTATTGTGGAAAGAGATGCTCAACGTCCAGCTTAAGTTTACGAGGTTATGGGCATTAAAAAACAAAAAAGTTGCTTACAAAATAGGAACTGGAGGAAATTGATAAAAAGTTAAGCATCGATCAAGTGACGGTAAAAAGACTTTTAAAAGTAAAGTTAATCGCATTCGCTTGTGGATCATATGTAAGTTAATCTTCGGTTAAACTTTACGAGATTATGTCTATTAAAAGTAAAATATACCTACATTATATTTATCCTCCTAAGCTTCTTCTTAAATTACATTTCTACAGCAAGTAATCGTTAACGCGTTGACATAATATGAAAATATTAAATTAATATTAATGATAAAAGCGATCAATAAATTTTATCGGTCGAACGCATCGTAAAGCCGTCGTTCGAACGTGTAAAATTGTTGTTTAAAATGCACAATCGTTTACGCGTTAATTTAAATTTTATATTCATACTCGTAAATTTTCTTGCTTGCTAGGTCGATTAATCCAGCCGGTATTCATGGATTTACGCTGCAATATACGCGTATATATTTTTTCTCGATTCGTATATACGCGAAATTCATACAATATGCAATATTCAATGAATTATTGCGTGTACAAAGCATCGTGCTCTGACCTCCAAGCAATGGAGCTTACACCGTATAACTCGGCGCACATTGAGCTGGGGTAGTTAGAGTGGGGGGTTAGAGGGTGGGCTCTCCTTTAGCGATACAATTCGAACCTCCCTTTTGCGTAATGGCGTCAGCCATATCTTTGCCAATCTTTAATGGTTCCTTGGAGCATTTTGTTATTAATATTTATCGACATACTCGTCTTTTTTCGTTCAAACCTAAATAAATTAACCAAAAACGATTGATACGTATTACAATTTGACAATGCTTTAAAATTGATTCTTTGACATTAATTCGAGTGGCTCGTGACTCGTGTGATTTTTTTTTTCAAAAGGGTGCCACTCAATACCGAATGATAATCGATCTCTACCTGCACGATTCTGACCTGAACGCGTGCTTGGTACCTGCTGCGCGAAAGGAACAGATTCGAGATCGATTATATTAGGCATAAAATCGATGGTGTGAAAGTAATAGAGGGTATCGATACCTGTTGCCTGGTGGTGGCCTCGATCTGTTACCTGACCCGACGATGTTCCCTCTTCCGTAGTGACAGGTAATTCCATTCACTGCATTGGATCATTGAATGCATACGTACCTGGCATAAGCGATATTCCAATCGTTTGAATAATTGACCACGTCCGATATCTGTCTCTCGTTGTTTTTTTTTAAGAATATAGAGTCTATTAAAGTAATAAATTTGACGAGGAAATTAATTATCCAATCTTTATTTAATTTTGCGTTATCGATATGATATATCTAAGTGGATATGTTGGAATAATCGTTGTGGATTTGAACGAAGAAGCTCGTTTCTCATCAAATTTGCTAAATGAAAATTATTTGAATTATTCGTCGATCCAAAATTACGATATGAATATTTCATTGCCAAATAAAAACTGTTATTCCCATTCCTTCGATCGTCGGCATAAATTATTGATGATACTCGGTTTTGCATTAGTTAAAATCGGTAAATCATCGGCAAATTTTAATCGTCGGAAAATTTGACCGATCTTACGTCATTAAAATCTCTTTCAGCGCGTTGTCAGCTATATTATCGAAACACGAGCTGCGAAACGGCCTTAAAGCGAAGTTTTAATGACGTCGAGTTCGCCTTTCTTACCCTGTTTCTTTTTTCTTTTCACGATTGTCGATAGAGACGCCATTGTCAAGTTTTATTCTACGTCGATGGTGATACGGAGTTACCGGAGGATTTTCGTGGTAAACGGTGCAAAATCGCTTCGTCGACTTTCTACAACTTCCCCTCGTTCGGTGACAACGACGAGAGTTAATTACGGCATAATTAACGTGTAAGGTAATCCGTGGCTTACGTTTCGTTCGAACAAGAAAGAGAGAGAGGGTTGAAGGAGAGGGGGTTGAAGGGGTCGCAATTAGTGCGCCGTCTTGGAAGATCGATCTTCTTTAGGGGAAGCTCGTTCATTCGAATGAGACATTCTCGAAGAACGCCGAAAAGCTTACCGCACTTCGCTGTATTATTTCTGATCGAGTCTCGAGGTTTTCGTCGGGATTGGAAGTATTTAAAGTGAGGATAAATCTATTTAAAAGTGTCTTTGTTAGGAGATTCCAACGGTACGTCAAATATTACTATTTTTATTACAAGTATTAGTAGTGGCATTATTTATAAGGATAAAAAAAAATATTTGTATTCATTCAGAATGATTCAGGTAATCTTACGATTTTTAACTATTTCAATTTTTTATAAAATAATATAAAATAATTTATAAAATTCGAATAGTGGCTCTTAAAATATATTTAACCTCTTCAGGGACGAATGTTTTTTAAAGTTAGAAAGAAATTATCGAATTTCTTGTGTAGTTAGATTTGATTAATTTTTAATCGATAGCGATTAAATAATAGAAAATACGCTGGAAGAGGTCAAGAATATTAAAAAATAATAATATACACTTATGTGGCTAATCGTCGTTATTGTAAATTAAAACTAAACGTACACGTATGTGGCCAAAGGCGTGAAGAAGTTAAAAATGATTATTCTCCTATTTTCTTACATATTTCATATTTATATTTCAAATTTACTCAATCGACGACTAATTTATATAAACCCATAAATTATTAACTAAAGTTTCGTTTGATTAATGTATCGGAAATAGTTTTCCCCTAGGGGAAATTATCAACCGCACTGGAAAGTGTTGCAGCCTTTCATAGGTAGAGGGCGCTAGGCGATTATGTTAGGGTAGTGCTCCGCGTTACCGACAGACGAAGGGTCGAGTAGTAGGTCCCTATTCCGCCTGGTTCAGTGGCTCTCAGTTTAATACACCCTTTTAATTTTAACGTTTGGAAATGGCTCACGTATTTGGGAGAAGGCATTAAGTCACTTCGGAGGAATTTATGCCTGTGATAAAGCAGACTCTCTCGTGGCAATAATCATTAATAGTAATCAGATTGCTTCTATAAATTTAAATTAGGCATCTTAACGTCCTAATTACGTTCGGTATATCTTTCTCTGAATGTATTTTAAGTGGGCATTCCAGAAAATTGTAATTTATACTTTGAAACGAATAACTTTAAGTTCAATATAAAATGTTAGGAACTTTAATCGATATAAATTGTTTTTTTGTCTTAAAGTAGTTGGAAGTTTCGACAAAAATGATAACAAGTTTATTACAAAAACATTTTTAATCGAATCTCAAATTGATTTGTGTATATATATAATCGAAACATTCATCGAGGATCATGTCTCGTCAATTTCGAGGTCCAAAGAGTCGCTTTTGCCACGGCTACATATTCTCTAGGCTGTAAAAACAGTTATTATTTTTTCGACGATTGTTCGTCACAAGCAGATGTCTGCCGAAAGACCTTTCTCGTCTATTCTCTCTCTCTCTCTCTCTTTCTCACTCTTCCTCTCTTTCGATCCTTGAAATTTGCATACACAGGAACGAATCGCAGCATCCGGAAGGACGGCAGGTAGCGATGGTACGTACGACGGTGTGCGTACGGTGAAAATGAAGTGGCCCAGGGCATTAATAACTGTACAAAAGGGCCTTAAGACCAGGGTGGGAAACGTGGACCATGATGCATAAATTAAATCAAAACGAGTTTCGCGAAGCAACGGCTTCAGAGGGTCGATCGAATCACTGTTCTCGTTCTATGTTACGTACTAGGAGATGTGACGTTAGTGCTTTTGTTCAAATTTCATCTTGAGATTTATTTTATTTTGAGTTTTCTATTTTATTCAAAGATTTCCTCTTTTTAATCAGGTTACGTGCTTTACTTGTAAAAAAAAAATCTGTAGACTTTCATAAAAAATCGTGTTTAACCAACATCGAAGGATGTAAAGACGTTAGGATCTCTTTGCATCCCTCTCCTTTAGCCCTACGTCCGTTTTAAACGAGATAGAAATGTCCCATCCCCTCCGACCGATAATCCTTACAAATTGACACGATAAATCCTCATAAAGTTTATTAAATTAATACGAGCTATTATTGAATACGTTAGCACGATTTCTTAAACATCAAGTCCAACCATCTATAAATCGATCGGAATCCGCTATTTTCCGGAACGTTTGAGCGTACTTCACTTTTTCATCAAATTTCCGCGCTACCTTTTCTTCCGCCGAATCAAATACCGTCATCAAATTATACGACGAGGTGGGTACTCCAGGGAATTTTCAATAAAATGTAACTTTTGAATGTGACTTTAAAACGAAAAAAACCATAAGTAGACCTTTAACAAACTAAAAGAGTCGAGGAACAAATTTATCATCCCGTCGAGTCGATGACGTTTCATCAATTTACTCGTTTCGTAGCTTCGTCCGTTACGCGGTGGTACGTATATTAAATTAAAGAAAGTGAGGTCTCTCCTTAGAAAATAAATTCTGTCCGGGTGAAACAAATAAAGCAATTTCTATCGGGATCCTCGAGTCGTTGCAGTAACTCATCTTGCAACTTTCACCCCACTTGCCTCGGCCAGCTCTAGCAGACAGTTTTGTTTCTTTTTTCCTGGACGGAAAGCAATTGTTTCGACCTGGCAGTTTAAAGAGAGAAAGAATAAAGGATGGAGAGCTGCCGAGAGAGGGTGGGGAGCCAGGGAGGGATAGAGAGAAGGGGGAGAGAAATTATAAATGCGCGACTGGCAGCGACACCCCATTACTCGGTTGGGTCCTCTGCTTTTCGGCGCCATTGCATCGAAAATGCTCGCACGACCGAAAACAAAAGAGGAACGCGGCAGACTCCCTTTTACGAGGTTCTCTTTCTTTTCTGTGCTGGCATTAATACACGAGGCAAATACGAACACCGTCGAATCCGTCGAGGCTTTACGAACTCACGGCTTTCCTTCTTTTTTTTTGTTATACTTTACGCAAGAAAAATGTCGCGACAAAATTCGTCGATGTTTATTAATGTCGGATAAGGATCGCACGCGAACTATCATTATTTTCAAGGTAGAAGGACAGGAGGAAGCTTTTCTTTTTCTCTCTTTCATCTATCTACCATCGTATCTTTTTTCTCATCCAGTTCGGCTTTATAAATTCGCGTCCATGTTGGTCCGGGGTTGAGCGCGCACTCCGACGCGCATCGATCCGAGGCCTTGCGAAGCCTGCCGGTCTTTTTGGATTCACGGCATATGTTTCCCTTCGAACCCGCCGACGAAAGTCATACTCTAACTCTCGTTACGTTCGTTCTTGTCTTTCAGAGGAGACATCTTTAACTATCACTTCAGGATCGTGTATACATTAATTTATGGATAGTCAATTTTTAACGACGTATCGCTCGCGTATTATATCGTAACATCAATTCTACATTTATTTTCAACTACTTCTGCGTCACTATTATTTATATTAGTCGATTTAAGTAAAAATTCCATAGCTTTTAAAGCTTCTTCCTTATTTACAAACTTTGCGTAGCTCCTTTGATAACTCTCTACCTATTTTCATATATTATATTAAAAAAAAGCCTAAGTATATTGAGAAGAGAAGGGAAATATACTCTATAGATAACAACTACGAGGGGTCCATAAGTTTCGTTATTAATTTCATCGTTGAAATAGTCGACGACGATACGTGTCTTGGAAAAAAATGTAGGTGGAGAGAGAAGAAATCCCTCTCTAGGACTGGTTTCTCGTATTTCCTGGCTCTTTCTTGCATCCACCCGCGATCAATAGCGTGTATTCTTGACGCGCACACATTGTATCCAGAGTGAGAGAGCGAGGAGGGTGTGGATGGGGGATGAAAAGAGAGAGGGAGATGCAAGTACGCGCGCGCGCACACACACACACACGTTTAGAAGGTACGTTCACCGACAAAGCGAAGGAGTCGGCGGCGGAAGTACGGAATATGCGAACAGCGACGACTCGCATAAGCTTCAATCTTCGTCTTCCATCGCGAAATAGGAAAAGGGAGGAAAGAGAAGCAAGGTTGAAGAGAAAGAGATGGAAGCCCTTGGTAAAGGTGTGTGTGAGAGAGAAAGAACGTTCGGAGGGGTGGATCCATAGAACAACTTTTATCCGACTGGCACGGAACCGAAAAGCTTTTTCCAGCTTTCGAACTTTTACACGGCCGCGCTCTTTCTACGAGCAAGGAAAGATCGTATGCGGATGGAAGACGAATGTTTTAGTTCCATTTTCTTATTCTTTTTTCTGATAATGTAATGCACGTAAAGATATAGGTAGGAGAGTTAGTCCAGATTGTTAATAGTAATATTATTAAACATTTTTTGGTGTTATTCTTTATTTAGGAAGTTTGACTGGGTGGGTTACTTTGTGTTTTTATTGTAACGTAAGGATGTATAGAATTTGATCGAGGATATTATTATTTATATTATACATAAAACGTTATCGTGTTATTTTTAATACAGAAGACTTGTCTGTTTTAATTTTCCTTGTCCTTTGATGTATCTAAAGCCCTGTCTCCACCGAAGCAACATCGAAACACTTTTTGTAGCTGTTGCATGTTTCTTGAAAAAATCGTCGTTTGTTGCCAAATGTTAATACAAATTTCTGATAAATTTTCAGCTTTTGCCGCTGCTTGTTGCAAACATCTTGGAACATGCAGCGACATGTGGCGACAAAAAGTTCCTCGATGTTGCTTCAGTGGAGACAGGGTTTAAGGATGTACGGGATAAAGTTTACATTTTATATTATTAGACATTTTAACAATGTGTATATTATTCTTTATAGACTAAGCTGGACCAGACTAGCCATGTTATCGTGTAACATTTATTAACATTTTTATTAGAAATATTGTTATATTATTCTTCATGTGAGAAAGTCTGTCTCAATGAGTCTCTCCCAGTTCATTATTTCGTCATGGAAAAGTAATTCGTTCGCCAATCGGACTGTCTCTTACATTATCCACCGGTATAACGATCTCGAAGCCTGATTTGCCTATATTCTTATTCTTCGTCTCTTGCCTTCTCTTCTTCCAGTAGCAAGTTTTTGCGTCCTCCTTTCTCGCCCCACGGATGTCAGTGATGAATGGGTCCTGGCGAACCTCCAGGAGCCGAGAAGAGAAAAAAGAGAGGTATCCCGGTCCATGCAAGAATTACTCGAAGACGAAGACGTCGAGCTGTTACGGGGGTGTGAAAGAAGAAACGACAACACGGACGACGCGAAGTCTGAGACAGACGCCAAGCGATAAGAGTGGGAAGGCCTGTCCTTGACGTTGTCTTTCTCATGATTGATCGAACCTGAAACGTTCGGACGGGCAAACGATCGTTAATGGCATCCATCCAGTACCGAGAACCGATCTATTATTACAATCTTTTGGACATTTTCCGACACTTTTACGTAGAATATTTTTTCTAGAATCAGTAGCGAAGTAGATATACAATTTATTGTTTGTAATTGTATTTTTATAAATTTATATTGGGGCTGTTAACTAAATTTGGTTTTATAGACAAAGCTTGTACAGTAGTTTCTCGGTAATCCGGCAGATATCAGACCAAAGGACTGCCGGATTAACGAAAACGCCGGATTAATGGAGGTTCATTTAAAAAAACTTATTTTAATAGTAAAACCTGTGTTTATTGCACATGATATATGTACTTAAATGAAAATTAGTGTTATAAAAAAAAATCACGAAAGATTTTGCATTTTCCTGTACATATTGTATTGTAGTTTACATGACTTTGACTAGGCCTACATTAGGTTCACGTAAAAAAAAAAAAGTTCCAGGATTATGATGAACCAAACCAAAATTATGTAGCACTTCGCGTCGATGAGATATTAGCATTTTAAGGTTTCCCCCTCCCTTCAAATTTACGATTTTGCTGTAAATACCACCGGCGTTAGTCCTATTTTTTTGCGACGGACAGGCCTATCTGCCGTTAGTCTGTAAAAAAAAAGAAGTTTTTGTATTATTCCTTTGAGGGAACAGGTGTAAAAAAAAGTTTAAATTTTCTTTTGTTTCTTTGCTGAAAACGCCGGATTACTGGAGCGGCCGGATTATAGAGAGACTACTGTATATATTGTAATGACCTAATGGAAAAACACATTTATATATTGAGTTGATTCCGAGACAAATTCGTCAAAACCGTGCAGTCTTAAGAAAAATTCCTTCTCTCGGTTGTCGAATATAAATAAGAGAGTCCAAATCTTTAAAGATTTGATCAAGATACTGATTTTGAATAGATCTTATGTATTTCCATCTGTAAGGTCGAATTCGACACACCCAACCATTTTCGATCATCGATACCGGCAACATCCTTTGCGACCAGACGCGCAGGCAATCGTCTAGCGTATCCTGTGTTTGCGTTAAACGTGGGAAAGTCAGCCCTTTACACCCTACCACCTCTCTCTCTCACATCCCTTTCTTGTACCTTTCGCTTTCGTCGAAGATCGCATAAATCTGCATATATGCATTCATCGTCGAAGAAGAAAAGAAAAAAAGAAATTCCGACGCGACGCCGTGCAAAGACGAAGGGTTGTTTTTCTTCCGGTGGAGAACTTTCGAGGACCTTCCGGAAAGACAAAGAGAGAGGGATGAGAAAAGAAGGGAGAATGATGGGGTAGACTGGAAAAGAGCAAGGGAAACTTGCCACTTGGATTTTCCATTTCCAAGAGCACGAACCCTTTAGAAAGAAGCATACATATCGGAATAATCGTTTGGGGAGTCAAAAGTTGTTATACGTGTCGATTGTTTATTAACACTTCCGGTAAACCGGAATGCTAATTGTTTCTCTAGACTACAATAGGGTTCTAATATTAAAATATCAACATATTGCTTTAAATATAACGTAAAACATTAATGATATTTAGCTATAGATTTAAAATAACGTCAAATTACATCAGCGGTCATCAGTATCGATTAAAATTACTACCGTTTATCCTTGACACTCATCGTTGTTTCATAACGTAATCAAACGTCTCGATAGCGATTCAAGGGCCGTCAAGCACGTGTCATCCTTAAGCAATAAATCAGAATCGAGTGCATCTTTCTACGACAAAAGGTCACCGCGGAATTTTTACCCTCGTTCTTGAGAGGGAGAGAGAGAGAGAGTCGTGGCTCACAATGGCGGCGAGGTACAATGCCATCGGTACAAATATACCTTTAAAGGCAATTAATCAAAGCCACGGGTGAAGGTCGGAGGTTGAGAGTCGTTTGACAGTTCGATATATGATCGGGAATTATTACCGTCCTCTTTTCAAAGGAGAGTCGTTATGGTTTGTCAAAACGGACCTACTATGCATACATTATCGATGAAGCATAAATTTTTCGAAGGTGATAAATACGAGTTAACGGATCACCGTAGGTTTCTTAGTTAAGTCGATCTTTTTTCCACCATTTCACTTTCTTTTACCCCTCCTCTCTCTCAATTAAGTACGTCGACGGTCGTGCGCCAACGCGCTCGTTTAACCTTCCATTTTTCCAACACCTCGCCCTCTATTTATTTTCTTAGTAAATTACTTGAGGACGGTCCGGGACATGACGAAGGGGTGGTTGGCAGGGTGAATTGTCGACGCAGAGCGAGCGAGAGAGAGAGAGAGAGAAATGAGAGAAAGACGAGAAGAGACGGTAGCGGCGAGACAGAGAGGAAGAGAGTTTAAAGACGCCTACACCCACCTGTTGAGACGCTCTCATAATTAATTCCATTTCACACCGCCACGCGCTCGCTTTTCCTGGATCCAAGATAGAGAGAAGAAGAGGAAGAAATAGAGAGGGTGGACAAAGGAACGAAAAATGCAGCTTTCTTTATGGATCATAAAATATCATGAAAGAAATTATTTCCATCAACGTCAATAAACATCTTTATACCTAAGATTCACGAATTAAACAGGGGTTCGTTTTGATAGAAAAGAGACACTATTTTCGAAAATCTAGCAGAGTTTTGCACGAGATGAAGACACACCGACTAGAAATTCTTGCCGATAGAACTTTCTTTCGCATCTATACCTACCCGTTGCCCGTTTCAATCTTTCTTCGAGTTCGGAAAGCCGCGGGGCCGTCTGCTACTTCGGGTAGTTCCATTTCAATTTCATTCCGTCTCTCCTCCCTTACCGCGGACCCCTCGGCGCCATCGTTCGAGCCAAGGAGTATCTACATTATGCTGATACGAGCCAACCATTCCTTCTTCCACCTCCTTCTTCTCTATGGCACACCCTACTCTCTCGCCACACTTACCCTTCTGACTTCTCTTATCCACCACCCACTCCTTCCCCCGAATATCCCATTTACCTTTTCGTTTCTTCTCACCTCTCATGGCGCGTGGAATTTCGCTGCTAGTCGACTCTCTTACTTTTCAAGGACATACCCAGCGACCTTTGCACGTAACGAGAGCGAAGATTATCGTACTTTAGAGAAAAGTTGATTTTTAAGCAGACTCTAGCTACCAGTAATCTTTTCTTTCTTGCTAGGTTGTTCAAGGAATACAAATATTATCCATAATCAAAGCCACGGGATGTCAAGGCGTAACACGTCGAAATCGAGAGTCAACGAAGCTGACGCGCGAAATGGGAAAAGGAGAAAAAGGGAAGTAAATGAAAGAAAGAGAGCGAGAGAGGTGGATATAAAGAGCGAGGAAGGAAAAGCGTATTCCGCGAAGGGTTCCTCTCTCTTCCAGCGTCGCTTCCACCTTCCACCGCTTTTTTTCCGGGAGAATTCACGCGAAATATCGATTCGCCATGGCAGCATGGAGCATATAAATAAGAAGAGTTTTCCTGCGTGCACACGCGTCACTGGCCACGCCACATCCTGGCGGCCCCTCCAGCCGCCACGTTTCTCTCTCCCTCCTGCCGGCATTTGCGTCACGCCGGGGATGAGAAGAACGAGAGAGAGAGAGAAAGAAGTCGTGGCTAGGTGGGGGCGGTTCGGGGGTTGAACGGGCCGTGCGACGGAGAATGCGAAAGAGACGGGCCAGAAGGACGGAGATTATCCTGCGGAACTTTTCGACCGCCGGGGGAGAATCTACTGCCTGCGAACGAAACATCTCCCTCAAAAAGCACCCTCCTCCTCCTCCTCCTCCTGGAGCTCCTACCTCCTCTCCTCGTTTCCACCGTCCTACCCCGCACGTTCACCTCTCGTATCGATTCATCCGCGATCTCGGCACCGCCGCCGGATATACCTCTGCGTTGGGGGACAAAAAGGAAAATTATGACGATGGTGGAAGAGAGTAGTGGAAAACCAAAGAGCAGTTCGAATGGAGATAGCCAAAGGATCGAGCAAGGAGTTCTTATTGTTCTTATCTCTTGTTTTTTTTCTTTAAAATATTTATCCAAACGCGTTGGCTAGCTGGAATGTGGCTAGTGAGTTTTGGAAGGTTACTGGGGAGGGAAAAGAGGCTGGGGTTGGAGGACGGATGGAATTGTTGGAAGATCGGTCGTTCGCGTGACTCGACGGAAGTTTACGAGGGCGCGGCGTAACGTCCTTAATGAATTCTCAAACTCAAATTAAAAGTTTGAAATTGTCCGCAGTCAACGAACGCGACACTCGATTCCGTAACAATGCAAAGTTCGGCTCCTTTCTCTCTCGCTCTTTCTATCTTCTTCTATCTCTCTACTACCTTGAAGAGGGCAAAAGAAAACGAGTTATCGGCTGCCTCCTTTACGGATACGAGTAGCTAAGTTTTCGTGTATTGCTCGCTGCAAGGAACGAAACTTCTTTTTGTTAATCGACGTCGAGTTGTGTCCCGCTCTAACGAGCTGAAGAGGCTCGTCGATCCAGTCTCGATTTACACGCTTCGCTAATTACGAATGCATTCATCGTGGAAATTCCTTATGAAGGGACGATGAAGCTCGGACAAACGTTGAGACTCGATGAAGTAAAATGTTTATTTTCATAGAGTGCTATTAAGTCGTCGGAATTTATCGTTGGATAAACGATGCTCGTTTACCCACTTAACAGGGGGGTTGAAGGTTGGAAGGACGGAACATGGATCTATTCCGGAACTGTGTTTTTCTTTACGAAGTCGCTAAGTGCTAAAATCGTTCAAAGAATTCTCGTAAATTCATAAGTTTGTCTTTTTCGTGGAAAAAAATAAAAAACTTTCCATTGTCTCGGAACGATAATATTATTTTTTCCTACGTACAAACTTTTTTTACATTTCTCTTCCCTCTTTCTCTTATAACGATCGTTAATTTTCACGGATTTCGTTCGCGAACGCACTAAACGATAGCGAGCGGCGAAAGTTAGTGGCGAGCGGATTTGGGATTGAAAAAAGGAAAAGCTCCAAAACGGACGGTTGGTTTTCTCCCCTCTCTGTCTGCTCCTTCCTTCAAAGAAAATAAAAAAACAAAATTGGAAAAAAGAGGAAAGAACGCGCACATGCTTTTACCCTGATTCCGTGGCCAAGTTCGTAGGTAATTTTCCACGGGAAATCTAGCGGGCTACATCATTACTAGGTGCAGCGTTCGCGTTCACGCGAGAGGGGAAAGAAAAGAGCCCACGCGGGTGAGAGAGAGGGAGACAGAAAAGCGATGAAAAAAAGAGAGGAAGAGAAGGAGGGTTCGGGGAGGAGACACCCACCTCCTCCTCCTCTTCGCCTTTTTCTCCCCGTCGCGCTCCATGCGAAAAGCGAAAGAACGTCGTTAGTTCGCGCACTTCGTGTAGGGTTGCCTTCGAAGCCCTCTCTCTTTTTCCCCTCCCTTCCCCTCCCCCCACGAGCGAGCACCCCTCCATAGACGTCGCTAAAGCTAAAGGGTAGGGGGTGGTTGGCGGTGGGCGTTGGTTACCGAGGGTTCCTCGTCGACCTCTACTCTCTCTTTCTCTCTCTTCCCCTTCTTCTTTTTCCATCATCCACCCCGAGCCACCCCTCGAACACGCGTCGGTAGGGCCGCGAGGATTGTATATTCGAGATAAACCATCCTCCCCGTCGTCGGCAATGTCACGCGTGCACCGACCATTTTCCTGAAATATAATGTAACAGGGAACGATGATAAAATATGGCGCGGCCATACGAATTACACGTATCCCTGCATCTAATAAGGACATGGACTTCCTACTAGTTCCAGTTTTTATCGAGATTATTTCGTTTGGGAATTGGGAGTAAAACTTTTTTATTGATTTCTTTTCTAATCTCGTCCGTGGATAATATTTTTCTGAGAAAAAGGAAAAATAAACAGAATGCGCGTTGAGATTAATATATTCGAGTCTATTGTCAAGTTTTTTTTATTATGGGAATGTTTCATTATTGTGGGAAACACTGACGTGAGAAAGATTTGTTATTGTATAATACGAAGATCGATAAAACCTTTGACCAGTAATCTCTTGTGCAACAGTTTCTTTACTGGGATGTCATTAAAACTTTCCTTGTAATTCACTTTATTCTCAAACGAATATCACTCACTGGACTTGAAATTTATTCAACATACGTTCATTTTATTCCTCGTTCTTAGATTATACACAATTATGTAGTACAATTATATGTTCAATCTAATTCAACACTCTTTTTATCGATACTAATTCAATAATACAAACGATCACTTTAGCACCAAAATATTTCAATAACACTCCGTTCACTCCACGTTTTATTATTCATGAAACAAATCATGTTCAATTTAGAACACTCTTTCTAATCAAAGTTCCCGATGTTACTTTTACCGAAGTGTACTGTCACGATGTCATCTCCCTCGAAATCAGAAGTAATCAGAAATTCAGGACGCGTAACGGCAGAGTTTCGCGAGGTTGGGAAGATCAGCACGATGTGCGGAAGCAATGTACCGAGCGGTCAGTCGTTTTGCGAGCTACTGACCACTTGCAGTTGCATCGAATGCACGAGGTGCATTCACACACGCGCGCGTGCACGATCGTCGGCCTCGTCGGGGTGGGGCCAACATCGCACGCGAACACCTTTCTGGAACTGGATTTTTATGTACGCACGTAGGCTCGACCAAATCTGTTTGATATATTTCCTTCCTCGTCCAAAGTAAGAAAACTTGTAAATAACTTTCCTTGGAATTACTTTTTGCAAAATTTACGACGAATTTTGCAGTGTGATTTCGTGCAGCACACGTTTTTTTATGACCGGAGCTCGGTGACAGTTTCGTTACAACTAATGGACCTCACCCCTTTAGCAGGCAAAGTAAATTTTTCCCTCTCTCTCTTTCTCTCTCTAGAACCCCGCTCCCAGTGCTAAAGCTACGAACAAAGGGCAGGAATAAATACAAATAGCGCTTTCGAACAATGGCCATCGAAGGTCTCCGCCTATAAATGCTGTCTATCGCGTCGGGTCCACGATCTCCAGGTTCTTCTTTCCTTCGTTACTTTTCTAACTCGATATCGATTTTCTCAGGGCGACGTGCCTCACGTATATAACCCAATCGAGAGCAACGAGACTATCGAGAGAGTCGGGGAGTATCGTAGGTAGGCCTACTCGCCAAAAGGAATACCTGCCGCGCGAATGGGTCTTCGCGCTATAATTGGCTTTGCCTCGACGTATCACGGCGTCTCTACCCGTTCGCGATTAGCATAGTCCTTTCAAGATCTTTTTCGTCACGGACATAATCCAAAGGTACGAGGAGAATTGTTAGACTCACGCACGCACGTACGTCGCTTCCCTGGTCGAATTTAAAATTTAATATCATTTTCTTTTGCACTCGCGTACGACACTAACGCGATGATCACGAGCGTGACGATAGTTTTCCTCTCCTTCCATTTCTACCTATTGTTTTTCTCTCTCTCTTTGGTGACAGTTTTTTTTTTATTTTTCTCTTTTATGCAAATCGGATACGGGTATGGGATTACGGTAGCAGGGACGGCTGCGCTTTTGCCAGTCAGGCCTGGTTTTGAATAATTCTTTTGCTACCCATTCGAACGGTGTTAGTTGGCTGAGTGAAATTCGAACGGGCAACGCAAGGGCAACAACGACGACCAAGCCCGATGGAAAAGCGATATTTATTTTTGCGGTTTTTATGCCACCACCACTACTACAACGTTACGTTATCGTAGCCATTGATTTTTTTTTGTTCTACCTTGATTCCGTTCCGTAGAAAACACCTCGTTAGCGGTCGAGGCTATCCCCGTCGTCGAAAGTGAATATCTTACTTCGGCACTTTCTTTTATGCAAAGAAGAAAAAAAGGAATTGGAATAAATGAAGGCAAAACTGTTTAAAAGAGGAATCGTTAACGTTTCATCCTACATAAATTTCGCCTTGTTGGCAATGGTTTGCTTATCGAAGGGTTTCTTTTTAATACGAGGTCAATGGTACTCGAAACTCGGACGAACGATGGGTCTGTTGACCTCCAAGATTTTTTACCGGAGGGGCTGAAATCGGACCACCCTGTCATTAGCATACAAAGGATTCGCTCTCGGTCGAGAGAACGCCTTGCGGTGGTTAACGACAGTCATTACGAGAGGCTGCCAGCTCGTAAACTTACCAACGTGGGTCCTTCAAAATTCGTCCCTTCTTCTGCTTCTTGCGAGCGTACTTCCGCATTCACCTTGCTCGTTTTAACATTTATTCCTACTCGGTATTGCCTCGTGGCTCCTTAGGGCGTGCGAGCGGCCCTAAACGCGCAATTGTATACTCGCTGACTCATTTCAACGGATTCTTTTTAAGAATGTGATCGAAATTATTATGAATTCGAGAGCTAAGAAATTGTAACACGTGCATTCTACGAGTAACTGTCCTCACCCAGTGGTTTCTCTTTGCAAACGAACGAGTTACGGTTTTATTATATTATAATGGATCCCGTTGGGATAACTTTGTAGTCACTGGTAGGAACAACGATTATCGTCCAATCCTTTCCCATGTTTTTAAGCTTGGACATGTTCTAACGATCCAAGAGACCAACGCAATAGTCCAATCCTTTCTCATACTTTTTAAGCTTGGACATGTTCTAACGATTCAATAGAACAACGATTATCGTCCAATCCTTTCCCATGTTTTTTAAGCTTGGACATGTTCTAACGATCCAAGAGACCAACGCAATAGTTCAATCTTTTCCCATGTTTTTAGGCTTGAATATGTTCTAACGATCCAATAGACCAACGCAATAGTCCAATCCTTTCCCATGTTTTTTAAGCTTGGACATGTTCTAACGATCCAATAGACCAACGCAATAGTCCAATCATTTCCCATGTTTTTTAAGCTTGGACATGTTCTAACGATCCAATAGACCAACGCAACGCTGCTTCTCTTCCATATCCGCTTCCGTTCTCATACGCAAAGAGGCATAGCAAAAAAAAAACAAAGATATATCCGTCAGTATTTTCGATGTACATACGGTCCAGTCACAATGGACTCGCTAGCAGACGAGACTTCTCTCTCACTCTCGAGAAAAGTCTCTCCAGGAAATGCTATCGCCTCGTCGAAGAAGGAAACGTCTCCTTTTTTTGCGTCTCGCGTTCCTCTTTGTCGTTGTCGGCGGGTGAAAGGGTTGCTAGACGATGGCGGAGGAAGGAAGAGAGAGAAAAAGAGGGAGAGCGAGGAACGTGGCGAAGAAGAAAAAGGAGAGGACCGAAGGTCGTCGAGACGTGTGGGAAACTAGCTCACGGTATGCAAATCCAAGGAGTTGTGAAGCGGGCTAAGGGCCAGGAGTAGGGAGAGACTCGGTGCAAAAAAACGCCAACATTCACGTTGGCATTGTGCTCGGGCTCCCATAATGGGCCAGTGGCACCGATCTTATGTAAATCGAGCCGGAGATCAAAGACTCGTTCCTCGCGGAAGCGCGCCACGCAGATGCGCGTCTGTCTTTCGTAATTTCCAATTCCTACTCTACTTCTTCGTTCGTTCAAATCTTTCGCACGGCACTGTCGTTGGTCATTTCGTTATTTAGATGTTTTATTTTGGGGTTAAATGGAAATTTTATTCTTTATTTAGCATTATAAAATTGTTCGTATTTAAATACATAATACGTGTAAATGCTTGTGGTGGCTTGGCTCATTCCAAAAGATCCTCCAGATAGGCCAATTTTATGTCCACTTCTGTCAGACGTTGTCGAAGTTCGTCCAAAACTGCTACTTGGATTTGTTCAACGTCTTCTGGCGGACAATACTCGTCTTCGCTGGACCTGCCAATAGAAATGTCTTTTAATTAATGAATATTACAATTTATCACGTTACGTTTTTAAAAGGAATCTATCCTGTGGACAATTTAAAATTGCTGTTACAACGTAACGAATTTTCCCGAAGTATGTGCATCTCTAGAAGCTTTCGCGTTCATTGTCACTTTCACTTTTTGTCTCTCATCGTTTAATCGGTGGTGCTGGGGAAACTGTGAGTGAAACTCGGAGCTGTCCAGAGGCGACATCCGGCGGCGTTTTAACGTCTCTCCCGGAAGCTGGAGTGTTAAGGGGCGAGGGATGGGGCCAGAGTGGGTGAATCGATTTTTTTTTCCACCACCGCCGGAAGTCACCGTGGAATCTTGACGCGAGATGGCACCGGAGTATCCGTTCGAGGGTATTTTCGAACTTCGCGAACGAGGGCTGATCATTTAATTTTCATTAATTTAACCTTATTTTTCGAACAAGTATCTCTCAATTTAATATGTATAGTTTCATCCTTAAATTGTATACGTTATTGATAATACAAATTCTTCGTTATATGAAAATGTGTAACCTCTTCAAAAACGATTTTTTTTTCTCGTAATGTTGCGAGGAAATGATCTATCCACTTGAGTAATTACAATTTACTTATGTTTTAGTAATTTAATATTAATTTAATTTTTATTTAATTTAGTAATTTAATTAAGATAGTAATTTAATTATTAAAAATAAGTTGACAAGCATTGAGGATATTTAAAAAACATAATATCCACATATGTGACACATTGATCGTTATGGTAATTAAGAAATTGTGCAGATAAATTATGGAGTACCGAATGATTCCAAGTAATAGACTATTGAAAAGGCTAGCACCTGTCGTACCAATTAATTCATATTACCAAGAACATAAATTCATCAAGAGACATTTAACGTGTCTTGTTCGACCTACTCGGATCATTAGGAAAGCAGTAAGATTTTCTTGGGGAGAGCATAATTAGCGCTTATAAAAGCGATTCGGTAGATAGAGACATCTGTTGACCAATTCCAGAAGGTCTAAGGTCTGATTTTGTGCACCCCTATGAAGGCCTAACCCTGCCTACGAAGAGGGTGGGGCTTGGTGGTAGCCTAACGTCTATGTACCACCCTTCGGGCGGCCCTACCATACCCACCCCATTGCGTTCCCTCCCTTTTTCTCTCTTTCCAACCCTCCCAGATACTTCCTCCGTGCCATCTGCGGCCCTGCAACGCCGAAATCTACGTAGAAAGAATGGTGCGAGGAATTCAATTTGGTACTCTTGAAAAATACTCTTTTTACTGGACTTTTAAAACATTGAATTTTCGAAATATATGAAATATAAATAAAAAATCTACTTCCATCAATGCACATAAATAAAATTCTAAGTTTTCCAGACAAAATCTAAATCAGTGTTAAATTCGTTGTCTTTTTAGTTTGATATTTATTTTTTGCATGTAAAAATATGACATTTATCTATTTCTAAATTATATTTTTCTATTTTCTCACCTAGCGATGGTCACGATGGTCGGTAACGCTGGCAAAGCCGCTAAAAAGGACGCGAACGTCCCATGTATTAAACGATCAAGATCGTTTGGCTTTGTCACGTGATGTGGCAGGTCCGAATCATCTCTGGTGCAGCCGGCATCGTGGACGCGTTTCCAATCTATCTCTGATTCCTTGTAAACGCTTGTAACGTCACGAAAGATCAATTTTACTGCTTCATATCTATAACAAAAAAAATGAAATATCATTAAAAACCAGTATAAATACATTGTAATCGGAACGAATTGTTAACTCTAACCTCCTAGTAAACTTAAAGTAAATTCGTTCTTTCCCACAATTCGTAAATGTACAACTTAATACGATAGTCGTGTTACTACATTGGAAGACAGAGAAGAGGGGAAACGACGTGAAGTTTATAATGCTCGGACGATAACACCGAGCTGCAAAAGTTGAAGCATTTCCCGAAAGCACGCGACCAAAGTTAACATGGACACGAGACCAGTTCCGGGTGCTCGTAATTTGTACCGTTCTTCTCTCCCATTCCCACTAACTCTCTTTCTCTCTATCTATCACTTTCTCCTCCCTTTTTCTTTCGGTCTCTCTTACGTACTTATATATACCACCCTCCGTTTTTACCTTTTATCTGATCACAACTTTTCCACGTTCTCTGCAGCTGTACTTCCGTATATATTTATATTGCCCTACTGACAACGAAAATAATCATGGTGATAATATAAACTTACACGACTCGTTGCCGATATATCGAGCATTGAAATAAATTTCAGTTGAAACGAATCGTTTATCGATGACCTAGAAAATAATTCGATTTCGTATATACGGACCAAAAAATATCAAATTACGAGTAAGAAGAACCAGGTGCCAACGTTGGAAGCAGCGGTCCCCGCTCGCTAACGCGTTAACTGTTTATAAGAGGAGACCATCGCCGTCTTTTCGCCCTCTTTTCCTCCGTTGAATATTAATTATTCTCTCGGTAGAGAGCACCTGCCCTCGTGCTCAGGCTGGACGTACGAATATGCCTACGTGCATATTGTATATATGGATCACGGCTCACGATTCTCACCACAGATTATCCTAACAGTTGTGCAACGAACTTGGTAACGATCGCTCTCAGGGATAGAACCGGTCTCGCTGGTTATGCGACCTGTTATTTTTGACGTTCCGTGCGGTTATGCCCGACTACCGATGGATGCACCTTGTCACGGGAAAGAACTACTCATTTTGTAAGATCCTACTCAGGAAATCGGAACCATCTATATTGGCTCGTTAACGGGGGTCTCTAGTTATACCTGCGGACAGCCGTCATCTACGAACGCAGACGTGGCCGATCGTTAGGTTACTCGGGAATTTCTTCTTTAAACGTAAGAAGGGTCAAGACTTTCGAGGATAGCGAGAAGGGCTGCGTGAAAATTGGGTCGTAAAGAGCACGTTTCTCATCGTTCACGGATTTTTATCCGAATTAGTTATGGGTTTAAGAAAGAAGGAGAGAGAGATAGGGAGATAGCAAACGGTCACGATTTTTTGCACTTATCCCAAAAGGCAGATGTCACGCCGGAGAATATATCTCTAAGGCTTTCGCTTTATCAAATCTCGACATCGTAATTCATATTTTTCGCCGTGTAACCGGTTTCGTTGTCTTCTTTCAAAAAACTTTTTTTTCTTTATACATTGTTTAATCACTACTACAGGGAGCAGGAAATGTATATATTGTATACGCGTGTACATGTATACGAGAGAAAGAGAGACGAAGAGAAAAGAAGCTGGTCCATGTCGCTCGGCGAATGAATTACGAACAATGGCGGGCCACGTTGAAAAAATAAAGGAAAAGAGAATGGCAGGAAAGAGGAGGGGGCCCTCATTAAGAAGGGCGCCCCCTGTGTATTTGTCGATAAGGGGACCTATATGCAAATGGTGTCCCTCGTTGAGAGGCGGAAGAAAAAGTTTCTGTCCCTCTCTCTCTCTCTCTCACTTGGTGCAGGAATAATACTCTACGACGGCGCGTAGCAACGTAGAAAAAGGAGGGTATAATGTATCGTAATCAGATGATCAATTATTGAGAGCGCGGCAAAAAAACAACGAGGGTTGACATGCGACTGACAGGATAGGAACGTATCCGGATATGCGAGGGGAGTTCCTTCCATTTCTCTCACGATTTGCCTAAGGGGGCTCCTCGTCGCTGTTTCTCAGTCGTCTCTAGCTCTGAGAAATTTCTTTCGATCTAATAATACATTTTAATTCTATCGTGTACAACGTCTTTTAAGTCTCAATTTTGTAAAATAACTAATGGAGTTAAAAAAGAAATATAAAAACAGTGGGTAGTACCATCTTGCGGTTTGTTAGCTTTTCGGCTCTTTCCGCTAACCGGATCGTTTAACTGTGATACGTAGATTCGTTCCTACAAAAAAGTAAACACCCGTTGTATAAAGAGGTTCGAGGCTGAGCATTAAGTAAGGAATACCTGCATCAAAAAATGTATCGCTTTCTCCCAGCATCCGACATCCTCTCTTTATCGTACCGTAACTGTGCATATACTTTTCATATATGTAAACCGACAATGGTAAGGACAATGCACCGATATCGGGTTACTAATTTTAAGTAACGGACTTTCTGGGCTCGTTGGAACGTGACGATGGGAGTTACACTTTTGAAATCTTCCCGATACCCTGCTTCGTTATCATAATTTATGCGAACGTAAAGATGATGGTCGTAGTTTTTCTTTTATAATGTAGCTACCTGAATGTCAGCTTGTCTCTGCTTGAAATATCCTTTATGAGGTAGTCGATATCGTGTTGTGACGATGTCGTAGGTATCAGGATAATTAATCCTCTTTAAATCTTGACATAACGACCAATCGGAAATACTTAACAGTGGGGAGGATTATAAGAAGTCTTTAATTTTCGTCGCTTCGCGATATATCGTCCCGAACGATTACCTGATAAATCTTCTTAAAGTATCCATCATCATCCTTCCTTCCTTCCTGTAATTTCCTATCATTATGCTCATTATGGACACAGTTTCCGGTTAGCGAAAACCGTTTTGGGTTGTAGTAGCTAACGATAGCTACCTATATCTTTCATCAACGAAACACGGGCCACTAAAATATCAGTATTTTTCACACAGAGACGCATCAATCAATTGGTAATCGAGAATTGGGGATAGAAAAGACATCGAGTTGGGTCGGGGGTATCGGTAGATGTACCTGCTTCTTGGCACGTGCCACTGAAAACACGACGATTTGCCACGTACAAGTTGCAGGTAGTCCGGATGTGTGCCGGGGTTGCGGCAGGTATGGTATATGGGCGCGATACCGTAGGGTGGCCAAAGCCAATCAATAGATATTCATCCCCCATCGAACGTACGATAGTATTATTGATACACGATGCATTTAGGTGTACCATGCAGGTTGCACTGTTAGAATCGATGCAGTCTATTAAGTTCGGAACAGGAACCATTAGTAAACTGTCGGTTTCTCGAACAGCGATTATAATTATCTCTTTAGAATGTAAGTAGTCTAATCAATTGCAGTCGATGGTACACGATGAATATAAAAGCAATTTAATGAAGTATTTTTCGAATGAATTAATGTCATAACCCCTGATGACTGATGCAATCGTTTTAAATTAATTAACGGTCGAAGAGCCATGAAAACGAGCTCGGTCCGCTTACCGAAGTTGTACATGGAAACACGCTGTCGGTTAAGATAGCTCGCAAGGAGAGAGAGGGAATAAACGCTACGGGGTTACCTATGCACGTCCCACTGAGCGAAAATTTGCATGCGCGTTCCGGACTTAATTAGGTTACACGCGAAACGGGTTGAAGTTCACACGCTTCATTAGACATTCCGAAGGGTTGCCACGTTTTGATGTACGCCTTTACCTTGTCTGCCCTTTCTCCCTCTCTCTTTTTCTTTACTTTGCATTTCGCTGCGTCCTACATAGCCTCTCACGCTCCACTTTTGCCTTCGTTCGCCTTGGCTAGCCGTTTCTTCGAAGGAAACGATCGCCGCTTTTTAACGTCGGTGTTTAGTTTCTATCTCGACGAACTTTTGGCGGGTTAATTAAGATCGGATGCCGACAGGTGCGTGCTTTAACGTTACCATCCGATTTATTCGTGTATAATTTTTGTTTCTAGGTACTCTCACGAGTATCCTTATGCCAGATATTATTCATAAACCTTTTCGTAACACTCGTTTCATGAACACTCGAGAAAGTTTTTATCGGTAACATTTTAATAACTCCGGTGGAGCTCTCATCTCGGCTAACAAATCGCGAACGATCGACCTTTTCCATCGGAGTTGCGACAAGTTTCTTTTTATCCTCTTGTTCGTTGATTTTCTCGATAGGCCGCGAAGACCTCCCTAATAACGTATTATATTTTTAAGCTCTTGAACTCTTCGAAACGGCGAGAATGAGAGGGACAAGAGAGAGAATTCGGATGGCGGTGGTTTCCGTTCGTCGCGAACTTTCGTCGAGTGTCGTAACCCGACGATGATAGGGAATGGAAAAAAAGGGAATACGAGGAAACGTCCATTAAAAATATAATTGGCAAGAAGGATCCGGAATTTTCTGCAGGGATCGAGAATGAATTAATGCAATTATCTCTTAACTCGACTCGACTTTGTCGAACGAGAACGAACGACGAGTGTTCCTTCGACTTCTTTTATTTCCTGGATAAATCGTAACCGCGTGTTTCTTTTTTTATTACTAACGATACTTGGTTAATCAACGAAAATAATTTCCAGCATGATTACGTACCGTTTATTAACGTCCCATTGATCCACCTTATCCAATTAACTCACCTTTCTCTGAGCGTTTTAAGGATCGCGACCCTGAACTCGTTTTCTCTACGTGCAGTACGAATCTCTGCGGGTGGTTTGCTTTAATATGCTAAACGTTATGTTGCCGTTTACCCTCGAGGTATGGAAACATAAATGTGAGAGTTTAAACGGTTCTTACGATCATCGATTATTATCGCTTTAAATACGAATAATTTGAGATTAATACTTATTAACTTACCTCTAGATCATTAAACATTCGTGTGATAGTTTCTAATTTAATAAATAAGAAATATACTTGTGTTTAACCCCTTGCCTTATAATTTAATTCGACACTCAATCAAATTACTGCTAGAAATTTAAAGAAAAAGGCATCATAAGCTTGTCCAAACGGTGACTAATGAACACTAAAAATTAAATAAATAAAAAAATAAACTTGGAAGAATTGAACTATGGGTTTCAGTGATGCTTTTTATACTCGTCTTGGAATTTGTACTACGAGTCTCACACGATATTGTAAGGCAAAGGGTTAATTCGTAATCTAAGAGTCTAATCTAGGGTAAATAATTTATTAAGTTTCACAAAAGGTATGCAGGCTGAATAAAGCAAAAGGAAAAAAAAAAATGTAACCGTTGTCATTATTTCTACCATTGTGCCCTATCTTTTTGAATTCAACCCCGCCTTCGGCACATTCGAACGTGGAATTGGAACGTCGCTCTTCTTTCGTAGATCATCCGATGGCAACGTGATCTCGCAAGAATTAACGAGCTCTCGTACGAATAGAGACGATCGTGGTCGTATGAGCGCGTACGTGAGACAAGATTGAGCAGTGAAAAAAGAGGAGGAGATAGAGGGAGAGAGAAAGAAGAATTCGTTCGAAGGGTCTCGTCTTTCGTTCTTCTTTCGTTGATGTAGTATTTCCGTTTAGATTCTCAGGCACGGGCGTGAGTGAGTATGCAAATGAAATAACGAGGGAACTCAGGGACGTGGTTAAATCGTGCTCGTATCTCGTCTAGTTGCTTCTCGATGATTGTAAATCTAAGTCAAGGATAATAAGGATAATATATAAGTTAAATAACGTCGTAAGAAGAGTAAAATTTAATATTTATGTTTAATAAGGATCATATCATTATTTGCTTTAATTGTAAACAATATTAATTAATTATATGAGGTTATGCAATTATGGTAAAATAATTATTTTAGTTTTATTCTCCCAAATTGTTCTACCAGAAAAATAATGAGATATACAAGACTCAGTAATTTTACTGGATGACGAACTAAAAGATCCATAGTCGAAGTCTACCTTAAAATGACGGCACTGGTTGAACCAGGAAAGGGACCCATTACCACGGAGCCGAGCCCAAAAGGAGAAAAAACGACACATTGTGATGGTACGTATGGGGTTGTGGCACGTACCGTGGGACTAGAACAAAGGACTGCGATAAAAACTGGGCATGAATCCGGGCCTCGGTAGTCGACAACGAGAAGGAGTAGGAAAAGGAGGGAGAAATGGGTCAGTGGGGGCCCCGTCGTACACTCTTTCAAACCTGCTTCCACAGCTTCAGTCAACACCGCGCGTATTCGCTGCGCGTTCGTTCATCCGCTTCTGCAGTTTCATTTTTGTTTTTCATTGCTGAACTTGAGATTCGCGATATAATAGCAATGGGTACGGAATACTTGCTTCGTGATTCATTCGTATTAGTTGTCTCACGAATAAAATGTTTAAATCATTTTGTGAATACCTCTTAACAAGCTTAAACAAATTTCTTCGTTCGCCGGCGTGTTCTTAAAAGTGCTGGAGGGACGAATTCAAAATCCCAAATTTCCGCTATTGAAAAAGTGAAAAAAATACAAAGCTCGTAGCGAGACAATCGAGAAGCGTGGGTTGAATGGTATAAAAGAAATTTTTTTGCACGCCTTCTGCACGCATGTTCGGTCCAAGGACGCAGCATTTCGAAAGGAACGAGAACAGCGTGGTACTCCGAGTGGCGGATATTAAGAACCGGAATTATCCCACCCCTTCCGTTCTTCTCTTATATTTATATGCGTTTCGACCTATCGGTCTTCTACCTTGCCTCCCGAGCGAACAGTTTTTAAACGCGCGACGGTCGATCCCCTTCTTCATCGTGCTAACGAACCTTCCTGCGGAATCGATCTCATATTTAACACTTTGAGTTCTATAAATGACACACGATGTCTTCCATTCCGAGTTGCAGTCTGTTGTGAATGTTATATGAAATATTTTAATTTAAAAATCTCGCAAAAATCGATACCTATCTTATATACGACAAAAATAGGATTCTCTTTAGAACAAGATCTAAACTTGTCAGGCCACGTTACTCAACACAGTCATTCGTAACAGGGTTCAAAGTGTTGAAAAAAAAAAAAAGAAAATCGTGACGTTATATCTAAAAGTTCAAAAAGTGATATCAAAGACGAATGGCACGAAGGAGAGATATCCAAAGGATCCCATGTTCGAGCCGATATCGTGAACGATTTTATTGGCGAGGGTGTTTTTAAAGATGGCCGCCCCATGTACCAATGGCCGGTGATATCGTGGGGGATCTGGAGCATTGGGGCATTCGGGGTGAACAATATTTTCTCTTGACTCGCAGTTAGCATGGGGGGTGGTCATATGGTACACTCGAAAATGGTGGAAACGATCATTAACTTCCATCCATTCTATTTCATTAATTATGAAGAAACTTTGTCGTTCGAACTTCGTTACGGCATAACACAGAAACAAAGAACAGAAATAAGACTCCGTAAGGAATGAGAGATAGAATACCAAGGTGGCTATGGATTTCGAACCGCAGGGTGGTTTGAAAACGATGAAAAAGCTTCTTGCGTCGTTGTCTGCCTCCTCCGTCGGTCTCATCCCTTCACCATCCCACCCGGATCTCATGCTTCTTACTCTACCGAAAAAGAACCTGCACCCTCGTCCTATCCATCTTAATATTATTATTTCATTCCGCGAGGCCGTTTTTCAGGGCCTCCCCTCTAAACCCCTGGCCACCACCTCCCGTACCTCTCTCTTTACTTCGTCGACCTAATCGTGCGAGCGCGAACCTTCCTTCCCTTTTCACAGTGAGAATCACCTTCCTTCTTTTTCTTTCCGTCGGCAGCTCACCCACCCGCGTTCACCTCTCCCTCTCTTCTGTCACCGTCACCCTCTACTTTCCGCAGCACCATCACTTACGGATCAATAGGGTATGGAAGATAAACGCACCTAGATGGCTCTTGGTGGGGATGTGACCGAGCAGAGAGAAAGACGGAAAAAAAAGAGGGTGGAAATTGGTGAGAGGGAGAGAGAGAAAAGGCAGAATGGCGGGCAACGTGTTTTCGCGAGATTCTTTTTGTTCTTTTCTCATATTTATTCCTTCGATATGAACTTTGACGTCTAGATGTCTACTCGTTAAGTTTTGATAACCACGAGGGAATACGTGAAAAAAATATATTTATAGAGTATTTTTTCGTCACTATTCCAAGTGTCTCGCGCAGAAACGAAGGGGAAACGACGGAGGCGCATTCACCGTCGCTTCTTTTATCGAAGGATGAGATGGAAGGCGGGTTTTCGCTCTCTTCCTTTCTCTCTCTCTTGGAAGGGGGAAATCGTTAGGAAAGCGACATGCAAATTCGTTTGAAAGTTTCGTGCACCTTTTCCCACTTCCACTACCCTCTGGGCACGAAAAGCGGGACAAGGGTAGGCTGAGTTTTCATAAGAGATGGAAAGAAGTGGAAAAAAAAAAAGAGAAGAAGACGAAGTAGAAAAAGAAGAGGGAGGAACTAGCGAAAGAAGAACAAGGGAAGAGTCGCAAATATTTCTTGCTCTCCGCCTTCTGACATTTTTCTTGCGCGCTTGAAACCACGAGCGGTAGTTTAGCTATCTACCCCAAAAAATGAAACATCTTCGTAAAAGAAGTCCGAGAAATAGTTTTAGGCGTGGCAGGGGTAGTGGATTTGTGTCCAAAAAAAAGAAAGAAAATTGCGAGAATATGGCTTTCGAATCACATCGGTTGAACAACTTCGAGGTTCTTATTGGAACGATACTCTTAAGGATGATCAAAGTAGGAAATTCCCTTAACACGTTCCGTGCCACGTAGGGCGTATACGCCCCACACAGAACTTTCCATTCAGGCCATCTACATTTTCGTTGAGAAGGAAAAATTCAATAACTGAATGACATCTATAGTATATTTTAATCTCTACATTTTTCTTCTGATAATCATGATTTTTGGACCACTATAAATATTATTAGACAATTATTAGAACGCCTTTACTCAATCCTCGGTGTGAAGGTGATGATTCACTACTGTTGACCTACCTATCAGTCGTTAATTCATCGTTTTATTTTATAGATATGTAGACTCATACTTGTATATTTGAATAAATTCTGAAGAGGACCCACACTAAGGGTCGAAACGTCAACAGTAGTGAATCATCAACTTCACATCGAGGATTGAGTAAAGGCGTTCTAATAATTGTCTAATAATTCTTCTCCAATCCATTAACAAATCTTTAGTTACTATAAATATTGCAAAAAATACGTTACAAGCAAAACTAAATTATAACGGAAAGTCTTCAAAAATCGGTGTGGCACGGAACGTGTAAAACGTTCGACGCTCCTACATTCAGGTAAAAACGTTCAACAAAATTTTTGACGTCCGTCCTTTGCTTCATCATACCCGTGATAATACCAAGTGAAAGATATGAAATAATGAGAAAATGTTTATCATTTCTTATTCGTTTGCTTTACCGAATCCGCTTTAACGAGTTAAACATTTTCATTTCCGTGCAGACGGATTATTCGCATTTATCGTTAGTTCTCTACGAAAGAGAGAGAAAGGAAGGTTTTGAAAATTCGAGGCAACAGGTTTTGCGTGCACTAGACCCTGGAATTTTTGTTCGATGGAACACAGAGAAAGAGCGGTTTGCTATGGAATATTTTGCACGATCGCGTAACGCTTTTAAAGCGAAGCTTGTAAAAATATCGTCGAAAAGAATAGGGCAAAATAGGAAAGGGCAAAAAAAAAGGATCGAAGGAGAGTAAAAAAAAAATGTCGATTCGGTTGAATTCGGATCACTGCAATCGCTTCCCTTTCGGTTCTTCCTTTTTTATCGTCCGCGTGCCGTCGATGTAGGGGCGAATGGCAATATACGAACGGAGCGAAACCAAGCCCGTTTAATATCGCAGATCGAGGCACAAATGAATATTCATTAAACACATTTTTCCGATTTTAATTACATCCCCTAAGCGGATCTGGTCTGGGCTTACGCAGCGGTTCCCCCTCTTTTTTCTCTTCCCTCCCTCCTCGCTGCGTAGTGCCCTCCTCATCGGAGGAGATCTCTCTTTCTACTTTCTCCTTCTTCATATCCTCGTCGTCCGCACTCTGCGTGCTCTTTAATGAAATCCCCGTGGACGCCATTATTAATATCACCGGTCTTATCTTTGAACGCAATAAAGAATTACTTTGTTATTAATTCCAATGTCCCGTCTCGCTCTTTCTCCTTTTTTTCCCCTATCATCGAATAAAATTGGCATGCCGGAGCATTGGATCGAAAGACTCGTCTCAATTCGATGAGATACTTCCTGGCTAAGCCTAGAGTCTCCGTCTGTCAATTTAATTTAAGAAGAGTCGAAAGAGTCGGTATCGTTGCGATGTAGAAGACCGTGTTGCTACGATGACAAATGGAAACTTTACATTTCTGATAACCGACTGTAAGGTGAATCATTTTGTCCGATAATGACCCCTTTAGCGATATTCGTATTAAACAAAGTGATGACATAAATCTTTCGCAGTGTATAATCGTTTCGACATTTTTTGATCATCGTCATCACCATCTATATACCTACTTCTTATATCAGAGTACATCTCAGGCATATATATACCTCCGAATTTTTCTTTGTAACGCCCTGCTTCACCGTCGGAGCTCACCGTCAGGGTCTCACCCTCGCGCTCTCACACACGTGACGCGATGGCGAATCGGGCACGCATGCGCCCAATATGATTTTTTTCCTTTCTCGCGACGTACGTCTCTCTCATCCCCTCGACACCAAAAGCAACCCACCCCCACCCACCTGGTTCTGGAAGACGATGGGTGGTTTGGCGATGGTGGTAGAGTAGCGGGCACGGCTCGACAAAGTAAGGGTGTTGCCAAGGGCAACGCTAACGAGCTCCATGAGCGACGTCAGACAGGGCAACACACTCCCATAGTACTATCGCCTCCTCCCTTCCTTCTACCGAGCGTCACGACAAACCCACCCACCCCCTTCCTTCTCTCCACCACCCTCCTACAAACTTGCTTATGTATAAATACATCCCCTTACGCCGTTAGCAACCTCGATATGCGATGTCGAGAAGTTCTGTCCTCCCACGAGGGTCTCCATCCGTAAGCTGCGAATAGTGCCCTTCTCTCTTATCTAACCATACGGCGAGCCTTCGATTCGAACTCACCTTTAATCTTCTTCATCGTTTACTTCCATTTAATGTCTAACTCATCTCGTTACTTTGCATGGTCTTCCAAACGAAATCTTTCCGTTAAGAGATCTATAGACATTGCCGTGGTGGAGATTTAAATTAGAGTGTAGATTTTTTTAACAAAAGTAAGCTACGTGATACCTACGATAGAAGACGTTTAAGAAGTTCTTTCTTTTCAGCAAGACTTTCACGGGGCATACCGAGGGATCACCCGGCTGAGGGTGAATCAACGGGAGTTTATTGGCCACGACGACGCTCCGTGGCGGAGGACTCGTCGGGGCGGGAAAGCAATTACGTAATCAAGTAATTAGTCCCTGACCTCGGGTAACAGGTTCCGCCTTGCTATTCAACCAGCTTGACTTCCTCTCGAGACTCTTTCGATTTTTTTCCTTCTTCTTCTCCTGCTATATAGATCACAGAATGGAAATTCGAAAGGACGACGGATTTATTTGACTACCGTTATTAATTAATATGATATTCTTGTCTCAATTTTCGCGTGCTTTTAATTTTATTATTTTGTTTTCTCGATGGAAACATCTCATTTTATATTAGTATTCTTTCGTAAATTGATACACGTGGAAAAAAAGAGAGATCGAGTAGAGAAAAAAGGAAGTTGAAAATATATGGCGGGATCTTCATGACAACGTCCTTTTTTGCGGTCGGAACATTCTTTCATGGTTCGACCAACGTGGCTGAGCATAATTTTTTCAACCTGCGGATGACATCACGAGGATTTTCTTCTTCGCCCTCGGAGAGAGAGAACCGAGAGCACACGGGTACGAGGGTGGAATTATGACTGGGGTTTGGGGCACACGGACTAAGGTAGAAAGAGGATGGATGGGTGAACCTTACTTATTGTCATATTTTAATATAACGACGGCGTAACGACGCTTCCACGTCTCGTAACGTTTATTTCAATGCCAGACGCTTCCCTCCCATTCTTTCTTTGCATCTCTGTAAGGTTCATATAGATAAAATTTCATTTACAAATTCGTGCATTCCATGGCAATTTTGTTTTTCGGCAAGAGAGGTCTATGATATTCTGACGAGCTATATTGCACGGTATATGTTTGTTATTTTTTTTTTCGTTAAGGCTTACAAAGCCCAGGTAATTTTGATAACGAATCCCGAGTTCTCAAATCATCGGCGAATGAAACGCGAGACGCGATAAGTAAAAGAGAAAAAAATGAGAATTATATCGGATATTAGAAGAAAATGAGGTACGGTTCTGTTTCCGGTAGTTATTGTTGCGAATAAATTATTCGTTGCCCTTTCGATGCTTTTTGAAGAACGTGTAGCAGCCACCGACGTCTTGCACCTGGATAAAATGAGGAGAATTGAAAGAACGGAGATACCCTCGCAGTCAAGGAGAGGAATGATCAACGAGGAGGACGAATCACCAGGCGGCGGAGTATTCTTTCTCGATCATTGTAGATGGCACAAAGCATCGTCCTCCTTCTTTTTCTTCACTCTACTTTCTTCCCTCTCTCTCTCTCGTTTCTCCCTGCCCTTCTGTATCAGTTTTCCCTCTCGCCATCTCCACCCTGGTGGATAATGCAAGCCTGGAAATAATAATGCCTCCGCGCAAAGCACAATGCGATATTTTCTCTTGTTAAATTATCTCTGTGTCGCGCTCTTTCGAGTCTCCTCCTCGTTCCGGCCGATTCATCGTTCTCGTCTTATCCAGTCTGCGCGTTCTCTTCTCAGTTCTCTTCATCATCCTGTTTTTTTTTGCCTTCCTCGTCATTGCAATCATCCTTTTGATGCGAGGGACCCTTCGCGAGATAGTATTGTCAAAATTGTGTTTAATCAAATATTTATGCTTAAAATTCGAGTTATAAATTTATTTAATTTTTTTTTTATAACCCTGTACCTCCATACATATATTGTCCAATTGTCGGTACAGACAAAACAGCAACACAGTACTTTCGTTCGAAATGTTTTGATTGGACGACGAAGTCTAGTGCTTTTAAATCCAATTCCCGTGAAGCTAAAGGACGAGCTTACCATCGAAAGCAGCAGCAGCGGCGGTAGTAACAACGACAGCACCCACGAGTTCGTCCCGTACTCCCCGCTCAACCAGTGGGTCGCGAGAAACGTGGGCGAAGGCTATACCGCAAACGCGTCCAAACAAACTTAGACTGAGAGCTTTGAGAAGCCTCACGTTTTGAGGGATTTAGAAAACAGGTTCCATTTTTGTTGTCTTTGTAAGGAATTGTAGTGGGAAAATTATTGAGCAGATGAAGCAAAGTTTTTGTTCGAATAAATGAATATTTACTTGAATAGCGTTCTCTACTTAATTAATTTAGTGTAGTTTCAATTTGTAATAACGATCGACAACCAGGTATGTGAATATCATGCCTTTTTGAATATTCATTTTATTGCTTGCTAATTTAAAATGATAGGGTAAACTAGGGATAGATGACACCCATTTTGGTTAAGAGCAAATAAAACGTTTAGTTTCGAACTAATTTACGCGATTGATATTTCATTCAAATAACACATTCATATACTATAAACAACAATAACGATCATAAACTTTTTCTATATGCAATTAACAATAATTAGAAAAGAAGACACATCACGTAGAAGAGATGCCACATGAACTAATTTCGCCTTTTTAAGTTTTTTTACGCTTATTTTCCTTTCCACAGTTGTTGCACAATGGATTATAATTTGTACAACACTCATAGAGCCATTTTTGCCAGGAACAGCACCTAATCCAGACAGCTCTAGCTTTCGTAGTAAAATAAAAATAATTCTAGTTTTTTTCGCTCCACTGTCCTCACCTAACATTATTTTTACGAATATATTCCTTTTGAATTCTAAAGTGAACAAAATTCGATTATTGCAAGCGAATAGAACACGTATCACTCTATATGGCGTCTCTCCTTAGTTTATGGGAGAGATGCTACATCTACAAAAGAAGCAGTAGAAACGCATAATATTAAAAAAAATTCTTTCTACTGGTTAATAAGAAACCGTATTAAACAATAAAATAGATACTAACTTTATCCGGTCTCCGTGAGACTCGTAATAGATGTTAATAACTCTCACAGATAAAAGTTTAACCTAATTTTTCAAAACAGTTATTATAAGTGAACACTAGTTTGTTTTATCAGGCATACAAAAAGGATTATAACAAGACGCTACACATGCGATTATCTTTCTCCGATCAAAAGATATTAAAAGTATGGCGTCTCTCCATAGTTTACCCTACAAGAAATAAAATAATATCCAGAGATCGCTTTATATGAGTTTAAAATCTAATATTTCGTTTCATATCCAAGAAATGAATACATTCGCAGTCTGAATTATGAATCAGAAATAG
Source organism: Ancistrocerus nigricornis (assembly GCA_916049575.1). Taxonomy (NCBI): domain Eukaryota; kingdom Metazoa; phylum Arthropoda; class Insecta; order Hymenoptera; family Vespidae; genus Ancistrocerus; species Ancistrocerus nigricornis. The sequence goes on along the minus strand of OU696669.1, from coordinate 24,225,026 downwards.
TTTACACATACGATGGATTATTAAAACGTCCGGGAACATACGAAAGCGTTAAAAATTTAAGAAGAAAGAGACGTTAGAAAGAATCGCGATGCCTTTGGAAACTTCGATATTTTTACAGGAAAAGGAGAAAGAGAGAGGTTTAAATTCGTGTGAAAACACGTACCACGGCTTGTCGTAAAATAATCCCCTATACCGGCTTATTGATCAGATCACAAGTCGTTGGAGTACACCAACCCTCCCCTTTGGCCCACCCCTCCCTTCCGCCGTCGACGGCGCCTCCTTGCCACAGGGAACAGGGCATTTTTATTCGTGCAGTTTCACCCCCGTCGTTCCTTCCACTTCGCCCTACCCTAACCTCCTCTCTCTCTTTCTCATTCGGGGACGAGGGGGCGGTAAAGTCGTGAGAGCGCCATTTTTTATTTTACCTACGTCGAGCTACAGTCGCATGGAGATTCATTAATAACAAGCTGCCGCGGTTCCTACGAGGATTAGAGGCAGACTCGAGAGTGGGGGAATGACGGTGAGTGACGGAGAGGAGGAGGAGGGAAAAGGGGGTTGAGATATGTTTGTTAACTGGAATCAATTCTTCGACGAAGTATCGAAGGAAAAAGGAAGAGGAAAAGAAGTCTGTACCGCGTGAAATATCCAAAAGTTTTTTCTCGCTTGCGTAAATATCGGTTGGACCCTCGAAAGTGACCCATAAAATTGTTTTTTACACCTCCGATGAAGAGGTGGAGTAGATGAGAAGGAAATGGTCGAAGTACATAGATCTTTGTAGTATTATTTCTAATTAGAAGATGTCGTCAGACGGTAAAAGTGCGAATCGTTGCGATATACGATTTACAGAAATTCAGTAGGAGCTTTTATTATGCGCCAACATATTACTCTCCCTTCTTCCTCTTTTCATCTTTTTCGCTCCACCTCCCCCGGCGGCACTTTTATTCGGGCGGTCCTCAAGGTTGGTCCTCGTTCAGCGATGCCCGGAGGGTGGGCGAGCTCCTGCGACGAAGAAAGAGAAGTTTCGGTCTTCTTCCATCGGAGATGGGAAAAACGAGAGCCCGAGGAGGATGAAGCATAGCTCTGGTGGGGGCCGGTTAAATAAGGAACAGAAATAAATAGGAAGGGAAGAAAAGAGCTCGTTAGAGGGTCTCCGCGAGTTTCTGAGTACCCAACTACCCGACCGAACCCTCCTCCTCTCTCTCTCTTTCTTCCTTCTTTCCCCCGCATCACCTTCTCGTACTCTTTACCAACCTCTCTCTCTCTCTTTTCATCCTACCACGATCTCGACACTCTCTCGCGTCCCGATTCCAAGCAATATTTTCGACGTTCCTTTCTACCTTCTCCTTTGCTTTCTTCCGCGACCGAATTTTTCTGAAAAAACGAATTCACTCCGAAGTATAGCATTGAGCAAAGGAGAACCACGGGCTTATACGCGAGACTAAGAGGACATAGAAAATTATACCATTATGTTTCATTCAATTTTGTAATCAAGTGACTAAATCATTACACAGGCAGATTAACAAGAAGCATCTCCATTTTGACGAATTTCTTAAAACTGTTGTCCCTTTTCACCACGAACTTGGTAAGGCGTTTGACGGGCCATTAATCGCCTCCAAACGTTTCAAATTTTAACGAGTTAATTTCTCCCCACTATACATATATATATTCACCCACACTCCTTGCTTATAAGAGGGAAGCGAGTAACCCTTTTATCAAGTGAGAGGAAGGAAGGAAGGAAGGAAGATGGTCGTCGCGACGAAGGGTCGGTCAGGTTTTGCGAAGGGCTTTTCGCTGGTGAGTTTAACGGGGTTTTGCTGGTCGGCGTGTATCGGAGGGTTCGTGGGTGGCGGAAGGAGGTGGTTTAGCGAGTTACGAGCAATTGCCCACCTCCATTCTGCGCCATTGCTTCCTTCTTTAACCGGCCAGTCACCTTCTCTCGTCGAGAACCAAACCACCCCTGTACTTCTACAGAAGGAGGGGGGAGGAAGGGGGTTGCGAGGGTTGCGGTTGATAGAAACTGACGAAAATTGCGTGATTAACCGAGACCATCTCCCCGGCTCATCAACACGCTCCCGCGACCACAAGGATCGGGATGCCTCCGGGTTATTTGGTGACGGACAATCCCGAAGGACCATGGAACCGTTCTCTCCTCTTCCTTCGTTTCTCTCAATACTCGAGAGACCGTACACGGCTCTTCTCGAAAAGCCGTCCAATATTCCAATCGGTTTCAATGGACCAAACGACCTGTTTTCCGTTCTACTGTATACTCGTTCATCGGACGAGCGAGTTATTGAAAGATCGCCATTGGTGACTGCTTGGTAAATTTAAAATAGGGACAGTTAAAACTATCATGAAGTTCTTTTTAGCTAGAGTCACTTTAATAGGCTGGTTTAACCCATTTCCATCATGACTCTATTAAGGTTACTGTGTTTCTATTTATTATTTTCGTTAATTTCTACAATACTTATACAGTAAACTTCAAGAAAGTAAGTAAGAAAGAAAGAAAAGAAACAAGGAAAAGAAAGAAAGAAGAAAAAAAAGTAAGTCACGGCCGCGGAATAGTCTGCGCTCGGTGATAGTAGTCGATCTCCATGTGCGGTATATTCCGATTAATGATGCAAATGGGTTAAAAACAGTTTTAAATAATACAGAAGACCGAGATAAAATTTTTTCGTGTTTCGCAGTTGGTAAGACGTCTTCGATGAGTCGCTTCGATATTGGGTAAGACATTGGGTTGGGGGGGGGGGGGGGGGTACGGTAATAGTCTCCGTTGGCTCTTCGCCTTTTTATCCCCTTTATTCCACTTAAATCTGCAGTGGATCGAATTATCCGACAGTCGCAAAATTACGCGAGCAGAATCAGCGCGAGGAAAGAAGCCGAGCGAAAAGCTTAATACGGATAATACGCGGTCGATTGGTTCAATTAAACGAGTCTCGAACGAATTCGCACGTTTAGCTGTCTGCGATTCTTACAAGATCTCCGAAGCTTTTGCTATCGCGATGCTGCTCCAAGATATGCGATTTATACAATTTTTTTTTTGTTTTATCATTTTTTTCGACGGTAGGTATACATGTAGATATACCGAGGACGACGAAAATCGTTAGTATCTCGAGGTTTCTTTGTATTTTTCAGCCGTCTTCCCAGCCTCGAGATACGGCCTAATAGTCCCGTTGCTATCTGCCATTGTAATCGGAGGGTGGCAACATGGCTTCCTGCCGGCGTCCCAGAAAATTCACGTGGCATCGATATTTGATGATGCGGTGGGTGGAGGACTATGTATATAAAACAACGTGCTGTTAAGATAGCTGTTTCACAAATTACATTAACCAAGAAGAATCAAAAAATTAATTACATTCTTCTAAAAAGCTACAAAAATTGCTACGAAGCTACGAAGATTGACAACGGTTTATTGGGTTAAACGAAACATGAATTAAATTTTGTTACTGCAATTTCGGTTGAGAACAACTGCATTCCATTTATTATTATCTATCAGTCGATACGTATCTCATAAAAAAGATATAACTTACGAAGAGTAAACACAGGCTAATGGTTACAAGATCCCAAGAGTTGGTCTCCCTCACGAGGAAAAAAAAAAAGAAATAGTAAGATGTAATTTGAAATCGGGGAGCGAAGATTTATATGTATACTAACCGTTAGGAGAAGGCTTTTAAGTTAACCACGAAACACGTGGCGCCTCGGCCTTGAAGTTTCAGCCCTCCTCGTTCTCGGTAACGGTGTGGGGTAATGTAATCGGAGTCGCCTAAGTACATTAACTCGGAGGCACGACGGGATATCCCGTTCCGTCGTGGACCACTCTAATTGTCCCTCGTGAGTAACTATAACCACGGTAGGTAGGAAGGTATCACCCTCGATCTACCACCTTTCTTCTCTCGCTTCTCGTCTACGCAACATTAATTGGCGATCTGTCGTTTACTTTGCTGCAAATATCGATCGTCAATCTCAAATTTTTCATGCAAAACGTCATGTAAAAACTTATCGAGTCGAGAGACGTGAGTATTTTAACGTGATCGACCGATCAAAGGAGTCAACCATGTGTCGAGAAGATGACGCAACAAGGTGACCGTCCGTTGAGATATAAAGAAAAGCATGGAAGACCGATATAGAAGGGAAGAGAGAGAGAGAGAGTCTTCTGACGTGAGCCGAAGCATGAATTGGGTTCAATATCCCGGAATTTCGAAGAATGGCTAGGGATGGCGAACTGGATCGGCTTGAGAGCAGACCATCTGGAAGATCGTCTTCCAAAAGGAGCGGTCACTCGCAGAAGCTCTCGCTAATACGTTTAAAACCTATGTGTAAACGTCTAGAACGAACTTCACGGAGCGTGAGACCAGTCCCTGGGTTTGAGGTTTGAGTCTTTTGACCGAACATGAATTAATAGCGAATTGGGTTGACTTTTTCAACTAAAATTCAACGATCGATTGAAAAATTTATTAAATTCTAGGAAAGAAAAAACGAAAGTACGAAGTATCGTTTATCGAGCATCCCGATGGGAGAACGCAAACTCGACAAGGATCGAAGCACGAAGAAATCGCGTTCTCATCGTTATGATAATAAAAAGAAAGGAACTCGATGAAGGAAGGAAAAAAAAAGGTATACACGTTCGAAGAAGAGGCCAGGCGATTGGTCGAGAGCAAAGGCCCGGTGTCGGTTGTGCGATTCCGCCTGCGGGCGACATGTGGAGAGGACAGCAGCAGGTGATCTCGATAAACGTGCAAGTACGCGTGTAGTATGGTTTGTACATACATGCGTACCACGATGCGCCATTCTCAAGCACGGAGAAACGGCACCCACGTGGGCCCTCGTTGGTGTTGATTCGGAGCACGGAGAATAACGAGAAAGGAAGATCGATGAGTTACCCTATCGATTTCGTGTCTCACCAAGCTGGACGTGGTATACGTAGAGCATAGCTGGACGGGGCTGCCGGTCTCGTCACGACGACGAGTCGACGACACTGTTTACGTAGCGTCGCTTCACCGACGACGAGCTAATGGCTTCGAGACATTAACTTAATTGCTCGTCGCGTCATACCTGTGTGCGTATACTCTTGTTTTTCTGCTAGGGACATTCGTCTTTCCTTTTTTCAATTATAATATAAAGAGTTCTCCCCTTTTTTTTTTTTTTATTCACAGAAACGATAGTGACGCCTTGGTACATTTATAATATTTTAGGAATGTATGAAACTTGCTTTAAATTATACGAGATCATAAGACGAAACTCCTATATTATACGATACACTGTGGTAGATCTCTTCTCGAAGAGCTGTCAGGTGTAAAAGAGAGAGAGAGAGAACCCTCCAGTTCATGGAAATAGGAGTGCTATCGAGAAGAGAAAAGCGGTGTGAGCCAGAGGTAGGACGCAGGAGAAAGGCCGAAGAGGGTCCTTGGCTTTCGCGAGTATTATCTTGTCAGCGCAGATAACGACACCTCGGCGTCGTTCTATAGCTCTCATCAATTATAAATCCCAGTCAGCTCACACCACTACCGATCGCGATATCCCAATCCCGTGCTCCGCAATCGCAGATGGAGACGTCTCGTTATCTTGCCCGTTCGCGACGAATGGCTACTGTGAAAAATCCCTTTTGGAAAGGGAAGACCGAAGGAGGGTAGGAAGATCCCTTAACGAACCATCCCCACGAACTGCAATCGAATTCGTGTTTTTTTTTTTTACTGAAATATTGTTGAAAAAGTTTTAAGGGTTTTTTTTTTTTAAATTTTGAATATAATTTTATGGAACGGGGTAGTTTTTTTCGAGACAATTATGGATGTATTATACGTATTCATGTCGGTTGGTGCCGATGCAGTCACGTTGTACGACGGGTTAACTACGATACGGAGTAAGCATTATGTAAATCCGGGAGCTGTCAACCCTTCTCCGGTTCTCGCGAGCCCGACTTTCGTTCGAGTATACTTCGTTGCCTGACTCCAGGGGCTGATAAAAATTCAACGACTATTTTCGTTTCATGCGTATGAATTTGTTTTCTCGCCGCCTTTATTGATTTCCTTTTTTAATTAAAAATTATCCTTGTTGCAGGATGAAAAATATATTCCATTATTTTTCCATTTGTCTATCAATGTTTATAAACTCATGAAATTTAATATCAATAATAGTTGATTATTTTGTTGAATGTCATGAAGTCTTTCTGCCAAAAAAGATTTCTTGAGCATATATGGCTTAAGGGTAAGTTTTGCGTAGAGTTACGAATAATCGCCGCTAGGATCGCCCCTATCGAAAAAAGTTACCCCTTAGAAAAGTATTCTACCACATCGATACGATCGAGTTTGCAGAGGTTGAACTGTTTTATCGACCTCTACCCGACAGGACAGAGATATCCTTTATGGTCTCACCACCAGGTCGATCTGGTGTGCTATGGGGATACGAAAAGCAGATATCACCGTTTCAAATGTAAAAGCTCGTAGGAAAATGCCACTCGAGGAAAAAAAAAAATTATTTATAAGTTTCTAGGTATCTCTACGAGAGGTACCTAATAAAATTTTAATTACGCTGCAAAAAAATTAGGGGTAGCTTCGATCTATCTTCAAGCTTTCCCATCCTTCGACCTTTCCCGCCGTGATTAAACTTTATGAGACGTCATTAGCCTCTTCAACGCCTTCTCGCCCTATTTCGTCGGGTCGGTGTAAAAGAATTACTCGTAACGAAGTCTTTATTTTGATTCAAGTGCTTAGACCAATCATAATTGTAATTTTGCTCTTTGAAAATAAATTTTGTCCACATCGTACAACCGTTTACTAAACTTTTGTAAGGTCATAGTACACAAGTTACGTATGTATTTATATGGGAAAAGTTCGAGGTACGTAAATCTGCACATTTCTTGGTCAATGTACATGTGTTTTTAAACCGTATGTAAAAGTACATCGGTAATGGTGAAATAGAAATAAAAGAAAAAGAATAAAATAGAATGTGAAAGTAATAGGAGAAAATGAATAATTATACGACGTAACTTAGACCGGACCCAGAATAACTTTTAAATCGTACTATTGGGAACTGACATGGAGGCGTGGCCTAATTAATATGGTTGACTTTAGGTTGCAAATTTGAATAAATACATATATTACGATTTATTTTATAATATTATGCTTTCGTTAAGCAAAATTTTTAACTAGGTGGGTGCAAATGCGGCGCAAAAAAACTTTATTGAGGAAGAAAAAATATTAGAACCCGGACATTTGATAAAATGTGAACGAAATATCGATTCCAGAAATACGGATGTAGTGAGCTTTACGGGCTTTTGTGTACAAAGTTCCCAAATTAGAGAACGAACCCATGAAATTATGGGATAATAACAAATAGTTTTTTTTGATTTTATGTAATTTTATATAAACAAATTTAACGTGTTAACAGTATGTAATGCAACCTTATTACCTATAGTTAGAATTTCACCAGACGTCGTGACCAAAGTGGTCAGTTCCCAATACATAACTTTCATGGAAAGATGTACCTATTTTCAAATAAAATACACAAATTTTATTCCTTCGACATCGTGCAAATTTTATTGCATTAAAAGCATTCAAATTTCATTTAATTTATTAAATGAGGTTATGTATAATACGATTTAAAAGTTATTCTGGGTTGGGTCTAAGCTTCATTTTTCCCTATTACTTTCACATTCACCAAAATGGAAGGTAAGAGTGTACTTTGACCGGGAAATCTGCAGATAAGTACGACTACGAACTTTTCTCGTAACATATCTATATATACCGACACAAACGATATACATATACCATCAAAAGAGAAAAGGCAAAGGGGGGCGGAAATATCTCGAGCGTGTAATAAAGTACCGAGAAAAATGTCGAAACTCGAAACCGAGACGAAGCTGCAAGGTGTATAATGTACGAGTATCATACGTCACAATCAACTGCACGCGGCGCCAAACGCTTATTTCTCCGATAGCGCCACGGCGCCCTATGAAATTACAGCAACGTTGACTTACTACTACGCTCCTCGCGAAAGGACAATCTGACGCAGCTTAAACTCGGTTTCGCTGCGCGCCACGCCGCACGGATTACCTACTCGCGCTTGGAGGGCCTGTTATACGTACTTTCACGAACGTCAGGTACAGTTTAATAGCTGAAATTTATTTGGGCGTCGCATCGCGTTGCTCCTTTGATTTCGTGGACACGTTGTCGGTAAGTTGAGTTCATTTAAATTAAATCCCTGCCAAAAATAGGGCGATGTATGGTTGTTATATGAAGAAGAAGAATTAGGTTTGGATTAAAAAGATGGCGGACGTAGGTCCAGCGATCTCGTTTTCGAACGCACGTAATAACGCGAGCAGGGTCTTATCTGGTTGAACCCATCGAAAATATCATACCATATGCTAATAATTCACGCATGGCCCGGCATAAAAAATAGGAAGCTGGCTCTCGGTTAGAATAACCGCATCCTATCCGGCGCATTATCCTCGCAAGGACGAGTAAGGGCACGATCGCATTATGGGTATGCGTTTCTTTTCTTTTATACATTATTATTTGGAACACGCTGCTAAGAGAGAAAGAGAATGAAGGTAAAGGGGGAACCAACGTCAGGTAGGCGTTTTAAGCGGCTCCGAGAGAAACGCGAGACAGAGGAGCACCTCCACGATATTATGGCTGTCCGATCGAATCGATCGTCGGCTCGTTTCACCGGATTTTTGATGTACAAAAGCAAACTTGCCATCGAAAGGGTTACGTAAACGTTACCAACGTTTGGAGTATGTAAATATTACGGTATTCGAGACCACAATTTTTTTGTATGAGTAATTGTTTATTTATAGTTAACGCGATGAATGCCATGGGTCACATACCGGGAGTCACCGGTAACCGCCACTCGATTTGTTATAATTAGACTGCGGATCTTTATGCAAATACATATTTTTCTTATTGCGTATGTTTTTCAAATTTTACATATAAGACAAACCATTGAATATGTCACATGTATCCTTTGTATTTTACATATTTTTATTCAGTTATCAGCTCTACTTGCAATATTTGATGAATCATGAATTATAATTCATATGAATTTGCATAAAGATCCGTAGTCTAGTTATAATGCATTTGAAATATTTATTAGTATTAATTATCGATATTTACAAGAATATAATTATCAGTCACAAAAAAGTGTGATGTCTAATATAAGTAAATTCTATAGGTATGTTTATTCTGAACAAATTATTAATAAAAGTATATAAATTCACAGGTTTATTCAAAATTGGGACGGTATTCAACGTGCAAATAATTTATATAGCTACTACAGAGTTTTAATGCTACTCGAATGTGTTGATTTATTTTTGTATAATAATATAAAAAGAAACACATGATATTTTTTTATCGCAAGTCTCCATTTATTTTGGAAAGTTTAAATGCCCACTCTTTTAAGGATTGAGCTATCCGGGGGAAAACGAAACGAAATTTTGAACAAAGCTACGATTGGTACGTGTTTTGTCCCTTGTTGGTGGACGCATGGGATTAAAAATCCAATTTGCTTTTCCAAAAGGGAAAAAAAGCGACGAACGAGGTCAGTGGTGTAGGAATGGCCACTGGCTTTGAACGACGCGTACACCGATTGATCCGGTGGCCCGGCTCGAAACCCATCAATTGGTCGAATTCATCCCCCTCGGGTAGGCGGGGTGGACGCATTTCGGCTTCCACCCTCCGTTCGCGTACGAGGAGGGTGCGTTTGTCATCAAACGGCTCGGCCATGCTTGAAATTTTGGCCGATACAGCAGCATGGAATATCGATATTCCCTGCTGGCATTCCTGGATTCCTTAAGGATGACATCAAAGACCGGACGTTATCGCTAGAGATCGTTTCGTTCGTGTTCGAAAATATTTATTCCTTTTCTGGCTACATATCTAACAGGTACGTCTGGGATACATTATACTTTTATATATATTTTTTTCATAACGTCAAATTTAACCCTTTGCACTCGGTGTCGAGTGTGACTCGACAAGACTGATTTTGAAATTAATACGATGTTGAATGTTCCATGACACTCGATTTTTTTTTAATTCGCAGATTTGTCTTCGATTCACCTATTTAGTAACTCGAAAATATTTTTTTTTTTTTTACAATGCACCCAGTAATATATTGAAGTGTAATTATATAATGAAAATATGTCGCCTCTGAGGCGACACTCGAGTGCAAAGGGTTAATCCTTAAAAGCTAGAAGCGAGATATCTTGTATAAAAGCGTAACAAATATTTTGTTTAACGTCATTCATAATTTGATTAAAAATTCACAGTAATTACATTCTTCTCTATTTTTCCAGATTTAGTTTGTATGTCATCTGTCACATGTATGGTAACATTCTACCGCAAAGGATTAAAACTCTGCTTTGATCGTACATGATGCGTATAGAAAGGAAAACAAAAAAAAATGTATAAAACCGTCAAAGTTTGTAAAATTAATCCTACGAGATCTTCATCTCACGTCCTTCCTATTTTCTATACGTATATATGTAGATGATTCTGTTGGCTCGTGATCAGAAAAGGGAGGCTTCCGTGAAATTGGGCTTGCCGCGGTGTCGAAGGAAGGAAATAATGCTGGAGCGCGGTACGATGAAGTCTAGCGAAAGAATCGAGTCTCGAGTACGGCTCGCGGATACGTTCTACCGTAGAGGAGAGTACGTGAGTGAGATTCGCTGCTTCTCAGGCTTGACGCTCCACGGCTTAGTACTCTTTCTCTCTCTCTCCTTACCACTCCACTCGAGAAATAAATCTTCGGCCGCGAGCTCTACATCACTGCTTGGCAAGCAATTTGGGCCCCGGCGATAACTCATACGTTCATCGATAGTCTCTCAGCCCGTAACATACATAGAAGCATATATATATATATGTGTATATCTTATCGTAGCTGCGAAAGCGAAAGTTGTATATACAAGAGGAGTAAACAAGAGCTACGTAAATTGAATTTCAAGAATGTCTACGACTATGTGGAAAATCGATGAACGAGCAACGGTTAGTTCGATAGGCAAATAGAAATTTGGACGGATCGGTGCCAGAAGAAACGTGCCATGAGATTAGCTCGGATCGATTTCGCTCTCTCTCGAAGGGGTTTCGTGCTGCTTCCGGGAAAGGAATCGTACGTTACGTAAGAACATCCTCCGTGGTCCTTACATAAGAGACCGATGGTACATCGTGCGTCTTTGCATATAATTAGAATAGCATTGAATCGACCCCCCATTGGAGGCCTTTTCATCGTGAAAAAGGCAGGATGGAATCGGTGGGGTAGGATTGCTAGCATCCGAGATGGAGGTAGTACGTCTGCCTCTCTCGTTCTTCTCTTTTTCACGATGCACGCATCAAAAATAGGTCTCTCTTTCTCCAAGGAAAAGGGTTGAGGGCTCCTTCCTGGTTTCACAGGTACACGCCGGTGACATGTAGGACCCGTAGGAACCCAGGGCTGTAGCGGATGGTATTTTATTCCTTCGGTCTGTGGATTCTTTTTGGATATAAAAAAATATGTCGCACTCGATCGAGTGGTTAACAGGTTAAAAACTAAAGACATTTATGTAAACTCTTTGTAGAAATTTTTTTTAAAGCGAATATTTGGGATTTTACTAAAAAGTATTGACGTTTACGCGTCCTTTCATCGCGTATTGTAGGACATCGTTACGTTCCTGCGGAAGCAACCCCTTCCTTCTTGGGCCCAGGTTTCTTTCTTGAAAAATCCGGATAAATTATGCATGCAGGTAGTCCGTATTGTACGGTCGCTCACCTCAGCGGGGCCCGATGATAAATTATTGCACATTGAGAAGTTCGAGGTCTAACGAGGGTTCCAAATTTGAATATCCTTCCTTCCACGCGCTTTTCATTCTCACGATTCGCTCCTTCCTCCTCTCCATCATTCTCATCTGTCCTCATTCTCTCTCTCACTCTTTGGTGCAATTTTGGCAATCCTGTGGCGTACCTGAGGAGGCCGCGAGCATACAATGACTTTCTGATTTGATTTATCGAACGATTTCTCTCGCGTGCGACCGCTTGCATGCATTATATTGCGAATCACTGATCCGAGAATGGATGAAAAGTTGCAGAGCACATCGGAACTTAAGGTGCTCTACATTTTTAATTCCATGAGTAAAATTATCAAAAAATATTTCAAAAAGTAAGATTATATTGCCAAATTTGCTCTTCACCTTGTCATAAAAAATAACTCTAAAGTATACTCGATAATTCGTTGGAAAGTACGTCATGTTTCTGGGTCACCGGTATGAAACGCCTACCGTAGCATAAAGCGTGCCCGTGTATAAACAATTCAAGAGCAGTTTGGTGGTCAATGGTGGCGATAGTAGTAGTAGTAGTGGCAACGACGAGGGGAGGTCACGATGGCCGCCGTTTACCAACGGTGTACCCCTATCGCGAGAGAGAAAAAAGCTAATGAGCTTCCTCGTTTACCCCCACCATCAAGCCTTCCTTTTTTTCTCGGGTCTACGTTAGTACGAAGAGAAAGGGAAGAAGGAAACGGTAGAGAGGGAGAAAGGGGAATACCCCACACGAGTGATTTGCATATACGGCCAGCCGGCTGCACGACGTGACTCAGTTTCATCGACGAGGGGTTAACTCGAGTCGTCCCTCTACTTTAATGAACTACCGCTCCAAGATCTGTCGTTTTCCGCGCTTTTTTCTCTCGTCTCTTTTTTTTTGTTATTCTCTTCAAAAGAATGGAGGATTGGAAAAAAAAGAGATTGAAAGGGTCGGCGCTCTTGAAATATCCTCTTTTTTATTTCGTGTCATCCTGAAAGAGTGTAAACTGTGGATTATCGTGTCGGGACTTTGTCGAGGTTCACTTCTTTTGTGTGTCACGTCCTGTTTTTTTTGTTTGTTAAAGATCGATCTTCAAGCGAAAGGTTTAACATTTTTGTGAGGTTATGACTTGGACTGATTTATAAAACAAACTTGTAGATTTCTGGTGATTTAAATACGTGTTTCCTGGTTTAGTTTTGACAGAATTTCAGGAATATCACATTCGATGACCCGATTTCACGAATAAAAGGGCGGATGTCTCTTCTTTATCCTCACCATTATTTATTGATCGACTCACGTTAACTCCCGTTGACTCGGAAATGAAATTCTCCGCGATGTTTGCCAGAAAGTTTTACGAAACATTTTTGTAACAAAAATTTTGTCGATTTTGACGAATATTAATCATAACCATCGTTGACAAACCATATTTTTTATCATAATAAGAAACACTTCACGTGCAACGTCGAAACAAATCGCGTTGTTAAAAGATACACTCGTTTCATCACAAAAAAATGTATTCTCCTCTTCGAAAATTAGTTTACCCGTACCCCAGACATTCGGAGCCTCTTGCTCACGCAAGCAGCACTTGCTGACGTTTTATTAATTACTGATAGGAGTTAAACGAAGAAGAGACTCGTTTAGCGGATGGAGTCGACGTATCGCGGCCATGTTGACGCCTGCGTATCACCGAGCCAAGGCAGGGGCTGCCGCGAGGGCGTCGCGTCCTACGCGGGGTTGGGAAAGGGTGGGTTCTGCGCGCAGGACACGATTCTCGGGAAAAGTATTGACGAGAAACTCAGAAAAATACAAATTTGAAACTATCCCCGTCGACTTTTTTGTTACACCAGTCTATTTTGGATGAATTGGATTCTTTCGCTCATAAATCGTCTATTTTTGTTTCGAGTGTATCCCACTCAGGATATAATTTAAATAACTATGCGTGAAACTTTTTAAAAAATTTCATGTACCCGCGTTAAACAATTTTGATCAACGATATTTCTTTTTGTTCAAGGAAAAACTCACGATAACGGAAAAATCTTTTTCGTTTAAATTACTTTATGTAACTCACGTTCGTTTCAAATACCGGCGGATTCGCGCGTTATATATATACATATGATAAAGAAGTGAAATATAGTCCAAGTAGGAGACGTGGAAGAATTGAAAGTATTCGGCGAAATGTACTGTCTAACCGAAGACGGATTGAATCTAGCGAAGGATATTCACGCATACACGGATAACATATTAAACAAGGTTGCGTGTAGATATGTAAGCGCGTAGATGTACATATATATATGTATGTATAAGCACATATATACATATATAGGCAGATGGGACGCAGACGCCGGCGTCGCGACGTTCGACGGTACAGTTCTCGTTGGACGGTCCTTCGAGATGGCAGGACTCGTTTCTGGATCCTCTCTCAGTCCTTCCTACGCCCTCGTCCTGGCACCAACGTTCTTTCTCCCCTACTATCACTTCTCGAGGAGACAAAGTTTCAAGAGAATGAACTTTCGCGCGTCGTTGAATCCTTAGCTCCGTGTTATAACTCGAATCGTCGTGTAACGAGGTAACAAGAGAAATATCTTTTGCGTAACGATGTCACAGATTATTTATTTTTTACGATTTTCACGTGCGCGCGTTGACAGTGACAGCTACACGAAAATATTCTAAATTTAACTCGTTTCTTAAAATTCATTATTGCGTCGTTCATATTTTTTTTAGATCGATCAAAATTTCTGGAAATTGTTGGTAAAATGACTGGATAATTTATTAAATGTAAAGTTTAAAAAAAAATGTTATAACACGAAGTTTCGTTGTATCGTGGAAGAAGCGCGCGCGCCAAATATCTCTGACGAGAGTCAACAGCTGATTGTTTCCGTTCCGTGGCGCTGCATCGTGTCTTCGTTTTGAATTAATTACGTCACTAGACTACCACCACCCCACCATGTTACTCGACCTTCTCCGTGCTCTTAATAACCCGGCCTCCTCCCACGCTCTCGTTCTCCCCCACTTGCACACTTCATTTTCACTTTCTCTTGATCGCTCTCACCGTTTCCGAGCTTTCGCTTGACTTTCGTCTCTCTCACTCTCTCTTTCTCTATTATCGTGACCTCCCTCCACCGGCGCTGTCCTAATTGTTTCTCACACAGTTTACGTCAACTTGAAGTATTTGACAGATTTTTTTAACGATTGTTACGTGCTCGATTTTCTCTTGCGTATCGCGAAGAAAATTCGGACGACTTTTGAAGACCTTTGGAAGACAACGAAGATGAATGTAAGTACTAAAAAAAATTATTTATAAATGTTGTGTTAATAGCCGTTGTGTCAAAATCATGATAAAAATTAAACAAATTTCTCCCTATTTCGATGTAATGAAAATCGTGAACTTTTTGAAATTCGACATCACGAAAGATTTTATCTAGAAAAATTCGTTACCTTTTCCAAACGTTTGACAGAGTTCCGAGTCGACGCTATGCTAACGGTACAGATGGAAATATTATATTTTGACGGGAATAATGAATAGAATTTTCTCGGTGGGCGGAGCGAAGCAGGATGTACAGAAACTTGATAAACGAATTACAGTTTACTTCGAACGGAAACGGAATGCTTCGTTTAAAAAACCGAGGAGAAATCGGAAGGAGTGTTAGAAGTGTTAAGACGATCGGTGATAATGTTTTTTTTTCTCTGCAAAAAGAAAGAAAATTTACGCGATTATGGTTTTTCAAAATGAGTGAACGACGATCAATCACATCCAGAGAACACAGTAGGAAAAAATAGCAAACGATTTAACAAAGTTTTTCTCGCTCGAGTCGCACGTTTGTTTCTTCAAAATCATTCCCAAAATATCCTCACCCAGACCGTAGGAAAATTATTGTCGCGAAATGTGTGTCACCGAGACGTCAGTCTTCCTTCAACGAGACATCGTGCTAAACTGGCAGAACGTTTTGGGCCACGGAAAGCCGCGAGGTCGTTTTGCCGTCTGTCCAAAGCGGAAGGTGGGGAGGAAGACACCGGTTGCACTCATCAACCCTTCCCACTCTCTCGCTCTCTCTCTTCCTCCCCTCTCCACCTCTTTCTCTTTTTGCTCGACCCCCTACTCCTTCGACTCGGAAACTCGTCGTACTTCGCACGTGTAATTGAATCTCGATGGAGGTGGAATTACGGATAACACCTAAGACAATTCTAAGTGACTTTCAAATCTACTTGGAAACAAGATTTGTTCACCACGCAATCTCAAAACTAGACAATTTTTGTTACAAATATTTGTTCCAATCCCCAAAATTGTTGAAGTTATTAAAATTTATTTATTCGAAGTTTTTCAAGTTATTCTGTTTTCTTCTATGATTTATTGTTTAGTAACACAAATATTAAAAAGTTTGATAACAACATTGTCTTTTATACTTAAAATTGTACAAGTTACTCAAATATCATGTCTTCACCCTTTATATTACATACGTGAGAGATAACACGGAGACCTTCTCTCGTGTGAAAAAAAAGGAACAAATCTAAGGGATCGTTTCTTCTCAGGTCTCACGCTCGAAGGAAAGGGTTAAGATAAAATATAGCTTCTCCAACGAAAGTTTTCCCGATCCTAAGACCGTTCGAATATCTCTCGAAGCTCCCCACCTCCCTCAGAACCCTTTCCATGAACCTTTTGCACAGGGTGGCGGGCGGGATTCACCCTACGGGGCACCCCGTTGTCGCTCTCTTTGTATATCCGGTCGAATAATGAATTATATTTTTCTCTTCCAGCGAAGCATAGATTATAATATTTTTTAGTATCTATAAAAAGCGCGCGAGCATAGTGGAGGAGCCGTTGGTACGGGTAGAATCTTTCCCTCTTCCTCTTCGGTATAAGAGCATGAGAGAGAGAGAATGAGACGACAAAAAGGGGCCAGGAATAAAAGGGTGTCTAACGCGAGATCCTCACATAAATAATCAGGGCGAGTCTCTACCTGGCCTCTGCCGCGGCTTTGCATACACGCTAACTAACTCTCTAGTCCCGGATAGACGTACAACACGGGGCACGACATATGCAGTGGGTTGACCCTATCTGTGTTTAATGACCCGCCGATAGGACGAGCCGTTCTTTCCACGCACTTCCTTTCTCCTCTTTTTTTTTTTTTACCACCACGAGGAAAAAGTTATCGTCACGATCAAATAAAAGAAATCGAAAATCGTCGTTAAACGTGTCCATCGGAACCAGCAAGTCCAAAGAATATAAAATGGAGAAGGCTTTCTTCGCTAAGTAAGCGTTTTCGTTGGCCCGTTCCACACATGGCGCCGCCGAGAGGAACCCCTTTCTGTCGGTATTTTCGGTCTCCGTCTGTGCCAGGCCGAGGCAATGTTTTAGATCTTATCCTCGAAATTATACGTCTGTCTGCTTGTCTTCTCCTACTCCAGGACCCTCAGGACGTTGGCACGCGGTATCAAACGCTAATCGCATGCCACGTCCTTTCCTTCTCCGTACTGCTCTGCTTTACGTCTTCCTTTCTTTTTTTTTCCTTTTGCATTCCATTCTGCGGGATAACGCCAACGACACGTACATCCTTGTGTCCCACAAAAAGAGAGGACGGGTAGAGAGAAGAAAAAAGGGACATTTTATTTTTCCTTACTCGCACCCGTGTTTACCTCGATCGTTGCGATACATCGTCTAGTCGATTTGGTATTACGTCATTCACGAAGTTATGTCTGGGTTAAGTTTGCTTTAATAATTCAAGTCACGTAGATTAGCTGCTACGCAACTTCCGTAGAACTGGCTTGGATCAACCTTTCGAGGCGCAAGCGCGCACGTCGCGCGGGACTAAGTCGGTCCTATCTTTTGCTTCAGCGTTATTATGCAACAAGTTGCTTTAGCCGCCCTCGTCGCTCGCTTTTAGCCATCGGTTACCCGCGGTTATTAAGGGTGTCGTTTTCATTGGGCAACGTAGTACTACCCACATGTGTCGAGTACTTTACGTCGTCTTTAAAGGCGATAGCTGATTGCGTGTTTCCATTCTCTACTTGCTTTAAAATCTGTTGGGAAAGCAAACTCAAACAATTATATTAAGCCCTTGTCTTATGATTTAATTTGACACACAATGAAATTGATATTAGAAATTGAGAAAACAAATCTAATTTAGTTACAAGTTATACAGTTTTTAAGCTTGCCCAAACAGAGACTAACGAAGACTACAAAATTCAAAACAATAAAAAAAATTGAACCGTGTCTTACAACTCGTGCATTACAAGTTTGTCAAGTCACTGTTTTGTTTATTTAATTTTCCAAAATATCAAGTACGTATTCAAGATCGTGCTAGGGCCGTTAAAAGCAGCTAACACCATCGGTAAAAGTTCTACGGTCGATTAAGAACGCTATAGGGAGGGGTAGTTCTTGATTTATGCCACGAATCCAAACCCTTTTCACGTAAGCATTGAATAAGGCTCTCACAGTAATCGTATGCATTTTACGGGATTTTTAACGTAGATATTTTTCTCTCTCCCTTTTACAAAAGCGAAGCGTTATTTTACCACGGTCGTGAGATGCGCGGAAAAAGGGGGTTGCAATAAATTTCGACGATCAAACACGGAATCGCTCTTGTGTTCTGACACGCGTTTGGGATGGGGTCAAATCGAGCGAGAGGTGTATCATCGAAAAAAGGTTCGGTTCGACAAAGAGCATAACTGTCCGTTGGGGACTGTTTCGTAAGGTAGAGAAGCTAGTTGCGACTACCTGACACGAGTGAAGTGGTGCAAATATTTAACGCGATAAGTGCGGCCCCCTTTTTTCCACGTACAATGCGGTACAGGAAACGCGTGTTTGCTTAACTACGATAATGCAACCACTTTCGAAAGTTTGGTTTTGGATAAAACCCAATCGGATGAACGAAAGTTCGATGTCCAACGAAAACTTGGGCTAATATTAAACCCGAGTCAATCGTACTTATCAACGAGTGTCGACAAATTTGAGAACTTCACTTTTTTCGAGTCTTATCGGACACATGTCGCTATCGAAGTGACATTTTAACATCGTTCGCAGACTCCTTCGATAAGGATTAATATATGTAACTTGTAAAAGAAGGATGCAAGAGAATATCTATATAAAGATTGAAAATGTAAGAACGAATCTATAAGGGCACATCAATACTAATCCGATGCCTAACGATCTCATGGAGGAATCTTTCCAAGACGTACACAAGTTCGCCTATATCTGGTCTAAGGACGAAATAGGTAGGATTCTTGGATACGTCGGGTTATTATAGGTATATAATATACGTGGTTTGAATGTATGCGTGTACATGAGTACACGTAGGGACGTATAAAAGTCGTAGGGGGTACATGGTTGCGTTCGCACATAAAAGCCAGAGTTCTCACACGTTGCTGTGTCTTCTCACACGTGCGCGTCACTCTTCGCGAATATATGTATTACGTACGTTGTTCAATTTCACGACGTCTAGCTTCAATTCAGTCGGCGGATTTTCCACCATTACTCGAGCACGCTTCCTCCTTTCTCCTCCTTCTTTCATTCGTTCGTTCGTTCGCTCGCTCCTTCTTGCCGGTTTCAGGGGCGGTGCAGCACTTTCTGCAGGAAGACAAATTGGAAATATCTCCTCGCGAAATACAGCCGTAGTGCTGGCTTCGACTCACAGAAATATATATGTATATCTATGTATGAACGTATGTATGAGTGCGACAAGAGTATATCCGTTCGTACCGACTCGTTATTAAATATCTATCCTCCGTGTGCATCGAAAGCTCGAAACGGCTACAACCGAAACGACAGCGTTGATGCGTGAGAGAGCAACGGATTATTTATCGAATAAAAAAAAGAAGGTATCGTACGTTTCTATTCTGGAAGAATAATTATACCAAAATTTTCCTCCGACTGGCTTATCGGTAAATAATTTTCAAAGAAAAGAAAATCCTATACCGTGTTGGTCCTCGGACATTACTCTTTTCACGCGTCACAAAGATCGATAATAAAAAGCATCATTAGCGTATAAAGCGAGGTAGGTCGGATTAGATCCAGCCAAGGATCAGGATTTGACGGATTGGGAGAGTAGAATCGTTCGTGGAAGGGTTGGGCGTAGCTTTCGAGACAGTCGCATTAATAATCGTAAGGCAATATAATGGTGCATTAAAGGACAGTGTAGCTTTCGAGACCCGTGTAAAGGATCAACCCTAGAGGGAGACGTGCTGGAATCGCCGTAAAAATGTTTATACCACTGGCAGGTAGTCACGAGGAGGGTCGACGAAGGTCAACGTGTGCCTTTCGTGCACAATGCGATTCTGCATGGCTTTTCACGATCATTGTTTCGACGATTTTCCCGAAAATTCATCGATCGAACGGATTTTCTTAACTTTTGCCAAGGATTTAGCGTCTCCGATAGAATTACGGGACTCGGGTTTACAGGAGGATTCGAGTCGTGGTTATCTCCAGTTCGCGTGTAGGTTCAGGTAGCAAAATCTGGAGCATCGTTCCAGGGTGAAAGGTTGCGTAACCCTCTCTGTACGAACGGTGCGGAACACAATGGTGAGCGGAGAAGAGGATGAGAGAGTGTACGAGAGAGAGACACAGCTACCTACCCAAAATGTAGGTAGGTACAATGACACCAAATAGGCGGTTGATTGCACAATACTTCGATGTTTATCGACCCATCATCGATACGTGCCTCTTCCTCGCTAGCTACCTCGTTCGTTCTTTCGATGCGTTCGCGCGTATATGTACCATGCATAGGTAGGTACGCGAGCGTGTGCGCAGAGAGTCAACAACCGAATGTTACACCCAATTTAAGTCGGCGAATGTAGAGCCGTTTCGATGCGCATTAGAAGGTGAAAGAGAGAGAGAGAGAAAGCTAGAAGATCCCATTTTCGAGGATTTTATTCGAACGTCACCGAGCACCGATCCGATTCGAAATTCTCTCTGTCTGTCTCTTTCACCCCGATACCTCGGACAAGAAGCTCGATCGAGTAGAAATATTCAAACGTATTTCTATAGTGTGTCATAAAACATATATTTGTTAAATATTAATTACATCGTCGATCCGTCTTAGCTAAATATCGTTGGACAAAGAAAGTGGTAGTAATTTAAATTCCCAAGCTTCTTGATATTCCTGTGAGTATGAAACGACTTAAGCTCCTTGACGGACATAGTTATTATGGGATTTTATTGCAAGTCGAGGTCGGTAACAACAAAAAAAGCAAGTATTAAGCTTCTTGAGTTTCAAGTTTATCGGAGTCTGCGGGGTAAAATTACGAACCTCGAGACAACGTCTCGTAAGACAAGATGGGGTGGAGGGTTCAAAATGATTCGTAACCGTAGCTATAAGCTTTTATTCTCTCGTAGATAGACGTCTTGGTAAAAAGTCGATCGTTGTCTCTATCGAATTAATATCACCGATAAGAGTTATCGTGAAAGGAATATCATGGTAGGCAACGTTCGTGTTATAGTAAGCCGAAAAAGCGAAAAGAGGGAAAGAGAAGAAGAAGAAGGAGGTAAGAAAGAGAGAGTGTTCGAAAGGATAGAAAAAGAGGCAAGAGGAAGGAGAGGGTGGGGAACTCGCGCAGGGTTTTGGGGTTGGTCGAGGGTGGTGTGAGTATGTGGGGGCTGAAAGGCGTTGCCTGGCAACCACCCCCGGCTCTTCGTAATGGCCGCCACACACGTCACACACATACCCCCCTCTTTCTCCTTCGTCTCTTCTTCTCTCTTTTTTCTTCCTTGGAAATGCGCCCCTCCCCGCATAATACATATCCTGCACCCTACTACACGCCAGCCGTGCGCGCGGCCGCCCGAGGTAAATTCTTAAATTTTGCCCGAATTGAAAATTTCCATATCTTATTCCCGTGGTGGTGCGCGCAGGGGTCTCCTTGCAGTCGTCGTCGCCGAGTATGACGACGCGCGACAGCTGCAATCGAATCGAAAAATTTCTCAAAGAGCTCTCTCTCTCCTTCTATCTCGTTTTTTGTCTTTTACCGAATATACTCTCCCCCACCCCCTTTTTTTTTTCTTAACAGAGAAAGGAACACTCCTTTCATGACTTCTCAAGTCCAGTTATACAGGGTGTCCGGTTCCAGGTGTCCAAGCGGAGAACTACATGTACACATTAATGACTTGAGTCGAAAAGTCTGATACCATTTTTCGAAATTCGACTTAGTTAACGAGTTAATAATTAACAAAGATCAGCCAACTACGGCGATTAGCGACAAAAGGCGGTTTACTTGAACTTGCAGCTAATCAAGAAACGAAGCAGTAGAAGGAATAATCCACAATAAACAACGTTACATGTCACTGCTTGCCGTAATTGGCCTATCTTTGTTTGTTAATAACTATTTAATTGTGCCGAATTTCGGAAAATAGTATTAGACTTTTCGACTCAAATCATTGATGTGCACATATAGTTTTTCGCTTGGACACCTGAAACCAGACACTCTGTATATTTTCCACGTAGTCTTAGCGACTGGGTAAAAGTTTCTACCAAAAGTAGAAGAAAGATGTACAGCGTAAGGAGTGCATGGTCGATCGAATTCCGGGATAGGGCTTCGGAAGGTAGAGAGGGTCGCGAGTCCTTTAATCGGACGCCAAGGCATGTGTTCGCGGTAGCAAGCGCTCGCAGCTGCCAGGACACTTATGCAAATCATGCCTCGAGCCGGCTGAGCTTTCGGCTTTATGCACTCCGTTTTAGTTTGCGAATTTGCATCGGTTGAATCGACTCTCTCTCTCTCTCAGCCTTACCTCCCTCCATGGCGCGTCACCCCTTCCTCCTCCTTTCACCCTTTACTCGCGGTATATACCTGCGAGTACGCTAGCGCAGTCGCTCTCGTACACTCGCATGTATACCGCCACGTAACGCACGACAATATCGGCCAATTTGCATACGGACCTGGCTTCTACAGATCTTTTCAAAGACTGGGATAGCGACGTTCGAGATTGACAGAGGACATAGAGGGAAGGGGGAAGTTTTTTTAGCGTTCTAAACGAACCCCCTTTATCCAGTCACCGGTCTCTCGATGTCGAGTTTTATTTTTTGAGAACAGTTTTCTTTTCCTTCATCTAAAATATATATGGTATGTACCTATAATATGTACTAGGAAAAATGTAGAAACCTTCTCGAAGATCCGATGGAGACGCTGTTTGGAACGTGCTATAGGATAGGACGTAGGGAAAAAAAAGAGTAACCAATCCGCGTATGCCCCGAGTGGAATAATATTGTCATGCAAATATACCTCGCGACGTAGATACGTACGCATAGGTAGTACACGTAGAGAGACAAACAAACGCACACGCTAGGTAGTACGGGCGGCGTGAGACACACGTTGATCCGTGCTATGTATGGACACGCTTGCCATGATTTACATATACTCTGTATGAACGTTGGAACGAGCAAGAGAGAAAAAGGAAAGGAGATAGATAGATTGATAGAAAAGAGGATGGAAGAAGAATGGTTTCGCTACACACCTACCTGATTATTCGTTCGAGGCCCGGAGGGTTGCCCGATATATATAGTATATGTATATATAGAAAGAGAGAGAAAGAGGGATGCTGGTGACGGAGGATTGCACGAGAGAGTGGAAAAAGGGTGGGGAGGGCGAACGGGATCGCTAGGGATACGCACATATTTGCAAATATATTTAGCCTCGTTCGACAAGATCGGAAAGTTAAAAGGGCAAACCGTGCACGCTCGATACCCGGACCAAACTCGTTCACCCGCGTTCAATTTAATGATTTCGTTTTCCACTTACCGCGATGCTTTTCTTCTCTTTCCAACGATTATATCGTCGAGAAGGGAATAACGGATCACGATCGATGAGAGTACATGTGGAGGACAAATTGAAGTAATACTAGCGAAGAGAAAATATGGAGAGTAGGAATTATAAGTTTCTTTGTTATATTTTAAGCCAGGCAGTATTAAAAACCGTGTGACTATGGTATAAACAGATTGTGATATTAACCCTTAACACCATTCGCGGGGGAGCAGAGTCCCCCACAACACACATTTTCGGAAATATTTGAAGTATATCAAGCGTTAAACCTTCTTTATTTGACGTCTTTTTTATGTTCAAAATTTAAATAAAACTGTTAAATTACAACGATTATATGCCTTTAGTTTATTTCATAAAAAAAAATCCTAACTTTTTCCACATTTTAGTACTAAAATATTAAATATACGCACGGGGGACTTCGTTTCCCACGAGTGTAGATGTGTAGACTGACAATAGCGACTGGTGTTAAGGGTTAATTTATTAATTAAAAAAAGATGGAAGAATCAGCTTTCGGTGCTGTTTTGTAATTAACAGTAGATTTACCGTACGGTATTTATCGTGATTCCCTTTGGAGGAGAATCTTTTGAACCCCGATGCAGCCAATCGGGAGATGTTCATCATCCAGGTATGAACGAGTAGGAAGGGGCTGCACGATCCTACGGCTTCGAGAACTCGGTATAGAAATCGAACGATTCAGTTCCTTGTAGGACACGGGGAAGTACAGACACGGGTATAAACAAACGCTTTAACACGCGAGTACGTTGATCGTTTATCTTATTTACGATCCTCTCGTATACATTCCCAAGTACGTACTCATAGAAGAGGATTATATAGGCTGAAAGATTAATCTTAGAGATTTAACCGGTGCGATCGTTGATAACGACTACAAAATAATTAATAAATAGTATAAAGGTTGTGAGACCCGGAATGGTATGGCTAAATGGGAGAAGGTAAAGATGGGAAATAAGGAGAAAGGAAAATGAAAAGGAAGAAGAAGACGTCGAGAAGGTTGCCTCGAAAATCCAATTCGCCGTGCTCGAAAGGTAACGAGTGAGACGTTTCGCGGAGGTTCGCGATCGAAGGGTGGCATCAGAATCCATGGAATTTTCACGTACACGTCCTTGCGGAAGGAGGATTTTTGAATCCGCAGGCAAGCACCAAGGCACGTAGCAACCAGCTCCGCAACTTCTGACAGATACAAATCCTCCCGACGTTATTTGCAGTGCCACGCCGTTAAGCTCGGCCCCGTGTGCACTCGACGAATCTCGATATGGAAAATCCGCGAAACGTATAAATGTAGCTGTCAGTCGCAGCCTGCACCCCTAACACCTTTATCCAACGGAAAAGAGGGAGGTTGTGGGTGAGACGGCGAGGCCCGATGGGTTGGTAGGGAGGTGGGTAGTTTCCAGTGTCGATGCCGTTTACATTTTCCTTCCGCGTGTGCCACGTTTGAGAGAAGCAAAGGAAGAGAGAAGAATTTTCGAAGCCCTGTACGTTCTCGATTATCTCTGATTTCACGGATAGACGGTTCCTATTCGTCGTTTCTTATATGTGGCTACTAAACTGGACGTACGCTGGTCCAGTTTTTGTTAAAGGTTTCGACTTTTCTCGCCTTTCCAAGCGCATTACCATAGCCCACGATTTTTCGCTACATTTACCTTCCTTCACCCTGGGCCACGCTCTCCATGCAAATTAGAACCGGTTATTCACGATTTTTCTTCGGCGTTACCGTTCGTTCTGGCGTCTTGATTTCCCCTCTTTTCGTTAAACTGAATAATCTGATTAATACACCCAAAAGCGATAAATAAAATTACGTAGCAATTGTTACGTTACTCGAATGAACCCAGCTCATGTTGTTCTCTTCGAGCAGCGTTCTTTCTCTCTCTTTCTCCTCGTTCGCTCGTCTACGGAGCCATCGCGTCTCTACGAGAAGAATTTTCTAGGAAAAGCTTGCGACTTTCCAAGGGTGGCATCGAGATATGAAAATTCCTGACATCCTATATTCGGGCCTTGGTTGGTCGTCGTCGGTCGTTCTCCTCTTTTTACCGCGAGCCCCCTTGGGGCCGCCACTGTGATAGGGTTGCTACTGCTTTTTCCATATTCGCGTACACACTCTCTCTCTCTCTTTTACTCACGAGACTCGACAACATCTACGGCACACGAATACCACAGGCACTCTTATCACATATTTTTGCATATCATACCGGTCTTCGTCGAAGCACACCTCTTGGAAGAGTGCGCAAGAATGGCGGAGAATCTTTTCTCCCCCCCTTCCTATCTCTACATCGTATCATACTTATAATAAAATATATCGAAAATCCTCGAATATACAACACATTCGTTTACGTAATTCTCGTTACAGGTTCATTCGCGAAGAAATCAACGACCCCCCCCCCCCACTACTTTTTTTACCCGAAAGTCTCGCGATAATGATGGGAGACGAGATTCCTATCGAAAATCGATAACGTTCTTCCCATATTGGGAGGGGGGGAGCCTAGGCAAAAGCTACGATCCGTAGCGACACGGATATCGATATATTTCTTAGAGCGTGTCGCTATATGTATATACGAGGCAGCTATGGGCGCGCATGTACACGAATACATTAACGTATTTGGTAGCACGATACTTTCCTTCTACGCCTAGCAAGAGCTATTCACTTCGAAGCCTTTCGCCAACGACGACGAAGAGCGCCATTTCCTCTTTTCTCGTACGAGCTTGGTAAGGGAGGGAGGCTGGCGAAGAAAGAGAGAGAGAGGCCGCTTTCCGGAATTCAAGAACAGCTCGAGGGTGGGAGGCTGATTTTATCCCTTTCGTTTCTTCTCGCAAAATGGAAGGGCCGTAGGGTACAGGAGAGTGTCTTATACGCGGCTATGCAGCGGTCTCTTCTTATATGAAATACTTATACCGGGGGATATTCAGCAAGCTTATATTCGACTCGCATGCAAATCTCCTCCATACTTGATTTCTCGTGGATGCGACGCTGCGGAATATAGCTCGTTCTCCCTGCTATTCTTTTCTTTACCTTTTTTTTCCTTTTTCTCTCTTTGTCTTTCACTACTTTTTTAGTCTTACCCTCGTACACACAGTTACCTCGGCATGTTCTCGAAAAAAAAATCTTTTAATTCCTGCGCGAAGCTGATGATATGTCATAACTAGACTGCGGATATTCATGCAAGTGCATATGAATTATAATTCATGTTTCATCAAATATTGCAAACAGAACTGATAACTGAATAAAAATATGTAAAATATAAAGGATATATATAACATATTCAATGATTTGTCTCATATGTAAAATTTGAAAAACATACGCAATAAGAAAAATATGCATTTGCATAAATATCCGCAGTTTAGTCATAACGTAATGGATATATTTTTTATAAAAATTCTTTTCTTTTTTGACGATCAAGAAAATAGGATCACCTACTCGTATTTGAGATAATTGACAAAGACTGTTTAACTATGAGGTCATAAAAACGGTGAATTACGTATCTCGTTGCATTAACCTCTTCACGCCCTTGGCCACATATGTGTACGTTTAGTTTTAATGTTGTGTATGTGTATATTATTTTTTTTAAATATTCTTGATCCCTTCCATCATATTTTCTATTATTTAATCGCTATCGATTGGAAATGAATCAAATCTAACTACACAAGAAATTCGATAATTTATTTCTAACTTAAAAAATTTATCTCTGAAGAAGTTAACGAACATCCAACTGTGCGAGCTTATATCGTATAGGGTTAGAAAAGTACCGTGTTTTATTATAACCCCGAAATGATGAAGAGAATACGAGCGTATCGAAGTCGGCACAATTTCTCGCGGCACGAAAATATTCCGAGCTCCCCTCGACCGCAGAAATAATATAATCTCGCTATTTTACTCGAGCTACTGTACTACGCGTCGTGGAATGGCGAACGAGAATGCGGTAGAGGCAAGAAGCTCGAATGGGTGGAAGGCAAACGGGTAGGGGAGAGGAAGACGCTGGATCTTCTACTGTAACTTACCACTACTCGACGGGTCTACAGGGCCAAGGGTGCTACTAGAAATATACAGTGCGAGAGAGAAAGAGAGAGAGAGTCTAGCTTAAAGCGCCAAGACACACTGTCTAGCTGCGAAATTGTTTGGCGAAATACGCGGAGACTTTGTCACTTCTTTCGGCGTACATTTTTATTCCAGGCTGCGAGGAACGCGTCCCTATTTTCCTTGGCATACTCGCCTTGGAATAACTTCCTTCGTGAAACGAGCCTTCGATTCACTTTACACCAACGTTATTCTCTCTCACGCGGAATAGATTTTTTTTCTCCCTCTCTCAATAATCGATAACGTTTCGCTATTTTTTTTTTTTTACAAAAATATTCTACTTTTGTACTTAATCGTATTTTTTTTGGTCGATGGGATAGCCACGTATCGCATCACGAGGAAAATCGAAAAGCGTAGACCCTCGTATGGATTCTCTCTCGTACCCCTTTTACGCGTATCTCCGTCTATGTGCGCGTATGCTCGCGCGCGGATGATGGAACGGCGGAGAGAAGAAGATCCCGAGGGAGACGCTTCGAAAGATAAGCAGGATGGTGTCTGCGAAATATGTATGCCTTCGAGATCTTAGCTCGATCGTGCGAAAGCCGAAGACGCGACACGAAGCTGGCTCGCGTCTCGAAACGTTCTATGGAAAACTTTCCAAGGCCGATCCCTTTTCGTTGCTTCAACGTAAAAGGAATTTCGTATCGAGAAATTCTCCGTTCATAATATTATTATTCGATATCGTTACGTTAAGAAATATGCATTTTCTAAATCGATTATCGTCGAATAAACGCCGAAACGGACGTTCCCAAATATAATTTCGTTCTTTATTAGATTTCCCGTTCGCAAAGAAAGTTTATAAAGAGAGGTAATGAATTTTGTGAGAACTACGAGCCGAGACAGTGGTTTTGCTTCTGATCGTGTTAGTCAAACTTTTCGTGGATTCCAAAGACGATAAATTAACATAATCCGCCCTTTCCGTCTCATTCGTACTCGGTCCTTTACCTTTCCTCTCCTTCGGCCATTACCACTCGGCGTCCCTCTAAAATAACATCGTACCACGAGGAGGAAAGTCCTGACCCACCTTAAGAACTTTCCGCAAAGTACTTCGCAGTAACTTTCACTCTCGTTGAATGAACTTGGCCGGAGTTAACGTTCGAAGTAACGAAGAACACTTTTCCTCTCTCTTTTTCTCTCGTACGAGACGAGTGGGAAGAAAGTAGGAGAGTTAGACGTACCTGATATTCTATTTATCATCGAAACTCTTATCTCCCGTTTTACATTCTTATATATTATTTTTTTCTAACATATACGACGTCTATTTAGACTCGACAGCCGACCAATTGTGAAATTCGATTCACGATCGTCTCACCGAACGCAATATTCGTACTAACGGGACGCGTTATGCTCGATGTTGGAACGATAGATGCTCGTAAAAAATGCGCGAAAAGGAGTATAATACTGGGACGGTAAGGAAAAGGATCGAAGGAGCCACGGCATCGTATCGCGACTATCGATTTTGCGTTTCCAGTAATTTTACGTTTCCAAGGAGAGACGAGAAGAGAGGCAAGAGTAGATGGGAGAGAGAAGGAACGTATATAGAAGCTTTCTATATGTATATATATATATAGGTGAATGTACGAATATATGAGGGGACACAGATATATTCCGTATACATGGCTCCGTATGTCCCCCGTACGAACGCGTGCGTCGTATGGGGGCAAAAAGGGGGTGACGTCTCGACGCCATGATAGATGCGTCGTATAGTAGTCGAACGAAAAAAAGATGGAGTTCCTCCTTGGATTTGTTATCGTTTCTACTCTATTTCCCCTTCTCTCTCTTTTGGAAAAGAGAATAAAAAATATGCAACCATAGGCAAGCTTTCCATTAGATACATGATTCAGTATATTTTGGCAAAAATCATTTTTGTCGTCTTTTATATTTGATTATTAATAATTATTTTATAAAGCATAAGCGAGTGCAAACTTTTGTGCGCTTCTTTTGTTTGTAAAAAAATTATAAAGATCTTAATAATATGGATGATTGATAAACAATTTATAAGTTTCATACTAAATTCAAAAACGTATAAAGGAATTTCGGCACATGCAAACAAAATTTTCTTTCTATACAAAAAGAGAGAGAAAGAAGAATAGAAAAAAAAGAAAAAATTCTGATACGGTTACGGTCATGTCATGGACCGGTGTAGTGGGTAAAAACCTTAAAACACTTTTTCAACAAGTTTTACTATTTTATTGATTTCAATTTTCTCATTCTACGAAATTTATCACTTTGGGCACTTACTCTGTTTGCCTCCCTCTATATCTGGTCCTGTTTAGATCGTCGAAACATAACAAATTACGAGTATTCCACCTCGTAATATTCGAAATGCATTAATTCCGATACCCTTGTACTTACGCAACGGTCGTTCAAGAAGGTTTGTGCCGTATAATGGCAGATAATTCGGTAGGAGAGGTAGACGACGGGTCCTTTCGGGCGGTGCTTAAGAAAGCTCGTACAAGATATATGTATATAAGGGATGAGCGATGATGCTTGATATTAGGCAGGCACGGCAAAGGACACGCCATCTTACGAAACTTGGAAATGACGCGGAGTGGCAAGAAGGGGGTAGACGAGGAGGAAGGGAGAGAGGCAAAGACAGGGGGGGAGTAGATAGTGGGTGGTTGGTTGGCAGGGATATAAGATAAGGATATACGTGTGCATCGCATCCAGGAACCTTGATCCTTTATCCCAAGAGAGCCCCGTGCTGGAGATGGAGCTTTTCGAGTCCTCCTTTCAGTCGAGAATACGTACATATACCGGTCGTTTCAGC
This sequence comes from Ancistrocerus nigricornis, assembly GCA_916049575.1. Lineage (NCBI taxonomy): Eukaryota > Metazoa > Arthropoda > Insecta > Hymenoptera > Vespidae > Ancistrocerus > Ancistrocerus nigricornis. Next base: position 24,194,674 of record OU696669.1, on the reverse strand, counting down.
GAATAACACGCGAGAGTATAGGCTTACAACGTCATCGTTTCTCGTGATCTGTCCGAGTCTTCGAACCGAGTAAATAGAGGGGAACTTGCCCAAGGAAAATTGGAGAGATATCTTTTTCTTTGTTCCACGTCGACCCTTCGCGTTTCTACGATTCCTAATGGGATACTACGAGCGTTTAGAGAATGTATTTTTCGTTTCTTTCGGCTGGGAGAAGTTGGACATTTTGAAATTTTTTTTCGTAAGATTTCTGAATCGACCTGTAGAGACGGCAATGCGAGCTCGCGCGGCAGCGTGATGCGAGATAGACCGTAAAAGATTACTGCGACATACAGTGTGCTTCTCTTCTACCTCGAAGAGACCCCCCCCACCCCTTCTACAGCATCGCACGGTGTACCGTCGTCTTCCTCCCTCCCCATCCACTTTACCCCATACTCCCTTCCCTTCCACCCCTGCCGCGCATCCCGATCTCCCATATCATATTACTCCGAGCGAATCCCTTTTTACGTTCTCTCTTCCCTTCGCGGCCTCCTTTTTGATATCAAGCGCCGGTTATTATGCACTTATTATTGGCACTTTATGGACGTCGATGTCAATGAAACGACGGAATTTTGCGCATACGCGAATCCCTGAATGCCGGCCTCGAGTATTAACGACGTGTTCTTGCCAACGTCTTCCTTCGGATATTCCAATTTATGGATGCACATTCTAGTAAAGGAAAGAGGGAGAGAGAAAATTGGAAACCGGGGATTTCAATGCGACACCTAGTCAACATTCGCGGGAACCGTAAGATCGCGTCGTTTTTCGATGGATATTACGTGTATTAAATGTACACGCGAAGACTTTTACTTCGGTGGTTGTTCAGGGAGTAAAATGGGAGTGGTTATGTGGCTGATACACTACGAAGGATTGTTATTTTTTTAGTTTGTGAGATAAAGTTTCGAGAGTACCACGCTGGACTTGAAATATAAGGATGAATGAAGGATACGAACTTGAGGGGTGGTTGATCGTTGAAGAAAATCGATCAGACAGATTTCTATACCCTAAATCGTATTTAATATAGGGCGTAGAGAAGGTGGAAGGGTCGAGAAATGACATAAAGAACGAAGATACGGCAATTTCTTTATACTTAAATTCTGTCTCGCGATAGAGGGTTTCCCTTTTGAGAAGAGGGTCAAACCTGTTAAAAATCGTGAGACGCATGGACGAATTTTACCAATTTACGAGCAGACCTTCACGAATCATGAGGGATTCACGATATGGAAAGATAGAAGTTTTTACGAAGATGAGAAAATGTGATAAAAGAATCAAGACGATGCGAGAATTATAATAATAATAATAATTGCTTTACCCCCTTTGATACATACATATAACAAGATAGGGGACAATAGGACAAAAAAAAAGAAAAAAAGACGATTTACAAAAGTCGCATCAGTGAAGATCTAATAGATTCCGCAGACAGCACAAAGATTTCAATATTATTATCGTATGAATTAATGCAATTAGTCATCCTGTTGATACAACTTAAGAACCCGTAGAGAGTTCGATGTTGCTCACTATACAGCAGTAAGATGTTTCTTAATGCTCTCACCGGAACATTAATCGATACCAATTGCAAAATACTTGGGAAGTCAACAATTCCCTTACAGATTTTACTTAACCCCTTGCTTTAAGATTTAATTTGACACTCAATCACATTAATAACAGAAATTTAGAAAAAATGAATCACAAGGTTGTCCAAACAGAGACTAATGAACACTAAAAAGTAAATAAATAAAAAAATAACTTTGTAAGAATAGAACCATGAGTTTGACTCATGCTTTTTATACTCTTCTCGGAATTTGTACTACGAGTCTCACACGATATTATAAGGCAAAGGGTTAAGAAAATAATATCATTAACGAATCTCCTATGTTCAAAGGGAACAGAGATTCATGCGTGTAATGATATCGTCACAATTATGACAGTCGAAAGGCATCGGGTGACCTCTATGCCTGGTTGCAAGTCTCTAAAACGTGTGTCTCAATTTTTTTACAGTAAAAGAGAAGTATGGTGACCAAATCACACTGCCATACTCTAACACAGGCCTAACCAGCTGAAAATAGAGAAATTTAAACGTATTTGTGCATTTAAACATCGTAGAGGTTCTGTTATGCCGAAATCAAAAGGTCGTTGCCTTTTAATTGGCATGAATAATGAATTTATACGTGCCACTTTTACCGTCGTCGAAGGTCGCGGTACGAGGAGAGAGAGAGAGTGTGACTGGCCGGGAGTAGTCGGAGGTCGAAGGTAGGGGTGAGAAGCGCAACAGGTTCCACTTAATTATTGAACACTATAACCGTCTGGATCAGCCGCCGACGCCGCCCCCGTTTTTGCACCCTTCACGGCGAACCGTAATCAACCACCTGTCCGCGATTACGAGGAAGTTAGGGTCGATCCTTGAGCGAAATATTTGCCTACTTTTTTTTTTTCTTCTTCTTCATCCTTTAAGATATCTTTGAATGTTAATTTACTGAGTGGTTGTATAACCGTTATCCTTAACTCTCTTATCATTTCCAAGAGAAAAAGTGCTCTGCATTTGCATCTCCAAGCAAAAGACGGAATCTCGTCGATCGTTAGTTTTATTTCATTGATTTCAGACATCGGTGAGAGGTTCAATTCGAGGAGAAATACGCGAGAGCCGAGGTACAAGATCCTCCGAGAGCTTTTATCCGACGGAAGAAAATATATTTCGTTTTGGCGAATATCTTTTTACGTTGGCAGACCTGTATGCAGCGGTGTACGGGAGCAAATGGGTTCAGAGACGCTGAGACGGTATTGATTTTCTATCCGACGTATGAGAGATGCGTGTTTCGGATAGACTCTTTGCTCTTTGTTTTCTCCTTTCTCGTCTACTTAGCGTCGTCGTCGTTGTAGTCTTCCCTGCTTCGGTAAATACATTGAAAAAAATAAGAGAAAAATTATTACATTCTTCTCTCTCTCTTTTAAACAGAACAACGAGAACGTTTTCGGCCCGTCTAATAAAAAGTTAACGGGGTCGGGAGGTCGAAGAACGGTATAAGCTTCGTCTTTCTTACGCGTTGTTAGTTTTTCGTATTTCCCTATTCAAGAAATTTTATCTCGTTGAAACACAAACTCATCCTCGTTAGGATTTCTTCGAAGGTTCCAAAGAAAAGGAACATTAATTTCGTAGGTTATTGCCATTGCAACGTGATCTTTGTAGTTTCGACGTTCCAACGGATAAATTATAGTTCGGCAGTCGGTAGGATAAAACTGGAAAGAGGAAAAGAGTGAGTGAGAGAGAGGGGGAGAGATGGCGTCGCGTGAAGAATGGATTTCTTCTTTCTTACGAAGCTTTTTGTCGAGGAGAGGAAAATAGAAAGAGCGAGAGAAAAAGTGAGAAAGAGTGAGAGAGGGATGGAAGAAGCGAGGGGTGGGCGTAGAGAAACTCCCGCGAAAGCGGCTGACGTTGACGAAACGCTATTTGGAAACAACAACTATCGAGAAACTCGCGATATGAGTAAATACAGTGGCTGCTGCAGGCAACGTTTCGCGTTCCACATAGACGACGCGAAGCCCACTCGCACATCCGAATCCTATCCCGCTCACGTGTGTGAGCGCGTGCGCGCTCGCTCGCCCGTAGACGTTTCCGGCTGAGGCGGGAGGACCAAAGAAAATGCAATTCAGCCCTTGGCTGAACTTGACAGATTCGAGAAAACTTGGAAGAATACGTCGGTTGCTCGGGAATCGTTCCGGTAATGGAGGATCGTCGAAAGAAAAGAGAATTTTGTAAAAATGTCTTTGCTTATAAACCCTCGCTTCCCTACCGTATTATAAACGCGATCGATTTATCTTAAATTAACACGTTCCGTGCTACACCGATTTTTGAAGACTTTCCTTTATGATTTAGTTTTGCTTGTAACGTATTTCTTGCAATATTTATAGTAGTCCAAAAATCATGATTATCGGAAGAAAGATGTAGAGATTAAAGTGTACTATAGATTAGGGATGGGCAAGTGAAAAAAAAATATCGATAAATATCGTATCGATAATTTTAAACAGTATCGATTTTTATCGAGTAAAACATATCAATATTTTGATATATCGATATTTTTTACCCAAGTCTACTCTGTGTCAGAGAGACGTATGAAATCAAGGAGTGATGGCACTCCATAAAAGGCCATTTCTACGAATTTTTCTCTCCCACAGCCCCGTGACCGGCCTTTTAGGGACAGTCTATTGTACTGTAAATATCATAAATATCAGACAATAAATATCGAGTATCGATATATCGACGATATATATCGATTATTTTACCCAATTATACCCCCCCCGATATTTTTGACCCAAGCCTACTATAGATGTCATTCAGTTATTGAATTTTTCCTTCTCAACGAAAATGTAGATAGCCTGAATGGAAAGTTCTGAGTATACACCCCACGTGGCACGGAACGTGTTAAATATATTATCAATTTTTTGGGAAGATATTATCAAAAATATTTACAACTTTCAAGACGAGATACTCTCGAGATTTTTATCGCGTTGAAGGATCAGCGGGACGAAGGAAAGACTCGTGTTATACCTTCCACGAAAATCCAGCGGAATTAGCGAGATTTACACGCGACATAAACGCCCTGAGAGTGTCGTAAAAGTTCTCCAAATGCACTTTTTTTTTTCTCTTTACTCGTTCGATTACTCGGGCATTCTACTAGGACGGCAAAGATTTGGCTATCGCGTTTGCGCGAGAACTACGCTTCGGTGTCCGTACACCGCGTGTGCCCTTTCCTCTTTCAACCGCCCATTCCCCGATCGCATTGCTATCATTGCCGGAGTTCGTAACGACCCCATAAAAATTCCGAATCGCCTTGGCGGCCAAAACTTTCGACGTTCCTTACGAGCGCCGAAGATAAGAACGTTTCGATCGGGAGTACCTAGTTCGAAAAATTTCTATTAACACTTTTGTAGCCGAAGTTGGAGTCTTTGCTAGTAAAAAGAACAAATATTACTCTATATCGCTCTATATCATAACTAGAAACGTTTTAACGTAATTTTACGTTAACTAATGCTATAATTACAATTTATTTAACCTTTAACTACCGACGTGTTTTTTTTTGTAACGTAAGCACCGACGTGAAGTCTCCGAGACCGCTATGTTTAAAGTGCCATTGTGTAAAATCTGGATGGTTTATGTCAATAATTATGATAAATATAACAAAATTAGGAATTATAAATGAAACTAAGCATAATTAAATAACAATTATTATTTTTTTTTATTACTGAGGGGAAGAGTGTAAATTGACAAGGGAGTCTGTGAGACCGCACATCGGTACTAAGGTTAAAAATATTCATATTTTGATTACACAATTCATAATATTAACCATTTACTAATTTAACATCCACTGTCTGACCAACGCATGACCATTACTACTCGCTATCCGTCTACAATACCGTCATAGTAAATGTTTCGTAAATGCTCTTCGCCATTTATACCCCTGTTAGCTTATCTCTCGTCGGGCAGGACGAGTTTAAAGATCGCCTTGAAAAAGTAACGCCATGGATGAAACGAACGGAGGTGGTAGCGAGAACAGCCATCTATGGATTCTCCATAGAGGAAGGAAAAGGGAGGAAGAAGGGTATGGTTCTTCTCCATGCCACGAAGATTATCAATATCCAGACTCCTATCTCTTTTGGGGGTGCGTCTACGCGCGTGTATTCACGTTTCGTATATACATGCTAAAGAGGTCCTTATCTACGAGGCTTGTAAACGTTCCGTCGGTACATAAAAGCTCCCGTAGATTAGGCTTGAAAGATTCGATGAAAATTTTGGAAAATTTCAGAACCGAGCGATGTCCAACTTGACAACGATTAATATTCAAATAAAATAATAAAAATAATTGTTCTTTGTAGATTTACCGAAAGGTCAACGATACTTAAATATTCTGCGGTTAGTGGGGGAGGTAGGGTTGGAGAAAACACAGTTTCCATCGGCGAAGGAGATAAGAGGAAAGCGAAGGAGAAAAGGTGAGGGGTGGAGTTCGGCATAGGGGTTAGATAGAAGACGAATAAGGGTGGCACGGTGTGCTCGTACTTGGCTGCGGATGCGAGATGGTCGCTCGAAGACAGCCACCGATAATAAATCATACGATGATACATTCTATCGTTCCATCGGCGAACGAACGCTGCTCGTTCCACCGTTCGCTTCGTTCCTCTTCAAAACCAGATCCCAGAGAGAAAGCTCGAGCTTTCTCGAGAGAGATCACCTCTGCCGTTGGAAGAGAGCTTGCCTCGTCCTTGCGAGGAGGCAATCTATCACCCTTGGAACCCGCCAACCTCATACCCCTCTGCTTCACCGCAACACCCCTTTCGTTCTCCTTTCTCATCTCTCTCATGCTCTTTCTCTATCTTTTCGTTCAAGGTAGCACCGATCTTGCGATAAACTTTAGTTTTCCATTAAATTTTTCCCTAGATACCAAACTCCTCTACATACATTTTCTCCAATTCTATTACAATTACAAACAAAAATATTTATATTTTTGTTATTTATTCTTTGGAGATATAGCTAAAAAGCTAGATCGGAAGAAAACATTATTATAATATATTCGAAGTTGATATATACGACGGCTCGTAAACCCATGTAATTGGGGCTTAAAATATTTTTCAGTCAGTAACTAGCGATGTTCGTAAACACGTACTACTATGGTAAGTTAATCCATGCGTAGACACGATAGTGGTTTCATGTACTCCTTTTATGTTACTTCCTTTGTGATTACGTTGACAAGTACCTATGTCGTTTTGAGGAATACCTAAAGATTTCCACGGATTTAAAAGAACACTAGTCTTGCTAGATCACAAAACATAAATCAGTGTTACGAATTACAAACATGTATTCTTTGTTTATTACCCTAAATTAAGGAATGTATTATTAGTTATTAATTAAAAAACATAATTAGACGAACGTTTAGTAATCTAGGGTTAATTCTCTTTGATTTATTCTCTACGTATAACAAGAAATTAGAATTTAAAATAAAGGAATTTCCAAGCCGGAATCGCTAATTATATTCATTCGAGCGCGATCCCTTTCGCAGTTAGCGGCACCGAAACGGAACGCATTTTTCGGAGAATTATGGGCTTCCAGTCGGGTGAATTCAATATTTTTAGCGGAGGCCAAAGCCAAGAGGCCGTGAGCCTCTCCTTTCGCGCGGGCATAAGCGGAAAGTGGCAGTGTTTCATATCGTCGATTTTCCGAAAGGCTGCGCCTCACGGCTGCTGTGCTCGTAGCGTTAGAACTTTACGTATTCATGGTAATTTCATAAGGAGCGAGACAAGCCCCGTGCTCGAAACGGTAATTCGGAAAACGATGATTTCTCTCTGCTCCCCCTCTTGGAATGGAACGCGCGTAACTATCGTTGCGGCTGAGTCGCGTCGAGATCGCCGAGACTTTTGCGGCGACGTTAAAGCCTTGCTGCACGGGAAACGAAGCAAAGGGGGGTAGGCACATCGAGGGTTTGGATTTTATTTTGAGGGAGGTTGCTGCCCTTTCGCTTTCCTACCAATCCCCTTTCAAGCATGGTGCTGCCTCTCTCCCGTGTCCGTTATCGGACATTTTTCTTTTCTTCGATCGTACGCGATTCCTTGACGATTTTTAAGTATATAATGTATTCGTGATGTATTCGAAATATTTCGTGGCAACGCAAGCATGCGGTAAAATAATAGAGAAAGATCGTGAAAAACCCTTATGTCGCGAGGAGATCACCGAGACTCTTCAGCCAACTTGGTGCTTCATTCGTACCGTGCGCACGTTAGGAATAATAGAATTTTGATCGAATACAAACAATCGGGTGAGTGACGGCAACAGGAAAAAGTCGCTCGTGGGAATATGGAAGAGGCTCTCCACCCAATCATCGTGTCGTTCTGTCCGTACGACGTACTCCATCCTTTTCTGTCATTTTTACAAAATGTCTTCTCCCGGAAGGATTCGCATCCACTTACGGATAGGTAGGATAGCGAACGATGTCTTTTAGATTCGTTCGAATTTTTCTTTATCAGGAGCTTGTATTATGTAATGGTGATGTTCACTTTTTAACCCTTTGAGGCATGGAATTTAAAAAACATAAAAAAAGCCTACGTCGAATAGAAATTTTATTTCTTTTTAAATTGAACAAAGGCTTTACGTTAGTGAGACTAAAAATAAACATATACAGGGTGTCCGGTTCCAGGTGTCCAAGCGAAAAACTATATGTGCATATCAATGATTTGAATCGAAAAGTCTAATACTATTTTCCGAAATTCGGCACAATTAAATAGTTATTAACTAACAATGATATGCCAATCACGGCGAACAGCGATATGTAACGTTGTTTTTTGCGGATTGCTCTTCCTACCGCTTCGTCCTTTGCCTAGGTGCGTGCCCGAGTGAACCGCCTTCCTTCGCTAATCGCCGTAATTGGTCAATATTTGTTAGCCAATAACTTGTTAACTAAATCAAATTTTGAAAAATAATATTAGACTTTTCTAGCCGAGTCATTGATGTGTACATGTAGTTCTCCGCTTGAACATCTGGAACCGAACACCCTGTATGCGAAATTTTGAGATGAGTAAAAAAAAACACCCACCGTGCATATTCGCGCATTAAAAAGGTGGGACACTTTTAATACCACCGTACCTCAAAGAGTTAAAGTAGTACGACATACTTTTGGAATCAGACAAATATGATAACAACGTTTGTAGATTCTACGATATATCATATTTTTTTTTTTGTAAAGTGAACCTGTGAGTAGAACAAAGAGACTCGTCATTACGATGGTTCGTCGTACATACATACATACGTAAACGACTGCACCATGAAAGACGTAGAACCTGACTGACGTATCTCTTATTTGATCGTTGATTGTCATGCTAAACCCTGCACGCCTTATTGATTGGCCTTCCCACCCTCTTTCCATTTTCTTTTATACACGTATGTCTTCGGTACCGTTCCATTTCGATGAATACGCTTCTCTCTTTCTCTCTTTTTCTCTTTTTCCAAGCTACGTGTATATTCAGCAATGTGTACAGCGCGCGCATCGCGATCGTGAAACCGAAAGAAGAGGGATGAGAGAAAGAAGAATGCCAGGACAAATTTAGGAACCGTTCGAATGGAGATGCCGTGTCGATGTTACTCGCATTTGCATTCCGACTTTCGATACAAACCCCTTTGTCCCAGACCCTTCGACTTCTGTTCCTTCTTTCTTCCTTCACCGTTGTCGTCGTTTCTTCTCCCTTTTTTTCCCCTCGTATTCTTCGTCTTCTCATCCATGAGATACCTTCTCACTAGCACTGCTAACGGCAGCACTCCTATCGCTATCTCTTGCCTTTTATACCCGTACAGCTTTTCCGCGTCGCGTCGTTCGCTCGATCATCGCCTTGGAATTTATTCCTTGAGATCGAAGCGAGTTTCGATAGTTTCCTCTTTGGTAAATGAAAATAGTAAGAGATATCGTATTAAAAAAAGGGCTTGGAGGTGGAACTGGATGTTTGAGACGTGCACGAATCGGGTCAGCGGTATTAGCGTGGGTATTTGAATTGGCGGAAATCGTGAGCGCGTTTTCTTCTTGGGGGGAGGGGGTCGGAAGACGAAAGAAGAATGGAAAGGAGAAAGGAGAAGCAAAAAAGGAGAGACATTGGGCGCTTCGCGAGATGGCGAAGCTGGAGTGATATGTACGAGCGTGGCAACGCGTTGTGAATATTTCACGAGGAAAATTCAGTTAGGAGCGAAGATTCACAAGACACGTAGAGCCCCGGCCCGTCGCGGTGAAGCATTTCGGAGTATTTCAGACTTAGTTAGAAGGTTTACCTTCCTCTTTAACGTCCGAGGCTTCGGAGTTCGAAGTCTTTGCTCGGTTTTCTACCTTGAAAGAGATGGAGAATACATTGATTCTTTTATTTCTTTTAGTAGCGTATTAAAGGATGCGAAGGATCGAGGAAAGGGGTGGTTAGGAAGAATTTACAGAACAGTCTTATTCTCGGGGATAGGCGTCATCGTAAGAATCGAAATCGTCGCGTCGCGCGAGGAAGAAGTCGAGGGATGCGCCACGGGTTTGGAAATGGAAGAAGGGTAGCGAGCTGAGTCGACGTCTTTCAGCCGGGTATAAGCGTGGAGTCATGGGAAGCGAGGGAGGAAAAGGGTAGGATGGAACGACTATGAGAGAGAGAGAGAGAAAAAATACGAGAGGAGAGACGATACGAGATTTCGAACGTCTGCCTGTCCGTCGGGCCGAACCCGAGGGCACATCAGCAGCCGCCAAGCTTGGAAGAAGAACTTGGCAGAGAGACGGATGCCGCCGTCGCCGGAGAAGAGGAAAAAGGGAGAACGCGTAGGAGGTGGAGAAGCAAGGAAAGGCATAGGATAGTAAGAATAGTAGGATAGGGTAGGTAACCTAATAGAAAGGGGGGTTGAGCCGACGTCATTGGCAGAAGGCTGTCGAGTCGGTCGCGAGGGTTTTAAAGTCGAATTTAGAAAAGCGAAATCTTTGGTGGTACCCATCGACGACAATCCGCATACGTGCCTAACTTTACTTACACGAGTAATTTTTGAATTTTTTTCCATCAGGATAGAAGAATACAAATTCTGACATTGGGACTAGTCGCCGGATCATCGATCGGTATTCTCGGACATGATTTATTTAAAAAGAAAGGAACCCTTCCATTCGTTCCCATTAGCCAAACGATAGGAACGGCGCCGTCCTGTGTTTTATTTATACTTTCGGATGCCGAATACAGGTTGGCAAGGGAGTCACACATACGTGCTTGGTATAGAAAGCGATTTGGGCGTTGGTAGGTTGAGGAGGATGAGAAGGAGGGAGAGCGTACGAGTTTTGCCTCAGCGGCGCACCCTTAGACTCCATCCTATTCCGCGATTCTACTCACTCATTCCACTCGGCTCACCCCCTGGGAGCGAGTGGGACTTGTATTCCTTCCTTCGCATCCCGGACTCCCGACACTGACGTCCCGACATCCACGGGCCTCCTCCTCCTCTTCTTCTTCTTCTCTACAACCACCCTTAACCACCCAACCTTCGGTTCCTCTCCAGGTCGTCGCAACGATCCCCTTGCCTCTTCCATCCACCCTCTCAAGCCCTCGCCACCCATTGCTTCGCTCGGCGTATACCTACCCTCCTCCCTACATCCAATATCGTAGATATGTCCCGGCCTCGTCTCGAGAACCGTGCGCGCAAACCCTTATCGGCCACGCGCTCGTGCCCGCGCGTCAGAGTGTTTGTCTGTTTATGCAGCCTCAAACCCGCGCACAGGTGAGCACACACCGACAGGTGAGCGGGCGCCTTTCTCGATATCACTCGTGCGATAAAACTTACGTCGCTGAGAGAGAGAAAGAGAGAATGAAATTTTGTCGGGAATTCTGAAGGTAAGGGGATACTACCGACATTCGTTTCTACCTACTTCAGGCAGTATGTTGTACTTGTATCGGTGTAGATATTGTTGTATCGGTAGGTACAAGTACAAATATATTAGTTTTAGTAAAAATATAATGCTATCGAGTATAATATTATTTTTTTAAGTTCGTCACAAATTAAGGGGATATTTAGGCAGTATGTTGTATTGGAATCGGTGTAGATACCGCTGTATCGGTAGGTACAAGTACAAATATATTAGTTTTAGTAATAATATAATGCTATATAGAGCATAATATTATTTTTTTAATTTCGTCACAAATAAAGGGGATATTTAGATGGCTAATGTTAGGTGGGCCAACCCTGTATAATCTTAAATTGTGTGTACCGTTATTAGATAATGCTATATTTTTATCAATAATGTATTTATATCATAGTTTTATTGAGAAAATAGGTGTCGTGACAGCTAACGCGTTAATAATATTTTCTAAAAAATACAGGTCAATTACTTTGCTCCACATTCGTAAATCTCAATTAAGGGTACCGAAGGAGTCAAGGTCGCGGGAAACGCGAAGCGAAGGTGGGACGGAGATAGGTCTATACCCGGAGCGAGAGAAAGTGCTTCACGGGTGGAAGATGAGAGAGGTGGAACGCGGGTGCGGATTCCCCTTTATAATTAATGTGTAAGGGTAGGTCGTGGTGAGCGCATCTCGGCTTCCCTTCCGAGGGAATTAAATTACATCAGCTGCTTCGAGAGAAAGAAAGATAAAGTCTGCGAGGAGAAGAAAAGGAGATAGAAGGAGACGACGCGAAAGGGAGATTCTAATCTGGAGTTAAAGACCTTGGCTTCTTACACGTGCTCTTTCCTATTATTTTTCTTTACTCGCTCGTTTATCAGACTAGCGACTACTTGTTACAAACGAATCAATTGGTTGCCTGTTATTTCTATTTTTCAGTGATCAAGTTAAAAGTTTTTAAATATTGAAAATGAGAAAGGGTTGATCTATCGTGATAAATCTGTATCTGTCCTCTAAAGTCTAATTTATATAAATTCTAAATAATAAACGGTTCTTTATGTTTATCAACGATTATACAGGGTGTCCGGTTCCAGGTGTCCAAGCGGAAAACTACATATGCGCATCAATGACTTGAGTCGAAAAGTCTGATACCATTTTTCGAAATTCGACTTAGTTAACGAGTTAAGAATTAACAAAGATCAGCCAATTACGGCGATTAGCGAAAAAAGGCGGTTTACTTGAACTTGCAGCTAATCAAGAAACGATGTAGTAGAAGAAATAATCCACAATAAACAACGTTACATGTCACTGCTTGCCGTGATTGGCCTATCTTTGTTTGTTAATAATTACTTAATTGTACCGAATTTCGGAAAATAGTATTAGACTTTTCGACTCAAATCATTGATGTACACATATAATTTTCCGCTTGGACACCTGGAACCAAACACCCTTATACGGAAACTAACAATATCCTTCTTTAAGAAGTATTAGAAAATATATTCATCGTCCTTATTTTCATACAACTTATTCCCGATTATGTTCGTTCAGAGAAACGCTAACTTAATCTGCAAACTAATCGGAGCGCAATCCGGTGAGAAGGCTCGCTGGCTTCGATCGTCTCATAAATTCTCTTCTTTTATGTATATCAGGGAGATATGCGCGACGTCATATATCATTTCGCGATCAAGAGGATCCTCTCTTAGTGCAACGTTCGCCTCTCTAGTAGCGGAGGATTGCTCGAGGAGAGCGTTGGGAGGGATGCACGTTGGTAACAATGTCGAGTAAGGAATAAAGCTCGAGAGGGTAGGATAGTAAGAGAGAGAGGGCGATGGAGAGAGAGAGAGAGAAGACTTTGGATGGCAGGAGGGTGTGGTACGACGAGGGATGTACGGAAAATAGAAAGAATTCAGATCACGGGATGTGGCGAGGGGTGGGAGGGTGGTATGGAAGCGAACGACGGGGTTGGTTCCATCCGGTGGAGCAACAGAGACGGAAAAGACGAAAGGAAAGGTAGCAGGGAGAGACTAGAGGGACAGGAGTGAGAGAGATAGAGATAGATAGAGTGGGGGTGAAGGCGCGGAATGCGAAGGGGGAGAGAGGAAGTCCCCAGAACGAGAATGGAATCAATACGTAGAGGCGAGTGTGTGCTGCTCCTGGCCTCACATGCGTGTACCGTATCTAGGGAGGCCAAACACACGAGTTTCCAAGGGGGTGGATAAAGGCGGGATTCTAGGGCCTTCTCTCAGGCTGGTCCCACCCACGAGGAAAATACGCGTTTTATTCTTTTTACGCTTCTTTAATGTTCTTTCACGTTGAACAGCGTATGTACACGATAGTCGATATAAGCAGAATGGAAAGACGTGAAAAAGATGGTAAGTATATGTCCGTCAAGGAGGAGACACGCTCCTCGACCCTTTGAGTTTAGTTTATTAAGTACACCGTCGGGGATAAAGGTCGCACTAGGAAGTTCCATAAAGCGAGATCGAATCGTAGCTCGAGGAAAAAAATCCTCGTGCGAATTTCTTCCGTAAATCCATATGGGATATCGTGGGTGGAGGGAAGCGATGGGGGAGGGGATTGCTCGAGATTCCGCTAGAAGTAAAACTCGATATCTCGCTGATACTTCGAGGGATGACTGGGAAGCTGTAAAAAAAGTGTCGGGGTGTGGGATGAGAGGAAAGCTGGATGACCTTCGACTTTTGTTTCATCGAAAACGATAGAAAGAAATCGGTGATGATTTTATACGATAAATATACTTCCAAGTAAACGGGACTAAAGTGGGAGTTGCGTAATGAATAAACGGGCTGATTTACTGCGAGGAAAGTTGATCGGTTTTTTATCGATCCTGATAGCCCTTCTCTTCGTGGGACGATAAGAAAGACGATTCTCCCCTTTTTCCCGATGACACGCGGCCAAAACAATTTTTTTCTAGACAGGAGAGAATTTGATCGGTCGCCTTCGTCCTTACGTAACGTCGAGGACTCGAGACGCTCTCCTTCCCACCCTACTCTCTTTCTCTTTTATTTCGCGTACAGTCAGCGTGGAAAATTCTCGAGAGCCCGAGGGCTGCCTTCGTCCTGCCAATAAGAATAAAACTCCCATCACGTATGATCGATTCTCGTCCGCTTTGGTGGTGGGGTCGTACGCCATCCTACTCTTCCCTCCTACGTAGCCCAAGTATACTGCAGGGCACGCGGAAACGAACGTATAAGCGCGATCATGCGAGCCAAAATTTTCGGACGGAAAATGGCGTTTAGCCATTTTCTTCGGCACAACCTTGTCTATCGATTACAAAATATATGGTACAGAATTTTATCGTGCAGGAAATTTGATTTAAAGAAAAATATGTTATTTAGGTTATATCAATAGAGTCTTTATGAAGCCGTATAAAAAAGAACTGAATGATTATATACTCGAACTAACATTTCATCGACAATGTCACGAATATAAATCAAGAGAAAAAAAAAAGAAATCCACGAACGTGAGGAATGTGCAAAACTTACGCGAAACCTCGCACAAATATATGAAAAATTTCATTTCGTCCTGTACGACGGGTCTCGGCGGTGTCTTCCGTAAGAAAATTAGAGCGAGAAGGAGAAAACTAAGGAGACAGAAAAGTGAGAGAAAGAAAATGCGTCGAGAATCCCGTTTAATTCCATTCCACTTGCACGTTTTCAGAGTCGCGTAGTATTTACGACGGTACGCATTGCGATTCGATAATTTCATTTGCTACATCCTTCGTCTACGCGCACGTGGTCCGTAGAAATGCTCCCGCATTTAAAACAGCGTGTTCGTAAATACAACCGCCGCGGCTAAGAATTGCGGTTGAAATATTTATACGATAATCTTCCTTCGAGAATAAATAAATATCTTCAAATATTTTCTCTACAATTATTTATTTACTTCTATGGAACGAGCGACGCGTCACATAAAATGGTTTGTGACCCACTTTCCAAAAAGAAACTCCATTCGGTGTCAGTTTCATCGAAAAGATTTTTATCGTCGAAAAGAAGAATCGAGGATGGAACGTGCATAAATAAAAGCCTGTTACATTTTGAGAAAGACAGAAGGAGAGAAAAGAAAAAGGGAGCGAGTAGGCGAAATTCCCTGTGATGTGACCATCCCTGGAAGGAAGGCACGGGGTTGTCATGGCGACCGTACCAAATTCCATAGACACACGCGCTTTCACCGCGTATAGGGGGCGAGGTGCACACGGTCTACGTCCCTGATTGGGTGCTATTTTTTCCGATAAATGTGCACGCGCGCCTTCTACGAAGGTTTCTCGAAAGAGAGTAAGAGAGGGTGTATGCGTGCGCCTGCCTCTCGAATTTCGAGGGCGAAAATCTCCTTCGGTATCACGTGCTCTTGCACTAGTTCGCTTATAGTTTCTCGTCGCGTACGAACGTCTACTCTTCCACCGTTTGAATAACCGTGCCTTTCCAATTTACGGTTCAACATTTTGGACACTCTTTGGTGATATTTAAACTCTTTCAACGTCGATTTTACGTCCAAGGATTACCGTTTATCCAGGAGAAGAATATCCAAGTGTGAGTATCGTCCCATACGTCGACCGTATCCCTCCTGGTCGTTCTTACGAAAGACAACATCGTATCTTTATTCTCCCTTCCAAGAAGATGAGCAAAGCCTAAATGTATGAGCCTAAAGAGAGAGAGAGGTGGCATAACACGTCACGTTGGCTTATGCTAATTTTTGCATTTGCGCGGGAAAAAGGTATCGATGTTTGCGCGTTCGAGGGTTCCAAGGATTCGACAATGGGGTTTCGTCTTGTGTAAACTCGAGGATAAGTGTTACCCCGCGGGCTTGATTTTGTCTGAAAACAATTTGATCCTTGCAAGAAATTACTCTCTTTTCTACGAGAAGACGCTAACCGTCTCGTTATTTTTCGTGGAATAGTTCGAGTGAAACGATAGAAAAAAACGGATGGTAGGACGTCCTCGAACTCTGACGGAGGGGGCTAGCCGTTGAAGTCGGTCCATTTCGCATCCTGTCACTCGAGCATTCCGTGGATGCCGAAGGCGGGCTCGCGGCTCGTGTTTATTTGGCCGGAAGTCCGTTCATAAATCTGGCTGTTTTCGAGTCTCTCCCGTGAAATATGATAATAGATGTGAGAGAGCTGAAGGGCTGCTCGGAAGAGAAGCTAAATCCCCGACGGTGGAAGCGCGGAAGAAACGTAAGAAGAAGAAGAAGAGGCAACGCGAGAAGTTCAACCCCCAGGTTGAATACTTTCACCCCTTTTCCTCTCGCGCCTTCAAGTAGAAGAGGGGCTGAAAGTAACCACCGGCATCTCCAGCAGCTCCATCCCCCTCTCTCTCTTTTTCCCAACCTCTTTCACTCTACTCCCGGTAGGTACTCGAGCGCAAGTTTTCCTAAGAAAGTTTGCAGATTACTCATGCGAATGCCGTGCTGCATCGTGTCGGATAGTGAACTTACTGAATAAATATGTTTCGTGGTTTCTACCTCTGCCACTTTGCCATAATCTTTTTCTTCCTTCAACGTCGTATCGTCTTACCACGTTTTTCTGGTGACCATTGATGTTAACGATAGTCTATCTGTACTATTTCTATTTACATAACTAAACGAATCTACAGGGTGTCCGGTTCCAGGTGTTCAAGCGGAGAGCTACATGTACACATCGATGACTTGAGTCGAAAAGTCTGATATCATTTTTCGAAATTCGACTTTGTTAGCGAGTTAATAATTAACAAAGATCAGCCAATTAGCGAAAAAAGGCGGTTTATTTGAGCTTGCAGCTAATCAAAAAACGAAGCAGTAGGAGAAACAATCTACAATAAACAACGTTACATGTCACTGCTTCCCGTGATTGGCCTATCTTTGTTTGTTAATAATTAAGTAATTGTGCCGAATTTCAGAAAATAGTATTAGACTTTTCGACTCAAATCATTGATGTGCACATGTAGTTTTCCGCTTGGACACCTGGAACCAGACACCTTGTATATTTGTTTCGTTTTACTGTAGAAGTCTTTCTTTGAGTAATGGCAAATTGTCTATAATAATCTGGAAGATAGTTTTATTCCCTCTTAAAGATCTCGTTTAAAAAGAATGGGTGTTAAGTAGACGAGCTTGGGTCAAGTTGAGGAAGGTCGTGCCTCTTTCTTTTCCTTCTCTCAGGGAACGACTATAAGACGACTTCCACACTTTCTCCTCCTTCTTCATTTTCTTTTTTCTTCATTCGTTGCCTCACAGCCACGGATATTCCGCGACGATTCTCCTTTCTCACGTTCTCCCTCCGAGTACCTACCTACCTACCGGCTCGTCCCGCAATCTCTTTAAGACTTTGGAGGGCTGGATAACCGGCAGATGGGCTGGAGTATTAATAAAAACTCTCGCATCGCGTTTTATCGTGCCTTCTGCGAGTTTTTTCTCTTTCTTAGCAGCAGCCACGTGGAAAGCGTTTACCCCGTTACTCCACCACTCTTTTCTTCTTCTTATCTACGTTACACTTTCCCCTCGAGGAAAATATTGTTTAAACTTCGACCCTGCTCGTTCTAAGAAGAAGTAGGTACACGTAAGTTGACATCGAGACTTCCTATCGAAGGTGTTTTTTAAATTTTCATATTATGACACACCGATGTGTAATCAGCATAATATTAACACTCTACCGAAGAAATTGTTTATCATAAACCTTATTTTACGAGTGGTACTTATCTTTATCACGCATATGTGACAATGGAACCCAACATGTTAAACACACCAAGAAGTATATCAGCTTACTATCATCCGTTCTTTGCAAGAGATCAAATTGTAACAGGCAAGTAAAACAATGTTGGTCGTGTCCGACCTAAGGGAAAGTTTTGACCGGAAGTATAGGATGTAGAGGTAGTAGATCGAAGCAACGAGGCAAAGGGGGGTTGAGAACGAAGGAGGGAGGAAGAGGATAGATGAAGAGGGCTGCTTTCGAGGGCCGGAGAAAGTGGGTAATGGAATTTCGAGAGCGAGAGTCGAGGACAAAATGGTTGGCACGCTCGGTGCTTCCAAAGTAAGTGTGCGAAAGAGAGAGGGAGAGAGTGTGTGTGTGTGTATGTATGCAAGAGAGAAGGAAGTGAAATAGCTCGGCATAGAAGGGTTGTAGGTTAATTAATTCTGGGACATGAACCCACCACCCCATCTCCAAAGAGTGTACTACTACGAGCTGTCGTATTGCATAGAGAACGTGGCTACGCTTCATATACTATTACCAAGAGCAAGGTCGCGCTTAAACTGTGCCACCCTGTGCAGTTTAAAGGGACCGAGCCAGGAGAACGTTTCAGCTCGACGTTTAATAAGGATGCACCGAGTGGGACGCGAAAACGAGAGATAGAGAAATTCCAAGCTCGAGTAGAATTCTGTAATACCGACCTGGAATATTGACTATTCCGCGAATGTTCTAAAGATTCTACATCATTTTATCTGACATATTTTTGTTTTCATTTTACACGTATAGTTTATAAATATTTAATTAAACAATTTCGTTTTTTTTTTGTAAACATTTTTTAATATCGACGACACGGTCAATGAAATAATACGAATTCAACCTTCTTTTTATGGGATATTTCGTTTGATGTATATTCGGAGTCAGAATAGACCTATATCTCTCACGACGAGTCGTTTGAGGAAAAGAAGGCATTTGGCATGTAAATGTATAGGTGTATTCATCAGAGGCTATTGTGTGAAAGACGGGCTTGCGGGTGCACCTTGTCGAGGCTTTACGCGTACCACCGAAGTATTTTCTTCTTCCCTACGTTGCATACGCTATCCATGCATTACTTATCGCCAAATGGTCGTTAAAGTCGATGGGTGGGGGCACCACGTGCGAAAGCCACGCCACGCTTCGTGATTGAATGCGTAATCTGCGACACCGTGGAACTTCCCATGAGAATGTACCTGGTTTCTTTTTTTTTTCAACGATACTCTGGTTATTATACGTTTCTTTTATTTTATACAAATTAGTGATGGATTCAAGAGAAGACAAAAATCGAACATACTTGTCTTGTCTTGATTTTTTACAATCGAGAATTAGTATGTCTTGATCTTCACAATCAATTTCTTGTCTTGATTCTTGATATTTTTATAATATCTATAAATATTTATTTACCACACCTTGATTTATTATTTTTGAAAATTTGTATAAAAATTATTAAAAAATATTTTTTAAAAATTCTAATGGTCATACAAATTAATGGAACCAGAAAATTCTTGAAATTTGTAGGACATTTTCAAATTACTCTATATCAGTTACAAATGTTCGTAGTAGAACATTTAAAAAACTATTTCGAAGTTTAAGGTCTCTAGTTTACTTAACGCACACACTTAAGAGCACGTTTGAGGACACATCATTACAAAATAGAGATTTCCTATATTTACAATAAAAATAAACTGCAATTTTCTGTAAAATTATAAAGTTTATTGTTTCGAATTATTTTAAATTTTGCATTTAATTATTTAAAATTGAAACTAGACGGAAGGATCTCAACATAATTATAATATTACATAACCCCGAAATACAGGGTGACCCACGAGTAGGAAGCCACCTAAATATTTTCTTTGTTTTTTATGATAAGAAAAACTGTTATGGCATACTTTAAATGAGACAAGCTAATGTATGTTATGAAAACAATTTTTTTTTTCGGTCATTTTTTATGCATTTTGTCAAGATCGTCGGCATTTTTTACCTTACAAGCATACATTTTTTTGTATTGTACCTTGTAGAGGTTAAAAAAATACATTTAAGTATACTCGTGCTGCGACCTTCAAATGACCTAGAACGTCAGAAATGTTATCAAATTGTATTATCAAATCAGTATCCAACAGTATCAAATCAAAAAATGACTTAAAAATATTTTTTTTTTATAGCCTATCCCATTCAAAGTATGCCATAACAGTTTTTCGTATCATAAAAAACAAAGAAAATATTCAGGTGGCCTCTTACTCGTGGGACACCCTGTATATGACCCTATATATAAATTTATAATTACATAATATATAATTATAATTACACAATTATAATTACATACGTATAATTGTAGTTTCAGTTATCAAGAATCAAGAATCTTGATAGATTTTTTTTATCTTGTCTTGATCTTGAAGGACAAATCTTGTCTTGTTTCGATTTTATCAAGAACAAGAAATTAGTAATCTTGTCTTGAAAAATTAAGTCTTGTCTTTTCAAGATCTTGAAATTCTTGTCTTGCCATCCATTACTAGTGTTAACATTTATATTTAGAACTAAAATGTATCTTTACGTAAGTTATTTTCGAAAAAACGACGTCCGTTGGTTGAACGTCGTTTCAAGACCGTTACTCCTGCACGAGACACATCATAATGGTAAAATTTGCATAGGGGACCTTCGTTCATTATTCAAATCGAATTATGTCGACCGATTGACACGTCCTCAGGTGGTGGCTTTTCAAATTCCCAACGCGACCTACGGGGGTTCCGCGAGGCGCAAAGTGTCGCGCGTTTTTCTACATACGTTCCTCTCTCTCTCTCTTTCTCTCTCGTTCTTTCTATTTTCCGCGTGTGCGTGCGTGTGAAAGAAAGAGGGCATTTGCATATGGAATTCGAGGTCTTCCATTCTGGTACATTTCTTCGAGCTCGTAGGGTTGGAAGAATTAAAGGGACGGAGAAGGAATGGTTCGATTCTCTGTGAGAACCAATTTTGAATACACGTTTTTAAGACCGTGGGTACGTTTCTCTTCGTTGTAGGAACTAATGAAGGTAATTCGAGGCTATAAAGATTACAGAAAGTAGGATTAGAGTCGCTTCCACGAAGATACAGTTAAAGTGCGCTTCGTAGATTCCATATTTAGAATCTAGCTCGAAATAAACTGAAGTAGGTGCGAGATAACCAGCCATAGCTACTCGATTAACTTCTATTAACTTCTACTTACTTTCACTTCGACACCACTTCGTTCGCGTGCACGTGGCTATCAACTGCCCGAAGCTTTAAATGTAACTTCGAGAGCACTTCGAATGCATTTCTAGATCACATTTCGAAATAGAACAGTCGATAACCGAGATACAGAATTTTTATAGACCAAAGACTTCATTTTATTTTGTACTTTTTACCGGAGCTACGTTTACATCGATGGAACGCGATGATCACCACGACTCGCGTCTCTTTCCCTGCCTAGTAAACCGGTTGAGATCGACGACGAAGGCTATTGTAAAAGTTTCAAATAAAAAAAAAATCTAAGGTGCACATGCCATAGTAATTATCTTGAAAATAATTTACAATAATCCCATTTATTTACTTGCAATCGTATAAATTACTAAATTATCTTCATTGACGATTTTAAGCATGTGCAAGCTTACATTTGAATAGTTTTAACGAGCACATGCGATAAATATTATCAGATATTTATTGTTTCTTTCGTAATATTCCTCGAACGAAAGAGAAGCAGAGAGAGAGACAGAGAGAAGGAGATTATATGTCTCGTTTGGTAATACCAGGTTAAATTTATTCTTCCAAGAGTAGAAAGAGAGGGAGGGCCTAGAAATCCTTAAATTTATAGCCTCGATCGCGCTTGTCCTTACAAAATCCTTCTCGTAAACGAAATTCGATGAGACCGACTAGGCAACGAGATCGATAGGGTACTCCTTTTTCACGAGATGGGAGCGTGGACTATGCATGCCTGCCAGTATGCAACCGGATATACTCTCCCGTATCAAGATCCTCGGGCTATGTCTATACTCTTAACCCTTAAACGCGCTTACCCCTCGTACGGATCCGTTCGCGCGTTGCTACGTCTCGGGGGCTTTTACCTCGAAACTCTTTCCACGATATACACAACAAATTCTTTGGATAAATTTGACGATCGTTACTCTTTTGAATGATACGGTAAACCTTTTAGGTATCGTACGTACGATATTCGATCAAACTATCTCTCTAAATACATTTTCCGTACGAGTTGAGCGAGTTAAAGCTCGGTTATACCGAGACAATTCCAGATTACGCACGATCAACGGTCTCATTTGGGAATAAGCATAGCTACTTCTCGAGAAAGCTGAAGGATATCGGGATGAATCCGATTGAATCGTTGCATAGGCGAGGTAAAAGCGTACGCAACAAAATTCGGTTAACTTCGAGTTATGAGAAGGAGGAAGAAGAATTCGACTTTCCCCTTATTCTTTCTATCTTCTCTACGATTCGTAGGCGACGTAGAAGGTGGATGAATGCCCGTAGGTCGAAGGGGATGTTAAATCGTGCGGTAAATTCGCTTGCATTTCACTCTCCGCCGGAGGAGTCTCGAGTAATACGTCGCCTTCGTCGTCGTCTTCCTCCTACCAAGCGGAGAACGTAAGAGGAACTCGTCGAAGGTATTGGAACCGGGTCGAGTCGACGATATCGGCAAGAGGGGAGAGAGGATGTTGGTAGCACGGGGTTGAAGAGGAGGGACTAAGGGGGTTTCGGAGGAGGGCTGGAAGTCTGATCAGTTTATAAGCGCACATTGAGTTATTGGTAGCTCATCTGCCCCGTCGATATCCGGCTGGATGGCTTCTTTTCGTACTCCACGACAGGCTCTTTTCTATCTCCTCGAAACGACTAAGAAATTCCTCGAAATCGTTTGCCTCGCGGAACGATCGATAATCATAACCGATAGATGGGTACCTCTACGTAATGGGTTAGGTAAATCGGTGATGGTTCGGGAAACTTGGAGAATGCGAAAAGTAAATAGAGATCATGACTGGATGGTTCTACTTTTTCGAGTTCGGTTCGATGGTGAGCTTACCCTTAACTTTTTCAGGGACGAATTTTTTTTTAAAGTTAGAAACAAATTATCGAATTTCTTGTGTAGTTAGATTTGATTCATTTTCAATCGATAGCGATTAAATAATAGAAAATACGGTGGAAGGGATCAAGAATATTAAAAAAAAATAATATACACTTATGTGGCTAGTCGTCGTTATTGTAAATTAAAACTAAACGTACACATATGTGGCCAAGGGCATGAAGAGAATCAGTAACTTTACAAATTTTACTTATGTATACAGGGTGTCCGGTTCCAAGTGTCCAAGTGAAGAACTATATGTACACATCAATGACTTGAATCGAAAAGACTAATACCATTTTTCGAAATTTGACTTAGTTAACGAGTTATTCGCTAACAAATATCGGCCAATTACGGCGATTAGCGAAAAAAGGCGGTTTACTCGAGGTCGCAGCTAGGAGAGAGATGTAGCTGAAGGAAGAGAAATCCACAATAAACAACGTTAAATGTCGCTGCTCGCCGCGATTGGTCTATCTTTGTTAGTTAATAACTATTTAACTGAGCCGAATTTCGGAAAATAGTATTAGACTTTTCGACTCAAGTCATTGATGCGCATATGTAGTTTTCCGCTTGGACACCTGGAACCGGACACCCTGTATATTATTATTAGGTATTTTATTAGTGACTTTATTATGTTGGCTTTCTTCCGTCGGAGATATGCTTGCAGACGATATCGTGCGTCTATCGATGTAAACATTAAGGCAAGCGTCTGTGTGTGTCACCTCACGCGATGTTTACCTGGCGAGGTGAGAGATAAACGGTAGTCAGTCGAATTACTGAACGAAACCAGAGCGGTCGTTCTGCGACTAATGTGGTCACCAGACTGCAGATATTTATGCAAATGCATATTTTTTTTATTGCGTACTATGTTTTTCAAATTTTACATATAAGATTTTTTTTTTTAGAGAGAAGAAAAGAATTTTACATTAAATATGTTACATATTTTTATTTAGTTATCAGTTCTCTTTGCAATATTTAATAAATCATGAATTGTAATTCATATGCATTTGCATAAATATCCGTAGTCTAGTGTTCGCCAATAATAAAGATTTACGAAAGATCGACTATTATTCTTTTTCTTTCTGTCTGCCTTCGTCGCTACAATTATAAATTCGTATGAATCAGTGCCACCAGTTGAAGGACACTGAGCTAAACGACAATGAATCGGAGCCAACGAACGGGTTTGGCTTCTTCCTCATTTATCGAACGATCATTCAAGAGTAATACGGGATGAGCAGACGAAAGTATCGTATGTAGAACGTGCGTGATATTATTAATACTCTGTGCCGGCATACGTTTAATGAGACAAGTTGCACGGATCACCGAGTGTAGGAAGTGGGCGGGTTGTATTTACCGGGATAGCGACGTCGCTACGAACTTTAACAGATTAGACAACTTGTTCGAGATAGAGTAGGTACTCATATAGGTTTCTAATGATAGAACGAAATACGTTGCTTCGTTATCATTTCCAATGATTCTTCTTATATATACAGTCAGTCCCGAAAATATTTGCACCCCGTATAAAGTTAAATAATTTTTTTATAATATAATCAAACGACTTGAGTTTTTGCGAACATATAGAAGGATTAGTTTACTAGATATCGTGTTTTCGTTGTTGAAAAAAAATCGAAATTTTTGGAATTACGTAGAAAATTAAAAACGTCATTTTTTCAACTTTTTTATCTGAGCCTATAATGATAACTTTTTAAACATTTGTAGCTCGGAAGAATGTTAACCGAATTAGATTAAATTTGTAGGATGCTTATATCTCACTTGAATCTATATAAAAGGTATTTTTTAATTTCTATTATAACGTCAAATAAAAAAGTTTAAAATATACGTTTTTTTTATTTTCTCTGTAACTTCGAAGATTGCAACTTTTTCAATACAACAAAAATATGATATATAGTAAACTAATCCTTCGATATGTTTCCAAAAATTCAAGACGTTTGATTAAATTATAAAAAAGTTATTTAATTTTATACGGGGTACGAATATTTTCGGGACTGACTGTATACATGAAAACAACGTGGTTTAAATGTCACTCGACAGTCTTGGGTATCCGGTCGGCAATCGATTTTTTCCGTTCCACGTTTAAGACACGATTATGCGAAAATTATAAAGATATCACGGTTGCGATGGTGGACGGATGATGGTCATAAAACTTGGTGAGAGAGAAAGATTTAAGAAAATCCTTCCTGTCGCAAACCGGTAGCTACCGACCGTTCCTTCTATTAATAAAGATCAATAACCGTTAGAGATCTCGACCGACCATGTTCTATTTATTATATATTGCGTTGGCGAATCAGAAACGTCGATGCAGGGTAACAAGATTAAGGTGATACGTTGTTTTAATACATATCATTTTCTAATAAATGTATACCTACTTCAATTTAATTAAAGAGCGAGCCGACGAACCGAAGAAAATCAATGTGGTGCTTTAATCGGTGATTTTTACGAAACCGGTTTTACATACGATCGAACGACATACGATATTGACGAGTCCTTGGTGAAACGTCCAAGAAAAGAGAGAGAGGGGAAAGAAATAGCAAAAAGAAAATACATACGTACTAAAAGTAAGAAAGCTCTCGATGGAAGATCTTGGAAAAAGATTTCTGAAAAGTAAATCTTACTCGGCAGACGACGTCCTTCCTACGGAAGTAGGCAGGAAAAACCCGTGAGCTTCGCAGTGATAGGTTCGACGCGTTCGTTTTCGCGAATCCCGAAGTGGATATAACTTCCTATTAGGGAGAGAGAGTCGAGCGAGCGAGGAGGAAAGATAGAGAAAGAACGAAGTAAAGGGGTGCTCCGGATATCCCGCGTGCCAAAGGAGAATCGCGCATTAGGAGATTGTGTTCGACAGTTGTTTACGACCATCTTCCTAACCACCTTTGTCTCCTACTTCTTTTTCGCCTCTTTCTCTCCCCCTCCAGCTCACCCCCTTGTCACCCTTTTATATCTCGACTGGTGAATACGTATACACACGATACGTACGGAACGGCGTTTTCCTTTAGCCGACCATCTCCGTTTCTTCTTGCTGCTACCCTCTACACCCCCCCACCCTTCTCCGATTCCTCTTTTTCCTCGCGTACCCTTCTTCCTGAACTTGCTTCGTGCACCAAAGGAAGGCAAAGGCGCGTATTTACGTCGTTGCACTCGCATAACTCCGGTCGACAAATTGGCAAGCCTTTCTTTTTACTTCTCTCGCTCGCTCTATGGCAATCTCGGTTGAAGCACTTCGAAGATTCCCTTTCTTTCGAAGCCGCTTTTTCTTAACCCCATCCACACTGTCTATATTACCGTTTTCCGTACATCCTCGTGCGACGACGGGTTAGCTAACGTCGATGTCTGGATACAATGGAAATTATTTTATGTGTTATCGTTATTTCGCTTCTATCTGTTTCTGTTCTTGAAAGGATCTTGTTTTTTGACATCTTTCTGATCTAATACAGTAGAACGCCGATTATCCGAAATAATTGGGAGACAAACTTGTTCGGATAATCGGCCTGAAGGAAACAAATTTGTAAGTATCTTGCAAATCAACTAGAAATATAACAGTTTTCGGATATAGATGTTTATTATGTGAAAAATAAAATAAATTAAATGTTCTTGGATTCTGCCAAGTTGCAAATTCCCTCTAAAACAAACATTTGTATAGCATCTATTTCTTTTTGGTGTTTTGCCCATTATAATGCGACATCCAATGCATTTTTAGCTTCGTTGTGTGTTGAGCTAATGTGTGGGCTAGTATTACCTGCTGCCATATCTTCATCTATATCATTATTTGTATTAAGTACAGATGAAATAATATCATCATCATTCATAGTTTTATATCCTGGAATTTTTTCGTCCAAGTTTAACCATCCTTGAATGTCATTGCTACTACAATTTTCGAATCCTGGTATATTGCGTGCCAAATTTTCAAATTCACAATTGGTTTTTATGTGGCTTACATCATTATCAAAGGAGAATTATTGTAGTCGACGAATGAGAAAAAATTTGTGTTTTTTTTTATCATTTGGAAAGAAGGGTGTTCCATATTGGCACTTATCGCAGTTGATAATTTGTTAGCTAGCGATGAAAGAGAAGAAAATCGATTACCGAACGTATCGTTAACGCAACGAGGAAATCGTTCCGAAGCATCGCGATAAGAAACAGTCGCACGTGAATGGACAAGTCTATGAAAGTGTGCTCGTCCGAATAGTAATGAGTTTACTCGTTTGAATAACGACGTATATTATTTCGAAGGGCAAGAAAAAGGGCGATCATATTTTAGAGCTTGTTAGCGGGAAAATGTCTTGGACTCATTTGCAATGGTAAATAAAATTGGACGAACGTACGATGTGTGACAAAAGAGAGAAGAAAGAGAAGACGGTAAAAAACCGTGAAAAAAAAACAAAAAAAAACAAAAAAAAATAGAAAATAAAGATACATATTTAGATACTTATAATCTCTGTCGAACAATATTAATGCCTTCTCGCGAGCGACACGCTTTTAAGACAAATAATTCAACATAATATATTATACGTGTTACAGCCATAACTTTGACACTACTTTTTACGAGGATCCACCAATTCAAACTATGACCACATATAAATAGCATTCAGCACTGTCTTAATCAAAAAATATTCTTATTATTGTCTTTTTAGTACACTAAATAAAAGCTTGTTTTTAAAAAGGTTTTTTTTTTCATATAATTTTTAATTAATGGCATCAAACTTTTTAGTAACCTGATATTTGGACTGTCAAAAAAAAAACTGTTTAGTTTCTAGAGAATGATTACTACTCGATACAGAAAACTTTACTTCGTGTACCACATTTTCACATCTTTTTCACCAGTAAATCGCCATATTATCACGTATCGATAATCATGACACAAGACTCATTTATAACACTCTCAAAATCGTGAATCGTATAAGTTCAAGAACCAGAAGTTTCAGGTACATCTGCCTAACGAGCTCGTAGTAATACTTCAGCGTAATTTTAATCGAATGATTGCATAGGAGCCGCCGAGATAAAGGGCCCCGGTCATTACGATCGAATGAAATTGCAACGGTGTTTCGGGCCAGCGGATGGGGTAACCTGCACTTATGCTATTTTCATGAATTAACGATAATCGGGTCTTATCGTGAGCGTGTACAGTACTTGAACGATATTTCGACTACTTTTGCTATACGTGGGCGTACCGTACTCATACACAGGCACACCTGCTGCTGTTTTGTTCGTTATTTACGATCAGAGCACGTAATTTATTATAACTTTAAAATATGATGTCGATAAAAGCGAAGATTGTGATTATTAACTTCGGTAGAACGGTGAAGTTTAATCGGTGATCGAAGTTGATTCATTTAATTTTATTATGGGTAATCACGAAAGGTGTAATGAAAAATGTTGCTATTATTTTTTCTACGGTTTATTTTTAGAATAAGTGCACCAGATATGTGCTGGCTTCTAATTGGTTAGATGCTAAGGAAATTGCAGTATAATAACCAATTTTGATAATTTTTTTTCACGATGTACCAAATACGTGCTAGCTTTGAATCGCCTAAATATCAATAAAATCGAAAAGAAAATCAATCGATCGATGATTTCACTACCCTAGCAAGAAAACAACAAAACTATGAACTCTTTGGTGGACTCATAGAGTTAAGCAAGAGCTGCTTCAAAGGATTACGCTTTGTCCGTGCGAATTGGCTCTGCATGCTAACGCAACCCTTTCTCATTAGAAACTCGTAAAACTTCCCTTTCTCTCTCTTCCTCTTTTTTCCTCGTTCGCCGATCGGTTCACGGCACTCACGGAAGAAGGGTCGAAGAAAGAAAGAAAGAGAGAGAAAAGTAGATGGGTGATCCGTTTGGTAGAACGAAGAGAAGGAGAGGAAAGAGAAGAAGAAGAAGAAAAAAGATAGAGGTGGAGGAGGAGATGAAGGTGGAGGACGTGAAAACCAGTTCCTTGGGCGTTGCTTAGCGCTAGAAGGAACGCTTTCTTTCCCACGTGGAAACGTCGACCGTACGGTTACGTACACCTGCAACTTGCGACCCTTTCACACCAAACGAGTCGAGCATTAGTCGCCTGAGGAATGTCTGATCACCGATATTTCTATTTCAAGGGCATGCGAACAGGGAATTAATATTCCTTGTAGTTCCGACCGTTCAAGGATTCGAAATGGCATTCCTTTCCAATCCTCGTTTTCGTTAGGAACTCCACCCTTGTAACCAAGACTGAAAAAATTCATAAATACTCTTCTTTCTCAGCTTAAGATCCAATCGATCTATTCTTCCCAGAGAGATTGCGTAAGGAATCCGTTCGATGGATTTGGGATTCGTACAGCGACGAGAAGGAAGTTGCGTCACGTAGAAAGTCGGCAAGGACGGTTCTTGCTCGTTTAAGTACGCGTATTGTTACGTTGGTATATCGTAGGATTGTAAAAGACTTCTCTGGTATTTCTGTGAAAGAAGTAGAACGAGGTGCTGGCTTTTCGTCGTTGCTCGATGCTACGAAGGTTCACCTTAGACGGCAATTCGATATCCGCGGCCGCTCCTCTTCGACGTTTTGCATCGTAAAAGAAACTGTGAAGGAGAAAGAGAGGGAGGGAAGGCGGGGGGGGGGGGAATGTAGCGCCAGGTTCGTTAACCCATCGTATAGACGTCGTTGCAGAAATGCAATTCGCCAGCTGACGATGCGCTTAACTGCAGCGAACCGAGCACGCCTGGAGAGTAGAAAGAGAGAGAGAGGGACAAGAACGAACGAGATAAAGATAGATAGGGTCCTGGTAAAAGAGAGAGGGTATGGTAGTGCCTTTCGATTTTTAATTTCTAATTATCGCCTAATGACCCCCACACTCCGCGAAGGTCCGGAGTGCCGAGCGTGCAGACCTTATGTCCCGATAGAGTGCATGGTCGAGCCTTTAGTTATGGGTTGCGATAATTGCCAATTTCCACGGACTCTCCTTTCTGCCCTTTCGATATAGTATAAGTCGCCTTGCTAGCCCTTCTCTAGGCTGCGTTCACAAAGGCGATCGTTTTCGATCGATTCTTTAACGATCAAAGAAATTATCGTCCTTTGCTGCGACACCTGTGTCGATACGATCCATATAGATCAGGATAGATAGATCGTTATGAAACGCACGTTCGGGAAAATGGCTGTGTCGTTCCTTTATTATTCATTTTTTTTTGTACATTTCTTTGTCGTGGTGAAGTATTCGAAAGCTTTTCCTTTATATTCAACGGTAGATCGATAGTTAGTTCCAAGCTCGTGGAAAGTCAGGTAGATGGTTTTAGGATCAAGTCTGATTCGAAGAGAGAAAGAGAGAGAAGATATTGGAAGTTAAGACGGTCGAGAGAGATCGATCGCCGATCACAAAGAGATTCCTTTTCGAGAAAGATCACCTGCCCCATATGCACTGTCATTCTCGACGACAGGTATCGCACCTGTAATACACCTGCACCCTTCGACTACCGATTTGGAAAGAAATTTACTAGCACGCCCGACGATTATCGGATATTCATCTGTACGCTTTATCGCACAGCTGAATTTCGTTATGCGGGTATGGTATGTATATGTGTTGGAACGAGCAGAAGCTGGGCAGGCTTCTCCCTTTCGAAAAGCTTCGTGAGATCGTTCGCGAGGGTATAGATTATTACGTATTTCGCGTTACCGAACGCCCCGATATAGAGAGAGAGATACTCGATAGCCGATTAATCGATCGATTAAGCTATAATTATACCGTCAGGGTATAATGCGATTATTACGTAACGTATATACGTATGTATAAATCGTGACAAGATCGGTATGAACGCGTCAGGTGTATATATAGGAATTGAAAATCTTTAGCTTCCTTTTTGTCTGTACTAATTCCTTGTAATCTTACGTCAGATAAAAACGTCAGACTTACTTTTAAAAATCTTACGTCAGATCTCAAGGTAAAATAAACTAAATAACTGGTAGGATCATGATCGATCGATCGAATGTTTTTTTTTTTCATGTTGAGAATTAAGAACGTCGTACACTTTCATTTTTAATAAACGATCAGTTTTTAATAACCACAAAAATGTATTCTATTTTGTCAGTGTACTTTTAATCTAATTTCTAATATTAGGGATAATTTGAGTATAATTAGTGATGGATTCAAGACGAGACAAGAATCGAATATACTTATCTTGTTTCGATTCTTGATTCTTGCAAGATTCTTGATATTTTTATAATATCTATAAATATTTATTTACCACACCTTGATTTATTTTTTTTGAAAATTTTTATACAAATTATTGAAAAAATGTTTTTAAAATTCTACTGGTCATAAAAATTAAAGGAACAAGAAAATTCTTGAAATTTTTAGGTCATTTTCAAATTACTCTATATCAGCTACAAATGTTAGTAGTAGAAAATTTTTAAATCTATTTTGAAGCTTAAGAGCACGTTTGAGGACACATCATCACAAAATAGAGATTTCCTTTATCTACAATAAAAATAAACTGCAGTTTTCAGTAAAATTATAAAATGCATTGTTTCGAATTAATTAAAATTTTGCATTTAATTATTTAAAATTGAAAATAGACGGAAGGATCTCAACATGATTATAATATTACATAACCCTGATACATAAAATTATAATTACATAATATGCTATAATTATAATTACATACGTATAATTGCAGTTTCAGTTATCAAGAATCAAGAATCTTGATAGATTATTCTTGTCTTGTCTTGATCTTGAAATTCTTGTCTTTCCGTCCATCACGAAGTATAATTAAAAAAATAATAAATGCAACAATTTTGGATACCTTCCAACTTCGAGCCCCCCTACCCCGCGTTCCGATGTCTTGCAGTATTATAGTTCTGCCCCTGGTCAAAACTGATTCAGTTCTAACCGATAAATTCTGCTCGAAGGTATACGATAATCTCTAAGCAAATGATTTCAACACACTTTAGGGAATTAATTCCACCCTCTCGATATGGTCGATGGCGAAAAAGATTTCTCAGGTGGAACATAGCAGCGCGTAAAATAATATTCCCGATCGTTTCAATATATCTTAACTCGTGTAAGGCGGTATCTCTACAGGAATCGAGAAGGTAGCGAGAGGAGTGGTAAAAGAAGAAGAAGAAGAAGAGGCTCTCACCGCTTATACCGACACGGAATATCGTTCCGAGTGGCTCGCACTCGCTCGTGCGCATTCTCCTGAATATCCACGAGGATGTTTAACGTGCGGCAGGACAACACGAGCGTGCCGCTCGGCTAAGATACACGTCGAAGGTTCGTTGCTTCTCGTCCGGCTTCGCGCCTTTCTCGCGAAGCCGCAAAAAGCTGTTCTTAGGAGCCGACGGCCCTCGCTAATTATCGATCATTATTTGCACCACGAGCGAGTAATTGGGATTTATGCTTAGCGTGATAAAGCTAAAAGAGAGAGAGAGATAGGTAGCCAAAGAGAACTCGGTACTTCGATACCAAGAGCTATACCTACCTTCGAAGTTAATTGTTATTTACGTCAAACTATCACGCCACCGGTCGTTCGAGAAGGAGAAAGTAAAGTCGGTAAATGGGAAAGGAAGGAGATCGTTTCGCGCGTGGGATGTTGATTCGCTAGGACATTGATTTACAAGGACCATTCCGTGACAATTATTACCACCGTGGTAGAAGAGGATCCTTTTTAAGTATCGGTGATCACGCGAACGTCGTATAAATCTTTTTCGCAAGGTTTGACTGTTAAACGACGATGGAAAGATCGGGAGTTCTTCGCACCTTGCGTCTCTTTTTTTTTTTTTTCTTTTCTTCCTTCTTTGGTACGACGACGGACGGAATGCCGGAAGTTTCGAATAGTCGTATTCAACGACATAAAAGCCCGAGGGGCACTACAGCGCGAGGCGATCCGCCGGGCAATAAAATCGGCGACAAGCCGTGAATTCGTGACACGACGCTCATAAAGGGATTTATGCGCGCGTTCGAGAGGAACGACGAACTTGCAAACTATGCGCGTATACGTTAATGCCTTCTTCGCGAGCGTACCTAGGTATGGGACATATTACATACGCACGTGTTTCTCTACGTAGTACTATACGTGCGATAGTTATGACGATCATTCGCAAAACCGCGCGAGAGATCCGTGAGACACCGTTCGAGCGACGATAGTTGTCCCGGTGTATCGAGTATGAAAGCGAATCGTTTAAAGGGGGAAATACCTTTGTGCGGGCGAAAATATGTCAATTTTTATGCATTTTGTTAGAAAGGAACATTTTGTCTAACATTTTTTAAACTTTGGGTATTATTTATTTATAATGTTTACTATTACAGTGTATTTTTTGTTTTAAAAAATATTAAAAAATGGCGAAGTTATGGTACTATCTTCTGGGACGGTCACGGTATGAGTTGGAAAATGGCGTAAGTTTTATTGTAATGAGATAAATCTATAATTGGCGTTCATTCAGGTCGTTTCAAAAATATATATGAAAAATTGAATTAAATTTTGAAATAAAGACAAAATTACTAATAAGAAAATTGATGGATGTACTTATTTAAATGTGATTATTCCACCATTCGACGTTTCGGCAATTAGTTCATGGCCCTCTTCAAAGGAGTAAAAAATACAATTAAAAGAGATACTCCATCCTTAATCAATTTCTGAGAAATAATATCATGACGTAAAAGAAGGGCTTTAAAAAACATATAGATACGCGTTGAAAAGAACCATTGTTAATAAATAAAAATTAAAACAATCACGTGGATGGGCACTGGTATTATGTGCCATCATAGGTATAAACTCTACATCGCGTTCTTCTCACTTTGAGGATCGTTACACTACGACTTGTGTAACGATCCTAAAAAATTCATAAAAATTGACTTATTTTCGGCCGCATAAAGGTATTTCCCCCCTTAATGTTCTTGCGTCGTGCGAATAGACTTTTCCAACTAATTTCATGAAATTGAATGTCTCTTGATACCTAATTATTTGTCAAGTTTTAAAAAGATTTATATCTAATCCAAATGGGTCAACCTATATTTAAAAAAAAAAAAATTGAGTTATACCACTCTGCCTACTTAAGTTACTTTATCAGGATACAAGCAACTTCTAGTTCGTTTCACACAAAGCCTATCTTTTTTAGGAATCCTTCGAAAGGCTTCTCGTCGGAAAGGTCCTACTCAAAGATTCGGGAGAGATCGAACGGGTGAAAGAGATGCAACGCAAAGGTTGGCACAAAGAGTACCGACTCTCCCCTTCCGTAAAAGGAAATGCATCGCGATAGAAAATCTCCGATCGTCGAATGCAACGGTCGAGTTCTTCAATCGACAGGATTGACTCTGGTCTCAAAGTTTCTCGGTATAGAAATCTCTCTGGGAAGAGATAGGTCCAGGCTTTTGTAGATACACGCTCGTGTGTATCACGCGAATTCGAACCTCGAAGGAACGATCTTTCCCATGGGCGAGTCGTACAAGAAACGGTGTATGAGTTCGTATCGATGGGTCAACGTTCGCATAATCGGAAGGATAATCGTGTTTTCCATGTCTCTAAGATACTCACAGCGAGCATTCGCGGTGCTTGTCCGAAAAGCACGCGAGAATACGTGTCTCTCGATCGTTCGAACTTACCGCGGTGACCTCTCGCCCTCGTAATCCTGCAAGCTGCGATTCTCTTGAAGATATTCGAAAAGACTTTCCAACTCGTTGAGCTGCTCGTTCCTGGCCGCTGTTATCTCTTTCAGGATCTGCAAAGAAAAGAAAGAAGGCAATAAAGAAAAGGTGAATGAGCGGTGGAGGATCGATCGCCAAAGAGAGATATCGAAAGATGAAAATGACCGTGGAACTTTTGCAAAATTTCTAATCTCTTCTTCTTTCTCGTTCCTTCTAAGAAGAGATTGCGCTTTAAAAAAAGGCGAGCAGCCGCGTCTTCGTGAAAAGAAGTTAAGGGAAACGAGCGAGACGTCGTTAGAGCTACGAGCCGAAACAAATCTAGCACGTAATGTTTCCACCGTAATGGCGTTCCTAGAAACGATTCGAGCGTAACCTCTCGCCTCCATACGTCACGTTCACGAAGGGTGCTCTTTTGGAGGTGCGAACAGTCGTTTGCGAAGCTGCCGGAACGACGAGGAGGCATTTTCCTCTACGCGATACTTTTCTCATTGCATGCATCCTCCGAAAATCTTCTCCTCCATTCTTTTCGACTTGCCACGCTTTTGATTTCCTCTTTTTTTTCGTAGATTTCTTTCTCGAGTAACGTCTTTCACCGTTCTTCACTTTTTAACTTTTTTTACTTATTAATAAATCATGTAGGATAAGGATGTTGTGTCGTTACGTCAAAATAGAGGGATTTTGTTGAAAATTTGTGAGAAATGAATTATTTATTTAAAAAAAAATGATTGCAAAATTTTAGATCATTTAGGAAAATAGTTTGTGAATTATTCATGAATTAATTAACGTGGTCTCTTATGGAGGTATCTGAAATACATTATAACTCTAATAAATCAATTTCGAATTGAAGTAATAGAAAGAATCTGATGAAATTTTGAGCATGGTTTCTTAAAATGTAGAACAAGATGTGTGCCAAGTTTCAAAAAGATTAGGAGATGCAATGTTATTCTAAAAATTAAATAAATTATCGAAACCGTTCAATACGCTATAAGAAAACAAAATGTGCTGCTAGATGTGGCAACAACGCACTTCTTTTTCATAACTTTTGGTTAACCCTTAACATCACTCGCGGGGGAGCAGAGTCCACCATCACACAAATTTTCGGAAATATTTGACGCTGGAAATGTCTATTTTATGTTTAAAATTTAAATGAAACTGTTTAATTACAACTATTATATGCCTTTAGTTTGTTTCTTAAAAAGAAATCCTAAGTTTTGCAACATTTCACGTAGTGTAAATGTGTAGGCTGAAAATAGCGAGTGGTGTTAAGAGTTAAAATTACGTCACTTTCACAATAAACGCGTTATCGCCACGAAGATAGCATTTTTTGTGCAAAGTTGCCACGTTTTCTAATTCGCGTGCGGTAAAGCTGTTAACCTATAGGTACATAGAAAGCTCGTGTGTGTGTGAACTGTACCGTCACAAAAGTTTGTCAAAAGACAACCATCGGAATCATACTGAAACATATGATGCTCTTTGCTCTTAGTTTTTGGGAATGACGATACCGACACATTTAATTTTCTTAAACTTAACTTAAATTTATTTAAATAAACTTTAACTTTTTTTTTTTTGTGGCAGTAGATCGATACACGCTGGTAAATACCCTCAAAATCTTGAGAGAAAATTAATACTTTCGATATTTAAGGTATATTGTTGGAATGTGCTATAATAAATGAGAAAATCTTTTTTTTCTAATTGGGCCATAATATTGGAAAAATCCGCCGCAATGCGAGTAAAAAATTCCAATGTAAAGACGTGAACCCAACTATGCAAATCATCTTGTAAAAATGTTATCATTACCATAACAAAAAGTGACTATACCAAAGTCAAGTATCACAAAAACGAACAATATTTTCGATCAATCTAAATCTCGAAAGAGAAAGAGAGAAGTATGGAAAACGCGTGAAAATGCGCCCGCGTTCGATTTTCGGCTCCTCGCTCGATTTGTCGGGCTTTCGCATAGTTTTGGCGCCGCGCCGCGGTTAGAATCGATGCCGATAAATTTACGTATCAAGTTTCAATCGTGACCGCGTACCGCGAAATAGTCGGCGAAATAAAGGGAGCGAGAGAAAAGAGGAAAAAAACGTAGAGAAAGAGAGTTTACCGAAGCGGGGAAAGTGCGGGGTGGGTGGATAGGAAAAAAGGGGGGCAGCGTAGAGAAAAAAATCCGTCCTGGCCTCGAAAATAAAATCGGTTTTCCGATAACTGGTTATTTGCTCGCACAAGTGGCTCGCTGACTGGGCGAGCACGTCGGAAGCGGTTTTCGCGTGTAATATTATCGAGTTATCGGGAGGATAGGAGGCCATTGATCGGTGCTGCCGTAGCTGGAGCGAACGAGCGGAGGGAACACAGGGGAGGGAGGTTGGGGGAAGCCGAAGGACGAGAGCGTGCATTGCGCGAGCACAATATATCCGCGTGATTACAATATGTCGGAGCTCGAGAGACCAATATCAACCTGAAGTCGGCTCAGCCAATGCTAATAATCTCCATTGTTGGTGCCTCCACTCGAATGCCTCACGATCGGATACATCTTGTTTCGAAATTTCGAATTGCCTCGCTCGTCCGTCTCGTTCGTTTCACGATGCATGGTAGTAAGAGAGAGAGAGAGAGAGAGAGGAGATTTATTTTCTTCTCTCGGCACGATCGAAATTAGGTACTTTTGAAAGGTATAAAAATAATAGTAAACCAAGCATGAAGACTTTATTTTTCGAACAATTACAATTAGGTAAGTTTCACTTCGTTGGTGGTCTTCGCGAAATTACGTTCGTTGATACGATAGAAAATCATTCCGTTGCATCTTCATAACGAGAAGGAACGTCTCTATCGTTTCTCCGAGAAGTCGAAATAACGCAGCTCCGGGGCATCGGTAGGACCAATGAAAGAAACGAAACCTGTCCTCGTCGTTTTTGCTTCAACGCCACAGCCTGCAGCAGTCAACAGCACGAGCAGGCAGGCGCTCACGGGGCCACCTTTCACACATCCCACACGAAAGAGACGACGAAGCTCGGTTCTCTTTCAAAACAATTACGCATTCTTCGGCGCCTGTTCTCCCACGTCGGTTTTATTCTCGTTCTGCAGTTGACGTCGATGCGTCGTAACGTAGGAACGCGTACGCTTAGCTATACTTTTTTTTTTTTTTCTGTCGACGTTGAAGAAAAATTGTGAAATTTACTCAATGAACGTTCGTTTAATGCATTGAACTCTTGCAAACACATTTTCTTCGTGTTCAGAGAGCATAGAATTATATATGTCTTGTATTTTTTAT
Source organism: Ancistrocerus nigricornis (assembly GCA_916049575.1). Lineage (NCBI taxonomy): Eukaryota > Metazoa > Arthropoda > Insecta > Hymenoptera > Vespidae > Ancistrocerus > Ancistrocerus nigricornis. The sequence goes on along the minus strand of OU696669.1, from coordinate 24,156,602 downwards.
ACACAGCTTTGCAGGTATCTCTGGTGTAATCACGTAAATATGAATTTAAAGCGGATTAGATAATAGTAAAACTAAGATTAGCTTGATACATATTCAACATAAATCATAACATAATAGCTAGTTTGAGTAATAAAAATTCACCTTGTAACGCTAATTAGTTTCATGTCTGTTAGAAAACTGAAAATTAAACGCTTTTATTATATACGATATTACAATTATCCATAAACAAAATATACTTCGCGATTGAAAAAATATAGTCGCGATATAAAAAAAAAAAATAAAATGATCGAGGAAATTCTAATGCTTTAATTACCTCGGAATTAGATTTCTAATAGAAAGCAACGTTATAACTATGCGAATCACGCTATATTCCAATCTAATAATACCACATAAAAATAAGCATGTACCTTCTTCCGTGATAATGCTAATACGTATAATTACAAGGATAAGCAAAGGTTCGTTCTTATAATTACGGCACGATAAGTACGTTGCTTCGTTACATTGTAAGTAGCAAAGAGAATAACGTGCGTGACAGTCGATTCGAGGATCGCTGCGTCGACTGTAAACCGGAGGCGTTAACGAAAGGGTTGGCGATAGCGCTTACGCAAAAGCAAATATTCGTGACTCTCCCTCTGTACAGGGTGTAAAAAAATCTTTTGTCTTGACTACCATAGTTGGATTCTATACTTTCAAATCGGTGAAGATCTACTAATAAAATTTCCCGCACAATTGACCTTCATCTCGAAAATCAACAAATATCACACATTTGTCACACATGATATACGAGCGTTAAATTCAATATATGGAGCTATGCAACATAAAATTCATTTTGCAAATAACAATATTTCAACATAAATTTCTGCCGAAAGGATTGCCTTGGAACATATGGTTCTTTTGACGATTTTGGCCTAAGGAAGAGTAAAACGTCACACAGTTTACCTTGATTTTCGAGATCAAGGTCAATTTTGCGAGGAGTTTTTTTAATAGATCTCCACCGATTTGAAAGTGTAGAATCCAACTGTGGTAGTCAAGACAAAACATTTTTTTACACCCTGTACATTGTTCGGTATGCGCGATCGAAAGCAAAGAGGTAATGGTTTTCCAAAGAATTTTAAAACTATTCGTATTTATGCTTCGACATAAACAACTCGAGATTATGAATATTAAATTAATTTTCTAACGCTTTCTCTTATCTACTTTCAGATATACCCGATGATTCGAGCGATGGTGCACAATTCTGTCTATCTACTTTCATAGCTGCAAAGTAAGTGTTGCAACTGTTAATATGTTCTCAGCGGTCATTCGAGATATCTACATTGATAGATTTGGAATTCGTTTTACCAAGAGCGTGCGTGTAAGCGTCGCGTAAGCCATCGACCACTGCGAAGACTTTCGCAATCGGTTCTCGCGAATCGAAAAACTCTGAACGACGATTTCCTATTCGGCATTTTTTTCCAAGCAACCGCGAGGCAACTAACGTAGAAACGATCGTACCGTTAGAGGTCGAAGATCCTTTCTGGCATGACCTACCCCTTGCTCGCTCGGCTGCTTGCCCCTGCTGCTATTGTCATCTCTCATTCATTTGCAAGTAGCCATATCGCGATTTACGATCCCTCCGTTGGTGACTTTTGCTCGGTCCCGTAAGAGGAGAAGAAGGAAGAGGATACTTTGGCATGCGAGGAGCCTTTGGAAATCCAATAAATCTATGTCATACGTCGTAGACGTCTATAACCCGAAAACGAAAGAATGTAAACGCCATTTAGAAATTTACCATCCATCGTATTTTCGATAGGATAGAGATTTACAGTTATAGTCATTGGATAGTCATTCGTATGCGAATCTCTTTGAACTTTCGTTTAATATACCTGGTTAAGAAAAAAAAGAAAATTATACTATGTAACTATTAGCTACCGTGTATAACTTTGAAATTTCTAACGCGAATCAACTAGAAATGAATTTAATCGAAAAGGTTTCCAAGCAGAGATCTCCATAAGTTACGGCGACATAAATCTGTTGGGAGCGTTCAATTAATTCACGCGCGACACGTTGCACGTGTTCAATCATTTAATAATAAGAAGAAGAGAAGGCAAAAGCGTTAGATACCTACGTCCGCCGACGAAGAAAATAGTCTCGAGGTAGCACGATTTTCAAAAGGTGTACCTGCCTTACTGGATTTATCAGATAAACGATTCGTATGTTCCTTGACCGGATAGCCTATACACCCTCTCTCACTCGAATGACAAAGTCCAGGTATAACGATCCTTAAGAAAAAGAAGATCAGACCAAAGTGAAACGAGAGAATTATAACTGGATGACTTATCTTTGGATGACCGTGGGTAGAACCGTGTAGGTATATCGTTCACTTAAATCAGTCATACTAATTCTCGTTGCACGAGAGAGAAAGGCGCGTGGCGGAAGAAGGCGTTGGAGGTCATTCAAGATCGGATCGTCTTCCACGTAGGGAGTCTCTTAGAAGCAAATAGATCTCCGTTTATCGTTTATAATAAATATGTAGAGAAACCAGGACTCGTGGCCAATCTCTGGACTGTCTGGACCAAATCGATGGACCAAAACCGAAGACGATTATTGTGGTCCATAAGACTGGTACGACGAGTACCGGTCGCGATTACCGCGTTGTCGCGAGGCATCGATAAACCGCGATGTTTTACGATGCAAAAAGATAGAATAGAGGGTAAAAGAGAGAGAGAGAGAGACGTGGTTATGCCGGTCGTTCAATTTCACCGACGCAATGAGTTTCGTGGACTTTGGTCTAGCTCACGAGAGACAGAATGATTCCCTTTGGGTACGCGTACTGTATGTAACTCAGTCGTGTACCTATAATACCTTGCTATCCATAAATCACTATGGAATTACTCGTTGCGCTAATATGGAAGATAACTAATTAAGAGCAAGAGATACACCGTGGTGCGGTACAGAGAGAGAGATTCTAATTTAATGATCAAACGTCGACCGAATATAACGGGTACGGTGATTTCGCGAGAGCCGATAAATTACGATGATCCCCGGACATAGGAAGAGGATTAAATCAAGACGGGACCCGTCTAGCCTTACTCGACATAGATGAATATTTATAACATCGAATTTCGTTGAGCTCGTATCTCTTTATTTTTCTTCTGCAATGTTACGTTTAATTAGAACTGAGCACGAATGTTAGGCTTCTTGGTCGGGATGCACGTATAATAAACCCTTATCTCGAATTAATTCGGTTATATTATCAGTTTGATTATTTTAACAGTTCCAGTTGCCGGGTAGCCGGAGATAACGAACGGAGAATACAACGCTTATCGATGGAATAAACGATGCGATAAGAGAGTGCATCGCCTTGTTAATCGATTCTTGAAAAAGGTTATCCGTTCTACGTATATCTACCGTGTGCTAGAGTGACCGTGTAGAGCGAGGTAAAGAGGAAACGGTATTAAGTATATTAACGGTTTACGGGTAACTCGATACCGTAGTACTTATTTATCCAAGTATTTTTTTAATCATTTATAGCAAAATTGTGATAATTAAAAAGTATACTTTCGTTCGGAGGACGATGTGAAATGTAAAATCGAACGTAACGCTCGTTAACACTTAACCGGCCGGTTTTCAAGCTTGCAACTTGTTACCAAACGCTAAAAATATCTTGCAAGTTTGCAGAAGTTATCTATGGACGTTATGAAATTACAAGTTTTAGATACATATTAATAAGGTAGTAAAATAACGGATAAATTTTCTAAAACTTATTAGCGTATGACTCTTTTTAGAATAATAAAATTTCAAGATAGGGTGAACCTCCCAGTAACTGGCCAATTTAGCACTCTGGCCAGTTCACGTTAGTGTTTTGTTAAAATGGGTTATAATATTAATGTTTTTGCAATACCTATGTATAAAATAAATCCTCTTTTATAGATTTGAATTATTATTAAGTAAAACAAAACAATATTGGGTATATAAATTTTAATTGTTTGAAAAATAACAGTACTCCAGTAGTAACTGGCCACACAATTTAATTACTGACAGTCATTAAACTAGTAATTAGCCACGTTATACAAGTATCATTTGAACACTAAGAGATCAAGGTACATCAAAAAAATTCATAGGAACTTAATCCAAGTGGCTAGTTTCTGAACGTGGCCAGTTACGCCTCGTTTTACCTTATCTGTTACAAATATATTTTTATAAAGTAACAAGCAAATTATTAAATTAATAGCTCGAATTTACGACTAACAAGTATCATTACCTCATCATCCAGTTAAGTGTTAATTGACCCGTCTCGATATTATCGAAACGATACGAGTTCTCTCCATCCACAACTTTGTCCTCGATCTCGTCTAGAAGATGGAATTCCATCGTAGCGTACGACACGTACGTTTATCCCACTCGCGATCGGCCTACAGATACGCACACACGCTGGTAGAATGCACTCGCATAATGTGATTATGCTAATAGGGCGAAGAGGACTTCCCTCTCTTCCCCTATTCGCTTATCTTCGAGTCACGCCGCGATTGGAAATAATTATTGGAAATGACCCATCGATCTTGGCGGGCTTTAAAGCGCGTCACGTGGCACTTAACCGGCATCACCGCTACTCCAATACCCTTATTACCCATCTATCTATTCTCTCTTCCCCTTTTACGTGCCGCGATGAGAACGTTGGATTAGCCCCGAGAAAATTATTCAAGGGATTTACTTGTATTCCGGGAAAGGTTGAACGTTGTTACGTCGTTCTAAATGTCATGGTTATTAAAAATAATTGAAAGTAAATTGAATAATCGAAAGTTAACTCTAAAGGATGATCGAAAAGTTTCTTTAGGGATACGTACACGGTTGTTTACACACGGAACGAATTCTTAACGCTTGGAACATTATGAGAAAAAAACTTCATTACGAAGGGTTGGTAGCTTTCGATCGTTAATACTTGTACTCGTTTCATTGGCCAATTCTACAAAATTAATGATTACAACGAGCCAAGTCGGCGAACAGTGACTTAAACTTTCCTTAATAAATTCATAGGGACACGATCGAAGCGAACTAATCGATTTCTCCATCATTTTTTCTCTTCATTCCCATTTTGGCCATTTAAAAATCAAACGACACGATACGGAACTTAGAACTTACCCCGACGTCGTTAAATCTTTCGATTATTTCAACGGAGGGAACGGTAGAAAACGTTTAATCGATTAGAGTCGATTACTTATTAATTAGAAAAGTGTTTTAAGTGCTTGTAAGCGATCGTTCGATCGGACGTGATGGTGATACACGCATACATAGATAAAGGTCTCCCTTCGATATGCGGAGATTCGTCGTCGTTTCTACTTCTTAGTAATTAGGCGAGACTGGAGGCTCGAACGGAGAAAGTCGACGTTCGACAAGGGCTTTGAAAATTGCGAGTGTATAAAGGTTAACTACACCGAGCAAAGGCAAAAGAGGGAGAGAATAAAACGGAGAAAGGCTCGTAACAGCTCATTAGCCTTATCGTTCTGTCGATCGTTTAACCTCACACCTCTTTCGAGAGACGACTCCTCTTCTCTCAGACCCAAAGAGAGAGAGAGAGAGAGAGGATCTATTCGAAGGTAGATATACCATAGATGCTTTGCTCTCGCCGGTTTCACGCATTCACTTGAAAGATAAACCGGAATTTTCGAGTCTTCTAATTACACGAGTAACGACGATAATAAATATTTTTTTAAGTCCACGCGTTATAGCAAGACAGGAGGAGCTCGTAGAATCGATAAAAAGTATATTTCCCAGCAATTCCATCGATTCCTACCCTTTCGTTTCATCTAAGATATCCTAGTTTGGTACGAGAGACGAATAATCATCGGAACGATCCGATGAAAATTCATCGTCCCTTACCAATGGAAACGCTCCTTTTCGAGAGTCGAAGATCGTAGTGGAACGAGTATCGATACCACCGGACAGAAAAAGGATCGATCTTCCATCTAATAAACATAGCCTCCCGCGACGTAAGACAATAAATTCTGCAAACGAGTGCCGAGCTCGAGCGAAAGGTCGCCGTGAGGAACGACCGTCGCTATTCCTCCGCTTGATTTATACACCTACGAGAGAGAGAAAGAGAGAGAGATTGTGAAGATCGTTCGAAGCGAGCCATGAGACAAGTGGAATAAATGCCAGGATCGGTGGAGGATCATCCGTGGAAATTTGTATCGACGTTCGTCCTCTCCTGCACCGTTTCTTATATACTTCTTTTTCTTATTCTATTTATCCATCTCTTTCGTCCTCTTACGTCTTTTCGAATCTCATCGTCCACTTCTCTAGCCGGGCACGCTTCTTCCTCGCGCATACTCGTCGCGCGTTACTCAGGGCGCGATTGTTCTTGCAAGGAACGACGACAACTTAATTGCCGTAGAATCGTTCAACGAATAGCTCCTACGATCCATATTTATGTTCTTAGATATAACTAACGTCAACTGAATAGTGTTTTTAGATTGTTTTACTTAAAAATACGAGTAAAGGGTTTTTATCGTAGCTAGGTACGCAATATCTGTCGTAAACTTATTAGGCGGCCGGTTCATCAATTTTTCTTTTATTAGATTCAAGTACCTTTTGCGAATGTACAGTGGTGGTAAAAAATTTAGGACCACTTTTTATAACAGAATAACTTTTTTATAATTGAGTTAAATGATTTGAGTTTCTTCAAGAGGATAGAAGGATTAGTTTCCTATATATCATATTTTTGTAGTTTTGAAAAAATCGGAATGTTCGAAATTACAAAGAAAATAGAAAAAGTCATTTTTTTAACTTTTTTATCTGACTTCTAATCAAAATTAAAAAAATACCTTTTATAGATTCAAGATATAAGCATCCTAAAAATGTTATCTAAATCGGTTAACATTCTTCCGAGCTACGAATGTTTAAAGATTGCAGAATAAAGTCGAAAATCGCTGAAATCTGCCGAAATCACTAATTTTCAACATTAACCAATTTGAATGAAATTTATAATATACATATATCTTATCTGAATCTTCAAAAGGTAATTTTTTTATTTTTATTATAGGCTCAGATAAAAAAGTTGGATAAATGACTTTTTATTTTCTATGTAATTCCAAAAATTTCAATTTTTTTTTTAAACAACGAAAACACGATATCTAGTAAACTAATACTTCTATATTACTGAAAAATGTTTAATCATTTAGTTCAATTATAAAAAAGTTATTCTGTTTTAAAGAGTGGTCCTAAATTTTTGACTACCACTGTAATTGATATGAAAACAATTGATTCGACTCTCATACCTAACATATTTTTATAATAAACATAGTATTTACAACATAGTTACTTTTTGTGCCAAAGGACTTCAATCGATGCTAAACTTTTTATATTTAAACATTTCCTATTTACAAATAAAAAACACAATTTTTACCTTCCCAATCCCAATCAATGACACGCAATGACAGTCAATAAAATCTGTAGAAAAATGACCGAAAACGTCCACCAATTAATCTCGGCGAACCGTAACGCGAAAATTAACGATGTATCAATGTAAAATGGGATCAAGGTCGATGTCTATTCGGCGGAACCTTTTTCTCCAATCGAGTCGAGATGCGTTTGAGGTCTGGAAATTCCCGCGTAGTTGAACACGAGCGCGCACCTTGAAGAATCAGAGCGTGAATCGTCGATTCCGCGCTTGGAGTCCACTCGCGAAGTAATTAGAGCCTGTCGGCGAACGCGAGATACTCACTTTAGGTATCGATTTTTCCGACGAGCGGCGGCCGTCCGTCCGGTAGGTAGCTAATAGCCGCGCTTAATTATATTCTTGCCGTCCATTTAGAATGGATAACGTAGGGGAGTGGGAGGGTAAAGAGAGGGTCACTAGTAGAATCAGGTGTTTCCAGGTGTTCATATCGAAATCGAATGCAAATCGAGCGTGTCGCGCGCGAAATGAGAATCTCTACTTACTCTGGGTTTACGAAGGAAAATCAATCTTTATAAATTTACGACTTCGCACACAAGACCGGCCGAGTTTCGCGCTCGATAAATCGATCGTACCTACGTAATTCCTGCAATTTCGATCGTGCCGTTATAGCGCATATATCAAATTCCTTTCTCTTTCCCTTTATTTTACCTGTTCTTTGGTAACAACAATTTTGCGGTTCATTTATTATCATTGTCGTCGATCGGTGATATCGCGGAGTCGCCGCTGACGTTTTAACACTTTGAGGCACGGTGGGATTAAAAGTGTCCCTCCTTTTTGATGTATTTCACGGCATGGTGGGACATTTTTAGTCCCACCTCGAAATAAAAAAAAAAAAAAAAAAAAAAAACAAATTAACAAATTAACAAAAATTAATAAAAAACCCAATAAAATTCCTGTACAACATGGGTCTATTTTTGATCTGAAATCCTGTGCCTCAAAGAGTTAAAACGGGCAGTTCGGAGTTGAAAAGTAAAGTGAAATACGAGCGTGCTTCCTTGTCGGATTCAATTCGCTAGATGCGTTCGACGTTTAATCCCTGCAATTAATACTTTATAAATCAATCTAGCCAGAGCTCGAGAACGAGAGAAAATCGAGCTGACTCCGTCGTCGACTCGTTGTCGTCGGCCGAACGGCGATTACTCGCGAGTACTCGCGCCAGTCTCGCTCGTAAGCTTGCAAGTAGGCTCTTCTATTAACGAAGACTCCGTTTTAAGAAGGCGGGCGCGCCTAATAATACCCTTTGCGCGGTACCGGCCGTAATTGCTATCCTCCGCGTGGAAATGGCCATTCTTGCACGAGATAATCGATCACAGTCGCACGATTAATAAGCGATAAAGTCGCCGGTGCACTGCCAGCGAGACGCCCATATTTCTCTTTCTCTTTTTATAGTTCCGTGTTTAAGGTTTTGGAATTTGAACAAAAAATTTTTATATTTTCTAAAAGTAACACAACTTTTATGCAAAGTGTACAAATTAAAAATTTTGTCAACTCAAATATTTTCATTTGTTTGTGATAAAAGTTAACACGTTGAATGCCATGGGGGTGACCGGCACTCGATTTGTCATGATGCATTTGAAATGTTTATTAATATTGTTTATTAATATTTAAGAGATTGTAACCATTGGTCATAAAAAATGTTCGGTCTAATATAAGACATGTGATTTGTTTTATCTTTTACATAATTCCACTATTGTTATCTGTTTTATATTATACTTCATTGTACTAAAGGGGATATTCCCGTATATTTGGATAAATTATAGTAAATTCTTCGATATTTTTATTCTGAAAAGAATTATTAATAAAATTATATAGATCCATGGGTTTATTAAAAATTGGCTCGGCATTCAACGTATGAAACAGTTTTATTTCAAATCTTTCGACAACGGAATAAAAACTATTTGTAGGTATACTCTACTTCTTAATTTTTTTTTTTAAATTCTTATTAAAACTTAAATGTCTTTAATAATAAATTTAGATGGCAAAACCCGTAGACACGCATTCGAAGAAACTCTCTAACGCCACACGTCATAATTTTTCTTCTCGCAAATATATCTAACGAATTATTAGAGATCAATTATCTTGGCCTAATTATTAAAAGGCAAACGCGTACACGATTATCGTTACGACGCGGTACGACCGAGGGACTCGATCTTTCCCTGGACATAATCGATCACTGTCGCGGCGTTAATAAGCTTTAATGTCGCTACATTTTCTGCTCCGCGTTCACAGATATCGCCGTTAAACGGACTCGCGATATCGGATAGCGCGCTCTCGCGCAAATCTACCCGCTCGCCTTCTTCTACCGCTTACTCTACGTGCAAGCGAGCGAATACAACTCTGATAAATATTGGATTAAGTCGAGTTCGCCGTGAGGTTCCTCTCCCGAGGTGATTTACTACGAGCTCAAGTTTAATCGAACCGCTCTCGTGAGAGAGACTACCGCGAATCATTCTAAGCACTCGCGAAGTGGCGAACGGAAAATTACTCGGGATCAATTCATTAAAATAGAAACGGTAGCGAGGTATCCGATTTGAATTTGATACACGCCACGTGAGATAGATGGAAAAAAAGAAGGTGCTGGGAGAGGGCAACGTATCTCTCGCATTTATTCGCACGGACGAAGAATGGTAAAGAGGAGATAGAGAGAGAGGGAAAGATGGGAAAGCCACGCGGAAAAGGGCGAGGCGTACGAAGAAGAAAAAGAGAGGTAGAGCCAAAGGACGAAGTTGCCGATAGAAAGTATAACGAGTATAATAGAGAGAGGGATAGTCGCTTATATGCATTCGTGTAACACTTTAACTATGAAGCGGTTGCACAAGTGGGAACGCGACCCCCATAAAGCACCGTCGACCTCGCTCGCTTCCATGGTGAGAGGAGAGGGCTCCTTATTACCGGCTGGCTCTCTCGGCTCGGCTAAGAAAAGCAAGAAGCTACGAGCACGTCGACATCGGCGTGCCAACGTAACCGAGGGATTGATAAATCTTTGAAAGAAATCGCCAACGGAACGAGACGACGACGAGCCGATCGTGCGCCACTCCTGAGGAGGGACGATAAATAAGAACTCGCTCTCTATGAGGGTGTGTCGAATATCTTGCATAGCGAGATACGAGTTTCCGAGAGTTCAAGCGCCGCCGAATACAAACGTTCCTGAGAACCGAACGATAAACGCATAGATATATCGCATGGAAAACGCGTATGCACGTATTTCCTACAAAATTTTAGAATACAGGGTGTCCGGTTCCAGGTAGTCAAGCGGAGGACTACATGTACACATCAATGACTTGAATCGAAATGTCTAATACCATTTTTCGAAATTCGAGTTAGTTAACGAATTATTAACTAACAAAGATCGGTCAATTACGGCGATTAGCAAAGGAAAGTGGTTCACTGAAGCTCGCAGCTAGGCAAGAGAGGAAGCTGTAAGAGGAGCAATCCATAATAAAGAACGTTAAATGACGCTGCTCGCCGTGATTGGCCGATCTTTGTTAGTTAATAAGTATTTAACTGAGACGAATTTCAAAAAATGATATTAGACATTTCGATTCAAGTCATTGATGTGTACACGTAATCCTCCGCTTGACTACATAGAAGCGGACACCCTGTATATCAATATTACATATTCGATTACCTAATCATTTCTTATTTTCCATCCTAAAGTATTTCAAGAATTTCGAAATCATTCTTGCTCGCCACGTACGATTATCGATCTTTACCAAGCATCGCCGTAACGTGTCATCTCGAGAACACACACTAGAGAGTACTTATTAATCGTCTACGGGGGATGAAGGGTAAAAGAGATTGCAGATAGGTGTACAGGCAATGTACCTGATACATACCTACATACATGGTACCGGACTCAAAAGATAAATGCACCCATTGTTCCTAATGCAACTACTTTTTTTTCTTTCTTTCTCTCTTCTCTCCTTCTTTCTTACGCTTATTCTATTGCCTTTCTGTACGTGATCTAGAGAGAGAGAGAACAGCTATGATCCCGGTGTGTTTTCTCGACGAGTTAAATTACGCGACGACGATTCTATTAAAACACGATTTGTCGGTTTGACGTAGCGTACGCAATCGTTAAGTACTTTACGAGACTCGATTATTATAATGACCGCTCGTAAGAAACGTATTTCAATCTTGAAGAGAGAGAGAGAGAGAGATGTGAGGTTCGCTTAGGCATAATAGAAACGTCCGAACTACGTCTCGATTTACCTCTCGTAATTCTGTTTCGAAATTACGACATCGTCTCGCGAAGGATACCATGGAACTTCGAAATGGTACTTGTAAATGACTAGAAGGTAATCATGACTGAAAGTCTATTTAGCGTGCTGATTACGAGCCATCGGGGAGAAGAGAAAAAAAACAGGTGAACGTGTCGTGAAGCTGTTATATGCTGGAATGAGAAGAGAGTAACAGAGGGGCCGTAAGTTTCACGAACCTCGAGATTGATCGGTTAGGGTGCGCCTTGTTCGGCAAAGGTACGAACGATTTAATAATTACTCATCTCTCTCTCTTTTCCTTGCTAAAGTAACGCAATTAGCAAGCCAAGCTTTATCACGATTTCGATCGTCCTCGGAAGAGCGTGAGACTATCGCCGAAGAACAGCTCGCTTGACAAATCGTCAGCATCTTGGTCCATTACTCTGGCTTGCTTTTCCATTAATCTCCGTGACGATCTTCATCGAGAGCGATTAACTTTTTAATAACTCGTTAAGACTCCGGGATTCTCCGGTTAGTATTTTTTTTTTTTCATCTTCGTATCTTCGGTATTTATTTATAAGAGAAGTATTTGCGTAAAGGGAGAAAGAGACTTTAGGAAGTAGATGAGAATTTGATTAAATATTTAAGTAATCCCGGTTTAATTTGTTAAATTATCACGCATTCGCAACAGCAATTTTCCAGAAGGCATCGTCATCCTTCGTGAACACACGTGACAGAAGTTTTAACCGTTTGATATGACGTCAGTCGTTGCATCACGCGATTCTTTAAAGATCATCGGTTTATCGTCGTGGATCATCGCCGTTCGTGGATCCCTCGAGCTATAATCTTCGTTGAAGTATGGATTACGTTTCTTACATCCTGCTACCGATGGGGGATGCGATAACTCGTGGATCAAGCAACGAGTGGCATGGACAAAGAAACAATTTTAATTTGCTTTCTATTATTTATTACGATATCGGAAGGCGCGAACTACGTTAATGTTGCACAAGTAACTTTTTCTTTAGATTCGTTTTTACTATGTCTCGATCATTGGTAATCCCGTCTTTAATTAATAACGGCAGGAAAATCGTACTAGCCGTTTTACGCTGTTGAGAACAGATGGAGATATTTACATAAATGTCAATACCTTGTGGATACGCCGTCGGCTTCTTTACGGTCGGTCGTTAGAACCGATGTAACGTACGTAGGTACATCCGGCGTTTAGATTTTACGACTTCTTCTTCTTCATCTTTTTCATCGTCGTTGTCGTCGTTGTCGTCGCCCTCATCTTCGTAGACTTCGAACCAGCAGTCCTTTTCTTATTACAACCAAACTACCTGCATATATCTTTCTCCATTTCTCAAAGCTCGTAGGACGAATACCGGATTTTCTTGTGAAAAAATAGAAATTGTTTCAGGATACGCGTCATCCTTATTCCCGGCAACTCGTTATCCCTGGCTCATCCATTATCTTGCTTCTAAAGATAGCTAATACGTTGCATCGGTCAGTAAGAAAAAAGCAAAGTACTACTTTCCTAAAGTGTCATTTATTCTCGGTAGAATCGATACATAACGATGCAGAGGTTGTCCGTCGCGTTGGTCGGAGATACAACGTGTATGTACCCCTACGCGGAACATTTCCAGTAGCACCGGCAGCAAAGTTCAAATCCGTGGTGAGCGAGGTTAGCTAAGGGGACACGTAATTTATGGGTCCGTACGACAGGATATCGACGACACCGAGTGGTTCTTCTACTGGATTTTATGTTCCTGGATCGGCTTGTCCTCTTCCTCTTTTTCTGGACCTCTTCGTGAACCTTTGCTTCTTTCTCTTTTAGCGTTCTTGCACGAGACGCGACAACCTTCTTTGCTCTTAACTTTCTTGCTGTGTATGACGGGATAAAGAAATGGCATTTTTTTGTTTTATGGCGAGAAAATTAATTATTATATTTGATATTTAAATTAATATTTTAGGGAGTGTTATAGGTAAGTTCGAATTCAGGGTGTACAGCCTTCTCACGGCGACTACCGTCAATAATAAAGGTAGGCAAGGGGGCGTCCATTAATTACGTGAGCTCAAAATGGGGGGGGGGGGGGTCAACGAAAATGTCATGTCAATTTTTTAATTGAGAGAATATACATTATGTAAGCAATTTCTCTTTTCATTTCCCAGAAAAATATAGTATATAAAAGACATCAGTATTAACGCTTAGGTATTTAGTGGTATGAAGCAAAATGTATGAACATATCAAATAAATTTAATTATTTAAAAATTATAGGACAAATCTCATGTGAGGGGAGGGGGACCCACCACACCTTACCAAATCTCAACAGGGGGGCAGGGGTGGTCTAAAATTTTTTTAAAATATCTAACGTAATTAGGTTCAACTTCATTCTCGATTAACAAGGAATGATCCCCGACCCGGAAATTTCATAAAAAATTATGAAACTCTGGGGATATGTAGAGCACATGTACTTATGTATTATGCAATGCCCAAAATCACTTTAAGGGGGTAAAATTGACCCCTGAATATTTGGCTATTTCTCGAAAAAAAATTTGGTTTTGTTTTGTTTATTGATAAATCTTTACCCAAATGATAGCCCACTTCGAGACCAGCTCGAAACAGTTTGATAAAATATGAGTGCATTTTTCTATTTATCCGTTATCTTAATTTTAATACTCGTGCCCCATTTAGATACTCAATTTTTAAAAGGCCTACACAGTCAAAAGCTAAAGACCCTTTGGGAACATCCTCGTATCATCGACAGCACGATATTTCCTCGAGTGGCTCGTTAGGTTTCGTTCTTTGTGTCACTTCCAGTTCGTGATGATTTATGAAAAGCTATATACCTACCTAAGCTCGTCGTAAACGTCGAACGATTAAGTTACGTCGCAAAAGTAATGGTCGATATTAATACCTACAAGGTATACCTTTTAACAAGAATAAGTATCATTTAAAAAAAGACGCATCCTCTCCGATCGAGCCGTCCACCCGAAGGCAACCCATTATACTACTTATCGACGCACCAAGCAAATAAAAAAAAAACTTCGGCTTCGTGGAAAGGCGAAATTGTGCAAAAGAATGCCTTTATTACTCATTACCGTCGACGTTACTCATTAACGCTCCGCTACGTATTATCGCTCGTGGCTTCTACTTCGTTGCCCGTTGCATAACTCCCCAGGTTCAGGATGCATACTTTTCCGTGTGGTGAACCGTACGCGAGGCCCCGTTCTCGTGGTTTCGCCAAGAAGAAAAAGAATGATTAGCAACGATGGAGAGAGAGAGAGTATCGATGTAATACCATACTCATTTACATTTTTCCCTTTGCCACTTTGCCTCTTTCTTCCCTATCATAATCTCATAACTCGATATTACGCTTCCTACTTGCGCATACCAGCTTACACCCGTGAGTCCAATTCGAGAGAAAAGTACAATCGATTCCTTCCTTTTTTTTATTCCGTTAATTATACCATCTACTAGAGGTAATTACGGTACGAGAATATAAGGAAGGGCAAGAGAATATAACGTTACTCGCTCGTTGCGCCCGCCAGCTTGCCGTACGATAATGCGACAAGCATATCTTTGACGCGTAAAGCGTGCTCACGTGGTGGTTCACCAAGTACGCGTGGACTATCGTCTAATTAGTATCATGACTGCCTGGCACGACTCGTCGAGTAAACTAGGCGTCGGGAAATCGATGCTGGATAATATTATTTTGTAGATTCGAATCTTCCTGGATCCAGTCATAGATTTCCTTGGTGTTTGGTAAGAAACATAGTTCGAGAGTACAGTCATTGCTTTCTTGCTGTTTAATTTACGACGTCGAAACATTCGCCGTTTAGTATCGCCTGGTTACCACCACCGTATCCGCTTCCGCACTCCTCGTGAATTACTCCTTTTTTTGTCATCTTTGAAACTTGCAACATCTCTTTCCTCCTTTTTTCTTTCTTTCGTCTCTGGTTCTTCCCACTCTCGCTTTCGTAACAGCAAAGTTTCCGGGACGAGAGAACAAGGAGAAGAGATGTAATGGAATTTGTTAGGAATTTAATTTCGTGCCGCAACAATCTCTTTCTTTCTCTCTCTCGCTTGGTGTAATCGTCTCTGGACATAGCAAGCAGGAAAAATTGTCAGGACGTACAAAAGACCATGTGCGATATCGTACGATGAAACGGCAGCTGCCAACCTCGCGGGGACTTTCTCTTTATTTTTCCTTTCCTCTTCTCCTCAATCGGAACCCTCTCCTCGTCTTTTTCTCTGTTTTTCTCTCACTCCTTTTTTTTCCTATTCCGCTATCCACCTGTGTAATGTGGCTAGGACAGAGTGTTGGCACAATTAAAAGAAAAACAGACCGAAAGGATCGCTACGTAAACGTACTTTGACGAGGGGGAGTCGCGGGTGTGTGTATCGTTGCGTCTGGAACGAGTTTTCACCCTTCGAGTTTTCGTGAACGACTTTCGAGGAACGACGACGAACACGTGTGTGCTCTGGAATAAACATCGGGAATCGACCTGTACCGTTGGAACTTTGTCCACGTTTTCTTATTTTTTTATCTTTTCTAGTTTTCGAAAAATGTCGTTAGTATTCGTTAGAATTCAGTTCGATGAAGAATAAGATAATGAATGAAATGTATTAGACTTTAATGTACCGTGAAAAGAAGTATAGGATCATTTTGAGAAAATAGGAATTGGGAACTGACCACTTTGTTCACGACGTCTGGTGGTTGAAATTCTAACTATAATAAAATTGCATTACATACTGTTTCACGTTAAATTCGTTTATATAAAATTACATAAAATCAAGAAATCGCAATGGATATCGTTATTTTTCCACTATTTGTTATTCTCTCATTAATTTCATGGGGTCGTTCTCTAATTTGGGAACTTGGGAGTCCGTGGATCTCTTTCGTTCTAGACACCCGTTAGACTATATGAGCATCCATGTATTATAGGCGTTATCCACCTGCCAGTCCCGGAGCAGTAACGCTACGCCTTCGGTATCTGGAATCTACAACCCTCTCTGGGAAGAGAACGTTCTCCAATTTCGGGGTCCGGCCCCTAGAGAAAAAGGGGCCCTCTATAAAACGAAGTTTATGCATCCGAGTCGACTACGACTCGGCTACGAGAGTCCGATAGAGGAGGCACCGCAAAGCCTCTTAAATCTCATAAGACCGTACCGGTCTCTACGCTATCGTCCTTCTTCCTCTTCGTCGAGCACGATCCTTCCTTCTTTCTTTCCGTACCTGAAGATCTCTCGAGACGATTCGACTTTTCTTTTTTCAACGAATTACCGGGGGACCCATTTTCTACGAAGTCGGATCTTGGTCATCGTCCGAGAACTATTTTTACGAATGGTAGATCGAATCTGTAGACTCGTGTGGTAGATAAATATGGACCATCGTAAACTCAATACCACATCTTGCGCGGGAAACGACTAAAGTCGTCTTGGATTATTGATGGATTATTGTTATCGATGGGTTTTGTGATGTTTTTACAATAAAAAAAGAGACTAATGTTTAAAAACTACAGCTATTTTATGTAGAAGGAATTTTGCGTCTGAATTGTAAAAAATCGTTCGCTACGTTATGTTAATATTCTGAGATTCTCTTCGATCGCTGGATAGGGGAAGAGTGGCACGAAAGAGCCACGTTTTTAAAAGAGCCATTATCATTTACATAGTAGTTTTCGAACAAATGTTGGACGAATTATAGTTTTTAAGTAGAAACACTGGTTGTTAGTTAACACTAGACTACCGACGTTAAACCTATATTTATTTTCATCACGTTTAATGATTTGATAAATATTAAAAAAGTAACATTTTATATCCCATTTCTAATGAATAAATATCAAATAAATAAAGTACACAATAAATTTCAACGAACATTGTTTTATTATTCGAAAATTGGTGAGATTAAAAGCACGTAACCAGTCATTTTGACTGCTTCGGTAGTTCTAGTGTTAAACTAGCAAAAACTTTACTAGTTTTTCAAAAATTAATTCGTCCAACATTCGTTCAAAAACTACTGTGTAAATTATAGTGGCTCTTTCATGCCACTTTTTCCTTACGCCAATATTTTTCCACCCGAACACAAAAGTATTTTTAATAAATAAAAAAATTATTATCACATCGGATTATAATTCACTCTCTTATGAAAAATTCACCACGTTTCGAAAGATAACTTCATCCTACAGATTCGAATTCCTTCGATGAAAAGGGAAAGGTTGTAAGATAGCTCGTAGCCGATAAAGTGTTGGATCGTTTTCCGGTCGTTGGAGGGCTCTTCCGTCGCAACGAAATCGTCGATCGTCTGCCAAGCGCGGCTGTTAACCGGACTTTTACGATCTTAGCCGGTGAGTGCAACGAGTGAGAGCGATAGAAAGAGAGCTAGTAGTAGGTATCTATAGACGAAGAAGGAAGAAGAAGAAAGAAAGAATCCTACGTAAGGAGACATTTCCGTAGCACGTTGTTTGTATGCCGTTCGCGATAGCGACTCGTATACGGTAACGACCCTTTCGTGTTTCCGGTATGCGCCATCTTTCCTCCTCTCGCCTATCCTCCCTCATGCTTTCGATGCTTCTTTCGATCTTCCAACATAATAACGAGTTCGATCTCCTCGCTAGTAGGAGAACGGAAAGCACGAAGCTATAACGAGCTTTCTAGCTTACACGACGAGCAGGTTCTCTCCGTCATACGAATACTCTAACAAACGTAGAATAATACCAGACAGGAACGATGTTCTCCGAGCTGGAGTAGTCGATCTTAGAGACGGGATCAAAGTTTTTGGAGGGCCGGTTTTCTGATGCCTTCGTATTCCCGTCTTGGAGTTAGGAAAGAGGAATATTTTTTTTTCTCGAGCCGCGTGGGTGCATAGAGAGGGGGGAAGAGAGAGAGAGTGAGTGAGTAAAGAGAAGGGGGGGGGGGAGTAGTGAAAAAAAAAGAGCTAGGAAAGGAAGGCAGCGAGCATCGGGGTGCAGGTCAGTTTTGTGCCAGCTGCCTTCCACGCGCTTCGGCAGCAACGCACACGTGACACACGTGGTGCAAACGTTTCGCCCTCCTTTTCTTGTGTTATTTTTTTTTTCTCCTTCTCTCTTTCTTTTACTCGGCCGTCACTAGTTATTTCCACGACAGTCTACGCACATACACTATGCGTGGACCGCTCGTAAAACGTAACGGAGCTCGCCGAAGAAGAAAATCTTCCAGCGAATGGTACGTACCGTTAGCGAACGATCGTAAATATATCGTAGATAAAGCGAAAGGCGCCTGAGAATGTTTGGCGGATTTAGTGGTCGTTGCATTAAAAACTCGTCGTCTTCTTCGACGTCATCCACGTCGATACTTAAATGGCGATGTCGCGATAAAATTGATTGCTTCATTTTCTGCTGACGCCGGGCGATGGGCTTTCATAATGAGAGAGCCTTTTTGCATCGTGTTAAAGCATTCTCTACTAACCCTCCCTACTCTCATCACGTTCTTTCTTTTCTCGCTGCACGCATATATACGTACACGCTCTTGCTCGTACAATTAAATTCACCGTTGGAGCGTAACCCGCTTGCCAACTCTCCTCTCTCTCTCTCTTTCTTGGTGATAATCATCGCTATTATTAAACGATATAACGTGCAATTAGATAGAGACAGCCTCAGGCAGTCGCTCGGTAAAAGACAAACGGATCACGAAGAGATGGAAATCTGTGTTATCTTACGTTTGACATTTGCGAGTGGCAAGACAGGTATTTTCCTTCGAGATTACTAGAGATCCGTTTTGTAGTGCGAAATCCAAAGGATCGTGACGCGATAATCGACTTTTTGACTAGTGCAGCGAGAGGGGGTCTCAGGTAACCGAGAGAGTGCTCTCGAAACGGGCTCAGGTATATATCCGGAAAATGCGGGATCCCAAAGCGACGTTCTATGTAATCGAGCCCGTGAAAAGTTTGCGTTTGAGTAGGGAAAGAAAAAAAAAGGTGAGGAGGGTGACTCGGGGTGGTGGCGGCCGGCGTCGTCTCGGCAAGTGGAGGAGAGGAAAAAATGCTGGTAATCCTATAATAACCCTGGAAAGGCCGGTCATTTTCGATAGAAAAGGTACCGTGGGGCGTGATCGTCCCTTTTTTTCAGCAGGTCGACTCGAAGCGATACGGGACCCCTCGTAAAATCCGCTTTTCGAAAGCGAGAGGAAATTCACTTGTTACGTTAGGTCGAAACTTTTCAATGGGACGAAAGTGAACAGTATATGCTTCTTTTTCCTGAAGAATTTTTTTCAATTGCATCTATTCAATTAACACATATCGGCTTTTTTGTTCTCTTTAACTGCCACGGAATTTTGTAAGAATTTCACCCCGAGTAATAATAATAAAATTTTCATTATTTCAAGTAGATATATAATAATAAATTATTTGTAATATGATTAAATAAGATTATATTCTTATCACTAGTGCCTTTATATCACTGGTAGTTATCCATGATTATCGATGGTGATCACTAGACTGCGGATCTTTATGCAAATTCATATGAATTATAATTCATGATTCATTAAATATTGCAAGTACAGCTGATAACTGAATAAAAATATGTAAAATACAAAGGATACATGTGACATATTCAATGGATTGTCTTATATGTAAAATTTGAAAAACATACGCAATAAGAAAAATATGTATTTGCATAAAGATCCGCAGTCTAGTGATCACCATAGTCTCACTGAAAAAATAGGTGGTGGTCACCGGTGACCGGCATAGCAGTCAAAGTGTTAATAAATTATGATATGTTAATATTAATCATTTGCTTATTGGCGGTGTCAGCTTAAAGAACAGAAAAAAATGAAATAGTAAATCATAAGTAGGGTAAAACGAGGTGTAACTGGCCACGTTCAGAAACTAGCCACTAGGTACTTCTGCCACTTGGATTAAGTTCCGATGAATTTTTGTGATGTACTTTGATCTCTTAGTGTCCAAATGATATCTGTATAACGTAGCCAATTACTAGTTTAATGACTGTCAGTAATTAACCCATTTGCATCATGACTCTATTTAAGTTACTGTCTTTATTTATTATTTTTGTTAATTTCTACAATACTTACACAGTAAACTTTAAAAAAGAAAGTAAGAAAGAAAAGAAACAAGGAAAAGAAAGAAAGAAAAAAAGAAAGTCGCGGCCGCGGAATATTCCGCTTAATGATGCAAATGGGTTTGTGGCCAGTTACTACTAGAGTACTGTTATTTTTCAAACAATTAAAATTTATATAAATATTGTTTTGTTTTACTTGATAATAATTCAAATCTTTAAAAGAGGATTTATTTCATACATAGGTATTACAAAAACATTAATATTATGACCCATTTTAACAAAACACGAACGTGAACTGGCCAGTTACTGGGAGTTTTACCCTACCACTTATCAACTATACCATATTATCAACTATACCAATAAAAATGACTAAAGACACTGAACAAGCACGAAAAAGAATGAAATCAGTAACCTATCAATCTCACTGCCCGACACAAGTCGAATTATCCAGACAAGGATAAGGTGCAAAATCGATGCCCGTTTAACAATTTAAACGAAATCAATTACGGACACGAGACAGGACGCGTAATCCAGCGGCTCTTACGGTTGGTCTATGCGAGGATGGTACGACGGGGTGCCCGAGCGTGGCTCTCGTCCAATGCCCTTCCAGATATTGCGAAACGCCGTTGGCATCCAATCGAGCCGACGGATCGGACTTGTAAGCCCATGTCATTAGATTGAATTAGTCGTTCCTGGAATACGGTTACGAGACCTCCACATCCCTTTCGTAATCCATGTTGCGATAAATGATCTCCGATCGGTTCTTAGTCGTGCGTAAATCTAGTCGTTTTTCCTACTTCGTTATTTAATAATAATTATTGTTACTCGTTTGTCGACTCGAGGGAAAACTTCTTTCGGAGAAAAGAAGGACAAGTAGGAGGAGGGGGTTCTTATCTCCGATCGCTGGTGCATCCTCTCGTAAAATGACGGTTCGCGGAAGCCAAGCTTCGGTCGTTTCTCCTTCTATTTTTTCTCTCCCTCTTATTTTTTAACGGTCGGCCATGGAGATCCATGACAGTGTGACGTTCCCTCTTCTCGCTTGTCCCGTTCTTTACCATTGCCGGAAGCGTAAACGTGGCCCGTTTTCTCTCGACGGATAATGGCCGCTGCGATCCCACACGCGTAATTGTTAGCAACGACGGAGAAGATCTTTATCGACCGCGGCGTCATAATTATATCACCGTGCCGCAGTGGTCACTTGTGCGTTACGCCGCTTTGCTACTATATACAGTTAGCTATCTCTCTCTTTCTCTCCCTCTCACGGAATGCAACAGTCGATCTTCTCTCTCGCAGCCACCGCAAACAAGGCGTGCCTTTAATGAACTCGAACTCGCGCGGCTCGAATTAGATTTCTTATTCGCGAACGAGTTTAAGGATGCGGAAGAATCGGTGGAACGATCGTTGCCGACGTCTTCTTCTTCTTTGGAGATACGAGTAATAGTTGTGAGGAACGTTTGTTGGAGTTATGCGAAGCGAAATGTGGAATGTTACAGAATTTTTTTAAAGTACTTTTGGAAAGTTTCTTTAGTGTGTAGAATTTTGAGGAGGAAGTTAAGCGTTAAGTTTTTCGATATTTGTGCATTGGTGTGTATTTTTGTAGGTAGATAAAGGTAAATGTTGAATTGACAAGAATTTATAAATTGGGAGATATTAAAAAGTTTGTGTAACGCTAAACCTTCGGAAACGTGCCGCCATACCAAGGATTTGATAGGAACTCACCCCTAGCAGATACCTATCTTACCGACATCTTGGAAATATGGGTAAAAAATTATTATACTTAAAATATTTTAATTCTTACCAAAGAATTAGTTTATTCATTTTACTCGATGTAATTTTACCAACTTAGAGATCATTTTTTTATCGCTTAAGATCAAAATTAAAATAGCAAAATGCATCCACCGCATCGCGAACATAGCGTCGCCCTTGTGTTTTTATGTCGAAACTGCATTTTATATCAGAAACTACCCACCGCGAGATGTCGCCACTACGCGGTCTGGCGACTCGAGCTAGGTCGATAAACGAAATATTGCAGAATCCTTTCTTACCCACGAATTTCATCCCCAATTTTTTTCGTATCAAACATCGGTACAAAAATTTCTTAGAAAACTGTACCGTTCTAAAAGAGAACATGCAGCTCTAAAATACCTAATTCAATATCTTTCGCCTATATAAACAAAATGATCCAATAAAAAACAAACAAAATTTCAACAAAACCTTTTTTAATAAATTAATAAAAATGAATGATACGATTTAATAAACAAAACTTCCAATCTCACACTCGTAAAGCATAAAAAAATTTCCCTGAAAAGCTAAAATAACTTTAAAGAAAAGGTGCAAAAGTCAATTAACTCGTTCTAAAGAAACGTAACGTTAAGATTCGAGTAGATCGAGCATATCGGGTTAGCAACTGCCGGCAGATGGCGATAAATATAGCCGGTGGCGCCAGCTGGCGCGACACGCGTCTATCTTTCTTTCGCGTTCACGGCGACGCTCGACGGAAAATCTATCTAAAAAATTCTACACCGAGGTAGCGAGTACGAAGCAAGAAAGAGAGAGAGAAAAGTGGGGGAGTCTCATCGAAAGGGGGCGGAGTTTCGGCGCGCGGCGTGTTTGCATCGCGAAAGAAGTGGGAAAAAGAGCGAGTGGCTCGCGCCTGCTCGGCTTTTTCCGCGCGATCTCTCTCTCCCCTCCCACCGTTGCACCCCCTCTACGAGACGCATCACCCGCGCTAGTGTCGTATAGCACAACCTCCCCCCCTCTCTCTCTGTCACTCTTTCTCACTCTTTCTCTTCGAAGTTCCGCCGAACTACTAGGCGGGGTTCGAAAAACGGTTTCGCGCCTCTCGCGGAGGGGTAATGCAAGGTGGAGCTAGTGACACGCGGAATTCCGGAATTCCGCGAAAGGCGAGAAACGGGTGGCGAGGCGAGAGGAAAGGGTGTATCGCGGGACTCCCGGTGGTAGGGAGGAAGAGGAGAGTTTCTCCCGTCTGTGGAAGCATCGAAGGGGAAAACGACGAGCGGTCCGAAGAGACCGAGCGCAGTTGAACGCGTGTCAACCCTCTCTCGAGATACGCTCTTCGTCCACGCGCCACGTTGATACTCTTATCGTCTTATTTTTATTCTCGTTATCGAAATTGTTATTTAAAGAAAAAAAAAAATCTTATTGATAAGAGGGGCGGAAAAATCGTTCGGTTCGCCTCTTTCCCGTGAACGGTGTCTGATTGAAAAGAAACAAATAAATTATCCTCGTGTCTCTTACGGAGTGCTTTACGGAATAATACGGGCAGTTCTCTTCCATGGTTCGTATAACATTCGAAGTTCTTTAGAAATACCGCGTGGGAGGGCCTCGAGATTAATTTCGAGCGGTGCAGTGCTTGCCTGTGATCAGCCTCGACGAGAAGAGAGGCAGGAAAAGAAGAACGAGATACGAGATAAATACTGTGTTTCTTATATATTACTCGTTTTCTAACTTCTCTTTAGACATTCGCGTGAATTATCTACCGATATCGAGGAAGAGTACCAGAGAAGATCGAACCCGTCGATCGTTCTCCTCTTCACGCGCGTGCGAGAGTGCTCGCGTTCCTTTTAAAGGGAATGAACCGATAAGAAGGGATGCCTTTAAACGTGTTGCCTCGTGCCGAGTTTCTTCTATCTTTCTCTCGCACTGTTTTCTCTCTTCAGCCGCGAAACCGATCGATTTCCCTTCGGCACGAAATTCCGGCACGGTCGAAGCCCGCTATCGTACGGTGCGTTTCAGCCTGGCACCTTTCGAGACGATAACCGCGTTATCGGTAACAAGTACGGCGCATGGCAAACACTTGGCGCGAACGATAAGATATAACTGTTTCGAGTTTGTTGCGGGCAACGTGCGAGACGTGAATATATCCTTCGAACGAAGAGAAACAAAATTCAAAGTCCCCGCCAAAAACGGGGTCGATCCCTTATCGATCTCTCTCTCTCCCCATTTTTCTTAATCTCCCAACAAGAGTACGAACAAAAAAAACGCAAGAAAAATTAAAAAAAAAACCTCCTGATATAATCCACAAAATCCATGGGTCCGTTATCTCAAGCAAAAGTATAAGCGCACGCGGCACCGTGAGCGCGCGACGCGTGCTGAGAACGCGTATCGAGCCTCGCGACTTCCCCCCACCAGCATCGATTCGGTGGGAAGCTGGAATAACTCTTCCCCACTACCTTCACCCCACTCCTTTCGAGAAAACCTTTCGACTCTCCCCGGAGGAGGAAGAGACGAGGATGGAAAACGCGACGCGTATACGCAAGATCGAGTAAAACGAGAAACCCCACCGTTTCTATCGTTAAGGGTGGGAGGTGAGAGTGCGAGAGAAAGAGAATAGAAGGTAGGGGAAAGAGGGGAATGTTCGACTCACCCTCTCGTTTACCACTCCCCTTCCACCAACCAGCGGTGCGCGCTCCTCTCCCACGTAGCGGCGCCAACCGACGAGATCTTTGTTGGTCGTCGCGCTCGAGAGATTCCGTTCGGGACGCCGCCAAGCGGCGAGTGCGCGAACCGTTCGAGTCTCGGCAAGAAACTGGTGGGGGATTGCTTCGAATTGGTGGGGGTAAAGCGGAGAGCGGGCCGCGTACGAGGCACGCTACTCTCGGGACGCGCAGAACATCGGAGTGGCTCGCGAAGGACGGCTGCCTCTCTTTACCCCTCTCATTCTCTCTCTCTCTTTTTCTCGTTCACTCGTTGCACGCTCTTTTTTTACTATCCTTCTCTTACTCCCTTTCTTTCGAATCGTTTCTCTCTCTCATACGCACATACAGACAAATACACACACACACGTATACTCACATTCGTCGCACTCTAGCGCGCGCTCTTTTGCTCCTCGAGTCGCAGGAAGAGAGGCGCACAGGATGGCGGGGCGAAAGTCGGCTTACTACGCGGCGAAACACCTCGACGGCGTTCAGTCGTCAGCGATCAGACCGCCGGGCAGTGCGGACCCACTTCTTCTTCCGAACAGTACACTCTTCTCTCCTACTCAATCCTCTTTCTATATACCTACTACATTCGTACCTACGACTTCCTACGTAGAGTCCCAGACAATTTTCCAATTCGCGATACCATCGAAAGAGTTTTCGAAGATTCCTTTTTTTTTATTATTATTATTACCTCAGTCCTTTTCCGAAACCGACTTTTTGGGAGATCGCTGTCCACGGTATCGCGTCGTAGACGAATTTTTCCGTGTTTTTCGCGAAAAGAAGGAAGGAAGATATATTCAACATCGTCACGTTTGATTTTTCATTTTAATGGAAATCGTACGAAGTGGGGAAGAATCGGCGCGTTTTGTTGGCAAACTTGAATTTTTTTTTTTTATGGGAGAATAGTGAACTTACTCCGAAAGAGAACGGAGATACTTTCAACGAGGGATTCTACGACAACGCCGGAAGATCGACTAGAACGTACGAAGATAGAGTGAACGATTCTATCGAAAGTTTTTTTCTTTTAATTTTTTTTATTCGGTTCTTCGTGAAGTATAGTAAAATTGGAGAAGAAAAAGGGATAACGAAACTACTGCTACTTCGACCGATGGAGGTGTTAAACATCGATTCGAGTGGAATCGTAGATAACGAGTCTCGAGAAAGTTTGTGCGACTTTTTCGTGCGTGGAAGGCACGTGGTATATTCGCGAAAACTTGGAACGAGGAAGACGAAGAGATCGCAGGAGAGAGGAGAGCGATCCGTGTGCGGGAAAAATTTAGTGTACGAAGAAACGTATGTGCGGTAAATAGAAAATTACGCAAGGAAAACTAGACGAAAATAAAACGGAAGAAAAAGTGTCGAAGAAAACAAATTGGGCTGCAAGTAATAAAATTCGAGAGAATCTTACTTTACGTTGCCCGTAGCTATGCGTATTTTCTTATCGGCGTGAGAAACGTACGCGCGGACGCGTTATCCGCCGACCGACGGCCGGCCGCCTTCGACGAACCGAGAGTATATGCGAGGTAAGGAATGCTTCATTTCGAATTAAAAGAAAAAAAAAAAAAGACAAAGTACAGTGAGAAAATGATTTAACCCTCATTCTCTATACCATCTCGCGATTTCGACGAATTCCTTACGATTCTCGAATAGTAAACGATTCTGTTTTCGAGAATCCGCTTAAGAGAACCAGGAGTAGTGCGGTTAGTAGTAGTGGCGCCAATCCAGTCCACCTGTAGAGTACCTAGCCGAATTTCGAGCGTTTTTCAACGATGTTCGACTCCCGTGAAATCGTCAGACTTTCCCAAAAAGATCAAAAGGCACGTGCCGTAACCGTACCTTGCGTTCAGGTAGAGGATCACCCCCGGTGATGGTATTGTGTCGAAGGAAAAAGCGTCGGCCGTGTGAATCGTAGGATACGGAAGAAGAAGAGTGGGTACCTAATCCTGTATTTTAGTCGAATCGAGGGAGTCAAGTGTCGCATTGAACCGAGTCCGAGACACAATGAGTGGAAATTCGTTTGGGACACGCGTCTCTAGCAGGTGCCGAGGTTTTCGTGAAAGCTCCAACTTTTGTGACCGGGAAATTGGAATTGTATTTTTTTTTTTGTTTCCTTTTAAATGGTTATAAAAGAACAGAGTTTTATTTAGCGAAAGAATCGACAAGCAGGAAAATAGAAACGAGTATCGAGGAGAATGTTAATCACACGCGATCGAGTCGTTAGAGACGGATATCCGCGATAATATTTTATATCGTCGAGTCCTTCGAGGAACATCGTGAGCTCCTCGTAATTCGCTTCGAAATCCCACGAAACGATCACGAAGTCGTTCCTCCGTTTAAACGCGGATATTAAAGTGCCTTCGGCCGCGGTCGTAAATACGCGATGCACGAGTGTGCTTGATCCCTTTTTCCAGTGGTCCGATAGACAGAGAGAAAGAAAAAAGAATAAAGTATTTCTCGTTTAAAAAGAAAAGACCGAAACGCTATTCGTTCGTGCAAGTCAAATACATCTCGTTTGAGGCTCGATGATCGAGGCCGTCGCTCGCCTAAATCGTGCCACGTCATCGCTCCGATCCTCAACGATTTAATGACGTCTATAGGCAAGTGTTATCGTTCTTTTTTAGTTCTCCAGAAAAAAGAGTTTCTCGATCGTTGACCTCGAAAAAGAAACTTTGAGATTTTGTGTAAAAGATAAGAATCTCGAAAGCGATTCGTCTCGTACTTTTCGAGAGAAAGAGAGAGAGAGAGAGAAAGCGGTCTCGGTCCCAAAAGGTATCGCCGAAATGGATCGCCAAGGTGGAAGGTTCCCGTGGAAGTTGCGCTCGACGGTATATACCCCCGAGGTTCTACCTCCTCGGGGCCATATAGGGGCCATTATCCGATCGTGGAATTTGAGCTCTGGCCTTTTCAGCCGCGCGTCAAATTATCCCCGAGCACAATGCGCCCGTTGATTGATATCTTCAGTCGTTGCTGCTGCAACGTGCCCTGCCTGCGCCTTCTTCCTTCTCCTTTTTCTTTCGCCCCCTCTTCTTCTTCTCCTCTTTCTTCTCCCTTCGGCCAGGCTACTCTCCTTTTTTCCTCTTCGCGGGGCAGCACCGTGTTCTCTCTCTCTCTCACAGCGGTCTCGTACAAAGCCGAGGACCGAATATTTTCACTCGCTGGCCCACACAGACCTTCCGCTTGATTTATCCCAAAGCCCCGCACTCTTCTCTCCTTTACTCGCTCCCGAGGCTCGCAAACTCGTTTCTCTACCTTCTGCAAGAGAGAGAGAGAGAGAGAGAGAGAAAAGATGATCCAACCGAGTCGTGGATCACTCCGAAGGATTTTCGACCCCGGGCGTCGGACGTTGAAGAATCGTTAGCGTACTCGCGGTGGCAGATCCACGCGTATATCCACGTTCTTTGCTCCTCGAGGCTAGCCCTTTGAAAAAATTATTCCCAAGTTAGCGATCGGACTTATCGTACGCAGCTGTCGGAAAAAACGTGAGTGTTTGTGCGTGCTCGTCGTCTTCGTGACACGCGAAAGCGACACTTTAATCGTCGGTAATTGCTGATGGTCGTCGAATTAGGTAATTACCCTATGTGCACCAAGAAGAAGAAGTAGGGAAGAGCGTGGTGACTCGGTCGAGTCCGTTTACACCGTTACTCATTAGCTCGCTTTGGCACGAGTTAGCGTAATTAGCGCGAGAGACAGGAAGTTTGTACGGGCAGTGTGGGAACTTGGCTTTTTTTCGACTATCCGATATTTAGGTACTTTTATTTATTAACCACGAATTATACAGGGTGTCCGGTTCCTGGTGTCCAAGCGGAAAACTACGTGTACATATCGGTGACTCAAGTAGAAAAGTCTAATAGCATTTTTCGAAATTTGACTTAGTTAACGAGTTATTAGCTAACAAATATCGGCCAATTACGGCGATTAGAGAAGGAAGGTGGTTCACTCGAACTTGCAGCTAGACAAGAAACAAAACGGTAGGAGAAGCTATCCACGATAAACAACGTTACATGTCGTTGATCCCTGTGATTGGCCTATCTTTGTTAGTTACTAACTATTTAATTGAGCCGCATTTCGCAAAATGGTATTAGACTTTTCGACTCAAATCATTGATCAGCACATGTAGTTTTCCGCTAGGACATCTGGTACCGGACACCTTGTATACGTTCGAATAGTGGGAGAAGACTTTTGCGAAAGTTTTAAAAAAAGGTGAAACGTTTCGTCGCCGAAGAAGAAAGACTCGGTGTTGACGAACCGACGAAGTCTCTCGTCGATTCGTCTCGCTCTTTTTCTACGAACGGAATTTGCTCGGTCACACCCTTCCTCCTTTCGATATATTTTCTCGAGCGTACGAAGAGAGAGAAAGAACAGAGATTTACGCGACTCGGCAATTTCGAACTGAGTACACCGTTCGTGCCCTTTTCCCATCCATCGCATTTCGAACAGTCGAACGGATGCCGAAGAGACGACGAGAGACGCTTGCCGAAGGACTCGAACGACCGGAAGAGAGTTTTCCGCGCCGTCGCTGACTTTCCATCGAGGATTTTCTCCTTGCTTTTTCATCGGTCCTCCGCGTAACGAGGTTAGGCCTCGAGTATTTGCTCGTCGTCGAACCAACGATGGGGCTCCGCCTGCTTCCCTCCATTCTTACCTTCGTTTCTTTTCACTCTCTTTTTTTCTCTATCTCGTTCCTTTCAATTTGACATTTTTATAAAAAATTTCTTCTAGTTTCTACCATTTTTCTAAATTTTATCGAAACTTTTTCACCAGGTACTAAATAACTATTTTTCTAACAAGAAACAAGTTCTACTTCAATCCTTTCACCAAGTCGTAGCTCGTGATTTGACTCTCGGAGTAAACTGTACTTTCGTAGTTCTAAGCATTTTTTCCATCTCCCTATTACTTGCCTAACAGGCTTAGAATGGAATCGACGTTCACTTTGTATGTTAAGTTTAACTTTGTACCTTGGAAGAGTGAGAGAGGGTTGGGGAGAGGAAAGGCAGATAAAGAATACATGCATAAGTAATCGCGTTGGCAGATCGACGCTCGTACGAAACAGAAAGGTAGGAAGAAAAGATATCGTATGATCCACAGGTGTGTCGCAGTCTCCCTATTTTTTTCTCTTCTTCCTTCTACGCGACCCGTAGGTCTGTTCTAGGCACACACACATGTATATTCTACGCGAAAGGGATACGAACGATTCCGTTTCTACTTCAGGTCATGCGTGGCGTATAAATATTGTATATAAATAAGGACGACCCGCGTGTGCTTATTTATGGGAATTTTATGAAAATCTCGAAGGGTCGAGGGAAAAAAAAAAAGGAACGGGGATGCATCGACCTCGAGCGAACGTCGAACCGTGCCCGGTCTATAATTCTTCGTTCGAGTCGCGTTGAAAGCCACCGATTTGAGCCACTATTATGGTTACTTCGATCTCTGCAGGAATTTAACGTCTGATATTCGAATTTTTAAGGATTAAATCCGTGTCGTTAATTTTTTCAATCGATTTATTTAAAAAGGAAGAATCTAATTGTACATTTAAGCAAACGTGAACTTTTAAATGCTGTCTTATCGCTCGACTCCTTTTTTCTTCCCCAAAAAATGAACGTAACTCTCACTAGCGTTGAGATTCGTAAAAAAAAAAGTATATATATATCCAAAGATTCAGCGACCACGAGAGGCGTGGAAGGATTCGTGAGAATTTGTGGTATCGTCGCCTTATGCTAATGAACGTAGGAAAATCCCCTTGGAAGGCCTTTCTCACGGGGTTCCGCGGTCTATGGAATATTAATAGGCACCCGACCCATCGTTCGTTCTCTTCTTCGGGCAGAGAGCCAGTACCAGAGGAATTTTCGGCTGGTAAAAGGGTTGGACGGAAAGAACTCCCGTGCCATCTGCGCGAAACTACGGCTCCCGGGTTCCCGTCAAGATACGAGAGATTCATTAATACGTGCCTGTTACGTTATTCTAATATCGTATCGATTCTTTACTTAAAGATTAGCGTCGTTTTATAATGACAAAAGAATTTCTCGAGTTAAATCTCTCCTAACGTAGAAAAGAAGAGATAGCTTTATCCACGCCCATAACGATATTAGACGAATCAAAGTTACGGTAAAAAATAGCAGCAAAGAGTTAGATTAATTCGAGTGTCATGAGAACCCGTGATTCCAAAAGGATCGATTCGCAGAAAAACGCGGGCATTGTAATGTAAGAAAAAAAAATTAGATGCACCAGGGTAAAAATTTGTCGGACCGGGGTCGACGTACCCCGGGGAGGAATTACACGGAATAATTTGTGGCCAGTGCCTCTTTCTCTCCTCCTAGTCCCTCTCTTTCTCTCTGCGCGTCTTGATGCGATTATAATGAACGCTTGGCTTATACCGGAGCTCGATAACCTAACCTTAAGGACGGTGGACCGGGGATTAAAAATAAAAAGCTCGGTGCAATAATAATAAGAGGAGGCGGAGCACAAGGTGGAATACGTAATGCGTTAAGGACCGCGAGATGCTGCGCTTGGTCGAGGACGAAGCATGAAATTGAGTTTCGCTCGGAAATCGATTTTCGACGAGAGAAAAAGGAAAAAAAAAAAGGCAGGAAAAAATCAAAGAAAAGAGAGAGAGATCTTCTCGCGGCGACGTAATGCTACCGCTTGAAGAGAGATCGAGGGAATAATCATTTTCGATCGGTATATATATAAAAATATTCCCGAGTCATCGGGCGATACGCTACAATTATCTTTTTCTCTCTTTTCTGTTACAGACGCCACACGATGGGAATACTCGCGTCTCTTCGCGTGGTAAGAATACTTACCGATCGTTAAATTCCAAACGACCGTTAGCTACCGTCGAAGGAGATATTAAAGGGAGGATAGTAAGTACTTTTCGATTTACGCCGTTGTCCGTCGATCTCGCAAGGATATTTTCTCTTGGTAGGTAGAGAGATACCTACGTTGAATTCGATCGAAAAAATCAAAGTTTGTAATCGGCAAAAGTCGACGACGAGAAGAAGAAGAAGCAAAAGAAGACGAAGAGCCAGGGCGATGATACGGCCCTGGTCTCTCGGTGGTAGATAGGGTATAATCATGCCGAGTTTCATATCTCGAAGGGGCCACGGGAAGATGGTCCAACATCTGCCGCTGCAGGGAATCTCTGCCCACATGCTGGCCAGCATACGGACGCACACGTACGCGTACAAGCGCAAAAAGTGACGTAGGTACACGGTGGGACGTCATGTAAATTCATTCGAAACACATGGCAGGACCCGAGCAAGCGGCGTTTCTCTTCTCTCTGCAAAAGGCCTTCGGGAGAGAGTCAAGAAAGAAAGAGAGAGAGAAGGAATCTCTCGAAGACGGCAGAAAAACAGACCGTAACTTTGACTTCGACTTTGGTACTCTGCCCATTTCAAACCGACTCACGGATCAGATAAATTCCACTTCTAGTTCTCTTTGGCCCTTTCCTTTTCGACCATGCCGACACGCGATATCGCGATGTTGCCCTAAAGTCATGCGTTAGAAAAAAAAATTTTAAATTAATGCCCCCGCGTTGAGAAGATACGAGAACTTTTTGTTGTGTCACTTGACGCGTGTTGATTCTCTCGTATCAACTTCTCTCTTTCTCTTTTTTAACGTAGTCCAAGCGTTGGAATAGAGCCTAGCACGATATTTCGCCATTGAAACGTTAATGACGCCTGAGGGACGTCGAAAAATGAGGGTCTGTAAGGCGGTGGAGAACGAAGAGAGGGGGTGGATGGGCTCGACCGAGAAAAGAGATACGCTCGCGCGGAATTGCAGAACTGCCTCTAATTAAAGTCATCAAGCTAGTTGAACAATTATCATTAATTATGGACGTCGCTTGGCCGCTCACACGAGCCATCGCTGCTGCCGCGCGCAACCAAGTTCTACGTAGGGAACGTTCGACTTTCCTTGCGTGCTGCGGCTTCGTTTCTATGTTTAAAAAAAAGAGAGACAAGGGGAGGGAGGGAAACAGAAAGAAAAGAAGAACCGCAATGCAAAGTCGTAAAATGCACGAATTCATCGAGCCTAAAATAGCTCGACTCGGCCGTCTCTTTTGCGACCGGAAATGGATTTCCGAATTTTGTTCGGCCTTCAACGTGTTTTCGTTCGTATTATTTCCCATTTCATACTCGAAAATATCGTTGTCTAGAGGAGAGGAAGACGGTGATGCGTTTTTACGAACGACGAGTCTTTTGGCTCCTGTTAAAAAGAGAGAGAGGGAAGGATCCTCGTTCTTTCTTATTTTTCTTTCTACGTGCCCGAAAAAGGGGAGAGAAGAAGATGATAGCTAGCTCGGTTCGGGACGCGATAAAAAACAGTCGGGAAGAAAAAATGCGTTGCCTCGTTCCTAACGGCGTCAATTTCGAAATGCAGACGTAGAAAGAGGAAAGATGAGAGGGAGAGAGAGGATCGTGTGCCACAATAAAGATAACGATTTACGTTCGACTTTATCGCCGGGTAGCCGGGGCCAATGACTCGACGAACGTGGAGAGCTCGTGTCTCGATTCCGTGATTTAAGTTCCGTTGTTGCCGCCGATTCGAGCCAATCGTTTCGCTTTTAGTGATCTGAACGCGTGAAACGGAGTAAGAGAGGGGAAAAAAGAAGAGGTGGGGAAGAAAAATATTCGACGAAGCGATAAATTCGAAACGTTGATCGCGTTGTTTTCGAGTTATAACGTTTACATAGCCGTCTTTTTTCTTTTCTACACAGAGATATCGTACAAAGTTTGAAATTATCCAGTTATTTTCTGTTCTTAAAGAATTCGTTCCCATCGTACGGTGGCTAGTACGCGACCTGCCCTAAAACCAACGTCCCGTATTTAGTCCACCCTTTGGTCTTCCTTCCCATTCTCGTTTCTTCTTTTTTCCCCTCTTCTTTTTTTTTTGCTTAACGAGACAATGACGTTAATAATGGTAATGATCCTGTTAAGAGTTCTTAGGGTTCATTCTTATTAAGAAAAATTTAAGACCGGGACGACTTTACGACTGCGAATACCGGTAGAACGGGCCGTATTTCTTCGCGAAATTTAACGAACCTTCGCGCAATGGGACACCATTAAAAAATTCCGAAGCGTCATGTAGCACGGCGCACGCAATGGCGATAAACGTCGACCGTCAGGAGGGAAAAAGAAAAAGTGAGAGAGAGAGAGCGAAGACCAGGCGGATTATGGAAGGCAGAGTAGAGGATGAGACTGACGAGAGGTTTAACATCACGCGAACTTGTGCAAAAACATTATCGATCGTCGAACGAGGTGAACTCTTCTCTCTCTCTTTCTCGGTGCGTTAAAGTTTGTATCGTAAATGGCGATCGTAAAAGATCAAACGCCACGGAATAAGATTATTTCTTAGATCGTACGGATCGGAATATCGCCGAGGCCATAATGCGATTCCTCGATCATTTCTTATTGCACGATTATCCAAGTTTACGGGGTATATAAATTGTGCTACGCTTGGAAAGAATGTTAAACCTCGTTTTTTTTTTTTCAATGCTGTTTACTTCCGCGTAACCTTGGCCAAAGAGATGATCAATTTCCATTGCAATAATGACGTCCGTAGTTTTTCCATAAAAGATACATATTTCGCTTAAAATGGGAATCATATTCGACGAAACGTTTCTAATTATTCCTTTGGCTTGGACGATTAGACATAGAAAAAAAAAAAGAAACCGTCATCGTAAATTCCTTGCATTCATTTCGCAGAAAGTACTATTTATCCTTTTAATATCAACGAGTACAGCCTTTCCGAGATTCTCTAACGATTTATTCTAAATCGATCGAGATAAAAGGGGCGGAGATTCGTGGAACATTTATAGAAGAAAAATGGTGGAATAACATTCCAGAAATATCGCGAGCGTGAATGAGCGCGGAAGCTAGAGAGACGAATAGTCAGAGAGATCTTCGTTGTGGTTCATCAATTAGCGTGTCGCGCTCGTTATCGTGGAAAATAATTAGCCTGAACGCGAAGAGAGAGAGAGAGAGAGAGAATTGTACGTATTTCCACTCGCGGCTCGTTAGCTCGTCTTCTTTCGAGTAAGTAACGTTCGGCAACGAATGCCGGAGAGACGAAGGATCGAGAGATCGGTAAAGGGAGGAGAGAAGCAGCGTGCGCGAGGGAGCGACAAGACGGCGAGGGGGGACGATAAATACATACGTTTAGGTGAATACCTCTATATAACCGTGCACGGTGAGATGCCACTCGTGAAAGTACGAAACGAGGTATGCACGCGAATCCGGTCATTAAATCGAGGTAATCAAGTAAATTTCTTCTCGGAGTGTCGACGATATTTCTTCTCGGTCGTCTCTGGTATACCTACTTACCTACTCGTTCCATCCTACCGTTGCAAAGACGACATTTTCAAAGGATAGTCTGCGTGGTCTGACGGGTATATATATATAAATAGTTAGGTATATGTATAAAAAAGTTGAGAATAAAAAAAAAGAGACCAAAGTTGGTCGATCCTTTCGATTTTCCCGTCTCTCGTTACTCGTATTAATCGATCGGCATAAGTGTCCACGCGTTACCATCGGATAACAGGATGAATAATACGATGGTGGATCTCGATAGAGAAACTCGAGGATTATTTATTTCCTTTTTTTTCCTGATTTAAACAGGAGAAGAAGGTGGAGTTAACGAACGCGACGAAAAGAGGGAAAATGGTTGAAGTCGTTTGCGCGCTTCAGCGACTCGGTATGGAAGAGAGAGAGAGAGATGCACGCTACATAAGCCGAGCACGCATACGTTTCCATAGAACAAATAACTTGAGATACGTTGCACGCAAAATGCGATGTGAGTTATGGCACGGCAACCGAGCGGCCAATAAATTATCCTTAACGACGTGACGCGGATACGGAAGAAGAGGGCTTCGCGATCTTGGACGATGCTTCTCGATGAGAATAATCTCTCCGATGCTAATTAAATCGTGCGAGAAGGTGTCCCGAAATCATCACCGATATCGTACACTTCGCTACCGTATGCCAAAACTTTTCTAATCTCGATCAGAGTATT
Source organism: Ancistrocerus nigricornis (assembly GCA_916049575.1). NCBI lineage: Eukaryota > Metazoa > Arthropoda > Insecta > Hymenoptera > Vespidae > Ancistrocerus > Ancistrocerus nigricornis. The sequence continues at coordinate 24,120,465 of OU696669.1, read as the reverse complement.
TTCGCTTGGTTTCTCGTTACTTCTGTCGAGTAGGCACGTAGATAGTTAGAATTTCGACGGGTAGACCTCGTTAACGATCCGCTTGAATGAAACCATGCATCGCGAGAGCTACGAACGTGTAAGGGCTGACGGAGAAGAGACTTTATCGTTAGTTTCGACATAGACGATCGGAAATGATCGAATTTTATCGAAAAACCAAGTAGGTTTTCGATAATTATCTTTAAGAAGTTTGAGACGAGATTGATTTCATCCTCCAATTGGCAGCTATCTCCACTTTTGAAGAATTGAGGTTTAAAACGATGTGCATTAACATTAGAACTACCGACGTTAAACCTATATTTATTTTCATCACGTGTAATGATTTGATAAATATAAAAAAAGGAACATTTTATATCCCATTTCTAATGAATAAATAAAATAGACAATAAATTTCTACGAAAATTGTTTTATTATTCGAAAAATGGTGATATTAAAAGCACGTAACCGGTCATTTTGACTGCTTTGGTAGTTCTAGTGTTAACCTTCTAAATACTATACCTAAATGATTCTATTCGAACCAGTCTCAGTCTACCAAAGCATCAAATCTAAGTTTACGAACTTTCCAGACCTAACACAGCATCATACAGAGTAATAATATCCACCACTGTATAAAAACTTTAAAGAAATAAGATTTCCATAGACCATAGTTAAAATTTCTACCCAGGAGATCACCATGTTAAAAATTAACGATTCGTTAACTCTCTTTCCTTTCGAAGCGGAACAACGGAAAATCTCTGGAGCTTGTAAAAAGAACCCGAGAAAAGTTTGGGCCCCGATTCGGGGATGATGGCCCAGGGATGAATTTGCATGCGTCCTTTAGCTCCAGGTGTCCCGGAATTTGCATACGAAAGGGTGGCGCTCGCGGATTCCTCCCCTTTTAGCTCGTAACTCTTTCCATCTCTCTTTCTAGCTCTTCTCACCCAGGGGGTGTGCGTGCGCATCCGTGTATACTCGTTTATGGGTTACCGGCGCAGCGTGTCGCATCGTTAACTCGATGTTAAACTTTCGTTAACGTTGATCCTTAATAATCAGCGATATTATAGACTTCTTCAACATAGATTTTCATAAAATTCACGAAAACGATCGTCTTAACCTCTCTCAGTACACTCTTTTGTTAGTTTTACACGTATTAAGAAACAAGTATTATAAACTATCGTGACTCGAAATACGATCACCAATAATACATCACGATCGATCGATAACGCACGAGTGAAATGTCATTAAAGTTGAGGAAGAAAGAGAAAAATAAAAAAAATGGTAGACATCGGTTCGAGATAGCGCGCGGCCTTTTACGCGGTCTGCGAAATGTCGAAAGGCTGCTTTTCCCTTCTTGATTTATTCGTTGCGAAACGCAAGCGAGAAACGTATTTATCGCGAGCACGAGATTATCTTTCCTATCGTTCGATTTCGAACGCGTTAACGTTATCCGTGCGCGCGCTAATCATTAATATCGTACGGTAGATATACACGAGAATTGCGCAAACGTCGTTGAAACAACAAACAACGTTATTTTTAGTGCGCATGCGCGCGCACGCGTGACCGGTTACCGTGTTGTAGGCACAGGTGAAAATGAGCGATCGGTGGTGGGGGAAAAGAAGCTTCGAAAGCAATTTTACCGATAGTCGAACGTAGTTTAATTTTGGAAAGCATCCTTATCGAAACCGTCTCATCGGGACAACAACGTGTTTTTACATTGAGGTTAGTCTCGATTTTTTTGTCGACCCGAACCCCCTTTTAACTTCTCTCTCTCTCTTCCTTGACGTAGCTAATTATTTAATCTGGCCTGTGTAACCTCCTCGATGTCATTGCGCCTGACGCGTTTGCGCGCGCGGGCGCGCGTCGCGTGATGAAGGCGAGGGCCGCGGCCATCTTGCCTGACGTCATCTCACGCCGAGCACGCAACCGCGAAACGCCGACTTCCTCGTTGCGATAACACCTTATTTTTTATTGCTCCCTCCCCACTTTTCTGCTATCCCTCCGTCCATCCATCTATCCGTCTACCTATCTATTTATCCTCCTTCCTCTCGCATATCTCCGTGTTACATCTCCCTCTATCTTCTCCTTTTTCCAATCCTACTCTTTTCCCCCCTCTACATCGTTTTCTTGTAACAACCCAGACGAGAGAGCACACACGTCGAGCGTGCACATACGCCACGTACGAGAAGGCTACGTTCGCTTTCGGCTGCGACGAAGCGAGACACCCCACCCGCTGTAATATAAAATGGCGGAATTTAATGGACAACCGGCCGGCCGCTATTCGTTGCTCCCTATGAAATTTAAGGTAGGCGGTGGTTCGATTTTATCGACGTCGTTTTACCACCTCCTTCGACCCTTCTTTTTTTTTTTTTTCGGAGTGCGTTTCTTCTCTCCTCGCACGTTTGCACGCCATGAAAATACGAACGAACGATCTTTCGCGAATCGATGCCGCGTTCCTACCGTCATCGTTCGATCGTAAAAGGAAATCTCTCGTTATCTTTCACAGAAGTACGGTCAGTCCTGTCGTAAAGGAGACGTTGTAGGATTAGAGATTTTTTTGTCAAAGTTGTTACGAAATAAAAGTTTGCGAACGACGTGAAATGTATCGGTTGGTCAAAATTCTTCAGGGACGAATTCGATAGCGATTAAATGAGTTAAGAAGATCAGGAGAAAAAGAAAACCTCGTGGTTTACTACGCTCGTTGTCACGCGATACGAGCGAGGAGACATCACTCCGTGTTAAATTCGCGGAAGAACGTAATCACTCGGTGCGTTTTGCGTTATCGACGAAAGTAAAGAGTTCGAAAGTGTATACGAGAAAAAGAGAGAGAAGGGGTTTAAATGACGAAGGAAGGCGCTTTCGCAGATAAGTGTTTACGACTGACATTAAATCAGAGCTCGTTTACAGTCCTAATAAAATGCGACGCGTTCGATGAGTCCCCGATATCGTGCTTCGTTCTCCGAGGCCGTCTCTGGAACCCGTTCGAGACGAGTTCGAAAATATTGAAGGATGAGAGAAGGGCCGAGTACACGCGAGCGGGCAAAGTTAAGGGAGAGAAAGATAAAGAATCGGAACGTCGCTCATTACAATACCGGTTTTTCTGCAAAAATACAACGTTTTATAGCTTCTGGCGCCTTGTGCGCGCGACTCGTCATCGATAGGTTACCTTCGAATACGACTCTCCGTGCGAGAAGAACTCGCTCCGTCGCTGGGACAAAAAGAAACGAGATCGATAGCTGCTTGATCTTATTCTCTCTCTCTTTCTATCTGTAGAAAAGTTCTTTCGTATGGTACAGACCACTCGCGTTGCTTTCATACTTTTATCTCCTTTTTCCCAGGCGCGAGCGGAAGATTTCCTCTGTTCTTCCGACGTCTCCTTGGAATCGTATAAAATTGCTCGAGAGGTATCGGCTTGTATAAGTTTCACGTGGTCGTTGAAGATGGACGGAGAATCGTTCAGGGCTAAGTTTTCCAAGAAGTAGGCGTCTATGGTACAAATTAACAATTTGTATGTCGCGCGAGAGGAGTTATGATTATCGTCGTGTCGTACCCTACAAGCGAGATTACCCGTGGTGACTGTTACTTGTCTACTTTACTGCCTACCGAGGATTCTCTCACTCTCTCTAGCTCGTTCATTCATTCTCTTGCTATAATATGCTAATAGGGGGATGCTAACTTCCCTGTGTAACGACGGATCGTCGGATCGTGTTTACGAGGTGAGCCGACCCCAGGGTTCCCCTTCGTATTCTCGACCATCGCGAGAATGAGAGCGGTAAAAGAGAAACAGAAAAAAAGACCGAGAGAGAGATAAAGTCTCGTGGAAGCGTCCTCTCATAGTTGGTTAGACAAAAAGAGTAAATGAAACGGTGAACGGATTTAACGTTCCATCGAATCCCGTCTCGGAGTACTCGCGAGAGGCGTCGGGTTGTCGGTAATTAAATCGAATCGACGGTCAACAACTTTTTTCCAAACTTTACAGCAAACCAAACGATACTTGTTTTGGGGGGGGGGGAGGCTTTCGTGGTAGCATCGACGATCAACGCGAGAAACAATTCCAATCGAGTCTTTCACTGGATATCATGAGTCTGCATGAAATGGGAATCAAAATTTATTGCGTTCGGGCAACGACCTCGTTGGAATAAAAAAATAATTGAATCAATAGCAGGGAGGAAAATACGAAATTTGTTAAACGGATATAAATTGTGTTCGAGACTATAATGGAACTGGCTATTTGCCGAATCGATTAAATGCGCGTTACAAAAAGTATACGGTTATTATTTAATAATGGGAAAAATTCAGTCTAATTATTATAGAAATTTATTTTAACCCCTTGCCTTATGATTTAATTCGACAATCAATCAAATTAATACTTGAAATTTAGAAAAAATGAATCATAAGCTTGTCTAAACAGAGACGAATGAACACTAAAAAGCAAATAAATATGAAAAATAAATTTGGAAGAATTGAACCATGAGTTTGACTCATGCTTTTTATCCTAGTCTCAGAATTTGTACAACGAGTCTCACACAACATTATAAGGCAAAGAGTTAAACATAAATAAGTTAATCATCAATCGAGCACTTTGGCAATAAATTTGGGCGACATTCTAAAAGTGGAGTGCCTCAAAAGAAATTTATTAAAAAAATTAGCAGTAAACGATACAGTAAATGCTAAATACAGAAACGGATAAAAATTAAAAAAAAAAAACATAGGACGAGAGGAGCGAAAAATCAAAAGCATCGTTTGTTTGCACGCATCGAGACTAAACGGCACGAACAGAACGATCGAGCGAAGCGTCGGTCGCGCGCGTCGGGTGGAAGTTGGACCGCGCGAAAGGGTGTGTGCGAAAGAGCGAGCATACGAGCGTGCGAGCGAGTCAACGAAAGAGGATGGGAGAGGCCGGTTACGGGCGTGGTGCGCGCACGATAAAAATGGCGCTTCGGTTGCCGCGAGGGTGGCCCCTTCCCGCATAAATGCCGTGTGTGCGATGTACCTCCAACAGACCGCCCCGCTTTGCCTGCTCAAAAAAAATGCCCTTCCCTATCTCCACCCCACCCCCGAGGCGTACGAACCCTCGATTAACCCTCGAACTTATTACGGATATAGGCAACGTGCTTCTCGAGATTGTTAGGTACTACATGGAAATTGATTTATATAACGTCACCCTGATTAATAAACCTTGTAATTTTATTTTCAATCCAAATTCTCCATTCCTACCAACTTCTTTTCTAATTCCAATACTTTGGATCGAAAAAAAAAAAAAAATTCTTCTCGTCACGAGTAACCATCCCAGCGACGAGACCGTGCGAGAGGGTGGTAGAACGACGCGCAGTAAAGTTCGATCGATAATTAAATAAACGAGGAAGGTCATCCCGAAGCCCGGTGGTTCGACGGGCTCGATGGTCCGGACTTTATGGGGTTTCGACGTTTTCTCGCGTGCTCGTCTACCGAAACTTTCCCCCTTTTGCTACTCTTTCGTTCTTACACCGTTCTATCCTCCACCTTCTTCTTGTCTGGTTCGGGCCACGAAATCTGATTTAAATTTCGCATGGTCGCACCTCTCTATTTTAAGTCTCTCGCGGGATTACGTTTTTCGTGGAAGGAGATGGCTTAGTACTTAACCCCTCTTTCTAATCCACGAAGCACGTGGATCGGCACGAGAAACACGATCGACATCGATATCCCAACGAAATAACGATACCTTCGGAAAAATACCAGGAATTTTCGATAGAAGGGATACGGTGAAAAAGAGAATGAAGAACGGGGGAAAAAACCGCATGCGACATTTTAATCGACGTGGCATCGTATTTACTCTCTCGAACGTACCACGCGTCGCCCATCTGGGTATTCCGAGGGATGGTGAACGAAAAAAGAAGAGAAAAATCGGGGAAAACACGCTTGGAGAGAGAGAAAGTGGGACAAAACACGCGAAAGAGAGAGAAAACCGCGCGGTGGATGAAAGGGCGCGCAACCTCGGTACAATTCCATTTCCGGACAGAATAAAGCCGGACCGGACGATCGTTCGAAAAGGCGGTCGAGCGATAAACCGATTCGGACGGACGCGTTTCGACGAAAGCTCGCGCACACGTTAACGCTGATTCCGAATCGGAGGCCCGCGAAACTGCCGATCGTTTTACGCGTCCGCTCCATTCGCGTTAAACTCGTCTAAAACTACTAGCCACGAGTAGTACATATATTTGGAGTCACGACGTTCGAAACCTCTCGTTTATCGAAACAATAAGGCACATCCGGCTGTAAAATCGAGTCGCTCTACGAAACTACTATACTTCGGAGCATTGACCATCGTTCTTAACACCGACCGAATCGCCAAGGCCTTCTTCGACTATCGTTTATACAATATTCATGCCGTCGCGCCAAGTGTCTTGCAATAACTTAGTTATCTCACGATGATTGTGACTCAAATATTTGCTCGCGGAATATTAATGCGAGAAAGGAACGCGCGATGCAATATGTAGAGGATCAGTCTCTGCACCAGAAGGTAAAACCTCGAAGAACGAGAGAATAGAGAACGTAGAGATAAAGATCTAGCTAGAGAAACGGTCTCTTCTTAGTTGGGTTGAGAGAATAGAACGAATAGATCGAACATTCTCTCTCTCTCTCTCTCGTGTCACGCTCGTAATTCCGCATCTATAAAAGTTTATAGTCGAGCGCGTGGTATCCAAGTTATAACTACTTTTCGTCGGTTCTCGCGGTATGTTTCGGCCCCCCTCTTCAGAAACTCGTAACTTTCTCTTTCGCGGATTTAGATTTCGTTGGATGATTCACGTTCAGCGATAAAGCTGTGCTGGTAGGCCGATGTCGAGCTTTTACGGATAAAAAATATTTGTTGCCACTGCCCGAAAGAGTTTTCTTCCATTTTGGGAAAAGCTTTGGATCGACCCAATCGGAACCAATCGTTAGGCTTCCTACGCGAGAGGGTGCAGGGTAGAGGGGCTGCACGTGGCTTAATTGATTCGATTTCGAGGGGTTTTCATCCCACTTTCACCGCGTGCATCCTCTACCCCTTCCCCTAGAGCCTCGCTCTGTGCAACGTGGAATTAACGTAGAGGGGTTCCCCGCCCTACTGGAGCTTCTCCCTCTCTCTTTTTCCATGGATGATTTTTCCGAAAGGTCGCCGGGGCTTTCGCAAACACGCGTATACGTGCACGAAGGGAAGGGGGAGAGACGTGTATGCGTGTATGTACCGTCGGAATCGCGATTCCCGATTGCATTGACACGAGAAACATTTGCGTGCACCATTGCTCTTCATATTGCTGATGTTTCTCTCACTTGATCTATCTATCCATCTCACTTTCTCGTGCCTGCCTCGTACGCTACTCGACTTAAATACCGGCTCTCGAACAAATTAACTCTATCCGGATGGTACGAGTTTGATAAGAACACTGTAGAAGTAGAAATTTTGCTACCGGTATACTAATCAAGCGAAACTTGGTAACGGATGTAATCGAAGGAACGAGCCAAGGTGGAAGAGGGATTAGATTTTACGTTCCTCTTTCTTCAGGGAGATTGGGAAAACAAATTTGAGGTATAGGGCCGATCGCCTTAGCTGTGACTCTCCTAAGGGTAATTTTCGATATCCACCTTGTTACCTTGGAATAATATCTCGTTGCAGGAGCTTTAGTATTTTCCCTAAGATTACCCTCGTACCTTCTCGTAGTCTGGTGCCTACATCGGTGTTAGATCCAATACCCACCGGTACTACGAACGAAATCTTATCCATATTTCGTGCCAAGAGAGCAGGGAGATCGAGCATATTCGCGAAGCCGAAAAGAGGAGGATGAGAAGGGGGGGTCCTTCTCTTCCTGCATCATCCTTCCCTTCGAGGAAACAAGTACCTCTAACATCCACGTAGGCGTTTTTACGCTCGGATCCTCGCGTATCCTTCGTCTCTTTCTCAAGAGTGCCAGCCGAGTATTAAAGTTTCGCTTTACGTGCCGTACCAACGAAGGAAACCCTCCCTTCTCTTTCTCATTCAGCATCTTTCTCCACTCGTCCGTTTTTTCTTCCCTTTGGCAGCCCGAGTAATGGCCACGGCTTCCAGCGAGTTTCATAATTTCGTAGGAGATGTGCCAACGCTTGAAAACACCCGCACCTTCTCTTTCTTACTACCTCTCTCTCTCTCTCTCTCCCTTTTATCCATCCCTATCTCGTCTTCTCGACAAGTTTGATTGCCATGGCACCCCGAACTGTCGTCGCGGATGTCAGCGCTCGTTCCACGTCTGCTAACGGTGACGAACGATTCCGCGTGAAAATCGATTTGTTTTCCAAGCATCCTCCCTGTGGCATGCCGAGAGACGTCCAAGAGAAGAAACCGGTCACGGATTCCTCGTTATTCGTTGTTTCGCCAGTAGAACGTCCGATTGTAAACGATAGAGAATCTCGTTCAAAATACGTTAGAACTTCATTTATTTCACCTACGATGATTATGCGGCAGCTTAAGAAGTCTCTCAACTTTGTTCCTTATCTCACTTTCTCTCTTTCTACATATCGTAAAGTACGAGAGTAAACGCAGAAGGATAAGATTTTCACTTCGGACACTTCTGGAGAACGCCGCAAAGTATCTCCGCCATTCACCTTGAAACCGGTCCAACCGTGTTCCTCCTACTTCTTCTTTTCTCGATCCGATCCAATCGAATCTTTGCATCGGATCTCTCTCGTTCACCTCGCAAACGAGTTCCACCACCGGCGCTTCGCGCGGCTTGCCGCGGCAGCGGAATCATTCGCGAATGGCTCTGTTTATTCGTCGAGTCATCTTTGAAATTGCAACGCAGTTATGTTCCTTCGTATGCAAGCTCGGCAAGCCGATCGACCGATCGGAGATCGATACCACAGTGGTAAGAAAATTATTATTACGGGCGACGGGGAACCGTCGCACCATGGATGGAGGAAAGGAGGAGAAGAAGCAGTTTATCTTATCGCGAAAGACGCCTCGACAATATATTTTTTATGCGTCGCGAGCCAGCTCATCGATGACGAGTTTTCGTTCTTAAAGAAGGAATTCCTTAATAAGGAAAACCGGTATTCTTTCGAGCCAAGTTTGAATTATTCATTCGTCTGAAACGAGCGTATTCCTACGCGCTGAGAAATAAATATATCACTTCCTCCGCTCGCTCGCGTCAGGAAACGTTCAAAGTGCGCGCCGTCGTCGAGTAAAATTAGAAAAGGCGAGCTTACCAGCGAGGAAGAAATTTTGACGGACAGAGGAATTTCGTGTCGTCTCGATGAGAGGACGTTAGTAATAAGGAAGAAAAAAAAAAAATGAAGAAAGAGATCGAATCGAGGGTGTCGCGTGGGTATCGTGTGGAAGCGAACGGCTAGCGATCAACCCTTTGCCTTATGATTTCATTCGATATTCGATCAAATTAATATTACAAATGTAGAAAAAATGAATCACAAGCTTCAGAGACTAATGAACACTAAAAATCCAAGAAAAAAAAAAACTTGTCACAATTGAACCATGAGTTTGACTCGTGCTTTTTATCTTCATCTCGGAATTTATTTCACACGATATTATAAGGCAAAGGGTTAAAACGTTTAAAACAAAAGTGGAAGCTCGTTGGTCGATCCTCGAAAGCTACAAATCAGAAGGTGGAGTCGCGGTACGTCTTCTCTCGCGAAGTAAGTCAGAAATGTCCGAACGTACCGCGAGATATCCTTCTTTTCCTTCTTCCAGGCTTCTTGGCACGACGAACCGGCAGAAACGATCATCCTCGGTCCAGCGAATGGCGGTGGGTGAGGAGCGACCGAGAGAGGATGAGAAGGAGAGAAAGAGAGAAGGAAAGAGACATCGCTCGGCAACGATATATAATGCCCCTGGCATGACGAGGCGAGAGCAATTAGATGTCGCCGGATGCAGCTGCAGGCGATTGCGTCATCAGAGTTACTTTGCAACCTTGATCTCCCGGAGGGCTCTCTCTCTTTTTCGTTCTTCTATTTCTTCTTATGCCTTCCCATTCTTTCATACAACAATATTTTCTTCCGAAGTTCACGATCGTTCGATTTCTTATCCGGCATGACGTTTTTCGATCGTTTTGGTTGTTTCTCCTTCGAGAGACACGATCTTTCGACGTCTTGTCTCTCTTGAAATTTGATCTAATTCTCTTTCGTTGAGAAAACAGTAGAAGAAAAAAAAACGATGCTACGAAAGGTTGCCCCTTTTTTGTCGGGGCTCTCCTTACGATCTCCCTCGAGGATCGTGCGAATGGTTAGAACCTTGACTAACGTTAATTATATACTACTCCTGTCGTCGTACCTTCTATCACGCTCCTGTTTTTTCTCACATCCTATTCAGACTGCTCGACTTCTGAAATCATCGTTCCAAAGTTTAGAATTCCAACTTGACGATTTTCTAAATTGGGTTTATACATTCGATGAAAAAAATAGATTTCCTATTAAAGATTCGATTGTTTGGGGACAGAGAAAATCGGGGTTGTGGATCGCATCGCGTGGATGCGGGCGTGCAGGTCTTTTTATTCCAAGAAAAAACTTTCCCACGCGTGAAAAGAATCGTGGAAGAAGGAACGAGGGCCGTTTCACGATGAAAGAAGTGTCTCGTTAAATGATTCTCCTAATTTTTTGTCAGGGTTAGCCATTACTTTTATCGTTTTATTAACGAGGTTAGAGATCGAAGTGACCAACTTCAATGCTGTGGGATGAAAGTTGGAAACAATTGTCAGTAAAGTTATCATTGTCGGAAAAAGTGATTTCTTCGAAGTTTTGCGCGCAAATCGTTGCAAAACGGCTTTATGTAAATAACAATCCAGACGATAATGATATCGTGCACCGTGAGTCACGCTCCTCGTCGCGCGTTGACCGGGCTAATGCGTTTAACTACGAACGAACAGCGATCGATAGTATTAATCGGCCGATAATCGAATCATTCAATTGACTCGACTTTCCTCCTGAACGCGAGATCATCGTCGATTACGCTCTCGTACCTCCTCCAACTCTATTTCTCTGGCCCGTTTTGCCTCTTCGACACCGGCAATTTCCGCGGTTAAATTCTATAAAGCGAAAACGATATAGTTTCCTCGTAAATGATCTATTAAATACTTCGTCAATACAAATTCGTGGTACTCGATAATGTACCAAAACGGTGGGAAACTCTTCGGACGTCATAGTAAGCTTGAGTATCTTACGATAAAACGTGTTTTCAAGATATATAGGAAAAAGATGTTAGAAGTTGGAACGTGACAACTTGCTTCTTTCTTCCTATCAATTTTATTAATTTTATCCTTGCGTACTCGGCAATGAATCAAAATGGTGAGAAACGTGCCGGAAATCACATTACCCTACGGTGTCTTATCGCGTTGCGATAAAACGTGTTTGCAGGATTATTATAGGAAAAAGAAAATGTTAAGATCTTGATTATGTCAACTTGGTTCCTCTTTTCCACGATATTTATTCGTATTAATTTTATTAATTTGATTCTTGGGCCTCTTCCCATGTTTAACTATATCGCTCGTCGTCGTGGTGTCGTATCATTCTTTACCGGCAGAGGCGTCACTGTCGCTGGTAGACTCGGGAAGAAGTAGGGGAAATCACAGGGCTTGTGTGTCTTTGGCGTGCGTGCTTCTATCCCGATGGCTCCGACGACCACACTTCAGTTCTTCGCGGGCCTTCGTACGAGTAGGTTTTAGAAAACGCGCGTCTCTATTCGCCGGTCATCGCGAGTAAAGGATATTCGTTGATGCCGTGAATTTTTTTTTTTTCGAAATTAATCACAAGTGCGGAATAGCTCGATATTGTTCATAGAACCCTGTCCTTGTTTCTTTTTTTCAAAGGAAGCTGCAGTAGTGAGAGTGGTTTTTTTTCTAAATCACGAGGATATCGTTCAACGTGGAGTTGAATCACGATGAGAAAAAAGAAGAAAATCGAAGAGAGAAGAAATATCTACTAATACCAGGGTTCGATGAATATGGTAAAGATCCAGCAGCGAGGTATAGAGTTCCTACGTAGTGTTCAGAAAGTAGGAACTTCATACCGTGCTTTTGGACTTGCCGAAAGATCTACAGAAATATCGCGTCTATCTTCTTTGTCGAGCACTGTTTATCTCAAGAAGAAGAAAAAGAGGGGATGGACGAGCGAGAGAGAGAAATTAACTGGTGGAGAGAAGAGATGATTAATCTCTTTTTCTTTCCCGTTTTCTCTCTATTTCTTGTTCTCTCTCTATATCTAATTCCATATTATCTATCTCTCTTGGAAACAACACGAGACATAAAATTCAAATACAAATGCAACAATTGGAAGACAAATCGAAAGGAGACAACGTGTTAACGAAATAAAACATGAATGGATTTGCAAGAAATTTGGAGTCATCGTTTGGAAGAGTTTCATTCAAGGATACACCGATACTTTGAAAAATAATTTGGTAAGTTGTAACGATTATTCATGCTCGAATTATCCATCTATATTTCCTAATCACAAAAACCTATGCTTCGCATTGATAACGCTCTTTACTCTCTTTCTCTCTTATAGCATGTAAGCAAGACTCGGTGCTGGTAGTTTTATTTAAGTATATAATTCCGAAGAAGCCACGCGAGATTGGAGTATTTTTCCCAAAGTAAAGTTTCCGAGTGTTACGATACAACGATAAGAATCAGAATTGACTCATCGATAATCTCGTTGATCGGTGATCTTAGTAAAACGGTCGACGGAATTTACGCCACGACGGATTTAGAAATTCTTGAACGTATGTGGAAAGACCTAAAAACGTAACAAGCTTGTATTTTCCGTTGGGGCAATCGTCGCCGTAGATAAGATAGTCGCTATCCGGAGGCTACTATTTTTTGTTTCTTCTCCGAACGGCGGCGAGATCGAGCGAGTTACGCGCGATCGTGAGTAAGCTCATTTAATTAACAGTAGAAGAGAAGAAAAATATTTTCATCTTTACCGCCGTGTCCCCCGCCCCCTTTTGTCCTCCCCACTCTCCTTATATCTTCCTCCTTCCATCATCTTTCCTTCGGCAGTCGTGCGGTCGTCGCGAGAACGCTTAGATTTTGCACGTAATTGCATCGACCGCAAAATGGCAGCCAGGAAACGACTATTTTATACGATGACACTCCGACTGCATTATTAGCTCCTACCGCGAGCGTCCCTTTGAATCAGCGGTCTATTCTCGTTGCGAATTCGTCTTGACCAAACGAAGAAAGAGACTTCGGGGATAAAGAGAAATAAGTTAGGTTAATTAATCCTGTCTCGAGGAAAAACGTTTTTCGAGTAACCTCGACCCGATACTCTTTTCTTCCATCTTCCAATTTCACGAATATAGGTAGCTGCTGATTTACTTGAGAAAAGTGGAGTGAGGTTAAAAGCATAGACATGCCGTGTGTCGTTCCAACGAGACAATTCCATCGATTAGTTCCGACACGAGCATCGAGATTCGTTCCTCCTTTTCAAGCTCCTCGTATATCTTTCTCGATATATGTCGAGGAGGGGGACTTTTCGATAATCGACGACAGAAACGACCGACCGATATTGGTCCCGATCGATGTTTGCATGTGGTGACAGGATTATGTTTGAGTCACCGAATCGGTGCCACGGCCATTTGTCACCTCGAGATTAAATAGAGAGCCAACTGCCTTCGAGAATAAGGGGAGTGACACCAGGGTACCCCCGTCCATTACCTTAACCCTCCGAGGACAAGAAGAGAGAAAGAGAGATAAGACCGAGCGTCAAAGAATCTACGGATTAGATGCGCGCGTAACTGCGCTTGACAAGCAGCGAAACTTCGAGTGGCGGGTACAACAAAAGTTTTAATCGTCGAGCTCGCGGAAATTTTTTTAGATTGGAGTAAAATCATTGATCTAGGGCTCGAGTGGATCTCGTTTCTTATCCATATTTTTGGTGTTCGTTTTTAGAATAGAAACGATGAGATAAAAATAACCGGTTGAGATAAGGGAGCTTATCGATCTGGTCGAAGTTTTTCGAATATTCGTGTACTTCGTTCTCTCTCTTTCTTGGGTTTGCTTTTTCTTGCACGTGTATGCCATCGAAAACGATCGATCCGTCTCTTCGAACGCGCCGTTTCTCAGATAACCTGTCGACTCTCGCCCGGCCCTAGTTTATCTTCCAGTCGCGATAAAGGACCGGTTCGGTTCTTCTCCCTCGACTTCTTCTCCCTTCTTTTGCTTCGCGCTGTTTTTTCACGATCTTAGCGTTACGAAAACCTTTAGGTACCCTATTATAACGGTAAGCGAACGATAGAACAAGTTTGAAATTGTTTATTGTAATTCGATAAAAAGTGTATAATTTTATTTAGAAATATTTACATATTCTCTATTTTAGGAATAGTCGCTTCGAGAAACGTTTTCCCGTACGGTCAAAGTCTATTTCTCGTAACGCACGTTGTTCTTTATCGGTAGGAGGTCGGCTAAGATAGGATTTATCTAAATAACATCGTCTTGTGAACCCAAGGAACCCTTCGATGCTATAGAGTTTATGTAAGAACGTTCGGGATTCGAAAAAATATCAAGGATTTCAAGACACGAGAGTCATTTATCTTGTCCATTGGTAAGAGACAAGAAGAGAGAGAAGCTAAGCGATAACGAACGCCGAGTTAGAGATCCGTTTGGTAATTTCGAATTCTTTTTAACCCGGCCTATTACGATCGTTCACTCGCCTTTTACAATAAATAAACAAGCTTCTCTGGAAATAACTTCTACGGGATATCTCGAAAAAGGGGTCAGACGAAGTATTAAATTTAAGAGATGAAGATGTTTCGATCGGCACGCGTCGTATTAAAAGTCTAACCATTTAAAGAGTCGTCCATTGATTCAAATTTGTAGGTCACTCTTTGGCTTCAGCGTGCAGCATCTGTCCGTTCTTACCGTTGTAGGTACGAGCCCTATGACAAAAATCACGCTCGCGAAGGAGGGGTGCATAAATTATGTTCGAACGCCATGTTTGTCTCGTGATGTGCCGATTGGGCGAACGGGGGAGAAGGGAAAGAAAAATCCATCCCTCGAATGGACGTGGCTTTTCGTTCCACTTTACCCCATAGCTCCGCCATTTTCTATAGTCTCCTGAAATTTTCTAACGTCGACAATTTCTTTACGTTTAATTAAAATAGAAAATAATTAATATATTCACAAAAAAATTCTTCTCTCCGAATGGCGTTCTTCCTCCTTCGACGAATATATTTTCCACGATGCAGAATGCACCTGGCGCAAAACGAAAATTGCATCGCATTGTGCCTCACGGCCGCAAGTTTGGTCATTGAACTGTACTAGACATGTGGCACGAGTTTCAGTACATACGGTGCACAGAAATTGCGGTACGCGCGAGTCGCACGTGGAATGTAAAGTGTACCCACGGAAAACCGTACGTTCATTGTACTCGATAGCGAAGTTCACCGCGACGCACGCTTCTACTTCGGTTATTCTTACAGTTTCGAGTTTGACTTTGGTAACACGTATGCGTGTATGCATCTGTACTATACACATGGCTAAAAGTCTGTCTCCGCAAATCGAAGGAACAACGACGATACGAACGCTTATATTTCTCTAACAAATCCAAACCATAAGTACATACGTTCCATAAATGTATGAGCCATCGAGACATACGTGGGAAGTTGGACTAGTCGAACGGTCGAGGCACGCATACGACGACGAAACGGTCAGAATCCTTGAAGCAATTTGCGAAGAAAAGGAGGAACGATTTTTCTGACGACCGAGGCAGACCTCGACTTTTACGATTCATTCTGAAAACGTGTAGAGCACGAAGTCGGTTCTATTTCACGGTGGTCCGTGGCAACGTTCATGCCGGTTTCGCTCGTGCGCTCACAGAGTAGAGAAGAAGCCGCTATGGGGCAACATAGGGGGAATGTAAAAACGAAAAGAAAGAGAGAGGGAAAAGATTCTCTCTATACCTTCTCTCTAAACCTATAGCATCGAAGCCCCTCTCTAACTGCAACCGATTTCTTTTCCTTGGAGTATTCATAAATCTACGTTATTTTTATCGACGTACGTCTCTCGTGACGTAAGAATACAATGCTAGAAAGTTGGACGAAGAGGAAAAAAAATAGTGTTTTCATTCCGTTGTAACGCAAGAAAGACTAGATTGTTGTACGTGTCGCTTCTCACGTGGTACAACCAGCTCTCATGAACATAAATCGATCGTAAATCACAGCTCGGAGCGATCGTGCTTTTCCGCCGAAGCGTATTTCCGCCGTGCGTACGACCACCGTCACATCGATAATAATGCATTAAACTTTTATCGCGTGTTACGAGTGACGGTTCTTAGGTTGGAACAAGGAAAATTATTGCATGGTAAACGATTTATCACGCAATGACAATGAAAGTCTCTTTTGGAAAGTCTCCAACTTCTCGAACCGTTGCTTCTCTATTTTTTTCCGTCCTATCGTAATCAACGAGCTGGCATTTATCGTTTAGACTCCCGAGGGACGTCAACGAGCGTGAGGTACGTCTTCTCGGACGTTTTATACAGGGTGTCTGGTTCCAGGTAGTCAAGCTGAGGACAACATGTATTCATTAATGACTTGAATCGAAATGTCTAATACCATTTTTCGAAATTAGACTTAGTTAACGAATTATTAGTTAACAAAGATCAGTCAATTACGGCGGTTAGCAAAGGAAGGCGGTTCACTAGAGCTCCCAGCTAGGCAAGAGATGAAGCAGTAGGAGGAGCAATCCACAATAAACCGTGATTGGACGATCTTTTGTTAGTTTATAACTATTTAACTGAGCCGAATTTCGGAAAATATTATTAAACTTTTCGACTCAATTCATTGATGTGTACATGTAGTTTTCCGCTTGACCACCTGTAACCGGACACCCTGTATATTTATGGTTATTTCGAATTACGTCTCGGTACTGCGTTTTTTTTCCGATCTTCCTTACAACGGTAAACCTATCATCGCTGACGGTCTCCAACCGTGGCTACGCTTCCCGCTGCGATTCGAGCATGAAACTAAAAACGAGTCCCCAAGCCAGAAAATCATCGAGTCTGAGAAGTCCATTAATTTCAACGAAAACAAGGACGTCGTCTCCGATTGCTTTTTCAGAAACGTTTCGTGCGGTTGTCGACGGTAGACAACATCGTCCGTGTGTCTCTCTTTCCTTTTCTCCTCGACCCTCTCAAGGTAAGCAGCCACCCGCGATTACGCGATCGGCCGCGATGCAGGTGCAGGTAGCCGTGCTTCGAGAAGGCCCTCGAAGATCGAGAGGATCGAAAGCAAGCGGAACAGGCAGCGTCCCCTCGATCCAGCGATCCGTGAAGCCTCCGGACGCGAGAGGCGTTGTAAATCTCTGTCATGCTCCATAAATCCCACCCCCGATATCGTTCTTGCCTTCGTTCCTAACTTTAAACACGCGCGCGTATATACCGATCCGCGTTCCTCTTTCGACGTTACCACCACTTAAGCGGCACTTTTAAAAGGAAGAAAAAGAAAGGAGAAGAAAAAAAAAGTGAAAGAAAGAGGTGGAGAAGGAAACATCGCGCGGGACGATAAGAGGGACCGCACGAACGGACACGGTGTTGGGATTTTCGATCCTTCGAGACACGCTCCATAAATCCGTTTTACTCTTACGAGGACGAGCTCCTACGTTCCTCGTCGTCCTCTTCTCGTAACCTACACGATCGATTCAAGAAAGATCCCGCTGGATCTCTTATCTCGCTCGTTTCGCCTCGGGATTAAGACGTTTTAAGTACGATACGAAGGTAGGAAAATGTTACGCGTTACCGGACTTCTCTCCTTTCTCTTCTCGTCCTCTTTGGTATCCCTACCCGTGGGAGATTTTCTCTACAGATAGATGACTCTATCGACGAGGATTCGTCGATATCGCCGAGGAAGATTTCTCTTATTTATAGTTTGATAGAAGTTATCGAAAAATTTGATAAAAGTAGATAAAGTTTACGCGGTCGTTATTTTTCTTCTTCACTGGTTGATTAACGGAGACGATGATTATTTTATGTACGCGTTATGAGTGGACCAGTGCAGAGAGAGAAGGAACGTAGGGGAAGGATTTGAGAATTATGAAGGAACAGGATAAGCCGATACAACTTGCGGCAAGTTGGATATCCGGTCTACCGCGAGAAACCGTTCCTTCCTGCGGTTTAAGGCGTCCGTTCATTCGTGAATCCTTGGAACTCCCGCGGGAACGAGAAGAGAGATCCGGCTTTTCATCCGTGCTCGTAAAGAATCACTCGCAACAAGGAACAATTAATATTTAGAATCTAGAAAAATGTTTAGATATTTTTATCTCTCGAAAATATGGATTGAAATATTTCTGAAAATTCATCATTTACATAAATAGAAATTTTTAAACCGCGAGACTTTATTTATATTCCTTGAAATTGTATCATTGATAAATGAATTTGTAGAAAAGAAAAAAATAGTTACCGCATGCATAATGGAAGTCGAAAGGATTACGAGGCTCTTTTTACCATAGTACCATTTCGATAAATTCATTTGTGAAAAAACTCATATATGGCTAATTGGAAATTTAAAAATCCCAAGACTTTTCTTTTTCTCTCTTTCCCTGGAACGTCCGCCGTTCTAATAAATTCAATTTAAAAAAAAAAAAAAAATTCATTACGAGTCGCATCGCGAATAGAATTTCTCGAGCTTCTTTCCATTTTTCTTCACAATTCGATTCGCCCTTTAGCCATTCGAAATGTTACTCAAGGTTTATTGCCGATTACCACACCGGATGCGTAACCACGATGAAATGATTTACGAGTGGAATTAATTAGTTGTCGCGGTGACTCGTATAACAGAAAAATATGGCATCGAGATTAACGCTCTTGGTACGACGCAAAAAGAAACGCAAAGTATCGATACGAGTGTGTGCATTCGGCGAAGAAAAGGAGGCACTTAATTGGCTACGTTCGATTCCGAGAGGAGTTGAGTTACGGTGCGCGATTAATTAGGAAATTATACCATTCCTTTCGAGCGGCGACCGGTAACACCGATTCTTCCACGTAGGTACGTTCGACCTCGTCGGTGTATATAATTCAAATTAATTCACGTAGCCCTCGGGGCCCTAAGATTTTCAGAATCGAATTTGTAAAGTTACACGGATCGTTCGATCGCGGAAGAACTTAATGGCAACACGACGTTTCATCTTCCATTCTGCATTACTCGAGGCCCCTGGCTTCTCTCGTTTCCAATCGTCATTAGTCGAAAGTCACGAGTAAGCGATCGAACAAATTTGAGAACACAGAGACTTCCTTCTATCGATTATTACCGACCAGAAAAAAAACCTTACTAATGAAGATAAAACGATATTACCAATAACGATATGTACCTACGCTCGAGCTTGCCGGTTTCTACCGATTAAAATTGACAATTACGGTTAACTATGGCAGTACGACACCTGCGCGAATCTACATACCGGATCGACGAGTACCATGCTATAAATTGTTGTTATATGGTATATATTACGCCTACTCTCGCCTCGCTTTTAACTCGTTCGTTTGACACACGCGTGTACTATTTTATTCCACCTCTCTCGTATACATGTATACCTATTTCATATCGATTAGACATGGATCGTACTAGATGGGACGCTACGATACTAATAAATCAGCAAGGTCGAGCCACGATCTATACCGATACTAATTCCACATTTATTAAACTCCTTTCCATTCTCGCGAGCTATCCAACTTAAGATATTCTCAAGATAGAATTGTTAACCCCTTGCCTTATAATATCGTGTGAGACTCGTGGTACAGATGTTACGACAAATATGTAAAGCACGAGTTGTACGTGGCTCAATTTTAATGAATTTGTTTTTTTATTTTTTGTAATTGTTTAGTGTTCTTTAGTCTTTCTTTGGCTAAGTTTGCGAACTGTATTGTTTGTAACTGCATCCGTTTTTTTCTCAATTTCTAATACTAGTTTTATTGTGTGTCAAATTAAATCATAAGGCAAGGGGTTAAAGAAACGTGAACCGTCGTAGTCGTTAAACTCTCGTGGCTTCTGTCGTACTTGGACGGATGTACGACTAGAATAAGGAGAGTCGGATAAATTGAGAAAACGTTCGCGTCAACGATCGAGCCTGTATGACGAGAACGTATCGAGAGGCGGGCATTTCCTAACCGCGAGCGATAAAAATACAATGTTTCGTCCGGTGCATACGTACATACACATATGTCCATGGGAGGACCGGTCATCGACCGCATTTACCAATGCGGAAAATCCGGTGACGCGAGCATGCCGCGTTTTCGTTTAGAAGGTGTAACGAGTTCAATGTCCTAACTCTTCTCTCTCTCTCTTTCGACATAGTGCCACCTGTAGGGAGGTCATGCGTTTATGCGTCGAGGAGCATGTCGCGGAACCATGTGCTCTTGAAAATTGACGGTACTTTCGCGAGAGCGGTAATTAGGCACCGAGTAGTATACGTAACTCGCGAGGACAGGGCTGGAGGGGGCGTGGGATGGACGAGAGAGACCGAGTACCCGCTCATCGAAATCAACCCGCCTGAAAACGAGCGACATACGGTCGGGCCTCTCGGAGTCATTGACATCGGAAATCCTCATGACAAGTTCGCGAGCGATACCCGCGATTTTCAACGTTAAACTCCTCGACCGATGCTCGGGTTCGTTGCTCTTTTATTTTTCACGTGGAAATCTGTCATTTTGTTTAGTTTTCTGTACGATGAAAGCTTGGTGGCTCGATATCGTGAAAAATTACGGTCGTGTTGAGTTACCGGGTATCGTACGAGTGTTTTAAAAGATCGTGGAAACAATGTCGTAATAAACGGTTGACGTGTAGAACTAAAGATCCGATAACAAACTTTTGAACTATAGGTCAAAAGCTTTGAACTATGGAGCAAACTTAGAGCTTTCCTTAGACTATCGAGCTTGCAGAGGGAAACGATAACCCGGAGGTTACTTATGTCATTTCTTTGAGATCATCTTTTATGGATATTACCGTGTTGACATAATCTCTCGATTAAGAACATTGTCACCGAGTCGTGAGAATTTAATCCTCACCGGTAATAATACTTCTTTCGATCGTGGTAAAATGCTTTAAGATGGGAACGAGGAGATAGCATAGAAAAGTTGTATAAAATAGAAGAAATATACTAATCCCGTGTCATTGTTATAAACAAATTCACGAGTCGTTACTCCATCAATTTTGTCATCAATTAAAACCGATATCCTTCCCAGGAACGCGACAACGCGTTAGATCGGTTCAGAGTCTTTGCGAGTGAAGAAATCGCACGCGTTTCCCGTAATGCAGACAATAAGTAATTACCTACCGCTAACGCTCGTGTCCGATAATCTCATTCATTACGAAACGTTAGACTCGTCCGTGCAACACCTGCTATCGATAATGACCGACTCTTAAACTTAACTATCCGTAATCAACGAAGAATTCCCATTACAACGAGTCGCTGCAACTGAGATTCCAACGATTTATCCCGCAATCAAGACTCTTTTATCGGCTAGTCATCGGTCTTTGGATCGACAAACAGAACGATCTTCCTCTATTCCTATCCATGACGTCGTTCGAAAGTCATTACCGATCGTTTAACAAAACGTCATTCGCGAGGACGTCTAGCTCGCTTGCTCGTTTTACTGGCCGTTCTCCGTAAAACCACAAAATTCCTATGGCTTAGTAGGTACGGCTCGGTACCATTTAATCGAATTGTAAATGATCCGATGATTGCAACGTGGTGGTAGGTAGGTAGGTTGAGAGATGTGGACGTGTGGGTCGGTAGAAGAAGACGGACGCGATCGTTTTCTCGCTTCGATAGCTATACCCAGTCTCCTATCGCTTAGCGAGTCGAACCATCTGCGAGCATAAATCTGTAGTAGCCTATCGTCAATCTAATAGTGTCACAACTTTGCGGTGTTAACGCACAACTTCTATCCGTAATAACGACTTCTATACATTGGCTCGAGATGCATTTAGAATGCGTAAACATCGCGAAAACTATGCGATAAATGGTGCTTGGAGAAGAATGGAAGAACGGTACGCGTGCTCGATGTAGCAGTTTTGGGTCTTCCTTTTTTATTTTTCGTTCAGCCGAAATTCGCGAAAAGGTGTACACGCTCACGTGACAGGAAAAAAGCCGTTGCATTCGGAGAGACACGTAATGCGGTGCAACGTAAATGTTACTTGACATGTGCAAATCCCTCTTCGATTGCTCGAAAATATTCGGCGCGTGTCAGACGAGGAAGTGGGAAAAAAGAATCGAGCGTGACGTACCTACTACCCGTTGACGTTTTCGTTTCGGTCTTGCGCGAAAAAAAGCGCGAGCATGCCAACCGCGCCGTATGTGCTCGTAGTCCCTCCTTTCGATCATTGCCTACCCTTCTGTTCGAAAATTGTTGACTCGCGAACAGGTCGTGCACCTCCTTCTCCTCCTGCAATTTTTGTAGCAAAGAGAGAGAAAATAATACTGCCGAAAAAACAAGCAGCAAAACGAGCCTCCGCCGTGACCTCCGCGGTAAAGGGTCGTTCACCCTTTTCTTCGATACTTCGGCCCGTTCGTTACCCTTCGTGAACTTCGTTGAAGGTTTTGACACGTGGACGAAGTTTCCAAGAAACGAGACCGAATGGTAAAATTCGTTAGACTTTCGAGCGATAAACTTTCTTGGATTATTCTTTTTTTTTCAATTTAGATCCTTTTTTTCAATAAGTCAAGGTCGAGATCTCAAGTCCTAACGAGCATTCGATCCGATTAAGGATGAAGAGCGCGCACCCCTAAAATCGACCCCGCCCGCTCCCACTCGACCACCCCCTCGGGAGCTTGCGCGTGACCGTTTAACGATCCGCGGCCATCTTGGACGCATGGCGTCGTTCGGCGCCGGCGCCGACGTCGCTCCTAGTGCCTGCGGCTTATCCGGAAACTGCGAAGGAGAGGCTCGTTCTTATCACCGACGACAGATGGCGATGTTGGTTCTTATCCGGTTTAGAAAGCCCGAAGATCCTCCTCGCGTGCCTCGTTCTCGTCGATTACACCTCGGGCAAACTTCCATTACGATGGTATCACCATGGTGGGGATGGTTTTCTCAAAAAAATTGTCAACGTTTCTTTCCTCCCTTTTTTTCATCTTCGTCGTAGACTCGTTAAATTCGTTGGAACCTAAACTATTCCGAGCTTAAACTCTAGGGCTAAACTTTGTAGACGACTGCTAGACTTTCGGGATGAATGCTTAGCGAGTGCGTTGAAAGGGGGAAATAAATTCCACGTGCGAGAGAGATAGAGCATTAGGTTCTTGCCAGGCCCGAGAGATTATTAAGGAGATCGTGGTGGTGCGATCTTAACGGCGCTCGGTAAAGCGGTAATTTCGACGGTTCATTATCGTCGTTCGAGGCGGGTGGCGCGAAGGGAAAGATAGTGCTGGGGCGTACGAGTTTCCTGCTTGCGTTTATCGACCTAATTGTCTGTGGGCTTTAATCGTGCCGCGAGGAGAAGACCGAGGTGGAGCCAAAGTTCGGCTCGGGGAGTTTCGTGAGAGGCTGCAATTACGGAGGCAGTGACCTGCCTCAAGGAGAGAATTCGATGGCCTCGATGGACCAAACCTTTGTCGTACGAGGAAATCCTGTGGTTGTGACTCGAGTCTTGGCTGCTACCATGAGAAGGCAAAGGAGTAAAGAATGAGAGAAAAACGTCGCGGTGAACGGGAGGGAGACATTGGGTTACTTCCGGTTCGCCTATTCGCGGCACCATCCGGCACGAGGTGCATTCTCACGCTCATCTGCATAGCCGGGTACACATCAATATTCAGGCAGGCCGGAAAACGGGGTCCGCTTTGCATACTGGATGGACCCCCCGCTCTCGTGTCGTTCCTCCTTCGACGGGGATCACAGTGGGACATCGCGAGCCAGATCCTGAGAAAAGAATCCTCCCTGTTGAACTCCTGCGAATCGAGCTCGCGGCCAAAATTTTCTCCTAAAGAAATTATTCTGATTCGTTGGGTATACACCTCTGCCGATCTTCCAAAAGTATTACATCGGTAGGGCGAAAATCTGATGCGTACGGACCTGGTCGTACCAACGCGTAGAAGACCGACTCGTGTAATTTAAATAATTCAGAAATGACCCTGACCCCGCTTAGGCCACGAGGTGACCCGAAGCTGGCGATTATAATCACAATGCACCGCCGAGTTCTCAGGGTAAGACAGGTAGCGCGTCGAGCCTGAATACGTTAGATCGGAAGCGTCGAACGTGTATAGATTTCGCCCGAGTCCCTCTCTTCTTTCATCACCGTTTGCCTACTTTTTTTTTCTTCTCACGCAATACGCGTCCACTTATACATTAGACGCGACATCAAGATCGTTGCTTGAGAATCTTGACAAATAGAGGACGGCTTTTGTTCGTTTTTTTTTTTAGAAACCATGACGTAGGCTTGATCAAAATTGTAATTAAAATCACGATTGACGAGGAAAAACGAGGTGAACCTTGTTTTTCCAAGTTCGTCGACCGCGGCTCCAAATTCCATCGAATGGTGAATTTCGTGCCGTATTATGAATCTTGATGCACGAGTAGGCTCTTATCGATGCGAATTCATGCAAACGATATGGGCATTGCTTAACTAATAATTCGAACGTCCACCCGAGGCGCTTACGATCGTTCGAAAAATGCGAGAGCGC
This sequence comes from Ancistrocerus nigricornis, assembly GCA_916049575.1. NCBI lineage: Eukaryota > Metazoa > Arthropoda > Insecta > Hymenoptera > Vespidae > Ancistrocerus > Ancistrocerus nigricornis. The sequence continues at coordinate 24,095,860 of OU696669.1, read as the reverse complement.
GCGGAAGGGGTTGGAGGGTGGGATGCAGATGAGCCGACGTAGTCGACCCCCGAAGCGGATGTTGGCAGTCTGCAGCTACGTAGACAATGGTCCCGTGCCATTATGTCCGTCGAATCCTAAAACCCCATAGAGTCGTCCTTCTCTGTCTATTATCCGACTGGTGGCAGGCCACATTGTGTATCCGGCCTGTCACGAGACCTCGGCCATTGTCAGGCCACGTAATTATTCGCAAATCCTCCGCTCGTTGCTGCTTCGCTCTCCTCCTCCTCATTCTCTTCTTCTTTCTCTTTAGTGAGAGTCCTAAGCTATTAGCGACCCTTGCGTAACCCTCCCACGGCATACGTTTCGATCATCGCATCGATCGATGGATCGAGGACCAGAAGTTGCTGTTTCGTCGATACCCGTGACCAATACGTGAATTATAGATTCAAATTCGAGTAAAACGTAATTATTACAGTGCAAGTAAGTGTTTCGGTAATTTTTTTAACCCTCTATACTCTGCGTCGAGTCTGACTCGACAAGACCAATTTTGAAGATAATACGTTGTCGAGTGGTCGTCGACTCTCAATTTTTTTTATATTCACAGATTTTACACCAATTCACCTACCAACAGCTCGAACAATTTTTTTTTGCAATATTAGTAATGATGTATCACTTGAAATGAAATGGTATGATGTTGGAAATATGGTGCCTCAGAGGGGACACTGGAGTGCAAAGGGTTAATATAATAGAATTCGTTATATTACAGGAAGCTTGATGGTTTTAAACAAACAAGTCGCATGCGATAAGCACGTTGAATATAATGAAGGAAGAATAAAAGTTCGTTGTCGGTTAGGCGAAAAGAAAGAAAGAAAAACAACGAAAGATGACACACGTTCGGTCATAATTCAAAGTGTCTTTTAAAACAAGCACCGATGAGGAAAATTTAGCAAAAAGATAGCTCGACACTCGTCGTTATCTCTCTACCAAGTTGAAAAAATACAAACTTGATAAAGTACCGTCCGATCGAGCAACGTGGATTACTCAAGAAATCTTTACGAGCGTACGATTGCGAAAGCGGATAAAGCCTAGAGCTGATATAAACCGTACGAAGCTGCTTCTGCGGGAAACAAAAGTTTCAACAAGGATGACTCTTTCAATGACTCACCGAAGGATCGTTCAATTCCGGCCGTTGAAACGAGTAGAGTGGTGCGAGCTTCTCGTAGAGGTTCGCGCGATCGTAGAGATTCTTGAAGGGATTTTTCGTACTGAAGAAATCGAGATCGATGTCGAGAATATACGGTGTGTCTTTTTCTGGCAAGTATTGTCTCAATGCCGAGCCGATGGCCACCAAATCATCTTTCTGAAAACATACAAAGTATAGTGGATATTTAGTTGCGACGATGATGAAAGTTCAGAACACGTGAATAATTAAAAATAAATATTTAACATTGCAAAGATTTTAGAGTATTAACAAACCATAAATAATTTAAAAATATCTGGCTCTTGTATATTGTTCAATAAAATGTCTGCTCCGTAATATGATGAGGTTGTAATACTGGGTGTACAGTTGATAAACTAAACAGATGTGAGATACTCGCAACGATCAATATTGCCAGCAAACACTAATGGATTTGCATTTTCGAATGCAATATGATTGGATGCTGCCCAGTTAGAATATTACATTTCACGTTAAATTGTCACATCTACCTCTACCAAGCAAATACTTCAAAATTATCGTTCGAGATCGCGTTGGTTTAAACCACCCAGTACATGAATACTTCCTAGACAGGATTAGGAACCGGTTTATTCGAGGATCGGTCCTTTTCCAATGTCACAGTTCCGTTCGGAATAACTTTCATAGAACTGCATTAGTAATTTACATAAAATTGCATTTCGCGTAGTCACGAGGCCGAAAGAACTCTTCGAGGTGGGTAGAAAAAAAATTGATGCCACTCCCCATATCCTCAAACTCCTCGCCTACGAGCATAGAAATGCCTACAAAACTACTTAAGACGATTAGAAACGCGTCTTTCACGAATAAAATCCCACGATGCACCAAACGCATACACGAGTTTCGATCTTACTCGGATTTCATTCGTCGATGGGATATGGTGTGAAAAAAAAAAGTGAAACAACAAAAACGTGAAAACAGAGACGAAAGAGGGAAGGAGGTAAAAATGGGAGAAAATAGAAAAGAGAGAGGTGAAAAAAAAAAAGGAACGACAAACGCGCCACTCAACGGGCATCCCTTCGCCACCCTTTCAACCCAATTTACGAACTGGGTTGTAAACGCGCGCGCGATGTCGACGCGTGCGACGAAGAGAACGCGTTGTGCTCGGTCTGGAACGCGGCTGCCGAGGCTCGCGCGTATATGTAAGCTGGACTTTTTGGTACGAGCAAAAAACAATGACTGCACTCGAATTAATCCTGTTAGAATTGATACTCTCGGTACGGGGAACTGGATCGCAATTTGCATGCGTTCACAACAATGAAATACACAAGGGCGAGAATCGTAGAGCCTGTAGTGGAGAAGAGGAGGGGAAGTGGTTCGGGACGATGGCGCGAAGGGGTCGGGGAGGGATGAAAAAGCCAACGATCATCGCGGACAGGGGCTCTCAGTGACGTTTTTTTCATCTCTTATCGAATTCGTTTCATGAAATAAATCACATATTTCTTTTAAATATTTATCTTAAGGTTGTTGTGTCGTTACATCAAAAAATGTTTAATAAAGAAAATAGAAACCGACTTCGAAAATAGTACAGATGAAAAGCAATAAACGAGATTAATGTAATTTAGAAAAAGCGCTAACTTTTTTTGATTATATACCATATAGATAATGTTGAATGTATAGATACATTATGGAAGGATATAGTAATAACTGAGTTATGCAGTCAATTTTAGTTAAACATTATATAGATTCTTCATCTTTGTCAAACTCAAAATATCGCAACTTTTTCGGAGGCGGCACAAAATATTCCTAAACGCTTATTTGCACGAACAAAGTAGTGAATGCCCTAGCCCTTTTTTATTAAATAATGCGAACAACGAAATATTTATTTAAAAAAAATGCTTGCAAAATTTCAGTTCATTTAGGAGAATAGTTTGTGAATTATTCATGAATGAATTAACTGCCACAAAAGTTTGGCAAAAGACAACCATCGGAATCATACCAAAACATATGATGCTCTTTGCTCTTAGTTTTTGGGAATGACGATACCGACACAACATCTTTAACACATTCGCGATCGGCAAATTTGTTGTTTTTCTAATACTGATAATTTTCGCGAGTTTCAAAAGTCTGTAGCTGAATACCGGAAAGATTTTTAGGGGTCCTTTTATATCAGCTGCACCAAACATTTTAATATTTTAAAAATATTAATTCAGACTTTTGCTTGATTACTGCCGAATAAATAGAAACAAATAATTCTTCAGATATATGTATCGGTTAAATATTTTTTTTTTTTAAAGACGGTCTTACGCCAATGGCGTTCATTTGCATTTGCCTAACCTCAGTCATGTCCCCTTTTTCTATCGTAACCGAGGGAAAAAGACGACGGGAGCGGAGCGTAGAGAAAGAGGATAAGGAGGAAGAGGGGGAGGACGTAGGGGAGCGAGGACGAAAAAAGAGGTGCGTCAATTTTTTTTTCCTTAATTTTTTTTTCTTTCCTTTGCCGCGACGACAATGTCCTCCCCGTCCCTTCGCCACAGCGAAGCAAAGCTCTTTCTGACCAAAACCCGTTTCCCGTTTATGCGAACGAGGCTCACCAGAGTGGCGGTGGTAGTAGTAGTAGGGTGATCCTGACTGGATGCGTGGAAGGATAAAAGGCGTTCGCGAGATTCCCGCTTCGAACTCTTACCAGGAGAGTCCTTATTTCGCTTTAGAGTGAAGAATTTAGGAATCGGGACGAGTCAATGGCGTTTCTTGGTACCGTTTCTTTTCAACCACTCTCTCTCTGCCTGTCTTTCATTGTTCGCACTTGAAGTTTTTCAAAAGAAAGAGAACGTCGAGAGTTCATATTTGTCTCATATATAACTTGGATGTCGTTGCTAAATAAATTAATAAAACGAAATGTTTTCATCGGACCAATACAATTTCCTTGACTCTAACGAAGAACCATAAAATTTGTTCTCCGTAATAGGAATCGATCAGTACGAGTTAGTCACCAAAATGCGTTGAGCCTTTCCGAGATAAAACCATCGCTCTGAGATGAAAGAGGCCAGTAATTGTGTGCACGAAGGTGGAAACGAAAAGACGAATTTCTTTTGAATGGGACCCTCTATGCTCGATTCGAATTTATCAGCGGCTTTACAGCCTTAGGACCGGTTGCCTTTCGAGTCGCGATTAAACGGTGGACCGAGAGAGAGAGCTTAAATGGCGACCGTTTCTGGAATACGATATTTCGCTAGATTCTACAACGTTTTGAGCTATGTTTCTCGAAAAGTTGTGTCTCGAAATTATTCGTAATTCGAAACGATGGCTCGTCAAAAGTATCTGAAATAGGACTACTTAGATACTTAATGACCGTTTAGCTGGTAAAATGACTAAGGAAGGAATAGACAAAGGAAAATATCGGAACGACGATTGCCTTGGACGTGCCACGTGGCTTATAAATCGCGCAACTCTTATCGCCAAAGTGCGAAGCTACTACGACGCGTCGTCTCTTGCGCTTAAATACGCGGCAAATACATTTTAATGACTCATATGAAAATTGAGCAATCGTCCGTCTTTCCAAGGTATGTCGTAAATTGTGGCAAGGCAGAAACAAAGAAAAAGTCTCGAGGAGAGTCGTGTCGCCTACGGCGCTCTTTTAATCGCGCGATATAGGAGGCCGAACGATTATCCTAGGAATTTTAATGCGTCAAGCGACTGGATTTCGCGGTAAGCTTCTCCTTCCTTCGTTCGCGTCAGCTTCTATTCGAATCGATCTCGCGAACTTTGCCTTATTTAGAGGAGGAATATTAGATATTGTCAGAAAGAATAATATAAACGAGGTGGTCATTTTCTAGAAAATTTTTATTAAAAATCGTCAAGAAATTTACTTGTACATTTTTCGCAATATTGTATGTGTTATCGAACATCGCCATATGCAAATGAACTGAATCGTTTTGACCCACAGCGCTACGATGTCAACGGTTATCATATTTTCAGGAATAATTACTCATCATTGTCTACGATGAAGAATATCGCAAAATTAATTCTTAGAATTGAAATTTACAAAGCAAATAGAAATAAATAAGTTCACAATCGTTTGAAAACTCGTCGTTCCCAAGAGATCTAACGTAAAAGTTTCTCTTATCAATGAATAGTGTCAAAAAAAACCTAGTCCACGCTAGAAAGGGTTAATATCAAGGCAATCTTCAAGTACATTGCAGAATAAAAATTGCTAGCTCGTTCGAAGAGTAACGACGACGACAGATGCAAAGGTTATTGTGCACTCCCGCACTCGCGTGTACGGCGAATTAGTTTGATGAATGGAACAAGGGAGAACAGTGGGCGCGTTAATTAAAACAATACCCTGTGGTGTGACCGGTCGCCGCGAGAGAATTCGAATTTGGCGCGTGCACATGTCGAACCTTTGGCCACGTCTCTCCTCTTTCCTTCCCCCTATCGGTCGCCCCACACCTTTTTTCTCTCTTTCGCGCGCAAATAGAAAGGTCCTGCGACGACAATGGCTCTCGGCGATCTCCGTTGAGCTTTGGAGAAACGTTTGTGCGTGCTTTCAATCGGGATTTGTTCCAGAACTCCGAGATTAGAGACGCGACAGCGGACCCGTATAGTTCGGCCGGTCGTAAAAGCCGTTCGGAGGGAATTCTCGTCCGATCGTTCCTTTTTTTTTTAGCGAACGAGGCACAAGTTTCTTTCTCTCTTCGAGTTCTCGTTTTAACCCCTTATCGGTCGGTCTTTATGCGACATAAAATTGTCAGGCAGGTCCGATATTTTTTAACGGTTTAACGGTTTCTTACTGTTGCTATTATTATTTCGTATTCATAAAGAAACTAGTGCCAGTCATAGGTGACTCCTCTGGCATTTAATGAGTTAAATATCGTTATTAGTAGACTGCGGGTATTTAAGCAAATGCATATTTTTCTCATTGACATGTTAGTCATAGGTAGTATGTTATAAGACAAATCATTGAAGTTGTTACATATATTCTTTATATTTTACATATTTTTATTCAGTTATCAGTTCTTTTAGCAATATTTGATGAATCATGAATTACAATTCATATGCTTTTGCATAAACATTGTACGTTACGAGTATAGTCTGAATAATACCACTTTGGTGTCATCTTGTTTTCTAATCTTTCTTTTAACAATCACATCATTAATATTATTAGTAAGGCTTCCAAGGCTTCTGGTTTCATTAACAGACTGTCTAGATATTTTACTCAGACAACAACCATGAAAATTCTATACTGTTCGTACGTACGCCCGCATCTAGAATACTGTTCGGTCGTATGGTCTCCCTACCAAAACAATTTATGTGATGCATTAGAAAGAGTGCAACATCGATTTTTGCGACTTGTCTCCTATCATATGGGTCGTCAGTTGTCCTTACTTGACCACAATTACGCACACCTATATGAAGAATTAAACATCTGGCCTCTGATAACGCATCGTACGTTCTTCGACCTGTGTCTGGCACATAAAGTCCTTAATGGTATCGTCGAGTGCCCCGAGTTACTCTCTAAGTTTGGCTTACGAACGCCAGGATCTTGGGCATGTGACTTCTTATCGCTCGAACTACATCGCACGTCTTATGGCCAATACAACAGTATTAATCGCATCAAGATTAACCCTTAGCACTCGGTGTCGAGTGTGACCAGAGATCCGAAATAAGAGTTATATTTGAATTTCGTAGATAAACCTCAATTACTAAAAATTGAAGTCATCATTGAATATTTTTTAGTAATAGATTTCCATAATCTAGATTTTTTAAATATTTTGAAAATCCATTTCTCAAAAATATTTAATGATGACTTTAAGTTATTTTCAATTTTTAGTAATAGAGATTTATCTAAGAAATGCAAATATAACTCTTATTTCGGGTCTCTGGTGTGACTCGACAAGACTGATTTTGAAGGTAATACGATGCCGAGTGTTCTCTAACGCTCAATTTTTTTTTTGTACTCGCAGATTTGTCTTCAATTCACCTACCAGAACCTTGAACATATTTTTTTTCTCAATGTGGCTAGTGATATATCACTTGAAATGTAATGGTATAGTATTAGAAATATGTGCAAGGGGTTAATGTACATGAAATTTGCAAATCTCGCAAATCTTTGGATTTCTTCGGCTCTCAACCTGCCTTTAGATCTAAGCTTTATAAAACATTGTCACCTACAAGCGTTCTTATGTAATTCTTTTATACAGGGTGTCCGGTTCCAGGTGTCCAAACGGAGAACTAGATGTACACATCAATGACTTGAGTCGAAAAGTCTCATACCATTTTTCGAAATTTAGCTTAGTTAACGAGTTATTAATTAACAAAGATTGACCAATAACAGCGATCAGTGAAGAAGGACGTTTCACTCTAGCTCGCAGCTAGGCAAAAGACGAAGCGGAAGGAGGAGTTTGCCGCTTCGTCTCTTACGTTTTCTACCGAACGCCGTAATCTGTCGATATTTGTTAGTTAATAACTTGTTACCTAAGCTGAATATCGACAAAGTTTATTAAACTTTTCAACTTAATCTATCTTTGTGGACATGTAGTTTTCCGCTTGGACACTTGGAACCGGAAACCCTGTATATGTATACTAACGGGTTTTACTACCCGTAAATAAATAAATAAATAAATAAATATCCGCAGTCTAGTTATTAGTAACCGTTATTTCGTCTTGCAAATAAATAATATCTTCCACCATTGTTTTTCCATTTTAACAATTTATTTTTCAATTCACGCATCATCGATCATTCGTAACATATTTCCATCACCTTCGATTATCTATCCATCCATATATTTATATAAGAAACATTGTTTTTTTTTTATTCAAAGAAAAAAAATTGTCGGACCCATCAACGATTCGTTCTCCTTCGACGATAGAAGGCCCCGAAGCGACCGGAGTCAGAAGGGACCAGGACGTTCAACCGCGTTCGCGAGCCAGCACGTTTTCTAGAAAGACCTTAAAGAGCCGGCCCGTTCAGTATGCAAGCTCGGTGTGGGTGCATCCGGTGCACGAGCGCGCAAGCTCGGAAACTCACGTTGCATTATGTATCCGGCTGTCGATACGAGGCAGCACGCGTCACCGACGATGATAAGAATAGAATAATAGAATTTTCTATGAGCCTTCGGCGCGGCTCTCTCGAGAGCAAAGAGAGAGAGAGAAATAAAAAAGGAAGAAAACGAAAGAACCCCTCTTCCGGTCTGCCCGATCGACGATTCGAGAATCCTCTTTCTTACGGGTTTCGCGTATATCTCAACCAAGAATCTCTTTTCTCTCTCTCTCTCACGACTATTTTACCCATCCTTCTCTCTTCGTTTCCATCCACGGTTGGTGTCGCGATTTAAGATGGCGCCGCCTCGAGATTTCTGCGAGAAGAACGGAAGAAGAAGACGAAGGAGAGAACGCGTCGGTCGTTCGATCTTCTCTCTCCCTCTCTTGAAAGTAGCAGACGAGATACGTACATCACGCAACGAAGGAAGGAAGACTCCTTCCTCTCTCGTGTAAACAAGATCTCTTGGCGTCCGCCGTTACACGCTCCTCCATCTTCGTCGTTGTCTTCCTTCTTCTTCTTTTTTTTTTCTCTACCTTCTTCCGCTTTCCCATCTTCCTTTTTCTCTCTCCCTCTTTCTCGACACAGGGAAGTTCATTACATTCTACCCTCCCACCGTCGTTTATAAATCATAGTTGCTTTGAACGAGCAAGAGAGTGAGAGAAAGAGGACGTTTTGCGGTTTCGCGAGGGTGGAACCAAGGGAGATAATGGCCCGCATTTATTACCGCCAAGACGAAAGAAACTTTGTTGCGAACGGTACCTACTCCTTCCATCGAAGCACCATCCCATTTCTCCATGATCATCCAACGTTATGTCATTTCTCTTGGCTCTTACGTTAACTGTCACCGTTTATCTTCGTATCGACGCTACAGGTAATATACCTACCTTCTAAGAGCGCGTGTCTCACGTAGGTATACATTTATGTATGAAGGTACGATCGGCGGAAGGCAAATTCCCATCGACGCGATCGTACCGCGGCGTTGCATCGATTCCGTCCGTCGTCGTGACCTTTGATTCTCTTTAATCGATGACTCGGCTCGCGCGCGGCCCAACCGTTGCAGCAAACGAGAGCCATCGACGTAATACTTTTGCGGACACCTGTAGCGCTTCTGTTCGAACGAAGCGTCGACTACCTGTTATTAGCGGGCCACGAGCACGCGATAGACTCAAGAAGGACCGACGACATTGTCTCTCTCGATCTTCGTGGCATAATTAACGCGAGGGATATCGTCGATTAGTACGAGTGTCCTGCTGAAACGGGGTTTGTCTCTTTGGACGAGTGTCATTTGAGTAGAACGGAGCTAGAACGGGGCTAACGGTCTGATTTGTTAATTTGTCATATGGGTAGAAAGAGAAGTGTGGGAGAAACAATATGACACCCTCTCGAGTGCGATTATAATAGCTGAAAAAGAGATACAAGGTTATGGGACATAGCACGAGGGAAAGTACGTGGAAGTAACTTTTTTCGTCTGACTACATTTTGGTATAGAAATATAAAATTTGGTATAGTAACACATTAGTATGAGTTAATGTCTAAGCTTTGATGTGATATCACGGTATTTGACATGCAAGCATTATTTTTGTGGATTTAAACTTTGAAAGTGAAGCAACCTACTGTTGGGGTTAAAAGGTCCGCTGTGGTTCTATGGTGCCCCAGAGTTAGTCTTTCATTCACTTTATATTTCTATTACTTTTTTAAACATCTTAGCATTTTATTATTTTAGGACGCGTAATTATAGAGTTAAAACTGATTAATTGAACTAAATTTTGAAATAAGGCAACCTCAAAAGCGTTTTTTGGTTCTGAGACTCTTATATTAAACAAAAATTAATGTTTATAGTAAGAAATCAGAGTCATGTTACTTAGATATTATATTAATCGCTTAAAAGTTTCATTTCTGTTATTAAATTGTATTGTATTGTTAGGGCAAAAAGGACCAAATACCTTGATGACTGAAAATGTATGTAACTTGAAATCGAAAAAAGTTACCCTGCCGATAGTCATTGCATTTAGTAGCTGAATAATGAAACTACTAGTGTATTAATTTTTATTAATATATAATTTATACTTTTGGAGATATTCAACGAAATATGAAAAATGGACCTTCATGCCCTACCCTACCGTGCGAGCCAAACTGTCGGTGAACTTAATGTGGGAATACGTTACGGTTGTTGGATAGTTTTCGTAGTAAGTTGGTATATACTGGGAAATAATTTCGACCGAAGTGGGTTGGAACGTACTACTCGAGAGATTTCGTAGAAGCCAGATCCTAAATGCGAATTACAAAGGTGGCTTTCAACGGCGCAAAGTTCGAAGAATCCGTTCGTACGTACGCACGTTCCTTTAACCGAGCGACTGACCACCAAGCGCATACCACCGGTCGGCAAAACATAGAAAGAGAAAGCGAGAAAGAGGAGAAGAAAGAAAGATCGAGAGAGAATGGGAGACGATGGCAAGAGAGGAAGGGAAGGAGGAGAAAAGAGAGCTCGTTCGCGGTTGCAGATGCTGGCGATAACGCGTATAAAAGGTGTATCTACATTTAGTTCGGACAGGCAGCACTTTATTCGCTCGGCGAGCGCTAACAAGTGTTTTCCATCGGTTTAAGCGGCGCTACGGCGCTTTTAGAGACTCGCCGTGGTGCAACCGGTCTCTCTCTCTCTCTCTACCGTTCTCTCGTCGTTGGATCGCGCGCGAGTATTGGGTGCGAGCGGTGGGTGCCGCCTTGGAAACGGTCCCACGGCCGGTTTTCGTACGTGCGCGCGTAGGTTGCCCGGGTAGATGGGTGGGTACTGCCCGCGTAATTGGGATGTCGGCTTCGAGTGCTTCAAAGAGAGACCCCGTGCGTGCTTTCTTTCTCTCTCTTACTCATTTTACGGATCGGTATCTTCGAACGGGATCGATTCCAAGAAGACTTTTTTTATTTTTTATTTTTTTCATTTGAACGCGATGAATAAAAATGAGGAGGAAGAAATAAGTTGGTATTTTGATGAATGAAGAGTCGGTACGAGGAACGTATATAGTATAGGTATATGGTATATATCTTTTTGTTAGATGGAGAAGAGAGACGGAGGAAGATTCACGCTCGTGTATCCGGACGTTTAGGTTCTTCTTGCGTTCGTCTGTCGGGACAGCGTAGATGTTCGCGCGGGATTCATGGCACTCGTCATAACGCGGAACGTTGGCCTCGCTATCTGATCCGCATTCGTTATTTCCTTCACCGTCTTCCTCTTCTTCGGCGGTAGGGAAAATACCGAGCGAAGCAGACTGGAAGACTCGCTTGATACTTTACAATCGGCGGTTCGCGTGCAGGAAGCGATCGGACTCACGAACTCGAGGAGAAGGCAGAGAACGAGAAGACGGAGAGAAAGAGAGGGAGGGAAAAAGTGGAGAGAATCCTAGGTTTGATGGGGGGACGCGACATCGTCTTCGAGCTCGAGAGGATCACGATTCGGTGACGTGTGGCCGGTCCCTGGCAAGGATAACGTCGTGTATGACCGCATATAAACGTAAACTTTGCCGTCGTGGGTTACGGCCCGTTCGTGGGTTAACGCCGACGGAAACGACGAATAGTCGCGCCTCGATAAATGTCCGACGCAGTAGTGCCGGCTCTTCTTGGATCAGACGGTTCTTAAATCATCATAGTTTTGACTTTATTCGATATTAATTTTATTATTTTATTAGGTATCACGTTTGTGGTAGACATCGGTAGAAATATTATGAAATAAAAAAATTGATTATTTATCAAATTGCAATCATAAAGCTTCGGAGCGGAGATAAAAGCGATTGAACACTGATTACGATATCTATATCGAACTTCAGTGAAATCTTTGTGATAATTAAAATTTATTATCTATTTCCTGGGAGAAGAGTAGAAAGGAGTGTCGAGTGTTACTGTATCTTGTCGAGTCACACCAGAGACCCGAAATAAGAGTTATCTTTCAATTTCGTAGAAAAAAGTCTATTATTCAAAATTGAAAATAACTTAAAATCTTCAGTAAATATTTTGAAAATATTTCCGAAAATAGAATAATTACAAAAAAAGAAGTCTTACTGCTTTGATATCGGATAACTATTATAAATGCTTAATTTCTTTTTGGTTATCTATAACTATTACCCATGAGAGGAATCCTTTTCGGAACAAATAACCATTATCGATGAGAGAAATGTTTTCTGGTTGTGAATAACTCTTATAAAAAATTATCTTGAAAAAATCGTTTTAAAAAAAAGGAATGGAATGTTTCGATTGCACCAATAACAATTATTACAATTCCATTCCGTAAAACTTAGTACAATTCCAATTCCAATACTTGGCGCTGCCAGAGTGCTATAAACAATTTTGCTCTCTCTCTCCTTTTCTCTGCACACACCCCTCTCTGTCTCTCTCTTTCTCTTTTTGATTGTCTGATTTGGTCATCTTATTGATGACCATCTTGGCTAATTTTGTTCGAAAAAATGTATTGTCATTAGTTGTATAATGTATTGTAATTGGTAATATTCGCCATTGATAATGTTTATCAATAACTAAAAAAATAACCGGAAAACATTTCTCTCATAGATAAGAGTTATCCGTAACGAAAAGGATTACTCTCATGGATAATCATTATGGATAACTGACTGCGGATATTTATGCAAATGCATATTTTTCTTATTGCGTATGTTTTTCAAATTTTACATATAAGACAAATCATTGAATATGTTACATATATCTTTTAGACTTTACATATTTTTATTGAGTTATCAGTTCTCTTTGCAATATTTGATGAATCATGAATTATAATTCATATGCATTTGCATAAATATCCGCAGTCTGTAGATAACCAAAAAGAAATTAAACATCTATAATAGTTACTTATAACCAAAATCATTTAAATAAGTGATTAAATATACCATCATGTAACAAATATTGGTTATAGCTCTTAGGATATCTGGTCACACTCGACATGGAGTGCAAATTGACTACAACCAACTTGTTTAAAAAATCATTCACACCTTTACGGTAGGTCTCAAATTTAAACACGGTTGGCATTGAAATAGAAAAACAATGACGATATACGAAAAAGGGTAGGCAATTTTCTGTTCCAGTCGAATCAGCTGGTAGCACCAGACGGTAGCTTCTACTCTCTTAGTACGCTCGCCCGATCTCTGTGGGAACTCGTGGAGAAAAGGATCGAGGAACAACCCTTCTCCTCGTAAACAACCCCGATCGAGCAGCGGAATCTGACTCGTTCGATCTATACGAGCGAGCTTCGATGGCGCTCGAGCGAATCGAGAGCACGTTTGGCTCCTGCCCTCGAATATCCTGAATCGTGTTAGGAACGATCGTGACTCGAGCCGTAGCACGTAGGACGAACTTTGACGCTGGACGTACGCTTCCTCTTCTATCTTACACTTTGATCGCTCTATCTTGGAGCAGAGAAAGAGGAAATTCCTTTTTCTTTCAGATTCCCCATCAGCAATTTTATCCTCATCATCTTTCTAGTCATCTTTTAACGATGTTTATTTAACGTAAGTATCCATTCGGTGATAATAAAGCGTTCAACGATCCAGCCAGTCTCGAATCAATTCGGGAAACGATTCTCAGATTCCCTAATACCGATAGAGAAGAATCCATCAGTCCTTCTCTTTCTTCCCTCTCAATAACGAGTAGCGACTTAAGGTCTTTACGGTGTCATACCGGCTTAATGCCTCGCGCACGGTCGCGAGACGTGAGCACAGATAGCGAAGGCGCTATTTAATTAACGATAATAGCTCGACCTAACAAGAACTCCGCGCTCCTTTTCTTTTCATTGTCTCTTCGTGATGCCGCTCGACGTACGTTGAACGGCTCTCCGCGACTGCTGCTTCTTCCTCCTCTTACGTTTCACCATTCTCCTCTCCTTTTCTCTCTTTTGGTCGTTCTCAACCTTCTCTCGCGGTGCTCTTAATCCCCATCTTATCTCGATATCCCGCTACCGTGACTAACGCGGCCGATACCAGAAGAGTACCTTCGGTAAAAGGCTACTTTCGAAAAGTCCACGTGACCCGAACCTTAATCGATATAACGCTATTGTAACAAACCCACAGGGTTGTTCGAGATAAAACGTTTGAAAGTTATTTCCACGATGTTTTCGCATTATCGGTTTCCTCTTTTTTCCCCCCTTTACAAATTGAGATCGAGGTGCCCCGAGAAGAATTTTACAACCTCGGTACAGGGTTCGTCGTTGAACGTGCCAGAAACGGACCGCAAAGGCCTGCGTCACGTTCTTTGTCGCCTCGTGCCGACGGCAACCGCAATGAAACATAAATTGCAATTAGCACCGGCCTATCTGCGACGTCTCTCGCACCGCGACGTACCCTTTAGCGTATACACACGCTCGTATTCCCTTCGTTCTTCGCAACAACCATCACCACGCCTTATCTGGATGCTGTGACCGCTATCCTCCGTTTGTAACGCTTCTCGATGAAGAGCAATGCCCCTTCGTCAAAGTTGATCGCTATCTTCGAGATATCTACGCGAGTTTCTTCTCCGAGAAATCGCCGAGAGAAGAACCCCGATCGATTCTATCCAAGACTTCGGGACGGTATAGATCCGATCTTGAAACTTCGTTAGAATTTTTCGAAAGAACTTCTCTTAGTCGTGCTTGCTCGTGCATATCGGAGTTATCGATCCGTCATGCCAGCGACAAGAGATCGCGAATTATCGAGTATCGAACACATCCAAAGCTTCAGAAATTTTATTTTCTTGGCTTTCCAACGTGGAAAATAGTTTTGGAAAAAAAAACAGCCGTCGTAAGCAACGACAGGCCAGTCGCGGAGAGCGTGCACTCTATGTATACTATATAGTACCAACCAACCCTACCCTCTCCCTCTTAAGTTACCTTTCGCTTGGTGCGCTCGCGCGCGCAAGTCGCCGCGCCGACTTGTACCGCCTTCGCTTTTCGCAACCGTTCTAAATCGTGATTTCCTAAAGGTGTAAAGAACCCGGACGACAAGAGTAAACCTCGTCGTGCCGCACCACACCATGCCATGGATAGGAACGAACGCTTTAGGCTCCGTTCGCACCGAAATTACGCAACTCGAACACGCCAGATACAGTCGTTCCTCTTTCTTTATATATCGCATCCTTTTATCGCTGTTTTTTTCTTATTATAATTCCTATGGTATCTGTTTAGAGTTTGGTGTACCTAACATAAGATTTGTTTTAACCCATTTCTTGATATTGAAAAATTTATAAAAGAAGTAGAAAGAATAAACATATCGATAGGTACATTAAAATATAGGAGCCGTTTATTTCAAAAGTGGTATAAGTCCATTTTTATAAAAAAATGAGACCACTTATAAGTCACTTTTACGACTTTCCTCAATCATTAAAAATTGTTAATAACAAATAACTACTGCACGATGAGAACAATATTAATTTGATCTATCTCATACTCAAATATTCACATATCGATGGGTGCATTAAAATATAGGAGCCGTTTATTTCAAAAGTGGTATAAGTTCATTTTTATAAAGAAATAAGACCACTTATAAGTCACTTTTAAAAATTGTTAATAATAAATAACTGCTGCACGATAATCACAATATTAATTTGATCTATCTCATACTCAAATAATTCGTTCTCGATCCTTTCGGTAACCTTAATCGATAACCCTTCTTTCGATCGAGCAAAACCATATCGTAGAACCGCATAACAGATTATAGTCGATAGACGCATTAAGGTACTCCATCATAGGTATAATATGATAATACGATCTCGACTTCAAGGGAGAAAGAGAGAGAAAGAACGACTCGCGCGTTGGACGATATGCGCTTGCGATCTCTTAAGAAATCACGAGTGGAATGTGTAATTCTTTGATTGGCTCGTTCGGTCCAATGGACGGTAAGATTAAAGAGCGTAGGTGCAAAACACAAGGATATTTGCCAATGCAAAAGGGATAAACGCGCTCTCTCGCGATCGGCTTAATCCGCTCGACCTGATTTCTCAAAGGATCGTGGGCGTCTTGCGCACGCGCGCGCTCCTCGTTCTTACAGCGCACCATTGACGCGACTCTAAATTAATTCCTCGTCTCTCCCTCTTGCATATTATCTTTTTGTTTTATATCAGCTCGATGGTTCCGTACAGTGCCGAGCAAAAGCTGCAAATTTCTTTCGCTTTACCTTTTAAGCCTCCTCTTGGTAATTCGGTGAAAGTGGTGAACGAAAAAAGAAGATGGAACGAGACGGCGCTTTTTAATTTTATCGATAAATAAAGTGGCCGAGCGGCAATATAAATCCGATCGACGAGTCGTTATTAAATTCGCGGAGAATTCAATTTCTCCGTTAGCCGTTTCCTCGCCCTTCTCGACTCACGCGAAACTTATTTTTCGTGCAACGTCCTCCTCGAGTTTTCTTCATCCTGCAAAACTTTAGCGCCGCCTTGGATCGTCATGGAACTTCTTAATAAAATAATTATTAGCGCGTGAACCTCTTTCAGGCCACTCGCCGAAGACTAACTTAGGTAACTAAAAATATTTCAAACGGGTAAGGTCATTAAAAAGAATTTTTTTAGCATATTTATTTTATTTCTCGTAATACATTCGTATTGACACGTTAACCTTTCGTGTACCAGATGACTAAAAAGCCTGTCCTATACCAGATGGGGTGTGACATACCCAAAAATGTAAGATGTAATAAAACTAGTTTGTTTCAATTATTTGAGTGTTTTGTTTATGGAATAATATTTGTACATTGTAATCAATCGGTTTAAATAAAAAAACGAAGTAATTTAATATTTTTATTAGTTTTATCAATAAAAGAACAGAAACCTTTTTTCAAATGATTATGAATTTTCGAGGACTGGGGTGTGTCATACCCCACATAGTACACGAAAGGTTAAATAATATTTATAAAAAATAAAATACAGTTTTACACTAAGAGTATATACTATTATTATTAGTATATAGTAGTATAGTAGTATAGTAGTAGTATATGTATTATCATACTATATACTATATATTTGTATAATTTGTATAATTTATTAATATTTATGAGTACGAAATCACCGAATGTAAGAAGAGTGTATTTTCTAAGAGAACTTCCTGAATCTTTGAACGGTCGACTGCGATACCTTAATCACGCTTATGTTAGCTTGTATTCTTATGCGAAGCTCGTCATAACGTGAGCAACTAAAGAGAGAGAGAGAGAGAGATAGACTTGAGACGAGGCGAGGCGATGCGAGACGAAGCGAGTCGAAGCGATGCGATTCGATTGGTCGAGGAGGAACGCACGCGTACGACATGCAAGGAGTATTCCCGGCGCAGCTGCTTCGTGTACGAGGTTGCGCCGTACACGGAGCATATTTATGAATTAGCATACAATGCGAGTGTTTATTAGAGATTCCTCGAAGGTTCCCACCTCGATCGTCACCTATGAGTTCGCCGAAACCACGATGCTCTTCTCTGGCGAGCTTTTTGCATGACACTAAAATCCAGTTAATCTTTATCTAACCTAAGAAGAAAGAAAAAAAACCCTTAGACCATATTCGAGTTTGGTCGATTAATCAACGAGTAAGTAGTTATAAGAAGAACGCGATGAGAATATCGAAGTACGGGGATACGTTCGAATGAAGCAATTAGGATCGAGCAAAAGTACGATTAACTCGGAGCGAAGTAACCGCGTGCATCATCCATCCCACTGGCGAATTTCTTCGAATCCCTTCTTAACTAGAAACAAGGAGAAGATCGAGAGAGGTCTCAAAGGTGGGGGCATCGCGTGAAGTAGTAGCCGAAGACTCGAAGTCAGAAGAAGGCGGCTTCCTCGGAAGCGGCGAGTCGCAAGAAGGAACCGTACGGTATTCCAAGACGAGATATCCCGAAGAAAAGGGGACCCATTGGGGCCGGCCAGTCGTCTCTTCGACGCCCCTTATGGTATAGGAAGGCTCATTCGCATGCGAGTTCGTCGTCGGCGGTCTTACTTGGAAGAAGTACGCAACGTACGTTGCACAGGGGTAACCGGTATAGCAGAAGAGTTTCTGCACGAGTAGAAAACATTGTCCGAAGGCGAGGGTAAGGACTGGATAGATCGTTCTACGAAAAGCCCCTTGGATTTTCGTGGAAAGGAAAGGAAAGTATATGGAAGACTAGCTCGGACCGGTTCGACCTTTCACCTTGGAAGCTAGAAGGATGAGATCTTCTTGTACTTTCTTCGCGATCTACGGTCCACGCCTCTTTCTCACGACATTAAGGTCGCTTCGGGAAAGCGAGATCGACGAGTCGATCGGGAGACGTTGATAGATAGCGCATAGACGACTCGATGTATCCTTTTTACGATCGCGTCCATCGCTCACAAAGTCGTACGATTCTTATAATTAGGAGTATGTAAGAAAGATATTTCCTTAACGTATAATAACATTTTCCATGAAGCGTTCCGTCGAAGGGAGTCCTTTTTGTTAAGCCGATGAAGTTGTCGATACAATTTCTAACTTTTTCAACAGCTACAGCACGTAGGGTGAACGAATGTCCCACGAAATACGTACCTATCTCGCAACAACGTATGTCTCGTTTTATGCTCCACCCATCACTGTTTGCGATATGTAGGGGAGATCCTTGTACCTTGGGACATTTTTCTTTGAACGCTTATATTCAAGTTAATATTGTTATATTACTATAAATCATTGTACATTTCCATTAATACTAAATAACAATACAATGTCAAGGTGCAACAAACCATATATTTAGTGCAGTTTTTGAATAAATGACAGTAAAGTATTTAGGCATATTTGCCCCAAGGTATAAGACGTGCCTATACCTTGGGGACACTAATTTAAGAGGAATTTTAGTGCTAATAAGTGCTATTATTTTAATGCTAATAAGAATTCAATATAATTAAAAGTTTGACTGCCACCGAATTTTGTAAGAATTTTTTTCATTATTTCAAGTATATAATAATAAATTATGTATATGGTTAAATAAGACTATATTCTTATCACTAGTGCCTTTATTTCACTCGTAGTTATCCATGATTATCGATGGTGATCACCACAGTCTCACTGAAAAAATAGGTGGTGGTCACCGGTGACCGGCGTGGCAGTCAGAGTGTTAAAAAACCAATGTGTAGGTTTGATCTTGGTATGGGTACTTTTTAATTATTTTTGTTTGCTTTAACACCACATTTTTTAAAATAGAGAAAGAAAAAAAAGAAAAATGAGAATAATAGATGAAAATCAAAAAAATTGTAGAAAAATCTATGCCTTGTACATTGGGACTACCTCAAGGTACAAAAATTCAAATGTCCCAAGGTACAATTGAAGGCCCCAGTTGCAAAAGTCCTTAAGTCCAACTTAAAGACTTTTTTATCTGATACCTTTTCTATCTGAAGTATGACATGTTCTACGCGTTGATGATATCGGGTAAAAAAGTAAAAAAGTGGACTTAAGGACTTTTGCAACTTGGCCCTTCAATTATCGGCTTGTAATAATGAAACAAGCGTAAAAATTAAAGACACTCAAATACAATGATTTCTATACAAGAATAAGGTTATAAAAGAGCATACTATCTAATTAAAACTTATTGCAATCATTTACATCGAAATATTGCAAGTAGAACGAAGATTTCTAACCACAATCTCGAAATAAGTCAAAATGGGCAACTTTACTACCTATATACATACTAAATGTTAGACTCGATGCAATAGTAAATAGCGCTACCAGTAGTTTCTCAAGACAGTAATGACAAGTAAATGAGCTTGTCCCAAGGTACAAGGATCTCCTCTACAAGGAAATTAATATAAAGTAACAGAAACACAATGAAATATCGTCGAACCACCTACGTTAAAACAAATAAAAACTTTTACATACTCCCCAATATAAAATACAAACTTATAAAATCGCTCGTATCAAGGAAAGCTCAGCTCGTTTCCTGAGAATAGTCCGACATTAACCGTTCTCGCATATACACTTGGAATACAAACAACTTACATAAGAGAGAGACAACAACGTTCGACGCTTTTCTTCGCGTATCACCTTTCCCATTATAATTTTTCACGATTCCTTACGTGTTCGGTAATGGTTCATCCTTCTCCACGGCATCACGCCGCTGTTTCGGTCTTGTAAAGAAGAGAAACGTGCTCACGATCGGTCACAGTGGCCGGCACGCGGATCGCGTTCGTTTAACGGCCGCTCGGTATCGTGTTCATCCTTTGAGAGTGGTACACGATCAAACAACGTATTATGTTATATGAGAAATACTCAAGGCGATATTCGTATATACGCTCTCTTCGTTTTATGAATCGTAAATACGCCGACTCGCGTTAAGTACCGCCAGCACTCCTCTACGAGTGCCGCTCGCGAAGGATGTTACGCCAATGATACGGCCTCGTATTTAACGATCTTTTTCCTATTAATAGCTGCTATTGCTATCCCACAATCGGTCACGGTGTTCTGGAGTGAAGGAGAGAGAGAAAAGGCAGTGTGCATCGCTCGATTAGATATTTTATAATTAAGTAGGTATAGTTATGGCGATAATCGCGTGCCCGTAGGCGGACAATCGCAGGACGACGACGAGGACGATGTGGTGGACGTCGTGGCGAAGGTGGGTGTGGAACTATTCTCTCTCTCTCTACTTCTGCGTTCTAAATGCCAGAGAACGAAATCACGTAGGAGACTTTTTTGTTGTTACCGCTTTGAGAGAAACGATAGCGAACGATAGCCTCCTGGTGGTTTTAAGGTCATCCGTGTAATTATGTCGCCCGCGATCGCGAGTCCTATCGTTCGTTAAAAGTATATCCAAAGGTCAGAGCTTAGGAAATCTCGTTAACGAGAGCGCTCCGTGCTGATGAGATTCCACGATATTCTAGATGAGATAGATAAGTTCTTACGTAGCGTTACTCCTTTTTTTATACCCTCTTGCATAAGGACAAGGTCAGTTTAACGAGTAAGATATTTACGTACGTGCTACTTACAAAATGAATTCATCGAAGTTTCTTCGCGGAGAGTATTTATGGTGAAATTGGTAGCAATGTGAGATAAAGGATTCGAGGAATTCTTCGAGAGCCGAGCTTACCAGGGAAACGACGAGGCGAAGAAGGAAATGATATATAATTACCCATCCAGATTACCCTCGAATACGGGTAATATAGTATATCAACCCATATTACGGTCTCACAGAATTCCGTGAAACGAAGATCGCGTTCTTCTTGGAATCCACACGAGAAACACCATATTTCCTTCGATTACTCGAATAAAATAGCCGTGAATTATTTGAAGATCTTTGGGCGTAGCGTGAAAATTCGTATCGCGTGGCTTTCGGTAGCGCAAAACGCATTTGTCGATTTGCGCGTGGAGAACGCGGCGAAGACGGGCGGAGGACTCGCCAATATTGACATTGCTCTCGGAGAACACGTTCTCCGCGTGCGCGCGCGGTCGGCTCGTGTCCTCTTCACCGGCAAAGAGATCCTTCGAAGTGCGAGCAAAACGAACGGGACAGGATGACACGAGGAGAAGAAGAAAGAGAACGTCTTTTTTCTTCCAAGTTGGCCCGCGGGAGGACCGTAGAAGCTTCGTTAAAGTGCAGAATAAACAGAGGAAGGAACCGAGGGGTGAATTCTCGGATGGCACTACGAGGAGGACACGCGACGAGGCATATATCCCTTCGGGCCGAGTGCACACGCTATTGCACTTTTTCGCATTCTATCTCTCCTTTGCTCCGAGAAAATACAAGATCCGTGTCTACCGGCCTAACGTCAATTTGCACTCGAATCTCCCCTTTGAATCACGATTAGAACGAGAGTTTGAATGAAACTTGATAATTAAACGAATGGAGTAGCAGCTTCGTTCGTTGAGAGAAGACAAACTTCTATCGAGGAGTCCTACTTGACGATGGGATGAAACGTGATTCGTTTCATCGAACTGTATTCGATTACCGCTAATCTTCGTTCCTCTATCCTGGTTACAATGAAATTCTCTACGAGATCTTGAAGCGTCATCGATGGATTACCCACGGCTTACCCGTATTCCTTTCCAAAAAGCTTAGCACTTTAATCGCATTACACCTATCCTCTTACGTTTACGATATCGCGACACCTGTAAAGCTGGCCCACCTTGCGCTTCTTAAATTCGTCTTTTATACCAGGCTTGGTCCCACCGATGGGTTTTTAACGAGGCATCCAAAGGTTGTCGTGCCAATTCGACTTTTGTAACGCGTCTACTCGCAAAATCAGCCGAGCGACGTGAGCTCGCGAAGCACGTAGAGCGGAGGCCCGCGCGTTCAGAAATTTCTCTCCGCGTCGTTGCCCATTATCGTATCGGGTATCGACCGCACGCCGCAATTTCTGCCCACCGGGTCACGTCCAGCCGCGAAATCGGTATGCGGAAGAGAAAATATCGATGATTATCGCGATGTGGACGGTTGTTGTCGTCGTCTGCTATGCCACGATGCGAAACTAAGCTCTTACATGTATAACGGTGTTTACACGGGCTCAGCTACCCTGTCTTTCTTCCCTCATGGGCTTTTGGAATTTGCGTTATGGCACTGGCACGAACCCAGGTGCGTTGGTTTATGAAGAATATTAGTATGTGGGATAATGTTAAGATCGTACGACGATGGTTGTGAACGTTTTTGTGTCAAAGATATTCCTACAGTACTCGATAAAGCCAAGTACTGGGTCCAACAAAAATTATTCGATTGTAAAAAGTTTTTAATATGGCCACATTAAGGTTTGGACAGTTATAACTAAGCCAAAAAAGACAGCAGCGAAGAATAAACAATGCCACAGTGTTCTATGACTACATCTTTAGTAATAACAAGCCGAAGTAGGAACTCAGAGTCATTAGATTCTTTGGAATAATTAAAACAAAAAAAAATGCGTAATGGCCATATTTACATACCTAGGAGAACATATGGCCATCACAGTGACCATATAAAAAGTAGTAATAAAATTGATTTTTGACAAATTTTTCAAATTTGGGTACTGGGTCCGGTCAATGACGGAGGCGGTCAATGAGTTTCGGGACGTCCCCCTTTAGTAGACCTCCAAAATCACATCAGTTTTTGCGTATCTCTAACTGTTGGATTGAACGTTAACCACCTTAGATATTTAACGTAGTTTTCTTTATATTCAAAACTCACTGGAGTGCAAAGGGTTAATTTGTTGCTATAACTATGGAGTTATAACAAAATGGCCATAATAACTGCCTGGCCATATTACCCTTCCATACCTTATTTTCTACGCTACGAGATATTAAAAAAAACTTCAATAATCTCTAACCCATATACAAATTTTATTATTCTATAACCCGTATCATTCGATACAGCATAGAACGAAAGACTATATACTTCGCTGTCCGACTAATCGTCGTCACCGACTACTTTCTCTATCCACTTCTACTTCGTCAATGCAAGACCGACATGAAGAAATCGGTCCATCCTCGAGGCCCACTTTCCAGTCACAATGAAACCCGCTCGCCACCTTCTCCCGATCCTTATCAGGCAGAATGGGTACGTAAGAATCCGTTGGCAAGACTTAAAGTACAGGAGACATTCGGTGAGCAGCTGTGCGCCGATTCTCTTTGCGGATATCAGTTCGAGCTATAAAGTCGTCTCAATTACGGGAGGCCTGACAGGAGTACGACGCAGGGCGAAACGTTGAAAGGTTTGTCGGAGCTGGACAAACCGTGCTCGTTACTCGGAAGAGGATGATGGCGAGAGATGGGAAAGAAGATGGAAAGGAAAGAGGAGCTCGAGTGAGGAACGTGGTATAGGTTGAAGCCAGAAAGAGAGGGGGGTGAGTTCGAAGAATGGAGAACGAAGAAAGAAACCGGACAAACGGTGCAAGAACGAGAGAGAGAGAGATGGATCCAGAAGAACCAAAACAGAGATTCGAGAGAGTGTGTGGGTAGAGGTCAACAACCCCGTACAGAAATAGTATCAAAACCTTAGGTAAACGCAACTTTTCCTCCGGTCCCCGAGGTTCGACTTGTTCGGCGCATTTGGAAATCCGCCAAAGAAATCCAGGAACGACGGCAGCGATTTCCCAGCTCGCGGTTCGTAGGTAGTACATAGCAGTTTCTCGATCCATTAGCGCGAATCGACGCGGCATCGAGACTCCCTGGCTAATTGGATGGCTTCGAAGAATAATAATACGCGATATGTATCGCGAGAATGTGCTCTTCTTCTTCGAACGTCGTTGCCCCTCCTTCTTACCTCATGTTTTTGCTCTCAGGATTATCTCGACTCATCGATCGAACGTAGCAAAAAGATCCTTACCGATGTTTCAGAATCGAACCTTTCTAATCCCCAAAAAAAGATATCGATTTTTAAGAATTCTCTATTAGAAAACGATTTAGTCGATCAGAAGATCTAACCATCGTTTCTCACGATTAGAACCAAGCGTTGAAACGTCACGGTAACTACCGCTTTAATACACAAGAGACATCGAAGGTAGCGTTATTACCTTCGAGTAAGAACATAAAAAGAAGAGGCAAGGTACGAGTATCTACGCCGAGAAAGGTAGTATTAAGATATATCGTGGAATATATCTGTTTTCGACATCGAACCAGCGATCATACACAAGGCACATACGTATTCTCGAACGGGAAGAAATTCACGAGGATTAAGTCGAGTCGTAGCTATCCCGGATACCATGACACGTTTCGCCTTCTCCGATCATAAACGAGCGTTAGAGAGTCTGTTCGTTTCATGCAAATGGATCTCTCTCTCTCTTTCTTTCTACAAGAGAAAAGGAGAGAGACGCGAGCTACTCGTGTAGAATCCACGCAGAAAAGTAACGTATGGACTTCGTTACCGGCGGTAAACGCGGTTTATCTATGATACGCAGAGACTCTTCCTGAATAACACCGAGCGAGAACGTTTCTTCGACTTCTATATTACACAAAGTGGGTTCTACCTAGCTCGAGGACACGCTCGCGAAGAGGGCGGCCGTGGCGGGTCATCGAACGAACGGAGAGACTTTAGACTTCTGTTGTAGGTATGTATACTACACGGGATAGAGACCAGCCGGTCGACCTAACCACCGATCTCTTCCTGGACGATGTAGATTAACCCAAGAGCATCTCTTCTTACAACGAGATACCAGTTACGTGATAAGGTACTACCGTACGACCTCGGGCGCTCACCTTCGCCCTCTCTCTCTCGTATTTCGGTAAGCTTTCTCTTCGTTTCCTCGTAGATATCAACCGTTTCGTAGAAATTTCAAAATAAGAGAACGACGAGAGGTATGAAAGACTCGTTAAGAGGCAACCAAGCAGTTCGCCGATCTTCGAACGAGGGCGATGGTCGTCGGCCTATTCGAGTCGTTTCGCGCTCGAAACGATCGTGAATTTCGCACGGCCTGGCGCGGATACTTTAATGGAGTCGTTAGTTAACTTTAACTGCCGCTCTCGGCGCCAGCCACGCTTCGAATTCGATAAGAGCGAGTGAAACGACGACGAATCTAAACCTCCTAAAAGCAACGACCGGACGTTTTCGCGCCGGCCGTGCACTTTTTTACGGGAACGGAAAAATGTAACAAGTAATACCTACCGAGCGGAGCATTCGGAACCAAGGAACGATCGAAAGTAACTAGTTCGTGCTCGCAATCACCTAAACGATCCGATCTTTTCCACTTTAGAGATATCGATGAACGTGATTTTAAAATGATTTATTCGATGAAATGAATATTTTACCCTTCGAATTAATTTTTAATTGAATTTTGTGTTTAGCATTTGTCTCTCCGGTAAGAGTAGGATATGATAATTGAAATATCGTTTCCGTTTATAAGAATCCATATTATCTTTAACACTAGATTTACGGATGTTGTTTATATACCTATTTTTACTTAAATAAAAAAAGAAGAATATAAAGAAGAAAGAGAAGAAGAGGAATCAACATTTACCTACATATATTTCATCACTTAACTAAAAAGCCACGTATGATTTTTTTTAAATAATTGTAAAGTTTCATATATATATAGTAATCAAATTTTTAATGAGTCAAATTGGCTCAGTCCGTAAATCTAGTGTTAAGGGTAAAAAAATTAGATAAAATTAGAAAGTTAAAAAATGTAAAGCCGGTCGATTGATATTCCACGTGTGATTTCACCGGAATCTAAATCCGCATTCCACGTTGCCATTCTTTTAAAGGATAATCGATCGAGAGGACGATCATACGTATTTAACCGACCGATTATCGCGATGACAGCGTCTGGGATCACTTTGAAAATTACGATGGCGAGTTTGTCTACGTTGACGACCTTTTGAGCCTTTTATGAAGGAGCGGGATCTAATGGGAAGCCGCTAATGGAGGACCGGGCGGCGACCTTTCGAAAACAATCGATCGCCATGCCGATCCCGGTCTCTCTGGCTCTCGCACAGGAACGTGCCTTCCGAGTGAAAGTCCCCGTAGCATTGGTAGCATTCCGTCGTTTCTTCACCGATATATACCACACGGCGTGCCAGGCTAAAGTGGGTCAGCTGCACAGACATTGCACCACCTTCCTTGCACTCCTATCCAGGCTCCGTTTTCCTAAGCTCCCTTCGTAGTTCTCGTGGTCCTCCTGATTCGGTCGTTCGTCACTTGCTCGACGAATTTATCGGTAAACGACATCTTGAAATCCTAGCTGCGTATCTACTCTTCGCGAGAAATGAATAACTATTACAAGCTTTTATTTCGTTTTAATTTTTAACTTTCTCGTTTTTAGGCACGACTGCAGAGAGTTCCTTATTTGGTTTGTTATTCGTCACATTTTATTTTTTATCTCTATTGATTTCATTGATTTTATTTGTTTATTTATACACTTATTTATTTAGTTATTTATTTATTTATTTTATTTTATACATCTATTTATTTTTATTTTTACACTATTTATTTTTTTTTATTTATACACTTTTATCTACTTATTTATTTATCCATCTTATTTATCTATTTCATTATTAATTCTATTATTGTTATTGCGTCTACTTCGCTTTCCTCATATATTTTATTTCCATCATTGTACCTCCCTGTACAGGCTTATCGCCCGTATACACAAATATATTATATATTATATTATTATATTTAGTTTGGCTTGTATGTCTGTCCGGTACAAATCTTGTAAGCTAAATTGGACCCACTTTTTTACGTATCCGATCGACTCGAAACTTTGCACACATACGTAATTCGGATGGCAAAACATTTTCTTTGGAAATAAAATTTTCGAAAAAGTAAAGGGTTCTTTCAAGAAATTCGAAGCTACTTATGGTAGCGTCTTTTAGACATTGGAGGTTCGATTCCCGACGGATCTCTTAGGAATTTCTTTTTTTTTTTTAATGTCAGACGTCATCGTCGCTATAAAAGCTTGTCGCGTGAATAGAAAAGAAAAGTTCATACTTAGGTACTTATAATCTTTGTCGAACAATATTAATATCTTCTCGCGCGCGACAAGGTTTCAAGACAAATAATTCAACATAAAATATGTGTTACAGCGATAACTTTGATACAACTTTTTTTTTAGGATCCACTCATTCTAACTATGGAAATTTTTAGTCGATCGATGGACAACGGCATGCGTTAAAGAAAAAAGGCATTTTAACGAGGTTGTACTTTGAGAGAAAATTTGATATAATTCCAGTTTCTGGTGGGGCTTAAAAAGGTAGAAGAGGAAGAGAAGCCCGCCGAGGGAAGAGTTACCTCGGATATATCGGCGAAATTGTTTCGATCTCTCTTTCTCTCTCCCTCCTTTGTAGAGCTGACCAAACGACGGCCCTTTGATATAGATGAGGTAAATGCAAAATACGCTGGCTCCATTATAAAGAGCAATGTAAAATTATCGAGTCGTTAACGTTAGCCAAATATCCGTTACATCGTCTACTCTCTCCCACCGGCACCCTCTTTTACTCGTTTCAACGAAACGGTAAGCGTCTATCGCAAAAGAATTCGTCGAGTCAGAATTTATATAATTTTGTCGCAATCGAACGGTCCGAACGAAAATTTCTCGTTGACCAACTTCGTTAAACGTCGTAAATTCGTTTGGGGTACGTTAGAGAAACAGGAATAGAGAAGTAAGTCGAGAACATCTCGATATATACCTCCATCGAATGAAAATAATACTCGCTCATATTCAGCTTGCGAGAATGAGAAGAGACGGGGCCCCGATCTATCCATCTCTCTCCCTTTACCTACAGTCACGATAGGTGTCGCGGCGCGACTTACAATTAGAAAGTGCTCGTGCTATCTCGAAGACCTTGGAGTAACTGTAATAGCATCACACCTACCGACGGAAGAAAAAAGAAAAGGAAGAAGAAGAAAAAAAAATATGGAAATAAATCGAAATGAATTTCAAGAGCTCGACGGGTACCCTTCGTTACGTTCGACTTATGCACGTGGGAAGAAACGCCTTGAATTTATTTTCTCCATCGGCGTATAGGCTTATTTTAAACATTCGGAGGTAGAGCTATTAATAGACGTGATATCTGGTCGTACGATTACCTAACGACTGCTTCTTTAACTAGGTATCGCTATTTATCGTATTAGATCAAGAGTAAAGCGAACTTTGCGGTAGATGACGGCGATGCGGAAAGTGTACGTAACTTCTATCCTTTCGTTTTTGCGATTTCACTTTCGTAGCTGGCAAGATTCAGAGATCTTGGTTTACATTAGCATCTAACTCGGTGGTAAATTACAACGACAGGGAGTAGGTATTCTCGGTGACGCGTTAAACTCTGTCCGAACGAAAATCCGATCGTTAAGTAGGTATAATCTCTGGGCTTGCTCGAAGTAGCCAAGAGGTACCTACCTACTCGATGCGGAGGATACTTAAAAGACCTACTAACGGTCGGATCCGGTCTAGTCGTCCGTGCCGCGGCAAGAAAATATTATTAATTAATTCATGGCGTGTCTCGCGGCGAAACCGGTATGAATAAGATCAGCGTTAAGTTCCATCGTATCGGTAAAGGGAAAGATAGAGAAGCGTTGAATTTACGAGTATCAGGTGCAGGATTTTAGTGCTCGGTTTCTTCGTACCTCGAAGAAGAAGATCTTCCGGCCTACACGCGCGATTTCGGTATTCTAATCGTTAGATATAAATTAAAGGGATATTAAATAGAGAAAGGTAGAAAGAATCGGTAAACTCGTCCATCATTCGGCGAAAGGTCGTAGGAAGATTTTTTCAATTTTATTCGAAGCGTATATTAGCATCTTGAAGCAAGATTTCTCCTCGTCGCGAAGCGCCAACTACTTGCTTGATTTTATTCATAGAGAATTATCTCGAAGTTTACGGGCCGGTGGCGAACGTATCGACCACCGCGAGCAAGCGAGCGAACGCCGTGCGCGCTCGTATCCACGAAGATAACCGTAAACAGGAACCGGTTGTTGTTTACCAGAACGCGGTGTTCTTCGCGGCTCGCTCTAGCGGCGATTCGCGCGAGAGTTCGTCACTCCCCGAAGATTTCATGATATTTTCAGTAGATCGATATCGAGAATCGAGTCTTCGTTGAATCGTCGATCGTTCAGGAGATACGATTTTCGTCTAGAGACTATGAGAGACCGAGTGAAAGGTTTCTTTCACTAAAATCCTGCTTCGAAATCAAATCAATCGAGTATCTATATGTATCTTTGAGAATTAATTAGACGATTAGATAAAATTAATTTTATGATAAGCAAGACAAATTACGAATAAAAATAACTTTTATTTATTGCAGACGGAGTAGGTATTTCCATTTGCTTCGATTTGATTATTTTAGTAACATCGACATACATAAAGACTTACCGCCCGAGTCGAAATTTTAATCGCAATTTGACCCTCCAAAATGCTCTTTTACAAGTTTGTAGATTAAAAGTGAAGTTTATGGAATAAGAACAATATACCTATATATATTATGAATAAACTTCGGTTTCAACCTCCAAATGGCAGTTATGTCCGCTTTTAACCATTGGAGGGTCAAACCAAAGTTAAAATTTCGACTCGGGCAGGTCTATTTAGTTGTAGAGCTTTTCGTACAAAAATAACAGCCAATTGTTTTTTAAATTGTTTATAGACTCTATCTTTTCAAGAGAATTTTAAGTAATTTCCCATTTTGTGATTCCAACCCAGTTTTCCACCATCGTTCCTTCACGTCCTTACGAATTTATATTTCATAAGTCAACCGGTAGATATATATCGATACTTCAGAAGACGTAAGCTAATTGCAGGGGTACCAGCGAGCTTTCCTTTCGTTTGAATTATGATCTGATAATTATGCGTGTCGTTCAACAAACTCACGCCGATACGCACGAGCGGTAAACGGTCCAATGATTATTAGGACAATTTCGCAATGAGAGGAAAATAGAAAGGTATGATAAAAAAAAAAGGAAGCAGAAAGAAAAGAAAGAAATATCGAGCTTGGAATTAACATTAGCAACATGTATACGATTATCGACTTCTATTTTAACCCGAACCTGGTAAAAATCTCTTTCAACGACTCACGACTTTGTGCGTTTCTCTTGTTCGATATCTCGTTGTTATCGTTGTTGTCTTAGAAAAAAACCTGTATGCACGCTGGAGTGTAATATATTAATTACGTGTAATTTTAGACCGCGCGATATTGTCAAGATTTAACGATAAAACCTAAGGAAACAGGTATAATCTGAAAACGACCACTATACTTCGGTATTCGTTAACTTCTTTTCAATCCAACAACGTGAATATATAGACTAAAAAAAAATCTAATTCGCTACAAAAAGAATCTCGAACGATAATTCTGGAAGACGTCGCACTCGGGAGCTCGTACGACGTGAGAAATCGCGCGCAAAGGCTTCGGGGCAAAATATCTTCGCGGAAAAGAACGGAAAGTCCTGGACGAGGCCACGGAGGACTCGAGGACGATATCTTCGTGAACGTAAATTCGAGCAAAACGCCGGCGGTGGTGCGAGCTTTAGCGGACGGGGGCCGCTTAACATTAAGTACGAGCCACTCTCGGTAGCGCGATTTTGATTTACGGCTAATTGCTTGCTATTTTTCCAGACTTCCTAACGCGCTTTGCATCTCATGAATGATAAAGTCATGTTCGCGCCGGCCGGCACCTCTCGACGAGGAAGCGACGAAGACGGTACGTCGGCCGTTCAATTTGCTAAGGTAAAGGATGGAAGGGGTGTTGGTACCGCGAGGTGAAAGGAGTCGAGAGAAGAACCGAAAGGGTGAAAGAAGAAAAAAAAAAAGAAAGTAGGTACGTCCCGTGATCGTTAAATCAGAATTTTTCATCGCCAAGTTCCGACAAAAAAAATCTATCCACGCGAAAATGTCGAAAGCCGATAATATTTTCTCTCGGGAAACCCGCTGGAAACTTATGACTACGTCCGGTATAATTTATAAGTGAACGGGTCTACCAACCGACGAACGAGTACACGGAGAAAAAGGATAAAACTAAAGTCGTGCGATTTCCCGAAACACTTTTCTCAGTTTCGAGAAATTATCTTGGCTTTCCACGGTCGTTAGTCCATTGCGAAATTTAGCCGACCATACTTAACGAGGATAGATTTCGTGCGAAATAATTATTCGAGTTTTATGTAATCCACTTCCGAGGATTTATTATGTTGCAACGATTTCGACTCGAGGGGGAGGGGGTTGAGCTGATGCAACGACTTATTATGGATCGCGATTAATCACGCGCACCGTGTGCGAGTTAATCGGGTTAAACGGTAACGCGCGTCCGTCTACGCTTGCGAAATCTTTCGATAATCCTGACGCAAGGACTTCGAAGAGAGTCCAGTTCCGTCGTTATTATTTTATAAGGAGAGAATTTTCTCAAATTACTTTGTCGATAATCGAACTTTCATCTTTCAAAGTTCTTTTGTTTTTTACTCGTGACACTTTCAAGATAAAACAAAGTAGCAAGAGAAGAGGCGAGAAAAGGGAAATAAGAGGATAAGAAAGAAGAAGAAGGAGAGTAATAACGCAAGAAGATAAAATACTTTGTCATTACAGTTCCATTGTTATCTTCTTATGGCGAGAAGTGGACAATGAGGAGAAAAATAAGAAAGGATAAAGATACACCCGTTGGTTTGCATGTCGCGACAATGTCCTGCAGGATCCCTTTGTCAAGACGTTGCTCTCGCGTCCATGTGGGTGCCATATGTTGTCGTTTATAGCCCTTTAAGTCGGTTGAAGGGTAATAACGATAAAGGATCGGACGTATCCGACGGTTCTTAGTCCTCCTGCTCTCGGTTTCCTTTCATTTATTTTCAAACGGAATGATGTAGAATACCCGTTACCGTATGGGGTTGGAGAGAGAGAGAGAGGAACGGTGAGAAAAAATAAAACGTGAGCCCAGTCGACACAGCCTTCGTCAACGGTATGGAGTTTTATGCATCCACTTTAGAAATATTTCTTTTCGTGGAAAAATGGGACTGGGCAACTAAGCTGCATCATCGATAAATTTTTTGTCCGTTAAGTAAGAAGATTAAAAAAATTGATTACTTTTTTACCAACTAATAGTGATGGACGGCAAGGCAAGAATTTCAAGATCTTGACAAGACAAAATTACCAATTTCTTGTCCTTGATAAAGTCGAGACAAGACAAGATTTGTCCTTCAAGATCAAGACAAGAAAAATCTATCAAGATTCTTGATAACTGAAACTACAATTATACGTATGCAATTATAATTGTGTAATTATATGTAATTATACTATAATTTTATATATCGGGGTTATGTAATATTATAATCATGTTGAGATCCTTCCGTCTATTTTCAATTTTATAAATAATTAAATGCAAAATTTAAATTAATTCGAAACAATAAACTTTATAATTTGACTAAAAACTGCAGTTTTATTTTGTCTATTCTGTAATGATGCGTCCTCAAACGTACTCTTAAGTGCGTGCTAGAAAAGGAAAACTAGAGGCCTTAAGCTTCGAAATAGTTTTTTAAATTTTCTACTACGAACATTTGTAGCTGATATAGAGTAATTTGAAAATGACCTAAAAATTTAAAGAATTTCCTTGTTTCTTTAATTTTTATGACTAGTAGAATTTAAAAAAGATATTTTTCAATAATTTTTATAAAAATTGAAAAAAATGATAAATCAAGGTGTGGTAAATGAATATTTAGGTATAGATATTATAAAAATATCAAGAATCTTGCAAGAGTCAAGAAATTGATTGTCAAGATCAAGACATACTAATTCTCGATTGTAAAAAATCGAAATGTTCTATTTTTGTCTTGTCTTGAATCAATCGCTAATTTTTCCAATGTAGGACCACAGAACTTTCCTATCTCGTGATCGTTCGAGGGTTAAATTTGTCTCTTCCTCGTGCACACGGAGACTATATAAGGAGACCAAACTCCATGCATACATATATTAGCCGAAAATAAGAGGGCGCTAGTGTTCTATGTGTACCAAAATGGCATCGGTACCCTTCCCATTTTCTAACGTTTTTGATCTTTATATGTCATGTATAGATTCGAAAATATTAATTTGCTCCCTTCACTCGTTCTTTTGAAGCTAAATCACGTCAGTACACATGGTAATGCAGTGACGCTGGTGGTAAAAAAAGTAAACCTTATTTCTGCACTTTTCGGGCCAAATTCTCCCATTTGAGTTCGGACTCCTTATGTAGTCTCCATGTTCGAACAAAAAACATCGAAACAAATGTACGCACTGTTTGAACGCTTCCTACGACCATTTCATCACGCTCGAACAACCATAAGCGTAGAAACTAACGAAAAAAAAAAGGACGAAGAATAGACAAGAGCTAGAAAAGAAGAGGAAGAATGAGAAAAGAAGCGCGTACGTTAAGCGGGCTACTCCGCGACGATTTATCGACGTCGTCGTTGTTATCTCGTCCAGCTGAATTTGAACTTTGACCCGGCCACGAACGGTCAGCACGAAATCGTGAAACGCCTTCCGTAAGCGAGCGAGACTCGGTCCACTGGCCTCAACGCCACAACTTCCACCTCCTCTTTCATCTCTTTTCTCGACTTCGACCATCTTCCGTGCGTTCGTTCCGAGGCTTGCAATTTCACGAGCTTTTAAAGCACTCGGCGGTGAGGGGTAAAAGGAAAGACAAGTTTTCGCGTAGAGCTCGTAGAGATAAATAAAGTCCCTCGTAACGGGTCGGTATCGCGCTCAGACGCGAAACATTCGTTTCTACGGCTTCCTCGGACGCAAAGCTTCTAAGTTAGAGCGCGTTACGATGAGACGGTCTTTAGTTAGAGATAGGGGATACCTATACCTACCCGGCGAGAAAATCCGAGTACGTAATTCAGGATCGAGGTCTTCCTCTAAGGCCGATATCAACGACTTACGATTTGCATGTTCACGAGTTTAAATTAATGAGCCACGAATCGTAACTTTTGATCAGCGACGTAGAAAGAGGAACTCAGCTGGACGTCAAGTTTTGTAATGAATACATATACAGGGTGTCCGGTTACAGGTGGTCAAGCGGAAAATTACATGTACACATCAATGACTTGAAAAGAAAAGTCTAATAATATTTTCCGAAATTCGGCTCGGTTAAATAGTTATTAACTAACAAAGATCGGCCAATCACGGCGAGCAGCGACACGTAACGTTGTTTATCGTGGATTGCTTTTCCTACGGCTTCGTCTCTTGCCTAGCTGCGAGCTCGAGTGAACTGCCTTTCTTTGCTAATCGCCGTAATTGGCCGATCTTTGTTAGTTAATAATTCGTTAACTTACAAGGGAACATTCCCAACCCGGAAATTCTGATTTTAATGAAACTTTGTGGGTAAGTAGAGTTTATCGAGTTGTTTAAGGAACAATTTTTTTTTTCGGCGGAAATTCACTTTAAAGGGGTGAAATCACCCCTCAAAGTTTTGCGAATTTTTGGTTTTTGTGATATAACTATGTAACTGTGAGAGATAGAAAAAAATTTTAAATGTAAAACTTGCATGATATTTCAAGATCTATCAGACTGCGGAAAAAAAAAATTTTTATGTTTACAATTTAAAAAAATATATATATATTATATATGAAAATACATATGTATATGTGATTTATTTAGATGCATACTCTTATTACATCGTCTAGTTTACGAAACACTTAAAAAAACATTTACAAAAAATTTAATTTTTAAAATAAATGTAATTGCTATATGGCGCGTGTGTATACATATATATGTGTTTACGCGATTATTTATATACAATTTGTATTTGCGTATAGATAAACTCTTATTACGTCATACACTTTACAAATTTATGAAGCAATATTTTTACATCGTGCAAATATTCTTATTTTTGTTAATATTCGCCACCAGCGTACTATTCGTCTGTATATGTTTTTGCTTCTTTTCGATACATTGGGTTAATCGTCGATAATTTAAAAAACACTTGTTTGTCAGGCGTTACAATATTTTATGAAATATATCTAATACATATAACAATTCGAATTAGCATATACGAATGCACGACCTTCACATTCGCGTATCGTCTTCATATCATTGTATCCGCTTATAAGTAAGATTTTCGGATCTTGTAATTCTTTTAGATTCCGATATTAATCTTTATTCACGAAATAGTATCATAAAATTGCAATCATTGGTCCATAATCAATTATCAGCACCGAAATACACAAATATGTTCGCATACGCGTGGTACAAAAGTGGATATAGGGAACATAGACCAAATGATTTTGAACACCCAATAGATTACGCTTTTTCTTTTCAAGACTCCGCGTCATGTACCCGGTGCTTTATATGTGGAGGTCCAGCAATAATTCGATGTTCACGGTGTGGTCAGTTTTTATGCTTTAAACACTTTTTTGTAGAATACCATTATCATTCAGAGAGTTCCGAGAACATAAGTACTTAAAAAGAGTAAATAAATTTTTATCGGAATTAACTCAAAATTTACGTGGAAATGTGTACTTATAAGCGGATACAATGATATGAAGACGATACGCGAATGTGAAGGTCGTGCATTCGTATATGCTAATTCGAATTGTTGTATGTATTAGATATATTTCATAAAATATTGTAACGCCTGACAAACAAGTGTTTTTTAAATTATCGACGATTAACCCAATGTATCGAAAAGAAGCAAAAACATATACAGACGAATAGTACGCTGGTGGCGAATATTAACAAAAATAAGAATATTTGCACGATGTAAAAATATTGCTTCATAAATTTGTAAAGTGTATGACGTAATAAGAGTTTATCTATACGCAAATACAAATTGTATATAAATAATCGCGTAAACACATATATATGTATACACACGCGCCATATAGCAATTACATTTATTTTAAAAATTAAATTTTTTGTAAATGTTTTTTTAAGTGTTTCGTAAACTAGACGATGTAATAAGAGTATGCATCTAAATAAATCACATATACATATGTATTTTCATATATAATATATATATATTTTTTTAAATTGTAAACATAAAAATTTTTTTTTCCGCAGTCTGATAGATCTTGAAATATCATGCAAGTTTTACATTTAAAATTTTTTTCTATCTCTCACAGTTACATAGTTATATCACAAAAACCAAAAATTCGCAAAACTTTGAGGGGTGATTTCACCCCTTTAAAGTGAATTTCCGCCGAAAAAAAAAATTGTTCCTTAAACAACTCGATGAACTCTACTTACCCACAAAGTTTCATTAAAATCAGAATTTCCGGGTTGGGAATGTTCCCTTGTTAGTCAGATTTTGAAAAATGGTATTAGACATTTCGATTCAAGTCATTGATGTGTACATGTAGTCCTCCGCTTGACTACCTAGAACTAGACACCCTGTATAGGTATATAGGTATATGATGGAAGGTTAAAAAGATAAGAAACGATTGCTATGCAGTTTCAATGATGTTTCGGTTGTATCAAGAACGCCTAAAGCGAGGTGGAAAGAGAGATATCTCTAAATTTTATTCGCCGTGAGGATGATCGTCTCGTAATTCCCGATCCAAACGGGGTGGTGTACCTACGGGAGACGAGAAAGCTACCAACTAAACGCGTATCGCGCTCTCGTGGTTTCTAGTTTCTCCGATTCGCTCGATTACGTTTTGAAAGAAGGCAAGAGTTTATCTTAAGAACCAGGAAGGATCTCGTTCGTAGCGAGAAAATCCCCTACCCTACGGGAGTTCTCTCAGTCTTACACTCTCTCTTTCCGTTCTTCTATTCTTCTAGATAAAAGCCGTTCCAAGAAGAAGGTGAGAGAGAACGGGCAAACGCGATACGTGTTCCTTTTTTTTCTTTTTTTTTTTCTTTCATTTTTCTCTTAGGAAAGATAGCGAGGCCGACGAAATTCGTTCGCCGTTGGAAGGGCGAAACTTTAAACGAACCGCGAGAAAGGAACGAACTCCTCGCCTCGCGACATAAATATCGTTACCCGTTATCGTCCTCGGTGATCTTGGCTATCGAGAACGCTACGGATATTCGATACGAATAAGGAGAATTAATTACCACGACGGAAATGGTACGATGTGGCATTACACGAAGCGGGATTCCGTCGCGGATAAAACGTTTAGATACTTTCTGACTCGCAAATGGCGCGAAAAAATAGATAGGATTACTCGATGCACGATACTAAAACATTCTCTCTTGCAGATACTCTTATCTCAATAGAATTGAATAAAAATTTAGTTATTATGAATTTTTTTTTTTAATTTTAATGCTCCAAATCGATAACACCTGGGCCGAATTAACCGGACAAGAGTTCTAGAGCTCGTATTTTGGAGTGGTCCGGTCGGGCCCGTGAAAATTTATATATTTAATTATCTTTTTATCAAGCAACTCGATTTTCCGTGTATCTACTACATCGATAGCGCGAGTTGAGATACGAGAGCGATTATGAAAGCGCCGGTGGCTCGTGTGGTAGATCGCGCGTCCGAAGAACGTTGAGCAGCTGCTTTAATAAGACCGACGAAACATCCTTTATGTCCAATTAAAGAACTGGTATTCCTCCTTTCCCTTACTTACGATTATCGCCAGCTACGACCGTTACGATATTTTCGCGGTATATTTAGAAGCCATCGTCGTAGACGGAAGAGTGAAAATTGTTTCCGCTGTCGGGCCTCTCTGTCCGTTGCTTGGATTATACGGAGGGTGCTTGATTAAACAAGAAAAAATAAAAAAAGAAACGTGTAATTATGTAGTAAGTAATTAGCATATATCGGAGATCCTTAACGAACTATCGGGACTAATCGATCGCGATAGTCAGTGAACGTGGCAAGAAAATTATCGGATTACTCTGGATCGATCGATAAACGATCGTTCGATCGATCGAAAGTATCGGATCAGAGCCTGTACGTTGCACCCTTGGGATTCCCTTAGAATTCTTGGAAAGTTATCTCGCGAATACGCATTATCTCGCAAATAAATGCGGATTGGTAGAAGCTGGTAGGAAATGTACGAGCGCATTCCATCGTGCGTTCGGAGGTAAAGCTCCTCTTTCGATCGTGGAGTAAATGGCTCTTTCTCTCTCTTTCTCGTACATCCACCGTGGTACTCTTGCGCCTACCTTACGAGCTATCCACGAGTCCGCAGGTGGACGTGAAAAGGAGATATCGTAATTGGAGAGTATTCCTCTCGCGATAGGCCGCTCGGACGAGAGACATATTTCTCTCCTGGTATTTATGTTACAGATAAAGCTCGAGCTCCGTGGGAGGCGAGTGTACTCTCGCTTATACGCTATAATCTTTTATCTACCGTACACGTATGCTTTCATTTTTACTAGCCAAAGAAAGTGTATTTCCGCGATAGCGTGCTATCGCGAGCTAATATCGTTGTTCGTTGCGGTAAGGTGGTTAAAGACGAAAAGACGAGCAGTAAACAAAAAGGGGATTTTGAGGATTATGTATATATAAGAAAAAGAAGGTGATGTCTCTTTTTTTTCTTTTTTATCCAAATCGAATCGATTTTCTTTGCGATGGGCCGTGACGTTCGCACGGTTCGAGTAACCACCTCCAACCTTTCACCGACGGCATCGAAATCTCGTCGCTTGGAAGAACTACGTTGCGGTGACCGACGCATAGTAGGGTATATAAGCTGAGAAGTCGAAAAGAAATTATTTTTGCGTGCAAATCGGAATATGTGGATTAGAAATCTTTTTAATCCCTTGCCTTATGATTTAATTCGACAATCAATCAAATTAATACTAGAAATTTAGAAAAAATGAATCATAAGCTTGTCTAAACAGAGACTTATGAACACTAAAAAGCAAATAATATAAAATAAAATAAACTTTAAAGAATTGAACCATGAGTTTGACTCGTGCTTTTTATCCTAGTCTCGGAATTTGTACAACGAGTCTTACACGACATTATAAGGCAAAGGGTTAACGAGATAACGTATGTTTAACTTTGTATAGGATACAAATTTCCACATAATGGCGGTTTATACTATAATTCACATTTATTAGCCTTAATTAAATTTAACATCTCACAAAGATATCTAAGAAACTGTCATCTTTTCGCAGCTAAAACTTACACCTCGCAGTACTCGAATACAGATACCATAGACCGCATCTGCTGTTTAGCGAATTCTTTCAAATCGTGATAGCTTTGGTTTTTTATAAGCTTCTTTTTCCAAAGCTAAAACCCAAGATAGATAGGTTACCGAAATAGTACAAATTTTGTTATCCACGTTAACTATTATAAAGTATTTTACTGTTATTGATATTTGATGAGAATTTAGACTATTGCTTCATGCCAAATTTTATATCTAATTATTGACGAAGGTTTTTATAAGGAAGTTTATACCTGTTTTATGTATTATCGAAAGAGTGAAAAATAAATTACCTTTTCCAAACCAAACCAAGCGAATTCTCTCAATAAGCATAACATCGATCTGTTTGGTTGCTCTAAACAAGCTGCTATTAACTCTTTTCGCCGAGCTATCTCTAGGCGTTAGCTCACCGACTATTTACTTATTAAATATTTACTTGTACCAATATAAATAAATAAATAAATAATTGTGTTCACTTTGTATAGTTTATTCTCGTTAATTAGGGTTCAGGAAACACGAATAGAGCTCGCCAAAAATGAATATAGAAATGGCAAAAATATCGACCAGGGACTCATAAAAGGGTTACAGAACATTTATGAATTATCGTGCTTTGATTATTCGATCTTGGATCGATTCTAATATTAGTGAAACAGTTTTGCAAACTCGTTCGAAAATGTATGGGACCGGACCAGCGATAAATAGAGGAAATCATTTTCTCGTTTTACACATGTCCGATAACCGAATGATTCGTGTTCATTATGGTAACATTATGATAACCGGTAGATCTGATATGGTAAAGTATTCGAGTGGTAAAAGCATACTGCCGACGAGAACACCGTATGCTATATTTGCGTATCCGTGTAGGTATATGTGCACTACCGGTACATGTACAACGTAGCTTCTCTCTCTCTTTCTCTCTCACTCATGCTACTTTATGATATCGATTACTGTCGTGTTATATCCAAATCGATATAGCATCATTAAGAAGTTAGCGATAAACGTATAAGCGGAGATCGTGGCAAACGTTAGGCTTACGTTGGAAGAGCACGGATCGGGGCGACCGGCGCCTCTCGCAACCGATACACGTGTTTGCATCTCGCTCTTTTTCACTTTCTCTCTCTCCCTCTCTCTCTCTCTCATTCTTGTTTTTCTCTCGTAAAGAACATCCGGACGAGAACAACTCGACGACGAGAGTCTCGCGGCTATTTTTTTACTCTTACCTAAGCAGATGCCAAAGACGACGAAGATGCGTATCTTTAGATTCTTTGCATCACCGTCGCCTCGTCGATAAGGCCCAACCCGAACCGCTCCTCTCTTTGAGTAAACGTTAGTCGAAGGAGGAAGATGAGGAAAGAAACTGCTCGTAAATTTTTTTGTGTCGAATTAACAAATTTGTATGTTTTGCCTTTTTTCGTTGAGTGAAATAACGTCGGGTAATGGAAATTTGTGAGTACATTAATTATAAAAAATACTGTGTTTTTAATCAGTATTTTTATTAAATTCACAGATATTTACAAATTAAAGTAAGAAAATCGTACATTAACCCTTTGCGACATACATTTTTCAGATCAACAGTTTTTCATGAAACTTGGTATACTAGGGTTTTCGGGGTCGCTAATTACGAGTCTGAGCTCAAATTTTAAAAATTCAAAATGGCAGATCCAAGATGGCGGCAACAATGAAAATATTACTGGATTTTGCTAAAAATTGTATTTATGGGGTAAAAAGAAGAAAACCAGAAAACCCCCTATAAACAATTTTTACTAAAATCCAGTAATATTTCATTTTTTGCCCGCCATCTTTTTAAATCTGAGTTCAGATTCGTAATTAGCGACCCTGAAAACCCCTGCATCCCAATTTTCGTAAGGATATGCCTAAAAGTATACACAATAACTACTTTTTTTTACAACAAAGTTGTTTTTAAAAATTTGTCTATTGATATCAACAAAGTAACAAAAATTTAAAAATCTCTGCATCTGAATTTGGTATTATCCCATAATTATAAAATTACAAAAAATATCGGTTAAATCGAACAAAAACTACTTTAAAATCGCAAAAAACTGTTTAGAAGAAGGTGGCAGTAGGTGATGCCACCATGCCGCAAAGGGTTAATAAAGAATTATGTTTTACACAAATAATGGACCTTAAATATAGCAGTCTTAT
This sequence comes from Ancistrocerus nigricornis, assembly GCA_916049575.1. Taxonomy (NCBI): domain Eukaryota; kingdom Metazoa; phylum Arthropoda; class Insecta; order Hymenoptera; family Vespidae; genus Ancistrocerus; species Ancistrocerus nigricornis. The sequence goes on along the minus strand of OU696669.1, from coordinate 24,054,132 downwards.
GTCAACATATTAATAACTACTGACAGTTCATTAGCTTCCTTGCATCTATAACCGAATGTTAGGTTTACATAATTTTCGATTCACAACAAGCTCGACCCGGTTTAACTTATAAAACCATTAAAAAACAAAAACTGATCTTCTATCACGATTAGAAACTCGGAGAACAGGTACCACGAGTTTCGCGTAGCGCAGGTACCTCCCTGCGCGTTCTAAAAGGCTACGAGATGATTCAGCAAGAGCAACAGAGAGACGCTAGTAACTCGGTATGAGATCGCTGACAGTGGTGCTGACCTATGCTCTCGAAGGCCGTAGTAACCGAATACCTGTCTAACAGCCGGTTCATTCATGCTTATTATCCCGACACTTAATTTTAGTCTCGCTTCAAAGTCGCGTGATTCCTGTCCCCCCCGGTTCTTAACTACCACGACGTGTCCCCGGAGGAGGAAAGAAGAAGAGCAAAAAATGCTGAAGAATAAAAAGAAGGGAGAAGATGGAAGGGGGATGGTCGAGAAGGCGGGAAGGATAACGACAGGTTGCCTTTTTCGCTGGTACCACGTCTATGAAAGTAGGTACGCACGCACGAGCGACCGATCGACTCTGGTTATCACCTCTCGTATCGAGCAACGTGACGGATGAGAAGTCGGTGCGTATTAAGATCATAACTCGGTGTCGTCTTGTAACGGTAAGTATGACACGCTTGTTTTGCCTGGGTAACGACTAATCGACGAACGAACGAACGAGTTTCCGTTTTTCCTTAGCTTCGTTAATAGCGATAAAACCAATGACGAAGCGAGGTTGAACCGACCGAGGAAGAAGAGAACAAAGAAAGGTTTCCCTTGCAACACGTTTTCGAGTTATCTTTCTTGCAGAGAGGATCATCCTGTTCGCGCCCGTACCAGGCGCGATGATAATAAAAGGCGTTGGTTCCGGTGTGGAGGACGTAGCAAGACCATCTTCCCTTTTGGACCAGTCGAAGAGGAAAGAAGAAGCTCGGTATGCGCAGGTGTACGACCGGCGTTGTCGTCGGCGAAGGTAAATGCGTTTGCCCAAGGTCTTGCGCCGTTAAGTTTCTTCTCTCCTCCTTGCCCGGTTTTCTCATCGTCCAAACATGTCCCGATGTGAGTGTTGACCCCGTGGTTACCGGGAAGCCATCGAGAGAGAGAGAGAGAGACGCGGGAACGATGTCGCGCTCGACGCTCTATCTATGGCTACCGTCGAGCCTCTCTCTCTCTCCCTCGGTTGTTAGCTTTTTAGAATGGCTAAGAATTCGCGTCCAGAATCCAGGTTGGGAAAGTTGCGTCTCTCGTATATCCTCGATTTTGTCCCCTCGAGGAGCGAAGAGATAGAAAGAAAGAAGGAGAGAAAGAGTAAGGGTAATGTTATTCACGCGCGGAACGCGAGTCCTGTCATCTGGGGAATACGAGTAGAGCTAGTCGAGAGATCTTTTTCTTTGCCGGTATCTTTAAATCCCACTGCGGTCCTTTTTGTATCCTCTCCTTTTACTCGTTCGCTAGATTACCGGCTTATTCGGCCGAAGAGAAAATGATTCCTTGTACAAAAAGGTGGATGGGAAACGTCAAAGTTTCGAGAAGGAAAAGTCAAGTTAGTCCGGATATATAATCGGTGACTGGATGATCGAACGGGCGATGGGTAGGGGAAAGGTGGGATACTTGATCACTGTTTTCAATTTAAAGACTTAATTTTTATTATCAACACTTTCACTTAAAATAACACGACACTAATGTAGTTTTTAAATAATAAACTGGTACGGTGGTGCCAAACTTACTATACATACCCGTAAATCTGAATGCTTTGAAGAAAACTTGCTACATTTAAAAGATAAAGAAAAATGATCAAGTATCCTTGATGATCGAGTATCCCACCTTTCCCCTACGTAAAGGGTAGAGAGAAGCTTCGGTAATTTAACGCTGAAAGCAACAGCCAACTTACAAGGAGGAGGAGGACGATGGAAAGCTCTTCACGCGCAAACGGTTTTGCGCAACTTTCCTGCGGCCGGCATTCGCGTAACCACCAACGTTAATAAGGTGTTAGCTTGGTCTGGCGCATAATCGTGGAACAGAGAGCATAGTGGGATACGACGTTGCAACAAAGCGACGGTGACGGGTACAGACGAGCCATATCCGGGACGTTGGCCAATAAAATTAATCGCTTTTGCTACGTCGTCTGAATAATTTATGCTTGCTGCCGTGTCTAGGAATTGTCCGATCATCGCAGCCGCCGTGACCGCTACCACTCGAGAGCTACTCGTAGGTATATGCTTGCCTGCGACAGTCTTGTAGCACGACTATCGTCGAAAAACCTTCTTCTAATACAGTCGTCGTTTCTTCCGACACAACGTCCCAGCCGTCGATCGTTTCACGCTTCTAACGATTTGTCTCGATCGCGACGCGTCGTCGAGACGTATCGCGTCGTCCTTTCTCCTCGTGTTCAAACGTCTTTTACGAGGACTCGTCGACTTTTTTAACGAGACATCAAACGATTCCTTTGGAATATAAGGGGGATATAAATTGGCTTTTTTTGACAAAACTTTTAGAATTCTTAGAAAGATGACGAGTTTGTTTAGATCAAGGGGCTGTACTTCGGAAAAGGACTTACTTTCAATTGGGCTGAAATTTTGTAGAAACCTTTTGTTAGTAATTATAAAAGCACCGGGAAAAGGATTTTTGGCTACTTGCATCCGTTCAAGAGATATAATTGAATGATTGAATTGATGAATGAGAATTGAATGATATGATTGAAATTGACATCCTTAGGATTTCATTATTACCATCTATACATGTCGGATTGGGCTGAAATTTTGTACAATCCTCCTGTTAGTAATTATAAAAGTACTGTTAAAGGAGTTTGAATTTTTTTTTTAAATTCTGGTTATGATATAGTATTTTTTCTTAAACTCCCGGATAACACCGTTTGATATCTATTAGGAGCTGATTAAAGCAAAATTAATTTTGTTTAATTTCAAACGTTATAATTTTCTTTAGGATTTCTTTTCCATTCCTTTTCTGTAAAACACTTCTTATTTTAATACACCTTTCGCTCGCTACCCAGACGCACCCCCACATGAAAACTATATCTCGCGAACGGATGCAAGTAGCAAAAAATCCTTTTAACAGTACCTACTTTTGTAATTACTAACAGAAGGTTTGTACAAAATTTTAGCCTAATCCGACATGTATAGATGGTAATAATGAAATCCTAAGGATGTCAAATTCGGACCTAAAAATACACGACCCAACAAATAAAGCTATATCAAGTAGCACAAACAGCGTTTAACAATCATTTTATGATCACTAATAGAAGGTTTGTATAAAATTTTAGCCCAATGGGAGGTAGGTCCTTTTCCGAAGTTTATCCGATCAATGGTCACTGATTTCATTGATTTGGCAATATTCACATTTTCCCATACCAATCGTTTAAATCTCATCGCATAAATCCCAGGAATAGGATTACCGGTTAAAGAGCATACGTTCGATCGGTACATCATAAATTACGCGAGAGCTACGGGCAATTATAATAACTATCCATCGCTACGAGCGTGTAAATAAAATAACGAAAGAAAGATCCTCGGGTAATGAGGCGTGAGAAGTGATATTCGAACCAGTTCTTCGACTCGTTGATCTTGATCAGATCGAACATGTAAAAAGAATTCGTCTAGAAAACGTGCAATTAAAAGTAAGATTCCTCGAGATTACTAGGGCCAAAGCTGGGGCATACTTGGGTCTCTCTAAAACTCAAACTCGTTAATTGGATTTTCGTCTGCCTGTCGGGCTAAGCCATCCGAAGAGAAACCTTTGAGGTCCTCAAGGTCACACCGAATATATATATATCCCCGTGCGTGGAATTCGAGCCGAGTTTCGAATTTCGTTCGCATGAAATTGGACGAAGAAGAGAAAGAGGGAGAAACGGAGTAAAAAAAAAAGGTACATATAGAGCGTCTTGGAGATGTTCATAACCTTTTATCAGTTATCTAATTAGCCGTTGCATTTAATTAGCGAGCCGAGGAAAAGGGCCGACCCTGGCACCGTTCGAGATCTTATTGCTCTTACGCGTACGGTCGAACAGCTACCACACACTCGTACGTAATTTTAATCGTTGTTCAGACGTCAGGGAGGGAAGGTCGATGGATGAACGAACGGCAAACTGGCATTGCAATTAGCTGTCCTTTTTTTTTTTATTTATTTCCCTATCAATGTTTCTTCTCGTGGTCGATGCGATACGCTCGTATAAAGTTGTAAACGGCGGAGAACGTCGGTGAACGCCAAAGAACCAGCGAGAAAGCATGTAACACGAAGATTCCTTGAGCAGACCAATTAGAAATCCTGTTTACACGCGCGAACGAATGCGTTTTGGCTCATTGTGTTCCGTTAAATGGAATGTTAATGCATTTCGCTATGGTTATCGTCGCGTTATACCTGCTGCATTATCGTGCAAACACGATGCGGGCTCGGCTTCTAAAAGGGAAGATTATGAGGAGAAAGGTATCCTTATTGTCGAGAGTAGCGGTTTAGACTCGAAGGCAAGAATTTGCCTGACCTATCATCGACCTGATCACGTGGCGCTCGAATTTTGTCGAGTCATCATTGAAATTTATCAATATTTAGAAACACAAGAACCTTTTTTTAATTACCTAATTAATTAATTTATCCTTTTAATATACGAGTGGTCCTAACATCATTCTAACATCACACAACGCAACAAAAAATAATTTAATAGTGCAATTCAACTAAATCTATAAATACAAATCACGTTTCGTTTGATAATTTTCTAAAGAACCGACAAAGTCGCTATGACTCAAGATTCAAATAACCCGTTTATTCCTTACCGTGCATACGCAAGCGACGCTACAAATCTACCTATACTCAAAGGTTTAATCTCATCAAGGTATCTCAAATGTTTTCTTTTCGAACGAACGTCATTACTATTCCAAACCTCGTTCGATTTTGTAACGGTCGTGGTCACCGTTGGTAGCATACAAGATACCTAGACATATATCGACATAGGTGGTCAACGTTTAGCGCGGAACGATTTCACTCGTGAAAGCTCTCGTTCGATTTGTAAAAAAGAAAATGTTTGCATAACGGTGGGAGTCTTTGGGCTTGGCATTACATACTAGAAACAACTCACCTTCCCAGGATCGTCGATGAAAAGACCAATGGTCATCACGTGTAGAGTGATCTCCCGAGTGTTTTCGAGTTCCTCCTCCGCGGCATACAGTCGCTCGCTGACGAAATAAGGTTCGGCGCTCGTGAGCCTGTAACAAACGATGATCGTGAGCGGATTAGACATAAAGAAGTATAAAACGAACGAGCCTTAGCGTATTATCTCCACCTTCTCGCGGGCAGCTCGTATCACGAGCATTCTCGAGAATTATACTACTCGAGAGGCAAGCAGAGGCGGCTTTTATATTTATGCGTTGGCACCATAAGTCGTACTTACTATTAAGCGCGAGACTACCGTGCGATAACCGTTAAAGAGGATTCTATACTTCCACTTGGTAACATTGAAAAGAGAGTTTTCGGTACGACGGTATAACGATATCGTATCGATGTCGTGCGATTTATCGAATTCGCGAAGTAGTTGTGTAATTGGAGAGAACTCGGTGGGAAGCGAGCCACGATTCCTTTCTCCCTTCTTGAGATACGAGGAGGGAACTCGAGAGGGTTAATACGGATGGTATCATGATTGGCGATAAACCCAAGTACTTCCTCTCTCTCTGGAGGTCTTTTCTCGTGGATATGCCCGACGTCGACACGCTTGTCGCTTTAGCAACGCCGATACTTGTCATCTTGCATTCTTTTCTTCTTCCTCCTCCTCCCTTCTTTACGTCCCTGTCATTCAGCTCGATGCCATCTAACTTACGTGCACTCCTATACCGATATGCAACGTTATCCGACAGCGATCGCGTATGCACGGGCCAAGAGAATCGATTCTCGATGTTCACCGAGTCGAACCTCGGCTATTCTCGATCGCTTTATCAGCCAAGCTTTGAATTGGCGTGGATCGATAGGTGAGGTTACAAAGAAGGATATGGAGAATGGAGGTTGCTTCACGCGAATAAAATATTGTACAATTTTTTTTTTTGTCGTTCGAATGTGTTAACTCGATATCGAGTGAGTAGAATCGTAGTAGGTGAGTAGAATTCTATATTCATTGTTTTTTTTGGTCATTCCTGCTATAATGTAGCTAGTAATATATTACTAATAATAAAAAATAATTATATTTCGATCGTAAGTTTAATGGGGAGATGTTTGGCGTAGTTCAACGTGTCGCACTGCAGTCAATGGAGTGTAACTCTTCGCCGCACTATATAAGTTAATTAGAGATTAAAGAGTTTCCTAATTTCCAAGCGATTTGATAAAATAATCAACAGCTTATTTCTTTAGAAAATAACAAGGAATAAACTTTATTAAATTTAAGATGTAGTACAAATACGTCTTTACAGATTGAGAAACAAAAGGAGAATGAGAAATGAAGAAAAGGGAATAAATAAACTGATTAAAAGTCTTTTGTTTTAAGTATTGCCAAAATTGAAATAACGTAGGTAATTCGACCACCAATGTAAAGTGGAGACATCAGACATCAGTGTTGCCACCCTTTAACCTCTTCGACCAATAGAATCTGCCACAGGAGACCTGTCAAACGATATTCTCTTCTTCTTCTATTTTCGGTCTTAAGCCATGGAATTATAATTTATTCTTAAAATGCGATGAAACAACACACTCTATAAAACGTTTCAGGTCTCCATTTCTAGTATCGTCACCAAATGGGAGCAAATTCATTGCATTTCCTCATTGATTTGTTATTTAGTGGGCGTGATCATAAAAATATGATTAAGATAATGAATGCAGTATTACAATATTAAGAGTCATTAAATGGTTCCCTTTCTAAGAAACTCGAATATCGGTTCAAATTTTGGATCTCCAGTTTTAAGAAATGAATCCAACGAAGGGGGTAAATATAAACGAGTAAGAAAAAGAAAACGAAGATACGGAATGTAAGGCAGGAGGCTCGAAAAATCGAACAGTTCGAGCACGTAACGCTTTACCACCGAAATCGAGAGGTAGGAGGATCGCGTGGTCGGGCAACATCAATTTCTCGGGCGATTCCCAGTGCTGTCGGAAGAGAGTCTCGAAAATTTCGAATGCCCGCGTAATCGAGGAGCCTCCTCGCATAAGAGAAGAAGGTGGGGAGGTTCGGAACGCGTACATATACCAAGGTGGACGCGGGGAGTACGTAGAAGCGTGCTTCGGCTACGCCGCCAGCTCTTCGCTTCATCTTTTGCTCCTCCTTTTCTCCATCTTCCGCGATAATGATACCTACACGCTCTCGCTCGGTAATAATATTAATGGCCTCGTGTACCGGAGGGTCCGTTGGGCCTCCCCCTTTTAACAAAAAGAGGAGAGAACGGCTCTTACGCGCAAGAGCATCTCTCGTAGGATGAAGAAGAGGAAAGCATTCTTCTCCGAATTCTTCGTGAAGTGGCAACGTCTTTGATATTATAGAGATATAACTAGATATTATCGACGACTGATCAAATTTGAATCATAAATCTGTCGATCCATCGAATAGGAAACCTTTCCACCGAGTATTCATGTATATGCGTTCTATAGAATAGGCATTGTACACGTTACCTAGGTATAGTATGTATACCTAATAACTACAGAAAGATTCAATATTTTATTGCCTAAACGAACCTAGTATCGTATAGAATGACTAAGTATTTTATCAGAATATCTGAATTATATACTTTGCCGGTAACATATATGTATTATGATAGAAATCGCGTACGTTCATCCACGCAATCAAGGAAGTACCTACGTTGCTCCCTTGAAAACCTGCAATTATCTTGACTTTCTTGTTCGAGACTGCTGCCTCTCTTACGTGCTTCGTCAAAAAAACGAAGAATGTACACGCTGTTAAGATATTCACCGCTATCGATGTAATAAATTGTTCGTCGTGCAACGTATAGGTAAAGAACGGGGCTTCGACGAGCGAGCGAGTCGAGTGAATGAATAAAGCTGCATCATCGGGACGATGAGTACGATGAAGATAAAAAGAAACGGGAGATAACCCGCCCCACCGTGTGCTTTCACGTCGTCGTCGGCTATCGAACTTTGCGATCGAGCATCGGGACCTTTTCAAAATTGAAATTTCCTCGCAACCTGCCATTTAATCTTTGTAACTTATTCGATGTAATTAAATTTGTGGCATATCTACGCTCGCTCGATTACCCATGCTCTTGGGTACGAGTACCGTTACGTTGTAATTAACGATCTACATTTGAGTGTAGAAATAATATTAAAAAGATTGCTCTTTGCTTTCGTCGCTTATTCGATATACTTTATGAAGATTCGTGTTAACGACACGCTCGTGTCTCCAAATCGATTTCTTTTCGATTAAACGAGTTAACCCGATCTACTATATCGTGTTCCATAATTTATTCGACGAGAAAAATTAACTTTTTTGAACCGAGTGTCTGACTCGACAGATTTGATTTTTGATATTCGTTTAATCTTTGTACCTGGAGATTTATTCTTGAATTTACCAGCAATATATATTTTTTTCACGATACAGTTAGTGATATATATATAATTTGCAATATGTTACTTTAAACGGGAGGGTTGCAAAGGGTTAAAATTGATTGTTATTTGCATAAAAACAACGACGAAACGAATTTTTTAGCAAATATTTCGCTTTTTGCCACAATAAGGATTAACTCTGTAAATAAACCGATAGCGACGATGCATATCGAATCGATTCTTCCGGCTTTGCATCGCGTGGAGCGGTATTTGCACGGTTTGTCCGGAAAAAAAAAAAACGATCGTAGCTTCGACCGCCCACGTAACAAACGATTCCACCGTGAAACGGTCATTAATTACTCCGTCGAGTTTCTATGAATCACTTTCATAGAACTTCCTCGGTCTCGTCGAGCTAGTCAGCGAACGTACGAGCTGCTTATAGTGAATCGAGAAAAGAGAGAGAGAACGAGGCAAAAAAATCTTGCAACGCCCACGAACGTCTCCTTTGCGTTGACTCGCAAATTTTGAAAGTAACGTCGAGGAACGCGATGGAAAAGGATTACGCAATGATCTTTCGCACCAACGGATAATAAAACGCCGGATGGATCTAGTGGCGATCGTAAAAGCGAAAGGCCTTAAGAATATAACCACGAGCGAGGCCCGAGTTGCGTGTTAACGTTGCGCGTATACGTTTATGCTCGCGCCGGTAATTAGCATTTCGATCGTTTATCGTACTTCACGAAGAAAAACTATTTATAAAGCATTTCGAGTATCGAAGCTCGTTCCTCGAAGACCGTTACTCTCTCTCTCCTTCTTTATAAGACACAGGTACGAAGCTTTGCGCTCGAACGGGTCTCACTCCTGGCATGTTTGCCGTATCTTTGACGACTTACCCGCGAAATATATTCTCCCAGACGTCTCGCCGTGCCGTTTGTTCAATAATTATACGGTCACGTCTGGACAACAAAAAATATCGAAGGCTCTAACGCGCTTATTTTCGCGTCGACTAGCGTACGTCTCGATGAATATTTTATAAAAAGTCACGTCATTTTGTAAATATTTAATTTTTAAAGAAAAGAGTTACTTTAATTTGCATCGAAGGATAACGAGACCAGCGGGCTCGGCGACAATTTTTTGAGTTTTTTTTTACTTTTTAATGTAAAAATAAGAAAAGTATTCATGTATTTATGCAAAGTTGTTACATTTATATAAATTCGACTTTCTTTAAAAAAATATTTTACGCTACGTGCATCTCATCGGTAAAAAGTTCGATAATTTTTTGTGTGCGTATCCCACGAACGAGGTTGCTACTTTAAACAAAAATTACACGACACAAAGTAGAAAATTTACGATACGAACGATCGAGGGCTGGTCCGAGCGAGTCTTATCGATAACGATAACGTTTCAGAAGTCGTCGTGTCTCCGTAAAAAGCGGCCTACCGCTCGTAAAATTAATTCTCGTAAGTTAAAGGCTGTGCACGTTCACGATATTTTTAATTAAAAACTCTCGCACGGAAGACGCGAGTTTTTCTCCCTTACCGCGGCGTATCCACGTGCAAGTAACACCACACGCATACTCGCGCACACGAATATTCTTACTTCGAAGACGAGAAAATACACGAAGAGTACGGAGAATCGTGGAGAGACTTCGTTAATCGGCACTTAATTACCACATCGATCGATTTAATCGACTCGCGCACGCTGCCTCCGCGAAGGCAGCTGCGAATCGGTCTCCGAACGAAATACATTTTCCACTTGGCTAATTATGAAATCCTTTCGCGTACGCATCTTTATCGTTCACCCACGTGAACCTCATTCTCTTTCTCTCTTCTTTCTCGCAAAATATATGCTCGAAAGTCTGGCTGACCCTTCCAGGAGGATCACGCGACGAAAATATTTCTTTTAACGCGAATGCTTCTCGCCCTTTCCCACTTTATCTTCTTTCCACGTACGCCCATGTCTCTCTCTCTCTCTTGTTCGTTCTGACGGGGGTGGCCTCGCGCAAAATTTATCCGATACTGGACAGACCATGCGTGCGAGCCCGGTAAACCCAGCATTTAAAGCATTAGCCACACGCGCGTGTGTATATTCGTCGGGTCGCGTTATGAAATCAATTTGCTAAATGGATAGGATAGAAGAGATAGGAGTCTCGCAGAGCGAGAACCCGAGAGAAAAGGATGAATAAGAGAAGGAGGAGAAGGAAGGGATAGAGCAGATGGACGAGCGGAAAGACAACGCGTGGCCACTCCTTGATTTCACGCATGCGATGAGTCGCGCGTAGATGGAAACATCGAGTCGCGGTACGACACGCGACCACGTCGCGTGCTTCGTGCCTGATTCATACCCACACCGTATCGTCCTTCTGTAGTCTTTTTAATTAACAACATTTTAAAGACGAAGTATAGTTTAGGTGGAACTAAATTATGGCGTAGTTATTTTATTCTTTTTGCTTGTTATTCGAGAAATTTGTAAAAATCGATAATCGTTTTTGTTGGTAACAACGATCTTTTTCTTTTATTAACCCTTTGCACTCGGATGTCCCTTCTGAGGGGACGTAATTCCAAAATTACACCATTTAATTTCAAATTATATATTACTAATTACATTCTTAAAAGAATAATATATTCGCGGTGCGAGTAAGTGAATTGAAGAAAAATTTACAAGTACGAAAAAAATCGACATGGAATACACGTAAATCAATACGGTATTGTTATAAAAATCAGTCCTATCGAGTCACTCGACATTGAATACAAAGGGCTACAAATATATTACTCGCTATGTTGTGAAAAAAATATGTTCTCCTTCTTGATAAATGAATGACAGAAATATATGTGAGTACAATGAACGACGAGTGTCACTTGACGTCGTATTATCATAAAAATCTGTATTGTCGACTCACACTCGACGCCGAGTGCAAAGGGTTAATAATAACTATAGGTCGGTAATGTTGTTAAGTCATGCATTTTAAATTTACATAACATAGAAATATAATAAAAGAGTGTGATATGTATAATTATAATCTCCTAGAAGTTAAGTTTCTATAAACTAAGTGTTAAATTTGTTACAAATGTTTATCTGACACAGACTGTTGTTATATTTTGTATATGGGCCTTTAATTCACTCTAAAATTTATTTATCAATAAAAAAAAAAAACTAGAATACGCACGAAAGGGACGCCATGCGGCCAAATGGATATACATTTGTTTATCCCTATCGTCTAATTGTTTTTTGTTTATCTGTACACGTTATAATTCTATAATATATTCGTTATGTTCATGTATGTGTGGTTTACCTCTTTATAAGCTTGTATCACGGCCAACAGTTTTTAATTCCAAGTAACGCACATTATTTTATTATTAATTTATTATTTCGATGTGTGTGTGTGTGCAACGTATTAGAAAAATCTTGCTAGTTATAGCGAGTGTTCGGTGCGAGAGTCAGTCAGTTACTTTCAAGCATATAAATTCCTGATATTTATTAATTAAGCATTCAGATTTTTATCCCTAAATATGATTTCCGAAACAATTACCTCAACTATCGAGTAAACGAGTTTGAAATCGAACGTCGTTATAATAACGTCGTGTCCATCGAAAACTCGACGGCGCGGCACGGCGGTGCGTGAATACTCTCGCACGTTCCTTTTACCACCTACGTACATATAAATCACGTTCCACTTATCTGCGCCATCTTATCTCAGCTGTCATTACGAAAGAAAACGATCGATTTCTTATTAACGCGTCGATTCGATCGATTCTATTCGCGGCCGTCGTTGGCTGGCTAAACTATGAACGACACATCACTGTCGTTCGACTCGATAATCCTTCGGTCCATTATCGAGGCTGAGCGAGAGAGCTAAAGAAAGGGAAAAGAAAGAGAGAAAGAAACCAGAAGCTAAACCGGAATCCGGAGGCTCTTTGAAAGAGCTCGACAATCGCGAGATTACTATTTCTGGCGCCACTCGTTTATGCATGTATTTTCTAAGGAACGTTTATTGTATCTTAAAAATGTTACAAGCGGTGAGTTAAAAAATTCTACTCTTAGTCACGTTCGTATTCTCCAAAAGTCGTGAATTACTTCGTAGAGAGAAAAATCACGGACGAGGGCGCGACAACGTGTCGTCACGTTGTCGTAAAATTTCCTAGAGAGAAAGAGAGAGAAAGATGTAGTTCAAAGGTCGTGGTTAACCTCGAGCGTTTGCTCAACGATAATACCGTGGTCCGAGGTATATAACGTCAAAGGGAGATCGCTCGAGTCTCTAGGCCGGTGTGCTTCCTCGCCCTCCTTCTTCTTCTCGCGGCACTCCAGCCGACACAAATTGCCGTTATTTGCCCACCCTCCTTGTCGTCTCTCTCTCTCTCTTGCTTATCCTAGTCGCCTTGTCTCTTCTCGCAGAGAGAAAATTTACGGCTCCCTTCTTTGCGTCGGATTAAAAATTTCTAGTCATAGCCACGTATAAACGAGATAGAACGAATCTTTGCTCGTCTTCCTCGATCGTAAAGCCAAAGATATATGTACACGTGACGTGGTTCGTGTTAGGATGGACAGTTGTCTTATATGGTTCTGCTATTTTCTTATAAGAATAATAATTGAACAATAATTATGAAGAATGAAAGAATACAGCAATACTTTTTTTGGAGAAAAGTAATAAAAGGTGAACTCGAAGTGGTCGATACGACCACTTTTGGTAAACCTAATGTTAAATACATTTCTCTTTTTTATTAGTGTAGGTAACATCAGCACAATTAATTATAGGGGAACCTGTTGTACCTCGGACATAGTTGTACCACGGTCCTACGTCCAATTTTATATGTTGGTGATTGTTTTCCGTAAAATCTGTAACATTAGTTTATGTATCGTTTACGAGAGAGCTTACGAAAAAAATTTGCAAGATTTGAACTTTTTCGCCACAAAAAGTAAGTATTTCTTACTTTAAACTTGCAAGCAGCTATGTTTGTATAGTTTCGTAATATATTTAGCAATAGAAATCAATAGAAAACAGGATCAAATTTTTCACCTACAAATAACGCGATGATGGTTGTATAATTTCGTCGGGGTGTTGTACCTTGGGTCTAACAGTAGCGTTGTACCTTGGATAGGTTCAAGGTACAACAGGTCTAGGATCGAGGTACATCAGGATGTTGTACCATGAATCTAAATGTCCGTTTTTCTTTGAATGGTTATAATTGACATAAAATATATTGTTATCATTCTATAAAAATTAGGTTACGTGTCTTATTAACCTTTAGAGGACGGGAAATTTTCAGTACAAATCGATCTCTTTCAAATCGTGTAATTCATACATAAATCGAGTCTATAACACAGCACGAGACACCAACCAAGCAGGTGGTCCCGTCCGCAAGAGAAAGGTCAATGCAAAAAATTGATGCAATGGTTTTTGGGTGTTTTTCGACGTAACTTTTTGTACTGAATACGATAAAAATAGTTAAAGAGAGTCCTAAAAAGGAATGTTGAACAACGACGTTTGAGCTCAACATAGGAAAAAATTTGACCTTGAAATGACCTTTTCGAAGGTCCAGGATGCCTCCAGAATTTTTTAAATTATTTTTCCCGTATTAAGCACATCAAATTACCCCTGAAAAACATTAAAACTTTTGTTTCCCATGGTGGTCCCCAAAAGGACCAGTCCCGTCCTTTAAAGGTTAACTAACTAAACATGTGAAAGATTGGAAATGTGAAAATTGTTTACGTTTTTTGTAAAAAAAATTTGAAACCAAAGATATATCCGAACTAAAACAGGTTCCCCCACCCCTTAATAATCTTTATATTCGACAACAATCGATTAAGAAAATCTACTCTCGGTAACATATACCTATCACCGATCTCCGTTGGTGATCTTAAAACGAATAGAAGGGATGATAGCTTCGGGGCCATCGATGCAACGGAGACAAGTCCTGGTAGATGCACCGTAGCGAATTAGCGTGTTGCCCGCGTAACACCCCCGCGAGCATTATCGTCTCGTTGGCTCTCGCAGTCTTGTTTATGGGCCCTCGCCGTGTGCCACGAATGCCTTCCCTCTACTTTCTCTCTTTCTCCGCGTACCTAATGGGCATCCTATTAGCCGCGGCTGAACTCACCGTACTCTCGTACTTTTCTAAGAACGGCACTCTAATGTACCTTCGCTCTAATAGAATAATTCCTCGGCGCATTAGTCAGGTCTTGGCTCTAATCGCGATTGCAGAATTTATGCTGCACGTTGGCAAGAGAGAGAGGGATTGGAAGAGAGAGAGGGTGAACGTAGAAAAAAAGGGCGACGCTTGCTCGCACCGTAAAGAGAGAGAGAGAACCGAGCGTACCACGGCTACGATAATAATTGAATTAAGTGAATGTCGCTTAATGACACTCGTTACATTACCTTACCGATCGTAGCCAAGTCCGCAAGAAATCGCGAATGCAATCGCGATGTCACGAGCTCGCGTTGCCCGCGCCACGTTGGATAGTACCAACTCAACGAACTTCTCCTCTCATCCAGCTCGCTTTTGCCTCGACGACGCTGATGAAATACGATTTCGTCGTACTCGACGAGTGGATAATTGAAAATTATAAGCAGGGAGTGAAATCGTGACGCTGCACTAACGGAAATGCTCCGTGAACGTCTTAGAGCTGGCTTAGGGAGAAGAAGAATCGAAAGAAGAAGGACGGATCGAGATGCGAGTCTTAACGAGAATCCTTTCGAACCTTCGGTCTCTCTCTTTCTTTCCGTTGTCGTTTAATTTGCCTCTAGGGATTTACGGCCTCCACGACGCGCATGGTTAATGGACGAAGCGTTCTACCGCGAGAAACAAAGCGATGTCCGAGCACACGAGGACTGTGGAATAGAAGAACCGGTGAAAAAATATCGAGAGATTTTACAAAGGCGGCCCCGCTACACCGTAAGACCTTACACGATGGTTAATACTCCTCTTCTAGAGAATAGCCTGGAGAACGAAGTGACTAGTATCCGGTAAGAGTAATTACAAAAAGCGGAAGGCTTTCTCGGTACTACCATTCGTTGTCCTCGGCGTTATCCATCAATTCGGATTCCGCTTAATCGACTACCTTCGGGGAAGTCGGCGACGGCTTTGACCCGAGGACTAAAGCAGCGGCATTTACCCCAGAGACGACGAGGTTATTTGCTTTTCGTGAAACTGGTAATAATAAGAGGAACTTGAATAATGTGATGAAAGAGAAACGAAGATGGGAAAGGAGAGTAGAGGGAAAAATAGTTGGTCGATTCGATTCCAGTGAATCGCGAGCCCGCATCGCGACGTTGCGTTCGTCCACGACGAATCTTAAGGAGCAAAAGGGGGAGAGACCAAGATAAGAAGAGCGTACGTGGAACTAATTTCTCCCAACGGATCCGGGCAGAAAGGGGAAGAAAAGGTAGTAGGCGCAACGTGACGTAGCGTCGAGGAAATTACGGTAATCACGAGCGGAGGATGTGCGAGAGAGGAGATACCTGGAAGAAGAAACGGCAGCGGGAGGCCGCGAGTGTAAGAAGAGGAAATATTCTGGTGCGGTAGCGGGACGCGACTTTGAAAGAAGGGGGGTTAGCGGAGGGACACGCGATACCTCGCGAAGGCTTGAGAAGGTGGAGGAGATGGTTGGAGGATGTAAGGGGAAAGAAAACTTTGGCCTTGGGCATCGCGAGGTACCTACGAGCGGGAAGGAAAGTGGATGGATCGACGCGAGTATACGTGTGTTCGTAGGTATGTGTGTATATGTCTTAGCTTTGAAAGACGGAGAGTAAAAGGGAGAGAGAGAGAGAGAAAGAATGAAAGAGAGATAGGATAAGATGAAAGACGACGGAAGGCGAGGCAAGGAGAGAGAAATCACAGGGATTAGCGTGTCGCTGCCATGCGAACGGGTAATCCCGCGCTAATAGCGAACATTTCCTCTGCCGGTAAACGATGTCGTTGGTATCGTAAACGTAAACAGAGCAGCAGCCACTCGTAACTCTTCCGCCGGCTCGTTAGTCGACGGCCGCGTCGTGCTCCGAACGTTCCGCGCATTTAAATGCCGTTAATGACCCTTTGCTTCTGAAAGACGCTCCTCGCTACTTTTGCCGACGCTAATACGTTCGTCCGTCGCCGTGGAGTGTCGCTCGGGAGGATCAGAGTAACATCCTCGAAGGACTCGTTCGTTAACTCTTCCCGCTATGCAAAATTGCTATGGCGTTTCCGGGTTTGGGGAACGTAGGTATCTACCTGCCGACAATGGGGCAGAAGAATTCGATAAAGAAACGTATGAAGGAAAACGTTCGTGTACGCGTATACCTACCTATGTTCTTTCATAGTCGCAGTGATTCCACGATGGAGCGGCAAACGGTGCACATGGCATCGCATGAATCACGGGACATTTGTACCCGCTAAGCGAATTACGTTTACCAAGAACGAGGTTCCCTTCGTGGCACGAGGAGTATGAAAACGTGGAAGGGGTTTTGGAATGTAGATTCCTCGATGAAAGATATCCAACGCTTTGTACCCACGTAATGTCAACCACGCTGAAGTTACGTACGATTTGTCATTAAGCGTCCTACGTTTCTACGTATAGCTTTTCACTCTGGAGAACGATACACTCGTGATCGAGGTCTTTACCGGAGTCGGAAGGAATTCTAATGGACAAAGGATAGCGTTGACTCGTTGACTGTGACAGTAATTTTGTATAAACTTTCATGGTTATCTAAGTTTGTTTATAATTCTTTTTAAAACGAAGATATGGAAGAATTCAAGAACACACTTTTGTGGAGTGTAAAAGTTTAGTACTTATTCAAAATACATTTATCTTGTTCCATGAGTCTCGCATCTCATCTCAAATTTCTTATATAGAATTATACAGGGTGTCCGGTTCCAGGTAGTCAAGCGAAGGGCTACATGTACAAATCAATGACTTGAGTCGAAATGTCTAATACCATTTTTTAAAATTCGACTTGCAAGGGAACATTCCCAGTCCGGAAATTCTGATTTTAATGAAACTTTGTGGGTTAGTAGAGTTCATTGAGTTGTTTAGGAAACAATTTTTTTTTTCGACGGAAATTCAATTTAAGGGGGTGAAATCACCCCTCAAAGTTTTGCGAATTTTTCGTTTTTTTGATATAACTATGTAACTGTGTACGCAGTCCGAAAGATCTTGAAATATCATGCAAGTTTTACATTAACAATTTTTGTCTATCTCTCACAGTTACATAGTTATATAAAAAAAAACGAAAAATTCGGAAAACTTATTAAAACTTAAAAGTTAACGAATTATTAACTAACAAAGATCGGTAAATTACGGCGATTAGCAAAGGAAGACGGTTCACTCGAGATGAAGCGGTAGGAGGAGCAATCCACACTAAACAACGTTACATTACGTGATTGGCCGATCTTTGTTAGTTAATAACTATTTAACTAAACCGAATTTCGGAAAATATTATTAGACTTTTCTTTTCAAGTCATTGATATATACATGTAGTTTTCCGCTTAACCACCTGGAACCGGACACCCTGTATAATCCCAAATCACTGTTAAAATTTCGATTCGTTACGATACCCAAGATAGAGGCATCCGTTTCGAAAGACATAATTTGCGTCCAATCGCCAAACGAATATCCGAGTAATTTTGATGATCCGTTCGAACCATCGATCTTTCTCTCGAATTATTCAACAACTAAGAAAAAATAACGAAAGCTCTCGCGAACTCGCGATGGTTCTTGCGTCCGTCGACGCGATTTCTCTCTTTCTCTCGTCTACCGACGAGAAAGGATCTCGCGCTAGAGACGTCTGGAGAGACCGGAAGATTTATCGTAGGGAACTTGGCCGATTCGAAGCGTTACCATCTAATGGAGCCGATAGAACGAAATCAGTCACGGTCGATCGATGATTGCGGGAACGCCGAGGGACGCGACGCTGAGAATGGTAAAAGTACCATAATTTCCTTGCACGCGCGCGATCGCAGGATGCGCCGTTGTCGCAAAATACAGTGATTTATCGGGGAATAGAATGGACGTATAGGAAGGATCGTCGTTCGAGCGTTCGTACCGTTACGGCGGCGTTCGTCTGGAAAAAGAAAATTTCGCGCATTTCGCCGTACGACGTCGGTGTAGGTACCACCTATGTTCATATATCCAACATATACCGAGACACGTACGAACGTATCGCGTACCGTGAACGATTTCCACGATATTGCGTCATTAACCGACGTTCGTCGCGAACCGGCGGCCGTTCGCGAGAATTTGCCTCGTCTCTACGACATTTAGATCGAAAGTCTATCGAGCGGTCTTGTCTGAAAAGATTAATCTACCCATTGCCAATGAGTAATAACCATTATTAGTTATGTACTTGTAAAGTCTACTTATAATGCCGACGAGGCGGCTTCTAACAACAACAAGAATATTCTAACGTTACTTACGCCTCGCGGTGATCGATTCTCGTGCCATGCTTTTTGCGAAATCGGTCTCGATCAGAATTCAGTCGGGTACCTCTAGTTTTATATAGTAGAGGAAAGTTACCGTTTCTATAATAATAAAATAATCAATTTTCTTCTAAATTGTATCTTGTCTCTTTTTTAACATACAGTTTCTTTGCATTTCATTTCTAAACGTTCATTACTAAAAATATCATAATATTAGTAAAAGAATCAAAGATAAATTTACAATGATTCCAGAAGATGCAGCTGACTAGCAAGGTAATCGTTTTGTCGGTAGGCGCGCGCGCGCGTGCGTAGGTGCGGTTGGTTCGCGTATGTATCGTGATGATCCCTCCTCGTTCTCTCCATCTTCGTCGTGATCCCTCTTAACTTTTCTTCCTTCTGTTCTTAGGCCGATCAGATCCATACAAATGCAATCACGACGTTACGAGATGAGGACACGGTGGCCCGTACATACGTTTCCCTCTCTCTCTAGAAGAGTCCCGACGAAAGAAGCTTCCATTCGATCTTACATTAATATCATCGCTAACGACTCTCGACTCTTCGATCTATCGGGTCCTCGTTCCTTAAAGTGATTTATTCGAAAAACATTCAAGAAGCGATAATCGTGTTACGTTTCTTACACAAGAACCAAGAAACGTAGAGAATAGAGCTAGACGACCGGCTCGTGCCTATTATCCAAGTTTCTCTATTCCACTGCATCTCTTTTTTTTTTTTTTTAATTCTCAAAAAGCCACACGCGCATTGCATATTCATGCGTGACGACGGTGTGCTTCGCGAGTGAACACATCACGTATTCGGTACATACATATATCGCAACGCGATCGTGCGCACCGCGCGAGCATGATTTGATTGCGCCTTATTTGTTTGATTTAACCGACCTTAATAAGGTAATAAATAATTCAACCGATTTACTTTTCCATGCCGCGCGGAGAGTGGAATTTATAATGTATAGCTCTCGCGAGCGCCCGCGATCGGAGGTTCGAAGAGGGAGCAACGATGGAAAAAAAAAAAGGAGAGCGGACACAGGCGGGCGAGTTAAGCAGCAACGGCAGCAACCAATGCTTTTTTACAAGCGCGAGAACACCCTCTGGCAAGAAAATACGAACATCGAAAGGTCTTACGTGGCGTCGTCGTCGTGCGGCAAGAGTTATCTCGAGGTGAGCTCGCGCGGGCATATGGCTGTAGCTACGGAGAGATATGGAAGGTGCAAGAATTAATGATTGCGCTGGAGATCGTGATGGAAGATGTAAGTATTAATGGACGTAGTCACGGCTCTTCGCTTCGATGTTTTCATTACGAACGATGGACGAACACGACGGATGAACTGAGTCAAAGGAGGGGGAGAAAAAATAGACGGATTACGTCGAGGTTCTCTCTTCTGTACAGAGAACGGTCGTTCGTTCTCGTAAAACACGATGCGCGGCAACGTTAGCGAGAATTTAATGTCATCTTTTCGGATACCCGCGACGAGGATTTATCTGCCCATAGAAATTCAAGAAGGTTCACCTGCTTCTTCTTCCGACATCGACCGAATCGACTGATTTATCGACGAATCGACGAACCGTTTCGTTCCACCCGTCTGTACCGACCCACCTGACCAGCAGGAACGTTATTATATTCGTGACGAGCGGTAAATGATTGCGGCTTTGTAGTAATCGCCGTCGGATTTCTTCGGTAAGGAGCTTACCTACTATTATCGATTATTTATCAAACGATTAGGAGAGAAAGTAGTTCTCCTTCGTGGAGGAGGACGAAACGGTGCTCGTCGGGCGAAAGGTCGTTCGGCATCGAATCGTTTAATTTATCTATCTTCGTTCGCGAGCTTGCCGCGTTGATGTCGAATAAATCAAAACTTTCCTACTTTCCACGATCTTCTTCTTCTTCTCTCTTGGTCTTACTCGTTTTATCCGTTTCTTCTACAGGCAGGAGAGGTAGGTAGGTACCAAACGACCGAGACAATGGTCGAGAAAAAAGTCAAAAATAAAAGGAGACTCTTCGTGGCAAGCAGAGAGAACGCAAGAACATAATTCGGACTCTTCTCACGCTGCCGGTTAAAAGCTTTTCTGACTCCGTCTTTAAAGTACTCGGGAGGGTAATACGTGCGAAGCCAAGTACACAACGGCGGTACCGGCGGCGTGGCGTCGTTCGTGTGCGAGGGAGCGCGTCTCCGTTGGTTGGTACGAACGAAGCTATGCAACGGCCGTTGCTGCTTCTGCAGCCCCGAGGAGAGTCGACTAATGAACACAAAACATGTCAACAGCCGTGGGAAGTCGGTGGAGTCAGCAGCAGCAGTGGCACACGCTACGTCGTCGCTGCTCGTTCGGCCAGTGTTTGCGCTCTATCGAGGAAGCCAGAAAAGCGAACTACTTAACGGGAGCTCCGAGCTACCGTACTATGCCGTTAAACTCGCTCTTCTCCAGCCGTGTTAGCAGCCAAAGATTACGGCCATCTTCTTTCTTTTCAATCTACGTTTCTTTAAGCACTTTTTTTTTTTCTTAAGGGGGGAAATACCTTTATGCGGTCGAAAATAAGTCAATTTTTATGAATTTTTGTAGAGAGGAACATTTTCGAAACTTTGGGTATCATTTATTAATAATGTTTAATATTACAGTGTATTTTTGTTTTAAAAAAATGGCGAAATTATGGTACTATCTTGTGGGACGTTCGCGGTTTGAGTTCGAAATTAGCGTAGGCGATAACTGAAAAATATTTGACCGATCTCGTTGAAATTTTATATACATGTAAATAACAGTATTACCTATTACCTAAACCTATAAGATTTAAAAAATTGAAGAAAAAAAAGTATGTTTTTACTGCACAATAACACACAAATTTTTAGTTTTTCTTTAAAAACGTACTATTTCTTAAAATTTCGCATTTGTTCTCTTTTTCCAGGTTTCGGTACTCGAAAATGTTAAACAAAGTGTTCTTTCCTAAAAAAATTAAAAAAATTAGACTTATTTTCGGCAGCATAAAGATATTTCCCCCCTTAACGCTCGACGTTCCGTTAGCGTGAAACTTACCATTTTTTGACCACTTTTTTTGTGTGCAGTCCTTTGAGAGGATCTAAGAATTATGATTGTAAATATGTGGTAGAAAAGATAGGTCAGGTTTTAGACTTTTATTTTCTTTACTCATAAACCCCCCCAACTAAAACCTCTTTCAACCTATTGTATACCCAACCGTTTGTTTAAAAATTGCAAGAAAAAGATGACCTTGGAAAAAATCAATAAGTCGAGCAAAATGAAGTACCCCAAGAAAGAGGAACACAAAGAAGTAGGTACTCGCGAGGAGTTCTCGGAGAGAATGCAACGAGGAGAAGAGGTAGGTGGGGTAACGGGAACATAATGAGCGCTCGGTGGACGTACGTCACCGTCCACTCGCGAGAGGGAGAACAATGCCATTCGGTTTCTTCTCTCACGCAGAAACGGCCGGGTAAGAGGCAGCGACCAAGCAGCAATCCGTGCTTCCGCATCCTCCTTCGCCAACCTTTTGCCGATCGAAAGCCGGAGGTCGTCGTACTTGCATCCTTCGTCGATGGAACTCGAACTTCGATCGATCGACATATTTTTTTTTACTTAAAACTTTTGTACATGGTGTAAAAAAATGTTTTGTCTTGACTACCATAGTCGGGTTCTACACTTTCAAATCGGTGGAGATCTACTAAAAAAACTCCCTGCAAAATTGACCTCGATCTCGAAAATCAAAGTTTACTGTGTGATGTTTTACTCTTCCTTAGACCAAAGTCGTCAAAAGAACCATATTTTCCAAAGCAACCCTTTCGGCAGAAATTTATGTTGAAATATTGTTATTTGCAAAATGAATTTTACGTTGCATAGCTCCATATATTGAACTTAACGCTCGTATATCATGTGTGACAAATGTGTGATATTTGTTGATTTTTGAGATGAAGGTCAATTTGGTAGGGAATTTTATTAGTAGATCTTCACCGGTTTGAAAGTATAGAATCCAACTATGGTAGTCAAGACAAAACACTTTTTTACACCCTGTACGATAAAAGTATGGAGTAACGAGGATTTTACAATATTCCAAAGTTGCGTATCTATAACCTTTCATCAGAAATATGAGTCTCACCGATTTGCTAAGCGAAAATTCATTTGCCGACGAAACCACTAAATAAATACGCTTGTTTACGTCCATGAAAATGTTAACAGCTGAATAATTTTTGTTAAATGGTCGAAATATTCGCGAGGATAATTCCCAATGGAAAAAAAACAGCAAAGCCGATAAAAATACGCGTTTGCTAACGCGAGGAACCCTTCTCCTCTGTGCCACCGGTAGAAATAATCGTTCCACCAGGCGTATCTCTCCGCGGCTCGTAAATATCATCGAAAGTATGATACCGCTTGCGCTCCTACGATCCGTGGGCCTGTAAACCCTGATTGTGGCTAACGATAGCCGAGAACATGCTATTCAATAATCCTTGGCCTTTACCGTTTCTAAAACGAGGAAGGTACCTTTCGTGATTTCATCAATGTCTCGAATATACCTACTCGGATTTTACGTCTCTATGAAACGACGATAAATACGTCCGGGAGTGTGTCCCCGTTGATAGATCGACATCGAAACTGACTCGTGCAATTGGACACGAGATTCCTATTAGCTGGAGTAATCAAGTATTAAATTCGACCAATTCGTGAATGATGTTCAGCATGAAACTTATTTTCTATGTATCTATTTAAGCAATACTTAACCCTTTGCACTCGAAACAGTTTTCGAGCAAACGAACAGCAACTCTTTGTTTGTTTGTTTATTTTTGTTTTTTTTTTGTTGTTTTTGTTGTTGCCTACATAAACATAAATAGATAGAGAGTCACTTCTCGAGTTGCAGCATTAACCCTTTGCACTCGAAACAGTTTTCGAGCAAACGAACAGCAACTCTTTGTTTGTTTGTTTATTTTTGTTTTTTTTCGTTTTTTTTTGTTTTTTTTGTTGTTTTTGTTTCATTTCATTTATTTAGTAAACGGGATAAACCCTTTAGTAACACAGAGTAGAAAAATAGGAATAAAGATACAAAAATACAAAAATACAATAAAGTAAGTAGGATGAAAAATTAAAATGATCCGTAATGGTACATAAGGAATGCAATTACTTTAAATCATGTGGTGAGTGAGAGTCACCTCTCGAGTGCAAAGGGTTAAAAAAGTATTTTATTTATATAATATCAAGTACAAATTGTGAAACAATAAAAACCTACAACCAGTCCTCTCGATTACTTCGGTTAAAAAATAGGAATATAAAACGACATGAAGTTTCTGTCACTTTCTATCTATTTTATAATATTAACCAGCAACTATCTAAATACTTTGCAACTATCATTAACACACAATTTACTGTTCCGTGTTCCTATCGAGGTGGCTGAAAGTGCACTCCAGAATCCTCAACAGATAGCAGCATATTCACCGTTACGGAATCACCATGATGCAAATAGTACAAATTGACGATTCCATAAAACGGAAAATATTCTTCCATATTATCTCCTCGAGTTCGTTTAATCGCATCAGCTTGAATTGAAATTTTATAAAGGCCGTCGAAGATGCGTGTAACATATGTATAACGTCCGATATGGTTCACGTATGGCGATAGAGAAAAAGAACTTGAAGAAAAGAGAGAGAAACCTACCTCTTGGGAAACGAGGAACGAAAGAGAGCGTCGCGTCGTAACTGAATCTAAACTACCGCGTTACCGTGACACATATAATTGCTAATTTCCATTTCGAATATTACTTGATACCGACGACATAATTTAAATTAGTAACTTTACTGCATATAGCTTAATTCGTATCGCTTCTGCCACTCTCTCTCCCCTCCAATCACGGCAGCCGCGAGAAACGTCGCGAGCTTATACCTGCGACAGAATGAGAGAATAAGTGAGATAAAGATAGAGAGCATGCGCGTGTACGAGACGCGAACGTATTTTAAGTAGATAGGTAGGTACTCGCTATAATTAAATTCTTAAGCGGTAATAGAACCGACCGTTTCACGGGAAGTAATCGCCACGAGTAATCGCGGCACGCTCGCTCGCTCGCGTCGTGCGAAAGCCGAGATTCTCCTAATGAGCCTACCGACGTTGCAAATATTTGAGGGAAAAGCGGTGAATAACCTTTAGCAACCGGATAAATCGGATTCCCATTAATAGACGATTAGAGGAAGGTGAGGATCGGCATCCACCGCGAGCGCGAGAGTTCTCGGCTCGAGCCTTACCGTGTCGAACGATACCGATCTTCGCTACCAAAGACATACGCATAAATTTCTACCTCGACGGTTATCTTGATCTACGTTCATTAGAACGTCGGTGCCGATAGAGTCGTTAGAAGACACTTAATAAATAGATGAAACGCGCTGGATAAATTTCTCTTTGACAATTTCTAACTTAACTGTTCTATGGTGATCGATTTGGCGCGTTTAGCGATTGCTTCCTTCGAGTTACGCGGGTTCGGAGATAGGGTAAACCTCTCAGTAACTGGCCACTTTAGCATTCTGGCCAGTTTATGTTGGTGTTTTGTTAAAATGGGTCACAATATTAATGTTTTTGTAATACCTGTGTATAAAATAAATCCTAAAAACAATATTGGGTATATAAATTTTAATTGTTTGAAAAATAACAGTACTCTAGTAGTAACTGGCCACACAATTTAATTACTGACAGTCATTAAACTAGTAATTGGCAACGTTATACGAGTATTGTTTGGACACTAAGAGATCAAGGTACATCACAAAAATTCATAGGAACTTAGTGGCCAGTTACACCTCGTTTTACCCTAGCTCTTTTGTCGATTTTAGAAAAAAATTATATTAGCTTTGCTATTTAATTAAGATTAACTCTTTGAAGTTAGGTGGGTTAAAAACTGACCCACCTTTTGCTTAGCTTTTTATGCATGGTGAGATATATTTTAACCTACCTCGAAAAATTAAAGTTACTTATAGTCATACAGTTTACTATTTTACCTATAATACTATGAACCACGGGTAAATGAGTCAAAAAAATGTATTCGTGTTAACACAAATTAGTAAGTTGTTGACACAAGGTACAACTAGAGTTTTTATTTTCTCTAAAATCCTGTGCCTCGAAGAGTTAAACCTACTTTTCGTAGGTTTTTAGGCACGACCGCAGAGAGTTCCTTATGCTCTCGTTGTTGAATAGCAAAAACTTGTTGTTTTATTAAAAGTTTATATATTAAAAATGTAGAAGAATTCAAGATCTTCGATATAG
The DNA here is from genome assembly GCA_916049575.1 of Ancistrocerus nigricornis. Lineage (NCBI taxonomy): Eukaryota > Metazoa > Arthropoda > Insecta > Hymenoptera > Vespidae > Ancistrocerus > Ancistrocerus nigricornis. The sequence goes on along the minus strand of OU696669.1, from coordinate 24,027,954 downwards.
GTGGACGCATTTTTTCCTAGTATAATACTAATTGATTTCAATTTCCTTCCTCCATCAATGTCGCTGCTCCAGGCAGTTGTCCAGCTTGCACCCCCTAGATCGGGCCACGTACAGCGAGAACAAAGATAAAAGAGACGAGGAGAACCTCTCCCTTGCTATTTTTTCTTTCCCATTAACTTTTTTTGTTTATCTTTTCCTCTTCCATTCTCACTCGAACCATATCCGCGCTCGATACACGTTGTACTTGCTATACGCTGGTCGCGATACGATACATCGAGAGAAAGAGTAAAGGACCGTATCTCATACTCTCTCTCTCTCTCTCTCACTCTTCTTTAGTTCTCCTCTCCACAGATATCGCTCTCATACATTTTCATTCGGCTTTAGCGCTCACGAGAGGAAGAAAAAGAGGTGGAAGAAAGAAGGAAGGTAGAAAGACAGAGAGAGGCGGACGAGTGCCTCGACCGCATCTCTTACGGGTGTCTCCTAATAAGGAGCTTCCCCTTTACCAACCCTCCCAGCACCCCTTTCTTTATCGTCCGTATACTAATCGCAACGGCCTTACTAGGACACGCGATAGACTCACGGAATACTAAGTCTTCCTGTCTTTCTACCATGGTCACGCACGTACAACATTCGATTCGTTATCATCGAGTAAACGTACCTTTCAAGAATGTTTTTCGTCGATTCTTAGATCGAAAATGAAAAGGAAAGTGAGACGAAGAAGACTCCAAAAAGAATAAAAAAACCCCAAGAGGGAATCGTAAGCGTCAGAAATTATATTCCGCGTTTACGTGGCGCGTACTCGCTCGTTATAACTGATTTATGTTTAATATAATTGCAGGAACATTCTCGGAACTGTCGGTCGTACCAAAAAGTACTAGCAACGGGTGATGAATGATGGTCGATGCCTTGGAAACGTATGTCCGGTCCTGGAGAGTAAGAGAATGATGATGAGTAACAGAGACCGAAAGAGAGAGAGAGAGAGATAAGCGAGGAGGCGCGAATGGAAAAAGGAGTGGGAGAGAGTTGATCCGTTAAGAAGTGCCTCTGCAAGCTTATCGTAAGAGAAGACTTTGGTCGAGCCATCATTTTTGCAAAGTTTCGAAAGTTTTACGAAGCCAAAGTTCCGTTCTACCTCGCATACAATCCCATACACACACACAGACGCATACACGTCGACTCTTTTTCTCCCACACCGTAATCATAATTAATCATAGGGCAGGATCAACGGCGATCCCCTGCTACAAATATTCTTATCGAGTGACGCACGAGAGACGAGGCGCCAGTGATCGAGCTCCGTGACTTTTTGTCGAGCTACTCTCGTCTTCTTCGTTCGTCAGAGAGAGAGAAGAAGTAGCTTCTCTCGAGCCCAGCAGGGCCAGCCTCCTCCTGCTCACCTCGAACGAGCGAATACGAAGAACTCGCTCGCTGTCGGGATGATGAATTGCTTGGCTCGTCTTCTATTTTCGTCAAAGCGCGCGAGCGCGAGTATGCCATGCATAGGCGACGTTGACGCGGAACACAAAGGGCTTCTCTTTCTCTCTTCGTCCTAGAGTTAGCCTCTGCTCAACGTCCGTGAATTTTCCAACGTTCGAACGCTTCCTTAGGACCCGTGGCTGGTCATCGCGACGAGTCGATGACATCAGAGGTCACCCGAGTACTTAACCCTCCCTATTTTCCATAGCTCGAGCTCAATTAGCGCAAAACCAAGCGGCAACGAGAGTCTCCAGCTTTCTCGTTTTTCTGCCGACCAACCACGTTTATGTGTAAAACGTGTGCGTTCGTTAATTGTTGACGCGGTAGGTACTTGACGCTTCGTACGTGACGACGAGGACTTTTCTAAGAATAAAAGAGAGAATATATGTGTTTATATTATATAAAATGCGTCCACGATTGGCATTTTCTGTCGAGTCCTTCGAGGATCGATCGAAAATACTTTTTATCTCGCACGAGAAGGAACTGTCCTCGAGCAAATGTTAACGCCGCTCGTTTCAAAGTAATCAAACGTGACTGGTACTGACCTTTGGAGGTTTATTACTTCTACCCTTCCCACCCCCTTCACCTTCCTTCGTGTAAATATCAGTTTTGTCAACCTTGAACTTCCGTTTTAACGTTCACCGGAGAAACGAATGACCTTCGCCTATTTATTCCATATACATATACCTATGTATTAGATCGAGTGCTTCTATTATGTAAAACAATTATTTACAAGTATAAACATAGATTTTTTTGCACATGGTATTATATCCTGTATAGTTCCTGGGCTGCGCCAAAAGAAGGATGGTAGCGTACTTTGACCTTCGGTTAACCTCTAGGACCCACGTAAACACATATCTGAACGTAAAATTACCTGCTCTTTTCGATTCCGGCATCACAAAAAAGGCGTTCCTATTTAAAAAAACAAAGTTCACCTCAAAATGACCTTGAAAATGAGCTTTAAAGTCCAATTCAAAATCACCGTTAATATCCTCGTTGAAAGTTACCTAGGGTATGACCTTTGTAATTTTTTGTTTTCAACAAACTCCAGAGATTTCTAGGTGTTTCCATACTTTTTCGCCACTCTGTAGATATTGAAATATTTTAGAACACAAGAATTGTGATTATATCACTCAACAAATAATTTGGGCTAGTATAAAAGTTCTATATTAAATGATATATATTTAAAAACGGAACAATTTTTCTGCAGGAGCGAAAAGAGACGCATCGCTAATGGCGATCCTTATGTAAAACACAGAGAGGACAGGCTGCTAACGGAAGCCTGTACCAGCGGGCTTATCGAAAGTTATTTACGTCGTGGTTTGGTAGCCGTTTCACGAGCGAGGACTCGGCTGCTACCCAAAATTCACGCCCACGCGCGGCAACGGGAGCACCTGGTGCACTTCGGGCTAACAAGAGCGAAAGCGAGGACCTGACAAAATGAGATTCCGATAAGCCTACGCACGCGCAACACGGTATCCCAATGGACGTTCATTGCAAGTTCATTGTACGACAGAATGGGCCCGCTATTCATCGTGTTGGACCCCGTTTACTTTCTCCATTTTTCTTTTGCTCCTATATTCTCTTTTCCTTATGGCGTTGCTTTCGTTATCGTGACATCTCTAGGTCGATGATAGAATGTTGGTGGGTTTATAAAGAATTGATTTACATAAGCTTCGAGATGTACCGGGTGTACAAAAAGTCTGACCCAAAAAGAACAAATATACAATTACGGATCATGATAATCTAAAAAAGAACTGTATATCAATTTGCTGGTTTTTTTATACAATTCTTGTTGAGCTAGACTTTTGAGGCAGCCTGTATATGCATTCACGAAGAATTGATTTTTTTTTTAAGATTGATTTTTCTATCCAGAGAGTATTTCCATAGGTATTACGGAACTTCCCTCTGTCGCGAGTAACTTTCCTTCGCATTCATTTTAGCGTGCATCTTCGTTCGATGCCTGTCCGAGTACGCTTGAGAAACGACGTTCGAATAGGAAGAACTCGATATTCACCGACGGAAATCTCGAGCGTCTAGCCGCACCCATCACTAAATCATAAGACATTACTACCATTGTGCTCACAATCAGTCGTAATATCCACCGGCAGAGCGTGCCGTAATCCTGCGGCAGGACTTATGGCGATCGAGCGGTCTTTGCCTTCTCTCTTTCTCTCGTATGTACCAGGGTTGTAAGAGTAGTAAAGTAAATATTTTGAGCGTTGCCGCGATAATATAGCAACCTAGGAAAGAGAGAATCACGAGCGCTTGGAAATATCGTGCGATTTCGCGCGCATCAATTGCGGATTACCATTTTCCATGGTATCAGCCTGAATCCCCTAGTTCCACGAGTCTCGATATGGATCGAGAAAGCAAATGGATATTTTCGTACTGTCGGTAAATTCTAAACTCGCAAAAGTGAGCTTTTGTGAAAAGAGAAAAAAAGTTCCTGTGCAAAATTGCCATAGCGAGCGCGCAAGCTTACCACTCGATGCGCGATAGGAACGTGACGGGCGCGATGATGATAACGCGCAAACAGATAAACCAGTATATGTTCGTCGCACGTGACCGCCCACCAGCCAAGAATCGGGTGATTCGCTCGATCCAAGAGCGTGTACTTCGTTTCGCAAAACGATCGCTCGCTCGCGAACGTCCTACGTCCGGATATGTTAATATTTTATTTAGAAAGCAATAGGCCGAGTTAAGCGATGCCACGTCCAACTTATCGCGAATCTTCCTTTGATACGGACGCGTAGTTTATAGGTGGCTGATTTGCATCGGGAGAGAAAGGTTTTCTGTCAGTTATTTCTGGAAACGGGGACGCAGGGTTATGTCGATAGAATGCCTAGATTTGGGAATGTAAAATGTTATGTAGGTGCTGCTATAGGTGTTAGAATTATTTAGAATAAAACTTAGACATTTATTATTGTTATCTAAATTTATAAAATTAAATAATAATCTTTTAAATTATTTAAATGCCTAGGGGAAGAGTGGCATGAAAGAGCCACTATCATTTAGGGGAAGAGTGGCATGAAAGAGCCACTTCTTGAAAGAGCCACTATCATTTACACAGTAGTTTTTGAACAAATGTTGGACGAATTAGTTTTTGAAAAACTAGTAAAGTTTTTGCTAGTTTACCTAGCAACCAGTTTTGCTACTTAAAAACTATAATTCGTCCAACATTCGTTCGAAAACTACTGTATAAAATGATAGTGGCTCTTTCATAAAGTGGCTCTTTCATGCCACTCTTCCCCTACACAGTAGGTTTCGAACGAATGTTGGACAAATTATAGTTTTCAAGTAGCAACACTGGTTGCTAGTTGGATTAACAAGAACTTGATTAGTTTTTCAAAAACTAATTCGTCCAACATTCGTTCAAAAACTACTGTGTAAATGATAGTGGCTCTTTCATGGCACTCTTCCCCTAAATATAAATCAAATTTGCGTTCAAATTCATATTTAAAACGCAATCTCTTTCGATTATATTTTTTCTTTCGGTGAGAAAGACTCCAACACTTTTAATCTCCAAAGAATTCCTCGTAACAGTAAAATAGAATGAATTCGTCGAATCTTAAATTCCATTTGACGTCTCGTTAGAACGAAGCCCGTTAAATGGAAATGACCAGGATATAAAGAGATTCGTGGCAGAGAGAAGGCGACGTCGACTATCGCGAAGTCATCATGGTAAAGGCGCGAAAGGCTCGAGAAGGTGGCAGTGACCGATTGCGCGAAACGGCTATCCCTTCCTCCTACGAGGGCCGAGCAGAGTCAAGCCGCCGGGCCGTGCCAAGCGATAACGTTATCGGGGAGGCCGCGTCGGTGAACAGGCGCGAAGGGTGTCGAGCCTGGTCGTATTCCTAGCCAACACGAAGGAGCAAGAGAGAGATAGCAATTCCTTCCACTTTTCGAAATACATAAGCCTTTTATTATTTCACCTAATCGTTACACGTCTTTCTCGTTTAATAAAATTGCCCTTTACCCGAAGAGACACGAGTGGAAGAAACTTATTGCCGTTCCTTTCATATCGTTCAAAGAGCGACAAGATTGAAAGACAGAGAGAGGGACTGAAAGAGATTTTTATAAAAGAAACGAGAAACTCAGAGCTTCGGAGTTAATCACATTCAGATTAATCCGAAAATCTTTGCGAGACAAGGTAAAAGATTACTTTAGTAGAACTTCGTGGTTTCTTCGAACCGATCACCGTACGCAGAAGCGTATCTGGAAAGGTGATCCGCAATAAGAAATATAGAGCCGAAGTTAATAACGTTTATCCCGATCCCGTCGATTTATGGGCACCGATTTCAGATCCGAAATAACTGATATAAGGAAACCTCAATGAAACGAAACCGAATGGAATATCGAAAGTTGTCGGTACTCGAGGTAAACGTAATGACGTCTGGGGGGATTGGAGAGGGGATAGAGGTTCGATTAGTTCCCGCCTTGCCCAATGCTCTGGGTCTGTTTGATTTACGACCCAAAACGTTGGCTTGGCGCTCTACCGTGGTAAAGGAAGAAAAAAAAAAAAGGTGAAGGAGGTAGGAGGAGGCAGGAAAATCGAGGAACTCCAGTTCTCTCGCGCGGATATAGTAAAAGAGAGAAACAGAGTAAGAGAGGATTTAAGATAGTTAAACGAGTTTAAACAAACGATAATTGTCGGGTTAAACTCGCGATTACGATCGTCGATGTATTTGCCACGTATTCGTGCAGCTTCCGTTTGTCAGTCCCAGTATATACGGTCTGCTTTACTCCTTCCTTGTCTCTTATTCTCCTTCTCTCTCTCTTTTCTCGTTCTTTCGGTACCGGTTTCTTACGTATCGTCGATTTCCTGCTGCCACTCTTGACTCTCCGACCAGTTGCCTGTCGCCCGTCGCATTGCCGCATATTTTTGCTCCTTTCCAAACGTGCGAACCAGCCTCCTCTCTATCAGCCCTCTCTCTTTTCTCTTCCTTTTTACAAGCTTTTATTTAGTTAGGCCTGTATGTTTGTTTGTATATATGGTTATCCGGTAGAAATTTTGAAAGCTACATTTGACCCACTTCCACATATTCATTCGACTTGGAACTGTGCAGAGATACGTAATTCCGATGACAATACACTTTTTCCAAAAAGTAAAGATTTCTTTCAAGAAATATGAAGCTACTTACATATTTAAAAGAACTATCGTTTGTCAACCGAATCTTGGAGTATGAGTCGTTTTCAAGAGAAAAAGTGCTGTAACTTCCGAACCAGTCATCGTATCAAAACCGCACTACTATATTCTTAAAAAGCATACTTACCTCTTTCTAACGAGCTATTGACTGTGAAAATCGAAAAGTAGTCAAACTTTTGCGATTTTTCTGATGTAGGTATAGGATTACGATTTTTGCAGAATTTGGCTCCACCGCCGATTTTAATTGATCATTTAAAAGTAGGAAGCATACTGAGCAATGCCCTGTGGTCTTTTCTTAGATATCGTTGCGTAATGATGAAAAATTAATATTTTAATTGCTGGAGTATGGGTCGTTTTCAAGATTCAAATTGCTGCAACTTCCGAACTATCGTATTTATTGTAAATAAATACGATACTTAATTATTATCCAAATAATATATTATTATATTGCACTTTTTCCCAAGATGAATTCTTCAAGGTGATCTTGTCGTAATCCTATTTTCAGCGTACGAACATTTTTATCGCGAATATATCCAACTGTATGATTCCAATGCGAAAAACGAGCAGAAGACAGTGCGTAGACTATATAGATCATTATTCCCAATGAACCATTCTTGTGTTCAGCGAGCCAATATCCTTTGCCGAGTTAATTAACACCACTAAAATCTACAACAAGATTTCAGGCAGCAGTAGTATCAAAGTTATTGCTTTAACACATAATATATTATGTTGAATTATTGGTTTTAAAAGGTTGTCGCGTGAATAGAAAAGAAAGGTTCATACTTAGGTACATATAATCTCTGTCCAACAATATTAATGCAACATAATAATTATTCCAACAATATATTATGTGTTACAACGTTAACTTTGATACTTCCTTTTATTAGAATCCACCCATTCGTACTATGACCACTTATAAATAGCATTTAACACTGTCCCAATAAAAAAATATTCTTATTATTGTCAACTTAATACACATAATATCAGCTTGTGTTTAAAAAGTTTTTCCCTTCCTTTTCTAGACGGTATCCAACAATCGCTTCTTCGCAAAAAAAGTTGCGCGGTCTCTTTGGATCTTCTACCTTCTCTACAGGATTCCATGGATAAATGTATATAAAAGATAGAACGTAACTCGGATCCGAAAGATAGACGTCTTTGCTATATAAATCGACACTCAACATGTTTGCGAAGGACTATTGCCATTTTCTCTCTCCCTCTATTTCTTCCTTCCCGAACAAGTAGCCACGACCAATAGACTCACGATTAGACGAATTATGATCCTTCCTTCTCTCGAAGAGAATCTCGCGATCGGACAATGTCCGAAGGCGGAATAAATTCATCTCGCCCGTAGGAAGCAATTTGCTGCGAGTGGAAAGCTCTCCTCGCGGTGCCTTAGCATAATGCCCGGTCCATCTCGCCGGTTCGTATCCTATCGACGTATCATCAGGCATAACTCAATCTTGATTTATTCCTTCGGAACGATTCCACTCTCCTTCGGCCTTTCTCTCCTTTCGTTCGTATCATCATCATCGACCAGAGAGAGAGAGAGAGAGAAGGTATAGCTCCTTTTTCTTCGTTGGCAACGATCTTAACCCGTTGCAATTTCTTACGTAATAACGAAGAAAAAGGCATCGATCGAACGAATTCGCACAGAATCATCGGCACGTAATGCCGGTTTGCAGGTTCGCCTCATAAAAGGCCGCTCCTTGGATCTCTCTCTCTTTCTTACTCACATACATACACAGTCTTCTTCATTCTCGGGCGTGCGAGACCTCCACCACCTCTTCCTTCTCCTCATTCGTTTCTTCCAACGCCGTTTCTTCCTTCGGGTATCGCTCCGAAAGATCGAGGATGTACGTAGAGAGAGAGAGGGAGAAGCAGATGGAGATTGCGTGCGGTTTCGCCGTGGATCGCCGTGGACTACCGATCGACGCGCAAGCAGAGACCACAAAAATGAAGCCGATCGATCGGCAACCTCGTATCGGCCGATTCCGGACCACAGCTATTTTATGCGCGTCCAACTCGAAAGATCGACCGTCAAATCCGATCGATCGAGTTTTACGGTTATCGTTCCTAGCGAGAAACATCCAGTGCTTTCCTGGTTACCGAGAGAACGTTGTTGTTCGCACGATTTTCTCATTTTTTGGCGCTAGTTTTCGAAGGAATTTCTCTCTCGAAGGTTCTCTAAACGTTTGGAGCAGCAATTCGCGGGGCGGCTCAGTTTTTTGTGTGGGCCGTCAAAGTTTGACTTTTTGACTTTTCAAATAGAGGAAATTATTGTATATTGGACCAGCAACTAAACTGGACCACCCATATCTTCATCTAAATTTTTCGAAACAAAACACAAACGTTCAATGTCACAACGAAAACAATATGGCCGATGTGCAACGAAGTTAGATGCATATCGCTTGGTGTTGCCAATATTGAAATTGAAAAACTATTTTTTGAGTTTTGAGGGTGGTCCAAATTAGTTGCCAGTCCAATGTACCATACTTTCCCCTATATATTTTTACTAGCTGTGCCCCGCGGTATCAACCGCGTTAATTTGAAGAAAAAACATACTAAAATATATTCCATATTTTAAAACTATGATATCTCCGAAGATATTCATTGAAATGAAATGATGTCAAGGGCAATTTTGTTCAAAATTAAATATTTGTAATAAATAACATATTTATTTGGATAAGGATTAATATCATGTTTATAAAAACACCTTCGCAAATAATACATTATTTCAGAACAAATTTGATTACCGTTTACGGTAATTTTTTAACCGTTTACGCATCGTACGCAACGGAAGCTCTCAAAAGGAATAATTTTTTCTCGTTTTTGCAGCATTTTTCATTTTGTTCTGCTCCTATTGGTCGCAACGTGATGTTATATAGTCTATACCCTTCTTCGATAAATGGACTATCCAACGCAAAAAGGATTTTTCAATTCGAACCAATAGTCCCTGAGATTAGCGCGTTCAACCAAACAAACTCTTCAGCTTTATAATATTAGTAAAGATGTGTTAAATTAGAGATAATTTGTATTTATCATCTACTGTTCATAATTTACTACGCTTCTTATATACGGTCCGCAGAAATTTTTTTAATTTGAAATTGGCCCGTTGTCAAAAAATATTGCTCATCCCTGGTTTAGAGGAAAAAGAGATGATAAAAAAGATATTGCTGACGCGTTGTTGACCGAAGCTACTCGTCATGGCCAGACGATCGATATCAAGGGTCGTGCGTGTGTCGTTTCCTACGGGCGACGATGTGAACGTACCCTTATCTCCCCTTCGGAGGCGGCGGCGGCGGCAGCGGTGGCGATAGCCTTCAAGTTTGCAGCCTGGTGAATCAAGGTCACCGTTTATAGCGCGCCGCGAGAGAGCCAACGCGATCACTTTCGAATCGCGGACGTACCAACTCGATTCCTCGTGCTTGCCCGTTAACCACCGATTGGAAAAATGTCAGAGGTTGGGAATAACTCGTGTAAAAAAGTTTCGATTGGTTCGGCATCGTTCTTTTCGTTTTAAGGGTGGCGACATTATCAGCATCATTTTTATATAGGAATGATTTTTTTTGTTTTTTTATTTATTTTTTTTAATTTTTTAATTTTCAATTGGAGTTGATCAGTAACGAGGTTGTTAGGGAACGGATCTAAGACCAGCTTTTTTTAAAGTGACAAAAAATATCGTTAACTTTTGACATTTGTACGCGAGCATCTCAAGATTATTTCGGCCTCGATCGATTGATGCGGACTCGCGTCTCTACATATGTACCTACCTACCTACTTCCATTTCAATTTCATAACTCGATCTATCGCGATTATGAAACTTTCCGTAATAGTAGAAACCATTAAACTCGCAGTTCCCTTTACGTCGTCGAGGCAGCAAGAAAGTCTAATAGCGATCGACCTGTTCGTTAAATAAAAAAAAAAAAGAGTAAAGAAAAAACATTTTTCTCTCTCTTTCGCTCCTTCTTTCTCTCCATTTCTTTCTCATCTACCAAGAAAGTCACGCAGCGTCCACCAATCTGTCCCGATTTCTTAATAGTCCAGCGGACAGTTTGTGGTTTCTTCGATTGTGGAAAAACAGGAGACTGAATTTTTCCGCAGTGGAAAGTAAGTACCCGTCTGCGTGGGGAACTTCGCGAGGAGATGGGATAAAAACTAGGCAAGCCCCGATAAAGCTACTCTTAACTCTACTCTTCCCTGACCAAAAGCGTTTCGAGTCGCTCCTTTCCATCTAATTTGTCGCTTTTTGTCGCGACGTAGAGTCCGAGTCGATCGCGTTTTCCTCCAAAGGGCTCGACTCCCTACGTAAGATTGATCGAGTCAATTAAATTAATATAAAAAAAAAGGGAGAATGGGAAAAAATGTAATTTAGGTTGAGCTCGGAAGGGTAGATATATCGTACCATCGACAAGAACATGGTAAGAAATGTTCGAAAGCATTACGGTCGGATGCTTGCAATAAATCTTAGAGCTCTTTCTGTACAAGAGATTCATTGAATCGAATAAATGATTATAAACAAAATTATATACAATCTTGTTACAACTTAGAAAAAATAGGTATCTAAAAAATTGTAGGAAGCGTTTGAAAGCGTTGCGTCGGAACAGTTTCGCAACAAATTAAAAGTTCTTCCAACACAAAAGATTCGCGATATCAATTAAACGATTATGAAGAAAAAAAACACCAATTTAGTTCCACCTTAGGAGACTATATTCTCAAATGAGAAGCTAGGAGAAAAAAATATTCGAAAATGTTGGAAAGCGTCGCGGTCACGCGCTTGCAACAAACTTTCGTCCGTTAAACGCTATCGCGCGACGCGCGATTAATCCGCGATCGGATCGTTAATAAGAAGATAAAAGCGTGCGCGAGGCGAGCTGCTTAATCGCCGTCGGCTACCTTTTTACGGGCGTGCATCACGCAACGAACTAGCTCGCGAGTTCCCGACCGTCTAACTTCGTCCTCTTGCTTCTCGTCGGCATCGTCATAGTCGTCGTCAGCGACGTTGCTCGCCGCATCGTTACTCTCTATGGCATTTCAGCAAATTGCTATGATCGTGGTACAATACGCCTCACCAATATAGTCATTTACTTATCCGTCAATCTATCCGTGTTCTCGTCCATCGTTCGTGCTTACTCAGCGAACTCGACGTGCTCGTAAAGCCGGAACGCGCGCGTCCTCCCACTTTTCCGTGAGCTCGCTGTAAAAGTAGATATCTACGCGTGATCGCGATTTATTTCCTAGTATTCGATGATACTTTAATAAAGTTGATGTTATCATGATCGAGAATGGATGTGATATGTTTTATTAATTTTTATCTTGGTCTACGTTTGGTTCGAAATCGATTGGTTTGTGTTAAATAAATTTCCGTTAACCTTATAGCATCGTACGTAGGAGAAGAGTGGCATGAAAGAGCCACTATCATTTACACAATAGTTTTCGAACGAATGTTGGACGAATTATAGTTTTTAAGTAGCAACACTGGTTGCTAGTTAAACTAGCAAAAAATTTAGCAGTTTTTCAAAAATTAATTCGTCTAACATTCGTTCAAAAACTACTGTGTAAATGATAGTGGTTCTTTAATGCAACTCCTTCCCTATCTGTAATTTTTAGATCTTCTTGAATTTTACCATCGATCTCAATGTGTTTTCATTTCTAACGTGTGGCAAATGTATGTGTAAATATAAAGGTACAGGGTGTAAAAAAATGTTTTGTCTTGACTACCATAGTTGGATTCTATACTTTCAAATCGGTGAAGATCTACTAATAAAATTCCATTCATTCCATTCCAAAATTCCAACATAAAATTCATTTTGCAAATAACAATATTTCAACATAAATTTCTGACGAAAGGGTTGCTTTGGAACATATGGTTCTTTTGACGATTTAGGCCTAAGGAAGAGTAGAACGTCACATGGTTAACAAAAAATTGGACCTCGATTTTCGAGATCAAGGTCAATTTTGCGGGGGGTCTTTTTAGTAGATCTTCACCGATTTGAAAGTGTAGAATCCAACTATGGTAGTCAAGACCACCCTGTACATCATTTTGAAATATTTAAAAATTAATTCACATCAAAATATTACTTTCCTAATCTCATTTTTGTCTAAACATGTAAAAAGAAATCGCGTTATAAAGTAGTAAACGACGATAGATCTACAATATCCATTCCATGTTAATGAGTAAGACTAGGCAAAGGCGTGTCCCTTTAATAAAAAAAAAAGGCGAGCACTGTTCGTCATCGAATCAGCAAAAGGATGCAAAAGCTTCTTTCCCTTACGTCATCGTCGAGCCCGCGTATCGGCACGGAAACTAGAGTGTAAAAAAAGAGGTGGGCGTCATTCTCGAAGGATTATAGTTGCATTTGCCATGTTAATGATAGAATGCTCGGCGGCATTGAAAAAACATCGCAGAAACCTCGAATAGCGTTTAACGATAATGAGGTGACACTAATCACCGGTTGTCCTTATGATTTATATGCTAGCTCCCGAGGACCAGGAAATCGATGCTTTTTAGCGGCTTTCTTCGATCGATCCGAGAGTAATTCAGGATCGACCTTTACTCCGATAAACTTTCCGTGATCAATTATCAATGAAAAATTAGACATCTCGTACCTGTCATATTTTTTTGTTTCTTTATCCTTTAAATTGAATATATGGTCACGAGTACACGTAGACTGACCGGAAAACGTTGTTTTTGTCGAATGAGCAAAATTGAAAGATTTCGTACCACTCTTTATAATCATAAACTTTCTATGATAAATTACTAGACATCTCGAATCATTCAAATTCAATCTTTTTAAAATTCCAATTTACTACCGCGTTCGTATATACAAATTATAAAAAATCTCGGTGCTGTCAAATCATCATTAGTACCGTAATAAATAGATTTCGTATAATTCTTTAGAATAATAAACCTTCCATGATGAATTTATACCGAACAATTAGACGTTTTAAACCTTGTACTATGAATTTATTACTCATAGAAGAAAAAATGTCAATCCTGTTAAATACTCATTAGCATCGTACAGTATGACACTTAGCAAACCATAAATATTCCACGATCGATTACAATTAGATGCCTTTTCTATTTTTAAATCGAATATGGATACCGTTATGATTAAATATGCACAGGCTCATCCATATACGAAGGGAAACGTCGTTCCTGTCGAACGACCGTACCCCTATCGTAAGAAATCGAAAGATTCCACATCGCGAAATCCTTGCTCGTCGTCGTAGGAACGACACGTCGAGTGACGTTTCCTCGTCTCATACATACATACATACCTACATAGATAGAAGTTAGTCGAAAGGGAGAGACGCGGTGGGCGAGTCGTGCGTGCGTGCGCGCGCTCGCGCGTTGCTTCTCGTGCATCGTGTTAATATCTCGTTGTCAGCGGTGACTCCTGGTGGGGCTAGACTGATATACTGCCGACACACCCGTCACATTGCGATACGAGAGATATGGCCTCGCAAAGTCCGCGCTACGCGCGTACCACCGTTCGCTCTTCTGTACGCGGAGAACGTCCTACGCTATACGTGTGTATACGAGTATACGTACGTAAGTACGCGGGCGTGCACGATACCTACTACAACGATGATCCTATGAAATTGTCTCCCGTTGGACAAAGCGACTCGAATCATACGGAGACTAATTTAGATTTTAATGAGTCGCTTATTACATCGCGTACGTACGTTAACTTTTAACCGAGACTCCTATCACTCTTTCTCTATTATTTTTCTTTCTCATTAAACTTTTTCCCGACGATAAAGTTCCCGTTTCATCGAGGTCCCTTCATGCAAAAATTTCTCTAATTCCTATTTTCTCGATCGTAATTAACCGTAAAATGAAATAACTCCGTGTTATTCTTTGGCATACCTGACGTTTACTCGTACTACCACCTTTTTGCCTCAGGCTAAAATACATCTATGTATAAGACTCTGCGAGATAGGTGTGCATATGCAAGGTATATAACGCTACGCAACGTGCTACTGGAAATAAGGTTCGTCGGTGTAACGCGCGTGCCTCGTAGGTATTCGCGTGTGCGCGTACGCGTGTCTCCGCTCGGCAGTGGAAAACGTGCGGACGCACCTACGGCGATCGTTTCATCGATCGGACGTGTCGATATCGAACGATACGTTCCTTTATAACGATCGAGGAACGATCGACTCTCCTTTTTTGTTCATGCAAAATTCACTTCGACGCGATGCATATTTATTGCTCGCTTTTTCGGACATCGTCGTTCGGTAGATAGGTCTTGTCGATGAAATATTCCGTGTCGAGAAGAAAACGAAGACAAGGTTTTTATGTCATTTATCATTTCAAATTATCTTACAAGTATTTGGTAATATTTTATCTTTACGATGCTGATTGTTATACAGCCAAGTAGTAGGCTAATTCCAAATAATTACTATTTGGAACTGACCACTTTGGTCACGACCTATAATAATGTTGCATTACATACTGTTTATACGTTAAATTCGTTTATATAAAATTACATAAAATCAAAAAATTGTAATGGATATCGTTATTTTTCCACTATTTGTTATTCTCTCATTAATTTCATGGGGTCGTTCTCTAATTTGGGAACTTTTTACACAAAAGCCCGTAAAGCTCACTACATCCATATTTCTGGAATCGATATTTCGTCCACATTTTATCAAATGTCCGGCTTCTAATATTTCTTCTGCCTCAATAAAGTTTTTTTGCGTCGCATTTGCACCCACCTAGTTAAAAATGTTGCTTAACGAAAGCACATAGGTAATATTATAAAATAAATTGTAGCACATGTATTTATTCAAATTTGCAACCTAAAGTCAACCATATTAACTAGGCCACGCCTCCATGTCAGTTCCCGAATAGGGTATTTACATTTTACAAATTACATACACTTATTAGGGTAATGACAAATAACTACATAAAAAAATAACTACAATCGAGCTTATAATAAAAAATAATCTGTATCAAAAATAAATAAGATTACATGTTATATAGAAACGTCATAAACTTCGCGTACTATTCATATATCTCAGAATAGTGAACATTTTAATTATAAGAAAATAGACGATGAAAGAGCGAGTCATCGTGGAACGACTCAACGTCGCGCGAAAGAGTAAAGAACGCGTGACGGTGGCTCGATCAATCATTTTGGAGATTTACGGCTTGGCAAGAAGAAACGAATAGACCGAGAGAGAAAGAGAAAGAAGTATAGAGTAAACGAAGATGTGCCCGTCTATAGTCACGTCTATGTAGTACCTACGCGATCTCCGCGCGGCGAGCCGTTAAGAAATTTTCGATGATGAAACGGCTCTCGCACGAGAAGGAACGGATCGGAGCGGGCATTTAGATGATTCGTGGAGATTAGTGGATACGTGTATGGGTTGGTAAAGATCTTTCGAGGAGAGAGAACGTACCTTCGCTTCGCGAATCTAACAAAGGCCCACGTCGTAACGCTGACAAAACCGGAACGTTGCACGAAGATCGAGATAATCGTTGAGCGAGTAACACGCTACTGTGAAGGAGCGAGCGGGAACTCGAATCGATCCTTTTACGGAGCAACTCGTCTTTC
This sequence comes from Ancistrocerus nigricornis, assembly GCA_916049575.1. Taxonomy (NCBI): domain Eukaryota; kingdom Metazoa; phylum Arthropoda; class Insecta; order Hymenoptera; family Vespidae; genus Ancistrocerus; species Ancistrocerus nigricornis. The sequence continues at coordinate 24,011,769 of OU696669.1, read as the reverse complement.
GTGGAGTCATCGTTGCTAGAAAAATGGGATGATCGATTTTCTCTTCGAAGAAATTGGCGATACGATTGGACGTATGCCAGAGAAGCGATCAACGATGTTTCTACGATTTCTTTGCCAAAACGCAGAGTCGTTACGTCGAAGGAGGTCACTTGGTACGCGATCGTTGATTTAAGATTTGGCACTTCGCTTCCTCGGCGAGCTAAAGGAAGAAAAAGTATGATCTGGTAGTACCAGTTGATTCGAAATGTTTCACTCGAAACCAGCAAAATTTTTATTCGTAATGATTAGACTACGGATATTTATGCAAATGCATATTTTTTCTTATTGCTTATGTTTTTCTAATTTTACATATAAGACAAATTATTGTTACATATATCCTTTATATTTTACATATTTTTATGAAGTTATCGGTTCTCTTTGAAATATTTGATGAATCATGAATTACAATTCATATGCATTTGCATAAATATCCGCAGTCTAGTAATAATTCAAGAGTTCTGGAACGTGGATGATCGTAAAACCGATTTGTAGATTATCAGGCTAAAAACTTAAGGCTATTGTATCTACCGGAAACGTTCGATTCTTGTAAGGATGTAATTGTGACAACCGACTTCCAACCTTGGCCGATTTCCATCGAACGCCTACTTCCTGCCAAGGATCCAGCAGGTCTTACCCGTTTACGATATTATCCTTGTTAGGGATCATAAGATATATTCCCAATCGATCCTTCGAACTAGAACCTCCCTGATATCCTTCGACGCGAAAAAGATCAAAATTGGGAGAAGAAACGAAGAAGCAAAGAAAGAGATATAGAAAAAGAAGGAAGCATGGGCACGAAGGAAGTGGAAGCTGCCGAGAAACGTTTCTTCCCACGGCGTGGCCCGGACATTTGGTCCAATAATAACACTAATTTCGTCTACCAAGGAAACCTATTGTCCGGTCGATGCTTCTACAGCGGATGCAGCCCTTTTATTATACGTATAACACACTAGGATGCACGCGTGTACACGCGCGAGCGCGAGGATGCGCGAAACGCCCTCGACCATACCCATAAAACCTTCTCCTGTTCCTTTCGAACGTTTGGGCCTAGCGGCCGAAAATGAACCCAACGATCTAACCCTGCACGCCATAAAGATTTCGACCTTGTTCTTCCAACGGTCCAGTCTTCCACGATACTCCAGCTTTCCACCATCAACGAGAAGTCTCGTGTAACGGAAAAGAGAGAGTCGATCGTAGGTTACAAGCTAATGGAACATTAGGATTACTCTGGGTTAATTGCATTCACGTTCGAGATTCTTGGATTCGTCGAGCGTGGCCAGAGCGGAAGTCGTACCACTTCTTCGATGTCGCAGGGTTAAAACGTCGTTCTAAACGTTCCGCGTCCTCGACCAAAACACCGGAATGCACTTTCGGCTTCGAAGTCCGATACACGGACGGTCTGTTTAGAGCTTGCCGAGTCGACCGGTCAAGGGGACTAATTAAAAGGCAGACGTATCCGATATAACTTGTTTACGAGTCGTTTTACCGTCGACTATCGTAACATAATTCTTTTGTGCGCGTTTTTCTGCATTCGTTTCGTTTTATTTTATATTTATTTATTTTTATAAGAAGAAATCCCTTTAGTATACCTATACAAAGTGGAGCAATAACTATGTCCACTTTTAATATTGCTGTTATTTGTAGTAATATGAGAAAATCTTATATACAAAACTTACACGGCATAGAGGGACGCATATTGTGACGCAAAAATTTGTTGCGTGGGTGGAGGCATAGAGGAGATTTTCAGGTCATCTCTATTTTTTTAAATGGAATACTATGTTTTTTTTTTATCGCGATCTAATAGCTAGTGTTGAGACGACTTCAGCGAGCTATCATTGAAGGTCATGCAAGGTCATGCAATTCCATTTAAAAAAATAGAAATGACTTTGAAATCTCCTCTATGCCTTCACCCACGCAAAAAATGTTTGCGTCACAATATGCGCCTCTTTATGCCGTGTAAGTTTTGTACCTAAACAAGGTATTTTTGTACCTAAAAATAACAGCAATATTCTAAGTGGACATAGTTATTACCCCACCCTGTATACAGTTTACATTGACAAGTATTGGCAGAGAGACAAGAGAACAGAAAATGAAAAACGGAAACAAGTAATTAACAAACACGATTCAGACAGTTAATAAACTTAGCGGAACATGAAAAAAAGTAAAGTTTGTCGCAATATGAATCGACGTTGAGTATTATGCGGTTAATACAATCATTAAAACCATATACAGAGCGATGAGAGTAAGGTAAGAGTAAAGTGCATTGTCTTCAGTTTAGCCTAGGTACATAGATATTAAAAAGAGACAGAAGTTCAGGACAGTTTCTAATACCAGTAAGTATCTTATTCGCTAAAGATAGGTCGGATCTAAGACGGCGACTAGACAGAGATTTGACATTGAGACGAGACATAATAAAAGTGTAGTCATGGTTATCAAAAGCCATAAGACTACCTAATACACGAGCCGCTAATTGCAAAAATTTATGCTGCGTATTCTCTAAGGCAGCAATCTGGTACAGATGGAACGGCGACCAAACTGCAGAACAATACTCAAGGTGCGGGCGCACTAACAAATATGACAATAGTTGGAATATTTTTAAAATAACAGGGTGCCCTAGATATAAATCCAAGTATTTTATATGCTTTGCTAGAGATAGGCAAGATATGGTTACAGAAAGATAAATTAGAGGAAAAGGTGACTCCCAAATCGACAATAGACTGAGCAGAGGGTGACCATTTAGTGTGTAATTATAAATAGAAGTGTTTTTGAGGTGAGAGAAACGAACAACACATTTAGATAGGTTTATAGACAAGCGATTTCTTGCACACCACAATTCAAGGTTGGGAAGATCTTTCTGAATAAGCGAGTGGCTAGCAGTGGTATCTATGCTGTGATAGAGTTTCAAGTCGTCTGCAAATAGAAGAAAAATGCAATATGAGAAGCAACTATGAATATCATTAATATGTCGAATAACAGTGGCCCAAAGTGAGAGCCTTGAGGAACACCAGATTCGACAAAATCCCCCAAAAATTATATCAAGAATAGTTGGAATACTTTTTTACGAGGTAATTTGCTGACTGCTCGACTGTTAAAAAAAACCTCTGTAATCGCTCTAAAAAATATATGACCGTAGCGAAAATACAGGCGTGTCCTTAATTCTCATCCTGGCGCCATCCATTTGCCGTTAATTAAATTAGCGTATCGTCTTGCGGTACGTCCCATTGACGCATTTGGAAGCCATGTCGCGAGCGTGCCACCAAGAGGCACGCGTTTGTCGCGAGGTTAACGACCCCCTCCTGCGTAAGTAGGTACCAAACTACGACCACTACTATCGGTTTGCTCCACCCTCGTCTCATCTTCGTTCCTCGTCCGATTCCCAGGAGCCTCGTATCGGTCGCGACCGCTCTTGATCTCATTAGGATAAAACACGCGAGAGTTCTGCGCTCTGCCTGTTAACTGGATTACCATGAAGGAGAGACAAAGAGAGTCGACCTGGCGTCGATGATACGACGGGTAGCGTTCACCCATGTTCAAATTCCTGTATTCGGTTCGGTGAATAGTCAAAAGCATGGATTTTAATTAAATTCGAACGTTTTGCAAAAGTCATCGGGAATCGTAGGTAGATATATCGGAAACGAGTTGAGTTATGAGCTGGTTGGAAATTAAGAGAACGCGTTACCGCAAAGGATGAGAGAGATTATTAACAGGCGTTTATCGTGAATCATATTGGAAGGTATAAAGAAGGATCTTCGATGGTAAACGCCTGTCCCTCCTTCGACGCGTTTCTTTTTATCTTCTATTTCCTCTCGAACGCGCACAACACTGCCCATCGTGATATCTTTGCACGGATGCGTTACGATAATGTAAATTTTCTGTAACTCGACAGTTATGGCGTATCCTAAGCACGCTGACCGCCCGTACTTCCCTGCTGTTGGAAGTAAGCGTATCCGATACTGATTATTATTTACTACATTGCCTATGCGCTCGCGGCAAAGGCGAGCTAGGGACTCGCTCTTACGAATGCTACTATGGATAATTTAAAACCATCTTCTTCCCCTCCTTCTTCTCTAAAGGGATACCAAAATATGGAAATTAAACGTCCGTCGTTTTCGAACGTGTTATACGAAGAATCTTCCTCGTTATCCGGTCGTCGACATTATAGTCTCTGGTACTTCTTTCGTCTATAGTAAAGAACAGTTTCGTGTTTAGAAGTTCATCGCTCAAATTCAAGAAGAAAATTATGAAATCTTCTTAAAGTTCCTTAAAACAGAGAAACGATAAATGTAATTAACGAATCGACGACGTTCGACGGGGTCGAGTTCCACGACGACACCGCAGCTTTCTCTTTTGTCACCGGGAATACGTTTATCGAGGGTCACGATCGAGTCGAATTAAATTTAGCGATCGACACTACCGCGTCGAACCTGTTGGAAGAGCGTTGCTTCGTCGGCGACACCGGAAGTCGCCAAGTAGGGAAAACCGAGCGCATCGCCCGAATAAAATGCGACGAACGCTCACGACAGTTATGGTAATGCAACGTAAATACATACATAGATAGCTACGTGCTTGGATTCCAACATATACTCTAGAGAATTGTATATCCAGCATTTATTTTATAACTATAAGAGCCCTGGCGCTTCTTTCTTTTCGCTCACGCATCATAGTACCTCGATTCATATTCAAGATGGTATCGATCGTGATGGGGCAGTCTATTAAGTCTCGATCAAGCTTATCGATGGAATGGGTAACGTGTCGTAAACGGGTCCGTACGGGGAAGCGATAGGCAATTTAACGTCGAACGATAAATTTATTGGGGAGACACTAAAGGTGTAATTTTATCCGCGTGTCTTTATTGCCACGGTTGTGTGTGCAGGCATCATCTCGAGCTTTAACGTTATCGTCGGCAATTTTTAGATATCGATCCAGATTGCGTAATTGCGAAAACGACAAAGATGATGTTGGATTAAACGTTCTATTTCCATAGCATTGCATTTATAATTTGAGATTCGTTAGATACTTTTCTCCGTTACAAAATACAATCGATCCTTTGTATTGAGTGTTATGTCTAGCGAGATCTGACCACTTAACTCTCCCCTAAACTTAGTCGCTCGTGGAACCTTTGTGCCTATGTCCTATGCATCGGTACGGCGTTTGGTTTTCCTTCTTAGTCTAGAAAGTCACAGCAAAGAGAAAAGACGTGCCTCCTTATACAGTCGAAGAATAAAGAACTGAGTGTTTTATATTTTAATAAAGCGTATTTAATTCACCATAATCCCAACAGATGAGAATTAATGATACAAGTAGGATGCCAATTTCTAGAAAGAAAGAGGAAAAAAAGCAGCCTGGCAAACGGTGTAGATATTTTCATTTTTCACGAGGTAGATACAGGTAGGTAGGTAGGTACACACAGCATACATTGATTCCGCCCACCACGAACGGCAGTCGTTGCTTTTCTTTTCCGAGCACGGCCTAGCGAGTTAATATACTCGACATCTGGAACCACTCCTTGGGGATTAAGGACATCGCGTACTTATTCTAATCCATAGTGCTTCGTAATGCTAATAGCGTTTTCCTTTCGCCTCACGGTAGTTTTGACTTACCGTGTCACGACTCCGCCGTTAGGCCTCATTCGCTTGATTGCCCAATATTTTGACCTAACACGATCACCTAGTCGCTATTGGCTCTTGCATTGTTCTTGCTTTTATTCGTTTACCTTGGGCACTCCAACGGCACGTGACCTCACGAGTGCATCTAAAATTTGAAAGACGAGAACACCTCGACACATCTAAAAGCGCTTAGAAGACGACCGACGATTATAGCCTGGTTCGTACCACTCCTTCCTAACCTAAAGATACGGAGCGACTTTATTCTAATCCGTGGCGATCTATAGACAAGCTAATGGTATTCCGGCCTACGTCTCTCGACGCACGTTAATTATATGCCAGCAACGTGCACGTACAATGTAAAGGCACAAATTGCTCGGCTATCAACGATGACGCTTACACGGAATCGAGTTAGGCCGATCTTATCGAACACCCAATGAAAATTGACCTTTGCTATCTTCGAGACTATCTGGTAGATATTGAATTTCTCCCGAGTATAATATCTTAAAGAAAAATCGTTCGAGAGCAGATGCCACGAAAGAAGCTATAAGCGTGGATAGAAGAATACAGACATATATATGCTCGTAACCTATCAACCTTAGGCAATTGCCAATCCTGAATTATTGATGGCTTCATCCGGGAACTCTCGCTAACACCAGGTGGCCAGGAGGTTGTGGGTCGTTTCCAAATGGAAGGTATAGTTGCACCGATCGGAAACCTGGCGGATTCTTGCAGGAGGCCACTCCGGTCTAATAGAGTCGAGAAAGAAATAGAGAAAGGAAAGAGATGGTGGTATGGCTTTGGTTTACGGCGTGGTGATGTTTGACTAATGCCACGCAATTTCGACTTTTGTTACCGGCACGCCCGCTGAGAGACAGAGAGAAAGAAGACTAGCGAGCTGAGACGAGCGAGGAAGAAAATAAAAAAAAAAGGGGGGGCTCTTTCGGTTAACCGACCCTCTGCCTACCTACCTACCCTTTGACGAAGGAGTCTCGATTTTCGGCTCTTTCGAGATCACGCTGAACGGTTGGACGGCCCGCTGGGGATCGTCATTTTGGGAAGAGCTTCGACTCGAGGGGTGTATCCTCTATCTCGGACTCGTGCTTTTACTTACGTGTAATAGTTACTCGACGATAAGGACCATTCGAGAGGAGTCGTGAAACGGTCTCCCGAGTGGAAACACGGTCCTTGGCTTTAAATGGACAATCCAACGAGCGTAACAGCATCCGCGTGACGGTGGGTCTCCAATGAGAAATATCTCGCGTACTTTCAGGCGGTGTCACCGATGTCCACGTATAACAACGTGCACGGTTTAACGATACAAAAGCGAATACAAACGATTCGCCGTAACAGCGAAGGATTTTTTTTTTTTTCCAAACCGTGGACCAAGCGATAACGGAAGTTCGAAAGACTTTAGTGGTATGGTACAATCGACAATGGCGATACGTGGTACGTATGTATATACGTAGGCAAACGACTTGGTACGCCGTGGAACGGTGAATTACGGTATGCAGAAAATTTTCACCGCGACTTTATCGGTCTAGGCCCGAGCCAAGCGGTAATGCACGGTTGTAGCGTCGAGCGGCGAGTTTTACAGGCCGTGTCACCATGGAAGTATCGCGATATTATCGTCGTAATTATACCGTACCCGGTAACGGTACTCCGTAAAATACTATAGAACGTACTAGCGGATACTCCTTACAACGCGCCATTGCCAACCTGCGTTTTTCGCCTACCTACCACCGATAGAGAGAACCAGACGAGATTTATTATCGTCTATGGCTGATTCCGGGGATGGTCTTCTTGTCCACCTAGCTTTTACATAGAGACATCGTTAGGGATAAGATTATCGGTAATTAAGGATAATTTACAAGAATTAACGATAATGTTACGTTATCGGGGTCGATCGGACGCAGCACTTTTTTTTTTTTAAATTAACGAAATCTTATTAGGGAGAGTGATTTTATTGGTGAGACTGTTGAAGTGGTATGAGAAAAGGGAAGAACGAGGGAAAGGGGAGCTAAAGAAAAAGGAGGGAAAGAGAGAGACACCAACCGGACAATCGCCGGATGCCGGAGCCGCGCGCAAAGGTGAACGCAGGTGTGCGTGTCTATATATGGTGTACGCTACGACAACGACATTAACGTGCCACCATCTAGATATCGTTATAATATGCAAATGTCTAACGCATGCGGATTTCAATGAGTGCCGACGACCATCGTCCACGTTCGATCTCTTGACGTTACCTGTCCACGGAAGGCAATCCTCGCGATGTCATTAGGACCGATCACTCGGTCGTGATTCACGTGACGTTAATTCTTGGTGGTCGTGTGTCCAGGATAACTGCACGACGCTTTTATTCTAGTAAGTCCTGGGTCCAGTTAGACCGAACAATGAGTTTATTCTAGTAGATCTAATGTTCAGTCCGCCTGGATAATAATTTTATTCTAATTGATCCAATGTCTAGTCTGTCTGGTTAATGATTTTACTCTAGCAGGTCCTGTGTTCGATGTGGCTGGACAACAATTGTATTCTAGTCCAGTCAGCTTAAACAACGATGTTATTCTAGTAATCTGTTAAGTGTGACTGGACAATGATTTTATTCTAGTAGGTCCAATGTACGGTATGACTGAATAACAATTTTATTCCAGGCAACGTCCAATCAGCTTAAACAACGATGTTATTCTACTAATCTGTTAAGTGTGACTGGACAATGATTTTATTCTAGTAGGTCCAATGTTCGGTATGACTGAACAACAATTTTATTCCAATCGATCCTATGCTCTATGCAACTGGATTCCAATAGGTGCAATCCGCATGTCACTTCAGCAAACCGCATGTCAATGACACGTCTATTAAACACTTTGAAAATGATTGCAAACCTTACAAGATAATGAGATATTCTCTCTATTTTTCTTACAAATTCTTTGACGGTCCATAGAAAACATAATGATTCCTTCACGAAAAGAGACTCGTTTTCCGGTCGACCTCCTTTCGACCTTTCTCATAGCTCCTTTCGTAGCGAGCACGTCGATGACGTCGTTAATTACTCGTCGCAAACGGCATATATGTGCGGTTGCCGTAGTGTGGCATTTCGAATGGTGACGGTGAAAAACAGCGCGGCCGACTAATTATCCGCGGACGGTTTTCGAATGCGCGCTTATAGGATAATGCACGACGCGATGCTACGGCACGAGGCGACGCGAGTCGACGCGGAACGCGAAGCCGGCTGAATTACATGGTGTATTATTAACATAGAAATTTCGCTCGTATCGCCAGCCGTTCGCTTTTCTCCTCGTAATAATACCGACACACACAGACACGAACAGTGCTTTGCACTGGGAGAAGCGGCTGGGGAGAGAGTGCTTTCGAGACGACGCCTCGGTGCTAATTAGTACCACCAATTAGCGAGCGTCGCTTTACCTCCTTTCTCTCTGTCTCACTCCCTCTTTCCTCTACCCTTTCACTCCCATCCATCGATCGAGCCACTCGTACCTACGCAATACCCATGTTTTCTTTCATCCTGCTCCGTTCGCCGGTACTGCTCCCCGTTGCACGGGAACGGCTATTAGTTAATCTACTTTATTGAATAGGGAAGAAAGAACCTTTTATTCCATTTCCACGAATTGTTCACATGACGAATATTTAATAGGGTGTAATATTGATAACCGAAGTCGATATCCATAGTCGAGGAAAATGATGAAACTAAAGTAGTAATTGGTCAAAGATCTTCGACCCCTTTCTCTCCCTGAGAAGTCCTCGATACTTCTCTAGTTCCCTCATTGACATTTATTCTCCAGCCGAAGAGACAACTTTGGCAGAAATCTTAGCACACCGATAATAGAACCTACGTAAATCATTGGACAATGGTGGAGTAGGCAACTCTGACTCTCCCTCTCCTCTTTTTACTTCTTCCTCCTCTCTCTTTCACTCTTTTCCTCACCGTCCCTTTATACTGTCGTTCCATGCGTACGAGAGGCAGAGAGCATAAATCCGTGGCATAAATCAAACGCTGGGATATCATGGGACACCGCTGCGAGAAAGAGATACACGTGGCCGGAGGGGGCTAGACAATTTTTTCCTATTCCTCTTCTACCACGTGATCGAGTAGCGCCTACGAACTCGTGAAGACGACGATCGTCGAAAAAAGGTTCGTAGACCGCGTCAAAGTGGAAGAGATCAGTGTCAAGCTTTGGAAATCCTTTCGAAATTCGATAGTAAAGTTGAAAGAGTCGACTCTTTTGGATTTATACAGGGTGTCCGGTTTTAGATGTCCAAGCGGAAAATTATATGTGCACATCAATGATTTGAATCGAAAAGTCTAATACTATTTTCCGAAATTCGGCACAATTAAATAGTTATTAACTAACAATGATAGGCCAATCACGGCGAACAGCGATATGTAACGTTGTTTATTGTGGATTGCTCTTTATTATGCGAGCCTTCCTTCGCTAATCGCCGTAATTGGTCAATATTTGTTAGCCAATAACTCGTTAACTAAGTCAAATTTTGAAAAATAAGATTAGACTTTTCTAATCGAGTCATTGATGTGTACATGTAGTTCTCCGCTTGGACACCTGGAACTGGACACTTTGTATATAGTCGGAGTCGACACGAGCATGGGATAGAACACACACTTATATATTTGTTGAATAGAAATTTAAGCTCGCTATTCGAATCAATATATATTATATGGAATAGAATGTCTAAAGTAATACAGGCTACAAAGAGTTAAGCTAGTCGTCTTGTAAATGAGGTTCATCCTTCATTCAGGATAATTACGTCCTAGTAATTCGTCTTAATGATGTTAAGTGTCTCAATATTCGATAAAAATGGTGGGAAGTTCATTGGAAAGGGAGAAAATAGTCTCGGCGTGTACTTGCAACACCTCTTTCTTCTTCTTCCCTCTCGCTCTCTCTACGACTCGTTGATAAATCGTGGAGGATGAGTTGCGAGCACGAGTCACGGTTCGTTACGATTTCTTGCCGGCGCTCGCTCGCGCGAACGCTTTCCACGAACGCAAAGTGGTAGAAGAAGGTGGATAATGGACGGTGAGAAGGAAGAAAATAAAGAAAATGAAGAGAATTAACGAGAGCACGATGGAAAGGCGTGCCGAGAACGTAACGATAATCGATCGGCTCGTCGGATCGCGTCCACCTAAGAAGCTGCTAACGCCAATCTCCGACACGATCTATGAAGATCGTCGTCCGTCTAACGTCTTAACGATCCCAACCCCTCGGATCTTATCTCCGCATCTTATTACCGTTGTCATACGGGATGTCGTTTCTCTCTTTCTCCGTTCTGCCGCGTCGAGAGGAACGAACGGACGAGTGGACGAAGAACGACTCCATTGTTCGATCCTCTTCCACCGTGTGATTCGACGATGGCTCGATAATAAAGTCGAGCATCGAGAATGTAATTTAATCGAGAGGCTCATTTGTTTCACTCTTATATACGTTATCCTTCTTTGCTCGGCGAGTAAAGGGGGTAAGTCGAATATTTGCGATTGGTGGAAATGATAGATCGATATCGATCGTAATATTTATGGGTTTAACCTTTAATTACTCGCCTGAGGTCATCGTGAATTCAATACGCTCTTATCGCACGTGATAATTATTGTTTTAAAGGAAGAAAATTGTTACGTTCTTAATCTTATTAATCATTTTTAATTCTTTGTAACGAATAGAGACACGAACGTTATCGATCTATTAGAAAAAAAAAGTTTAATTAACTCGAGGTAAGATTTGAGATACGAGTTATCGGAGGTTAAAGAAAAATTACACGAGGTACTTCTATTTACTTTCGAGATATCGTAATTTAAAGTTTCAGATAGTAAAATTACTATTTTTTAGTAAAAAAAAAAAAATTCTTTTCCCTCTTCCAACAAACACAAATACTATCTTCCTGGCTTCGATTAAAGCATAACTTGAAATGAAAAAAATATAATACCTCTATCTTTCTGCCTCGCAACCCACAGATATCGTTCCCATCGATAGCCAAAGCATGCTAAATCCTCTACCGGTAACTTCGCCAACGGGGATCGGGGATTAAAAATAATTCAGTGCAGGTGGTACTCGGATGAAGACTGCGAATCTCGAAAGAGGCTTACGATAAGGTGGTGCACGGTACTTCCTTCTCTCCCTCCCCCTTTCTTTATTCCTTATCTGATACCTTGTAACGTACCGTATTCCCTTACCGGAGATAACCCTTCGCGAACGCGAACTCGAATACGCAACGTGCCTATTGTTTATTTCTCTAAGGAAAGAACGATCCATAACGCTAAGTAATAAAGATCTCGGTGCCTTTATCTGATGGCTTTCCGTTACGGAGACTCGCGATACCGACGAGCGTGTCTCATTGTTCGCTTTTTCGCACGAAAGCAAGCGATAGTCAACGGGAAGCAAGAGAGAAGGAGTCTCGGATGGCTGACTATCGAATGCTCGCGTTTGAGCACCGAAAGGTCCGAGAAACAAATCGCCAATGAGATCTCTGACAATCGGTTGACTTTACGCGCGGCAATTCATTTTCGTCTTATCTGATATCCTCGTGAGCAATATGGACGCTCGTATTCTCTCTCTCTCGAGTATTAGAGAGCCGTTTGCTACGCGCCTTTCGCGCGAATAATCGCGTCCACTATGATTGCGGCTCCGATACCTTTACCCTCTTTCTCTCTCAAGCTTTTCTCATAACTGCCAACGCGAGTTTAATAGATCCGTCATCGATACGAACGCACGCGCCTTCACTTTTTTTCCATTACCTCTTTCGTCCGATAGAAAGGAAGATATGAGCGAAACGAATGGCTAGAAAACTAATTATTGGTTTTCTCTAGGCTCGTCGCCCAAGGGCCCTAAGTACTTTTCCTTTTTTTTTTTTATTAATAACGAGGGTATCCACCTCTCGATAACCCACACGGGATTCTTCCATTCGTAAAAATGACATTGGATCGTGATCGTTCGAATTCTCGTACGTTATCGACCCCTTTATCGGGAACCACGCTTTACCGTTGGTAATACCAAGATATAATATTACGTATCTAATCCTCCTTCGCGTCCGTTCGAAGCTTGGCACTGAAAACGGAAGATGGTTAACCGCGCATCCTATCGAATCAAACCAACATCCGCGTGTGTTAGATGCGTACCATTCAAAGCATATATTCACTGTGAGAACATTTATATAGATACAGTGTTTTGGGAATAAGAATTTTAAGGGTTTCCGAAGAATTCTAATTCGTCAGCACTTAGAACATCATTTACTGCTGAGTAGGGGAGACCGGGGCAAGTTGATACAATGCAATTATCAGGACACTGGGTACATGTATTTCGATTTTTACGAGCTATTTCAAGTCTTTTACTTCACTTCTAACTAGTATAGAGCACATGTTTATGTACTATGACATTAGCACTTTTTATTTATATTTTTCGTTTTCACAAACCGTTTGGAAACGCTATATGAAACTTTATATCGTAAATTAATATGTCGTCTCATTGACTCATTCGAAGGTAAGAAAACAACGTTTTGTCACTTTATTTATATGCTCTATTTTTTTGTATAGACATGGTTTTATACAATGACTCGTCGTGGGGTAAGTTGATACAGTGTATTAATTTGCCCTGGCTATTTTCTATTCTGATTATTTCTTTTTATTTATAGATAAATAGTACGAAATTTTATTTAAAAAAAACGAATCGTAGTGAAATCTCACAAGAAATGTTGTATTCTGTAAAAAAAGGTTTAACGTCGCTAAAGGTCTATCATTATCAGATATGTCTAAAATTATAAATGCATGAATTGTTATTCTGATTCAAAAAGTAATTGATTGTTTATTGTTAATTTTGTTTGTTGTAGCTATCGTTTTCAGAGTTGCCCCACAGCGGGGCGAGTTGATACATTTTGCCTTCCTCGCATAAACCTTCTCTAACTTTTTTTGTATTTATTTGTTTAAATCCAAACTTTTACTATATAAAGAGGAAGGTTCAAAGTATATTATAACATATTTTTCATTTGATAATTAATTCAAATAAAAATTAAAAACGAAAAAATGTATCAACGTGCCCCCTACGTAACTTTGAAGTAATCCTTCTCTCTCTTATGAGATTTATTTCAAATGCTCGAAAGAAATAACTCGACGATAATAAAAAAAAAAGGAATTGTCGGTTATGCGAGCACTCGATCTACCGTATAATTAGAGGCACTTTTCGATATCGGAACGTTTGAAATTTCCTATCGCGATCTTTGCCGATCTGAGTGAGTGGATCGAGAAAATTAGAACGGAAAGAGATGTAAAAAGGGTGAAGGGAAACGTTGCAACGTGGAGAGAAAGGGCGCTAATTTACAGGGCAGGATGTCTCCCGTCGATCGGCGACATCCGGCCATCGCTCCTTCCCAACAGAAATCAAATGACGAAGCGAAAGTAACGTAACGTCGATCGGCATAAAACACGTCGCGCTAATTAACGATTGACCGTGGTCAGGATTATTTCTAACCGGCTCCTACGTACGTAAGTAAGTACTTCTCCACGGAGAATCGACCTGCTAACGCCTCCCTGGCGTTCTCGTCTCCCCGTCCGATGGCAATCTCTACTTGGAGATGTTATTCCAATTCCTCGAGGCGTTCGCGTTATCTCGCTCGGAGGGCTGTAATCTAGGAGCTACGTTAATAGAATATCGCCTGTAAATTATGGCAGTTCGACGCCACGCTCTCGCGTATGATCTATAATTCTAGCAACCTTTGCTAAAAGTTCGACATGCATGTGCAAATTTGTATCCACTTTTTATTTTAAGTTACCAGTCGAGTCAGGATGATCGTCGATAGTAAACGTCCAACGAGTAATAAAAAAAAGAGGGATATTATAGACAATTTTGAAGTTAGAACACGATCAGTGTATTTCTTTAGTAAGATGCGTGTAAGGATATAGTATACAAGGTGTCCGAGGCTTTTCCGGGCATACGTTATTAGAATAAGAGAAAAGTGTTACATGAAAGCAAACTAATCAGGCTTTCCAGAAAGTTATAAGATAAATTGTAAAACCGCTCAAGTTTCCTGTTTAAATTGCTGTTTGGATAAAAGTCTGACACTGCCGTAGCACCCTGCTTATGGCATAGAAAGTTTCTGAACGATTTCTATTAATCTCTACAACTGTATTTGAGTGGCATAAAGTTTTATTTTTAGTATTCCAACCAAAAAATCTAAAGGCAATCTAGGAAACCAAATACCTACTTCTCCTCGTTCAATCCATCTTGAACGTTCGTTCAACTAATTTTTTACTTTTAAAATAATAAATCCTTGTATTTACTTGGAAAAACCTCAGACACCCTGTATATCGAAACAGGTGGACCCGGTTTACTTCCTCGAGTAGTAGTCAATTCAGAAGCAATTGGACGAGCATCGACGCGAATCGTGATAAACGGCAGCGCGCGTGGCGATCACGTTTTTCGTAATTAGAAAATCGCGATGAAATCGACGTTCGCGTGCGATCGTTTCTTCCTTCCGTCACGCACGATCGCCCGTAATCGCGGAAGGAACTCCAAGCGTTATCGATCTAAACCGCGATCGAGCGTGTCACGTGTACGAAAGCCTCCCGAAGAAACAGAATACTCGAGATCCATATAGGGTAGGCTGGTCTAGGAAAACGCACTTAACGTATAAGGTACTTTAACCCTTTGCACTCCGCGTCGAGTCTTACCAGAGACCCGAAATAAGAGTTATATTTGAATTTCGTAGATAAACCTCTATTACTAAAAATTGAAGTCATCATTGAATATTTTTTAGTAATAGATTTCCATAATCTAGATTTTTTTAATATTTTGAAAATCTATTTCTCAAAAATATTTAATGATGACTTTAAGTTATTTTCAATTTTTAGTAATAGAGATTTATCTAAGAAATGCAAATATAACTCTTATTTCGGGTCTCTGGTCTTACTCGACAAGACCGATTTTGAGGATAATACGATGTCGAGTGGTCCTTGACGCTCAATTTTTTTTTAAACTCACAGATTTTACTCCAATTCACCTACTAACTCGAACAATTTTTTTTTTTACAATATAAGTAATCATATATCGCTTGAAATGAAATGATATGATGTTGAAAATATGGTGCCTCAGAGGGGACAGCGGAGTGCAAAGGGTTAAATTAAAAAATTCAAGTCGAAAAAAGTCAGCTAATCTTTGATTTCGTACTAAATTAACCTTTTTTTCATGTAGTAACTCAAAAAGTAACAAAAATAACTCATATATCCATAATTAGTAAAAAAAAATTAAAAGTGGGATTTGTGTACCTACTCTTAGAACAGCTATTGGATAAGAGTACGCATGTACAGTCAGCGGCATATATGGCTACCCAGTATGAAGTTAGTAGTAACAGAAATACTGTAGAAATTCTCATATAATTTAATTATTGCCAACTTCATACTAGGTAGCCATATATGTCGCTGACTGTACGTTGATAAGACTACGGAGTACAAATTCTGCAACAAACGTGCAGAAAAAGGGTACGAAGGGGTACAAGGGTAGGCTAGTCTATGAGTACGCATCCGATAAGAGTACGAAATCTCAATAATCATGAAGTTGTTTGCGATATGCGGCTAAGTTCAGTGCTATTTTTTAGTGCAAGCTAGTGACAAGTGTTGTACGAAAAAGTAAATAAAAACTACTGAACATACAAAAATTATGTGAGTTTAAACATTTATACATATTTTCTTAAATATTTTTTTTATTGATTTTTGTATAAGAGTACGCACGTACTCCTATACGATATACAACTGCGTACTCTTGCACATACTACCCATTTTTTAATTGAGCAAAGTGCTACACCATGTATTAGCACTGATCAGAACCGTTCTCACTGTAAAACCTAGACAAGTTCCTTGCAGATTCACCTGTTTATTTCATTTTACCAAACTAATCGTAGTTTTGTCACAGACATACTTTGAAAATGCTAACAATTTTAAAAAAAATATGTATAAATGTTTAAACTCACGTAATTTCTGTATTTTTAGTAGTTTTTATTTAATTTTTGCACAGCACTTGTCACCTGATCACTATCGCAAACAACTTCATGATTATTGAGACTGCGTACTCTTATCGGATACGTAGGTACTGATAGAACAGCCTACACTATCTGCGTTTAAAAAAATGACGAAAGAAACATAGAAGAGTTGGAATATCGTAAACGACGACAAGAGAGTCGCGTTAAATGGCAGAGAATAAGTAAACGTTCGAAATTACGAGTGCGAGCGAGCGAACGATCGTAACTGCACCTGCGGCCAAGCCGTTGCGTTACGACGCGCCGGCAAACGCGTGGAACACGCTCGGTAGACCCCTTTTGACGGATCGTAATTTATCGTCTGCCTCGTAAAACACGATTCTATAAAGGTGCTCCTTCTTTCGTCGCTTACTTTCTTTTTTATTCGCTTCTTCCACTACCACCACGACTTTTCAATTTACCCTGACGTTCCTGTCACTTTTAAATATGTTCTCCGTTGGGTTTATCGTGTATCGGGCCGAGGTTAAAGACAAATAAAGCTTGTTGTACTAATCAGCATTTTTTTAGATCGACTTTTTGATTCACCTTCGGAGAGGTTAATTGTAGAAGCTATGGTCGATGACGTGTCCGTCCACGTACCAATACGAGTTGATAATTTTTTTTTTTAAGAAATAAAATCACTATTAACGTTATACCGTATAGTGGTAACGCTTCATTAAAACAACATGCCGAGCAACGGCACTCGAGAGGAGAGCTCGAAAGGCGTGTACCATCTCTCTCTCTTTCTCCTTGATGAGTATCGCACGACTCGAGGATTAGAGCTTAGAGCGTGCCATTATTTACGAGCGTCCCTCGCGGGCGAATAAACGCGTTTTTCGCTTGGAAAAAATTCAACTATAAGTCGTAAATACTTTGAGCGCGATCGGCCGGACGTAGATAATTATGGGGCGAGATCAACGCTCGGTAGTAATTAACTTTGAGCGATCGTTTAATGCAGATCTTTCGGGCGACTCGAGCTGCCCGGTGAGATCTCGCTAGAGTGTTTCCGCTTTTTGTTTTATTCTCTCTTTAACTTTTCCCGTTAAGTATATCATACTTCATTTTTAACGTTACTGATTACCGCGGCAATGTAATCATAAATTGTGTGTAATATGACTAAATAAGACTATGTTGTACTACCGGTGATCATCCACGATCATCAGCGATGATCATTACAGTGGCAGTCACCGTATTAACTAATCGAACGGTCACTTTGGCTTGAAAATTCTCGATGGTCTGGTTGTTTTGTCGGTCGGTGAGATCCTTCCAGCGCACATGGGAGTATTAGACACCAAAAACCGGCCAAAATTATTTTATAATATTATTTAATTCAAAAAACTCTTCTTAAAGTACACTGAAGCTATCAAAGCTAAAAATCGCCAAAAATCAGTCTGCGGTATTCCACGCCTAAATGTTGTTGATATGTTAACTTTACAGTTTTCTATTTCAAATAAAAAAAAAGAATAGATTGGAAACGCTTGGAAATATAGTTAAACCTTTAAAGTTTCTCATACCAAATTGACGATATTAGACGATATTGACATAAAATGACACGTATATAACCTGCAAAGTTCACAAAAATGTTCTAATTTGATAGTACTAACCTTTAGGATTATATTCATCCTAAAAAATTACACACTAACATTTTTAAACTCACTCTGTACTTAAAATAAACAAACGTAATTTATGCACTGTGAAAAAGAGAAACGGGAATCGAGAGTGACAGTTATATTCAAACCAGTGACACATGCTATTGTTTACACCAACATAAACAAAAGCGTTATCAAATAACGGTACATATATTCCTCTATCCATGGTAATTACTAATACCATGATAAAACAACTTTTGTAAATTTGAATTTTGGTCAGTTTTTATTGTCTAATACCCTTATGTGCAGCGGTAGGATCGAAGTAGTTATGTCAAATTGGTTCGAAGAAATGAACTAAACGGAAAGTATATTAACGAGGTAGCGTTGCACTACAATTCACTTTCTTAATCCATAAACACGTGAGTTTGGCCCGACTATCGGAATGAAGCTCTTGCAATGACATACCGCGTGCACGAGACTCAGCCAAAACTGTCGCATTCGATACAGTTCGTTTATGAAAGGAACAAAATAAAGTGAACAATGAAACAAGTAAATATAGATAACCACCAAACTTCGTTAAATCCTGATTTGTAACCTTGTAAACCCTTTCTTGAGACCTCTTTTTCACCTAGCACGTGCCTATCTTTTCTCGGAAGAATATCAAAGTGATTATGATTTGCCAAAGAAAAAGGAAGAAGGTAAACGTGGTTTGTAAACGCATCGACGACCTTACCGTACCGTAACGTCTCGTCCAAACGCCTCGAAAGTTACCTCGTTGTCCCGTAAGTTCTTGGCAGAACTTGGTAATGAGTTGGTCTTGAAAATTATTAACCGACGGTAGGAACCAGCAGGTGCAGCCGGCAAGTCTGGACCACGACTTGGCAAACAGCGAACCGCGTTTATCGTCTAACCAAAAAAGCGTGCCTACAGCGTGTTAGAAACATTGACACAGAGACTACGATTGCCAAAGTTTACGATAGTCTGGTAGACGTATATTTTTTATATATAAATTTTTCTCTTCCTTTGGCACTCATCTTCTCTCCTTGACTCGCAAGCACGCTATAACCACCGACGAAGGGGGCAGCCATTTTTTTTAAAAGAACGCCCGCGAGAAGAAGACCGGCTTCGTGGCGTGGATCGTCGGCAATGTAAATTTTTACGTTCTAATTATACGGCACGTACGTCTTTGGAATTCGTAAGGGCGCTGTCCGCTCTCCGAGATGGATGGT
The DNA here is from genome assembly GCA_916049575.1 of Ancistrocerus nigricornis. Classification (NCBI taxonomy): domain Eukaryota; kingdom Metazoa; phylum Arthropoda; class Insecta; order Hymenoptera; family Vespidae; genus Ancistrocerus; species Ancistrocerus nigricornis. Next base: position 23,992,287 of record OU696669.1, on the reverse strand, counting down.
CTCGGTTTTTGCGCGACGGTGAACGACCAGGCCAGCCAGGAGGCTTTCGAGAGTGCAGCGTACGTCGAACGTTCGGTGAAAGAGAGCGAACTCGTACCATTCAAATAGGAATTCTGTTCCGTTTGAAAGAAAACTGGAAACTACTCCATATTCTCAATAGGTTTTCATACATTTTTTTTTGTTTACACTTTAAAATATTCTTTAGGTATTTTACTGTTCTTATAAAATTTACGAAGGAATCGAGAAGAGAAAGAGGATGAAATAATTCGAGATTAGAGGACGACGTGTCCGGCATTGGTCGTTCCGCTTCGTTGATTTTACCGTATCGGACGTACGAGTCTTACGATCGTATAAATCCAAAGGACGATTAGATTTTTCTAAACGTTGGTGGTCCAGGGTTAACATACCTATATCGTAACACTTTCACGAGCGAACGAGCGTACGATAAAGAGTCTCTCAAGCTTCTTTCGAATTTCCAATAGGCGATAGTTTCTCCACGAGGAGGGATATTTACGGGCGTTTAGAAACCCTGGGTGTGGTGTGCCTCGGCGCGTGTAAACGCAACCCGCTCTCCGTGATCGAGAGAAGCCACGGTGCAAAATAGTTCTCTCGCTCGAATATTACTCTCAGCCCGAAGGAAAACTATCGAAACAGGCGTCCTCGGGAATCACGAGAAAACGTGGATCACGATATGCATATTAATCTTTTCGCCGCAACGTACCTTCCTCGGACGCTTCGAATATGTTCCCCGCTCGAGTTGATTCTTCTGGCCGTGTTCCAAGGATTGGACCATTCGAGAGCAAAGCGACTAGGGTCTGTATATACAGGGTGTCTGGTTCCAGGTGTCCAAGTGGAAAACTACATGTGCACATCAATGATTTGAGTCGAAAAGTCTAATACTATTTTCCGAAATTCGGCACAATTAAGTAGTTATTAACAAACAAAGATAGGCCAATTACGGCAAGCAGTGACATGTAACGTTGTTTATTGTAGATTTTTCCTCCTACTGCTTCGTTTCTTGATTAGCTGCAAGTTCAAGTAAACCGCTTTTTTTCGCTAATCGCCGTAATTGGCTGATCTTTGTTAATTATTAACTCGTTAACTAAGTCGAATTTCGAAAAATGGTATTAGACTTTTCGACTCGAGTCATTGATGTGTACATGTAGTTCTCCGCTTGGACACCTGGAACCGGACACCCTGTATATGTGTATCTGTGTCCGAGTGGCTGGAGAACTTCCGTGTTCGAGAGAGCTCGATTTACAGGGTGTTCGGGAGGAATCGATTCTATTTCGATAAGAACGTCAACGTCGACTTATCGATTACTATACTCTCAGGGCAGAAAGGGTAGGTAGATATTGCATTATCTTTAAAGGATTAATCGATAACTTTGTAACGTTGTCGTCGCAAAGCGAGTAATTAAAGCGAGTATACTTACTCGATCGATCGTTTACGTGTATTATTACACTGCTTATCGCTAGTCGATATCGTACTTCCACGTAACGTCTTGCGTTAGATCGAAGCTCGACCTTGATTCTCGATCGGTCCAACCTCCTCATGAAATTCAATAACCTTTAATTATAACGATCCAATAAACGATCGTGGTACGTATAGTAGGCAAGGACATTCTCTCGTTCGTTAAGTCGGTTGCACTCGCGATCGTTTCAAAAGTTATCATCGACTGCTGTGTTTTCTCTCTCTCTGTATCTCTCTGTCTTTTTCTCCCCATTCTCATACTCCTTGCTACCGCACGAGGAGGGAACCTTCGCGTCACGCCGCGACATATCACCGGCTCCTCCGTGTAAGCTACTCGAAAAGAAATGGTCGTACAAGAAATCTCGCTAGTTCTGACAAATTGATACACGGTTCCCTTTCTAGACGGTCGTTACTACGCGTCACGGCCGTTATTCGACACCGAATCCTTTTCCTATCGCAAACAAGTAGTACACGGTATTGCATTTCAAACTAGAACCTCATATTTTACAGTATTTAGAAGCTAAGATACGATCGGCCTCGAGTGCGTCCCACTTTTTTTTCCTTATTCTCTTTACTCGTACGTAGGTAGATATTTACTTGGTGAATACTTGTTGGTGCCTCTGCAACATATTCTTCCATACTATTAACCCTTTGCACTCCGCTGTCCCCTCCGATGCACCATATTTCCAACATCATATCATTTCATTTCAAGTGATATACCATTACCTATACTGTAACAAAAAAAAATTGTTCGAGTTGTGGGTGCATTGAAGTAAAATCTGTGAATATAAAAAAATTGAGCGTCGAGGACCACTCGATATCGTATTATCCTCAAAATCGAGTCAGACTCGACGCGGAGTGCAAAGGGTTAAAATTGCAATATTCGATTTTTATTAGTGCTCTCATTAGCCCAAACATTCTGGATAACCCTTTATCCTCATACGCCTTAGATCAATTTAACCAGGCGTCTTTCGCATTAGTCGCATTTTGCAAATATACGTGGCAATGTGGCTTCACGTTTAAACATATCGTAGCAAGAGCCCTCGAATTCTTTTTTACATCTTGAGAACCTCCGACTGAATTGACGCATTCCCATAAATCCATACCAATAAGTATCATTTTCATTGTAAATTTCCACGACGAATAGTTTGACATTCCGTCCAGTTTAGGCTCTATTATTGGAATATTTCCTACAGGACTAGTATTGCCGTTGCTATTAGTGTAGCCATTTTTGCTACGATACTTTAAAATTTATATTTTTCCAAAAAATTAAAAATACAAAAAAAAAGGTTTTGCACTTGCCTTGTAGAATTTGAACGTATAATTAGTGTGGTTTTCTAACCAACTTTTCGACCACGTGTTCCAACCACGTGCTATTTAGGTTAGATTAAATTACGCTTATATTTTCCGCCAATTTCACTATTCGGTTATCTTTTTTCCTAGGCCCATAACCTGTTAGAGTTTTAAACTTGGATTGCGAGTGGAGATGAGTGCGAATAGTGTTTTAGCTAATGATTATTATTTAATATATTCTTTACTTGCCACGTTATACATACATTCTTATCGGAGGTACAATACATAAGACCGGAAGAAGAAAAGGATGAAAAGCAATTATACTAACAAGGGAACATTACCAACCCGGAAATTCTGATTTTAATGAAACTTTGTGGATAAGTAGAGCTCATCGAGTTGTAGAAACAAGTTTTTTTTTCGGCGGAAATTCACTTTAAGGGGGTGTAATCACCCTTCAAAGTTTTGCGAATTTTTCGTTTTCTTGATATAACTATGTAACTGTGAGAGATAGAAAAAAATTTTTAATGTAAAACTTGCATGATATTTTCAGATCTATCAGACTGCGTACACAGTTACATAGTTATATCAAAAAAACTAAAAATTCGCAAAACTTTGAGGGGTGATTTCAACTCCTTAAAGTGAATTTCTACCCAAAAAAAAATTGTTCTCTAAACAACTCGATGAACTCTACTTATCCACAAAGTTTCATTAAAATCAGAATTTCCGGGTTGGGAATGTTCCCTTGTAAGTACGCCTAGGTGGCATTACTCTATCTACGCAATATCCTTGCGCGCTTAAATTTAAAACTATACATATAATGAGGCTGGTGATTACGATCTCCAACAATACTCGAAAGACTCGCTCGTTTTAAAACCGATCGAACGAGGTGTATTATATAGTGAGACGTTCGTTTTTTTGAAGATCGACGAGTCCGATCTTCGACGGGACCGAATCGTGCGGTTTAACCTCGAAGCGGAGGGAGAGGCTGCTACTCTTACTTCGTATTCCTTTCTCTCTTTCCTCCTTTCTTTCTCTTCTCTTCGAAGCCGCTCAATTTACATTTCGTCAACGCCGGCTGTCGTTAGGCAGATGCAAGCACAAATTGGACGCGCCGTGTCCCCCTTTTCTGCGTATCACCTGCTCCCTTTCGCGCAATTACGGCCAATTTCATCGGGTTTTGAAAAGTGTCGCTCGATCGTCTCGATCTTCGAGAGATCGCATGTGATCGTAAGTATGCAGGTTAACGTAGGCTACCACTCGTATCGAGGATTTTGCGAGTATGCGTTAGGATCTTCTTGTGTTCGTTGATCGTACGAAAATCTTCATTCTTCGTGAAGTGAGCTTCGATGGAGAGAAGATCCAAAAGATATTGTATATACGTATATCGGTGTCGTCGATCCTCGAGATCTAATCGGGTATGAATAATCTCTTATGGTTTATACAAGTATAATCGCTGTAATTTATCGTCCCTACAAGTTTTTTTTTTTTAATATCTGACGTTATTAAAGCGAATGGAGTTTGATCGTTTTTCAAAAAAATATTCTTCCGATCGATATATGGACGAGCGGACGCGCAAAATACTACCTTTTAATCGATAACTAAAATTTAATCGTGGATACCCGTACGCAAATATTCGTTATCGATACGATCTCGATCGATTTACATATCTCGAACTTTTCCCATGACTCTGGATTAAGAGACTAATTTATTCCCTGTCGTACAATTTTTTTATTTTATGAATAGGGAAACAAGCAACTTGGTATTTTGTTTTCTGTTTTTACGATATAAATGTGTTTATGTCAAATAATCGACAAGTCGGAATTCTGTTGAAAAGGCGAATGATAGATCGTTCGTTTCGAGAGAAACGAAGTATACGAAGTACGCGAAGGTTGCGTCTTTCATACGCTGAATACCATGGGCGTCACCGATGACCGATGGTTTTTATAAAATAATGTTTTTTTTTTTAAATATTCTTATTATTACAAGCATAAAACCAAGTCACCGTAAAATATACTTTAACCTTTAGCCCTCCTATACCCGCGCACGGTGTCAGGGACCGAAAGATTTAAAGCCTGTTACTTGTTTTAATTATATGAATATCTTAATAAAAGTAACTTTTATTATTAGAAAGAGATGTTATGGAACAAACCAATCACAATGTATAGAAAATAAATGTATTTATTAGTGTCTAACAATCTCTGAAAAATTTTACATTTTCTTACGAGCTACGAAAAACTGAACAAAAGGTTATTTCTCCTCAAATCAAACTAAAAAAATCTCTAAAATCTTACAGATAACAATAGAACGAACAAATTATCATAATAACATTATTATAACATTATTATCATTATATTATCACCTATACTCCCGTCGTCGGTCTGGTGGACCAATTGGTGTTGAGACACACGTTCTTTTCGCACGAGCGCTTGTGCCGTATTAAATTGAAGTTAGCAACAAATCATGCAGCTAATGCAGCTAGAGAAAGCACATTGCGCTGGCATTTCTCTTTTTCCAAAAAAATACAAAAAGGTAATCTGTCGGTCTGATAGACCAATGCGCGGGTATAGGAAGGTTAGAGGACGGGGCTGGTCCCTAAATGAACCACCCAGGGAAACAAAAGTTGTAATGTTTTTCAGGGATAATTTGATGTGCTGAATATGGGAAAAATAATGAAAAAAATCCTGAAGGCATCCTGGACCTTCAAAAAAGTCATTTCAAGGTCAAATTTTTTGTCGTATTTTGAGAGCAAACGGCGTTATCCAACATTCCTCTTTAGGAGTGTTGACGAATATAATATGTATATGTGTGTGTGAGTGTATATATTACAAATTTGACATTGAACTGCCCTTTTTGAAGGTCGAGGTCACATCCAGGATTTTTTTCGTTTTCAGTGCAAAAAGTTACATTGAAAAACACTCAAAAATCATTGCATCAATTTTTTGCATTGATCTTTCTCTTGAGGACGGGACTGGTCACTCTAGAGACCACCTGCTTGATCGGAGACTCGTACCTGGTTACACGATTTAAAAGAGGTCGATTTGCACTGAAAATTTCCCGTCCTCTAAAAGATAAATAAAAAATGTGAAAGAAAATGAAAAAGACAACGTCAGTTTATTATCTCTACGAGCGAAATTACTCGTGTTGGATATCTCTTAGAGTGGTGAATCTATTATTACGGTCGTCTTCGAAGCTATTAATTAGGATCACTAGGTGGAAGGAGACTAGGAAACGTCGTCTCGCTCGCGAGCTCCGGTCTCTTAGAACCTCGTATAATACTTTTCCTCTCTCTCTCTTCTTGCTCTCCTTAAAGGGCATTCCGAGAATCGAGATAATCGTAAATAAATTCTTGGCTTAATTAGTCGCGGACGATACCTCTCTATTTCCTTAGACTCTGACCGGCACCACCATCGTTGTCGTCCGTTCGGTGCCGCGGGAGTTTAATCCATGGTTCGTGCTATTCGCTAATTAAAATTCTCCTATGCAATTAATAATGAAGCTAACGAAGTTCCATCTTTCGAATGGTTCTTGGGTCACGATCACGGTTACGAATTTACATAGATAGCGCCGGCGGGTTAATTATTCGAGACGCCCTTACTACCATTACTCTTACCGATCTTACCATACGTTTTATCGGCCGAGCATCGAGCGTTAAGCAAGAAAGAGAAAAACGAGACTACTGCTGCTGCTGGCACGAATCCATAAATGTGTGTACGTGTCTGTGTGACGTCTTGGAACATGCAGTTATGACGCAGAAACCAAAATGTTTGGAAATCTCGGTGGGCCTCTACCTTAACAAAGGCCAAGACCGACGTTAAACCAACCGTAAGGCAAATATCAGCGGACACGGCGGCTTAAGGTGTTTCCCACTTCAAAGAAGCCCGCAATTTCTGAAGCCTCCTTCAATTAATTGCCGTTGCTTCAAACACCAACGGGAGACTACGAGAGTGAGTGAGACAGACGGAACGTGTAATCAATGTTTCACAGCTACGACACTGGAATCGATATTCACGTGATATGACAACGGTATCGAGGAACGGTTTCCTAAGATGATATACCTACCTAAAACGGGATCCAACTTTACCTTGGATCAATTAACATTTTCCTGAGATGGTTACCCATTAAAAGATTATCGTCATTTCTCTAGCTCCGTGATATTTCAATAACTAGCAAAGATAATTAATTTCTCATTTAATTGCCGCCAACCTGACGCGATGACTTCGACTTTCTCGATCCGGACCGATCGTCGGCTATTTAAATTCCTGTGTATGATCTACGGCATGGATTGCGAAGCTCAGTTAACTCGAGTCTAAGCGTGCGTTGGAATCTATTATTACGGGTCGATAATTGCATGAAAATAATAATGATTCGATCGAGACGCGTGCCGAGGATAAGAAACTTTTTTTTTTTTTCTTCTCTCTCAAGTGTGTCAATTCGAAAGGAGATGATAAATAAAAAAAAAAAGAGGAAATATTCGAGGTGTTTCGAGAGAAAGGAAGAAAGAAGTAAAAGAAGAAGAAGTAGGGGGGGGGGGAGATAAAGCAAGAGAAGATCCTGAAGAAGGGAACGTCGAGTGCCTTCCCCGGGATTAGTCTTCTTCGTCTTAAAGCGTGGAAGACGAGGTTGCGTCTGTCTCCTCTTTGGCGTGTGCTCGCGTACACGGCGCGTGCAACAATGGCGGATTCCAAGTGGTCCTTGAAACGGCTCTAATAATTTATATGCTTAAAGGGGCCTGTCTTGGCGTGCTCTACGTGAAACGTAGACGCTATGGAGACAAGGGGTCTACGGAAGCGTAGAAGAAGGAGGGAGCCGTGCTCAAGGGTGCCTTCGTTCTCTCCCGAGATCCGTAGACGAGGACCCTTCAGGAGAGAGAGAGAGAGAGGAGAATTGCTGTCGCTACTGCCTGGGGTCCTGTCCACGTCGTCGAAGCAGTAGTCTGTCGTCGACGTAACTCCTTTCACAGTCTCTTTCTCTTTGAAATGACCGAAATATTCCCGACAAACGAAATGATTACGTCGAATCGTATCGTCTTTGCCACGTTCAAAGGGCGATCGTGCGTGCCGAGAAACGGAGAACGCACACCTGCCAAATCGGCCGTGAGATATAGAGCCGATTATGGAACAGGGACCGTAGGTTGGTGGTACCTACGCTATCGAGTGTCCCAATGTCGTGTAAGCGCGAGCTCGAATGACAAGGGAGAAAGATTATACGAAGGGAATACGTTTCCCTGATCGTTCGATCGCTTTTTGGGAGGTCGTTACGTCGACGCTTTTCAATAACCCTTTTTCTTGTTGCTCTTTTTTTGGTTATCGCTCTGTTCTCTCGTTGATTCTAGCAATCATCGCGGTTCCGCAGGAAATCAAAGGTTGAGAACCACTGCGAGTACCACGACCCACTCCGATGAAAACATCGGCTTTCCAGCGACTGGATTAATAAACGGATGGTGCTGCTCCGTTCGAAATATTGCTGCCACCCTTCTCTCCCTTCCTTCCAACGCGACTCGCTCTTTTTATCGTGCCACAGATCGTTTATCTTAATAAAGATTTTTCACGTGGCGTGTATAAAATCGAGGAAAAATTGTTTCTGGTTATAGAGTCGAACGGGAGAAGATGTTCGAGTAAATACGCTTAGGCGTGTTTTGGATCACGAGGAACGTTATCGTTGGTTCGCGAAAACACACGAAGGTCGTCTCGCTTTCTTTCTCTAACGGGATCCTCTTTAGCCTGTTGACTCTTGGAAGAAGAAATGTGTGTATATATATATAAAAAAAAAAGAAGGTGGACGTTCTCGTGATCGAGCAAGATCGTTCGAAGGTCATCTCAAAAGGAAAAATATATCTTTCCATCTCTCTCTCTCTTTCAGCTGCCAGCAAAGAAACAAACCAGTCGAACGATCAAGAAACGACGCAACCAACCGTTTCTGTTCCCTTCCCCAAATATTATCTCTCATTCCGAAGAAATATAATCGAAGAGATTGGAACCTAACGAAAATTCCACGCCCGTGATTCATCTCGAATCCTTTCCGCGGTGTAAGCGCCTCCGCATTCTCGATTACGTGATTAAAAGAAGAGGACCTGACGAGAAGGAGAGAGCCCGAAGGTATGGGATTTAAAATGGAACCTCGAAAAACCGGTACCTGGGTCGAACTCCCAGCGAACGTATAGGCATCTAATTATAATTTTCTCATGAAGAAAGATAAAAAGAAGAGAGAAAGATCGAGGCGTGGAATTCCGATGCGGTCAAATTCGAAATCTGGTGTTCGGGATTATGTAAAAGAGTTTTGCTCCAGCAGTATTCGGTTCGATCTTCTTCGGTAGCCAGCTTTCTATAATCCTACCAAATTTTACATTCCTACGATCGGTCGATGCACGTTGAACTCTAAAAAGAGAAAGAGAGAGATGACTAGAGAACGGAGGAAGAAACGAAGCGGTTGGACGGCCGAAGGGAATTTAATTCGAGGCATGGTCCGGGGGTTATATAAGTAAACAGACAATGGTTGTTATTGTTTGAACGGGATGAAAAGGACGGAGCGGGATGGCCGAGACAGCTGTGAACGTGGATATACACGGCTTGCCCGTGACTGACTGCAGGGTCCGTATTTCTGGAGCAAAAAACTCGGTGTGCCGGGACCGCTGCTCTTTCGAGAAGGAGGAGAAGAAGGAGGAGAGATGCCTCGCGCACCTACTCTACCCAAAGCACGTACATAACATACGTCTATACGGTACGTGTATACAGGGTGTCTGGTTCCAGGTGACTAAGCGGCCACATACATGTGCACAAGTATCGACTTGAATCGAAAAGTCTAATAAACTTTTTCGAAATTCGGCTTAGTTTTCGAGTTATTAATTAATAAAAATCAGCGAAAGAAGGCGGGACGAAGGCGGTCTACTCAAGCTCGTAACTAGGTGAGTGACGAAACAAGAGGAGGAGCAATCCACAATAACCAACAACGATAATCGGAACGTAACGCTTCAACACGTGTTTACTTTTCTCCCTTATCTCTCTTTCTCTCTCGGAACCAAAGAAGTCAGCGCGAGCTTCCAGCGTTCGGAAGTGCGTAGAGAGAGAGAGAGAGAGAGAAAGAGAGACAAGGGATAAAAGTAAACACGTGTTGAAGCGTTACGTTCCGATTATCGTTGTTGGTTATTGTGGATTGCTCCTCCTCCTGTTTCGTCACTCACTTAGTTACGAGCTTGAGTAGACCGCCTTCGTCCCGCCTTCTTTCGCTGATTTCTGTTAATTAATAACTCGTTAACTAAGCCGAATTTCGAAAAAGTTTATTAGACTTTTCGATTCAAGTCGATACTTGTGCACATGTATGTGGCCGCTTAGTCACCTGGAACCAGACACCCTGTATGTACCTACCGAAGGAGAGAGAGAGAAAGACAACTCAAGACCCGCATAGGCCGCGAGATGAGGCAGCACAATGACAGCTTTCACGAGCCCTGACGTCTGCCGATCCGAAAGAAGCGACAGAATGCAGACGAGTGAAGGCTCTGTCTTGTGAGCGCGCGAGCGCGCATGCATCGGCCAGTTCGAGTCGACCAGTCGAAGACGACGTTCTTCTTCATTTCTTCTCTCTGCCTCTTCGAAACTCGCGCAAGAAACGAACGTGCTCTTCTTTCTCCCGTGCCTCGAATCGACTTCGAGATAGAGGAACAATAACGTTACGACGATTAATCGTGAAAATTGTGAGATTGATCGGCACCCACGGCGAGACTCTACGGATCTTGGTGTTTAGAAAGTAATGAAGAAAAAAGAAGGGAGAAAAGATGTTTTAATGTTGTTGCACGAATGTTATTGAATCCAGTCTGGTGGTGAACCTTGTCAAACTTAATAATGACTAATGATTAGACTCTGGATGTTTATGCTTGATAAATATGTAAAAAGCATATGATATTTATGCATGAAAAAATATGCAAATATGCAAGAAAAATATACAAATATGCAAGAATAATATGCAAATATGTAAATATACACGATATATTGAAAATGAATTTACAAATAGATGACACATTGAAGTATTTTAACGAAGATATTTACCGTAAGAATGAAATATGTATAAATAAGACAAACAACATATGCATTAATACACTGCATATGTTTTTAAACATAAATATGCAGAACATATGCATTATGCAAAAAATGCAAAATAACAAATGATTTTTTTATTACCTCCTGATCATGAAAAGTGTGCCTTAGTCTTATCGCTTTATCTGTTTTTTATAAAAATATGCATTTACATAAACATCCGGAGTCTACTAATGATAAAGTACGGAATGAGAATACTTTTTTTGAGACTCGTTTTAAACAACGTTCTAAATGTTGGAAAGTCAGAGAGGAATGTTTTTTTCTGTTTGGGAGATCGAGATTTACAATGCGATAGTCGATTAAAAAAAGAAGCTTGCGAAGGGACGAGGAAGGGAGTATTAAAGGGGAGAAGGTTGGACGGGACTGGGTAGAGGTAGAAAAAAAAAGAAAAGATTCATCGTGAAATCTGCATATCACGGGCGCGAGCGAGTCGGATTAACGGCGGCACCATTTTTTGCTAGCACTTTTTTGCTTCTCTCTTATTATTTTCAATCCGTCCAAGTTATCGGCCGATGGGGTGGTAGGCCTTTTTCGAGGGTGGGAGACGACGGGAGGAGGAGAGCGTGGAATCGCGCGCAGGGACACACCCTTTGGCAACCCTTCTCTTCCTTCCTCCTAGAGCGGAGATGAAAAAAGAAAGAAATGAAAAAAAAAAAAAAAAAATTAAAAAGGTTTACGTATCCCAACGTGTCCGCGTGCAAACTGTCGATGGTAGAGAGAGATAGAACGAAAATTTTCGTTTCTCCCTATGCGACCCTTTTGAATATTTTTTTTTACCATTCTTTCTTTATTATATGTATGTCTATCTATATTTCTCTCTCTCTAACGCGCGTTCTCATTTTTTTTTTCTTTTAGTCTCGGTCTTTCTTGATTTCATCTCACGAACGTAGGAGAGAGAGAGATCGTCGAAATGGCGAGGGCATTGTTCCCCGTCTCGTGTCGCGCGTTACTCTGGCCCCCGACATGTGGCGAATGAAAGGAACCGAACGACGAAAAAGAACGGTCCTATCGATTTTGCGCTCTTTCGACCCCTTCGTCTTCGTATTGTGTTTAGGTTTATTGTCAATTATGAGTACCTACCCATTTCTTTCTCTCTCATCTCGCAATTGCTACGAGTAATAAAACAATAACGACGTGATATAAATCTCGTTGATTCGAAATTTTCTTATAAAATTTGTAACGTTTTGGTTTTATCTTCGATCTGAAATATTACCGAATACCGAACGGTTGTAATTAATTATAATTGTTGGCCGTGATACAAACTTATAAAGAAGTAAACCACACATACATGAACATAACGAATATATTTTAGTATTATAGCGTGTACAGGGTATAAAAAAATGTTTTGTCTTGACTACCATAGTTGGATTCTACACTTTTAAATCGGTGGAGATCTATTAACAAAACTTCCCGCAAAATTGACCTTGATCTCGAAAATCAACAAATGTCACACATTTGTCACACATGATATACGCTAGTTAAGTTCAATATATGGAGCTGTACAAAACAAAATTCATTTTGCAAATAACGATATTTCAACATAAATTTCTGACGAAAGGGTTGCTTTGGAACATATGGTTCTTTGGACGATTTTGGCCCTAAGGAAGAGTAAAACGTCACATGGTTAATAAAAAATTGGACCTTGATTTTCGAGATCAAGGTCAATTTTGCGGGGAGTTTTTTTAGTAGATCTTCACCGATTTGAAAGTGTAGAATCCAATTATGGTAGTCAAAACATTTTTTTACACCTTGTACAGATACTCGCTGGACGGACGAGACAGAAAGACTGACTAAAAAACAATTGAAGGGCCAAGTTGCAAAAGTCCTTAAGTCCACTTTTTTACTTTTTTATCTGATATCATCAACGCGTAGAACATGTCATACTACAGATGGAAAAGATATCAGATAAAAAAGTCCTTAAGTGTGACTTAGGGACTTTGGCAACTTGGTCCTTCAATTAGACGATAGGGATAAAACAAATGAATATCCATGCTTTCGTGCATATTCTCGTGCATGACTTCACAACATTACCAACCTATGGTTATTATTAATAAAAGAAAAAAGATCGTTGTTACTAACAGTAATTATTTAATACTTTGTCCAAAATTCGATAGAAATTTTCTAGGAAAGGTAAAAGAAGAATTCGTCGGAACGATATACGGAGCAAAAATAGTCAAGCTTGTCTTTCGTAGTCGCTTAGAATCGAGCGAGACGACTACGAGGAGGCGCGTTTACGCATCCGGCGTCGTCGAGAGTCGAGCAATAATCTATCATTTATATTAATTGTGCCCCGCGGTACGTCGCGTCCCTGCATAAACGATATCGCTGTGTTTATACAGGCGCGACGTCAGCCACGCTCGCGAGCTAGCGGCTCGTGCTCTTCATAAATTCTAATTAAGTTCGCACAATCGACTCCCAGAATTATACGAGCCACGTCTCGTTCTCTCTCTCTCTCTTTCTCTCTTACTATTTCTCTCTCGTCGGTCGTACGCTCTCGTTCCGCCTTTTGTACCAAGAGAATCGCTCGCGCGCGACTCCGTCTCGCTTTTCCAAGAAGAACTGCAATAATTAGTAGCACTACTGTCTTCGTCCAACAGAAACGACACGCTATCTTATCTTATTTCTCAACTTGCCTTACCGTTAAATTCTTCACTCTTCCCTATCCGATATAAAAATATCGTCATAAGACAAAAAAAGCAAGAAGGATACTCAGGAGAGCGCACACGCAGTGGAAGTACGCAATTTAGACGTTATAATTGACGATACCTCGCGGCATGATACACAGCTTCCCTTTCCATCTATGGAAAGGTTCCGGTTGCTTCTCGTGGCAGAGCCATCGATCGCGATCGAGATCGCCTTATCGGCTAAATCGAGTCCACGTCGTTTAATTTCGTCGACGAACGTGCTAAGCTATTCGAAGAGAAGGAAAATGTTGTTGGAAGGGTCGTCGATCCGGTCTGAAACCACGTATGCGACCTTCGTCGTGGTGCTCTTCTTTCAAGGAACGAACAGCGATAGGGTGAGATGCAGGTGGGTGGGGAGTAAGTGCGAGAACATCGTCGATGACGTTGTCGGGGAGCTCGAGAAGAGCAATTCGTGATAACTCTCTGAATAACGAAGCGGTCAGCGAACGATTAAAGCGGAGAGTGCCATTAGCGTGGAACGAGATCGGGGACAACTTCGTCGAGTCTTATGCTAAAGACTTCGAGCAATATCTCGCATAGTCGTTAGGGGTGGTCTTCTACCCCGATATGGTGAAAACTACTTCGAAAGCTACCCATCGACGCTGTCTCTCGAGTCTCTCTCCTTCTCGTGTCCTTTTACGCACCGTAACACGGTGCATGGGTCTTTAATAGCCGCTTACTCGAGAGAAACATCGTTTATTATAGCCTACTCTTATCCTTCCTTTTCTCTCGTTCGAACACAGATACATTTCTTTCTACATATGGGCTCGTATATAACATCAAAATGACGAGAAACGTTCCGTTCTTTCCAGAAGAGAACGGGAATCCTCGTAAGAATGTCCTCGAATGAGAATCACTGTAGTTCACGAGCGAGGAGTCATACGACGGCGAGAAGAATAAGTATAAGAAAGAGAAAAAGTGTCGTGCAAGCGAGCGACCGGCGATTCCCACGGGGGCAACTCCACGAGAAGAGGACCGAGACGAGCTGCCTACGCGCGCCTAACCACCGAAACGAATCCCTAATCCCATCCCACTTACGATTTTGCTGTAAAACATGGATTCTCTGGGTTTTCGAAGACGCACAGCCCACGTTTACTCATTTTTACCTAAACTTCCCATTTAGCTATCGCATACGAATAAAAAAAATTATATACTTAAGAACGAACAGTGATGCTCGAATAAGATAATGATTTAAAATAAAAAAAGAATTTGTCCATCTTAATTTTGGGTGATTTGTACTAAAATTTGATCGAGAGATCGAAGCCTCTCGAACGGAGAACCACTGAGCTCGCGCTAGAAGGCAACGAGAGAGTCTACGCCAGGTTGTTTACTACGAAGAAGGCGAGGCGTGTCGTTGAACCTGGCTGTGGAGAGTAGCGAGTAGAAGGCGGGCCAGGCATGCCTCTCCGTTCGTCTTTCTCTCTCTTTCTGTCTCTCTTCTCTCTCCTTTCCTCCCGAAGTCTTCTCGTCCTTCTCCACTTTCTTGCTTCCACAGCCTCCAGAAACGCTCGTACCACTCTTTCGTTAGCGAAGCTTCTGCCACCGTATCCGATCCGTGCCTTCTGTCGATCGGTCGATAAAACCGATCGGGATCTCCCAACCCCTTTTCTTTCGTATCCTTTTTTTTTTTTTTTTAAGAAGACGAGTAAGACCCCTTTTTCATGGGGTGGGAGGGGGGAAAAGTTTTCGAACGACCACGTCCAAAGTCGTGAACATAAATGGTGCATCGTCTTCTTGCTGCTGGAACGTGATTTTCTTGAGTAGCAAGAAAACGAAGACGAAGATGAAGAAGATGAAGTAGAAGAAGATTCCGCAAGGGTGAGCTTGGAACTCGTGCGAAGCTCCACGACATAACTTAACTGCACCACGTTGCAACCTAACGAGTCTACCCTATCGTAATTTATCCTAGCAGTTATTTCGGTAACTTCGCGTAGGAAAATTTTGAAGGACCTTAAAGCCGACGGTAAGAAATCATTGAAAACGACAAGGTACTACGAAACTGCTACCTCTCGGGGATTACATCGGAGAGAGAGATAGGTCTCGACCGTTAGAGAAGCCAGTTGCGTAACGCTCAACCATCTTGCGTTATATACAAACCAAGAGAATCCTTATTTTATTTCTGGAACGCTTAGCGCCTCCTTCGTTTAAAGTATTCGACTCCTCGATCAAGCTGTCCTCTTCGCGCTAAGAAAGGGACGCCGTTCTGACACGGAATTCGACGTGCTTGTATCCGAATTCCAAGCGAAGAGCAAAAGAGAACCGGTGAAATTGAGATAGAGGGTTAGAGGAGAGGAAGGAAGAATCGAGAGTACGCCACGGATTTGGACGGGTACCCGGAATCGCAACATTTTTCGATGTCGTCCTAGCAATAAGTGCAACATTGCACAGATGGACCAGCTGGCAAGCATCCAGGCCGTTTTCGTCCAACGACCGTGATATCGTTGCAGTAATTCGGCACCGTAGGTACCTCTCTCTTTCTCTTCTATCTTTTACTATCTTCCTTTTCGATGCTCCTCTCTCCTCTTCCCATATACAAGAACGTATGCCGCGAATCCGCTTTGTGCGCTGTTGCAAAAGCACGAGTCACGGATTTATTGCTCTCGATATCCAACAACCGCAACGGCGATTCGCCTCTTTGATGATACCGATAAAGAATCTTTCTCTCTCTTCGTCTGATGGATTTTTCCAACGAAACATCCCTACAAATATCTCCTTGTTCCTTGTATGCAGAAGAACGCCGATATGTACGAGCCAAGCTCGTAGGTGGAATCATAATGGCCCGTGTTAGATATTATCCTTCGAACGGTCTACGAAAGTGTATAAATAACTTTGTAAACCGTGCGGTGATCCTTGAAAAATGGTCAAATCAACGAGTTAAATCGGTTTCGTCGTCTTCCTTATCCTTCTTCTCCCGCGCATCGTCTTCTTCTTCTTGAATATAATTAATCGTGGCTCAACGTCCGTCGGCTCGAACTCCGTTTAACGACGCAACCGGAATAATTGCATTATCGATTACTTTGCGCGACTTTAACATATTTATGCCTTTGGCAAAACGTATAAGACAAGAACGATGTCTTCTAATGGATGGAGACGTGGCTCGCAAGTTAACTTCGTCGGTGTTATCGTATGTACTCGTCTATGCAAATTCGTACTTATCCGCGAATCTCATAGGACGAATTGCAAAAGACGAATCGTTAACGATATAACGGCCCTTGTATGGACCGATCGATTCGTGCTGTTCTTTTATCCCTTTACGTCAAATTAAATTATATTAATTAAAACTAGAGTCTTGATTAATCGGAGCTCGAGGGGACCCGAAATTACATCGATCGATCCAACTCAAGCGAGTTGTTCGACGACCGACGGGAATGAGGGAAGAAATTAGTCTAGATTTTTATACGATTGATAAAAAAAAAAGATGGAAAATGTCTTCGAGATAGTTGCCAGTGCCTCGGGACAGTTTTAGGCAAACCTTTTCACGTCAGCCGCGAGACTATGCGCGACTAATCGGTCGCGCATGGACGCGCGTCCTTACCCGCACGAGTGGCGCGCTTATATTACGAACGACCAAGTTCGAGCGAGCGTGTAACTGCAGGAAGCAAGAATGGATGTGCTAAACGACTACTCTCGCTTCGTAAATAATTCTACGTTTCCGCTGTAGGCTCGAACTTGCCTTCGGACGGTCTCAGGCAAACCTTTTATCATAAACGTTGCCAATGATTTTTCCCTTTCGTCTTGCTAAAGAGAAACGATCGTGCGTTACGGATGTTCGTATACCGAGAGTCGAAGATTGGATAGAATTTAGTTTTTTTTTTTTTTAAACGAGTCGTTTATTTGAACCCTTTACACTTGTGGACTTTGCTACAGAGTCATAATTAGACTGCGGATATTTATGCAAATGCACATTTTTCTCATTGCGTATGTTTTTCAAATTTTACATATAAGACAAATCATTGAATATGTTACATATATCCTTTATATTTTACATATTTTTATTCAGTTATCAGTTCTTTTTGCAATATTTGATGAATCATGAATTACAATTCATATGGATTTGCATAAATATCCGCAGTCTAGGCATAATTATTTTAGGAGCATTATAAATCATTTTTTTTTTTTTATTTAGTACATGATAATATAGTAATCATTTTAAATGGAATCGCATATAGCGCTGGAAATGTTTCCTTAGAGAAGATAGTAGAGTGCAAAGGGTTAAAAGTGGCATTAACTACTTTACAAGAGAACAAAAAATGAAATAAAGCTATTCATA
Organism: Ancistrocerus nigricornis; assembly: GCA_916049575.1. Classification (NCBI taxonomy): domain Eukaryota; kingdom Metazoa; phylum Arthropoda; class Insecta; order Hymenoptera; family Vespidae; genus Ancistrocerus; species Ancistrocerus nigricornis. Next base: position 23,974,480 of record OU696669.1, on the reverse strand, counting down.
AAATGTACAAGGATAGTATTTAAAAAAATGAAATTGTAATGTGTTTAACACGTTCCGTGCCATACCGATTTTTGAAAACTTTTCGTTAGAATTTAATTTTGCTTGCAACGTATTTCTTGCAATATTTATAGTAGTAGATCAAAATGTACTATAGATGTCATTCAATTATTGAATTTTTCCTTCTCAACGAAACTGTAGGTGGCCTTTATGGAAAGTTCTATATGGAGCGTATACGCCCCACGTGGCAGAAACGTGTTAATAAAAATTATTGCAACTTGCCGAGAAAACTTTTATTCTATCCTATAACATCCCTGAATCCCAAAAATGTTGACTGTTATTTAATCTCACTTAAAATCCCGTTCGCCGAATCATAAATTCCATTACTCATTATTCCATAGTGTTTTATCATATCGTACTGCATTACCATATAATTCGTTTGAATTTGAAACATTTATTAAATAATTTCGAGCGTACATATAACCGAGTGTTATTTAATCACATCCATTCCTCTTTGAATAACGTCCGCCCAATTCATAAATTCCGTTACTGAATGTTCCTACAATAATTCATTAAAAGTTGCTGCTCTTTAAAACGAGAGACACGCTTTGCATGTCCTCCGTCGATTTTAGTCGATCGAATGTCGTAGTTGTGTAGACGCATATGTGTGCGTATAGGTGTACCCATCGGTGGACCAGGACGAAATCGTTGATCGAGGCGACCGAGTCGACCGGATTCCGGGGCGTGCTTTGACCGTTGCCGTAATAAAGGGCAATCATCGATGATTATAGTGCGCGTACGTGTGCGTGATGGCTCCTTCTCTCTCTCTCTCTCTTTCTCGCGTAAGTAGTGGAACGCGCCCGCGCGCACGTCGATCCTGTCACCGAATCTCGTTCTGGCTCAAGATCGTCCTTCGATTTTCGCCGTGCAACCCGCTTCTGTCTCTGTCCTGTATTTTCTCTCTCTCGGGCCGATATTAAATATTTGCAAGCAATTTCCGTGTAATCGCTAGCTTGCCCCTACCGTTCCGCGGTTATTGCGCTATCGAGCGATCTGCCGACGATTCGGAGAACGCGAGAGTAAAAAAAGAAGAGAGGGTTGTTCCGTTACTCCTTTTTTTTCTCATTTTTAATCTCTGCAGTATCGTAATATAGTGTATACTCGGAGATGCAGGAATTTATCGATATGACGTATTTTACCGGAGAACAGCGGCTCGTACGTTAGTTTATGCGACATCGTTGGAAAATTTATAAAACTTTTATGAAAAATCGGTCTAAGATCGTCACTGACAACAAAGAAATGACAAGTAATCGAAATTTTACTTTATTTAACTCTTTGAAGCACAGTGGTATAAAAAGTGTCCCATCTTTTTAATGCGTTAATATACACGGTGAGATATTTTTTTTACCCATTTAGAAATTTTGCAATTGCTACGTGCATATATGTTTATTTTTAGTCTCACTTACGTAAAGTAGATGGCACTGCCATAAACAAATATTATAAACTTGTTCGCATGTGTTAGCAAGTTTTGATTTGTTTCCGTGCCTCAAATGGTTAAGGGGTTAGGCCACTCTAGAGGCAGAAAAATAGGCTTTTTTGCGATCTTTTTTTCAGAAATATTATAAAATAGATCAAGATTACAAAAAGGGTGTTTATTATACATATCAGTGACTGTATACAATAATTTTTTTGAAGCGATTAATCTCAAAACTGCGACTATGCAGCGTTTTTGCGATGACGTCTCCGTTTTTTTCAGGGTCCACGGCCGGACAAACAGCTCCTGTAATTTTTTAATTATAGTAAGCCAATGAATTTTTGTCGATTATATATAATATCTGCTATAGAAGTACGTAGGATTTTTTCGATATATTGAAGAGTATATTTGTTATTAACAATTATCTGACGATTTTTTGAGACACATTTTTCACTTTCCACTTTAGAAGTGCGCCATCTGGCCGATAATCAATATATAGAAAAAATCCTACGTACTTCTATAGCAGATATTATATATAATCGAAAAAAATTCATTGGCTTACTATAATTAAAAAATTACAGGAGCTGTAATTAAAAAAAAAAAAAAAAATTATTGTATACAATCACTGATATGTATAATAAACACCCTTTTTTGTAATCTTGATTTATTTTATAGTATTTCTGAAAAAAAGATCTCAAAAAGCCTATTTTTTCGGCCTCTAGAGTTGCCTAACCTTTTACCACTTTCACTGCCACCGAATTTTGTAAAGATTTTACCCCGAGTAAGTATAATAAAATTGTTATTATTTCAAGTATATAATAATAAATTCTGTGTAATATGGTTAAATACAACAAAATTCTCATCACTAGTGCCTTTATATCACTGGAAGTTATCCAGGATTATCGATGGTGATCATCACAGTCTCACTAAAAAAATAGGTGGTGGTCACCAGCGTGGCAATCAAAGTGTTAAAGATCTCTCACGATCCTTAAAAATTTTCCATGATAAAACAAAAAAATACTAACATTAAAGCCCAGAGTAGGTACCTATCTCATGTTCGCCACCTTAAACGTAGAAGCGCTTAAACCGCGAATATAACCGTGGACCGTACCGTTTTCTCGCGAAACGTTCTCCTTCTAGGAAGCACGAAGCGGGAGGAGTGCGCTCGCGCTTACGTCCCTGCCTCCTGCATATATAAATATACACATCGCCGCGGTGCATATAAATATACGGCAACTGCGGCATCGCTTTAACCGTGAGAGATAAACGCACAACACCAGAGAGGAAAGTAGGAGAAGGGTGGAGAGGCTGCGTTTGCTGCAAAACGTTGGTATAATTAGGCTAGCCCGTGTACCTATAGACGTATACGTGTGTCCCTAGAAATTGAATTTTCCTTCGAACTTGATACCCAAGGTAGGTATCAACGTAAAAGGAGTATATAAAGGTAAAGCTAAGAATGGAAAAGAGAAGGACACCCGTTGTTGATAAAAAGTGGTGACGGTTAAAGCTAGCTCGATCGACTCGATTCCACCCACGTCAGACGCAACCTTCCTTTCTATTTCTCTACAATATTCTCTCTTTGCTCGCGAAGAAAAACTTTTCGAGGTAGAGTTCCGCGAAGAACGTCATCGATCGTCCAGTCTCTGGACCATCTTCGTCACCGATCCTCGGTTGGTTCGAGAAAAGGATATCGTGACTTTCCACGAAGTTGATCTTCCACGAATAGGTTGTGTGTAGGATCCATCGTGGATCCATCGACGAGGGAGATGGAGCATGCGTTCTCGCGCGTGCGTGACGTCTCGTACGTCCGATGTATCTTGTATGAGATGTCTCGACCAGACTCGTCCAGGACCGATTCTCTCGCTCGCACCTTCCTCTCGTTTCCTTCTCCCACCTTCTCTTCTGCCGTTGCAACGTAGACCGAAGCACCGCGCGCGGAGGCTGCGTCGCTTTGTGTTCCGGTAAAGCAATTAATTATTGATAACGCGTTATGAGTCGGCGTGGGAAAGGGCCTTCGGACAGTTCTGGACGCTGCTGACTCGTTCCTCCTGCTAGGAATAATTCATGCCCTTGCGTCTCGTCGCCAACGCGTTGTTCCGTCCATTTTCTATCTCTCTTCTCACTTTCCTCTTCGACACTCTACGTTCCACGATCTTCTTCCTTTTTTTTTTCTTTTCTTCTCTAAAGGAAAAGGATATCCGAGAGGGATCGGAGGACGATAAGAAAGTATAGAAACGAAAAGCGAATGAGACGTCCTTCGGTTACTTGAAAGAAAGAGAGAGAGGGAGGGAGAGACGAAGTAGTTAATGCGGTCGTGCTCTTCGCTGTCTCGTGGAGCGATTTAATTAAGAGAACGTTAATTAATTAATGCGAGGGGACGCACAAGTGCGGAGTTTGCCGAGGCCTTCTCCTGGATCGTTGGGAGTAAAAAGTCGGAGATCGGGAACTCCTCGTGTTTCCGTTCATTATACGTATTGTCCCAACGATTATAAAGTGTTACCACGAACGATAATGGAGAAGTCTCGCGTTGATAACAATAATAATAAGCATTTTAATCTATTATTCGTCGGGTCCCCGAGGAGAGAACGAGTCACCGTTATGAATCTTTTTTTCTATATCAAAGCCAAAGATCGTATTCTCGCCTTCCAAGCAAAGATTTTGTAGAAAATACGTTCTTGGTGAGATAAGAGTCCGTGTAAAAAAAGTATATATATCCCAGGAAGTGCTGGACGCAGAGGAGACCTCGTCCCGGGGTTTCGCACACTCCGTTCGCAATTACGCAAATTAATTTCAGCGGTTGTAATCCTCCTTCATAAAGTCGCCCGCGATTAATCCCCGAGAGACTCGCCGGCAAGCAACGCTGCTTTTGTGCCTCTTTTCTAGACTTTTTGTGTCTGCGGAAAAATAACGTGCCCGGCTAGGAGGATGAATACCCGCGACCGAGTACGGAGGAGTAGGACGACGACTCGCGACCGAAAGAGAGAGAGAGAGAGGACAACGAATGGACCAACAACGGGATGGATGGACGACGACTTTTCCCGGACATCGCACGTGCGTTTTTTTCCTCAGATAAACCTTTACCTAGCAACTTTTCGTTTAGTTTTCGATTTCCCATAATTTTTTGTCGATCGCGTCGATCAGTTCTCCAAGGGGGACCATAGGATACCAGGAGCTGCAATTTTAATCTTGATTAGGTCATTGAAGACCTGACTTCTCTGAAGTTTCCAAGCTTCTTTTGAAATTTAGACGTCTATGTGCTTTGCAATGTTAACCAGTTAATTGTGTTGCTCCGTTTTGAAAGTGCGCACTTCTGTGTGTCACGAAAATCGATCGATGACGAGTATAGTCGTCAAGTATAGAGTAAGTATCACTGTTAATATATTGCAGCAAAAAGATAGGTTTATTTTATTACTAATATTTATTTATTTATTTAAGATATATTACATAATTAGCGAAAAACGCAAGAATAATATATCTATAGTTAAAAATTTAAATTCCTGTTGTAGAGTAGTATTCACCGAAACAGGCTATCTACTACACTCAATGGGACTTTGCAAATAGAACACCAGTAACGCGATTCCTTCCTGATCTTACGTTGCCATAAACAAATTCGTTATGCGAACTAATATACTGTTTCAGCCGGTGCAAGTGGGAACGCATGCCCTTATCTCAAATTTTTCATATTTTATAATTTTTTGTTTTATTCCTGGCTTCAAAATATTCTAAACATCTTGAAATTTGAGAATATGTTTCGTTTTTCATAAAAATTATAATTTAAATACCCAATGGTCACTACTTTTTACGCATAACGAGTATCCTTGTCAAACTCAGTTAACTGGTTAAACCTCAACTTCAGCAAAGTAAAATCGTAGTTAAAAATTTGACTCGAATACCTAGGTTTAGAGTACCTGTACGAAACTAGTACGCGGATCTAGATGATAATCTCGACTACATAAAATTATATCCATAGGAAGAAAATATATCATATTTAACATACAATAGATTTTAGATCGTATACAATGGGCATCTGGAGATACACGTACCATGTATGTACGTGCGTACGTGGGTATCTACATAAGCTGAAGAAAACTATTTTTAGATACACCATTTTGTTTCGTGCTCTTTATATAGACGCCTGCAGAAAAGGCAGCAGCTACCTTAAGGAACGAGTACAAACGAATATCGTTCGTACATGCACGACTACCGTGTATATACCTACATGCGTGTAGACATACAGGGTGGTGGCGAAGTCGTTAAAAATCGTCGCTTTTATGTCACGCGAGAAACGTATGGGATCGTTAAATTTACGCGCGCATTGTCGAAAGAGATACGGTTAAGATCTTATTTCGCTCGCGCGCACACTCTCTCCGGCACTACGATTTGACCGAACCTCACCGATCTTACCGGTTTTGGTCTCTCTCTCTCTTTCTTTCTTTCGTCGGGACGAGCTTCTCGTACTTTTCATCTATTGTATGTTAATCATACGTTTGGATCATTCTCAACCTTACCACGGACTCGGAGATACTCCTTTTCTTACGTTCTGCTCGATTTCATGAAAGAATCGTTTCCAGGTGCCGCGAAAGCGATTCCAGAGTTCTACCTCGATACCATTATCAATTATCGGTACTATCGTTAGATATGGTTACCGGTTTCTTGCGATGCGTTTGCTTCCGTTCTGATACGGGATGTTGGATTCTGGGAAATTTGTTCTAGGCTTCGAATGGACAAGGTCAGAAAATTTTTTGTTACGATGAGCACAGCGTGATTAATATTGCAGTATGTCGATGTAGTAATACTAGTATTCCAAATATATTATTAACAATAGTAATAATTTTCTTAAATATTTAAAAAAAATAATAATAATTAGGTAAGGGACGGACGGGCAAGAAGAATTTTTGATCTAGATCGGTACTCGATCGATTGAAAAAGACAGGGCTACTGTCGGTTGTCTCGTTACACACATGCACATGTTTCTAGCTGTCGTTCGGGAGTATAGGTTAGTAACCGCGCGTTTTGTGTAAACAAATTGGATTTTCTCTAAAAAATTACGATAAACAGCCAAACATATCTAGTGTTTTTTTAAAATTATATTCAGGGCTAGCCATATTTTGATATTTCTAATAAAGTTTGATGTGAATAGATGTGTAAAAAAACATATTCATCACGAGTTTTTGCTTCACCATCGTTGGTTCAGGTTAAGTTACATTAATAAAGTACTAGACGGGCAGAACGGATAGTGTTCGTTTTGCACTTCTTATGCATAGTTCGTTAATGATTAAGGTGTATGTAAAAACAAAAAAAGAAATGAAATTGACAGGTATAAAACAAACCCAGATCAACAGAAGTCATACTTTTGCACTGTATGCAAAGAAGATTGTATTGACCCGCCTATCGAAGACCGTATACGATCCGAACTATGTAGAAAATGCACTTATGAATCATATTTTTGTGACGATTGCTGTGATAAATTTCCATTATCTAATTTTTTTTTTAAACCATAAATACCTAAATCAAAGAAGAATTTATTTTTGTAGAATTTTGATCTCAATTATTAACGTGAAAATGTACAAAAAATTAAGGGTACAAAGTTAGGAATAAATATAACGAAGACATATACTTTTTATTTATTTAAAAAGTAACATATCCGTCTTGCCCGTCCGTCCCCTACATTTTTTCATCAACAATATTAATAAGATAAATTCCCACAGACCGATAACTTTCCCGTCAAACATGATATTCCATCTGGTCGTAGAACGACTTAAGAGTCTTATAATTCGAAAGCAAGATTGGAAGAACGAGCATGTTAAGACTCGTGGTTTCCTCTGAATCTCCGAGTCTCTGGTCTACCACCGTGGAAGAAAGCACTTCCGACGTCGAAGAAGACTTCTCTCCACCTTCCCTCGTTATCTCCCTACAAAGTTATAACCACGCGGCGCGCAACCAGCACCGTGCCCGTTTAACAGGCAGGGATAACGGTAAATCGCGTTTCCACCTCGTCCTCGTGTCCTTGCATCGTCTCTCGCACCTACACGTTCGTTCATACTTTTCAATAATTCCTCGATACCGAAGATACGACCGTGGGAAGGACGTCTAAGCAAATTTATAGCATAAAAAATGACAAGTACGAAGTACAGAGAGACGCTTTACCACGACTGCGTGCGTCTATCGCATAATTTAAGTCGGAAGTGACATAAAAAACGATAATTGCTAACGATAACGATATCGAGCTAACTGTTGGCCGTGATACAAGCTTATAAAGAAGTAAACCACACATACATGAACATAACGAATATATTTTAGAATTATAACAAATAATAAAATCAACAAATAGCACACATGATATACGCTAATTAAGTTCAATATATGAAGCTGTACGAAACAAAATTCATTTTGCAAATAACAATATTTCAACATAAATTTCTGACGAAAGATTTGCTTTGGAACATATGGTTCTTTTGACGATTTGGCCCTAAGGAAGAGTAAAACGTCATATGGTTTACAGAAAATTGGACCTAGATTTTCGAGATCAAGGTCAATTTTGCAGAAAGTTTTTTTAGTAAATCTCCATCGATTTAAAAGTGTAGAATCCAACTATGGTAGTCAAGACAAAACATTTGTTTACACCCTGTACAGATGCTCGCTGGACGGACGAGACATAAAGACTGACTAAAAACCAATTAAACGATAGGGATAAAACAAACGAATATCCATGTTGACACGTGGCGTGTCTTTTGTGCGTATTCTCGTCCATGAGTTCACAACAGTACCAACCTATGGTTATTATTAATAAAAGAAAAAGATCGTTGTTACCAACACTAACTAATATTCTAGCATGATCGAACGAACTAAATCATTCAAAGGATCACGAAAATGTCTAAATACTCTCCAAGATAAAATTTCAGCGATATCTTAGCAAGGTGGCAAACCGTGGATGGCCGCGTGAAAGGGACGATGCCGCAAGAACGAAAAAGGAAGACTAGAAAAGATGAGCGGAGAGACGCTTAGGACGACGCGAGGAGTCGCGTTTCAACGATGCCGCCACTGCCGCCGTTGAAAATCGTACGTCTCTCGTGGGTAATAACCAACTCGGTGCGGCCGAATAACTGTATTAAAACCTCGCAATTAGCGTGCGCTGAGGATAAGAAGGAAAAAAGGAGAAGAAAGTGGTATGTGTATGGTAGAGTATACGTGGCTGTTTTCTACACACCATCCATGTGTATCTGTTGGTGGTTTGCACGAGAAAGGAAGGCTTCTCCCGGTGATTACCATTGGCGTAAAGAGTACCGGCTAGGAGGAAGATAGTAGGAAGGAAAGAGATATAGGTATACGTTCATACGTGTGTATATGAGAAAAAGAGAGAGAGAGGTAGCGAAGGAGGAGGAGAGAGCAACGATGCTGGGACACGAGAAGCGGAATGATGAATTGCAAGGCGCGGCAATGAATCAGTGGCCAGCGACAGGCGGTACACCTACCAACAATGCGGGGCCCCCGTTCTTAGAGGCCCACCAAGGCTGACAACAAACACCTTTCCCTGCGCCCTCGCTCTTAAAGCCTCCCTTCCCCCCAAACCCCTCACTTCTCATCTAAACAATCGCCCCGGCTATTTTCCTCCGCCATTCTTTTACCCTAGCCATGCTACTCGCGAACATGGACGACGATCGTCCTTTTCGTCTTCTTCGTCCTTGTCGTCATCGTCTCTTAAAAGGAGTTAGAGAGAGAGAGAGGATTCCTTGAGGCAGCTATCAATTTCTATGCTCTCTTCCTCAAGGCGGATCCAGCGAATCGAATCGGCGAAAAGACCGATCGAAGTGTCCGTGAAAAATTTGAAATTAACGTTTATACTTTAGAGATCATCTTTTTCTAACGATTTCTTCTACCTTGCATCAAAGGTAAGGTGATTTCGATGTTCGGACCGACTGAGATCTTTTAGCTTTCCGTGTGGTCTATTCTTTCCTCGTTTGCATCTTCTAGCTAGTATCAGAAGTAGGGAGTGTATCTCGTTAAGTTTTTAGGTTGCACGTCATCGTCACGAGTGATTCATCGTATCGTTCAACTTCTACCACGGTTGTCTTCATTTTAGAAGAGATGGAAGGGATTGGCTGAAATACGTCGATTTGACGTCGCAGTGTCGCTTCACGCGCATTGGAATTCCTCGCGTTACGAAGCCTTAAAATCATCGCTGTTATCCTTAGGCGTTGAAGACTGTCAACAGGATGATGCAGTCACTTAAATATGCGACCTTCGCGGCTTTAACTGCGTCGCGTGGAGACGGTGAGGATGATGAAGCGTTCGAGCATGAACGTTTGGTGACGAAAAGAGTTTCTAACGGATGAAACTACGTCAGAATTTTGTTTCTCTATATCAAAACTCTAATCTCTACTCTAATCAAGTTTTTGTCAAGTAAAGGTAAGCTAGCTAAAATCCTGCAAATCTGTCATAAAGTTTGGCAGAAAATCCATGAGAACCAAAAAGTAGCGTCCCGTCTATCCAGAGTTTTAATTTCGAACTTTTATGAGCGGGCAAAGGTGACTTTCGGGATTCGGCCAACGCGACGCAAGACTGTAAACGAGAGGACAAGGAAGAAGAAGAGAAGAAAGAGACGAAGAGGGGGAGTAAAATGAAAAAAAGAATGTATAAAAAGGAAGAAGAAAAGAGGTGGGTTGGCGTACTGCCACGGTCGGAACGTAAACTGATCGCGCAATCCGACGATGCGCACGGCGAGTCAACTCCGGCCACGAAGAATTTCAATCAGCAATAATACTGGCGTGCCATCTTCCTCTCCCCTCTCTCTTCCTCTTTTTCTTTCTCTCAAGCCGTCCCTCTTCTTACGTTGCTGCTCTTTCTCTCTCTCTTGATGGTCCTCGCGCCGGTTACAAATGGCGTCATTATTCCTTAATAATTCGAGATACGATCGGAAGAGAATGTATTGTCCGATAAGGATGCGATCGAAGAGGATAGCGAGATGGGTCGATACTTGTCTGGCCGGTCGACCTGCTTCGACTTGGAATCTATCGACGCGTATTTATCGTAGCTAGGGAGGAAGAGAGTGGGAGTAGAGAGATGCAAGCGGTTCGAAGAGATTCTTGCCACCTTCCAGCAGGGATGAACGATTTACGTTATGGTTATGGCCCTCGAAGATATTATCTTATAACGGCTCCTGTATGCTCTCTCGCGCTAATCGAACTTTCGAGCTTGGAACCTCGATACGGTGCCGTCTCGCTTCTTGGAAGAAGCTGTGGATCGCTACCAAAGTCATCCTCGTTAGCCAAATTCTATGGTTAATACCTTAATATCTCTCTACGGGTGATACCAATTTCGTGTCAAGTTTTGTGATTCAACTATTACGATATGTTACGCGATGGTTCTTTTGTCGACGTAAGGGTAATTAGAGATCGGTGAAAAATACAAGAGACTTTGAAATTTAAGAGAGAGTAGTTTATTGTATGAAATTGGAATTGGGACTGGCTTTGGGAAGGAGTTTGAAAATAAGGAAACCTCGGAGGAGTGGTGGGGACCTTTTAAGGACTAGGGAGAAGGAACGAAAAAAGGGTCGTAAAAGGATAGAGGACTTCGCTCGAGGACGGTTGGATGCATCTGAAAGTGTTTAAGATTGCAGGATTTGTTCGTGGAAAAGAGATAAATAAATGGTAAAAGGAAAAATGGGAAAGCTAGGAAATGTGTAATTGGATATGGGCCATATGGCGGTGCTGGCATAACAGATCGAAGGTGTTTGAACGTATAGTTGAATGAACGGACTATGGTATACCTTGCCACGAATTAAATCATAAAGCAAGGGGTTAAGATATTATAAGGAAGCTGGCGTATAAACAGGAGAAAACTATCTTTATTACTCGAAGACTCTGGTGCATCGAAAAAAAGAAGGAAGGAGAAATTTTCTTGGCCCCTTGCCACATAAGAGAAACGTGGGCGTGCATCGGAGGACAAGATCAACGGGCTTTCGCCTTTTCCACGGATACGCAGCTGTCGAGGCACCTGCCGTATCCGCCTTTTTCGCGGCGATTAACGCCACCTACGTGACGTAGCGCCGTCGTCGAGGCGTCGTTGCCCTCGCCACGTTAATTACCGACCTCCGTTCGCGCCGTAATCCTGTGATAGGTGACGACAAATTATAGGTAAACGTAATAACGGGCTTGCAGGTGCGAATGCCCCGAGTAGCGATGTCACGGTAAGAGGGAAAGAGATAGCCCAACTCCACCCTCCTCCACCTTAACGAGACGGATCTTGCGTTCGAACGCTCTTCTCTCGGCGTTGCGTTCAAGAACGAGGGGCCCACGGCTAGAAACGGGCCTCACCTTGACGATGATAAAGGAAAAGATGCGCGATAACTTGTTGTCGTTGTACGAAATAAGAAAAGGAAGAAGAATATCGTGCTAACGTCGTAAGATATAAAACGAAGATTTTACAACTCTTCCAAGCGACGTTTACGGTCGTGGTTCAGCTGCGGACCATTGCATCATCGATTAGTATCAATCGGCTATAAAAATCTTTCCTCCTTGTATAGCACCTGTTACTGGTTTTCGACTCCCTCTACCGATCGGCTCTTCTTCCGAGCATCGTTAATTCCGTATACTGGATTTACTCTTCGCTACGTGGCTATAATTCTTCCTATTCGACGCAAAGTCTTGGTCGTAAGATTCAATAATTCCTATCTTTTCCTTCGAAAGGCATTTATGTTGATACCTAAGAGGATTGGAAAGCTATCTTGGGTAGAATACTATAAATATAATCGTAAAGATTGCTACATTTTTAGCAGCATCTGTTTTTAATGTCGATGCTATTTTCGGAAGATTCCACGTAATGAAAAATTAGTATTGAGCTCATAAGCATCAAACCTGTTGTTGGAACGTACGATAAATAAATCCTGCAAATTTAAGAAAATTCTTCAGGAACAGAACATCAATCTATTGGGTAAACTGCGAATAGATGCCACCCATTTTGATTAAGAGCTAATAAAACATTTAGTTTCGAACTAATTTATGCGATTGATATTTCATTGAAATCACACATTCTTATACTATAAAAAACAATAACGATCATAAACTTTTACCATACACAATTAACAATATTTAGAAAAGGAGACAGCTTGGTAAAGTGACGTCTGTCCCACATCATGTAGGAGAGATGCCACATGAACTAATTTCCTTCCCACAGTTTTTGCACAATGGATTATACATTGTACAACACTTATAGAGCCATAGAATAGCACCTCATCCAGTCAGCTTTAGCTTTCGTAGTAAAATAAAAATAATTCAAGTTTTCTTCGCTCCACTATCTTCTCGTAACATTATTTTTACAAATATACTTCCTCTGCATTCTAAAGTGAAAAAAATTCGTTTATTGTAAGCGAATAGAACACTTATCACTCTATCACTCTATATTTTATGGGACAGATGCCAAATCTACAGAAAAAGCATTAGAAACGCATTATTAAAAACACACATTAAAAAAATTCTTTCTACTGGTTAATAAGAAACCGTATAAAACAATAAAATAGATACTAGCTTCATCCATTCAATAAATGTTAATAACTCCCACAGATAAAAGTTTAACCTAATTTTCAAGACAGTTATTACTTCAACGCTTTGCTAAGGTGACACCTGAAGTCATCAAGAATACAAAAAGGATTATAACAAGACGCTACACATGTGATTTTCTTTCTCTGATCAAAAGATATTAAAAATATGACGTCTCTCCATAGTTTACCCTACCACCAGGGTCCAAGCACTTACCTCGTAACTCGATCTCAAAGAACCACAACACCTTGACAAGATTTATTAATTATTCCAGCGGTACGAACTGCAATAATGTAAAACTAAGAAAAGACTATAAAATACACAGGAGGGGGTAAGATCGATGTCACGTTAGAACGAGTTACGTTGTTAAAGCGAGCTCCTTCCGACGAATCTCGCGAATGTACTTCTATCTGCAAACATCTCGCATTACGTTCTACGTTCGAGTTCGTCCCGAAACTTTAAAGAAGGAGACGTCCTGCCGCTCGCACGGAAAACGGTTTTCATGATGATAAATATCCTCGCGTTTCATTTCCTCCCTGTAACAAGCTTTTCTCTCTCTCTCCCCCTTTCGACCCTCTCGCTCACACTCGTTTACTCTCGTAAAGATTTCATCTTAGCAAGAACTACTTCGGGGAGAAGGCAGGCAGACGCGCGCGCGCGAGTTAAACTGACGAGAAAGGCATCACGCGTTCTTGTCTAGGAAACAGGTGGCAATCAGCCAAGGAGATCGATCGACCGACGAACGATCTCGGAGGACTCCTAGCGATAAACGAAAGCGAAGTTAATTGCTTCGAGCGGGCGCGCATACTGCATCGGAGTGCAGTATAAAAAGAAGATGCTCCTTAGGGTGGTAGGGCCGAAGAAGAGGCACTAGATTAGAAAGGGCTCTCTCCCTTTCGAAAAAAGATAGAGAAAGAAGGAAATAAAGAGCGAGAGAGGAAGTCCTGAAATTAAGAAGGTTTGATTTACGGAGAACCTTCTGCGTTCGAGACTGGATGGAATTTAAGACAGGTGGCGAACCTATCGAGAGTAGACACGCTAGGTCGTCTTGGAAGAGGTTGGAATCGTCGCTGCGAGAGCTCCTAGTAACCCTTCTTTAATTTGCCGAGAGGCACCACCACCGAGATCGTCGATACCGCACGTGAAACGAATCGGGCAAGAGTTTCCAAGTGGCTTGGTTCCCGCGCTCCAAACTTTCGTCCCTCGGAATTAGCTCCTAGCAGTGCAACGTCCTAAAACTAAAGAGGCACGTCTCTCTGATCCCTCTCTGTCTTTACCAAAGTTTCTTTTCTCTTGCAGCCAAGTTCTCGACGAGGATGCGAATCATTAATCCTGGCGAACGTCCTAGCGTGTTGCTTGTACCGTATCCGCGATTACAATTTTTTCCCCTTTACAATCTTCTCTCTCTCTGTTTGCAACAGGGGGTGCCAAACACACCCACGACAACGAGGAGGACAGCCGATTCGAGTTCCCACACGCGAGGTGCGAATCGGTGGATATGTGCGCTTCGACGTGCCTCTTATCTTCTCGTGCTATCCGACCGCTCGACGTCTATACGAGAAAGAAAGAGTGGGGAGAGAGAGAAAGAGAGATACATCGAGGACGTTGTAACGTCGATACTATCGATGCCGGAAACCTCCTCGCGGATGCTTTCCGATCGAGAGAGATCCCGCCCTCTTCGAACGGTCGACTAGCTCGACCTCGACAGCCCCTCCTTCGCTTTTCCGTAGCGGTGAAAGTTCAGATATAAATGAAAAATCATTGAAGCGATTATGGGTATCTAACAGCGGTACTTTTGAACGACGCGATTAACGATTCTTAACGATTCGACTCTGGTTTATTCCATTCGCGAACGTATACCAGCTCTCTTCGTGTTCTTAGACCGAGGACTCTAACGATCGAACACACTGGTCTCTTTATTTCTTTCTTTCTCTCTCTTGCTCTCAAGATCTCTCGAAGAATAACATCTTCCTCCGCATAGTATTCCACGCACGTCGCGAATCGCTCCTCTCCTCGCGTTATAACACGTGCGCGAACACGCAGCGAATTTATTTGCTACCGAGCTCTCCTCTCGATCGGCCACCGAACTAGACCCGCATAATTGAACGCTCGTGTAAACTTACAGACTAGTTTTTTACTCGACGAATAGAGAGCGTATACTTCGACTGCCTTCGACGGTCGTTAATTTAATTTGATTTTATTACGGGTCTCGATCGACGAAGACCAAAAATATATAGCAAGCTTGTACGCGACGTGGATCAAGCGTTTATTGTCCATGGATGTTCGTATATCTGGTCTTGCTCGGTATCTTTCTCTCCGTGGTACTGAAAGCGGAGTGACTTACGTACGTTTCTACTCGGAATAACTCGAGACGAGCGATTGCCAAGGGTTCTCCAGTACGTTTATATACACGTATACCTTTGGTATATACGTATGTAGCTACGGAGCAGGGATATCAGGCTGTCGGATCTTCGAGATATCTTGAGAAGAAGGAGGAAGGGAGAAAAGGTCCAGCGAGAGAGATCGACCGGGTGGTCCGGAAAAGGTCGGTGACAGACTCGCGGCTCGAGTCTCTTCGGTCGATAACGATCTTAGCTAGCCTTATCGCGTTACATCATCGCACCGAGACTCTTAACATCGGACCGTTCGATCGCCGATCGCGAGAGAGAGAGAGAAACTCTTCTTCGTTGAATGACCCAGTTCGCTTCGGACCTTTTGCCGTTGCACCTTTTCTTCTTGCCCTTTCCACGCGTAATCGAACGAACTAACTTGTCTCGTTGCCTACCTCTCGCGACAAACTATCTTAACGAACGGCGATAATCGCTTTTTTATGGGCCGATGGGACAAGAGGAATGGTCCATCGGTCTAATGAACGATGTAGCGAGAGTTGATTCTCGTTCAGGTTCGATCTCGACGAGTGTTGGGTTCGCGTGGATGGTTTTGGAAAAATCATAATCTCGAGGTGTTCATTCGATTAAGTTATTATATTATCACCTTATGTATATGTTACGGGAAAAGTTCGTAGTCGTACTCATGTGCAGATTTCCCGGTTAAAGTACATTCTTACCTCCTATTTTGGTGCATGTAGGTACATAGAGCGAATATTCAATGTAGACTTTCCTCTATAATTTAGGGAAAAGTATATTGTATTCACTTTGATGGTAGCTGGTTGGCGAATGTATAACATAACTAGACTCAGTCATGA
Organism: Ancistrocerus nigricornis; assembly: GCA_916049575.1. Lineage (NCBI taxonomy): Eukaryota > Metazoa > Arthropoda > Insecta > Hymenoptera > Vespidae > Ancistrocerus > Ancistrocerus nigricornis. The sequence goes on along the minus strand of OU696669.1, from coordinate 23,958,270 downwards.
ATCAGGCCGGGTTTGTACAATACTACAATAACAGAAATAATTTTTTTAAATAAAATGGAGTGGTAAGAGTGGTTTCTAAAATGAAAAATTCTCAGGGCCTTTAACAACATTTATAAAAAGTTCATTTAATAAAACATTTGACTATTTTGATAGTATTATAGTTTTGGTGATTGTTTTTATAATTTTTGAAATAAACTGATACTTTGACTGGATTCATAAAAAATTCATTTATTAAAACAATCGTATTAATATTCGTTAATTATGATAGTTTTCTACTTTTCTTTATGTGTTTAAATAAATGTTTAGTCATTATTTTTGCTTTTATTAAATAAGGTTATGGCCGTGTTTATCCAACCTCTAGGTACAGTTAACCCACAGGATAAATGCTTAGTTCTCCAGTCATTGGCCAATTTAATGGCACGTTAGGACATTTACCAGCCAGATAACTTTACCTACATGTTAGATAAACCCGGCCTATGTACAGTATTATTTAAACATTATTCTGGGTTAGGTGTAGGTTGCGTGTAAGGCTACGTCGTATAGTTATTCATTTTCACCGATTATGTTCACATTCTCAAAAGCAGGGAAGTAACATTGTACTTTTTCCGGTTTAGGAACACATGAACATTGACCGGGAAATGTGCAGATTTACGTACTTCGAACTTGTCCCGTAACATATATACCAAAACATTTATAATTCACAACTGAGTTTGCCCGTTAAATAAATAAATATATTTGTATATCTGTATATTTAAAATAAAATTTGATTGTACTCAATAAAATGAATAATAAATACAATTCGAGAATTAACAAACAATTTTCAATTTTCCTAAATCAAATAACCCGTGCTCATATTTACCCGTTTCATTTCCACGCACATCTCGAACCCTGAAATCACAGAATTATATAGTCTTTCAAAGATTTCTGCTTCCCAACTCCCAAAGCTGGCAATTGCTTGTTTCACGAACCCTTTTTTAGCACCCCGTACATACGTTTCGATTCGAAAGATATAATTTGAATAACTCGGCATCAGGCTACCCGGTAAAACGAGATTTTGACTGACCATCGAGCTCGTCGTTACCGGAACGTATCCCGAAGCAAAAATTAGTTCTTTCTCTCATCTTTCCCCCCTTCTCTCTTATTCCCACTATTATAATTACGGGAGTGCGTCGAGCGAAAGAGAAGACGCCACCAGGGGATACAGATACGGGCATTAATAACCGGACAGAAAGGCATATGGAAAACATTTGTGTGTGCTTCTCGTCGTTACTGAATAGGCTCGTTTGTTCGATAAACAGGGTAACCAGTTCCAAAGCGTTCGATCAACGCCCAACCGGCCTATTAATTAAGAGCGGCGAGTTTCACTTCGTTAGGAGCGTCCGACGCGTCATAAAGGCTTACTGGTCTGCACACGCGCAAGCGGTTGCGTAGGAAAAAGGGATGAGGGTCTTATCGTTGTACCGTCCACGATGCAAATTGTCACTGAAATCGTCTTTTTAACGATACGAGTCCTATAGGTTTCTGGAATTGTTTGTCTATATTAGTCTGATCGGTCTTAGAATTTGTTGTGGTAATTTTAAGAAAAGAATTTTATGAGGAACGAAGTGGTACGACGGAACGAAAGTTTTGGATCTTTACGGAGGGAAATATTTTTATGCATTTTTTTTAGAAAGGAACGTTTTGTCTAACATTTTTGAAATTCTGGGTATTATTTATTAATAATTTTTACTATTACAGTGTATTTTATTTTTTTTTAATATTAAAAAATGGCGAAGTTATGGTACTATCTTCTGGGACGTGGTTTGAGTTGGTAATTGGCGTTAGCGATAACTCAAAAAATATTTGACCGATCTCGTTGAAATTTTATATACATGTAAATAACAGTATTACCTATTACCTAAACCTACAAGATTTAAAATATTGTAGAAAAAAAGTATGTTTGTACTGAAAAATCACGAAAAAATTTGGCTACTATTTCTTAAAATTTCGCTTTTGTTCACTTTTTTTTGGTTTAGGTACTCCATATGTGTATTAACAATACAACTTTTATTTGTGGTTTGTCTCAGATGAATACAACAGACGATAGAACTCAAGCCATTTTCCAACTCATATCGCGACCGTCCCAGGAGATAGTACCATAACTTCGCTATTTTTTAATATTTTTTAACACAAAAAATACACAGTAATAGTAAACATTATTAATAAATAATACCCAAAGTTTCGAAAATGTTAGACAAAGCGTTCCTTTCTAAACAAATTCATAAAAATTGACTTATTTTCGGCCGCATAAAGGTAGTTCCCCCCTTAAAAAACAAGGTTTGTATAACAAACGAGGCAATCCAAGGGTTCCTTTAAGCGTACCCAGTACATAGACCACATCTATGAGCGTTATACTCGAGACGCGATACAAGCATACGTACAAGGTGAGCATATAACGACGAATACATTACCGTTCGTTCTCGCATCTTCCTCATCCTCCTTGGCTGGGCCGATGCGAGGTGTGTTACCTTTAATGATAAAGCCGTTGTTGTACGTGCTCGGTACTCTAGCGCTGCATATGTTAACCAACGGCGCATTACCATATCCGCCGAGCGAACAGGCTTCGATGATACGGTGAACGCGACTTAAGGATATAGGTATACTATATACGCGATTGACTACGTTCGAAATAGAGGAGAGGGAGAAAGGGAAGCTCGGGAAAGAAGTAAAACGTCAAAAGTAAAAAATTACCGCTCCAGAGACGTCGAACGTTTCCGGCGATTTCCCGATCGGATTCCAAACATAAATCCTTATTACCTACCTCAACGAGAGTCGAAGGCACTCTCCGGTCATTAAAATCGTTCGAACCACGAATAAGTCTGAATTAATCGAGATTCAGGATCGATGTTCGACTTCCGTCACGCGTTGTACCTGTTGCCCGTGTTCATAAGCCTCACCCTCGAACGTTATAGCCGAGAGGTGTCGCGCCTACGTGACGATTATTTCTGCGTGCTCTGACAACGATTTCCTGATACCACGTTGGAATGCTAAAATATGTACTAGCTGGTTAGATGGTGCGAGCTAGCTTGGTCTTAACCTCCCAAGACAAATTAATATTAACGAGGTGGTCGTTTTCGCGGCTTTCGGAACCGAGATCTGGCCTTTTAACTCGAGACTATGGATGCAACCTGTTTTAACCTTTCTTTCAAAGAATCGATCGAGCTTCGATCATACAACGGTACCGTTCGATACTTAATGTCGGCGTCGAAACGTGTCGAGTGAATAAATTAACACCGGCTTTCGATTCTTTGGGGCCAACGACACATTCCATACTGTTTCGTGAAATACATGGTAGGCTCACGCTTACACACAGACTGTAAGCAAACGTTTGTACGTAGGTATTAGGGGTTTTCCGAATACTAAAAAATCTGTATTCTCGAATACGAATACGAATAGCAAAAATTCGTTTCCCTAATAACGTTTCTCTAATTCCATATAAAGACACACATCAATTAAATACCAGCGTATTGTACAGCGTCTATTGAACAAGAGAAGTGCGATAGTGTACGACCCTATCTGCACTAGGTTACAAAGAGCAAAAGCAATAAAATTATTATTTAAAAAATACAATTTACAATTACTAAATTTGGAATATGAATAGTTATTTGTACAAATTATTTCTCATTAGAATATTAACCCTTTTTACTCACTGTCGAGTGTGACTCGACAAGACTGATTTTGAATATAATATGATGTAGACTGTGACTTACTCGAAGCTTTATCTTCAATTCACCTACCAGAACCTCGAGCATATTTTTTTTTCTCAATGTAATTAGTTATACAGGGTGTCCCACGAGCAGGAGGCCACCTAAATATTTTCTTTGTTTTTTATGATAAGAAAAACTGTTATGGCATGCTTCCAGTGGGACAGGCTATTGTAAGTTATGAAAAAACAAATTTTTTTTTAGGTCATTTTTTATGCATTTTTTCAAGATCGTCACCATTTTTTACCTTACAACATATATTTTTTTGTATTGTATTTGAATACAAGTATTCGGTACACCCCTAGTAGGTATATACGATCCTTGTATACAGGGTGTCGGATTTTTTTGTACAAACTTTAAGAATTACAGACTAACGGTAGTTAGGCCTGTCCGTCGCAAAATAGTATAGTAGGACTAACGCCGGTGGTATATTTACAGCAAAATCGAAATTTCAAGGGAGGGGGAAACTTTAAAATGATAATATCTCAGCGACGCAAAGTGCTACAAAATTTTGGTTTGGTTCATCAGAATCCTGAAACTTTTCCCCATCCGTTGATATATAATTTATTAGGATCGCGGCTTCCAATAAGTTAATAATCTAATTTATGTGTTTTAAAGTATCAATTTATTAGTGTTTTTTTTTCGGACCTTTTCGTTAGCATTGCGAGTATATCTATATATATAATATATATATCACTTTCGTCCACTTTCCCAAATTCGCCACTAGCTGCAGTGGTGCTAGCGTCGACAACAGGTGGAAATCTAGCCAGCGCTGGAATGTTTGACATGTCAATGTCCTTAACCTATTACATTTTTTTTTAAGAATCAAGATTCTGGTACCATCTATGAATTTACCTCGATTTTCTTGATTATCGATTATTTCTAATTTTTTTTTAATTTCTATAATATATTTATTGGAGCTAACTGAGAAGCTGCTGCTAGACAAGGCTTGGAGTACATTGAGCGAGTCAGAGAATACTGCAAATACATGAAATTGTTCATCGTTATGACATCCAGACCCTTAGACATTGCTATGCTTTCCACTGTATAAATAGAGAAATCATTGCGAATACTGTAAGTCTCATAGTGATCCAAATCTATACAGGCTAAAGCAAATCCTGTGGAAAGTCCCACTTTAGTTTTGGTTTTGGTACAATCTGAAAAAATATTAATGTACTTATTATATAAAGTATCAGAGAGCATATTTTTTAACTTTATTAAGGCATAATAGGAACAGTCTATCTTTGTTGCTAATTATCCTACCCTTATTATCCTATCACACTCTATTTATTTATTGTACCTGTCAGTACTATCACCACCTTGTCTATGGAAACGCAGAGGATGTGTACGGTTAGAAGGGATAATTAAGGAAAGCAGTTGACATAAATTCTGGCTTCCATTCTAGTCGAGGTAAGTCTATTAGTCCAGTCGAGTAAAGTCTTGTAACCATTCTAGTTGACATGAAGTATGACTACAACTCCTACCGATGTAAAGTCTGGCTATCATTCTAGTCGAGGTAAAGTCTTGGTACAATTTTAGTTGACGTACAGTCTGGCTACTATTAAATAATGACATTAATATTTTTTCAGATGGTTCCAAAACTAAAGCGGAACCTTCCACCAGCGTTGCTTCAGCCTGTATAGATTTGGATTACTATGAGATTTATAGTATTCGCAATGATTTCACTATTTACACAGCGGAAAGTATAGCAATATCTAAGGCTCTGGATGTCGTAATAATGAACCCTTTTCATGTATTTCCAATATTCTCTGACTCGCTCAGCGTACTCCAAGCCTTGTCCAGAAGCAGCATTGTTTTAGTTATACAAGACTCCCAAAAAACATTAAAAATGTCAAATGGGCCGTCGCTGTAGTTAATGTAAAAAAAAATCGCGCTTTCTTCTGTAACATAAAGATTAATAGAAACAAGAATTTCGTATTATAACAAAATGATGTAAAATCTCCCAAAAAACATTAAAAATGTAAAATGGGCCGTCGCTGTAGTTAATGTAAAAAACAATCGCGCTTTCTTCTGTAACATAAAGATATTAAATCAATGATGCGTCGCATCTTTATTAATAACTTTTTATCAAATATCCATAATTTCAATTTCCACATTGTTTCTTTAGACCATGTTAAACATTGTTGACTTCATAAATTACACATTCTCCTTCAAAGAATTTTACTAAAATAAAAATCTGTGTAAAAAACCTTGTACAAAGTACGCGACGGCCCGCTTTCTTCGTAAACGTTGAATATAACATTTTGGTACATCTATCAATTCAGGTTCAATATTTAGTATGTTTGTATAAATAATAAATAAGTTTAGTTTTTCGAAGGTTATCCATATACAATTTTTAGATAATTTTTTAAAATTGTTTATTTACAGTAGGAATCAAAAAATTTATTTTACTAATCTTTAATCTAAAATTTAAACCCACCGGTACATTTTGGGATAACATTTAAATTATTAAACATTTTAATGAATTTATTCAATTTCTATTGTTTCCTAGTTCATAAATAACCGTATAACGTAGGATGATTCTTCTAGTATGATAATGACCTGAATCAAGTACATAGTTCATTTTCCTGCGCTAGAGTTGCTCCACCCCATGCTTCCATTCATTCAATTATTAAATACAAAAAGTAGGCTTCGCAGATTGCCAGGTTGTACTTTTTTATTTTTCGAAAAAAGCGGGCCGTCGCGTACTTTGTACAAGGTTTTTTACACAGATTTTTATTTTAGTAAAATTCTTTGAAGGAGAATGTGTAATTTATGAAGTCAACAATGTTTAACATGGTCTAAAGAAACAATGTGGAAATTGAAATTATGGATATTTGATAAAAAGTTATTAATAAAGATGCGACGCATCATTGATTTAATATCTTTATGTTACAGAAGAAAGCGCGATTGTTTTTTACATTAACTACAGCGACGGCCCATTTTACATTTTTAATGTTTTTTGGGAGATGTATTTTACGCAGAAAAATAAGAAAACAATGTTAACTCGTTTGAAACGATAGTTAATCATGAAATCGAACGCATGACTCAAAAATTTCTATGACAAAACATTCGACACCCCGTATACGGTATACATATTCGTCGATTTTCAAAGGCCTCTGTTTCGTCGGTACAACCGATGCTTGGTCGCTTCGTCGCGTGACACGTTAAATGTCAGCTCAGAAGTGGAAGTCGTAGTGCGAGCACGCTCTTGGGCGTGTCATTTCTAATTAACGCTTCGAAAAGCAATTGATGCGACGATCGAGCGGACTAATCGATGAATACGTAAGCGCACGATTCGTCGCGCGAAATCGTGATACGTCGCACGTTCTCTCTCGTGTCCACGTTTGTCGGTCTTTCGTTTGTACTTCTTGCATCGGAAAAACGAGTATTCGATTAGATACCTAGCTTGCTATTACTCTTCCTGATTTAGATTTTGACGAAAAGAAAAAAAAGAAAACTCAACCGGGAGTCATCTTCCCGTAAGGATGAACATTATCGAATAGCTAGAAGGATAGAGAGTCGATGGAAAACAAGATTTCTCTCCGTCTTTCCTGTTTCGTCGTCGGTAATAAGGAAGACGCTAATTAGCGACAAGGTTTGTAACGAACGGGCTCACGGTGAATTACACCAGGTGGTCCGGCATTGGCATAAAGCCCAGGATGTACTTGAAAAAAAAAAAAGAAATGATCCTGGATCGTGCCAAAAGAACGTCACAATTTCCTGGAGTGTGTCTAGGCTTTTACGAGGGACGGCAATTACCGAGAAGTAAAGTAATGGAACGCGCCGGGGGCCGGCTTAATGAACGATTTAACGCTTAAATCTCGCGACGTCTGCGTAGAGATAGAGAGAGAGAGAAAGATATAGATAAAGATGAAGCGAGAAGGACTTCTTCCGTAAGCCTCCCGTATAAAATTTGCAATATTTTGATTTATGATCAAATGCTTATATAGCGGCTTCCGCTCGACGAGGCACGGATAATATTTATCGAATCGTAAAACCGGCGTAATACTTAAGAAGCCGTGGATGTCCAGCCTCTCTTGGGCACATACTTTTCTTTTGTTATTATCCAAGAAATAATCTTTCGACTACCGGACGCGTTTTGCTTCTCTACGTGATGCTTTACCGCGTGTCGCGACACCCGTATACGCGATTTAATCGTCGACCCTTATTACCCACACTTGTTATATCTTTCGAGCTATCAAAAGTTTGCGTAAATCCACCTTGACTAATGATTCTCGATAGGAGAATCAAGGGAGTATCTATATCCTATGATTTCATTCGTTCCGAGCCAATAACTACTTGCCGAGATCTTCCAAGTACCGTGGACGCATCGCGTGTATCCTCGACGATATCTCACGATTTATTTTACGTGTCTCGCTAAGAAGGAGCTGTTTTACGAGCGAGTCGTCTCGTCGGCGAACGTTCACCGATGATATGCCTTTTTGATCGGCAGCCCGGCTGGAGAGAGTGAAAGAGAGAGAGTAAAGTGGAATCCGACGATCCAACAGGATCCTCATAAACGGAATCAAAGAGAGAGAGAGAGAAACTTTTATATCGTTGGCCATGCGAGTTTTACGATCGTACGTTTTCTTTCCTCAATCTCTGAGATTCCACATATGCGTGCACACGGTCGCGCTTCTTTCCAAACGAAGAAACGATAGGAAATAGGATATTTACCATGGCTCGAACCGAGAGGAATTGCTCGGGCATCGACTCTGAGTAGTATCGATGCTCGAGAGAGATCCTTTAATCTAGGAAATTCTCGAGTTTCTTTTATATCAAAGCTCATTGGCAAATTATTGCCCGATTCCACCTTGATCGGGACGCGCGCAACGCGCCGGATTTAACGACCGATAAAAGTCGAACGTACGACGGGGTCTTTAACTTTCTTACGGCCAAGAAAATCGTCTTTTCGACCTGGAAGGAATTTTAAATGCTTATTGCCGTGCGTAACGTCCCTTAGCACGGCAGAGACTCGAGTTTATTTAACTACGAAATATATCTTACCTACCTTCTTTCTCTCTCGTCGTTCTTGATAAACATCGAGTACAAAAATCGCCAAATTTACGTTCTCTTTTCTCTCCCACTCTCAAAAAACTATCAAAGAGTCAACGAATAAGTAAAAATACCACACGAGATGTTTCAAAGATAAGCAACGTGTTATCTTCAACGTAGATCTTTCGAGAGTTACCCTATACCAAATAAGTTTCGCACCTAAGGGACGCGTTGAAAGAGTCTCTTTGTCCCTCTACTCCCTCTCTCTCCCGCATGCCGCATTCCAACCATCGCCGTATTTTCAATTAGCGTGCAATCATCGTGCAATAAAGAACTCTAGGAAATATCTCTCGCTCGCACGGCGAATCGCGCTCGAGAATTCGAGATAAGCAGCGTCGGCATGCGCGCGCTGTCCGTCCACCGTAACCTCTCCTTTTCTTCTCCTTTTCTTCTCTCTATTTCTCTTGTAGGCAAGCGGCCAATTACGAGTCCATTCTTCCTTATTCCAAAGGCGACTAAAAGAGAAACATTCGCGAAAAGGCTATCGGAGAGGAGACGCGACGGCTACACACGCGTTTATCGTACGTATGTATAACGTTGGTACATACGTGGGTAGGTGCTTGCACTCTGCCCTCCTCGAATAGCTACCGTACGCGAGTTCGCCGATGGGCCTTTCAATTAGCAGCCAGTAAAGCCGGCCGCGTTTACGGCGTATTTTCAATTAGCGTCTGCCGGAGAAAGGAAGGCTCGAAGGAAGGCTCGAAGGTACGAGTCTCGAGGCTACTCGCAACCAATGCCGTGTAGGTACTTTCAGCTTTCTGCTCGATATACTACACGTATAAGTATTTTATACGACCTCTCGATCTTTTGCTAAAGGAAAAATTATTTTCCGTTCGACGATAAGGCGCCGTCGTATTACCGCTGAGGTCCTCGCTCGTGGTCAAGGTCAAGATATTTAACGATGGAGTGGACGGTGGAAGTGAAAAATCTTTTTTAACGTTCTTGCATACGATCGATGAAATTCTTAGAATATTCTTATCGGGATATCTTTGAACATTTCTTTTTTTTTTCTTCTTCTTCTCACCACGTGTCAAACGCCAAGATGTAGTAGGATGAACGTCTTCTTCTTCTTCCTTGTTTTTTTTCATTTTTCGTTCGCGAAAATTAGATTTTCGTGGTCCTGCCTTTCGCTGGTGGTGGAGGTTGGAATGACTAACGTCCGCCAGACACCTTAATCAAGATACCATCCGGTCCTTCTGGCTTGCTCGCTAGGTCGAGCGCGCGTGCGCACGCTCTTCTCTTTCTCCGAGAGAACTCCATTAACATATTTCACTCTTTAATTCGCGCGGGAGCACCGTGCCACGGGTTTCACGGAACATTAGCGATGGGACGAACGAAGCGAGTCGGCCCGGAATGTGTTCCGCGAGGAAATACTTTGTTCGCGCGTTAGCGCGCCTCGTAATTCCGTTAAAAACATCATCGATCGTGATAAGACGTCGATCGTTTATAAAAAATCGCTTTTAAATAGCAGAGTGCAAAGTTTTCTTATATTTAGGCTCGAAACGACAGCACAGCTGTTATGGATAGATATGTATTTCGACAAGTAGAAATGCATTTTTTATTATTAGAACCATGAAGTGTGCAATGATGACGTGAACGCGTACAGAGTAGGCATGGGTATCGAAACCTAAATCATCGATGTCTCAAATAAGACATATCGATGTCAATTAAACATCAAGTAAAAGACATCGATGTTTTTCATCAAACGGCAATGGTCACTCATGAACTGGGATAACCTACAAGGAATTGGAAAGTATGTGAAAAATTCACAATTTTTTATATGTATATGAGTTTACAAATAAAGACCATCTCAATAATAAATTGAAAAATGTATATTTCGCAATCAGTTAACAGAAATTTAGTTACAATTGTTGCAAACACCAGAATATCGACTCAATTTAATGTAAAAATTGTAAAATCGTTATTAAAACATCGATAGGTTAAAAACATTGAGTAGTGAGCATCAATGGCAAAATCATCGATGATTTTCATGAAACATCGATGCTTTAAAACCATCGAGTACCCGATACCCATCCCTAGTACAGAGGCGGACACATCTTCACCGTTATCCTTTTGTTTTCAACAAGCATGTTGCTCACTCTTCACCCACTCTCCATGTGACAACCACGTTGTAAGCACGCATTAATTATAATTTCATATAAAGAAGAATCACTATTCATTTTATACAGGGTGCCCGGTATCATGTAGTCAAGCGGAGGACAACATGTGCACATCAATAACTCGAATCGAAATGTCTAATACCATTTTTCTAAATTCGACTTAGTTAACGAATTATTAACTAACAAAGATCGGTCAATTACGACGATTTGCAAAGGAAGACGATTCACTTGAGCTCGCAGCTAGGCAAGAGATGAAGCGGTAGGAAGAGCAATCCATAATAAACAACGTTACATGTCACTGCTCGCCGTGATTGGCCGGTCTTTGTTAGTTAATAACTATTTAACTGAGACGAATTTCAGAAAATATTATTAGACTTTTCGATTCAAGTCATTGATATGTACATGTAGTCCTCCGCTTGATTACATGGAACCAGAAACCCTGTATATGTAGACGTTAACACTGGTATAGTTCCAATAATTAGAAATGACAAATTTTTACATTTATCAACCGAAAAGTTATTTCAACGCGAACCAACAAAAATTTTCTCCCATCTAACGTAACATCCGTCACGTATTTTACAATCTCTGTTGGTCCACGCCAAAACAAGAAAATCGACGAATCGACAAATTTAGGGCGAGTCGAACGAAGAGTGGACGTTCGCTCGAGCAGCTTCCGTTACCTGTCCGAACCAATCTACATAATACGGAAAGGTAAAGTAACGGCAACCAGGGGGGGGGAGGGTATGGGGCGACAAAAAGGCGATCGTCGAGGGACGGCGTGTCGAAACGTCGCTTCGTTTAGATCGCCGACGCGAGAATCGAAAGCGGATGGCTGACTCTCGATGAAGCGAGGGTGGGCGAGGGGTGGAGAGGCGCGAATTATCGAGTTACTTTATTCGCCCTCCGATCGCGATAGCGAGCGCGCGCGAAACTTTTATGAAGTTGCTCGAGCGCACGAGAATTTCTGGATATCACGCAGGTTGACGCGCCCTTCGTCTCGAGTATCCTCTTTGGGAGAATGGAGGCGAAGAGGGAGGTGCGCACGCGAAGAAGGAAAAAGTGGATCCGTCCAGCGTGCAACGGAGTATACATCGGCGAGTTACCCAAAGTAACCCTGTGAACGCTTGCCAAGTCGCCACTCTTGATAGAGTTACGAGGTCGTCAGAGCCTCTTCCTGGGTCTCTCATTTCACGTGTGGAAAGGCCAGTATAACGTAAACCTGACGTTAGCACGCTGTACTTTACTGCCGCCGGTTTTACTGCCGCGAGAGATACGACGACGATGATGCTGCTGCTGCTGGGAAGAGGTACCTCGAAGAAGGAGGAGTCGAGGGGAGGTCGTCTCGATGATGGCGGTGCACGCGTTTGGACGCGTGGAAACCGAGAAACTCGGAGAGAACAACGTTCTTCTCTGTCTTCCGCCGACAAGGAGCTTCACTTTGTCTCGCTTGATAATGGACAGTGAAATTGAACGAAGAGTAAAAACGAAACTTTTGATGGCATTGTAGGAAAAGAGAGAGAGGGTAGAGATATATACCTACCAGCAACGAAAACGACGAGAGTGAGATAACGAAGAAGGACAGAGGAAATAAGAGAATAAGGAAGAACTCGGTCGCGCGGTGCCAGAGATGAGAAACGTTGTGGACGTTTCGTTCCGTTCATGAGGAGGAAGAAGAAGAGGAAAAGGAGAAGGAAGGACAAAGGGTTAGACGGTTTAGGAACGTTCTCGCTTCTTGAAATTTGTACATCCCGGAGTATGGAGGAAGAAAGAAGAATAAGAAGAGCGTAGCAGCTGTCAGACGCTGGCTTTGAATACACGCTTTACGTAGAGGCAAAGAACCTAACCGATTACTATACATCCTGGGCTCGTCTCGTAGCGGAGGACGATCGACGGACCGTATCTCTCTTTCGTTGGACGACGAAAATTACTCTTACTCTCCCTAACTTCTTCAAACTGTTTACGTCGAGCGACTAACAATCGGAGCCCCGATACAATTGACTGTGCCGAGTACTATGGCCCGGCCAGTTTAGACCTTTTTCTTAAAAAAACAACTTATTTTCATTGTATTTGAGATGGATATTTAGTTTAGTTTAGTTTAGTTTAGTTTGTTAGCGGGTAAAAAAACCCTTTAATATACAAAGAGTAACAAAGTAGAAATAGTATACAAGTAGCCTTAAAACTAGAGAGAATGAACAGAACAGAAGAATGAAGATATAAAATATAACAAAACTAAAATATACTCAAATATAACAAAAACAACAACATGACATGATTACGCAGGATGACTTAAAGAGATAAGGATCCGAGCTCTCGCCATAAATGATCTTGAGGTAGAGTCGAAGAAGTCCAGTTCATTACACACAGAGTATGCATAATTGCAAATACGTGCAATCGTATCCCAGTTTAGATACGATCTAAAAAACGTATCTTAAATAATTGATTATATCTGAATAATATTGATTTTTTTAAATTCAAAGACGTCTTATAACGTCCACAGGGAAGTGGAACTTGGCATGGAAGATGTCATACGATGTCTATAAAACTAAAAGTATTAAAATTCCATCTACGAGACGCTCGGTGACGATGACCTGACACCTGTTCGAGCGTATCCGAAATTTTCAGAGCGATTTTCTCCCATTCATGGCATTACGACGCTTCTTTATCCGGCTCTCTCCTTCGACCACGACGCATACCACCAAACCGATCGCGTCTGGACCAATGCCAAGTGCCGATTCGTCGAGCGTGGAAAACGAGAAAACGAGTTTCCAGGCTATGCGCAAAACTTCTATTCTATTTTACTAGATAATTCGAAAAGTTTCGAGACCGAAAGTCGACTAAAAAAAGGGGGGAGTCTTTCTTTCCTTTTATCGTTGTCTCACTACTCACTCTTTTTCGGTCTTGTTTTCGTGAGAAACGGTAGAGACAAGAAAAAATGAAGGAAAAAGAGAGAGAGAGGGGCACGGTGCAAAGCCTCGCTCGTAACTCGTCACTGGGCGCTAATTGAGGGGAAATTACGAGCCGGCTTATTATGAACGGACTATTTGGCGCGCTCAAGCGCGAGCCATTTCGCTCGCTCTGTCAAATTTAATAGTCTTCGTTGCAGGATGTCCTCTGCGATTATCTCCCCCCTCCCCCCGAGGATCTTCCGTTTGCCACTGTTTTTAATTCTAGAACAATCGTGAGACAAAGATCGATAATAAAAAAAAAATATAGGTACTTCGAACCTTCGGTCGGTCTGCGCAGCTCGTGCGTGTCTCTAATCATCGCTCTAATTAAAAAAAAGATGAATGAAAGTACAATTTTTCTTTTTAAATTCTCTGTAAGGAATCTTTCTGCCGTCTCTTTACCATTTGATCGCACGGCTAGGTCTCTCATTATTCGCACATTAGCCCGGTGAACGTCCGCATTGAGCGGAGGCGGCGATGCATTGGTACGTTCGCGGACAAAGAATCGTTTGTACGTTTTCAATCGGCCACGTGATCCGAATTTTTGCGTAGCAATTCGTTCTTCGTCGAAAGCTGGTCGACTGCCAAGCGAGTAAGAACGAATGAGTGAGAGAGAGAGAGAGAGGACTGCTATTGGGACGAGGTCAACAGCCCGGCCGGCCCGCCTGATTTGCCCTCGTTTACGGCGGAGGCACAAAAATTCTCGTAAATTGGCCGTAATTTAGTGCACAATGAGACGAGTCGTGGCAACGGCCCGTGCACACATCACCAGCCATCTCTCTCTCTCTCTTTTCATCTCACTCCACATCTCACTCTTTTCAACTCAACTTCATCCGCGCATCCGTCTTTCTACACCACGCACGACCACTTTCTCCTTTATTGCCGACGAGATAAATCGTGCAAAAGTGCCGCGATACGACCTTGGAACGATGCAAGGCGTTATCGCGACTCTCGGATCGTTCTTCGCACCTGCCAACCGATAAAAGCGAATCTGCTCGCATCATTTGCTGATCGTTTCCCGATGCAAGTACCGTTGGGAATTTCTGTATGGAGAAAGAATATTTCGAACGTGAAAAGGAAACTCTTTTTTATGATTTAAATGAATTTTCTATCATATAGTGATTGCTAGAGAATAGATAGTTACTGCAGCTATTAGGGTAAGGTTGCTCAAGTCGTACCCCCTAAGAAGAAACCTGCATAGTATTTAGCAAATATGTAAAGACTATATTTGCTATTCGATTCTAGTGTAAATATTGTTTTTATTTATTAGAACAAATCTAAAAAATCTTTGTGTTGTCATATAGATTAAAAAAAAGACTCCAAATACAGAACAGGTACGACTTGAGCAACCTTGCCCTATTACCCAAAAATCTTTTAGGAACATTTACGGCTCTCGGTAAGCTCGGATTACTAATGTTCTACCATACCACATTTTTCTACATATTCTCTTGGTAAATTTAAACAGATCACTAGCTGAATCAAAGTTGTTTTTAGAACCCTAAACGTTTAAGAATCCACCAGTTTACCTAAATGAAGTAATTTTTCATGTCACCGACCCCAAGTTAAGTATTCACTGGTGATAAAACGAAACGTCAAATAAATTCGTGGAAGGGAGCACGAAATTCCTTGGAATCTCGGTCGTTCGATGAGCAAGATCGAAAACACGATGGCTGGAGTTCCATGTTGTTTTCGGAGAGAGAGAAAAAAAAAAGAAGGCGGGACGGTTCGATGTCGAGCCGGAAGAGTCATGAGTGTTATTAATTAAGAAATTAATAAGCGAGTCGCCCCGAGAAACCCCACGAAGTAAAGAATCCAAGACGATGAAGGCGTCCCCTGCGGTCAACACTCTTCCTCTTTTCCTCTTTCTCTACTCTTCTCTTCTCGAGAGACGTCCGTGTCTAATGTGAATTAACTGCACACATTTGTTTGGCTCACCCTATCGCTGTCTTTCTCGTCGCTAAGAATTCTTCTTCTTTCCCGGTCTTTTTCCTTCGACCCGAATAAACCGTCTTCCACGAAAACTAAGCTTGCTCAAGAGGAATCTTTAACCTTTAGCGCGAGCCATCATGAATTTCTCTCCTAGTTAAATTGAATATTACATTTACGAGACTAGCTAAGATTTTCCTAACCCCAGAATAAAAAAAAAGACCGATGATCCCCGTTCGATTTACTTTCAATGATGCTGGATCCAAAGAACAGGCTTCGAAGTACGAAAGCTCACGAATTCTAAGAAGGAAAAGAGCGACGACGTCGAAGTTTCAGTAACGACAAATTGAAAACACGTGTAAGACGACATTGTCGCAAAGAAACGACACGTGTATACCTATCGGCGAGTCGAGCTCGCTCACTTCGAGCAACGCACGATGGAACGGCGCGCAGGAAGCCAGCGGTGACAGCCTCGAGAGTTTTGTTAATCGACTCAGACCAAACATCGCGCCCAGGCCAAGATAATAAGCATCCCATCGTGGAACGTAGCTCGAGAGAAGAAGGAACGAGCTGGAACTCAGCCGCCACCACCACCGCCGCCGTATCGCGAGCGCTAATTGGAGCCGAGCTAATTTCGCCTTTCGAAGTAACGAGGGTATAAGGACGATGCCTTCTACCTACACTACTTTTAGCATACTCCTTTAGACTTTCTTGCGGATGAAGCTAACGATCAAAAATTGTGTGCTCGTTGATCGACGATACTCCATAATATTTGTTATCCCCTTGGCGTATTATTTATCTAGGTAAAATCTGGGTCAAAATGATCTAAGAAGACGTCTATAAAATAATAGAATTCAAATAAAATCTTTAAAACTATATTTCATACATAAACAATACTTTAATAGAAAGTACAATCTTCGTCAGCAGGAATGTAATATCATATTTATGTTTGCCCAAAATTGTTATCACGAGTTGTAGAGGAAAGTAGGGTAATATGGACCACCAGTTTGAAAAAATGCTATAAAAAAGCGTACAGAATGAATAAGCGTATCTAATGAATAATAAGTGAGATAAAACTGGATTGTATACTTACTGAAAAACTGTTGCTAAAATCACTTTCACTAATTATTCTAGCAACCGTAGAATCACCATGAAAACCGCGTAACAAATGTCAGTGTTTTACGTTGTCATGGTTACCTTTTAGTACACAGTATTTCGACAGAGATGGTGTTATTAGTTATTAAAATATTGCAGTGGTCCATATTATCTGCAGTGGTCCACATTACCCTGCTTTCCTCTACTCGTCAAAGTACGGCAAGGGGTTAACTGGACCGACTCGTGAATAGTTTCTGACCGAACATGAACACGACTATTACATTTCCATTGACCAAGACTGTAATAGCTTAAAAAGTGATTTTTTGTAGACATTCTATTATTTAGTAGATTCCACTTTTTCCCATTCTTTGGCCTGAACTCTACCGAGTTAAATAATACAGTAAGAGATTAACTATGAAATGTTCAAGAGGAATCTTCCCTGATCGTTCGAGAAAACACTTGTCCCGTCTTTAACATCCTGCAAATGTACAAGAACACCTAAGTATGATGGAAAAGTAATCTTTTTAATCGAATCTCCTTCGTGGAATGTCACGAGGTGTTACACCAGGCTCAACCAGTCCATATTCTTTACCAGCACCGGCAAAACACTTTTTACCGTACGCGAGAGGTATAATGCCGCGTCCGTTGCTCCCCAAGAGCAAGGGTAATTTTTGATATCGTTCTTAGCCCGAAGCGTCGCGTGATCCGCTGTCATAAAGGATATACACCGCATCAAGGCTTACGTTCGTGATTTCTCCACACGTGCGCGGCCATTAGGCCGCATCTGTAACGTGCGAAGAAGACGACCGATCGTCTCGAAAGTATGTATCTCTCATAATCGGTGGATCCGAAGGTTCTTAGAGAGTCTTTCTTGGTGCACGATAGATTTCTAGTACGGTAGAAAGCCGTTCGGTTCGTTTATCGATTTCGCACGGGATCGGGAAAGCAACCGTGTAGGTATTAGACCATACTTTTTTTTTTATTAAGCAATTTGAATCTCATGAGAGATTATTTTGCTATAAAAACATAATTAGTGTTACAGGAGGATGCTTATAATTAGTACAGTTGACATTAATATTTATTACAAAAAACATTTCTTATAATAAGGTTACAGCAGTAAGTTGCACGATTTTAGGAATGAGTGTATGGTTCTACAAATAACTGTAGAGGGGTTGTGCAGAAGCACATTGCTGGATAGTGGGAAACAGAAGTTCATTTTTATATGTTTATTGGTGAAGGTAATCGAACAGAGGCCATTGCCACATTATGTGGTCAATGTCTTGATATTCGTGCCCGCACTTTCATTTGGGATCGTTTGTTATGCCTAGTCTGGCTAGGGAGAACGCTAAATTGTAGTGGTCGGACCTACATCTATCAATGGTCACTATCATTTCTCGTGTTAAGTTTTTTCCGTGGAACTAGGGTTTGGTGTTTCGAGAACAAAAGTGTACAAAATAGTTTTTACCTTTAGATAGACAAGCCTGTGTGATTATCTTATTCGTGTTGTTCCATGAAATTGTCCTTGGCTGTTCACCTAAATTTATGATACTATCGAGTTAAAAATAATTCCAATGGGGCAAACGCGAGAAAGACTTTACAGACTCTGTAAAAAGCGATTACGATCAACTACAAAGTTACGAACAATAAAATTCGTTTATCTATCTAAAAGCAAACAAGACCCAAATAGTACGAGTGGTCGAACAAAAAAAAAGAGAATTCGTTGGAATCGAAGGAGAAGTAGAATCTAAGATGGTCTTGGGTTAAAAATCTAGGAAGAAAGAGCACTATCCGTCAGCGTCGTTAGAGAAAAGTGGACCGAGTCCCCCGGTCGAGTAGGTACTCCACCGCCCACTAAAAATTGCTCTCTTCGAAGTGCCATCAGAATTTTGTCTGGAGCGAGATAATACTGGCGCCAAGAGCATCGTCTTTGTCCTTTCTTTTAACGTTCCTTCTGACTCTCTTTCTCTCCCGTGGTCCTTTTCTCGTCTCGACAACCGAGCCGACCTTCCACCGAGACGTCGAAGAAGCCCCACGCGCTTTCGTCTTCTTCTTCGTCGTCGCAATGTCACAACGACACGCATTCGTCGCATATAATTGCCTGTGCCGCGCATTGTCTCGTCCCTCTCTCTCTCTTTAGTTTCTCTTTACTCTGCCTCGCCCATTTCTCCGGCGCTTCGCCGCATCAAACGCTCGGAGGTGGTGTGCTCTCCGTGATATTTTCGGTCCATCTATTTATACCGAGAGAGAGAGAGAGAGACTCCCCATCTTCTTCCGTAGCACTCGTAGGTGCCGCGGGTCAAAGGACACAACCCGAAGAATGCCAAGGAAGAAGAAAGGTTTCGACCGTGCTACTTTCTACGTTGGTTCGAAATTTGTTGCTCGTAGAACACCGTCGACTTACCTAATAAAATAAATCTCACAATAGGTATTCCTCCATATTGAAATCTTAAATGGATACCTCGTAAAACGGTTAAACTCGGTTTTAAATCAATCTCTTTCTCAAAGATACGAGTCATCTCGGTCTCGGTCGATTAGTAAGTACCTATTTTCCAACTAAAACGATTACGCTCCTCGAGAGTGCTACTCGACTATAATATATCCTAAGAGATAGGAAAAAAAAAGAAAAAATTACAAAGAAAGTTCTCTCGCACCGAGAAGATCCTGGCCACGCTCGTCGTCTATAAATAATCAGCAAATTGTGGAGAGTTTGTTAAGCGAATGTGCTGCTAGACGTTTAGAGATCGGTGATCAGGAGGACAAGAACGGGGAAGGGGACTGTTTACAACCCTATCGCGAGCCGAGTTTTCCAAGAAACATAGTTCCGCTCGACGTAGTCGCGTTAATGACTATTACTCAAAATTTACGATCATGGGGAAAAGCCTGGAGCGGAGTGCGCGGTCGTTTCGCTAGAGAAAAGACGCTTATTGCTTCTTTCGTTGCAAAACGGGATCTAGGAATAGCCGTAATTGTCGAGAAGAATGACGTATTACCCGCGCGAAGAAGAATCCTGATATTTTATGGGCGATCATCGTTTGGTTAATCCGTCGCGGTAGAAGGAGAGAGAGAAAGATCGCGTCTCTTGTTCTCATCATTAAGCCGTGACTAATCCAGGGTATTAAACCGCGACGAAACGAGCGAAAGTCGTTCCCTTCGTGTTGGATAAGCTTAAATCGTGCCAAAAGCTCTGAAAACTTTGAACCACAAATTCGATGTCTCGCCTTTTGGTACGCTACGACATGGTTCCGTGTGGTAGAAGAGAGTGGAGGAAAGCGTGGGACGACGATGTTACGAAAGTTTCGAAATCCTAAGGAAGATACGAGCCGAAATTCCAATGGTTAAGACCTTGAGGATTGGAAACAGGAAATTTCTCATCGATCTAACGAGCCACGTCTTATCTTTTATATTCCTTTTCCTTCGTAATTGAGATTTATGGAAACACGGAGTATACAATTAATTCACTGCACAAGGAACGTTTGTTATACGTTGAGATACCAAATGTCGCGCGTAAATAATAATCGAGTGGCACGTGGTAAAGTTACGTGGGATAAGGAAGAGTCGCGTTTAATTGTAAAGTTCGGTGAAGAGGAGTCGTTCCTTGTAAAGAGCCAAGGTGCTCGATCGGTTGAACCAAGAGAGAGAGAGAAAAGAATCGAGGCTTGATTTATCGTTTGAAAATGCAAGCGAGCCTAGAGAGTGGCCTCGAGGCATACCAGTGACAGGAATCACCTTTCCAAGCGCAGAGAATCGTTACCTAATACCGCTCGATCGTGGGCGTAACCATTTGTTCTCCGCGCGTACCTTTGTCCGTCGTAGACGGCAAGGCACGAAGGTAATGAATAATTAAGACGATCCACGGTGCACGCCTATCGAACACGGTGTAAGCGAGGAGGAAGGTCCGGAGGAATAATAGAAGTCGCGAGGACGAACCAAGCTTGTTCACGTGCATACCTACATAGGTGTTTGTGTGAGTTGCCATTCGATAATGGTCCCGGGAGCTTTGCAACGTTCTATGAATTCGTGCCATGCGCTTCCACGAAGACG
The DNA here is from genome assembly GCA_916049575.1 of Ancistrocerus nigricornis. NCBI lineage: Eukaryota > Metazoa > Arthropoda > Insecta > Hymenoptera > Vespidae > Ancistrocerus > Ancistrocerus nigricornis. The sequence goes on along the minus strand of OU696669.1, from coordinate 23,937,342 downwards.
ACGGAGTAAAAGATGAAGGGGCTAGCTGCCAGCTGGTATAACGAACGGATATTTACGTTCCACGACTGAACTGGTTTAGCGTGCCTCGGGAAGATGAAGAGTGGCACGAAGACGAAAAGGAAAGACCGGGACGCGAAATGAAGACGAAGACGTAGGAAGCGAATACGGGCCAGTTTAACGAGAAGCGTTTATGAAGTACTTCCTCGAATCGACCTCGTAGATCCTTCCTTCTCTCTTTTTCTAGCACAGACGATTTGAAAGCGGCTTTTCCAAAGAGCTCATCGTTTTTCACGATAACGATCGAGCTGCGCGGTACTCTCGAAAAACATTGAATTATATTATTTTCGTGATAGCATCATCGACCGAATCCGTTCTAAATCGAAACCCTGTTTCTCTCCCACCCTAAGGGAAGAGAGAGATGGTTTTAATCGCTCGTCGATGAGAAGAAAAAAGACGCCGCGAACGATCCATATAAAGAGCTGCTCAAATGGCACAGCAACGCTTCGAGTTTATCATCGACGCGACGTGGAACGCAGAAGAGCAGAAGGAGGATGATGAGACTCGCTCGGTGCCTTCTGCTCTCGATCAACGCTGAACGACTTGCGAAACGTTCGTCGTCGCTCTGCGCGTTTTCAGGGTCACGACGTGGCAAAAAAATTGATTTGTCGGATCGTTTACGTCTTCCCTCTCTCTCTCTATCTGGCAGGAAGAAGGCAATGCAACTCGTCTCGAGGGAGAGAAGGCAGTCGGCATCATCGAGGGGATGGCGATCCGTACGATCGGCTGTTTATTATCTTATTATCGTTCGCGGGGAATGGTTTGCTGCCGTTGGTGCTGCAGCTTGTAAAGCTAATTGCAAACTACTTGTCCGGGGCTAAGAAGAATGCAAGGAAGGGGCAACGGGTAGGTCGCCCGTTGAGTGGCAGGACGATAAAAGGGAGGTACGAAGATCGATGACTCGAACTCGTCCAATCAACCGAATCAAAGGCGCATCGACTTCGCTGGGACGCGCACGTGAAAAGACGACGTCAAAACTGACCGATGCAAATTCATATTTCCTGTCTGCAACTCGTCCAATCAGCCGGACGCGACTCAAAAGACGTCTCGCGGGCAAGCTTAAAACGAGCGACGCGCCACTCGATTTAAAATTTCCCTTTTGCCCTCTTCTAACCCGGGCTGAGAGAACTCGAGTACTATTTGTACGGTGCAACGACTATATTTCTGACGAGCCGAACCGCTATATACGCGCGCCAAGAGAAAATAACGCTACCTACCGCTCGCTGGAACAATCGTGCGATTAACCGGGAAACGTAACGGCTCGGCGGCGTACGAGAGGCTCGATATAACTTTGGGAAATTAACATCCTGGAAACGGAAAGCACGCATATTTACACGTACGTGCGTGTATCTACTAATGGGAAAAATTGTGCTTCGCTAGAGTTACGCTCTGGCGGCGTCGTTAAGGTACATACAAATTACGGTCGAGCGAAATCAATTGAACGAATCGATGAAAAATTACGTCAGTCCCTGTAGCGTCCGGCTGAGAGACTCCAGGTTTCATGCTCGATTCGACTCCAGGACTAGGTAAACGATTAACGTCGTAAGCTTTATATTTAGGAAGTATTCGAATACGTTTATTAGACGGTCCGTTGAGATTTCTAATGGGCGACACGTCCTACGGCGACTCGACGTTCTAATACCTCGCATATAAATTGGATTGACATCGCGGCTAGCGGGGATTGGCTGGGCTCCAGCGTCGAATGCCTTGATTAATACGATGGTAATTAGTTACCGCTGCAACCGCGAGTTACAGATATTATTATGCTAATTACGTCGGCGACGTTGAGTAATAGGTTGCACGTGAAGCACGGACGAGAGAGAGAGAGGAGCGAGAGAACGGCCCACGTTTCTGCCATTTGTAGGATCCGCTCCTTCCTTCTCGAACCTCGCAAAATGAAAGACGACCTTCGACAATGTCGAGGAGCAGCGGAACGAAAGAGTCTCCTCGTTTCCTTCCTATTATGCGCCAAGCCAACGCCGCCTTCTCTCGGACGCACGCCGACTCGAACATCGCGCATAGCCCTACCTCTTTTGCATAAATAATCGTCCTTCGTTACCGCAACGAGACCGTCTCGGTCAAATCGTTCTTTTTTTTTGTGTCCTCTCCACCGATCGTTTCTTCCTTTTATGCCTTTTTTACACAAAATGTTAGTTCAATGGATTTATTGTTTACTTATTTACTGTATTATTACTTGCTACGTTGCGATAAAATATGTCGAGTCACACCAGAGATCTGAAATAAGAGTTATCTTTCAATATCGTAGAGAAAAGTCTATTATTCAAAATTGAAAATAACTTAAAGTCATTAAATATTTTGCAAATATTTTCGAAAATGGAATAATTGCAAAAAAATAAGTCTTACTGTTTTGATATCGAATAACCATTAACCATTATAGAAATCTTTTTCGTTACGGATAACTCTTATCGATGATAGAAATTTTTGTTTGTTATTTTTTTGGTTATTGATGACGCTACCATCTTGGCTAATTTTTTTCGAAAAGATGTATTGTCATTGGTAATGTTGTATAATAAAATTAAATTAAAAAATAATGTATTGCAATTGGTAATATTCACCATTGGAAATGTTTATCAATAACCAAAAAATTTCCTTCATCGATAAGAGTTATCCGTAACGAAAAGGATTCCTCTAATAGTTAATGGTTATAGAAAACGAAAAAGATTTCTCTAATGAATAATGATTATAGATAACCAAAAAGAAATTAAGCATCCATAATAATTACTTATAACCAAAATCATTTATTAAATATTATACCGTCATGTAAAAAATATTGGTTATAACTCTTAGGATCTCTGGTCACACTCGACACCGAGTAGGTACCAAAGATTAACGCCTCGACCGCCATACCGACTTTCCTTGAGTTCTCGTAACAAAATTTTCATTATTATAATCATAAACTACGTGTAATATTTATTTATTTACGAGAATAAACCCCTTATACACAAGATTATAATTGGTATGGGGAACAGATAATATAATAAGAAGAAGAATACAAAAAAAAAGTAATTACAGTATGTTCATTAGAGAAGATTTTAAGGAGGTTACAGATTGGGCAAAAATATCACTATCAACATTATACAGATTAATGCTATTAAACATCCTATTCATACAACTATGATAGCCAGTACGATGTTGCTCAGTATGCAATAAAGGACTACTCCTTAAGGACCTAGAGGGTGCATTTAATTTAACTAGTTTTTAAATATTAGGAGAGACAATATCGCCTCTGCAGACTTTAGAAATAAAAATAATGTCACTCATGACACTCTTTTTAAATAGAGGAGTGAGGTTCAGATCATTAAGTATATCGACATAATGATGCGAGTCAAAAGGCATTGGATGTCCCACATGTTTGGCAACCAATCTCAAAAATTTGTGTTGTACACTTTCGATGTCATTGATGTGAAAGGTTCAGTAAGGTGATCATATTACACTACCATACTCCAATATAGGTCTAATAATCTGACAATAAAGTAGTCTAAGTGTATTTGGATTTTTAAATAATATGGAAGTTCTATATCCCTAAAATTTTAAACTTTTCGCAATAATATTGCTATAATGATCGTTGAATGAAAGATCACGACTACTAATATGATTAAATGACGCTATATTTTCATTAAAAATGCATTTATATTAGCGGTGGTCATCGATAATCATCGTTAGCGACCACCTCGATCTCATTAAGAAAATAACCAATGGTCGTAAGCGATTACCGTGGCAGCCAACGCGTTAATATTTTATATTTTACTATCCATTAAAATATATAGCTTTTATTTGAAATAAATTTGAAAAATTACGTGATTATACCTGCGGCAGCGACTATTGCCCTCTCTTTCTTTTTCTCTCCCCTTGGAAGGTTCGAGGAGCCGTTACCGAAGAAAAGAGATGACCAAGACGAGGTGCACGTGCCCCATCGACTCGGCTCGGGCCGACGAACCGGACGACGATCGGCCGAAAAGAGATCTCGGGAAGCCGGGCCCCGTAAAAATGATCCGGACCGGAGGGAGAGAGCATCGACTCGAAACTTTTTACTCGAGTTCCCCACCGAGTATTTACAATCCTCCTCGAACTCGAAGGAGCGCACGCGCGATCTAAAAGAACCTACCGAATCTTCCTCGAACTTTCCTCAAAATCTCGATCGTAATCGCGAAATCGAATTCCTGCGAGTTTTGCGCTCCTTCCTGAAGATCGTACACCGATTCCTCACTTTTTTTATACCCTCAGACGTTTTACGATCGAATTTCGAGCTTGTTAGAAGATTCACACGAGTTTTCTGTCAGATTACAAATCGAAGCTTTGACTTTATTTGCTTGTATTGTACGGAAATAATAAATATTAGTTAAATAAAAATAATTAAATTTTAGCGTATAATGAATAGCGTAATAATGAATAGTCTAAGCCAGTGATTCCCAAAGTGGGCGCCACTGCCCCCTGGTGGGTGGCGGTGATTACATTCTATTCTCAGTTCGATAAATAGTTTCATAGTTTCAAAGTTCAATATTTCTAATTTACTCCTTTCTTTACTATATTTTACGAAAAAAGTTAGAAACATTAATACATATCTATTCACTATTAATTGCTATTAAAATTTAAAAAAATTAATTTCCAGAGGGCGTTAGGTAATATTTTTACTGGAAAGGGGGTGGTAGGACAAAAAAGTTTGAGAACCACTGGTCTAAACGAAAGATGTATCGAATACTTCATAAAAATACTTTTCATACTTTTTAAATTTCAATAAAAATACTACATCGTCAAAATTGATATAAATCATCGGATTAACGAAGATTCGTTCGTAAATGAAAAGAAGAAAGGAGTAGGTATACTCGGAGAGTCGAACGGACGAAACCTCCTTCGTGTTCCACTTGGTGCCTTTTTCTCGGAGGCGATCGGACGAAGGCACGTAAGACAGGATACGTGCAAGTTTTGCGTGATCTCGCGGATGCGCAAGAAGAGCCGAGGGCGTTATCTCGCTTCGGTGATCGAGCCGAACGTGCTGGCACGTACACCGACATTTTTCCGTTCGCTCGCGCCTTTGTCCATCTGCCTCGTCCGTATCGAGCCGTCTCGATGCCCAAAAATCGTCCCTCGCGTTTCATCGATTCTATCTATCTCGCATCCACACCTCTATCTTAAAAATACGATCACTCGACGATATCGACGTCGATTGCGATAAGTCGACGATGACCGAAGGAAATTCGATTATCTTTGCACCACCGTTCCGATCGTTTACGATCGCTGAACCTTTCGCGCGACCCTATCTAGCAAAGTCGACCGTTAAAGAGTAATATATCAATTTTATATTCGATTCTTCGTCTCGTCGTAGATCGAAAGAAAGAGATCTTAAGGTCGATCGATAACGTTTGCTCGAGTCACGACTTCCTTTTTTTTTCCAAAGCAACGATTCATGATTACGAAGTGTCGATCTCGCGCACGCAATAAAATCGATCTCGCAAAACCTTTATACGATGGTAATTGACTTTTAATCGATTCTTATAGTAGTGGGGAGAAAGCTTATGAGAATTTGTTCCGCGAGAATGAAGCGATAAAGTAGGCCGGTAGGTAGGTACCCATTCGAGATCCAACATCTTCGTCGTTACTGCACCGTCCGTCGTCGTCGTTGTACCAGCAACGCGACCGTTTCGATCGTTATCCTCGTCGTCGTCATCGCCATCATCACCATCATCATCATCATCATCATCATCATTAACGTCATTATGATCATCGAGGAGAGCGCGATCCTCCACGCTATATGGACGGCCAATATCTTTCGCGATAGTAACTCTTCCCTCGGCTAAATTACATCTGGATCGTTAACCGATCCTTTCCACCGTCGCCTTAATTTCCTCCCTTTCGACGAGAAAACTTTGCGCTCTCTCGTAAGTACTTCCGTGGCACGTAACTCGTGCTAAAAGCATATCTATATATCTATACATATCCCTCCTTGTAACAAAGTTCGAAGGTATATCACGAACGAAGAGACGTCTCATTGAAACGTAAGATGGCTCGAGTAAATTCAAGAAAAGGGCTAAATATTCCTATAAAAATTGCGTGGATCAATTTGGGATTCGGCATACGGGATCAAGATACGGTGATACCGGAGGATCGGCGGCGTGCGTCCGGGAGCAAGGAAGACAAGGATATACCGAGTTCTCCGAACAATCAGAAACCAGTTTTCAGAGTGGCTGGAACCTCCTCGACCGGAGGAGCTCCTCTCTCACCCTCGAGAGTTCTCCTTCTAGAGAGAGAGAGAGAGAGAGGAGAGTCGAGGTTAGATGAGGATCGCCACGCGTTCATCAATCATCCATTGAAACGTAACCCGTGGCGTTCCATAATTAACGACCCCGCCACGAACCACGAACAAGTCCCACGCCCAAACGAAAGCTGGACCGTGCTTGAACGTTGCCTACGTCGAGATACCGGATTGACGATGAACCGAGGGCGAGAGCCTCCCACTCGACTTCGTACTCGACTCGATTCGCGAGCCACTGCCTAACCTTGCCGATTTTCTTCCGGTTTGAGACGACTCATCGTTTATTCGCGATCGATGCAAATTAGTCTTTTCTATGCTTTGGATTACGAGCAGAGGAACGTGAAACGAAACATAAATATTATAGGGTAAACTAGGGATAGATGCAACCCATTTTGGTTAACCCTTAACACCATTCGCGGGGGAGCAGAGTCCCCCACAACACACATTTTCGGAAATATTTTAAGTATCTCAACCGTCAAACCTTCTTTATTTGACGTCTTTTTTATGTTCAAAATTTAAATAAAACTGTTAAATTACAACGATTATATGCCTTTAGTTTATTTCATAAAAAAAAATCCTAACTTTTTCCACATTTTAGTACTAAAATATTAAATATACGCACGAGGGACTTCGTTACCCCACAAGTGTAGATTTGTAGGTTGAAAATAGTGAGTGGAGTTAAGGGTTATGAGCTAATAAAACGTTTAGTTTCGAACTAATTTACGCGATTGATATTCCATTAAAATAACACATTTTTATACTATAAAAAACAATAATGATCATAAACTTTTACTATATACAATTAACAATAATTAAAAAAGGAGACAGCTTGGTAAAGTGACGTCTGTCCCACATCATGTAGAAGAGATGCCACATGAACTAATTTCGCCTTTTTAAGTTTTTTTTACACCTATTTTCCTTCCCACAGTTGTTGCACAATAGATTATACATTGTACAGGGTATAAAAAAAATGTTTTATCTTGACTACCATAGTTGGATTCTACAGTTTCAAATCGGTGGAGATCTACTAAGAAAACTCCCCGCAAAATTGATCAAATTTTTTTTTAGCCATATGACGTTCATATGATTCTTTCCAAAAATTTATGTTGAAAAATTGTCATTTGCAAAATGAATTTTGTTCTGTGTAGCTCCATATATTGAACTTAACTGGCGTATATCATGTGTGACAAATTGATACAAGGATGTAAACAAACTTAGCGTGTGTCCTTAAGTAAATGATAAATGAAAAATAAAATGTAAAAATTCGTGGGCCTTACCTGTAAAATTTGATTAAATGATTATCTTCTACGTTTTGCCTTAAGCCAAAAAATAGATCCATCCTGGTTAATATTTCGCTAGTTAAGTTCAATATATGAAGCTATACAACACAAAATCTATTTTGCAAATAACAATATTTCGACATAAATTTCTGACGAAAGGGTTGCTGTGGGATATATTATTTTTTTGACGATTTTGGTCCTAAGGAAGAGTAAAACGTAATATGGTTAAAAAAAAATTTTGATCCTGATTTTCGAGGTCAAAGTCAATTTTGCGGGGAGTTTTTTTAATAGATCTTCATCGATTTGATAGTGTAGAATTTAACTATGGTAGTCGAGACAAAATATTTTTTTACACCCTGTACAACACTCATAGAGCCATTTTTAGCAGCACCCTAAAGTGAAAAAAATTCGATTATTGTAAGCGAATAGAACACGTATCACTCTATATGACGTCTCCCTTATTTTATGGGAGAGATGCTACATCTACAAAAAAAAGCATTAAAAACGCATAACATAAAAAAAGTTCTTTCTACTGGTTAATAAGAAACCATATTAAACAATAAAATAGATACAAACTTCATTCGGTCTCCGTAAGACTCGTAATAGATGTTAATAACTATCACAGATAAAAGTTTAACTTAATTTTTAAGACAGTTATTACTTCAACGCTTTGCTAAGTCAACAAGTGAAGTCACAGCCAAGTGGACACTATTGTGTTTTACAAAGAATACAAAAAGGATTATAACAAGATGCTACACATGAGATTATCTTTCTCCGATCAAAAGATATTAAAAGTGTGACGTCTCTCAATAGTTTACCCTATAGACAAAAAGCTGTTTGTTGGAAATGCAGCGAAAACGCAGCTTAAAAGACGTTGATCCGTAAGGATGTGTGAAGTAGGATTGAGTATTAACCACGTTGAATTCCCTCGATCGTGAAGTTTCCTAATTAAACCTATGCCGCACCGTGTTTGGATCCGTTTCTCCAACTTCTACGTGGTATTCGACTTCTCCTGCGCGCGCATGTGATACCGAATGAATTTTAATTGACCTAGCCGCTGGAAATTAACCGGGATTAAATCGGTGTACGTATACGGCAGGCAGAGCTTTAATGATTAACGATCACCTTCGAAAATCCAGACTTTGACCCTTAATGTATGAGTGCTAATTGGAAAAGCGGCTTAACGAACCAACGGAAATATGTGAAAGACGCGACACGTTTCCTTTACATCTTCTCCCCTAGGTATCTAAACTGTATGCCTTCTTTTTACTCTTTTTCTCGATTCTATACTAATCATTATTATCGCACACGGTAACCCACCGATAAGAGTGGCTCTATTACGAAACCGGTTAACTGATTAATGTCACGAAGACTGACCGGACTAGCTCGGTAACCGGTCGTATGGACGATTTCAAATTAATGTACCGCAAAATCCTTCCTTACTGTATAATATTTTCTCTAAACAAAATTAACTGCTCACATGGGGTTATTACAGTTTCATCGGATGTAAAAAAAGTGCTTTTTCGTAAGAGTTTTTCATAAGTTAAATGATATTTTAAACTACAATAATAAAGTTCTTTCACAATTTATTTGACTTTTATTCATAGGTATTTTACTTTCACCGCAAAAATGCGAGTAGTTAAATCATTTTCTTCGTGCGACTAGTCAAGGGTTAAGAAAATGTGTATTTCAATTGAAAGCACTGTGAAAATTCTGTGTGGCATTTGAATTTATCAGTTCACGAGAAGAATTTCTTTTTACGGAAGGAGATGCGCGCGAGTGAAAGTATATACCAAAGTTTACAAGACAATTTTACATAAGAATACCTCAGGGTTCGTAAAAAAAAAAAGGGTTCGTAATTATACCAGAGTTTCGGACGCGATCAGATATACGTATACACGCTCGTACGTAACGTAGATGCGTACGTGTATCTTCGTGGAAAAGCTCGCGTGATGGAATCCTTATGCGTGCATAACGAAAAATGTGGCGTGCAATTCTCATTCCGAGCATGTTCGAGATACGTACGTATATACCCGTACGTCAGTTTGCAAATGACATAATTTCGTGACGCACCGTACAATTCTCGAGGCGATCTTATTATTAAATAAAATTACGGTTCGTCCAAGGTTAGGAATAACCGCTTGACGGGAGAAGAGAAACTCGGCTAACGGAGACAGAATCTTATTGAAATTCACGCACGTTGTCGGAGACGTATCTTCATCGAAGGGTGCCTCGAGAACGACAGGGGCCACAATAATCGTGTCGAATCGTTGAAAAGCAACGAAAGTAGGCTTTTTCGCGTGTTCTCGAGATCCAAAGAGGTCGAGAAAAGCAACCGCTACGGATAAACGCGCTCTCTGCTCATTGTGCCTTCGGCACATTGTACTCGGTCCCCTCCCTGTCGATGAACTGACCGATATTTGGCCAAAGTCACTCTAATAGGGAGGATTAGGCCATTCGATACCAGAGATGAATCGAGAAGGGCTCGGTTACTCGTGGAATGGAAGACCCGCGACGCAGGTGGCTTCGACCCAGAGAAGGACGGGAAGCTCTTCTTTTTAGATGGACCGGGAAGAAGGAAAGGGGTTGCTTCTATCCTTTACGAAGAGCCAAAGAGATCCTCGAGAGCGTTCGCTTCGTTCTGTCTCCGATCGTGCTCTTGGCTTTCTATGTGTCCACATTGTTCGAATGTACAGGGTGCTCCATTAAGATCGCTTTATACGATTTCTTTTATTTATTCCAAAAATCGACCGTGGAAATATTTTTATTATCAATTTATTAGCATCGTGTAATTATCGTTATATCTACGTACGAAAAATACATATATAAATATCCATAATATTTTTTAAATTACGAGAGTTCTTCGGTGATGCTCGAACACCCTATATGCATCGAAGGGGAAAGAAGAATCGGAAAAGCCAAAGCGGTGGTATTACGTCGCAAATCGGTCCTAAGATGTTTGAAGAAACGATTGTTTCGGATCGATCCTACCTCGGCGTAGGTTTCGAATGTTGAAATGAAACTCCGGCTATCTGATCGACTTCGGAGAAGAAGAAGCACCGACTCCTCGGCCTTTTCAAGCCATTCGACGATAGTATAATAGAGTCCATCAACGTCGAAAAGGCTCTTGACTATTCTTTACGCTAGTCCGCTTTAAGTCTCGTCCAACTTGACTCTGAATGCAGTTCGATCTGCTTTCTCTTTTCTTCGATAAATCGTAACACCATTGTTTCCATCTTACGTTTAAACGTGGAATAAAACATTACGAATTCACGGTTGTTTTATAAACGATACAACGAGCGATTACTTTCCGTGTTCAAGATATAAAGAAAATACATTTTTTCTATTATTATAAAAATGATACACGAGGGTAATGATAAAAAAACCCTCGATGATTACTCGAATAATCATAAAAACCTCAAAGATTACTTTTCATTTTTCCAAATAAAAAAAAAAAACGATTTTTTTCCATTATTTAAAAATGATACGCAAGGACTACGATGGTTTGTAAAAATTGCCAAAGATTACTTCCGTTTTCGAAATAGAAAAGGCAGAATGAGTCTTTCGATTTTCGATATTATATCTATATTACAACTATCGTGTTTGCGGGTCAACAAACATCCCCAACCTACCTCGAACACGATACAAACAGGTAGACGTACATAAGAGAGAGAGAATATAATCCTCGATATACAACGACCCTTCCTGATCGATTAATATCAATGCAATAAACGTCAGTGCGTATCGAAAAGGAGGGTCGACCCTCGACGATGACTGGTACTCGTACGCGGAGAAAAATACACACACCTCACCGTTCCGCAAAACACAGCCCCTCCACGACCCCTCCTGACTACTCTCTCTCTCTCTTTCTATACAGCAGTTCCCCGTGTCCATGGTGCTTTTCCTCGAAGAGGGGAAAAGGAAGCGACCAGCGGCGTTTCGCTCCATCGACCTTCCACGACGATGCCCTCTAATATCATTTGACATTGATTTATACTCGTTTATATTCACGAATGAACCCTTTTATGAAAGCAGAGAGCATTGTCCAACGATGATTTTTTTTTTTTCTATCAAACACTTTTTACCCATTTACTCACAAAACTCAGCCTAACAATTTATTTTCCTTCGAATCTCATCCCCCGAGTTTCTCACCCCTCCGAGGTAAGTATAATATAATTAATAAGTATAATCGGTAAACCTACCACATATTTATAGATTTAAAAGCCCCCCCTTCTTATAGAAGCAGGTAGGTAGGCACGCGCAGAAACGGATTTATAGGATCCCGTATTTAGAGGTAAGTACCCCTGCAGCTATCGATGGCGTATCGATGGGTCCCCATTGTAGTCCCGCTCTCGAACAACAACGGGAAAAGGGGGATGAATTCCTGGGCGTGTAGCCGAAACACTGGAGAACGAAGAAAGAGAGAGAAACGGTGCAGGTAACACGTCGCAGAGGAACGATTGTGTCTCGACAGCGATTGATACGATTCGAGTCGAAATCTCGCGGTCCATTGTCGGTTTCGCTTTTGCCGCCTCTTATGCAGGGCTTGCGCGAGCTCGCGTTCACCTCTCGATTGTACACCACTGCCGGCATTCACGGTCTCGCCCGACGAGCGAGCGACGGTGATTTCTCATCTACGTAACGGGGTAACGACGTACAATACAGCCGGCGAAATAATAAAGGTCGCCGCTCCGGTAGGAAGGAGACGGTGAAAAATGAAAACGGCGACGAGCATAAATCTACGAACGTTCTTCCGTTCTTCACGACACGCGAGTCACCATCACGTACGTGGGTACCTATATACGATATATAGAGAGACAACGTATATACAGGGTGTCTCACGTAAGCAACGACATTTCAAACACACGTGTCCACAGGGATAATTGGAAGCGAAAAGTGAAATAAAAAGTAATAAAAATTGTCCTCGTTAACGAGTTATTAAATAAAATAGATCAGCGAATCAGGAAGCACGGAAGCGGTAGGCGGTGAGCTGCGGCCATGCTAGTCTGAAGATAAGAAGCGATAATTTGGACGGGCGGAGCGTTCTGACACGTATACAGGCGTGAAAAGGTAGTGGTCAGGAGGAGATTTCTAGGAAAAAGTGTCGACTTTCGCTCTTCCTCTCTCACTCTTTCTCTCTCTACCTTTCTTTCACGACGCTACCTTACGCACAACAAAAATCTAATCTAATCTCTCTCTCGCTCCCTCCTACCCTAACACGGCGGTACCTCACGCTGCCTGCACGCGCTGACCTTCTCTCTCTCTCGCCCTTTCTTTCGTTGACTTTCTCTCTCTCTCTCTCTCTTTCTCTCAATCTTTCGTCCACGACGCTTCTTTACGCTATCGCTTCTTGTCTTCAGACTAGCATGGCCGCAGCTCACCGCCTACCGCTTCCGTGCTTCCTGATTCGCTGATCTATTTTATTTAATAACTCGTTAACGAGGACAAATTTTATTACTTTTTATTTCACTTTTCGCTTCCAATTATCCATGTGGACACGTGTATTTCCGCGGTTGTAGCTTGCGTGAGACACCCTGTATAGAGAGACAACGTGTATATACAGGGTGTCTGGTTCCAGGTGTCCCAGCGGAAAACTATATGTGGACATCAATAATTTGAGTCGAAAAGTTTCATAGTATTTTCCGAAATTCGGCTAAATTAAAAAGTTATTAACACTTTCACAACCGGTGACACCAACGTGGTGCCATCGGCAGGCCAGACGTTGTTTGCCGATGAGACTCATGTGATGTCATTGGTAGGCCAGTCATTATTTGCCGGTGACACTCTCATGGTGCCGTTGATAGGCCAGTCGTTATTTGCCAGTGACTCCCACGTGGTACCATTGGCAAGCCAATTGCAAAACTTTTTAGTTTACGTTTCACTGCGAAAACATGCGGTTGTGAAAGTGTTAACTAGCAAAGATAGGCCAATCACGGCGAGAGCGACATGTAACGTTGTTTATGGTAGATTGCTCCTCCTACCGCTTCGTCACTTGTCTATAACCGTCTTTCTTCGCTAATTGCCGTAATTAGCCGATATTTGTTAGACGATAACTCGTTAACTAAGTCAAATTTCGAAAAATGGTATTAGTCTTTTCGATTCAAGTCATTGATGTGCACATGTAGTTCTTCACTTGGACACCTGGAATCAGACACCCTGTATATGTATATGCATATGTATGTACAGTGAGAAAGGATAATAATAGCGGCTGCTTCAGGTATTCCTTCTTTCTTTCTTCTTTTTTTTTTGTTGTAGCTTTACTTTGCACGTGTCTTACGTTATCTCCACGTTTTTATCTTACCACTATTATCGTGTAATTAGGATCCTTATATGGATTAAAGACGAGAGATCGAATATAGCGATTGGAAGGAACACGAAGGTTTACGCTTAGCCAGTGGTACGGGGTATATGAATTTCATATGGATTTGGAAGTGTACTTAGAGCCAATTTACACAAACACGATCATTTTCTAGGATATCAAGTGTGGATACATGGGGAATGATGTTCTTAGCGGGTAATCTGGAATCTTTGATGCATTTAGATATCTTTAATTCCCTCTTTTTTACGTATTTGACAGTTAATCTCGTCGACGACGAGAGGGCAAATTAACCGAATCGTTTTATCGATTTTTATCCGTTCCAATGGTATCCTCGTCGATATAATGTTTGTTCTGCAAATACGGATTTTCCAATCAGGAAGAGTACTACCGTCCCGTCTGCTGATTTTTCACGTGGTCCAGTCGCTGCATGACTCTTTGACGAGTTAAACCGTTATCACGGATGAATTCTTCTCTAGAGAGATTTCATTGGCACGTAGACTAATGCTAAAAAGGTATCGACTCGTCACCCAAACGCTATTCCTTCTTTCGTTTACGTCTTCTCTCTTCTTTAATGAAAATATAATGGGCGGCACGTTGCACGTCGGTCGAAGTCGACGGAAGAGAGAGACTCTAAGCTTCTTCGACGAATGCTAAGTAGCGTTTATAAATACATAATCACTGTGATTAAAGTGGAAAGGTGCTTGGCGGCCGAAGGCACGTTTCAATTAACAACCAGGTGTCAATGATTATTATTATCGCCTCTGCTTTGTCGAGGCGCACGCACACGCTTAGCTTCCCATACGAAACGACCTTGTTCCCAAATCTATCGAATTCTCGTGTCTCTCGTCGATATGCAAGAAAGATTATTCCGTTCTCCATGGCTTTATCACTTTTGTAATTCGCTCTGGTGATTCCGGTGCGCGCACGAAACCCTCTGAAAAGCTGCCGAACCGGTTCACGGACTCGATCGATCAGAATTAATCGTTACGCGGATGGGCTTTTCGATTTGAAATTAGTATTCGTTGAAAATCACCGTTCGTTCGGTGGGTTTTCGACGTTTTTTTCTTGTGATATTCCATCTGACGGTAATGCAGCTATTATATTAACCCTTTCCGATACTTTGTCCAGTGGGACTCGATAATTCATCGATACTTTTATTTATTTATTTACGGGTAGAACTCTTTAGTAACAAGATTAATATATACAATACAGACCGAATGATAATAGGTGACATGAACTTGTCGATACCAGCAACTTATAAACATCTCGTTTAAAAGTAGATTTAGGTCGAAAAATTGTCAAGCGCTTCGCAATACTTATTTAGATTTATAAAGACCCGATTAATGCAATTATATTGAATTTAAGTTGTTCTATGCATCTCAACGCACGTGACCTAATGGAAAATACTGGGATGTTTAACCTGAATTGCTCTAAAATGACCGGCCAAACAGTAATATTATTAAATATATTGTACGCAAACATTAAATCCGCCATAATCCGTCTCTTTTCAAGAGGCAGTATCCTCAACTCATTATCCTCTTCAGGGACAAATTTTTTTAAAAATTAGAAAGAAATTATCGAATTTCTTGTGCAGTTAGATTAGATTCAAGGTATCAAGAATATTAAATAAAAATAATCTACACTTATGTAGCTAGTCGTCGTTATTGTAAAATGAAACTAAACGTACACATATGTGGCCAAAGGCGTAAAGAGGTTATACAAATGGATGAAATCATGGTCAATAAATGCATTCAATAATGCAGCTATGTTAGATAAAAATACTATTCAATTAAAAATATCCCAAATCTTGTAACAAATAAATATGTATTACTTGGACTGAAATATCTACAGTAACGTAAACCGCAAAAGGGTTAAAAACATATTCTAGCTTAGTGGGTCTCGAACGAAACTCTGTCCCACGCAATTATACCACATTAACGATCTGATTTAATAGCTGCTGCTAGCTAAAGTCACTGTACCGTACGTAGGTTCGTGTATACGTACCATAAAACGTTCGAGATAATCGTTTACGTGGAACTTTGTGTCCACGAACGGCTACACAGGTTGACACGAATACTCGTTAAGTAACTCGAAATGACTGTAGAGACACGAGAGCTGCGACAGCAAGTCTCGAGAGTAAGAGAACTCGAGAGATTTTTCTGAACGCTTCGTGCGCCATGGTACGATATCGGTGGTCGTAGAAGAAGATGGATCGGTAGGAAATCGCGCGAAGGCACGTACCGCGCGCGTGTGGTCCATCAATCATGCCGTTGCCGGCGACAGGTGGACACCGGGGTCTCCATCGACCCCACATAATTGGGAGAATAGTGCCGGTTTGCTGGTCGACCGGACACACGGTCATTTATCTTGTCGCGATCGAGCGCCCATCGACGGTTCGGGCTCGATTCGAGTTAACGCCCGTGAAATCGTGCGTCGCCCGTTTCGGAAAATCAGCGTTGTCGGACCACGAGAGATCGTACGGTGCCATAATCGGTTACGCGTTTCCCGTTTCCACGTAACACGAAATATCAAACGATCTAGTCGAAATCCTCTTGGGAATGGGTCTACGAAAATGTTGCAAGAGCAATTAGATCGGTAAAGAAAGAAGAGAATATCGTTTTACGTTAGATAAAAACATGAATTTGACTGCATTGGATAAATCGAAACGATTTTGAGGACAATACGGTGTCGAGTGACACTCGATATTCATTTTTTTGTACTATCAATTTTTACTCAATTCGCCTACCAATAATTTTAAATAAAATGCGACAGCGTCAGTCGAGTGGAAAGGGTTAACCAGCTTCTTGGCCTGACCGAGGACCATCGTCCCGTGGACCCCGAGCAGAAAAGTTTGTAGCCTTTTTAGTAATGGTATAAATTTTCATACACAAAATAAAACTTTTATATGAAATTAAAAGATCCAAAAAGCCTTTTGAATATATCAACCACTTCCAAAGATGATCGTTTGTTACTCTGTTCATCGTCTCGAGAGAATAAAAGAAGAACTCCCCGTGATGGTACCTAAAAGCGGGCTTACGGAATTCGTATCAGTGTAATTAGATCGAAGAGGAAAGAAGCGGGCGTTGTCTTATGTTAGAGAGAACCCCGAAAATTTAGCTGTTCAAAAGGGTCAAGGCGCAGTCTTCGCAAGTAACTCAACACCAAACAACACCAGAGGACTCCGGTCCTTCCCTTTATTTCGTCGGACGTTGTCCTTTCTTTTTGTCACGCTCCGCTTTGTCTCGTTCGCCCGCTCCAGATCTTCTTTTACGCCTGTCGACGTTGTCTTCTTCGTCGTCGAGGCCTCCCCTAGTCGGCATCTAGTGTCACCGACCAAAAAGAACGTGCCCCACGCTGAGCGTGCCCGTAGCCGAACGAACTTTCCTTGGGTCTCCAAAATAGTCTAGTCGGGCCCCGGGTACCTTACGATGGGATAGAAGTTTATTTTTTCTTTAGGAACGAGGTGTATCGTTCTCGACGTGCCTGCTGCGACCATCACAATTTTAGCTGAACTTTGTTGGGAAACAAATATTAGAAATGATTACAAAAAGAAGAAACCTTGTCAACCTGCTGAGTTCTAATATCAAAATAAAGAATTAAAATCCAATTAAATTTGAATTACATCGAACTATTATAGACGTGACCCTTTGTGGTCGTATTTTCTTCAAATATGTATAGGTCCCTAGCGGCGGGCATAACCAATATCTGTGTAAATAAAAAGCGGACCGCGCAATTGTTTTAATAAAATAAGTGAGAAAGGCAAAATAATTGATGAACATGTTGCGATACGCTCCAGTCTTGTGCCAAAAAGTAAACAGAGCAGTCGATTTTTGCGTTTGCTAAAGAAGCCGTGTATCACGTAATTTTAGATCTATTATATCTACGAAGTTTTCACAATTAAAATATATATCAGGTGTGTTTTACCTACTTTGGTAAGTGCCTTTTAAAATACCATAGTGTTTTTTATATACAGTGAACTGATGTTCATGTATCAATTATTTTTCCATAAGCTTAAGAGAATAGTTAAATTCTTACTTCGTCTCATTATAAATTATTTGTTCAAGAAAAAGAAAATGTGAAAAAAAATGAAGGAAGAAAACAAAAACATGAGAAATAGGTACATGTAAGAAAACTAATGAAATAAAAAAAATTAAAAAAACCATACCAATTATACCAGAAAAGACAAACAGACAGACCGTTTAAATGTGGTTTGTCTTGAAACCAATGACGAGGATTGGATACAGTGCTCAAACTGTAAAGAATGGGCTCATGAGTCTTGTGCTGATGTTCCTGAATGTGCAGCCGATTATATTTGTGACTGATGTACAATATTTTTAAATTATCTGACACTAAGGACCTACTTTGATTGTGTCCGGTACTAGGTGCCACTTTCAAAATTTTAGACCAAAGTTTCGAGTCGATTTAAGTACATTTTTATAATAAAGTTTATTATTATGTTTGTTTGTTTTGAATCGTTATATTGTTAACTTCTAATAAATACAAAAAAAAAACAATATACTCAGTGTTATTTTTGGAATTATCTAAGAAAAACCTTAAGTATCCGGTACTAGGAGACCTTCCCCTACCATACATTGCACTAAATGACGATATTATTATTAATATTTACAATTATAATTAATAATAATACTTGTTTTCACGTAGAAGCAGAAATGATAGCTTACAGTTGTACATCGATGCCGCAAAAGGTTATAGATAATGTAAACCTATATCAACGATCGCCAATGTATTAATTGATTGAATCTAACACGCAACTCTGTCGTATAATCTCATTTGGTACTAATTCAGATGATATTCAGTTTCTCGAGATGTAATGAGATACGGATAACTATATCGTGAGATCCAGTAGAAGCATATAAAATAGAATCGGTGAAAGAAAATCGACAGGGGAACGTGTAGAGTAAAGTAAGTAGCAAACTCGCTAGACATCTCAATATTATAGGTACCTTTCGGCATGGAGCGTCGAATCGCATTATACCGAATGTACATATACAGAGAGAGGAAGAGAATAAATAGAAGGGACGAGAAAACGACGTAGGCTCGGAGGAGACGTTAAACTTTAATTGACCGGACTAAGGTTCGGTACTACCGTCAAAGGCGTAATCAGGCCGACTGACAGACAGATACGATCGTACAGCGAGCTACGTTATCCACACTCGAATCTCGAATCGCTTCGACCTATCGGAATCGTGAACGAGTCGAACGTTGGAAAGCCGGCGGGTACTCCAAGGGCCACAACATCCAAGCAAACGTGTCACGACAAATGCTGCTTCTGCTGCCGTTGCTGCTTCTCCCCGACTACGTAGCAACCAGCACAGTCGTCTATCCTTATCCCTAGTAGAAGACTACTCTCTCTCTTATTGTAAATTTTTTTTACTTTCGATAGGTATACTCTGGCGAGAAGCTCGATCGCGTGGAATCGAAGGATCATCGAGTGACTCTGGAAGATCCTATCTGATCGCAAGCCTCTTCTGGTAGACGTGCTTGGCGAACCTCCTTAGTTTGAATCCTGCTAGAATGAGGCTTCGCGATGTGTCTTCGTAATCTCCTTACACGAATATCTTCGACTTCGAGCTTATGAAGTCTTGCTTTACCAAGCATGAACTTGAAGTATCTCGTAATAAACTTGGATCAACATTGTAACGAGGCGTCATCTATGAGAGACACGGCTAGGCATTAATGAGGAAAGGGAGGGAGAAGATTAAGGAAGCAGATCGCATTTTACTCACTCGCAATTGAAACACGCTCGAAGTCGGTTCCGATCATACCCATCGATACATGTGACGACACAGAGAAGGACGAATATTATTCCCGCCAATCTATTACAAGTTGAGGAATAAGATAAAGGAAAGATCGAAGGACGATGGTTTTGCCCTGTGAAGGAATAAGGAGGAAGACTTTATCGAATTCGCATTGTTGAGATGAGTATTTGCTTCCGAATATTGCTATGCCGCTCTCTGTTACAATCGTATAAGTTCGAATGTTAAGACCGTCCGTTCTCTCATATGTACATGTATATGACGCTACCGTTTAATAATATAGAATCTTCGGTATTCAATCGTCACTCCATACAGTAATTCTCAATATCTACCGTGTCAGATTTTTATAACTACTGATCAGGTTTGTTGATCACGAGCTTTAACTAATCATTTAAAATATATGTATCTTTTTATGTAACGTACAAGTAAATTCGTTACAACATGTTTCTTTTCTTTTTTTCCATTCGTCTCTTATTTTACTCGAAATATTACCGATCAATTAAGAATGTAAATTTGAGGGTTCGTCTGGCATCCGTGAACGTAGCATTGAAATTTTGTAACGATCGCTTATCGATTCCGGTACACGATGGGGCCTAAAGCGTAACGAATCGATCGATCTCGAGGCTTCTCCATTAGCAATTACATCCACGGAGGAACACATCTGTATGCGAGCTCACGTCGCGCTGAAACGAAGGAAGAAGGCGAATCTCTGAAATCGATCCTACCGCGTTGCTGATCCCGAGAGGGCAAGCGCAAACTGCCAAGGCGGTTACGTGTTTCGAGAATCGACCCGGAGGCGATCGAAGAGTCGTGTCCACTCGAAGTTAAAGGAAGTGGTCCATCGTTGGATCGTGAATCAGTCGGAAGAAGAGAGTACTCCGAAGAGAGAGAGAGAGAGAGTCTCTGATAGCAAGGAGCAACCCTGTCATTTACATATTCATACCATATCTTTGGATCTCGATCAGCGTTTTCGATAAAACAGTTTAAGTGCTAATGCCACATCTTTTCTCTCTCTCTCTTTTTCTTAATGCTCGAACGAGTCGACCAGAAAGATAATCTTCCTCGCGAGACAGGTTTTTTAATTGGCTTTGAAATGCAATTTCCTGGAACCGCGAGCGACGGGACGAATTACGTGCCGACGAACAAATTGCGCGCGACTTTTACGTTTTTAATTAATATGACGGACGAAAGGCTCTATATCTTTCCTATTTATCGATATTTCTCTTTTAGTATAATTACTGGGTCGATCGTGGGTCTCGTAGAAGAAACGATTTGTTAATAGAATAGTCATCTATTAGTATCGCTGGAGAACCTTATCGATATTTGACGAGGTAGAGTATCGTCGAAGTGTCGTGACTCATCGATCGAGATATTTATACGAAATCGTTTCATCGACGTCGGCACGGCAGCCACAAGGAACGACCGCATCGACCGCGTTGTCGTCGCTTTTCAAAGAAGGGGTGGACTCCGGGACTTTGCCGAAGAAAGTCCCTCCACCCCATCCATTTCAAAGGACAATGGTCCGGCAGTGTCCTTTGTGAGAACCGCGATGGAGTGCTCGGATTGTCGTTGATTACCGGCGAGAAGTGCGCCGTGGATGAAGAACGGTGATAGGAATGAAAAAGAGAAAGACAAAGGAGGAAGAGAAAGCGAGCAGGACGAGTGACTATCGATCACTGGGACATCGAAAGACACCAACCCGTGCCTCGACCCGTTGCTCGTCCTTTCGCCTTTTTTAAATGAAGCATCCTTAAAGAAGCATCCTTTCGTTTTAACGACGAGAATCGTGAAAATGATGAGATTTCCTTGGTAAAGTTCTAAGGCTGCTTTACCCTCCCTTCCTCCCTCATTTCTTGGCGTTAATTCTCACGGTGACTTTTAACAAAAAAAAAAGAAGGAAGCGTTGCTCCGGTTAGCACGGTAACAAGAAGGAAGCTTTTTATATGCCGCGTGGCTCCTAACTTTCTTGAAATCCTATCGACGTCTAGACAAGAAGGAATCTAATACGAGCTCCTAGATTTTCAAGAGGATGCGACGACGGGCTCGTGTTCGCACAGCACGTGTTCCCGAATATTATTTTACCTGGATGCGGGTTGGGGCGATTTAGATGCCCCCGGGTGACCGCAGTATGGTTTTCGGTTACGGATGGACCTTCTAAGCCTGACGAAATCACATCAAATCGCTTTGATACGCTCTCGTTATATTCTTTCTATCTGTTTAAACATCACCAGACACGATGGTTAACGTACCTTTCAAGCAAAATGTCTTGTTAAGAGGTCTACTCGAGTAAAGTATATCGGAAAAGGATATCTAACCGCGAGAAACCAAATCGCGGAATGCCTTTCTCGTGTAATCTCCCTAGCACGGTATGCGCATCGAGAGAGATTAGATCTTGGGTCATTAAAGTGACGTATATACAAACGGTGATCGCGCGAGCGCGAAGTCGATGATAAGGGGGGAATAAGACACAAAGGGCACGATGCGATCTGAAACAATTTATACCGTGCTCGCCGGTAGCCGAGACCGATCGATAATCTACGACCGATCACGAAGCGTTTCGTGACCGAGATCTAAAACAATTGAGTCGTAGAGCGGAATAATTGAATCGCGAATAATCCTCCCCTTGCCCTTTTGGGATACCAGCACCCCCGTAACGGAGACTTGTAAAGGGCATCAAACACCTTCGAGTAGAACCGATCAATTAGAAGTGAATCACTTTAGACCGTCGTCTTATGTCATTGCTGTGGGCTCTCTCTGGGTGAATTAATGTGTTTATTAACACTTTAACTGCTATCGAATTTTGTTAGAATTTTACCCAGAGTAATTATAATAAAATTTTCATTATTTCAAGTATATAATAATAAATTATTTGTAATATGGTTAAATAATACTATATTCTAATCACTTGTGCCTTTATATCACTGATAGTTACCCATGATTATCGATGGTGATCACCAAAGTCTCAATTAAAAAATAGGTGGTGGTCACTGGCCACTTAAGCGACCAAATTGTATTTAAAATAACCCCTGTCGCAGAAATCCACGTTGGCAGGTGCATATTGCACTTAGACGTCGAGACAAATTTTCGAAACGCTTCCCGCCAAAAATATTACATCTACCATCGAAACGAATAGTAAAAAATAGTCCAAGTAAATCGTAAGTATTTTTTGTAATATTACAAAATTAATTATTAATACATTAATACATACTTCGGTGATCTTAAAAATTTAAATAACCTATCATGGTCCAAATATTTTTTATCTTGTTTTTCTTACATATGTGATCTGCAGGTATTAAGGCCTACTAAATTTAACCATAGGTCTTATTATCCTTCTACTTCTAGTATCAAATTTTGTTGGTTTTATATTGTATTTTACATTACTTTTAAGAGATTATGACTGTAAATAAGTAGCACCTACGCATATTTTATTCATAACTTGTTGTTGTTTTTGTTATAAATTACTTAATTATTATTATTTTTATCATTAGTGCCTCGATGACGATGCCTTCTAAACGAGCATTGTGGTCAGAAAATGACCGTGCGTCGGTTTGTCAGTAAATGATACCGATGACTTTGAGTGCCCTTAGGCGACGCAATTATTAGTTTTTTTAAGAATGTTAACTCTGATTACTGAATTCATGTGATTATCGAACTTAAACACCAAAGAAATTAGGTATAGTTCTATTATTTATGTTAAAGCCGTACGCCTTATTACCCTACCATAGTAAAATACGGCCTACTGGCAAGGTTTTTTAAAATGTTTAATTTTGTTGTTGATTATGGTAAAAGTTTCCAATTTCATTTATATTTTTATAGAAACTGTTCTTAAGTATTGATTATTATTAAAATTTGTTGATTAAGTTGGATATTTTTCATTTTATTCCAAATTTCCCTTAGCTAGGCTTTATTACCCGCAGGTACCTTATATAAATAAAGATTTTTGTCCAATTAAGAAGAGTTTTAATTTCCTTCTATCAAGAAACCGAACTGATGACAAACCTTCTGTTCGCTCTAATTTTATATCATTACATCAATTGTCCTATTGGAAGAATCGAATTGAAATGAACTAAAAAAGACTACCATAAACCATCAAGAATTTTGTAAGTTCAAGCCAAACTGACCATTTACGAAAATGTACGACGTCCTTAAATATACACGTAACGTTTCACCGATCGTCGTGTTACAAAAGGTTGAAATATATCTACCTACGTCGAAATTACCGCACTTTCTCCGTTTTCACGTTGTCGCGGTTATTCTTATCGGTTCGTTCGAAAGACGAACGGTTCGCATCGACGTGCCGCAAAGTCCACTTAGCGGTTTCGCACGAACGGGCCACGAAACGAGGCTGAGGGATCCGGAACACCGTCGTCCACTCTCCGGCAAACTCCATTTACTCTCGCACTGCTAGCTTTTCGTGGTTTACACGCATCGTCTTGTTCTCACAACGAACTCTTCATCCTTTCGCGTCATGAGAGAAAACTATGGGAAAAAGATTCGTATATTTTCCTTACTTTAACGATCTTGATATCACCGGCTTTGGTTCGACTCATTTTCGGCTTTAAAAGGTAATGCACGAAAAAAAATAGGCCCTAGGGTAGGAGAACGGCCGAAAATGACTTTCCCGTCGAGCAGAGAACACGACCGTTTTACGAAGGATAAAGAAACCTTTCTAGCGTCGATTAACGGTGTGTACTCAGCTTTAAGCGAGACCACGGTCGAAGCTCGAAAAGATGAACGGCGTTCTTCCCCTCTTAATTTTCTCAAAATCCTTCCAAGCTTTTATCTTCCATTCGCTAATCGACCGATCGATCTTACGTTTAATCTCTCTCATTTCTTTCAACTAAATTGTTATTCAAAATTTCTAAAGCGAAGTGAATCTTAATTTGTCTCGAACGGTAGACATCCTGCCGATCGCGTTCACCTTCGTTTTCTTAACTATACCACCATCGTGTGTATTCTACCTCTCTCGCCAATGGTGTACGATTTCTCGAGGATGCGTTTCGGGGCCCTAGAATTAACGTGGCAAAAGAGAGTACCAGGAGAGAAGGGAGGGGGCACGAAAGATTGCAGGGTTGCAAGTCCGAGGAATGCCGTTGTAAGAAGCGAAGCCGAAGAAACCGAAGAAGAAGAAGAATGACCGCGAGATGGCAAGTGTGGGAAAGATGAGGTTGGCCCACATGACGCGAGAAAAGTGGAACTAACGGACGCATGCCTACGTGGCCGCAACGAGAGAAAAAAAGGGTCGGCCCTTTTGACACATATCCGCTGCTAAAGGTAAATATTCTTTTATCCTTTCCGTGCAACCGCGACGATTGCCCAACGCAATACACGCCCAGAACGCAATTGCGTTTAACCGGTGATACATAAGTCTACGGTGCGAAGGTCGTTTGAACGTTCCTTACGAAAATTATGGTACAAAAAAGACGTGAGAATGTTGGACAGTTCGCTATAATTCTTGCCAATTTATCAAAACGATTTATTCTGTTGGTTGGAATCATCTAGGAGATTCTAAGCTATGACGTAAGGTTTACAGTAAAACTATCAAAGACGTCAGGATAAGTATAACAAAACGAAAATCATAAAATGATTAACTAATTCAAACGCAGGATATATCAATTGAATTGCATCACAAAATGAACGAGAAGATAATAAAATTCTTTTCTTTCGGTTTTTTTTTTCTGTCTTCTCTTGTCTTTATGTCCTTCTGGACTTTATGATTTACTCTGTAAATCGTTATGTAGTATAATGGGCTTGTCCCGTATATTGGAATAAAATAAAAAAAAAAATTAAATTAAAAAAACATTTTGGCATTTGTCAGTAAAACTTTTAAATAATAATAACGTGGGACTGTACCACCAGTCTTTTACAATTGACATTTAATAAAGCAAATCCTTGTAATTTGCGAGTGAAGAACTACTCGTACATTTACGACAACGCACCTTCACCGGTGCGTTCGATCAGCCCCGAGCCTTTTGCTATTAGAGAAACGGTACAATGATAAATTCCTATAAAAAAAAAAGAAAACTAAAAAAGGATATACACTTATGTAGTGTACCGGGTAACAAGAAAAAGATTAGAAACGAGAAAGAGATAGCGGAGAGTATACCACGTCCGTGTCCTTCGACGTGTCGACTAGTTATATAAAGGACTGACCCGTTCTCTAAGGTGAAACCCGTAAACCAACGTTGTAACGTTTAGAATGTTTATTTACGTTCCCTCCTCGATACGATACTCCTCTTTCCTTTCCAACGCATTCTCCTTAACGTCCGCGTACATATACTAAGCGTTTAACCTATTCACCTCTTAACGTATTTTTCTTCTAAATGTACTAGAAAAGATTACAAACCTGGCATACCTACGAGATACGTTACAAGCTATAGTTGTAGCTCGACTGGGTGATTACGTCAGTGAAAATTGTTATTTTTAAGACTAGTCTAAAGAGATACATAATGTTTAATGTCAAACAGAGAAAGAGAGAGGATACTACTCTTTTTGGGTGACGAGGAATAAGACGTTCGAGCGAAGAATTCTCACGGTAGCCGTTGGGAGGAACGCATCGCAAATGTTGAGCGAAACTCGCGCGACTTCCGTGCCAGAAATTTCAATCGTCTCAGCAAAAAAAAAAGAGGGGGAGTTTGAGAAAGGAAGGATAGAAAGTATCGAGAAGGTATCGCACGGTATTTTTTTTAACGTCTCGTTTGGAGAATTCAAACTAATTTTTATTATAGATCGAAGGCTAAAGAAGAATTTTGAAACTTGCCTTATTCGTACCACTTAAGAACTAATGCTTATGTTTTGGAGAAAAACAAAGAAAAATTAATTTAAAATATGGTAATCAAATGTTTATTTAGTAACTAATCAACAAACAAAAATAACATAAACTTCTGAGAAAATAACAATTTTTAAAAACGTTACAAAAGTACGATTTAAGAACATTTGTTCCTATATCGTACTTGTATATTCCTAAATCGTATTTAGAGATCTCATCATTACTTTTCAGTTTTATTTACGATTTTTGGTCTTTTAAATCAGGCAAGCATTTTAATAGTCTTCTTGAATTCTTCGCAATTATAGCATAAATACTTGAAGCTGCTTTTATCAACACCAACGCGAAGTTCGTGTATTCAGATTTGGCACTGGGTACATTGAATCATATATCTTTTTTTTTTATTTTCTTCACATTACAAAATCAACTTTCTTTTTCGTTTTCTAATTTAATAAGAAACTTTTTATTTATTTATTCAAAATAAATAATAAATAAACAAAAACAAACTTCGAATTTGGATTAAATAACCTCGCTATTAAAAATTTGTACCGGTACGATTTAACACATTAAAATTACTTTCATTTGATAAAATTTTAACAAAATGCTTATAAATCATGCAAGAAAACTAGAAGAAAAGAAGTAAAAACCTTACATTTCAAATATTTTCTCATAGAAAGTCAACAAATCGTGTTCACTTGCATAGGTTAACATGACAAACTGTACTTAACATTTCCTAATAATAGAGCTGCTGTTACTATATCCAAGAAACTGTGGTACGATTTAGGCAAGTTTCCCCTATGTCTCGTTCTAAATGACTGTTTTATCACGTAGTAATCCTAGTATTAAATTGGAAAGGTCAGAGAATAAAAAGCTAGTGAGCGATGCTCGGTTAATAACTACCTATACCAACTCTTCTCGTACAGAAGACGTATACCGTGGACGTAAAATTCGAAACCGTTACAAATGACACGATGCGTATCATGTGGTGATAAATTTCAGGTGGAATCAGCGGTGGCCGATGATCGGCGTGCAACCGGTTCGCGGGTGATTCGAGATCACGATGATATAAATTTCCTTAGTCCCGTGTTAGAGGATGGATCGATATTCGATCGATAAATTTCATTATTAATGCGTGCACGAGCAAGAAGCTGATAAATTGCCGAGCGTGGATACGCGTTTAGCCACGTCGATCTTTCCGTTACAATAAAACGAATCACCCGGTAGCCTGGAGGCCACTCAAAACGATTTATTTGCTTGGTTCGTTCGTCCCTTGCGCTCGAGATACTACGATTTCCAATGACAGCGCGAACACTCTGTAAAGGACTTTTTCTTTCTTCCGGTGTACATCTACCTAATGTAACTCCAAGTTGCTAGATGTCTCAAGAAAGGCAAAGAGACGACGATGAAACGAAAACGACGAGTACAACTTCGCTGGTTTGTAATAACGAGAGAGAACGACGAGAAGAAGAACTAGCAACGAGAGCAAGGTTACTTGAAAGGAGAGAAGAAACGGCTTTGAAATATTCACAGCATCGAAAAAGAAGGTCGAAACAAATTCTGGACGACGGAGAGGCAACGTATCGTGCTAAAGAATCGCGAATGAGAAACGTATATCTCCGATCGGTGGCTATGCACCGTCATTGTTGGCGTGGTAGGTGTGCCCTTCTTAACGGCGATGTTATTTCATGGCGCAAGTCGTCGCTGTTGCAGCCGGCTGCAGGTGCACCGTCTTCTTCTCTCTCTCGCTCTCGATCTGGAGACGTTTCGATGTGCATTGTGATCGAATGATATAATAAAGGCTGAAGTCCGTGGGAAACGGAGAACGGGACCACCTGACGCACCACGGCACAGGATACGACGTTATATACTTAAGTCTATTCGCGAGGGCTCGTGTACAGAAAAAAAATTTACTCGTACCGTTACTCGTTTCTCTACGAGGTTTTACTTATGAGAAAGAGAAAAGGAAGGACGCGGTATCTACGTGCCAGAAGAGTCCTCCGTAATAACGTTCGAATAAACGTCTATCGTCGCGATAACTCGAAAGCACGAGGAATGCGTGCCAGATAGAAAATATTCGTAAATAAACGAAGGATGCGATCTTAACATTCTACAGTGCTGTTTGGAGCAACGCCAGCTACGCGAATAGCAGAAGGCACGCGGACCGACTCTTTGGAAAACAAAGTTCTATGCCGAAGCGAGCGAGCGACTAGCCAAACGTTAGCGATTTTCTCGTAGCCTGTACCTCTCTATTCGCGTATCTACCGTCACAGTACGTTCGCGTCAGTTTGAATAAAATAAAAGCAAGTCTGAAGAAAAAAAGAATAACGAACGTCGAAACAGACCCCTCGACTTTATCGCGATCCTACCTGGTAATAATCGTATTTTTCAACCCTAACAAATGCTACATGCCTCGAAATAGAAAACGCATGGACGTTAGTTACCAGATGACAGTAGCTAGCTTCGATACCGGCAATTAGCGAGATATCATTAAGCGAAGAAACGTTTCTATAGGAAAAACGAAGGTAGAAAAAAAAAAAGAAAAACCATTCGAACCGGGAAGGTAGATTATTATAGCGTGCAAACTAAAAATTACGAACCCTTCTGCTTTATTCCTTTTTTTCGATTTCTACTTCAATTACGAGCATGGTAACGGTGGTGAAATTAAAGTCGGTGGAATGATCAATGACGAAATATGGTCTGAAAAAAAACAGAGACTCGAAAGAAGAGACATAAGGTAGACCTAAAAATTCCAATTCTCCTAATTCAGCAGCCTAATTCCGTTGAAAGGCTAAAGAAAGGATGACATCTTCTACCATCTACACGAATCGTACGATCGACGTACGCCCTCGCAAGCTGAATCGACGACGTTGAAAACCATACGAGTTATACGAATTGTCGGATCTCAACGGGATATCGGAGTGGCATCCCACAGGGCACGGCGTGGTGCCTTGGCGCTATCGTCCCGAGCTTTCATCGAAGTCATCGTCATCTGGCGGTTCCTACGAGGGACACGCATTCTTCGAAAGACCGACCTTAATCGATCGATTCGTCACGATGCGTTTCAGCACCTTGCTTATCGATCTACAGAGAGTAGGTATCGACCAAATGATTTTTCTGCGATTTTCATGAACTAAAAAATTAATAGGAAACCTTTCTGCCAATTTCTCCCGCTAGAGGTGCCACCGAACTATAACGTAAACGAATAGAAATGTATAAGTTGACATCAAGACCTTTTTCGTCTGTGCATCACAACTACTGATCAGAACAAAACTGTGATCAAAACTATACTCATAGTGTTGATCAAATAAAAAAAAAATACTATCTATACTTCCATAAAGTACTATATGAATATTTATGTTGTAAACAACAGATTTTTTCATGAAGGCTTTGCACTGTGCCGTAAAATGTGGACCAGTCTTTCTATGTCTTTTTTTTTCCGGTGTGAGATGCACTGCGCTCCCGGAGCAATTTTTTTAACTCAGGAAGTGTTAAGTGTCCGTACTTGTTATCCATTTTGGATAAAGAACAATAATATATTAAAATACAATACTTCCACCACACTATATAAAAACTTTTATTATCTGAATTTACCGCGCTTATACCGTTATACTTCGGTGGCGCTCTCTGAGCTCAGCTTTGCGTAAGCAACCCTATTAAATGAAAATTCGTCGGTCTTTTTTTTTTTAATTACTCGTAAAGCACAGAAAAAAGATTCTATCGCGAGTATATCCGCTAATCAGTCGAGCCTGTATTCCGAATTAAACCGATAGGTAAAAAGTTCTTCACAAAACTCCACCGTCCCCTCTTTGCCAGATCCGCCTGTTCAACGTAAAAGGTTCGGTGGAAAACGCGCGACCGTATCGAAATCCGATCTGTATTCGGTCGAACAAAGCACCAAGCTAATTCCCAACGTATTTGCTCAACGTGCGACGACACGGACCAATTTATTATATATATGTATACCCTACCATCGAACCAGGGTAAATAGATAGAGGTAGATACGAGACGGCCGATCATAGCCGAATATTATTAACGTTCATAATTTGCTAATGGGCAACCAACGAACGGTACATTTCCGTGCTGGCTCCGCCTTTCGTGGAAATATCACCATTGATTCCCCAGGAAATCGCGTAAAAGATCATGCCCGCGTGATATTTCGTAGTGGACACCGATTCGAAACGGTGGAAAATCAATTAACGTTTGCATTCTGTAGGTACGTCCTACCGTGTTTGCCATTGGACAAACGTTTTCGGCTCGTCGATGCTAATGCATATTACATAAAGCGTAATCGAAAGGCTTCAAACGCGAGACCGCAATTTACTATCGCGTATATTCGATCCAGTGGGGGGATCCATCAGGACTCGACAACGATTGGTGAAAAAAAAGTGTCCAAACTGGCGTCACCACCTCGGGCTTTTCTCAGGGTCCTGGCAAAAAAAGTTTCGTGATAGAAAAGAGGACAATGCTTCTCTCGAACGGCATTGCCGGCGAAGGACGAAAGTTCTACCGAACGGAAGAGGAGTCGCACGAACGGTGGTGGGGTTTGAAAAGCGAAGAAGAAAGACCGTGCTTCGGGAGACTCGTGGAATCGTGCGTGCTCGAACGGACGAAGGGTGGCGTCACGAGACCTCGACGCACGATGTTATCGATTGGAATGACATTTTCGTGCCGGCGGCGATGGCAAAGGCTCGGATGTAATTGATATTCTAGAAGGCGAGATAAACTGAGAGGAGACCTCCAATCGATGTTTCCTTTTTTTGTTCTTCAGGGTACGTCTGTCTTTTTAACGGATCCATCAAGCATATACAAGCTAAGGGTGATCGAGAGAAGTCGAAACAGAAATTAAAGTTTATAATTTTTGATTATCTTAGAATCTTTAAAACTATTACGAACAGAAATGAAGCTGAACTTTTACAAGCTGATTTGGATAATTTTGAGCAATGGTGCACCAAGAATAAACTCAATCTCAATCCCTCAAAGTGTTTTTTCCTCAGGCTTACGCGATCGCGCACTCTGATTATCTTTTCATATTCTCTGCAGCAGACTCCACTGGTGACTGTCAGTGAGGTCAGAGACTTAGGAGTCTCATATGACTCCAAATTACTTTGTTCTATTCATATTTGTAATATTGTTAGCATCGCTGAGAGAGCATTGGGATTAGTCAAGCGTTTCTCGAAGGATTTTAAGAATGTTGAATCGGTGAAATCTTTATATTATGCTTTGGTCAGACCACACTTGGAATATGCATCCCAAATCTGGTCACCTTTTTTTTGTTAAATATAAGGTCCTGATTGAACGTGTTCAGCATAAATTCCTTCGATACCTTGTATATAATTTTAGAGACCGCTATCAACCCTTTTTTCGCGAGGTTATGAACCATAATTATGAATCATTTATTGCAGCCTTAGCCCAGATTAACCTTTTTTTATCTAATTTACTTAGGGGTGTCAATTTCAATCCTATGCTACTAGACTTAATTAACTTTAATGTGCCAACTAGACACTTAAGAACTTCTCCATTGTTTGCGATCAAGAATTACACATCAAATTATGCGAATGGTGATATTATCAATCGACTCTGTGTTCTTGCTAATAACTACACTGAAATTGATTTTTTTATAAACTTTCAAGCGCAAACTCAGTCAATTCGTCGGGCAATTTGCCGGCGTAGTTGATTCTTTTCTTTCTGTTTTTTTTTTTTCTGTTTCGTTTCTTTTCTATCTTCTCTTGTCTTTATGTCCTCCTGGACTTTATGATTTACTCTGTAAATTGTTATGTAGTATAATGGGCTTGTCCCGTATATTGGAATAAATAAATAAATAATTTAGTAGGAATGAGTCTTTTTTTATAATTGTCTATTTGCGTGCGTCGTACCGTCTTTTAATTCGTACAAAAATAAAGTAATAGAGAAACATGTCTAAAAATCAAAATTGTTATTGAAAAGTGATGCAAAAAATGTACCAAAATAGTATGTTACTTGTAATAAAACTGTCTTGAATGAGCTGATAAAATTTAATTTATTTAATTTTATTTAATTTCAACGGGTAAAGACTCTTTAGTATCCAATAGAGAAAAGTTACAAATCACGGAAAAGAAAAGGAACATAGACGAATGCATTACAATGTGCCATTCTGTGCAAGCAATAACAGGTAGCACTTACATTGAGAGCAAGGGCAAAAGAAAATAAAGTAAAAAAAAAGCTGTTGTATGATTATTTTCCTCTCAAATATCCATATACAGCAAACGTAAAAGAAATCATCTTCGATTACAGTAGCGCGTTACATTTTCTATTTCCATTTCCCAAAAGATCCAAGGCGCGTTATCTCGCGTATCCCGTTACAGTCAGAGCCGGTATAATATTTCGCGTAGGAGCGAAACCTTCTCGAGTCCTGTCAACCTCCCGAAAGGTCAGGCAAAATCCACTGGCGTCGACCTGACAGCCCGAGGAAGGGTGGAAAGAGGAATTGGAGAAGCGCGGAAGCGTATACGTGACCCGCGAGTCCCCGAAGGGGGTCTCGCAGACGTTGTCTTGCGACGGACGAGGAGGGTTGCGACGGGGTTAGGGAGGTGGATTTGCCTTCGAGGAAGAAACGGCAGCGTCCTCCTCGTCGTCGTCTACTCGCTGAAGAGAAAAAAGCTCCGTTCCTCTAAGCCACCATGATTCCAGGAGATAAACCCCCATATTATGTCGCGCGAGATAATACGAAAAATCCACAGCGAGACATTGTACTCGGCCGGCGCGGCCTCGGAGAAAGAACGAAAGGATATACTCGCGGAAAGATTTCACGGGTGGCACGTTAGGATACCGGAGCTTCTACCACCACCATCAACCAACTCCTCTCTCGATGATGAGACGACGAAAGAGTAGGGAATGAAAAATGAAAGCTTTCTTGTAGACCCTCCGATACTACAACGATATACCCCTCTCTGGTTCTCTCTCATCCTTTGGCCAGTCCTTTTTATTTCCCGCGACGAGTTTAATTTCTACGAAAAACACGCCATTCCCAAGGTCTTTCCTCGCGCAACGACGGATTTCATTAACCGCGGTTTTACGTACGAGGATACGTCCGTGGCAACGCGTCTGCTTTTTTCCCTCTTCGCGTGGAACGTTTCTTTCGAATTAGCTACGGAATGTAGGACGAAAGGGGTAGATTAAATCTCGGCTTATCCGTTGGAAAATGTTAGAAAAATTCCGAGCGACCCTTGAATTCCTTTAATCGAAAAAAGAGAAAGAGAGAAACTGGGAAGAGGAGGGGGGAGGGAGGAGAGAGTAGTACCGTTTTCGCGATTATTAGCGTCGCAACCAAGCGAGATACAGCATGGTCGTTATCAAAGTAACTAAAAGGGTATACCTCGAGTCGCCGAGGTGTATACCTCGGTGGCCGGTGCTCCGACCCTCCGTTTATTGGCGCAAAAGGAATGCTCGGTGTGCCATAAAAAATTCACGCCGCGGTCAGCGGGCTCGTATTAAGGTAAAGTTTAAAGAAGCACACGGCGGAATACCTCGCGATGGGACGATTCTTCGTAGTCTCGTGGACTCGCGCGTTTAATTAAGCAGTAAATCGAGATAGCTCCGGCCCTTTACTTTTATTACTGCCCTAAACTATATCCACCCGTGTCGTGCGTTCGTCGAGGGAAGGAGAAGAATAAAAATGAAGAAAGAAAAAAAAAAAACGAAGAAGAGAGGAAGTTGCACCTAAACAAGCCGAATTTTGGTTGGTTCGCCGTTCATGCGACTCTCCCCCCACGACAGCTCTCTTCCAGCTCTCCTCCTTTTTTCTTTCAACCAGCGATAAAGAGGAGCACGCAAGCAGAAATATGCCATAAAGTACACGCGGATCCGAGGTGGGCCTTTGGAATGACGGCTGCTCTCCACCGACTCGCATATCGAGCCGTTTAAGCTTTAAACGCGCTGAATTTAATTCTACCATATTTTCGCGCGAAAGTATCACCCCGAGGATCGCCGTTTCCGATATCAAACGCGTCGCCGTCGTTGTACCGCGGCGAACGTAAACTTCGTTTTTGCTTGTTGAAAGGCTTGGGTTAATGATACGTCAGTGGCGAGCCGGGTGTGACCGTTGAGATAAGCGTTAAAAATTAAAACTGGTAAGGCGAGAATCAAAACGCTAGCGACACCGGCAACTTCTCGCGTTCGCGGAGTAGGCGTACGAGCGGTGACGCGTAAATGGTTTGGTAGAAAAGGAAAGAAAAAAGAAGAAGGTAGGTAGAGAGAGGAGGATACCTTATGTCGCTTTAACGTACTTAACACCGTGTTTCGCGTTACGGACAAAGTGTGTTTCTCGAACGAAGTAAAAGTTGCCCCAACCGCGATTAATATTTCTCTCGCAACGAAGTTTTACCTACGAATAGATCGAACTTTTTTACGGACTAGAGAAAAAAAAACAAAAAAAAAGTGTATCGTGAGACTAGAAAAAAAAAAAGGGCCAAGGAGAAAGAAGGAGGAGCGGAAAGGGAGAGAAAAGAAGTGCAGGTCGCATCCGGCGCAGCTCGTCGCCTTCCACTCCCATTTGAATAAAAGCAACGATAAGCACATCCTTAGAGTCGCTCGCAGTTCTGAATTGTTTCCGCTTCTTAAACCCCCGACAAATTTATTATAATAACTACCCTTAGCCGGCGGATCTCGCTGCTCGTTCCCTCTTCTGTCTTTCTTCCACTCCCCCCCCTTTTTCCTCTTGACAATTTCCCACCTCCTCTCTCATCCTCGTTCCTCTCGCTATCTTTCCCCACTTTCTCCCTCTCTCCGGATCGACTCTCGCTTCTGCGCCTTTCCTAGAGCCGTCTTCCCCCTCTCTTACCTTTTTCACGTTGCTATATATATATATATATATATATATATATATACGTACATCTTTTTCCCTCTCGACATTTTCCTCAGGCACCGCTTTTCTCCCTTTTCTTCCATAGCGAGAACTCCCTGTTCTCGGTCGTGGCCGCGAGGCGAAAAGGGTGTGGGAGGGAGGAACGCTTCCACGTATAATGCGCTCCTTCTTTCTTGCTCCTTCTTTCTTTCGCGCGCGCGGCAAAGAAACTCAGGGATAAGGGAAAACGAGAGGCATCGGTTGCAATATCCGAGAGAAGCGACGAGTTTCGTCTTTCCACGTGCAAATATTCCAAGCGCCGCTGCTGCTCTTCTCCCTCCTTTCTCTGTATTTTTTTTTTTTTTTTTCGTTTTATACCACGGCCCGCGCTCTCGGCTATCACGAGCAACTTTTTATCAAGCAAGGCGACGATATACAACGCATAGTATATTCCATATCGCCGTCTGGAATATGAAAAATGCTAATAAACGGAGCAGAAGTTACTTGAATTTTATCGGTAACGCTGTATACGAGATAAGTATTTGAAAATGAACTGTGCATTGGGCTTAACATTTGAATAAATCGAACGATCGAATCGAGAATTGTAACTTTCTATCGGCCGAGACTACGTTCTGCGATACGTATTACATGTATACCGTATCACCGTCTGGAATATGCAAAATGATAAACGGAGCTGGAGCTGGTTACTCGAATTTTACCAGTAACTTTGCAAACGAGATAAGTATTTGAAAATTAATTAGGTACGTATCGGACTTATTTTTTTTATAAATCGAACCAACGATTCGAGTCTTACAACTTTTTATCGATCGAGGTGACAATTTACGACATATACTGTATACCATATCGCTGTCTGGAATATGCAAAATGTTGGACGGAACCGGAGTTGCTCGAATTTTATGATACTAAAAAGAAGACAAGTATTTGGAAATGGGTTACGTATTGGATATTTTAATAAATCAAACGATCGATTCGAGAATTGCAATGTAGAAAGGATGTAAAAGGAAAAAAGTTTGCCCGTGGCTTTATAAAACTATTAAATCGTTCCGAGGGATGAAACGTCAGCGAGAAAGGAAGGAAAAATCGAGGGAAGGAAAGAAACGCGAGTCACTTCCGTCTCCTTTCTTCGAACGTACTGTAAGACGGGAGAGAGAGAATCTCTCGAGTATATATGCGCATCGTTACGAAATAATTCCATACTACTAAATTTTAATGTTAAGCCCAGAAATGACACCAAAGGAAATCGACATTTTTAAAGCGAGTATTCTATTCCTTTATAAATTAGTCTTAAGGTTTGCCGTCGATTAAATAACATCCCGTAAGAAAGAATTCGCGTCGGTAGCGTTTCAATGCAAAACGCGCGATTCTTTTAATTCCTTTCTCGGTGATACGACTCTAATAAAGTCTCTTCCCTCTGCCTCTCGTTTCTTCCTCGAGAGAAAATTGTTCTTCGTCCTTTGAAAGCCGGAGAACAGACACTCCAGATGTTATCGCGTCGATGACATCTGGGCATACGTAGAAACAACTATTCGTCGGGTTTTACGGATCGACGAAAGAATCGTCGAAACAAAAGGGGAAAAAACGTGTTGTTGAAGACTGTGGTGGTATTAAAGGAAAAAAAGTGAAAAAAAAAGGAACACCGGCGCGGAGTCGAGAAGGCGAAGATGGAAGATGTTCTCTTTCTCTCCGAGCGAAGAGGGTTCGGCTCGAGGTGGTATTTACGACGTCATTTCCTCGCTGACTGTCAATAATTTCCCTAGGGGACGTGGAAGACACCACCTTTCGTGTAACGGGCCGCCTTTTCTCCTTTCTCATACTCGACCACCCCTTCTGCTGCTTCGCCACGCGTTTTCTTTCTTCCACCTAGTATCCTTCTCCTTATATTCTCCGCTTTTGCCATCTCTCCATCTCGTTTTACTTTATACCTTTCACCCACCCACTCTCTCGGCCCCTCGCTTGTCCCACACGCTCTCCTCTACCTACCAAAGCGTAGCTCCTTCTTCATTTCTCTGCAAATTGAAAAGTGAGCGTGGAGAGACGTTTCAACGTCGTCGCTGCTCCCGAGGCGACCGAGAAGTAATGGCGAAATGGGATAAGATTTCGTTGGTTTCGCGGGATGAATGCATTTTTCATGACTAAAAAAGTAATCGTCTGTGACCGACTAATTCGTTATACTAGTACGTTTAACGTTCGTGACCCACATAACGTATATAGCAATTTCATTTCCTTTAGTCGGACTCTAACGAAGTAAGCGATCTCCGCTACGTGCCCGTTTAACGTCGCTACCCCGGGAAAACGGCAATCTTAGGGAGCAAACAGCTGGATCTAATGAAGCATCTCCTTTAACTAATTTACAATCAGCGCCCTCCGCTCGGTCCGGCCGGAGTGCCGTGGGAGGAGCCGAGAGAAAGGAGGTGGGAGAACGAGTACCCAACTTCCGTACTTTCTCTCTCCCTCGAGGCTGTCGTCGCCATGACCTAGAACTCTTTAATATCCACCATCGATACCGTAGCATCCCCTTTAACTCATTAGACTCGATCAATTATACGAAAATACGCTTGATGCTTTTCTTCTCTCCCACCGTCTATCTCTTTCGTTCTATCGCGTCTCTTGGTTCGAACCAACGATCGAGTTTACGCTTGGTATCTTCGGTACACTAACGTAAACCTCTCGACACCTCTGTTTTAACGTGTTTTAAGGTCATCGGTCACGTGGTCGAACTTGTTTAGTATTTCTTACCTGCAACAAAAAAAATTAATGTGAAAATTAGTATGAGGATTGTGGAATATCGTGGTAGTATCGTAGATAGAAATTATTGTGTTATTAAATTTATAAACTCATTTTATTTTGTATGTATTTGGTAAACGAAAATAGAGAGGGATAGGAAGCTTCGAGTCACTACACGCGCCATCTACAGAACTTTTGTCGAAATAGATTTTTCTAGTATTCTTTCGTATGTATAGAACACGATCATTAATAGTTGACCGAAATTTTATACATGTAATTTTAGTATACGATTAATACAGTGATTGTTCGCTATCTTCCAGGCAGCTACAGAAAATGTCTAACTTTTATTGCTAAAGAAATAGCTTTCTAGTTAACAAGGGAACATTCTCAACACAGATACTCTGATTTTAATGAAATTTTGTGGGTATGTAGAGTTCATCAAATTAGTTAAGAAATCATTTTTTTCGGCGGAAATTTACTTTAAGGGTGTAAAATCACCCATCAAAGTTTTGCGAATTTTTCGTTTTGTTTATATAATTATGTAACTGTGTACGCAGTCTGATAGATCATGAAATATCATGCAAGTTTTACATTAAAAATTTTTTTCTATATCTCACAGTTACAGTTATATAAAAAAAAAAACGAAAAATTCGCAAAACTTTGAGGGGTGATTACACCCCCTTAAATTGAATTTCCACCGAAAAAAAAAAATTGTTTCTTAACCTTTCGAGTACCAGGTGACTAAAAAGCTTGTTCTATACTAGGTGGGGTGTGACATACCAAAAAATGTAAGATGTAATAAAACTAGTTTGTTTCAATTATTTGAGTGTTTTGTTTATGGAATAATATTTGTATATTGTAATCAATAGGTTTAAATAAAAAAACGAAGTAATTTAATATTTTTATTAATTTTATCAATAAAAGAACAGAAACACTTTTTAAATAATTATGAATTTGCGAGGACTGGGGTGTGTCATACCCCACATAGTACACGAAAGGTTAAACAACTCGATGAGCTCTACTTATCCACAAAGTTTCATTAAAATCAGAATTTCCGGATTGGGAATGTTCCCTTGTAAGTAAATAATTTTATAAACAATTTATTCTCCATTATACATCTTACATACCTACATTCAATATACTAATGCGATAGAAAGGCTTTAACCTCAAAAAAAAAAATTAACCACGGCTCGCGTGCCGCGTTCACCGCGAGGACGGCCGTTAAATAATTGCGGCCATTTGTAATTAATAGCGAACGCTTTGTTATCGCACCGAGCGTGAAATAACGTATGGAACCGAGCTATATACGGCTGGATTGCCGGAGGGGCGGTAAGCGAGCCAAGACGATACCATATTTATTTCGTTAAGCTCTCACCCCCACGTGCGGCCTTTCTCACAACCCTTAACGCTCCCTAAAACCATCGTGACAATTCTCGAGATGATGGTGAAAGAAAACAAGCGGATCTCAAGAAAATATTCTAAAATCTCTCCATTTGTTTCCGCGAGTACGAAGAACAACGTAAACAGAAGGGGAAAGAAATATCGTTTAACGCTAGATTTACGGATGTTGTTTATATACCTATTTTTACTTAAGTAAAAAAAGAAGAATATAAAGAGGAAAGAAAAGAAGAGGAATCGACATTTACATATATTTCATTACTTAACTAAAAACCCACGTATGATTTTTTTGTAAATAATTGTAAAGTCTCATATATATATAGTAATCAAATTTTTAATGAGTCAAATTGGCTCAGTCCGTAAATCTAGTGTTAAATAAATATAGATAAATACCAATCATCTTTCTATGACAAAAAAAAAACAAGTAAAAAAACTATATGAAAGGAGTGGTACTCGGTCGAAAGCATAGGACCAGTTTTGCTGTCAGCAAAAGAAAGAGAGAAAGGTGGGAGCAAGAGGAAGATTCATAGAAGGAAGCAGGAGTGGCAGGAACAAGATGCAAGGCACACTCGGTGATATTATGCAGGAGGTAGAGAGACGAAAAAGTGGAGGTGGCTAAGGGGTAGAGAGGGTACAGAGGAAGCAGGCAGGAAACGGTGTAACGGCGACCGTAGGCTCCGTGCACGAGGGTGGAATATGCTTAACGTTAATTTGTACGATAAAGGAATTATTGATTTTTACTTAGGCGGCTCGCGCTCAAGGGTGAGCGAGCGAGAAAGAGAGAGAATGCGGGAGCTCGGGAAGGTTGCTTTAAAGCGGGAGTACTAATGGGACGCCTTTAACCCGTCGACGTCGTCCTGCCACTTTGACCTTCCTCCTTAATCTCTTTAACGCTCGCTAACTCGAGGACAACGTTACGTCCCGCTCGTTTGTTTCTTCGTCCTCTCTTCACCTTTTCTTTCGAGCTAGCTTCGTTTAGCCGAACGAATCAAATCAACTTCTCGCGATCGATCCTATAAAGTCGAACGATAAATTCATAAATTGAATGCTGTCTCGTTCGACAGTCTCGTAGGAAAGAACATTTTTAACCCGCTATGGCGTTACGACGCGTGGGTATCCATTAATCTCTTCTTCATAAACGTACACCCACATGTATCCTCGATATACACGCGTATGTAAAAAACCCGAGAGGCGTACATTATGTGTATGCAAAGTACGCGAAGGTGGGGGTGGTCCTGCGCGCGCTGCCATGGCTGGAAATTCGGAGTAATAGGAAAACTCTTGGGCGGAAAAGAAGTTCAATCTAACCGAGAGAGCGAAGAAAGAGAGAGAGAAGCTTGGTAAAGCTCTTTTGACTCCTTTGATTCCGAGTCAGACCCTACTAAATCCTTCTTCGTTCAGCCTCTCGCCACCGCGATACCACCCCCTCGGTATCGTTTTTCAGAAAGACGCTAAGAGACCACCTTGAAACTTGCAAGCCTAACCCTCTTCTTCTTTTCACAGTCGTACTCTTGGCCAGCCTCGAAAGATCTTAGCTTTTGCACTCCTTCATCGACCTCTTTTACCCTTTCGGGTTTCCTTTTTTTTTTTTATCGAACTCAAAGGGTTAGAAAGAGATAGAAATGGGAATACGTTGGAAGGTATTCTGGGAGCCAAAAGATGGCTCGAAAGAGAGAGAAAGATTATAGTAAAACGTCTTCTCGCTGGGCGTCGGCCTCGTAGCGCAGCTAGCGAGACGGAGGTGGTACGGGTAAAGAAATAATGAAACTCCGTGCCAGGAAAGTGCTCACTTTATTGACAAGAGAGCCTCCGAGAGAGGCTCGGAGGTGCGACGAAGGAAAATATAGTGCTTCCATATCCGCGCGCGCGGCTGTCTATCGATTCTCGACGAGTATAAAGTACTGCGATTCCGCCGGTCGACGGCGTCGCCGACTCGACGGAATAAATTTGCGATCGCCCGGGTAAAACGAGTTGGGCGAGGTGGTGGTTCGGGAAGAGAAAACGAGAGAGAGAGGTGTAGGGCGAAGGTGGAGAAGAGGAAGAAGAGAAAAAAAAGAGAGGAAATGGAAGAGGCGAATGCAGAGAGAAGCCGCCAACGAGAAAACCCGAACGAGCACCTTTCGATGGCATTTTCGAAACTACCTGTTCCCATTTTCTCTTCTTGAAAAGGAACGAACGAGAGAGGGAAACGAAATAGAGGTACAAAGAGAAATAGCGATTTTTCAATCCGTCCTACTCGAAGTGCGGAAAAGCGAACAAGTTTCTTCTACTCTAGTCGTCTTTGCTGGAGCAATTCGCATGAAGGAGGAGGTGGTTCCTTCGGAAGGATCTCTTTGTCAGTCGGAGATCGTTACGGCCGCTGATTGGCGGGAATCTTGTTAGAGGTTTCGTTTGAATAATCGCCGCTCGATTCGCCGATTTTCATGACTCGATCCTTGCGTAATGACGCGTGGAAATCCTCCGGTCTCTCCCTCCTTTCTTTCTCCCATTCTTCGAACAATAATTTTCTGGGAGCAATAACCGTAGCGGGTGTAAGCAAAGCACCTCCCACCCCACTTTTCTTCCTCGCTTACTCGCTTCTTTCCGCGTGCCCTACCCTTCTTCGTTATATCCAAATTCAATTTTATGTTAAATATTCCTGAACGCGATTCACCGAGCGACGCCACCGAACTCAATTTATGATCCTTACCGAGCGGCAGCCCGCGAAAGCCTATCCATTAACTTCTCCTACGTCTCATTACACTCTTTTTACGGTCGTAGGAAGAGAGAGAGACACGAAAGACGCTTCTCCACCTTCGATTTAAACCAGGCCAGATAGTGCTTTAAGTATCGTTAAAGATTTATCTAGCGTACAAGCACACCCTTTGCTCG
This sequence comes from Ancistrocerus nigricornis, assembly GCA_916049575.1. Classification (NCBI taxonomy): domain Eukaryota; kingdom Metazoa; phylum Arthropoda; class Insecta; order Hymenoptera; family Vespidae; genus Ancistrocerus; species Ancistrocerus nigricornis. The sequence continues at coordinate 23,895,040 of OU696669.1, read as the reverse complement.
ATCTATTAAAATAATAATAATAATAATTTCTTGTACGAATGGGAGATCTTTGCCACGTGTTCGAGATACCATCGTACGAACGATATTTCGAAGAAAGCACCCGTTATAAATATATTTGCGTTAGGCTGAAATCCGCAGGTGCGCCAGTTTACACGATTATCCGGGCGTCCCTTTGCAAAAAAGGCAGTTTCCTATTTCCACCGACGAAAAAGACGACGAAGCATCGAGGAAGACGCGAGAGGGTGGAAAAAAGGGGTGGGAGGGAGAAAACGGAAGGGAGGAAAGGTTGCTAGCGGAGGAACGAATAAAACGCGTATCGGAGGTACGCGCACGGCAGATCAATCTTCCGTTCTCTCCCTCCGCTAAAGCTCGCTCAAGCTCGCTAGCTCGCCTTTTCCTCTCCCTCCTCTGGAATCCCACCACCCCCGTAGACGCACCTCCACCTTTCTCGCATCCAGCCATCCAGCTTCTTTTCCTACGTAGATACGAGCCCCTCGCGCGTCCCCTTTTTCCCTATCGGCCCTCCTTCCTAGCGCCGCACACGTACATAATACGCACGCGTGCTGCGCGCGAGAGAAAAATACGTCCTAAAGGTCCCTCCTACTCGTCGCGAGACGGAAAGACCATCTTCGTCTTTTTCTTTACCTTCTCTTCCTTTCTTTCCATTCGTTGAATTTATCGAGCGTGGGATACGCTATTATTTTAAAGATTACTTTCCGCGATTCCCATACTTGTGTTCGACTGACGAGCTACGTATTCGTTGAGAGAGTATAGAAAAATCAATAACGTATCCTTTTTGCAAACGATCGTTTGGACGTACGTTCGTCGTTAATAATAGATTATTACGTGAATAAAACAATGGAAGAAGAAGAGGGGTGGTAGGACGAAGTTTGCGGATCGCACCGTCGTCGTTAGAGGGAAAGAGAAATTTCGATACGAAGCAGAATCCTAATCGGCTTTACCTTCGAAGCTCTCCCTCTCTTTCACTCACTTTCTCCTCATTTCTCGTCCTCTCTAACGCGAGAGTCACGCGGCGCAAAACCCACCCTCGATCGTTGCCCTCCGAAACGCGAGCATACGAAATTGAACGAGGAACCTTAACGAGCAGCGTGGTTCTACTCGATAAGGATGTTTGAGCAGCAAAATCGCGAGAGCTCATTTTCCTCGGCAAGCATTTAATTTAACCATTATTAGCACCACCAGCACATACCACCTCACTGTTTTACCTGCGCCACCAAAGAGAGAGAGACCCTTATTAAACGTGTTTAACGCGAAGCACTCGTTATCTTCCTCCTCTTTGCTACTTAAACTACTAAACAAATTTTATTAATTACACGAGAGATCGACCTCTTTGACGCGTATGACAAAAACGAAAATATAAACCCATCGTTCTCTCTGTTCTTCCAACCCTCCTAGAAAAAAAAAAAAAGCCTAACTTTGTATGCACGAAGAAAACGGTGAAGAGCATCATTTCGGGCCCGAGGCACGAAGCCCGCACAGGCGTGGTCGTAGAGTTTCCTTTCGATATTTCTGCTTTCTAGGCGGAAAGAAAAAGGAGCCGACGACGGAAAGGTTGCCGAAGAAAGAGAGGATGCGATAGAGTCGAAACGAGGGGTGGAGGGGGGAGATGGAGGCTGGAACGTAGGAGGAGGCTGGTCGAAGGGGGTGGGCGAAGGGGAGCGAGTTCCCGGGGGCAAAAGTGCCGCGGCGTCCTAATGCGATTCCGATATCGGTCCGGACATCTCGCGAAGCCGACTACACCCCTCGTACCCTCCCAGCATCCACCCTCCAACGACTCTCTCACTCTTTTACACACACACATACTTTCTTTTTCTCCTTATCTCCCTCTTTTTCTCTATCCATCTCACTCTTTTCGTCCTCCTAGGAGTCGACTCGGGCCACATCCACCCCCATCCCCTCTCGGCTCTACCAGGACGAGCACGGCCGACTCCAAGCCCAGCGATCGACGTCGTCTCGACGAGAGCGTGGAACGCGAGAAGGGTGAAAGAGAAGGAGAGAAGACGAGAGAGCGAGACGGTGAGTTTGCGGACGGGGGTGTGGACCGAGGAAGCGAAGGGGGCTCCCCTAAGGGCGGGCTGCCGCTCGTAGAATGGGCCGATATGTATGCCGTGGGCGCACCACCGACGAGACGCCATCTTGGAATCGATGTCGATCAAGCGGAAGGAAGGAACTTCTGCGCAGCAGCTCGGGGGGGGGCGGGTGGACTACCGGCATCCTTCCTCTCGAATACATGTGTGCGAGTCCTCGTGTTTCTCTTCTATCCCCTTTTTCTACGATGCCGGACCAGTGTGTAAAAAGATGGCGAGTAAGGAAACGAAGAGAGAGAAAAAACGAAGGGAGGAAAGTTGGAAAAATTGTTTAAAAAATTGTTATCTCGGAATAAACGGGTAAAGGTTCGTTCGTTCGGGAAGAATGTAAAAGAGTAGAATAGAGGGTGATGGAAGAGGTATAGGAGGGACGATGGGCCAAAGGAGGATACTTGATTTATGGGATTGCAGGTTGCTGGTATAAACGAAAATGGCGTCTGTGCAAATCGATCGTAAAAAGGATGCCGCTGTGCCGAAGGCGAGGGCAGGTAGGGGGAGTACAATAGACCAACGTCTCGTTCGTTAACTCGAAGGGAATAAATAAAAAAAAAAAAAAACGGGCGAACGGGACATCACGAGTACCGAAGGAGGAACCGGGGGGGAGAGGGTGGGTGCCATCGGGGCTCGAAGGAGAGAAATCGCACGACTCGTAAGCAAAGAGGAGGAGAGGGTGGAAGACGTCCTAGGTAGTAGGACGTAAAGGATCGAGGCCTTCGTTGATTTATGGAACATGGCGTTCGAGCACGCGAACGTTCAAGGAGTACGCTATACGGGGTGAAGAAAAGGAGCAACGAAATCGAGAAAGTCGACTTTTCATTCTCGTTTAGCATTAAGTCGGGAAGAAACGGATGATCGAAATGGCGGTTCGAGTGGACCCTCTTCGCGTTGCCTTCCGGCGATAGGAGTTCCAGAGGTGGAGGGTAAGAAGCGAGTGACCCTCTTCAACTAGGAGTGCCCTCTTCTTCGTCCAAAGAACCGTGCCAAAGGAAAGTAACCTTCGTCGTTTTTCTCGATAAGAGGGTAAAATCGATATCGTAATTGTATCGGGGAAACTTCCTTAACCCGGTAAGAGGAGGACGACGAAAGAGAACGATCCGATTTGAATTTTTATTTAATCGTTAGAATACTACCGATGGTACCACGACGTATCGCGTGTACCCTTGTCTGGAAAGAGATGGGAGAAAGAGAGAGAAAGAGAGAACTTCTCGATCGACTCCTGGAAACGAAGCTTAAGGCTAAATTCGGTCAGTGTGTCCCGTCGCTCGAGGAATACGAAGAGTTGAATGGCTCGTGACCTTGGCCCCGAGGCTGCTAGCCTGGGGTTGCAAGGTAATTAAATGCCATGGATGGGGTTGGTCGCTATAACCGGCAGGATAGAACGAAGGGTATCCGGGAGGGGATGGGGCTAATTGCCGATGCAAGGAAAACCATCCCTCTCGTGCCACCGGAGGATCCTTCAAGGTGCTCATCCTTGAGTTTATATCACCACTTTCGCCGATTCTCGACCAGGCTTACTGAAACTTCGACCCTTCTATACCTAATCCTTACCAAGACTAAATCAATCAAAGAGAAACCAAGATGATTATGGACAAGAAATAATCTACAAGAAACAAAAAGATTCCTTTGAATTGGCCAGAGAAATTTGATCCAAAAAAAGAAAACTTCCTATCGATTTGATGATTAATTTAAAATTTGATTTTGGTTCGAGTCAGACAAGTAAATACAATGTTAAGACGTTCCAGTAGATTTATAATATCGAAAGATGAGGGTAGGAATAAACTCCAATGCGACGGGGAACCACTGTTCCGGAAGTAGCCCAGTTACAAATTAGCATCCAAGGATTGCCCTTGGCGTTGGTCGCGTCTCTCTTTCTTGCAGTCTCTGTCTCCGTCTCACTACCATCGTCCTTCTCTTACCGCCTAGCTCGACGTCTTCGTTCTCTCTCCTTCTTTCTGGGTTATTAAAGGAAGCCGCCTTTGGGGTCGGGTCGGGTTAGGTCAGGGCGGCAAGGAATAATGAGCGGGGAAAAGTTAAACGAGAGTATTTTTTACCGAGAGGAAAATCACGCTGGCCTTCTCTGGTCGTAGTAACCCTGGAGAAAAGGAGAAAGGAAGGAGGGGGAGAAAGAGACGGAAGAAGGTCGTAGCGAGGGTGAAAAGAAAGAGAGAGAGAGAGAGTAGAAGTGAACGAGAAATCCAGAGGTTGGAGGTCTTCGGGTGGTGTAAGGGGGTGTCTTCCATTCATTACCGCCAGTTACCCCTTAATGGAATCTTCGTGTCCTCATCTTTCCACTGTCCTTCCTCACCGTCACGCCACGGTAATTTCTGTTTTGCCGAGCAACAAGAAGTCGTTTGTACCCTCCCGAGCTTCGCGCGCCCGCGCGCGCGCCATTCAGAAACAACCTCGTCTCTTCTTGTACACGGATTATCGCCAGGCTTGTTTTTCTTTTTTCCTTTTTTTTTGTTCTCTTCCTTCGCGGCACTTCGCTTTTTTCTTTACCACCTCGCGGAAACATCACGCGACCGTATTTACGTCCTCGTTAGCCCCCTGTTTTATTATCGCATACATACGTACTTGGATACGGTGTACTCTACACTTGGGTTACGTGTCGTGCGTGTAATAGATTTTCAAATTAAAGGACTCTAGATGTTCTTTTTTAGGACAACGATCCTCGTCTTTGATTTCGAAGGCACGAACATATCAAATTACTCGGCACGAAGGATGACACACAGGTCGATACCCGTAAAAACTGACTGATGGCAATAACGGCGTAACGAGAACGTAGTAGGAGCCCCGATCAAACGTGCAGCCGTCTAGAAAGACAACCGAGAGAGGCGAGGAGACGACGAAAAAGGGTTGAAGAACCAGGTAGAACCATTATCCACGGTATGTCCATGTACACAACGGGGTGTCTATAAATGTTTCAGGGACTTTTGATTCTCTCCAGGGTTGGTAATTTATTCGGAAAGTCGTTCGTCCGATCGGCGGCCACCTGAGTAACGTGAGAACGCCAAGGATGCATCTGCATGCAGATGTCGCGCCCAGTTGGTACGCGTATGGATCGATCCTACGTTTGTCTTCCGTTTTTCTCCCCTCTTTTTCTTCGCTACCACCCCGCGTGGGTTCTAAAGCCCGCTCTTTTTTTCCTTTCCACATTCGATACGCCTCTCGGTCATACTTAATTACTCTTTGCTCGAGCAGGTAAAAAAAAATTTTGACGATTCTCAGGTAGAGCAGAGGTCGATGAACTTTTGCTCGATCTGGGTTAGGTCGTTACGTATATAAAATTGATTAATAATTAACTAGGCAGTGTAAATGAACTAACGAGCTAGTTGTTAAGTAAAATTATATTCTAAACTCGGGACACTCGTCCCATTTACGAACCGGAGAGAGTATCGACTGGCTATAATTTGAAACGAGGTCTCCAAAAGTCTCTTCCATTATATCGTACCTCATCCTTTTATCAGAAGTAGTACTCGGGAATCTCTCGCATGGAATAACCCGTAACAGAATTTGAATATGTATTAAATGCACTAAGCGCCCGTGGAATTTTCGTTTCTCGACGGTGAAGAGATTAGATTTCTTTGGATGGATAGCTCGGCTGGAATCCGCGAGATAGGGACATGGGAAAGCACTCCTCCTTTTCGTATGTAGATTTTACGGAATGCTCGGGGGACGCTCGAGGGATCTCTCGAGTGCCGTAGGGAGAGAACGAAAGGGTTGAGGAAGACGGGAAAAAGAGCGTATGCTAGCGTTCGTTCGCTCGCTCGCGCGCACGTACCTTTGGATTAGGATAAGGGTTAAGATATACGCGTGGGAAGACGATCGTCTCGATTTCTCGAGTCACGCCACGTGTTCGTCTTCTTGGTATACCTCCGAATTAATCCGGAATGAAATTTTTTTTTTTCTTTTTTTCGACTTCCGCTGTCATGGATGACAAATTGTAATTAATAAAATTCAGCTGAAGCTTAGAGATTAAAAATTTCCATGATTTTCATATTGTTAACGAGAACCCTAAATTTGTTAATTTAAAAAATACTGGATTCAAATTGTTTTGTTCAGGGGACGATTTTGATTAAAGTCTAGGACCAATTAAAACAGAAATTTGATCCTGCTTGTCATTCAATAATTAAGGACACGTTGTGTCACTCTAACTAGCAAACCTCGTAATTCTATTATAGTTTACTAGCTCGGGATACCATAACTCCATAAAATTGTATACGAAAGGAGTACAGATTTATTGTGTCTCCATAAAACTTTGCTCTTCTCGAATTACAAGGTTTGCCAATTAGTGTCGACGATAGGACATATTCCGTTATAACGACCGGTCTCACCGAAAATTAGTAGTTTATTTTCATTATAGATAATAAGTACGTGAGCTCGTACTTTTGAGAGTAAAGAAGAGTTTCCGTGCCGCGTCACGGCTTAGCTGGCAGTCGCTCGACTGTTTGCCGAGGGTCCCGTTTGCACGTGAGGTAACGTCGTTAGAAAACGTGACAAGATACACACGAGCTGGATGCCAGCCCTTTTTCTTCTAAAACAAATTTACCGGGGCACTTAAAACTCGAGGCTCGAGCGTGTAACAAAATTTGAAAGGCGCGTAGGAGAGATCGAGGTAACCTTTTGCTGTCTCTCTCTCTCTTGTCGAACGAACGATCGTTCCCTCTCACTCTTCCTTCACGTTATGTTTACACGGTAAGAGTAGGTAAACACGATCGAAAGTAGAAACCTATTCGAGTCACGATTAATTACATTTTCCCGTCGACTTCCTGACAGCTCTATACCCACGATAGAATTAATACTATACGAGTTTTAAATACCAGGATCGAACGGTTTAAAAAAAAAAAAAAAACTGATCGCGAGTGGCATACCAACGAGGCATTTTCCATCGGTGCGAAAATCCCGCTGGGGAAAAGTGCATCATCGATGAAAAAAGGGACGAAAAAAAAGAAGAGCTGACAAAAAAAAAAAAGCCATGAAAAAGGCTCGAAATCAGGGTCGTCCTTTCGAGCGGTCACGCGCGCTGTAAACGGTTCGCGGGCCGTTCGAGAGTTTGCAAATTCAATCGACGCGGTACGATCATTGGATTTCCTATGGCGAATAGTTTCCCATAGCTTGGTACTTCCTGGTAGTAGTTTACGGCGTACCTACCATTGGCGTAGCCTCTCGTTGCACTTCTAACCACGTACATCTCTCTCTCTCTCTCTCTGTATGTGTCAGGGTACGAACCAGCGAACAAATTGGCCGGAGTGGCGAGAAGGTATTACGAGCAAGTATTGTCGGCAATTACCGGATTTAGGGTCGGCTTCCAACAATCCGCGCACTCGAAGGTACTCGAAGTAATCGGCGCATCGGAAGCGCACAATGGGGACGCTCGAATACGTTGTCTGCCGTCGGATTGCAAATCATAATACAAAAGCGTATGTACGCATTGGTGGATATACGTTGGTATGAATTCGCTTGCGCGTACGAGAATCGATCGGTGAATGGAGGAGGGTATCGGAGAAGCCACTTTGATGCTCGAATTTCGATGTCCGTGAAAATATTTTCAAAAGCTAACGATCGCTGTTTTTTTTTTTTTCGCGTTTGTTCTCGAACGGATGAAGGACAATAAATTGTTTGACGTAAAAAAGAAAAAAAGGGAGGGGGATGAAAGGCGTATAAATTAGCAACACTCCCTTTCGCGTCCCAATTTATCTCGTCCTCGTTCGAGAGGATCGTTCGAGCCATTATCTCCTGACCTCGGCTCGGTTCACGTTCGATAAATCGCCGTTGGTGTAACGTAATAGCGAGGGATTAGTGAACGCCCTCTCATCCTTGCTCAGCATCTCGTAGGTCGACCTTTAATAATCGGCACTTCTTCCGAAGCTCGTTCACTTGACCCTACCGCGTCAGAGTTATTGGAATCTACGGTTCAACGAGACTACGCCGGATTCTCATTGAGAGACTCCACTTAAGCTACTCGAGATAACCGAATTGAAGGAAGGCAAGTAGACGGAACGAGGAGGTGGAGAAGCGAAAGAAATGCCACTTAATCTTCACGATCGATTTAAGAAGATTTTCTTCGATTCCATCGGATGATACTACGCGAAGTAACGAGTAAACCGCTAGCGTGACCAACTACCTGTAATTACGTTGAATTCTCGTTAAAACTAATAAAGTCTTATCGATCCTTCTTTCTCGACTAATCGCTTTTGATACGATAAATCCCTTCCGCGGTTATAAAAACTTTTCTTACGGAAAGGTCGAGTGACTTCGGATTAGAGCTTTACGAGCAACGAACTAGGAAATCGTCGTTTTTAACTCGCACTTCCTCCTCGTACATCTTTCTAACAGCAGCAGTCTCTCTATCGATCGGTGCGTTAAACGCGAAGAAACGCCTCTTCTACAGGACTGTCCGATCGGTGAGTGTTATCAGGGAAGAACCCTGGGCAACGACTTCCGCGTTCGGATAATCCCGAAGCTCGTGACCTTACGGAAATGAGGAGTTTCGAAACAAGAGTAACGAAGCGTGTTTATCGGAAGTCAATTATTATCGTTCGAGACTAGAAATCTCATTATCGCGAGACAGAGAAAAAGTTGAGGGGAAATCGAAAGAGCAAAGGGTTCGAAAGGCTATCCTCCTTCGTGCGATATTTGCAAGTGAAAGAGAGAAGGGAAAGCAGACACGAAGAAGATGGAAGAGAGAGAGAGAGGAAAGCAAGCAGAGAGGCGCCCTTGAGAGAAGTCTCGGGGTCGTTTCTGTGTGTAGGCCAAGCGTGAAGGAAGAAAGAAGGCAGAACGACGGAGTATAGAGGGAAGAGGGTAGGTATGATGAAAAGAGCGATGGAAGATCGGAGAGAGGGCTACCGGCCGACTGGCTGGCTGGGTCGCTAGTGACGTAGTCGGTGCCGTTGGTTCCACCGATGCTGCTGCTGGTCTTGGTACTTTCCTCGATGATACGCGCTACCGAATGAGAGAGAGGCTGGCGGTAGTAGTGGTAGTTTCTGTGAGAAAAAGAAGAGACGAAAGAGGTAGGAGATAGAAGAGACGAGAGTAGTGAGTGCCGGAGGTGGCGGAGGAGGAGACTCTACTAAGAAAAGCCGACACACGGGGTGGCTGGGAGCAGTGCAGATCAATGCCAGCAAGCCAGCCAGCCAGTCGACCCAACCCTTCCGAGTCTACCGCTCTTCGGTTCTCTAACCCTTTACCCCCTTTTTTCCACCCCGACTTCGGCGGACTCAGTAGGAGATAAAACACGAACGACTCCACGAACTACCCACTCTACCTTCTATCCCCACCGTACCTCCTACTACTTCTCTTCCTATCCTTTATTCTCCATCCTCTTTTCCATTCCTCTTCTATATCCTCTTCTGCTTCTTTCCTTCTTCCACACTTTCCCCTTCTCTCTCCCGATCCATCTTTTTCGCCTTGCTCGTCTTCCGAAGCTACCTCGGGCTTCTCTATCGTGCACCGTAGTCACCAACACGATGAAAAATAATAGCCGTACCGATAGGAAAGGAGAAAAGGGAGATGCAGCGTAAACGCGCCCCAGACGGAATTGCTCCGTACCTCCTGCCTCTTTTCCCTTTGATGCTTCCAACGCCGTGCATTTCAACGAGTCGCCTTCCTCCCGATTTATTCTGCAGGAATGATTTTTCTCGGGGTACCGATGCTGCCTCGCCTATCTATCTATCTATCTATCGTTCTTGGTAACAGGGTAAAGGAAAAAAAGTGTGAGTCTTCGATCGATCGATCGATATTCTTAATCGTCTCTCTCTCTTCCTTTCTCGTTAGATTTCTAAATAGAAAGATCCTTCCAACCATCTTACGAATTTTTTCTACGGTTCAGTCGCGATAAGCGAAAGACATTCGTCCTTGAAAAAGTGGAAGAGAGAGAGAGAGAGGGGGGGACCGATAACAGGTAGAAGCAAGAACGAAACGCCTCTTGCAATCTGCCAGGAGTTACTTTCATGTTGCTACAGAGTGGCGGTGGCGCGGTCGCATATAAAACAAATTAATCTCGTTAGGGGGAGCACAGGCAGCAGCGTCTACCTACCTCGAACCTTTTGCCTTTCAGAGAAACTTCCCTTTCCCTCGACACCACCACCGCCACCATCATTCGACTACGCTTTCTCAACTACTTGCTGGCGAAGCCACCGACTTTGCGCCTCTTTTATCTTAATTCCTCGTCTAAATGAGAACGAAGTCACGGTTATCGCGGTTCCGGAAAAAAGGAGACTCTCCGCGAATCGTAGACGGCGCTTTATAAATTTTCCAGGAGCATCCGCGCGACTCCGAGGATCTTTTTCCTCTCTCTCTATGCTGCGCTACGCTGTCTACACGCGTACGCGTGTTTGCCTCGTTAAAAGAAACTTTTATCCCTGAGGAAAATCTTGCCCTTTTTTTTTTATTACAACCAAGGTCTTGTAAATTGTAGAAAATAATTTTTTTTTAACGAACATCGCTTCTGTATAGACACGTGTAACGTTGAAGTCATATTTTGTATTTTCTAAATCTTATTTAATTTTACATAAACTTCATGTATCTGCTTTACATACACCATTGTAACTTTGAAAGCCCAAAATGTTTTTCTTATAATAAAATATTGAAAAAAAAAAAAAGCAACATCACTCACTGTCGAATAGAGTAACCTCCTCCTTTTCGAAGTCGGTTAAAATATAAATTGTTTCCTAATTTTTCCTATTATCACTATTCTGTCTACACCCGGAAAAAGAATTCAAGCAAAATAATTTTAACAACGATCGATCAAGAAAATATCTCCAACATACGATACAAAGTTATACCGTATGTCCGACAGAAATGAAGTACACAAAAAAAGAAAAAGCGTTGGTAATTCGAAGCAAAGGTAAAAAGAGAGAATTGTAGAAAGACATCCTTCTCTTCTTCACTCATCTCTTGGCTCACCGACGCGAGGAGGTTGCATGGAAATGAAAAATAGCGGACGAAATGAAAAACTTGGAAATTCCGGGGAAAACCGTCGTCGTTGCTCGCCTACGACGACGGGAAGAAGGCTTCGCTCGGAGAAGCGCGATAGAGGCGTGCACGTGCGCGTGCACGATATCCGTCGTGTGTACGTGTGTCCGCGCGTGCTTCTCTCTCGCGAGGGTTGGCGAGGAGGAAGACAAAGCGCATGCGCGCACGTGGGCGTCAATACGGGTCTGCACACGCTACCCTTTCTCTGTCCTTTGTCACACGTACACGTTTTCTCGTCCCCGCGTACTCACACACACATAGACACATACACACACGTCTTCCCGCGGAAGGAAAGTATCTCCGCCACGGACGGAAGGGATGCTTTTCTTGCTCGGCTGAATCCGAAGTATGGAAAAATATCTCCCGGAGATACGAATTCTCCGTACGCTCTCTTACCAACCTACCTCTTCAATTTTATTTTAATAACCTTCCTGTACTTCGTCGCGAATATTTACAAAGGACGAAAATTCGTTGAAACTTCTTCGACGATTCCACATTCTTCTTGGACTAAAAATAATACGCGAAAATATAAGTTCTAAGAAAGCAAGGTAATGATATGATTTTTTTTTTAGAAAAAATATTCGTTTTCGAACGAGTGCAGGATCGTATATCGCTTCGATGTTAATCCTACAAGGAGAATACAAGGAGATTTACAAAGGACGAAAATTCATTGAAACTTCTTCGACGATTCCACATTCTTCTTGGACTAAAAATAATACGCGAAAATATAGGTACTAAGAAAGTAAGGTAATGATATGATTTTTTTTTTAGAAAAAATATTCGTTTTCGAACGAGTGCAGGATCGTATATCGCTTCGATGTTAATCCTACAGGAAGAATACAAGATTTACAAAGGACGAAAATTCATTGAAACTTCTTCGACGATTCCACATTCTTCTTGGACTAAAAATAATACGCGACAATATAGGTACTAAGAAAGCAAGGTAATGATATAATTTTTTTTTTAAGAAAAAATATTCGTTTTCGAACGAGTGCAGGATCGTATATCGCCCCGATGTTAATCCTGCAGAGAGAATACAAGGAGATGAAAGATTCTAGGAAATTTTTATCGGTCCATTTCAATTTGCTCGCTTTTAGAGCAAAAGAACGTATAAGGAGTATGGCCTCAAACCCCCAGTCGATATTCCTTCTTCGCTCTATTATGAGAGACATGTCGAGAACGAGCAAAGAAGAGAGAAAGAGATGGATGGATGAATAGAATATCTTTTATCCGCTGACGCGCGAAGAAGCAAGACGAAATCTTCCTCGTCTCTTTCATTTCTTATCCTTTGTCCTCTTTTATTAGATGGTAGGTGTAAGTCGCGATACCTTCTCTCTTGAGAAAGAGAGACACAAGGGCACGCGCGCGAGCACAAACATATTAATGCTATAACCATCCAATCTAGCCGACCTACCAACCTACCGTCTCCTTAAAATATAAATGGTCGTGGCGCGAGAGAGCGAAGAGACCGCGCTACGCTTTAGTATTCATGCGAAAGTTTCCTGGTCGCCTCGTTAACTTTACATGGGTTCCACCGTTGGAATAGACGCGAGAAGGAACGTAAATTGCGAAGGTACGAGGGGTCCCGTGGCTCGAACTGAGAAAAGTGTAAATCAGTGGCGACTCATCGATTTCCGGGTATTACCTAGTCACAGATTTCTAACAAACGTGGGTTACATACCTAAAGACCTTGTTTCATGTATTTACAAGGAAATGATCTGTCTCTTTGGTACCGAGAGAATCTCGTGACACCGAATTCACGAGGAACAAGACCGGTGTGCTCTTTGCCATGGACAAACAGGCGTTACGAGCCGTCCGAATTTCTTGTCCTGTTTGTTCCTCCCTGACGAAGGCACGTTGTATTTGCAAATTCGGCACTGGTAAGTTTGCCAACAACGTGGACACGGTCAAAATATCGGCTATACTGTGAGAGAAGCCAATTCTCAGAGGCTTCGGTAATTCGTGTTCGATGAACTTGCGGCGTTTAAGCCTTCCCTTTAATCCAACGGTATGATCTAATGGTACTCGAGGATCGTGGTTGTTATACCACTTATGCCAGCGAGCCGTTTAAAGCGGTAGGTAGGAAAAGGAATTACGTAGCGCGCTAAGTTGTTATTTATTCGTGGTGCGTCTGGGCATCGAGCCCTTCTTCGGAAGTGAATATTTTAAATGAACCTCCGACCCCCCAACGTTTCGACGAGCGTAAACGGCCGGAGAGCTATCAACATCGCTAACCATTGGGTGCTCGATGAATCGGAACCTTCGTTGTATCCGCGTGACATATGCTCGCCGAGCGTGAAAATAGTTGTACGTGCTGCATATACTCTACAACACCGATTTCATTGGGCCCCTCTTGGATGGTAAGCCAATGGAAAGATTGCTCCACGATGAAGAGAGAGAGAAAAAGAGAGGGAGAAGACGCGGCGATTCGAGCTAGAACTTTTTAAGCAAATTAATCAATATCAGCGAGGACGGAAGTTTACGCGGGCAACGAGTAAAGAAAAAAAAAAAAAAAATAGAAAAGAAGAGGAAGAAGAAGGAACGACGGTAGTAGCATCCGGGCGGCTCTCGCTAATTTCTTTAAAGTAGTTTGGCAATTTATTATTTTCCAATTTTCCGCGAACTTCTACCAAGCGGCGCACGTACGGCCTCCTACCAGCTTCCGCGTTATTCTATCTTCTCCTCCCTCTCTCTTCTTCTCCACCCGATAAAGAGGGAAAAAAAATGTTCACCGCGGGAAAGCAGATTCGCGAAAAGCAATCAAGACCGTCCGCTACGTCGTACGACCCTCGTTTTACCTAACGCATTTCCATTCCAAGCGTAACTCCTACGGCGACTCGCCGAACGAAGAAATTTAGTGCGTGATACTACTGGAACAGCCGAGATGAAGTTCAAACATGTTCGACCGATAGCTCAATGAATCCTAACGTATTAGTACTCTCACGATCACGAACGTATTGGAGTTCGGCAGAAGTCGAAACAAATTTCATTACGCTCTACGGCTCACCTTAAAACCGCGACTCATCGAGCTTCTCTCTCTCTCGTCGTTCGGAAGAGGCCGTGTATCGCATACGCTCGACCACTTTTCCACCGAATTTTTCCTCCGCTAACGACCCGCCGATGTTTGAGCGGGGTAAAAGCCAACATGATCGCGCAGACGAGGCAAGTTTGGGCTAACAAGGGCCTCCTCCCTCCAAGAGAACGAGAGAGAAAGAGAGCTGGGTACACGGGTAGGTATGTAAATCTCGTTCGAAGCGAGGCGAAGCGAGGTGAGGCGAGTACAGTGGTGCCCTCGGAGCTTCTCTCCTCCGACCCTCTCCTGAGTCAGGTTCTTTCGCGGGCCGCCGGGCGGAAGGGGTGCCGGGTTTTAACCCTTTTTCCAGCTATCGATTTTCAGCTCGAGACGGATGAGAGAGGACTCGCCCATGTGCCTTCGGCCACTCCGGCTCTACACTCGACTCCGCTTGACTACTTTCAACGAAAGGTTCTCTCTCTCCCCCCGTTCCTTCTTTCTCTTCTTTCACCTTCCACCCGCACCGACTCAACCTTCCTCTTCTCAACTTCCCAAACCCTCCTTTTTCTCGCCTAGTCTCTTCCGTTCTTTCCCGAGACCTTGGCTATCTAATATACCTACCTACATTGATGATAACTCGAAACTTTGATAACGAATAAAAATTAACGCGAGAAGGATACAAGTATTACTGAAAGTGTCCCACCTTATTAATGCGTGAATATGCACTGTAGGATATTTTTTAACCCATCTCGAAATTTTGCAATTGCCACGTGCATATATGTTTATTTTTACCCTCGCTTACATGACTTTGCTCAATTTAAAATACAAATAAAATTTCTGTTCAACATGGGCTTTTGTATTTTCTAAAAATTCTGTTCCTCAAAGGGTTAAACCTTATCGATACGTTCCGCATCGTTGTACGTAGCTAGTATAGAAAAATTTAACATTCACCACCAAGCGCCATCGAATCGTCTCGAGCTCCGTGCGACGATTTATTTTCGTGCGATAAAACGGCGTTCTCTCCGATGGCCTCCGTTCGTTTTCCGTATCGAGTAGGTAACGGTAGAGAGGAAAAAGAAAAAGAGAGAGAGAGAGAGTGTGCAAAGGGTGAGGGGATTTTGATTGATTGCCAGGGTGGAGTCTAACACACGAGAACGCTTGACTTGCGCAGACAGAACACGTGCGTCTTACACACGCATGCGGCACATACGAAGGAGGTCGCTTCTTTTCCTGCCTTCGGGGTGTGTGCTCGCTGCGGGGGTGGTTTCTTCTCTAAGATGGTAGCCGACGATTCCCACCACCCCCCACTTTCCCTCTCTGCCCCGAAGGGACGCGTAAGCGCGCGCGTTGGCATGCAAGGCCGTATATCTTGTGGAAGCCATACGAAGGAAACTGGAGCGTTTACGTGTGGGTGCGCCCGCCCGGTGGTGGTAGTAGTCCGGTACGGACGTGTCGAGCACACACATCGAGAGGGGGTGAGCGAGGGGGGCAGAGACCAATCGGAAGCAAGCATTCTTTATCCAACGACGTATCTTGAACGCATGCCTCACGTACGAGGCGTGGTTTGGGGCCACCCCAACCTCGAAGGCCAGACGCTTTTTTTCACGGGCGTTGCATTTTGCGCCCCCGCCGAGGAGAGAGACTCTCACCGCCATAGTAATGTCTCGACCCTGCGCTTTCCTTCTAGCCCGGAGAGTCTAAATGTGTGAAACTCGCGTATACCGAGGTCGATCGAGTCTCGCGCGATTCGATAAAGAATTTCTCTCTCGAGTTTCCGGTCTCGTTATTATCGATTAAGGATGGGGGATGATGAGAACTTTTTTGGAAGCTACGTATGGAAGTTCAAAATTGCATCGAGGAAGAATAAAAACACTGGTTCTCTTCGTCAAGGTGCGGTAGCATCGAGCGAATTTTGAAATTTCCATGAAAGGTTCTCTCGACGGTAGCGAAGCTGGTCGCGAGAGTCGGGTACGACGTACGATAATACACGCTCGTATGCTGATAGACACGTGGGTGGAGAAAGAGAGGGAGAGACGCCTCGGACCCGGTGCACGTCGGGAGAGATCTCTCATTATGCATTCCTTTCAGGCGGCCGTCATTATTTTACATATTGCAGGAGGAGGCGTACCGGCACGGTACCGACTGCCTTTGCCAATTTTTCCAGCACGGCAAAAAGGAACGGCCGGCAATTTGGTTCCACGGCCGGAGTTCCACCTATGTGTATACGCGTAAAGGGCTACGTATATGTACGTAGTATGTCCTATACCTTTTTCAATGTGTGTATATAGACGAACAACGCGGGACGCGCACCACCGGCCACCGCCTAACGATATCGTTGGAATTTAATGCGTTTCTCATTCGAAGGAAGCCCCCGCGGCCTCGAAGATACGAACTAACGCGCGTCCAGGTTATAAAAGAACCATCTTATTGCTATGGGTGATCTCCTTACCAGGTTATATGAATTCGCACCAGATGATATCGTTTTGTACTTGGACGTGTTCGTTGATGCGGTGATCGATGATAAAGTAACGACGTGCGTGCAACGACCAAGAGAGGAGAGAAGATAAAGTATGAGCGACGTGGAACGGCTTACCTCTACGACCTTAACCGTTTCGCTCGATGCACCAGTGTATGTGTGTATATATATACCCTGGACGAATTAATCCCTATGGTACGAATTTCCGTTGGCAATGCATATCGTTACGAATGGTAAGAGCCAGTGCTCCAATCGGAGAATGGATGATCGGAAAGTTTTATGCCGAGTCCTTAACGTCGGTATCGTGTAACATTGCCCACGGTTAATGGGATATACCTACTCGCGAAGATTATATTCCAATCTATAAGCCGATCGTAATGCGCGTCTATCAGCGTGGTAGACTCAGAGATGTATGAATGGATGTGTATATGTACGTGTAGGAGTACGATTTGTGGTTAACTAGCACGCGGTGTGCGGATGAGAGGCACAATGCCCGATGGTAAGTACATAACAAACGAAAGGCTATCGACGCCGCTAAGCAAGCGTATAAATCCCGAGACATCGATGGATCTTCCTGGAGAAGGCCTCTTGCCTTAGTGTCTAGGGTTACGCGAGCTGGTGCAATTCCTATGTAAATCAAGGTGTATGCGCGACGATCGCGAAATTAAATGGACGATATAAGATCCTTTGAATAATAAATTTAGGTGGGAATGGAAATGTGGCGGGAAAAGGGAGAGATACCGGATCTGGAGTTTCAGCACGTGTTGCTGTAATCTCGAATTTTTTCAATCTTCATGTACGGTTTCTTCTTTTTGAGTGATTCGTACTTATTTGATGTAATTATTTAGATTATTGATTCCTTGTTGATTTGTACGATGCTAGACTCTAGTCGGCTGGGTTAGAAACTTGTGAAATAGTGGCATAGAAACGATTTCCTTCCCTGATCGTACCAAGAACCCTCAAACGTACTTTCCCATTTAAGAAAGTACAACCAGCCCAATATTGGGCCACCATCGGTAACCATTTTCCCAGTAATGGTTCGATAATAGCAACCACGACTAGCCCAGACGTGGTTAAGAGCCGGATGATAATTTGGGCCCAGCACTGGTTAGCAGTCTTGGCCAATAAATGAAAACAATACTGACCCGTGATTAAACATAGTATTGGCCCAATAATGATTGCAATATTGGCCATTAAAAAAAATAGTATAGGTCCAGTAATTATCTCCCTCATCTGCCAATTCTAAATTCATCTTTAAATTGCATAAATAATCTTAATATAATCATAAATTGATCAAATTTTATTCGGTTCACACAAATAAGGGAGCTCATGGACTATGACTTTAAAGAAAATTTGAATGGGGTTGAAGTAGCTGCATGGAAGTCTTTTCAAAGGGTCGTGACTGAATTTCTTTGGAATGTTCCCTTGTTAGAGTTTGGATAAACCTGCCCTTACTAACGGTAAGAAATAGACAACCTTCGATGGCCCAAGATTGATAGATCATACTGGGCCAATGATTGGCTACCGTACATTGGCCATGTATCGGTTAAATCATAGCAGATATAAATAATAAATAATGTTGGTACGTGATAGGAAACCAATGATGGCCCAACATAGTTAGACATGTACCAATGATTGGCAATTGTATATTGGCCATATGTCGGTTAAACAACGGCAAATATAAAAAATTAACAACCGTGGTAAATAATTGGCAGCCGATGATGGCCCACAGTTAACAGCTCATATTTGGCCGATCATTGGCAGTAATACATCGATCGAATGCCGGTTGGATAATGGCAATTGTAAAAAAATAAACAATGATGGCGAGTAATACTAACCCAATCATGGCCCAGATAGGCAAGCTACGCTCGGCCAATAATCAATAAACATATATTGGCCAAGACTTGGGTCTGTTGTCAGATCTGACAATTCCTACTTGGGATATTATCCCAGCGACATATCCTCGTACCGGACGACTCATGGGATCGATCGCGTTACGCTATTTCTTTTAAAAACATCATCGTAAATCGAATAGAACGATCTCCCATGGCCTACACAGATTGATGCGGCTCCAGCTTGAAAGCCAATTTCGTTAATACGATTCCAATATTGGAAGAGGGAATGGCGGTAATCGATCTCGCTTCGGTATGCACCTAGCGTTGTCCCAACGCTTCTTCGTGTATGGGTACTTTCAATTGAAACGTACGAGTGTACCTATACACGTACGTAACCTACCTAGCTACTCCTGTAAGCCAATCGACAATGTTGCAAGAGTGTATAATAGGAAAGGACGAATCGATTGGTCGCAGAAGAAATTTTTCGATTCGAATCGAGCTCGAGAAAGAATAAAAAGGACAGGAAGAAATTTGTGGATCGAGGAAGACGAGTGAAAGAGAAGGAGAAGTTCGACGGACCCCAGAAATCTCGATGGAAAAAGTCGCTCGAGATTCGATGAATCGAGTTCGGTAGGACGTTACTCGAGGGAAGAAGATCTTTTTCGAGGGAAGAATCGAAACGGTCTGTTTATCGGTGAAAGAAAGAAAGAGAGAGAGAGCGGTCCGTGGCTCGCGTTGCAAGTGGCGTAGCCACCTGTGCGCGAGGACCGATAAATCTCGCTGGCGAATCTCGGGGAAGGAAGAAGAAAGGAAGGTTGTAACAGGCCGGCCTATATGTATGGTAATATCGACAGGGAGGTCCCGCGAGCCAATACCTCGCTCTCGTACGCGTATTATGCGGTGGTAGCAAAAAAGAAGGAGAATAAGAAGGAGCTGGATGGAAGATGCAGGAAGAGAAAGGGGGAAGAGAGGGCAAGAGAGAGAAACAGAGTTTGAGGTTGCGGGAGAGGAACCGGAGAAAGAGAAGGCAAGAAAGAGACAATCGAGAATGCGCAGGTCCTGTAGCAAGCCGCTTCTTTCTCGGTTCCGTTCTTTTCTCTCTGCCCTCTTCCTCTCTCTCCAACGAGCAGCAACGCGGCGTCGTCGAACTACGAGCTACGGGAAGTTATGGCACGAGAGAGCTCCGTGCGGAGAGGAACGAACAAGATAGAAAGGTTCGAGGAAGGAGAGAGAAAGAGAATCGCGAGGGTAGTAGGAGAGAAAAAGAAGGAAACGAAGCGGGAGGCGAAGGAGGAGAGGAACCGCTAGCGCTTCTCCGGTAAGCATAGAGGAACGAACGAACGGTACGAGGGAGTGCGAGAAAGAGTGAGAAAGAGAGAGCGACGTCGCCCGGGCAACGGCTCTGCCACCTTATTGGATATGTTGAGCAATTTATTTTATTTTTCCCCTCTACGGCGAAGAGGACCACCTTCCACCTACCTACACTACCCTCTGCACACATCGACGCCATTTTCCAATATCGCGTCAAGCGGCCGCTATGCTCTCTTTCCACCTTTTCCATCCCGCTCTTTACACTTTTCTCTCCTACCTCTTTACCCATCTTCTCCATCCTTCTCCACCCTTCTTCCCTCCCTCCCTTTCACCTCCAGAAGAAAGAGAGAGGGTGGCTTCGGAAAAGAAGGCTGGGGTGGTTAGAGAAAGAGGAGATAGCTCGGATGGAGTTTGCTGCAGCCGGGGGTGGAAACGGTCGGTGAGGTGGCTGGGGGCCGGCTTGGATACGTAGCTACGGCTCCGGCAACGAAGCGAGGTTAGGTGAGAACCGTACGTTCCTCCAGCCGTAAATTGGCAATATTCATGCCGAGCTGCGTAGACGGGATCGGTTGATGGGATGGGTTGGTAACGTCGATGGTCTCTCTCCTTCTCTCGTAGGGGTTGCACGACCGATTGCCATACCATGCCAGGTTCACGATCAGCCCACAGTCACCGATTCGGCCCTGAAACGTTTTCCGCAAAAGCACTCAGCCGAACGGGCTCGCTCGTTCAATATTTTTACGCTTCTCTTGAAACGGGAATAAAATCATGATAACCTGTGCAACTACTTCCGCGCTGGCCCAAGCCGTACGAGAATTTTGCTTTGACAGAGTTGGATAAAAGCATTTTGTCAACTCGCTCGAAAAATTCCCTATCCTTTGACTCTTATCGTTCGAGTCGGGCTCGACATGCTCGACGTTAGCCTTGGATGGTTGCGGCTTCGAAACGATCTCGCATGATCCACGAGGAACGTCGAGCGAACGTGGACGGCTTCGAAAAGCCTCGTATAATACCCCAGGAATATTTTAATATCGCTCGCGTCGTTCGTGTACGACTCCTTTACCGCGGGAGAGAACTTTGTTGCACGGTTATTGTCAGCCATTACCGGAGCTCTTTTAAAACGGGACCGTAAAACCGCGATAACCTTGCCCGACTTTCGCAGGTGTTTCCTGTAGAAGTGAATACCTACTCCGTGGAATCGAATGCTGGTTGCTGGTGGTGGTGGTACACTCGCGAATAAGGGAGCACCCATTTATCTTTGACGAGTTGCGTGACGCGAGTAGCAGGTAATGCACCGGTAATTACTTAATGCTGGGCTTACGTATATATGTATCGTGCAGAGGTTCTGAAAGAAATTATACATCACGATATTAGAAATTAGACGCAGGGATTACCTACGAGGCTAAAGAATTTATCCTGGTCGTGACTTCTAAAACATACACACACATACACACTTCGCGACTCTGGTTTGAAACGGTCTTGCGGGTCTTGTTAAACGAACCGAAGCACGGATCGCTCGATCGGCAATAACATTCGCGATGGGTACCGAAGCACAAAGAGAAAATGGAAGCTGCTTCGCACGCCTCCGTAAGCTCTCAATTAATGTAAACTTCTTTGGGTAAAAATCGCTTTAAAATTACTTGGCTCCTCTCTCGTCGACCATCTCGCTCGCTCTTTCTCCATCCCCCGTTCTGCGTACTCGTCGTCGCCACCCTCTTTCTCCTTCCCTTCGCGCTGACTTTCAAGGAGCGAAGAAGCCGTGTTGGGGAAGGCGGCTTTAGAAGTTCGAGCGATATTCCAACTTTTAAAATATGTCAAATTATTTTCCTTTCAGAGGAGCTGTCGTCTAAATACATTTCCATCTCCCACGATGTATTTAAATACACGAGATTGTAACCTAGGGCACCGCCGCCCGCCGTTCCATGAATACTATAAATCTCTCTCTCTCTCTTTCCCTGTGTAACGTCTTCGCTCGCGACTCGCTCTGAATACGCTTCTTCGATGATTCAAAGACGAATATCCGCGGAAGATCCGCTATTCCGCGAGTGTATCGAAGAAGGAAACTATGCTGGAGTTTTTTGGGCCGTCGAAGAATCCGAAAATAACAAAGAAACTGACTAATTGATTTAATTTACTATCTATACTAATATTATAAAGCTGAAGAGTTTGTATGTTTGGTTGGTTGAACGCGCTAATCTCAGGAAATACTGGTTCGAATTGAAAAATTCTTTTTGTGTTGCATAGTCCATTTATCGAGGAAGGCTATAGGTTATATAACATCACGCTACGACCAATAGGAACGGAGCATCAGTGAAAAATGTTGCAAAAACGAGAAAAATGTTTCCTTTTGAGAGCTTCCGTTGCGTACGCTGCGTGAACGGTTAAACTTACACAAAAATCATGTATGACGGAATTGTTCACTTTTGAAAGTTCTAAAAAAAAGTCCACGACAGCATATGTCTATCTTTTAGGGTTGACTCAATTAACCTTTTTTATGGTAATCAAATTTGTTCTAAAATAATGCATTATTTGCAAAGGTGTTTTTATAAACATAATATTAATCCTTATCTAAATAAATACGTTATTAAATATATATTAGAACTATCAAAGCTGTTACCCCTTAATAGTAAAATTTTCTTCTGGAAATGTCTATTCGCATTCCTCATTAAAATCAACGCTGTTAAAGAATTATACATTTGCTTAGCTTATCGATTATTTATTATATTTATGCAGAATTTATTGCTTTTACACTTTTTATTATTATATTTATTTATTTAGTTATTTAAAGTTCTATTGTTTCGATATCGACCGAGTTTTAAGATGGATATAATTAAATCGATATTTCCAAAGCAACAAAAGATAGATAGGTAAATAAAGAGAGAAAAGTTACGAAAATTGAGGAATTGAAAATTAAGAAATTGAAAGTTTTCTTTCTTTTTTATTTAACTAGACAGCAACAGCAACGCGTGGCCGAGAACAGCTAGTGACCAATAAAAAGGTTACTCCTCTATACTAAAATCTCTAACAGTGGACTATCTAACAGTCGTCTCGCTTAACCGTTATTTCGACTTTGATAACGAAGGGACGATTTCCCGGGTTGCTAAGAATTTCTTTTCATTTGGAAAATCCTCTCTCTCTCTTACACACACTCCTTTTTATTCGTACACGAGAGTCGTATGTACAAGGAACCGAGAGAGCGAGTCCCGCGGCGTATAGACGGGAAGGAGGTTGAATGCGGCGCGACTTTCTCACAGGCAGTGCAAATAAGTAAAGAGAGGAATACCTAAGGTGGGTAGGTAAGGTAGAGTAGGTAGGTAGGTAGATGGGTAGGTAGAGATAGATAGGTACGTAGCTATCCACGCAATTACATTAGACGCAGAGCATACCGGCGACAACTCTTTGTGCGCCGACTGGATATCAAAGCTCGGCACGAACACCGCTCGCGAGAGCCTTACCCCCCTCTAAACCCCCTCACCACATCGGTCCCTTTCTTTTCTCCTTCTCTCTATAGCAAAGCAATAGAGTTCTTGCCTTTCCGTCACTCTATATCCGGCACTCCACTTCGCGACGCGGTTCTTCCGCCGAGTGAAAGTAGCCTCTCCTTCTTTCATCTCTTTCTCTCTCTCTCTCTCGTGTCCTCGCCTTCTCCTTTCGCAAGCACACTCCTCCGTTCGTTTCCCTCGAAGAAGACAATTTCTTCCAACGTCGTTCTTCCTTCTCTTTGTTCGATTCCTCCTTTAACGTGAGGAAAGAGAAAGAAGCTTTTGCTTCTTGGCGATGAAGAAGAGAGTTGACTCGTAGGAAGAGTCGATGATTTATACTGTGTGCTTCCTAGAGAACGAACAAACGTTGTCGCGTGCGTTCAAACGACCGATCAGGCTATACGATGAAAACGTGCTACTTCTAAGATGCTTGCTAAGGAGACGGGAACGAGGTAGAGAGAGATAGATAGATAAACGGCAAAGTGGAAGAAAGGGAGCGGCAAACTGTCACAGTGGGTGGATCCCACGCGTACGAGAAGCAGTTAACTTTATTGCAGGAGCCGGGAGTTTTTAATATCGCTTTGGCGCGGACGCGTCTGCCAACTGACAAAAGGAAAAAAAAAGAGGAGGTGTTAATGGAGAACGTTTTCGCTCTAACGACCGTAGAGAAGAGCCTTGGGTGGGTGGAGAAAGCCGAAAGGGCCAAGAACGTAGGAGAGACACCGAGAAGGAGGACCACCCGAGCCTCTGACGTCTATACGCTTCGTCTCGGTGAACATGCTCACTGGGCTATATGCTTTCTAGGAAAGATATGCTGTGATAAGAATGCAGACGAATTTTTTTCTTCGTCCGTAGACTTTTCGGTACTCTTCAAATGCTTGATGAATTCTTAACCCCTTATGATTTAATTCGACAATCAATCAAATTAATACTTGAAATTTAGACAAAATGAATCAAGCTTGTCCAAACAAAGACTAATGAACACTAAAAAGCAAATAAATAAGAAAAATAAACTTGGAAGAATTGAACCATGAGTTTGACTCGTGCTTTTTATCCTAGTCTCGGAATTTGTGCAACGAGTCTCACACGACATTATAAGGCAAAGGGTTAAATAATGGTCAATCATCTTTACATTTGGAATCATAATCATGTTAAAATATTTGTTTGATCGCATAAAACTATTGTATACCGTTCAATATCCTCCGTCTTTTTCTTCGCTCGAAATCCTCTCTCTGGTCTATAGAAGCACAACCCCTCGTGAAAAGGGAAAATGAAAGGTGGATGCTCGAAGGTCGGTGCCATCGACTCGAGACTTTAAATCCGATCCCGTCGCGGGGATTAATAAAAAGGATTCGTGAAGTTTAGCCCACTCTTATTACTTCGACAGGTTCGAAAGTACCGAGCTGTTCTTTCTCGCTTCCAAGATATACACTCCCCTGTTCACCTCTCGTATTCCTTCCTCTAAACCAAAGACAGTGAAATCATTCTTCGTGATATGTCCTTTTTCGATTTACCTATTAAGGACAACACGCTGCGTTTAAAAGTACAGCCTTCGAGGATCGAGTTTTCCCCTTTGTCCCTCCTCCTCTTCGAGGATTCCCGCGAATCGATTAAACGTTAGGTGCACCACGAAGAGGGAGAATACTTGCCGGCAATTAGCCAGAGCGCTAATGTTTTCTAGTTACCAGAACGATGACAAAAAGTCGAGGAGAAGGAAGGTGCTCGTTGGGGAAAATAGAAAAGAAGTCAGAGGCTCGTGCGTTAACGGCTTTTAGCCAGTACAACGACATCTAAGGCAATAAAATTCGTTCTTTGTAAAGTTCGCATTCTCTCTCGTAGCCAAGTTAAAAGTCTTTCGAAATTTTTATCTCCGAACGTCATCGTTGGGACGCACGATCGTCGACCACCGTTCGTCTTGTAATTTCTCAGAGCGTTAGATTTACTTCGTACCCTTTAGTTCGGGGAGGCTTCGTTTACATCTCGTTATACGTGCCTGAAAATATTTATCTACTTCCCTTCCATACCCCTCTTACTATTTCGTTTCTTTTTCTTTCTCAGAAATTCTCATTGGTAAGTCCATACCAACGGGTATATACCCGACCCACCGAAACCCTCTTCTTGCCCTTCTTCCTTCCCAGAAGTACTCGTCTACCTTCATTACAGTTATCTACGGAGACCGCAAAGCTTCGAATGAAATTTTCACCTCCCCACCGTGTACCACAACACGGAGGTAACTACCACCGACCGAGTACTTAAAGAAAATACAAACGTGTTACTTTTCGCTCGCAAAATTACATTCGACCACGGCATACAACGATGACTGCAACAATACTTTCATCCTTGATACGAGTATACCCGGTACAAGATCCACCGGGTGAAACGAGTATAACAAATTCCCGCACGCGCATGCGCGGTAACTCCTTTGTGGCACAGGATTCCAGATAATAAAATGGACCCATGTTGCACAGAAATTTTATGGCGTTTTAAATGAAACAATATTGGTATATTTTTATTAATAAAGGTATAACATAATGTAAAAAGATAACAAAATAGTAATAGTTTAATTAAATCTGTTGTTATAGGGTGCGACTCTAATAGTCCCACCGTGCCACATAAGTTCATGAATGGTACTCATTAAAGGTAATCGTCTTCTTCTTCTTGTCTTAATTGGTGAACCGTAATTGGCATGTTGAATGTTGCCAACACAAATGAATACATTTGTAACATTTGTTGAATATATTACCAACTGCTTTACGTAAATAAGAAGAAATATAGACCTATGCGCTTGGTGGTGAATGTTCAATTTTTCTATACTAGCTACGTACCACGATGCGGACCGTATCGATAAGGTTTAACTCTTTCAGGCACAGAATTTTTAGAAAATAAAAAGGCCCATATTGAACAGAAATTTTATTTGTTTTTAAATTGAACAAAGTCTTTATGTAAGTGAAGCTAAAAATAAACATATATGCACGTGGCAATTGCAAAATTTCGAGGTGGGACTAAAAATGTCCCACCATGCATTACGGCGCATCAAAAACCACCGTGCCCCAAAGAGTTAAGGATTACTCCGGTGCGGTCTCGCCCATTTATAATACAATATTATTGAAACGACCGGGTGTCTTGTGAAAAAGAAAATAAAGAAAAATTTGTATTCCGACCGTTCGTTATCACGCTCGATTAATTTTACCCTGTAATCACTCTGATCCTCGTAAACGTGCCCCGTCTTGGCACGACAGCGGTAACTCCTCCCTCTTCTTGCTCTTCAACCGCACCTTCGTTGAAGAACCCTGCCCCAGGTGGACCGTGCACAAATTCGAAGGTTAATAAGTACACGACGTGAAATTACCGCGGTTGAAAGGAAGAAATGTCAGTTATCGTCGAAACGATCTCTTTTTTGTAGATCTCTCGAAGATAACCTAACAGATTTATTTGTATTTAAGGGGTTAGGCCACTCTAGAGGCTGAAAAATAGGCTTTTTTGGGATCTTTTTTTCAGAAATACTTACTATAAAATAAATCAAGATTACAAAAAAAGTTATTATACATATCACTGACTGTACATAATAATTTTTTTGAAGCGATTAATCCCAAAATTGCGGCTGTGCAGGCAGCAATTGCCTGCTGTGACAAACAGCTCCTGTAATTTTTGAATTATAGTAAGCCAATGAATTTTTTTCGATCATATATAATATCTGCTATAGAAGTACGTAAGATTTTTTCGATATACTGAAGAGTTAATTTGTTATTAACAATTATCTGACAATATTTTTAGACGAATTTTTCACTTTCCACTTTAGAAGTGCGCCATTTGGCCGAAAATCAATATATCAAAAAAATCCTACGTACTTCTATAGCAGATATTATATTTAATCGACAACAATTCATTGGCTTACTATAATTAAACAATTACAGGAGCTGTTTGTCCGGCCGTGGACCCTGAAAAAAACGGAGATGTAATCACAAAAACGCTGCACAGCCGCAATTTTGAGATAATTCACTTCAAAAAAATTATTCTATACAGTCACTGATATGTATAATAAACACCCTTTTTTGTAATCTTGATTTATTTTATAGTATTTTTAAAAAAAAGATCCCAAAAAAGCCAATTTTTTCAGCTTCTAGAGTGGCCCAACCCCTTAAAGAGCCAGAGTCGTTCGTACGTGGTCGAGCTACTCGTACATGGGCGACGATCATTGGCTAGGTTACCGGATGTAATTCTAGTAGTTGACGAGCGATCATTACCAGAAGCCGAGCGGTCGCGGGGGCGTGTGGAACAACAAAGGCGAGAAGGGAAAGCCTTAGACCGCACGAAAAGTTACGCAAGTCTCTTTTCTGCGTTTCGACGAGTACGCTACGGGCTCCCGGCGGTCATTACAATTTCCACATCGCCCGTTAATGAAGATAATTAGGCGCGAGCGCATATTCTTTCCTTTCTCAAGCCCCCGCGTAATTCGTAAGGAAGAAGAAAATACTCGGTGATCGCCGTGGTAGAGAAGAAGAAGAAGAGGGGTAGGAAAGGGGGGCAGAACCTTAGTATAATGCACCGGCACGTAAGCTTCGCTAAAAACACAAAGACTGCCGAGAGAAGATTATAGAACAAAATACTCTCGGCTGCCTCCTTTATGACCGTCTATCGCGACGAGAAATCTCAAAGTATAGACGCGAAAAGTGGCGCGATGCGCGCCTAAGATTACCGTGTTTGCTCTCCGTGCTAATCGGATGTAGCATAGGAAAGAACGAAATAAAGAATAACTCTGGTATACGAGACGTTGGTCTTTGTATTATTTGCCGTTGGGTAGGGAAATGTAGATAGTATGGGAACAAAATATCTCGTTGATCGCAATTTGTTGAATTAATATTTCTACATATGTTATAAAGGAATTGGGTAAGCGAGTAGCTTGATCAAATCCCTAATGATTAATGTATGATTCCTAGGTACATTTAAAAGTAGGATAAAAAAGAAAAGTTTGTTTTTTAAATTTTGGTGCCAAACCACTTGATTCGTGCTAAACTTTTTTGATCAATTTTCACTTCACAGTTGTTCACGTATATCTACCAGTAATAAATATAAATCAAAGTACAAAGAAAAATACAAGGAGCCCTTAAACACCAAGAAACACGCATCCTCGTGACGACGAGTAGGACGACTCGAAAAGTTCGAGGGAGCACTCGAACGAAAGTAAAACGGTTTCAGCGTGTCCTCTCAAGGGCCGAGGAGAACGCTTCCTCGCTCTGAAGCGTTCCGCGACCCCGCGGATACGTAGAGATACTTTACCGTGAAGAGTGAGAAGAAGAAAAGAGAGAATCCCATTTCCCGTGGCGCACGTCGAAAGAGGAAAGGAACGAAGAAAGAAAGAAAGACAGAAAGAAAGAGGGGCCATTTGTATTCATATGAAAATATTATCTTGCCGCGCATCCTGCCTCTTCAGGATCGCTATTGGGTTTGCATAGATACTTATGCATGAAGGCAACATCGGCCGGCATTGTTATGCAACCCGCTGTAGATCCTCAATATAGATCCTCGCTCGCAGAGATTCATTCGGATTTGAAGAGCCCCGTACTGGTCCCTCCAAGAGTATCCTCTCTCTTGTCCTCTTTCTTTCTCTCTCTCCTCGCACGCTGGCAAAAGAACGTTGAAATTCTCTCATTTTACTTCGGACGTTCACCGGCGACGCGCGATCGAATTTCTTCATTCACAAAGTAAGGCAGGTTATGTATGTCTCTGAACGATTTCGCTTGAGAAGTTCTTACAAGGATTTCAACGAAGAATTAAAAAGAAGCTTATACCCGTGCACGTGAATAAAAACAATAAGAAAACTTGTATACGCGCGTAGCCCTTTTTCGAGTCGCTGTCACTCGAAAAAGCAGAGGGGCGAAAGGAAACGAAATTGGATATCAATTATCATTCAAGAATGATTATAACGTAAGCCTGGCCCTCGTCGAGTGACCAAACAAACCATTAGGATCGTCGGTAATTGAGTGGAAATTATTGCGTAGGTACCTTTTGCTACCTCTCGCCCTCGTCACGATTACGGTGACGAAGGGTGACGAGCTGTAATTTTCTCTTAGAAAGTACATTTCATTAATATCACTGCAAAAACTGACTTCTAGCAAATATTCGAATAGATTATGGCCTATTCGATTGACCTATCGATAAAAAGTAGAACTAGCGAATGAATTCCCTCTCCCTCTCTAGAAAGGTCCAGGATGATCAATGAATATCCTGCCAGCGTCCACATCGAGCCGATTACGCGACTCCCGTACGTTGATATTTCGATGTGTATAGGTAAAGCCGTGGTATATTTCATGGATAGAGAAAGGGATAGAGAAACACGAGCAGAGAGAGAGAGAGGACGTCGACAGACGGCCGCCGCAACATTTATTGGACCCTCGCATGCCACTGTGCAATCAATAATTACGCAGAGTTGGATTAACGTACAGGCTGTGTTGAAAGCACTTGCCGACTGCGATGACCGGGATCGACAAACATTTTCCATTCGGATCTGTTTACGAAGAAGCATAATTAACAGGACGTCAAAGCTATCGTTGGAAGGTTCGCAGGAATAAAAAATCTAACGGTGATAAAAAAAAGAAAAATGGTATAAAGTTATGCCTTTTCTCTCTCTCAGGGATATCGAGGCTATCCCACGTCAACAGTCTCGCGCGCGACAAGCTTTTAAGACCAATAATTCAACATAATCTATTATATGTGTTACAGCCATAACTTTGATACTACTTTTTACGAGGATCCACCTATTCGAACTATAACCACTTATGAATAGCATTCAGCACTGTCTTAATCCAAAAATATTTTTATTATTGTCTTTTTAATACGATGTGATAATACAATTTTTTTTATCATATAATTTTATTTTTTAATGTTTAGTTAAGCCTTAATCTGTGCATTCTGATGATGCAACATCAGGTCATGAGTAAAAATTATGTTTTGTCATAAAAACTGAACATGTTTACAAAATTTCAAGCTAGTAGATGAAACGGTTATGATTCAAAAATTGACTCACGAAATTTGATCAAAACATACTGACAGGGCAAGTTAAATAAAAGCTTGTAAAAACTGCCAGGACTAGATTCTGCGATGTCGTAGTTAAAATATTAAATTAGTCTATAATTTTCTTATTTTTTCTCTTTCCGCCAAAGCGTCATTATATTTATTTATTTCTACATGTATTTGCTAGCATATGAAATTTTGTATCACTTTATCGAAACATTCCACACATAGGTAAACACTAGGTAAATTTGTATATGAAACGTAAACGGTAAAGAAATTAAGAAGATTAACATTTTCGGCGCTACAATCGATATACATATAATTGGGGTTTGAGGTTAAGCTGTCAAACATTTAAAAAAAAAAAGAAATTCGTAAGAGATCCGTCGGGACTCGAACCTCCGACGACGGAAACAAAAAGGACGCTAGCATCTCGGCTACTCGTTCAATTGACAAACGACAATTCTTTTCGCTATGAAAGTAGCTTCACATTTTTCGAAAGAACCCTTTACTTTTTCGAATTTTTTTTTTTTTTTAAGTGTATTGTCATTCGAGTTACATATGTGTGCAAGGTTTCAAGTCGATTGGATATGTGAAAGTGGGTCAAATTAAGTTAACAAGATTTGTACAGGACATACCCACATACATACGGACAAGTAAAACTATTGGGTTGTTCGGAAAGTAATTTCGTTTTTTTCCTAACAGAGGACTTAATTGTATTTTTTTAAAGCCAAGTTTACACTTAAGCCACATGGTCATTATAACTTTTGACAGCTGATATAGTATGGCTAATTTGTGAAAAAGTTTGTTTGATTCTGCGCAATAGTTTTTGTTCAACGTGGTGCATATTCAACATCGAAATTTCCGAAACGACATTTTGGAAACCATTTTTGGCACTGGCGTTCTGTCAATACATCTTCTCCATACACGCCACATCATTTTTTTGTTGCCTAAACAGCATTTTTACTTTTTTGATAGTAAAAAAGTAAAATATGCCGAAAATGCTTCTTTCGTCTTTCCATATTTGATAGGACACCAAACAAAAACTATTGCGTAGAATCAAACAAACTTTTTCACAAACAAGCCTTGCTATATCAGCTCTCAAAATATATAATGACTAGACTGCGGATATTTATGCAAATACATATTTTTCTTATTGCGTATGTTTTTAAAATTTTACATATAAGACAAATCATTGAATATGTTACACATATCCTTTATACTTTACATATTTTTATTCACTTATCAGCTCTACTTGCAATATTTGATGAATCATGAATTATAAATCATATGCATTTGCATAAATATCCGCAGTCTAATAATGACAATGCGGCTTAAGTGTGAAGTTGGCTATGAAAAAATTCAATCAAGTCCTTTGTTGGGAAAAAACGAAATGATTTTCCAAACAACCTAATAAATAAAAAGCTTGTAAAATGGTATAAAGTTATGCCATTTCTCTCTCTCAGGGATATCAACGCGATCCCACGTCAATAGTCGAAGCCTTAGGAAGACCCTAACGTGCGACATATCGAGCGGAAAATATTACATTGTCTATCGCGTTCGGTGAAGTTAACCCAACGCCATGAAAACGTATAGGATTCCAAGTGGACCGAACTTGACGATGATCAAAACAGAGTGAAACTCGCTCCGTGAATAGGTACGATAGCCTTTTAAAAGTACCTACAACAACAGGATACTCGTGTTTCCAGCAAGGAGTGCGGTCCGTCTTGACCTTCCGCGAAGGAACCACCCACGGTGCATCCAACCACCATGGGGTTCTACGACGACCCCCAATCAAGGTTAATCCGCCAAACGGCCGTGTCGTGCCTCGAAGCTACGGTTTGTCTTCGATGACCGCTTTCAGAGACTATCTATTACGGGTTCCTAGCTAACATCATTATTATCTCGTTATCATCGTTGGACAAAACTGCCGTTTCTTCGTTGCCTACGTCATCTCTCCTTCCTCTCTATCTTCATCACGTCGATTATCCTTGACGTTATTATCCATCAGAGTCGGTACAGTGGCTATAAATAAAATTATACGTACGATCGTTCGCCGGAGAAAAAGTAGCGGATCGGGAGAGCTGCCTCGGTATTACACTTGTCGCATTACCAACGTAGAAAAAGTGGAGATAGCCTGCATATACGAATATACACGGAGTTATAGATCGTTATCCCGTTCGACGATCTTTGGTAAAAAAAAGAACGACGATCGAATCTTCGATGCGTGCGAACCCGGTATCGAGCTAATACCTACGTCAAAAATATTTGTGGCAGGATCCGATGTTATTTTTATGACGAAAAGAGGGGGTAAAAAGGGAAGGAAAGGGCTACAGGATAGATAGGTTTAGCGTATCCTCGCGAGAAAGAGACAGAAAGAAGACGAGGCGACCGACGTATGAGATTACGTTACACCCGTGTGGTCTGCGAAAGAAATTCAAGAGGGCAATTTCGATTAAATTTAATCTTACGCAGGCTTCCAATGGGTTCTGTAACGAATCCGGGGTTTGCAAGTTCGATACGACCTGGCAAAAATCATGACTAGGTAAAGACAGCTTCGTAAAGTACATTGCTTGTTAATGTACCGCTATTTATCTACGAGAAACGAACAAAAAGTGAGATAGAAAAAGCAGAAAATGACGGTTACGTATCGCAGGAGCGAATCGATCTGTCGGGAAGAGTAGGAGGAGGAGGATGGAATCCGTTTGAAGTCGTACGATTGCTATTCGTTAGTCATCTGGACTGTAACGAATTTGTAATGGCAGAATAAACTGCATGTTTGCAAGTGATTACGCCAATTATTGGCAATACCGTCGTGCGCATCTACGACTGTTTATATTTGACGCAATCCTACGTGCCTTTGCTCCAGCACTCGCTTTCAGGTACGTATAAAGCGCCGACTGCACCCGGTCCATACGAACGAGCACCGTAGGTACCTAAATCAACAACCACGCGCGGCCTACGCGTTCAAACCGAATTACCGATCCTGCGGTAT
The DNA here is from genome assembly GCA_916049575.1 of Ancistrocerus nigricornis. Classification (NCBI taxonomy): domain Eukaryota; kingdom Metazoa; phylum Arthropoda; class Insecta; order Hymenoptera; family Vespidae; genus Ancistrocerus; species Ancistrocerus nigricornis. The sequence goes on along the minus strand of OU696669.1, from coordinate 23,861,836 downwards.
ACCGCATACGAAAAAAGGACGGCCATGTCGTATAGAGTATATTGCAGGATGTTTTTACCCTTCCTGAACCGAAGATACTCGTGGAACTACGGACGATTAAGTTTAACATCGATGTATTTTCTTAATCCTTTTTGCTTTGGTCGTGTTATTCTTGTAAGAAAGAAAACGATGAGGAGAGCCGATGCAAGTTAAATCGAATGACGTTGCAATTATTTCGGTCTAAATAATGTTCTCGTTATGAAAAAAAAAAAAAGGAAAAACGTTCGCTTTCGTGGAATAGAGTAGAAAATTTGACAGACAGGGAGCGAAAAACTAGAATTACATAGGGAAAGCTCGTATTATCGTCTCCTCGTGGCTCTACGCTCGAGCTAGGTCTAATTGTAATATTGTAATTATACTTCGCACCATGGCATTATTAAGGTTACCGCGCAATTCGCCACAAGGCCAATGCCTCGTCGAAGGCGTGGCATCGACTGAAATTATAGCTAGCCTCCTCTTCCTGGCCGAGAAAATGAATGAAAGCCGTCTCTTTTCTCCCCTTTTAAGGACTACACCGGCCGTATGCCTCGCGTTATTTGCAGATAATGACAGATGGACACCGAACTCGTCGCGGAGCTCGTTACCGGCAACGGTACGAGAAACGACATTTAGATATAGATTCTTTACGGGGAATCATTTTTCACGGTGTTGTTACCTTTTGCAAAAAAATGACGAAGCAAATCGTGCTTGGATAAAAATTGGCGACGAGGTCGTCGACGAGAGCACACAGCCGTTGTTGCACTTTGTAAATCCGCGAGATAGGAGGTATTTTCTTTCTCTCTCTTGGTTCCTTACTTCCTTCTTACTTCCTCTTCCATAGGCAAAGAGAGTAAGAAAAATGTTGTTTAAGCGAAGGAAGAAGAGGACGCGTCTTCATCGTCTTTTAATGGAAAGGTAAATAGCGTTCAGGAAATTTGCGCTTTCAAGGCGTCGTCTCGTCAGAAGATACAAAAGCATGCAGGAAATTCTAAGCAAAATAGCCGGTGTGGGATCTGCTAATTCAATAGAAACTATTTGCACTACCATTAGACACGAACATCGCCTCGATGCCATTGGTTCTCTCTATACACATCGACGCGTACCTTCGCGCGAGAAAGACATATCCTGCTTCGGTTTGGTACTCAGCCACGTTCAGGCTTATACAGTATATATCGAGAGAGAGAGAGAAACTACGTGTTACTCTTGCAGCGAATATTTCACGACGATCGTTTATAGACGTTAAACTTAAAATCGTCGAATGGATTTTCAACGATCCGAAAGGTCAGCTTTGCTCGGTCAAACAGGTTTCCGACTAACGTCTTTTGTAACTTTTAAGCTCGATCGAACGATGCATGTGAATTTTCATACCTTTATCTTATTCCATGTTTGTTATTAATGATAAATATTAAAAACGAATCATAAATTAATTTCTATTTTTTGTTTATACAAATTTTAACCTTTTGCACTCCGCGTCGAGTCTGACTCGACAAGGCCGATTTTGAGGATAATACGATGTCGACTGCTCCTCGACGCTCAATTTTTTTTATATTCACAGATTTTACTCCAATTCACCTACCAACAACTCGAACAATTTTTTTTATGAGTAATGATATATCACTTGAAATTAAATGATATGATGTTGGAAATATGGTGCCTCAGAGGGGACAGCGGAGTGAAAAAGGGTTAATGATCAATTTATTATTCTTTTTTTTGAATCAGGCTTGTTAAATCAAAAAAAATAATGACTATTTTCTTGATAAATAAAATTGTTGCACCGTTTTTGAACGATTTATTTAATTCGTGCACCCGTTGGCAAAACAAATTCGCAAGATCATCGATCGTGAGCAGTCTCGTAATAGAAATAATAACGCGGCGGCAGAATCATGCTCGTTTGACAAGACTCGCCCGGAAGGCAACGTACTTATATAGATAGAAGAAAGGAAGAAAAAGAGGAAGACGAACGAGCGAACGAACGATTCGCTCGTATACAAACATATACCGAGTACGATGCAACGACACATATATACATACGTACATCCGTCCAATTACTTAAAGCTTCGGTGAGATTCTTTCTTCGACTGTTTGCAAGCAACTTTTTTCCCCCTTTCTCTCTTTCGCCTACGTCGTCGCATCCTCTGCAGCAGCTTCCTCGTCCCCTTTCGAGTTCCGACCAACCTTACGTTCTCTTTCCCTCTTCCCATCTCTCTCTCTCGCTTTGACTGCATCCTCGAAACGGGATAGGGAGAAGAGCATTTAATTGCACGATATCGAATTCCTCGTAAGAATGGCGAACGTGGAGCGAAGGAATCTGCATCGAACTTATAATAGACGAGTAGAGAAGACGACGAAAGCGAGCGAACGAGTACTTCGAAAGAAGCGGAAATCAAGAACTTGCTCTTCCATCTACTAATAAATCTGCCTCTCTCGATCCGGTTGAATTAAGATCGGAGGGAAAGGATCGTCCTTTCTCTCGTCATCGAAATAATAATAGAGGAATTAATATACCGCGTGATCGAGCGATCAACGAGCAAATTATTATGAAAATACTCGAGATAGGATAAGTAAATAAAATCCCATTGATCGGGTTATTACGTTCAACGAGAAGTGCTCTGTCTCTCGAGTCGCTGGATCATCCAATTTCCGGTTTCCTTCTTCTCGACGATCCATACGTCTCGAAATTGCGGCCCCTTACGGAAGACAACGAGCACGTGTTTGCGTCTACGCGCATATCGTTCGCCTACCCATTCCTCCTCTCTCTCTCTCGATCCACTCCTCCGTATCGTATCATCCCCTCCCCCTATTTCTCGAGCACGCATCGGGGGGCACAATTTCCGCTACACTTCCGGCAATGCTTCCATTGTCCGATATAATCGGAAGACAACAATATCGCGAACGAAAGGTATCTATGGACGCAAGCATGTAGCGGCTCTCGATGACCGTGGAAAATGGTGTACGAGGGACACGTTGCACGCATCAGCGAGGACGATTCCAATCATCCATCCAGTTTACTAGTGCATACTAGTAGCTTGCTATAGGAAGATCACTATTTTGCTATTTTAGCTGGGAAATTTAGGAAAAGAAAGAATTCTGGGAATGACCCGATTGTAAATGTTAACCCTTGACTAGTCGCATGAAAAAAAAATGATTTAACTACTCGCATTTTTGCGGTGAAAGTAAAATACCTACGAATAAAAGTCAAATAAATTGTGAAAGAACTTTATTATTATAGTTTAAAATATCATTTAACTTATGAAAAACTCTTACGAAAAAGCACTTTTTTTACATCCGATGAAACTGTAATGACTCCATGCGAGCAGTTAAGGGTTAACACTAGAACTACCGACGTTAAACCTATATTTATTTTCATCACGTGTAATGATTTGATAAATATTCAAAAAGTAACATTTTATATCCCATTTCTAATGAATAAATATCAAATAAATAAAATAGACAATACATTTCAACGAACATTGTTTTATTATTCGAAAAATGGTGAGATTAAAAGCACGAGATTATTTTGACTGCTTCGGTAGTTCTAGTGTTAAACGAAATTATTTGCTATTACTGAGTATCTAGTGATTAAAACTTAGAAAAATGAGTAGGGGAGACCAGTATAAATCCTTTTCAATTTTTATGAATCTACCAACGCTATCTAAGAAATAACATATGCATTACTTCCAAAAGTTCTGAAGATCACTCAAGCAGTACTGGTGGAACATACACTCGCGTCAACAGAAAAATATTTAATAAAAATACGATTTTGCTATTTTCTTGTAAGGTAAGAGTGTTTTTACATTCCTATAATTCGTCTTTATGTGTTTGTCATATATAGGTTTTATTATATTAGTGTTGTGGTGTTGTTTGGGTGTTCAATTTCATATTGTTTTGTATCATTTCATGGGAGATTATATTTTGATTCAATTAGTATAAATGATATTCGGGGTAAAACGATTACTTGTGATGTGTATAAAATGATCTCGGGATCGTTTTACTTACGTTTCAAACTGTCAGAGTAAATTTTATAAAATTTGTGTAATATCAACATTAACGTGTAATCATTCTTTTTATAGTAAAACATCATAAAATAATATAGTTCTTTGAATTAAATATCATATAGCATATAGGGATCATTTTAAACAAGGATGTATGTAAAACGATCCTCTCGTATTGTTCCGTAATTAATCAAATAAAATATTGAATAATATCAAGACACGAATGTTTTAATTTAGTAATTGTAGATGAAAGACCATAGTTTCAGTGCATATTAATAGAAAAAATGAAACTACATACCTAAATTCTTGATTTTTTCTTAGAGAGATCATTTTATACCACTCTCCCCTAAATCAACAAAATCATCTATAAGAGAATACATTTGAGTTCCATACGGTTGACCAAATCCCTAGAAATTTAATATACCTGCCACAGTGGAAGATTGTACGAGCGAATCACGCTATACCAGTGTTTGAATTCATGCAGGACGATTTGATGTACGCGAGATTGTATATACGTATATATACCTATACTCCTATCGTGCGTAAATTAGCACGAGAATTAGTGGACTATATATATAGATATACACGTCTACGTGATATATTACTAAAGATATGTATATGTACAACGCATATGTGTATCATCTACAGACGTCTACCAGGTCGTTGCATAATATTAACCCCGCGTGTCGTGACTTGTAAATGCGGTGTAACGACTGGCGCATATGTACGCACTAATGGAGCCATAGTACCGGACTAGTCGAGATGCAACAGCAAAAGAGAGACAGACAGAGGAGTTAACGTAAGAGAGAGAGAGGGAAGTGTAGATGGGTTAATGAATTAACGAAGATATAAGACAGGTACATGGGTCTTCGCACTTATCGGATGCACACGTCGACGAATATTCTGTCATTCGTGGAAGGAACGCTCCCTCTCTCTCTCTTGAGCGTTCAACGATTCTCGATATTTACATGATTGCACGTAATGCCTTGAATTTTAATGAGATCGATGCCGTATAGGGAGAAAATACATGTACTACGTACAACGTATGTCGAAGAGCCTTCCAAGTGCACGCGACGACTGCCTCGTAACTATACGCGATCACGTAGGACGTTTCTACAGGAGATGGATTTTAATTTGACTGGGTGTCTAGGTAATCGTTTTAGAAATTATGTAAGTTTTAACATCGAATCGGTGATACTTTAGTAAATGACGGGACGTGAGTTACCTAAGGCATGGTACTTTAATAGAATTAACGTTTTTTGAAGGGATAAAAAGAAATGTTTGAAATCATTTATATAGTATACAAGGTGAGTTACCTAAAACATTCTACTAGAATAGCTTTGATACCTTGGGGAAGAAGGAAAAAATGGAAACCAAAGCTGCTTCGCTCCTTGAGATACATCATACGACGAAACAAAGCTTGTTTGCAACAGAAGGTACTCGAGAACTTTAAAAACCATCTAGATGTTGATTATTCCCACACGACTCACCCTGTATATAACTCTAAACAAGAAAGATTCATCGAAACGTGAATATTTCTTGCAGCATCCATACGTAAAATGTATACAGCAAAGAAGCGTCGAACGTTAAGGAAGAAGATTCTCGCGTGGCTAAGAACAATTCGACGGAAATTAGAAATTTTACGAGCGTCCATCTCTCAAATCGAATTATGGATAAAAGATATTAGCGGTGGTGGAGAGGATCGAGGCAAGGAAGGCGAAGAACACGCGTGCGCACACGCAAGGCTACGTGTATCGCGCGGTATACCCGCAATCGCATATGCGGCCGTACCTCTACGTGTCATGCATAAATGATATATGCATGCCATGAATAACTCCGCTCACCGCACAATGTCCGAACGAAGAAAGACGCGATCTCTCTCACTCTCTCATACTCGCACACATTCTCTCACTCTTCGTCGACGTAATTAATAATTTTTCTCACGGAATATTTTTTGGTTAACGCAAGAGACTCGCGTTACTCTTGCGCTAATTGCGAACGACGAAGCCGAGGAGATTGCTCGGAAACGACTCGTAAATCAACAAGAGTGGAATTGTTTCCGAAAGAGGAAATCACGGAAGTTTACTCCTCTCGGTTTTCTTACGAGGTAATCTCGTACTAGGGATGAGAATCAAAAAACGATGTTGTTGAGACATCGATGATTTTTTCCGATGCATATTTTCTCTCCTTTTTTTCAATTAATCATTAGGAAAAAATAAAGGCTAATGAATAAAGATAGACCAGGAAAGCTGACAGCTGTGGTAATCGATTACCTCTTAATAAAATTGAATAATGAATTGAAAAATATGAAAACTGAAAAGTAAGATTACATTTCTTTTAGAGTAAAGTCTCACTATAAACTTTTACATGAATTTAATCTATCGTTTCTAACAGAAAAAGGTAAGTTAGCTTAGTGCCCTACTGATGGATTATAAATATAGTAACGTATTTTGTTGAATTACATCGATACTCTACAAACATTGATAACCAATGTTCTGCAACTGTTAGGATAATGGTGAATTAAATACGTTTTATTAAAATATAAAACACTTAGTTCTTTATTCTTTAACTGTATAACTTAGCACGTCTTTTCTCTCTGCTGTGACTTTCTAGACTAAGAAGGAAACCAAACGCCGTACCGATGCATAGGCACAAAGATTCCACGAGCGACTAAGTTTAGAGGAGATTTAAGCGCTAGACATAACACTTGATACAAAGGTTCGATTGTATTTTGTAACAGAGAAAATATCTAATGATTCTCAAATTATAAATGCAATGCAATAGAAATAGAAGGTTTAATCCAACAGCAACCGATGTTTTTGACATCGATGGTTAGCTGCGATGTATCGTTCAACCCTAACTCGTATCCATCGATAAAGTAAAAAAAAAGATCCATAGAAAAAAAAAAATGAAATAATAACGCTAAGAATAATTAGTATCGGTATGGATCAATGGTACAGGGTAAATACACGTAGTCCCCGTTGGTGCATCGAGAGCAGGCCGGCCATGTATCATGCGTTATACCAACGCGTTGGTAGGACCCGCGTCGAGCCCATAGGAATGCCGTGGTATTATGCGTACACACGTAGGCACGAGAGCGCGCGAAAAGCACGGGACGCGTAGGTAGGTAGGAATACGTCTATGGTATCGTGTAAAACGGCTAGAGCTCGGTTTGTATCTACTAGCATAGTACGAATAGTAGTAGTAGTAGTAGTAGTAATATTAGTAGTAGTAGGTACCAGGAGAGTAGTACCCACGTAATGTGTACGTACGTAAGCGAAGGCGTAATTATACGTAGATACGTGGAGTTACGCACACAAGAAGAGAGACGAGTCATGCTCGCACCTGCTGCCCCGACTGCCGCAGACGCGTCCTCCTATTGGCCAACGTCGCACCGGTCAACGAACAGACGAATGGACGGATGGACTGATGGATGGATGGATGGACGAACGGCCGCGTACACCGGTTATTGTCCTGTCCCGTGGAGAAACAAGCTCCGCGTCCTATCGACTTCGTTAGCACTCGATAGCCATCCAAAGGTGTTTTCGAGCGGGTCGCGCCAAGTTAGATAGAATCTTCGCGAATAATACGAGAAGACGGTATCACGGGTAGATGGAAAAGTTCTCTTACCCGTGGTATACCAAGCTTTAGAGTCTGGAAGATGAAAGATTACCGGACTACTTCTCGGCGGCGCGCGAGTACGACGATTTGTCATTAGTAACGACGTTAACTACGATCCCGATCGATCGGTCCGGTAATTAAATTCCAAGGGAGTATCGAGCCGAGAGAGTAATTAACTACTAGAAGATACCTCTCACTCGTCACTTTCCTTCTCGAACGAAACTTCAAAGTATCGTCCGATAAGAAGCAGAGGGGGGTGAGAGACGAGGATTGGACAAATGAGAGAAAGGATAGAAGATCGAGAAGAAGAGAACGTCGTAATTAGTCGCGATAAAACTCCTCGAGGTATAAAATGTCGCCGTGTACCGAGATGCCAACGGAATTTACGCTCTCCCCTTCTCTCATGCGTGCGCATGATCCTCTTTTTACGGTATTACAAATTATACATTATATTCTCGCGATTTATTGCCGGTGTTACGCCATCAAATATTCTCCGGTATAATTTTGCCGGGCAGTTCCGCGGGACGTTATTATCGCGAAGCTCCTCCGCTTCAGCGCGCGTCGCCGCATAAAACCGCCGAGATTGGAGCCCGCGCGTTAAGAGCGAAGACCTAAAAGGAGGAAGAAAGTGGAAGGACAGGAAGAGGAATAAGAAGAGAAGGAAGAAAATGAAGAAGGATAGGGGAACGCGTACGGATTTAAGTAAACGCGCAAAAAGAAGCTCGACTATTCGAACGGAATATATAAAGTGCAATAACCGTGCGAAAATGGTATGGGGTTGCTGCTGGAAGGGAGGGGGGGTTAGGGGAAGAATTCTGAAGGGCAAGCGAGCACGGTTAACCGTTTCAAAAACGAGTTTTTATCGGGCGCCAAAGTAGGCGCATAAATACGCTGACGTTATTGGCGAATTGGCCGTGACAGCTAATTACAATCCTGTTTGAGTTAGGAAGGTGGTCCCTATCTCTCTCTCTCGATCGGACCTCTCTTCCGTCCTCCTGCGCCCGAAGAAAAATCGTCTCCTTTCATAAGAGAGTTTCGACCGCGGTCTCTACGTCTCATTCTCTCTCTTTTTCTCTCTCTCTCGTTCTCTTTACCAGCGAGCCGAACCACCTCTTCTTATCTCTTACATCGGACTTGCGAGGATGCAGGAGCGCGCGCACGCTCGTTAGCAGTTCCCTTGTTTAGAATATTACAAAGGAGGAGATGGAAAAGGGGAGAGATAATCGTACCGGTAGAAAACAATTTGACGATGTAATTATTACATCGATGTTACCGAATAGATCGACCGGTAGGTTTCGTAGAAATGTATTTAAACCTTGCAGAGGTTGATGGTGTGGTCTTTTTGGAACTCGAGTGTTGAACTAAAATTGTCAATTCGCTATACAAAGAAATGTTGGTCTGGAATGAATAAAACTGAAGCATTTAACAATTTTACCCTTCAAAATGCTCTGTTAGAAGTTTGAGATTAAAAATGAAGCTTATATGGAATAGATAGACAGAGAGAAAGATAAGAGTTTAGTACATCTTTAGACAAAGTCCTTACAGATGAGTAGATCTAGTGGTTACTGATACAAATATAACAATAAAAATAGAAATAGAATTTACAGAAATATAAAAAAAGAAAAGTAAAGAAAAAATGAGTATTACTAGTGTTTAGAATTGTAATACAAAATGAGTAAATAGATAAAATAAAATAAAAATAGGGAATAGGGAAAATATATGGCAAATAATCTACGTTTTCAACCTCCAAGTGGCCGTTTTGTCCGCTTTTAACACATTGAATGCCATGGGGGTTACCGATGACCTGCACTCGACTTATCGTATTGCATTTGAAATGTTTATTAAAATTGATCATCCATATTTATAAAAATATAACCATTAATTATTAAAAATGTGAGATCCAATGTAAGGTAGGTATATCATATTAAATTCTTCCATATGTTTATTCTGAACAAAATTATTAATAAAATAGTATAACCCAACGAGGTTATTTAAATTTGGCTTGACAGTCAACGTGTTAACAAATAGAGGGTCAAAACGTAGCTTAAAAACTTCGTTTAGACTTACCAAACCCTACATTTGTAAGTTTTTAAGTGTCCAAAACCTACATTTGTACAAAACTACAATTGTAGGTTTTGAAGGATCAAACCAAAATTTATAAATCTCGCTTAACTCCTACTCGCACTCTCCAACCATTTTGTAGAGTCAAGCCAAAATTTAGATCACTCGTTAAACCTCGATTTGAACCTACTAAACCTACCACAGCATCTCCTAGGTTGAAAGCGAGTCTTAATTCGAGCGGCATATAGAAACAACAAAGTAAGTAAAGTATGCTTTGAAGGGCCAAGCAGAAGTTAAAATTTCAACTCGAGTTGTCTTTCGATTGGAAGATACTCCAGATAGATTAACCAAGACACATCAAAGTCTATCCAAAATTGAATTTCACGACGTTAATAGAAACGACGAAATTTCGAGCTTCCCCTAATTAATATCGAAGAAGCCAAAGCTTTTGCTCTAGAAGCGGTCCCGACGTGGCACCAAAGGACAATAATACGTTTCGCGTTTAAAGTTTTAGTGGGCGCTTCATGTAAACGTCGTCCGCATGAGAAACAGCCCGGTTTCTCGTCTTTTCATCATTAAACCGCGCGGCGACGTTGAGTCTACCACGTAGCAATAAATATAGACGAATGGTACCCGGAGATTATGCGTGCATCTGCGACCGGCAATTTGGTCGCAACGGAGGAGAAGCTTTTGATCTATTCTCGGTCGGCACCGACCACACGGATCTCTGTACCACGGTCCGCGATCCACTTGCGGAGTTTACGAAACCACCGCGACGTCCTTCCTGACGATAGATCTGACTAGCTCCACCTCTCTCTCTCTCTTTCTCGTGAATCATCTCGTTTTCTTCTCTCGTATTCACGATACAAGAGAGTTTCCAAAATCCTTCCTAAATTATACGCGACTTCTTCGATCGTTCCCGTTACATACGTGCGAGTATGCGGAACGTGAAATTCTTAGGGGGGAAGTTCGCGAGTTCTCATGAACTCGTCGCGGAAGCATAGTCGTTCGAGAGCAAGAGAGAGAGAATTAAGAGCGAGCATGCTCGTTCGCAACGATCGTCGTACGATAAAGTCGGCAAGGAGACACGGCTATGTTTTATTTTTGCGAAAGAACTCGAAGATAAGGCGCGAACTTTTCGGCTCGAAGGAGAGACAGGTGAAACGGCCACGCACGCGACAGTCTGAGAAAGACGGAGAACGTTTATCGCATGGTGCGAGTCAAGTGGACGAAAATAAATGAACGCCCTCGTAGTGCACTAAAAACCGTATTTGTTAAGGCTTATCTCGGTGGACTCTTTTTTAATTTCATGTAACGATAAATTTTCGGCTACGGTGAGAAGGACGAGAAGCTACCGCTTGTTTCGCTCTTTCACCGATTTGTATGAGATAAGTCCACGCGTTTCTCGATTTACGGCTCGAATTTCGCGTGTTTCTCTTGCGTGACACGCGAAAATATAACGGGTCGACGAAGTTCCTCCACTTTGTTCGCGCCAACGAATCGTCGTTTGCGAAAAAATTTTCGTTTCGTCTCTTTCCTTTCTCTCGAAGACGACGTGATCTTCGACGTATCGAGACGCATCCTCGATGAGAGAACGGATGTCGATGTCGTAAAGATTTTGGTCACGCGCTTAACGAAGATCGAAGAATCCTAGAAAAATACCGGATATAGTCGGCATATAACGGCGAACGGAAGTAGACTCCGATATAAGATCGTTATCCTATTTTATTGCGACACGGAGTGGCATCTACTACGTGAGAATTAGAAAAAGAAATTTTCTATGGTCGTCACGTGGTAGTACCAACGATAATTCTATGAACGAATAGTAGATGTTCTTCCTGTCTTACGCTATTTTAAATATAAGTATTTATCTCATTGTATTTATTTTATCGTATTTTATTTTATTTTATTCTATTTTATTTTATTTTATTGTACTTATATTTACTTTTCTCTCTTCTGTATACAACACTCTTGTACTTACCTCTCCTTATTGTATTCGCTATTGTTTAATTCTACTATTATGTAATCTTTTCATTTTACGGGCTCCCAGCCCATAATGTAATAAATTGATCTATCTATCTATCTATTTCTAGATAAATATATAGAAATTTTGTAGAAAAAATTGTTGATATAAAATCGATTTATAAAATAAAAAATATACTACCAGCAGTACTTTTTATTAACCCAAATATATTTATCGTTAATTCATAGTCCATAACACCTAGTAAACTTTAATATCATCCTATTTCCTATCAAGCAAAACACTATATCATCCTCTAAAATCCTAGTCACGCGTTCGTCCTAACATCAATTAATCCTCCCTTAATTACAACCGGAGCTTAAAATATTTTTCTTAGCAAACGAGACAGGTACTCGACGGAACAACAACGACGATTCCTCGCGTACGTTTCGTAATTGCTCGAGAGAAGAGAGCTTAGCCCTAAAAGGCACCGTAAAAGAATCGACTCGACAAATTGTCGCGAGCGGATACACCTGCCTTATCGTCGTCCTCGTACGTTCACGTACTCCCGACAACGTCCGTTCGGGTGACTTTCCTTCGTCTGTATTTAGACGATGCTAACGACGCGGTCCGCAAACGAGGAGTAGGTAGGTACGAGCGAGTGCATTGCCACTGCAACGATTAATAACGAAGGCACGACTTTATTACAGAAGGAACACGCGGTATACCGACGAGGTGGCCCGTCGTTGAGAGATGTCCAGGAATGCCTAATTAATATCTGGGTCAGAGCACGGGGAGCGGCTTTAATTACCCGTAGCTACCGGCGGCGGGGCCAATGATAAATACTCGTTTTGCACCGTGTGCCAGACCGTCTGGGCCTTCCTCTCCTTTTTCTCGTCTCCTTTCCATCTCCAACCATCTTTCGAGTATATCTCTCGAGGCTGACGGCCAAGAAACGATCCGCGAGAATTCACGCGAGACTCTCGGAGCTTTGGTTTAAAAAAAATGTCTAACGCGAGAGAAGGTATAATACAGGATCGGAGCTAAACATAAATTCCCGCGCTTAACGCTAAAATAAAAGTACGGTACGGTTCGACGTCGAGCTAATTTACGGTAGAGAGAGACTGTAATCGATCTCTTCCATAAAATCGATAATAAAGCGAGCATAAAGCACTGGCACGATCGAGTTGGGTGCCGATAGCCCGCTGCCAATGATGGTGGTCGGTCTCGCGATAATCGTTTCGTGCTATTCTTTCACAGTATTTCCGTACGGAATGAACTTGGCTGGAATAATGTACGATAAAAGCATACGAGTACGAACGATCGTACGGTAGACATGCGATACGACTCGCACGGTACGCATTTTATTAAACGCTAAACAGCCTTCCACGTTCTACGACCTTTTACATTGATTCTTTATGCCGACGTTTATCGACGATTAGGCATCGAACGGAGAGAGTCCGTTGCGCTGAAATGCGTTACCGCGATATTCTCGGTACAGTCGACTTCTCTCTCTCGATGGAGAGTGCCAGAAAGAGTGAGCGAGAGCTGTCGCTACAATTTCGAATTATAATGTGCCACGTGCACTGCTAAAACCGATGCATATCCTAATTTCCATTTTTGGCGGTGGCGTAAAGTGCGTTCGAACGTTCGACGCACTTACCCGAGAGCGAATCGCGAACAACCGAGCTAAACTTGAAATACGACCGCGTTTCTGTTAGCGGCGGACTATAAACTTTTATGCGCGGCTTCTCGCCGAATTTAACTCTTTGAAGTACGACTCGTATTCTCGATAGAAGTATGGGCAACGTAGACGCCTCGCGGGTCGTACTTGGAAAAACAGTAATTACGGTGGGAACGAGATGAAGGATCTTATTAGAAAGTATCTCTTTCTGAAAATTTGTTTAAAAAAAGAAATTAAAGACGTGTCGTTGCATCAAAATAGAGGGATTTTGTTGAAAATTTGTGAACAATGAATTGTTTATTTATAAAAAATTCTTGCAAAATTTCAGATCATTTAGGAGAATAGTTTGTGAATTATTCGTGAATGAATTAACGTGGTCTCTTATGGAGGTATCTGAAATATCGCGACATTATAACTCCGATAAATTAATTTCGAATTGAAGTTAACAGAGAGAATCTGATGAAATTTTGAGCATGGTTTCTTGAAATGTAGAACAAGGTGTGTGCCGAGTTTCAAAAAGATTAGGAGACGCAATGTTATTCTAAAAATTAAATAAATTATCGAAACCGTTCAATACGCTATAAGAAAACAACTATTTTTCATAACTTTTGGTTAAAATAACGTCGCTTTCATAATAAACGCGTTATCGCCATGAAGATAGCATTTTTTGAGCAAAGTACTGAACTGTACCGCCACAAAAGTTTGTCAAAGATCAGCCATCGAAATCATACCAAAACATATAATGCTCTTTGCTCTTAGTTTTTGGGAATGACGATACCGACACATCTTTTAAACGTAATCGTTAGATTTTTGTAGATAATAGGAGAGTTACCTATACTTAGCCAAAAGCATATTTATACTTTGCTAACTGTAATACTGATAATCAAAAATAATAAAGCGGATCTCATAGAAACATTTTTAAATATTGTATTTTCATTCAATTTCTGTTAGCAACATAAAAAAAAAATATTTAAAAAAAATGTTTTCCAAGCTGATTTAGACAAAAAAAAACATCAATGAGTTAAGGATATACCAACGTCGAAGTTAAATGTCTCGAGAAAAAAAAATAAATTTCGAAAGAAACGAGAAGATAGACTAGAAGATCGAGATTCCAGCTTGATGGATGTGGGTGTGGCCCTCTAAAATCGTATCCACACTCCAAGAATCCGTCGTTCTCCCTACGCTAAGTATCTTTCCCTCTCAAGAAGAAAGATCTCCTAGCCAACCCTCGGAAAAAGGGCTCGGGTACCTACGGATAGGGTTCGTCGGACATGCGTGCCACGCACGCGACGGACGCACTGGCAGTCAAGCAGACAGCTAGAATTTTGCGAAGCGAGCCAAGAAAAAAAGTCTCCTCGTGGAATGCCGCGAAAATGGTGTCGCGAACGTGCTCGACACTCCTCTCCTCGAATCTTCGGAATTTCGAGTGTTTTGAAATCCTCTTGAAACGTTGAACGGCCTAACGACAAAAATATCTCCATACTTTAGGATTGTTTTACGTTCCGTCACCCGGCTCGCATATCTCCCCTTGTAAAATAACGCGAGAAGGAACGTAGGCTGGGAATAAATATGTTTGCGAGAAAGAGAAGGAGACTGCCGAACGGAAAGATTAGTAAGTAGAATAAACATATAATATAGCATGAACGAAAGGCGCGAGGTGCGTTAGCGCGCAGACGAGAACGATAATGGCAACGATCCAAAGAAATATTTCAATCCGCAACGGGCCGTGACTTACGAAACGCGTTCTCCGCGAGAGACAACCAAGAGAGAGAAAGAGAGAGAGAGTCTCCTGTCGCTTTTAAATTCGACAGCATCGTTAAGGGAAATAATTAAGACAAAACCGGCGTTCGTCAAGATGATGGTAACGCCGAGGAGAGATTAATGGCGTCGATTTGTGAATGAGAGATTAGACTTCTGAGACATCCTGTAGGGGCGTGCCCTGCTTATACGTTCTCTCTCTCAACTCACTTTCTCTTTCTTTCTCATCTTCGTAGTACCAAGGAGAAGAAAACTTTGGAAATAAGACGACGTCGGGAGAGGCCCCAGACGCAACCCCGACCCAAGTAAATCGAGGCGTACGCTAAAATGGAACCGTACAAAGTACCATTTCATAAATCTTGCCCGGAAAAGCGTACGGCATGCGAGAGGAGGGTGGGAAAGAGGCTGGGGAGGGAAAAGAAAACTGTTGATAGATGAGGAACTCGGTGGAAAGGTGAGGAGGGGAAACGAGGAGGGAGGACGAGATGGAGTCGGTGGGGCTGCCGGAGGAACATTATTTCGGTGAGAGCGTATCATATTATAAACCGCGCCTCCCTCGATAGTGTGAGTACAATGGCAAAGTGCCTTGCGTTACGCTCACGCGCGCCCATGCTTTCGGACGGTACGTGGGTGGGAGATAAAATTCGAGGGTATGGATACTTGGAAAGGATCGGAAAGAGGGAGAGGTATATTTCTCCCTTTCAAGTGGATCTTCTACTCTTATCTTGTAATTTCACGCTATTAGACATTATGGTCGAACGTCGATTATTCATCGGAAATGTTTCGTCTCGTCAAACTCGTCAGTTTATTTCTAAAAAAACAAATAAAAAGACATATCCTTATATCCTATACTCTGTGGGCGAGTTGGGAAGAAAGGGAGAAAGACAATGTGTCAGCGAGGGGTTGCCCAGAGCCATGGAAAATATTCCTCCGAAGGAAGTGCCAGGCTTCTCTCTCTCTCCAGTTTTCTTTTCTTTACCCCAGAGCCAAGAAAAATCCCAAGTAATCCGCCTGCAAGGATTACTCGACCCCCGCATCGCGAAATCCACCCCTTGTTTCATATAACCCGTGAGATAACGCGAGACCCGCGTGTCACGTAGGGATAACTCGAGCCAGAAAGAAGCGCCTTTTGTCCCTGCTACGTTTTTCGATCGCAAACGAGATTACCTTCGGTCGATCGATTTACCTTGTCGCTGAACGAAAAGACAGCTGAAAGTCACGTGAAATGGTATATAACTTGAACAAAATTTCGAACCCATTAGCAATGAATTTTCTATGGAGTATATCATAGTCATGAAAAGTCAACGAGGAAACACCTGCTTTCTTTCCTTCGCTCGACCGTTACAACAGTTAAAGAGAAACGGAGTCGTTGAGGAAGGTAGAGAGCTTCGTATGGATTTATGTCTTGGAAACTAAATGCCTCGCGTTAAAGTACAATAAATTTATTCGGTCGACGTTAATGAATATCGGAGTACTTAAAGACCGCGTGGACAACTCCTGCCAACGGATGGTTGATGCACCACGATGTAGCAGTGGCCAGCAGCAACAAAGTTGTTATAATTCCGAGAACAAAGCGAAGTTCATGCCAGATGTATATAAGTCAGGGAGCTTTCGCTTTGACGAGAAGCAAATGTTGTACTTTCGTTTATTTTTTACCACTTTTCATAGAAGATCCCTCGTTCGAAGAGACAGAGAAGCAAAGACGACCAGCGATGTTCCCCGTCATAATAAATGTAGGGTAAGCGATAAAATCCAGAAGCCCGAGGGAGAACAAAGAGTTCACTGATTGCGAAGCTATAACGTGAAATTTATGATCTTTGAATGTGTATACGTAGCTATATATCATGTACTCGCTATCATTTTCAATAAAACTCTAACGAAAGGCGATCGATGATCCGCGGTATATCTAAGACCTGGAGTTATGAGTATGCGAGAGGCAAAAGCTAAAAAAGAATTCTATTCTTGGGTGCAGCTGTAAGTGAAGGTAAGGTTAATGAAGCCGTTCCGGATGATCGTTCTCGTGCAGTCGAGGAACCTAAGTTTCCTTGGTCCGCGTTGACCCGCTTAAGGTGATCGTTTAGGGCCACCCTCGCGTTCCTCATGCCCGATTCTCGTGCCGACACTCCCTTTATCGATCCCACTCCGGAGGCTCTCTCTCTCTTTTCCGCCCTCGAGCCTCTCCCATCCGCGCTCATTCTTCTCTTCGCCCTTTTCTTTCTCTCGCTTTCGTCCGAGCTCCCTCTCTCTCGCCCCCACCTCCAAGCGTCTCTCAACGGCACCCAGTTACCCCGGGGGAAAGCTAGAACCGGTTCCTACCTCCGTCGACCCTCCTCCTTCGCCACCACCACCCGCACCCACCGACTCGACCAACCAGGAAGCACGTATCTGCCCTTTCGAATTATCCGGCTGGCTTGCCGCCCTTTGTTAGACGCGGAATTTCGTTTAATTAAAATGAGACTGCGAGGAGACCTCGGATCGTCTCGATTCTCGTCACTCGCTTTCGTCTGTGACATCGTCGACGTTTCCTCCCGATTCCTCTCGTACGACACTCGATACCTGTGAGGAGCCAACACCGACAACAGCATCAAGAATATTCGCTAAAATATTTATAAAGCGTTCTTCTCGTGACAGTATTTATCATTATGGTGGAAATTGAATGGTGAAATGGAAGATCGGGACGTTCAAAGTGGTAGATGAAGAACGGATCATGCTCCCGGCCGGAATTGGTACCGTTAATTCACGACGAGGAATCGGCTAATTAATACCAATTTAATCGTCCACCCATTTCACTGCAAACGTACGAGGCTCCGCCTCCTCGGGAAATTAATTGCTCGGTTCGCTTTTAATCGGTAGTAAGCCGCGTAAGCCGTCAGCGTCTGGTTGAAATATTATAATCTGAAGGAAACACGAACTTCGGAACGTAGCTTGCCGCGAATACGTCCACCGGAAAATGAACGATACTTCGTCAAAAGTTCACTGAAGCGAAACGATCTTCCGAACGGTCTCCCTCGAAAAGGATTTAAACGAGAGAGCCAAAGTTATCTGGTCCTTTCCCCACAAACTGGAAAATATTCTAGAGAACAAAGAATCCCTCTGGTACGTGTCGACGCTGACGAGACAGGTCGACGAGAGGGTTTCACAAAAAAAGAACGATCGAAAGATTTACTCGATCCCCTCGAGTCACGCTCAGACACCGGCTTCCAATACCGTTCCAATACCACCCATATATACCATCACTCTTAACAAGAACGGGTCCAATCCTGGCACTGTCACGAAATCCAGATCAAACCACCCAAAAAACCAGCCCTCCTTACACACAACACGTAGATAACATAATATCGATTCCGAGTGCCACGTTCCATCTCATAATGCCCGAAGATCGAAAATCGATTGGAGATAAACTTTGTATGGATACAAGAAAAAAAAAAAAAAACAACAAAAAGACAAGCCGTGCGTTCGAAGGAACGAATACGTCGATATGCATGTCTCGAGATTGATCTCGAGGAGGAGATCGAGTGAGCAAGTGAGAGAAAGAGAGAGAGTGGGATTGCAAGGCGTCGCGGCGCTGGTCGACACTAGACTTGGCGTCGGTTCGTTCGTTAGCTGGACCCTCTTGCCCGCCCGTATTAATTTGCTTCCTCCTCCCCTTCCCAGCTTACTCTCTCTCTCTCTCTCTCTCTCTCTCATTCTCTCTTTCTCTCTCGCCCTAACAGTGGCGTCCTCTTCCTCGAGCATTTCCCCTCGAAAGGACAAGGGGGGCTCGAGTCGCCCCTGGTCTTAGTTGGCGCTGCTCTACTACCGCCGCCACTGTTTCTGCTCTTGCTTGTTGGTTGCTGCCGGCGGTCGTTCGTCGCTGCCTCCTAGCTGCTGCCGTTGGTGCCGGTGCTGCTGCCACTGCTGCCACCGCGAAACGCCGGGAACGGCGCATGCGAACTCGCTCGAACGTACCCGTTTCACCCTTCTCTCCATCCTTCCTTCCACGGGTAGCCCTCCCTCCCATCCTCCCTCCCTTCCTCATTCTCCTTCTCCGGACCTTCGTCATTGAGCAGGAAAGCGCGCCGCTAAAGGTGAGCTGGCAGAAAATTAACCGGCGGAACTGCTCGCTTTGAATCGACTGCTTTCTCACTTTCTCCTTCTCTTTCTCCCCACCCTACATCTCTTCAGACACTATTTCAGCGTTTCTCCGAATAGCGAAGGACGTAATCGAGATACCGAAAGTCGTACAATGATGAATCTTGGGATATATCGAGCATCGTGTGACTTTTGGAAACTAAGAAAATTTTGTGTCCGCGTTTGATGTCGAGTGGGTGACGCGTCACGCGTAATAATGTCGTTTAAATGCGACCAGGGGGTGGAGAGTTCGCTTTGAGTTCGACGACGATATATAGACGTCGGGAAGTCGAGGGTCGGTAACGAGGTGAGATTGCCGAAGAGTGGTCCATGGGACTGGCGGAGGAGCAAAAGGTACGAACGAGGGAAGGGATAGTAAACGAGTTATTGGAAAATCGTGTGAGGGGCGCACCGGAGCTAAGCGACTGCTACGAGGAGCGGTAGACGAAAGGAGGGAAAAAAAAAAGAAAGGGGATGGAGGGGAGGAGGTCAGTAATTTTTCGGCTCATTGCACGTAAAAAGCAGGAGCTTTATCGTTCGTTTGGAGGAGCCACGCAACGCGAGACGATGGACTCGCGACATCCAGGTGCTGACTTTGAAAGCGGCTGATGGCATTAGCATCGGCTCGACGGTGATCAGGTAGCGCATTCTTGCCAGTTCCATTTCCCGGGAACGACGTTCGAGCTCGCTCCCTCTATTCTCTTTCGTTTCCTTTTGCTCTACCTCCTCCTCCTTCTCTTCCACCATCGCCGCCATCCGTCTCTTCGATGCATCGACCTACGCGGACTCCAAGATATCGAATATCACCTGCTTCGCTTCCTTCCACCACCCCCTTTACTCTACATCGACCTTTTCCTTCATGGTATCGAGAAGAAGAAGTCAACTCCGCTGCAAGCGTAACGATTCTCCCCCATCTAACCGTGGAAGTAAAAGAAGTTTAACCCCTTATGATTCAATTCGACACTCAAGCAAATTAATATTAGAAATTTAGAAAAAATGAATTATAAGCTTATCCAAACAGAGACTAATGAACATTAAAAAATGAGTGAATAAGAAAATAAACTTGTAAGAATTGAACCATGAATTTGACTCGTACTTTTTATACTCGTCTCGAAATTTGTTCCACGAGTCCCACACGATATTATAAGGCAAAGGGTTAATTGTATTCCGCGCTTTCTCCTCAGATCACATGGTAGTATCTTCATGCCAATATTGCCATAAGGTTTATAGTAACAAAATTTGTTTTTCTCTCCCCGTAATCCGCCGTCCGCGGTGCCCGATCTGAATCATTCCTTTTCTTTGTGCCAGAGACGC
Source organism: Ancistrocerus nigricornis (assembly GCA_916049575.1). NCBI lineage: Eukaryota > Metazoa > Arthropoda > Insecta > Hymenoptera > Vespidae > Ancistrocerus > Ancistrocerus nigricornis. The sequence continues at coordinate 23,841,318 of OU696669.1, read as the reverse complement.
CACATCAAGAAATTTTGTTTACTGTGCTATTAAGGTTGTAGTTAAGTGTTTATTTCGTAGTTAGTAACTATACAGGGTGTCCGGTTCCAGGTGTCCAAGCGGAGAACTACATGTACACATCAATGACTTGAGTCGAAAAGTCTGATACTATTTTTCGAAATTCGACTTAGTTAACGAGTTAATAATTAACAAATATCAGCTAATTACGACGATTGTAGTTAATCAAGAAACGAAGCAGTAGGAGAAACAATCCACAATAAACAACGTTATATGTCACTGCTTGCCGTGATTAGCCTATCTTTGTTTGTTAATAACTACTTAATTGTGCCGAATTTCGGAAAATAGTATTAGACTTTTCGACTCAAATCATTGATGTGCACATGTAATTTTCCACTTGGACACCTGGAACCAGACACCCAGTATATGATGGTTTGGACCTCTAAGATTAATTTAGTAGTTTAATTGTTACATAAATTTAAGAGTTTATTATCTAATAAAACATAATATATATATATTAAGCACAGTACATCAAAATTTGTCTACCGTATCTGCTATAAACATCTACCATGTGGTCTGAGGAGAAGGCGCGGAATACAATTAGACGATTAAACGAACTTACCTAAGTGAAGTTCTATCGTAATTGTAAGAAGCGCCTTCTCCGAAGATCATCCTCCCAACCCTTTCTTATTCCCCAGCTATCATCCAATATCCCCAATATGATACGGTAGCACTTTGAAACAATCTCACTTGTGTAACGATCCTCAAAGTGAGAAGAACGCGATGTGGAATTCATACCTATGATGACACATAATGTCAGTGCCCATCCACGTGATTGTTTTAATTTTTATTTATTAACAATGGTTCTTTTCCCCACGTATTTAAATGTTTTTTAAAGCCCTTCTTTTATGTCATGATATCATTTTTCAGAAATTAATTAAGGATGGTGTATTTCTTTTAATTGTACTGTTTTGCTCCTTTGAAGAGGGCCATGAACGAATGGCCGAAACGTCGGATGGTGGAATAATCACATTTAAAGTACATCCATCACTTTTCTTATTTGTAATTTTTCTTTATTTCGAAATTTAATGAACGCCAATTATAAATTTACCTCAGTAAAACTTTGAAACAATGATAGATTCAGATCGGACACCGCGGACGGCAGATTACGGAGGGAAAAAACAAATTTTGTTTCTATAAACCTTGTGGCAGTATTGGCATGAAGTAGGATACTGTCATGTGATCTTCGGAGAAGGAGCTTCTTACGATAGAACTTCACTTAGGTAAATTCGTTTAATCGTCTAATTATTACAGCAGAATGCCGTTGTTGAAATATGAGTTTTTCTCTTTAAAAAATACTTCCACATGGGCACGTTCGCTCGAGAGATCCTCGAAGACGAAAATGAGAAGAAGGGAAGCGATAAGGGTGGACCCCGTCGTGATTCGGGTTCAAAGAGCTCCGTGAAGCAAGGGTGGTGCATAATCGCGAGCATAAAACAGCGAAACGCTTAGCATAGTAACATCGTGTGGCGCGGCCGTCATTACCGTATTGATCGCGGGGGTAGTTCGACTCTCCACGAACCCTCTTTCCCTCTCGTTTTGTCCCTCTCTCTCTCTCTAGCGTGCTCCGCCTCTGCAGAACTCTCTCTCTTTTGCATTCTCGACGAAAGATCGTGACGGAAGAGAATCGGGAGGCGAAACTCTTGGCCCTTTCTAGAGAGGGAGAGGGTTGAAAGTAGGGCAACGAACTCTGGTAACGAGTTTGAGATCAAAGGGCCACTTCTACGACACGTAACGACGAATCGGAAACCTTTCCAACCCTTTTCGAGATCGATCACCTCCGTTCGATCGACCGACCGTGATAAGTTCCTTTTTTTTTTAAAGCGTAATTAACATTTGTATCCCAGTGGTAGATAAGGAGTCAAAAAACTATAGACAAATACTTCCTGCAGATATATAGAGAAAGAGATCTTCTCTCTTCCTCCTCTTTACCCTGTATTCTTGGGCCCTGCAAGGTAGGAGCCCATCGCAGGACCGGTTTGGTAAGAGTCAACCGATCGGTTCGGGGCAAGAAACAACTGAATCATCGTGTATCCCTTATTCTTCGAAGGCAGGATCGGTACGAGCATCGCTACGTCAGCTTACTAAAATTTCAGAAGCTTGAACGGCCGTGGCGCCGCCTGAAAAAAGACGACTAAGAATTTCCAAAGATTCGATCGCTGTACGATCTGTCGCTAATAAAAAGATGACTAAGCTGGCAAGTTCATTAAGTTGAAAGACAGAGAGAGGATGTTCATAAAGGAAGGAGGTAGTATAATGAATGTGCTAAAAACAGAAGAGAGAGTAACTGACGAGGCTTTCCTTTCGTTCTACGCGTCCATCCTGTGTTCTCTTCGACGATAACACGACCGGAACACAATGGGCACGAAGATGCGGGACCTCTGCCAAACAGGTTGTAAGGGAATGGGTTACGTGAATCACGCTCGTATCGCGTGCAATGCAAGGAGAGCACCTGTACGCACACCTTTATACGAGTAGTACGTATGGCCAAGCTCGACGACGAGAGACAATGCGAGGAGAACCGGACGAAGCTAAGAGTCACGAACATGAAATCAAAATTACTTGAACCTTCGTGTCGTCTTCTCGATGACGTTAATGTTCTTTTTTAATCAATCTCCATAAACGTAAATACCGATGACGAGCTCACGATCTTTAAGCTAAAGAATTAATGATCGAATACTTCGAACGATCGCTTAAGGGGTTACATGGGTTTGGAAATTTCGAAAAATCAATCTTTTTTTTATCTGATAGTACAATATGTCTAGAATATTCTCCCAAATTTTTAAGTCAATCAAGTTAAAACTGTAGGAGAGAGAGCCCTTGGAAATTACCCAGGTAAGAAAAACCAGCCCGGAGCGACAAAGGTACATTGAGGCAACTCCACCGAAATCAAGAAAAACGGCAGTTGTAGTTGTTTTAATTTCAATTACCTTTAAAATGAGCCATCAATCATCGAAATCGGTCCTCGAATAAAAAAGTAGAACATTTTTTCCCTATAAAAACTTTAAACGCGTTTTTCTCGAAACACTGTTTTCGAAGTCGATCTACCGATCTTATTGAAATTTTGCACACTTCTTCATTATAGCATTGACTAGTGAGTGGACGAAGTTTTTTTATTTTCTTTGATTACAACTAATTTTCTAGGCTATAAGTAGTGAAAATTGTACCAAAAAGTGTATTATTTTACATAGAACGCTGCCAAATTTTCAAATATCAATTTAAAATCCTTCGTTCAACCACGAGCTATACTTATCTACTAACAGAAAAGTTTTGGTTTTTTAATTTCAGATAAAGCTATCACGAGTTATCATGATCACCGCAAAGCCAGTTTTTTTTTTATGGGTCTCCGGAAACCAGGCCCCACCGGCTGAATTTCCAACATTTTGTGAAAAAATTTTTTTTATAATACTATTGAAACGTAACTCTTTCATGCACTTGACATTTCGAAGGAAATAATTTATATATAATGTGAAAAAAAGCATCGATAAAACGTTCTTTTGCGGCTTTGAAACCCATGTAACCCTTTAAGCTCGGAATAAAATCATTCGATGAAACCCGCAAAGGAAATCGTCACAGTGTCGAGGATAAATATCGAATTTGCGAAAGACGTAAGCAGCAACGACGATGGGATACGGAAAAGCTAGGGCTAAGTGCACACAGACGTCTCGAAGTAAGTGTACCCACGGGATATAACCGAGTCTATGGGAAAGTGCCGGTAAGCCATGCCGGCCGAGCGAGTACCTACTTTGGAAGATTGCTTCGATACGCGTACACTTAGATCTGGGTATCCATTCAGGTGCCTGTAGAGAATTCTAACCGGTTTCGAGCGCTGCTGGTAGTAGCCGACATTCACCCCTTCTCGCGATCCCTACGGTCAAATCGAGAGAGAGTAAATTATTCGTCGCCGTTAATCTCTTCGCGCAGCGTTCGTGCATCCCGTTTACGTGATATTCCATAAGACAGGTAAGTTTGTAGGACCTAAAGTCCCGAAAAAAAAAAAGTAACCCAGGTAATAAAATATTCCGATGTCCTCGAATTTTATGATAAGACACGCTCGATGAAGAAATTAGGTTAAAACGATGAGGAATAATCGATGAAGAAATTAGGTTAAACCGAGTGTCTCTCACATTAAACGATAAGTCAACGTACGTGTAACATTCGCGACGAGCAAAAGCGAAATCGTCCGGTCGGTGAATCGCGATTCCCATCTAGCGACAAGACGAGTAGTATCATTACCGTAATTACATAGCATCGTCGTTGCTATCTGGTATACGAAAAATGAAAGAAAAACGTAGTGGACGCGATGGACAGGGGGATCGAAATATTTCACTGATGGAACTCGCATAAATTATTCATAACGGGTTATCGTGCGATCTTACACGAGGATCTTGTTCATTTCGTTGGTTAAACATTTTCATCTACCTTCTCTCGAACTCGCTAAAATCAAAAGCCATATTTTTCCAACAAATTCTCAACAGAAGGTGAAAGAAAATAAAAATTCGATGAAGAAACGATCGAAGACGTCGCAATTAGAAACGTTAGAGTCCAAAGTGGAATAAATGAACAAGAGAATCTCTTCTAATCGCACACGTCGCGCCTTTGGAATAAAATTCTAAGGCATACTTCCACGCGCAGGGATCTTGGACGATCGAAATGCGCCGAGCGGACTCGTCTAACGAATACAAGGAGACCCTTGTGTCGGTTGAGAAGACTTTAGTCTCTGTTACTCTCTGTCTCTCTTTGGAGTACAAGGCGACGATTTAATCGACTTCAAGAACGAATCCGCACGCATCGAGTAGGCTGGCAAGCAAACGGACAAGCAAGCACGCACGCGTAAATCGAGGGCTCATCGTAGATTCCACGGAGCGTCGCGTTACGTTGATCGCTCGTAGCTCTCTCGTGTAGACGGAGGAGGGGTGGTACGCGAGAGGATAAGCAAAAGACGAGTGGTAGGCGGTCCTAGTAGAAGCCGTACGTTTTCTCTAGCATCGAGAGTTTTGCAACGAGAGAGAATACGATCGCACCGTGCCATTCAATATGGCGTCCCGTTCCTTCTTTCCCGCCACCTCCGCCATCACCTTAGCCACTTCTTCCCTCGCTCCCGTCTCGCATCGATCATGCACTTATTACGTGATAAGCCTCCCGTGCTCGTTTATACTCACTCCCTCTCTCTCTTTCTCACTTCGTCAGCATCGTTCTATCTCTTTCTTGCGAGATCTTCTTTGCCTTCCCAAGTGTATGCGTTTAATAAGCGCGTTGTGGATCTCCGACTTCTCTTGTATCTTCTTCCACCCCTCCTCCTCTTTTTCCTCAGCTTCCTCCTGTCTCCTCTTCTGTCATTCTCGACGACTCGGACCGGTCTCTCTACATCTTCATAATTCATACGTTCGCTCTAATGGAGATTTAATTTCGACCGGTTAACAGGAGATCCGCTCTCCTCCCCTGTCCACAGTTTGCACGCACGCTCGAGATCCTCGCGTTCTCTTCCGCTTTTTATCATTTTCTTCTCCTTCTTTCTCTTCTTCTATTTTCTCCTTCCTCCTCGTACTTAATAACTCAATCTCGAGCGAACAAGCTTTCCCAGGGGCAACGGTCCAACAACTTATTTGTTTAAGCGCTCGTTAAGGCTAATTCCCGCACTTTTTACCACGTACGATCGAACGATAACCACGACCAACGGTAACGTTAATACTCCTTCGGTCTACCCAAGTTATAATTAAGCAGGTCGCTCACGGTCACCGAGAATTCCGAGAATCGCGGTATTCGGCCAGAGAGTCACCACCGGAAACTGACGGGAAACTGATCGAGTACTCGCGATCCTCTCTCGAGCCGCGATATTCCACCTGGGGAACCTGAGAAGGGGGGTTGGATCCATAGCCCGCCCTTTTTGGGTCTAACGAGAGACCCTCGCGAACGCAACGCGCCAGTGGAACCTGCGACCCTTTTGTGTAGTCCAAGTGACGCCGTTTTCCATTGAAGGGGGAAGAGGGGGATAGGTAAGGAGGTAAAAGGACAAGGAGATCGGTGATCTATGAATCCCCACTCGAGTTCGTTCACTCTTTCTCTTCTTCTTCGTGTAATCGTATATTTTATTGGCAGGTCAAAAAGAGAGAAAGAGAGAGTGGCTCTCCAGCTCGATTGTCGTGAAGGTATTGTATAAATCTGGCGTCATTGGTAGTTCTAAAGGAATAAGATTGAGAGAGAGAAAACGGAAGGGAAAAGAAGGGTGAAGAGGCTTTAAAAGTTAACAACGTGCCTCCACCTCTCATTCTCCTGGGTACAGGTACGTACCTGAATCGATTTGTGAGAGCAAAACTATTTCCTCTTCTTCTCTTTTTTTTTCGTCATTCTTATTGTGTCGACTCCTGAACACTAGACCAACGCGAGAGAGCACCTTGGCTTCTTGCACGCCCTCGAACACTATACAAGGTGGATCGCACAAGAATGGAATTTATGGGCGTATTGGCTGCGGTAAAGAGGGTGCCGATCTAATAATGGATAATCGATCATCGGGATATCGAAGTATCTTGCTCGCGTAACATCAGCGAGTGAGCCACGCGAACGATAGGGTTTATTATTACGCCGTTTTTCAGCCATCGATCGTTTAGTTTTACTTATTCGTATTAATGGATGTTTTCTTGATTAATCTCATTGGCTTTTTAAGTACGTTATTTCTACGAGAAGTAATCATTTGATCAACGAATTAATGCTCTGATAATAAGGAAGACAAATGAGCTAAATAAATATTTTAATAGCTTGATCTTTTTCTATCATCCATTTCTGTAGTTTAATGACAAAAAATGTGGGTTCTTTTCTATCATCATTTTCAGTAGTTTAAACTCTTCAGGGACGAATTTTTTTTTAAAGTTAGAAAGAAATTATCGAATTTCTTGTGTAGTTAGATTTGATTAATTTTCACTGGAAAATACAGTGGAAGGGATCAAGAATATTAAAAAAAATAATAATATACACTTATGTGGCTAATCGTCGTTATTGTTAATGATAAAAATGTGTGTTAGAGTTGTTTATAAAAAATAAACAGTTGACCGATTTTACTTTGTTGATAGAACTTTGCTTATCAATCATTAATTTCCAATCATTCTAATCCAAACTTATTCAGTTTTAAGAATGTATAATGCAGTTTACAAGTGTATCGACGAAGACAGACAGAAAGAAAAAGAATAAAATAATAATCCATCTTCCGTAAATTTTATTATTGGCGATCGCACTAGCTCTGTTTTGGCTCAGTAATTCAACTGACTACCGTTAATCTCTCACTTCGCCAAGTAAACATCGCGTGAGTTGACACACACAGACGCATGCCTTAGCATTTATATCGATAGACGCGCGACATCGTTCGCAAGCATATCTCCTAGATAGATGGAAGGAAGCTAGAAGGAAGAAAGCCTACACAAGAAATATTCTTTTTTTCACTCATTACATAACGATATTTAAATTTTCCTTCCTCCGTATCTTCCATCCCTTTTGCATTTCTTCCTCTCACAAAAAAAAAAATGCGACGAAATATAAGGGTGCCGAGGACGTATCCACGGCATAGTCGTACGGTACCGTGTCGTACGGAGATTTTACTTGGCATGCAAATCAGATCGACGGCTGCCGTGTGAGAAATTTTTCGGGCCCAAGGGTCCAACGAATCGGACGAGCCACGGTGGTGTATAGTAGGAAAAAACGTAGCCTCGTCGTAGGTATACCCCTCGAGCCGGGATCTAACCGTTTCTCTTTTCTTTTTACGTCGTTGAATGTTACGGTGGTGCATAAAAACTGCTGCTAATTATGCGAGAACATATACCTGGGGCCAAAAAGATATAAATGCTAAACGCGCGGCATTATGCGCGTGACAGCACGGTGGTGTATCGGCGTCTGGAAGGGGGTAGCCAGAAAGAGAGAGACAAGGAAAAGAGGTGGAGTCACGCTCTCACCCCGAAGTGCAGGAGCCGTCAACGATGAACAATGCCGAGTGCGTTAGGATACACGGTGAGTGAAAAAGTAAAAAGGGAAAAATTTCGTTTCCGCCTGTCACGGCATCGTGCATCGACCGTCGTCACGCTTCGTTAGTTACCACGTTTACATCAATCACTGTGGGTCTACCAGGCTAACGTTTGACCACCACTGCATGCAACGCCCCCTCTCCTTTTATCTTTGCGCATTACACGTAGCCACAAATTTATTACGCGTTTCTACCATCCCTCCCCGCCCTTCCCCCACTTGTTTGTAAATTCATTTTTCCAAGCTCGAACTCGTTATTTTTATCCTCTCTCGAGTAGAGAAAGAGAGAGAGAGAACGATAATTGCCACGTAAATTACCCGTGTAAGCGAGCACCGTTTTCCGCGGATCCGCTGACCCGTTCTATGCCTTTTGATTTAATGAGATTCCGCGAGAACGATTATACTCTCGTTGCGTAGGCAAACCGCGTATTATTATTCCACGGATATATAAACGAAACGATCGAGCAGTGTACCTACTCACCACGGTATCCCTCTTTCTTCCGGCTTTTCCATTTCCTTTTTTATCCTTCTCTCTCTTTCTTTCTCGTAACTCTCGATCCCACAAGGAAGAATAGAAGGGATTAACTTTCTAACCGAAATACTATCGCACGGATATCTAGGAGCACTCGAGAACTCGAGGCTTTGCCAAAGGAGAGTCCTTGCCGAAGGCGTTTCCTCTTTTTCGCACGCTAATTGTCCCATACCGGTCGATGGCTCTAAAGGATAAACTTTTCAGATTTAAATCAAGAACCGTACCACCGATTTCTCACCACGATCCCGCCAATTTGCATCACAGTGAAACGACGAGAGGGACGACGAGCGTTGCCTTACCCAAAATTCAAGATGGACGATGTTTTATTCGATGCGTCAAATTTTCGATTAAAAGCATCGGAAGCTTTTATGGTTTATAGTTGGTAATAATTACGATTTGAAAAAGAAGATCGATGATGGGAGAGACGAGGGGGTGGGGGAGAGATCGCGCAACTTTTTGTTGTATGCAATGTAAATTCGACATAAAAAGTTGATTCATTGCGTGCTCGGATTGCAGAATATATATATATATATATATATGTATATATATATCGAGCTATGGTAGGAACGTAGCAGTCGTAACGGTAATTAGAGGCGGGCTCCAATTAACAAACCGATATGCCCGTTTGATATTTTGCTGCATCATTATTTACCACCGGCTACACCATTACGTCAGCAATTTTGCCTCTCCTCTCTCTTACTCTCTCCATAGCACATACTCTTTCCACGACTGAATTTAATTACATTACGCGGCTTTGGGTATTGCTTACATTGTAATCACTTTTCTCGCGTGCGACAAAGGTATTAAAGCTATAGCGTCCATTCGCCAGCTCGGTCTTGCGTCCAGGGGCCGAGTGAAAACACCTGCGCGAGAACTTGCTAACGATGCACCCCGAAGAGTTACGAATGATTCGACGCAATTTACACTCTCTTCGGCGAGTCTCGCGAAGATTTGATCTCAATAGCTGGCGACGATAGGAAAAGATGGAGGTTCGAGGTTGGAACGAAAATCGATCGAGGAATCTTGGGAACTTGGGTTAAAGGTACTGCTACTGATGATCTTCGTGAGCAAAACTCATCAGCTTTTATATGTTATTCGTGATCATTTGCTTCCAAGTAAAAATAAATCATGATTGGACAAATTAATTATTCTGACACTGAAGTAAAGTGATTAAAACTAGTAGGTGAAGAGTGGCATGAAAGAGCCACTATCATTTACACAGTAGTTTTTGAACGAATGTTGGACGAATTAGTTTTTGAAAAACTAGTCAAGTTTTTGTTAATCCAACCAGCAACCAGTGTTGCTACTTAAAAACTATAATTCTTCCAACGTTCGTTCGAAAACTACTGTGTAAATGATAGTGGCTCTTTCATGCCACTCTTCCCCTAACTAGTTTTCTTCTAAATATCGCATTCTTCTAAATATCAATCAAGGCCCCTGATCCAAATTTGATATTTCGATATCACCATAAACAAAATTATAATCACCCCTTTTCCCGCGTATCTTGCCTCAAAAAATCGCGAACATCCTTAAGAAATCTGCTTCGAGAGCCGCCAGTTTGACTTAAAGTGTTAACTTCGAAATTGACCGAGGCAGATTTATCGACGTTATTTATTTCCCCAATAAACATGACACTAGCCTGATGACGTTACATCAAGCTCTTTTTTAGAACATCCTCTATAACGTTGGGGGAGGGGGAAGAAGAGAAGACGACGTTTCGTCGATATGGAAAGAAACGAGCGCGAGCTGTGATGGATGAAAGAAGATGACGACGACGAAGGAGAAGAAGAACGGGAAAAGGAAAGAAGATGAGAGTGTAAGTCGAGGGTGAAGAGGAGAAGAAGGTGGAAGGCAAGAGAAAAGAAGCATCGCCGTGAGCAGTGGTGGACTAAATTACCCGGACGTGCTCGCGCAGATAAGGCTCCTTGTGTACGCGCATAATGCGCCACGTAATGTGCAGTCCACAGGCAAGCGTTGCCTCTGCCACCACTGCCATGGTGTCTCTCTCTCTCTCTCGGCCTACAGCCAACTGGAGGTGGAACCTATGTACCTACGTATGCAGCCTGTATGCTCAGAGGCTGGGCACATATTGACCGATACGTACCGCCGGTAGCAAGATAAACAGTTCTCTCTGTCTGTCTCTTTCCAAGGTATACGCTCTTGCGAGAGCACAATTTCCTTCTCTCTTCAGCCTAACACCAACGTAGAAGCATTCTTTTTTTTTTCTCTCTTTTCGTCGTTTCCCTCGGTCCCGTCCAGAAAATTTATAGCGACGCGTTTTGCCACGATCTTCGCGCTCGTAAACTTTCACGAAGCTTCTGCTACCGCGCGATAATACGATCTCCAAAGAGTTGCGAAAGAAGCGATTCGTCAAACGAAGATTCAAATTATAAAAGAGAAATAATAGAGAACGCGAGGTGTCCGAGCTTAGAAGCAAATTACATTACAATGTAGTGCCATTAATGGGTACGTAATAGCGTACGATGGCGGGTGCAGGCCTGCCGTCCTCTTGGCCGCGCGTATGCCGACGGATACCAAATGTTGCGCCGCTGAAGACTAGAACAAAAAGCATAGTAAGAGGGAGAGAGAAGAGGAGGGAGGGAGATAGAAAGAGAAAAAGCAGCAAGTAGACCGAACAAGCCCGCTCTCTCCTATTCATTGTAACCAATAATTACCCCGTCTACGTGCTCCATACGCGGAGCGTATTGTAATTAAACAAAGGAGAGAAGCCGCGCGCGCATACGCCAGCAACCGTTAGCGCACGACCTTTCTAAAGGCCCTTTCACACCGGGCTGCTTTTTCGCGTTTTGGATCGCAGGGCCGCGCAGGACTTCTTTGAAGGATCGTCAAAAGGTTTCCGCCACTTCGCTCTGTCACCAACCACTTGTACATTAACGAACTATTTCTGACTACCTTCTATTATTTTCTGATTTATGTTACTTGCTTTTTTTACCTTATGTTTCATTGATGATTGTCAGGAGATTTGTAAAATAAAGAATTTTTTTTAAAAACTTGTTTGAATTTATTTGTAGGATATAAATTGATCTTAGAATAATTGAGATATTCTATCGAGAGAACGTTTTGTGATCCAATGCGATGCGTCTCCTCGACGTCTGAATTTGAAAACTCTTATCAGCGCATCCCGATGGAAAAGAAGATTCCTGTTAAAGCATTTTTCGAGCGAGAGCGAATCGATTTTTTTTTTTATACAAAATAACAAAGGATCGCGTAGCTAGAGTTCGATGAAATATTTAAACACGAATCGTGATTTTATTCCAAAACTATCTAGGGAGAACCTTATCGGTTGTATTTTTAAAAAAAAACTCGATAAAGTCGTCGCAATATCGCCGGAAACGGAAGAACACGGCAGGATGTTTCAGGACACGCACTCCAGGACGAAACGGAAGTACGAAATTTTGCCACAGAGGGAACCACTTGCTAAGCCGTCGTGGTCGAAGTCAGCGCCAAATAAGAAAGGAAGGGAAACGGTGAAAGCTTCCAGCCCCTTCCCTTCACCTCTCCGAGGATAAAGTAGTCCCTCGAAGAGACGAGGACGGATAGCCAGAGAAGATTCGTCTATCCTCGAAAGATACAACCCGAGTCGTAATCTGCCCTCGCTATGTCGGCGCACCACTCTTTCGCCAAATGATATACTTTCCAACGTAATTCTATGTAATTTCTCACGAGAGAGAGAGATAAGTAGATAAGAAACGGCGGGAATTCGTGATCGAATCGAAACCAGTAATTACCGTGCGTTCGCGATTGCGCTTTAATTAAGCGATAACTCAAACTTATCGATTATCTCTTATCTACGGTAGACAAAACGAAACACGTGAAAGTGCGAATAATTTTGGAATAGCATTACAGAGAACCGGAATGTATGAGAAATATTTGTATATCCAATATGTGTGAAAAGATGGAGCAAGATGAGAGTAATGCAAATTCGATTTTAAATACAACTTTCGTTATCTCAGTAAACGAAACAAATTCTTGGTTGAATGAACATGTAAATATTATTAACATTTTTTAATTAAGTTTCGTAAAATTAACAATTAATTAAAAAATGTCACTTTTACTCCATCCAAAAGACAAGATGGAGAGAAGTGATATTTTTATTAGATTAATCGTCTCTATTTAAAATAACCAAGAATTTCTTCCTTATACTATATTAAAACATGTATTTTATTAACAAATCGAAAAACAAAGAGTCGGAAAGATACAAGAAAGATGAGAAGAAAGAAGGGTCTATGCGTCAAGTAGCTCACCACCCGTGTCACCGTCTGGGTGAACATCCGGCGCGTATCTCGTCGCGCGCGTATTCGGCCAAGCCCGCGCGCCTTGTCGCCGTTAAAAATATTAATCGTCGAGACACGCAAGGCACTGTAGATCCTCGACGCGAACTAAGCGCCGATATTCGTCATTGCTCAGCCACTAGTATACGTATATGCCATTTTGAAACTCTACGCGCTACGAGATATGGAAACTACGAAGCCCGAGTCGTGTCTCTCACCCTCCTCCTCTTTCGACTTCCGGTTAAACTACGATACGATCGACGATGAATCTATCCAAGCGACTTACCTACCAAATAGTATTTTTTTTTTTGAAGAAGAAGAACAGCTGAAACGATCGTTGCTGATATCACGTGTACGTTTTATTATATTTATGTAATGAGTAGATGTTATATGAACCGATTAAGTCCAGCATTTTTTTTTTAATTTTAGCATCAGTTTAACTTTTGCGAACTGATAATAAAGCAGCTTTAAAAGTTAGTAAAATGTTTAGAAATTTATCAAAATTGTCCTTTGCTTTTTCTTTTTCCTCTCATTATTTTAAGTTATTAACGTATGATTTTATTGTACATTTGACCATCTGTGTATCGTAATACTCGATAACACGAATTATTCTGTTCCTTAATCGATGTTTAACTTTTGTAAACTGACAATAAAGCAGCTTTAAAAGTTATTAGAATGTTTAGAAATTATCAAAATTGTCTCTTGCTTCCTCTGTTTCCTCTCATCATTTTTAGTTATTAAAGTATGATTTTATTGTACATTTGACCATCTATGTATCGAAATACTCGATAACACGAATTATTCTGTTCTTTAATCAATGTTTAACTTTTGTAAACTGAAAATAAAGCAGCTTTAAAAGTTATTAGAATGTTTTGAAATTATCAAAATTGTCCTTTGCTTTCTCTGTTTCCTCTCATCATTTTAAGTTATTAACATATGATTTTATTGTACATTTGACCATCTACATAATACTCGATAACACAAATTATTCTGTATCTTAAGGATTCGAATTAACCGAACGCATATAAATTTTCTCTACCTTTTCTCTTATGGAATTAATCGATTGGGCAAACGGCCGACTCATATTACAATAATAAAAAAGGTTATCACCATATTAGATAAATTTCCCCAACCATTTTCTTCCAGCATCATACAGGAAGAAACATCATCGACTCGGTGGGAATCGTGAAGCGAAAGGCTCATTTCCCATGGAAGTGCCAATTCGAAATAACGCTTCTTATCGTCCGCTCGTTATTCACAGGCTACTCGATACTCCTTCTCTCTTTACTTAATTCCTTCGTCGAGCGGGTAATCTCGGGTAAGACGCGAGTAAGAAGAAGGTAAAACCTTTTCTTCTGTTATCTCCGAGCGAAAGATCTTCGCCGCAGCCGCGAAGGTGAGTAAGAGAAGAGTAGTAGAAGAAGAAGAGAAGAAGGAGGACGAGTCGACGATTAAGTAGCTACGTCGTTCGCGACGAAGGTGTGGAAGGAAGGCGTTAGGGATGATGGAAGAAGGTGCTAACGCGATAATCCTCACCGGTCAAAGAGGTCGAGTCGAGTCGCTAAGTGCCGCCCCGCGATGGAGAACGACTTGGCTCTCTATCGAGACTTCGAAGCCCATTCTCCGATTATTATTCTTACGTTCTATACACGATACTTTTCATACGTTTTTACTCCCAACCCCCCTCCACAAGTTTTATGAAGTAGACAACGCTGAGAAACGATAAGAAAACGATAGAAACTCGCGTCGTTCGCGGTTTTTTAGCAAATTGGAAGCCTCGTTCGAGTATCGCGAAACTCACTCGGGAGTTGTATTATTATCGTAGTTAACGCAGCACGAGCAACAAAGCCGATCCCAAACCGGGAGAATTATACATCTCCGCGTCTCGACTTTTATAGTCGGTTTCTCGATTTCGCGGCGAATGCAAAATGCGTATGGAAATTCCTCAGTGAATAAACAAGCTCCGGTGGCACACGAAGGAGAGCTTCATAACGCTGTCGAGAAAGAGAGAAGGAAGAACTGCTCGACGTACTTTGCGATAATAAAAGAGAGTATATACGAAAAAAAGCGAGCGAGCGAGAGCCGAGCGTGACAAGACTAAACAATGATTTCAGCTCGGTAAAGTTGCTTTACGAGCACGGAGCAATCAGAAGGAGAGCGTGGCACAGCTGCGGCACTTGTCTCGACTCATTTACATGTTTTTACATATGCTTCCAAGCCCGTGCCACTCTCGGACGGTAATTTCTCGTAAAACCGACGTCGTCGGAGTCGTCGTCGTTGACGGGAACGGCGTCGGTAATGACGTCACGAATATACCTATCTACATTATACCGGTTAATTTATACTCTGACCATGAAACGTCCGGACACGCGACCGAACCTCAGCTCGTTTCACGGTCTTAACGGTACCACGATCTCGAAAAGAAACAGAGTCCCGTCGTCGATTCATTCCAATCGATTACATATTCTCTCTCTCTCGTTTTGCTGTAGGTAAAAAATTTCGAGGCACGCTTCACTCGCAAACCTTTCAACATTTTCTCTCCTATTTAGCAGTCGGAAAAGCATTCGCTTTCTGCCTTTCCACGTTTCTCCTAGCGCGTTCCCATCGTTCCTCTTCGATAGTAGTACCAACCACGCGGTCGGTTGGTTGGCGGGACGATGCTTTCTGAACACCGCACCACTACTACCGGCACTTAGCTAACTCGCCGTAATTGTAATCAAGCTAATGCGCTGCGTTGAATCGCAATGCTGCATTGATGATGCCAGAACCACCTGAACCCGGAACGGCTCTATCTATTCTCAATGAGAAGAGTCTCCACGACGACGACGAGAAGCGGACACCTTCGACGTGAGTAGGGCCTTGCGATGATAGCAGCCGTAATGAATACGAACGTTGTGGATGATAGCGAAACGACTATTGTAACGGGTCTTCGATACTAAAAGAGAAAGAAGGTTCTCGTTAATGTTCGAAAGGCCAGCACCCAAGAAAGGATCGGAAAGAGATGAATTTTCGAGCGATCGAGAGACGTCGATTTATGAATTTAATGTAAGATACAAAAGGCTGCCCAGAGGGAAAAGATCAAAGATCAAAAAGAAAGCTGAGAGAGAGAAGCTTCGACATTAAATACCATTCTTCCCTCTTTCTCTTTCACAAAGAAAGAATGAATAACTTTCGTGAGCGTATCCATCGAGAGAGGAACCTCATTACGCGTTCCTTCAAAGGTTTCTAATCATACCTCCGAAGGATCGATCTATCGGCGATCTTTTTTTTTTTTTTTTCATCGAGGTAACAATAAGAACTCTGGGTGTAGGTACTACCAACGGTTATAGCTTTACGAAGGAGTATAACGAGGAGGCACGGTTAGCGTTGGAATAATAGCGAGAGGAGCCACGACCAGGGCGTCGTCATCGGGCTCGTCATCGTTCGTCGTCGTCATCATCATCGCCATTCTCATTATCATTATCTTTGTCGACGGCTGTCTCGGGTAGGGAGAAGATTGTACGCGAGTGAGAAAGAGAAGCAAAGAGAATGGATGAGATGTATGCGTGTAAGTACGTGTATATGCAAGAGAGAGAGAAAAGTCGAGGCTACCGCGCGACGGGCAGGCGCGAATGAAGTCATCTTCGCTAATGCATCGATGCTTATCCCGGCAGCACCTTAAGCCCGTCTCAACCCATTTACGACACACCGCTTGGCGCACCCACACGAGAAGGACGGAGTGCGGGGAGAAGCTCGAAGAAAGGGAGCGCGCCAAGGAAGGAGACTAAAAGAGAAGGAGTGAGAAAGAAGGAGAGCAGGCAAGCGAGACGCAGAGGCCTACACGTTGCATTGTTGCCGGCGAGTTCGCACTTTCAAGGCCCCACTTACAAAATGGCGTAATATGTCGCGCCATTATTCTTGCTCGCCCAAGGATCGCTTCCTCTCTCCCCTCTTCTTCCCTCCGTCTCTTATTCGCGTTAGCTTCCTCGCGAATCGTCCTCGAGGCGCCTCCGCGACGACCCCGGACGCGATTACCCTTCCAAAAATTCTCCTCAAAATCGTCCTCTGCATTTTAACGACGCCAGCCGTGCGTTAAGCTCGGAAGAACAAAAGATTGAGAGAGAGAGGGGGACTATTTCGTAAGAAATTATTCACTTTTGTCGAGGAATATTTCTTCGTCTGCGTTATAATCTTTTGTTCTTGGGAGAAGGTAGCTATGGTAAATGAAACACGGTCATTTGGATTCATTATTTTCGAATTATCCTAACAATTTTTCTTTTTTGACACGTTGACTGCTGAATTGGGTTTTTATAAAACTGTGCGTCAATCTTATTTTTTTAATTTTTGTAAATATTAATTAATCTGAAAAATCATGGTAGTCAACGTGTCAACGATTTACAATAAAATAAAAAAAAAACTTTATTCTCCTCACACGATTTTGAAGGAATTATTGAGATTTTTGAGATTTTTAATGCTGACACAGCTGCCAATTGTCATTTAGAACGATATTTAGACTACCTTTCATCTTATTTTATTATATGTTATGCGTGATATCTTCACTTACGTTATTATTGTTTTTTCTTTTTGTTGTGTTTATCTTATTTATTTTATACCTTCTTTGTACCTCTCTGTACACCAAAGGGCATACACCCCGTATACACAAATAAATAATAATAATAATAATAATAACATATTCTATCGAAAGATTCAAATGTCACCGTCAAAGTTAGGTAGTCGAGTTAAATTCGAGTAAGATAAATAATAGGAAGAGAAAGGTAAGATGGTTGTGATCCAAGGAACGGACACCCACGCGGTCGGCGCCTATAAGACGCGAATCCTCCATGATTTATTTCGTCCTTCGTCGCGTGGGAGGACGCCCAAGGCATTTATTAAATGCACCTTTGAAGAAAATTTTAATCTCCGTGTCTCTATGCGTCATCCTCGTCTTTATTCTGTTTCTCGGTCCTACGTATCGCGATTATATCTCGATCGGGGGCTCGTTAGACGTACCTACTATACCGCAAGTATTTCTAACGGGCTAGCAAATTTTCGCAACGAAGAGTAACATTTTCTTCTCATCGACCTCTAAGCTTTCTTTTCAGCCATTCTTTCTCCCTGCCACTAGTTATGGATACCGGCGTATAATAGTGGTTTTAACTGCATTCACAAAGTGGTGTAATTTATTGCGTCATTATACTCGACTAAGGAGCCGCTCGTTCAAGAAGGACGACAACAACGAAGACGACGACGGGATTCAATGAGTCGCCTGCATGTGGACGTGATTTAAGTTAAGGCGGATGACTACCGTGTCGCTATTACATGGCGTTCGCTCCTACGACCAAAGCGGGAGTATCCGCGGATGTTGTTGAGACTACAAATGCCTCGTTACTTTCCGTCAATCCTATAAATAGGAGATATTCCAGGCGGGACTAACGTGGAAAGAGAAAAATCTTTACTCGCGATTAATTCTAAAGAGATCCGTAGTTTCTCTCTCTTTTCCACTGGAAGCGAAACACACAGTGGAGTATTTGACCCGAAAAGCTGAACAAAAGTCGAAAATAGGAATTTTGTTAAAAACCGATATAATTTATTTATACTTATAGCTGAATACCAATTACACCAAATGATAATTATTTTAATAACGCTTTGTTCTTCGTTATGAGCTGAGATGAAAAATTGAAAAAATGATATTTTTTTATTTTTTTTGTAATTTAGAAAATTTCGAATTTTTTTAAACAATGAAAACACAATATGTATTAAACTAATTCTTCTATTTTATTGCAAAAATTCAAATTGTTTGGTTCAATTATAAAAAAGTTATTCTGTTTTATAAGTTGTCCAAATTCTTATGGGAATTTCTGTACTTGTCGGCTAATAATTTTGATGAAAACTTAAAATGTAGTTATTCCTGAAGGGATCCCCGAAGAAAAATTGTTCACATATTGGGTGTAATGGGTATTCCGCTATAAGAATAAATAAATTATTTCGGTCAATATAAATAAGTAATATTACACAAAGAAAGGTATGTATCTAACAATTTCATAATTCTCATCCGTCGACACTTCAAAATAAAAAACTTTACAAAATTCACAAAAATGAAAATTTTTGCCTAAAATTTGATTTGCAGTATAATAATGTAATAATATACAAAAACGGGTATAGATGTAACAATTTGATAATTCTTTAATAAATAAAAAAATTTTTTTTAGATCGAAAAAGTTAAAATATTAAATTAATTTTTGCATCGTTCAATTCAACGTAAGAGGTAATATAAAGCCACGAAATTTCAACATTTTATCTATAAAAGAAGTACCTAATAGTTCTTAAGCCAACCGTCCTTTTTTAAGTAATGTCACTGTATTTATGTTTTGCAGTACCATTATTAACCTTAATATAGTTTATTACACTGTTTTAATCTAATTCAGATGAAAAAATAATAATCGCAACAAATGGTCAAACGTCGACGCTAGTATACCTAGTATTCCAAAGCAACTCACGACTGATTTCTCGAGGAAAAATTATCGTAGCCTTAAGCAACCAAACGATAAGGACAAAGATACTTTTCGCTTTTTTATTCAAATATCGCGTAATCGAGCAGGTCGCGAGAAACGAGCATAGATCACGGAGGATCTATCTATCTACTTTTGTAATATTTCCGTGACATAGATACATACGTGGGTACACAGGTACGCACTCAGGAGTAATCGGAGAAGGGAGCGTGGGATTCGAGAAAACGCGTTTTTCCTTCGCGCTGGCGCGTACCTTTTGCGTAAGCTCGTAAACTTGTACGATCGAACGGGTACGGTAACGCTTATTAACTTGATAGTAGAGCGTATTCGCCGTAATGATCCCCCGACGAGCGTAAAATAAATTGGAAGAGCGATACGCGTGCCTTGGAACAAGTGCCTACGCCCTACCCTCTCTCTTCCTCGTCTACTTCGTTCTTTCCTTCATTCTCTCTTTTTTTTTTTAACTTTTCTCTTCCTACATCTCTTCTGTAGAATGTTACGAGCTCGCACATCGTTTAGATCTCTCGCATCGATACGCGTCGTTCGTGGCAAAAGCCGAAGTGACTTACGAAACGATCTACGAAATGAACGCTCGTTCGGGAAGGAGCTCGGGATGATATTTTTTTTTTTAGGGGAAGATACGTGCGTATAATCGCTTCGAGATAGATAACGATCTCTCGATCGTAATGCGTTCGCAAAGCACGAATGGATAGAAGTAAAGAGAGACATGAAACTCCTCTCTCTCTCTCTGTATAGTAAAATCTACGTGAGACAGGCAAAAGGAATAATCACGAGCCTGACGGTGATAGTTGGACGACACGGGTCAGCCGATCGGGTTATCCGCACCCGTCTTGCTCTCGATTTACGATTCCCATCCACCTTGAGAGACCGAAACGAGAAGATAGCTTCCGCTATCTCGACCGTAAAGAATTATAGCCGACGCTCGTAAAAGGAACGCACTACTGAGAAGGATGAGAGAAAAGCGAGGAAGTTATTAATCCGAGCGAGGAGCGTTACAATAAATACGCCGGTTAGGAAATCCCGTTTATATTCAGCTCGGGGCGCGCTACGAAACGAGCGAGTTGCAAGATCGCGCTTTCGTGATATCGCTCTCGAATGCTCTGCTCTTTTGACACCCACGCTGCCCGACCTTTTCTTACCAAAGATTATGATCTGACTTCGGTCGCGAGCGAGAAGAGATCGCGATCGTTTCTTTTGAAGGAAGAAAGAAACGGAAGTGGGAGAAGGATTGTTAGAAAGTAGAGTGAAGAATTGCTTTGAAAGAGACTATAGATCGTTCGGTTATCGTTTTTCAATCGGTTGTGACAACATTTTATTGATATCGTGCTACGAAGTGATGTTTCTTTCGAAGGGATAGTGGGCGTTCTCATTGAGGAAAATGTAGAAGTGGATACATAGTAGCATAGAATAACGATACGCGTGTTGCCAGTCACGAAGTTAGTCATGAAAGGACGTTGATAAGAGATGCTTACCGTCTTAAGAAATAGACCGATTATCTAACTAGTCTTCCGGTGTGTAACTACCGTGCTGCCTGGATAATCAGGTTCACTCGAAGTCATTATTGTCCTGGGTTACTATTCTGGTTTAGTTACTGATGTCGTGTGACAGGCAACACATTTATAATGAAGAAAAGAAATAAAGGACAACCTGTTCTGTAACTACATCGTAAGATAAAAGTACCGATGAAAGTGCAATAGATATTGAATTCGTTCGAACTGGTTTTGTAGATAATAATTTATTACTTATGAGTAGACAGCGGATGTTTATGCACGATAAATATGCAAAGAGCATATGACATTTATGCACGAAAAATATGCAAATATGCATGATATTAAGTATATTCTATATTAAGTGTCGAGTGTAAAATAAAGTATCAACAAACATTATCTGGTTATGATAAAGATACCGACTAATAGACTAAATTAATTTAACAAGATATATCATTCGGATGAGTATGATATATGCATGTATATGATAAATAACAAATATACTTTTAGAATCTCCTAATAACCAAACCAATTTTTGTTCAGATCCCACAACTTACCCATTTCCTATAAGAATATACATTTGCATAGCATCCGCAGTGTACTTATGCTCTATTTTTTTTTTTTTTATCTCAAAAATTGTAGAAGTTATTCGAGTGACTCGTCTTAGGTGAAAGAATTATTAAAGGAAAAGCTCCTTACTCGAATTTTGTTAAAAGACTCACGCCTACCGTACGATCGACCGAAGAGAATGAAAAACTTGCTTACGAGCTATCATTAAAGGGCTCCTCCGCCATTACGATGCCCGCGAACGATAAAAGGCGAAGTTAAGCTCGAGTGAGGTCGAAGCAGTAAAGGTGCTGCCAAGGGAATGATTCTCTCGGCCGTTTCGCTTTCGCTCTCCGCTTAGGAGCGATCATCCTCAAAGACCGACCATTTAGAGCACCGCGATAGCACGGTGTTCTAAAGCGCGCGCGCGCTCATACATCCATAATACTACTTACCGGGAGCTAAGCCCAACCATTTTGAAACAGATCCATGTATCATGCATGCAATTTGGGTACTAACCTGTAAACTCAAGATTTTTTTCTAATCTCCACTTCTTAAAAAATTTCTGTATAAGTAAAAGTGGTCTAAAATACGAGAAAAAGAATCATACTTTTTTTTTTAACCCTTAACACCACTCGCTATTTTCAGCCTACGCATCTATACTCGTGGGCGAACGAAGTCCCCCGTGCGTATATTTAATATTTTAGTACTAAAATGTGGAAAAAGTAAGGATTTTTTTTTATGAAATAAACTAAAGGCATATAATCGTTATAATTTAACAGTTTTATTTAAATTTTGAACATAAAAAAGACGTCAAATAAAAAAAGGTTTGATGCTTGATATAGGTACCTACTTAATATTTCCGAAAATGTGTGTTGTGGAGGACTCTGCTCCCCCGCGAATGGTGTTAAGGGTAAACTTAAATTATTATTATACGTCTCTTCCATCGAAGAAAAAAAATATTTAAAAAATGGATCGTTCGATCAACATCCACAAAAATTAATGCAACGATACAGACCGTCGGCATAGGACGATTACACTGCGCGAAAGATTCATGCAAGATTTGACTTTCGACAAAAAGAGAACGACTCGAAGCACCAGCCATAAATGTCTTCGGCGTTCGCCTCTGTAACGAGAATCGCAATCAGAGCGGGCAGCATAATCGAGCAATTATCGCGAGTACTTCGGCTCGGGTGTTCCGATGGCGTATACTTTATCACGGCCTTAGTTCCTGGTAGCGGTAATCAAGGACTTAACCGCGTGTAGAGATTGGTTTAAAACCAGTCCTAGAGGTGGGAAAAATTTCTTTGTAACATAGTAATAAAGAGAAGGGGGAAGGGAGGCTTGAACGATACAAAATGACAAACATGTTATCCCTTTAAAACGACTCTCATCGATACCTTTCCGATACCACTCGTGTATCTACACGGTGGGATAAAATTAATTACCCAATTTGATTATAATCTTAAAATAAATTAAAGATTTTCTCTTTCGGTGGTGATACACAAATTGACTCTTTTAAATGAAGCGATCTTGTAGACTAATCAAGTTATAAGAACGAGAATTTGTTAATGCCATAAATCGAAGTCTGGAAGGAAATGAAAAATACGGGTTGAAATATTCAAAAAGTGATTCGATTAGCGAACAAATAAAAAGTAAGTAAATTTAGTTTTTAGTTCACTAACAAACTTAGACATTAAAAGATTATTTTAAAACAATCGTTTATTCGTTTCAAAATTATAAAAAAAGCAAATCAAGATGTTAATTTTGTCCCACCCAGTATAACATACGCACATACAAATCTCGTATGCAAACTCGCGTGACACGAAGTCTTGTTCCGTGATCGTACCCGACGATTCTGCGAATAAAGATGTCCATCTTTGCCTACTACTCACGAGTCTTCTCTGAGTGTGTAATTTTTCATTAAGATCGGTCGAAGGAAATAGAGGGAGGGGGAATTTCGAAAGAGGAACGATATCGATGCAATTCAGATCGATACCAATTCCGAGTCTTCTCCTCGAACATCAATGTACCTATGCGATACTTCGCGATGTCGTTAAAAAAATTTATGGCAACAATTTGAGTTTATCGGCTAAGATTATTGACGAGATTAACGTCTGACTCGAGCGCACATACGTATCGTCCGTTCGATTCTCACCGGAGGCTGTAGTACGCACCCTCCCTTCGTGCACGTAATGTATATATGTAGCTATTAAAATAATAGGTCCGATCATTTCCTGGTGATTAATATCGACGATGCCTCCCTACTTTGCATAATATCCGCGAACATTCCGAGAGCGAAGTCACCGATCTCGATACCAATCGGTGAATCGGTTCGAGACGATGCGAATATACATTAGGCTGGAGCGAATTTTTTTTTTTTTCGTTTCCTTTTAATCCAATAATGTAAATTTGGTGCCTGCTAGGGTCAAGCTATTTCGTGTAAAATATTATTGGATTAGGGTAAATGCTTTCGCCTTGTAACAATATTAGTTTAAAAGACTGTACAAATTACTACTTTTTATTAAATAGGTACTCTATTCTGTTAAATTTACCAGTCGATATAATAATCTTTATTAACAAGTTGAATGCCATGGGGGTCACCGATGACCGGCACTCGATTTCTCATGATGCGTTTGAAATGTTTATTAATACTGTTTATCGATATTTAGGATTTAGGACAAATTACTACTTTTTATTAAATAGGTACTCTATTCTGTTAAATTTACCAGTCGATATAATAATCTTTATTAACAAGTTGAATGCCATGGGGGTCACCGATGACCGGCACTCGATTTCTCATGATGCGTTTGAAATGTTTATTAATACTGTTTATCGATATTTAGGAGATTGTAACCAGTGGTCATAAAAAATGTTCGGTATAATATAAGACATGTGATAGTAAATTCTTCGATATGTTTATTCTGAAATGAATTATTAATAAAATTATATAGATCCATGGCTTTATTAAAAATTGGCTTGGCATTCAACGTGTTAAGATCCAAAAAATTGTTTCTTAGAACCGTACTCCACGTCAAGCGAGCTTTTCTAAAAATTGTCTGCGTTCCCTTACGTGATAGACAGACAAGAAAAAAAATCCATTCCGTTTCGCTTTTTATAGATTTTTATTTTTATAGTTTTCTTTGACGATCTCGTTCATTTTTTTAAGAGCTGAGAATATTGAAAACGATCTCGTTAAGATCACGATGATAACAAAATGCTACACCAGGTGCGTGCAAAAGATCGAGCCACGGTTTTCGCTTTTTTAATCTCTCTCTTTCCTTTTTTGTCTCGAAAAGCGTGACTCGTCTCGCGCAAGCAAGCAGCTAGCGAGCACCGTCATTATTGTCTCTCGTTGTTTTTCGGAATGACGCGCACGCGCGTTCCACTGCCGCGCGCACGTTACTCTCTACACGCGTGTGCTCGTCGCGTCTTAATCTCCGTGCGGGGATCTCGTAAGCCGCGTTAAACGTGGCCCCGCTCGATCGCAATTTTCGATGGTGTCGCTTATATGTTGGCACGCGTCCTACCATCGCGTCGTTTATAACGTACAAGCGCATCTGCGTTTAGTTGTTGACTCTCTCTCACGTTTTCTCGAGTCAACGTACTATCTTTCTTGAATACTTAACACTATAAGTTTTATAAACAACTGAAAAAATGAAACTTTACAGGAAAGTACAAAAAAAAACGATTTAAAAGTTTAATATTCCTTAACCCTCTATGGGCCCACATAACTTTGAAGTCACATATATCCGTATTTTTCAAAATGTATTTGATTGTAGCAGCAAAACATAATGAAATTTCATTCATAAAGTGTGGTAGACTTGTGTGTAAATATGTACACCGTTGTATCTTTGAAATCCTCAAACGTTTCTTTATAATAAAATATTTATAAAAATTATAAATTAATGGTTAGTTCATATCAGAAGTTTACTTTTGCTTAATTTCACGTTATCTCATTTTATTCACGTTATCTCATTTTGGCTCATAGAGGGGTAAACTAAAAAATAGTAGAACCCAAAATGTCAATGACAACCGATGACGACGTGAAAATTGAAAATAACTTGATAAAATTAAAAAACGAGATCATAAGGAAAGTGGAACTAGATACTTCAATTTCTTTTCCAAATTAATGACATCGACTCTAACGAGTCATTAAAATCTACTCGATATCTCTAATGATCACTCTAAAGTATCTCAAAGAAACTGGAGAAAGAGGACGATACCGTAGTAGAGCTTTTTCAATTCCTTGGTACTCGGTCGCCCTCAACGCCAACTAATAGCACGACGTTATTAACGCGTGAGAATATAATAAATTGGGAAACGGGAGAGAGGTGGGACTCGTTAACGAAGGGGAGTAGGTAGTTCGTAATTTTTTTCAAGCAGATTCTCAGATACGTTTTTTGACTCGATCGAGGTTGATAGATCGGCAACACGCCTCGTATCTGGTTAAATTGGCCAAAGTTTTCATCGCTGGTGGAATCGTCGTGATAAGAGGTGGATCGAGAACGTGTTTCCTCATCAAAGATGCCTGCATTAATTATATCGAGTGCGTTTAGCCGACGATCGGCCTTTAAGCATGTAAAACGTTGAGACTATATAGATTTTATATTATAAAATGTTGACCAAAAGGAGGGGCTGATGAAGAGAAGGGGGGAGGAAGGTGGCGGGTGATGCAGGACACCCGTAGTCCCATATCGAGGCACGCACCTGTACCGATCCATCAAGAAGAGCGATCACCGCGCGATAGGAAACGCTTGGGACATCGGGTGCCAAGCTGCCTGCGGGCAGACCAGAATTTGTTGCTTTAATTACGTCGATCCGACGATCCGTATCGTTTCGATTCCGTGGACGAGAAACCGATCTATATTCCTTATCTACTTTTTCTCTCTTTTTTTTCCACGGTTTCTTCGTGACAGAAAAAAAGCCTTCGTACGTGTACCGTAAGCCAAACCAACGTTTTACCACTTGCCAGCTCTTTACCTTCGACTTATTTATTGTCGTAGCCACTTTATCGAAGTCACGACAGAGAGCAAAAAAAAAGAGTAAAGAAAAGTTATTCCCCGTTAAGGAAATTAAAGGGACACGAGCGAATATCGGAGCCGATCGGCGCGACGGGGCTCGCCTTAGAGCGATTACTCATCAAGGTTTATCGCTGGCATCTTAAATTGCCACCGTTGTTTTAAAACCGGCAGAGAATTAATAAAGCGCTTTACGCGGTACGAAATGTAAGTATCTGGTTTCCTTCGTCGATACCCGGCCGGACATTAATACAGAAATTGCACCTGGAGGATGGAGAAACGTGCTCGATGCACGTGACACGATACGTATTAACATACGATATTAACGCACGATAGTCCTACGTTCGTACTACCTTAGAGAAGGACGACGACGCTCCCGCATTTGATTTCGTCGACGATCCGCGAAAAAGGGCTGGTTTCCCTCGAAAAAAGTGATATCCCTTATGCCCTCGTTAAGAACTACCGCAGCTGCCAGACGATCCATGCATTCCGTGACTGTATATGGTAGCACGCGTCTTATCTCAACCCTTAAGGAAGCCCACATCGTCGCTCGCATCCTAACCGATTTATTTCGAAGGCGAATACCTTTGCCAAGACCCGTATCTTTAACGTAGACTTTAAATCTCTAGATTACATACGACTCTCGTCACGATATATCCTAAGGAATTGGCTACTGAATTTTTGTTTGGTCAATCATCGACCAATACTACTTGCCGCGTGAGAATGGGAATAATCATTGGCATACGTTTTACGAGACTCTGAGGGAAGAACTCGGATACATATAGCTTTCTCTCTATCTTTTACTTAAAGATCGGAACGAGTTAAAGAGATTCCATGCCGTAAACGATCCAACATTCCAACGATCGAGAGTCTTCTACATCCGCGTGTTCTCCGTGTGAATAGGAAGAAGCGAATTCAAAGAGACCGCCTTTACAATGGCCAATCATCGATACTGTCGTCCATGGAAATAAGAATTACAAGTAGATTTACGCGTTCGCCTTTGAAGCTACGCGAGACGTGCCTTCGAATAGGAACTACGAAACGTTTAACCAGAACGATTCTGAAAAAAAAGAAATAGAGCAAACTCTACGATTCCTCGCATTCTTTAGCTATGACCTCGTGCTTTCGACCCCGCCATTTTTCTATCATCCTCCGTTTCAACAGCCACGCTATCTCGGCTAGCCTTTATGACGGTTTTCAATGATAAAACGAGCGGCTGGCCTGATGACGATAGCGTGAATTAGAGAAAATTCTGTCAACGAGAGTCGATCCCGGAAGACATGGAACCTCGTGTTTGAGCTCAATGAGCGAATTAGTCGCGATCGTTAAGCTCTCCTCTGTCTAGTCCAGTTCTTCTGTCTCCGACTTCTTAAATCTTAACCGTCGCAATTGATGCCCAACGAGATACCTCGCGCAAGAAATGTTTTTTCCATGGTAGATTGAACTTTATCGTAATTTATAATTGATCTACGAACTTTCGAAATCTCCCCAACATATGGCTGACTTCAATCACTACTATCTCTATCCATCCATCGTAAAAAATATTCGTTCGAATCTTCGAAGATGATGATAAAGATCGCGTAGAAGTAACCGTCTACTCTTGAAGCACGCAACGTGTTTTCTCACCGAGGTAACAACCCCGATATTCTCTCGGCATACAAAGTATGAACGTTTGTACGGGATATCCGATAAATCTGCGATAGGCGCGAAAGCCGGCGTAGTTAACGAACGATCGGCGAGTCGTAATTTACGGCTATTCCTCATCGGTTTTAATTCTCCCTGTACTCGAGGCACCACTATCGGCATACTCAACACGCACTAAATATCTATTTGAGATCTTTCCATGCATTCGTCACTTCTAATTACCCTCTCATCCCCGTTCCACCTATTTCCCTCTTCTTATCTTCTCGCTACCGTAACACCGTTCAGGAGTCCCTCGAACGTCTCGAGACTACGACCGTGAAAAGATCGCAAAAGAAAAGAATAGAATTCGACTGGCAGAAGCTCTTGACGGGGCTATTCGTTGGAACGATTTCGGTAGCAGTGGTCCTCCTCCTACTTGTGTTCTTTTTTTTTTTTTCTTGTCTCAATGACCAGAGTAACCTCGTCTCTTTTCGTCTCTTCCTACACTCTCTCTATCTCTTTTACTCTCTCGTTTCTTCGCTTCGTCCGTTGCCGGCACGATAATTACGTGTAATTAGCGAGGCGGCGCAGTTACCCGCGGCGATACGTTTCACGTGTAGTCATTACGCGTTGCACGCTCCTATGCGTACGACTATATTTCTTGCCTACCGACAGCACGAGGACTGCCCACTGTGGCTACGACCCTGCCGCCTTTCATACGACCCCCTGACTGTTCATGCACGAAGACCCCCAAGATTCCTAGGCTATGGTACACGCTTTACTCGCTTCTATCACCGGATTCCACTAAAAAGATCGGGAATTTTTAACGGAGAAAGAAAATCATTTCTAGGCGTGCCGAGTTAACCTCTTCAAGGATACTGACACGGATGTGTACGTTTTAATTTATAAATAAAATATAATCATGGAAGAGATTGGATGATTTCCTGAGTCGAAATGTGATGTTTGTTTGACATATAGTCTGTTTCGAAAACATTCGGACGATGTATAAAGTTAAATAACTTTTTTATAAATTAATCAAACGACTTGAGTTTTTGCAAACATATAGAAGGCTTAGTTTATTATATATCATTTTTTTTTTTTGTATTGAAAAAATTACAATCTTCGAAGTTACAGAGAAAGTAAAAAAACTTATTTTTTTAAATTTTTTATCTGAGCTTGTAATGATGATTTAAAAACTGCATTTCGTAGATATAAGTATTGCTTATTGTAAATTTCATCCAAATCCGCAAAGGTTGTCCCGAATTTCAAACGTTTAAAGATTCCAAAAAAGGTCGAGAATCACCGATTTGGGTGGATTTCAGCGATTTTCTATCGTATGTTGCTATGTTTAAACATTTGTAGGTCGGAACCAGGTTACCCGATTTTTATGAAATTTACAATATGCATATCTTACTTATATCTACAAAACGCAGTTTTTAAATTTTCTCTGTAACTTTGAAGATTGTAATATTTTCAATACAACAAAAATATGATATATAGTAAACTAATCCTTCTATATGTTTGCAAAAACTCAAGTCGTTTGATTAAATTATAAAAAACTTATTTAACTTTATACAGCGTCCGAATGTTTTCGTGACAGACTGTAATTCCATAAACTTTACTGTTTCTTACCGAGCATTTTTGACACATAAATCGCGTTTAAAATTTCGACTTGGGTTCTTTCCAACTTTAAGAAAAATTCGTTCTTAAAGCTGTTAAATATTTTCTCCAGTCTCTCTCGAAGAACTGGATGAACCACTTAATACATAAGACGATCGTAACACGGAGGAACGAACGCGATAGTTCCTATCCTATTACCACCGATCTCGAAAGCGTGATCGCGCATATATCAAAGAGACCAGCCGGCGCGCGATGAGCACGCGTTCTTCGAGAACCTCTCCTAATTATCTTCGATCCACGACAGGATATACATATATACTTATGTACCTACGTGTATCACCACCGTCAATTGTAATTAATTGCAAATGCTTCTTTATCAGAAGAAATTATTCATAGCGACTTGATCACGTGTAACCAAGTTCCGAGCTTCCCGTTTTCGAATACGCTCGAGAGATTGCTATTTTAAGGAGAGCGAGAGAAAAACTACACCGGAGACTTAATTTATCGCGTTACCCGCGCGAGAAGTATCTCTTTATTTTTCTGCCTTCTCTCGTGTCTCTATCTCGCTCGCTACTTTATTTATAAATAAAACGCTTGATTGGACGAAAGGAGAGGGGAAAGAGGAAGAAGAAATGAAATAAAACTCGAAGGAAAGTCCATTCATCTCGAAAGGCAGAGCTCCGCTATAAACTTCAGCGCATCTCCGACGGGGATTTACTAGACATCCCTGAACTATCACCGACGATCCTCGATCTCGGTCCCACCGTGGTAAGTGTCGCATTCTTCACTGCCTCGGTACGCGGCTATGAATATTTCTCTACTCAAGGTATTATTTATTACGGCCCATCGACTGCGTATATATTCGCCAGGACGCGATCTATAATACCGCTGAGTCTCTCTACCTCGTTTCAACATAGTGGGTACCTACTCGACGCAATCTCTAAACGAGTTTTATCCGTATCTCGGAAGTGGACACACACTCTCTCTCTTTCCTACTCAAAGTTATTTGACACTTTCTTAGCTTACGTACTACCACGTATCTTACGTTCGAATGGGTAACCAACGTGGGATTCTTTTCGAGAACGTGTATTATAACCATAGGAACGGCCTATGTCACCGTTATCGATACACCCGCACGAAAATTTACAGAAAAGAAATCAAAGATATGCGTGGTGTACCACCTTCAACATCCACGTGATTGATAGTCGTCGTTAAATGGCGTAACACCGTGAAACCGGCTCGTCCCGTCCTTCTTTGATTTATTTGCGATATTACCACGACAAAGTATCTCGTGTCGAGATAGTATAACCTTCGAAGTGGCAGGAAAATTATTCGTGGTTAGGAATCCGTTCGACGAAATGGCCTATAACGGCGCAATTATTATCCTCGGTGACGAAGGTACGAGTGTCTATGGGGGGAAAAAAGGCTGATCGTCCTTCGTACGAAAGGAATCTAAACCGGTCGTTAACTGACATTCCACCCGCTGCAATTGTAAAAAAAAGAAGGAAGACGAGGTTCGTCACTGGTAGACGAACGCACGGAGAGAACGAAACTGCGACTCTTCTCGATCCCGTATTCGTAGCGCGCTTCTCGCGCGCCGTTCTCTTCGTCCTAGTCGTTGGACGGATTCCAGAGAGTGCAAACTCGGGTTAAAGGCGGCGTCTCCGGCTGTTCCGCGGCTTGTAACAGTAAGTTGGAATGCGCGACCGGCTACACCGATACGGATCGCGTTCTTATCTCTAGCAACAATCTTTTCCGTGGTTCGCGAACGGCCCTTTCGCGAACTCGATGAAGATGTTCTCGTAAGGAGAGAGAGAGATTAGTGTTTTCCATTGATAACGAAACGGTCGATTTTATAGTTAACATGCCTTATGATTTAATTCGACAATCAATCAAATTAATACTAGAAATTTAGAAAAAATGAGTCATAAGCTTGTCCAAACAGAGACTAATGAACACTAAAAAGCAAATGAATAAAATAAATAAACTTGGAAGAATTGAACCATGAGTTTGACTCGTGCTTTTTAACCTAGTCTCGACATTATAAGGCAAAGGGTTAATACAGGAAAAAGTGGTGACGTGGACGACCAATTGATTTTTGTTAGAAATTAGTAGCAAATGACTGTTTTTTATAAGCTGTATGAATTAGCATAATCTTTGTTCTATCATTGACAAGATTTTGCATCTGAGAAAAATTTTATACAAAAAAAAAATTAAGTTTGGTATATAACAATAATATGAAGTAGGACTCGTTCAACAACTTCAGCTATATTATCACCTTCTATCATAAATACGTGCGTGTTCAAGAATCGTCTACCAAAAAACCGGCTACTAGAAAAAGAACGTCCTTTCCTTTCGAAATTTATTAACTCAACACGTCGTCGAGCGAATTCGCGATGGTGACCGCGGTCGTGTTTTACGATCGTTGATTGTAGAAATTTTATGATAGCGTACCGAATCGTTATGGTTCGCGTCACGAAGGCCGATCTGTTCGAAAGCGGTTACCGAAGTATCAAAACCTGACGTTTGATCGCATTCGTCTTTTTGCGAGCGATAAACGGAGATAAGTTTATAATTTTCAAGATTGTTCGCGAGATGTGGGATAACGATGGGTGATTCATAATTAACGCGTTGAGAGCCAAGCGCATTTTTAATAAATCTGTTGATTTAAATATATTTTAAACTCTTTGAGATTAGATAGGTTAAAAATTGTCTTACCATTTGCTTAGTTTCTTGCTCAACGATGCTATAAACCAACAGGAAATGCGTAAATAAGTGAAAGAAAAAATAAATACAAGTCAAATTGCATTAGTAAGCTGTTGACACTGCTGAGATTAATTTTCTTTAAAATCCTATGCCCCCAGAGGTTATAATTTTTTTCTCAAAATAAATCATATCTCTTCTATTAGACCTCACAGTTTTTATGATGTTTATATTCTTGTAAATGCTGCTAAACAATACAAACAAATATCTCAAATACACTATAACAAATCAAGTGCCAGTCACCGATGACCCCCATGGTATTCAACGTGTTAAGCGTAACAATCTCTCTCTCGGACGATCTGATAATAAACGGAGTGGCACACCAGCGAACGTACATGCTCATAATACTTCCTGCTTCTTTTTCCACTTCCTTAAAAGCAGCTTTAACGAAATTAATGATAGTCTTACGACTCGCGACTTGGCCTTTCGCACGTGACAAATCGCGGGACGTTTTTCACTCCGACGCTGGACGTGTGTAAACGTTGGATTCGTTTCGCGTTATCAACTTAAACGCGTTTCTTCGTTTACTTTGAATAAATTCATTTAACGAGACGGTGGTTCCCGTTCTACGAAAGATACGGTTACAACGAGGACGAGTTAAATCGCGAGAAATCGGGGTTGGTAAGCGGACGACGACCAACGTAAAACATTCTACAAACATATGTATAGTCCAGCTGGTAATCCTTCTAAGAAGTTCTAGCAAATATACGCAGGAAGGTCCTACATCGAAATAGATTCCCTGTGGTGAGGATGAAATGATGACGCGTCCACGCAAAGATTAATCGCGTGCTGATAATTAATTAATCCCGTTGTCCACGCGGCATCTTAGCTTACGGAGACATGAGTAAAAAAAAAAACGGGATATACCAGTCGCAACATAAGTTAACACGGGGTAGCAGGTAACTGCCTCCGTAACTGCAACCTCCCGTAGCTAGAGAATATATGCAAGGTAAAGAGATCGCAGAGGGATGAAATAGTACGAATAAATCGGGACCGATTCAACGGATATTTAATATTAACGATTAGCGTCCAACGTTCCCCTCCTTATCAGAAAACTTTACGATTTAATCGCAATACGAGTTCTCGAATAGGAAAAAGTAGCCGTCGCGTCATCTGGTGCGGTGACAAACGCGACACCATCCTTCCAGGATATCTATGGAATCTTGACATTTATCCAGCATTAACTGGTATTAGCGACATTCAAATGTCAAGCAAAGTCTCATTACTCATTTACGGATCGACTCTCTTTTACTTCAACGCGCTAGTGCTACCCGATCGCCCAACGACGATACTGAATATGCATTACGATAAATCGGAGCAATTTCAGATCGTAAAAGTAAAATATAAAACGTTAGTGGTACTTTTTACGATCGATCGTGCCTCGAAATCGAATAACGTTCGACGGATATATTCAATAGTCCCCGTTTTAAAGTGCCCGGATTTCATATATATGCGTCCTTACGCAATCGTGTAACGAACAGTGACGTAATCGATTTTATTCATCGTCGTTACACTTTTCACTATCTCATTCTTAGTGCAAAGAATGCGATCCAGCTGCCTTTTCGTTGATTTACTACGATCTCGGACTTTGTTAATGCGTTCTACGGTCGTTATACAGCAACCGCCCATCGTCGCGCGACGTAATATCCTTTTAAACTTACCGTTCTCGACTGTAAATCTCGTAAAATACTAATTCTACGACGAAATTAGATCTCTTAGGTAGCCATGGCTTTTAATTATCCTTTCGAGTGTACGATCGGAGGAAGGTAAAAAAGCGTCGGGCATTATTTTACCGCGAGAACATTGTTACGTTTACTTCGAAGCACGTTTTAACGGACAAAGTAAAGATCGCTTTTTCGCAAGCAAACTTTAACCCCCTTATTGCTAGTCATAGTCCCTAAGAACGATCGTTCCGTTTATAACGAACAACAATTGGCCGAAAAGAACACCAGAGTCAGTGTACAACGCTTTTCGTTTTACGCCCATCATATTTCACGAGATAATTATCGTTCGCTACTGCAAATCCCGCAGCATCATAATAACGGGAACGGATTTATCGTACCGAGGTAACCCATAAAAGCTAAACTTTATAGCAGAATATTACATCTTAAAGCGAAATAAATAATAAACCGTGCTACCGTTTTAGCATACGAATTTCGATACACCTCCTACGATCCAGTCGTCGATTTACCGTCGCTGGACGGAAAGGCTAGATGTTGCACAAGCGTTCGTGAATTTATCGTCGTCGCATAAAAATAAATCACGCTGGGGAAATATCGTTCTCGATGATCCACGTGTAAGAAGTATCGATACCCTGTCTGATTTCGAACTTTGTGCTACTTTCCCTGAGACATTATTAAAACGTCGATAAACTCCGGTCCCGATGGAATACTATAATATCGTTCGATTTTCATTTCCTCTCTCTCTTCGTTGAAATTCATCGACGTAACGTGAAACTCGAAACGTACCACCAAACGCTCGTAAATTCGTTTAAGAATTTAGAATCGTTCTTTCCCTTTCTACCAGTGAGAAATCGCGTAGTTGCCCACATGAAATTCCAAGCCAACTGCAATGCCGATGGTAGGGAGACGGTGAACGATTACGTTTTATAAGCCAAGACGTTTTAACTACCCGAGGATATTGCTAAATAATGAAATCACGTTGGTGTGGAAGGATTTATTCGTTATTTTATCGGTGTCGCTCTATCAGCAGCAACGACGAGACGCTGTACGCGCGTTTCTTTCCATCGTACCCCCTTCCTTTCTTTCCGTCTTCCTTTCTTCCTTCCTCTCCCTTCGTGTCCCGACAAACTATTAAGCGAGGGAACAATGAAAAGGCTGCGGGCTTTGCCCGCGAAACCCGCAATGCGAAAAGGTGCAAAATTCTAGTGCAAGCTGCCGTGCTTCGTTCACCCGTATGTCTCCAATCGTAAAACTCACGGGAACACCACCGCCATGCATCGCGAAGCGAACAGCATGTACATATATATATGTAATAATAAAGCAGTTCTCGTGGATCTACCGCGCGCGAAAATTTACCGATTGTGTCGCCGACGGGGACGGTAATCGCGAACTTCCCTCCGTGCTGGAAGCTGCGAGCGTTTTTAAGCGTCCCGTTGAACTCCCCGTCGAGAAAACGAAGACAGGTAAACGGTGCCGTAAATCTAAAGTCGCGAACTCGCGCCTTCGAGTTACGCGGTATATTTTCAATTTTCAGTTTGCCTCGTCCCGTGAATTATACGCCATATGTTTTGGGTAATTCGACGAAGAGGAGGAAAGATTGCAGAAAAATCGACATTTCTCAAGCGTCATATATATCACCTTAAAATTCTCTCGATCGCGTGCTTCCGCGTTTCTCTATAAGAAGAAAAGGGAGACTAAAAAGAGGGAACGATTTATATCCGCGTAGCCCTTGTACTCTTACGAGGAAATAAAAGGGCCGCTTTAACATCGTGTACGCCCACGGTCGCGTTATTTTTCTCGTATTTTATTTACACGACGATCTCGACGCTGTAAACGTCGCTCGTACAATGGCGTATTGATAATGCTAAGTGTAATAAGAGGACGAGAGAACGGTCGAGAGAAGAAGCTATATATCAAGGTTCAATAAATTATCGTCGAGTTGGCAATATTATCGCCACTTCTGACAATATTAGTTACCACGCCGGTTATAATCATTGCCAATCCGAACGATAATTCTTGCTAGAGTAGCGATTAATTATACACAAGGCGATGCAATATTTTATATCGCTCCCATACCACTAACCCGTACCGTACAAATATTTTTCTCCGTTAATACGAAATGTTTGTACCACGATTTATTCCGAACGCGAGGATACGCAACCTGCGAACCGGAAGCATCAATTATCCCCCACGAAAATCGTTTTATTACGTTACGAACGATCCTTTTTAGGCCTCACTCGCAGGTACCTAACATTCGCGTGAGCGGCTTTATGATTCACGAGCATATCGATTTTCGCGTTGAACGCAACGAGAAAATTATAATGTTTCTAACGTTTACACCCAGCGACTCTATTACGATCTACGAAAGACTAATAACGTCAAGAATAATGGAGAATGGTAATACGACGGGTGTTTGAGAAAATATCGAAGATATCTCGTCGATCATTTATCCTACGAACGAAAATTGTTGTTGTATCCCTTCTCATAAGTGTGTATTTCTAAGATCGAGTCGATTTCCTAAGCGACTCTACCGCGTGGAAAGAATTATGCAACATTCTCACACCATTTTAAGAATTCCATCGATAACGAGAAGAATAACAAAAGTCTGACCAAAATCTAACGTTTCTTAATTCCATGTGCAAAATAAAGAAAGAACATCGTTATTTCTTATTCTCTTTACCTTCTCTTTCCTCTCTCTTTCTCTCTCTCTCTCTAATAAGAATAACAGTTGTGCAAGAGAAGTCCATATACGGAGCGTCCAGCAACATAATTGGAGATCGAGATAGACGGTTTCGTGTGCGAGGTTAAGTCTTAATTGCCCGGCTCGACGTGAATTATCCGAGAGACCGCGCTAAAAGGCTTCTATTGTCGAGCGAAGGAAGCGAAATGTGTTTGGCTATCTCGAGCGAAGAAACACCGACTGGAAAAGCGACCGCTCTCGCATGGGAAACTCTTTATCTCTTGGAAAGGTGCAGGTCGTCCCTCCCCCCTTCTTCCTCCACCGTCCATCACCGTCTTGCATACGAACGAGTATACTTCTTCCGCGTTGCGTCCTACACGGACAATAGTCTCTCTCTCTCTTTTTATCCAACTTTTTTTTTTTTCCTCCGGTAACAGCTACCGTCTCAGAAATACCTTCCTTTCGAAACACACTCA
This sequence comes from Ancistrocerus nigricornis, assembly GCA_916049575.1. Classification (NCBI taxonomy): domain Eukaryota; kingdom Metazoa; phylum Arthropoda; class Insecta; order Hymenoptera; family Vespidae; genus Ancistrocerus; species Ancistrocerus nigricornis. The sequence goes on along the minus strand of OU696669.1, from coordinate 23,804,023 downwards.
CCTCGTCGCATCTCGTTACCTTAAATTAGATTTTATCCATTCGTAGACCGAGCGTATCGTTAGTCGTATCCACTAGTCGATCGTTACGGCATCATTTGAAATCATTTTCGAGACAAAATACTTGGAATCGAGAAAATTTATCGACTGAGCAGCTACGAAGAAGAACGTAAAACCGTATCAGGCTTACGTTGTAAGTAATACGTATAGAGTATATTCCGTGAGTGGAGTTCGAAGCGAAATAAACACGATTTATAAGCGAGGAACGTCGGCTTCTACGAAATCACGGTATCTAATAAACGCCATGCTCCGTCGCACGTAACGACCGAATCGTTCGTCTTCTCGCAGCAACGACGAAAAACAGTGACGATCGAGTTGCAATGGTAGCAACGTATAGTGAGAAAGAGAGAGAGAGAAGATGGGGCCTGGTAGTCGCGATGTTTCGGTTATTAATTTTTATGACGTCCATGAAACGGCCGGGCGAAAGGAAAGAACCACTCGCTTTGATAGCTCGCGTCTCGCTAGTGCGCGATCCGGTTCTCTCTCTCTCTGTTCTTACTTTACACCACGATGAACCCTTTTAATGCGATGAATAATAACACGAAAAGAATTCCTCGAGGATTCGACCGTCGAACCGAATGGCAATGAGATAATCGCATTAATTTATTCCGCAAGTTCGCATCCCTTTCTTGTCCGTTTCATCGAGCAAAAAGTACGTTCGCGTTAGTCGTTAAGTATTTATTGCGTTCGATTCACCTGCTCGGTCGCAGTGTCCTTCTGCAGATGATGAAAAGAACTAGAGTGGTGAAGAAATTGGATATGTGTCGTTCTATTATCGAAAATAGCTTTTTTTAACCGTTTGCCCTCGGTGTCGAGTGTGACCAGAGATCCTAAGAGTTATAACCAATATTTTTTAAATGAAGGTATAATATTTAATAACTGATTTAAATGATTTTTGGTTATAAGTAACTATTATAGATGCTTAATTGCTTTTTAGTCATCTACAATCATTAATCATTGGAGAAATCCTTTTCATTACGGATAACTCTTATCGATGAGAGAAATGTTTTCTGGTTATTTTTTTGGTTATTGATAAACATTACCAATTATAATACATTATATAACATTACTAATGACAATACATTTTTTCGAAAGAAATTAGCCATGATGGTAGCGTCATCAATAACCAAAGCATTTATCAATAACCAAAAAATTAACCAAAAAAAATGTCTGTCATCTATAAGAGTTATTCGTAACGAAAAGGATTCCTCTAATAGTTAATGGTTATAGATGACGAAAAGGATTTCTCTAATGGTTAATGGTTATTTGATATCAAAACAATAAGACTTATTTTTTTGTAATTATTCCATTTTCAAAATATTTAATGATGACTTTAAAGTTATTTTCAATTTTGAGTAATAGACTTTTTTCTACGAAATTAAAGGATAACTCTTATTTCGGATTTCTGGTGTGACTCGACAAGACCGATTTTGTTTGTACAAGCAGTTTTTTTTTTTAATTCGCATAACAACTCGAACATATGTTCTTTCACAACGTAGAGATTGATATATAATTTAAAATAAAATAAAAACGATTAAATAATTTGCTTTTATCATTCATTTAAACGCATCAGAAAATGTATCTAACATTTGATTTCATCGCGGAAGCGACAAGGATCGACGATAATCGAGAACGAAGCACGCGAAATAGCAAACGCCCCGATGAAAATTGCACGAGATATGTTGGTATCAATGCGTTCGATCGGAACGAATCGAAGAAGATTTCTTGTGGACCACCACCGCGACCTATGACTTATACCTTGCACGAACGCGATACTAATTAACTGTGGCGTGCGATTCTTAACGTGACTCACCATTTGTAATATCGTATAATCGAATCAATTAATTAAACTGTCGTTCAACGCCGACTCACGGTGCTGCCCTTTCTCTCAAGAAGCAATGTGAGAAAAAAGAAGAGGAAGAGGAATTCCGATGATCGTCCCCGCGAACCACACCGTGTGCTCGTAGCGATTTGGCGAGCAGCCTGCGCATACCGCGCAGCGTGCTATCGGAATTCCTGAACTCGCTTATAACGTATAACGAGGCTTCGATTGCGGTTTATCGAGAAGCAAGCCGCCAATCGAGAAGCCGTTAACTTTGCACACGTTCGACGTGTACGCTTCTTCCTCTTTCCAGGTCGTCATTGTGTCCATCGTTATCGTTATCGAGCGTGAAACAGAAACGGAGAGAGAGGCTACAAGAGCTTTTAACGCTTTACATTTTCCTTCGAAGATTAAATATTTTTTATTTGTAATCGAACATGACTTTTCCGCGATGTTAAAGTATCTACATCTTTCCGATCGATGATTTTTATGAATATTACTAAACGATAGTTAACGTTTGGAACTAACGTGTTAATAATTAAACTTGATAGTCGACGATAATAAAAGAAAAGAGAAAAGACCATAGACGAGTCTTCTAAACGATCGATCGTAATTCTATTCATACGTCCCTCGAGATTACGATGGCTTTTTTTTTTCTACGCGCATATACCAAAGATCTATCGGCGATCCCGCACGAAAGAATCTAAGAACAAGATCTACGAGCCGTCCATTAGCCGATGAAAATGCACCTTTCACGGATGACACGTCCATTTTATATCGGCCGTCGGACGACCCCTCGAACGACGCGGGTCGTAGCGATTCATCGACGCCACGCGTCGTTCGTTTTCGCGGCATTACGCGTCTTTCGTAAGTCGTCGATCGATTTATCACTAATCTGCTTGAAACGTTTTGAGGAAGACAAATTTTTTTTTTTTGGAGAAGAAAGTTCGATTCCTATCGAAGGTAAATTAATAAACCGGAGACACGACTTTCGACCCGCTAGTAGAAATATGAATGTATTTATTCTTCCTTCATCAATTTAGTGAATTCAGTTGACATGGAACTATTTATTAAATCCGATCACAGAGACAAGAGATGCACCATTATAATTTGTTCCCAGAAATAGAAATCATTTATATCTTGACATAACATAAACTTCGAAACTTTTTAAAAACCTCGCAACCCCAAACGAAAAGGTATAGTTCGCGTGATTGTTCGTCAAGCATGCGTGAGTACACGAGGTAGCAATGAGCGATTACGAATAAAAACAATTGAATTATTCTATTGTTCCTTTTACTCGATAACAATCAAATAACAATTGAAGCTATTGAATTGTTGAGTAACATTGGTACGTTCGAATAACAATTAAAATTACTCGATCGTTACATAACAATCATCATCTTGCGATTACCAACAGAACTGTTACAGATAATTTTACTTAACACTTATCACTAGACTGCAAATATTTATGCAAATGCATATGAATTATAATTCATGATTCATCAAATATTGCAAGTAGAGCTAATAAATGAATAAAAATATGTAAAATATAAAGGATACATGTAAATTTGAAAAACATGCGCAATAAGAAAAATATGCATTTGCATAAATATCCGCAGTTTACTTATCACATATCTAAAATAATTTTGCATCAACTTAACAATTACCCTTCTAAAATAAATAAACGACGAGCAGAACGAATAGAAGTCCTACATATGCGATAAATCAATTATTCGAATCTCCATTTTTTTTTCAATTATTCACTCACGTGGAATAAATCATCGTACGAATAAACAATCGAGCAATTCTCGATCCATTCGATCGCATGAATTATCGTTGATCGCTAACACGAAGGTATCGAGTACGGCAATACTGTTTCACCGATCGGTGATGCATGTGCGCGCGTGCACACAGCGAGCGGAAGTCCTTGATGATTCAGGTCATCTATCTCATAACCGATCGGACTCGCTCGCGATTTCGTCGACGGCGAGTCGGCTTTGTCCATCGATCGACGACGTTCTTATCGTCCTCGACTATCTCTCTCGATCACTCCCACACCTGGCGATCCGTAACACATTACAACGATCGGCGGCAGCGTTCTCTCTGAGAGAAATAAAAGCGAAACAACCGCTTCGAAGAGCACGAGAACTATCGCGAAAGACGTTCGATCGTATAAAAATGGTCTTCGACGTACAACAGGTGACTTCTTCGGAATACCTTTTAAGGACATGGAAACATAACGAGGGAATATAAAACATCTATCGAGGACGGACAGGTAGAAAAGAGGGAGAACGGAAAATCGACGGGTCGAATTTAATTAATACGACAAGCCTTAAGAATGCCAACTTTCCTGCACGCCAACTTACTTCGAAAACTTTCCGAGGTCCGCGTGCAAACGCGATCACGGATTCCATCGGTGTTCTTCTTCTCTTTCGAAAGAGCGAGAGAGAGTATAAAAATTGTTCAAAGCATAAACCTTTTCGCTCGGCGATAACTCGCACGCGAGTAGGTATATTCCTTAAAATGGTATTTATCGCGCGTGATCGCGAGCTTGTCTTACAACTCGAACGTATGTAACGTCAGTAATATAAAAGGTGCTCCTTCGTGGATTATCCTTTGAGATAATTGAAAAAAGGGATATACGTAGATACGACTCGCTATGAAATACGTACTTGTCTCGAACACGACGGATCATTATCGAAAACGACTAGCAAAGAGAGAGAATCCTTTTAACTAATAATACAGAGACAGCACAGCATCGATACATAGGAGAACGTATTATCGTTAGCTTCGTGGATACAGGAGAAAACGTTTCTCCTTCGTCAAACGGTAGACACCGAGTACAGAGTGTTGTCTCGCACGAGAAAGGAATAGACAGGGAAAGAGATATCGTAAGAAACAGGAAGTTATCGAAGAAACTTCTCGGCGTCCCGTAGCTACGACGAATATTTTGCGGGTTAGCCGCTGCTGGTCCCCGACGACTTATCGATTCATCAAAGCCATTTCACTACTTTTTTTCCCAGCGTGCAAACGGAAACGTGTTTCTCAGCGTGAAGCTATCGATGGTACGTCGTGCCGTAAGATTTCCGAGAATCCGGTAGGACACGCGGTACGTTTGAGAGAGAAAAGAACGGACGGGAGCTTCTGCCCTTTTAAAAAGGGATATATACCTTTCGTCGATAAGGATTTCAGATACGTCGGAACGAAGACTAGGAGAAAGACTCCTCTTCTTCCCTCTCTCTCTCTCGCTTTCACGACAGGAGGGGTTGACAGGCTTTCGTAGACATGCCGACTTTTCCATCGACGGTATAAACCGCCATTAGCTTTTTGCCCAGACACCACTATCGCGGAGACAATCGCCGGTGTCTATACGCATCCCCCCTCTTGCACCTTACGAAACAATAAATAATGGACGCGCGAGCTTCCTGCTTGTCGGTTGGGTCGTGCCCGCTAACGCGCTCGTTCTAAAGATCCCGCAAAAGATCCGAGCTGATAAACGGGAAAATTTCTAGAGAAAGAACGGCTCTATCTCTCTTTCTCTTACCAGAGATGGAAAGAGATGCCCCGACGATAATCTCCAAGATCTAGAAGTTCGTACTACCGATGACGTATCTAATTACTTAATACTTCATCGTTGCAACGATCTCGCGCTATGGTAAAAGGAATCACGGTAGGCTAGGAACGCTTGTCCAGGTATCGGAATAAATCGTAAAAGAGGGCTATACTTAAGGATCGAAATTAATAACCAACGTTACTCAGAAGTACAACGACCACGTACAACATCGCCCGGATCGAAGTCTCTTCCCAAACGGGGAAAAGATAGACAAAGAACGGAAAAGATGAACGATATATCTCGGAGAAGCGTTAACGAGCTATACGAGCTCTTAATAGCGAAAGAACCGATATCGTCTTTGGTAACATTTTCCAAGCATAAAGATCCGGTCTCCTCCGCTCATTGCGCCCTCAACGAACCGCGGCATTATCTATCCTTCACCGTTCCCTTGGAATTTAGCTTTTGCCGCGCGGCTACTCGCGCGGTACGCGAGTTCCCTCTGTTGTGTGGAAGAAGGAGAAGGAACGTGTCCACGCGTGTCCTACCTACCGGAGAGAGAACTCAAGTATTGTGGGTATATGTACGTTAGTTGGTATACCTACGTGGTGCGAAAGGTGAGACGTACGATCGCGAAACTGGAGGCGTTGAACGAGCGGCGAACGTGCACCGATCGTAATTAAGCGGGCAGAGAGCAAGCGTAGGACGGTAGTAACTCAAGCAGATTAATCTTCCCTCGAAATTAACAGCGATTGCTGGGATCACCTTTATCACACACGAGCTCGTTCCCTCGTAATTCTCCAGTTCTTCTTACCCTACCACCAACGTTTCTTTGGTGAACGTCTTGCTTTTGGAACGTGAACTTTGTTGATTTTATTCCCAGAACTCGGACAAACACGAGTTACGAAAGCATAACTTTTACAGGGAAGGCTATAAGCATTCGCCTGGAGGCTCGTTCTTCTTCTTCTTTTTTTATTTTGTGTAGAGAGGAACGCAAGCTGCGTTATAAACTGGCATCGAATCGTGGGGACTGAATTAATTAGCAATATGAAGTCGTCGACTTTGTTTTGTTCGTGTGGAAGTTGCGTTCAATGGCTTTTGGGATATCTTTAATTAGCCTCGATCGGTTTATTGTTGTTCGTGAAGCGGTCACGAGGAATTTAAATGGGAATGTACGAACGTACAATTAATTATCTCGGCAAATCTACTAGAGAAGTTCGATAACTACTGTTATACCGTTGAACGAAATGCTGTTGAGGATGGGAAAGCCAGTTACCTTTGTCTATGGTTATGTAGAGAACTTTGGAACAAATCAGTCCAGAATTTCTAGTCTTTTTTAAGTCATAAAATTTCTAGCCTTTCATAAGTACGTTCGAACTCGTGACAACGCAATTTCTTACTTCCTAAACTTTTTCGCGTTTTACTCCGTGTTCCAATCGTTCTCTCTGTCGGAGGTACTTATTAATGTTTATAAATCAAAGGAGCTAGAGTAATACCCGCTGTTTCTATCCCATTCCACGGTCGAATGAGGCCAGGAAGGCAAAAGGGTGTCTAGGCGATATCTATTCCGTTGCGTAAGTCAGAGAATCGAGGCATAAGTCACCCCGCGCACGTTTATGGGGCTCTTTACAACGGGAAAATGTCAAGCGCCGGCGATGGACGGTAAATTTCTTGTTGGTTTGAAAAAAAAAAAACAGCGAGGAAAAGAAAAGTCCAAGATTTTTACAGAAATTTATGACGCCACCTTTACGACGTTTGTCGCCGTTACCATCGTGTGAGGTAGACGATGGGTACCTACCTCTATGCTCGCACCACGACGATCTCTCCTCCCAACGATGATCCCTCGACTCTCCACGAGCAAATAGACGTTTCGTTTATAGTCATAGGTTTTACAATAAATCAAAGTAAACGAAAAACGAACGGCGAACGACCGTTCGCGTGCGTGGCGGCGGCGTAGGCCTTTCGATCCAAGTGTATGTGTTAGATCCTGAGAAACTATCATAAACTTTGCCTTTTTGGGCGTGAAATGTTTAAAAGCTTAGCTTGATTTATCGACTTCCCACAGTCAGTTGATTGTCGATAAGGAAATGGACGGAGTCGATACGAATTACGTTGTGAATCGTGTCACTCATGATACTCGAGAAGCTCTCTTAAAACCAAGGTTAAACCGGTCGCGTATCTAGAAAGTTTTATTTACATCGAGTTCCTCTGTTTTATTCGTCTCCATTCTCCTAGAATATAAAGGTTAGAAAAGAACGTGTTCCGAGAACGATCGTGACACTAATGACGTGGCTACGTACTTTGTCAATCCTTTTTACCGACGATCGACCGGTTTAGAAAAATGATCCAATACTCGAGACGAATCAAACCCTACCAAAGTTAAAGTCTCTATTCTCAGAGATTCCTCGATATGGGGTTTACGATCGAATAATCTTTAGGAAGTCTGCGAGAAGACGATAAGTAAGAGATGCGGGCAGGTCACCGAGTCTAGCGACCAACTTCCGCGAATAAAAAGCGAAATCCGAGCGGACGAGAGCGAATTGCCGAGAGTACGTGGACGAAAGGAAAAGAAGATTATGATCATCGACATCTACCGTAAATGGAAATCGTGACTGCGGTGTTATTGCTAGGGCTTCGTACGAACCGGCAGCGCCTTCGTGTCTATCGATGTTACCTCTCTCTCTCTCTCTCTTTCTTTCTATCTCTCGGTTCTCCTCGATGGTATATCGATGATCGGTGACGCGATGAAAAACGTTCGGGCTTTTGCATTGACGCGGATCCGTTCTTGACTGTGGCACGCCGCGTCACGATTCTCTCTCAGCGTTATCTGCCACGGAAATCTCTCGTCAAAGATACGAGCCTAGAGATCTCCCGATTTTCAATGTAAACGTGCGTGTACGATCGTGTGTACATGTAAAGCATCCGATTTTTTTTGTTACAATTAACCACAAAAGTATGCTTTAACTCATTTCTTGTCAAGTTAAATTTGGTAGAAGCTGATTTGAATACCTAATATATGAAAATTGAGACGAAGAAATGAAGATTAGGATTTGAAATGTTAAAATGGTTTCTTTTTGTAAAAAACTAAATATTTTCTTAAATGTTACGTTCATAAAAAAGCAAATGTGTTATTGTTTTCAATCGATTAATTTTGGGAATACTTCGTTTCTTTTTTTAAATGACAAGTTTTGTAATTATATTTTAGGTGATTATTTTCTGTAAACTAAATTTTTATAATCCTCGATATTCCACTGTTGCCTCTGTGCATTATCTTAAATGTATATTAATGGGTTTTTTCCCGTTCATCATTAATAAATAAATAAATAAGTTGATTACAATGGATATTCCACGAGACTTTTTTCTAAATCGTTCGTAATTTCACAATGATCAAATCAGACGTTATGTACACTTCATAATTATATTTGCTAACAAGATCTCGATTTACAACGTCCGAAGTTCGTAATTATACCAATCGTTAGATTAAGCGTCAGTGACGTCGCTTAGAAATTATAACCCGCAGGCGATGATCGTGGTATAGAAGTAAGATTACGCCTGATAAGCGTGCCAATGCGCCTGGATTATCGATTTTATTTTATTTTATCCGTCTGGAATACGAAACACGTCGAGCCACTGGAAGCACCATCTGCTATCTAATGAAAAGGTACCGGCTTCTGTTTACTCTTGAAAACGGTAGAATCGACGAAATCGTTGTAACGTTCGGCATAGCCTATAATTGAACGCTAAGATCGGTTCTATACGACGACGACGACGGGAACTTTTAATAATCGTTATTCAACATAATTGCGAGGCACCGTCGTCGTATCGTTAGAAGAGGAAGAGACCGAGGGATAACGATCGCGTTAGGATTCACCATGCGGATATTTTAATCCGGTAACAGCGAGTTAGAAAATCGTGCTCTCAATTTATCTGATCGTTAGTAATTTACGCTCTACAAAACGCCTTCGGACGTAAAAAAAAAAAAAAACAAAAAGGCGAGACAGAATCTCTTCCTACAACGATAACGAGCCAAGTGCGAAAGTAACAAAAAAAAAAAAAGGAAGAGAGAAAAATCAAGTGAATCGATCTCACGATAAAACTCAGAGGAAAAGGTTCTCTTTCACCACGATCGGACCTACTCGTTTGAACGTATCGGATCCACCGCGAATCGGATTTCTCCTCCTCGACTAATCCTACGACAAAGTGCTTCTTTTTTTTGCAAGGAACTCGGCCTACCGTGACAAGAAGTTGAGAAAGAGAGAATGGCGGTGGTACGTGGAGCACAAATGCGAAACGAACGAGCGTTCGAGTCTGAAGGAAACCGTTTGCGAAGTACGAGTGGCAGCCGAGCAATACGTGCTCGTTCATTGTCCGTCCTTCCGTCCGTCCGTCCGTCCTTCCTTCCTTCCGTCCGTTCGTCTGTCCGTTCGTCCGTCCGTCCGTACGTACGTTCGTCCTCGCGCTCGCTCTTTCACGTGATTATTTTTGCCGGTTTGCGTGCACAATGAACGATTTCTAGCCGGTCCCATTGTTCCCTTTCGAGGCACGCTTACGTTTTGTAAGCCCGATTGCCCGGGCCCTAGCGCCCACTCGCGATGGATAAGTTACCAAGAATTTATTTCCCCACGACTAGCCGAGGGCCCATTCAGCCAGACCTCGTTGAACGTTCCTTACAATTTTTTTTTTTATGTCAAATACGATCGCGTGCGATTTTCTTCCTTTTTAGTACTTCGAAGACCGCTCCTGAGAGAAACGCAAGGATACGAATAAATATCATTGAGATAATATTGAAATTTCCGTTATTTATGTAGAAAATAAAATTGCGACGAAATTGTCACGTAAATCCGATTAACTCCCATTCGTATACCTCGTTTTACTCGCTAAAATGAATTCCTTTCCTTTTTTAATTCGCGCGTATTCAACCTTGACACGCTTCGTGCGTAGGCTTAGAATTCTCCATCGTCTCGATGTCTATCCTATCGAGTAAGAATAAGGAAAATAGGGAATCGCGTCGGGTAACGCGCGGACAATGCCGAGCGTAGCGGCATCGCGACGTACCTACACGCACAGGACTTTTACTACACAATAAAGCCGTCCCGGCTGTTCGCATAAAAGCCGAGATTAAAAAGGCACTGTCACCGTGAACGATGAAACGCAAGATGGAAACGTAGTTGGGAGATCACGGCAAAGGAACTCTATTTTAATGCACGCCCGAAGCCAAGCCGAAGTCATGCCGGTAAACCATAGCACCGACGAACTTTACGAGTCGCGGCTGACTCTATGCTGCCGGCGGCCGTGCGTCCCGTAGCATATAAAATCTAACGAGCCAAAGGATCTATCCTATGATATCACCGAACGTTGAACACTAATTATAGGAACTTTATTAAATAATCGGACATTTTATAGGATTTCTCGAAACGAATGTCACGAGATAGATTTATCCCTCGACTATTTCTCACTCGGTCCGTTTCGCTATTATTTCATCGAACGTTCTCCGGAAGCATGACTAAAACGAAACTAGAATAATTTCTAGCAGATTCGTGTGTCGTTTCGTTGCTTTGAGTTAAGGACTCTTATCGAAGCTACGAAGCTCGTTTACACCGGTTCAAAGACCTATTTAGCATTTCCCTGTGCGGTTTAACGACGTTCCCCATCGTCCGAGAACGTCGTAAGAATAATCCCCCCACCCCTTTTATCTCATCTTCGGTAATTTAATATAGTATCATGGCCACGAAGGGAGAGAAAACGCGAGAACAAGACGTACGCACCAGAAGAGGAACAAAAAGGTGTGCACGCGAGCCGGACCATCACCGTCTTAAATTTATCGATCATAATCATCGTATTTATCGCACGATCCGGCTCGTAGTCTTGTGCTCAAACGACCTCATCTGGACTACGATGCGAATTTCCTGAATTCCTATGTGGATGGCGAACGTATAGACTCGTCTACGACTTAATCCTAGTTGGGTGTATTAATTTTTAATTGAGAACCAATTAGGGATAATCTTCCTGGTAATACTTTCACTCTCTCGAGAAATAGAGATAAGGAGAGAGCCGTTTCTGTTGGTCCGTGCCGATCAATAAAACCTATAAACTTACTCGCCTGTATATTATATTTACGGTCGCATATCGTAAGGTATCTTACGACGTAGCTATTTCGTTCCTAGCTGCAAATTTCGACGACGGTGAACTGGATTACGTCAGCGACAATCCGAAATAACGAAAATGTCGATAAAATTAATGAGTTCGTATACGCGTTCTCGCGCGATCATTTGGATGATCCAAACTGGCAAAGTTCGTAAATCTTTGACAGAAAACGAAAAAGTTTTATGGAAAATCCTCCGAATACTCTTGAACGTCTTGTTAGTGAGATTTAGTATAAATTCCATGCACGTTTTACTTAGATGATTCAATTATATCCAATTTTGATGTATAACGATTACAGGCTGGTCAAAGGAAAAAAAATGAAAGGGGCGCTCGTAAAATTTTGTCGATTACTGGCCTGGATCAGTCGCCAACTGAATTTTCTAATTTTTAATGTAATCCAATTAGCGTTGGACTTTCTGCGAAACAATAAAAAACAGAGGCAGGTTATATCGAGATAGTTTATGCTTCACGCTCGACAGACCACCTCGATGAAATCGATCGATTTGCGGTGTAACTTCTTTTTTTTTTTTCGTAACCGCGATCTATAATTATATTTGTTGTATTATATAGTCTGGTTTGACGACAAATCCCCGGCATTATAATTTTACAACGATAAGTAGCGTTTGAAAAGCCGTGCATGAGCGAGGTCATAAACCGATAATTAAAATAATTAAACGACAGTGTATTTAATGAACTAATAACTTCTCGGATGATTCGATCCTTTCCATCCTCGGTAGTTAAATTTACCAGTGAGTAATAAATAAACGGATAAATAATATCACGTCAATTTCGATATTTCCTCCCCCTTAGCCACTTACGTTATGACGAAGACGCGATCTAACGTATGAGAGAGTAAAAGCTCTCTCTCTCTCTCTCTTATAATACTATTTGTGGAAGCAGGATCGATTCTGCTGGCACGATACGGACCAAGAACGTATGAAAACGTGTCTTTCGATCGCGGCACTCGTGGAGAGTCGGGTCAATCTCACGGAACGGTCACGATGCGAAGAGGACGAGAGAAAGGGAGGCACTTTGAATTTTTTCAACGCTAGACCAATTGCGACAGAGCTCGAAGCAAGGACAATGGTCGGCAAACAATGGTACCTCGTTACGGACGTGAATCCGGGCGAACGTTTTATATAATGGATATTAATGAACCACGGACATCGGCCGCGTTTAAAATCGAGACCCGATTTCGAGATTAATTATGATAATGCGGTGGAAAAGGACGCGTTTGAGAGCGACGTCTATGTCGATTTTAGTTCTCTCCAATTTAATTCCATTCAACGGCCATTTAAGAGGGCATTCTGCTCTTTCCTATTCTCGGAACCGTACCGTCAAAAATCCAGTTTCTAATTCCCTTTTGAAAATGGTTCGACCAAGGATATTGCCTTCGTGATCGTCAGAAAGAGAGAGAGAGAAGAATCGTGCTAGTTTACAAAATGGAGCGATCGGTGAAAACAACGAGAGAATGCATCACAAATTTTTCTACCATCGTAACGATCTCACGATCGCGAAATAATTTTACGAGCATCGTCCGGGCGCGTGATTTACGATCGAATCGTTGATGATCAAAGGGATCGTCGTTAAGAGATCGTATAAATAACTTATCGTTTTACGTCGTATGGAAGATCGATTAATAAAATGTAGTTCTTTACGAATTGGAGAAAAAGTCGTGTCTCGAGTAAAGGAGCCGGGTTAGGAAACGTAAAAGAGTAGTTCTTTTCCATTTACGATTTTTTTTTTTTTTTATCTTCGAACGTAAGAAAACTCGATAAATCTACCACGTCGTCGAGGATTCGAGTCGTCGGTGTTGAAACCAGCACCGGGACGTCGAGAGATCGTAACTTTCGATCGTTAATCGAGGTATAGAAGGTTCGATAGGTAAAAAAAATTTGGAAAACACGGCCGATGTCGCGCGACTTCTCGGATCGTACGTCGTGTGTCCCACGTGTGGTATGCGTCTACGTGCGCTAACCGAGATGGAGGAGGAGGAAGAGGTGTAAAAAAAGAGAGGAAAAGATCGACGCGCCTAGCGCGCAATTAGGGAGAAAATGGACGATCGTCGCGGCGAAAGCGGTTAAATCAGCGCGGACGTTTACGAGCGGCGATTACGCGCAACCAGAAAATTCCTGACTCGGTCACCTGCGGCCAAAACAGTTGCCTAGGGACTGAAATTGCCGTCATAGATTACGGAAAAGACGATCCCAGCAACGGTGAAACTCTCTCTCTCTCTCTCATCTTGTTCTCTTTTACGCTGAGCGATTTTTATCTAGTCGTTTGAAAAAACTTACTTTTATGTACGTAATTCTCAAATCGTATCTCGTAAATCGAGAAAATTGTACCAAAGTGAAAAAAAAAAGATGGAATTATCGTTGACAATGCAACGTGGAACGTTGAAAAGATCGCGATGGGAAATGATTTCCGCGTGTAACTGAGATATAAAGGCCGCGATCGTAAAGATGCCGCAAGAAAACGGGGCCGAGTTTACAGCCAATAGTACTTTTCGCGTTTTACGATAATTCTCTGGGCACAATCCGGCGTTCGGGCGCCATTCCGGTACGCTAGCTGGTTGCAACGCCACTTTTGCTCGCTAATACGAGTGCAAGCTCGCGATCTGTTCCTTAATAGTACGCGTACCGATCTCACTCTCTCTCTCTCTTTCTTCTACATTTACGTACGTACGATCTTGCAAAGTGAAATCCCGCTTATCTTGAAAGATTTCTACGGTTTGAACGGTATATACTTCGACTGAATGTTAATCGTGTGTATTTAAAGACCGAGAAAAGAGAAAGACAGAGAGGATGCAACGAGCATAACAGTAGAGAAGCGAGTGATACGTCGTATATCAAGTCACGGATGTACCGAACGTAAATACAAGCTGCATACCATTTTAATTAACTTCTCGAAAGTTATTTTCATGGGAACCGCAGCCGGATTATTCAAAGGATTTTGAACGTAACGGAATAGGAACGTTCGACGTGTATACCGAATGAAATAACGATAAAATGATCAACGTTAATTAATCCTCCTGCACTTTACCTATCGTCATCCCTCCTCCTTTTTCTTATCGACGACTAATATATATAAGCAAAGCCAACGTCGATCTTACTTCGCGACAAGAATAAGTTTTCCCACTTAAGCGCGTACGATCTCGCATTCTAAATTTTGTTTAATTCTACTTTATTTGACGTTCGGCCTTCGATCGCGGCGTAAACAGCGCATCGTAATCAAAGAGGAGGGTGAGGTATTCGTTATTCTTCCTTCGAGATGCCGTGGTATCCGCGCATAACGAGCGACGAAAACGCGGCAACGTGTTTTATCGACGTAACCCAAGACGTTATTTTCTCATCGAAGCGGATTTAACCCGTGACATCTTCTCCGAAGCTTTTGCCAGTTGGAGATTAATAAGCTTTCCTTCCTCTTTCGTTCTCTCTTTTCATATACCATCGGAAGATCGAAGACGCGTAGAGAGTAGAACGCTTGCGCATGGACGTTTGCCCGGGACAATTTACTGCTAATTATTTCTATGGGCGGTTGCTACGCGGCGCGCGAGCGCCCAGGTAATGGCGTGATTTACGACGATAATCCGTCATGAGTGCGCCGATCGGGAAACGTAATTGAAGGAATGGTCGAATGAAGACGTCGCGCCGGCTAATTAATAATAACGCGAACGAATACTATTGCATCGAGATTCTATAACAAATTGGCCACGCGCGACCCCGTTGACCCGTACCTCGTGGTAACCATCGGGAATTCTTAACCTATCGAGATTTCTTAACCTAACGAGATAACGCGATTTTCAACTTTAATCCTACGAGAGAGACATTTGATCATGCTAGAGACACAACAATGGATCGTCCTTTCGACGGTACAGCGACTTTCGAGATCGTTCAAGCGATTAATTCGTGGAAAATAGCGAATCGAATCATTCTTGTTGGATACGATTACGTGATCAGACACTTTTTTTTTTTTACAATTTTTCTGACTTGCTTCATTGTCAACGCCGAGGGCTGTTGTGTAATCTCTATCGAACGTTCGTGATTGGAACTATATCACGGATCTACGTATTACTTATGTATGATTGATTTAACCCTTAACACCGCTCGCTATTTTCAACCTACACATTTACACTACGTGAAATGTAAAAAAACTTAGGATTTCTTTTTAAGAAACAAACTAAAGGCATATAATAGTTGTAATTAAATAGTTTCATTTAAATCTTAAACATAAAACAGACATTTCCAGCGTCAAATATTTCCGAAAATTTGTATGATGGTGGACTCTCTGGAAGAAACAGAATTATAACAAATTAAGCATTCATGAAGTGTTTTGGCACTAGAAAGTGTACAAGTGCAACTAAAAAATATTTCTCTTAGACACCCAACTTCTTTATTACTTTTGAACTCTTTACTAACGATTAAGCAGAAAGTTCCCTCCTTATCCTAATCGCTACTTTTTCCCATTCGTAAACTAGATAGTCGTAAAGCCGTACGAGAGCGTTTCTATCCAGTCTACGGCTCTTTTTCGAAGAGTCCACTTCGTAGAAAGGTATCCAAGATTTAATTATACTCTATAAATCTAATGACAAGAGTGGTGATGCCTCCTACGGGGCACCGTAGCGTGGGAATGTCTTTCTGGTGTTTGCGCGCATTAACAAGTATATAATAGCCGTAAATTCGACGTTTACATGCCTTCTTCCGTTTTCGTACTCTTCCTGGATAGTTTATTGCATCGTTAGACCGATCGTTTGGAGTACAGGCGAGAAGGAAGAGTCGAGTCCTGCGAAGACTAGTTGTCGAAGTATAAAAAAAAACAAGTGAAAACACCAAAATACGATTATTTTGTCCAGATAGCAGTTGAATTAGTAGATACGAGCTATGTGTTGAATCAAAGATAAATTACTCGTCCCTGAGATAAAGTCTCGAAAGGCGAATAGAGTAATTCCTCATTCCGAAAGGTATTTCTGAACGTTTCATTAGCCTATTGCTAAAAAAATACGTAAACGACTTGGACTCACGAAACGTAGATATCCCACCTATACCTACGTGCTTTGACTCGCGACATCGACAAATACACGGAGGAGCGTAGAAGTCCGCCTTAATTAAAGGTTCGCCGTATAGGAACTTCATTTATCGCTGAAAGTGTGCGAACTATTCGCTTTACACGTTCGACACTCCAAGGAGAATGGAGAAAAAAAGAAGATAAGAGGGAGGGTTTGGTAGAGGTGCGTGTTCCTAGTGCCGAGCGAGAGAGAGTTATAATCATTGGGGTCGAGGTCCGCCTTATGGACACCTTCGAAGGATGACTCTTTCAGGGTGGTTGATCGTTCCTCGAGAAACTCCGATGCGAGGTATGGACCCGATGACTCTGAATTCTCTACACGCCTTCTTTCTTTTTTTAGGGTAAAGAGGAGCAAAGGTTCTTCGCGAGAAACCGTGAGTCTAACAACGAAGAGATGTCTTAACCCTTTATGGGCCGAATTTTTTTCCGTGGCTAGACAAAAATACGTGAAATTAAGCAAAAGTAAACTTCTGATATGAACTAACTATTAATTTTTAATTTTTATAAATATTTTATTATAAAAAAACGTTGGAGGTTTTCAAACATACAACGGTGTACATATTTACACACAAGTCTACCACACTTTATGAATGAAATTTCGTTATGTTTTGCTGCTAAAATCAAATACAATTTGAAAAATACGGATATATGAGTATGTGATTTCAAAGAGGGTTAAGAAAAATAAAAGGGAAAAAAAGAATCTGATTCACTGTTATTTTATGCTTGCCAATTGTAATTGCCTATTAACCCTTTAAACTTCTATATTGAGACAGACTCGACATCTCTAAGTATATAATCGACAAATATTTGTTCTTGTAAAAAAAAATACTGAAACCGAAGAGAGTTTCTCAACGAACAAGAATAAAAAGTCTAAAGGCTAAAAAAACGGTGTAACATAAAGATTAATGTGAGATGAAGAACAGATGGTCGAATAATAGAAAATAAACCGACCAGACACGCCTGTGACACCTAGATAGGGCCCCGAGTAACGCATTATCTTAACGATAAGTAAAAGTAGCAAAGCTACTACACCACGAGATATCGTTATTACTCCCGACCTAACGCGTTACACGTGTCTTATCGACTCGTTAATAAACTCGGTATGCGAAAGCTAGAGATATCGATGAAATGGCAAAAGAAGAAAAAAAAAAAAAAGGCGCAATCATCCAAGGCTCTCTCGATAGATGACCTTAGCATTGAATTATGAGCTACGTTTTATTACCGATAGATAGGATAATTGCCGATCAGTGGCATTCCGAATGGCAAGATATTGTCGTTTAAAAATCATTGCTATTTCAGCACTCTGTAGAACGATTTGTTCTTACGCGATGTTAGATTATCGACGGGCCGATCGAAAAGATTCGGTGGTAATAACTCTGGTATATGATTAATGCCGTACAAAAGAAAGATCAAAACCGGATGATCAAAATCGATCGAAAGCTATGATTTCTTTGCTTCGTACGTACGTGCAGCGTCATTGATCACTGTATAGCTCGGTGGTAAAGGGGACAGGTGCGGTGGGATGAGAGGAGAGGGAGAAGAAATACAGTGTAGCAAGAACGACCGGACGAATGCGTGCTTAAGAAATTGCAATGGTATCGATTTACATTTTAATTTAACAAACGAAGAGAAATGATTTATGCTCGCGACTTATCCCAGGGCTCGAGTCTACGGTAAGAAGGATATTTCCTGTCGCGAAGGGAAGAATGATGTACGGGCGAAAATCAATTGGAGAGAATGTACGAAGCAAACGGGACGAACCGGTCCTCCCTTCGTCTGAAGGTATGGCGACCGATCAACCAAGATAGGTAGTACAATATTCCAAGATCGTGTAACGCCTAATTACTTTCCGAGTACGCTAAAACGGTCTACCTACCTTTTATATAGCCGCGATTCACATCGTTCGTTCTTCGTCCGTCAGGAGAGCAAATTCGAAGCGGGAGGAAGTAGGCGGAGGGCTCGATGTTAACCGATTTTTTAATCTACCTCTAATTGGACGCGTAAGTTCGCGCAGAAAATCGAGGACGATCGGTCCGGAAGTCCCGTGTTAAAGATAATTGCGGTGCGCGAGGTTCTCGAAAGAGGGGACCTATCGTGATTCGTCGAGCGAAAGAGGAACGAGAGATTCCGATCTCCGAGACGACAATCGTCTTGAGTCTCTCGACCCCCGTGATCTTCAATGGTGAGACTATGTGTTCCCTACTAAACGTATATACGCATATATGGGTATACTACATATGTTATATCTACCTCCAATCGTTATCATAGCGCATCGTCTCGTTAATTAATTCGTTGCTCGACTCAGACCGGAAGCAAGTAAATAAAGGGAAGCATTCGTCGTCGGTTATTCCGATCGTGGATCGTGTTTCTCGATTTGCATCCAGAAGACCGCGTCCAATAAATACGACTTACCGAAACGAAAAATGCAAGGTATGCTTAGAGTTTCTTTATACGGCGATAAGGCTTAACGATAAAAAGCGGAAGTCGTACGTAATCGAGTCCGATCGGCCGATCGCCACGCGATTATAACGATATTCGATCTTACCCTCAAATGGCTTATCTTTGCGTACGATCGGATAGAAATCAACGAAATAATTTTCCCTGGCTCGTAATCTCGATAAAAGGAAGAACTTATTTGAAACGTTGCAAGCGCGAGAAGGGGTTACGAGTTTCCGTTTAACGAGCTCTACCGGAAATGGTCGAGTCGTTTTGCACGACCTTTCGACCCTCGATCTTACTTTTCTAACAGCCATTTCTTACTTTTATTCCAAGAAAGGATTCAAAAGGGATAACAATGTATCACGTTTTGCTATATACGTTGTTTACAAGCCTGAGAATAGAATCCCGCGAGGTTCCATTTCGATCTCGTCGGCTCGATTACTCGAGCTCCCCCGACGTTAATTAAAATTTAATTTACGCCAGGCTGCACGTCGATTTCGACCGACGAGCTTCTCTCTCTCTCTTTCTCCCTTTCAGCACTCGAAGCGCGAGCGCTAACGTCTGCCTCCTCGCTTACGTGTAGGTGCATGCAAAAATATTAAATGCGCGTACGTAGGAGAGGCAAGAGGGGGGTACCAGAGGATCAGAGGGAAAAGGATCGAGGGAAAAGAGAGGGAGAAATTCAAACGCGTAAAAAAGGTCTGCCTCTGTACGCACGAAAGAAGAAAGCGCGTAGGTGAAAGGGGAACGGGCAAAAGGGTGCATTAATTAATTACGAATTCGTTAATTGCGAACGAAAATGGCCGACTGGGCGTGGCCAATCGATAGGGTACCACCTCGAAAAGTCCTGTTACGTTGGCCGGTCCGACAGTCAGATTTCGCGGGAAGGGCTGGTTCGAGTGAGCGGTACGAAAGGGCGGGCTGAAGTTTCGTCTGGGTAGGGGGAGGATATAGGGATACTCTTCGAATAAATATTAACGCCATCGTGGACTCGGACCTTTCCACGAACCCATGGAAATTGTTAACCGTGGAAACTTTCGAGGAGTTTGAAGAAACTCGACAGCGGTTTTCTTTCATCGTCTTTCTTTTTTGTCGATCGGTACGGATCGCTAATTCGATTCGCACCTCTCGTAAATTCCTCATCGTCGATTTTTCCACGCTCTATCCTTCTCTCTCTCTTACTCTTGGAATCGAAATACCTACGTAGGAAAGATCGTCTATCGCGCGCATAAATAACGAAATCACCCGGCATGTCGTTCGCGCGATCTCGAGACAAGAACACGAAGAGGCAAGTGGAAAACGAGTCAGACGGGAGGGAAGAAACAGGGAGGAGATAAAGAACGTCGAAAGTGTTTTATCCTTCCCAGAAGACGTTTACCTATCAGCGGCATGGATCGACTACGTATCGAAATAAAAAAAAAAGAAAAGAGAAATAGGAGAAGAAAGAATATAAAAAAAAAAAATAAAAACGCACCGAGATCGTAATCGTTAATTTCCTGATAGATACGGCAATCTCGTTAGCTCTCGCGATATATTCGTTAACCGAACTTTACGAGCTGTAAAATAACGTAGCGGCGTTGTTTACCAACGCGTTGGTACCTATCTACCTCCTTCTCGTCTCGCGCGTGCAGAAACATTGCGTGCTCGCGAAAGTTGGCGTGCCCGGACCGTTAACTCGCCACACTGCTCGCACATATGCATCGTCTAAGCGCGAGCAGATAGATATAAACATTTACGCGGATCGCGAAAAAGCTCTCGGGCTGTTAGGTGCACAACTGTAAGTACGATCCATGCGATCCAGGTTCTTTCGACCACCATGGAAGTAAGGGCAGGGACTGAAAATCGTACACAACATGATATAGGTTTATCAGGGAGGTCTACATGCGAAAGAAACG
Source organism: Ancistrocerus nigricornis (assembly GCA_916049575.1). Taxonomy (NCBI): domain Eukaryota; kingdom Metazoa; phylum Arthropoda; class Insecta; order Hymenoptera; family Vespidae; genus Ancistrocerus; species Ancistrocerus nigricornis. Next base: position 23,783,052 of record OU696669.1, on the reverse strand, counting down.
AACGTTCCCTTTTCAGCATGTCCGGCACCGATACTTAAGCTAGCTATAAGTCATCGTTAGAAGGTCCTTCGGGCGAGTATCCGTAGGAATAGTAGTAATTCACGATTCCCCAGCACGAGCTTATATACCTATAGGAGCCATCGGAGCTTCGTGGCGAGAGCAGAAGTCACGCACGATCGATCGATTCGATCGTGATTTAATTGCTCCTTGGCGATCAGCTCGTGAACCGGTCGGACTTGAATCGGACGTTAATAATCCTAATTTTTATAAACTATCGAAATCTTATATCTCGAAGAGAAGGAAAGAGTATAAAGACTCGTGAGATCACCTGCGAAGAAAAGAGAACGAACATGAGACGGTAAGTGACGCGACAAAGAAACGCGTTAACCGCGAGTAGTCGGTTCAGGCGATTAGAAGCTGGAAACTATCGAGCGTTTCCCTTTAGAAGCAAAAACGTGTCTCTAGGTGTACGATAGTGAGAAACGTAAGAAGAGAAGGAAGAATCATCATCATCATCATCATCATCATCATCATTATCATCAGAAGCAGTAGTAACGAGCTCAACGAAAGAGAGAAAGAGAGAAACTATCAAGAGCGTGCCGTAAGCGATCGCACGCTGGCAAGAAACGATCGGATGCACGTTAATGCACTTACACGAAAGGCTTATCGTAAAACCTACTAAACGAGTGTATCGAAAGGTTCCTCTAGGAAAAGGAAGCTCGGTGAATCTCTCGTGGTCTCGCTCGGACGCGTATTCGCCTACTTGAGCGTGTATGCGGCAACATCGTCATCGATCATCCGACGTCACGGTAGGGTGGATTTGGTGTGGGTATATCAACGGGGGATCGGCTCTTTCTTCCTCATTTTTTGCCGGTCGAGCGCTCTCTTCTCCCTTCTTCTCTCTCTCTCTCTCTCTCTCTCCCTTCTTCTCTCTCTCTCTCTCTCCCCCTTCTCCCGGAGGGCTTCCCTCCTGGCACCACTCGGAGGGGCTTCCGGTTAGCGGCGACTTCCGGTTGGCGGTTCGAGCGCACCGCCTCGCGGCTTCTCGCTTCCGGCCTTCGTCGAGGGTGAAAGGAGGTCGTCATGGAGACCGAGCTCGTGGCAACACCCCCTGGTCACACCCTCGCCAACATGGCCGCCTGCCCTTCTCTCTCCTTTCTCCCTATCCCCTCGGTATACTCCTTCTAAATCTTTCTCGCTCGCTTTTCGCAAACTCGCGTCGAGGATTTTGCTCGAGAGAGAAAGGAAGGGCGGGCGGAGGCGAGAAAGCCCAGCCGTGGATGGAAACCGTCGATAGAAACCCCATGGGGCATGGCTCGCCGTTCGAAGGACCCTCGACCCTACGAGTGGCACTCGTCTCTTTCAACGTGCAGCACACGCTTGCTCCTCCATGCGAGCCCTCCTCCTCCTCTTCTATCCTCTTTCCTACGGTAGTAGGTATACGTATACCGCTATGAGCGGACACGTACGCGCTCGTTATACAGGATTCCTCGCGTTTGAGAGACTTCGAACGATTTTCAATTATAACCGTAGGTCGAGAGTAGTAGTAGCCGGTAGTTTCGGGCTCTTTGATCATCGGTAGGATCGATCGGACGAGGGGAATCCTACGTGAATGTTAGGTACGTCAAACTTACCGACGTACTGGATATGTCCTTCTTAGGGTTAATGAGAAATGATTAATTTAATGAGGAAATAGATAGAGGAGTAGAAAGACGAGAGAGGGAACGAAAGGGACCGAGAGGGAGTGAGAGTTTACTCGGTCCGGAGGAGGACCACCAGGAAAGGTCATATTGATCCATCCAAATCCCCATAGAAATTAACTCGAGAACGCTCGCCTGCCCCTTTCGTTGTACCATCGTTCCAGACGCGAGCACTCGTTAGAGCGTTCATTAATTAGTCGAAGCCGGGTGGTTTTACCGATGCGTAACAGAAATTCGTTGACTCCTCCGAGATTTCCCTGTAGGAATAAAAAAAAAAAAAAGTATCTAAAGCATTCTCTCTCTCTCTCTCCGACTCTTTATTCGCGAGTAGATTCTCCGAGAGGGAACACCAAACGCACTCGAAATATTTCAGTTCGATGGTCCGTGAATTTCAACGATCGCACTTTGTTGCTCGTGGAGATCCGCGAGTCGATTTCGAGGTCGTATCGCGATAATTAACCCCCGACGACGACGCGCGACCGTCGAACAAACGTCGATTTTACTCTCGGTGCGATCGCGCTAGCTATTCTTGAATTTACCAGGTGGAAGGCGAAAAAAAAAGAGGCATACTCGTTCAACGTCGTTGTGGTAGTCGTCGTCGGTTCGAGACGAATAAAAGAAATTAAATTCGGAATTCTCAAAGGCATCCACGGTGCTCTCGAAGAATGGTCGGAGCTATTCGAAGATTGGCGGGTTTTCGAAGGCCAGGGAAGGATTCGGGTGGTAGAAACGATTCAGAGGTAGGTGGGTACTCGTCGGGGGTGCTTTTTTGCGGGCGCGTTCACGAACGCCTCGGCATTCGTCGTAAGGCCATCCAAGCGATAAGAATCGTCGATTCTCGAGGAGAGACGCGACTCGTCGCGACGCCAACGACGACGGACGACGACAACGAGGATGAGATGATGGAAGGTAAAGGAGGAGGAGGAGGAGGTGAAGGACGGCGAGGAGCCGCAGTCAGCCGCGACGCGACAAAAGGGAGGCGAAAAAGCGGCGACAAAAGGTCGTCGCCGGGTGCACTCGAGAGATCTCCTCTCGTGGAAGGGAAAAAAATTTGGGCGTCGCGCCGTTCTCGAGTGGGCGCCGCGGCCCGAGAAAAATCCATACCGGGGTACATAGAAAGAGAGAGAATGAGAAGGAAGGAGGGAAGAGGGGCGGGGTGAGTGGGACGCTGCCGTCGACGTCGTCGACGATGTCGAGGGTGCCACCACCCGCGCACCCCTACCACGCTGTGTGTTGCTGCCTGGAATACTGCTGCCCCCCTCCCCACTCTTCGTCCCTCTCTCCTTTTTTCGGGTGCACGCTAGCGAAAATGATAATTCGTCGGCATAGCAACGGCCGACCTACCGCATCGAATCTCGTTCGCTAGCTTCAACCCACCCTTTTCTCCTTCTCCCTTTCTCTCTCGTTCTATCTCTCTCCCTCCCTTCGGAACACCGGCCTACTTCGTCCCTCGCTTTCGGTACCGAACGAATGGCGTTCGCGAAATCGTGTTTTCTTCCTTTCGAAGATCTCCAACCGGGCTGTGCCGCACTTGCCGCTCTCTCGATCGAAAGAGGCCCTGCAGCGTGAGGCAAGAGGATGGAGAGAGGGTGGAAAGGTTTTAGAGGGACCCGGACTCGGTTGGCATGGTAACGAGCCCCAGGAACCCTCTCTCTCTCCTCTTTTTTCCTCTCTACCTCTCTCACCGAGGACGACACTCGCTTGTATCTTCGGAAAGGGTGGAAAAGAGGCAGCTGGATAACCTTGAAAAGCACCTTCTTTAAGACCACCACCGAGCCGCCAACGCTGCAACGAGGGGTGCGACGGGAGCTTTCGTCGAGAGCTCGAGTATCGACGTGCGGATGCACTCCTTCCATTGCGCCGTAAGCATATACCTTCACGACCCACCACCGACACCTCCACCACCTTCTTCGCCACAGCCTCCGTTGCAGCAGCCAACGGTCTAGCGGCCTCTAGCTCTCGTTGCTATGCGCTCGAATTACCCTGTGAAATACCTGGTGATACTTTCTCCTCGATAATCCTTTCTGTTTTTTTTTTTTTTTTTAATTAGATAAAAGAAACACGGTAAGGACTTGAAATAAAAGTGTATCCTTCCCTTCGGCGACACACGCTCGACCGTATGGTGTAACGAGCACTTCCCTTAATAATAAGGTAGATGATTCCGATAATTCGGTTCGTAGGAGATCGTGGAAACCGCGATCCCCGTCGATGGCCAATTTGTCGCGATCCTGAGCGACGATTAAAATTTACATTTTTTTCCCGTGACATTCCGCTCCACATCGAACGAAGCGATGGTATATATATATTCTTGTATACGTGGGTAGGTATTACTCGAGAATTCGCGTACACCGCGCCGCAATAATTATGGCTTAATGGAAGAAGTTCCCCTCCTGCGCGTCGTCGCTTGTCACACGTCGAAAGTAGAGACGCGGTAAATTCGACGTTACGCCTTTCGTAATAAAATGCATCGACGTCGTAAAAGGCGTTGCTCGACGCGCGCGCCAGAGTATAATTTCTTCGCCGGTTGGTTATATCTACGTCGAAAGTAAAACGACGATATGCTATTTTTCTTTTGCTCCTTTTGATCGATCGTTTCGCTACACGGCGTCCTAGGAGTGTAATTTCTTCGATGAACGAGAATAACAGCTACGACGATTTAAGCCCAACGGAACACTCGATTGAATTAATTATATTAAATATATTATAATTATATTAATTATATAACAACTAATATAACCGATTATATTAGGTATTTGAAAATGATATTTTCAATAATTCTAGAAACCATGTCGTTTATTTTCAAGTAAATATATTTAACTCTTTGCACTCGGTTGTTATGTCTAAAAGGGACATAGTTCTAAAGTTATACCGTTTTATTTGACCTTATAAATTATTCATTCTGTTGTGCAAAACGGATATTGAAGTTACAGGTAGATCGATAAATTATAAAAGCAATATTTATTTCTCTCCTCAACCACTTTAATGACAGAATTCATTCAGTCATAAATTTATAGAAATTGCCCGCGGTGTCCAGTTCCCGCGAGAGTGTTAATAACTGCATTAATGCGCGAACGGTGCCCCATCTCTGACGAATGAAGATTAATTTCATGCAAAGTTACCAACGATATCGGTAATAAGATAGGGTAACAGCATTTTGGCTTAATTATTCAACAAGACGTTAAAAGCGAAGTGACAGCTCTTACGGCCGATGTGGCACACTATATCGACATCATCGCCGAGGATGACACGTAGTCGTAAATCGTGGGTGTAATTATCATTACCCGTATAATTAACTAGTTTGGCCACTCGAGCAATTTAAAAGTTCATTGACAAATGAGAGATAACGCGTGCACGTAACTCCACACCTGTCGGTCCCGTTCTATCTTGCTTTGGACTCGTCGATAAAGATATCATCATCGTCGTATTATTCATGAATTCTTGCCCCGTTAAAGGCACACAATCGTAGGCAAAGCCCTCGATACTCTATAAACGAATTCGTTATGGAAGAACGATCGATCGACACGAAGATCTTCCATGATAATAAAACATAGATACGTAACCGTGCGTAGAGGGTAGAGATACGTACGCGGTAGGTCGCGCGTACGTCGCGGCTATACCAAACAGGTTTTAATGGAGTGGACGGAAAAATGACTAAGAGGAAAGAAAATAATCTTCTCGTCTTTTTTACGGGTTTCACCTTACCCTGTCATTAAAACGCAAACGTATTTCTATAAACGACCGAACGGTTAAGAAAAAAGCCGCACCGCAATTTTCGTAGATTGTAACGTCCGTAAAGTGTAGCGAGTCAGGTATTTTTTGCAAAAATAAGGGAGAGGGGGAACAAAGGTATCGGTGGGTAGGTAAAAAGACGCGAAAGTCCGACGGTTAATTAGCGTGTCGGGACTTTCATAGGGCGATAAATCATAAAAGGGCCAGCGCCGTGGTCGACGTACCGTTTGCGGGCTAACTCGTGAACTATGCGGTAGCAAAGATATATGACCTAGTTTATGGCACCTACGTCGACATTCGGAACGAACGATAAATCGGTACGACCTCGGAGTTGCCTCTTGACACGCGACCAAGTCTTTTCTTTTTTGTAATCGTGGAAAGGAAATCCGAAGGAGGAAAGGGAACAAAATCGAGGGAGATACCGATGCCGTTCTATTTCACCTGGTATAGTCGAGACAATTTATCGTCGGGCCATGACAAATCGTTTGTTTCTCGCGTAGTACATAAGAGAGTTTTTAAGCGGGAATAACGAAGCCTTTGTCAAGAAATTCGTTTCTCTTCTTTCTTTTTCAAGATAACGAATCTCGTGAAAATAGAATTTCAAAAGAACCCCGTTTGAGATTACGATCGATTTTCTACAAAATTACCGGCTCGATGATGTACGTATATCGGAAGTTAAATGTTGGGAAGGGGGGGGAAAGGAATGTGACGAGCGAGAGCGAGCTGACACAAAAATGATATGGTATTATGATGTAGGTACCTACGGGTTCTACGGGCTCGTGTGACGAGGAACACCGAGGAACACCGAAACGATAGCGATCTCGTTGCATTAAAGCATTAACGAGAAGCGTAAATTCGTCTTACCGCTTGTCTCGCGATAAAACGAGTTCTTGGAATCAATTTTGGGATTTTTAATTTCCCGTGCGAAAGAGGGTAACGATTAAGTGCAAATTATTCCAATTACGGGCTCTTACATAAAAATAATTCAAACGTGCAGAGAGATAAGAATAGTACGATCTACGTAGATCACTTGAATAGGAATTTTTTCGATGATAATCGTTTTTTTCGCGAGTGCAACGAGAAGAGCGAGATCAAATAGGTTGTTTGAGCCACTCCCAATGGATTACGTGAGCGATTCAAGCAGTTTGCGGCGTTGATGTATTACGTGTACCTGTACGTGCACACCTACACGCGAGAGAGCTTGGACCAGTCAAGCCGGTCTTTCTCTCGGTTCCTGGTTCCTGGTTCCCGGTTCCTGTACTCCCGCATGCAAAACTTTCAAGGTAATCTTCTTCCGAACGACACACTCCGTTCTCGCTCGATCGCGAGATGCGATTTTGACCGACGACGATGCGAATCAATGATCGAGATTCGACCGAACGAAGCATGGACTTTACTCAGAAGCTTGATCTTCGTATTTCTTTAAAAACCAATAATGACCGAGCAACGGTTTCGTTCGTCCCGGGAAAAGGAAGACCGGTGAGTAGATACGATTAACCTATCGATAGAAACGTCGTCTCAGCTTTAACCGACAAGATAATATTTACGGATATCTCTGTTCAAGGTAAAAGAAGCCGATATACCTACCAAGCTGGAGGAAACGAAAAAAGACGTTGAGCTATGCGAGAACACGGTATCGTTACGAAGCGGAAATGAGTTGATTTGAGCGAACGGTCTGCGCGATGAAGGAATGATTTACGGGATTCTAAAACGAACAAATATTTCTCCGATATCCCGTCGACCGTTTCACATCCGCGAATCGCAACCGTTTACATAATGGGACTCGATTTTCGATTTATGGAATAATTCGATCCGTAATAACGTTATCCGGAAATATAAAGCCAAGCCGTGTAATTTGACCAATCGTAAAAACGATTTTATTAAATGCTACGATTACTCGAAACGGATCGAATAGTCATTGATACAAATTACTTTTGGAGAATGATCCATGAAAGGTGTACACGCGATCCTCGATCGATCTTTACGAGTCGATCGATCTTTTTCCACGAAGAAAGAAACGATGGGCGCGAAGGAAGACGAAGGAGGATCATAGAGATTTCTTTCGAACGAAAATAAAAGGAATCGAAAGATGAAGGGGACTGTACTCACGACGCGTAGACACCATTGAAGAAGAGAGAGACCCGTAAAGCGAGCATAGAAGATGGACGGGCGAATCTCTGTGTGTCTCGGCGATGAATCGGAACCGAGTTCAACGCCGTGTCTCGAATGGAAGACCGGTCTCGTGTTCGCACGCGTCGTTGAGCCCGTCGTCGTCTGGAGTCTCTAAACGCTTTGCCAACTAGCCCACCTACGGTTCTCGCAATGTTATCGACAACGATGGCTATACCAACTTCGTGGGTGCCTAAAAAGCAAAGATACTCGTTCTCGAGTATGCAACGTACTTACGCGTAGGAGAGTGGCCCTTTCGATCTGGCCAGCTGCCGATCGCATACGTCATGATGGATCGGCTCTCTCCACCCACTGTAAATAGCAAGAACAGCGATGTGCTCCTACTGGCCCACCTACCGTTCGACGTAATGATATCGACGACGGCTCCCTAGGTACGCGTACCTAAACGAACAACGAGTCACGATACCACCTCGCAAAAACGGTACCCGTCTGTGGGAAATTAACGATTCCGTGTGTTTCTAGCTCAACGTTTATTGATGTTGAGCTACTAGCAGTAAAAATATTGCCCTCGTTTAGATATTTGTAATCGAATATTAATTGCTTCGCGATGTTCGAGTTCTCGAAAATGAAAGTGGATTTGTACTTCGTTATGTGTTGTGGCTAGAAGACCTATTAATATCCGATATTAAGTATAAAGGGTGTCTTAAAAGTAAACACGAAGGAAGAAACTACTATTTATGTACTCTAAAATTAGTTTAAAATTATTTTTTCTCCAAATCGCCTAGCGTGACTAATGACATATTTAGTTTTAAACAAATATTAGTTAGTTGATCGATCTTTTATTTTAAATACGAACTTGGAGAGTTATAATTCTTTACTAAAAGGATATTTCTGAGCTGTGTTTATAACTTTTGAACAAGCAACAATCGAATATCCACATATATGGTCGGAAATGGCCGCCGTCATCACCTCGTCTCGTTCGTTCGTCTATTTCTGAGACACCCAGTAGAAAAGTTGATGCCCCACGGAGAATCGTATCGAGACTCGAAGTAAAAAGTCGAACGTTGTATCGGGATTCAACGAAAGTGGGTTTTACCGTGACTACCGACGGCGGCGCGTTTTAGGCCTAGAACGGCCGCGATGCGTGGAATTATTAATGAATGCTCGCGATTATCGAGTATTAATAATAGCAATACCGCACGATTTCGAGCGCCGCTAATACGCTTTGGTCTACCGACGATGTAATTAATCGTCAAAAATCGTTCGCATAGTAACGAATATACATACGCGAGTTAAAAGATCGACGCGTTTCTCTCCCTACGTTCTACGCGATGCAAGATTAATCAAAGGGTCTTGCTCTTATTGTGCCTCGCGCCTTACATCTGATACAAAACTGGCAATTAGCCCGTGCTGCCGTGATTTGCATCGATGAAAAATTTGTCCGACACGAGATATTACGAGTTCTCTATCCCTCTCGGGCGAAACTTGGGCGCCGGCGTGCTATGCATGATAAATGCATGTACTTTCGCGGAGAAGACTTATATGGAGACGCAAAAGAAGCCGAGGTAACTAATGTTACCACGCGCTCGATGTTTGTCAAACTGTAATATTTATAAGCGTTGCCCGGTTAAACGGTCGCACTCGAGAAACTAACTACCCGACACTCGACATAAAGGTAATATTGTAAAACAAGGCATCCGTATGCGAATAATTCGACCATACCCGCACCTAAATAACTATTTTTTTTTTTTTTTTTTTAATTTATTTCCTTCTCATGGAAATATATCGACGACGCGGTCCGAACGTTTGCCCGAGAGAAGGAAGAATGAGCTAGAGAGTGAGAGAGAAAGCGGAAAAGGAAAAAAGTATGAATAACGGCGAGCGGTATTATCATCGATCTTAGAATCATGTACGATTGCGCGCGAATTATTGCGAGATTCATAGAAAGCTAACGGCTAGCTAATTGCACATAAATTTACATAAAGGAAAACATTTCATAAGGCACACCAATTGCGTGTCTTCCGACGGAAAACTCGCCGCGGCGGGAGACAGATAGGATCGTTCACGTTCGGCGGTAGCCATGTTGTTAGAAACGATAAGTTCAGGCCTCGTTCTCAAGATAAACGAGACGATAGTAATAAACGGTATACGCGCGCTCACGCTGCTGCTCTAAGGGGAACTTTAAATTATTGCAACGTGTCTGCCGTTATCATTTTGCATCGCGTCATCTATTAGGCTATTGTAAAGCCGCGTGTGGGCCGGTTGGCAGGTCCTCCGCTTAAATCGGCCCATTATCCAATACGGGAAATTATTATCGCGCGCGTCGCCCGTCTGTGTGGTCCCCGCTCGAACTATAATTCCAAACCCAAAGAGAGAGAGAGAATGCACGAAGTCTATCGAAATGCGAGAAACCGAAAGTCGACTACTTTCGTGCCAACCGAGCGAGTGCCTACACTTTTCTGATGTTTGCACGAAACGTTGCCACGTTCTCTTTACCCGCGTTTCCATCTAACAAACCGCGAAGAAATTTCGAAGGGTTTCTTAATTCCATGCTATTTAGTTCGAGCAACGTTGAAAATTAGCTCGAAAGAAATCGTTTCGTTGCGATTACCCCGAGAATTGGCCACACGTTATTATATCGAGGATCTTGTTCGAGGTACGAAGTGCAATTAATTAGGACGGTACATCCTCAAATTATACGTCCCTACGATGCTGAGGCACATCTCTATAGTTCGGGAACCTAACGGTCAGGTACCAACACCCAAAACTCCACGATGTAACCGTGTAAAATGCGCCCTCTCATTATAAGGTAGTCCCACTTATCTCGATGACGCAGCACTCTTTTTTAATCGGTCACTAACCGATCAATCGGTTCGAGCAAATCGAACTGGCACACCTTGCGTTTAAGTAGCCGCCCTTAAGATGGCTCGTGCTAAGAGCAACTTCTTTACCATGGCTACGAGCTTATACGGATAACAGAGAAGATTCCACGAACTCTGGACGACTCTCAATATCGTCGCAACGCGAGGCGACATTGATCGCTCATATCATCAAATATTATATTACACGCGAGGGCGATGTTATCTCCAGAGGCACCGACCGGTCTCGTAAACTATTTTAAAACGCAAAAAAAAAAAAAAGGCAATCAAGACATGCCATAAAAAGAAAATAATTTGCAACTATTACCGTCTCTCGTAATCGCGGATGCTATCACCGCGGCGAGGTTGTTAACGGACGTGCCGTTAACTACCGTAATAAAGAATTTAATGCGGTTACAATTATCCCTGCAATTTCCTTAAATCAGGAAATTATGCTTTACACGGTAGACGAGAGGAACTATAAAAGATTCATAGTTCTCCCTTTCGCAGAGACTACGGCTTCACCTATGACCTTTTTCCACGACGACGATCTTATTCGTCACACGTTCCGACAATCGTCGTCTCTCCGAAACTCTCTAGCAGCAATAAAGTAACTTACATTCGAGCATCGCTCGCGAATTTTAGTACCTACCTATAAAAGTCCCTCTTATATACCTCGCCGACTTTTTCCTGTCTTCGTCGTTGCGATACGATCGGGATCACGTCTCGATTTCTCCGGATGGCTGAAAGAATATATGTATCTTTCGGCGAAGGTAAGGATGCTCGAGGATTCGCCGAAGAAACCGAAGAGTAATAGAATGCAACATAGTTGAGCCGTATGGCGCGTACGTGACGGTATATCGGTAATTTAAGAGAAAGAAAGGAAGTTTCTCATTGCGGTATATACTTTCTGATAATCTCTGGCAACTCTACTCGAGAAGAAAAAAGAGGAAGAAGAAAGGAGCACGCATCGCGTTGGATCGCACGGATCGTCGTTAGTACCCGCGCGATAAATATTGAATACGATCGTGCGGTAGGTACGGGGCGCGATTGGAGAAAATTAAGAAGCTATTTGCATTTATGCTGAGAAGTTAATGAAGTAACAGCGAGGAGAGCTCATTAAGATCATACACCAGGGAACGCTTAACGTCGTTATGAACGTTGATTGCGTATGTGTAACCCGGGTCCTCTCTCTTCTTCGCAAGCTCGACCCCGCGTAAGAAGTAGGCGTAATTGTAAATGAAGCGAGCTGCAATTTACCGCGTTTAATTGAAAACACGCACAACAAGCGCCGTTGATTGCCCACCTTCCTAGATGCGAACGATAAATATCAAACGAGCCTTCCCAATCCAGGCGAGCGGGAACGGATAGCTAGTCGTATGAAAGACGGGGCAACACGAGAAAGAGATAGATTCAACGATTGTCGTTCGATACGTACGAAAAGAAAAGGGTCAAAGTCCCATAATGCCGTGGAATATACCCCTAAGAGATTTATGACGCAAGAATGATGGAACGTCCGATGGGATATGGACAAGAAAACGATCGAGCTGTCTTCTCGGCGGACGGAAATTTTTCTTCAACGTCGCGAAGGATACCCTTGGAAGGAGCAATAATTGGGAGGATGGTGAGAGAGGAGGGAGACGAGAATCGGTAGCAGCATCTGGCCAAGAAGAGAGGTACAAACTGGCAAGAGGAAACAGGTTTGCGGTACGGATACGCGATTAGCGATCCGCGGATCGACGGGTGCGAACGTTTTCTCGCGTTTCTTTCGACGGGCAAGGAGGAAACTCGTAACAGGCATGCCGGTGGTACACGTGTAGACACGCGCGCGGTACAAGACGAGGCGACACGCCAAAGAGGTTGCACGCCGACGTTGTCGGTGCTCCACGCCGACGGTGCACGCCTATGCAACGCGCGTTCTCTCCTCTCCGGGCGAACGCTTCTTTTGTCGCACCGCGAATGGCGCGAATCGTCGGGACGCTGAAGCAAAGAAACACGGTTAATAGCGAAATTGTCGAGAGAAACGCGCGAGAGGGCCGACCGAGAAATCCTGTTAAGGATGGAATCAGTCAACGTCGATTAAGTTCAACGAGTGCGATGATCTTGATCTAGGGAGAAAAAAAGTGGGGAGATCGGTGTTTCTCTCCGCCCTTTTCCTTCCTTCGACGAATTCGATTTTTCCATATTATTCGAGTCTCGTGATTGGAGAAAACTACTTTTTCTAATCGTAGGTAGTCTTTCAAGATCCGTGCAAGTCGGTGCTTCGTTTGTATATCCGCGACGACTCGTGGAGATAGGTACACCGAAGGATAGGTTAGGAAGTTCGTCGAAACGATGCTGTAATAAAAGTATTCGAGAAAATTGGGTTGTGTCGAGGAATCTCGCGTCCTTGGAAATCCTACGATAGCTACGTGTCGTTCTTGGTGATTTTAAGCTCGAAGGAGAAAAAATGGAACACGCGATAACGCCGCTTGGTGGGCCGAGAAAGAAAGAAGAAGTCGTGGTGGGACGATAAAAATGATTATTTCTCGAGTAGAGGAAAGAAAAACGCGGAGGGAACGCGGAGGTGCGCGAGCGTTGGGTATTCCACAAATGGTAAATGGGAACCTTGTTAAATTTTATTGGCATTGCTGAACGGGCACATTCGGAACAAGAAGAATCTGATTCCATTAGGGGGACCGTAGTGCCCCTTTCCTCAGCCTCGCTCTCGACGAATGAGACGAAGAAATAGCAGGAATCAGAAGAAGCACGGAAGGAGCTTCCCTGGAAGGGGTGCGCTCCCTAATTGTACCGATCCAATTATTCTGAAACTCCGACGTGATCTTCTCGTGTTTCTACCGAGAATACCGCGCGAGCAGAGCGCGCAAAGGGTAAGACAAAGCGAAGAAAAGACGCGAAACGGGAGTCGGGGGAGGGAATGGCAGAAGAAGAAACGTCTCCCGTAATACGGTGCGTGATTTACTTGTACGTATAATAATATAAACCCGTTTGTCCTTTATCCCCGACGCAGCCATTTACTTATTCATCTTATGCGCTATCCAATCAAGCGAATCTTAATGCCTTTGAGACAACGTCTCGAGCTCGACGTTACGCTCGTTGTAGACGAGGGAACAAACGATTCGATCGAGATTATCCCTCGTTTGGTGGCTCTATGTCGAATAACCCGGACGAACGAATCGCAATTCGAGGACAATTAAGAGAAAAGCCTGGTGCATTACTGTATCTCAAGGGAAGATTTTATGGAGCATGAAATCGTAGCATCGTGCGTTACGTACTATTTTCTTAACGATGAGTAAAGTGCCGTAATACTCGCGCGAGGTGTTAGTCGAACGATAAGAAACCGTTCCAACGATACTTTGTTGTCAGGAAAACGAGCTTAAGTACTGTTGAAGATCGCAAAGCGTATCAATAGAGAACGGGAACGAAGAAACTCGAGTCGATGCACGCTCAACGAGCAAAACGAATGAAGACGCTGCACGTGTTTCCTCAACACGGTGATGGTACCGGAATATACGTGAAAAATGTAAATTCGCAAAGAAACTCGTCGCACTAACCGCGCGTGCCGTGTATTCCAAATTTACATCGTCGTCGAGGGTATACGACGTGCTGTCTCGAAAAGAGAGAGAAGAGAGAAAAAACGTACACTATGAAAGTGGCAACCGAGCTTTCTGCTTCTCCCTTAGCAACGACATTCATCTACCTCGTTCATTAATTTCCGCGGTAAGCGAAAAGCTCTGCTAATTGGAGGCTTTAATGACGTTTTCTCTAATTACGCGCTGTCGATGAAAACATGTGAAAAACAGTGCATTCTATTTACACGTCGAGAAAGAAGCTGGGAGATCGAGAGAGAGGAGATGAAAAAGGAGAAAAACATACGTAGTACTCGACACACACGGACGACTTCATCTCTCTCACTCTCACTCTCTAGATTTCTCTCTCTCTTCTGCTTTCTCGCTCTATCCATCTATCTTTCTTTTTCTCTTCTCTCTTTCCATCTTTCATTCTTTCGTCGCCTCGTCCATTATCGTTATTAATGTTAACGCGAGCGTTTAACGACCGTACATTGCTTTTGTGAAGACAGAGGATATACGCCGTGGCTTTAATGTCGGGAAAGCACGAAGGGAAAATAACGAGCGCAGGAGAGAAGAGAGCACAGCGCAGAGGAGAACGTGTATAGACGACGACGCTCGGAGTTGGAACGCGCCGTGTTACGTTTCTAAAAGTCACAGAGAGAAGGGTGAAGGAAAAGAGAGCGGCTATTGCGACGCTTTGAGTCGCTGCTAAAAAAGCGCTAAAAGCCTGGGCATTCTTTCGATAAACGCCTCCGACGGTGGTACCGGCATTTTCTACTCGGCTTTTTCTGTTTATCCTTTTCCCTCTTTCTTTCGTGCCTAATGCACCATGTCGTAGCCGTACCTGAAAGTGTCGTCTTTGGGACGGAGAACAAAGATGGTGGCTCTACTTACAGCTCGACAATAAGCGAACGCCTCTTCTCCTCTCTCGCTACGAAATTTTCACCTTACTCGGTACGCGGACACTTCCTAGCGACTCTTATCATTGTAATCGTGAAATTCTATATATGGTCAAACGTATATATATCTATAAATGTATATACAAACTCGCTCGTATATCGATAGATTTTATTGCAAGATCGTAACTCGTGGAAGGTAAGAGGCGAGGGCGGATTTACCTCTCTCGTAGCATCCTTTTTCTCGACAGGACGCTCTCCACGCTCACGGTCCGTTAAGGGAGGTTAGTTACACCGGTCGTCGGTGTGAATTGAAGAGCAAACGAGGACCGGTTCCGTCGAACCGATCTACCCGAGAGGAGGACCAAGCAACGACGCGTCGCCTTAAGCCGAAGAGAGAAAATATCGTAGGAACGACTACCCGATAGATCATGCGAAACCTTAAAGGCGTATTTTCCACCGTACCAACGCAATTTCCAGCGTATTAATATTTTTGGCCGTTTGTCGTATACCTAATCACGGACGTTAGGGGCTCGTGGAAGGAGCCAGTAGCAGGAGTCACTAATGGCGGTGAACCGACACTGAATCTGGTCCAAAGACCGGCACGACCCACGTCGGTCGGCGAGCTCGTAAATTCAATTAGTCGGCGAATATCTGCCGGACCACGGCGAGCACACCGACCTTTCCTTTTTTCGTCTTCCTCCTCCTCAACCTCTTCTGCCTCAGCTTCTGCTCCAACTTCTTCTTCTCCTCATCTACCTCCTCCTTCGCTTCTCTTCTCCCCGTGTGCTTCTTCCAACTCTTATAGTCCTCCTTCTCTTTATCTCGACCGGAGCGGGAATTCGCCCACTTTTGTTCTTTGTTCAACGGCACTTCCTTTTGCTTACACTGCCCTCCACGCTTCCTCCTTTATTCCTACACCCGGTCGCGTCCACTTTTCATTCTTGGTGCTACCTATTTTTCGTCGGTACCTACCTCATCCGTCGTTTGCTTACTATATTAAACATCGAAAGAAGAATTCTTTATCGAGTACGACTCGCCAGCGGATGTTTCCTCTTGTACCAGGACCGGTACATACATACGTACCCAATAAAACGCACACGAACGCGATCGATAGTTAAGCAGCGCGTCCCGATGAATAGAACGCGGTATATGCCACACGGTCGCTTCTGCTACTCGGAAACTTCGATCACGATGAAAATCCCGCTCTCGAACACACACACGCACACAAATAAACGCACAGACAATGCGCGACTTGGTAGATTGCGTGGGTGGGTTATCGGTCATCGCTCTTGCATAAGATGGAAGACGAGGTAGGATATTCCGCCTGTACGATTTATCGATCGTGTATCGAGATGTGCCGATTACGCTTTCGACTCTAACAGAAGCGAACGCGCGCATTGGATCGATCGGACCCACATCGAGCCGACGACGACTTTTTTTCTACTCTTTGCAAACCGGCGCTACTATAACCCTTCTCTACCTATCGGTGAAAGTTTCAATTTCGATGCAGCTCATGAGAAATTTCGATGGTTGAACCAAACCACGTAGGTTGAGATAGGGGGGTACCACTTCGAAGCGAGATTATTTCCGTAATTGCATTCTAACTGGGCATCGTTCGACGGGGAGAGAGAGAGAGTGGAAAAAAGGTGAACGTAATGACTTCTACCTGAATGCACGATAAAATAAACCATATGAAAGCCGAGCCACGCCATTCGCGTCCGGACTATCTCAACAATAAAATGAGCCTGGTGTTTATCTACCTACGCGAGGAAAATTTCGCAACGACGACGTAGCCACGCGATACGAGGAAAGACGTTTAATAAGACTTCCTGTTATTTCCTCCGTCGCTACATCCCCGTTTACACCCTTCCTTACCGCGCGAGTATTACCACGTCGACACCGTCGACCGTCAATGAAGATTCCCGCCTACCGACATACGGAGAACCGCCATCGAGCTTTGGTCCGATCAACGCGAACGTTTCCAAGCGATTCCGTGTTCCTCGTCCGTCAATGTCGTAGGTATACGACGACGTGACAAGAGAATTAAAACCGTAGAAAAAGTATCTTGCCACTCGACGCTCCACGAAATCAATAAACAGACGAAGAAACGAAAGAAATCGTAGGTTCGTAACTGCGTCGATCCCTGATCGCCCACGTTGATCGGTATTACGAAGTCACCTCCTCGATGGATCGACGTTAACGCTAGAAAATAAGGTCCCGTGGGCGAATGGGCCTCAGACGAAACGTTATTTCGTTCACGGCTTTACTCGTAATGCTCGCTGAGCTGACGAAACAGCGATGTGTCGTAAGGAGAGACACGAGAAGGAAGACTCGTACTTTATTGTCTTATATCGCGTTACGGATCTGCCACTTTCTTACGGATTTCGTATATTCTTGCATAGATATAGAGTTCGTGTCAGCCATAACACCACCCACGAATTTATACACGCGATTTAGAAACTTTATCCTTACGAAATACGTGAAACCTCGTCGTCCATCTTTCTCTGTCTCTCTCTCTTCCTTTCTATCGACTATTAAATGCACCGGATCGAAACGGTAACGATCGTAAGTTAGATGTTATAGTTAATAGACCGTATTAACGACAGCATTGGCGATAAAGAAACACTGTGTCAAGGACGTCACGGTGATCGTACTAGTTTCGTCCCATGGGAATAAGAGAAATACAAATGACGTTTCCCTTTCGCTACGTTACGAGATACCTACGTATCTTCGAGCTTTCTCTGATCGATGAGAAAAAAATTGATGCTTTTTAGTAACTTTGACAAGTAGGGTAAGATTGCTTAAGTCGTACCCCCTAAGAAGAAACCTGCATAACAATGAGTATTTAGCAAATATGTAAAAACTATATTTGCTATTCGATTCTAGTGTAAATACTGTTTTTATTTATTAGAACAACTCTGAAAAATCTTTGTGTTGTCATATAAATTAATCTAAATTTTAAAAAAAGACTCCAAATACAGAACAGGTACGACTTGAACAACTTTAGCCTACTTAAAAAAAAAAATTCTAATCCTTCTCGTTAATAAATAGATCAGATAGTAAATGTCTTTGTTAGACTAAAAAATGGTGTAATCAAAAATACATGACCCACCATTCCGACTACTTCGGTAGTTCTACCGTTGACCCGTGGTATAAGAACACTGTCTTATAAGAATATCGTATTACAGGACTGTTTGAATTTTTATTACATCGAAACAGTGTTTTCAAAGTACCGTGTTACAAGAGGGTTGAGTATATTATCTACACATATACCCAGACTCTAGGTGCGTCCATGTAGAAAGGAGTCTACACGGCGGCGGCAGGAGTCAGGAGGCGAGATTACACCGAGGAAACTTTAGCTCGAAGGCGCGTCGTATCCAAAGCGAGACAGAAAACCGGTCGGGCGCAATAAAGTTCGCGTTTTAATTCCGCGGCGCTCACCGCCGCGGTGTAAGTGAATTTAAAAGGCGCGCCTTATACCTGCATTTACTGCGCAGTAAAACAGCGCGCCGAGCCTCTAATAGTGCGCATCCGCCGACTAAAGTTTCCAAGCGCGAACGCTCGTAGCACAGGGCACTTATAGGAGCGCTAGCAACCGTGAAAGTACCCCAATCAGCCGATAGGATATCTATTAAGGTATATTAGAGCCACCGGTTCTTTTCGATAAATTACTGCTTCCCTTCGGCTCCTCTTCTATCATTCGCCTTCTTCATTCCGCGATTCGATCTCTCGAAGGGGGTACGAGATGTATCGATAGATATTCGATTCGAATCGAGACGATCCATTTGGCATTCATTTAAATATGAATTTGAAAAAAACCATTAAAGGGGTTGGTATAGTTTCGTGATACGCATATATCCACGTAGATAAGAAGGCGTGCCTAACTACCGGGGTAAAGATAAAGGAGATAAAAAGAAACGAGAGTAGGAAGGAGCGTGGTTAATGATAAAATTAAGGTCTATTCGGTTGGCTTGCTGGCGCCGCCGTCAAGAGTAGTCGTCAAAATTTTATGTCCTGGCACGTAAAAATGACAGGCATCCTTACACCATAAAACCGACACCAAAGCCGATACTTTTTATGCGCCGCATGCCAGGACGGACGCGCGTCGTCAGCCTAATTAGGATGCCCCATCGCGACTCGCTTAACTCGCTGAAATGGTCGCGCTCTTGAAATATGCTGTAGTAAACAGTTCATTTTCGCTTAGCAGCGCTTAGATCTTTAAAGGGTCGAACAAACTCCTCGTCGATCGATTCCTTGTATCAAAGTCCATAGACGGAAGGAGATTTCTTCGAGAGACGTATCGACTATCTTCTTTTAATAGTCCCTTTCCTCGAGCAGTAAATTTTATCGCGAACGATTTCCTCGATCGTTCGGTGAATAGACAATGCCCGAGAATCACGGTGAAACGGAATTCTCTGCAGGTGCACGATGCAAAGGACGATCGTCGCTCGAAGGGAAGGATTCTCGTAGCATTGAATCGTGCTCTCGAAGTCAAGTTCATCGGGCCGTAACAACGTGGCAATCGTTCCCGTTGTACTCTACGTACCAACATATGTACGTAACGTTCACCACCACCACGATCGCTCCCACTCGCGCGATAGATGGTAGAACGATGAATAGAGCGAGAAAAGGGTGTCCGCTGTTTCGAGTCGGCGAAGGCGAAAAAAAGTATCACGGCAATTAATCTCGTATTTTATACGCGGTAATGAATCCAGATAGCCATCGTCTACGAAGGACCTTCGAGATTCGGTTTACCCGACTCGGTAGAGAACAGCCGCGGTGCGATGAAGAACGTAATTTGTCTTACTGCCATCCAAGGAAGTAAAATCAAAATAATTACTTTCGGTATGCTCCGTTTCAAAGCAAATTGTAGAGAATGTAAACACGTCTATGTACATACACGGTATCATTTCTCGCTTAACACTAGATTTACGGACTGAGCCAATTTGACTCATTAAAAATTTGATTACTATATATATATGAAACTTTACAATTATTTAAAAAAAATCATACGTGGCTTTTTGGTTAAGTAATAAAATATGTAATATGTAATGAAATATGTAAATGTTGATTCCTCTTCTTTTCTTTCCTCTTTATATTCTTCTTTTTTTACTTAAGTAAAAATAGGTATATAAACAACATCCGTAAATCTAGTGTTAAGCAATTTTCAATTTTTTCTGCTACTTCAACATCGTTCTGAATAATTCATTTGTTTCTAGGTTGAAAAATTATGCACGTTTCGTTCATAGAAAACATTAAGGATATGGCTTTACAAACGGTGTAAAGTGTGGAAAAAAACGAAAAATCGTGAGAGGAGGTCGTTATCGTGTCGATGGTCCGTATTCACGCTTTGCCTGGCGTGCACAGCGAAATAAAAGAATGGAAATCTTACGACCATGCAAGAATTTATCTGGGCTCTGCCTCCTGCACCGGATCTACTTCCGGCGAAACATTCCTTGTGGTTTATCGTTTAATTACGGGGCCAAACTGCTTAGATCGGTTGCCGATCTTCGTTTTCGTTTTAACCGACCGACTACGTTCTACCTACTTCTCTTTCGAGAGGTTGGACGATCTTTTCGCTCGATCGCGACGACCGTGGGCCGAATCCTCCAAAAATATTGCTTCCGTCTAACCTTCCCCTTTCTTCTATCTCTCTTCTTTAAAAAGAATCAGATGTTTGTCTGGATAAATAGAAGAAATTGAAAAAAAATACACCACGAAGGCGAGAAAGATCGTTGGTCACGGCTGCTGACTCCTCGCTGACTACTCTAATTGGATATGTTCTTTATGTAAAGGAGACAACTAACGAAATGTGACTCCCGAGATATCTTTTACGAAGACTCAGCACGGAAGAAACGTTTAAGCCAAAAGAGTGCAAAAGTCGCGGCAATTTTCGACGCACCTACGAGGAATTAAAGTCAGTGACTATAATTAAGGCGTGGCCCAAGCCAAATGTGGCAAGGAGAAGTTAGATAAATGGATACGAGGAGTGAAAAGAAGAAAAAGGTAAATCGAGAGAGTGAGAACAAACAACGAGATTAACATTCGCACTTTACGACTCGATTTTAGTGGGCCCGCAGCTAGGTGGTAATTGTGTGTGGGATAAATTTCTTCGATGGGTTTAACTCATCGAGTAAATATCGTGAGGCGATCCACCCACCCACATTTGATTGTCAGCTTTGCTGCCTACCACTTAAATGTTAAATGTCACGCGGCAGCTGTCGCTAGCGCGATGCACGATCGTTCGTTGTTCCTAGCGGCGACTCGCGCCTACGTTCTTATTATAATATATTCCTGCTTTGACTTCAACCAGCGAGCGAACGAGCGAGCGCCTCGACAAATCACGCTTCTCTTTGGGCGAATACGTTCGGGACGCTGGCAAAACACGCGATGCAAGTGCATACGTAATCGAAGTTAACCGAAGTTCGCTTAACAACGATCCGACGAAGATAAGTTAAGCGAAGTACGCCCAACTTCTCGAGGAATAATTAATCTTGATCGATCGACCGTGCGACCCGTACATGTAGGTAACATACATACATAGATAGACACGCACGAACTTCTATACGCACGGTACACTGGCGCTTGTTATCTGCATCGAACAGGAATTATACGCCAAATACATTCGTTAATTGGGCCGACGTTTCCGTCACGTACGAACGGTACGTCCGTGCTGCCCGATTAAATGCACAAGGTGCCAAGAAGGAATAACAGGAATTATCGTGACGATAATGTTTTATAATCGAGCCGCGTGACCCAGTTACGTCACAGAGGGTTAAAAGACGGGCCACCTCCACCCCCCGTTCGAAGGAATCGCAAGGATAATTGGCAAACGAAAGCGCCCAATTAAGACACCTTAATTACGAATGGAAGGGAGAGACGAGCATCTTATGGAAGCTCGTCCGTCTTATTTCTTCTCTTTTTGACACGGCACCCGAACCTTTTCTTCATTTCTACACTAACCGGCGACGGTCTTCGTTCTTAATTACTTTCTCAGTCGGTTAATTGCGATTAAGGAACGTGCTCGCCGCCGGTAGGGAGTTTCTTAAAAACGGGGCAGTTGAAACATTCCCTTTCATTACCGTTAATTGTGACTACCTTAATTAATTTGCGGCCGCGAATGGCCGTAAGTAACGCGACCGCGGTTTACTTTGCCGCGTATCTTTCCCCTCTCCCGTTCAACGACTCCTGTCGTCGACTAGCTGCCAACGAGTTTTCTGGTGATTTACGATCTAACAGGATTCTATGAAAATGTTCACGGTAATCTGACGGGAAGAAATTTACTTGGTGGATCAACGTCACCACTTCGTCTCTCTCTCTTCCTCTTTCTGGCGAATATGTTATCGTAGCGGTATTAAAACGTTAAAACTTTTTTACATGACTATCTCGACGTTTCACCGTCCAAAGAAAAAGTAAACGACGAACATAATTCATTTGGCATCGTTGTCGTGCTCGTAAGAATCCATCCTAAGTCCGTACGCGAGACTCGAAGGCCGAGGCAGGAGCCGTGGCGCGAAACGAGTCCCGGCTTAATAAATTATGCATCGCTCGCCCTTCTGACATTAAGCCGAGTTCGGGCATTGTCTTCGACGGCCATTGGAAGCGCGCACTTACAACCATTGTCGGCCAGCCGGCGTAACCTTTGTCTTCGATAATAAATGACTGTCTCGTGCTGCTGGGAACTAACGCTGATTCGATCCGCCCGCCGGAATCGGGAAAATGTGACACGAATTTAAATAAAACGCTAGACACGAGCTCGTGCAATAGAATTAGAAAAAAATGGTCGTTTAATTGAATCCTTTACGAGACATGCCTTACGGGAATTACGTAAATACAAAATCGAAATAAATCACTTCAAAGTTACTTATAATTAAATGTAACTACTTACATACATGATTTTTTATTTCATTTGCTTTTTTAGTAGCAATTTTTACGTGTTATTTATATTTTTAAAATGTAATTTCTACATCTTGAAACAAGATAACCGATGAAGCGGAAATACTTGTCTACGGCTCGCACAAGGTTAATATCATTGCATTACGTTGTACGTGTGCTGAAAGCATGAAAGGAGCAAGTATAAAATAATGTTTACTTCGATATGGTCGATCGACCATAATTCATAAAAATACGAGTTCCAATAGATCGTGGAACGAAGGTTTCGCGAACTCGTCGGTATACTATTTTATTTTCTCGACTTCCTCAGATCCGCGTAGAATTCTAAGGAAGGTAAAGTATAAATCACTCTGTACGTTGTTAAAGACAGGTAGGGAGAAGAAGGTTTTTCGTTTTCTCACCGGTCGGCCAACCGCTCGACTTCCGAACGCGAACGTGGAACGCGGTGGTATTATACGCGCGCGACTGCCTTGCGTCTCCCTCGCATTTTTACGTCTAAACGCGATCGCAAGGAGGATGCCGGCTTACGTAGTACGTTCGAGCGACAACAAGCCGACAACCTTAGGCGGCAACGAGCTCGAAACGAGTTCGCATTTGTTTTACAAATGGACTCGAACACGACCGAGAGACCAAGACGCACGGGGCAATAAATGCCAACGTGATTTTATGACACGTTCAAATGATTTTTCGCAGCCTCTGAGTAAAAGAGAGAGAGAGAAAGTAAGAGTCAGTTTACGGTAAAACTTTTACAGGTCATCGATCGTACGATATAATCTTTGCGCATCCCAAAATAGTTATTATAATCGAACGACAGGTGTGAATATCAACGATCCCGTTAGTCCTTTGTCTTTGTTCCGTTCCTTCCATTATCGATTATTTATAACTGTAACGTACACGCACGAGGAAAGAACGATTATCGATCGCAATCGTTGTACGTCCTGACAGATCGAACGTACGATTTGTCATACGGTATTCAAATTCAGAGTCAAGTCGAATATTAACGAGGAGATAAAGTTCAAATCGTTCGTGGATCTCAAACGCGCCTCGATCATATCGCACAGGTGTGACCCGCTTCGATGTGATCGAGACAACCGTTATACTCTCGTTTGAATTTGAACGATCGATACCTCGGACGATATTCCAGACGTCTAATTACATCGAATTAGCATCATCTGCCGTGTGGCGAGTAGTGTCATACGGGTATTATATACCGTAACATTAAATATATGTCGGATGGACGGAAATCGTTTAAGTACATATTTATAGTCATTAATGCCAACACAATTTCTTCGTCGCTTTACATACTTTATCTGCCCTTCGTATCGATCATCATCATCGAACGAGCAAGTAGGACATACAGTTGGATTGAACGTTGACCTCCTTAGATATTTAACGTAGTTTTCTTTATATTCAAAACTCAATCTAACATTTCTTAGAATGCATACGTAAGACTGAATATCTCGTAGTCGAACGAGGGTCCTCTAATCTTTGTTTATATTATGCTACGTGTTTGGACGCTGCTTACAGTCCTTTATACTTCTATTCATTCCTCCAGCGATCGTACTAGCCTAAAGACGTTTCTGTTTCGAGCTCTTATAAAGAAATAGTAATATTAAAAAGACTTGTTTTATATAAAGACTAGTACATTTCATTACCCATATCCTAACACATACGATGTAAGGTACGCAACATGGGTGTACCTACTCGTAGTTGTCGCGTATAGTACTACTTCCGAAGAAGAGAATCTCTACTCAAAGTTGAATTTTTTACATCTAATGCCATAGTTGGTCCGTAAGGATGGAAGATCGGGATGATTCACCCTGATCGTATCTGATTTGACGCGGGTAAGATCGCGAAGGAGGTTGACGGTTCGAGTCCGGTACGGCCGTTAGCATCGGAACGAAGTCGAAGGTTCGAAAGTGCAAAACCGTCGGAATTTCCGTGTAAGATTGATGCAGATTTTTTGTCCGTCTCGGGGCCGGGACCCGGTAAAAAATGCATTGAACTTCCAGGTTCCTACGATATCGTGCGCGCACGCCTCGAAAGAAGAAGGACGCGTTCGCTTCTGACTCTCCGTCCGTGGAAGGTAGTGGTGCCATAAGGCTATATACGCGCTTGCCTGCCCGTTCACTCGGCACCGGACGAGCGGTAGCAAAGGGAGCGCGCCGCATTTTATTTCACCTCTAATGATTCCTCAAAACAAGCTTCGTGTCCCGGACGGCTTCGCCGTATTTGGCGCGGCGCTTTTATCGCGGTGTTTTCTGCTTGCCCGCGGCAGGCGTATCGCACGACGAGAACGTCCGACAGGTGGGAAGTATCCTTCTCGCGGTTCTTGCTTACACAGGAGGAAGAAGAACCCAACGAAAAAGGATACTTCGTACCTGGGTGCTATCGAATAAATGCATGCTGACTGTGAATTCTACATGACTCTAATTTAAAAAAATAAATTTGTAATCTTGTAAACGTCTTAATTGCCCAAAATTGATTTTGGTTTTTTAAGAACTGTGTTGGAAACCGGCACGAATTTATCGAACGACCCAAATACTTATATCAGAAGGGGACCGAACTCCTGCACGATTCTAACGCGCCTCGTGGAACGGGGAAGGCGATGTGTTGTTTAGAGAAAGTCGCGCAAAGAGGTCCCGGTAACGTAACAACGCGAACATAAATCACGGAGTACGATCAATTAACGCGATTTTTCGTTAATTAATTGCCCGAGCGTCTTGTCGCGCGAGCACGCTACGATAAATACCAGATGCTCTGCAAAAGGCGAGAGTCGATTCGTCAGCTTCGCCATCGAAAGCCCGTTCAGACCTCTGGCGGTCTGTTAAATCGCTTAGCCATTCGATTTCGCGCGCGGGGAAAAAGCACGTTTCCGTTCGACGCGGAAAAGGCTAATGCGAGAAAGAAACGGGAAGAACTCGTTCGTAAAGTCGTGCGTTTATATGGCTCGACAGCGCGACTCTCCGCGGGCAAAAAGGCAAGCCCTTTGCGAGAGAAAAAAAAATTAATGACGATCTTAGACCGACGTAGGTAGGTACGCGGTTTTCGTTAAGGTCCGTCCACAGAACGTGACAGTTAGAAAATCGTTCACGATCGTTCGGGAAGGGATCGAAGCCGTTCGAATCGAGTCTCTCCATTCATCGGTCTGAACGCACCTTTACAACGCTTTTCTCTCCCGCACCCCCTCCCTTCGGCTATCCATCTCCCTTTTTTCTACCCTTTCGTTATTTTACTCCTCTCGATCGTCCGTAAAAGTCGAAAGTTAGAGGTGCTTGGAAAAACGAGGCCACGACCGTAGAAGGTTGCAAAGGCTGAAAACTAATTACGGAAAAAGAGTTAAGCTAGCCTGGTGGCTGCCTCCCGATGCGAACCGAGGTCTAGCCCGAACCAATTAATGCCGTTTAACCGAGGACCCGACAGGACCCGGGTTCTCTTCGATAAACGAATCAATCAGTGTCTTCCTCGTCTTCCATATGCCGATCTACGGCGCGAGGTGCACGGATATTAAGGAATAAATAATTACGTGCCCGGTGCGGGCACGACGCCACGAGGCTCGCGTTTTCGAGCCTCGCTTTGAACCCTCGTCAGAGTCAAAGCGCTGGTAATTTATTAATCTTGAGTACGTGTCATGTATAGAATCCAAAGGCAACGCGGTTTGCGCGCTACGTAAGCTGCCCTCTTATACCTCCTTGAAAATTTGCGTTCTGGTGACGCTTCTCTTCCCAGAAAATGATTACTCGAGACTAGGTAGGTATAGATACTTTCGAAAGATCACAGAAGTATCTTTTTTTTAGAAGTCGAAGAAAGATACTCGCTTGCACGCTCGTCGCAACGCGTCGTTAGATACCGAGCAAGGGAACGAAAGGGAACACAAAAGGACGCGAACGTGCGCCGGTGGTTTTAGTCGGGCCGTCGTACTCTTTCTCTCTCTCTCTCTTGGGTGACAGTACAACCGACAGTGACAAATTCACCGTGTACATCGTATTATCCTTTACGCGTTCTCTCTACTCTAAAGAATGGCCGGGCAGAAAAGCACGGAGGATCCGAAAAAGCGAGGAATAATTTATACTCGAACGAAGAAAGTTCAGAAGGTTAATCGAATACCCGTGTCCAACGACGGTTGGTTGGTCGAGGCATCGCGGCACTACGTCGACGTCCATTGGCATCCTTTTCTCCGGTTGTGGCCCGCGAGTTAGCCCGCATTTCGCAAGGATCTCGCGTTGATTCGCGAGATAAAACGGATTGTTTGCCGTGCCACCGTCGATCCACTTCTTCGCCAGCAGCCTCGACGCCCACGAGAATTACTCTCGTACGTGTAACACGTACGTAGTGTACGTAACTATAAACCTTTGCTGCCACGTATCTACGTATATGTACGTAGGTACTACGTACGTTTGCTCTTTGGAGAAGAAGAAGAGGAGGAAAGAGAAAGAATAATAAACCGAGATCGTTCCCCGAGCCATACCGATTGCGCGTTCTCCCTGTCGCTCGGCGAACATTGCGTACCTACACGGCTTTTACCGCGATAGCGAAAGTTTTTAAAACGTCGACGATCGATGCCGCGCGATTATTAAACCGCGAGCTCGTGGTACCACGATCGAACGTCATTTCGAGTGCAGAGCTAACAGAAAGCGGAATCGATTTCTCAAAGAGATACGATTCGTCGTCGATGGATTCACGCTCCTCGAGAGTTAGACACTTTGGTATAGGGAAAATAATCGATGAGAGATTCCTCCTTTAAGAAGGATGGAGTACCATCCAATTTGAAATCACAAAACGGACGTAGATTCCTTCTTCGAACCATCGCCAATGGGTAGGTCAGAGCTCCTATCCGTTAGGAGAATCTTCAATACGTCGTCGATTAATTGCCGAAGACTGTCAATTAGCGCCGACGTCCGGACGGGCTTTCGTGAAAGCTTTCCGTACGAGCCATCTTCGACGTACTTACGTACTTGTATTATCGCGCGGGAAATGGAAAGAAAAAAAAAAGGAAACGGCATGCCTGAGAAGATAAATGCACTGGACGGCCGATCATTTCGTCGAAGAAGCGATCCAGCGTTGGTATTTCAAAGTTTTAGTCGTTATCACCGGAAAGCTTTCCACCGTTGGATACGGAAAGCCGAGAGGGCTTGGAAGGGAGATTATTCGTTCGATAAATAATTAATGACAAGCGCGTAAGGTCGAGGCACAGAGCGACCAATTAACCGAGGACGCGACGGAGCCTTAACGTTTGATCGATTAAAAGCTTCTCTCTAAAGCATAAGAGAAATATCCGGTTGGCGTTAAGCGAAGGCGGCTAATTATATACCGTTATCGATAATCGAGAGTTAATTACCGTTCATTATGACGACGGTCGATCGAAATTTTGTCGAAAGAATTCTGGTCTACGTTATTCTCTCTCTCTTTCTCTCGAGTTCGATACCGAAAGCTCACCTGCCGATTATTTTCCCGGAATTAACGCGATCGGATACTCGATCGACTTAATTTACGAGGTAATTAAATATCGATCGGATCGGAGCTCTGGGCATTAACGGTACGTATCGTTCTCGTACGCGCGGCCCTCGCGATTATTTACGTCGATAACTTCTACGACGTGAAATGTTAAGGTCGGCTTACGGGGTACCTCACTCCGGTTGCGATAGTCGTTCGCGTAACGACTTTTTAGGTTCATTAGCCGATTAGTAAATCATAACGATGACGCGTGCAGATTTTAGAATAATTTATGTGGACGACGACAGGCAACGTTCCGCAATAAAATGCAAGGGACTCCCGGCATTCATAAATAATCACATAAGCCGGTGAATGCAAAAAGGAGCGTATGGCAGAGATAAATTTCGTCTCGAGAGGGCAGCGAAGACACATGGTGTCATCTTCGTTGTTCTAAACGTAGCTCGCG
The DNA here is from genome assembly GCA_916049575.1 of Ancistrocerus nigricornis. NCBI lineage: Eukaryota > Metazoa > Arthropoda > Insecta > Hymenoptera > Vespidae > Ancistrocerus > Ancistrocerus nigricornis. The sequence goes on along the minus strand of OU696669.1, from coordinate 23,754,372 downwards.
TCGCGGTCGTAGTGGCCTGTCGGCGGAACCTGTCGACCGTTAATAACTGAATCCGCGTATTTTACGCGACGGACACGCACCGTAATCGCGTGCATCGAAACTACTACCGCAAAAAAAGTCTCGATGGATTCCACGAGTGTCGAGTATATTTTATTCCATCCATTTTGAATTCTTCGGTAGCAAGCGATTCTCCACGAGGAAGCAAAAATAAAACGATCGTTTCTCTTCTTACATCCCGTAACTGCACCGTACTCGGCGCTCGTCGTCGCGAGTAACGCTCTCTCGGAGTATTCGGTAAAGTTTCGAGGAAGCGTATAGCGGAACGAGACTCGAGGAGGACGTGGCGCGAAAAAAAACTTGTTCATGCGAGCGACATCCTCATGAATCTCGCGCCTTTGAGGACGATCTTGCGGCTCGTAATGTCGTGGAAAATTACGCGCTTCTGATATTACGAGATTGTTGAGGAACGAAGGGTACCAAATAACCTGGTGATCCATCATCTCTCTCGCTCTTTTCCTTTTCGTTCTCCTTCTACCTTTTCCCTTTCTTTCAAAGCTTCCATCGTGAATTTTGCAGAAAGAAAACCCCCCAACGTTTGCCATTCCTTCTCTCTCACACGCACACGGAAGAAAGAGAGTGAGATAGATAGATAGATAAATAGATATATAGAGAGAGACAGAGAGTCTCGACGCGTTGCGGTTTTCGTTTCGCCCTACCGAGAGCAGTGTGTTGCGGCTGCCGCGCCGTACCAGAAAGAATGCGAGATTTACAGCACGGCCTAATACACTCGCAACGAGAGGACGATCGTAAATCATTCCGGGCCACGTGGAATTTATTAGTCGAGCGCGAGCACAGTGGTTGCTCGACTGACTCGCGCACGTTCGACTCGCGCTTCTCCTTCGCTACTACGACGAGTTCGCCTATCGATACGAATGATCGAACGCGTACTCCTTCGATTTTCCTTATCTCTTTTTTATTTCCTTTTTTCTTTAACGTCAAGCAAAGCGATTAATGCCAGATCGTCGATGGCACGACGAGCGACGTCACCTGTTTCGCAAACCAGGATTGATTCGCCTCCGAGACAAATCGAGTCGGCGCGACCGGTTAAGAAGGAGCGAGTAGACCAATCAGCGTGGTTCGCTTCCAGTCTCGAGTTTACAGTGCCTTCCGGGCGCACTTTATAATCTGTCGTTGTACGCGGTACAACTAGATAATAAATAAACTCGTTGGAGGATACTTCGTGAGTGGTACGAGCGTTCACGACTCCGAGTCTTACGACCTGCTGATGAATTTTTGGTAACCTCGAGATCCTCGTATCTACTACCCGCAGGAAGCGAGAGAAAAAGAGAGAGAGAAGATTCCTGGCTTCGATCTTATCCGCTTTACCGACGAAGCATCGACTGCCTACGCGCGAGCCTCGTTTCTTCTTTGACGGACGTTTGAATGTGCGCGTGCGCGCGCGGTTGCACTTGACGCGGGCCGACCATCCTCTCGATGGCAATTATGCGCATGGACGATCACGTTGCGAGGAGGGGGTAAAAAAGAAATCGCGGAAACTCTCGCTCGAAGATCGAGAGTTCCAAGGTAGAGAGAGACTCTCTTCTCGCTTAGCTCGTAGAAAATACTCGGCCGACTATTTGTCAACGGTTGAAAGACGACTGTGGATCTGACTTGCTAGAGGTCTCTCTCTGTCGTTCCTTCGGACGAACGAACGGGAAAGGAAAAAAGATTGAGAAGGAAAGAGAAAGGAGATAGAGAGAGAAAGAGCTAGGCTCTTGTCTCGGCAGGACAAGGCACGTTCTTCTTACGTGGATCGCGGGTACAAATCGTCGCGGTGAGATCAAAAACCGTGCGTTGCGTTCGCCTTCAGGGCCGTGCCGACGTCTTTCACGGACAGATAATCCGCCATATAATTCCGCCATGGTGGATCGTTTGCCGTCTGCGAAAACTTTCACGGTGCTCCATAGTCAGTCCCGTGATGTAGATATAGCGCGATAAGAAAACTTGGTAGGCGCGTTGAAGCGCCTACGTGTGTACATTATATGTATGTATATCTACGTAGACCTTATTGACGACACGTGCTCGTCTGCGTGTCAAACTGTTGCACGTAACATGATATGTACATTTGAATTACCGGAGTAAAGAGAGCTTTGTTTGGGAGAACACTTTTTTAAAATGTATCGTAATGGGATAAACTATCACTTTTTCTGAAAGAAGAACTAATTTAAGACTAGATCCGTGGTTCATTTAATAGGTACTTATATATTTTTACTTCGGTTTGGACCTCCAAAGCCTACTTTCCTTTGTTGTTTCTATATACCACTCGAATTAAGACTCGCTTTCACCCTATGAGATGCTGTGGTAGGTTTAGTAGGTTCAAATCGAAGTTTAACGAGTGATCTAAACTTCGGTTTGACTCTACAAAATGCTCGGAGAGTGGGAGTAGGATCTAAGCGAGATTTATAAAGTTTGGTTGTACCCTCCAAAACCTACAATTGTAGTTTTGTACAAATGTAGGTTTTGGAGACTTAAAAACCTACATTTGTAGGATTTGGAGATTCTAAACGAAGTTTATAAGCTACATTTTGACCCTCCATTTGTTAAAAGCTTGGAGATTGAAAACGTAGTTCATTCGCCATATATTTTCCCTATTCCATATAAGCTTCATTTTGAACCCTTTGCACTCGGTGTCGAGTGTGACTCAACAAGACTGAATTTGGAGACAATACAATGTCGAGTGTTCCCCAACGCTCAAATTTTTTTTGTACTCGAAGAGTTGTCTTCGATTCACCTACCAGAACATCGAGCATATTTTTTTTTCTCAACGTAGCTAGTTATATATCACTTAACATGAAATGATATAATGTTGGAAACATGTCGCCTCAGAGGCGACACTCGAGTGCAAAGGGTTAATCTCAAACTTCTAACAGAGCATTTTAGAGGGTCAAAACGCGATTAAAATTTTGACTTGGGTGATTACTACCGTAAACAAAAGACAGAAAGAAAAATGATCGTGCGATATACCTACGAATAAACGGAGATACGTCGGGGCAAGCGCGTGATGCCGGCGAGAAAGCGAACAAAAATAGGGTTGTTCACCCCTCTCGAGCGGTACATGCCACCGAATGCCGCGCATTCTCTGTTCCGCCGCGCTCTCCGTCGTAGTCGTCGTCCCGGTGGGAAGGGATTTTTCTGCGGTGAGCTAAAATTGCCGTTCTCCACGTGGGTATACATAGAGAGCCGGTATCAGCCTTGCAAGGCTGCTGCTTGTGACAAAGCGAGCTCGCTTTTAAAGTCAGGTAGTAAACTCGTTGTGGCGTGACGCTCTCAAATGTGCAGTCAACGAATCGCCGTCCAGGTAGAACAGACCTCCCCACGTTTTTCTACGATTTTTATACCGCGGGACGCGAGACGTATCGCGAGAACGTGCCGTGTGATACACGCCGCGTGCTTCGGCTATCGCCTCGCATAACGTGCGATAAGAAGGAAAGAAAACGACGATTCTTCGAATGCACCGGCAATAAATCCACCACTTTCGCCGACTTATACTTGCTCGTGGAATTAACGAAGGGACTAATAAAGATAGTACCACCGGAAGAACGCGAGAGAAATATTAACCCTTTCGACTGTCGCCTAGGAGACGACATATTTCCAACATTTCATTTTATATTATATATTACTCATCACGTTTAAAAAAAAAACAAATATAACTAGTAAATGACTCGAAGAAAGATGTCTCGGTATCAACTCCGTATGCGATAGTATCGATCTCTTTCTGTCTCCTTCTAGATTTAAGTAAGGCTCTTTTTTCTTTTTTTCTTTTTTTTTATTCTGTCTCACCATATGACAGCTTATAAATATAAATACTATGTATTCTGTATCTAAAGGGAATATTCCCGTTGATAAATAAATTATTATTATTATTATTATTATAAAAACAATTAATGTCGAGTACACCGAGTACAAAGACACCACTCGATCTCCAATACTTGTTGAGAAAGTGTTTATAAAAACGACCTCCTTTCGCGAGGGAGGAAAAACGATGTCACCCTTTATTTTCCCCTCGGTACGATATCGTTCCTACCTACTCGTTTGCATTACCGTGTCCGTACCCGCACCTAACTAAATTACGCAGACGGACAAGGGTTTTAAGGAAACGCGTGAGTCGCGATATTTAACCGACATCTGCTCTAAAGATCGTCGCGTGATTCCTCAGGGAACTCCACATACGCGTGTTAACCCACAATTTCGCATAATTATTTCTTCAATTGCAAATGCCGCTTCCCGATCGCTTCCTGCGTCTCCGAGCGTGGCCGATCCGCCGAAGATAATGATAATCTTTCTACCTTGTACGGTCGAACCGCGAACTCGAGAAATAACCAACGGGCTTAGATTGGGTGTATATACGCATCGTTCCTATGTACATACATGCCTTCTTGCGTACGTAACATCGGAAACGTATCGATGAAATTATTCAATTTGCCTTCGAGTCGATCCTTATCTCGGCGCACCGCATCGAGAGTCAGAGCGTTACTCCGCAACGTGCCGGCTCGCTTTCGGCGTACGCATTCGTGTGCGTTTATTGCATAACCGGATATGACATTATGCAAAAGGCGAGCGTGTGTCTCTTTTCGCCTGCGTTTTACGACATTCCGAACGGCCTCGACACTTTCGACAATCAAAAGCAAGTATTTTCCCAAAGTCGTTCGAGCGTGCATGCGACGTCAAAGACTCATATACCTATGTACGTTATACCACTCTTGAATTATAATTTAATAGAATAATCTGCAGGAGGATTCGAATAAAATACTTAATGTATTTAATCAAAGGACTTACCACTAGAACTACCGAAGTACAGGCGATCCTCGACTTTCGAGTTTAATTAATTTTTAGAAATTAATTAAACTCAATTTAATTAAATTAAATTAATTATTTATTTTAAGTTTTAGTTTAAGTTTTTATTATTTATTTAATTTAATTAAATTAATTAAACAAATTTTAGAATTTGTTAGAGCAGGAGTGATTCATAGCTCACAAGTTATATCAGAATTTGTTGTATAACACAATTACTTTGTTTGAAAGTTCTTAAGTACCAATTTTATTCACTCGTTACTATTAATTAATGATAGCAAATAAAATGTTTTTCCTAGCATTAAACCAAATACAAGAAACGACGACATCTTTATTCAAGTTCCCGAAAGACACCCGCGCGATTATCACAGTTACAAGAGCGCGTAATTAATTCGTGAGCTTATTCGCGTGTTGTAGGCACGATTGTTCGCGGTAACGAGCGAAAGTTGCATAACTCATCGATACCGCGGTCGGCGGACACTCCCCCATTATGAAATTCCAGCTTAATAGGCTTCCGGCAAAGCGTGCGCGCCCGATCGGGCCCAACGGCCTAAATTCCAAGGCACGCTGCTCTAATTGTTATTCCAGTTGCCGCGTTTGACTTTTTCCCGATCGGGTTTTTCATCGACGATCCGTGAGTGAGAACGCGCTCAAAATATGCGACTAGCTCGAGCGATTCCGTAAGAGCTGACGTTTACTAAACGATACCGACAGCTGTGCTAGTATCGCGAGGCGGTGAGCTTCGCCCACGCGAGGATCGTAACGAGCGCCATCGACATAAATCAACTTTTTAACGTATTTCCAGATACTTTCTGTAACTACTATGCTGAAACGCGCGACAAATAACGGACAACGTTATAAGGGAGATATTCGACGCGAGTCGCGGACCGGAGGTCCTCTTAGTCCGGCATTTTGTCGAACACGACCGAAACAGAGATGATCCGTAAGACAAGAGTCAAGTTAGCTAGCAGAGGTACCCTTAGTCGCGATAATTAATTCGATAAAGTCTCGGCTTCGAATGCCAAGGCATTGCGGTGATACATAGCCAACAGTCAATTAGGGGCAACCGCAACGAATCAATCGCCGGTATATGGTCGAAGTGGTGGTAAGGGAGGAGTAAGAGAATCGAGATCGAAGACTCGATGCTCGTGGGGTCGATGCTAATTCCTCGGGTCGACGTCGTGCCACCGTTCGCCCATTGGTCCAAGCCAGTGGCGGTCCCTTTTGTTCTTTTCGCCCAAGAACCGACGATATATGTGGAGCAACCCAGCGACGATCGTGATATGCCAGTCGGCGCCCACGCTCTTCAACAACTTTAGATGCTTTGTGCCACCTTCGCCGTTAAACCTTCTGGCCCTGACCTGCCTCGATCTCTCCCCTACCTTCTGGAAAGTTACGCCCTCTTATATTTCCGCGATGGTGAACCATCGTAACTTTAGCCTAACGTACGATCGTCCAGCTGGTACTACGGTATTTGGAAACTTCCGTTAGAAGACTACGAATCCGTATATCGAGTAGGTAAGGGATCGCAGGTAATGCGATCTAAATAAGGGAGGAGCATTGCTTTGCTTTTTCCAGGATCAGGTTGTTACCATAACTAAACATACGTAAGTATGTACATACGTATGTATCTACATAGAAGCATACATATGTACCTCTAGACCTGCCCATATCGCGCATTACGCCCGAACTCCCACGCTCAAAAAGATCGCTAAGCATCGATTCGACGAATGGCGTTTCATTCACGAGTAAGGCCCACCTCCGCTTTCAACGACGACAGTCCTAGTATACTACGTTGCAACAAGCAAGAAAAGAAGGCCCGATGGCTGACGATTGCATTCGCCATCCACCGCAATCTCTCTCCCACTACGATCGAGCTGTCCTCCTACTCTGATGCCGCTTGTTGGGCCACCTCTTTCCGGGAAGAAACATCATCGTCGACCATTGGATGCTACGGAAATCGAGCTACCGATTGGCCAGCTGCTAGTTGTAACTCGTTTAGAAATCTTCGCGCAAAAGAAACGTGCGTTCGCGAATGCAGATTCGTTCACGTGCCTCCACGTGCGGATTCTTCGGTCTAATACGATACGGTGCACTTTTTTCTATTATACCCACCGTAAAGGACAGACAGGCGTTACGTAAAATTATGCAAATTTCTCTTCTTCATTTGAATGTAATTGGACGATTTGATTACGTCTCGCTAAGATGGATTAGAACGCTTACGAAGTATACAATTAAATTTTTTTGTCTCGGGGATATATACGTCAAGTTAAATTGTTTAGCTTTAAAATCGAAGACAGCGGTATGTAATTATGCCAATACCACGGACCGTTCAAATTTATAATATCTATGACTAGATGGAACACTAATGGAGTCTTTACGTGTTTCTCGAACGTTAGTTCTTGTCGATTAAACAAATGTTGGATAAAGCAATTGACTCGGACAATTTTCCGTCCGCAGAACTTACGGGAATACTATAATCAACGGCGCAAATGATTCGTCCGTTCTGGAAAACGGGTAACCTTTTGTTTCGGTATTATTACGATACGTTTTGTAAAATCGAAAGGGAGAAAGATATTCGTGCGTGCAAGCACGGCATATGCACGGAGGTGTCGCTTTTCATTGCGGTCAAGCCAGAGTTATTCGAGATACGAGGAAGTATTGGAGTCGAAGTCGACAGGCAGGGAGATCGATAGGAACGAACAGGATTGATGAGGAGAAAGGTGGTGAGCCGTTGAGCCAAGAGCAGCAACGCGCCGCTGAACGAGGAACGTCCGCGAAAAAGAACAGGAATAGGAATGTCGGTTAATTTGTAACCACGTTTATCCAGCGCGATACCGGTGCGTACATTTTTCTTTCTTGCACTCCATAAGCAGTCGCACGTACAACACGGGCGTGCGCTCACGCCAAAGAGAGAAAGAGAGAGGAGATCTTGTACGCTTAAACTACTTCGACTACGTGTGTAGGTGGTAACTCGAAGAGCCGCACATAATGTCATCGACCATGTCTAATCACGAATAGTCGGTTGCATGAACAAAATTTCTATCCTGAAAAAAAAAACAAATCAACAATTTTTTTTAAAGAAAATGTTCCAAAAGTTTCGTTGCCAGATACCTGGAATTTGTCGAAAAGCATCGGACGTTTTAGAAAAAGATAAAAAATTTGTCCAGTTTTACCGATCCCATTCCGAAAGACCGTCGAGAGATCGGCAAAGCCAGATTCTTCTTGCGTGTACGAAATAGCGCCTTTTTACGGCACGTTTCTTTAGACAGGAGACAGCAACGATACTTCTAGTTCCTATTCGAGCTGGCGGAGCTTAAGACAGATTGTACCGGTCGCCGTCTCTGGCGCCAGAGCACCGCACGATTTCCCTCTTAAAGAGCACTTTTTCGTCGAGAGCCGCTTACGCGTCGTACCGGGTACGGCAAGTAAACGTGAAACAGGCTGTACGCGATCGCGACACCGGCGAAAGCTGCAACAAGCTTCTACCATACCGGTATTCAAAGTACCGGTATACAAGTTGTGTCTCAGCCGTGACAGGTATTTACTACTAGCCACGGAAATACGTTACGCTCGTTCGCTTACTCTACGCGTATCGGTGCCGTTTTTCCAGAAATCTAAAGAATGCATGAAATCTCCGGTATGGGACTAGCCGTAAGAATGGAGAAGGTTCATTATATAAGTAGTAGCTTCCTGTAATCACGTTCCACGCATTCTGAAAAGTATCATTATCCGATACCTTAAGTAGAATCTCCTACGTAAGAATATCTCCGAGGATGATTTGATTTCCCCTTGAAAATTACGATAACGCATTTTAAACGAGGAAGTCGGGGAAAGACTGGTAACGAATATTCTGCTTTAGCGAGGTCTGTATTTTCGTAGTGTGTAATTTTATATTTCTTTGGAATCATTGATGGGTGAAAGAGACACCGAACGTCTGCAAAAGGATCGAAGCTAGGTCGACGATAGAGTATCCCTACTCGAAACGGTTCAAGTTCCGAGTACTTTGGAATTTACTAAAGTAGATACGGTAGCGGCGCGTTCCAGAAAAGGACTGAAAACGTATAGGAATTGTATACCCCGAGATCAAGAGGAACTCCCGCTGGAACACCTTCGAATAAGGAGACGACTCCTAGGCCTTTTTCCGTACTCTAGGACCACGAAACGAAGAAGGATAAGAATGGGGCGTGGAGGGAAGAAGAGACGACGCGTAAGGAAAGCGAATTTACGAGATGATTGTCCGAGTGCCCTATTCATTCGGTACGGAATCTCCGGGTGAATCTCTATTGTAGATTATTGCGCCATTGTCCATTGTCGCCCCTAGCCCCCCCTTTTCTTCTAACTCACTCGTTCCGCTTTTTCCTTCACGGTGAGCAAAAGAAACTCGCCAAGGACGAAGGGACCGCGCAATGGGAGGTCAATTAGACGAAGAAACTCTAAACCTTCGACTCGCATAAATATGTCTATGTTTTTTTATTTAGATACTTAACCTCTTCAGGGACGAATTTTTTTTAAAGTTAGAAAGAAATAATCGAATTTCTTGTGTAGTTAGATTTGATTAATTTTCAATCGATAGAAAATACGCTGGAAGGGATCAAGAATATTAAAAAAATAATAATATACACTTATGTGGCTAGTCGTCGTTATTGTAAATTAAAATTAAACGCACACATATGTGGCCAACGGCGTGGAGAGGTTAATGTGATCAAAAAATGACCCTAATAGCAAATTAGGGTCACTTTAATCCCGTTAAACGAATGGAAGTTTAAGGTGATTCCTGCGTGAACAAAAAAACCCTTCTGCCTTTTTTATGATAAAACACTCCCAGAGACATTAATTTTAAAATCGCGAACGCGTCGACTCGGCATTACACCTGACACTCTACACCTAAGGTATTCCTGTCGGATGTTCACTCTCGAAAGATGCATCAAAGAAAATTATGTGCCGCCGTCAAGACCGTCCACATTTGCCAAGAGAAATGTCAAAGAGAAACTTCGTGCGCGAAGTGTCAAGTCCAAGCCGGGCTTGGACAAAGAAGATTACCGCGAGTCGAGTGTCGGGACCGTTTACATAAGTCGAGAAATGTCAGAGTGAGAAGACGCGCAAATAAGTAGACATCTTTACCGAATACTAATTTTTTCTACGAGTACGAGTATCACTCTCAACGGGTTATTAGGTACAAAGATTTTCGGAATTGAAATTATTTTTCCAAAAAATCGCTAATAATAATTCGGAATGTATCCGAAACGACTTCACGCGGGAGAGCGGAATAATCCCGCGTATTTCGCTCTCCGGTACATGGACATATATCCACGGTAATTCGAGAAACATAACTCAAGTCCCGGTGGAGAGGTGCATCACGACCACCGGCGTACCACGTCGGCTTCCCTTTGCTACTTTAGCTGCCCGTACCCCTTTCTCTTCGCGTTCGTCGCGCACGAAGACCGTTCTTCTCTTCTTCGTCTCCTCCTTCAACGCACCGAAGGATTTAACCAAGTGTGACGAGTTTTCGCAGTCGCACGCGTACCACTCTCGAACCCTAACATCTCTGTCAAAATAAGATAAACGCGATAGTATTCCGTCGTTTAAAAATATGCTTCTTTCATTACTTTTACCTCCGGGGTATGTTCCAATAGGCACATATGCCATTGTGTCGCATTAGCATCGCGTAATGTCTCAGCAATTTATTCGTTCCATATCGAGTCCTAATCTCCACTCGTTCGCGACAGTGACACGCATAATATTTAAAATGGCGCGACAAGTTCATAAGACGACTGGTGCGAGAAGTGGAACCACCTGTCGACGATTTTCTGATGCTTGTCTCACCACAGGAGGACGCGTGTTACGTTTCGCTATACCTAGCTTAATAACACGTAGCGCGAGCTACCCACCTATGCTAATCACCGTGCTCGTTTGATCGAACATTTTGCAAGTGGAAAATAATTATCGGAAACAAGGTGCGCCGGCAAGTGCAGGGTCCTTTTGGTTTACGTTTACCCAAGTACCGTCCCAACACGCTTGTTTCTCATACTCTTACGCAAATGCAAACGAGAGAGGACCGCGGAAGCTTATTTCCAAGTGAGATGAGTCGATTAGCAGAATCGTCGTCCAAAGTATAACCCGGTACACGGTCTCTCGTACGGCTCGTTTTCACCGTACCTCGGCATATTTGTACAAACTCCGGATAAAAGGTGCAAATTATACCCTATCCCCACCCCTCTCTTATTCTATGGGCGTAATGCGAGACACCCTTTTCGCAAAACCTAATGAGAGACTCGTTTATCTTACGACGTAATTATACGTAAATTATTTCCCTATTATGATGATCAGGTTGAAACTCCAAGCGAATCTCTATAAGCGGATCGGCATTAACGTCTAACGACCTGTACTCGAATGAAGTTAAAATCATTTTATGGCGACTGCTCGTTGTCGACGGTGAAACTTCCAACATGCATGTAAATTCGCGTAAACTTGAATACCGGTGCTATCGTCGAAAACAAGAAATTACAAGTTCTGCTTGGAAATTTAAACAAGAGCGAAGGTTCCTTTTTTTCGTTAAATCTTTCTACAGGGTAAAAGTAGGCCGTTTAAATTCATTGCTTTCGTATTAATGTTATATATTAAAAAATCGTGACAATAATTAGCAGATGCCACACAGGTTGAATATTCCTACCTTATAGTACGGTCCTCCTTATGCTTGCCGATCAGAAAAGTCGTTACTCCATCGGGTATCTGCTTTGCCCACGGTGGTTTAACCCAGATCAAGTGTTTTAAGTGGCCGGCATATGCGGCTGGTAAGATCCAGTTCTCGATATCGATCTCGCTGTAACGTTAATGCGAAAATTTATTTTCTTCGTTCGCTCATTTATACCGTGTACATGGATTCTTTATTTAACTTATTATAATATAATTAATTTTATTCGTTTTAATCATGGTATGATAAGATTCAGTCAATTTTACACCTCGATCTTTTTGAACTCTCCCGCCTGTATCGATCGATAGTGCCGCCATCTACATTTCAATAAAATCTTAAATTTTTTCTGGGACAAAAGACAAATTTCGAAGATTGAAAATAATAACGTAAAATAACTTTACCAATATACGACAATGAAATATTAATATCGTTCCAAGATTAAAATCGATGTATACTTCTATACTGTAATTCGACGTTTACGTTGTCGCAACGTATATACCGAATCTTTCTCTCTTTCTTCTCGTATACGAGAGATTCGTTTACTATGCACGTCACATAGACGCGAAAAAAACGTGCGAATTCTTATACGACCATAAGCGCCGCTTTTGGAATGCACTTCAAGTTATTTGCATCTTTGAATTCATCGCGTAATGCTTGCATTACGCTACATGTATGTGACTACATAAAAGAAAAAGTGCTGTTTATCAAAATATAATGCACGCCGACTAACGAGAAAATTTCCTGAAACGTCGTTGTACATACTAATAAGTTTGTCTTACGTGTACGTTCCTTGAATTGTTGGACATTTGCCATAGCGACGATAGTAGTATTTAATCATTTTACGATACTATATCATAATAACTATATTAAAAACTTTGCATAGTATACATAATTAATAATAATTAACTATAATTAAAATGAATACTCTAATAAATATCCATACCTAAACAGCTGATTTTTATTCCACACTGTATCAGCTAGCATAGCTTTCGGCAGAAGCATGTCAGGGTGGGAATCAAGATGTATAAACGTATTTCCTTCGAATGGAAGATGTTTTGATCCCAAGCATCGATAAATAAACGGTAAAGCCTAATGGAAGATAATAAGGTAGAGTTAACTTTCTATATCAACTCATAAATTTTATAAAAAGAATATTTTTCGAAAATCGAATATCGACGTAATATCGAATATCGATAGTTCGGTAGATGCGCATGCGCGAGGACGAGGACGTCTCTCGCTTGAAGCGCCACTAGTGAGAAAAAGAGAAAACAAAGTCGCTTGGAGTTCCGACTCGAAACGTAAACAAAGCAGAAGAGTCAGACGATCCTTCGAGAACGTACTTACCATGTCGTGGTCTTCGACCACATAGATCGGTACCTTCTTAAAATATTTACGTTTGAAAGACATGCTGCGGAATGCCGTAAGAAAGAACTTTTAGGAAACACCGAAATATTCACTCGCTGAAGGGAACGCGATGTTTTCCGATTGATACGCCGCAACACACTCGCGAATACGGTTACACCAACTCCCTCGCGCGAAAGCACGTGGTCAACGACTGAGGTTGTGCTAGGCGGGAGCCTCAAACGATTATTTTGCGAATAAAGGAGGCACACAACGGGTTCCTACCCCGAATTCTCACGAGACGAGTTTCGTAAGGTGGTGCCTTTTTTTCCATTCCTCTTCCCCCATCTCTCGCTCTTCCTCTTACCTCTCTTTAGATTCTCCCTATGTAGAAGATGCCTCAGAAACCTGATCTTACAGCCGGCATACATAATACGATATACAAAAACGCGCGAAAATATCGCTATGCTTGTTTTCATAGGTGGTTCTACCGATTCGATGGTTGATATTATTGTACCATAAAAAATTAAATAAAAAGATTACTTTTATTGTAGGTAGTTTTGTAGAGTTCTTATATTTTACATTGATGTAACTAAGCGTGGAAGATCATCCTTAACCCTAAGAATGTATAATACGTGTCTTTTACATCAACGTTTAACGTCAATAAGACATATACGATTTGTAATCTCACAAAATTCAATCGAGAAAGATCAATTGAATTACGTAAGATCAAGTAGTACGGTATCGATAGTAAAAGGTTACACGTGGCACACAGTGCATGTATCTTATAAATGCATACCACTAACGCATGACCTTTTGCTATCGACCGTTTTGCATATCATTATATATTATCAATCGATTATAAATCAATCATTAGAAACCATGTTAGAAATCATGACCAAAAATAAGGTATCATTTCATAGATAAGTACTGTCATCTCATGTATAGACAGAGAGTTTAATCATTGTTCTTCACTCTCAGTATACTCTCTTAACATTTGGGACTGATAAATTTGCCAATGAAAGCGATCAGTTTGCATCCTTAAGGATGTGAAAAACTCTTCAATTTCTGTTTCACCTTTATGAATAGATTTGGAATTTTTATTCGATATATTTTTTCTAGTTCTTGATGTGTGATCTTTATTTTCAAAAGTTTGCTGATAACATCTTCCATTACTTGGATTCAATTGCTGACCCATTACATCAAAATTAGTAGGAAAATTACTATATGAGTAATTGTTATAAAATTGGCAAGATTGCATCGTGGGTTTTGCGTTGTATTTATAATTATGACTTTTCCATTTGTTAGCATCGCAAACATCAGAATCAACTTCTTGTGATTTAAAGTCACTATTACAATGTTTCATATAGTAAAATGGCACTGTGATTTGTAAGCTAGAATTTTTCTTCGCATTATAATGTTTCTTAGAAACAAAATCATCATTAACATCATGTAAAATACTTTCACATTCATTAGTAGTTTCCAGCTGTATTTGTCTGTTGTGCGATTGTGATGGCGAAGTACAATTTATTGTAGAAAGTGAATGCGATTGTTCATATACGTTATGAGGAATATGATTTGTTTGAACCATGCTCAAAGTTTTTTGTGCTGTAAATCTTTGTGGTTTCGTAGCTAGCTTTTTTGAATATTTTTTGTACCTATGAATAGCTTCTACTTTTTTATTTACTGTTTGAATTGGTAGGAAACCTTTTTTTTCCATGTTAGAAATATCAAAAGACGATGTATCCGACCGATCGGTTTCATTGCTATCTGTCATTACATTTTTACTTGATTTATTTTTTAAATTCAATGCACCTATATTCTGACAAAGTTTGTCTACATTTTTTGTTCCATTGTGATATTGATATACTTCAGAATCATTCATATGACTGAAGCTTGTGGATTCGGTGCAAGTATTTTTCTGTGTTGTGGAATATGAATCATCTTTTAATTTAACTTCACTATTCATTGCTTTTTCTTTATTCAATCTTTTTGTTGTTATTTCTTGTTGTATGAAATGTTGCAGCTTATCAAAAGACATTTTGCTTTGTTCTTTTATTTTAACAAGTAAATCATCATGTTCAACTTTGTCTAGGTAAGCAATATATTTTGCTAACTCTGAGAGCCTTTGTTTAATGTTTACTTGTTCTTGTAAATATTGTACTGCAGTACGATAATCTTCGATTTCAGTGTCCAATAACATTAGATTTGGCATAGATGCATCTTCTCTCACTGGATATGGAAAATAAGCTTCAAATTTTTTTCCAGGTTTTCTGTATTTACTTTTAAAATATTCAATTTCTGTGTACATATCCATTAAATTTGGATTAGCACAATTCGATGAATACAAGTAGGTATCATCAATTTCTTTATCATTACGAAGTTCAGGATAAATGCAAAGTAAAGCTTTCTTTTGCATAAGGAGAAAAGTTTTTAAAGCTAAACAATATTCTTCTTCTATGATCTTGTAAACAGAATCTGACATATATTTCATTGTATTATCCAATAAAAAAATTTCCAAGTCAAGCTGTTTGTTCCACTCAGATGCCATGTTTAATACAGAGTCCTCATCATTATGACACGCATTAGATTCATTTTGTTTTTTGAAATCTTCAGCATGTAATTGTAAATAGTTACATGATTCATTGATAAAACAAGAATCAATATCTTCTGTCTTTTCTATGGATGATGACTGTTCAAATGAAATACTGGTCTTTTCTGTAGAATAGTTTTGTTCCTCTTTATTTTCAAGTGTCAAATCATCATAACTTAAACTTTTAGAATTAATTTTACAACTTAATTGAGCAGTAACATCTTCAATATTTTTGGTATAAGATTGAAATTGTAAATATTCCATAATTTCTTCGTTGTCAATATTTGTTGATTTATCCTGCACAACATTGGATAAGTCTACTTTAAACACAATATCTGCATTGAATTTATGTAAGCTCATTGGATTGTCCGAATGATTTGTTAATTTAAATTCATATAAATTCTTAGAGTTTGATTCAATACATATGGTATCTGGATTCGCTATTGTATCTTCTTTGCTATTTCCCAGAAAACATTCAATCTTGTTCACTTCTTTTGCATTTATTGATATGTTCTTTTCCGAGGTTGATGTAATTACATTACAAACCATGCTATTGTCAATAACATTATTTAATACATTACTTGTGTTAGAGGATAACTGGTCAACATTGTTCTCATTCTTATTATTCTGTAATAATATATTATCATATTGAGTTTTGCTGTGAGAAATAGGGGTAGGTGAATAATTAGCTGATTCTAGCACATTATTGTCAACTTCTAAGTTTTCTGTATCGCTACCACATTTTGCAGGAATCCTATCAAAAGTTGTATAATCGCAACTCCAAATATCAAGTGGATATTCCACTGGTAGCTTAGCAACATAAAATTTATTTCCACCAATAGATGTTAATATCTTCTGGAACATTTGTAATTCAGTATCTGAGATAATTGTGATAGAAATTCCATGTGATCCATAACGACCGGCTCTGCCAATTCTATGTAAATATGTAGCTCCATCTTCAGGTATATCAAGATTAATAACCAAATTCACATTTTCAACATCAATACCTCTTGCAGTTAAATCAGTTGTTATCATTATCCTGCATTCAAATGTTTTCAATTTTTTAATAGCTTGTTGTCGCTTAACCATGTCTTGACTTCCTACTATGTAGGTAGCAGAGAGACCCATTGAATTTATTTTGTTACATACAGATTGTGCTCTGAAAAATTTATAAAAAAAGTATTAATATTAATCCACCTGTATTCATAACCTTATGCATCAAACATACCGTGATTGATAATTTGAGAATACTAAACATTGTTTAAATGGAATTTTATTAAAGATTTTAACAAGCTCTTCTACTTTAATCTGGACCTGTAAAAACAAAAACTTGTTGATAATTTTCTATAGAAACAAGTTAAAATGAGTAATTAATCATATGATAGTAACACAGTTATATGAACAATTAAAAAATATTATTCCATAATCACCTGTTTCATGGTATTTGGATGTGAGGAAACTGTAGAAACAAATTGTTTTAAACCAAGAAGAATTGGTCCATCATCATCAGGAGATGTTAATACTGGTGAGCACATATACATTTGAAGAAAAATCTCCAAATCCCCTGGATAAGTTGCGCTTGATGCTATTACTTGTTTACTAGTTGGTAATTTTGAAAATATATAACTGAAATAATAAAGTTTATAAATACTTAAACTACGTTGTATGCATAATAAATTAGTAATATTACACTTACTTGATGTCTGCTTGAAAACTCTTTTCCATTAATTTATCTGCTTCATCAAGAACAAATAATCTAATATTGTCAGTTTTAAGTAATTCTTTTTCTATCAAATGTTTTACTCTTCCAGGGGCACCCACTGCTATATGACACCCCTTAAGTTTCTTTTTATCACTATCCAAGGTCATACCCCCAATGAAAGATTCAACTTTTAATCCTGAAAAATGGTAATTCTGTATGTAAAATTTTTACTGAATCAAAATAAAATAAAAAGAATAAATACAAACCTTTTAATTCTGAACCTATCGATGATAGGACTTCAGAAATTTGAATAGCTATTTCTCGCGTAGGTGCTAATATTAACACTTGTATGATTGATTCTTGAATGTCTACCATTTCTAGAGCCACAGTGCCAAATACTACTGTTTTTCCAGTTCCAGATTTTGCTTTTACTATCAAATCTGAAACAGTAACAATAAAGATATTAACTTTATATAGAATACACACTATATTTATATTATTTGAACGTACCAAAGCCACATCGTCCTAATGGTATAGCTTTAAGTTGAATGGGAGATGGTCTTTGAAAACCGCAATTAGCTAAACCATTTAAAATATTTTGAGAAAGTCCCATCTGAGAAAAAGTCACATCTTCCAGTATTTTAACATCTTTGGTG
Organism: Ancistrocerus nigricornis; assembly: GCA_916049575.1. Taxonomy (NCBI): domain Eukaryota; kingdom Metazoa; phylum Arthropoda; class Insecta; order Hymenoptera; family Vespidae; genus Ancistrocerus; species Ancistrocerus nigricornis. Next base: position 23,736,535 of record OU696669.1, on the reverse strand, counting down.
CGTGGCTTTTTCTTTACATCATGAGCAATAGTGTGCGACATGTTTCTATAGTAGTATGAAGAATGGGATATTAGGTTAATTACCAGTTCAGTGTTGTTATTTGATTACAAGTTTATAATGAGATTCAAAACGTACTTAACTGATAATATATTATACCACAGACGAAGTATAAGAATAGACCTATTATCTTATGGAACTTCGTGTCCCATGTACTGAAATACCGATCGTGCGAACAAACAGAAGTTTTCTTACGCCCTCTACGATATGGAGTGGGGAGTTTATGAATCATATTCAACCACAGACGAGGTATAAGAATGGACCTGTCATCCTATGGTATTTCGTGTCCTATGTACTGAAATACCGATCGTACGAAAAAACATACGTTTTCTTACGCCCTCTACGATATGAAACAGTGAGTTTAGGAACCATATTCAACCGAATAATTGAAGTCGGTAATATCAATATATATACTCCGTTCACCGAGAGAACGACCAAGTCGAATCGACCGAAAAAGGTCGATTTTCTGACATCGAGATTTCGACTTCGACCGCGCGAACTCTTCTACCGAATGCAATTTTCGGCCGATTTGCACGTTCTATGACTCGTTTGAAAGCAAAGACTTCAAGCTACAAGTATATGTAATTATCATTTGGTTATGGGAATAACTTGAAGAGATATAAGTGTCTATAGTTAAAAAAAAGAAAGTGAAAAATGAGCATTTTCGGTGCTCACTTAAACTCTTCTAGCTCCATGAATTCTAGGCCGATTCTAATGATTAGAAGTGCGTTAGATAGCTAGAAGTTCAACCTACAGGATCAACTCAGTTAAATCTAGTAGAATCTCACTTGCCAACATTGAAAGGAACGTGCGTTCAACTGAGTTATGACGACACAAGTGAGAATTCACTGAGTTTTGATGCAAATGGAAAGCACTTATAAGGAGTCCAAACGTAATGTTAAAAGAACGAGTTCATTTTAACTACAGCGCGCTACTTCTCGTGCACTATTACGCGATAACTGTTGTCTACTAGTATGTTTAGGTGAATAAATGACAATAATTTGATTATTAATTACCATCTTATAATTATAGAAAGAAAAAATTAACAAAAAAAGTCTCTTCTTTACGAATATGCAAGTCGCGTTTCGATAGTAAGACCAGTTCGGAAGTTACAACAGTTTAAATCTTAAGATTCATCTCAGCATAAAGTGCAATATAATAATATGTTATTATTTATTTTATATGTATTTGAATAATATTTAAGTATCGTATTTATTTACAATAAGAATTATTATACATTATAACAAAAGTGCCTCCGATGTATTAAAAGTTATAATTATTCTATACTTTATGTTACTTTGCGACTATTTGTAAAAATGTACATATATAAAATTGATATAAATAAACAAAAATAAGGTACATTGCAAAGAATACTGGAATTTTTAATTGAAACCATGAATTAACCATCCAATTCCCTTATTTGTTCACCTTCTCGAGTTATTGCCTTTTGACGAAAACTCCATCAATGGAGAAAGTATCAGGAGAACATGAGCTACAAGGAAGAATTCGGATTTCAAGGACCCACCTCTTAAAATAGTATGCTTTCCTGGTAGAAATCCCAGTTTACGCGGAATTTGCCGAATCGCTGAGAATCGAGAAAGTATCATGAGAACGTGAACAGCAAAAAGAAATTCGGATTTCACGTGCCACTTCTTCAAATAGTATGCTTTCCTGGTAGAAATCCCAGTTTACGGGGAATTTGCCGAATCGCTGACAATCGGGAAAGTATCATGAGAACGTGAGCAGCAACGAGGTATTCGGATTTCACGTGCCACCTCTTCACATATTATGGTATCCTGTTAGAAATCCCAGTTTACGGGAAAATGTACCGAAACGGATCGTGAGAACATTGGCAGCGCCATCTAGCGGTGGAGAGAAGAGGCGAAATTTCATGCGTTTGCAAGGTGTTCCTTTAAAACACTCTCCTGGTCGCAATAAATAACCGATTCTTATGAGCGATACCTTGTTGGAAAGCTAAAAGGACGGGCTACAAAATGGCTATTATAGAATTTTTATAATACCTTACTTTCAGCCTCTAAATAGCACTTAAACTTTTCAAATGTAATTTCTATGATGACGATAACGTTACTCAAGAAATGTATTATAACTATCTCATAGCTTGTTCTTTTAGCTTTCCAACAAGGTATCGTTCATAAGAATCGGTTAATTATTACGACCAGGAGAGTGTTTTAAAGGAACACCTTGCAAACGCATGAAATTTCGCCTCTTCTCTCCACCGCTAGATGGCGCTGCCAATGTTCTCACGAACGCTTTCGGAACATTTTCCCGTAAACTGGGATTTCTAACAGGATACCATAATATGTGAAGAGGTGACACGTGAAATCCGAATACCTCGTTGCTGCTCACGTTCGCATAATACTTTCTCGATTCTCAGCGATTCGGCAAATTCCGCGTAAACTGGGATTTCTACCAGGAAAGCATACTATTTTAAGAGGTGGGTCTTGAAATCCGAATTCTTCCTTGTAGCTCATGTTCTCCTGATACTTTCTCCATTGATGGAGTTTTCGTCAAAAGGCAATAACTCGAGAAGTTGAACAAATAAGGGAATTGGATGGTTAATTCATGGTTTCAATTAAAAATTCCAGTATTCTTTGCAATGTACCTAATTTTTGTTTATTTATATCAATTTTATATATGTACATTTTTACAAATAGTCGCAAAGTAACATAAAGTATAGAATAATTATAACTTTTAATACATCGGACGCACTTTTGTTATAATGTATAATAATTCTTATTGTAAATAAATACGATACTTAAATATTATTCAAATACATATAAAATAAATAATAACATATTATTATATTGCACTTTATGCTGAGATGAATCTTAAGATTTAAACTGTTGTAACTTCCGAGCTGGTCTTACTAGCGAAACGCGACTTGCATATTCGTAAAGAAGAGACTTTTTTTGTTAATTTTTTCTTTCTATAATTATAGGATGGTAATTAATAATCAAATTATTGTCATTTATTCACCTAAAAATACTAGTAGACAACAGTTATCGCGTAATAGTGCACGAGAAGTAGCGCGCTGTAGCCTTTTTCCATTCTAAACCGATATTGTCGCATGCGATACTAATATGGCAGGAGGCCTACGTGACCCCCGGACCATGGAGACTACATCACAGACGAGGTATAAGAATAGACCTGTCATCCTATGGGATTTTGTGTCCTATGTACTGAAATATCGATCGTACGAAAAAACATACGTTTTCTTACGCCCTCTACGATATGAAGCAGTGAGTTTAGGAACCATATTCAACCGAATAATTGAAGTCGGTAATATCAATATATATACAGTAATATCTCCCACATTGACCCAACTGGAGCTCCCTCCACACTGTCCACCCTGTTATTCCTACGCCTGTGGAAACGTTATTCCTGCGCCTATGTTATCTTCGTCGGAGTCAGCCAAGCGTGTGATGTGGCTAATGGAATACGCGACGCGGTTTCTTTTGATGCGAGCTCATAGCTTCGCAGCTCGTAAAACAACGCTATAACGTTATTAATTGTACTTTTTCTTATCTGAAATTGTTTTTAACATATTGGTGACATTTTTCCGATTAAAATGAGATCAAACATGATATAATTTGGACCATATTTACTTATCATATAGTTGAGTTAGGGGTTACATTGTTCTTTTACACTTATAAACTTCGAAACGATGAACAATGTCAAGAGAGAATACACGAAACGGTGGACAATATGAGTACAGAAGGCGTGAAACGGTGGACAATGTCGGTAGAGAAGGCACGAAACGGTGGACAGTGTGAGTAGAGAAGGCACGAAACGGTGGACAGTGTCGGTAGAGAAGACACGAAACGGTGGACAGTGTCGGTAGAGAAGACACGAAACGGTGGACAGTGTGGAGGAAGGAGCCTACATTCGACGGACATCGAATGGAGATATTTTATATGTTTTTCTATTAACCCCTTTTCGCAATTTAATCAAAGCTGTAAGAAAATGAAACGAGTTATTTAATGAATATTAATAAATAAATCTGGTCCAAATTATATCATGTTTGGTATCATTTTAATCAGAATGATCTCATCAATATGTTATTATTATTTGTTATAAACAATTAATAAGTTTAGATTGTCTTTACTGTCGTATTTGGTACACTGCTTTTTAATCTCTTGGTCGCCGCGAAACCCGACCCCATATTCTGTTACATTGGTTGTCCTTATCTTCGTTCGGCGAACTACAAAGGCGAGCCGCGCGCCGAGAAATGTTGTCTTCTCTACCCAAACTGTACCAATTCGATTCCAAGCTCTGGGGCAATATGAGAGATGTTACTGTACTTCGTTCACCGAGAGAACGACCAAGTTGAATCGACCGAAAAAGGTCGATTTTCTGACATCGAGATTTCGACTTCGACCGCGCGAACTCTTCTACCGAATGCAATTTTCGGCCGATCTGCACGTTCTATGACTCGTTCGAAAGCTAAGACTTCAAGCTACAAGCACGTGTAACCATCATTTGGCTATGGAAATTACTTGAGGAGATATAAGCGTCTAAAGTTGAAAAAAGAAAAGTGAAAAATCAGGATTTTTGGTGCTCACTTAAACGTTTCTAGCGCCATGAATTCTCGACCGATTCTAATGATTAATAGCGCGTTCGATAGCTAGAAGTTCAACCTACAAGATGATACCTGCATGGTATGGCTGTGACAATTAGAACGAGTACGGTAAGCTTGCAAACTTTCGGAAGCTATAACGACGATGATGCTGAGATGATACGGAGAAAGCCCCTATCCTAAGGTGTACCCTGGACCGTCCTCTTTCGAACGAGCCATCGATCAGGCCATTCGGCCGAAGATTGGGGGCTCTGGACTACCATTTCCAAAGGGTCGATCCCAAAAAGTCGATTTTCTGACATCGAGATTTCGACTTCGACCGCGCGAACTCTTCTACCGAATGCAATTTTCGGCCGATCTGCACGTTCTATGACTCGTTCGAAAGCTAAGACTTCAAGCTACAAGCACGTGTAACCATCATTTGGCTATGGAAATTACTTGAGGAGATATAAGCGTCTAAAGTTGAAAAAAGAAAAGTGAAAAATCAGGATTTTTGGTGCTCACTTAAACGTTTCTAGCGCCATGAATTCTCGACCGATTCTAATGATTAATAGCGCGTTCGATAGCTAGAAGTTCAACCTACAAGATGATACCTGCATGGTATGGCTGTGACAATTAGAACGAGTACGGTAAGCTTGCAAACTTTCGGAAGCTATAACGACGATGATGCTGAGATGATACGGAGAAAGCCCCTATCCTAAGGTGTACCCTGGACCGTCCTCTTTCGAACGAGCCATCGATCAGGCCATTCGGCCGAAGATTGGGGGCTCTGGACTACCATTTCCAAAGGGTCGATCCCAAAAAGTCGATTTTCTGACATCGAGATTTCGACTTCGACCGCGCGAACTCTTCTACCGAATGCAATTTTCGGCCGATCTGCACGTTCTATGACTCGTTCGAAAGCTAAGACTTCAAGCTACAAGCACGTGTAACCATCATTTGGCTATGGAAATTACTTGAGGAAATATAAGCGTCTAAAGTTGAAGGATCTCATACTCCCACTATGTATCCTCACAGATTGGCACGAGTCAATATAGTGCATCAAGAAAAGAGTAACCCTTTTTTTGGTGTATGTATTCATATATCAAAAAGTTATTAATTTATAAATATAGTATGGTAAATATGGTACGCCTTCTGTGATTTTTTTCATTAAATTTCGATTCTATCGATTGATTCGAATAGTTATTCATGTCAGTAACAAATAATTAACAATCGGTATATTTAGTTATAATCTCTACCGATTCGGTAGGAATTATAACTAAACATAACGATTGTTGATTATTTTTCACTAACATGAATTACAAGTTGAATCAATCGATAGAATCGAAATTTTAATAAAATAACACAACGAGCGCGTTCAACCTTGCGCGAGGGTCATTGAGCGGCAGACGCTCATTCCGTCGTAGTCTTTCATAGCGTTCACATCTCTGTTATTATAAATTCTAATTCATCGTCTAAATCATTATTTCTAAATAACATTATAAATTTTATTATTATATAATACATTTTATTAATATTACTAAATCGATATATTCATCAACGTGAATTCTTAAACGTTTAGTTATTTTAAGAATATTACAAAGACGTAAAATGAAATAAGCGCGAGTAAATAAAGATCGAGCGCGATCAACCTTGCGCAAGGGTCAACAAGCGGCAGAAGCTCATTCCGTCGTAGTCTTTCATACCGTTCACATCTCCGTTATTATAAATTCTAATTCATCGTCTAAATCATTACTTCTAAATAACATTATAAATTTTATTATTATATAATACATTTTATTAATATTACTAAGTCGATAAATTCTTCAACGTGAATTCTTAAACGTTTAATTATTTTAAGAATATTACAAAGACGTAAAATGAAATAAGCGCGAGTAAATAAAGATCGAGCGCGATCAACCTTGCGCAAGGGTCAACAAGCGGCAGAAGCTCATTCCGTCGTAGTCTTTCATACCGTTCACATCTCCGTTATTATAAATTCTAATTCTTCGTCTAAATCATTGCTTCTAAATAACATTATAAATTTTATTATTATATAATACATTTAATTAATATTACTAAGTCGATAAATTCTTCAACGTGAATTCTTAAACGTTTAATTATTGAAAGAATATTACAAAGACGTTAAGAGAAATAAGCGCGAGTAAATAAAGATCGAGCGCGTTCAACCTTGCGTGAGGGCAGAAGCTCATTCCGTCGTAGTCTTTCATAACGTTCACATCTCCGTTATTATAAATTCTAATTTATCGTCTAAAGCATTGCTTCTAAATAACGCTATAAATTTTACAGTATAATACATTAAATTTATTATTGTATATTATTATTACACAATGTATAATATATTATTTTACAATAGTACATAATTCTAATATAATTTAACTTCTAAAATTATCTGAGATGGGTCCCTAGCAGCAACCTCCACGTGGTGGACCCGGGCAATGGATATTATTTTCTATGTAATGCATATCATGTCTAACATAATATGCATTCCATTGCAAATAATATCTAGCGAATTGGCTGCCTTGCACTAACGCGTTATCGAAAGTAATTAGCCTTTGATCTTCTTTTTAAAATTCATTCCTTTCATTCATTTATTCCTTTATTCATTTCACCGTTTCTTCCCTCATCTTACAAGTATGCTGTACCTATATTTCTTATATAGGTATTTAAACAATAGTATATTAACGTGACCATTCCTCTATCGCGATTAAATCTATACTTCAATTCAATAGTTTTCAATTTTAAAAACAATTTGCATTTTAATAAAAATATTATTTAGAGATAGAGTTTCGAGGTACGCAGTTGAATCCTTTAATTCATTTCATTCACAATAAATTTATATGGCAATCGTGGTACATATTCCTAATTTCAAAGCATCCTGCTCATAATTTCATATCATTTTTATTAAATTCATATAACTTAACTAACTTATCTTAATGAACGCTTGGTTAAAACAAAAAGATAATTAAAAAAAAAATGTGTACGTGTTTTATTTTCCTTACCCTTCCTACCTTTTCGCAATTCGGTCGGATCGGTTCGGTCGCGCGCGTCCGATTCGACCACTTGTAATTCGGTCCTCGAGTCCGTAATTCGTTCGAGCCGCCTCGGTCGCGCGCGTTCGGCTCGTCGCGTGCATTCGGTTCGGTCTCGTGCAAAAATTAGAGTCAGTGTTGTTCGCCGTATTAAATTATTTCGGTCGCGTTAGCTTCACTACACAAGAAAATCGATTTCTTGTCAAAAATAATTTTGTTCGTCGCGTAAGTAGAGTCATTATTAAAATTACACGCGAGGCATACCCAGGAGGCTGGAAGCTCAGTAAATGATAGAACCACCCAACCATCCCGATGCTGGACTTACTACCCACGATGCCTTGGATTTAAAACGTTTAATGTAAGTAGTCGTGTCTTTCCATTTATTAAATTAAAAGATTCAAATGAAATATTTTAACAATTTTCTAATATTATAAACAGATAACTTATGTGCTTGTTCCATTTTTTGTTACAGATGGATAATCAATGAAGGACCCACCTTATCAAGCAGATGTTCGACCTACTACCCCGCCGCACGGATTTACATCGTTTAATGTAAGTAGTCGTGTCTTTCCATTTATTAAATTAAAAGATTCAAGTGAATTATTTTAACCATTTTTCAATATTATAAACAGATAATTTATGTGCTTGTTCCATTTTTTGTTACAGATGGTGAGTAAAATTTTTTAAGTTCCTCCGGCACCCAACCATGTCGAGGACGAAAAGTCCGAATCGGCACGGGTGAGCGGTTGTATTCTTACGTAGATTTTTTTTTACAATTGAGTGACCACGAATAAATCCTTTCGAGGAATTATTCGTGAGTGGTACATTTTCTTTTCTTTCTGTATGAATATATTATTATTATATTAGGATAGGGTCTTCTTGTTTTATTCGCGTGCATCAAGCCTGTAGATTTTTATTTAAAATTAATCAAGATTTCATTATATTTATAAAGTGAATATAAATTAATATCTTGGGATTGGGGTTTTTATCTACTTCTATATACCTTCATGCCTATATACCTTCATACCTATATACCTTCATACCTATATACCTTCATACCAATATACCTTTACCTAACACAATACACACAGCTACCACGAGTCGGTTTTTTAACCAAATGACTCTTATGTGGTAGCTCACTAACACATTACACTACACTACCCTCATCTATCACGTAGCTTTCGCGAATTATCGTTTATAAATCGAACGGCCCGTATGTAGTCGAAACACAGCATTACCACGAGCTCACCACGGCTCTTATGTGGTAACTAACTAACACATTACCCAAGGCTACCACGAGTCATCGTTTACAGACACATAAATGCCGAAAATGACCCGGTGGACTCTCAACACAGCATGACCACGAGCTCTTAAACGGCTCTTATGTGGTTTTTAACTAACAAACACAGCCTTACCACGGCCTAACGGCTCTTATGTGGTAGTAGATACTAAGCTAGTCTTAGAAACACAGCACGTACCACGAGCTTAACGGCTCTTATGTGGTAAAATGTAACAGTCGGAGCATTGCCACCGGGTCGTTGTCTTGTAAACGTACGATTCACATGTGGTAGCTTATTAAAAAACACAGAATTACCACGGCCGGTTTTTTTTTAGGCCTTTATGTGGTAACTTACTAACAAACACAGCATTACCACGAGCATATAAATGGCTCTTATGTGGTATCTTACTAACAAACACAAGACTGCTACGGGTCGTTCCTTATAATCGTATAATTCATATGATAGCTTACGTTTCAACACAGCATTTACCACGGGTCGGTTTTTTAACCAAATGGCCCTTATGTGGTAGCTTTTCCCTCTATCTTCCATCCATGATCCATCCTATCCTTTATATTGTAAATTCATTTTAAATTCATTTAGAACATTTTTAATATACAGAAATCTTGATTATTTTGACTAAAAATCTACAAGGCTTGTATGCAATTCACTTGATTCACTTTATTCACTCTTTAATTCACTTTATCCCGTTCGAAATTAGCGTAGAATTCGGATATTGATTATCCGAATTCGCCAAAACAGCATGTAATATGTCGAACATGCTTTGCATCGTATTAATAAATTTGAGACTGTACTACTGTAATCTTTAGTACCTCCCGTTATACCGATATGGAGTATGTATTATAGTATATGATCGTTTGTATAAAATATGAAAAAAAAGATAGTTAGGGGTTCAGCTCTATGAGTTGGAACAAATCCTTGAGACCCAGTGCCTCGGAAACGTTAGTCTGGAATACTAATTTTCGCTCATTGTTTGATAATCGAGTAGATGGTGTACATTGACCAACGGAACAAAAATCAGAAGTTAACGTTTCAACATATATAAAAGATGTACGGAGTTCCGCATTGCGCAATGAGCCAGTTCACCCTCACCCTAGCTTAGATTCTCATTAACTTCATTCATAAACTAACAACTTTTTTTTCTCATTTATTTCCCAATATCTTTACTCGATTATCAAATTGAGCGATTATTCGGATCCTTACTCTCGGATGGCCACACTGCTATCGGTGCGTTCGCAAGTACTGAGTTTATATGAAACTCTAACACGTAGATTTCGCGTATCTTTTTTTAAATTCATGCAAATGTGATAAACGCAATTAGAATTATTACTCCATAACGGTATAACAGGTCGGTTATTACGGCATTACTAATAAAAAACAAGAAGACAATTCGCGACGGATAGAAACCGGATTACAAGTGACACAATATCATGATTTAATTACGTGATTAAAGGAGTCACTTGTAAGATGGGATCGTCCGAGGGTTTTGCTGAATAATATATACATTAAAATTTTAAATCTTTCTATATAAAAGTCGAGTCATTGCATTAAAAGGAAAAGTCTCAGTCGAGTCCTTGCTTTGCAGAAAAATTAAGTCGAGTAGAGTCTTTTTTTGAAAAATGAGAAAGAGACTTGTAGAGTCACAGTCCGTAGGCCCTAGTTTTAAGCTAATATTCTTTTAGATCAGGATTTTCAGCTTCTAATCAAACTAATACTTACTATTTCTTTCCCCCCCGTGCTATCTCTTGTATCTTTACTTATGCACGTGCCCAGGTGTTACATGCATGAGTAAAGATCGGATAGCACGGTTTTCTTGTATTTTTGTGGCGACTGTCAATGGCTAGTGTATCGTGCACGACGTACTTTCCACCTTGTGTGCGTGGTAGTGGTGGAATGTGCGTCGGTGTTACGCGAAAAATAAAACTGCACACCGAAGTGTAGTTATGCATCCTTAAATGCGTATAAGTCGAGTCATTATAGAGTCACACATATAAAAATGTATAATTAGAATATACTCGTATGCTATTAGTATGATCATCTACTAATACATACGAGTATTTTCTGGAAAATACTTAATTTTTGATTGAAATATTTTTTGTTCGCGTCGTATTTGATAATAATTAAATTGATATATTACGCAATGGTCACTAGACTTGACAGTCGATTTCAGCAAAAAGGTACGCATTAGTGTTGTGATTGAGAAAGAATGTTTGAGCTAGGGTGACGGAGGTACCCCGGGGTATCCTCCCTAGAGTAGGTTTTTTGCACCCTGGCGGTATGTGAGAGAATCGTGGAGTGAGTGTGTTGGTGTGAATGAGTTTTGCTTTTTTTACTAATCATTTTAAATATAGGTTCTAGGCAGGCTATAATATAAGTAACGTAGAGTTTCTGGTATGTGTGTGAATTAGTTTTTAAGTAGGTAGGGCCGGGTAAGGCGCAGGGTGTGATTTCCACTCAGGAGTGGAAAGTCCCGCCTCCGGGTATTAGCAGAATCGTCGCAAATCATTTTTCTCAATTATGTCTATATTAAATTTATTTTGCGACGATTCTGTACCATTTTATACTGTATCGAACATTCATAAGTATTTTGCAATTATTAGAGAAAGAAAGAGTATCTCTACTTCTCCCGAAGTAGAGACGTATTTAAGTGGCAAAACTTTTGAATCGTTCGATACTTAGTTTCTTAAGCTGTATTAATACTTTGCACATTCGCGATTTTTCAAATGTATCAAATTAATTGAGAATTTAAGTGTTATAAACTAAAAGTATCACACTTATTTTATTTCTTCTATCCGATAATTTCAATTTCAAAGTGCGAAGTATTAATTTTAGTTTGTAAGCAGGTTCATCGAAGAATAATCTGCTGGGGCATTCGATTAAATGTGCTCGTGTAAATGTGCACGATTGGCGGAGTCTATGACTCCGCTGGTCGTCCACGGGCTAGGATAGATTTCGTTATTTAAAATCATTTTAAAGTTACATTCACGTTACTTTTATCTTTCAATTTATTTTTCAAGTTATTATTCAAGTAATTTTTCAAGTTATTTTTCAAGTAATATTTACAATTCATAATTATAATAAAAGCAAAATTAAAGAAATCACAGAATGCAAGAAGTGATTTAACGCAGTAAGAATGCATGTTGGGAAATATCCTTAAGTCGTTTTAAATGATGTGTGATACAGAGTTTAGCATATTATAATGGTCGTGGCAGTGATTCGGATTCGAAACTTTGCGTAGAAAACTCAGCTTTTCGGCGAAGAGGTTTTCTCGATCAAAAAGCTGTTGCATTTTCTACGTAAAGACTTTTTTTTTCGTTTCAGGTTTTTTAGGGTTGTTTTAGGGTTTTTCTAATTGCTGTTGTAGGGACGACTCTGATTCTAAGTCATTGAACATTCTAATATGCTAAACTCTGTTAACACACGTTTAGAACGATGGATATTTTTTAATAAGTATATCTTCCTGCGTCGGGAATAGGGAATGCCCCATGCAGTAGGGCACGAAGCAAAGAAGAGGCAAAATGCCGAAGAGGCCCCCACATAATGTGGCTCAAGAGGGCAACTACCGATGATAATTCATATTTCAAAGTTCTGAGCATGCAGAACTTTGAATATGAATTGTCATCTTTTCGTACCACGTAGTCACTCAATTGTAGTAGTAGTTTTAGTAACTTCTTTTTTCCACATCATATTCTCCATTTTGCAACGCGGTCGCGAAATAATATTTAACTAATTAATATAAATTAAAGTTTCATTCATTTCTATTTCGAATATGAAAATAGTTTTTATTCAATTAAAGTCAAAAGAGTTTATTATTTCTTTTTGTCAATTTAAAGTAAATTCATTTCAATATAATAGAAGAATTGCGTTATTTTAAATAAAAATAAAAAGTAAAGTCATTAATTAGAGTCACGAAACGTATAAAATAATTTCACATGGAGAATATGATACAGTATATTACGAATAAATGCACTATTTAGCGCCCTTTGGTGGCAGCTCGCGTTTTACATAAGCGCCCTTTGTTGGCTGCTATTTTTTTTTTTTTTTTTTCATTAACCAAGCGTTCATTAAGATAAATGATATTAATATATAAACTTGCTCATTAAATTAATACAATTTTATTTCTATGCAAAGTGCAAATTTATGATTTTATATGCACTTTAAAAACAGCATGCTTTGAAATTACGAATACGTACAATAAGAATTTTATACATCATATTTTTACATCTTGTCAAAGATAATAACTAAATTTAATTGCGTACCTCAAATTAAAATTTCAACATTTTCTAACTTCGAGATTGATGTTTTTTATAAAGCATAGATCTGTTCTCGATAGAGTTATGGTCACAATAATATGTAAAATTGTTTATGCATCGTGTAATATGACGTTGGACGCGGTAAATTTATTAAGAAAATTTTATGCAGAATATTTTGATGTCGATATTTCACATCAGAGGCTACTTACTTCCAATGACGATCAATTTAATTATTTAAATATTATATCATTAATTTCCAAAATTGGTTTCAGGTATCTTTTCAAAAAGAATTTTTTAGTGGTTGTATTTATGGAAGTAGGACCGAATCCACGATTAGGAAGGCATCTTCTCAAATTATCATTTGTTTTAGGTATCTTTCAGATATCTTTTCAAGAAGTATTTTATAGTGGTCATATTTCTGGAAGTAAGACCGAATCCACGATCAGGTATCTTACATGTTTAATTACAAGACATCTTCTCAAGTTATCATTTGTTTCAGATATCTTTCAGATGTCTTTTCAAGAAGAATTTTGTAATGATGGTTTTTTTGGAAGTAGGACCGAATCCACGACCAGTCTTCATGTATGTTTGATTAAAAGGTATCTTCTCAAATTATCATTTGTTTCAGGAATCTTTCAGATATCTTTTCAAAAAGAATTTTATAGTGGTGATATTTCTGAAAGTAGGACCGAACGATCAGTTATCACGTATATTTACCTTAAAGGTATCTTTAATTATAATGCATGTTTAATTATAAGGCATATTTAATTATAAGGCATGTTAAATTATAAGGCATGATTAATTATAAGGCATGTTAAATTATAAGGCATGATTAATTATAAGGTATGATTACTTCTAAGGCATGTTTTAATTATAAGGCATGATTACACCTAAGGCATGACTATTTATAAGATGATTGATCCTAAAATTTTTATATTTTCAGGAATTTTAACCAATTTATTTATTACAGGAGTTACATATTTTAATTATAATACATGTTTTAATTATAAGGCATGATTAATTATAAGGCATGATTACCTCTAAGGCATGTTTTAATTATAAGGCATGATTACACCTAAGGCATGACTATTTATAAGATGTAACTGATCCTAAAATTTTTATATTTTCAGGAATTTTAACCAATTTATTTATTACAGGAGTTACATGTTTTCATTATAATGCATGTTTTAATTATAAGGCATATTTAATTATAAGGCATGTTTAATTATAAGACATGATTGCACTTAAAATATGGCTATTTATAAGATGTGATTGATTCCAAAACTTTTATTCTTTCAGGAATTTTAATAGATTTATTTATTACAGATTCTATATAATACTACTTTTTACATCAAACATTTTTCAGATATTTTCCTCTGTTATATCTGTCGTATTTATGTTAATATAATAAATTTTTGCTTGTTGCAGCTCACACGTGTTGCAGCTTGTTTTTATTCAGGAGGAAAGAAATCTTTCTACGCTTCGATTAACGAAAGGTAGAAAGATTCTGTTCTCCCCGCGGGCAGGTAGATTACGCGGTTAGAGTTTACAGTCGCTTTTCTTGCACTCTTTTACAACTCTGATCAAGTTGTTCGAGAATGCATTAAACGCGATTAGTTTTTTCTTTTAATTTTTGTCTAAATTTTATAAAAGATGCAATTTTATTGTATCCAAAATGATTATTTAAAATTAGTATTCCATATAAAAGTAAAGTCCCCGTAGCTCGTGGGTCCCTAGCAGCAACCTCCCCGTGGTGGACCCGGGCAATGGATATTTTTTTCGATGTGATGTATATCATGTCTGACATAATATACATCCCATCGCAAAGAATATCTAGCGAATGGCTGCTTTGCACTTAAACATTCTTTCGTTATATTTTTATTTGCATGTTTAATTATAAGGCATGTTCAGTTTTAAGGCATGTTTAGTTTTAAGGCATGTTCAGTTTTAAGGCATGTTTAATTATAAGGCATGATTACGTTTAAGGCATGACTATTTATAAGATGTAATTGATCTTAAAATTTTAATATTTTCAGGAATTTCAACAGATTTATTTATTACAGGTGCTACAAGATAATTGCAACGCAGATTTTTTTATCATTTATGCATTATGTGTATTTTTTAATTGATAATGTGTTAATAATATATTGTGCACGTTTTTGTCACATATATTTTACAGATATCATTTATTGTACTCTTATGATTGTATTGTTAATATGTCTTAATAATATCGCAACAGATCTTTTTCTATCCATTGATGTTACCAACTTCGTTTATTGAGTCGAATATGATTTCGTAATGGCTTTTTATCCCAGCAAATTTGTACTGATCACAGATATTTTAGATATATTTGGGAAACTTGTTTATGAAAGATTGAAGGTGAAAGCTGAATATTACAAGTTAGTTTTATCATGGATCTTTCCAGATTTCTAAGTTTTTGTTAAAACTTGGTGTTTTAAAATGAGCCATTAAACATTGAAATCTGCGGTGGTGACCATTTTGGCAAAAATCATGATGCATACATCAGGATTTTTGTTAAAAATCGATCACTATCTACAATGAAGCTACCGCGAAAAACGATTTTCTTTTTAATTCCTACCGATTCGGTAGCGCTGTTGCCTTTTTTCCATTCTAAATCGATATTGTCGCATGCGACACTAAAATGGTAATGGGGCTACGTAGCCCTAAAACCGTGGGACAAAAATTTACATTGCATGATACGTCTATCCTATACCTCGTCTGTGACTACATAAGGAGACCGAACTCCATGTATACAAATATTAGCCGAAAATAAGAGGGCGCTAGTGTTCTATATGTACAAAAATGGCATCGGTACCCTTCCCATTTTCTAACGTTTTTAATCTTCATATGTCATGTATAGATTCGAAAATATTAATTTGCTCACTTCACTCGTTCTTTTGAAGTTAATTCACATCAGTACGCATGGTAATGCAGCGACGCTGGTGGAAAAAAAAGTAAACCTTATTTGTGCACTTTTCAGGCCAAATTCTCTCAATTCTCCCATTTGAGTTCGTACTCCTTATGTAGTCTCCATGCCCCGGACCCTGGGACAAAAATTTACATTGCATGACAGGTCTGCCTTATATCTTGTCTATAATTATACATAACAATATATAATTATTTCCGCCGATTTTTATGGCGAACCGCAGATTGAATCCCACGATGATAAAAGCGTTACCTAGCATGCCGACATCACGTTCTGCAAGCACTAATAACTGATATTATTTCCATCCAATCGTAGCACGTTGGACAATCTTCTTCGATCGAATCTGCTAAACCTCAATGGAAACGTAACTTTATATCCTAGATTAATTGTAAACGAACCCTCTACTATAGTATACGATTTTCAGAAAGTATGATGGCGACATGTTGAATGAACGAAAACATAAATAAGTGCATTCATTTATAACTAAGCTTGCTTAGAATTAAAGACACGTCTTATTATTTTTGTTTACGTTAAAAATAGTCAAAATGGGTCGACGTTCGATTAATACCACAAAAAGTGGGAAGTATATGAATCCCACAGATCAAGCACGTTAGTATTTTTGCTCATAACCAAATAAATAAATAATGAATTTGTAGTGTAAATAAGAGTATTGATGACTTTATATATTATGTTTTAGGTAAGGAGGCTCGTAAAAAAGAATTAAAGAAAAATAAAAAACAAAGACAGTTAGTCCGAGCTGCAGTTTTAAAAGGCAAAGATCCTACTCAAATTATTGAAGAAATGGAAAAAATAGATCAAATGGGTCAGTAATAAGTATAATTATTTTTGTAAAATTGTATTAACTTGAATACTTTGTAACGCTTTTTCCTTTTTAGAGTATAATGTTATGCAGCCACCACCATTAAACGAAAAAGTCTTAAAAGATAAACGAAAGAAACTTAAGGAAACCCTAGACCGTGTTTTAAAAATGTATGTAAGTACATAAGTAGTATACTTATCATATTTTTAAAAGGTGAGAATGTAATAAAGAAGCTTAAATATGTATAGAAATATTTATAATTTATATCTCTATGGCATGTGTATTTCTCCTAGGCTAAAGATGATCAAGAAAAATGGGCGGAGCTAAAAGAACAATTAATACAATATGAACGAAGAAGAATAGATTTAGTTTCATATTTTGAAGCTGTAAGACATGCGCAGCAAGTACAAGTAGATGAAATACCATTACCATCCGCAACTAGCGATATATCTCGAATGTATCCAGGTATAAAAAATTTAATTGTAATTGTTATTTTGAGTTTTAGAGATTTTCTTAATATTATAAAAAAAATTATTGTTTCAGGTTCATTAACATCGCAAATTCCTTTACCTGACATGCCACAGCCACCTGCGCATATGTATCCACCACATCCACACTACATACCGCAGCATCATCCACTCATGAATATACCAATACCACCAAGTATTTTGAAAAAAACTAGTGCATATTCCACGGCTTCGTCAATACCTACAATGGCACCAAATAAAGAGCCTCCAGGTGTACCACCTTTTCCACCCCCTGATCTATCAAGCGACGATGAAGATGCAGGGGAGAAGGTAAAAAGATTTTATTGTTATTACAGAATATGACTATTATTTATATTCATTGATGATATATCTAATTAGCAGTCAAAAGACCAACCACAGAAATCAAGAACAATTCGTTTTGCTGATGACAAGGATGATAATAAGCAAGATTCTGAAAACAAAGAAAAAGATTCAGAGAAAGATAAAGAGAAAGATAGAGATATAGCAAAGGTGAAACCAACTACTTTGCAACAAAAAATGTTGGCCATGGCAGGTCAAGATATTGATCAATTTATGCGTGAAATGGAAGTTGTTCATAAGAAACGGGAAACTGAACGTGCCCAAGATTTAAATGCTCGTTTATCGTTACTCGAAGCGGAGAATGAATCTAACTCTAAATCTAGTAACAAATCCAATAATAAAACAGAAGATGAGGAACTTGAACCTCCAGGAGCATCAGAGCATTCTTCAGGGCACAATCAACATGCATCATCTCATTCTCATACACAACATACGCAACAACATAATTTGCCACATATGAATCTTCCGCCACCTCCCCTTTTGTACAGACCGCCGCCACCGCCATTACACCTCCGAATACCACCACCACCACCTCGTATCGGACTTCGTCTTCCCCCTGGTATTATATGAGTCTTTATAATACATAGAATTTAATCACAACATCATTTAATTATTTGATAATTTATTTGATTGCATACAAATCTTTTTCTGTAGGTCCTCCACCTGGATTACCTAGGATGTTGAGACCAGGTCCACCAAGTATGCCTAGGATGCCACCACCACAAATGCAAATGCCTAATTTATCTAATATTTCAAACATAGGAAATGCGCAAATGCAAACGCAAGCAGGAGCTGGATCACAATCTAAAACTCCCAATGTACTCTCTGCTGCTCCTCAGTTAATTAACAGGAAGGATAAAGATGGCAAAAGCACTACAACTATTGAAGCAAAGCCTCAAATTAGGAATTTAGCTGCTGATGTTACAAGATTTTTGCCTACATCTTTGCGAGTAAAACGAGATGATAAAAGAAAACCAAGCAACATATCTAGGCTTACAGAAAGATTGCCTGAAGCTCAACCGCTTAGGACAACGCAACCCAAGACAAAAGACGATGCGTATATGCAATTTATGCAAGAGATGGAAGGTTTACTCTGAGTAAAAAAAATAAATATTAGCATTTTAATAAAGGTGGAAGATAGTGAATTCTTGTATCATAAACCATTACGATCATTAAGTAATAATCATGAATTCTGTAATTACAAATTTATAATTACTAAACAAATTCCATTTCACATCATGTATATGGCATTTTTGTTGTATAAATGTACAAGTTTCGCTTTAAAAGTACTACATGTTGTGATATTTTAAATGCAGACGTTTAAATTATTTTTCACCGATTTATTATTTAACCCCAATATTATTCAGTCGACAGAAAATCATTATTATTGCGTGAAATCAAAGAAGAAATATAAGAATAATTGTGATTTATAAAAAAAGATTTGTAATATCAAATTTACCTGTGCCATTTCTCGCGCATGCGCCATACTTGCGATTCACACTTCCTGTTCTCAAGGTGGGGGAGGTTAGCGTCATTTCCTTCTTCTCCGCGACAAAGTGATACTCCTGAAATAGAAGGGGCTTATACCTTCCGAAAATCTTGAATTAAGTGAATCTTTTAGCTTCCTGAATAATAATTGAACAGTTCTAGTTAGATTAAATGTGTAAGACATTATACTGAAGTATATCGAATAAAGAATTAACCAGATTAAAGACACTTGTTTTATTCAAGACATAACAATGTTTGCGAGGAATAGACAAAGTCAGGGCTATCCTAATGGTAAGCAGCAAAATTTATATTTACTTTTAAGGTATATAAACATATTGATATAAAAAACATTCTCCCGTCTCGATCTCATATAAACATGACCGATTTATCGTTGACATTAAAATACGTTAAAGAAAAGAAATCAATACTATCAATTATGCCGGTATTTGAAACTTATAGCGATTTTAAAGTGGTTACGATTTCCTATTATACACATGACACCATTTTCCTCGTCACCTGATTTTTGTTTAAACGGAGATCACCAACTTGTCTATCAAACTTATTATTGAAAAAGTACATTATAAGTTAAAATGATATGATGATTTCATTTACCTATAATACCTTATAGTACAATATAATATATTTATTACATAAATATCATAAAACACTATAAGAAAATGTTGACTTATGTTATAGCACGGACACAAAATTCCAGTAACCAGGCTCCCTTCCAGAGCCAAAATTCTGTAAGTTTTTATTTTTTTTATTTATATGTATTTTTTACTTTATATTTTTCATGGACATAATATTTTTAATAATTCCAAATCTTGTCATATTTTAAAGTTAAATAGATATACAAAAATCCCAGATACAATACTATATGAAGTATGTCTCAGTTTTCATGTGTATAGATGCATTAAAATGTTCCATTTGTTGCCTCCAAAGTTGATTCCATTTGCATGTACTAATTAGTGGTCCCTACTTTCCCCTCCCCTGCAATGCAGGTACTAGTAGCTATACAACAATACCGAGGAAGTGCGGTCGGCCAGGGGCTAGATCGTCTGTTACCCACATAGCATAGCCTGCCATAGGCCGTTTTCTTGGTAATTCGTACTGAACTCATGTTTAAGCAAGTTGAATAGTTCTAACATTGTTGAATCATCAAAATCAATTTATCAATTCTGTGAATCTCTACTTTTTTTTACATTATTTGAACTGTTCCAATTTTGTTTTTTTTTTTTTTTTTTTTATCCATTTCATATTAAAATAATATATAAAATGTCCATGATTTTTTATGTATTACTTTGTATTTTTTTTTATGTCACAAAATAATAGATCGTACTTTTTAGATAACTCATCATTTACAGTTATTTGATTTTTTTAATAATACTTTTTAAAATATTATGTAGTTATAATATAAAATTGTATTAAATTATTGTGTAATATATTTCAACTAAGCTGAGTCATGAGTAAGGAAACGTCAGCCATGGTTAAAGGTAACTTGGCAGGTAAGAGCTATGAAGGTAGCACTAGATTGCTTTTAAGTACATATGCGATGCTAGACCTTGGTGGGATAGCACAACCGTAGAGGTTCCTTGTGTAGCGGCGACCCACCCTATATTTTACAGTATAGCCAGCAAGGAAGTTATCAAGCATCACAACCAACCACTGCGAATCAACAAGGTGTTTACAAACAAGGAAATGTGCCAAATCCACAGCCATTTAAAGTTCAGCAGCAAGTGCAGATGCAACAGTCTGCTGCAACGAGACCCGTGCAACAGATGAAACCACAGTTGACACAGCCACAACAGCAACAGCATATACAGTCGCAGCAGCAACATATACAACAGCAGCAACAGCAGCAGCAGCAGCATATACAACAACTACCATCTAATACTCCACAACCACAACGTCTAAAACCAATACTTAAACCAACCTCAATGACAGTAACTCCTGTTCCTGTCCAGAATATTGCTGCTACTCCACAACAGCCTGCTTCTACATCACAGTCTATATCTGCACTTACTCCAGATGCACCTGCTTCTTCTAATAATGCCAATGATGCAAATATTGAAGTAAAATCTGAAAGTGCAGATACCGATGCATCAGAACTACCAAGATGGAGACGTAAAATTCCTGGATGTAAGTGTTACGCATACCCAACGATTTTATAATTAATATTACCCATAACATTTCATATCTTTTGTTATGAATGTGATGACAAAACACTGCGCAAATTTGAAGATAAGGTTTGGCTTGTGCTCGGAAATTATATCCTGAGCTAAGACATCCAAAAAATCAATGTGAACCTGTGTACTGATAACACAAAGTTAAATGATACTAAAAGATGTTATATAATATGTTTTCCTTATTTAATAATAAAATTATGTCTACAGTTAAAGTAAACAAAAAACTCAAACGTCTTCGTTTGAACCAACGTTTAAGAAAGACTCTACAGCCAAAAAATGCAATTATGGTTCTAAATGAAATGAAAGCTGGAGTCCAATTTACTTTCCCAGAAACACAGGGACACATGCCAAATTCTCTTTATCTTGTTCACGCAGAGGTAAAAAGCATGCATTTTTTGTAATGAGTACTCTTTCTGTTTATTCTATGGTATATCTGGAATAAATATTATATATACAATTTACAGCTTGATGGGAAGACATATGTTGGTCAAGGATTATCCAAACCACTTGCACGTCAAAATGCTGCTGAAAATGCCTTAAAGGCATTATTACTTGAGAAAATGACAACAGCTAGTTTGAAGGCACGTATGGATGCTGAATCAGACGGACAAGCAAGCCAATCTGCAGAATCCTCTATCTCATCAATGAAAGAAGATAGTACAGAAGATGTACCAATGCAAGTAGAGACTAATATTGAAGAAAGTGAGGAAGTTCCATGGAGTTCACTGGCTAGTTTTGCACTTTACAAACTTTTCCTTGAATGGCACAATCAAGGAACATCGGTACCAGTTCCTAGACCTGGATTACCTACACCAGTAAAAGGAGCAAAGAAAATACTTTCCACTGCAAGTAAACTTCCTATTCAAAAAGAACTACCACCCAATGCAACCAACATACACCCTGTTATGTTATTAAATCAAATGAAACCAGGATTAACATATGTAGAAATAAGTCGTGTCGGAAACCCACCTAATACAATGTTCACACTTGCTGTGGAAGTTGATGATATTGGCTATATGGGAACAGGTATGTAAAGAACATAAATTTATTAAATGCAAATTAATAGTTGAAACATGTATACATACCAATGAAGAATCAATTCATGAATATGTAAATAGCTAGATATCTGTTTAATTACAGCGAAAAATAAGAAGGATGCTAAAAAGATAGCAGCGAAAGCAGCTTTGCTAGCTTTGTATGGATTAGTCTATCCTGAAGAAAATAAAATGGATACATCAGAGGATGTACCAAATATCTAAAGTATAAGATACTTTAATTAAAACAAGTTTTTTTTTTTTTTTTTTTTATTATACCTATATATAAATAATTACTTGTCAGTTATTTACTTTGTCTCAAAATATTACATACATATGGAACATGCTACATATGATAATTATTAGAATATTACACAAAGAATAATTTGAAGAAAATTATTTACAATTATTAATGCATAGACCTGTTTAATTATGCACAGCTATATATTTAATATTAATTCATCAGACCTGTATGAATGACGTTTAGAAATATTTTGTAATAATCTGTAAGCTATATGAAAGAGCACATATTTTAACAATTAGTATAACTTTTCATCCACTTAAGTATGATATGATGTGAATTGTACTTATTGTAAAAAAAAGTTATATGACCTTGACTAGAGATTGTATTTGCACATATTATAATATTATCTAATATTGGAGATTGATTTGCTTGTGAAGCAAACTACTATATCATATTTCCACTTGAGCAAAATTTTTGTTCCTGTATTAGAATTTAATTAAGTGTGCTCATTGTGCAATGAAACTTATTATAGAACTTTATATGTTTTTTTTTTATATACTTATTCAAGCAATTTGTAAAGGATCCTACAGACCAAACCCGCCGGCTCGGCGGCCTTTGCCAATAAGATATTGAAATAAATAATATAATAATAATATTATAATAATTAATAATTTACTCAATTAAATGATCATGCCGATCGTTGTTTTAATCATTGTTATTTTCTTAAAATAAGCCCGACTTACAATTTATTTGTAACACTTATTATGACTATATCTAATAAAGTAAACTTTGCGAATAAATCAGTTAGTATCTTATATCAAACATTATCAAAATAATGACCTATAATAAACTATAATACGTACGTATGTACATGTTTTATAAAAAATGTAAATATGTGGAATATACATTCTAATTTCCACGTCATGAATGGTTACCGTGGAAACAATGTAGTACACAAAAAGTTGCCTCCAGAGGTATGATACATAAATATGGAAAGATTGTAACAGTACATATTGGTACATATTAAAAAGAAGGCGCAACAGTTTGATAGGGTAGTTCTGAACAGGGTGTGGACACTCCTTACCCCCACCACCTTGGCAATTTAACGTAGTCCCCGTCGTTCAAGCATGCGCATTGTGGAAAATAATCAACTGGAGGGCAGCACTAACGAACGCAAAGCTGCCAACCGTGTTTATTGCTTCTGTTCGTATAGTAACTAGCCCGCCGAGGTCTAGGTCCCAGAGTGGAAGTGTAGTCCCCGAGTAGGAGTGCAGTCCCCGCTAGCCCCTTAAACCTGTTGACCCGTTAGCCTTCTAAGCTCGCGATCCGGCTAATTGGAAGGGGCACATAAGATACATACATGTTTGAAAAGCCGTCTGTTTAATAAATAGTGAGATAGATTCATTCTTCGAAATTATTATTTTTTTATTTTACTTTTAATTATATTTGGGTATCCTATAACCAGATAAATTCGTCAATGGATATTAACTTGCTGAACAGAAGAATGGTTCGTGAGGAAAATGGTTTACATAAAAGAACGGGTTCATTTTAACTACAGCGCGCTACTGCTCGTGCACTATTACGCGATAACTGTTGTCTACTAGTATGTTTAGATGAATAAATGACAATAATTTGATTATTAATTACCATCCTATAATTATAGAAAGAAAAAATTAACAAAAAAAGTCTCTTCTTTACGAATATGCAAGTCGCGTTTCGATAGTAAGACCAGTTCGGAAGTTACAACAGTTTAAATCTTAAGATTCATCTCAGCATAAAGTGCAATATAATAATATGTTATTATTTATTTCATGTGTATTTGAATAATATTTAAGTATCGTATTTATTTACAATAAGAATTATTATACATTATAACAAAAGTGCGTCCGATGTATTAAAAGTTATAATTATTCTATGATTTATATAACTCTCCGACTATTTGTAAAAATGTACATATATAAAATTGATATAAATAAACAAAAATAAGATACATTGCAAAAAATACTGGAATTTTTAATTGAAACCATGAATTAACCATCCAATTCCCTTATTTGTTCAACTTCTCGAGTTATTGCCTTTTGACGAAAACTCCATCAATGGAAAAAGTATCAGGAGAACATGAGCTACAAGGAGGAATTCGGATTTCAAGACCCACCTCTTGAAATAGTATTGTTTCCTGGTAGAAATCCCAGTTTACGGGGAATTTGCCGAATCGCTGAGAATCGAGAAAGTAACATGAGAACGTGAGCAGCAAGGAGAAATTCGGATTTCACGTGCCACTTCTTCAAATAGTATGCTTTCCTGGTAGAAAACCCAGTTTACGGGGAATTTGCCGAATCGCTGAGAATCGAGAAAGTATCATGAGAACGGGAGCAGCAACGAGGTATTCGGATTTCACGTGCCACCTCTTCACATATTATGGTATCCTGTTAGAAATCCCAGTTTACGGGAAAATGTTCCGAAAGCGTTCGTGAGAACATTGGCAGCGCCATCTAGCGGTGGAGAGAAGAGGCAAAATTTGATGGTTTTTCAGGGGGGTCTTTAATAAATTCTCCTGGTCGCTATAATTAACCGATTCTTATGAACGATACCTTGTTGGAAAGCTAAAAGAACGGGCTACAAAATAGCTATTATAGAATTTTTATAATACCTCACTTTCCGTCTCTAAATCGCACTTAAACTTTTCAAATGTAATTTCTATGATAATGCTAACGTTAATAATAAAATTTGTTATAGCTATCTTATAGCTTGTTCTTTTATCTTTCCGACGAGCTATTGATCGTAGAAATCGATCAAGAATTGTGATCAGAATTAATTTTTAAAGTAAATCTCTCGAAAGTCGATAAAATAGGGTCTCAATTGCACGCTGGCGCCATCTAGCGGTGGAGACAGGAGGCAAAATTCGATGATTTTTCAGGGGGGTCTTTAACAAATTCTCCTGGTCGCTATAATTAACCGATTCTTATGAGCGATACCTTGTTGGAAAGCTAAAAGAACGGGCTACCAAATGGCTATTATAGAATTTTTATAATACCTCACTTTCAGTCTCACTTTCAGTCTCTAAATCGTCTGTTTATTCCAAACAGACGAAAAGCTTTCACAAAGTTGCTTCCGTTATCGGTGACTGTAGCAACTATTTTATGAGACGATAGTCCATACTGTGCATATATTTCTTTCAATAAACGTGCTATTCTCTCTGACGTGTGACTATTTCGGAAACGGCGGCAGGCCAGTGCTGCAGATTTTCTTTCAAATTTTTCTGAAATCCAGTGCATAGTAACTCCTAAGAAACTTCTCCTCCTTCCTGACCATATGTCGCAAGTTGTACAAATATAAGGTGTTTCTTTACATATATTGATCAACTTTTGCTCACAGTGAAGAAAACAGTCTTCAATCTTTCTTCCGAGAGTTCTTCGATTAAAAATGCTCAGATTATCGCTTTTTATTTTAAGGCAATCAAACATTTTTTTAAAGTATTTATTGTCAACAGTTCTTAAAGGAACCATGGAATCTATGACAAATTTGACCAACAGATCATTAAAATCATTAATAGAAAAATGTGAGAATTGGATTTTGTGTTTTTGTGTTTTAGAAATAGTTCTAATGCTTTTTCTTTCAATTTGATTCTTCTTCATATGTTTCTTGTACGCCTCGACATCTTCCATTCCATGTTTTCTTCTGAGATGGGAAATAAAATTAGTAGAAGATGTTCTATATCCTTTAATTTTTACTTCTGTCGGAAGACACAACATACAAAGTCCTATAGTCTGTTCTCCTCTGGAAGATATAACTTTAAAAAATTTACCATCAAGTATTGAAACTCGGCATTGCTCTTGAATTAGTTTTTCATTGTCTTCATGTTCCATTACATTGTGGTCTGATTCACTTTCACTCACGTCCATTTTACTTTCTAACAATAATACACGCTTCATATATACGCCAATTTTTCAGTATCACTTGCCTCCGTTTTATTTTCGGGCAAGGCGGTAATATACCTTCGCGTCTCACGATACAATTTCAACTAACGAAATATTATTTTAAAAGCGGCTTATGAGGTATCGACTCAACGATAACAGCCGATAAGGAAAGCAGAAATGAAAATATACAATAAAGGACAAGATCTGGTCACGACATAAATAAATAATTTTGTCTATGTTGAGTCAACATTCTTAACAATGTTGATTGATTGGAATGATTCTGTATGTAAGTAGTGTGCGTAATTCTAGAAGTAAAAAGTCTATTACTTTTATTTACAAGTTGTAAGGCTCGCTTATCCAGCAGAGTTGGACATTGATCGAGTAAATGTTTTCTCGAGTATTAATCATGAGTGCAAATTTAATCATCACTCTTCAATCATTAATAATGCAGTTTATTTTTACCTACCACTCGTCACGTTAAAAACAAGAGTGATTATTTTAATCGTTACTCATAACTCATTATTTATTCGTCAAATTGTTTTCATTTTTCCGTATGTGCAATTTCATCCGTGAAATCCTATTCACGGAACACACATTTTGATCGTTACAAATAGTCCCTAGTCTCTACCGCTATCAAAATTTCCTGTACTGTAGCCCAGCTATACAGGTGGGCTACTAGTCCTGTATATGCGTATATGTTTCGCTCAATGCTCGGCTTGGACCTTTGCGGCCGTCGCAAGGTGGAAAGGGCATATCGATAAGCACTAGTTCGTACAAAGAATTGTTTGCCGGGCTTTTAGGTATTTTTCCATGCAATCGTCCATCTTCGTCTACCTAAAACAATACATTATATCAGTAAATAAGTAATAATATTATTCGTAATCCCGAGTCGAAATTTTAATCGCGATTTGACCCTCCAAAATGCTCCTTTAGAAGCTCGTAGATTAAAAGTGAAGCTTACGGGATACGAACAGTATATCTATATATATTATGAATAAACTTCGATTTTAGCCTCCAAATGGCAGTTATGTCCGCTTTTAACCATTGGAGGGTCAAAACAAAGCTTATAAACTTCGTTTTGAGCCTCCAAAACCTACATAGCCTAAAATGTAGGTTTTATAGGGTCAAATCGAAGTTTCGGTTAAACGTTAAACTTCGGTTTCAACCTCCAAATGGCAGTTATGTCCGCTTTTAACCATTGGAGGGTCAAACCAAAGTTAAAATTTCGACTCGGGATAATAAAACAATGATTACTTCCCGTTAAAAAACTTCTTTCTCGACACAACATCTTGATGAATATTTCTTGATTGCTTTTCGTAGTTCTTTGTTCTAAAAAGAAACATTGTAATTAAAAATTTACAAAAAAATAGTAGTGAACTGCTTACTTTGTACGATTAGACAGATACTGATAAGTTGAAATAGATAGACATTTTTGTTTTAACACACTTACCACTTCGCTTAACGTCTCTTGGCGACGCGCCAACTGCTGCTCGAGCATTCCTTCTACCTCAGACACCATTTCGGAAGTGATGCTCGGCGTCATGGATGCCGTGGACGACGTCGACGGCAACGACGACTGTGTTTGATTTCCTCCCGACGATCGTCCGGCTTCATTTTCTTTTTCCTTTCTTGACGTAGAAGGAGGAGCGCTTTCCTCCACTTTTTCCTCCATCACGTCCTCTATTGATTTGAAAGCTTTCTTCATTACTAAAAAATAATGTTTTCACCGGCGATTGATTATACTTTCACACTAAACATTAATTCATTAAATTATACAACGTATACTTATGTTCACACTTATACATTGAATTCGTTGACGTCCGTTGGTCCGTTCGAATCTCCTGCTGGAAGCGATCTGGAGGCCTTTTCTTAGAAAAAAAAAGAAAGAAAGAATTGGAAACAGTGGGCGTGGGGACCAGTGGAGACAACGCTGCTCTTATTCGCCAGAGTGGAAGAACGCAAGTTTGGTCCGCACTTCTTCTCATACGTTCTTCGCGTGCAGAAACTGAGCTTCTCTAGTTCTCTCATGGCCAGGAACCCACCTTTACGCAATTTGAGCCCATACGTTCTCAATTAAATTGAGATCAGGTGACTTCGCTGGCCAATTAAGAATGAAGATCTCTGGATGTTGAGAAAACCAATCTCGCACCATCCGGGAAGAATGAACTGTAGAGTTATCCTGAACTAGATGACTCGTCGGCATTTCTTCCGCTGAATATACTGAACGAACGCTAGGAAGGAGAACGTTCTCTAAAATATCGATATATTCAACTGAATCCATGCGCGTCGATACTTCGACTAATTCACCGGGACCGTCTGCACTCATCCAACCCCACATGCCGCAAGTGATTCTCCCACTTCGCTCGGAAGGAATCGTATACCTCGGATCAAATCTAGTGTTTTCCGGTCTCCACACATAAAGTTGGTGATCGGCTGCCGAGCAAAAAACCTTTTCATCAACCCAGATTGTTTGTTCCTAATCTTTCCGTGCAAGCGTTACATTTTCTAATGCAAAACCAACGCGTTGATCGCGATGGTTTTGCGTTAGGTCAATTTTTCGCGCAATGCGACGAGCGTGGAGACCCGCATCGTGCAGGCGCCTACGTCCCGTACGGTCAGAAATTGCCAAATAGGTCGTGTCAATGACATGTGCAACGGAAAGAAAAGGATTTTCATCAACCTGTTCGATTAATTAGGCGTCTTGCTGGGCAGTCGTTTTTTTTGGACGCTTATTATTTTTGCGAGAGTCTTTTAATGCGTCTAAACCACCATCGCGAAACCGAGAAATCCACAACCTCACTGTCTTTCGTTCACACGGTATAGTCTGCGAAATTTCTAAAATACTAACACCGGATTCCCAGATACCGACTATTCGCGCACGATCTCTTTCCGTGAGGACGGGTGCCATGGAGAATTTCGTTGTTAGCCGATCCAAAACGGACTGATTTGAAACAAAGGTTTTTTTTTGCCATCGCATCGGTTGCTTTCCTTAAAATTTCACTTCGTGCGTTGCCCACCACGCCGCACAGTGGGCCGAAATCGACGTAGCCGGACATAGAATATTTTTATATAAATGGTTTTTGCGTGCATAAATCGGTAATGGTCGATTATCTGAACAATAATTATTCGGGTCACTTTGCCCGGAAACGCGTTAATCTCGCCTTTTTCTTATGAAAAAACACAAAAAGCTTAATAATTAAAAAGTCGTGAGCGATCTCGCTTTGGATCTTATGTAATGATAATCTACGACTAGTAGGCAATCCAAAACCATAAATATCTCGTACCTGCGCCTGCCCGTTCGCCTGCTACAGCAATCGGAAGAAATGCAAATTTTTTATTCAATGTATTTTTAGTCACTTATTTGTATCATTTATTTAACATATAATGATGGAATTAGTTGCATAAGACCAAATTTAAACCATGAAAAACGTATTTCTGAAAAAATGGTAAAATGAAAATAATGCTAACTCTCACATTATCGCGTTATTATTTTATATTATTTAACATACTTAGACAATGGAAGCAAATTTCAATTAACTGTTATAACTACCTACTGCAACAAATTTTTAATCTAGAGAAAATAATAACAGCCATTTAAGATAAACTAAACAACAAACATTTTATTACAACAAATTCATTTAATAAATAAATATATATCAAATAATCCAAAATCAATAAAAATACAATAAATAAAACATATAATTCGCCGTCCTACGTGGCAACATCATTCAAAACGTCATGCAAATTTTCAACATTTTCTTCATAATTATCTATCAAAGGATTTCTAGCATCGACGGTGTATTGTATTTTTTTTTTATTAAATTTGGGTTTTAAATATGAAAGATAAGGATCTGATATTAAAATAAGATTATTTAAAATATCCTCGTTTGCCGCGGATCTACTAAATTTTCTTGAGTGATTTTCGCGAAATTTTCGGAAGTCTTTATTGCGGGTTTTCGATGCCTCCTCTGACAGCTTTCCTATCGGCAACAAACCGAAGTGTTTTACAATGTCCGTACCATGAATTAAAATTTTGTGGACACTGGATGGCATGTTATACCACGGATATAATACAACGTAAAGTTGGGCTGTCTCCTCGCACAACCTAGAAAATTGTTCTGTTCTGATATGCTCTCCTGAGGCAATCACTTGCAGAATAGTGAAAAATTTGTCTATTAATTGGCTATTGATCCCTGTTATTTCGGCTGTAGCTTCAGGATTGCTAAAAAATCTTCTCGCGGTATTACCGTCATTCTTGGTACCTGCTCCTTGTTTGACGATATCAATTAATAGCCGATACCGAGATTTAAATTCGTCCTGGATTTGTCTTTTCCTTCGATTTAATAGTACTTTATCATTTCCCTTAGCATACCATTTTTTAAAATCCAATCTGTAAGCTATAAAATAAATTAATTAAATTGGCATAAATTTAAACTTTGTTAAAATGCAAAATTAACAAATTATAAAACATAATGTTATACTACATTTAACTTACCTATGTGAAGCAAGCACTCCATGCATCTAATCCAAGCATGTAACAAAGATAAACCATAATTATACATGCTTTCGTTTATTATTTTCGTCTTGAAACTTTTCAAATTGTTCATTTCAGACTGCTTCGCACGACAAATATCGAAAACCACTGAAGAAGTCTGCGATGAGCAACTTGTTCACCACGCAGGCTTCATTTATTGTGGTTTTTTTAACTCATTAATTTCTTACTTACTTTAAGTCGCAAAACAAAAAAAAAGCAGAATACAATAAACTCCACGAAGAGATACAAAAGAAGTAATTAAAACATGGAACGCACGCCTGCGGCCGCCCAACGAGATCGGCTCGTCGCGAACCGACTGACCGACGCGACGTGCCCCTTTATACTTTATCTAGGCCGAGATTGACCGTTCGACTACGCTACCGAATCACCTCCAAAAGAAATACGAAATAGTAGCTGAGCGAATTATTCAATATACGGCTACCTACCAAAAAAAAGAATATACAGTCTGTCACGAAAATATTCGGACGCTGTATAAAGTTAAATAACTTTTTTATAATTTAATCAAACGACTTGAGTTTTTGCAAACATATAGAAGGATTAGTTTACTATATATCATATTTTTATTGTATTGCAAAAATTACAATCTTCGAAGTTACAGAGAAAATAAAAAAACTTATTTAAAAAAATTTGTTATCTGAGCTTGTAATAAAAATTTAAAAACTGCATTCTGTAGATATAAGTAAGATATATGTATATTGTAAATTTCATCCAAATTCGTAAAGGTTGTCCCGAATTACAAACGTTTAAAGATTCCAAAAAAAATCGAAAATCACCGATTTGGGTGGATTTCAGCGATTTTGTACCGCATGTTACAATGTTTAAACATTTGTAGCTCGGAACCAGGTTACCCGATTTTTATGAAATTTACAATATGCATATATCTTACTTATATCTACAGAATGCAGTTTTTAAATTTTTATTATAAGCTCAGATAAGAAATTTTTTTATTTTCTCTGTAACTTCGAAGATTGTAATTTGTTCAATACAATAAAAATATAGTATATACTAAACTAATCCTTCTATATGTTTGCAAAAACTCAAGTCGTTTGATTAAATTATAAAAAAGTTATTTAACTTTATACAGCGTCCGAATATTTTCGTGACAGACTGTACAAATCACAAGTAATCAGAAATAAAAAGTACGGAAACGCGACACCGCATCATAGCTCTATGCTCGGTAATGAAACAATACAAATAAGAAAAAAATAATCGTTTCGCCAACTGAAATCTCGGTCTCACCTCGCTTATTTCTGCTAGTCGTGGCGAACGCAATTTAAGGGACGTCGTCCTCCTCCACTCAGATGGGCGGGAGCTGTGTCGGACCTTGCACACTGGACACTCTTTCTACCGTAAGACTCGACTATTATCGCAAGAATTAACATACTTTTTAGAAGAAGATTTACAAATGAATAAAGAAAAGATATGACAAAGACGAAGGACCGGACTAAACACGGTACGTGCGTACTTAGTGACGGGCTGCTCTCGAGTGCCTTCCTAGGCTCGCTTATCCTCGCACCAAGGTCGGTTTTAATATTATTGGTTAATTAGACAAAGGTTTGTATCGCCGAATCAACGCGACGCTCTAGGGCACACCTTATACTCTTACTTGCTTTATTATGAGACGCATAATTTAAAAGAAAAATAGTCTCAATATCTTCATTAATAATCGAGATATGGATAATTTTGCGTTTCTTCGAATAACTATTGTTCTAATCAATATTTTCGCGTAATTCAAGTTGGAGAGTCCTCTCAATACTTTCAGGCACAACATCTCATATGATTCGAGCGTTCGTCTCATTGCGGAGTATGATCGCCCGCGCGTGTATCACCGAACAGTGCCTTCGGCACGGCTGACCGGCACGCCGCACAGTCGGACGAGCTATAGCAATAAATAAAAATGTCGAATGATTCGGGAGTAGTCGAAGCGATTGTAAAGTAATTTGCAATGTTTGTCATCTGCCAACGGACGAAGAATTAACGATTTTCTGAGCCGCGTATACTACGTATTTTCGCTGTGAACGATCGAAAATTGCGGCAAAAATCATTTTTTGTTTCTGAATGAATAAAATGCATAGTATTGTATTAATAATCGTATATTCTATTAAAATATGTAACACAAACGTACAAAATCAAATTTTTTAATAACAAATTAACAAACTTTCGGATTTAAAATATATTAATAAAAATGACAATACTGTAAAATGAAACTATAACTAAGTCAAATAAATAACACAAACTCAAATTTTTAAATAACAAATTAACAATCTTTCGGATTCAAAATATTACTAAATATACTATCTAAACATTAATACATGGAACTGTCATTGATTAATATCATCTAAGAATTCATTTTCTAAATATTGCTCTATGTCTTGGTCATATTTAATTGAACTTGTGGACATCTTCCGAAAACTAGATATATAAGGATCTGAAGTAATTATAAAATGATTTATAAGGTCTCTATTACTATTAATTCTAGAGTATTTTCTAGTATGATTAAGGCGTCAGGGTGTCTCTTTTAAACCTTTAAATGCGATTATTTCGAAAAATATTAATTATTTAAAAACATTTTTTCAACAAGACATATTCTACCTTGAAGGGGACATAAAATGGTGGACATTTTTTTTCTCTGGGTGAAGGAGACTCCAAGATTTAAAGTTGACCTTTGATTTTGTAAATGGAACCATATATTTTTTTATGCTAGACATGTAGCCTAGCTCAAGACGAATCCATCGACATGCATTATGTTGACCTTGAAATGTTATTCAAGGTAATTTTCAATTGTTAAATGTTTTCATATAGTGCTCGTCCGAGAAATGATTCTCGTCTTCTAAATTAAAGAAAAACGACATCAGGTAATAACGCTATTGACACAAATGTTTACAAACACATAATATCTGTTAGCAGAATGACCTCGAGTACTAGTATTGTCGCTATTCATGTTGAATGTAGAATATCTTCTAGAGCAGTAAACTTTACTTATTTCGAGGCAGTGAGTACGTAGACACTACAAACGTTTTTGATTTTTATTGCGAATAATTTTACGATGGCTGATTATACGCCTAATGAAATTTTCGACATGATTATGACTTTGGGATCTTCCCTCCCCCCCCTCCGCATGGGAGGGTTGCGCCAGAGACCATTTAGGGACAGACTCAACTTGTGCCTTAATGCCCAAGATCATCAATTTGAATATAGAAGGTACAAAAACATTTCTCGGACGAGCACTATATGAAAACATTTAACAATTGAAAATGACCTAGAATAACATTTCAAGGTCAACATAATGCATGTCGATGGATTCGTCTTGAGCTAGGCTACATGTGTAGCATAAAAAAAAAATATATGCTTTCATTTAAAAAATCAAAGGTCAACTGCAAATCTCGGAGGCGCCTCAACCCAGAAAAAAATG
The DNA here is from genome assembly GCA_916049575.1 of Ancistrocerus nigricornis. Classification (NCBI taxonomy): domain Eukaryota; kingdom Metazoa; phylum Arthropoda; class Insecta; order Hymenoptera; family Vespidae; genus Ancistrocerus; species Ancistrocerus nigricornis. The sequence continues at coordinate 23,701,844 of OU696669.1, read as the reverse complement.
TCCACCATTGAATGTCCCCTTCAAGGTAGAATATGTTTTGTTGAAAAAATGTTTTCAAATAATTAATATTTTTCGAAATAATCACATTTAAAGATTACAAAGAGACACCCTGTATAATATGCTTCTCTCGTCTCTTCTTTTCTTCTGACGTCTCTGCTTTTTTTCGTCTCTCGTCCCTACCTGTTCTTTTTTCTCTCGCACTATATGTTCTGTGCATCACGTTTCCACCTCTTTAATACGGCTCTTTGTCGCAAGGATGTATATGAAAGATGAAACCTATTAGTAAGAACTCCTCGCCTCCATCGAAGACTTAAACTTGAACGTCGAATAATGGGATGGTGATTATTAAGGGGGATGAGAAAAAATATTTGTGAGAAATGGTTTTTACATAATATTGTTCTATATTTATTCAAATGCGTCGTACAATATTATTTTTTTACAAGCTTTTATTTAGTTTCACTTGTCCGTATGTATGTAGGTATGTCCTGTACAAATCTTGTAAGCTTAATTTGATACACTTCTACATATCCAATCGACTTGAAACTTTGCACACATATGTAACTCGGATGACAATACATTTTTTTTATTCCTCTTATGCCTTAATAAAGTTAATAAAAATGCTGATATAATATTCTCTGAAAATGAATTTGTGTGAAATATCTCATATTATAATGATAAAATCGGTAGACTGCAATACTAAAATTGGTAGAATTTTCCAAAATTCTCATATTCCGAATATAAAGTTTATAGGGTATGTTAGTACTTTCAATAATACGTACATTAATATTTTCTCAGATGGTTCCAAAAATAAAGTGAGTCTAGATTTAGATCACTATGAAACTTACAGTATTCTTAATGATTTCTCTATTTACACAGTCGAAAGTAAAGCAATGTCTAAGGCTTTAGATATCGTAACGATATTCTCTGACTCGCTCAGCGTACGCCAAGCCTTGTCCAGCAGCAGCTTCTCAGTTAACATCAATAAATAGATCATACAATTTAAAGAAAAATTAGGAATAATCAATAAACAAGAAAATCGAGATAAATTCATTAGTACCCGAAACTTGATTCTTAATAAAAAAAATGTGCTAGGTTAAGGACATTGACATGTCAAACATTTCAGCGCTGGCTAGATTTACACCTGATGTCGACGCTAGCACTATTGGCTCCATAGCGGCGAATTTGGGAAACTGGACAAAATTCTATATATATAGATATAGTCGCAATGTTAAAGAAAAAGGTCGGAAAAAAGTTAGATTATTAACTTACTGGAAGCCGCGATCCTAATAAATTATATATCAACGAAAGAGAAAAAGTTCCAGGATTATGATGAAACAAACCAAAATTATGTAGCACTTCGCGTTGATGAGATATTAGCATTTTAAAGTTTCCCCCACCCTTCAAATTTACGATTTTGCTGTAAATATACCACCGACGTTAGTCCTATTTTTTGGCGACGGACAGGCCTAACTGCCGTTAGTCTGTAATAACGAGTATACTAAAATAAAGGTTTTAATATCTCGAAGACTAAAAAAGATAAAATTAAATTAATAGAAAAAAAAATTTTTTAAAAACAAGCTTTTACTTAAATGTACTAAAAAGAAATAAATAATTAATAAACTAATCAAAACGACAGCCTTTGAAGAATTACCTCATATGACTAAATAAAAGCGTGGGGCGTAAATATGACATATTATATCATTTATTAAATGTCATGTCATAATATTAAATATTTATATCAAAATCAGTTACAGGATACTACACTCTTTGTAAGTCAATCGGATGATTCATACATTCATACAATTTACAAACTATAACTATTTTAGATACGTGTGCATCCTCTAATTTATTTCCTCCTCCGTTTTCTTAATTTTTTGGAAATATTATTTTTAATTTTGTTCTGGTCATTAATAGATTCTAAAAATAAAAAAAACAAATTTAAATGAACTGCAAATATCTCAACTATTGTCAGAAAGTACAATGATTTGTCTTTAAAACATAATATTTATATAATACATAATAATACAATATTTATACATAATAATATAACATTAGATAAAACAAAATACATAATAATACAATTTCCAAAAAAAAAAAATTAGTAATGTTCTGCTAATCATTATATTTTATCATTTTGCCAAGATAACTGACCCTCACCCATAAAATAATTTGCTACTGCATCACGAAATCGGTTTCGGTTCCCATTTACCGTGATGTTTTCATCGTTGTCTAATTCTTTCAAACCATTTATTGTCAAGGTATCATAAAAAATAAACCCATCTCTAGATCGAACAAAATTATGGAGAACGCAGCAGCATTTTACTATATCGGTCGCAAAATCGACGTTAACGTTTATCGGGCTGTGAAATACTCTCCACTTATTGGATAAAATCCCAAATGTACACTCTACATATCTTCTGGCTCGTGATAATCTATAATTAAATATTTTTTTTTTTTAACTGGAAAATGGGTACCAGAGTACGGCCTAAGCAAATGCGTGTCTAATCCAAACGCCTTCGTCTCCGATAAAGGAATAAGGAATTTCAACATTTATTCCTGGTAGTTTAGTCGGAGCCGGCATATTTCAAGATTTTTCATTGATTTTTTTCCAAAGTGGTGAATTTCTAAAAATTGTTGAATCTGAGTCTTTTCCAAATGATCCTATGTCCACATATATGAATTTATAATTAGCGTCAGCAATAGCTAGCAGACCAATCGAAAAAAAATGTTTCTAATTCATATATAAAGATCCACTTTGTTGTGGTCTTTTGACACGAATGTGCTTTCCGTCGACTGCTCCTATACAATTCGGAAAATTTGCCCGATTTTGAAATTCTTCGGCAATTTTTTGCCACATATTTGTATCCGGCACAGGTATACATATCCCTTTCCATACTCTCCATATACATTTACAAACTGTTCTGACAATTCCGCTCGCAGTACTTTGTCCAATTCTAAAATTGTAATGAAGTTCTTTAAAACTACATCCTGTAGCAAGATACCTAGAAGAACAATAAGTCTTTGTATAAAAAATGTTAACCGACCGATAATACTACTTCAAATTTCAAAGATATACATATGTTGTAACACGAAAATGAAAAGAAAAACGAAATAAAGAACCTAAAACGATAAATGATAAAAAAAAGAAAACGTAAACGAAGTTTAAGATGAAGAAGTCGATGAGAAAGATGATGTTTGTCTGTCCTGAATGAATGAGTAGTTTGATTCAAGGCGATCTACGGATGAATGCTTACGTTTTAAATTTTGTAATAGTTTCATAGTTTGACATCGAAATTCGTATTTATTCTCATCGTTTAAAGTTCTAATTGCTGGAAGGATCGAATAGAAAAACGCAACATCCTCGTCGGCTTCGTATGTTTTACGAGAAATGGTTTTTACATAATATTGTTCTATATTTATTCAAATGCGTCCTACAAGATTATTTTTTTTTTTATAGAAAACAGATCGCAATCGAACAAAGAGTGCCTCTCAAACGTTTCATTACGCATTTAAGCGTTCGCATAGTCCGTCGTATACGATTCTTTTACAATTTCAACAAAACGCGTATATTTACTATGTATAAACGTAATATTCTCCGATAACCTAGAAAACATATAATCTATGCACTGCTCGAAATCCTACATTTTGTTCATAGTTTTTTTCCGTAAGAAAAATGGCGGTTTTATTATTAGATACCTTTATAACTCTTTTTGTACCGGCTATTAAAACGATTTGAACTGTTAAATTCACCGTCGTCACAGATTTTTATAACTTCATTTGTTGGTAGCGTGGGCGTCAAGGTGTTGAATAATTGGCTTATCGTTGTTTTCGCCCTCAATAATTCTTTCCATGCGTACATTGAAAAAGATATTCCGTATCGTCGGATATCTCTTACAGCCCATTCAACGTAGCTGTCTTTCCCCACATTTATGCTGATTTCGAGATATTTGAAGAAGGCGCTCGTTAAAGCGTATCTTCTGCCGATGAAGCGTCAAATTTTGGGTCTCTCTTCGACCGATATCGGTGATGCTGATTCACTAAATAAAAAAAACGAATAGAGATTAGTGAATTTCCTAGAAGAACTTTTTAAATAAAGCACTTTTGTCATGTACTTACGTCGTGAAGTTTCTTCTTTTATTTTGGAACGAAAAAGTATCGCTAGTAACACGTTTCCCTTGCTCCCACTGCATGATGTTCGATAAATCACAAAAGACTTCCTCTCTATGCGTGAAACGATACTCCGATCGTAGACTTTGTCGTCTTCGCACGTCAAATAGGTACGATGGTTTCTCGACTAATGAAGTAGTCGAGCAGTTCTCGCTGCGAAGTATATCGTCAAGAAATCGGGCAGTTGAGAGGAGGTGACAACGTCGCTTTCTTTGGTCAGATCTTAAATGTGTTGTAAACTTTTACATCGACGAACGTGTTTCAATGATGCTGCTTTATTCGTCCCTCACCGCGAACACTATGTGATATTCGCCATCATTTATTATGTCAAATATCTTTGGCTGTGTAGCGTGTATAAGCCATCGTTGCACCGTTTGGCTGAATCTCTTCGTATAGTATACGCATACGTGATTAGTTGTATCCATAGACATTAAATGTTCGACCATCGCTTTATATTTGCCACTAAAGAATCCACCCAAATATAGGTTTATGACGAGTGGCCACGATAAGTTCCCTAATGTTTCAGGTTTCATGTTCTCTGTTACACGGATGATGTGTGCGCGTACACGAAATCACCGCTTACGAAAGAATGGTTAGAAGCACGCACATTAGTTCTTTCGTCCGATCTTAGCCGCAAGAGATGTAACGTAAAACTAAGCAGTTCGATGCAACAAATATCACCCCGGTCTCTTATTTGTTACGCTTACAAATGAATGCGTTCTAATGAAATAAGATGAAATAACGCGGGGCAAATCTTGAGCGTGCGAGTTCGAACGTGTATGTCGTAATGCAAACTTCCAAATAATAATATGCACACTAGGCTTCGGTGGTACTACATATCAAGGTGGTATAGGATATCGCGAATGATTATCTATCGATGGTAGTGCTAGATTTTATGCTCTCTATACTCTCTACAGATGTTGCTTTTTCAGCATTTTGTAAAACTCTATGCTGTCCTACCCATTTATAGCAATTATTGTATATTACAGTACAAGGTCTCATCGGTATGGATAATAACTTCAATATTTTACATTTGTGTCCGATGTATAAAGCAAGGGTTGCCAGGAGGCCATAACCCGCGTAAGTCAACCAAAACTATGTACTTTCCATAAGGGTAGGTGTTCGCACGTGGTTACCTATTGTCTCTGCCTCGATTATTGGTTCATCTTATTTTTATACCGTATAATTTAGAAGCGGTTATATTGTAATGAATAATATCTAAATTGAGTTTCACCAATGTATCACTACTAGGGATGTTCCATTCCGATTCGATTCTCAAAAGAATCGATTCTTTTGTGCAAAAGATCGATTTTTTGAATCGATTCTTCGCCTTTCGATTCTTTAGAGAATCGATTCTGCACCCTGAGAATCAAGATTCGATTCTTTAGCATAAAAAACATCAATTTGTCTGCGACCCTAGTCGATTCTCGGTTTCTCTAATATAGCGGCATCGGTTGCGGCTGTACAACTGGGTGCCATTGATAATATGCAGGGTTCTTTTATGGTGGTACTAAATCCATGATTATTGCGAATGATTTTTACTTCTTGTTCTGTGGGTGGTATAGCAACCCAAGAACGACCATCTGATAAAGCTACAAAGTTAATGCGTTTATAGTAAACATATGTGGTGTACATTTAGAAAAAGTATAGAATTTATGGTGGATTTTAAACAAACACCTTGCATATTAGTCAAGTAATTAGCTGCTTTTCTTTTACAAATATATCTATGTGTAAGTAAGATTGTACCTAGTATTTTATAATCTCTCAAATATTACTTATCTATAGGTGTCATGATAGTCCTTGTTGGATTAATTGAAAGATATTCATAAACGTTATAAACATGTATGAAACGTCTCTCTCTGCTTCTATCAGGTATGGTTATTAATTTGATGGCTTTAAGAAATCTTATTCCATGATAGGAATTTTGATATTATACATATAAATCTATCATTAATTAAGGCTATACTTATCTCGTTAATAAATAAAATAATTACTATCATCGACATCTATAGGTATACGATCAGAATCTTCTTTTAACTTGATCTCCAATAAAGTATTTTCAAAAGTGCTGATTAAATCAATTACGGAGATATCTCGCCCTTTCCATTATTTATAATAACTTGATGCAACAAATCTAATGTACGTAAATAATCTACAATAGATATCTCTAGTTTGAATTCATGATTGATTACATTTTAAGTTATTATCATTTCATTTCTCGGTTTGGAAATGGTTTTAAAGTTATCCTGAATAACCTTTAATTAATTTTTAGAATCTCTCCACATTTCATTAGTCTTTACTAAAGATATTTCTACTAATTCCGTTCGATGGTTTCTTAACAATTTCGAATTACGCTTACTATCGCTATACATATATTAAATCAATTTCATTATTCTAATACTTGAATAAAATCTGGCATATTTTGCCAGGAGGATCTACTAAACCTCGTCACCGTCGTAGATTCTTTGAACGGTGTCCGATGGATGAGAATAGCCGCTCACGACTATTTTTGCCATATTCAGATGGTATTGCATGTGTCGGACAGCTGCTCTCTGCAAGCAACTCTTGCATTGTTCTGCAAGGAGGCTCACTCTTTAGATGAGGTTCCGCTCGTGGACCCCGAAATCGTTTCGGTTGACATGTGCCAGCAGGACCCATGTAGAGTGGTAAAGGCGAACCTCGCCTAGCTGCTCCATGTGGACTGCAGGTAACACGCCGAAGGTATGAACCTGCTGCGCTAGTTCGGCTTTCTCCTACAAATTATTCGTGATATGGCCCAGCTACAGGCTCATCATCGTTAGGATTCTCAATATCCTGCAACAAATTAATATTAGCAAATTTGCAACAATTACAATGCTCTAGTAAAAGTTTCTCCTTTACGTCAAGTAATATATTGACACCGCTAGGTATGTCAAGGACGTCGTAAGGTTTGTCAAATAGTACATTAAGACCAGTATCTTTATCTCTTTTTTCGCGCTTCATCCAAACCATGTTTCCCTGTCTGAAGTTATTCGGACGAGCAAATCTGTAATTTCTTTCTTTGGAAGTCCTCTTGGCTTCTTTCAATGCTTCCTGTGCATTGTTACGCATTTCTTTCAAATAGCGATCCGAGTTCTTGAACGTGGTCCTCGTACTGTTACGCCAACACCGTCATATGGCTCATATACAATTTCCTAGCTTTCCTATATTCCCTTTTATCATTTATTTATCTCCTTTCCACGAATCCTACAATCTTAAACACTTCCAGATGTATCCACCCGTCCTCGAGCGCAGTCCTCTATCTTTTTACGACCTTTTTTTCCTTCCTTCTCCCTAGTCCTTAAAAGGTCCCCACCTTACTACTCTCTCTTAAATTTCAAAGTCTCTTGTATTTTTCACCGATCTCTAATTACCCTTGCATCGACAAAAGAACCGTCGCGTAACAAATTGGTGGCAGCGGATCGGGATCGTGAAAATACAGTGCATGCTTCGAGGAACAGCATTGAGACTCTTCAGCCGAGGCGGAAGAATTGAAATCCAGACAATAAGAAGCTGCTGCATATAATACAGTAAATTCTTGCAACTTCACGTCACACTCGTTCACGACATATCGAGAAAAGGTTATCGAATTCAAAAGCTCATCAAGCACAGAAAAAAGTTGTATTAATTATTCTGAGGAAACAATGGCAGAATCCGGTAGTAATGGTTCAGCAAACGTAAACGATAGTCAAAACCAAATGGTATAGATGCTCCAAAATATAATGAGAGCATTAAATACGATGAATGCCTCCCAAAACGACCAAAATCGGTCACGGAACGCGACTAATAGACACCCACGCGTCTGAGGATGAGAGCGCGGATAGAGACGATGTTCTGACAGATGAGTCATCTGATAATCACAGATCAAATCACGGAATGAATTTTTTATTAAAAAAATTGAAATTTGTTCCGAAGTTCGATGGAGAAAATATCTCTGTTGAAACTTTTATATTCGATCTTCAAGTCGTATTACGAGAGATTAGAGCAGATCAACACAATCCCTTCATCCGATTGGTCAAAGTGCAAAAATTAAAAGGAAAGGCACTACGTAGTTTGAACGGCGCGGATTTAAGAAGTATTGACGGCCTTAAACAGACGCTAAGATTATATTTCGGCGAGAATAAAACTTAGGATAGCGCGAGGATTGATAGAAGCCTTTGTACTCAGGAACGTGATACCATACTGGAATACAATTGACGATTTTTGAGCGCCCAATTAAACGTTAGGCGCGCCGTTACTAATGATTCCTCGACGGAGACAGTGCATAAGAGATATACCCTTGCCGATGAAGAAAAGCACGGGCTCTCCCAGTACATTCGGGGTTTAAACGAGTCACTACGTATCGCGGTACGTGCTCACAGACCAATAAACCTCCGCGAAGCACAAAATATCGCCTTGGAGCTTGAACAGGACGACCTAATGGCTAAAAGGACCGAGCAACTGAAAAATCAGTCACAATCAAAAGAAATGCGTCCAACCGTTAATCGACAATCCTACATGCCAAGAGGAATAGCACCGCCTAGACATTATCTACAACCTCAACAGTATCGACCACCACGACAGTATCCTTCATTTGATGCACCACCTCGTCAATACAATTCGTCACCTAACGTACAACTTCGACAATTTATTCCGTCGCCAAATTTACCGTCTCAACCGAGAATGTATTACGACAATGCACCAGGACCGCGCAACGGATGCTATACTTGTGGTGAAAATGATCACCTCGCCAGGTAATGTCCGAGGAAGCAAAATTTTCCCTCGCACCGCGAACAGAGCGTACCGCCGATCCAATATATTTCGCAAGCGGAAAGCGAAATCCAGGAGCCGAACTCATACTTCGAGGAGTAAACGGATCCGAGGTAAGATTGTTAGCCAACACGGGAGCAAGCGTTAATATTTAAAAAAAAATCGGCGAGTCTAGGATTAAAGACGCGAACACGTTCCAATAGCATAGTTGGAATCGCCGCCACGCCGATTCTTTTAACGGAAGAATGTGTTCTTCCCTTACGTGATAAGGAACATATATTTATAATCGTGCCAGATGAATTTCCAATTCAAACGGACGGGATAATCGGTTGCCCCTTTCTGGAAAAAAAAAATGCGTAATGATATTTCGAGATAAGTCAAAGAATAACACCATATTAAACGTAAAACCGGATTTGCAGAACCCTGCTAGAATTAAAGCATTACTCGATAATACTAGACTAAATCATATAGGTAATAAAGATAAACAGAGTATTTGGCAAATCATCTCTACTTATTCCGATGTATATACTCTGCCGGGAGACCCTCTTCCTTCCACTAACAAGGGAACTACTCCAACCCGAAAATTCAGAATTGAATGAAACTTTGTGGGTATGTAGAGTTCATCGAGTAGTGCAGAGAGCAATTTTTTTTTTGCTTGAAAAAAAGTTTTCAATTTTTTAACATATATTTTATTATGTAAAATGCGTTTATATATGCAATTTATATATATATATATACCTACTCTAGTTACGTCGTCTAGTTTACAAAACACTTAAAATAACATTAAAAATAATTTTTTTTTCATATGTTTATATGGTGTATATTTTACGATGCCGTGTATATGCATATAATATGTGTTTTTATGTCCATAAATATTTTATATTATATTGTATATTCTTATTATGTATATATTTACACATTATCGGAGTGATAATGAAATTCTTCGAAAAAGTGTTTGAAACATAAGAGCTGATCGCACCGTGAACAGCGAATAATTGCTGGCTTTCCGCATAGGGAGCACCGGGTAGAAGACGCGTAGTCTTGAAATGAAAATGCGTAATCTATGGGATGCTCAAATTCATTCGGCCTGTTTTCTGTATATCCGCTTTTGTACCACGCGTATGCAAACATACTTGTGTATTTCGGTGCTCCCAATTGATAGTGTACTAACGATTGTAATTTTATAATATTATTTCGGGAATATTATTTCATTCAATTCTGAATTTTCGGGTTGGAGTAGTTCCCTTGTAAGTTAACAAACCATAAAATCGAGCTTTTGTAGGCGACATAAGTAAAGTCCTTTTCGGCACCATGAGCAACTCAGATGCGACTTATTATAATCAAGAGATACATGCGATCCATAATGATAATAAACGTAATGCGGAATTATTTAAAAATCAAACTCAAATCTTAAAGGTCTCTTTAGAACGGACAGATGGTTTGATACGTGATTACAACTCCAAAATTGATATCATTGTTACATCCGAATCTTATCCGAATGATTTTTTCCTTGGTTAGCTCCCGTTGAAAAGAGGAACGTTCTCTCGTGCGCCTACGCGGCGCCGCTCGCTTACTTATCTTAGAAAGGGGAACCTTATCCTCCGCGAGATGGATACGCTTCTCCGTTAGAGTTTTAGGACTTTTTAGAACTTATAAAGGCGCGAGGATCGAGCATATTCAGAGTTCAGTCCGGAAGGGTCCGAGGAACACCTTTACCTACATACAACAAATACCTCACAGAATTAATAACTAGAATGAACGAAATACGAAACCTAGCCGCAACTCAATTGGATAAATCCAAAATAAGATCAAAATCGTACTACGACAGACATGCCAAACCTGTTAATTTCTCAGTAGGAGACTTCGTCTATGTTTTAAAAGAACCACGCACAAGTAAACTCGACCCGCATTACGTTGGACCATACGGAATAGTACATATATCAGACAGGAAAAATGTCGTTTTGGAAATAGGATATGGGAAAACCATCATCAAGCACCAAGACAAGCTAAAACTTGCGCACGAAAAAGACTAGGCCGTCTCTTCGGGAAACAAAACACACCAAAGATCGAAGCCACCCAGAAACCACTTGAACTGGAATCCCTGCAACCCGAACGTTACACACACGGAGAGAAATAGAAGATAACAAACAAACGCTTTTAGGACATACAGAACAGAAAGTCGTAACTTTGAGTCCCAGACTCGCATTAATATAATAAGACAAACTTCAAGATCAACGGAAAATGCACCACAGTCATCGACCAAACCTCGCAGAGAGAACATCGCTGCTCACGTTGACAAAACAACATGGAAAAAAATTCCAACAAAATCAGTGTCTACCCAGACTCACAAAACAGCATTTGCAAGAACCACCTCAATTTCGTCCGCAGAATCAGACGTACGGATAAAGGAATCATGAACAATAAAGGTGATAATCCCGAATCCATCATTCCAGTCATCGAGGAAATCGAAACCTAAACCAGGAAGAGCCAATCAAACACCAATCTTCCGAATCCAAAATCACCGTCTAAGAAATGACCTCAAAACAAAACGTTTAATAGAACTATTCGGCGATGCCGACGTCATTGAAGAAACACCTGGTGTAAAGAAAGCTCGAGAATGGCTGGAACGGAGAAAGAAGGAAGACGAACTGGTACTAGAACTAATCGGCGAGATCAGTTCCAGCGACGAAGAAGAAGACGAAGGCTTCTATTCGATGAACATCGACCGTTATCACCAACAACTGCAAGTAGAATTTCAAGAAATGTGGCACCAAAGTTTAAACAAAATGAAACGTGTGAAACCAAAAAGACTAACTAGACGTAAGGTTATTTTTAATTAGAAATAAGTTAGTTTTAAGCTGAACGTACCTATTTTCAACAGGTGAAAGCATCATAATGAATGATGTTTCATCTAAGGGGGGAGATGTTACATCCGAATTTCATCCGAATGATATTTTTCCTTGGTTAGCTCCCGTTGAAACTAGGAACGTTCCCTCGTGCGCCTACGCGACGCCGCCCGCCTGCTTATCTTAGAAAAGGGGACCCTAATCCTCCGCTAGATGGATACTATTTCTCCGCTAGTGTTTTTAAGACTTTTTAGAACTTATAAGGGCGCGAGGAGCGAGCATAGGCAGAGTTCAGTCCGGAAGGGTCCGAGACTTTATCGAGAGATCGCTCCAGATCTCTCTCACCATACAACTCACGGTAGTTGTTAGGCATTACTCAGCGAGGTACTCTCCCTGAACGTCTCCGCGCTCACTCCCGCGTAAAACTAGAGATATAACGTAGATCGGGTAAAAACCTATTGGTTATAACCGCGATTAGATTTATTCAGGTAAAAGCCGATTGGCTATAACCTCGAGAAAGAATAGAAACCGGTTGGTTATAATTCTTTCATATACCAAAGAACTTTCTCCTTTTATTGTAATAATCTTTGTAATCATATATCTTAATATTCAGAATATATATTAACTTTTGTTACTCTTTTAAAAGGTAATATTCATTTTCGGAATTCCTTCTTCCTTACATTATCGAAACGGAATCTAACCCACCATCGACGAATCTTTGCCGCTCGAGATCCGTCGATCAATGGACACGTCTACACCAACTTAATAACCTGTAGGCCTAATCATCCTAAGGTAGCAACTCTAGAGCATTGAGTCTCTGGACGCGTCTACTCCTTTCCTACCTTCTACCGAAGTGGCAACCCTTGAGCATTGAGTCTCTCGGCGCGTCCACGTACTTATCCTCAAAAGGTGGCAACCTCAAAGCATTGAGTCTTTGGGCGCGTCCACATCCTTTCCAACTACCTAAGGGCTACCTGTGATTATTCCTACGGCCCTGCTACGCTACTAGGCGTAGACGTGACATTGTAATAATCATTGTAATTACATATCTTAATATTCAGAATATATTTACTTATTGTTACTCTTCAAAAGATAATATTCATTTCGGAATTCCTTCTTCCTTACATTATCTAAACGGATAAAACCCACTGTTACTTCGTAAAGGCGAACGAGGTACCGTTAGATGTTTTTAATCAATCGCTAAACTCTAACTACCTCCTATCATAAAAACATTTGGTCACTCGAAAATAAGCAGCGTCCACGTCTGGTTCGCAGGCGTTGGATTTCGTTAGCTTTCGAAAAAAGGTACAAGTCTATTCAATCTTAGAAAGACAATAACAAAATTCCTACGTTCAACTCGCACAAACAATGATTTTTATTTTCGTCGTCGAAGTCTTCCCTTTCAAACGTCACGTTCTAAACAAGGACTTCGACGACCCTTTAGAAAACGCGATACAATGGAGACCTTTTTTGGAAATTCGAACGGTTTAATTTCGAGTACTCGGCCGGCGCCATAAACCTCCCGTGGTCGAGACGCTAACCAGGCCACATCATAAAAACTCGTGGAAAAACCAGTTGACCGCCGTGATCGTCACGAAAAAGTGTTCGACAACGTACATGCCCCCTCCCTTAAGCGTTACACTCGCTGGGGTTGAGCAGACTTCCTTTTAAGGAAATGTCCTGTGACACCCCCATCAAAATTCCTCGGTGGAGAGGGAAAAATTAGCTTTCTTCGGAGGAAGCGTTCTCCGAAGATTCATTCGCATTCCAACATTCGCAATCCATCTCTCGAAAATCACAAGCCGAGAACAAACCATCGTTCTCAAATCATCACTCGAAACACTCACTCGTTTACTTACACTCGAAGCATCACTTGGACTTAACGTGTAAAGTCTTTCGTGATCAAATTCAAATCACATCATTCAGTCTTGTTACTTGTATATATTGTTAAAATATATTGGTTGTTAAATTAGTGAAAGCATTGAGCTAATTTATAATCTGCCAGTTCGTGTTACTCTCCTAACCCTAATAAATAATTTGGCTTCGTGCAATTAATTTTGTCGCGAAGAGTTCGGTGAGCGTGCTACGAAATCAACGTGTACATTTCGGTCAAGCTACGTCTCCGACTAGTTCGTTGCAGAGGATCAAGCAAGCAGCGATCAAGCTCGACGCTTCGATCCGAGACAAGCAACGCACAACACCCACCATCGACGAATCTTTGCCGCTCGAGATCCGTCGATATGTTACGATACCACACGGTCCTAACGGTCACCCCGTTCAAGACCCTTTTAGTTTATAGTCCTTAGGTTTATTTCTTAGTTTAAGGTCTTATAAACATTACGTCTCCTAGGGCCTCATCCCTACTCCTTCCGCAATTTTCCTTTTTCGACAAGCTTCCCACAGCGTCCCAAAATCCTCACTTCTATCCGAACCGTTGCGCTCGTAACATTAAAGAATCTTACTTGTCTGTATCTTAAAGAACTTCTGTTTAAATATATATTCATTCTGAATTAGAAATCTTTGTTTAAATACATTAATAAGAATTCAACAGTCCGAATTCTTCGTTGTCCGGAAAATCTCGCGTATTCAACAACTTATCCGCGTTTTCCGCATAACAGATCAATGGACACGTCTACGTCAACATAATAACCTGTAGGTCCAATCATCCTAAGGTAGCAACCCCAGAGCATTGAGTCTCTGAGCACGTCTACGATTACCTCACCCTAAGGTAGCAACCCCTGAGCATTGAGTCTCACGGCGCGTCCACGTACCTATCCTAAAAGGTGGCAACCCCAAAGCATTGAGTCTTTGGGCGCGTCCACATCCTTTTCCAACTAACTAAGGGCTACCTTTGATTATTCCTATGGCCTTGCTACGCTACTAGGCGTAGACGTGACATCATTCGTAATAATTTTGAATTAATATCTTCAAAAACTGACGAGATTTATCGAGACGAAATTCTTTTAAAAACCTGCTTCGAAACTGAAATAGCGATTAATGAACACCATACGATTGTAACACGCCTATTAGATGCCGTTAACTCTGCGCGACGCGGCGAAATATCGCAATTCCTAGTCAACCCAGAACCTTTGATGCAATCATTAATAAGAATCCAAACCGAAAATGGGCCGATAGCATGGTTTGGGAGCCACACGAATCGAATTTTTACGCATACCTTAGTGTAAGCGAGATAAGTTTAGCAATTGTTAAAGATATTTTAATCCGCTCTATTATCATTCCTATCTTAGAAAAGAATCCCCATAGAATATACGGAATTCACAGCGTACCAAAGGTTCAATCAGATGGCAAACTCTTTTTTATTAATACTCCGCATACGCACATAATGGTAAATTTAGAGAAAACAATGACAACGTCAATCGACCAGAATACGCTTCGCAATTGTAAAAAATTATTTCAGACTTATATTTGTAAAAGACACGCTCCTCAATTTTATATTAATGTACATCATCCTTGTTTAAAGAGTTGGCTTAGACCAACAAAGTACTTAGAGGAATTGCCCTGTCAATTTCAAAGTGCAAAATTGATTGCTCCAATGTTTGCTAGTTTGGAAAACGGGAACAGCTGGCTGTATTATAATAAAGACGCGACAGAAATGCACATTTTATGCGATAAACATCATTACACCGTAACATTAGATAAACCATGTATTTTCACCTTATCACATAAATGCGTAGGCACAACCGACGACGTAGTTTTAATGCCAACTTTCAATAGCGAATCGATACAAAATGAGTACAAGATACCAGAGATACCTTACAATAGTTCAACTTTGAAAAAGGGAATAAAAGCATTAAACGAAGCTCCAGAATATATTTTACAAACAATTCCTAAAAGTCAATTGTCAACGAATGGATACTCACGGTATGCTAAACAGTTGAACAATTTAGTGAGAGAGGCCGAAATTATAGGGCAATACCATAGAACTTATACAGTTTATGAATACACTGTTCATTATGGTAAATACATAGGATATATAGTATTAAGTTTGTTAAGCTTCTACATATTAGTAGGATTTCGTTTGTATAGATTAATTCTTAAATTTACAAAGCCTTGTACGAAGATATACTATAATTGTTACAACACCGATAGTATTAACCAAGTGTCACGTATGGGTACTAGTGTATATAAATCGACCCGTCCCACTGCTCCGCAAATTAATGCCTTGATAGACTCCGATATAATAACTAACGTAAAATTAGATAGTACTTTTAAGAAACACGTAAAACGCCGAACGAAAAGCGTTTCATGTAAATCTTTCCCACTATCAGAATTTGGTGAAACATCGTTTTAATTGTACTGATGTTTCATTTTAAGGGAGGGGGTGTTACGCCAGCACCGCCATATAGCCCATAAACAATTTCCTAGCTTTCCTATCTTGCCTTTTATCATTTATTTATCTCCTTTCCATGAATCTTGCAATCTTAAACACTTCCAGATGTATCCACCCGTCCTTGAGCGCAGTCCTCTATCGTTTTACGACCTTTTTTTCCTCCTTCTCCCTAGTCCTTAAAAGGGCCCACCACTCCTCCGAGGTTTCCTTATTGTCAAACTCCTTCCGAAAGCCAGTCCCAATTTCATAGAATAAACTACTCTCTCTGAAATTTCAAAGTCTCTTGTATTTTTCACCGATCTCTAATTACCCTTGCGTCGACAAAAGAACCGTCGCTTAACAGTACGTGTTTTTAAATTCACTCGCATGAGTGCTGATTGGATTTGATGATGCTCTGAATACAAGCTCGTCCTGTGGACTCGTTTTAATAGTCTTAATAGTGTTTTCTCTATTCTGACCTGCGACCCTCTCGAGGTGTCGTAAATATATATGGGTATTTCTTTTCCCATATGGTAGTACTATTGAGCCAGGCCTTACTTTAAGAATCGACATGTGCGGTTCAGGTAGAAGGACCTCTTCGTATCCGTTTACAGAGTCGTCTAGCTCGTAAAATATTATCTTATCCTCCTCGGAGGCATGAGGCATCGGTTCGTCGGTTACTTTAATATTTCGAACTAAGGTTTCTACTTTTAAAATCGAATTGCGCGACAACGCGTCAGCGTTCACATTTAATTTCCCCTTTTTATAAACTATCTCGTAGTCATATTCTTCGAGTTTAACTCTCCATCTCATTAATCGCGATGAAGGATCTCTATTCTTCGTTAACCATTGAAGTGGCTTATGATGTGTTACAATTTTAAATTTCCGTTCAAGCAAATACGATCTAAAATGTTTAACGCTCCAGATAATGGCTAAATTCCGTTTCTGTAGACGAATAATTGCGTTCAGCGCTATTTAAGGTTCTACTAGCGTACGCGCAAGGCAAATCCTTTCCTACTTCCGTAAATTACGATATCATCAAGATATACGAAACAAACTGTCCCTATCAAACCTCTCAAGGCTTGGTCCATCATTCTTTGAAACGTGGCAAAGGCATTTTTTAGTCCAAACGGCATTCTTAAGTACTCGAAGTGCCCTTAACTCGTAGAAAATGCAGTCTTTTTTTCTCGACTCTTTTCATTTAACGGAATCTGGTGGAAACCTCTTGCCAAATCGAAGGCTGAAAAATAACGTGCGCGTCCTAATTGCTCGAGAATTTCTAACATCAATAATAGCATTTTCTTCCATAATTTGGATTCCATCATTTTCTAATGGAAAATCGTCTTCTACGATAATAAATACGTGAGCGTTACCATTTGTTTTCAATAATGCTTCACGATTCGAAATAACGGGTTTCAAATTTATTTCTGTAATTTCATTGCAATTTTCGCGTTGTTGTAAAGTTTTAGCTCTTGGATGTTTTATAATAAACCATGTTGGTCTTCATCCGATAAGCTAAATTTCTTGTGCAACGTTGATAAGGAGTAATTATTAATAATTGCTCTCATAACATCTAACTGAGCTAATATAATCTCTTGTTATACATTAATACGGAATCTTTTCCTTGTTTACAATTACTCCTATATATTCTTGAACTCGAAAGCGTTTTTCCATCTCCAAAATATAAACGAAGCATTTCAATAAATTCTTCTATTGTATTAATCTCGCATCCGTCTAAGTATCTCCTAGCTTCTCCTATTATTTTCTGCGTTCTGACTAATTTTACAAATAAAATCTTCTCTTCCGCGGTGAGAGTAAGTAATTCCGCCTTTATCTCTGAGATAAATCTTTCTACTGACGTGCTTTTTCCGTCAAATTCACGTATAAAATGTAAATGTTCTCTTAAATATCTAATAGTAATGCCTCGGCTATTAATACTAGAAGGACTTTGGTCTTTGTCTTTAGTTATATCTACTCTCTCATTTAATGTATTATTTCCTGGTCTAACTTTCCGTTCAGGTAAAGTAAAAGTATTTGACTCGTCTATACTTTTTCCAGATTCAAGCGCCGTGATTCTATCCGTTAATTGTTGCATTGCATTGCATAACATATCAATCTTTCCTGATACGACTTCAAAGAATTGCTCTAAGTTGCTTGTTGTATGAGTCATTTTTGTACTTTTCAACGTTAATTGCTAAAAATTTTCACTAATTGACTCGTCAGTGGAGATAACAGTAACGTATTTGTATCTGAATTATCTCGAACTGTACGATAAGTTGAAAACTCATAGAAAGTAATAGACAATTTGTACTTACTGTACAATCTTCACCATTGATGATTTTTGTCTGTCTTCCAAGTCCCCTCAGGTTACTTGCTGAAGTTTGCTACTTCAGGTCCTTCGAGTCACTGATTCCTTCCGTTAGAAATCGTGACGCTGCCACCAGAATTGTTATACGGAAAACGCGGATAAGTTGTTGGATTCGCGAGATTTTCTGGACAACGAAGAATTCGAACTGTTGAATTCTTATTAATGTATTTAAACAAAAATTTCTAATTTAGAATGAATATATATTTAAACAAAAGTTCTTTAAGATACAGACGAGTAAGATTCTGTAATGTTACAAGCGCAATGGTTAGGTTAGAAGTGAGGATTTTGGGACGCTGTGGGCAGCTTGTCGAAAACGGAAAATTGCGGAAGGAGTAGGGATGAGGCCCTAAGATGACTTAGAAAGGAATGCGGTGGGAAGAAGGGCGCTAGGACTAGACGACGCGCCCTCTTGGTGACGCCGTTTGGTTTAAGCCGGTGCCACGCGATGCTACGAACTCGATCGAACGCTCGATCGTTTTTATGAATGTAAAAAGCTATCATGTTCTAGCATGCAAAAGCTATCAAGCACTTCTGAGTGCAAGCCATTCAGGCATTTCATTTATTTCGCAAGACTTGTATATCTCTGCCCAGAAAAATTAAAATTCATCTTTCTTCCATCTGTATTATATTCGCTCCGTGCACGACGCATGGTGACATCTGGTGGTTAGAAAGCGGCAAAAAAGGTGGAAAAAATACACAGAGTACTATAGCGATTTGTAAAAAAAAATGCGATTAATTAAGAAAGAAGCATACTTTCGTAATTGTGCTTCGTGTGTTTGATATCCACGATATCCTTTATTATTTAAAACAAAAAAAACACGTAAGTACTGTCCGGTGTATTTAAATTTTTAAGATTTTGCTTTTCAGAACACACGGTTATCGACGCCTGCAGGAACTTCTATTCCGAATTCAGTGCAATCAATTATTACACGAGTGTTAGCATAATCAGTATAAAAACACTTCAGCATTGTTCCTTGTACTATATCCTTTGCAGGCCAAAAAACTAATTCTAAAGTAGCTGTAACTAACACTTGTAAACATAAATGAAATATTCTACTGGCTGTTCTGTGAACATTGAATAAAACACTTATGGCAGAAAAAGTTAATCCTGTTTTCATCTTAATTAAAAATATTAAAAGTGCATTTTTGGCTGACATTTTCATGTTGTCTAAATTATTAGTCTTCACAGCTTTTAATAGGAATTCGAAATTTTCTAAGCTTACTCCAGCAAGATCTAACAATTGTTCTTTGGTTTTGATCGATGAAAACCCATCAAAATTACCAGCATCTTTACATTTGCTGTCTGCCACATCTACTTGAACAAACTGTTCGACAAAGATTTTTTCCAATGTACCACACTGTTTATCCTTGTATTTTTTTTTATTAGGTACTACAATCATATTAGTATTTTCAATTATAGTTGTCTGAACTTCAGCATGACAACAACCATTCTCATAAATATATCTGTTGCAGATAAACATTTTTTCTGGCTGAGTACAATTGGAAAAAATATTAGCTTGGCACTCTTGATCCTCATACACTTCCGTGTTAGTTTGATTTATTGGAACATCATCAACTACTAAATTAGTAACATTCATCTCCATTTGCACCATAATGACCTCTTCTTTCTTTCTAATTGCTGACTCCATTTTCAAATTTCTTCGCTTCATATAACGATTATGCCTAGAATAGATAATTATTTTAAACAAAACTGGAAGTACATTTTAGATAAATTGTAGAAATTATAGATCAATTACATACCGCTCTACCGATGACTTGCGATTGACAGCTTTTACTCCATATGCAGCAGGGAATATGCTTGGCACATAACTAGGACTTAATTCATTTTCAGATTTTTTATTATTAAAAAAATGCGCACTGCATATGCAGCTGGATGGCGTTGGATGCCAAGGTGTACCATCGGAACTAAATTACGATAAAACACGTATGAGTTACACGAATCACGCTTTACATGCGAAATGCTTAAAAGTGAGGTTAGGGTACCTACTTTATTCTTTTTACAGCAGCAATCCATCGCTTTCTCTGCTCTGTTTTATACTTGGCTTTTGGGAAGCGATAAAATGTAGAGTTGCTATTTAGGCCATTGTTTTTGCAATTCACCACACAACACGAAGTATGGCCCATTTTTTGTAATAATTCTCTATGATTGCTGTACTATTTTTCCACCTTTTTTGCCTTCTTTCGCCGCTTCGTGCGCTTCGGTCGATTATCGTATCCCTTCCAGGTGGATGCACGGAGCGAATAGTAGAATCATAGACGAGGATACCTGTAACACAGACGAGACCTTGTGTGCGCCTGTAAATCAAGTTGTACCATCAGTCGATAAAGATGTTCACTGTTAAATTCGATGCATTTATAAGGGACAGGACAATATTTTATCGGCACGGTATTTATTTCAACATTCAACTGACAACAATATATATATGTACAATTTTACGTATACCCAATATTATTTTATATATATGCGTGTATGCATATGTTTGTGTATACATACATACATATGTATATATATATTTTTCTTTTTGTTAATTATATTTATATAATGTAATTATAACGATAATAACTACCATCCGCTTTAATAGTATATCCTATTAATTATTGCACAAGCTACGTCTTATCCGTATCTCGTATAATATATCAATAATAAAACTTCAATTACGTATGATAAAAATGCTTCATGGCACAATAAACTAATTTACAATTACTTTATTTTTTCACGCTTAAAATTTCCACGCTTAGTTGGAACTTTATAGATAGTGCGTTTTAATATATATACTTCTTTTTTATTTAAAAGTATAGTTGTAAAACATAATCGAAAAAATATTTGAAACATACGAAATCGAATCTATTCTAATCGTGTCAATTTCTTTATACTTGACGATTTGTAAAACATGATATGGTTTCAATTTGAGTTCCTTGATGCTAACCTTTCAATTAATTCTCTCCTATTGTTACTGATATTAGCAATTTAAACGATATGAGACATTTTATTGTCCGTAATATTTGTACGTTTCGCGCACATACATAATCACTATTGTCTAACGAATTACATAAATAATTCCAAGAGAAAATTTGATAAAAATATTATCGCGATTCCAACAGATATTCACGTTTACACAATAATACCTTATTGTCGATAAAATTCTTATAGCCAATATCAATAATTATTTACATTACGCCATTATATCAAGGATAAACTCAATATAAGAGCACGTAAATAATTATACCGTTAAAGGCAACGTAATTATTGTCGAACCAATCGATAGATTGTTACGGGCATCTTAACAATTAAACGTTAATTGCTATACGTATATATGTATATATTATAATTATTGTTATCGATTGATATTAAATCGCTCTTATATTATTCTTTAGCACCTTAGTAACAAAGAGACAAACTATATCAGAAGATATTTCACAACGAAGAGAATTGTAACTATAACAAATAGAAATATTCCATTAATTATATACTTATATCATTTAGCAACAAATGCTACATATTTTCTTGTATTGTCTGGAAAAAATTGCACAACATTCACGTGTGTAGTTATTATTCTACACAATTGGCTACAGCGTAATAGATAAAAACACCTTGAAACAATTAAAATGTGATTGTACCAGAGAAAATGAAGAATAGAGATCACTTTTATCAGCACACTCTTATTTTCTCTATCGTCATTTTGAAATAAAGGCAATCGATACGTTTGATTCCTTTTTTTTTATTACGATTTCAATCGAAATTCTTTTCACGTTTAGTCAGTACCAATTTCATAAATAACGTTACAACACATCTAACCAAACTACGGTCAACTGTATGATTCATATAAATAACAATGAAATTGACGAAATATGTATTGTCACGAAAATATCTGGATAAGATACGCTTCGCTTTATTGGCTTCGAATTTGTATATAGTATAACTTTTATGAATATATGCAAAAAGTTATTGTCACGCTTTTTTTTTCCATCGATTAAAATTCCAATGAATTTTCGTTATTGTCAACGTGTAATAAAATCCCTTGACGCGGGACGCTTCGATAATTTTGTATTGTCCTTAAGCCTTAAAATTACGACTGTCGAATCACGTTGAAATAATTTGAAGAAACGTCCTCGTAGAATACATAAGACATGTCTACAACTTCGTACCTTTCATGATATGCCGGTTATTTCTTTTATGATATGCCGGTTATTTCCTTTGTGATATGCCAGTTATTTCCAATTTTTTTCTTCAATTTCTATCAACTATTCATATACTTTCAACGCGATAAAGCTACCAAATTTTGCCGATATCGATTTTTTCTGCCATCCGGACGTACTATGTTGATCAAACACAAAATTCTTTCGCGTAACTCAGAATAAGAAGATGTCGATCGTTTTTTTAAGGAACATGGACATATCTAACCATCGCATCGTTTTGAGTATGTAAACGACAGTAATTTGTACCTTTCTCCTCGAAGACTATTATACGCTATGAGAGAACATGTAACTTTCTAGCGAGTAAATATTGTATGTATCTTACTTCGTTTAGTGAGGGGCTCGACATTCTTTTTCATAATACGGCGATGTTACATAATTATTGATTAGGTTTTGCCCCCTTTTTTTATATTTATATAAAAATTTACTAGAAATAGTCGGGACAGGCAGAATAAAGAATCGGCGGAGTAGCGCTGCTTAACATCTTAGGAAAAAGAAGTGCGGGAAGAACGAACGAAACTTTTTGGAGACGCCCCTCTCTGACTCACCGAATGGACGGCTCCTACACTAAGATTAAAATCTCACATTAATTGCAATTGCTAAACGATGAAAATGCAATCGCCGACATTAATGATAAGATGTACTTTTATTGTCGATATCCCACGAATCTTCGGAGTAACTTTTATGATTATACGAATGCTAATAACGACAGGACCAATATGTACTAATATGTTTACGGTTTCTTTCCATCACTACCACTCACGATCAAATTCAAACGCGTTTGCTTTTCGAAGTACGATGCTTATTTGTAGATATAAAGCATTTGAGTTTGTAGAGACAAGTTGGCATATAAAATGATGTCTTTAAATCACGTATCGTCGATTTTTATGAATAGTTTCCAATCGAATCTCATATCATTAATAAAATTCATTATATAATAGTGTTTGTTATTTCAAAAAATTTGTAATCACATCGTATTTCGAAGAATTTCATCTCTCCATACGTAAAAAGACAAATAGCGTCGTATAATCTTTCTTTTCAATTCTCTTCCATTCATTATCCGGATGTAGCGACAATTCATTATATTGCCTTGTTAGCTTCTAGTAATATCAGCATTGTATATTTCCCTTACCTAATACCTATTATTTTGTATTATGTTTGTAAACTTTGAAAACTCGTTTGAACATATTTCTGCGTTTCTCTCGACTAATATTGACACGCACACTGATCTCCTTGGTTGTTTCAAAGCACGAGAAACAGTTAACTGTAAAATATCTTCACAAAGGTTATCGATTTTCCATACCCCACGAGTGCGTGTTCACCATCGAATATGTAGCAATAAGGCCTATTATTTCAGATTAATTGACTCGATCGATTCTACAATTGAGATATAATTAATAAACGTAAATTAATGAAGAATCGATCGCAAAGACTCTTTGACGGCATTAATTATTATCGAGTCAACTAAGAGACCTGACAAATAGCAAATATGCGACTGTTTCTCGGATTAGGAAGCAACAAAACGGATTTTAATTTGGAACGAACAGATAAGACCTTTTCTAGGTTAGATCCTCATCATCATCGCTAGGACCACCTGTTGGACAACAAAATCCTTCCGTACCATCGCTTCCTATGCAGAATAATAACGTTTCAGCTGCTGTAACTTCATGAGGAACAATTCCGTGAAATTCCTTTAAATCTGCTGCCGGGAACCAGGCTTTCTCATTATCATCGATAATGAGAATACCAAAGCATCTGTTATATAGCAAAAATGATATAAATCATTGAGATGAAATTCAATGAATTTTTAATAAATTTACTCCTTAATTACCTGCAAATGGCAACAGCAGGTATCCAAAGAACGGATGCAAGAATGAGAACACCGATAAGAACGAGAGACCACATTGGCCATTCCTGTTTCTCTGTCGTGCCTAAACTTGAAACCCACGCTGGATATCCGCTTCCATCTACTATAATTTCGACGAAAGAAGCTATCAAAATGCTCAACATCGCCAATGGACTGAGATACTTCCAACAGATCAACCAGTATAGGCCTGGACGATTGCCCGTCATTAATTCTATGTCATCGGCGAACCTAAACCCAATTCATTATTCTTACCATTCTATTTAACTTTATAATATATCAAATTAATTAAAATACCTTTTTAATCCATAAACGTAAGACACCCCAACGCATTCGAAAAATGCGATGATCAGTAAAGGAAAGTTTCCACTGAAATTGTCGAAAAGTACGAAGACGTAGCTGCCAGCACCATGAGCGAACGCCATTGAGATGATACAGCATACCAAGCAAATTGCACCTGAACGAAATGATTAATGAAATCGAAGATCAAATATAGCGATACCTTTAATGGTATAACGAACCTGTCAGGATCTCCTTCCGTAAGTTCGGAAAAAGTTTCATGTCAACTATACTAGTGACGACACCCTCGAGAGTTCCAAATTGGGAATCGATACCCAGGGTGAATAACATCAAGAAAAATAAGACGGACCAAAATTGAGCACCAGGGAATTGATTAATGGCTTCTGTGAAGATGATAAATGCTAAACCAGTACCCGATGCAGACTGTAAAGAAAGTATAAGCTCATGATAGAAAAAAAAGATATTTTATTTAATTAATTATAATAGACTGAACTCACGTTATCCAGTTCTTTTTCCAAGTCGCATACCGGTAATTTCGGCATAATTAAATTATCCAAAGTACCATTTCCATTTGTGATGTTAAGAAGCGTGTTTGCATCGGGTATAACACCGGGTATCTTATCCTCGTTACCAAAAATATTAATTAACATCGTGTTCCGTTCGGCCAAGCATTCTTCGTAAACCATAGTTGCTTTAAATCCTGTTAATGTATATTGTGATTAAGGTGAAATTTCTCTCGATTATTCATCTTATTTTTTTACCTATAATAGAGAAAACGACAATCCCAGCGAACATAGAGGTGAAGCAATTCGTGAAGCTGACCATGATCGCGTCACGATAACAATTATTATTTACTGGATTGTAGGAAGAGAAGGCTATCAGGCCACCAAATGCCAAGCCAAGAGAAAAGAAGATTTGAGTACCAGCTTCTAACCATACTACTGGATCTGTTAGCGTCCACCACTGTGTGCATCAAAGTTCAATTATTTTTTTTTTTTTTTTTTTTAAATTAAAAGTATCGTTCTAAAATTTGTACGTGTGATGTACCTTTGGTGTAAAAAGATGCCGTAGACCGTCTGACATTCCAGGTAAAGTGACACCACGGAAAAAGAAGATGATTAAAACGATATACGGAAACGTTGCAGTCACGTACACGACCTGAAAATGCATTTAAAAAAAAAATAAAGTAAGACGATCTTATCTGACGATTCGTATAATATAAGCTAAAGTACCTTCCCCGACGATGCAATTCCCTTGATCATACACATATAGACCAAGATCCATGCGATAACCAGAGCCAATGCGATCTTCCAATTAAACACTTCCGGTGTATTGATATCTTTCGAGATCATCAGAGTCGTCCGATACCAAAAATATTGAGTCGGGCTACTTTGCTGCAGATTGACATACATTAGGATCTATTTTGCTCAATCCTATAAAAATTCCAGCCACAGACTTCGTAGAAATCTGTGATCATCCCGATAGGGATATAGATACATATGATACTTACCAAGCACTCCGGTTCTGGTGCGTAAGATCCATTTTGGAAATATTTATTCGGACATTCGGCCCATGGTAATTGCGATTGAAAACTCTTGAAAGGGAAACTATCTTGTTTTATCGAGGTACGAAGAGAATAAGCGAAATAATGTCGTAACTCACTTGAACAAAGTAGAAGAGGCACCAAGCGATAATTGTGTTATAGTAAAGAGCCACGTTGAAGGAAACAACCGCGCTGCTGACACCGATACCACCCATGTATGGTGAAACCTTTTGGCAAATGATAAAGATATAAGTTAATTTGTATACAGGGTGTCTGGTTTCAGGTAGTCAAGCGGAAGACTACATGTACACATCAATGACTTGAATCGAAATGTCTAATACCGTTTTTCGAAATTCGACTTAGTTAACGAATTATTAACTAGCAAAGATCGGTCAATTACAGCGATTAGCAAAGGAAAGCAGTTCACTCGAGCTCGCAGCTAGACAAGAGATGAAGCGGTAGGAGGAGTAAACAACGTTACATGTCGCTGCTCGCCGTGATTGGCCGATCTTTGTTAGTTAATAACTATTTAACTGAGACGAATTTCGAAAAATGATATTAGACACCTTGTATATTTTATTGGTATGCTTTGTAATCACCTGATTCCATACACCGATTGCTCCTTTTCTTAGTCTTTGACCGATAGCCAATTCAAGATAGAATATTGGTATACCCTCGATGGCCAGCATAACAAAATATGGTATCAGAAACGCCCCTATAACCAAACAGACAACCGATATATCCAGCTGTATTCTTTTTTCTCGGGATGTTTTTAACAGGTTGGATTTTTAGTTGGTAGAAATCCTACCAATCCTATCCATATTTTAAAGATTTTCTCTCACCGCCCGTGTTAATAATAATAAAAATAATAAAATATCTATTATTATCATTTAATACGTAGTAAAAAGTTAACCAGCACCACTTTCAGATATGAAGTGTTCATATAAAATATGTACCTCTCGATGTGACCTAGATCACGGCTAATTGAAACCCTTGTCCTCGTTGTATAAAATTTTATTCGTAAAAAGAGATAGACGCAGTGACTCATTATAAAATTACCATTTTTATATATAACATTCCTTTTTATAATTAGCCGTGATATAGTGAGACCATGTGACTATGAATAAGAAAACGAACGTACCACCACCATTTTTCTGTGCCAAATAAGGAAATCTCCATACGTTTCCAAGACCTACGGCGTAACCGACAGTAGCCAAGAGAAACGTAAGCTTGCTATCCCAATTTTCACGCTCGTCCTCTCCAGCTTCTGGCCGAAAGATACCTTTACCTTCGTTACTACCAAGTTTACTACCCCCACCTTCGTTCACTGGTTTGCTCTGCAACGGATGTGTACTCTGTAGCATATGTTTAACGTTAATTTAAAGAAGTGACAAAAATACTTGCAAATAAAAATCTCTAACAAATATTTACCTTTTTATTTGGACTGGAGTCATCGAAGCCTGCGTTCGTAGCACCGTAATTAATAGAAGCGTTATTCTTGCGACTTTCGACCACTAATCTACCCCTCATTTCTTTCATTTCCAACTTATCGACACTCTTCTGCGGCTTCAGATCTCGGGAACTTTGACGACGAACCAGATGCGCCGTGTTTGCCATCTTTTCTATTGTTTTTCTCTCCTCCCCTTTTTACCGTATACCGTTATCCTTCTTCTCCTTTGTTTTTAATTATTGTATTACAAGGATCAAGCGGATATTCCACGCATGCCTACGGACTCCATCCTGTCGCCAAAAAAAAATTAATTATCGGATATTTACGGGAGAACAAGGGGAAATATGAGAATCACCGTGTCCTTCTCCTTTTATTTTCTAGACGACAAAATACGCTAGAAAAGTTTTTCTCGTCGCGTCAGAGTTATATGAGAGAAAACTTTGTCTCGTTTCGTTGCGATAAAACTTTTATTTTATTGAAACGAAACTTCTTTATAGAATTATTTACACGTGTAATGCTTCTAATTACTCATTAATATCATTTTAACTTTGAAGTTTTAAACGAGTTTGGTATACTAGTTTAATTTAATATATTTCTTTTGACAATTTTTCTCCCCGATCGATGTTTGCGATTCGGTACATCGATGTTCATATTTGACTGCTAATATTATCGAAACACATCTCTCGAAAAGAGTATCGGAATACCGTAATACGAGGTGCCGCGTGTAACAAGTATGAGAGATTAGTAAGACGTGCCTCAAAGCGATGCATCTGTGTATACGTATTGTGGCAAAGCGATAATTACACATACGTGATATATGTGCGATACATCTTCCTCAAAGAAAATTATCAATAGATTCCTTTGTACCTAACAATCTCAAAAATGTTGTCTCATTTCTTTTTTCACAGTGAGAGAACACACGAAATAAGACTTTCATTAAGAGATTGAACATTTACATTTTCCAATTTATACTCTCGACTTTCCAAAGGAATTATAACGAAAGAAAAAAAAATTCGTGACATGAAAACGATTAAGATCACTCTTCCTTTTTCTCAGTATACCATATGTTGACACTCGCCAAATAAGTACGATGTTTTTACTTAAAGTTTGAATGAAATGAAAGAAATATGAATGAAATTAATATGGTTTTTAGTCGTGCACGTAGTACTTATCGTACGAACATATGTTTCTTTGATGGTTTTTTTGATTAACAAAAGAAGAAAAGTCGTGAAAGAGTGACCGCAATTCCGGAGGCGCCAATCCTTCACAGGTGATACAAATTACTGTCGGTACACCACTGACGTCATTGGCATTTAGGTCAATTAGAAAAGTCCTCACGAATAAAAACGTATTTACTAGATTTTTTTTCTATCAACCTTTATTACTTTTGGTTAAACGAAATTCAAGTTTCTGCGAGATTATAAACGAAATTTTATTACAAAAGATTGTAGGCATTCTCTATCCCCGAGGGCTTCTACCGAAAATTGTTTTCACTGTATGTATGCTTTGATAATATCCCGACAGAAAGTATATATGTATATGTTCATATTACTAACACAAATTACGGATGTATATTTAAAAAGAAGGACAATCGGTATTCCGCCAGAAAGTATCGTCGCAAGCTCACCACTGACCTGTTGGGGTGAAACGAAGAAAAGCGCGAGGGTCTCCTTCGAGTACGAGGAGGAGTTGGCTACTGTGGCACCCTCTACTATGATGGTAACTTTTGAAATCACGATATACACCGGAATCAATAGCGGGCGCCGGCGCCCCGTCGCTTCCGCCAGATACTCCGATCAAAAATATGTCTAATTCCTTTTCTGTAATCTGATTGGCCAATCATTAGTGAATCCCACGAAAATTGACACCCTTTTATTAGACTTATCGTCAGACTTTCATAAAGTATCCATTTTTTTTTAATAAAAAAAAAAGATTCGTGTAATATTATTAGTAATGTTGGAAAAACTCCTCCTGTTTCGATCGATTTTCGAAGCAACCTTTGGTAATTAGAAGAGAAAGGTAAGAAAGAGGAGGAATAACAGATGTATATTTTAGTAATCATATTTATTTATTTATAAAAAAAACCATATTGAACTATGTTAAACTTTCTCCGTTATCAAGAATTGAGTAAAAGCCAGTATCCCTGAAACGTATATCATCGATTAGTCGTGTAAAAAATAATATATTATTGAAATCGTTATATAAGAATCCTTACTGTTTACTTTCATTCTTTTGTTACGATCTGCTACAAAAGAACGTGATATATTATCGATCGATTCGTCCTTCCTGTGATCAAACGCTTTCATGCTTTCATTGATACGAAGATATCTATAGTCTTTGATTAAGAGAATATAGTATATCGATGTTTACAAAATTACGAACCTTTGTGAAATTTTTTGTTATATCTATCATTCTTATATAACAACATTCATACAATTTCATGTATCATCTAAATTGAAAAGGATACAATTCGTGATAGAATTGAAAACTATCGATAGCCCATTCCAAAAGTAAATTTAATTTTGGCCTATAAGGCGTCCCATTTATGATATCTTGCATACTATCATCCCGTAATGAAACATTATTCCTGAATTTTTCCAAATTTTTTAATCGATTGTTTAAATCCTAAGAGAACAAAAGATTCATTATTGTTCATGTAAAGTATTATCGAACGTAGGTAACGATTTTCGTTTGAGTAATCGCATAGTTACCTGCTTAGCATCATTGAGAGATTTTAATACACCCGACAGAAGCTGCATCTCGTTTTCCATGCCGAGAAGGATCTTGAAAATAAGCTTCTCTCGTGCATGGTCGATATGGCAGATTTCTTCATTATCGACCTCTTCGCTGTAACAAAACGACACCTTAACAGAAAACGCTCGAACTAACGCGATGATTCGTTATTACGACACACATGTACTTTCCACTCTAGAAATCTTGCCAGTCGTTTGCTTTCCCGTATTCTATACATAGAAGTTTACCTGGAGACAAGATGCAACTGCTCGCATTGATTCTTCAATGCTCGTAAAGGCCTGTCCGCAGTTCTCGTTATTTCCGACCATCTCTCATCCAATTTCTTCAAATGCAAGAAATAATTGACAAGATTTCTATGTAACTCTTTCGTCATACCGTTTATAGGTTACCTCAACTCCGTCGCTAACTATCGAACACTGAGAGAGAGTACCACGGAGTTGTTCAAAATCGTGAATCATATTTGTGTTACACACATTTGCAAAACCTCAAGAGTTTTGAAATAAAATGATGATGCAAAGCAATTTGTGCGTTTCACTTGTTAAGAAAAATTACTCTACTCGTTTGACATGAATATTACTGATGCTTTCAACGTTTAACATATCTATTCATCTTCTATTTCAAATTCGACATTCGATGACTATATTATCGGTGATGATCGATGTAGGAAAAAATAAATCTCATTCCATTCTAACAATACAAAAATGCCTTCTATCTATTAATAGCAAAATCGTGATGATATGATTCTAATGAGAACAAAAATATAAATAATCATTATAAAGGATTAAGAAACGCATGATTAATTATACGATAGTCAATAATAGCTACGTCAGGCATCTCCCTCGAACAAAAGAACGTCTAACGAATATAACTGGCGATATGTATTCGTTATTGAAGTGCATCGTGCGCGCAACGCGTCACAATAATTAAGACGTTCCTAACAAAGCCGCTTGCGAGCTAATGCTTCGAACTTACGTCATACCAAATTTCTAGAGCGCTCACAATCGTTACGCTTTAAACGAATTTTATGCATGATACTATTTCGATATAGGATCGATCCACGACAGACGGTAAACCTACTCTGAAAATAAATGTCTTATTTTTAAAAATTTTCCATTTCCCAAAGTTCTTTAGGAAATAACACGCAACTTGACGTGTGAACGATCAAGTTTATAATTGGACACCCTTTGTTAGAAAAAACTGGAAGTTTTATATTTATTTTCGACAAGGACGAATTTTTACAATGTTTATAATTTATAATTTTTAACTTTATTAATTTAATAATAATTATAATAAATAATTTTGTATATATGTACAGGGTGTCCGCCTTCATGTAGTCAAGCGAAGGACTACATGTCGACGTCAATGACTTGAATCGAAATGTTTAATACCATTTTTCGAAATTCGACTTAGTTAACGAAAAAAAAAAAGAAAAAAAAAAGAAAAAAGATAAAGATAAAGACTAAAGAAAAAAAAGAAAAAGAAAAGATAAAAGAATAACGATGAAACATAATTTCGAAAAATGGTATTAGACATTTCGATTCAAGTCATTGACGTGTACATGTAGTCCTCCGCTTGACTACATGGAATCGGATACCCTGTATATAAATAATTTATATTATTTAATAATATATAATATACAATATACAATAAAACAAATTTAATTAACTAATTTCACTTATTTAAATAACGAAAATAATTTATAACATATACTTTTAATAGACTTATTGTTAAGCTATTATTGATAAATTTATTTCTAGCAAAACGAAACATATCCATTGTTGTAGCCCAGGCTCGCAAACCGGATTCAGGGTATCTTTGGGAAGCGGGAGCAAGGTCTGGCTGAGGTATAAACCAGGTTCTTTTTGAGTTTCAGACTTTATTGAATAACTGGACTTCGGAGATGCAGAAGCAACCCTCCTAACTCGTCGATAGCTCGAGATGATCTTTCTAGTCGTTTCCTCGATTCTACGCGTGCCACTCCTTAGCGTTCGGTGCTAAGAAGGGAGAATCGCTGAATTGCATCTTAGACCCGGCACTCGCGGTGTCCAGCCACTTGGGTGATGCAATGCTTATACATCGCTTTTGGGTGTAATATTCTCGGAGGGCAACCTTGAATATAATACAATCTGCGTTGCTCAGACGAGTCGCAGGTACAACTCCATGACGAAATATAAAATAATTATAGGAAATAATCAAATGTGTGTTCAATTTAACCAAACATTGTACAATTTCCCGACAGGTAGCACAGTTTTGGCGATAGTAATTTTGAATTTCTAAAGTCAACTTGTCAAGGACAAATTCGGAAGAACGATGCGCACGTTTTCTCTCTTCAGAAACGTTATTGATCTTTAACATACGTATAAGCGAATCCAGAATCTATTAGATATACTATCGTTGTGACTAGATCTACTATCGGTGGGAGAATAATTGAGAAATGGAAAGAATTGTAACAAAATTGAATTCTGAATCTCTCACTACCAATTTTGAATTAAACTTGAATGAAATTAAAAAAGAAAAAAACACAAGATCCACCATTACTGACAATAACGCAACCTACGACAACGGATTCATGAAAACAGCTTTCAAGCGAATTCCATAACCTTTAACCTTGTTTGGCGCCGCCTTCAAATTTCTTACTTTTGAGTTCATTTTGTCGAAGTCAGTTCAATTTATACTTAAAAATAACAATTCTCTATCAAACAAAATAAGAATCATCGAATTCGTCTAACCCAGTAAAAAGTTATGCATAAATATACCTAACAAAGTACTAATCAAATTGAGAACCTCTTTTTGTTAAAGTCAATTAAAAATCAAAATCAAATTAAGAACCTCTTCATTTCCCAAAGTCGATAAAAAATACGGACCGAATTGACAACCTCCTACCTTTTCAATGTCGATTAAGAAGAGCTTTTCAAACAAATTCCGTAACCAAACCTAACGCGATAAACGAGCACCCAAACATGATGTCACTCGCATCGTCCAATACGACGGGGCTACGAAAAGATCACCCCACGTAAGAAAGAAATGGCGCCCCTGGCGAAACGTTCGTGCATTTCCGGGTCTTCAAAGGGAAATCTCCCGAAAACGGGCGAAAACGTTTCACCTCGAACGACAGAATGCGTGCGCAGCGAAGACTTCGGTAGTATTCGTCGTCGTTCGGTGGTGCTCGGGAGTGGAAGCGCGCTCGACGATTGGTCGGTGGTATTCACGATATTAAACGGGCGGCGAAGCACAGTACGTCGTGAACCGACAACCCCTTCGCGCGTGCAGCGATGCTCCGTCGTGATCGATAATCGACTTATCGTTCTCTCTCTTTCTTCTCTTTCTATCCTTCTCTCTCTCTTTCTATCTTTCTCTTCACCCTTTCCTCGACTCTTCCTTAAAGGAGCGAACATTTAACAGTCGATATTACCTCCTCCGTCAACGAGAATCGTCGTTGACGAGGAGTGGCGCGTCGTTCTCTTTCATTCGTGTCAGAAAGTATCGAGGACGCATACGAAAGAACGTTACGCTCGAATTCTCGACTGCTTATAACAACCAACGTCTAGGGAGTTAAAATACACGTGAAAAAGAGAAGACATTTTATTGAGAAAAATGGAAGAAATTAACGGAAGGATAGGAAAGAAGCACGAGGAGATGGATGCTGCGTCCCTAAGCGCGGATCTTCTCAATCCCTTCGTTCATCGTCTCGAACTCGACACGACCTACGACAAGCTCAAGGTCAGTATATTTCTTTCTCCTTCTGACTGTCTCTTCGATTCTTTCGATACTAGCACACTTTAACTTGCACGCGGAAATCCTCCCTCGGGATCGATGCTCGCGCGTCTGTCCGGTGCCGGGCGAGTCACAGAAGTAGAACTAACCCTCTTCCACTTTCAAACGTTACCTCTCGTCGTTCTACGGTAGTTTTTACATTTTTTTAAAATAATATAAAATTCATTTAGTTACTTCTCTTTCAAATCTGATCTTCCTAACCTAGAATTGTCATTTTTATTAGTACGATATTTTTGTGAGTGAAAAAGAGTCACGTTAGAATTAGTCAGAGCTGTTGGAAGTAATCCATTTTTTGACACTCAACGAAATTCCCCCTCGTGGGAAAGACAGCAGCTGCGCGTCATAAGAGTGACTCATGATCGATCCTAAAACATAACAATACGCGAATCGGTCCGTTATCGGTCGTTACTTTCACCTGAAGTTTGCAAGAAGGTTGAAAAAAGAAAGATCGTCCTTACGAAAAACGAATGACCCGATGTCGACGGACGTTCTCGTTTGTAATACTTTCGCATCGAAAAGTCAACGTTCCTCGAATGCCGGCGGCGACGTAACGAAGTAGACCGAGTATGATATCTGACAACAATTTGTAATATGTAGGCAGAAGAAAGGGACGATGTTGATGATTTTTTTTATTTATGCCAGATAAATAAAATCTAATTACGTTTCATAGAAGAGACACCGATACAATGACCTGATTTTTCGCGAAAGCTGGCCATAGCAAAAATTCCTTCGATGTCCTTTAGCAAGTCTAAAATCGACCTACAATCGATGTAAGAGCGACGTAAAGACGAGTTAATTTCCTCTTTGTAGATGGCTGCTGCTGCTTTCACTCGTGCAAACGTTGTACCTCGTCGATCGGGTAGAAAGTCTTTCGAGCGTTATAAGCTCCATACGAATCACGCACCTATCTATGTACGACGAGGAAACGTATAAATCTCGAACGGTCTTGGACTTTATTATTAAAACGATTCCTACGAAGCGAGTTCTTCTCTAATAGACATATGCTCGATACAAATTTAATCATTATTTTCACTACGTATTATTAATTTTTTATAATTATTGCAAGAAGTTAATTTAATAACAGACTTCCTTAAGCTAGCCAGAAAATACACAAAATTCCGAAAGATATGGAGATAGTTTCTGTCGTATGCTATACAGTGTCGAGTCTTTTGTTTAAATTTCACAAAAAAATCTCTATTACTCAAAATTGAAAATAACTTGAAGTCATCATTCAATATTTTTGAGTAATAGATTTTGAAAATCTATTACTCAAAACTAGTTAATAATGACGTTAAGTTATTATCAATTTGGAGTAATAGAGATTTTTCTACGAGATTTAAATATAACTCATATTTCGGGTCTCTGGTCCGACTCGACATAGACAGGATCGGGTTATCGTAAACGTTTTAGCTATACACTATCGTCGAGACACATGTACCGATCGATTATTACCTTAACTTCAAATACTAACAGTTACAAAACAATGCATTATTTCTGCCTAGTAAACACCAATGTTACAAGAATTAGAAATTACGGGACAGAAACTACGGGTATAATAATAATTGTATACAAATGACGAAATATAAATGTAAACTCGTAGACAATACTGTACAGATTCAAGATCAAGTCGATTATCGCATCTATAAATAAATATTTGTTAGAAAGTTACGGCCGTGGCTTTTCACGCACGCGTGCTAGTGTACAATATATGGGTGCAGGTCTCCTTTCGAAGAGGTTTTACGTAATCGTGTCTTTTCGGCAGAACGGAAGGAAATCTTCCCGCAAAGGTCGATATAAAAGCTCTTTGCACGGCGATGACCACTGCGGAGGTATTATGTAACTGATAAATTGTCTGCGAGGGAAACGGATATAAAAGCAGGAAAAAGATACTATATAGGGTGAGTCAATAAGAAGGGTTGCCTCAAATTAGTCTTTAGCCGTTGGTCGTATCATGGAAACACTATAAACTAATTATGCTGCACTTGAAGGGAGTCATCAGACGTATTCTTGATACAACCGATAGGTAACAAGTTATTTTAGATGATAGTTCTTATTGATTCAACTCTTAATAAGGGCTAATTCTTGTGAACACATTTTTGTACTCTGGTGATTACTGTTTATCATTATAAATTCGTTTGAATGATGATATTTAACTCTTTGCACTCGGTCTCATATGGAAATATTTCTTTAATCCATCTACTACACTGCGTTGCATAACTATAGCACAACCCACATTTTTAAATGAATCAGATTTTTAAATAAACATATATAAAAGTTCAGTATATGGACTGAAAGAGCACAATAAATTAATATATTGTAGTAATTGTGATTGAAGTTGCTCGCATATGTAAAACAATATAATCAAAAGAATGATATGCAACGCAGTGTATAATGAATTATTTCACTATATGAAAATGAATTATTTCACTATATGAAAATAGATTACTTCACTATGTGAAAATGAATTATTTCACTATATGAAAATGAAATACGTATCAACGAAATCTTCGTAAAGATTTTTTGAAAAATTGAATGAAAGGATCGAAACGATAGATGGAAATACGACGAGAGGTATTAACGTTTAAAATATCGGTATTCGAAGCCTCGGACAGTCTAAACCATTCGAGAAAGAAATCTCTTTACCGATCATGCACGTGTTAGCGACACAGAGAGAGAGTGAGTGAGAAAGAGAGAGGAAAGTTGCGCGGCGTGTTATATCGTCCGTGTGATACGGCCCTTGCTTTTACAGTTACATCCGTGGATACTTTTTCGCTTTAAAAAATCAGTGCATGACGGATCGCAGAAGTCGAAGTAAGATAGATAAACGTCATTCGTGAATATTACTTTTGTCATTTTACGTTATATTACTAACACATTTTATAAACCGTGTTTACTCGTACGATAGAACACGGGTATGCTATGAAAACGATCGATTTTTAACGACTCGTTACGTAAACGATAGGTACCTGACAAGACTTATCAACATTTTTATTCCGCTTGTCCGAAAGTGTTTAATTATACCTACTTGAGCTTCCATTCATTGGAAATTTTATTATCTCGATTACCTGGTTTACTTTAGCCATACTTAGGCTAATTTACATACTTATGTACACAAAGCTTGTTCGTCCAAAAACGTCGGTCGAGTACGCCTACGTATGGCAACGAAATCGAAAAGACGATATTTATCTTATCTTCGTAGTTTCCAAATTTTCAAAATGACTATAGTTTTTTTAAATAGAGCTAAAGCTAACGAGACGTTCAAAACGAAATCGACGATATCGATTTATGCACATTTATTTACGTACGATTGCCTGATCGACATAAATTGATGTAAGTTTTGCAAATGTATGTATGCAACTGCATTTGATAGAAGACTAATATTCTTCAAATAGATTATCTTCGAAAGATATTCGTCGTTGGTTTTTTTTTTTTTACGTTTCGGGTAGGAGTGCAACGAAAATACCTATTATTTGTACACTTCGACTAGTCATCGTACTTTACGATAATTCGCGTTGAAGGATGTTGCAATTTAGATGATGATAAATAATACATGGTAAATTATCATGCGACATTGAGCATTATTCTCGAGTAAGAAGATATAAAAGGGGATTAAAGGAGAGTGAAGGAGCGTCTTTCGTAAAAACACTAACTTGATAATCGCGAAACATAGGATGTCGTTTTAATTGAATGCCTCTGGATTTCTTAACTACAAAATTAGAATTTTAAATCGCTCCGTCGCGCGGTCTCAGACTTCCCAATTCTGTGTCGCGAATCAGTGAAAGCGATCTTCGATGCTACGAGCCTCGGGTATTAACGCTTGACGAGCGAAAGTCGTTGAACGATGAATAATTATTGTTCGTTACGAGTGCCGGAGAATTGAGGATCTATTAACATTTTATGCTTCACTTTCTAAATATTCCAATCCAAATTTTCAGATGACGAAAAAAGATCGGAGTTATTTGTGTTAGCGAGCCGCTTCCTTTACCCTACTAACCCTTTTACTTTTAATCACAAAGAATTATTGGATCTAGTCATAACTCATTTCTCTTTTAGTAGGTACATCAATTAAATAAACAATAACATTTGTAATGACTTGTCACCGTTTATAGAGTTTTATTATGAACAAAAAATTATTAAAATAATAAATATATCGTTATAAATTATTACTAAAAACTGAAATTATTTGTGATTCGACCTAATAGACTAGCAGGTGCTCGTATAAAACATAGCGATATAAAAATATTTCGCTAAACGTTCAACGGAGAAGGGCTAGTCGTCGCGTTCACGGACAAAGGGGAATGTCGGTCACGTAAAATAAAAATTCGGCATGAAATAAAACCGTCGGGCGTATTGCTTTATAAACGAACCTATATCTATCTAAGCATTTCTAAAGGTTATAGTCCTG
Source organism: Ancistrocerus nigricornis (assembly GCA_916049575.1). NCBI lineage: Eukaryota > Metazoa > Arthropoda > Insecta > Hymenoptera > Vespidae > Ancistrocerus > Ancistrocerus nigricornis. The sequence continues at coordinate 23,663,061 of OU696669.1, read as the reverse complement.
GAGAAAAAAACTGCCATAAAGGAATCGGAAAGTTAGGCTCGTAAAGCAGGAAAAGCTATAAAGGCTATGTGGACGCTTTCATCTTTATTCTCCGACACTCTCCAACTCTCACTGCAAACATCCCGACATGCAATTTAGCCCTTATGCGGCGTCACCTTTTTTACATCCCAGACAGTGTTTCAAAACTACCAGCATCAAAGTCAAACCCCTTTTTTACCCTTTTGGAAATTCTACTAGTAATAACGTCAACGTTAAATCGACGATCTACCAGTTATAACACAATTAATTTTTAACGAAGTCTCTCGTTTATTACACGAGAGAAAAATAGATCGATCAAGAGAAAACAATTTTTTTGTCGCTTCCTATATTAATGAGAGAAGAAAGGAAAAAGAAGAAGAGATCAATCTCCCCACTTCCTTTTTTTTACTCTACCTTACCAGATGTGGGTCACAAAATATGAGAGCCTACTTCGACGAAATGTGTTCCATGCGAAGAGTAAAGAAGAAAGAAAGAACGAATGACGAAACTGTTGAGCCTTACGTCCTTCTACACACTCTCCAACCATTTACCTTCGCAGGATAGTATCTATTATACATAATTCAAGATCTAAACAAGAAATCGTGAAGGAATTCGATAAAACATTCAAATTGATTAAAAATGTAGTCTTTTGTCACAATAATACAAATTGATGTAAGCATGAGATAACAACGGGTCTAATTTCTGTAAAATATTTCATAACGTGAACCCGTTTGACCGCGAATAACAGCAGGTATGCTATTTCCTCGTCGTTGTCCTTCTGGAACACCTTGACACGATTCTTGGTCATGGTCAGGATATGCGTGAGACCGCATCTCGCAGTTCGATGTCCAGCCACGTCACGATAACCATCTCGAGACTCGATTGAAATATGCTAGGCCGACACATTATAATACGAGTGACGTCCGATGCCACTTCCAAATTCGTCCAGCTACTTCCACTCAATGCGACACAATGGGAAGGGTAATGGCACGCGATATGGGTCCTTGAAAAAGTAGGTAAACGACATTGAGGGGCTCGTTAAAAATGTCCGCGGGAAACTCGCCTGCGCGAAGCCTGGAATTCTAATGTCAGCAAACCATTGTTACGTAGGTCGTTAAAAATAGGACGAAATAATATTTCATCGACTCTAGCTGATATTTTTGTCTCTCTAACCTCTTCGAGTCATCCGTTGACATTTAGTTTAAGTAACATAGAAAAGCTAAAGAAAATACAGTCTGTCACGAAAATATTCGGACGCTGTATAAAGTTAAATAACTTTTTTATAATTTAATTAAACGACTTAAGTTTTTGCAAACATATAGAAGGAGTAATTTACTATATATCGTATTTTTGTTGTATTGAAAAAATTACAATCTTCGAAGTTACAGAGAAAATAAAAAAACTTATTTTTTTAAATTTTTTATCTGAGCTTGTAATACAAATTTAAAAACTACATTCCGTAGATATAAGTAAGATATATGCATATTATAAATTTCATAAAAATCGGGTAACCAAATGTTTAAACATTGTAACATACGGTAGAAAATCGCTGAAATCCGCCAAAATCGGTGATTTTCGACCTTTTTTGGAATCTTTAAACGTTTGTAATTCGGACAACCTTTGCGGATTTTGATGAAATTTACAATAAGCATATAACTTACTTATATCTACGGAATGTAGTTTTTAAATTTTTACTACAAGCTCAGATAAAAAATGTTTAAAAATAAGTTTTCTTATTTTCTCTGTAACTTCGAAGATTGTAATTTTTTCAATACAACAAAAATACGATATATTATAGTAAATTACTCCTTCTATATGTTTGCAAAAACTCAAGTCGTTTGATTAAATTATAAAAAAGTTATTTAACTTTATACGGCGTCCGAATATTTTCGTGACAGACTGTAAATGTACAATCTTTACTACATTTTTTTATTCATTTAAAAAATTCGGTCTGGTAGAAATATGTTCCAACTGCATACGGAATGTATTTATACCGATTACCTGCTACAGAACGCTGCACCAGTTATTGATTTCTTTGATCAATTTCATGTCAGGTCTAATGAACGAGTTACTCTGATGTTAAATCAAAAGGAAAGTGAGATCGTCTTTTATTGCTAAACGGTTAACACCGAAATTGGAATCTTTTATCATAAATTATAGTCTATTGCAGTTCGAACGAAAGTCATTAATAGTTACGATCTAGGGCGAGAACACGTATCGCATTTATGTACTTTCCTCTAATACTTTCAACGATTCTCTATTCTCGAACGTACACAATCCAACTTGTTCGAGAAGATTTAATCTCGGCGAGATTATTTCAAAGACGTGATTTCCGTCAAAATATTTTAAAAAGTGAAAAGAATAATACCTCACATAAAATAATTCCAACATTCCATAGAAGCTAGTCCAAATCTATAAGAACCTCGTAACGTTCTCGAAGCATTCAGATTGCAATCAAGTTCGTAACCTCGAGCGGTACCTATCCTTGACATTGAACTCGAAGGCTTCTCTCTATAATCCATAGTAAATTGACCTTGGTTCGCATGTCAACGGGAAGAAACGATGGCACTTTCTCGCATAAAATTTTTGTCGGTCGAAAGGAGGCCGAGTTAGATATCCGGTGTTCGAGCACGAAAACGGATAACCTTGGACCGTCGGATTCACGAGAGAAGAGACGGTGCGGTGTATCGAAAATAATCTCTCGGTCGTAACCTCGATCTTGGAAGATCGAGAAAGAGAAGCACGCGCGTGGCGAGAGAAGTTACCGCGCAAGGTAGGCTAACGGAACGAGAGAACGGTACTCGTTCTCCTTCTTTACTTTGATCTCTCTCTCTTCTTCCGTATCTTTCTTCTCGCTCTCTCGCACGGTCAAACGGTCTACCACGTGAGAAAATTGAACTTTTTCTTTACACTGCGGTATAAAATTAGTTTAATGAGCGAGAAGAAGATCGATGGGATGATAATTGACCTGGGTATGACCTCTATGATCGATCTAGCTTCAATCACGATCTACTTATCCTAATAAACTAATGATTTATAAGTTAAATATGAACTAGATTTTAACCTGGGGAAAAAAAATTTCGTGTTACAGACGGCATTCCTGACGGTAGCTTTGCTACCATTCAGACTAGCTGCTATTACGGCTTTAGTGATAATGGCCTGGCTTTTAGCTTGCTTGGGTCTCTATGGACTTTCCGAGGAGGATCTACGTCGGGCGCCTCTGAAAGGGTGGAGGCGGTAAGTCAAAAGCGAGATCTCTCGTTCTATTTTTCTCGTTCCCGTTGTCAGTCTTGCGTAATGCGATCGCCGTGCAAGATCAGTCTTTTTCAGCCAAATTTTATCATTGAAACCATCGCGATGGCGTTGAACGCTCTCGATACATTTTTTCGTAAAAATGAGTCGAGTGGGTTTCGCTACGACAAGGTTAATTAACATCCTAAGAAGGTCCAACACTCGTTGACCCGAAAAGAAAAGACCCGAGTGATTATTTCACGCTCGGGAGATACTAGCTGCGCGAATACCTTTCCTCTTGGCTGACCCTGCACGGCGTATAACCACTTGCTTCTTGCTTGTTAACCTCGCAGTAGTCGATGACAGTGTACAACTTAGTCGGACATTCGTTGCTACTTGTCACGCGCGCACGATCATTCACCGCACAAACACACACACACACGTCTTATGACGCAATCATCTTGCTTACATTATTTTCGAAATCTCACGTCTCACGATAAAACATCACCGGGACTCGTATTCACGTTAGTTTTCGTTTTCCATTATCGTTACATCGATTCTTATTTTATCGTTCCACTTTCAACGTTGTCTCGCTGATAACGAACGTGACGCGAGTGTATGGTATAAGGTAAATTCTTTGCCAAGATATAAAGATCGTTACAACGATGATACTACAGCAGAAGGAGTGATAATCCTGCATGAAGGCATTAGTTTGATTTGTGGAATGAATTTATTAAAATATCTGTAAATATCGATTGTGTTACACACCTGGGAATGCTTCATGATGATATGATAGACAAAGTTTTTAGTAAAATTGAATATTATTTAAGTTATAAAAGCTCGATATATGTATATATACGCGTATTAGTGGAATAACATAAGATTTTATTATAGAATATCAGTATTCTTTGGTATTAACTCGATAGATCTGCATTCTATAGATAGATGCACGATCTACTTTAAATAGTAGAGCATTTATAATACCGGAGAGAAATTGCTGGCTCGCATGTTACTCCCGTACACTTTCTCATGCATTTTCCATTATACCTACATATACCGTGAATCGATATATCTATGTAGGTATGTACCACTGAAATTGCACGGAGGATCTCCCAATCTTACGCATAATTCCAACTCACAACTACTAATGAGTTACGCTTTTATCACCTCCGTGCGATAAGTAAAACCAAATGAAGATAATATAAAATTAAGCAAACTGTATGCTTAAACGTATAAAAAGGTGAATAATGGTAAAAATTGCTCAAATATATTCGAGATATTGATTACTTTTTACCCTACATCGAGCACACGACTTCCATCTTTACACGTTTTCTATAACCGGCAGAGACCTATAAACGACAACGAGAATACGGTTTGTTAAATTTTCAATGCGAATACGATTACGTGATAAATCGAAGGACAAGCAGACTCACGAAAATACGATAATGCACGAAGTACGCGGATCCTCGTTCGTACGGCGCCCTCGAGAATTCTTTCGATCGTTTTACGATACAAAAAGCCTGATTAATACGAGATTGGTTCGTGTTACGGTATCCTTGACCGTACTGGACGATCACGTACACAATTTAATTTTTTACTAGACGAAACGCCAACGGTGACAATGAATACCAACGAGAACCCTCCTTCTTAAATATGTAATCCAAAAATCTATACGATCTAGAGGCATTGACGATAAAGAGCAAGTGTAAGTTCAAGGCTATCGGGGAAATGAGATCGCTTGACTAACTTTGAGCAGATCGGTAATGAAAGTTTCCATGGAAGTTACTTCGACTATCGTAGATATGAAAATCGTTTCATGTTCTCATTTTAACGACAAAACTCGAGCAATATACAAAGAATACGGATTAATTAAAACATACAAATCAGTTGTACTAAAACGTTGACAGTCGGACCGATTTTACGTACACTTATAGACCTTATACGTCTAATTTTATATTTTGGTTCACAATAAAGATACGAAAGAATTAACTATCCAAATTTTTATATTATTATAATATTAATAAATAAACGCAGAATGAAAGATCGTGTACCGGTCAACACCTTGTGTGCCGCGACAGACGTTAGGTCGTCCAATTAGGTCGTACATATCGATTACACCCACGTTCATACGTAGATCAGTAGTAAATAGTAAAAGCTTCATTCGAAAAGTAAAAAAATACATTCATAAAGCGCATGCATGTTGATTTGTCAGTTTTGTTTCTTTTTTCTCGTCATCCATATCTCCCTTTACGACGTTGACTGCCACGCAAATTTTATCGTAGATGATCATAACAGAATTGTTATCGTTATAAACATATAATCATAAATGTGATTTTTAATATGACTAAATAGGACTATATATTCTCAATAACCCTGAGACAAGGATAAAAAAAACACAAATAAAAGTTTCTTTTTTAATTCATATGTTAAGACAAACTTGTCAACTGTTTTAATTTTGATTACATTCGTTGTTTTTTCCTCAATTTCTAGTATTTCATTGAATGAATGTCGAAGTAAATTATAAAGCAAGAGTTTAATAGTGAATTTACATAACACGTGGTCATTCACAATCATCACAATCTCACTGATGAAAAACTAAGGAGTTGGTCTCGAATGACCAGCGTAGCAGTAACCGCGTTAACACGTTGAATGCCATGGGGGTCACCGGTGACCAGCACTCGATTTATTGTATTGCATTTGAAATGTTTATTAGAATTGATCATCAATATTAATGAGAATATAACAATTAATTATTAAAAATGTGAGATCCAATGTAAGGTATATAATATTAAATTCTTTCATATGTTTATTCTGAAAAAAATTATTAGCCCCATGCCTTATGATTTAATTTGACACTCAATCAAATGAATACTAGAAATTTTGAAAAAAAGTATCACAAGCTTGCCTAAACAGAGACTAATGAACACTAAAAAGCAAATAAATAAAAAGATTCACTTGTAATAATCGAACCATGAGTTTGACTCATGCTGTTTATCCTCATCTTGGAATTTATACCACGAGTCTATGGAGGGTAGAAGTAAGGAGGATCATCTCTGTATATTAAAAGTGTCCGAAAAATCCCGTAGAATTAAGATGGCGCTGCTGCATCAAAAGTCCCAAGTTAAAAAAAAGCGCTTAAAGTTGTTAGTATCAATTTATATTGAATATGTTGTTAGTATCAATTATATTAATTGAATATTCATTTACTGCATTTTTATCAACTACTATATTCGGTAGAACTACTTTTACATTTTGCTATTTCCCTTTGGCAACTTCACTTCATCAATAACCGCCAAATTCAAATCTAACCCCGATTGCTCATCAGCGCCACTTATGGAACTACTATTTTACAGTTTTTCGCGGACACTTTTACGACTGAAGTCCCATAAGAGATGATCCTCCTTACCTCTACCCTCCATACACGAGTCTCACACGATATTATAAGGCAAAGAGTTAGTAAAATAGTATAACCCAACGAGGTTACTCAAATTTGGCTTGGCAGTCAACGCGTTACTACCCCTCTTTTTTTTCACGTTCTCGTCGGGAAACAGTTTGCAGTGCATTGTTTGTTTTTGTTTGACCACCAAACACTATCGCTATCACGTACGAATCATATGACGAAACAGAGACATGCGCATCGTGATCTGCTGGATGATGCGAGCGTTGTTCATCTGCGGCGGATTTCATCAGCTGAAGGTGAAAGGCCGTAAGGCGGAGTCAAAGGATGCCCCCGTGTTAGCCCTCGCCCCGCACTCGAGCTTCTTCGACGCACTTCCGGTCGTTTACCTCGGTGGACCGAGCATCGTCGCCAAGGGGGAGACGGGCCGCATTCCTTTCTTCGGAAGTAGGTCTTTCAATACTCATCATCATCCATCCGTCCGTTCCTATGTTTTTACTCGACTTTCGAGAGAACGGTGATGAGCAAGCGCATTAATAATACGGGGATAGGATCGAATTATCGTGGAACAGACGAAACCATCATCGTCCTGGTGCAAGCATATCTCATTCGCGTTCTCCTTGCAAAGTAACCCGAAGATGATATATCATTCCATTTCTTGTAACTGTGAAATATGTTCGTTAGAAAAAAAAAAAGGAATGGTACTGTTGTTGACTACTGCGTAATAATTGACCGAGTAACTCCTTTTCGAAGTAATAATAAGCTTCAATTTTTTTGTGCAGATCTTGTACATACACTGAACTTAACATCATAACGCACATGTTTTCTGTACATACGTCACGATTTACGATATCTGGTCAATCGCTACATTGCGGTCAATAACCGTACTCTTGATTTTATAAATATCGTGATTGATTATCTAACAAAAATAAATTGAATATAGAAACATATCTACTAATATGACGCACTTGGTACAATAATAATTTGATTAAAACAATTAGTTTTATATAAATACCAACATACACGCATACATGTATACATATGGTGGATGGGATTACACATATGGGAACGTACGTGTACTATAACTAACAAAATGATTACTATATATGCATATATATTAACAGACTCTATGGACAATGCCCTGGGTGTAAATTCGAGTAATATTACCGAACGAGATAACATATTATGTATCTGTAAGCACAAGCTTCTTATCGACTGACAAAATGTGCCTTGGATACTTCAAAAGGGATTTCGGCGATATTTGCTCACTATGGTGGCTTCATTCTTTCTTTTTTTTTTTTTTTTTTCAATAAAAAAGAAAATTACATGACTCGGAAAAACAACTACGTGATTTGGAAAAACAATCGCGTTACTGAAAAAAATTGGACTTTCGCATTCTTGTTTGATCGACGAAAGGATAGAGTCTAAATCGAACACGTTGAATTGTAAATAAATAAAGTATAGTATTGTGGATTGAAACCTACAGCAAAATAGTTCCCTGGTTGTGCTTTATGGGACGACTGACATACCAGGCAGGAGGAATGAGAATCATTGTACGCGGGAAGCAGGCTTCGAGGGCCGAGGCACCGATTTTGGTGGTCGCACCGCATTCAACCTTCATCGACGGTGGCATCGTCTACGTAACTGGATTTCCTTCGATCATCGTAAGACGAGAATCGGGAATGAATCCGTTTACCGGAAGTATGTCAACGCTGAATATATCTTAATATTGCATACACGTTTATGAAAGAAAAAAGGTCAAGTAATTATCGATTAGAAAAACGAAAAGATATCGTTGATAAGATATCTGAAGGAGCATACAACATTTCTTTCTATTCTCTATCTTTATTTTTAATCATTTTCTTGCAAAATAATATTATTTATTTATAAGTGACACCATTAGGAATACACGAACTTAATTAAAAAAACGTTCAACGATATGTATCCCATTCGCCATATACATATATAGTAGAGAACAAAAATGTCTTCTTTTTTTAATAACAATTGTGTCAGTTACGTATTTATGTCCTATATACTTACTACATGAATAAGTGTCTTACTGACCGAATTTCGTTCGGTCGAATCATATTAAATTTTCTTTCACTCGAATACACGTGTGTGTCGAATTAACTTTGAATTAATATTCTCTTTCTTTCACGTATACAGAGCTTATCAATTATACCCAACCGGTGTACGTATGGAGAGAAGATCCGAATTCGCGACAGAATACGATAAAGGAAATAATCGAACGAGCAACCTCGAAGGAGGATTGGCCCCAGGTAATTTGATTTTGGCGTCGATTGAAGAGCGTCATTGGTTTGGGATTCAACAATTATATTGGAATTGTGAAATTGTTATGTCGTCAGGTTATGATTTTTCCGGAGGGTACATGCACAAATCGTTCATGCCTGATAACGTTTAAATCGGGTGCTTTCTACCCGGGCGTACCTGTCCAACCAGTTTGCATTAGATATCCTAATAAACTTGATACGGTCACGTGGACATGGGAAGGTCCTGGAGCGTAAGTATTATATAATTAATTAACGAGGAAAAAAATAAATAATATTTATGCCTTTTATATACTCCTTACATCTGACAAATAAATTACTGTAAAAATGATTAACATTTATTAACGTCACGTAGCCTATATTATTGATTCTCGTCGTGATTTTAATAAATTTTCTGCTTCTAGCTTGAAATTGCTGTGGCTTACGTTGACCCAGTTGAACAGCAGTTGCGAGATCGAATTCCTTCCTGTTTACAAACCGAGCGAGGCGGAGAAAACAGATCCCAAACTTTATGCGAATAATGTCCGTCGTGTCATGGCAGAGTAAGTAACGCCTACACTTCTTTTTCTAAGTTCCTTCGATAACAGTTTTTCAAAAACTCACGTTTTATATGTTTAGAAAATTTTGTTAATTCAACAAGTGACAAAATGTTTGATGTTTAAAAAATATTCGATATTATTTATTATCATTTGTAGAGCACTCAAAATTCCTGTGTCGGATTATACGTACGATGATTGTCGAATCATCACCAAAGCTCATCAACTGCATATACCTCATGCATCAACTATAATAGAAGCTCACAAACTTCGAAACAAACTTGGGTGAGTTTCTCAGAGTACTTATATTTTTATTAATTAGAAAAGATGACAAGACTGAAACTTTCTCTTTTACACAGGTTGGCGACAGCCAAGACCGAGGAAGACCTTCTTGAGAAAAAAACGGAAAGATTCGGTGAAGAAGTGAATCTACAAGAGTTCGCACGAATTCTTAGACTCGACGAGACAGAACCGACCACTCAGCAACTCTTTCGAATTCACGATCGAGTACGTCCGTTGCGTAAATAATAATCTTCCATACCGTTTCACTTTTACAGTAAAGTACATTCGCTATATATATTTTGTATTTCTAGGATGGAAAGGGCACGATAGATCTCGAAGAGTACATATTCACAATACTGGCTACGACGAATGCTAATTGTGAATTAGATATGATAGAAATTGCGTTAGATGTAAGTATTGACATTTAGATATGGGTTAGTCATACCTACTATAGCGTGTAAATATTTACATTTATCTTTCATTTAGGTTTGTGGCTCTAAAGCATTGAAATGTGTAAATCAATCGGAACTTAGGAAAGCCTTAAGGCTATCGTTACACTTACAAGCAGAAGACACTGATAAAATCTTTCAACAAGCCTGCAGCAAACCCGGTGATAACGCAGTAACTTACGGTAATTTATAATGGTTTTTATACTAGTGCAATAGTTGTAAATCATAGTAAGTCTCACTTTTTATGGTATAACTCCGTTGCGAAATAAACTTAATTATGTTAATAACCTTAACGACCTTTTACAGAGGCCGTATTAGGTGTACTGGCAGGACGAACGGAATTTGTACATTTGTTTACTGGAAATTCCGAGACAAGGAAAAAGAAGACCATTTGAGAGTGCCTCCTGGCCGCGTCTCGTATTCCTCGAAGATGTAGAGAGCAACGTGACTCCGGTAGGCCACTTCTCAGCCAAATCTGTTCTAGCCCTGTATAACTATGTAATTTATTATGCGATCGTTGAAACAACTTCTCTGGGTATTCTTAGCAGATTTTCTAAAAACATCTATACCTTCAATGAAATAATAACGTCTTCGAGAAATTCGCCAGTGGTCGATAAAATGAACCTTCGTAGTAACCATGCTATTGGTCGTCCAATGGATTATAAGTTATTATATCATTTGCATAGATGCACGATAACTTTTCGTTTACCGCGTATAAAAGAGACTAGAACGTATAATGATCTTAAAATTGCAAGAACGTTGATATAGTTTAGTTTGTAAAAAATAACAATTTTTTTACCCTAATATTATCTTTGATAAAATGTGGTAAAAGATATAAAAATGAAGATCCACATGAAAAGAAAAAAAAGCGCGATTTTGTTTTTATAATTATTATTTCCCTGATTATCATTATTTTCATTTCAACGATTGAAAGTAGAAATTATTTAGAATAGGCGTTACGGTATTAATTATATAAATATTACGATGGATTCTTCAACCTTATGAAGTTTCACACTCGGAATCAAAATTAAGTATGCGATATAGACCGAAACTTTTGTCGTGGAATAGAGGCATGCGAAATCCTTGTTGTGAGACTGGAAGATAATGTCGGACGTATCGTCCATAGGAAACCTTAGTTAGTCCTATAATCGCTTTAGATTGCTCAGGGTTTGCAAAATGCGAAAATTTCTCGATGCTCGATTATTTTGTTTGCGGCGATTAATCACAAAAATATACTCGGTCGCTCGATCGAGTTTCTATTAAGTCCAAGTATACTAATAACGAGTACCTAGAACTTGGACATGCATTTAGAATAAATATGTTATAAAATTTATTCTTTGCTCGATAACAATACATGCTACAGTATTTAATATTTAATGTACACACATAAAATAATGATACATTGGTCGCGAAATACAATAAAATGTTAGTTATTGTATACACGCATATATGTATGTCTCTACATATGTATATATCTATATATATGCGGAAACGTGAGTGTAAGTATGAATGAGCGTGTGCACTGCGTGTAATGTATATATACAAAATATATACTTGTACATATAGATACAATAAAATATTCTTACAAGGTACGAACTATCTTGATAAGTAGTATAACTAGATATTGGTTTTTCATCTCTGCCCAGTAATTGGGAGAAATGATTTATTTACATTATAAAAACTTCATTTAAGTACAAAATAAGACTGAAAATATATAAAGAATATAATAGATCTATATCATCACATAAAATTTTAGCTTTCATAGAAATACAATTGTCAGTTAAGAAAATAATGAAGTATATGTACATATGTATCGTTGAGAGACTATCAAAGGTATTGACAGAACCTGATTATCACAACCAATCTTTTAGATCGACAATGTACTTCTGTAATGCTAATATATTATAACATTAAATATTACTTAAATAAATATTAACTACAGTAACGTATGCAGCTCAGCGCTGGGACTATATATTCTCATGTATCGAAAACGATAGCAACTATTGTTGATAAATCTTCATTATTGACATTGTGAACAGATACATTGTACGTTGTGATAGCCATGACTGTGTTACACAATAGACATACCATATTAATACTGTTGTTTCTCATTCAATATGTACAGATTCCAAGTTAAATCTATTTCTTTCTCCACAGCCATAGAGAAAAAAAGACCGCGAAAATTGTATGTTAAATAGAAAAAAGTACATTGATGAAGATATAGAAGCAGCTCGTATTTCTAGTCCGTACTTAATAAAAGAAACTAACATTCGAATTTATTTTAATTATACAATAACGCAAATTTAACCACGCAAAGTATTGTTTTACATACTTGCAATACGAAAATTTCTTTTCACAGACATATGCTCTATGCATTTTCATGCATTGCGTTTGCATTTTAAAAGGCACACCACAATTTCAGTAATATTATTAAGATAATCAGAATAAACGTCATCTCTAAAATCATGATCTTTCATTAAAAGTAATATTATACTTAATAATTTCTTTAAATCTTAAACTTTATCAAATTGTGCGATGTTTTTATAGCAGAAAGTTATGCACGTATTTAGAACATACTTTTTTTACAATGTGACTAATTATAAAAAAAGAGAGAAAATCTAGATAAAGCTGAAGAAGAAACTAAAACAATGAGATTCATCTAAAATAAAACGAAAATATATACATTGCGCGTATAACAGAAATATTTTAACGAGATAAAATGCGTAACTACTTCTTCTTGAAAATATTCGTTACACTCGAAGAAGTGGGTCTCTGTTGAAATATCTTGCTCATTCTTTGCCGCATGTCTTCTACACCTTGTCCTACATTTACTGTTGCCATTGATAAGGACAGTCCAGAACTCATTGAGCCTGACCTAAAGTTGAAGAAAATGAATTTAAATATTTCTGTTAATGTATAGAACTAATTTTCACAATTTTCATAGTATTACCTTTCTATTGGCTTGCTAATATCTTGACGAGATTCGGCTTCTCTCAATAGAGATCTCACGGTTTCTTTCTGTTGTGGTATATTTTGATTAACCAAAGTTTCCAAATGCCTCAATCCGGGTAATAAAACTCCACAAATACATTGATTGCTTAATGGGCAATAGACCAAAACTGAATAGGCTTCGACCAAAGCATTGCAAAGATCTACTTTACGATTTTGTTGCAATGCTGTTGTAGTTATTCCAGTTAGTTGCGTTGCAATTACTACAAATTAACGTAAGAGTTATCCGCAATGTTCAGTGAAATTAATATAAACTCTTTAATATAATGTGGAATTGTCACGAATTTAGCTTGCATTAAATAGGCATAAATTGTAATTGTAAGAACTTACCATCCTCTATATAACTTTGAGGACAATTTGGAGCTATATAAGCTAAAGTTGAGACAAGAGGAGTAGCTAATGCAGACAGAACACTTTGTGATTCTTTGGCAATAGTTTCCAAAGTTAATCGTGCTTTATCACGTGCTTCTCTTACTTTACATTCTGTGATAAGACGACCTAAGGAAGGTATAACAGCTGCTTTCACGGTACTAAAAAGTAAGGTCTTTGTTATATACTTTCATCGTTTTCAATAAAAAAAAAAAAAATTATTACTTACACATCCGGATCACTAGCCAATGTTACAATAGCTGGAACTATTCTGGCATTAGTTAATCGATCTGAAGTATGAGCTATGATAGAACCAAATAGTGTTGCAGCTGCACATCTTACGCTAGGTCTCTGATGCACTACACCTGTAACGCAATAGGAGTACTTTAATAAGTACCTTATAAATCAAAATTACAATCCATGATGTGGATAACCAAAATTACCATCCCATAGGCCTGTAAGTACATGTTCTTGCATTTCCTCTTTAGAACATAACTTTATAATTGCAATCTGTAAGCTTGTAATACTAATACCACTCATGGATAAAACAACCAAAAATTGTTTTATGGATTTGGAAACTTCAATACCATTTAAGGTACTTAGCATAATTAAATAAGCAGGAATCAATGTCAAACTAAGATTTTTATTATTCACTGATAATGTCGATAATTGTTTTTCCAGTTCTGTTATTTCTGGCAAAAATATAGGTTGAATCTGTAATGTGATAAGAATTTTATAAATAAATTATAATATACTATAACATTTAAATGCAATTATATAATACTCTATCCTAAGAATTACCCTTATTTGAGTAATGTATCTTCCAAAACCATTGCACAATGACTGTATGTATGTGAGCAGTGAATTTAGAACACTTTCTTGTACTACTTCAGTAGATTTTACTATTTCAAGAATATCGATAATTCTGGAATTAAAAATTATAATTTTCTACGTACGAATCCTATGATTTAACATAAATAAGTAAAATATAGAAGAATACTTACAATTTGTTAGTGAACCATTCTAATTCTGGCCATATATCATTTTCCCAAGTATTTGAAAAGAATGTATTTAAAAGCACACCTACATCCATTTCATTGTCATAAAATACTTTTGGATTGATTATATTACAGTGACATATAGCCAAGAATTCTGCAGCTATAACGAAAAATTCAATCTTATTATTACAGATAAATTTGTAACAATATCTCTATTTATATTTTATGTGGTTAACTTACGTAATTCTTGTGGGGTTGTAGGTTCAATATAGGTCCTAACAACATCATTGTCAGCAACACATACAATAGTGTGAGGAAGTAAATATTGTAAAACTCCAATCCATGATTCTATTCTTTCTTCATCTATGTTATCTTTGCTAGGTGAGTTTTGAGGATTTATGGGTTTTATATGAGTTTTTACTTTAGAAATTAAACGTGGCAGAAGATGTGATCTCAATCTTTTGAGAGATAATGCCCATTGTGCTAAGATTGGTACAAATATGGAAGATGCGGTATTTATTACCACAGAAGAGGAATCATTCAGTGCTGTTAAAGCAAGTTCTTCGCACTATAAACACAATAGTATATTGAAAACACATATTACAATTACAAATCATATTAAATATTACCTGAAAATATTTATCTGGATCATCCATTAGAGCTACAAGTAGAGCCAAACTTCGTACTACGCTGGCTCTAACTGCAGAATCTTTATCTTCTAAAAGCATTTGTTGTAACATAGATAACATTAGAGAATTTCTTATAGAGGCTGAGGTATACGGAGCTAATACGGAACAACATTCAACAGCTAATAATCTTCTTTCTGGATACTTATGCTGACTTTGTTCCCAGCACAGAGTTAAAACTTCTTCTCCTCCAACAGGTTCATCTTCAAGTTTTGCCATTGCCACCAGTCCTAATAAATGTGTGTTATTTATACATCTATGTCTATTTTCTTGTTCTGGTTGAATGATTAAGTGTTTTAAAAATAAATACCGACCAGCTAATATCATTTGGCGTTCTTCTTCTTGTGGTCTCTTTTTTAAGTTAAAAAGAAGTTGTAACAATTTTTCTCTTTCTCCAGAATCGGAATGTAGACGAACTGTACTTAATATTAAAGGTATAACTTCCTCTCGTTTATTTAATATAATGTTTGGTACTATTCGAGGCAATGTTTGTGCTAAAATTTTAACAAGTGTATCGCGCGAGACTCCGTATTTAAATGGCTCTTCTGCCATAGATATTATAGAATTTGAAATATTCACTAAACAAAGTGCAATCACTTCTAACTTAAATTTTATTGGCAAAAGTCTGAAAATAATATAAATATTATTTCTGGCATGTATCTTTTATAAAGTTATTATAATCTATATACCTTGAAGGTGCATTCAATAAAATAGTTGAGCCATCTGTAACATCGGTTCTTGGTAATTGAATTCTTGTCCATTCTTTATCACCTGGGTCAGTTTCACCTAAGCTCACTACTACAGAAACACTGTCATCTTCTTCTGGATCCTGAGTTGTGTTCGAAGCATCACGTGGTGGAGATTCAAGAATTTCAAATTTATCTGGTGTTGTAGAATTTGAATTTATAGACTGAATGGTACCATTGTTACACTGCTAAAGTAAACATGTATAGAGATTACAGAATATGAATTTACAAAATTACTGACAAATAATATTTCATTTTACCTTGTTATCCTGCATTAAAGTTTCATTAGTAGTATCAATGTAATGCTGGAGATCCATCTTTTCTTTTTCTAATGATGCAGTTTGCTGTTTTAATTGTTCTATTTCTTCTACCTATAATAAATTTGCAGAAATAAGTAAAAATGCATAATACAAACAATTACATATATTTGCATGTCATGTATAAAAGAACAAACCATTTGCTTTATCTCATCCTCATTTCCTTCAAGTTCAATATCATCGGTTTCAGTTTGGACAGAAACACTCACGGAAGGTGGTTTGTCATGACCATTAGCTTTCATGTACTCTCTATAAATTTGCAATAATTCAGGAGGCTTTGGAATGTTCAAGCCAACATCTTGCCAATCTTCAAAATCTTGATTTTCATTTTCATCACTAAATGTTATTGAAGTTAACTTATAAGAATGTACAAGTAAATAGTCATAAACAAGAAAATTTAAAGCTCTCTGTTCATGAGGTTTTATAGGATGATCATTAATAACCTTTTTATCTGAATGCTTATCTGGTGTTGTGACATCAGATTCTAAAATATTATTTTTATAAAAAGATACAATTCAATAATTACATAAAAGAAATACAACAAAAATATATATAATGAAGGAAAACAAACCTGTGACAACAGTAAGATTTGCACGAAGAGCAGAAATACTTTCTCTTGCAGTTCTGAGTTCAAATTCCAAAATTGCAACTCTCTCATCAACCCCTGCACCATCTTCAGAATATCTAGTCATATCCAGCGAATCCAAAGTAGCTTGACTAGAAGACCTAGCTATAATATGACATTAGCCATATTTAAAGTTAATAATAATAAAACCTACTGATAAAAATATATAATGGCAACTTTTAAATTTTTTTCTCGTCATTTCATCAAATCATTTTAGATATAAAAAAAAATTATATGATGTTATGATAAAATTTAATAATAACAAAGACATATTACTATTCTGTACAAATATACCTACGCATAGGTGTATAAGGCTCTGGTTTGATATTTTGATTTTCAAAATTATTTGCATTTGAAAAGTATTCTTTGAGAACAGGTAATTCTCTTCCAACCTCGCATAACTCCGCGTGTAACTCTAAAGCTGTTAGTAAAAATTTTTCACTTAGAAGTTTCGTAGCTATTTCTTCGTAAGATACCGTCGGCCGTAAGCCGGGTAACCCTGAAAATAATTGTACAGACAATCGTTTATCATATTGGTAAAGATGAAAAATGTCTAAAGTACGTAGATGACGTACACAAGTGTAAAGTGTCACGCATACGACATCACGAATATGTGAGGCAAAAATATCGACATGAATTAATTCATTAATCGGCAAAAAACCTGATAGTTTTAATTTCCCATTAAATGACCATGTTGAAATCATTGAAAAGAGATTTTAATAATTATTAAAATTACCTTTGTTAGTAGATAAGGGATTTCTAACCTCTTCTATAGAACCAGCCATCATTTTTTATATTTATTTATGTTCTAAAGCACAATGACATGTTTTTTGTTAGCAATCAATGGCACCTGCACACCACACCTTGTTTTTATTGGTTAGGCCGAATAATTAAAATTATTTTACTTATTGTACATAAAATTACTTCACATCCGTGATGACAACAACGCCATGTCACACGTTACCTTTGTTGGGAAAGTATCCTAAAGTACCCGTTAGGACGTGTGTGTATATATATATATATATACATATATATTGGGAGACTTAGACTGATTTTCAGCGATTCTCGACCTTATGCTGGAATCTTTAAACGTTTATAACTCGGAACAACGATAACCGATTTGAATGAAATTTACAATATGCATATATCTTACCTAAAGCTGCAAAAGGCAGTTCTTAAATTTTCAATATGAGCTCAGATAAAAAAGTTTAAAAAATTCCTTTTTTTATTTTATTTGTAATTTGGACGATTCTGGTTTTTTCAAAACCACGATGTATAGTAAACAACTCCTTCTATGTCCTTGGCAAAATTCAAATAGTTTAGTTTATTTTGAGAAAAGTTATGCAATTTTAAAGTGTGTACGCTCAATTTTGTGAGTAACTATATATATATATAGTTTCATCGTAAACGTGTCGTAAACATCATACAAATGCTGCGCTCAATATGCGACGTAATGAGTAGGTCAAGAATAAAATTAATGTTACATCATATAAAATATATATCTAGTATGACATATTCCAGTTATACATATGATAATATTACAGAACTTCATTATATTTGTATAGGTAACAATGTACGGTAGGGGAACAGGAGTAAAATTTAACGTAATGGAGAATGGAATATTATGGAGAATTAAAAGATATTTCTATATTTCTATTAAATTTAAGCATACAAGATTAAATCTATGACTGGGTTAAATTTGTATGTCAATTCGAATAACCTATCTGGCAGTTTATTATTAGGTATAATACTAATTAATTGGTATATTTATGATGGCATTGACGACATTATAAATGAATTGTTTCTTAGAAAAGTTTATTATTTACATTATTATAAAGTTCTAGTTAAATATATATATATGTAACATGACTAAAACGTCAATTTCAGAGTTTCTGATGCATTGCATCGTAACGTTTATACAAAATAGTCACTCATTCAATATTTGGCAAATACAACAATTAATATATAATTAATTAAACGTATAAAGAGATTCGTAAAAATGATAATCTAAATGTTGCAATAGTGTTGAGTTATTTTTTCTTCGAAAAACTTACGAGTCCTACAGCCGAGTTTGCAGCTACAGTTTTACGTTTGGGGGCAGTTTTTCCTTTTTGCGTGCTTGTGCTATATTAAAAGATGGTATTTAATATAATAACAATCTTATATACACGATAGTACTGTCACTATATTATAAACTTAATGTTTCATTTATGCAATTAAACAAATGGATCACCTTGAATTTGTATATCTGGCTTTTTTCGCAGCGCCACGAAAATTGCCTTTGCTTTTGCGTTTTTTCCCTTTATTTCCATAATTTCCATAATTACTTTTTGTATTGCCAGAGCGAGCAGAATCAGCACAGTTATACCACGAATTCGGATCATCATCATCCGAACTGTTTGGAGCATCTTCAACTTCATTCAATATAACTAGTAATTTATAAGCATATATTTCAAATTATTAAACATGTTTAATTTTTTAATCATTCCTATGTGTTAAATATATGTGCTTAGAATTTATTGTTTTTTTGTCTGTAATTACCATATTTCTCAGCTGCATATTTTTGTGTAATGTCTAATAATGCTTTGCCATACTTGTCGAAATTCGCTTTTGTTACATGAGGAATTCTTAACATGGCTTCTTCGCTATCTGGTAATTGCTGACTCATTGTTCTAATAGCAATCATATTGATGATTGACGATGCAGATACATCGAGTGCACCCGCTATTCCTCTAATGATTCCTATTAACTCTGAATAGCAGCGTTCTTGTAATGTTTGAATAATTCCATTAACTGCAGATGTAGAAACTGTAGTAACAGTTGCTAGAGGATTTGATCTATTCTTTCCTTCGCGTACTGGGATAACCATCTAAAATAAACACGATAATATTTTTATTTGATATTTAATAATCTAATTTTACGATCTACTACCTTTGTGTCTTTCTTAGCCATTAATTCTGGCGCTTTCGGCCCAATCGATACATAAGCACACGCAATTTCGTTATTTATGTACATATTCTCTTTTAAATAATCCTTAAGTACCATTTCATGTAAAAGACGCTCTATATCGCCTTTGTTCCATGATTTACCTTGGCCATACAATGGACTATTAGTAAGACCTATGAATAAGAAATAATATTAGAACACAACAATTTTCTTTTTCATTACACAGAATTGTAAAAATTACTCATTAATAATTGTATATACCTAAGTCTCTTATTTTTTTGAGATCACTCCCTTTAAAAATGTCTGCAAGTAACACTAAAGTTAATTTACAATTCTTTCTCTGATTTATTTCCCGTACTGCTTTCATAATTTTTTGTGCAGCTTCTGTTACGTCCAACATGGTAAATTCATCCTGAAAAATATGTAAATGTAGAATGATATTTATGACAACTTTTTAACTTTATGTGCACTTATAATTTTAATCTATTCTATATCTTACCTTACACCTGCAATTATCGCATGCAGCTGTTTTGTTTGCCATACACTGTTCTCTACTAAAATTTTCACCAAAATAATTAAGCTGTAGTGCTCTGCGACAGTCAGTTTTATTTTCACAAAAAGAAACCATTCTAAATAAATTATCCATATGTGTTTTGGTGACATCTGGACTTGAACCATCCATTTCAATCATTTTCCTATGTCTATGCATATCAGTGTAATTATAAAATAATATACATTCAGCAATTTCTCCATCGCGACCAGCGCGTCCACTTTCCTGATAATAGCCTTCTATCGATTTTGGTAAAGCTGCATGTATCACAAAACGTACATTGGGCTTGTCAATACCCATGCCAAATGCTATAGTTGCACACACAACCCTAACCTAAAACAATGTTATTAAATATAAATAAATGAGTTTTATTCGCTTATTATAAAGATAAAAAAATGTTGTACTTCTTCTGAAATCCAATGTCCTTGAACCTCACTTCTTTGATTATCTGTTAATCCAGCATGATAACTTAGAGCTTTAATATTATTCTTTTTCATTTGTGTAGCATAAGTGTCACAATCTTTACGAGATAGGCAGTAAACAATACCACATTTATTTTTAAATTTAGTTTGTATCATTGCTATAACTTCGTCAGAACAATTTTTTCCCTTCTTTGCAATAATACTATATCGCAAATTAGGTCTATTGAAACTTGACATAAACCTGAAATTATCATAATAATTTATATCTTAATATATCATAATACATAGTAATGCTAGTAATGTATCGCTATTGTATCATACCATTTTGGTTTTGTCATACCCAACTGATACAATATATCAGTTCTAACTCTTGGGGTAGCTGTAGCTGTTAAAGCAATTGTTGATACATTAGGATAATTTTCTCTAAGAGATTTTAATCTCTTATAATCTGGCCTGAAGTCATGTCCCCACTGACTTACACAATGTGCTTCATCAATAACAAATTTGGCTATTAAATTTCTTTGATATAAAGTTGTCAAAATACTGGAGAACTTTTGAGAAGCAAAAATTTTTTCAGGAGTTACGTATAATAACTTCAAACCTGGATCTTTTTTAGAAAGTTCTCTGTATATTCCTGCTGCTTGTTTTTCAGTTAAGTTACCACTCATATGTACTGCAGGAATCTGGATAATAGTAAATCATTAGATATTTTTTAAATGAAAATGTTATGATCCTTTTATGAAACTATACAACTTACATCAAGAGAAGTCAATTTTTGTACTTGGTCAAGAATAAGACTCTTCAATGGGGAAATAACAATTGTAATACCGGATACAAGAAGAGCTGGCATCTGATAGCAAAGCGATTTTCCTCCCCCGGTCGGCATTAAAACAAAACAATCATATCCAAGAAGTGCCGCATTAATTACTTGTAACTGATTTGGCCTAAAAGAATATAAACCAAACTTCTGTCTAAAAATCTGGAACAGTAATTCTCTGTGTCAATAATTAATTTTTCATCTTGTTAACTCAAAACAATTTAATAATTTCAGTTTGTAAGTTCATTGGAAATATTATTGTTCAGTACTTGTAGGCAACAAATTCTAATAAAATTATACATTATCTACCTTTAACATTTCACGAGAATGGGGATACTCCAAACCATCAAATTCACCACTGATGCCATCATTTTTATAATTTCCAGTAAACATTACTTTATTAGTAGATGTATTTAATTTCGTATCTGCTTTATTATTTGCAGCAGTATTCTTTTTTTGTTCTGGACTAGTTGCTTCTAAACCTGCAAGTGTTAATGTCTTATGTTACTCGTAAATTATAATTACTGCAACTATCTATTAGAATAAACTAGAAAATTTACTATTCATGCTTAGACTTAAATCTCCAAAAGAATTATTAGTCAAAGATATCTCCATTTTAGGTGTTTGTTTAAATGTTCCAGTGATTCCTCTTTTTTCAGTTATTACTACATCATCCTCTGCAACAATGTTTATAAATTACTGTTAACCATTATTAATTTAACAAAGCAATGCCTTACCAAAAGATTTATCAACATTATTCCAGTCATTTTTCTGATCAGATGCAGATTGTAAATCCATTTCAAACTTTTCTATTTTAGTATCCTTCAAATCATGAATTTGTATGGATTCATTTTGTTCTGATTTAAAGTTAATATTGCTTGCATTATACTCAAAATCAGATTTTGCTTTCAGCGTTTTCGATTCATTTTGTTGCGATTTAAAGTTAATATTGCTTGCATTATACTCAAAATCAGATTTTGTTTTCAGCATTTTCGATTGTTGCTGTTCTTTTTCCCATAATTCACCTATCTTTTTTGTAACTTCTGTACATACTGTAGCTCTCACAGGCCTTTTTAATTGAAAAGTACTTTTTTTTGTTATAGCTGCAGGGCTACTCGTAACTGTCGCAGGAGAATTAAAATTGACAGAAGTTCCAACAGTCATTCTTTCACTGTCATTTATTTGCCATGGTCTTGGAGAAGGTCTGGCAAAGCTTGGTGATAATGCATCTGATGTTTCACTAGGAGTTGGAACTTCTATATTGTATGAGTTTAAGTTGTGGTTAACACTACAACTATCTATAGAATCGTGCATATTAATTGGACTATTGTTTATTGTGCTATGTTTCTTAAAGACAGGACTGTGACATTCTTGCTCCTTTGAGAGATAACTATCAGTTTTGGCTTTCGTTGCTTCTTCCATTTTGTGCATATTTTCCAATCTTTTTTTCCCTAAACGTAATTTTGCTCTAACATGCTGATTTAAAGACTTCAGTTTTTTAAATGCATCTGTGTCAAATTTTGGAAATTTTTCTAAAATAGACACAGGAATTTGATCCATAGCTACAAAAAATTTCTCTAAAATTTCAATTTGAAGTTCTTGCAAATTTTGACATCTACCTTCTAATTCATTTTCTTCTTGCTAAAATTGATAATAATATCATTTATTTATGACATTTATATAGATATTTACTTAACAATCTATCTTTACAATAAAATATATTATATCTAATTACTTACAGGCAAGTGTGACATGACTGGCTGATCTCTTACTGATTGAATCCAAGAATTTAATTGATTATCTATACCTAGGGGCTTCAGTTTTAACTTGTAATCAGGCCCAATCCATTTTTTTCCGGGTGACATTTCAATACCTTCCGTTATATCAGATTTATCACTTTCGGAATCAGATATTATAAAGTTCCTACCTTTTTTAATATCTCTTTTTCTATGGACTTCAATATCATTATTAACACGACTCTCTTGTATTGAATTTTCAGTCACATTATGCTTATTGTTATTAGATGTAATAGAATGATCAAATGAATTTTTATTGTCTATTTCAAATGATGTTGTAGGAGTATTGTCTTGAATATCAGATAGTGACTTATTTGAATCATTAATAAGATCTTTTTGTACATGTAGATTGCCATCTTGGTCTTCACTTTGATTTGATTTACTACCTAAAAGCATACTTGCTTCAGATTGTGAATTGTTATCTTCGCTATCTAATAACTGTGAAAAGCAAAGTTTTTTGGTACATATACTTTTTGCATCAAATGTTTTTGTTTCAATACTTTTCAATCTGTTTTTTTCTTCAATAGAATCTTCCACATAATGTACATTTGAAGAGTTATTTCCTTTTGATTGAGCTTTATATGTATTTTGATCTGACATATCATTTGAACTATCCTATAATAATATGTCATCGTGCGATTATATAAAACAATAATTTTATAGAATTTAAAGAATAACCAAAATTTATGAAATCCATTCTTACGAGACTTATAATGCTATCTGTAACTTGAGGCTCTTCCTTTGTGTTTGGTGGAATGATATCGTCAAAATCATCATCGAAATTGGTAAGTGTCGTGCATTTTACATTAGGTGTGCTAAAAATGGGATTACATAAACGTTATTAAAATTTTACTATAAGTCATTTAGGTGAAATTGTTAATAATTTAAATAGAATATAAATATTATTTATATATGATACCATAAGCCAATAACAAAACTTTAATCATATAGATTCTGAATAAAATAGATTGTATAAATACCTAGAAGTTAAATTATCCTTGTTTCGTAATCGCTGAAACATTGTGGTCAGTTTTAGCCCTGACTTAGCTCGATTAAGAGATAATTTTTTGGACATTTTAATTATTTATCGTTTCAAATACCAATATAATTCACTGATAAAACTTTCTTTAAAAGGCAACGAATACGATAACATTGTTTGGTCACTTCTTTTCACGATTTCATCGCTACAAAATTAAAATATAAAATATAAAATAATAAAATTCAAGAATTTTTACCTTTGTAACTCTTTACAAATAAATCTTTAAAATAAATTTTCTTTAATCCTCCTACTAACAATCAAGTTGTGGTCAATTTGAGCGGGAAAGGATGTAATATAAAACAATCTACTACACGCGTATCTCAATAACAATAAGCGAATCAAATTCTTTAAAAATATCTTTACTAAAAAAATAATATGTATATATCGTATAACAACTTGCCACACATGTATTTATCAAATATTAATTTCCTGTAGCTTGAAAAGTATTCCAATGTATAAAATCAACGAATAACAAAGTTTATTTGAAAGTCGAACAATTACTGTGAAGTTAGAGAAAGTACATATACAATAATCGATTTGCAGCAACTTCGATAAATACTAATTAATTCCGCGATATTCGGCTCAGTTCAGACCATTCCCCACTCCGTAGAAAAATAAAAATGCTTTGTCTTTGATGCTCGGCACGGTAGCCAGAGTGCGCCACCAATCTTTAAACCACTGTGACCAAAGCACTTTGCTCCCCGTTTGGACCACCCCCTCGCCGCAGCTAAGACTTCATGTACCGTCCCCTTATTCTTAAGTCCATGCTGCTATGCATGGACTTAAGAATAAGGGGACACTCAATGCATAAGCATAGGAGCCTTATTTAACGTAGTCCCCGCCGTTCACGCATGCGCATTGTGGAAAATAATCAATTGGAGGGCAGCACTAACGAACGCAAAGCTGCCAACCGTGTTTATTGCTCCTGTTCGTATAGTAACTAGACCGCCGAGGTCGAGATCCCCGAGTAGAAGTGTAGTCCCCGAGAACGAGTGCAGTCCCCCGCTAGCTCCTTAAACCTGTTGACCCGTCAGCCTTCTAAGCCCGCGATCCGGCTAATTGGAAGGGGCACATAAGATACATACATGTTTGAAAAACCATCTGTTTAATAAATAGTGAGATAGATTCATTCTTCGAAATTATTATTTTTTTATTTTACTTTTAATTATATTTGGGTATCCTATAACCAGATAAATTCGTCAATGGATATTAACTTGCTGAACAGAAGAATGGTTCGTAAGGAAAATGGTTTACATAAAAGAACGGGTTCATTTTAACTACAGCGCGCTACTGCTCGTGCACTATTACGCGATAACTGTTGTCTACTAGTATGTTTAGGTGAATAAATGACAATAATTTGATTATTAATTACCATCCTATAATTATAGAAAGAAAAAATTAACAAAAAAAGTCTCTTCTTTACGAATATGCAAGTCGCGTTTCGATAGTAAGACCAGTTCGGAAGTTACAACAGTTTAAATCTTAAGATTCATCTCAGCATAAAGTGCAATATAATAATATGTTATTATTTATTTTATGTGTATTTGAATAATATTTAAGTATCGTATTTATTTACAATAAGAATTATTATACATTATAACAAAAGTGCGTCCGATGTATTAAAAGTTATAATTATTCTATGATTTATATTACTTTCCGACTATTTGTAAAAATGTACATATATAAAATTGATATAAATAAACAAAAATAAGATACATTGCAAAAAATACTGGAATTTTTAATTGAAACCATGAATTAACCATCCAATTCCCTTATTTGTTCAACTTCTCGAGTTATTGCCTTTTGACGAAAACTCCATCAATGGAGAAAGTATCAGGAGAACATGAGCTACAAGGAGGAATTCGGATTTCAAGACCCACCTCTTCAAATAGTATGATTTCCTGGTAGAAATCCCAGTTTACGGGGAATTTGCCGAATCGCTGAGAATCGAGAAAGTAACATGAGAACGTGAGCAGCAAGGAGAAATTCGGATTTCACGTGCCACTTCTTCAAATAGTATGCTTTCCTGGTAGAAATCCCAGTTTACGGGGAATTTGCCGAATCGCTGAGAATCGAGAAAGTATCATGAGAACGTGAGCAGCAACGAGGTATTCGGAATTCACGTGCCACCTCTTCACATATTATGGTATCCTGTTAGAAATCCCAGTTTACGGGAAAATGTTCCGAAAGCGTTCGTGAGAACATTGGCAGCGCCATCTAGCGGTGGAGAGAAGAGGCGAAATTTCATGCGTTTGCAAGGTGTTCCTTTAAAACACTCTCCTGGTCGCAACAATTAACCGATTCTTATGAACGATACCTTGTTGGAAAGCTAAAAGAACAGGCTACGAAATGGCTATTATAGAATTTTTATAATACCTCACTTTCAGTCTCTAAATCGCACTTAAACTTTTAAAATGTAATTTCTATGATGATGCTAACGTTAATAATAAAATATGTTATAGCTATCTTATAGCTTGTTCTTTTAGCTTTCCGACGAGCTATTGATCGTAGAAATCGATCAAGAATTGTGGTCAGAATTAATTTTTAAAGTAAATCTCTTGAAAGTCGATAAAACAGGGTCTCAATTGCACGCTGGCGCCATCTAGCGGTGGAGACAAGAGCCAAAATTTGATGATTTTTCAGGGGGGTCTTTAACAAATTCTCCTGGTCGCTATAATTAACCGATTAATATGAACGATACCTTGTTGGAAAGCTAAAAGAACAAGCTATAAGATAGCTATAACAAATTTTATTATTAACGTTAGCATCATCATAGAAATTACATTTAAAAAGTTTAAGTGCGATTTGGTGACTGAAAGTGAGGTATTAAAAAAATTCTATAATAGCAATTTTGTAGCCCGTTCTTTTAGCTTTCCGACGAGGTATCGTTCATATTAATCGGTTAATTATAGCGACCAGGAGAATTTGTTAAAGACCCCCCTGAAAAATCATCAAATTTTGGCTCTTGTCTCCACCGCTAGATGACGCCAGCGTGCAATTGAGACCCTGTTTTATGGACTTTCAAGAGATTTACTTTAAAAATTAATTCTGACCACAATTCTTGATCGATTTCTACGATCAATAGCTCGTCGGAAAGCTAAAAGAACAAGCTATAAGATAGCTATAACATATTTTATTATTAACGTTAGCATCATCATGGAAATTACATTTTAAAAGTTTAAGTGCGATTTAGAGACTGAAAGTGAGGTATTATAAAAATTCTATAATAGCCATTTCGTAGCCTGTTCTTTTAGCTTTCCAACAAGGTATCGTTCATAAGAATCGGTTAATTGTTGCGACCAGGAGAGTGTTTTAAAGGAACACCTTGCAAACGCATGAAATTTCGCCTCTTCTCTCCACCGCTAGATGGCGCTGCCAATGTTCTCACGAACGCTTTCGGAACATTTTCCCGTAAACTGGGATTTCTAACAGGATACCATAATATGTGAAGAGGTGGCACGTGAATTCCGAATACCTCGTTGCTGCTCACGTTCTCATGATACTTTCTCGATTCTCAGCGATTCGGCAAATTCCCCGTAAACTGGGATTTCTACCAGGAAAGCATACTATTTGAAGAAGTGGCACGTGAAATCCGAATTTCTCCTTGCTGCTCACGTTCTCATGTTACTTTCTCGATTCTCAGCGATTCGGCAAATTCCCCGTAAACTGGGATTTCTACCAGGAAATCATACTATTTGAAGAGGTGGGTCTTGAAATCCGAATTCCTCCTTGTAGCTCATGTTCTCCTGATACTTTCTCCATTGATGGAGTTTTCGTCAAAAGGCAATAACTCGAGAAGTTGAACAAATAAGGGAATTGGATGGTTAATTCATGGTTTCAATTAAAAATTCCAGTATTTTTTGCAATGTATCTTATTTTTGTTTATTTATATCAATTTTATATATGTACATTTTTACAAATAGTCGGAAAGTAATATAAATCATAGAATAATTATAACTTTTAATACATCGGACGCACTTTTGTTATAATGTATAATAATTCTTATTGTAAATAAATACGATACTTAAATATTATTCAAATACACATAAAATAAATAATAACATATTATTATATTGCACTTTATGCTGAGATGAATCTTAAGATTTAAACTGTTGTAACTTCCGAACTGGTCTTACTATCGAAACGCGACTTGCATATTCGTAAAGAAGAGACTTTTTTTGTTAATTTTTTCTTTCTATAATTATAGGATGGTAATTAATAATCAAATTATTGTCATTTATTCACCTAAACATACTAGTAGACAACAGTTATCGCGTAATAGTGCACGAGCAGTAGCGCGCTGTAGTTAAAATGAACCCGTTCTTTTATGTAAACCATTTTCCTTACGAACCATTCTTCTGTTCAGCAAGTTAATATCCATTGACGAATTTATCTGGTTATAGGATACCCAAATATAATTAAAAGTAAAATAAAAAAATAATAATTTCGAAGAATGAATCTATCTCACTATTTATTAAACAGACGGTTTTTCAAACATGTATGTATCTTATGTGCCCCTTCCAATTAGCCGGATCGCGGGCTTAGAAGGCTGACGGGTCAACAGGTTTAAGGAGCTAGCGGGGGACTGCACTCGTTCTCGGGGACTACACTTCTACTCGGGGATCTCGACCTCGGCAGGCTAGTTACTATACGAACAGAAGCAATAAACACGGTTGGCAGCTTTGCGTTCGTTAGTGCTGCCCTCCAGTTGATTATTTTCCACAATACGCATGCGTGAACGGCGGGGACTACGTTAAATAAGACTGCTATGTTTATGCATTGAGTGTCCAGACTCTGCGCAATAATACTTATTATCTATTTATCTTGAATATACTGCATGATTAAAGAAAGGATCCCATGCAACGGAACTTTCGTCAGTTACTAATTCCTTAGGTTTGCGATGCTTTGTTCGTTTTGCAAAGCTAATTATTGTAATAATATGTTTATGTTTTGTTAAAATTTATTCCTGTAAAGAAAACAGCAGAACAAGAATTGGTTATAGTGAACTAGACATGATGGCAACATCTCAGACAGATGAAAAG
This sequence comes from Ancistrocerus nigricornis, assembly GCA_916049575.1. Taxonomy (NCBI): domain Eukaryota; kingdom Metazoa; phylum Arthropoda; class Insecta; order Hymenoptera; family Vespidae; genus Ancistrocerus; species Ancistrocerus nigricornis. The sequence continues at coordinate 23,633,498 of OU696669.1, read as the reverse complement.
CTATTGGAAGTTTTGGAACTTTTCCTCTCACCTAGCTATAACATTACCTCTGTAACTTACCTTGATCTTCTACTCACTCATCTTGGAGAAAATATAAAAGAACAATGTAAGGCAATAAGTGGACATCTTTATTGGTGGACAATTAACTGTCTATATTATAAGATAATTCAATGTTTCCAGCTTCTTTAAAAGATCAGCGACAATACGAGGTTCTTCAAAAATGGATTATACAAGCTTTAAACACATGGGATTCTAACTGCAAACCATCCCGGCCCATTATAATATTTGCATTAAAGCTGACAGGATTAATAGCATCCAATGAATTAGATTTTCATAGATGCCATTGTCATAATGTATATAATAAACTTCGTGCTATCGTTCAACCATCTAATGAAGATTTACCAGCCTCAATTCAAATTGCATATACGCAAATGCTTTCAAATCTAATTCAACATCAAAGTGGTAGACAATGGGTATTGGAATCAGGTATATTATTATTACTACTTGATAATAACTTATTTTCTTTTTCATTGTACAAGATGTATGTCAAGATGTTATTTGACATGTTATTTTATATTTAGGTGCCTGGAGAGATATTGTAAAGTGTGCTCACAGAAATCATACAATGTATATAGCACATGAGAGCCAGAAATTCTTATCTACACTTCTTTTACATGAACAGCAAAATACAAAGATTAGTACAGAAATTGTATCTGCAATAGGTGAACCCTTAGTTGATAGTGCTTTTAACTCTCAATTACATAGAGCTTTAGAGGAGAGTTATTTAGACGAAAACAAGTTACTATGCACAACTTTAGATTTGGTGACAAGCATTTTTGAAAGTACCCTATTCATTAACATGGATAGTAAAATTCCAGAATTATTTGAGGAACTCTTCAATTTGGAAATGCGAGTAAAGGCTCTTTTCGAAGCATGTATCAGTACTAGATTTCTGCAGCATGTACATAAGCTATTATTACTACTACTTTTCTTAAAATTAAAACGTGGAATTGTAAGCAGTACTAAAATTATAGACAATGATGTATGGCAAAAGTGTCGTTATGGTATGTGCTACATATCTATGATGTTATTGTCAAAAAAATATATAGTTGAACTTATTAAAACAAATAAGTTTTTAATGATATATTGGAAAAAATTACGTGCTCTGTGCGAGTTTACTTTACCAGAGCAATACAAATTTGAACATCAAGCGATAGTATTAATGGTAAGATAATACATCGTGACAAAATTGAAAAAAATGTAATGTGTATCGTAATTGTAATGTAATTTTTTTCTTAGATTTTACCATTATGTATATGTGTGAGGAAAGATCATATACATCATGAACTTTTTGATATGTTTATTACCAAAATTTTTGATGTAACATGCACACCTGTGCAAAGACTGTTGTACAATGTGAGAGATACAATATGGAAAAGTGATTTACCATTAGAACATATTTGTAAAGTATCGATTGATTTAATTTTGGAGATAACAGATATCATGGACAGGGTAAGAGGAAAATACATAGATTGTTATTACTGCGTATATGTATCATGAGCATTTTAATTTCGTTGCAATTTACGTATTTTGTATGAAATGTCATAGTAAACACAATTGGGATTAAATTCTGTGTACAGGATGTAGCAGTTATTACATTTCAAACTCTGTGTCATATTTTGAAAAATTATTTGCCTGATCTACGAGATGGTACAAAACTTTGTTCATCGTCGAAATCTAACCAGACAGCACCTCCGGATAACTCAAGGAAAATTATTTATAAATCAATATTAGAAGGTGACCCAATAGTTGATAATCCAATTTTACTGGCATCTCTTCTTAATGGTCTAGCCATTATGACAGAAAAGTTTAAATTGAAGTGGCAAGAATGCGTAGAAACTATATGTCTGCTGTCTCTTGCACAAGGAATTTTGAATCATCCAGGTACTCTACCTATGGTAAGAATGGTATCTTTTCTCCTTGTTTTTCATGTTTGAATATATAAAATAGATATTTATTTTTGTACAGCTGTGCGTGAAAGCACTTAAAGTGTGTAAATTGGCTATCCAAAATTTTATGCCACCTAATCTAGCATTGCTCATAGATTCGGACAGTAATATGAATGAGATTGGTCCGACTTTATATAAAAGATCACATGATCCCAATTGGGAAGTCAGAGACAGCGTATTGGAAGTGCTCAATACTATTGCAATAATCTCAGAGGATAGTAAGTATTCTTGATACACAGCAATTGCATATTTAGACACATAATTATTGAATATTAATTACATTTATCAATAACTACTTGCAGAATATCCAGCATTTCAAGACTTTCTACTTTCAAATCAATTTCTACAATTAGCAATTGATATTGCACTAACAGACGGAGAGAGTTACGTACGAGCGTCCGCTTTAACGTTTATTTCATCTACTATTCGCATAAATAAATTATGGGATGAAAAGTTATCTCTTTTTGATTTGCCCGTATGTTTATATTGTTAGTAAATTAGTACAATAAAATAGTTGGTTATTAAGTTTTTTAATAAATAATAAACTACATGTGAAACCATATTTTTTATTTACAGAATACAGTCATAAAATTGTTCAATAATGAAACTGAAGGTATAGTTCGTAAAGAGGCTGTGGTTTTAATTAAGGAACTGTATATCTACAGGAAGTGGCCGTAAGTTAATTGAACTCTTCTACATTTAGAAAAATTAATCAATTTAAAATTCTTCTTTACAGTCTTATTTTACTATTGCATATAATTGTAGAAAATGTACCATCGATCACATATCGGGAACTATGTCCGTAGCAGCCATTTTTGATTTACACTGGGAGGTTAAAACAAGTGCGTTGGAATTTTGGAAACATTTTATAAAATCTCACTTCAGCGATCAAGGAATGTTAGATGGATCATTCCCAAATGTAACCTTTTCTAAAGAACAGAGAAAAATAGTCGCATTGGACGAAAATGAAATAAAACGTCGATTAAACAAAGCTCTAGACGAACTTGCCAGACAGAATTGTCTGGGTGTAAGTAGCTGTAAAATAAATTCAAAAATCTGGAACATCACTTTTTATTTCATATTCTGTTAATTGCATTTCCACATTCATGTTTTAGGTTTTGTTAGTCACGCTAAAAGACGATAGTGATTTTGAAGTGTGCAAAGCATCGGCTACGATCATAAATAAATTAAAAACATTTTTATTGAAGTATAAATTGAACGATCCATTACTAGCAGTACCTTTACCAAAGGACAGCGCTGTTATAGATAGCGGATATGTAAAGCGTGCACCGGATGTTCCAGTAGCTGAATCGAGAATAGAACCAAGCGCTTCTCATTGCGTTATCGATGAAATCGTAAATACAAATGATACGACACTTTTAGTTAACGTTTATAATAGTTCTCAAGCGAAAGATCATGAAACTACAGAAAAGAAGACACTCGAATATATTTCACGCGTAACTAAGCAGGACTTTTTGAACGTTATATTTAATGCAGACATCGATGCTTATATCGAAGAGAAAGATCGATGGTTAAAAGGATATACCAGTAGTTTTGAGTCTGTTTTGGACGATATTTTAACGATGTATAAACAAGGAGATGTAAACTCAATGGATTGTTACTGAACGCACCAAATCGCAAGTGCTTTTATGTCATACGAGTATTTTATACACAACAAATATTACCTACATAGTCAGTTTTCAAAGAATTTAACTTAAGTTGTACAAAAATTATAATGCTATTATTCGTTAAAGCAATTGTTTATAGGATCTTTACAACTGAAATTGATCATATCAGTAAGTATTAGTTGTAATTAAAATTCTTATAATTTATATTACAAGAAAAAAATTAATTAAAAAAGAATTATATTGGTCAGTTTTTATAATCGTTTTTTTCTAATTATTATTACAGTTAAAATGCAATTTTAGATGCAAGTGATTTTGCGAAATATTCTTTTCTGATATTTCATCGAACAAAAAGCGATCCGTTACATATTCACCTGCATCGTAATGGATCAATGGATGAACGTAGACATATACCTATTGTTCGAAAACTGAATGAAGTTACTCGGAACGGCACGGGTGCAAAAGGTGTCTCTCACTAGGATCAATCACTGTCCTTTGTGGGCGAAGCGCTTAATATGTGTGTGCGTGCATGAGTGAGTGAGTAGGTGACCGTTTCGGCCAATAGTGCGCTAGAGTCGAAAATTCGTGTGATTTCTAACCAATAAGACGCGCATTCTTTCAGTTTCCGAAGAGTACCCTAGACTTCATTAATGGCTCCCCAGTATAAAGTTTACGATAATAAATTATATGGGAATTTCTATAGTACTTCTGTTATTACTAACTTCATACTGGGGAGCCATATCTAATGCCGACTGTACATGTTCTGTAAAATTCCACTCGCTGTAAATTCTATCAGTACGTGTAAAAACTTTTTCTTAAATATAAAGAAAAAAATGTACAATTTCATAAATAAAGTTAATATTTTTTTTGCCTATTTACATGACTTCTGGTTTTTCAATTTTTTACGTTTTATTATCTCTTTCCATTAGGTTCTCTAATTACGAGAAATTTACTAAAAATTTACGTCATCTAATTCTCGTAAAAGTCTTAGAGTAAGTTCTAACGTGTAGGTATCACCATGCCATTTTGCATTTGATGCATTAGGATCTACTGTGTGTGGTGTTGGAAGATTCAATCGATATCTGTAAAGTTAAAGCAATTTATATTAACGTATAGTTAATAATTAATTGGTAAAGGATAATGTAAAGTTCGTAATTCCTTATTAAAAATAATAATAGTAAAATCTGATAAAAACCAGTAAAATAAATACGATATCGTTCGAACATGTTAAAAAGTATCAATCCACATTATTCGCTTACTTCGGGCTGCGTACATCGACCGCTTCTGGATGAACGGAAAGTTCGATCTTCTCTTGGTCTTCTTGGGGAAGTTTTATGAATACGGAAAGCCATTCGCAAGACGCGGTGCCAGGTGTTTTAAAACCCATCTATATAACATACGTCCAAGATTTCTAACGTCTTTTCAAAATGCTCATTTGTTAGGATAAGATAATATACCAATGAAGAACAAACATTTAAAAAAATATCTTCGGTTTTCACCGATTGTTTGAATTTGATTTCATATTCCGGTATTTTTCTTGGATCATTTGTTTCCGAAGTAGAAGCTTTTACGGAAGCAGTGGACACTTCCGATGGATGCCAAATGTCATCTTTTCCCTTTAAAGGTGCGTGTGGCCTTGTATACTCCGAAGGTACGCCTTTTTGAACGGTAACGTCACCTGGAATTAAGAATACAAATAATTGATATGTAATAATTAAACCAAATTTGTCTAATATGGTAGATTCCTTATAAAATTACTTATGAATCATAATTTACCCCTTCTCTTTTTATCATTTTGACATAATTCTTCGTCAGAATCCGAACTATCCTCAGTTGGAGATAACAAATGTTGTAATGTCTTTATTTCTTTATATCCAAAAGACCTCTCCATAATTTGGCTAGCTGAACGCTATGCTTTCTTTTTTAGCCGTTATTTATCAACATAATTCGTTGTCATAACAGCACATTTTCAAAGCTGATATTCTGAAATTAAAAAAATGGCGCGTAAATCGAAATTCTTGAATTTCTTAGATAATTCGGCTGGATAGATATCAATCGTAATTTGTATGATCTCTACACGAAAGTACAAAGTAATTATCGATCGCTCTATCCATTAATCATAAATATCTGTAAATTGTGCATTTTAATATATCTGAAAGAAATGCGAGTAAGCAAGAATGGTTACCGAAGTCTCAGTTTCGCCAACATTTGTTTAGAAGTAGCCTACGAAAGACTTTTCGACAATGGCTGATGCACCGGAAGAAAAACTTTCTAAGAAGTAAGTAAATCGATTAAAAAAAGTGCAATTATTGTTCACCATACTCGGTAATAAAGATTTTATGTACAAAGTTTAAAATACTGATCCCCATGCCTGGCGATGTTCTGTAATTTTAACGTGTCAATGATGGGTATCTTACACAGACCGGCCACGTTGCTTCATGAACATTTTAATAGTTTAATGTACCATTTTTTATGTAGTCATAGTAATGATAGTATGAAAAATCTTTGATTCGATGCTCTGACTATACCCACACATATATCTATCTTGCGTGATAACTAGCCAGATAGCGAGCATTTTGTTTCATTATGTTAAATAACCTTACCAAAGTTTTTTCTTATGTTAATCGATCTGTGAAAATATTAAATAAATTGCATCCTGGTAAAGTAGAAGTTGGATTCTCTCAAACGACCTCGAAACGATTTATTACAGCGTGTGTACTATTCTAAAAAATGTTTATTGTAACAATACTAATGAAAAATTCATTGTTTTATGAATTATTATTTTTAGCGAGTTAAAAAGGCGTTTAAAGGCGGAGCAAAAATTGAATGAAAAAGCGGCAAAAGAGGCGAAAGAAGCGGAAAATGCAGCAAAAGGAGCTAAAAATGCACAAACAAGCAAAACTGCCGCTAGAGTTCAAGAAAAGAAAGCTATTAAAGAGGAAGAAATCAGTCCAAATGTAAGAAATAATAAAGTCAATAATGTATTTAAACATTTACATTTTATATTTATCTCTGGAGAACTATTCTCATTTTCTTTTACTTTTAGGAATATTTTAAGCTACGAACACAAGCTGTCGAACATCTTAAATCTGGTAACGAACATCCATATCCGCATAAATTCAAAGTGTCGATTTCTTTGGAAAACTTCATCGAAAAGTTTGAGTCCGCTTTGAAGGAAGGAGAGGTTCTTGAGAATGAAATCCATAGTGTAGCTGGTCGCGTGTATGCAATTCGTGAGTCAGGTGCTAAACTTATTTTCTATGATCTTAGAGGAGAAGGCGTTAAAATACAAGTAATGGCAAATGCAAGACATTATGAAAAAGAAGATAAATTTATTAATGATACGTCTAAAATTAGAAGAGGTGACATAATTGGTGTAGTTGGAAATCCTGGAAAAACTAAAAAGGGAGAATTTTCCATTATGCCACATAGCATCACTCTTCTTACTCCTTGTTTGCACATGTTACCACATCTTCATTTTGGGTTAAAGGACAAGGTACGACTCTTAAATATTACTAAACGTATACTAGGTTCTGTTAACGTATTATAAACTTTTATATCATCAGGAAACGAGATTCCGTCAACGTTATTTAGACCTTATTTTAAATGACAGAGTACGGCAAATATTTTATACTCGAGCAAAAATCATTGCGTATGTGCGTAAATTTTTGGATGAATTAGGGTTCTTAGAAGTAGAGACCCCTATGATGAACATGATAGCGGGTGGTGCAACGGCCAAACCTTTTGTTACTCATCATAATGAGTTGAACATGGATTTGTATATGCGAATTGCTCCAGAACTTTATCATAAGGTACAATATATTTTCATATCCTCGATTCAAATTGTTCATGATAAATATGTTTTTACATTATTGTGTAGATGCTGGTCGTTGGTGGCATCGATAGAGTTTATGAAATTGGTAGACAGTTTAGAAATGAAGGCATTGACCTGACACATAATCCGGAATTTACGACTTGTGAATTTTATATGGCCTATGCGGACTATCACGACTTGATGTCTATTACAGAGGATATGATTTCTGGAATGGTAAAGGCAATCCATGGTGGCTATAAAGTAGCGTATCATCCGAATGGACCCGAAGGTGATGCGGTAGAAATAGATTTTACCCCACCGTTTAAAAGAATATCGATGATGAAAACTTTGGAGGAAGTTTTACAAGTAAAATTACCTGATGCGGATAAGCTGGGTACAGCAGAGGCTAATACTATAATTAGCGATCTTTGTGTAAAGCATAATATCGAATGTTCTCCGCCAAGAACAACCGCCAGGTTGCTGGATAAAGTAAGTCTGTGTTGATAAAAAAGTATTACAATATATCAGACATTTTATATTATTAAAATTGCAATATTTTTAATAATGGCAGCTTGTTGGAGAATTCATAGAGGAGAAGTGTATAAATCCTACTTATATATTAGATCATCCGCAAGTAATGTCTCCCTTAGCTAAATGGCACCGTTCGAATGTAGGTCTTACAGAACGATTTGAATTATTTATTATGAAGAAAGAAGTCTGTAACGCGTACACAGAGTTGAATGATCCTCTTGTGCAAAGAGAAAGGTGACTTTTTTTGCTTAAAAAAGAAAAAGGACGAGGGAAATGTATTTGTGTTGAATTTTTATATACTATTCTCTATTACCAGATTCGAACAACAAGCAAAAGATAAAGCAGCTGGAGACGACGAGGCACAAATAGTCGACGAAAATTTCTGTACCGCTCTAGAATACGGATTACCCCCAACCGCAGGTTGGGGAATGGGAATAGACCGACTTTGCATGTTTTTAACAGACTCCAACAATATTAAGGTACTGTTTATATAATATTACAGTTATAATAAAGAATGTTAATAATTATTAACATTAAGTATTTTTGTAGGAAGTACTACTATTTCCAGCAATGAAACCAGATGAACCTAATAAAAATAAAGAAACATCTGAAGATACGTACAATGATAACAGTAACGAATCGTGTGAAAAGTAATAGCAGAGCTTTTACCTTTTATACTAATGTTCAAATTATTTCATCAAACATCAAATTTATCATACAAGCTAAATAAATTAATGTTATAAAGAGTGATAAGAATGTTTTTTGTATATTATTTATTTTACACGCAAATACATCGACACGTACACCAATATTTACAAAACATAGATAACTGGCAGCCCATTTATATTGTCATTAGTTTAATACATAATAATGTACTATAAGAAGTTTTGTATAATGAAAGTGGTTACAGATATGGAAAAGAAAAGAGGAAAACAATATCATGTGGAGTATTTTATGTAAAATAATCATTACATACTCTTTCAATGTTCTTGCTAATGACTAATGACTCTCTGATTAATGATATATTATTTATACACATTACAATGCGAATGTTACATAAGTCTATTCTTTTCTTTGAAATATATGAATTCTTATTTGGAATATCAGAAATCAACTTGTTATTTTAGAATATTATTGATATGTACTTTGCATTCGGTGATAATACTTCTAAGTCAGTTAATTTATTTGTTTTTAAATGTAATAGGGGCTTAATTGACTTTTAATTTTCTTAGAAACTTCTACCAAACACTTCCAGCTATGCATGAAATATGCATTAATCAGTTATTGTAAACCTTCATAATGAGCAATAATGAGATAATATTGAAACACACTGCTACATTACTTTTATTACAATATTAAATCTATACAAAATCAGTATTGCAATATTTGCATGACTGGCGAAAATTAGGTACTTACAAGTTGTTTCAATATATTCGTCGATCTTAATACATTAATTAAATAAATTCGATGTTTGTAAAACTAGCCAAGATAACGTCACGCTTTATGATATTACATAATAAGTTCATGGCGTTATTAAGGTAAGTGTAGTTAAAATCTCAGAATTTAGATCAGCTATCAGCTTCTTTGGCAAATTTGGTGACAGAATTATAATGAGCACCTAATTCATACATATAACGATGATAAGTTAATATTATTCTTTTTTCCTTACTGAATTCATCTCCAACGATATAAGGAGCACCCGTCGCTTGAATGACTTCTATTTGCCGCTCCAAGACACGAGACAATACTTGTAACTGTATTGAATAAATAAATATATATATATAAAGACATAAAATTGTTTATGGCACAAATAATATCATAAATAAACATATTGTTTCAATGAGCAAGTATAGAAAAATCTAGTCATTTTTTAAATATTTGTAGAAACATGTAACGTAAGCAAGAATTGTTGCAAAATTTACCTCAATTGCACCACCCCAAGCACATGTTTCGACTATGTCATTGCAATACTTTTCATACTGTTCGGGTGAAAGTAAGTCATCAGAGTCTGGATTTGAAATGAATGGTAAAAAATCATTCTTATTATTTCTTAAATATATGGCAGTTTTCATTCTTAGATCACATAAGCTGAATGGTACTTCTCCAAGTACTTTGAGTTGATGCGCGACTGCATTGTACAAGCTGAGATAAAAGAAATAAATAACTATGTACTCATTCGTTAATGCTATAATATGTATACATATAAAAAATAATTTGAACAATTCGTTACATACCAATGACCATCGCTAGGGATTTCATACAACATTAAATCACGTTCATAGAGAATTTTTTTTATTGATTGTGTCTCAACATTTCTCTTGCCGTACACGTCAAAAGCTTCTTGTTCTATGATTCTTTGGTTGCGTTCCTTCTCAGCATTCTCCTTCTTATGTCTTCTTCGTTGAGCTTTAGAAACTCTTTGAGGTATTTTCTCAGACTCTATAGATTCTATAGATTCTATATCGTCAACTTCTGTTTTTTCTACATTTTCAATATCAATATCATTTAACGCAACTTGAGATATTTTCAATCTGGCTAGCTCCTCACTCTGCTTTCTTTCCAAACTCTCTTCTTTACGTGCGATTTCTTCTGTAATTTCTTTTTTTTTCTTTTTATCCCCCTTACAGATTGATTTTTTCAATACTTGTATCTGAGCTATAAAATGCAAGGCATATGTTAAAATACCGTAATGTACGTTTTAACAACTGTAACGTACCTTGCAATTCTTTTCGTTCACGCTTATGTTTCTGCAACAATTTATCTTCCGTAAGCGGTAACTCATCCATTTTTGTATAAAGATAAAAATAAATGTTCAGTCAGTATGGAATTATCCTTCCCTTTTCCGACGTTTGATACTACTAATTTCGAAATGGATCCAAATTATTTTGAGGTTATCACTTAAAACCTGCGACATAGTTTTTTCAGTGGATTCAAGTTAAGAATGTAGTCTCCATGCGTAGAACAGTTCAAATGGCTCTTACTTCGATGCGCGGAGCGGTACCGAGAGTGCGCCACCAGTCTACAAGACACTGTTACCAATGTAGTATCAATAAATATATGCTTCGTAGTTCAGCATATATTCAGCAGCAAAGAACAGCATGGTGGGGCTAAGGAATGTCCAGGCCCTGATAAAAAGAACAAAATTTTTTTGTTGTTTTCTATGAAATGATGAATCATTCAACTATTGTATAAACCAAAAAAACATGCTACGTATTCGAGGAAGCACGAAAAGCGTGTTCGCTTCATCGCGCCATCTTTTTCTGTCTTCAATTGTATATTTCAAAATTTTAATAATTCCTTTTCTTATACAGGGTGTCCACTTCCATATAGTCAAGCGGAGGACTACATGTACACATCAATGACTTGAGTCAAAAAGTCTACTACTATTTTCCGAAATTCGGCTCAGTTAAATAGTTATTAACTAACAAAGATCGGCCAATCACGGTGAACAACGACATGGAACGTTGTTTATTGTGGATTGCTCCTCCTACCGCTTCATCTCTTTCGTAACTGCGAGCTCGAGTGAACCGCCTTCCTTCGCTAATCACCGTAATTGGTCGATTTTTCTTAGCTAATAACTCGTTAACTAAGTCGAATTTCGGAAAATGGTATTAGACATTTCGATTCAAGTCATTGATGTGTACATGTAGTCTTCCGCCTGACTACATGAAAGCGGACATCCTGTATAAGTATGTAATTTTACACATAATATGTAATTCTTTACACGAACGGTATAATAATAAAGAGGTAAGATCATGATTAGAGGAGAATGTAATAAAAAACGAAGTTTAATGCATGATCTTTTACATATGTATACTTAAATAAATAATAAAATGTAAACGTATGAATTTTTTACGTACACAGCGCGAAAGTATTGACATTATGTAAATAGTTTCTACTGGCGATCTTTCGATAAATTAAGCGACGTATCACCGATATCGCTTACTTGAGATTGCTTTTTGTGTAAATTTGTCATGTCAAGCATGCCACCAAAATCAGATTTAATACTCGAAGAGTTTGAGAGATCTTCGGTCCCTTGATATTCGTTCGGTCGGCCGAGTTTAGAATCGTTTTGAGTATCGAGTTTCTTTCCACTGGAATAATCCTCCACACCGATGGAGAAATTCTTTCCAGGATCCGTAGATCCTGACGAAGGTTTGTACGGTGACTGAACCACTTCGCCGGTTTGAAATTCATTCATTTTACGTTCCGTGACATCGGTGTCTCTCGCTGGTGAAACCTTACCAAAGGGACCGAATAAGTTCGCTATATTTCTCATATAGGCCGACGGTGAGGACGATGTTGTCCTTGAAAAATCGGGCATTGGAAAGCCAGATAATTTAGCTAAGTCGGCAGCAGAGAAATTCGTCAATTTCGTAAAATCTTGGAATTTTGTGATCTGTTGTGTAATATCCGTCAGAGGAAAATCAGGAGTAGACGAGGTCCTCGTTTTATTGCCCGTAAGATCGGCTCCAACCGGATTGGGTAACTTAGAGAAATCTGCCGGCGCAAAGTCATAGTCGCATTTTGTATTCTTCACCGAGACTGTAAGTTCACCCGACTGAAAACTTCGGACCATCTCTGGTGGCGACATGTGTTTCGAACCAATAGCATTTCCATCCTTTATTTGCGTTATAGACGCTGCCGTATCTGTTCCCGTGGAACTGTCCTTTCTAACGCTGTCTCTCGAAGTAGATGGTTGCATAACAAATGGTTTAGATGCCGGAGTGATTATGGCGCTATCGGGCTTAAAGTTGACAGGTGCCAAAAATACAGCCGCATTGTAAGTTGGAAGACTGACGCCAGGTGGGACAGGGGGGACAAGAGATTCGGAAACCGGTACGAGTGGAAACTTAACGGCAAGAAATTCAGGTGCGTTCCCATCTTTTGAACCAGGACAGATCATTTCTCTGATTACGTCCCAATAAGATCCATTGGCCCGATTACGTCCAGGTAATTTGGATGCTAAAGAACACTGTATGATAGGTAGTAAAATATAATGATCATTACTATTTTCTATTATGTTAATCATACCTAATACAATTCTTTTATGGGAATACTTACTCTTAAACGTTCAAGATAGGTGGTGTTGTTATTAAAATTAGTCGTAAAATCGATACCTCCCTCGCTTCTATAATACTCTATACATCTTCTCTGAAAGAAGTAGTGTACAATCATGTTATTTAATCGATCAAACGATCTATTTAATTGCATCTGTAAAACGAGAAACTTACTATTTCTTCCAATGTATCTTGAGCAAGAAAATGCTCCTGAGACAAAGTATAACTAAGAAGCATCGGACGTGGATATTCGTGAGGTCGATTTTCAGGAGGTGGCAGTGACCAAAAAACATTAAAATTTGATTCGTAACAATTACCATCCATGTTATATGGAGCTATAATTATACAAAAATCAATGTTGTTAAATGTTTGAATCAGATTTTACAACAATATTACGAGTAATAGAAAGGAGAAGGAACTCACAGCATATTAAACCAACGCAAGGCATGTAGCCATTATCGCTAGGGCCTTTCATCTTGATTTGATAGTCTAATTGAGCATCCACGTCTCGCAATGATGGAGAAGCATGTGATCTGGGATGAGAATGATACCAACCAACTAGAGTTACATGCTTCCATTCCATAGCTTTTGCAATTTCTGCTTCTACAGCAGCGGCGGCTGATTTATCTTTCCCAGAATAGCGACATGGAAATGCGCAGGTTATAGACAGATCTAAATTGTCAAACAATATACTTTTCTGTATATTTTCACTTATATACATTATATAAAAGAATAAAATTATTATATGCACGAATTAGGATGTGTTTGTATGTATATATGTATAAATGTGTGTATATGTATGTATACTTGGTAAACTTACTATGCGAATTAATATCCCAATGTCCACCCAAATATCCGCATACTTCTTTGTCAGTTAAATGACAATGCAAGTCAACTAGTAATGCGGCAGTGGTCGTGATTGTAACTAAAAAGGGTTGTATTTTCCCAAGAGTACTGAATGAAGTCAGTTCCACCATTGTACTCATATCCCTAGAAATATAATAGATGTCATATATAATGTGACATACAGTATTTGTCTTATATTTTTTTAGCATTGAAAACACTTATGTTAACATACATTGCATGACTGCGTATACCAAGATTGGTATGTTTGACTGGTACTCTAACAACTTGTATCGGTGCATTTATCTGGGATTTTTCATGTCCTTCCTCCGTACTTTCCCCAGATATTTGTAAAATTTCTGTTGTTTGCGACATCTCTCGTTATACAAAATACATAAATTGATAAAGGGAAGATGAACAATAGGCTCGGGAAATATGAAACTATGTCATCTCAACAAGTTGTTTCTTGACAACATTGACTGACCTAAATAAAGATATAAATAAGAAATGTAATACTAAATAGTAGTATGATTTAAAAGAATATTACAATAACTAAAACGCACTATACTACAGACAAAAAGTGTAATCTGGAACGGTGCACGTAAATGACACTTGCGAAGGTAATATTTCGGACTCATGTTTACCGGCTTAGTTCGAAATAATTTCTCTTTCACAACGTCACTTTGTGTGGTACGGAAAAAACAATTCGAAGCAATATAATAAATTTTACATTCATTGCACTTTTATTTATATATAACACAAAATATAAATGAAAAACCGAACAAAAGTTCACCCGAGATCAGTTGGGAAGGCTAGGTTCCCGCAGCTTTCCATAATAAAAAGTGATAAAAAGAGTGCAACGATCTTTCGACTGCAGCGCTATGTGGCGCTAACTAGTGAACGAAAAAGATATTGCATCGATATAATAAAAAACACCGAGTCGGCGTATGTTTCTAGATTCTAAAAACATACATCATCCTTGCCGGCTATATTTCTTTGTTAGGCAGGCAACTTCATTATGTGAGTCTCGATAGTTGTTTCTGTTAGTTTTTGTTTGATACAATTTAGTATTGAAATGTCTTCATGTAAATAAAAGAGAACAAATAGAAAACTATGATTTCACATCATCACTATACTATTCAAATCAAATATGTCGGGTAATACTATTTCCCCTTACAAGCAACACACTTATGTTTTTAACATTCCGTATGTACTCTCACGTATTAGGAGTGATGACAGTTTGTGAGTTGTGTGGTGGAGGTTGGTGACATACAGATGAGAAATGTGTCCTATGTATATTTGATATTATTTGACGATAATGTATGTATATATAAATACAAATGGGAAAAATTATAGAGGAAGTAACGCACATGATTAATTTTGACAATTACGACTATTTCAGTGCAATTCGATTACATCTTATAAGTTTGACAATTTTATGTATGATCTGTATGACTTTGAATTTAATATATATATGAATGCTTCGCCGTTAATGTATAAATTATCTAGGCATTGTGTACTTTAACTAGTATTGTGTGCATCTTATTATTCAGTTGATAGTTTAAAAAAAAAATCAGGTAGATATATACATTAACTAGTGGATGTATATATTAATTGGAGTTTATACTTTAACTGTAACATATACATACTTCAATACATGCAATGTCTCCATGAAATGTACTATATTTAATTGTTTCTTTACCAACAATGGATCACATAGCTGTTTGAAATTTGTATAAGTACAGCATACAATACATCTTCCGTATTTATAACTGCATGTAGTTGCATATTTATTTGATATTTAAATTATATAATTATTAATTAGAACATTAATGTGTAACACATTGTAATAATTGACTTTGTTTTTTTTTTAGATTTATAATTTCTTGTCAATTGCTAATTTGATTAGTTTTCATGAAAAGGCAATTGACATGGATGATGAAATGTTGAATAGGTAAGTTTAATATCTTGTTAAAATACCCATACGTAGACACCCATGTACAAATGTGTATAAACACAAAATAATGTCAACTTTACATGTATTATATGTACAGACTCGCAGTCGAAGCTTTACTAGAAGAAGCTAAACTTGGAGCACAAAGAGCAGAAGTAATGGGGCCTACTGGATGGGTCAAACCTAGAGAAACCGTAAATAAAAGGTTTCTTCATTCCACGCTACGTAATGTTGTTATTTCAAACAAGCATAAATCTATGAAGAAAGATAAAATATTAAAGAATCAAATATCTAAAGAAGACAAAAGTATAAATAAATAATAATTGTTCATGACATGGATATATCTCCGATAGATAATTTTTTACCATTGTGTAAATTATTTGTGTAATTAGATTAAATTATTTGTAAGATAAAGATTGTATATGTGTGTAATATAATGGTATTAGTAAAATTTATTATGCTATATTAAAATAATACAGATGTGTCTGTAATTTTACATATTTTTGTACAAATATCAACAAAGAATATATATAACTATATAAATGAATACGATAAAAAATGCTAAAGCATATTGCATTGATAGGTCTGTGTCTTTAAAAGTATATTGTAGCAGTTGGACACAATAAACATTACTTACATATATTAAAATGTACATAATGCATCTTTATCTAGTCTATTACAACTAAAGGTTGCAACAGTGATTTATAGTTAGTTTCAAGATCTGTATTTTTTAATACAAGTACTTTTTAATATATAACCACAGAGTTTTATATTTATTTTTTAGGTGCATAAAGATGATTATACAAAGTTTCTATTTAAAAAAATAGAATACAAAGGAATAATTGCATTGATAAAAACGTCAAAACATTTCTAACTAAGAGCACCAATACCTCCAACGATAACTTTAACAAACACATATTAAAAGAACGTGTAGTTACATTGAATTCTTAGCATATAATCAAACATTAAAAAAATTTTGCATTGATAGGTTGCACATATTAGTTTATGGCATTCTTCAATATTTAATTATACTAAGAGCTTATATAATCACATAATGTCTCAGGTATTTACGATCTTTTACCTGCCCAAGCGATAAGCATTCCGTTGTCAATCAGATTTGATCCATGTAATAAATTTATCCCATTGATACAATGATCATATTAAAGTATATAATTCTATTCTACACTTCTGCAATTACTAATATGCATGTGTGTGTATTTATATATTCTCTATGTACAAGGAGGAAAATCTGATTGCAAGTCGAAATTCGAATATCATTGCCTTCTTTACTAACATTAATATTATCTGTTATTGATATATAATAGATGAAATTTCTTTTCATGTGTCCATTGTCTGATATTAAATATCTTTATATCGATATAATAGGCTTTATGATAATCGCTGTACGAACGGAATATTGTTACTATAAATGGTGTAATCCAGAAAACGAGTATTAATGTAATTCGTTATTGAAATTACAGGTTGAATATTTGTTATTCTAACGACAAAACGATCTACCGTTTAGTCTGTACAAATTCATTTAAAGAACTACAGCTAGCGAAACACTGATAACAATTTTATAATTTATATATATCCGCTGATCTGAAATATAAGGAATTAGTACTCGATTGTGCGTTTCTCTAATTATACCTGAGATTGAAAAGTTCATTTTCATATGACAGTTCTATTACTTTCGAAATATAAAATACTGTTGAAACAAACAAATCGATAAAAGGTCTCTATGTATGCCATGTAAAAATGTCTCTCTGTACCTTTTACTTGAAGCATTCAATTGTTTAATAATAAATACGATAGATTAACTGAACATAATATAATATAATATGTATATGCAACGATTTGTTTGTAATATTTTAAGAGCGATGGATTTAACATTGAATTTCTGAATATTTACAACGTTATTCCGTTATACTCAGTTACGTATGTATATAAAAAACTATGGTCAGATTAAAAAATGTATTTTCAACAATGTTGGTACTGTCTAGAGAAATATAAAAAATTAGCAATCGAAAAATAGTAATGTCAGATTTACAAAACGTTTCTATAAAAGTATCCTATATTAGATTTCTTCTTTAGTGAAAGTTTTTTATAATAATTACCTCTATAAAAATGACCGAGAGTACAAATTCGCATGTATTTATATGAAAACCTTTTAGAATATAAAATCTTAGGAAGAATTTTGTTACAATTTGCAGTGCTTTTTGATATGTGCTTCATAGCCTTTGATGTAATAAACCAATAAATAAATAATCCTTATGTAGAACCATTTTTGTGCTGTTCAGTTTTCTTTCTCTCCAATAACAATGTCTTCATGTCGGCAAGTGCCTTTTCTATTTGCCTCGCGAATCTAGCGGCGTTCTATAAGAACAAACATTTGTGGTAGGTTCAGATAACGATCACCTCCGATTTACGAAGATTTATCTCATTACGGATTAGATTTCTTTTTAAAAAGTAATTACCGTCACTGGTGAGCTTCGTTTACTCGAAATGTGGAAAAATATTAGATCTTCTCCTGCAATGATGTAAGAAACTCCGTAACCGTCATCGGCCACAGGACCAAATCCACCACCGGCCGAGATACAATTAGGGTATTTCTTTAAATCCAACTTCGATGTTTGCCCGTGGGGAGTTTGAGATGTAGATAAACGCCAAGGTTCGCTCAACACTTCCTAGATAAAAATTACTTGTTTAGCCGATTTCGTAATTTCAATAAATTCAATATTTCAATATATTTTTCAAGTTTATCAGATACCTTCAAAAATGGTGAATCCGCTTCAAGATATTTAGAGACTACGTATAAACAGAAAAGATGTCTATCTATTCCCTTTCCACACATAGCATCTTGACAACTTTTTTGATGCTGTTGTCCCGCCACTAGTAGCAATCTATACTTGTCATCTAACTACAACAGAAGTATACCTCTCTATAGTAGATATTGATACAATCGCATTATATTTCTCTTACCGTTGCATTCTTATCTTCCATTGCTTTTACCCATGCAGCAGATTCGACGGTGCATGGCCTAACGGTCTCTGTTCTGCCTTCCCGAAATAGTCTCGTCATGGAAGCTTCATAAGTGAGATTAAATTTTCCAGCATCACGATAATATGCTAATTGAAGAGCCATTTGTATATATGCGTCTGGCGACATTGCACTAGCTTTCATAAAACCTTTACCGTATGCGTCATGTACGTAAATACGTAACTCAATATCGTTTATTAATTTTTGTACAACCTAATAATTGAGAAAAGTAATTGATGATTTCTATGGCCGAACGAACAGTTTAGAAGCAGAAGTTTACCGCGGCAGTAAAAGTAATACCTCATTAGAACGTTTTATAACTTCGATGCAATTTGGAGCCAAGTCCCATTGAAGTCGGGTTGGAGTTGGTGGTACAAATTCTGGGGTACCATTATTACGCCCGTCTTCCCTGTATCTGATAGGGAAGTAATCATAGAAATAAATAGTATTATCGAGATCTTATATTTTAGCACTTATTCTTGTCATATTTTACGCTCTCAAAACTTATACGACGAGTAACAATTATATATTAAAAAAGTATGTAGATTAAGAAACGAAAAACTTATTAAAGCATTAGGTTATAAGCATGTTAGATATGAATTCTCTTTACACTTGCCGTTGCATGAAAAGTGCAACAAAGGATGCGAACTGCTCCTAACGATGTTAGTCAAATACAGCGATGTGTACGAAGAAAATGATGAAAAAAAAATTACCCTTTCTCCAGCCCACTAGCAATAACAAATTCCCAGAGAGATCCCATAACGGGAGCATCGGCCCTGAGAAGCAGAGTACAAAACATAAATTAGTTAACGCATATATATTTGATCGATCTTTTAACGTCGAGCATTCGTCGATGATAGTTTAGAGACTGAAACAAAAAGAAACAGAGATAATACGTACGTAGATCTTCCAATACTTCATGCTAAAAAAAAAATACTATATGAATGCACAGTATAAAACAAATTAGCATCAAATATGCACGTTTCATCATCATTTTTGTCAGGCTAAAGACAAACTTGTAATAGATATACAATCTTCTTAGATGATATATGATAAGAAACATCGCCGACACCAAACAACCATTTCGTGCGAAGCTTATAACGACACAACAAATTTAACAAAACGAGATTTCACAATGTACAAATCATTTCAATTAGAATAAAGCTCTTACTCTTGGTTGCAGATTCCGTTGTATACCGAGAATTCGAACATATGTGATACCACCCCTGCATCTGACCTGCATTACTTATCATTACATGTCGAATTTACAAACATTACAACCGCACGAAATGAGTGTGTTATCATCCCTGCGCTTGTGCAGTTTTCATATTCAGTTATTATCACTTTGATTTGCAATGTCTATTATACACATAATAACTTATATATTTAATCAAGGAAGAAGATGTAAAATATAGCACAAGTAACAAGGAAGAAGACGTAAAATAAAAGATGTAGGTACAAGTTAATATGACTAACGTTTCAATCTCCTTATTTTAATCCGAGCATCCTTAGTGCATTATGAATTCGCATTATATATTCTTTTTTTTTTTTGATACGAAAAAAAAAACTTACCAAGAATGCTCCGCGTTGAAGCCGATCTGTAAAAAATAATATCTGGTAAGAATTTTGACCCTATGTAGGCATATATGTGAATTATGTATAATATTTGCGATTTTACAAGTACTTTACTTACCCTTCCATTACTTCCGATGCACAAGGTAAAAGATTTATCGAACCATCTATCGTAGCCTTTACCGTGTAACAAAATTTGTCCATAATTGTCTAACTTTTCAGGATATTGCTAAAAATAGAAAGTAAGTATACGTCTTAGAAGGATTTATTAGCTTTAATAACGCTTAATGCGCTTCCTAATTTATATAATGCAGTTATTATATATAATGTATCCTGGATAAAAGTTGATTTGCTCACAGTTTCGTATTCGTACGGGACATCGTCTAAGGCAACAATAAATGCTGCTTTCTCTATGAGGTCTAAGGAAGCTTTATTTATTCCTTTTGCGAAATGTTCTTCTCTAGCTTCCGCCCATAGTTTCCTTTCTCCGGCCGTCAATGCAGCGAGCTCTTCTTCTCCTTCCGCCGGCTCGGATTTATCCTCCAAAATTTGTTGCATTTGACTAAGTGCAAAAAGTAATTATACTTCATTTGATATATACTCGACTCATGCAGAATGATCGTTTCAACCTAAAACTTCCTTACATCTCTATTTCGCAAGGTAAAAGAATCCTATTCTTGTGATAAATAAGGACCTTGTAATATCTTCCCTTGTGGTAGACGACGATATGCTTAGAATCTTGATAGTGAACTAATTTATCCGCTTCGATGCCGGGAACTCTCGTTGTATTAAATAATCTTTCATATTGCCAGGAACATAAAGGAACTAAACCTTGCAATAATATCTGAAAGTCAGAAATGATATAAGTTTATAATATTCGATAGAACGGTATAAATATATAGTTTGTTAATTCGTTATACCAACCGGTTCGAGTTGTTGACGCTCGATGAGCCGTCTATATTGTAAACAAAAATGAATGCTACTGCCGGCACGCGCAGCTTGGTTTGTGGTAGGATGCATAAGAATAGCGTCCATTCCGTAAAAATTAGAATTTATAACGAGTGGCGATCTACCCCGAAGGTAAACGTATTCCTCCCACCAGTCGGATACGTAATTGGTAGACCACCAAGACTTGAGAATCAAGTATCGCTGAAGTTTCACACCTATTCCATTTTGAAATTCTTTCGCCAATCTTTCCATCCGAGCATAATTTTCATCGTCCACCAGAGGTCTAACGCTTCGAAGATACTGTTTGATAAAAATATGAATATATATCAATTTGGAATCATCGACAAGACGTACAACGATTTGCGATTAATATATAGGTTGTCCCTGAAAAAAAGAGATCTTACGGAAGTAAATTTAGGGCAGAGAATAAAGCGAAGTTAAAAAAAGGTCTTATCGGTAGGGAGTGGAGAAGTCTTGATTAGCAAATTAAATGTCGAAACGAAGAAGTAAAAAAAAAATAACCCAATTTTATAAATCAAACATCAATTAATTCCTATCTTATTATTTACTATGGGCATACCTACAGGTAGACATACAGAGGCATACATTTCAATAGGCAGGTATAATGTCGACTTTATCTCGGGCTTGAATTTGACATGATAAGTTATTCGATTCTCAGACGATAATAACCGTAATTCATAAGTTCTAATCGACGAAATCTCTTTTATTTAATCCCATACCGATAAGATTCTTATTTACTCCGATTTCTCCTGAATCTCTGCCTTTAAAGAGATTTCTTTTTTCTTCCTTTTTTTTTGCATAATTCTCCTGTATCTTTGTATTTTCTTATTTAATGTTTCTTATAAAACGTGTCGTGACCTAACCCGTTTCATAGTATCCTCTACGGAAGGAAGCGGCAGACGAGGAAGCGAACCTTGGAAGCTGTAGAGCATGGGTTTGCGCCAACCGGAGAAGAGCATAACGAGTAAGAGCCATATCTTCGTCATAATCGTCGTTTTTTTACCTTTTCCCCTTGACTCATATATCCAGCCTTTGTACATCAGTAGTAGCTTCAATGTATATCGTAATATATATATGACAATCAGCCACAAGAGAAGCCCAACAACGAACGAACCAGCCAGATGCGCGAGTATGGAAGATCTACAAAGATGCAAGGTGATAAAAAGAATCGGTCTCGCACAAAGTATTTGTCTTGAGATTTGATCTACCTTACCGATATATCTCGACATATCTTTATTTCATTAGTCATCATTCAAGAGAAAATTTTCGACTTACCCGGAAATATACGGTGCGACTTTTCCAACGAGATCATAAGGAACTTTGTAACCCGCGAAATGAATCGCGGTGACTATACCTATAGTGAGCCACAGGCTTCCCAAGGACGCTGGATAAACGCCGCTCTTCAAGTTGTTCTGGAATTTAAACGAATCGTTTACTCTATTGCCCGCCTTCTGAATAAGTTAAACTCACCATAAATCGGAAAAATCTCTTTTTCCAAGAGCGCACGCCGGATAGCCAAACGAGGTGGAGAACCTCTCGGTCAAAGTTCACGTCCCATCCTTCGTGGGTGATGGAAAAACTAAATGCGACGGCTGAGTGAGCTTCCGCCATTTTTCTTCTACTTTTTTATGTCTCTGAAAACAAAAATGCATGTTTCTTAAGGATGTTGTGTCGTTACATCAAAATAGAGGGATTTTGTTGAAAATTTGCAAGCAACGAGTTATTTATTTTTAAAAAATGCTTGCAAAATTTCAGATCATTTAGTAGAATAGTTTGGGAATTATTCATGAATGAATTAACATGGGCTCTTATGGAGGTATCTGAAATATCTCGACATTATCACTCGAATAAATCAATTTCAAATAGATGAAATTAGAGATTAATAGATCTGATGAAATTTTGAGCATGGTTTCTTGAAATGTAGATAAGGTGTGTGCCAAGTTTCAAAAAGATTAGGAGCCGCAATGTTATTCTAAAAATTAAATAAATTATCGAAACCGTTCAATACACTATAAGAAAACAAAATGCGCGAAAAAATACAAAAACCGCGATGACGGCGAGAAAAGTAAACGTTGCAGACAATTCAATCGTCATTATTCCTTGGGCACTTTTTTTTCATATCGTGACTTGGAACATCAATGAAAGGTAGTATCGCAGTATCGAATACGAGCGTGCTACAGGGATGTTAGAGAAGACGAAATTATCGAGTGAACGCGACGCACGAAAAAAATTTTGCTTCGTTGTTACGTGTTGCGTGATCGATTCAAGTAAAAAGCTCCCTCTCCCTACTCAACGTCCGTATACGTAATCGATCTTGTAATTGTTAAATAATCGATCTTGTAATTGTTAAATAATCGATCTTGTAATTGTTAAATAATTGATCTTGTAATTGTTAAATTTACTCGCAATCGTACTTGGTATTATCTATCGCTGTAACAAACAATTCGAGGCTACGCGACGTAAGCGTAACTATTTTTTTTTTTCTTGCTTCAGGTATTCTCAAACTTCTCCGGTTATCGATATGTCGTCTCGTAGTCATGATCGAAAGAAATGTGTGTTAGATCGAAGGCTAGAGATATACCTTACCAACGATATACAATTTCTAGTGTATTTTCCTACAATCAGAACGATAAGACAGCTAACGATGGTAAGTTACGATGACTGATAAAAGACGAGACGGACGAGCCTCGTCGGAACGATAAAATGTTATGCTAAAAATAAAAACTACGTTTATGTTTTTACGTGTTGCTCGTGTCGTTTATTTTTTAATGCTCGATGGGATCAGTGACACATTAAGTTTGATCCTAATTTGCACATCTATAAAGAAGTTGTCAAGCAAATTAAAATTGATCAAAAACATCCCAGTTCATATCATTCCAATGATTACACGCAATGACATTGGTTTAAAAAACACCTTCGCGTGGAAGAGAAATCGTATCCCGATTCCTCACGATGGTGCTTAAAAAATGACACGTAGAATCGAAGTCGAAAATGAAGGAGAAACGGCACCTGCGCAGTCAAGGACAAATTCGTCGATTAAAGGCCAAGATTTGTGATTACGCGAACGGATTGAACTTTGATCGAGGACTTCGTCCAATCACCTTCTTTCCTTGTCACGCTCCGCCATGTCACCGCCTTCACCCCGTTCACTCATTCCCTCCTTTTTTTCTTCATCGAGAGGAATCACGAGCCAAACGCGATAGAAAGGAAAAAAAAATAGTAAAAATTTTGATGACGTATTATCAATCGTTTTTATCGAGTTTAGGCGAATGAACGATAATGCTTTTATTACATTTATTATATGCCGAGCATGACAAAGCGTATAGAGAAGTTTACTCGCTAACGAAACACGACACTTTCGAAATTGTAAGCCGCCGTGCGCCAGATCGGACGACGCATATCGAACCGGTCGTATTAACCTGTTGCGCAATACCGGGTGTGCGCCGAATACAACGAATCGTCACAACGCGTAGGTAATTATGTAGGTATGTTGTATTTACATTCATCATTATTCTTTTTGTTTTTCTCTTTTTGCTTCTCGCAATTTTGTCGTTGGCGGGAAATACAAATGAAATTGGAATGACTAACAAGGGAACATTCCCAACCCGGAAATTCTGATTTCAATGAAACTTTGTAGGTAAGTAGAGTTCATCGAGTTGTTTAAGGTACAATTTTTTTCGGCGGAAATTCACTTTAAAGGAGGTGAAATCACCCCTCAAAGTTTTGCAAATTTTTCGTTTTTTTTTATATAACTATGTAATTGTGAGAGATAGACAACAATTTTTAATGTAAAACTTGCATGATATTTCAAGATCTATGAGACTGTGTACACAGTTACATAGTTATATATAAAAAAAAAAAATTCGTAAAACTTTGAGGGGTGATTCCACCCACTTAAAGTTTAGCCAATTTTTTTTTTTTTTTTTTCATATAACTATGTAACTGTGAGAGATAGACGAAAATGTTTAATGTAAAACTTGCATGATATTCCAAGATCCATGAGACTGCGTATGTACACAGTTACATAGTTATATAAAAAAATATTCGTAAAACTTTAAGGAGTGATTCTACCCACTTAAAGTGAATTTTTCCCGAAAAAAAATTATTTCTTAAACAACTTGATGAATTCTACTTACGCACAAAGTTTCATTAATATTCGAAGTTCCGGGTTGGAAATGTTTCCTCGTACGAAGTGACATTACGATTTTACTAACACAACTAGCATGAAATTTCCAACGCGCTAAAACGCAAATTTGGTTTTTAAAGCTGCCTATTTGTTTCGCCGCTCGCGGTCAATGTCCGAATGGGAAATAAATGTCAAATGATCTCTAAACGCACACACGTGGCACACGAGACTGAAATATTATATCACGTGTTTGCACCTCAACTGTGTCTCGTTCATGCATTAAGTTATCAAAAGACGAACATTTGCAGCAAAGAGAAAGAATTGAATTGCGAGACGATGCCAAGTGAAATTGGAATAATAGGCTGTAGCTCCATGTTCGAATTCAAAATTTCCCGCGCTTTCGCCTCGTTTGAAAGTTTCCGTATCTACTATGCGAACGAGTGATAGCGTTACGATTCACTGCGAGAAATGAGTGAAAGTTGGTGCGAAAGCAATTTTACCGAATTAGCGATCGACGTTTTATTCCTTTTTCTTCATGATTGTTAGTCTACAATGTCTGAGACTAGTTATTACCTCGCTATCCTTTTTTATTTAAAGATCGTTAACAAGGATGAGCAAAGAGGAGGAGCGAGCCGACCGATCGTAACTGTGTGCCAGTAAAATGTGCCTACTTCATCGTAATTGAACGCTTTACGATTTTACGATGCATCGTAAGGATATATTATTTATCTATCTATCTGCAATGCTCGTTTAATCGACAACGTTTCAAGCGTCATAATATCTTCTCCTCTATCCCTCCTTCCCACGAGTCTCTCTTCCAAAGATAAATTGAAATCGCTTATTAATAGCATCGATAAAATCGATACGCATAGCATCTATATCACTTTTCTCTTTATTCTCTTAATCGTTGGAAAAAAATTGACATTTCTATTGCATCGATAAAATCGATACGCATAGCATCTATATCACTTTTCTCATTATTCTTCTAATCGTTGGAAAAAAATTGACATTTCTATTACTGGTGCCCCGCGATCAAGTATAAAGAATGTTAACCCAAAGATCAAAAGCCGAGAATCGATCCGTTCTCCTCTTTTTATCGTAATAAAAGAAGGTAAAAAGTACTAGAGATAAGGAGCGATAAAAAACGAACAGAGACAAGAAGAGGATGAAAGAGGGGAAAAAACTAATATAAGATGAATCGTTAAAATGTAAAATGTTTAAATTGTCGCTGTAAGTTATGATAATGTTAATGACGCCTCATTATTGGCTAAATGTGATAGACGTCCTAATGTTGAAATATTACAAATATTGCAATCGACAATGGTTTATCTATACGCCTACGCTAAAGGAGCCGCGTTGGGTCAAGCACGAGTTTGATATTTTTTTCTCGTAAATATCATCAATTACATACGATTATCGTCTTTTTTACGCGACATGATATAGGCTCGCAGTTTGCTCCATAAATGAAAATCTTTTTGATATCGACGTTCGTTATGTTTTGCTTTGTCTGGGCGATAGTCTTTAAAATTTCTTTCGATCAAGTCCCAGTCCAACGTTTATTTCAACTCTGTCACTGAATCGTACTGAGATCGTTTATACTTGCAAATTCATTGTCTATAAAAAATGAAGAAAGCGATTCGAAGTGAAATCGTGCGCCTTCCGGGGTCGCGAGTATATCCGCCATTTTAACATTTCATTTCACGAATCAAAACAGATAATTCAATCGCGCATGTCTACGGATAAGATAGGAAGGATATTCAATCGTTATTTATCGTGACCGGCTGACTAATTAATTTCTATTCACGTTCACGCCGGTCGAAAGTCAAGACACTTTACTACGCGACATCGTTTGTAAAATAAAAATAGTTATAACGCGTATGTAAATCGTAAAAAACAAAGAATCAAATCACAATTGATGACATTGAATGAACAATTTAAATCACGATTTTTTTTCTTCTGTTATTGACAAAAATTTCTAGTCATGCTGGAAATGAATTTTTTTTTGCTGTACGATAGAATAAAATGCTGGATGCGTACGCGTCCTCAATTCCATGCGCGCGCAACGTATTATTTTCCGTTATACGTAGGTTGTTCCGTATTGAAAGGAATCGTCCGAGTATTTTGAAAAAATTGAAAATGTATAAAGCTTATGCCAATCGTATATAGCGTTGGATTTCACGTTTATTTTATAGGAAGCGGATATCTTTTTTTGTTTAATTCAACGATATTTACATTTCACGTTGTAAATAAGTTTACAAATATAAAAGAGACACGTTGTAAATAAGTTTACAAATATAAAAGAGACACATTGTAAATAAGTTTACAAATATAAAAGAGACACGTTATAATTTTTCCTGCATTATATGTGAAGATTAATCGACGTTCGTTTAAGTCGATTTTAAACAGTTAAGAACGGTTATCTACATTTATGTTATAAAACATTCGGATGTAACTAGGAAATATATCATTCAAACCCTTTACGCTTTGACACTTGTATTGTGTCTTCCTCAGAAGGAGACATTTTTCTTAAAAAAACTAATAAATGTTAAATTGAAAATTAACCTCTTCACGCCTTTGGCCACATATGTGTACGTTTAGTTTTAATTTACAATAACGACGACTAGCCACATAAGTGTATATTATTTTTTTTTTGAATATTCTTAATCCCTTCCAGCGTATTTTCTATTATTTAATCGCTATCGTTTGAAAATTACACAAGAAAATCGATAATTTCTTTCTAGCTTTAAAAAAAATTCGTCCCTGAAGAGGTTAAAATTGTTAAGTTGTACTTTAATGAAATTAGATCCACGTTCTGCTGATACTGTTACGAGACTCTAAGTCTCGAAGCCTAGAAATTTCTCCTTCCGAGGAAGCCACAATACAAGTGTCGAAACGTAAAGGGTTTTAATGATATATTCCCTAGCTATGTTTTATAACTTATAAATTTAAATAACCGTTCTTAACTGTTTAAAATCGACTTAAACGAACGCCGATTAATCCTCACATATTAATATACCTACATTAAATCGTGGTCGAATTAATTCACTTAAAAATATTTTATTATTACAAAAATGTATCTGCATTCACGTCAAAGATGCAAACCATCGTTACTTTTAATTAAAAATTTATGATACCCGGGAGTATAATACTTCCTTCCAGTCAGTAACCTTGTTCGTTCGTGATGAGTTCTTTTCGCTGCACGCTAATCCCTCGCGCTTGTGCGTGTGCGTATGTATATAGATGCAACATCTATTACGCGTGTACCTCCACCACTTTATATACATATGTCTGTATATATATGTGTATAGTACATAGGTGGGCACTACGCTTCGAGAATGGGACAAAGTCCAACGCGAGAGAAATTCAAACAGCATCGCTTCGCGGTTTTCGAGTTACTTTCATCATGCGTAAATGCGTTAAATAATAATATACCATACGAAGATAAATTAAAGATCGAACGACAATAACTTTCAAACGAGACGACCGATCGTTGCATCGGTTAAAGGCTTAAAGTTTAGTCTCTCTTCTTGTTTCCCGCTTTCTTAACGACACGCATCGATTTAGAATATAAAACAGATAAAAATGATGATTTTTATCTTTTATTCTATTTGATATATTTTATCTACTTTTGATGATCGTCAAAAGTCAAAGAGCTTCACTGTTGTTTAACGAAACCCGACATACCGTGACACCAATTTACTATTTATTTATTTCACGTCCGAAGACACAAAGTTCATCCTAAGTAAACGTCAGTCGGTGAACGATCGATTGCGTTGGAAAGAACGAGCAAAAAAAAAGAAAATGATAAGTATTTTTCTTCAACAATGATCCATGATATAGATTTCGAAATGATTCGAAGAAGAGGGATCGCAAGGCGTGGACGATGTTCGTGCACTTATAATACACACGCTATTATATTACGTCTATTAAATCTGTTTACGTCTATCGCACTCTGCTCTATCGGGTTCTTCGTTGATAATCGAGGAATGTCATTTCACGATTCGTTTATTACACACGGAGATAGACTTTGATCTTTCTCCATTGATGAAAAAAGTTGTTTAAAATTTTGTGCAAACACATTATTTATTTCGATACTCGTAAAAGAGCGTAAGTATCTCTTAAAACTTGCATCGACGGTGCATCGAAAAACGGGATAAACTGGTTGCAACGGTATCCTCTGATTTCGATCGGATCTATAGCTAAGCGACGTCCAGTCGAGTTACACCGGATACGCGCGAAAAACGTAGAGTAACCTTCAAACTTAATATATGATATACCAAGGAAATCCAATCGATCGTTTAAACAATTAAAATTCGAATCGAAATAATTTTTTCTCGTACGAGTGCAGACACGTAAATATGTGTATATCGCAAGAATCGTTAAAAATTTTTTATATTTTCTCGTTTGTCGCATTTATCACATTTTACTCAATATGGCGTCAGTCGGGGGTCAATGTTCGAAAAAATGGGATTGCACTTTTAGACTAACGTAATATTGTTAATCTCGTCATTGTATAGATAAATTGCTACCGAACTTATACAAGGATATTCGGTTACAACGGTTCGACCTTGTCAAACGTTTACATTTAATAAGGCCAGCGTTGTCTTATCTATATAAACGACGAACGTAACCGGGTTGATATACTTGTTCACAATAATTACAACTTGAGTAATACCTGCTGCGTGTCGTTAAAGATATGGAAATATACAAAAACGAGGAAAACTTTGTATTCCTACTCGTGTCAGAATCGTATAAGAGTATCTGATCGATTGAACGATCGAAGCTTCCTTTCCGCTGTCGCACGGGCAACGTAGCTCAAGTAACGAAACGCAAGGCACGAATACGAGTAATAAAAAAAAAATTTTTAATTTTATCAAGGAATAAAAAGCACTTTAATCGACGTTCAATGTCCAGCCGTTAAGAGCCGAAAACTTTGTACTACGTGTCACGATAAAGACGGCCATTTTCATTTCGCGGCACCTTACCCTGTCGACCTTAAGGAACTTCCGGTACTACTTTTACGTATATCTTTCAACTTGAAAAAAAAATGAAGAGAAGCAAAAGTGGAACGTAAAACGAGAGGCAAAGCAACGGCGCGAAGGAAGACAGTTACCGATTGGTCAGCGTCCCGTTCGCTCGAGAAAGAGAGAATATAAGAGAGAGAGAGAGAGAGAGAAAGAGAGAATATAAGAGAGAGAGAGAGAGAAAGAGAGAATATAAGAGAGAGAGAGAGAGAAAGAGAAGGCAACGCGCAACAACCACGAAGCACATCGTGTGCCATCGTAATCGTTCGGACGACTCAACGTTTCAAAAAAATTAACACAGTCTCGCTAATAATAGACACACCGTTCTAGTCGTTCCCGTTTTCTCTCTCTCTCTCTATCTATCTATCTTTCTATGCCTCTCTCTCTCCCTCTTTGTCTCCTACGACGAATGACCTCAAGAATTGATACATACCAGTAGAACGAGCAACGAAGACGACGAATGTACAACGATGGCCTTTCTTTCTCTTTGTATCAAGACGATCGGCGTGCCGCTACGTCCAACGAGTCACGATTTTTAAAAAACGTTTAGTTTGGTGGTAAAGGTGTAAAAAAATAAATTTTCCTTTTGGTAAAACGTAAACTCGATTGGTCGTTTCTTGGAGTATAGCGCGCACCGGAAAAACGATTTCACGCGTGCGTAACCCTGAGAGAAGGAATCGCTACGAGGACCGATACCGTGCACAACTGTGCACCGTGCCGTACTGAACGCAATGTGAGAAAGTTTAGGACGAGTGAGCGAGCGCCAAGGCAACGTTGGGCGAGAGTCGAGCGAGTGCCGAACGATTACGAGAGGACACGATTTACACCTGCTAACTATGTGTGACGACGTTCTCTATATATACATTTATTATGCGCGTTCGCGAGTGCACACTTATGTAAGTACACAAGTATATACGTTTCTCTCAGTCACAGGAGTGCACGGTGCCGCTTTGCCGCGACGGTCTCGAGCGAGGAACAACGTGACTACTAACGATAAGTACGAAGTACGCGGACGCATCTGCTTCCTAAATGCAGGGCCGTCTATTTTCCATCGATGCCCTCGAGTTCTATGTATGAATAAATTGTGCGATTTAAATCAAACAAGTTTATGATTATTTGCCTTTGATTTGAATAAAGAAAGGGGGAAATTAAAACGTACGAGAAGTACGAGGAAAAAAGAAAACTTTAATTAATTAATATCATTATTTCGGAGTCTTTTAAATGTGCCCTGTACGGTACACGTTTTTGTTGCTAAGTATGCGATAGCGACATCTATCGGTGAGAAATGATAAGTTTCGACTTTTTATCAACGGTCAGATACCGTTTACCGACCGAATGCTCTTAGTTACCTTCGAAGAGACGAGGACGGTGCGCTTCTTCGTTGTTGCTGCTAGATGTCGAAATGATTTCTTTCGTGAAGCGAAGAAGAGCAATTGAATTTTGTTCTTCGCATGAAGAAATATTCCAAGTATTTTAAACTTTGTCACGTAATATCTGAGGTTTAAAAGAAGCATCACATTTTTCTGAAAGTAAATTTATTGATATCCATCTCGTCGGTATTCACTCTAGACTTCTTCCTACGATATATGGAGGATAGAGGTAAGGAGGATCATCTCTGTATATTAAAAGTGGCCGAAAAATCCCGTAAAATTAAGATGGCGCTTCTACATCAAAACTCCCAAGTTTAAAAAAAGCGCCTAAAGTTGTTAGTATCAATTGTATCGATTAAATATTCATTTACTGTCTTTTTATCAACTATTCTATTCAGTACAACTACTTTTACATTATGCTATTTCCCTTTGGCATACTTCACTTCATCAGTAACCGCCAAGTTCAGATCTAACTCCGACTGCTCCACTAATGGAACTGCTATTTTACGGTTTTTCGCGGACACTTTTACGATTGAAGGCCCATAAGAGATGATTCTCCTTACCTCTACTCTCCATACTACGATAGTATCAGTTTCGCGGTCACGTGCCAAACGAGACGCTTAAAAATGCGCGGGTTTTTCGAATATCTTCGAAAACAGATAATTATAGAAAACCGGTAGAAATTGCTTGCGAAATTCATTGATAATGTATCATCCATAAAGGTCTTGATTTAAAAAAAAAATGTAGATAAGACAGTTTACGAATTTTAGAATGAGCTTACGGTACAAACTCATTCGTTGTACGACTCGACGGTATGAAAGTAAATGAGCAAGTCGATGTTCTCGATACCGCAACGAGCATCGATGGTGTCGACAGTCATATCGTATAATCGTCACTGTGAGCCGTGGTCATTGTTCTACACTGTACAGTGTGGCACACATTCTATTGGATTATACATAAACCATAGCTAACAATGGGAGCCCGTATGGCCAGCACGATTTCTTTTCGACAACCAACCCCCGTTATGAGCTACGCGACCATTCGTCATACGAATGGCATTTCTCGCGAATTCTTTTCAATACCGAACGCATGAATTTGAAAACGCGTAAGTCGAATCGAATTCATCGACGAATCGAATCGTCTTTTTGCCTCGTGAGAAGATCAAATGAGGATGCCGGTATCCTATCGGTGTTACATTGTACGTCTATAAAAAGAAAAATAAGATTTTTAGCGATCGGACCGTGACGATTGTCCTTCTCCGAAACATTTCTTTCCCACGATCCTCCCGTTAGACGTTATCGATGCCATTTCCGCTTTCGCTTTCGCCATTCGACCGATCAGATTCATCGTAAGGGACATCGCTGCATACACCGTAAGGAATTGCAACGGGAAGAAAGGGGGCTTCTGCAAACTATTATAACGTCTCCTCTTTCTCACGTACCTACTTTTATAGTTGCCTATCCTATCGCTAATGGTACCGCGCGATCGAGGGAGTCCTCGGTCTTGACGAAAGCTACTTTCCAACGACGTTAATGTTAACCATTTATTTCTTTTTTTTCTTAACGCGGGCGGGGGAAATCTTCCGAAAGACACCCCAGCACACGTGAGTTTGCAATAGTGTGGGATATTTATCTACGAAAACTCCCACGATGATTTGCGGCTTTTCCAGAGACTAAGATCTTCCCTCGAAGCCCACCTTTCGATTATTGCTCACTTACGGACAGAACGTCGGGAGTTAATGTTCGCCTAGTCATGGGAGAAGTAAACACGATACGACGCGACACTAAGCTCGCTCAATTGAATATTTTCTCTAGTAGTTGGGTATATTATAGATATGAGAACCGTTGGGAAACTTGGACGACGCGTAAATTCCTCGAGTCAATTAACATTCCTTTTCATTTCTGTCTCACAATCGCTACGTTAGAGCGTGTTTATTACTAATTCCGTGCCCTTCGAATTTCTACATTACTTTAGCATAGAAAGGACAGTAATGTGCGCGCACTTGTAAAGGTATATCTAGATATAAAGGTGTTTCTCCGTACACTAGGCAACTTTACTAAGAAATTTGTCTCGGCCACTTTTTTGTTCATAAATTGAAGGAATCTTATTCAGGGAATAGATACTACTTTGTTAATAATAAATTAAAGATGAACCAAAAATATTTCTATTATTTCAGGAAATATTGAGCCTTTTCTGAAAAATCAATACAAGCGACTGAGTATTTAAATGAAAAATATGTTCGAGGTTCTGGTAGGTGAATTGAAGACTAATCTGCGAGTACAAAAAAAAAATGAGCATCGGGGAACACTCGACATCGTATTATCTTCAAAATCAGTCTTGTCGAGTCACACTCGACACCGAGTGCAAAGGGTTAAGTTTTAACTTTAAAATTATAATGTAATCACTATCAAATTAAAAAACATATTTCGTAAGAACGTTTAAATACTTTGAATCTTAAATTATAGAATCAGTCTCATTGTAATTAAAGAAACAGTCCAAAAGTAAGTCCTCTGTCCTGTTATGGTGCAGAGGTCTGTTTAATTTCATTTCATTGGAAAGTGGCACAACATATAATGAGGTTATGTTATTTTACTGTACACGGGGACTATTTATCTATTAAAACATAGTAAACTATCCAAGATCTAAATAAAATACATAAAAAGAACTAAAAATAATTCGTACCAGAGGACTGTAGGCTGTCAGCTTGCGACGTGGGTTCCGCGGAGCGACGCTCGCGTAACACTGAAGAAAATAGCGTTCGGGCGTTTTTGGTGATAACCGTGCAAACTTCAGGTCGTTTGCCTTTTATTACATGTTTTAACGCAGAAGTTTAAACAATATACCACGTGGTGCATAATTTTCAATATAGACAGGGGGACTGTTCACAAAATGCTGAGACAAACTTTAATTTACTTTTTTAGATTTATAACCAGATTAATACAAACAATAAGCAGGTCTAATTAACAATCAAGTAATATTGTTCACATAATGATGTTAATTGACTGATTCCTAAAGTTATTGTTATAATTATTTTCATCTAAAGCAACTATTTCGCTTTGGTGATACGCCAGGGGACTGTTTTTTGAGCTATACAGGTTGTCCGGTTTCAGGTGGTCAAGCGGAAAACTACATGTACACATCAATGACTCGAGTCGAAAAGTCTAATAATATTTTCCGAAGTTCGGCTCAGTTAAATAGTTATTAACTAACAAAGGTCGGCCAATCAGAGCAAGCAGCGACATGTAACGTTGTTTATTGTGGACTGCTCCTTCTACCGCTTCATCTCTTACCTAGCTGCTAGCTCACCTTCCTTTGCTAATCGCCGTAATTGACCGATCTTTGTTAGTTAATAATTCGTTAACTAAGTCGAATTTCGAAAAATGGTATTAGACATTTCGATTCGAGTCATTGATGTGTACATGTAGTCCTCCGCTTGTCTACCTGGAACCGGACACCCTGTATAAAAACTATTTTCATATAATTAAGTTAAGTTAAATGGATTCTCTATCTTGAGCACACGTAGATTAGGTAATTATGTTTTAAATTTTACTACAAAAAATATAATAATTTATACTTGTTTATATAATATCGGCCTGAGTTAATGAGTTTCCCAGTTTACAGAGAAACACCCATACCTGTATATTATCTATTCATCTTCGGATAGGTGGTAATCCATTATAACAAGATCATAAGAAACGTAAAAGCCTCGAGCCATCGCGGGACTGGTTCAAAGACGACCGGTATGGTTCGTGATTTCCATCTAACGTAAGCGCGAAAATCTCATCTCGTTAGATGCTTCGCCAAGTCCCACCTTGCGTGGGAGAGGAAAAAGAGGTTGAACGAGATCGACGACGAAGGTCCCGTTGATGGTCTCATCGATAGAGCACGATTTTTGCCACACCTTCGCGTTCCACGAACGCGGAGAAAGCTAAGCAAATCTTATCGAATGACTCGTGCGACACCTTTCGCGCGAACCCCGCTTCCGTTTTGCCCGCTTTTACCTCTACTTGCTGCTTTTGCCTCTGTAACGGTCTGATTCGGAATCTCTTCCGAATCTTGCTCAATCTTTTTCTCTTCTATGAACCTTCCTTTCTCATCGATTCGATGTGTAAGTAAGTATTAAGTACTCGTGCTCGACGATGATCATGAACTTCGAAAGGAATTGCGTTATGTATAACTATGCCCTATGTAATAACATTCAATATTTCAATAGTAGAGTTTGTTTTCGCAAATGAACGGATCCGTATCGAATATGGCTAGTCGATCGGACTTTCAATCAATGAGTGAGAAACGAATACAAGTTAATTTTTTTTTATGTTATGGTTTATGCTTCGGTAGGATCGAAATGGCGGCATGCCAAACGAAGTGGTTAATGAGAATTTCCAACGATCCATCCAAGTACACGCTCATTGTTCTAATTCCAAGAGAAAGCGCGCGATAATGGAGCCCTCGTGTACTTTTCGCATCGTGGCAGAAAGAAGCTGCTGGTGTCATTTTTATATTAAAAACGTTCGCGACGTCGTCGAAACTCTTCGCTTCCCGATGTCCGCGTATCTTTGTTGTTTGATACGAATGGGCCAATGAAAGTAATTTAAAATGTATCGCGCGATTCGATGTTAAGTCATCGCAAGATGTTCGAAGACCATTTGACTAATACAATATAGTGATACCTACAGTTAGTCCCGAAAATATTCGTACCCCGTATAAAGTTAAATAACTTTTTTATAATTTAATCAAATAGAATTTAATAGAATTTCAATATAATATAAATTATATATATTCAATATAATTTAATCAAAAACTCATTTTTTTTTAATTTTTTATCCGAGCTTGTAATAAAAATTTACAGTATGCATATATCTTACTCATATCTACAAAATGCAGTTTTTAAATTTTCATTACAAGCTCAGATAAAAAATTAAAAAAAAAAGAGTTTTTTTATATTCTCTGTAACTTCAAACATTGCGATTTTTTCAATACAAAAAAAAAATGATATATAGTAAACTAATCCTTATATGTGTTTGCAAAAAGCTCAAGTCGTTTGATTAAATTATAAAAAAGTTATTTAACTTTATACGAGATACGAATATTTTCGGGACCGACTGTATTTGTTTACGAATGTGGACTCGAGAGAAAAGACCTATCTATACGTAGTAAGGTACTTTCTTTTTCTTTTTTATCCAATTTGAGTAAAACTGGTCTTTTTGAAAAATTGCTCACACGTTCGAATGTAGCACATTTTCAGAAGGACAAAGACAGAGAGAGAGAGAGAGAGAGCGACAATCGGGGAAGCGAGAAGAGAGGTTGAGGGAAAAAGAAAGTCGAGGCTCGTTCGTTTTTCCAGATCGAAAACGATATCATAGTCGTTAGTTTCGGCACGCGTATAAACGACGGGTTTCTTTGCTAGCTGTAGTTAGCTTAGAGGCTTAGACGTCGATGAGCGTGGCAAACGATCGAGACGGCGCGTTAACGGTAACACTAATGTCAAATTGGCCGCAAGTTCTGGAAATAATAAACCGGAAAAAGGCTGTTACGTTGATAAGCCCAGTATAGACGTACGCAAATATACCATGCGAATACTTACCTACATACTTACGTATGTAAGCATATGTAATAGATAAACTCATATTTTTGTTATACGCGTTTAAGAGGTGTTGCGAAAAAGCCAGACAAAGGACCGAGAGTCTGACGTAAAGACGATTAGGATCAACGCGGGTATTAATATGAAATTGAAAGATTGCTCAAATCTTTTTCCACTATTTTGTTCCTGGGAAAGCTAATGTGAGATAACATCTTCGGGGAACGTAAGGATTAGACCGAAGGAAGAGCGGAGAACGAAATGGTTTCCGGACTATCCCGAAGCGTAGTCAGAAGAATAGCTTGCGTGCGTGGTAATGTGTACGGTCCTAAGCGAACTCGCAACAATCGTTTTCCCGTATATCTCTAAATCTATTCGGCCTTTCGGCTTTCCACTAAGAAGCTCTTCTCTTAACGAACGTTCGTCGCTGCTTTAATTGGGGTCACGGCGCGTGCTGCAAATTCTACCGCTGAACGCGAGATTAGGTACTACATACGCGCGCGATGGTACTGCCTCGTAGCTATGTCGTATGTATAGGCTATTGAAGAGAAAAAGATTAATTTAACCGAGGCCATTGGATGCAGCAGCGGCCGCGATTATTATAAAGGCTCGTTTAGACTACGACACTATACGCCGTACACTCAGTTACATCGAGTGTCTGTGTGTGAGTACGAGTGTCTTTCATTTCTTTCATTGTCTTTCATTAATTTCTAACATTTGTGTCGTAGTCTGATCGAGCCTTAAAACAGTTCGATTCCGTGGGACCGTAAGATCGCCATAGGCAAGCGCTTTCTTTCTCCTTTCCTTTCCTTTCTACGGATCGCGTCGGGGAAATATATTTTCAGATTATAAAATGTTGTCGCCATGTTGCTCGTAATAACGCGTTACGAATCAAGAGAGTGTGGGAAAGAAGTAACTAGAACAGAACGTTGGCCCGATATTCTCGACAACAGCGAGGCGCGAGGTGTAATAAACTAACGAAAGCGACAGGTTTAGAGGAGGGTTTAGAGGCCATCGTGTAATTACTTATTGTTAAGAGAAAGTCTTTTTTTCTATTACTTTTTTTTTCCAAAAGACTGCGATACGTAGCGAGACAGGTTCGTCGACGGCACGAGTTACCCTCATTTTTTTCCTTAGCTCTCTTATAACGAACCTCGCGACGGTTTGATACTCTCGCAAAGGTCGTCGTACGATCGACGAAGATCTCTCAACGAGGTTACCGGTGGGAACTTTCATCGAGAACCGATGACACGAAGGATGCTGGAATCGGGTCGCGGTTCGACCAAGGTATTACAATATGCTTCCAAGAAAATAACTAAATAATACTTTCATAGATACGAGCGTAAAGATTACGTATTCTCTTCTGCTTTGAATTTTTTTTCTATATTATCATACATCGCGTGGGATACTTTGATACGTATAATTTCAAAACGAGAAGAGAATTTCGCATCGACTCCGCGAGGAATTGCATGATCTTGATTATTGATTCGACCGAAGAGGATGGGTCAAATCGCGCGGCAGTAAGAGGCACCGTGCCATCGACGCGACGGTGTAGATATCGATGACGGTGACCATGGTTCGAAGACGACACAGAGACGCGTAACGGAGAAACTCGATTCGGTACTAGATTAGACAACGTCACCTCGACACCTCGGCCGTCGACCTCGATATTTAGCTGTTCCAAACCTCCTGGAAATTCAAAGATTCGAACAGCATCGCGCGGGAAGGCGCGACGCCACGTAGGCGAGCGATGACGCATTGCTGCTTCGTGCTCTCTCTCTTTCTCTATGTCGTCTCGTCGTCCTCCTCCATACAACTTTTTCGAAACTTCGTTCTGCTCTATTCCATCTCGATTATCTTAAAATTTTATTTTTTGTTAACTCCTCTTCTCCGATACCGTTCGCATCTTATCAACCTAGCCAATCTACGTTTCGGTATTCGATTCTTCGTTCGTTTACCATGCCTCCTTTTGGCATACGATTTTGGTAAGGGAGGAACGGAGTTGTCATAAATACGTGAACGAGGACCCAACCGATGCTTCGAACAAGTACGACCACGAAAGAGTTGCTCGCTTCTATTCGCGCGCGCGCCCACTCGCACCACGTTGTACGCGCAAAGGAACGTACGATGTATAAAGTGTTACGTTTCTACGGCGCTCGTGGTATGTGGGTCAGGAAGCCGGCGGTGCTAACAACCGACTCAACTCGACTCGACTCGACTTCGGAAGGAGTCTTCGGCTAATGCGCGTTAACGCGCCGCTAACTTTCCTATCGAGCGATTTCCGCTTACGCCAAATCCTCTGGTCTTTCCGCGAATTCCTTCTCCTTTTGTCGCCTGACGCACGTTGCCCCCTATTTGCCTACGAAATGCTAGCATGCAACTATTCTATATGACTAACTAATAACCTAATATCTGAGTACCTAAGTAGTATGGATAGGTATCTAGTATTCGATGTTTTTAAAACATCGATGTTTTATGAAAATCATCAATGATTTTGCCATCGATGTTTTATGACAATCATCTATGATTTTGGTATCGATGTTTTATGAAAATCATCAATGATTTTGCCATCGATGTTTTATGAATATCAGCGATGATTTTGCCATCGATGTTCACTACTCGATGTTTTTAACCTATCGGTGTTTTAATAACGATATATCGATAAAAAAAAGAATTTTATTCGTTATATTAAATTTAGAAATATTTAGCAATTGGAGCTAAATTTCTGTTAATTGATTGCGAAATATACAGTTTTTAATTTGTTATTGAGATGGTCTTTATTTGTAAACTCATATACCTACATATAAAAAATTGTGAATTTTTCATATACTTTCCAGTTCCTTGTAGGTTTTCCTAGTTCATGAGCGACCAGTACCGCTCGATAAAAAACATCGATGTATTTTACTCGATGTTTAATCGACATCGATATGTTTTATTTTAAACATCGATGTTAGAAAACAGCGATGTTTTAGGTTTCGATATCCATCCCTAGTAAATAGGTGTACCTTTGAGCACCGTATCGGGTAAGCCATCTTTCTTTCAATGACCCGGAAATAATTTAATAATAAAAAGCGCTGGTTATCACGTTCATTACAGGCCTATTTTCTTGTCTTATTTAGCTTTTAATACGTGAAAGATGTGTTAATATAATAACCTTATGAGTAAACTTTCTATATTATTTTTTAGTTCTACAATTTAGAGTTCAATGAACGAGTTCCGATAGACAAGGATGTTTCGTATATATGTATATCTAATTCTTATACATATATCGTATAACCGTTATACGGAGATCCTTCATAAGAATCGTACGCGATCGAAATATAAATTATTAATAAATAACTAATCGTTATGCGGTAATCGAAGGGTCATTCTTCCTAATTTAACTTACGAGTAAGTGGGTATTTCCTGTGGCTCGAACGACGTCACTGTCGAATAATATTCTCTTGAAATAAAGATTCCGAACAAAACTTTTCTTTTCAGAACTTTTGAACGAAAGTAAAAACTTTTTCTAGCTTCGTATAGTGACAGATAAGATGAAATTATTTATTTGTTTTATTACCTAGTAAAATTTCAAAAGTAACGTAACTTAACTAATGTAAAGACGTTCGATCACGGTTCGTTCGAAGATCATTTAGAGTTTAATAACGCGAATATTATGCAAAAGTTGGAAAACCGATCTTTTTCCCAATGAAGAAGCTTTTCTGCCGGGATGATGATTCGAAGATCGGGTCAAATACCTTCAAGAACGTTAGAGGAGAATGGAATGAGTAAGGGACGAGTAAGAGTAGGAGTAGAAGAGAAGGAATAGTCGGTCGGTCGGTCGCATAAGGTATAAGGCAGCCTCGTTCTTGACGGCGGCAACTGGCACGCTACTCGTTAGTCGCTTCGAGGTGGTGGTAAAGAAAAGTGCCGTCGGCGGTGGTAGCAGGTGGTGGTGGGAGGGTAGGGAGCGAACAGAACACCTGGACGACTTCCTGCCTCGATGCGAGTAGCTCAGTCTTCAGAAGAGATCGTTGCCCATAGCTCGCACGAGACCTACTTCGGGTCGTGGAAGACTAACGAAAGTCTCTCGGAAGAATAGATAGATAGATAGATAGAGAAATAAAGAGAAAGAAAGAGAGAAAGAGACGAGAAAAATAGATACTCGGATCACCCGATTCGAAGATTCATCTTATTTCTCTCTTCTGTATATCTTCGTCATTCGGAAAGTTCGTGCAGAGTGTCTAAAAACGAATTACAGGTACGCACGCGAAATGAAGAGTTTGACACGAAACTCGCGTTGTCGGTGAAGTATCACGTGTACCGATATAGTGTCCCCTTTTGGTATCGTCAACACCTATCCAGACATCGGAAGGATTCTCGTATCTCGAGGAACAACCACTTCTCAGGGTGTTAGAGACTAAGATTCGTACAAAAAAATGGAAAGAAGAGGATTTACGTGCGTTCTTCTCTTTCTTTTGGGATTCGCTATTCAAGGTGCGTCAATACATATTTTTCCTTTCTTTTAAGATACCGTGCGATAGATTTGGTAGAAATCTTAATCGAACTTATTGCGATCTAGTATTTTCATCGACGACATATAGATATGAATATGTACATGTATGTCTATATACGTGATATAAACTATACCGAATTAATATACCCTATTAAATTTCGTTCATTTGCTACTTTCTTAAACGGTAAAAAGTTTAACGAGCAGCCGAAACAATACTTTTCCTAAATCGGTTCCAATGAAGTAAATCATTCTTATGATAGAACGATTAACGTGAAAAGGGAGTCGAACCGGTAATACGTAAATCGCTTCGATTCCCGTTTCTTTCTGCCGCAATTAAGGAAGAGCTATCCAATTTGCTTTTCACCGATTAAAATAAGATTGTTTCAGTTCCAAACCTTATTACTTCCATTCTATTCGAAATACTATTTTGTTTAGTTCGATCGTTTAGTTAGACCGGCGGCGGTGGCGCGGTTATGCTCGACTCTAACTTAAGCGTGGTCATTAGCAATCGTGAATCATAAACAACTATACTGCTTGGTCTGTGCGATTATGATGTCAACAACTCAAGAGAGATTTCATCCGTCTAAAAATAACGATTTAACGCTCATTCGCGAATGTCTCGAGGCTTCGTAGGTAAACCGTAAACGCATACTCGGCGAATCTTCCAGAAAAGACACGGTGAGATGCATTCGTGCACTCCTGAAACCGTACACTCGCAGCTGCGTTTTAAACGAATTCTTTTCATTTTTATTAATTCCTCGGAAGGTATAAGCCAGCGAAGCGAAGAACGCATAAAACGGAGCATAAAATAACAAACGGATTTCTTTCTTTCCCTTTATTAATTCTCCGTTCTTCTTTATCGAGAACGAACTAGAGTCGATCCTTTCGTGTGAACGTAAAGCGAAGCATAAAATATTCCCTCGATCGCAGAATTCATTTTTTTGTTCCATGCGAACGTGCTATATGTAGGTACGTAGCGAGTAACAAGTACCGCGGAAACGAACGCTTTTGCGAGCGATGGGTTAACGACCACGATCATATCGTGTGTTTCGAACGATTATTCTATGCGATTTCCCACGTGTCGCTTGCTTGCCAGTTAAACAGTTTTCCCTTTACCCAAGCACATTGTTGCTCCAAGATCCCTTCTCAGAATTTACAGCTTCCGTAAATACCTGCACGCACCTTTTCTCTTGAAAATGTCAGTTTAAAAAAA
This sequence comes from Ancistrocerus nigricornis, assembly GCA_916049575.1. Lineage (NCBI taxonomy): Eukaryota > Metazoa > Arthropoda > Insecta > Hymenoptera > Vespidae > Ancistrocerus > Ancistrocerus nigricornis. The sequence goes on along the minus strand of OU696669.1, from coordinate 23,590,276 downwards.
CCATTCAAGCAGGATGTCGAATACGTTAAAAACGTATCGATCGATCGATAATATCGCACATCGTACTATACGCGATTCAATTTTAGCATAGATCTAGTAAGAAAGAGTACTCGACCTAGTGACCGACGTTGCCTATCGCGAAAGAAGGAAACGCGTGATTAATAGATAATTACTCCTCTACCACCTCATCTGAAAAGTATTAAAAGTAGAGAAAGCGCAACGGCGTTCCCCTTCCACGATCGTGGAAATTCGATAATCAAGGGGCACGACTTCTTGACGTATGGCTTTTCGAAGCGTGCGTAAAAATGCGCTCGCTCGCGCGGGGTAGAGGGACAAGACTCGAAAATAAAAGACCATGTGCGTTTAATTAGCTCGACTTGCTTCCCAATTTCCCACGGTTTCGTGAAGAGTAACGGGAGAGTCGAAAGAGAGCGACGAGGAACGAGCAAGTCGAGCCTCCCGAGACACCCCATTCGCCCATCCGCCCACTTTTGTCCTGATTATCCACTTTTCCTTCTTACGGGCTTCCAACGATCACCGATCGCCCCAACCTGCAGAATTTAAATCCTCCGAACAAGGAAGCGTGGCGGCGTGAAGAAATTAAAAGTGAAACTCTATAGCGACATCTTCCATCGCATCTCCAGTTTATCTAATTGCACCAAACACACAAGTACATTACCTACGTTACAGTGTACATATAATCGTATATGGCCTAGTTAATTGAAAAAATTGTACGTTATGGAATCATCAATTTCTATATTTTACTACACACATTCAGATTCGCGAAGACGATGGCGCATTACAGGATAATTCTCGCCGAATGTAACGGTAGAAATAGCGGTGACCTGATATTTACACCGGAATAACTTTTACCCTTTCCACGCAATCGTAACTCGTTATGTCCACTCTACTGGCCCACATAAGCTTATTTATTCGAAGCACGTCCGTTCACTGTGACTGCGTACCTGACCGTGGCACATCGAAACCTTGTGTGGGGCGTTTGGGCATACGAAACATAGAAGAGCGCGACTCCTCGAAAATACTAGACCATCTACGATTGACCTCTCTGTAAAGAGGCTCTCTGCCTCGTTCCACTTCTCGTTTCTTTTCTTTCTTGGTAGATGCCATTAGCTTTTTCGTCTCGCGCGAAACATCTTCCGACCTCTCCGATACAAGCTACCGATCGTGCGTAGGTACGACCACGATGAACATGTATGAAACCGTTTTCTCGTATCGTCCCGCAGGAATGTCACCAGTCCACCCGTAGGTACCCTTACACGATCCTCTCTTATCCGTGCTTTCGTTCTACAGCCTTTTTAAGCGATCGATCGTACCCCATCCTACGATTAACGGTTCGATACGTGTATCGCATCCACGATTTCTATCGCGATTCAATCGATATCTACCGAGAAAGATGAAAGGTTCAAAACGAAAGAAAAGATGGTAGATACACGACCGCGGGTAAAACAGGGAAAACATTTCGTCAGCGTGTACTTTTTCTTGTGCGTTTGATGCACCGTGACTTGGGGTGCACGCGCCAAGTCCTAAAGTTAATCGAAGACGAACAGAAAATGCCACGGACGATGGGTTCGCAGACCCAGACGATTGCGCGATCGTTGCAGGATGCGAGTCGCTTGCATTATCGCTTCCGTTACGAGAACCACTCAAAGTGGTTTCCGTCGCTCGCTCTTGAGTACCTAGACGATTTCGAGGCTTCCTTCATCGAATCGCTTGACTTCGTTCACTATTTTATTATCGAGAAGACACTCTCGGCGATCGCGCCTAAAAGCATACCGTAGATACGCGTACCATGCACGTGACAGAGGCTTGAGTCGTTATAACGTCGCGTTGCATCTTCGGTGGTTCGTCGTTGCATGGACGAGCGGTTTGCCGAGAGGGCTCGACGGTGACGAGCCTCAACGCGCATCGAAGTCATCGACTTAAAAAACAGGAGACTCGAACGGCCGCGATGAAGCAACGTCCCGCGCATCGCAACGACGGACGGTAACGCGTTTCGTGCGCGATTATACGGTAAGCGCGTCTCTCTTTCCCAAACATCGTTGCCTACGACATGCGTTACCCAAGTACATCTACAACGATTGCGCTTTATCCTTTCTCAGGAGCAACGTTAAAATCACCTAAGGTGTAATAGGTATAAGTTACAACAGCGTATGCATACGCGATTGACGCGAATCAATTTCTAATACCTACCGGTTGCTACATACGCAGACTTAATTAATATGTTTTCTACCTATAATCGGTAGACATGTAATATTGGTATATCGTCATTTTTATTCGTTTTTTTTTCTTTAATGTTTAATTAGCTCATTAATTATCTAAATATAAATATATGTATGGGTTCACAGGTAGAATTGCCGCGGCCGGATGCGGTTATCCAGGTTGCCCGGCACACGGTAGCGTACGCTTTACGCTAGGCGGCATCGAGGACGCTATAGATGAAGAAGACGCGCTTCTTAAAGAAACGGGATTTGCGGAAAATACAGTAGCTATCTATACCTGCGAGAGAGGTTTCGAATTGCTTGGTCCAGCGAGAAGACAATGTCAGACGGATGGTACGTGGACTCCGGAAGGAATCCCTTTCTGTGGTAAGTTTATTTCTTCTATTTTTGCGTTTATTTTCTCGAGAAACTAAGCGTAGAATACTTATAAAGATAAATAATTGATTATAAATATATATATGATTAATATATATAAATATGATCAATATAAGATAAATATGATTATTTATATACAGGGTGTCCGGTTCCATGTAGTCAAGCGGAAAACTACATGTACACATCAATGACTTGAGTCGAAAAGTCTAATAATATTTTCCGAGATTCGGCTTAGTTAAATAGTTATTAACTAACAAATATCGTCCAATCACGGCGAACAGCGACATGTAACGTTGTTTATTGTAGATTGCTCCTTCTACCGCTTCATCTCTTGCCTAGCTACTAGCTCGAGTGAACCGCCTTTCTTTGCTAATCGCCGTAATTGACCGATCTTTGTTAGCTAATAATTCGTTAACTAAGTCGAATTTCGAAAAATGGTATTAGACATTTCGATTCAAGTCATTGATGTGTAAATGTAATCCTCCGCTTGACTACATGGAAGCGGACACCCTGTATATAATTAACGTTCTAAAATCGGTACACATGACATTATACAAGAATCAAAGGCTAGCTCCTGATCGATCCGGAAGTAGAGAGTCTTGTTTTCGAAAATTCAAATTCAACGTAATTAGGTTAGAGCGAAAATCGAAGGAAGATGCATCGGAAAAAAATTCCCGCGAGAGACACCGGTAGACTGGCACGCAATCGAGTCACGGGAAGTTTCGGTTAGTCGATCGACCCAATTCCGGGTGTCCTTGACCGAGGTGGCCGCCGATAGATAGCCAAGAAATATCGAAGACGGTGGGGGCATTGCACCGTTAACTCTGAACCTGTTACCGCGTCGAGACTACCACGGCCACGGTGGCCTTCCCAATCTTTCAAATCCTTCTTCGCGCGCATTCCTAAATCGAAGCGGCCACTCTCAGTTATTCCGGTATCAACTACATTTTTTTCCTTAAATTTCTCCCTCTCTTTTTTATTATCACAAACTCAAAAATAGCTACACTCCATGGAGAAACAATTCCACTTGCTTGCAAAAACGAAATACACTAGTTCCTCAATTTACGCGGTACTTTTTTACGCGAGTATTTGTTTTACGCGGCAAATTTACCTCAATTTACGCGGACAGATATTTATATACAAATTAATAAATGTAGGTATATACGAATTAATAAATATCATATCTGATGATGTATGTAGCAGTGACAGCGAAGAAACAGATTCATTCACTGCGGAAAATCTTTGTAAAGCTCTTAAATTAGCCAAAAAATTAGAATATGCCATTACAGAAATTAATCCAAACATTCAACGAGCCTTAAAATTTTGTCAAAATGTAATGAAATGTTGCAGCGAATATCAGCAAATTTATGAAAATTTATTAACAGAAAATATTGAGAAAGGCTTATTCGAAAAAATTTCCATTCGAAATAAAAATGAAGACGAACTTGCAAATATTTAAAGCGATGATGATGAGTGTATGCCAATTAAAAAGAAAAGACTTATTGTTCTAAATTACAGTAGCGATAGTGACATCGAATAAAACTTACATACTTCTGTTTTTCGAAATGTCTTACTTATTTTTTTTTTTTAAGTTATATGAAATAAATATGTATACATGTATTTCTAAAACTTTTCCTAGCTTTTATTTCCAATATTTTTCCTTTTATACTGACAGATTCAATTTCCACAATTTTCATTCGCGTAAATCAAATCCATGTGAAACGGATATTCGCGTGAATTGAGGGACGAGTGTATACTACTTTTAGGCATCTATTCTAGATACATATCTATATGTTCATATAAGTACATGTACACATCTACGAAGAGCGTATATGAGAAATAAGCGAAACGAAACGAGTCGAGACGCGTCCTCGTCTTTTTAAAAGCACCAAATCGAGGCAGCTGATTTGAAATCAGCCTCGGCCGGAAGACTCGACGCGCTACTTCCTGCTTTTCCTTCGCCGCACCGGCGAGAGCATCGCGGAACGCGGAACTTTCTTTTCGACTATGTTTACTCATCTACCATGGTTTTATCGTTTCGAAGCGCATCGCTCGGAACTCTGCGAAACTCTGAATAGATCTTTCTAAACAAATATATCTCGATCGTTTACGATAACGCTTTTAATTCATCGAGTACTTATCTATAGTATCTACGATATTAATTACGAACACCGAAGACGAGTCACGCATTCGTGCCTTCGCTCGAACTCCTTGACTCGGAAACGCACGAAAACGAAGAAGAACGATGAAACTCGGGTCTTTCCTCGGTTTCGCTTCGACGAAGACCAAAAATTCGACGCTCGCGTTCAACACTTTCACGAAGACCTTTCCAACTACTTTCGCGTTATCGGGAACATTTCGCTGGAACGTGACGTATACGTATTTAGGAGCGCACACGGTTTCCGATAGAGCCTAACCACGAATGGCAAATCGTGAAAGTAACGCGACGAGATATATCTAATATATGAACGTTGTTGCTTCCTTTGGAAATGACTTTCTTCGAAGAATTTTACACGCTTGCTCGTAATTTCCTTCATATATCTATTGTGAATAAAGTACATGGATATATGTCTAATGTACTTACCTACTTACAAATTTTATAACAATCTACTGTTTAGATTCTAAATTATTCGTTCTATACGAGTTAATAAAGCGAATAAAATAACAGGAAATACTTTTATGCGACAGTTTCGTAGCTCGTAATGGCTTATACCGTTCTTTTAGCGTCTATTTCGAATCCCGACGAAAAGACTCCGAGTGAATTTCATTCAACGAAGATAGAACGTTGACCGCGCGAGGGAAGAATGTCGTTGTTGATTTCGTGACGAATCATCTTGATTACGCTTACGATGTTCGTCGTCGGGCTTGCTATGGCCTAGATTGTTAAGATTGCTCTTATTTTACGTTCTAAAAAAAGATAGAAAAAGAATCGGCCGAGTTATGACGGTCGGTAATTGTTTAAGAAAACAACTAAATATTCTTATATTTTTATACTTCCACTACTCCTTCTGAAATAAGATGCCCTCTGTATTAAACGTAGATTGGGGTCTACACGTGATCATTCTCTGATACGTTCGCTATGAACTCTCGTACTCTGAAGTTATTATCGCTCAGCCGACGAAAACCACGCACGAATGGCAATGAATCTCATACTCGCGTGTGCGGGAAATAAATAACTGTAAATTATGACGCGAGCATACAGCGCAATGTGACGCGATTCGACGCACGCATCAACGCATCTATTTATGTATTTTCATACGTATCTAACTTGTGGGAACATATAAAAATGTTTGTGGTTGCTGCAATATGCAGGTTTTGATCTAGGACGAATCGATTATTATCTTTACCGCGCCCATCCATGGGAATGCCAAAGTACCGTCATGTAACTATCGAGCTCACCGATCGATTCCAGAAACGATAATTCCTCACACTAGGATTATGATCGTCCGATCGGTCGACAAGTTACGTAACGCCGTATTCACTGTGAATATACTTCCATAGCTAAGGCTCGTTTTCATCGAATTAATCGAAAGATGAAACAATCAAATAGAAATGACTATGCTCGTCTCGTGGAAGTTGAAGATATCGAGTTCAATAGTAATTGAATTAGTCCCGTTGGTACTACCTACAACAATATCACTAGCGGTAGAAACAGGAGTAACATCGAAGACAGCGCCGGCTTTGCGAGTTAGCGCCGCGCCGGTAAAATTCTCACGTTACGGTACAGTAAAACTACCGCAAGGCCGACGACTTCCTTGCGAATGCACTTGTGGCGTTTACTGCAGAAAACTTCTTCTTTTTCTTCTTATTATTCTCTTCGAGGCCGGCTGTCCCATCTGCGTGCCGGCTGGACTCGCGTATAGTAGGTACGTGTATGTATGTACGTATGGCTATTCGCCCGTGTATATCGGGGCCTCGTTTCGACCTTGTTTTTACGTATGGTGATCGCAGCAGTGAACACAGTGCATCGACGAACGCGCCAACGAGACGCGTCTTTTTTTTTTTTCTCATCTAACGATCGCGATCGAACGCCTGGACAGTGTAACAACGACGACGATGACTCGGCACATCGCCGCCGATCGTGTCCTAAATCGATGGAGATTCTTGTTGGCTCGCGTCGATTATAACGGCTGACCTTTCTATTAATTTTCCGTTAAAGGCATTAAAAGGGATAGAGAGAAATATGTTATAAACAAACGTTTCAATGGTATCTAACTTATTTCGTATTGTTTTCCCATACAGTATTAAACGTCGCCGGAGGGAAAGCACCGATGCAGTCTAGCAGCCTGGACGGCGGAATTCCGCAGCGTGCCGTCGATGGAAGCAGCGCTCAGATTTACACGCCACAAACGTGCACGCTAACCAGACCCGAACAAAAACCATGGTGGTACGTGAACCTCTTGGAACCGTACATGGTGCAATTGGTGCGGCTAGACTTTGGCAAGCCTTGCTGCGGTAAGTAGGTCATTCGCCCGCACCGTTTCCTTCGACCTATTCCTCCCAACGATTAACACTAGATTTACGGATGTTGTTTATATACCTATTTTTACTTAAGTAAAAAAAGAAGAATATAAAGAGGAATCAACATTTACATATATTTCATTACTTAACTAAAAAACCACGTGTGATTTTTTTTAAATAATTGTAAAGTTTCATATATATATAGTAATCAAATTTTTAATGAGTCAAATTGGCTCAGTCCATAAATCTAGTGTTAACACGCTCTTGCAAATTCCTTTCAAAGATGTCAGACGTTGTTTCTTTTCAATAATTTATTTAATTTGATGAAGAATTTAACGTCAAAAAAACGGATGAAAAGTCTATCTCATAGCGATCGGTAGCAGGACCATTCGGTTTCTAACGGATCGCCTCGCGGAACTCGTCGACGCGATCAACGATACACTTTCCTCGATTTCTACGGCCGTTCGCGGTCGTCGGTGATCGTCCGCGTCCGGGAAAGTCTACGATTGATTCAAATAATCCTACGACTCCTCGCTTTTATCAAACAACGACGAGTAGGAACAGCGTGCAATTGGAACGAGACGATTCACGAAAACCCATCTCGATTCCTCTTTCTCCAAACTCGATGGATGCTCCAGCGGACGCGTCGCTCGACCTCGAATCGGTGAATCACCATCGTTCGATTCCTTCACGCTTTGATTTCTTCGAGACTAGAATCGCACTTTCCATCCATTTATCCAAGCTAATCGAACTGCATTCCACATACTCGTGGAAAACTGAAAGAGAGAAGAATTTTTTCGCTTCTTTTATCTAGTTATCATATAAAATTGTAGTAAGATCGTAGGTTGCGTCGGTATCCTCATATTACCTATCAGGTTTCTTTTTCCTTAAAAAGGCAGCACCGGTTGTTAGTATTCTAAGATTTTATCAATATGTTAAAATCGATGCGGTATGATCTTTCGTCGAGGGAAGATATAACGCGAGTAGGCATCGTCGAAGATGGTCGCTTTCTGCCACGTAAAATTGATATTAGGTACATGGGTATCGGAGGAGATTATCTCGCACGAAGAGTCGGCCATGTGTGGCGAAAGCCGTATGCGCCGCCTTCTAAACAACCTCTTGGACACGGCCCAGCGCCTAAGAGATAGGTATCCTGCGATGATTTCCACTTGTTATGCCTTCCGACTCGTATCCGCGCCGCGCTTGCCTGCAATTAAATCAATCGCACTTCACAATAACGTACTTCATTGTAATTGGTCTTTGCGGAAAGAAAAGATGAGAACTTTCGCGTCGTGCAACATCCGTGACGATCAAAGGTCTTCGCGTGCTCGTATGTAGTACGCGGATACGTATGTGTATACCTACTTACATAGGGAATAGACGGGCAAGAATGATATGTTAATTTTCAAAATAAATAGAAAGTATATGTCTTAATTATATTTATTTCTAACTTTGTACTTATAATCTTTGGTCATTTGCACATTAATAATTGAGATCAAAATTCTGCAAAAATAAATTCTTTGATTTATTTATGTTTTTTAAAAATTTTTGCCCATGGGCGAGCGAAACGGATAATGAAAATTAATCAAAGCAATCGACACAAAAATATGATCTTCGGCCTGGATACGTTGTACAAGTGTCATGAGTTGATTCTCTACGAATCCAGTCTTCGATAGGGTGAATGCAAACTTCTGTGCATACAGTGCAAAAGTATGACTTCTGTTGGTCTGGGTTTGTTTTGTACCTGTCAATTTCATTTCTTTTTCTTTTCTCACATGCACTTTGATCATTAACAAACTATGCATAAGAAGGGCAAAACGAACAGTATCCGTTTTGCTCGTCTCGATTTTTATTTATGTAACTTAACTTCAACAATGGTGAAGCAAAAACTCATGATGAATATGTTTTTTTACATCAAACTTTATTAGAAATATCAAAATATGGCTAGCCCTGAATATAATTAAAAAAAAAACAAGAGATTTACGGCTGTTTTATTGTAATTTTTTAGAGCAAATCCAATGTAGCACTTCGCGTCGATGAGATATTAGCATTTTAAGGTTTCCCCCTCCCTTCAAATTTACGATTTTGCTGTAAATATACCACCGGCGTTAGTCCGATTTTTTGCGACGGACAGCCTAACTGCCGTTAGTCTGTAATTTGTTTACACAGAACATGTGCATGCGTGTAACGAGTCGACCGACAGTAGCTCTGTCTCTTTCTATCCATCAAGTATCGAACTAAATCAAAAATTCTTTTTGCCCACCCTCTCCGTCTTGTCCGTCCGTCCCCTACGTCTTTTCTGGGCACTCTTCGATTAAAACGAAAAGGATCGGCAAGCTCGTAACTATTTGTAGTATCGTAGAGGAGGTGGGAGGAGACGTTAATCAAAGTGGATGCAAAGTTTGCGCTCGATCGACGTTAAAAAGAGAAAAAGCTTAACGAGAAAGCCTGGACAACGCAATTTTATCGTCCATAAAATGACAATCGAGCAAGAAGAACGAAGCGATCCATGACGAAGTACCTAGTTTCTCCCGCATTAAGAGAAAAGGAAGAGGAAGATGAAGAGGTGGTTGTGCTGAAGGAGGCGGGCATCGATATCGCGTCGTTTTTTTGCGTGCTCTCCAATAACGAAATTCCGAATGGTACACGATACAAGAAAGTTTTGCAAGTGACGCGTATGCCATTCCTTTCTGCTCCATCCAAAGGGAAACATCACAGACAGTAAAGTATGTAATTCCTATCCATGCCGCGTCTTTGCGCTCAATGTCGCGGCTGAAACGTTTTCTGGGTCGAAAAACGCGTAGGCTTCTTCGGACCTGCTCTTTACAAGTCGTCTCCATCCTCCTTGTCCTCTTTCGAGAGAAACTATCTTTGACAATGAACGCTCGACGAACTTTCAAATTAAAGAATCGCGCGATCTTCCAATAAGAAAGTATCTGGTAGCAGTCGTGAAAATCGAATGCGTCGTACCTCCTTCGTCGTATCTCTTTTTCTAGTTCCTCCTTTCTTTTTTCGTTCTCTCATACCTATATGGTATATATGACATGGTATTCGTAGTAGCAGTGAAAGCGCGCATCAAATCCTACCGCATCGTTTCTGCTTCTTCGACCACCTTCGCGGTGTACTGTTACAGAGTGTCAAGAGCATGTGAATCGTATCGAATTACTTTACGCACAGGTGCGAGAACCTTGATTCGATTAAATTTGTACAAAGGTGCCTAGAGACTTCACATCGATGTCACGTGCCCGGAAAAAGAAAAATACAGAATTCTCTTTAAATTCTTATAATAAAATCGTTAAAGAGTATGACTTGGATTTCGTCTCCGTTCAATTAGAATGAAAATTGCTTTGTCTTTTTATCAACAGGAACTGGCATTCCCGGTACAATTGTCGTTCGTGTCGGCAATAATCGGCCGGATCTTGGAACAAATCCAATTTGCAACCGTTTTACCGGACCGCTGGAGGAGGGTCAACCACTCTTTCTTCCTTGTAATCCACCGATGCCCGGTGCATTCGTTTCGGTGCACTTGGAAGCCTCTGCGCAAACGATTCCGACAATCCCGGTGCAGCTATCCTTATGCGAAGCTTTCGTTTATACGGATCAGGTACGTACGTACGTAAAGGCTCGCGATTGAGAATCGCGTGGAAGACAGAAAAATAGCGCGAGTTTAAGTGGTACATACCGTAAACGTAGGCACTGCCGATCGAGAGATGTCCGCAATTCAGAGATCAACCACCAGGATCGACCGCCACGTACAACGGGAAATGTTATATATTTTACAACCGACAGCCGTTGATCTTCAAAGAGGCCTTAGCTTTTTGTCGTGCACGTGGAGGTACTCTGGTAGACGAGAGTAATCCCGCCCTTCAAGGATTCATCTCTTGGGAATTATGGAGGCGACACAGGTATCGTATAGTTTATTTCATCGTTCGTATCACCTATGGAAAGCTCGCTTTAACCGCGGTACATCGCGCATCGATTACGTTTTTCATCTTTCAAGAAGAAGTGACACGACCAGCCAGTACTGGATGGGTGCTGTGAGAGATCAAAAGGATCGGGCAGTTTGGAGGTGGACTGGTAGCGGAGAGGAGGTTTCCGTGTCCTTTTGGAGTCTTCCACAAGGGACGGAAGAAGATTGCGCTCGATACGATGGCAGCAGAGGATGGCTTTGGTCGGATACGCCTTGCAATGCCCGATTAAATTTCATTTGTCAACATCGTAAGTATACGCACGAGCATTACTTTTCTCGTCTCTCTCTCTCTCCTACATTTTCTATAATTTTCTATTCTCTTCGTATCAATGCGGTTTCTGTAGAGCCACGAGCTTGCGGTCGACCCGAGCAGCCACCAAACTCGACCATGATCGTGACGGCTTCGTCAAACGAAAACGGTGGTAGACAATACCAGGTTGGCGCTACCGTAGAATACGCTTGCAATTCCGGGAGTCTTCTTATCGGGCCATCGACTCGTACCTGTCTCGATACAGGCTTCTATAATGAATTCCCACCTGTGTGCAAAAGTATCGAGTGCGGTTATCCCGCAAACATAAAGCACGGTGGTTATACACTGATCAATAACACTGTCACTTACCTGAGCCAGGTACTTTACTCTTGCGACGAGGGATACGAAATGACAGGTAAGCTAGAAATCGTATTAGTATCGCATCTTCAGGAATCGAATCTACAATTCTTCTAATTTGCCACATTTTTTAGGACGCGCGAGGCTTACGTGCGATATAGACGAACGATGGAACGGGCCACCACCGCGTTGCGAGCCGATACATTGCGATCCACCTACCGCCGTTCCTCATAGTTCAATTCAAATCGACGAGATCGCCGAAATCGAGACCGTGAGCAAGAACGCCGTTAATAGGAGCCTTCTCGTTGGCAGTATCGTCACTTATACGTGCGAGAAGGGATATCGCTTGACCGGTTCTCGACAGATACTCTGCTTGCAGACCGGACTCTACGATCGTGCCGCACCATCCTGCACGGGTAATTCATATTCCATTAGTATCTTGTACTCTTTTCCACATGTCTAATCCCTAATGCCGTTTTGTTTAGTGATGGATTCAAGAAAAGACAAGAATCGAACACACTTGTCTTGATTTTTTACAATCGAGAATTAGTATGTCTTGATCTTGACAATCAATTTCTTGTTTTGATTCTTGATTCTTGCAAGATTCTTGATATTTTTATAATATCTATAAACATTTATTTACCACACCCTGTTTTATTATTTTTGAAAATGTTTATAAAAATTATTGAAAAATATCTTTTTTAAATTCTACTGGTCATAACAAATAAAGGAACAAAAAAATTCTTGAAATTTTTAGGTCATTCTCAAATTACTTTATATCAGCTACAAATGTTCGTAGTAGAAAATTTAAGAACTATTTCGAAGCTTAAGATCTCTAGTTTACTTCACTCACGCACTTAAGAGCACGTTTGAGGACACATTACAAAATAGAGATTTCCTATATTTACAATAAAAAGAAACTGCAGTTTTCAGTAAAATTATCAAGTTTATTGAATCGAATAAATTTAAATTTTGCATTTAATTATTTAAAATTGAAAATAGACGGAAGGATCTCAACATGATTATAATATTACATAACCCCGATATATAGGGTATCCGATTCCAGGTGTCCAAGCGGAAAACTACATGTGCACATCAATAATTGGAGTCAAAAAGTCTACTACTATTTTCCGAAATTCGGCTTAGTTAAATAATTATTAACTAACAAAGATCGTCCAATCACGGCGAACAGTGACATGTAACGTTGTTTATTGTGGATTACTCCTCTTACCTCATTGTGTCTTGCTTAGCTGCGAGCTCGAGAAAACTGCCTTTCTTCGCTAATCGCCGTAATTGGCCGATCTTTGTTACCTCATAACTCGTTAACTAAGTCAAATTTCGAAAAACGGTATTAGACATTTCGATTCAAATCATTGATCTGTACATGTAGTCCTCCGCTTGAGTACATGGAGGCGGACACCCTGTATATAAAATTATAATTACATACGTATAATTGTAGTTTCAGTTATCAAGAATCAAGAATCTTGAAAGATTTTTCTTGTCTTGTCTTCATCTTGAAGGACAAATCTTGTCTTGTCTCGATTTCATCAAGAACAAGAAATTTGTAATCTTGTCTTAAAAAATCAAGTCTTGAAATTCTTGTCTTGCCGTCCATCACCAGTTTTGTCAAAAATTCTATACCCGTATCTTCATTCGCGCTCGCACAGAGGAACCCCGCACGACGATAGCATTGCCTCCGAGACCAACCGCACGACCGACGAGTGGGAGACCACGACCATTTGGTACAACGAGAATTAGATCGACCACGACGTCGAGCACGCCGACGAGGATGACGTCTTTCTCGAGAACGACACCGACGCCTCCAACAACAACGACGACGATAAAGACGACGATCGCTTTATCGAACGGCAAAGTATCGAACGCGGACGAACACGCGGCAACGGTCGAGGAAACCCAACCCAAAAAGTCGAACGTCAACTTGGTCAGCACCGCGTCTTCTCCGTCATCGATTCTAAACGATCACAGAGACAGAGATCATCCGCAAGACAACGAGATCGCCGGTAGCGGCGCAGACCACGTGCAAGCTGGCATCGGGACTGGTGTACCCGAACCTTCAGGACCGTTACAAGTCGACACATCCGGCCAACCAGCTAGCACTCATCAAGCCAAATTGAATCTCGGTGCTGTTATTGCGCTCGGAGTTTTCGGAGGCTTCGTCTTCCTTGCTGCGGTTATTACAACGGTCGTTATACTAATACGCAGGTAAGAATATTTGACATCATCTTATTAAATTAACACACATACCTACGAGTGTCACCGCGGTAGCCGGTATCTTTTAACGCTCTTTTATACATAGAACGTTCGCTCTTTATTCATGTTGTATCGCCTGTACAGTACTCGTTCGAACCGATGTCTTAACTTTCTCCTGCCTCCCCCTTCTCTCTCTCTCTCTATTTATCTTTCTCTTTCTTTCTTATGCTCTTTCCCTTTACTTATTTCTCATTTAACGTGGAAACGAGCGTTCTTCGTAAACTTCATTACGCGATCGGTGCGTATCCAATCTCCGTCAACGAATTCCTTCTTCGTCGTTCGTTCACCTTTCGTACGAAAATTCCATCTACAATGACTAGTTTTAGAAAATCGATCTGCGAATCGGAGATCCTTAGTCCCAAAAGAAATAAGATATTAGCAAAATATCTGCGTTCACCGAATCAAGAGAGCGGAAATGAAAGAAAGCGATGTAATAAACGGTGAAGACATTTCTCGACCAAGTATCATTGACCACTCTTACAGATAAACAGAATTCTGAAATTCTCTTTCGAGTTCTCACGGATCGGTGAAGGCAGAACGTACCTATAGAATATTCTGTCGATGACGCGTTTAAAGAAACTGGAATAAAGTAAGATGAAATACGGTGGTTAGCGGCAGTGGCAGCGTCAAAATCAAAGGAAGGCGACGCAGGGGGCTCGGTGGGTTCGGTGGGTTCGGTGGGCTCGGTGGGGTTGGAGGAACGGCTTCGACGGGTGGCGGTAGCGGTGCCCTTGGAAGGGCCGAGCCCGGAATGCCCTCGCGTTGGTACACGCTACTGGCGCTGCCCTTCCCCGACCAGCACCTGGGCCGCCGAGACCTCGTGGCTCGCCGCGCTACCGACCATCCCTGCTCCTTCGGCATCTCAGCGGCGCATCGTGCCGGTTACTTCTCCAATCCCTCCCTTTAGATCATCCAAATAATTCCACTCGATTCGATTCGAGTACGTAAGCCCCTGTTAAAAGCCATTGGAAACATAGTTGGAAAGCAGGCGGCAGAGAACCGTTACTTCCTCCCCACCCACCCCTCCACACAACCACCGCCCCGCAACATCAACCATGTCATCACGTAGCATCGCCACAACCACTGTGCGCCACCCTCGCAAGTGATATACTAGTCAAGGTAAACGAGCAAATTTTATACTGCGCACTACGTATAGTCGTAGCTCGTTTCACCGGCGAGTCAGGGTGTTTTGTATCTCTCTCCTCCTTTTTTTTTTTTTTATATTTCTTTAGTTTCGTGTCTACCAAGAAAAACCTTCGACACGCGCCTTACCGCACTTTTCGCGCGCCGATTTTTGCACCGCTCTTGCCTCATTATTGTCGCTAGTATAGACCGCTGTGTAAATCGCTTCGCAAAGTCGCCATTGATAAGACCGAACCTTCTATCCTTCTTTTCTTCTTCTTTCCCTTTCTTCCTCTTGATGCATGATCGAACAAACCAAAAGCTGCTCGAGTAATTAGTTGTAATCGTCGCTTGGGCTCGATTCTGCTTCTTCTCCCTGATACATTATACCCAAAGATGTGACGATCCAAATATCGAGATGCGATAATACTCGGTAAGGAGATACGAAGATCTTTGACATGGTTTTGTCGTTCACACAGGAACCGTGGTAGAAGCAGCAAACACTATCGGCATCGAGCATCTCCCGATTGTAATACCGTCGCCAGTTTTGACAGCAGCTCCTCGGAAAGCCGAGGTGGTTTAAATCGGTATTACAGACAAGCGTGGGAGAATCTTCACGAGAGCACCGGACAGAAGATAAACCACCCTGCGTTACGACGCAAGGAGACCCTGGATGAACCAGGATATCGAGAAAATTATCGTGGCAATAACACCGAACGCGATGGTTCGGAATTGGTCGTCAGCGACGTCGCGGCCTATCCATCTAGCAAGCACGCTAGCGTGTCCGATAAGAAGCGTCATCACCATCATCATCATCATCATCACCACAATTCCACGCCCGAATGGAGGCAGTCGCAATCGCAGTCTCATCACAGATATTGAACGGTTTACGCGAACGATTCCAGCTTAAATCGATTTTGATCACTGTTATACTTTCGAGTTCAAGAAATTCGTATAGCGCGATCTCTCGTCTCGACGATTCGATTGCAATTTTAATGCGCCAACGCGCGTCAAACTTTCTAGATAATATATTTTATTACCGGTTGCTTGCTACTCGACTTAGCTAGCAACTAAAGGTTCTGCGTTACTGCTCTCTTATGTCATAAATAATTTATAATTGTTCCGTTATACGTTACTTTGTATATATGTACGTGCATAAATCTATTATCCGTAAAAGTATGAATTATAGTCGTCCACTTGATCTTGATCGGAGATCATATTTTTATTTGGTGGATATACCAAAAAAAAACAAAAAAAAGTAATGTATATTGATTATGATCGAACGAATAGTGTAAATACAATACATTGAGCGAAGAAAGTAGATATTCGTGCATTGTAGGACACGCTTGTCAACGACAAGCTTCTTGTCGTACCAAAGACACTTAGGAAATTCAATCCACTGAATCATGTAAATCGAGAATTTTTTTAGAATAGCCAATGCTCGTCATGGGAATAAAAATGTAAAATATATATTTTGTAAACAAAAGTGGTTCGTACGACATCTGAAAAAGTTGCAGAAATCGGTCAATCGTGAAAGGAGTTATTATCGATAGAAGATCTCTACAAACTATTCGATTTGATGAAGTGTATAAATACTTATTTCGCTCACTGTATATGTGACGTATATTACAAAGTGTATGTACTTATGTACCGTTAGATGTTTATAGACTTTTATCGCGTATCGTCCTTGTATATTGCGTCGAGTAATCCTTACGAGTCCGTATGACAACGATTCGAATCTGTCATGGGTACCTTGGCCTCGCCTTGAACCAGCCGACAACGATGTACGAAGTGGAATATGATAAGGGAAGGCCGATGCTATCCATTTCGGAATGAAATCTTCGTTTAGTCACGAGAGATATTTAAAAATGTAAATCGAATACTAGATAGAACGGACAGTCTGTGAAGGGTACGAATGATGCCCCTAGTTAGCCTAACGATGGAACTTCTTGGGACATATCGTGGGTACAATTTTTAGCGTTCATCCAAAATAGGTGAAACAACGACTTTTAATCGATCGACTGAAATAAGATATTCGCATTAATTTTATATTCGTATTTATTTCATGATCCAATAATCCTGAGTAAATTACGATAGTGCCATTTTGGGCAAATTTTTTTAATTTACCTAAAAGCGATCTTGTCGTTCGTGTATAATGATAGTAAATTTCAAGGAACTTATATTATTAGTCTATAGTCACTGTACTGTATCGATTACGTGAAATAAACGTATTTATGTATTCTTTTGGTGAGTCTTTTCTATAGACATCTCATTTTTTATTAAATATGTATATGCAAAAATGAAAAAGATTTCCTACTATAAACTTAACTAGAGTAATGATATAACGAAAACATAACGACAGATTACCTTCTTACATCTTTGAAGTATTTTCTCTTAACCTAATAGGATTGTAAATTATTTGTTTCATTATCACATAAAAAAAAAGAAAAAAAAGCTTGTAAAAATACACGAAAGGTAAATTTAGTTGTTTAACCACTGATCAATCATTTGCCCGACTTGAACCCTGGCTGCTTTCAGTTGAGGCAGGTCGTGTTCCGAAGGTGGATACATATTTGCGCAATGTGCCGTGCCTTTAGGTAATGACGATATTAAAATATCATATCTAAAAATTAATAAACCAAATAATACGTTACGTACCGTTCATATAAATGGCAGTAGCTTTGGAGTTTAATGATGTTGTGACACCCAGCGCGTGCCACGGATCAACGGATCCATGGACGAACACTACATTGCTTACTTCCAACTTGAGGGCTCCATATATTGTATTGGTACGTTTCACAGCATTATTCAATAAATCTATATTATATCTAAAAAAGAATATACCCAACGTTTGTATAATAAATATTAATAAATACTTCTTCATATTAAATATCTTTTGAAATGAAACGGTATACAAACCTAGGACCAAATACATCGATGCATTGCTGAATAAAGAATTCTACTGGGAATGTTTCGCTGAATAGATTTGGACGCGCTGTTGATGTTTGAAAAAATCCAAATTCTGTGCAGGTTTGATACATCCATTGTCGACCTAACGAAATTTTGTTATAGTAATTTGTTATAAAAGAAAATGATTTTTATGCGTTCTCTTTCTATTGTATATAATGCACATTGTGTATGGATGAACGCGTACGCATACAATCGTAATATTACCTCCTTCTGCTACCTCTGAATTCCACGTTATATTCCTCAACTCGTGAATCATTTTGTCGTATCTAAAATCTAAACATTTTTCTTTGCTGGCACTTAATATTATATTACTTATATAAGCCAGTCTATCGATTGGTACACCTATTGTCTGATTTATCAAAATGTCACATGCCGCATCGATGGTTAAATTTGCCATATTTGAATTATTACGATTATCTTTATTGTACTGGACGATACCCGCAAAATTGCTTGCTAATGTTTCATATAAATTCGAAATATCGACGCGTTTCGTGTGTCCAGGATCAATTGGATCGCAAAGGCTGCGAAAAATAAGTTAGAGTTAACTGTATATATTTTGAGAAACAGTAGCAATTAGATTACCACTTACTTAAATTTTTTAACAAGGTTTTGTTGACCAATTGGATGGCGCAACATTATATGGAATTGTTTATTTGCAGCAACTATCGCATCTACGCATGCTTCGGAATATTCTTTAAGAGCATTTTCAACGATAATGTAGTATTCTGTAAATTACATTTTCTACATTAAGTTATAATATGGTAGATAATTGACAATGGTACTATAGTAAATAATAAAATATACATGCAAAGAATATAAAACAATATAATATTATATAGAATGTAATATTAGTACGTATTATTTTACATATTATGTGTATTTACTTACGTTGAAAATCTATCTGTGCAAGAAGTGGACCACTGCTGGATACAGCTCCTCGTACAAGATGAGGATATTTTACTCGCATCCATGCAGCTAATGACCCAGGATACGAACCTCCGAATACAATCCATTTTACATTATCCGATCCTTTGGTAATGTTATTCATATTTTCGATAAAATACGCTATATCCGCAAGCGCTTGCTCAGAATTTAAATATACCAAGTTCTTTATGCTCATATCTCTGTAAAATATTTATAGAAGGCAATATCAGATTAAATACTGTGCAAAGTTACAGCTATGCAAATCATATTACAATATCACAACTTACGCCGTTGGATGACTTTGTCCATAAAATCTATGTTCAAGCTGAAAACACATGGCACCAAATTGTTTGGCATATTCGATCCATTGCCCTTTCGCCATCCATTTTGCTTCGGCTGTTCCTTCGCCACCAATTAAAAGGAATATGGGACCACCGGGTTTATAATATGCTGAATTTTGAAAATATCTCTACACAAAGAGAGCATAATCAGTATGAAGATGATTCAAAATTGTAATTATTTGCATCCATACCTGCTTCCACGTGCGCACACTGGTTGGATCAAAATGATCGAGCATCTGAGTAAACCACTGCTCCTTAGGAAGCCATTCGTGTTCCTCATATAAAAGCGGTACACCTAAATTCCCACCTTTACTTCTGCCTCTCATAAAAGTACGTAGTGCCACGGTGATATTTATAAAAATTGTTACAATTAACAATATTGTTAGAAACCGCATTTTTCTATAAAGAAAAAGAAGAATGTTGTTACAATCCAAGATGCAAAAGAAACATATGAAAATATAATAATGGAGTACAAATATGCAATATGCAAGCTTATTACATCTATCTTCATAACAATGGTGTTAGTTATCTCTCAAGATAACAAATTAGAGCAAAGTATTACTTCTTAAAAAAAATAGAAGGATTTGAAAATGTAGTTAATGTAAAAACTAATTCTTGTATTGGAAAAAAAATATTGAACCTATAAATCATGTAAAAACTGCACAATACTTTTTTCTTTCCTTAATTTATATAAATCTTCTTATCGAATGTATTGATCGATCGAACATTTTTACTACCCAGAATAAATATTTTCTAATTATTAACTTTAAAAGAATACCTTCTGTAATATTTTTCTTAGGTCGCAAGCAAATCAAGACTTCTATGTGAACCTTAAATACAGCCACTGAAGAGAAACACTGATGTTTACGTATCGGAGACAACTGGAGATTTCTTGACCCTCGTCAATATTTCAATCTCTTATTGTTAGTATATGATAAACACAATCGCACATACACCAACGACGCTCTTCCATTTTATTCAAATTTCCAGCGAAGTGTCGAGCAGTGTCGAGTTCTTCAATTTATATTACTGGTACTGAAAATCCTGTTTCATAAATGGGTCTATTCGGATAAGGGTTAGATATAAAAAAACAATTTTTTTTATAAAATTACCTGATGCCGACCAAAATTCATATTGTTTTTTTTTAAGGTTGGAATTTTGGTCGTTAAGGGCGAAAGAGCATCAGCTGTATAACATGCAGGAACGTCACAAAATACTGGGTCCAAAAGGGGCTCTATACATTGTCGCAGCTCGTTGGCGATTGGCCGAGACGAGCTATACTACTTATGTGAACAAATGAAATAAATTTTGGAAAATATGGACTATTTGGCAAATAATGGAAACATATTATGTAATAATTGAATACTTAGGAATTAAATTTTTTTATGACAAAGTGGACTGATCGGCTGCGTGCGAATAATATTTTGAATAAAAGTCAGGCTTCGAAAATTAATAATTTCTTGAAATTTCCATAAATAATCTAATGTTATTAAAATAATACAAAAGAAACGGCTCAACACATAGCCAAGAAACATGTACATGTAAATGTGAACGTGAAACAGTAAATGTATTTCGTGCTTTGGAAGGATGTTATTGAAGTGTGCATTGTTTACAGATGCATGCACTATTCTCTCATTGTTTTCTTTTATAATTCATCCTTCTTCGTCTTACTACAATAGTTCTTATTCGATTAGCTGCATACTACGTAAACGTCATTTGCAACAGTTGCATTTGGACAACTGTATGTAGTATTGGAAGACGTTTCAGTATGTTCATATTTTGGATGAAATAATTGCAAAACGAAAGATCGTTCTTGTAATGCACACTAAAATATAGAACAACATTTTACGAACTGTTCGTACAGTTTTATTGATTCGCACGTTCGCACAGTGGGACGAGCTATAGCAATAAATAAAAATGTCGAATGATTCGGAGGTAGTTGTAAGCGATTGAAAAGTAATTTGCAATGTTTGTAGCTTCATATGTCATTTGAAATTCATCATTATTTCATTTACATCAGGAAATATAAAACGTCAAAGTATCACTATTGAGGTTATATTCTGTCAAGTGCTATCTACGAGAATAATTCGCGTTTGCTAAATCGTTCTATATTTTTAAAGTAATGCAGAATTCTATAAGTTTGGCAAATAGATTATATTCTTAAAGATACGTAGATCACGAATATTGCAATAAAAAAGAATATATTGATTGTTATTACTTTAAAATTACAGTTTAAAAGCAGGGTTATTGTACGACACGAAATAAAATTTAATCATAACTTTAAATAAAGTTTTACAAAATCGTAGGCATATCACTCTTTTAAAAATGATTGTTTTATAATAGCACGACTTTCGACAACCTATTTACACAAGAAATTTCTGCCAACATCTGCCAACGGACGAAGAATTAACGATTTTCTGAGCCGCGTATACTACGTATTTTTGCTGTGAAGTATCGAAAATTGCGGCAAAAATAATTTTTTGTTTTTGAATGAATAAAATGCGTAGTATTATATTAATAAGCGTATATTCTATTAAAATATATAACATAAACGTACAAAATCAAATTTTTTAATAACAAATTATTTATAAATAAATAACACAAACTCAAATTTTTAAATAACGAATTAACAATCTTTCGGATTCAAAATATTCTATCTAAACATTTATACATGGAACTTTCATTGATTACTATCGTCTAAGGACTCATTTTTTAAATATTGCTCTATATCTTGGTCGTATCGAATTGAACTCTTGGACATCTTCCGAAAACTAGCTATATAAGGATCAGAAGTAATTATTAGATGATAAATGAGGTCTCTATTACTATTTATTCGAGATGATTTTCTAGTATGTTTAAGGCGACTTTTACGAATTTCTTTATGCCTGCCTCCTAATTTGATTTTGTACGTTTTGGTTATATATTTTAATAGAATATACGATTATTAATATAATAGTACGCATTTTATTCATTCAGAAACAAAAAATTATTTTTGCCGCATTTTCCTATCTTTCGTCCCACTGTGGTTCGTGACTCAAGCTAAGTTGAAAGACGATTTGTAAGATTAGGACGGTTAATTCCTTTGTTAAGGCTCAGTACTGTTTTATCTTCAGAGTAGCAAATATTGTAACGGTGCGAGAAGATAAAATGTTTAATCAGTGCTGCCGACAAAGCCAATTGGTCCGTTATAAGTGTCATTTATAACCCCGCCTCTAGTTTAATCTGCAACAGAGGAGTGTGAGCGAGGGAGTACCGCGGAAGGAGAATCTTGGAAGACTACTAATGTTTATCATTTTTTATGTTAAATGTTAAAAAGTTTTAGCTTGTTGTTAAAATCAGACGTGTAAATAAGCATCGTAAGTAATGCCACAAACTTCGATATTTATTTCCACATTTCAGTACTTTATGTTTTTCTTTTAAATCTTTTAATAAACGAAGAACAAATAGCTGTAGTAACAAATTTATGATATTGAAATTATGTATCTGTAGTAGTATCGTGAGCATATTACTATTATTTGGAAAATTTGAATGCTTTTTAATACGTGGAATAGTTATTTTTAATTGTACAAAGAAAATTTTATTTAATTTTAGAGTTAGAATATATGAGCAAGGATGAAATTCGCAGAACACTTGTCTGCTCATATTACGCCTGAATGGCGTAAGCAATATATAAGTTATGAGGTAAATAACGCAATAATAATTATATGTAAAATTTGTATGGTATTATTTGTCAAACAGCTATATCATGTTGTTATCGGTATTATATGTTTGAAATTACACGAAGATTTATACTTGTAGGAAATGAAAGCAATGCTTTATACCGCGGTGGAGGAGGCACCTTCTGCAGAAAGCGTAGAACCAGAAGTAATACAAAGGCACTTTGCATCATTCGACGAAGTGTTCTTCACATTTTGTGATCGTGAATTAAAAAAGATTAGTACCTTTTATTCCGGTAAGAGAATCTTTTCTAAATATAAAATTATAAACAAGATAAAAATGTTACTAATACCGTAAATAATTATTTTCTATAGAAAAATTAGCAGAAGCAACACGTAAATATGCGGCGTTACAAAATGAGTTGAAGACTGCTTTAGATTTGCAACATGGTAGTGGGAAAAACAAAGGAAAACAGAATACTAGACCTCATCTACCAACGAGAAAATTAAGAGAATTGAAACTTGCGTTTTCAGAGTTTTATCTTTCGCTCATACTCTTACAAAACTACCAAAATCTCAATTATACTGGTTTTCGTAAAATTCTTAAAAAGCACGATAAGGTACATAAAAAAGTAATATCATGATATATTTAATACATTTATTATCGAGCTTACCAAGCACACAAGTATATCTGCTACGCCGTATATCAAGAAAGGACAAAGTCAGGCAACAGCTATTTCATATTCCCTGTGTTTCCTTACCTCCATGCATCCAAGTAATAACCCAAGTACTTTTCATATCGTTCAAACAAGATTCTATACAGGAAAACAAAAAGAAGAAACAATTTATAACATCTTTGTCATTTTCAGTTATTATCCGTGGATAGCGGCTCAAAATGGAGAGTGGAATGCGTAGAAACGTCACATTTCTATACCTCGAAAGATATAGACAAACTTATACAAGAAACGGAGGCAGCCGTAACGAATGATCTCGAAGGTGGAGATAGGCAACGCGCTATGAAAAGACTTCGCGTTCCACCTCTTGGTGAACATCAGAGTCCATGGACCACTTTTAAAGTAGGATTATTTTCCGGAAGCTTTATAATCCTGTTTATAGCGGTAGTTCTTTCAGGTAATGGAAATATCACGCATATATTTATCTTAACCACGCGAACTATGGTTACAAGGATTGCTCTTACCGTTTTTAGCGATATTTCATGAAAGTGGAGAAAACTTAAAAGTAGCATTTCGCCTGTACAGAGGACCGCTGCTTATTATTCAATTTTTATTTCTCATTGGCGTCAACGTTTATGGTTGGAGATCCTCCGGTGTAAATCATGTGTTAATATTTGAATTGGATCCGCGGAATCATCTCTCTGAACAACATCTTATGGAATTGGCTGCAGTCCTTGGTGTAGTATGGACATTAAGTTTGTTGAGTTTCCTTTATAGCGCCAGTCTCAGCATTCCTCCATATGTGAATCCTTTGGCACTTGTTTGTCTTATGATGGCATTTTTTCTTAATCCATTCAAGATATTTCGACACGAGGCAAGATTTTGGTTACTGAAAATCATGGTGAGTAATATTTGTTTATTCAATGTAAAAATCGAGCTTGCGATCACCTAAATTATCCTATTTCGTTGTAGGGTCGAGTTTTGGTGTCGCCATTTGCATACGTTAATTTTGCAGATTTCTGGCTAGCTGATCAATTGAACAGTTTAACCACCGCTTTATTGGATTTTCATTTTCTGACATGTTTCTATATTACAAACGGTAACTGGCTGGAAGCAGGGAATACGACTCAATGTACGTCGGGATCTTTAATCCTTAG
Organism: Ancistrocerus nigricornis; assembly: GCA_916049575.1. Lineage (NCBI taxonomy): Eukaryota > Metazoa > Arthropoda > Insecta > Hymenoptera > Vespidae > Ancistrocerus > Ancistrocerus nigricornis. The sequence continues at coordinate 23,565,508 of OU696669.1, read as the reverse complement.
ACCTATCGTTAACTGTTTACCAGCTTGGTTTCGTTTCGCGCAATGCTTACGGAGATATCGTGATTCAAAAGAAGCATTTCCGCATTTAGCGAATGCTGGAAAATATTCAACAACTTTTCTAGTCGTTATAACCAATACGTTGCATATCTATCATCGAGGTGGGTTTGAACATGGTTTGAAGTTGATTTGAGTGATATATTCCTTAATACAATATGATGTAATAAATATTTCATTCGTCCTAGATGAATATAATAATCAATGGGAGAATCCATGGCTGTGGTCGTGGGTTGCAAGCTGCATCGTCAATTCAGTCTATTCTTATACGTGGGATCTTAAGATGGATTGGGGTCTTTTAGATAGTAACGCGGGTGAAAATCGTTTTTTGCGAGAAGAAGTTGTCTATTCCGCAGCAGTAAGTAGTGTGGCAACAATTTCATGAAATTGAAAATAGCCGTGCTTTACTAGTCATTTTACTAACGTTAAATAATTGCAGGGTTTTTATTACTTTGCAATAATAGAAGATTTTGTGCTAAGATTCATATGGGTCGCAAGTTTTATCTTAACACAATGCGGACATATCTCAAACGACTTAATGACATCCGTAGTTGCACCTCTTGAAGTTTTTAGGTAATTTTTATTTTCTAAAATTCATTTTTATTACGATAAATGTATCGACAACTTATCGACAAACGCATGCCACTTTTTTAAGGCGTTTTATTTGGAACTTCTTCCGATTGGAGAACGAGCACCTGAATAACTGTGGTAAATTTCGTGCCGTACGTGATATATCCATAGCACCAATTGAAAGTTCCGATCAAACGCAAATTCTTCGTATGATGGATGATGAAAATGGGGTACTTAATAGAGGGAAACGTAAAGGTGGTGGAAAGAGACAAGGAAATATAAAGGAAGAAAAGAGAGCGTTGCTTAAAGAAGAGACTATTGATATCGATGTATCGAACGCCAGTTGAGACTAACTAATACGATTATAGTAATTAGTTTCCTATGCAATATCTTATACGAATCGCTTGAGTCTTATGAAAATTGTTCATTAGGCAACAATTTTGTAAATAATATAGCATTTTGTACGAAATGTTACGCAACCGTCGCGTGCTTATCGGCGAATCTATCGTCGGAAACTATAAAGATGACATGTGTTCCGTGCCTTTTATATTATTCCTATAAAGTAGGTACCCTTTTTACTGATAAAATAAACATTTAATAAGATGCATTATACGCAGTATCTTCTGAATCGAGAGTTACCCGCCATAAGAGTTTTCGTACGGCACTTTGGAACATGTGCATGCATTTATATTATTTTTATAGTTTTCGATTAGCGAATACAATCTTGTATGTATAACACGGGCATAAACGTATGCGCCCGTGCACGCAAGCAAACGTAGTAGAAGGCGTAAACGCAAATCCATTTCAATTTTCAACTTTGAATCCAAGCATTATAAGTTGAAAGTGGGAATGGGAAAGAAAATTCATTCCAAATGTGTTCTTTTCAACACATTTTCCTATTAATTGTAGTGTAAATATAAACATGTATATTAATACTTTAAATTACGATAAATATGCCTTTTATATAGTGTCTTTATAGAAATATACTTAACGAAGAAGTAATAATATTAAAATATAATTCGATAAGAGACACTACGTGTAGTACTTGTTATGGCATTTGCATTGCGATTAACTGGGCAGTAACTTTCTTAAGAAGACAGTATTGTACATTTTAATAGAATATTATTTACTTTTACGACTTTATAAAAGCACCGATTCAATAGTATTCGTGAAAAACTTCGTAAGAATGGACTATACGCGCTTGAGGGCGCTATCGATAGTATGCTACATTGGTTAGTTGGTCTAAACAATCGATGTAATGCCGTTGTTGATCCTTTAAAAATCTACTATATTTCTGACTTAAAATTTTTGTTGATCAAACCTATCAACGATCGCGCTTTCTTACCTTATCATTATCTGTAGCCTGTTTCATCATAAAACTAATATTTTTTTATCGATGATGCACGTGTTGCATATAAATACTCCAGTGTGTCATTAATGCTAATGCGGTTTACTTTATAGAACGCGCCAAAGTATTACCGAGTTTTGCTTACGTACAACAAGGACAATGTATTATAATTGATTTAATTTATTTTATTCCCTTTCGTCTTTCTTTTTCTTATTCCTCTTATCTCATTCATTCTAATGCTAACTATGATTTAAATACGGTATAAGGAGATAGTTTTGATGGACACTTTAGATAAATAATTATTTAATAGAGAATTGGCTTTTTTAAATGCACAGCGATTTAAAAAGATGACAAAGTGATCTACTAACGGCACTTTTGTCTGTCATCATTTCAAAATACCTCAGATGTTAATTACAAATTAGATGTTACGATCCGATCAGTGTAATAATTTTATACTCACTTTTATATACGTCGTTGTACGAACGATAAGCGTATGTTGTTCGAATAAAGGTTTCGTATATATAGTATGTATTTTTATAAACTCTGGATGCAGGTATGCGTCCTTAAATAAATTATTCGCTGCGTACTAGTACCCATGACTATTTAAAGTGAAATTTCGTCAAAACATTGTGCGAGTCACGAGCGAGACATTTGCCAAGTCTACAGAGTAGTTAACTGGACGAATAGCGCTGCTTTTAGTTTCTAGCGAATCGTTAACGATATACGGCTGGAGTACTTTTACGAAGGTCTTTTAGAATGATTTATTAAAAAAAAATTTCTTTATAAAACTTGCAGGTAGTACAGCTAGACGTCTCGTGACAATTTTCCCAATGCTTATATCTTGCATCTAATCGATCAATATTCGAGCGATCTTAAAAATTAAATGCAAGATTCTGTAACACGGTCGACGATTTATTAAACGAATACGTTAGGGTTGGTTGGCGATCAATTTTTAAAAGGAGTATAATTTCAATGTAAACTTTATTTCCTACAATGTCGTTCAACTTATTCGAGAAGAAATGGAAATTTCGTAGTAAAATATACGACTGTAATAGTCTATGTAACTAATCGTTATTGCTACGCGACTACGCGTCGATGACGATGGTGATAATGATAACGACAGGAAAGGAAAGAGGCTGTGACAAAATGATGACAGTGATGATAGTAATAATAATAATAGTAACATAACATAACATAATATAACATAATATAACATAACATAACATAATATATAATATAATGTAGTACGGTATAACACGTTAATAATATTTGCGACGATAATTAAACGGTGCGATACTGGATGATTAAAACTAATCATCGTGCATCGTAATCGGTAACAGCTAAACGTGAAAATGATACAGAAATATTCGTAATGTACGAAATAACGATAGTTATCGCGTATGTGTTTGCGTGTGTACTGTACAGCAATTTGATGCACCGCCTATGAGTGTGCCAAAGTCTTCGGTGGAGTAAACGATTGGCGTTAAAGAAAAAGATGTTCTCTACGATGGCTTTTTTTCCTTTAACTCCATCTTACAAAGAAAAAAAAGAAAAAAAAAAAACGTTCAACCACGTTTAATCGCATCGCGAGAGCCTCGTAACTTTGGCAAGGAAGGCACGAGGATAAAAAAAATTAACAATGGACAGGTGTACGTATTTTCCGCGATTGCGGCGAACGCGGTACATGTGTACGTATATTTTATGATATAATAACGAAAAGTCAAAAAAAAGAAATAATATTCTAAACTTGGTCCTTTTTCTCTATTCACATATCAAAATATATGATCTCTTTCTTTCCTACTTTTTTTTCTTTTCCGCACATATGGTATCGAAGCGTTGGCCAATAAACGGATCGCCGAATTGCAAACCAAATTCTTATTTCTAACTTATGAAAATAATAGGGAGAAAATGAAAAGAAGGAAAAAAACGAGGTTTTCCTAAGGATTAAGCTTTCTTTGTTCCACCCGAAACTTGTCACTCCTTCTTTCGAAGGATTTACTCCGATCGCGATTCGATCGGACATCTCTGGCAAGTATACGAAGACTTATCTATCCGCTGTCGTATTAACTTCGTCTTATATTTGTCATTGGACCGCTTATCTAAATATATATATATTTATATATATACTTTAGTATATATATATTAAGAAATTAGTATATATATATATACTAATATTTATCTACACGTTTATCGAGCGAGCTCGCACTACTTAAAAACTATGGTTTTGTTGTGGTCCAGCTTCTTAGCAGCTAATAGTAAAAGGAGAAGCGGAGAAGGATAACGCGATAGTTTATCTTCGGCAGGGACGGAGCAATCACTTGGAACGCCTTTTCGTCCTCTGTATCCTCGCGATTTCGAACGATTTGGAGTACGAAGCGACATATTTTTCTTTTTCACTCATCTTAGAAAAAGCTAATAATCTCTCGTCGCCTTTTACCTAAATTTTTGTCTATTTATCGAGACTTTTTATTTAGAAGAAATGTTTGGAAGTGTTTTGTCATTTTTGGTCCCTGATAAATAGAAGAAGCGAACAAAATTCACGAAGGATGAAAAGACAAAGATGAAAAAAAAAAAACGCGCCGCGCCATTCGATTATCTTTGCTTGAAATAGTAGTACGAACGTAATACGAGGAAAGGAAGATAAAAAAGGGAGATGAGAATCGAGCGTGAAAAGGAAACAACTCGCATAAGACCGAGGAGACTCGTGAAAAGCTTTGGACTTTGATTCTCGCGCACAGGGATGAGGAGGAGGAGGTAGCGAAGGACGTTGAGAAGCGATCGACGTTTCTTTGCAATAAAGTCGATGGAGAACGCGAAGAGTAGGGGGTCGGGCAAACGAGAAAGAGGAGAGCTCGTACTTTAAAACCTTTCCTATCTTGGAACATGCCTGCGGAGAGGTTTCTGACCTCCGTGAGGAGAAACTATGGCGATCGGAATACGGTACCGCGGTGCTGCCACGATCCCGAGTATCCCTCGACAAAGATAAACGATCGCCTTCCTTCTTCGAATAACGAACGACTCTCGTGGCTGACATAATCGGCGTTGCCTTTAAAAATAACCCTTTTCTCGTTTGCCAAACGTTGAAAAAAAAATCATGCCTCCTTTGGAAGGATGACCATCGCTCTTTCTCTCTTTACTTCGAGATTCGCTGAATTAAAACTTTTACGACGATTTATACTAAGAAAATTGCAACGTGTCTCTCTTTCTCTTCCTATCGATGGGGAGGGTTAATTAAGACAGAAATAAAAGGAGAGAGAGAGAGAGTGAAAGCATGTATCTGTCTAGTGAAGGAAGAAGAATGGATAAGAGAGAGAGAGAGTTAGAACGAAGACGAGAAAGAAGCAGAAGGAGGAGGACGAAGAAGGTGTTCGTTGTTACGGCGCGTATTGGCGACGGCGCACGCCAGTAGCAGCTATAAATAGGTAGGTCGATAGCCGTAGGAGCCACCGTCGTCCCCGGACAGGATTCTCGCAAGTTTCCTCTACGGGTCTACGGTCACGACGCTACTACGGGTTTCTACTTTTCGTTCGAGAAAAAAATCAACAAACACGCGGGCTTCGTTCCCAACAAATCCTCTCGATTGGCAAAGAACCCCTTCTTATATATTCTGTCGAGCTTTCAGCAGTACTTCTAGCTGAATTCAAATAAAACATGTTTAACAACAAACGATAGAACTGTGCGCTTCTTATTCTCCCAAGTAGAACCGTGGGAGATCTTCATCGAATCGGTCAACTTTTCACTATTCCTATTCTTCGGTACTGACTTTGGAGTCATCGAATTTTACTATCCTTGCGAAAACGATGCCTTTAGATCGGAAGGAAAAATACTTGGAGATTCTAGAAAAATGTTTCTCCAGTGGACGGCAACGTTCCTTCTCGATCGGCCTCGATTCGTTAAGGGAACTCGAAAACGATTAAATTCGATCTTTTATCCAGATTTTAAAATAATCTTCGTCTATTATCGTGAACTGTACGCGTCGACGAGCTGCCAGAAGACTTTCGTGTGTTAAAGGGTTAAAAATAAAGAACGATAACAGAAGAAAGAATTGGAGGAGCTGCAAAAAAAAGGCGCTTGCGCTTCATCGCGAAAGGCCGTATTGGAAATGAAAAGTTTCAGACTTCGCGTCTCGCGTTTTCTAGAGAAAAATGACATTGAGTTGCATTTAAATCGATAGAAAGAAGTATGAGGGAAGAAAAAGAAACAAAAAAGGGCCTCGGGAAATCGAGGTAAAATTGTTCAAATTACGGTACCGATTCTCGGACAGAAGGCGAGTGATTACGGGACGATGGAAGGCGCGGCGGAGTTAGCTCGCTCGCGATCGGATCCTTCGGAAGAACGACGAAGAGGTCGCTCTTTCCAAAGCAGCCCTAATCGTTCATTCGTTCGTTCGTTCGTCCATATGTTCAAAGATGCGTCACGATGATGTCGTCGTCGATGTCGTCCTTCTCGTCGTCGGTTTCCTCCGGTCGATTGGCCTCAGCCTGCGCGGCCTTCGGATCCTCAGCGATTGCCTTTAATCTTCTCTGTTTGCGCCTATGTAGGAGTTCGACGATTATGTAGCCCATCGTGCCTATCATCAAGACCGTCAGCAAAACATAGAGCTTCATACGGGCGCAAAGATGCGTGCTGTACGCATAAGCGATCACGAATCCAGCGCTTTCCCATAGTCTGTAGTTCGAGAAGGCGGCCTCCTTGTTACGCCTGAACAGCGTACCGTAAAGACCTGCGATGTACCCAAATACCCATTCAAATTTTTGTTTACGTCTACGCTAACGTTAGTAATTTTTTCGATATTTAAGACCGCGATGCGACTATGCACGGTAACGCGCGACACGCCAAAACTTTTACTTTTCGCGAATATATCGCGAGCTACTCTGTGGACTTACAAGGGAACATTCCCAACCCGGAAATTCTGATGTTAATGAAATTTTTTGGGTAAGTAAAGTTCATCGAATTGTTTCAGAAATAATTTTTTTTTCGGCGAAAATTCACTTTAACCCTTTTAGTACCGGACGACGATATATCGTTGCGTATGCGATGGCGCCTTATTCTTCGCATTGCGAGAAAGCTCTATCAGAATAAATTTATAAAATGGTCTAACCGGATTACATTATTCTCTGTTTCTTTCGTAATACGCTACCTTTTTAATTTTTTAAATATTATTCTTAGTTTGATAAAAAAAGAAAAGAAAAAAAAAAACCTAAAAAGCCCTCCTAAACCCTAAGAGCCAGAACCTTAATAAATTCGTCTAATTCGTCTTGTTACCTTCGTATAGGCACCTCGCTCGGTACTAAGAGGGTTAAGGGGGTGAAATTAGTCCTCAAAGTTTTGCGAATTTTTCGTTTTTATTTTTTATATAACTATGTAACTGTGTACGTAGTCTGATAGATCTTGAAATATCATGCAAATTTTACATTAAAAATGTTTGTCTATCTCTCACAGTTACATAGTTATATAAAAAAAAACGAAAAATTCGCAAAACTTTGAGAGGTAATTTCGCCCCTTAAAATGAATTTCCGCCGAAAAAAAATTGTTCCTTAAACAACTCGATGAACTTTACTTACCCACAACATTTCATTAAAATTAGAATTGGGAATGTTCCCTTGTTAGTGATGGACGGCAAGACAAGAATTTCAAGATCTTGACAAAACAAGACTTGATTTTTCAAGACAAAATTACCAATTTCTTGTTCACGATAAAACCAAGACAAGACAAGATTTGTCCTTCAAGATGAAGACAAGACAAGACAAATCTATCAAGATTCTTGATTCTTGATAACTGAAACTACAATTATACGTATGTAATTATAATTAGATATTATGTAATTATAATTTTATATATAGGGCCATATACAATATAGGTATTGAGGTTATGTAATATTATAATATTTAAATGCAAAATTTAAATTAATTCGAAACAATAAACTTTATAATTTTACTGAAAACTGTAGTTTATTTTTATTGTAAATATAGGAAATCTCTATTTTGTAATGATGTGTCCTCAAACGTGCTCTTAAGTGCGTGAGTGAAGTAAACTAGAGACCTTAAGCTTCGAAATAGTTTTTAAATTTTCTACTACGAACATTTGTAGCTGATATAGAGTAATTTGAAAATAAACTAAAAATTTCAAGAATTTTCTTGTTCCTCTAATTTTTATGACCAGTAGAATTTAAAAAACATATTTTTCAATAATTTTTATAAAAATTTTCAAAAATAATAAATCAAGGTGTGGTAAATAAATATTTATGTTAAATTGATTGCCAAGATCAAGACATACTAATTCTCGATTGTAAAAAATCAAGACAAGTATGTTCGATTCTTGTCTTGTCTTGAATCCATCACTACTGTGGACCGATTTTGTCATATCATTATAATGACGTAACGAACGTTTTTAAAAATCAGGCACGCTATCTATGAACTTGAATCGCGCCTCGCGGGATAGGAAAACGAAAACGGCATAACCGGATCGCCATTATTTATGAATCTTTTCATATTCATGCAAATAAGCTTTCGGGATATCCCCGAGTTGGCATCTTTTTTTTTTTATTTACACATGACGAACCACGATCAAAATGTTCTTTCTCAAAGAATATTTACATTCTAAATTCGCTGGGTTAGAGATTTGGCGTATGGTTACACGGTGCGTATTCCATGCACGTCTTTTAAACAAGTATAATGCATATATCGATTGAAATATTTTACCGACCGTTCACTTGCGTCTGCCAGACGGCGTCGCCAACTCCCCAGAGACCGGAGACAGTGTAGAAGACGTATGGATTATCCGGATGGGGTTTCCAGAGAAGAAGCACGACTACCAGACAGCCATGAACGATGGCACCAAGCGCCATCAACGGCTGTCTTCCTACGAACTTCATCAAGGAACCGAAGAGTAAAGAACATCCCGCGTTCACCACTCCGAAGCAAATCATTACGTAGCCCACTTTGTGAACTCCAAGAGCGCAGGAGATGTACGCCTGAAACAAAAAGAAAATACCAAAGATTAGTTATGCTTTGGTCAGACGCATGAGTAGACGCTTACTACTACGACAAGAAAAATGTCCCACGAGGAAGATTTCATAATTCTTTTACGATCGACGAAGCGCATTGTGGAAAACGATACAGAATATATGCGATGACCAAGATTAACCCTTAGAGGGCCGGTATGATGTCAAGGCCAATTTGACCTTTGTTTGGTTCTAACTTGAGATCCTCAGATCACTTTTCAATAAAAATAATAAATTAAAAATTTGTGTACATTTATTGTGTAGATCTACTTTCAGAATGTCGAAATTCAATATTACACAAAATATTAAAAATTCGTAAAAAAAAGTCTCTCCACTACTTCACATAAGCTTTCATAATATCCACAAGCATACATTCACCCATCTACATACATACATAAAAAACTTTTTTTCGGAAAGATTTAAATTGGATGTGTGCATTACCGTGCCTGACCGGCATGACGCCATATGGCGTCAAGGTCAATATGACCTCTGTTTGGCTTGGGGACCTCAGATCATTTTTCAATAGAAATAATGAACTTTTTATTTTTTGCAATCCCGACTCTCTAAGGGTTAAACAACGTGGTGCAATGCATGATCTCGATCGTCCTTTTCGAGAATTTGATTAGGCAAATGAACAATATATCTCGTGAAAGTAAAGCCCACGTTTATATGGGAGGTTATCGCGTTTTAGCATCTATTATACATTCGCAGAATTCTTAACTATATGCGAAACACGAATGTACGACACTTGCTGAATCTCTTTCAGTAAAAATCTATCCGGTAATCCTTGTTATATGTGCCTGGATAAGCGCCTCGACGTAGATCGGGCCTCCCCATCCTCGCGACGTTATGACTGAGAGTGATACCAGCAAGGGTTAGGGTTCAAGGGAAATCCGAGTCTCCAAGTGGGTTGCAGATAACCGTGCTGGTTTTCGCGTGGGTGAGAATCCGACATTACGACCAGCTCATCGGAGTTGAGATGCCTTTCTTAAGATTTTAGAAAAAGAAGGAAAAAAAATACCTATCTCTAGATAAGTAATAAGGGTTGATGCCTATAGGCAGGCATTCACAATGAGAGATTTAACGAGCGAAGCTTATATCTGAGAGCGAGTATATCGTGAAAGTCCTTTTGACAAAGTTCAAGTTCCAGGACGGTTGTGGAACTCGAATTATCGAGAACTCGAGAACGAGCTTTGCCACTTAGGAGGTTATACCGATATTGCCGTTCACGAGCACGATCTTCGCGAGTTGCTTTCTTCGTGTTGCGGTGGGAGATAGGTAGGTATACAAGTACTTACTAGGCAGGGCCGTCGAAAGCCAGGGGAATTTTTTTTACGTTACAAGCGTATCGCTATTTCAAGATTTTGTAATCAAACAGTTCTGTGGCGATCGCTAATGGACTGATATGTTTACCAGCGTTGCCTAGAAGAATGCCTGTATTTGATAGATGAGCTGACATCACGGTACCTTGTGTTTCTGATAAAAAATAGAAGATTTGACCATGGAGCGAGAAAGGTATTAATCTATTCGTAAGAGAACCGAGCTTGACCGGTTAACACTTTCAGCAGAATCATTGAGAGAACCTGACCTTATGCAAATAATCTTCTTCTTATATAAAATTATATCATTTTACTCTTTCATAAAAAAAAATCAATCGTTCCACAATATTTATTCTATTCATGTTGCGTTAAAATCCACTTATTCGTTGTAGTTGTCAATGAGCTTCAAAGAAAATCTGAATCGTCCTGTATAGCCTCGAGCGCTCACGAGATCGAGCACGGGTAAATGGAGATGCACGTGAACCGGTATGCGTGCACGGTGATGTTGCAGGTGAAGAAGAGATACAGGTACATAACATTTCAGGTTCCGAAGCGGTATCACGAGAATAAGATCGCGAGCTATTTATATCGAACCAGCTGACTCAATGGGAGTTGAGAGAGGGGAGGAGAGAGAGAGACGGAGGAGGAGACAAATATAATGACTCTTTCTCTCGCTCGCTCTCTCCCTCTCTTCGCCATTTAATTGCCCAATTACCATGGCTCATCCTCGAATACGCTTTTCTCGTCTGACCTGTTCCCTGCCGAGCTTGCCCGATTGCGGCAGTAAATATTCTTTTTCCCTTCAGTTAATACGTACGAGTATACTTACGTTCGAAGGAAAAAGATTTTCTTCGCGGGAAAGAATTTAATGAATGGCACTTGAACATTGTTCCTAAGCTATGCTGACTTTATAAAGCATTCGTACGTTTTTTGAAACAGACTTTCATTTTTATGTAAAAATACACTGTCACGTATCCACTTTATTACTCACAGCAAACGGATAAAATTTAACCCGGCGTAAGTGAGGTGAAAATTTGAAACACGAGCTATTAGGTGGGTATGACACTCCCATATATTAAATTGGATAATTTGATTAAAAAAATAGCTCAATCTATCATTAAATATTTACTTTTGTTATTTATTTGATTTATTTTATTCAATTTTATGTAAAGAAATCAAGTATTTTATAAACATCCGGGTATGATATACCCGACCTCACTTACGCCGGGTTAACAAAGTTTCGATAAAACAATTGTTGTCAACTACAATTGGTTTCGATCGTTTTTTCATTCTTTCCCTTACAATTCTTCTTCACGTATGAAGATCATTAAAATTAATATTGCGCAAGCTCGAAAATTGTCGATTTTTCGCACGAACGCGATTCGCATTGAGGTCTCGACATTTTGCGTGATGATCTGGCGCAAGTCCAGACGATATGCTGCTCTCGACTTTTTGTGCAGGCGTGCGCACGCGCGACCGAGGACGCATCAGTCTATGGCATTGGAGAGATCGCTTTACGATCAATTTCGAACAAATCTTGTTAAAGAGTTTGAACAGAGAAATATTTTATAGTCTTTCGATTGATACGTACATCACGTTGGCGTGGAAATTCTCTCAAGAATATTAGTCCTGCAAGCAAGCTGTTCAATTTATCGTTAAACTTATGAGCATTCTTAAATGAAATATGTGTCAGGAGAGACGTTCGGCAACTTATGATAGTATCCTATAGTACCTATTCATACAGCATTCAAGCATCATTGGCAGAGATCTATGAAGTGAGAAAAAGTGGAATCGCAAGGAAATGGCATGAAGCTAGAAAAAGGCAGTGGTTGGCCGTGATGAATCCTTTCTAATGCGAGAACCGACCTTCACTTTGGTGGGTACTCATAGATAGATACGTACATCGAGTTTGCTTCGATGAGAGGAAAGCGCGCTGATGTCGCGAGGGGTTTCGAAGGACTGTAAAAATGTACAAACTTCTATTCTCCGTCTGTCTTTAATACTATTCTCACTTTTCTTTGTTCAATTCACCTACCAGCAACTCAGTTGCAATCAGCAAATACAATGATATGAAGTTGGAGATACGACAAAGAGGACAGTCAAATGCAAAGATATAGAAAAGTATACGATCAATTCTTCGAGAACAATTTCCGGATCATTCTGTCATTTCTACGTGTATCTTGACGCTTTACGTAACGAGAATAAGGTTATTCCTAGCTGGTGAAATTCTGATGAGGTGAAAACTCTTGGGTAACACACATACGAGTCTCGTCGCCGACGTTCGAGGAAATTCTGCGATAGATCTTTGAAGTAGTGTATCGTTCTCAACGAAAAACATTATTGTGCTATTCTAGCAAATAATTATACCTCTTTTTACCAAACAATCAACTCGGTTTGAAGTCGAGGGCGTCCACCTTCGACAACTTTAACAATATCATTCCCATGAATCGTTAGATAAGAACACGGTGTGAGATAAGCGGTGTGTTAACGAGAAGAGCAAAATAAAGGGTAAAGATGGAAGGAGGAGGATGAAGAAAAAAGGAAAAAGACCAAAAGGATACGATAAGATAGTCCAACGATGGTTTTTCCACGACGCTTGAGCAGATCGACCGAAGGTAATCACTGGCGCCAGCGAGAAGATTGTAAAAAGAGTAAAGAAAAGAGAGATGGGGAGAGAGAGAGAGAGAAACCGACCGGTCACACGGCTCAACGACCGACGAGAAGCTTCCATCGACTCTTAGTCGCGAGTTTCCTCGGAAGTAGGTTACTCGCGACTTCCTGCGCGACCATTCCAACGACATCGAGCAAAGCCGAGTACACTGATTAAAACAAGTTACACACCCGCGTTGTATTAAAACGAAAAAAATGGAAAATAGTCTAAGTATAGATAGGTACATATTGCGCGTAACTATGAATATGGATGAAGCGACGTTGTTCAAAAAATGATGTACTTTAAGCTTAAAAGAAACCAATCCACAAATGTGAGACCAGTGTGAACGCGATCGGCTTCGTAAAAAATAGTAGAAGAAGTATCTTTGGACTCATTTGTCAACACGTATACCTTCTCATTTACGATCCTTCTCATATCGTTGCCAATTGTGCTCCAACAGATATTTTAGAATGTTCGAAACAAAACACATCAATGCCTGCTGAAAAGCTGCCATGCATAACCGAAATCATTAAAACTTGTATTTTTCATGACGCCTATCGTCTCTTTTTCCCTCTCTCTCTCTGAGATCCGAGATCCTAATTGGTTACTACGAACGGAGTTACATAGACAGTGTTGCGACACGGTCCTATAAAATCGTACATTCGCTTCTCGAGTTGAAACGAATGTAAAAAAATATTATGTATGAAAAAGAAGAGAACGCGTGAAGGGAAGGACAAGGTAGTAGTACGAAACGTCATTTTTTGTGCGCGACCGAGTCGATCGTGTGTCCGCACGAAGGCAGACGAACAACGTAGAAGTGCCGCTGACGTCAGCCGTTTATCTCGTTAACGTTGGATCCTGGTACGAAGTCAAGGACGATCGTTTCCTTATCAATGCGCTTACCATGTAAGTTTGGAACGCGAGTTATCGCGATTGAGATAGCGATCAAAATACGAGACGTTGAACGTAGGTATTTATATATGTTAATTACTTATTTTTACCTGTGTGAAATCGGCGCCTATGAAGGCTTGCTCCATGCCGATCCATACCGTAATTGGTATCAATAACTGTTGATACGGCTTTTTTAGTTGATAAGCCGTCGCCGAGAGCAACTGAATGCCGCTAAGTTCCTGGCTATCGGCGCGCCGTTGTTTCTCACCGTACCTGTGAACAGTAAAGCGAACTTATCATGAGAAATTCATTATTGTATATACTTCGGTATGTACGCTTCGATGGACGACGAAAGAAAGAGGGAGATAGAAATAGATAGAGAGAGAGAAAAGAGAAACGAAGAGACAATCCTATCGCACGATCTCGATCGAGATTTATGCGTCCGTCGGGATTTTACGATTAAAGCCGGTTCGAGGTCTCACGATAAATTAAATGACACCGTTTACGCAACAAAAGTGTTTCATCGGCTGCCATGCTTAGAACGGATGCCGGTACTGCGATATGTTTACATTTACGTACATTAACGTCGTCACTCATCCTTTTATACTATATTTTTCTCGCATGCCCTTCGGACATTCGAATGGGTATTGGACATGTCGGAAAGGCGAAATCAAAGTATAATGAAAGAGAGGGAGAAACTAAGTAGATATCGAGTTGGCGTGGCAGGGATTGACGCCATGAACGTAACTTGTATTATATCCGTGTCTTTGTTCTTCAACTTAATTTTTTGAACCTATAAATTGAAAGCATAAGGAAAGTTGGAAGATTCGATATGGAATTAATTGGAAGAAGTCGTATAGATTTGTACGTAGCACGAAGTATCCGTGTAATTATTTCTCGCTAAATTTAGCTGCGAGATAAGTGCGAGAGCCAATGTCGAAGGACGAGGTCCGGTTGCCGGACCCGACCGGACCGAAAGGACCGAAGCGAGAAAGCGAGAAAGCGTCTAGAGATCAACGCGTGGCTCTGCGCGTGCCTGCTCACGGATGCCCACGGTTGATCGCTGAAGAGACCGACCCGGCCCAGCCGGAGGCTACGACAGTGAATTCGCGAGATAAATCTCGCGTAGCGTTATTAAACTCCTTAACGCGTTCTCCCAATGCGAGAGTAGACATGTGCGCGCGCACATTCTCCTCTCCCTCGTTGCTCGGCAAATGTTCCAACCCAGACAGCATTCCAGAGAACACGTTCTGCCGTTTGACTTTCTTGGTCCAGCCACCACCGAAGCTACAGACACTTTCGAGCTGGAGGAGAACGGTGGATGCCGCGTTGTATTCGCCCCTACCGTCCCAACTGTTGTTGTACAGCGAAATCCATCGAGTTCTTGGCTCTTTTCGAAAAAGGTTATACTTGCATGAAATTATAATGGAAAAACCCCCTTTTTTCATTCGAGCATTACTTTAATCACCCTCGTCATGCATATTTTCTTCCGTGCCGTAACACGGAAAGGCACGGAAATAGAGATCTAGTCGCGCAAACCAGTCGCGATTCGCATCTCTCTATATTTTGTATTCATAAAAAATCAATAATAAATATGCGCGAGCTATGAGACATTCATATGCAGGTATACCGTTGTGGAGAAAGACGCGGTAACATACGTATGCGCGTTCAACGTATTCCCAAGCAATCCAAATACATACAAATTCACGAAGCACTGACTCACTAACCAGCGTAGCTCGAAACAAATGACTTCCTCGCAATCGGGAAACTACTTTACGCTTTGCGAATGAATTGTATGTATGTTCGTATATACATATATACGATCGTAACAACAGATATATTCTTCGAATAATTGTCATAAATTGCCTGTTTCTAATCAATTTGTATCTTACTTTTTTTTGTTTCCCTTCTCTCTCTTTTCTTTTTCATTACTTACAATTAAGTTTTTCTTTATTCATTTACTTCATCATCGTTTTTTTTTAGATTTTGTTACAAAACATAATCTCCGTAATAGAGGTTGTTATAGGTAAATAATAAGATGCATGGAAAGGGAATCTTGAGAACATGGGAGGGGCTATCCCCGATGGCACCAAACGGCGCTATCGCGTCGGATGGGAGAGCAGGCACGACCGCCGACCCCCGACCACCGGTTGCCGACGCACAGCCTTGCAAGGTCTTCGAGACTCGTTTTATCTCCTTTAACAAGGAAGGATAAAGGCTCCAAGAAAGTAACCGGCTCTCATACTCGATTATTTTTAGGCATGATCGCACGGAGTTCCTTATGGTCTCGATAGAGCGAAAAGTGTAACAAATGACTATCTCGGAAATTACTCGAGATATTTACAAACTTTTTGGAAACTTTATATTTCGAATCAAAATCTAAGTGTGCGTGTATACATGTTTTTATTGACTAGATTGGCTAAATTTATCCACTTGAAATTTATACTAATATTTAAATAACATAGAATGAGTAACCACCAACAATTTTTGTTCGACACGAACGAAATTACAAGATTTTAAAAATTAAAGCAAATCCAAACTTTTAAGAATACTTCAATACTAGTGTTCACGATATTATCCTATTTTATCACCGGTCATGCCTAAGGCAAAAAAGCGAAATTACCGAACGATCGGAAGGACTGCTTCTACATGATTTTTTGTTCGTGTATCCGCGCTGCTTGGCGCACATTATATATGCAGAATGCCTACCTCTCCTTACGCAAGTTTATTTCGATAATCTCATGGATATATTTGCTTTAACGAAAAATATGCATGAGATCGCCTTTGGGCGATCTTGTTCAACGTATAACGCTGTATCGCAATTGGGATAAAAGTGCGAAATGGTACGCGCACGATGGCACACACGTTTTTGCTCCTTAACGGGAAAGAAGTGGATGCTCTAGCGACGTAGGTATGTATACACATACATATACTACTTACTACGTCGCTATAGGACACTCCATTCGGAGGAACAGACTCGCTTGAACCGTTATATTACGACTCGCGTTACCTTGAAGCTGCACCGAGACTGGGAGAAGATGGCGGCGACAACATCAATGACTTCGCCGACTCGAACGTGACACCTTGGGATTAAGTGCATCTAACAACTTTACATAATATCGCTTTTAATATCCTAAAATGGCACGGAATTACCATCTTCTCCTTTTTTATACGTTTACTTCTTATGATATATGATAAGAAGAAAAGGAACGCGAGACTTAAACGCGCGGAAGAAAAGGAAATACGGTTTGTATCGTTCTATACCGACAGATGACGCGCAGGCACAACAACGTAAGAACTATAAGAACCTTTGTTAACTCGTGAGTTGCGACTGAATATTGGGATGTAGTCAATTTTTAATGCTTCACGAAATAGGTTGTTACCTGGCGTCAAAACGCAGAACCGATGAAGTGACTTTGAGAGTAATCGAGAATGACATTTCATCGATGTAGTATATAAATTCGGATAGATGTTGGTTCACGTAACAAAAACGTCAAGACATGCAGAATTGTGATACCGACGACGTTTTATCACAAATACGAGTCGGCGATAGATCGATCTTTCGACATATTCTACGTATGCGCGTGTTGTTTATTTATGCATATGTGTAGTACATCCATCACACGTAGGTATATACGCAACAAAGTTTCTTACAAACATTTACCAATGTTTCAAATTACCAAATGAAACTCGAAATAGAAAATTTATTGAACGATTCTGAAAACCGATAGATTTAAAAGTTGAATTCGGTTGACCAAAGATTATTAGAAGTAAAAAATTCGTACGACACGTAATGTAAACGTGCAAACGGGGAATAACGATGGATACGTGCGCGATACATCTATCAGTCGAAAAATGCAAATTTCGTGATTCCCGTTCAATTACGCAATCGCCACGCGGCACGAGGCTTCATTCATGCGATCTCCTAGATATCCTCGCTCGTTCCACGATGTGGTTAGGAATCATTAAACGCGCGAGCGCGTTTACAACTCATAATACCTCGTCGGTAGCGCTAGAAAAGAAGCGACGTTTCCCTCTGACGTCGATATATATCCACTTCCGCTCTTTAATTAAGCCGTACGTACAAACACGATACGCCTCGCTTCGTGAACGATTCGGGAACGGTTCGAGAATGATTCGCGAATGCGCGGAGGTAGGAACAAGCGTCGCGAGCGATCACGAGTGGTCGCCTTTTTTTCTTTCCGACTTCCTGAGAAATTCGTTTAAGAATCGTTATAGCGTGACATCCTCCGCGTTGCTATTCAATCTTCGCTTAGCTTTCGAAGTATTCGACTTTGGAATTTATTATAACAATGATAAAACCCTGATACATCACGATTACATAACTACATAGAGTAGGAAATACTTAACTAACTAAGATACTAGGGAGACAAGGAATTTAGACAAATTTTTAAACGGAAGGAAAAAACCATCTCGATTAATTCAATGGCAATAAAATCGATGTCCTTTCTTATCATCCTGGAAAATACCGGAAAGAATGGAAATAGCCGATTTGTCAAAGAATGTTTCTGTCGTATAATTTCCGTTTTCAATGCATATGTAAGTATACGAGTCGAAATTATAATCGCGATTTGACCCTACAAAATGTTCTCTTAGGAATTTGAGATTAAAAGTGAAACTTGTGGAACACGAACAATATATCTATATACAGGGTGTCTGCTTCCATGTAGTCTAGCAGAGGACTACATGTACACATCAATGGCTAGAATCGAAATGTCTAATACCATTTTTTGAAATTCGACTTAGTTAACGAATTATTAACTAACAAAGATCGGTCAATTACGGCGATTAGCAAAGGAAGGCGGTTCACTAGAGCTCGGAGCTGGGCAAGGGATGAAGCGGTACGAGGAGCAATTCACAATAAACAACGTTACATGTCGCAGCTCGCCGTGATTGGCCGATCTTTGTTAGTTAATAACTATTTAACTGAGACGAATTTCGAAAAATGGTATTAGACATTTCGATTCAAGTCATTGATGTGTACATGTAGTCCTCCGCTTGACTACATGGAAGCGGACACCCTGTATATTGTGATTAAACTTCGGTTTCAGCCTCTAAATGGCATTTATGTACCTACATTAAAATATTTATATTTTATCTAATTCTTTTGAAAAATGTATAAAACGTTCTTATCGAGTTGTCATGTCGCATGATTGCTTGCTACCTCGAGTACAAAAATTTTAGTTTTACGTTTAACATAGATTTCAGCTCACCGCTTATCGTTAGAAGCTTTTGCTGAACTTGTAGTCAATAGGTATACCTACCTACTTTACGAAAGATCGCGTTAGTTTACATTGTTTTCGCTTACGACGGGATTGGTACGAGCGTCGCGGGTCTTACATATCTATGTATGTATATACTCTTATGTACGACCGATCGGTCTCCACTAACGACATCTTTTTATGCGCTAATAGAGGAGTTCTCGTGCATTAATTACGAATACAAGACTCGTGAGTACGCGCGTGTGCTGGCTCGCATCGGGACAGCACGCGAAACTGAGATTTTGTAAGAGTTCGCAATATCAAACTATCCAACCTACTTCGGCCCAATAATTTGATCGACGGCCTGCCATTAAATGTTGCATACATCCGGCACAGATGAAATTACGTCCTTGCTGTTTTCTCTCCTCCTTGTTGAGCGACATTTCTAGATGAATTTAACAAGACTTTTCTGGCAGATGAGAGGATCGAAATAGAAAAGTTAATAAAAAGTAAGAACAATGGCCAAAGTTAGAAAACCAGAAAAGAAAAAAAAAACGATAGCAGTCGCGCTCGACTAAAAGCGTAATAACAAAATTTTGGCAAAGCTAAAAAGGACGAATCGCATAATCGATCTCGTGCGGCATACATCATGCGAGAAGATGCTCGTGCTATCGGACAGGCTTATGAATTATTTTCACGATATTCTCCCTAGGTACGTACATATATACATATATAGAACGTAACGGGCCAGTAACACTATTATGACTGTTCCTTCCGTCATAATATATGGAGACACGCATCGTGACTCATCGCACATCGGCCTCCCGCCACAATGATCGTGATTAACGAGCGGTTTCGCCGATAATTTTCAATTAAGCTCATTTTTTTTTATATTTGCGCTCGGTAGATCGCTCGTGTGCGATGTCATTTCGACGATACCTTTATTCTCCTACTCGTTGTCACCGTTGTCATGGACTTTCCGACGTTTTGTCTCGCCGTTATATATAGTATACAACTTTTGTGCGATTTCGAAGTTTCTTTATATTTTAAAACAAAGAAAGAAAGAGAGAGGGAGGGAATGAAAGGGGAAAGCGCACGATTATTATTTTCATCGATTGGCGTCAGTTTATTCAAGTGCACTGTTGTTTTCGGCCGCAACTTCAGTCCAAGGAGCGAAGTAATTCGGATTAGTCGTCGTGGCGTTTTTAATAAGTACAAATCGCGATCGTTACGAACGGAATTACGTAATAACGTCGGCTTTGCATCTATGCATCCTGCCAGGATGTACGCTATTTTGCAATCATGAGAAGAGCAATGTTTATGGCGATATCGCGACGAGAAAGACGGAGAGAGAGAGAGAGCAAGAGAGAGAGAAAGAGGGGGGCGGGAGAGAGAGAGAGAGGAAGAGAGCACGAGAGAGAAGAAGAGGAAGGTTGGGGGGAAGATATCCACGGATCTCGCGATACTCGCTCATTAAGGCGGGTTTCGTAATACTTCTCTGGAAAAAAACGACGTTCCGTCTCATCCTCGCTATTCTTTCGCGAACCGATTATACGAACGAATCTTCAAGAAATGGTCCGACGCGTCACGTCAATCTAGCTTATCTTCTTTCGTGGGATACACAAACTCCTACCTCTTATCCTTTTCACATAGTTCACGGTGTCCACGCGTTAACCTCCTATCTTTAAACATAGCGGTTTACGACCGTGAATATTTGGCTTGAAATATTCGCGAGATTGCGTGTTCGATATTCATAAGGTTCTGACTATAAATAATAACGATAATCAAATCAGATACAAAATAAATTGTATACTTTTACTTTTCTAGAAATTTGTTTTTAAATAAATGAAATATTTAGAAAGAGTGCGCGGTCTCTTTAGAATGACGGGAAGGAAAGCCGGTAAAGAAGTAGAACTTCGAATAAAAGAAAGTAGGAGAAGTTCTCCTACAAGTCGCTTCGCGATTTGAATGATTCATGAAATAATTCAATGATACTTTGTAAGTAAAACTCACCTCGATAGAGGATCGACGAAAAGAGCGACGATGATAACCGCGACGAGAACGCATGTCAAGTAGATCGCGGAGATCTCGTAGATCTCTGATTCCGGCGGCCTCTGCAAGTTCTCGTGTGCTCCGTTACCGAGAACGCAAAAGTCGGCACCGCAGAGCTTTATCTTGTTCCAGCTCGTCGTGCTGTTCCCACCGCCGCTACCGAATTCTCCTTCGCTCAATACTGAAAATGAAGAATTTCGTTTCGTAAATCAATCGTTACTCCGATTAAATCTAAATTTCATCGGAGTCGATGTGACGCGCGCGTAATTACGCTCTTATTTCAAAAATCGATCGATGGATTATTTTTCGCAGTATTTTTGTTTAATAAACGAGAGTCAAGCGAGTCTCCAAATCGATAACAAAGGGTGCGCAAGTATCTTGGCTCGCTTCGAGTACACGGCTATGCATGTATACCTATATGTATGTATTCGCGAGCGTGTGCATGCGTCTGCATTTTGATATATACATTATAAGGTATTGTGCACCTCGGTAACGAAAAACCGTCTCATTCGTGTCTTACAATCACAGCTGTACAAATGATCTGGCATAACCATGTTTACTTATGTTAGATAGTTAGATGTTGTACATACATGCATACGAGTACCTACACGTTAAGGAGGAAACGATCAACGCGCGTTTTCATCCGTCGTACCGTCTTCCTTGCGGCCTTTACGCCAACTCTTCTAGAAAGATCTTTTCGTGCAAAATACGATAGTGGGAAAAGTAAAAAAAACCGACAACCGTGAATGACGAACGACAAGCTCTTCGGAGATAATGAAGTCCGAGTGGTGAATGAGACGAGATGATCTTGCCTCCGACTTTTTCCCCCCTTTGACTCTCTCAACATTTGCAATTAAACGACCTTGATCTTCCTCTAACATTGGTAAATAGTTTATAAATAAATGTTATTGACGTTCGACATAAATACTATACTAAATATCTACCGAAAGCTATGACACAAGTATGGGAGACCGCCAAAATAGTAATAAAAACGAAAAGATACGTAAAAAAACAAAACTTCTGTACACGGTGTAAAAAAATGTTATGTCTTAACTACCATAGTTGGATTCTATACTTTAAAATCGGTGAAGATCTACTAATAAAACTCCCCGCAAAATTGACCTTCATCTCGAAAATCAACAAATATCACACATTTATCACACATGATATACGAGCGTTAAGTTCAATATATGGAGCTATGCAACATAAAATTCATTTTGCAAATAACAATATTTCAACATAAATTTCTGACGAAAGGGTTGCTTTGGAACATATGGTTCTTTTGACGATTTTGGCCTAAGGAAGAGTAGAACGTCACATAGTTAACAAAAAATTGGACCGTGATTTTCGAGATCAAAGTAAATTTTGCGGGGAATTTTTTGTGTAGATCTTCACCGATTTGAAAGTATAGAACCCAATTATGATAGTCAAGACAAAACATTTTTTTACACCCTGTACTTTCATATATTTGATTCAAAACTACTTCGCAAAAAAGTGTAAACAGTGGCGAAAAATAATAAGCGATTTGATAGATAGAAACGAAAAAGAAAGCACGAGTAAGCATGAGTCTCCGTTGAGACGCTAAGCGCCACTCGGTAATTAACTTTTACGCGTAGCAGCTCTTTACATGGTATACGAAATGATACATTTAAATCGTGCATATTAATATACCACGGAGCAGCCTCATGCGATCTTTCGATTTCCGTCGAACGAATGATCGAACTATCGATCGCCGCGAATGGTGCGGGGACACGTAGCAAATTGGCGAAGAGCGTTTCTTCACCCGCGTCAATTCTGTCCTCGTCCTACGAATTATCGAGTCCGACTACTGAAACGTGCCAAACTTTTATTTTCCTTCGAGTTGATGAACGTGCCTCGAATCGAATTCTTCTATTATGCGGGCAACAGGGCCGCATTTATTCGATAGCGGCATTTAAACAATGCCGAGAGAAACCGCCCTTATGGTTTTCACGCTTGTTATCAAACTGGAAAATATATTTCGCAGTGAAATAAACGGTATAAGAAAAGTGATCGCGAATAAACTACATCGAAGAAAAATACTTGTTATTGGTTTTTATCCTTCATTAACGCTAAGAATTCCGATAGAATTTAATCGTTTATTTCCTCCGTGCGAATACGAATACCACTACCCATTATCACTTATTTGCTGTTATTCTTTTATCCAATAATACCTGATCGTTGAAATATAATATTTTTACGAATTTGGCTCTGCTGCTTGATCGAAATTTCATGAAGCATTTGAAATACCTTACCAGGAACTAATCATATTCCGAGCGCGCGAAACTTAAAAGTTATTCTGGAATTCGCGTTGGTCAATAGGCGTGCACTCGCGCTTGAGCTCGCGTGCACGATCTACGGTCGTGGACGTGGTGATCGAGAGGAGAGAACTTTCACCGTGGTGCCGCCGCTAATAATATTATGCCGCGTTTAAAAATCCCCTCCCTCTCGGCCTGTCCGAATGTCCGCGTATTCCACTTTGTTAACGTTAACGGTAACGGCTAACGGAGTGTCACGCGCGAAACCCAGATCGATGAGAAGAGATTTTCATCCTCGAGGGAAAGACATTTTTTCATAAACAAATTACTATTGTGGCTATTAGTAAAACTAAAACTCTCTACAAATGATCGTACTTGAAAATGAACAATGCGTTTTAAATAACAATTAGAATTAGTACATTAAGTAGCTTACGTTTCGCGTATCGAAAAAACCACGCCACAGTTTCTTTCTTTTCACGTTGTTTGGTTTAGTGTGCGCCTGTTGTACCATTTTTAAAGAATCTATCTCTATAACCTATGATCTTATATTCCGTATCGATCGTATTCACGGCTTTAAAACTGCCTAGTAGCTATAGCGTTGCGGTTAAAACGGATAAAGATTTCGTCGATAAACAAAGAGGTGGTGGAGAAAAAGGAAAGACAGGAGGTGCGACGAGATCGGTTCGCGAACTATCGATACAATAATAGTCGTTGTTTAGTGGAATTCCTCTTATTGCCGACACGGTATCGGAGAATGTGTACAAGGTGGTACGGAAACCGACTATCGTGAGTTTATACCGGATAAATCTTGTTTCTTCCCGCGCTCTTTATCGCTCTCACTCGTTTGTGCTCTCTCCCTCTCTCTCTTTCTCTCCCCCCCACTCTCTCTTTCTCTCTCCCTCTCCCTCTCACTCACTCTTGGAGCTGTAAACACAGGAGAACCACGGGCGTGTGTATTTGAGAGTACGAGAGACAGAGAGAGAAAGAGAGAGAGGAGGCGCGTGCGTAACGACCTCGTGCGTGGCCTTAGCAGGGGAAAGAGTTCGCGTTTGGTCAGCCAGCGTCTGACTTCCTAGCCGTTACTACTTGGCTACTGATTCCTGTCGACCGTTTTGTTAGAGACGAGCCCTCTTATCCATTCGTTCGAATCTCTCGCGCTGGATACCACTTTAACTTAACACTAAACCTACCGACGTTAAAAGCATACTTATTCTCATTACATTTACTTATTTGACAAATACTTCAATAAAAACATGCTTTTTGCTATCATTAAGAAATATTATTGAATAAATATTATTGATAATAAATTTCTATGAAAGTAAATTTATTATTTAAAAAAATCGAGAAACAAGAAACATATTAAGGGTCATTTGACCCGTTGTGGTAGGTTTAGTGTTAAGACAACTTGCGATTCCGACACATCGATTTGTTTCTTTACTACGAAATAGCTTTGCCGTAATGGTGCAACGATATCGGATCTTTGATACAATCGATTTTTAATAAAATGAAAATAAAAAAAAATAGATATGAACTTACCTAAGGAAGATATGAGATTTCCCCAGAGTTCGGCGGTCTGCCAAGCTAGGAAGAAGAATCCAAAGAACCTGACGACGATCGCGTCAACCGGTTGATCGGTAAGCTTGGCATAAACACCTCCGACCTGTGTCAAGTAGGTAGCCTTCGCGGCCCACATCGGTGCGGCACCAAGACCGAGGAGAACGCCGGTCGGCACGAGTGTGTAAAACCTAGGATAGAACTGGGAGCCGATGTAAGGGGCGTAGCAGAGCATCGAGAGGCATAGCGTCCATTTTACGGTTAACCTTTTTATCAGAAAGGTTGGTACAAAGATGCAAGAGAGGACAAGTGCAGCGTAGATCGCTGAAAGCGAGACGGTACCTAGACCGTCGCTCGCGTTTATCGACGATTGAAGGTTCGCCGTTCCTTGGAACGCCGTAAATTGCA
Source organism: Ancistrocerus nigricornis (assembly GCA_916049575.1). Taxonomy (NCBI): domain Eukaryota; kingdom Metazoa; phylum Arthropoda; class Insecta; order Hymenoptera; family Vespidae; genus Ancistrocerus; species Ancistrocerus nigricornis. The sequence goes on along the minus strand of OU696669.1, from coordinate 23,540,161 downwards.
CCATGAACGCTATCGAAACCGTTCCAATGTTCTTCAAGATCCGCCATTTTTCACTACGGGAAAGTTTGAATTTCCTTGACTGCGTGTCGTCCTCAGGTGGAGGCAATTGCGGAGGTTTCTGAGGTTCCGGTGGTATACAGTCGGTACAGTCATCTTTGTAGCCCTCGTTTCTGTAACCCACCCCACTCACGGTCACCGTGTAAACCGGGGTGTCACCATCCCCGCCCCCGTCGCCACCGCCGCCGCCACCGCCACCCATGCTTCTGCCTCCGTCGTTTTGCGCAGCCACCATTTTACGTGTTGACTACCTGCGAAATTATACATAAACATATAGAAACAGATATGTAAATAAATCCGTATAGGTACATACGAATGCTCATGGAGACAGTCAATATTTATCGTTATGTGTCACTATTAGTTAACTTAAGGGAGGAAATAGCTTAATGCCGCAGAAAATAAGTCAATTGTTATGAATTTTTTTAGGAAGGAACATTTTGTCTAACATTCTCGAAACTTTAGGTATTATTTATTAATAATGTTTACCATTACAGTGTATTTTTTGTTTTAAAAAATATTATAAAATGGCGAAGTTATGGTACTATTTGCTGTGACGGTCGCGGTTTGAGTTGGAAATTGGCGTAAGCGATAACTCAAAAGATATTTGACCGATCTCGTTGAAATTTTATATACATGTAAATAAAAAAGTATGTTTTTACTGCATACGTAAAATATAAAAAGTGACTTATTTTCGGCCGCATAAAGGCATTTCCCCCCTTAAACGCATACGATCAGCTGTCCATAAAATTTCGGCTTACGCCCGATGGATCCGTTCAGTGCCGTTACAAACGAGCAACTGTTTCATTGTTAGACGCGTAGCGTTTCATGTTTAAAATTTTCACACACGAGAATGTCTATTTCCATCCAAACAATCCGTGTCGAAGCATAAGTAGATAATTATTTTTATCTCAAGAAAATCGTGAAAACTGATATCCCACTAATACAGAATAGCAGCAAGACGTTATACCGATCGATCGATCCTCGATTAAGTAAATCTTCGATTCGATAAAAGAAAAATATAATTCTTCCCAATAATTGGCTAAGATAGAAACAAGCCACGAAAACAAAGCTTGCGTTCGTTATTTTTCAGTTTTCTCTGACGTTTGGAATGATGTAGTACCATCTCACTACCGGTGGAAATCGATGAAATTGCGATTTGCGTGAGCGCGTACAATTAAGCGTCCTACCTACTATCACGTGAAAGAGAATCGTTCGGCTTCCACGTCGGTTCATCCTCGTTGGAACACCGATTATATTTATGCAATCCATTCGTACGACTCCGTAGAAAGGTAACGACGATGTGTGCGTCGTTATGGTAACACATACGCACACTGCTAAGTACCAAGATACATATATAGGAATATACCTATATAGACGTCCAAATAAGTATGTATATACCTACCTATATATAGCACGAATGTTGTACTTATGCGTTCACGGAACGGAATACTATCTGGCTATATCGACCGACGTGTATAGGATTTCCTGCCCCAACTTGATCGTCCGATCACTGGCTGCCGCTATTGTTCGCTTTACGTTTAACGTTTCTCTCTTATGTATGTATATGCCTAACATTATTTACGGACAGTACTTACGTATGTGCATACTTACGTATATGCACCCGTACGCGCGCGAGCATCGGCCCCCCAATACTTCGCGCTAAAAGTCCTAACGCTCAGACCCGATTGACGTCTTTCATCTCACATTCTTCGCGGATATTCTCTTTCGTGACGTCATGTCGTGACTCGTTTTTGAACAAAGCCTTAAACGACTGACGTTGTGAAAGACCGACCTCATCGCGTTACCTTGCTAAGCTACTCCTAAGCTAACCTACAACTGTAAGTACTTTATCGCACGTCAGTTCGTTCTTTTAGTATATGTACACATGTACCCTAAGCTTCATTAATGGTTCCTCTGTATGAAGTTGGCGATATTTAAATTATATGAGAATTTCTATAGTACTTATTAGGGATAGGTAGCCAACATCGATGTTTAAAATAAGACATATCGATGTCGATTAAACATCGAGTAAAAGACTTCGATGTCGACTAAACATCGATGTTTTTCATCAAGCGGCAATGGTCACTCATAAACTAGGAAAACCTACAAGGAATCGGAAAGTATGTGGAAAATTCGCAATTTTTTATATGTTTATATGTTTTTTATATGAGTTTACAAATAAAGACCGTCTCAATAACAAATTAAAAACTGTATATTTCGCAATCAATTAACAGAAATTTAGTTCCACTCGTTGCAAACACCAAAATATTGACTCAATGTAATGTAGAAATTTCTAAATTTAATAATTCTTTTTTTTGTTTTTTTTTTTTATTTTTTTTATCGATGTATCGTTAAAACATCGATAGCTTAAAAACATCGAGTAGTGAACATCGATGGCTAAATCATCGATGATTTTCATAAAACATCCTTGTTTTAAAAACATTGAGTACCCGATACCCATCCCTAGTACTTATGTTATTACTAACTTCATATTGGGGAGCCATATCTGTACCCTGGGCAGAATTAAACCCGAAAAACAAAGAAGAGGAAAAAATTGGCCTTCTTCGTTTATAAATATCTTGGCTATTCTTCGCTACTCGAAGAAAACATCTTTGCTCGAATGTATTATTCGTTGGACGTTGTAATAGTTTATAAACCCTCCACGAGGTAACACGAACGAATAACTAGGATTCATAGAATTTGCGGGAATTTACAAATGAAATATTAACCTTTCGAGTATTTACGCGCACATATACGTAAGCAGCGAAACATTAATCACCAGTGACGTATGCTAATCGCAACGGATCGTCGTCGTAAGTTCCTTAGCGACGAACGAACTTTAGTTGGAACTGAGAGAAAGAGTTGGTTAATGACGGGACATTCTCTTCTTTCTCTCCTTTTTCTCCCCCCCGCCTCCGTCCCTCGCTCTTCCTTTCTAAAGAAAAAGAAAAGGTAACAAACGACGAGATGATGGGTAATCAGGAAAAGGTCGTTGTACGAATTTGATGTTTCAATTACTACAATGATCTACCCCAAAGGAGAATATAACGTATTATACAGGAATATATTTAGACATTCGTAAAAATACATCAATATCACGGAAATATACGTAGGGGAAGAGTGACATGAAAGAGCCACTTTTTTAAAAGAACCACTATCATTTACACAGTAGTTTTCGAACGAATGTTGGACGAATTATAATTTTTAAGTAGCAACACTGGTTGCTAGTTAAACTAGCAAAAATTTTACTAATTTTTCAAAACTAATTCATCCAACATTCATTTAAAAATTACTGTGCAAATGATAGTGGCTCTTTCAAAAAGTGGCTTTTTCATGCAACTCTTCCCCTTCCTACTTAACGAAAAACATTTGTAAAATATTTCGTTGCGATTAATATTATACAACTCGGTAAACTGCTCTGCAAAATATTTCTTAAAAGTTATTAAAATCGTTGAAATAGTCCCGTCCGAGAATTTCGAAATTTCTACAGAAAACATTTCATTAACGTATAATACAAATATCACGAAATAAAATGAAACTGGATACTACATAGGTACATAAATGGAAGGTTTTTAAGGGCGTGCCACATTGAATAATCTCGTTCGTTCCGGTTAGAAATATTAACGAGGATCGTGAGTATCCGATGGTTGCAGGAAAAGGAAAACCCACTCCTTTCTCTTCTGTCCTCACTTCACGACCGTTCTTGTCGTCACGTACGACCGATTAGGGAGAGATAAGTCGGTACAATAGTTTTCTCTTCGTGTTTTGTTTCCTCGACGGGAGCGTAGGTATACTCATATACGTATATACATTAGCTCCGCGGAAACGCCGCGGGTGCACCTTAGACAAACACGCTGCATAGGAATATCAAGACTTTAAATATCTCCAGTGTCCTTTTTTTAAATTTGCTTTAACTTAATTTTTTTCTTTATGATATTTTTCCGAAAAGACACGCGGTGAGAAATACACAATATGCAGGTAGCAGGTATACAGGGTGTCCCACGCAAGCTACAACCGCGAATATACACGTGTCCACATGGATAATTGGAAGCGAAAAGTGAAATAAAAAGTAATAAAAATTGTCCTCGTTAAAGAGTTATTAAATAAAATAGATCAGCGAATGAGGAAGCACGGAAGCGGTAGGCGGTGAGCTGCGGCCATGCTAGTCTGAAGACAAGAAGCGATAGCGTAAGGAAGCGTCGTGGACGAAAGATTGAGAGAAAGAGAGAGAGAGAGAAAGTCAACGAAAGAAAGGGCGAGAGAAAGAGAGAGAGTCAGCGCGTGCAGGCAGCGTGAGGTAGCGCCGTGTTAGGGTAGGAGGGAGCGAGAGAGAGAGATTAGATTAGATTTTTGTTGTGCGTAAGGTAGCGTCGTGAAAGAAAGGTAGAGAGAGAAAGAGTGAGAGAGGAAGAGCGAAAGTCGACACTTTTTCCTAGAAATCTCCTCCTGACCACTACCTTCTCACGCCTGTATACGTGTCATAACGCTCCGCCCGTCGAAATTTATCGCTTCTTATCTTCAGACTAGCATGGCCGCAGCTCACCGCCTACCGCTTCCGTGCTTCCTGATTCGCTGATCTATTTTATTTAATAACTCGTTAACGAGGACAATTTTTATTACTTTTTATTTCACTTTTCGCTTCCAATTATCCATGTGGACACGTGTATATTCGCGGTTGTAGCTTGTGTGGGACACCCTGTATATAAGGTACATACATGTAAGATAAATGACGATTTTATCGGAACGATGACTAACGGAATCGTACGTCGTTCTCTCTATCGGCAACGAGTTAGTTATTCGTACGTGAATTTATGCGCAATCTCGAGCCTTAATCGCGTCCGCACGATTTTTCCTATGTATATGTAGCTTCTCTCTCGGCGATAAAAAAATGCCGTTATTGGCGCGCTCGCGTTCAGAAAAAAAAGTTTCGCGTTCCCTTTATTAAGTTGTGCTAGGCGCATAGATTTATTCCTTTCAAATGGTCATTATTGATGATCACAAGAAAGTACTTTTAGACATCGGTCGGTAAGTTTTTTGGTAAAATTGTCAATTTTATGGAAAATTAAATAGTAGATACCTTGCTTAGGGGTCTTTGGTTGGCTTTAAAACCTCGTAAATTTCATATTCCAAGATCTATGGTATTAAAGAAACGCTTCTGCCCCCCTAATAACATTACTTTCATATTTATTTTTTATTCGTGTATTTAATCACGTTATAAAGGGAAAATTTTTGCGTGAAGAAATTAGCGAGCGAGAGAGAATCGAGAATTCAGCTGGATTCGTGTAACACTGTCGAGTCGAGGAGCGCGAGCCGAGATATCGGGTTTAGTTAACGTCGAGCGCGAGTTATGTGGACGTCCTTGTGGATAACCTCAAAGCCGAGTTGCGGCAAGCGTACCACCGATGTTGGCAGGCTCTTTCATCGAACGAAAGGAAAAACGCGCATTGAACGTACACTTCTTCCTTCGCACCTCCTCTCCCCCCCGACCACCACCCCTAGACGTATATTATCAAAGGGTTTTGACCTCTGACTCTTTGACCTCTTCAATTGTATCTTCGCTGCCAAGTGAAGCTTCTCAGGTCGTAAGTTCAAATGCAAGTTCACTTATAGGAGGCAGAAGAGTAACGGCTGTGTCGGTAGAAGATGTCTATGTACCTATGCGTATACATATCTTTACACGTTTGCCTTAACACTAGATTTACGGACTGAGCCAATTTGACTCATTAAAAATTTGATTACTATATATTTATGCAACTTTACAATTATTTAAAAAAAATCAAACGTGGCTTTTTAGTTAAGTAATGAAATATATGTAAATGTTGATTCCTCTTTATATTCTTCTTTTTTTACTTAAGTAAAAATAGGTATCTAAACAACATCCGTAAATCTAGTGTTAATATTTTGCGATCGACGTGGCAATGAAAGGGGCAAAGGACATAAATCGACCCTGGTAACCGATTTGGCATAATTTTGAACACGATTTAAGGGATGAATGCGTAATTAATAATTTATTTTGTAACGATATCAGAGACATCATTTCCAAATCGCGTTGCTATTCCTGATTGCTAAGTTCATCATTAATGAGAAACGCGGCTTCTTATTATTGAGACGAGCAGGTGACAAGGAACACGTAGTAGAACGCGTTCACAGATCCGTTGTCGTTTCAATCAACGTAGGTATGTATGTATGTAGATAATCGGTGGGAGTGCGTGACCGATCGGTGCCGCGCCGTGACACGCCGTGACACGCGTCTAGTCGCGTCGTCTCGCATCACGTCGCGCATCTCGATTAAGCGCCGATCGCCAATCACCAGTCGCGCACTCCCTTGCGTTCACTCCTCTTTGCGTTTATTTTCGAATGCTTCCTCGAATCTCTATTTCGGACTATGCTTGGGCCTTACGGATTTTTTGCCTTTTGTTATTCGCCTCGATCTCTGTCTTTCGCTTTGCGAATAACAACGAAATCAATGAAGCGGGCGATCCGAGGTGTAGGTATACGAGTTAATCCGTAAAGAGTACACATGCGGGTAAGAGTATATAAGACGGTGCATGAACGCGAAGGTGACGAGACCGAAAAGCGAAACGATGCAACGTATAATCTCTTCGTTGCATAACACCACCGTCGAGAATCCGGTCGTGCCAGGTAGGCGCGATAACAATAGAATTCATGCCGCCTAGAATAACGCGAATAAGCTTGCCACTCTTCCTCTTCACGCATTTTGGTAAACATTCATATTTCGTTTTTCCATCCTCAATTCGTGTCTTTTTAAACAACGAAAGGTAGAGAGGAATTGCCCCTCTTTTTCGTAAAATCTGTCCCGTCGATAAAACTGCTTGCCGATTCAGCAAATTCCTAATATTTACGTGTGAAATAATCGGTATTGCATGAAGCTGGGACGTGTCAGTCGGGCAAAACAATCCGGTGCTGTTATTCTCGAACTTATGTACGTACGTAGGAACAATTAGGGAAATACAGGTTTAAAGAATAAAAAGACGAGCAGGGAAAAGTTATAGAAACTCATAAAGTACCTTTCGTGTTTGTAAAGAAATTATTTTAACGGGAAGGGACCCTCGCTCGTCGACGCGACGCTCGCTGCGATTAATTTCAGGAAGAAGCAAGCTAAAATTATAATCCTCGATCATTAGTACGGACAGTAATTTTTCTGGTATTTCAAAAGAGATTAGATTTCTTCGTTGTCGGGGGAACGGTAGGTCGGGGCGTTCGGGACGGCGCTGCCGACCACGTGCGCATCTCTTGCTGACTCACCTCTCCTCGTTCATCGATCGATTATTAACGATCGCGTACGATGTAACGAAGACTCGCTAACGTTTCCGTTGCATCGAAGTCGATGCGCGTGCCACGATCGACAAGACCGGTCCGAGATCGCTTTCGAGAAACGTGCGAAATCAGATGGATTTGTATGTGTCTGAGCACCTGTACGTGCATACAGACGAATATACAGGGTGTCCGGTTCCATGTAGTCAAGCGAAGAGCTCCATGTACACATCAATGACTTGAATCGAAATGTCTAATACCATTTTTCGAAATTCGACTTAGTTAACGAATTATTAACTAACAAAGATCGGTCAATTACGGTGATTAGCAAAGGAAGGCGGTTCACTCGAGCTCGTAGCTAGGCAAGAGATGAAGTGATAGGAGGAGCAATCCACGATAAACAACGTTACATGTCGCTGCTCGCCGTGATTGGCCGATCTTTGTTAGTTAATATTTATTTAACTGTGCCGAATTTCGGAAAATAGTATTAGACTTTTCAACTCAGATCATTGATGTGTACATGTAGTACTCCGCTTGGACACCTGGAACCAGACACCCTGTATATAGTACATCGGTGTGGGTATAAGATTCAAAACGATGGATAAGCCGGAGGCGATCCGCGCGATATCGTGCTTATGGGTTGAAATCCAATAAACGTTGAGCCTACCACCACGCCATATTGACTTTCTATATCCTTTGCAACCTTTGTCGATACTCTACGAGAGTCTCTCATCTTTCGTCGAACAAACATACTGAACAAAAATGAAAGAAAAAAAAAGTAAACTACCTCGAAATGAACATTTATATCGATGATCGAATCGAACAAAAAAAGAAGAAGAGAGGTAAGCATAAACGAGCTTCTGGTTGAAATCCTACCTCCGGAGAAAAATGAAGTTGAAACATCATTTCAAGTCATAGACAAAACATGAATTACGCAACGCGTCTCTCATTGCGTTCGCGAGCTAATAAGCGACGGTAAATGTTTCTTTTGTCATTTACTCTTGAGAGCGATGCCGACTTTCACGATGAAAATGCAGAAACTCGAACCGCGGAACCTTGGCTCTCGGGTGGAATTCGCTTCACGCGGAGCAACGACTAAAACGTAGCATCAGCGTACCAGTTTCCGTCAAGACGTCCAACCATCCAGTAAAAGCGACCTTCGAAGTCGACTCTTATCCGTGATTATTGCCGCGAACGAAATTCATCATTCGCTAATCGATCCATTATCTACCGTTATGCGAAACGCCTCGAACGACGGGTTACTCACTATCGAAATAATTCTTTTACATTTCGACCCAGAACAAAATGTTGCTTTTTTATGTACGGAACTTGATCCATAAATCAATGACTCGTTCGCGTTCAATCAAAAAAATATTGACTTTGAAAATTCCTAAAGAGGCGATATTAAACTAGAATAAGGCGCTCCCGGCAGTCGTGACTAGAAATTCTGTCTTACCTATTATAGTTTTGTATAAAATACGTCATTGATCTGGAATGTTTCGTACCACTTTTAAAAACAAAGCATTTACTCGATCCGTTTGTGACCTCTTACGTTCGACGTACTTAAACATCTCTCCAAACCCCTTTTCTCGACGACATTGTTTGTAAATCGAGACACGATAAAGAAGCAAAACAAACAGTCACAAAAATTCTATGTCGATTCATCGAGTGACAAACCTAAATAGACGTATAGAAACATCATGAGGATGTAGCAACGATTATGATAATGTTACATTAATAAGTCGCGGTTTCTTATATTTCACGGGCGTTCCACCGTATAATGTCTGTATGGCGGATTAACATAATTTATCGTATCTATCGTAGTATTTCATATCTCTGCGCACTTTCAAATGAATCAGGTAGAACCATCTGGGGTAGACGTCTTTCTCAAGGTGAAATCAACCAAAAACACGCTCCTCATTCAACCCGTCATGATCCTGGAAAGTACCGTACGAATTTTAATGGATTATTGTTCGCTCGTCGAAAAGTATTTTTCAATGTGGCATGGAGGCTCTCTCTCTCTCTCTCCTTCTCTCTCATTAAGATTGTAAATTTGATAAGATTAACGGGATCTTTATTAGGAAGAGACTGACACCGATCGATCCAGTTTTTTTTTTTTTTTTTTTTTTTTAATGAGATAAAATCCATCGTCGATACTAATCTGTGACATGTAAATAAATCCAGTCGTTCGATCCATCTCATTACATAAATGTTGAATATATTTTCATTTTCTGTAGTCTTTCTCTTTTTTTTAGCAGAATCGTTATAGATTCACTCGTTTCGTGTCTACATCTTTCATCCGCGCATCAATGAAGACTTAGCTGACCTAAACGACTAGAATATTACCGAGTTAATTTTCTAAGCAATTAAATTACATATACATTCATTGCGTGTGTATGTATGTGTGTGACGTGCAGAACGGAAAGGAAAGCTTGCGCCATGCTAATAATAATATGAAACAAAATAAGTAGACAAGACGTTCCTAACCGGCAATTACATTCCACGAACGATACGCTATTGGCGTAGAAAGGTGTTAGCGGTACGTACACGAACACTGTCTTGAGAAATTACTTCCTATTCTAAGGCTACACCGGCATTCCGTGGAGACATGATAGTAAAATAACAACGATTTGAAGTCTAGACTTCTATATTTTTATCGTTTTCATTCCTTAAACTAAAATGTAAACGTTTCAGTAAACTCTTACGTAAATTCAACGAATTACATATTTTTTAAAACGAAGAAAAAAAATAGATTCTCTATCTTAAGGGAGATTGAGAAAAGATGAGCGAAGGAAAGAAGAAAATGGAATGGAAATTATACGATTCAAGCTTGGTTATCCGTTTTGCAAAAAGTAAATATAAAACGTATCTGGACACGCGAAGATTTCGTTCTTATCGCAATTCTTTTACGATTTTAAAGTCAAGATAAACGGAAAGAGGTAGAGACGGGTGATAATCCATTTAATTGTACGATAAAGCAAAGTACCTCTTAAGATGAAAAGGTATGGAACTCGAATTGAGGTAGGCCGTTTCGTTGTCCGATAAGAGGGTCGGCTAGTCGCCAGCTTAAAGTTTATCTTATGTAGAATGCATGTTGTACATATGTATTAGATACTTAAGTTCGTACGACAAAGAAAGGAAGGTCGTGCAGACGAATCGAGGCCGCGAGGTGAGCGTTCCGTAAAAGAGAAAAAGAGAGTCCGTCGGACTTTATACGAGACCAGCTCAGACTTGGACGCATCACTTGTCAAAACTTTTAACGCTTCGTCCTATCCCATGGACACTTCCGATCAGCGAAAATCGACAAGGCCAAATTTCGATGAAGTCGTGATGCTTTGTTTCGTGTGATAATGTATATAAGTTGTACTTCCATATCGTATCTCGATCGATACGAATCGATTAACTCGAGTTAAATTTAGATCGTTCATTTAAATTGAAAACTTTTATTAATTTGAATCGACGATAACGAAACTACAAGATAGAGGTCTCGCTAAATTCAATTGATTTTGCTTCAGCAAGATCGGTATTTATTTAACAGGTGCCGCTTAACACGGTAAAATGGTCAACGAAGAGAGAAACTGCATAAAATATAACTTTGCTCCATGTACACAGATTCTGTTTCAAGAGAGGATAGTTATTTAGCAAATGTGTATGTTATGTCCTTTCAGTCAAACAATGACGGCTGACTCGCCGTACAAGCAGGCGGAAAACTATAAGAGCTACAAAAGGTACGTATCTATTTCTTAATAAAAATTGTTACTCGATCTCGTTCATACGAAATCTTTCGCAACTGCACCGCAATTTCAATCAAGAATAAAATATACCGTTATGCGCAGCACCTCGTATCATCCGCTTCCTTTGCACCATACATCATAGAGAATTATCTTTACATTAGGTATCCTTTCCAACGACGTCTCTTCGCATCTTGTCTATATTTTCCGGCGATAAAGTGCACCCGACGATTTCCCTTTTCCCTTCTGTCGTCCTAAGTACGCAGTTACTCGTAATTATCTCTTAACGAGCTTCGAGTACATGGAAAACAATTAGAGACAGAGAGGAAAGGCCAAAAGTAATGCTCCTTTTTTAGAAGGAAAATAGTAAAAAACAAGCAACATAATGACTTGAAGAAGTCCTAAAATGTTTCTTCTAAAAACAGTCATGTGGTAAAGGAGAGGGTTTACCGACGCGACGTGACGGACGCTTAGAGGCCGCCATGAGGTAATGAGTGAAACAAAAGATAAAAATCGATAAATTGTACCTTAGATTTTCCAACAGAATGGAAATGTGTGTGCATAAACCCTTTACTTTGATTCTGATTTCTTTTTAAAAAGAAATGAAACCGCCCCCCCCCCTCCTCTCTACTCTCCTCACTTTCTCTCTCTCTCTTATGGACAATAAAGAGACAAATACGTATCGGAGATAGTGGATATACAGGGTGTCCGGTTTCAGGTGTCCAAACGGAGAACTACATGTACACATCAATAATTTGAGTCGAAAAGTCTAATACTATTTTCCGAAATTCGGCACAGTTAAATAGTTATGAACTAACAAAGACCGGCCAATCACGGCGAGCAACAACATGTAACGTTGTTTATTGTGGATTGCTCCTCCTATCACTTCGTCTCTTGCCTAGTTACGAGCTTGAATGAACCGCTTTCCTTCGCTAATCGCCGTAATTGGCGAATATTTGTTAGCCCATAAGTTGTTAACTAAATCAAATTTCAAAAAATGGTATTAGACTTATCGACTCAAGTCATTGATATGTACATGTAGTTCTCCGCTTGGACACTTGGAACTGGACACCCTGTATACATGTGTTAATTTATAGATACGTTTGATTGTATCTTAATTTCGTAATCTTATTTTGATTTCGATAGTAACAGAATATCTGTCCTTCACTTTGGATATCGAAGTCGAGGAGCGCATTATCCGCCCGGAAAAACGCAAGACAAATCTTCCGGAAAGGGGTAGCGCATTTCCGTTATATAAAATCTCGCTTTACATCGATGGCCGATTTTTTTAGGAAGAAAATTAAAAAAAAAACAACATAAACGGGCGACAGACGCTGGGCTGCGATTTAGAAAGAAAGAAAAAGTTGTACCGTGCACCTGCGCGAGCATCGATCGCCACTACACAATGCCACCCATTTGAATTCCTTCGCAGTGTGTCACGCTAGAATAACTACATAGGAGTAAGTACATTGCACGGTATACATACATATATACACGAATGGATACCTCGCTTACTAGAAAGGAGCCGCTGAACTTTTCCTTGGTGGTGCGAACCGCGCGTTTATAACGCCCGATTATATCAACGATCAAAGATATTAGGATAACTCGGGCTCCACATATTATCGGGAAAATTAGAACGGGATAATAAACGAGTTCGTTTCGCTCAATGAACTCTATACATTCACGTTTACGCCCACATTCATACTACTCTCGAACGTGAAGCGTCGCGAAAGCTGTTCTTCGAAATACCGCGACTTTTAATATCTCGATTCACAACATTTCTCACTGATATAGAGAAAACCTTTTTACATACGTATACATTCATAATACCTAAGTATAGTATATCGATTTATTCATATCAGCGATTTCATTGAATCAAAAGAGGATCACTGTATTTTCATCCTTCCATCGATTTCATAGCCGCAATCGTATGGATCATAGATATTTATCGGTATATAAATTCCACGTTTTCCCTTTTTTCCTACCTTTCATCATTCTTCTACGTACATATCTGCCGTCTGTCGTACTGTATCGATGTCATAGAAAACACGAATACTCCTTTTTTTTCTTTGTCCTTCTCTTTAGTCTGATCTTTATCCAGGTCTTGATTTTTCAACGTAATGCGTGTGTATACGTGTACTCACCAATGCCTTTCGTAATATCGCTTCACCTTCCCATTCTCATCGTCGTAATAAAGTCGGGAAAATTTCCGATTATCGTTTTGCTCCAAGAACGATTATGCTACCTCTAATTATCGATACGCTACAATATCGAGAGAACCATAAAATGATCATTAGAAATATTTTGTCGAAAGAAAAAAGTTGGCGAAGATAATGTAGCCGTCAAAGACGAGATTCTATTCACGCTTCTTCTTACGTAACGTTTGAACAATCGAAACTCGTGTAAATACAAGTTGAAAGGAAGAGCTGAATCGAAGAACGAACGAATGAAACGGTCGAAAGAATACGTGACGCGTGTAAGAGATGGGCACAGATAAAGGGCAGAGGTAGCACAACTTATGTATGTACATATACGTTTATTAATGTCCATAACAACAATAATATGAAAAATAAGAACAAGCGTGAAGAAAATAACGAAGGCGACGAAAAGACGTGCCAACGTGAATAGCTAAAGGGGTTTTAGGTAACGCATTGCGATATAAAAAAAATGAAACCGGTGTTTTTATACGGTTCGTATGAATGCAATCGAAAGTTTGCCTTCGAACGATCGCACGAAGTAATTGCGATATTCCGCGATCGTATTACTTTCCAAGTATCGAATGTATATACGTACGTAGGCATATACATATGTATGTACGTATGTACGAGTCGTAAGAAAGATCAAGACTTTTCGTCGAATACGTCGCGATCGTTATCGATGAAGTGATACACAACATATCTAATTTCTTTCTTCTGATTCGTAACGTATATAAGAACATATATATATTATTGTACCTACTTATTTTGGCCATGATATCGAACAAATTTATAATATAAAAAATAAAACGATATATTTAATAAAATACATTTTTTTAACCATCTCAATGCAAACGATCTATCTTCAAATGTTGTAATTAAGTAGATACTATTACGACGAAACTAAATAACAGTTCCGCCGTAAGAACTTTCCTCAGACGTAATAAAGTAGTTAAAAGATTCCCTCTATTATGGAGCACATTGTCCTTTAGCGTAATCGTATGTACATTACGGCCGCAGAACTTTCGCTCACTAAGATCAGCTTTTTTTCTCTTTCTCAATTTCAACCTTTTCTACGTGTTCACGTTTCCTTTAGTTACGCACGACCACAGGGAGTTCCTTATGCCATAGAATGAAAAGTGTAACATACACGATTATCTCCGAAACTTAATATTACACGAGTATATCCAAAAACTGTTTCAATTCTTTTTATATCAACATCTAAATTTGTGCGTGTACGTGTGCCTGCATTTCGATATTTAATGAAACATTCGTATAAAATTACATACACGACGGATAGATACAGTCTTTCACGAAAATATTCGGACGCTGTATAAAGTTAAATAACTTTTTTATAATTTAATCAAACGACTTGAGTTTTTGCATACATATAGAAGGATTAGTTTACTATATATCATATTTTTGTTGTATTGAAAAAATTACAATCTTCGAAGTTACAGAGAAAATAAGAAGACTTATTTTACAAAATTTTGTATCTGAGCTTGTAACAACAATTTAAAAACTGCATTCCGTAGATATAAGTAAGATACATGCATATTGTAAATTTCATAAAAATCGGGTAACATGGTTCCGAGCTACAAATGTTTAAACATTGTAACATACGGTACAAAATCGCTGAAATTCGCCCAAATCGGTGATTTTCGACCTTTTTTGGAATCTTTAAACGTTTGAAATTCGGGACAACCTTTGCGGATTTTGATGAAATTTACAATAAGCATATAACTTACTTATATCTACGGAATGCAGTTTTTAAATTTTTATTACAAGCTCAGATAAAAAATTTAAAAAAATAAGTTTTCTTATTTTCTCAATACAACAAAAATATGGTATATAGTAAAGTACTCCTTCTATATGTTTGCAAAAATTCAAGTCGTTTGATTAAATTATAAAAAAGTTATTTAACTTTATACAGCGTCCGAATATTTTCGTGACAGACTGTATCTTTCGTTGTACGGAAGATTATGGTGAATCTTAGTTATCGCTATTTAAATTTAATCCAGCGATTATCCATGTCTTATGTCACCTACTACCCTTGGTAATACCGCTATACTTAAACGTGAAAAGAAAAAGAACGAAAAAAACAAAAGCTCGAAATGTTGCTTTACACTAAACCTATCGACGCTAAAAGCATACTTATTCTCATTACATTTATTTATTTGACAAATACTTAAATAAAAACATGCTTTTTGCTATCATTAAGAAATATTATTGAATAAAAATTATTGATAATAAATTTCTATGAAAGTAAATTTATTATTTAAAAAATCGAGAAACAAGAAAAAAAAAGGGTCATTTGACCCGTCGTGGTAGGTTTAGTGTTAAAGATACAGCATATTTTCTTTCGTTTTGGTCAGTTTATCTACCGAAAGTTTCATGACGATTATCGTTAAAAACTAAAAATAACAAGTATACTTTTCATTTTTATATATGGTTAATTATTCAACAGTGATTGTTTTGTTAATTCGCTTATGTAAGAATAATAAGTTCTCCTTAGAACGGAAGGTAAGAGCGGTGCTCCTGCTTACTGGTTGCTATATGCCATAGGTGCGTTAATATTTGAAACTGTCGAATAAATATGACAGCTGGCTATTTCGACGTGACGTCTCTTTCAAAATGCATTATGTATTCGGTAGGTAAAACCGCAAAATCTTGCAATGCTACATATTCCTTTACGATCTCGCACGGCGCGGTTCCTTGACGCACACGTTATTATCTGAGAAAAACCTACCTCGAAGGAATGTACCTCGCGTGATAGAATGGCCTATCGCTGAGAGATTAATTTCTTTATCGGTGATAAAAAAATATAATCAAATTACCGTAAGAGAAGCATTTAATTCAACATTCAAGGTTCTAACCTCCGTTACAATTATCGTTTTCCTAAGAGTACAGTTCCGAAAGATCGTAAATATGCATAGAATGCAAAGTCAATCATAAGACGGCGGTTTTTTTCATTGAAATCGAATTGCAATGTTTATGGCGCGTGCAGTCCCCAAGTTCGCTCCACGTATTTTAATAACTGCGAATGGAAATAGCCAAAAGAGCGTCGTCTTCGAGAGTTCCAAGTTTAAATAACAGCTAAAGTACAAGGGAAGAGTAAAAAAAAAAAAAAAAACAAACAAAAATAAAATCTTTAAAGACATCGTTCCAAGCACAACCAGTACAAGCAACGAAAGGACGAAGCAACGCTTGCCGACCGTACTCCCTTCGCACCCTACGCAGAAAAAGGGATGCAGGAAAAGGCGCGAAGATCCGAATATGCCGACTTCGCCGAAAAAAAAGGAAAATTGCGAAAGTGACTAGGAACGAATCGCGAGGATTATTCTAAAGATAAAAACGAGCACATCCTGCATTTCCTTTCACGTCCGGAGAAAGCGCCTCGTGCCTCTCTTATCGAGAGTGAATTCAAAAAGTCCCCAAGTATCGGAAGCCTATGATAAAGCTAGTAGGTACTCACGTCTTAGCAAATGTCGTCCCTTTCTGCTTCGCAACGTTTCTCCGCCACTTCGGATTTTTATTCCAATTCCGATTTTGATTCTTCGTCTCTTTCTCGTCGATCTCCTTCGTCGTAAGAAAACAAAGTGAGCCGTTCTCGCAAATAAATCTTTCAACGAGAGAAAAGAAAGAAAAAGCTCCGTTCGAGGACTCGACAAGAAACTCTTTTCGATAACGCACTTCGGCGGTATCCTTTGGAGTATCACAATTCTCTCTTTCGAACTTGAAGACCCTTTTTTATCGACTCTCTCTCTCTTTCTCTCTTTCTTTCCCCCTTTCTCTCCGTACGATTCTCCCTTGTTTCACAAAAGTGAAACCCTCTGCCTCGTGTGACAGACTAATAATTTTTGTGGACAGTCAAAGTACTACGAGCGTTTCGTTACTTTTTTTGACCCTCGGGCAATGCGTTAGAAAGTATAAAAAGGTATTCGTTGGGAAGAAACTTGCGTATAACTTGAGAGATGAGAACGGAGAAACGAGCACTCGGTCCGAGCTACGTCCGAACAGTTCGGGGGTTCGGAGACAACTGAACCTACCGGTGGACTTTGGAATCGGTGAGCGGATTCGGTTCGCCGACTCGAGTTTGTCGTGCTCCTCTAACCCCACCGTTCCTCTCTGTCAGATTCTCTCGCACTCCCTCTCCCCTCTCTCTCTCTCTCTCTCTCTATGTCACTGGCCGTATACATACTGACGTGCACATATACATACGAACGCGTATGCTATCGTCCATGTTACCGGATGCTTGCTCCTTCGTGCAAATATACACATATTTCATATCCAAGGATTTTTCGGTTCTTCTTAAACGTTGATTTAAAAATAGTTGTCGCTTAATAAAAAAAAATAGGTTTTTATATTAGGTATACGCCGAAGTTAAATGAGTTGTCACTAAGAAGGTAGATCCCCTTTCTCGTTAAAAACACAGGTGCCAATAAAATTTCTAATAAATTACGTATGCACTACATAAATAAAATAATGACGAAAACTGTAGGATGCAGAATTCAATTTTTCATTTACACTTTTACCTGTTAAATCTTGCCGATGTTTATAAAAACTGTGTGTTTAGTAAAATTAATGTTAATTTATCGAAGTGACTTATATGTGTACACATAGATTTGATAAAGCATGGATGAATGGGATAGTGGGTACTACATCCATATGTATATAAATAGTAGGTACATACATGATACGACGCGACGATGAGAAAAAAGCATGATGTTGATAAATAGACACGTGCATAAAAAGTATCCTGTTTCAATTTATGGACGAATATAAGCATTTCGTGCAGAGTTAAGTATATAATACCTATTATTAGGATGAACCGAAAAACATGGCGATTGAGTAAGGCATTGAAATGCCAAAGGAAAATATCGATAGACATAGACGTCAAGGGTATTTCCAAACCATATAATAATTTTTGGAGGGTTAAAGGAAAGAGCGCAACACGTATATTATCCGAAGACTCATCCGGTCGTCCGGTCGTCCCGTATCCTGCATATCTTTTATTAATTTAGTTTCATCTTTAATATCAAATCTGTCTCGTTGCCGTAATGATACATTGTATGTATGTGCGAGCCTATCGCGGTACCGTTCTCACTAACCTAACCTTGACTGACATCCGAAAGTCTCGTCACGATGATCCGCGCCCACGACTCGAGAAATCGAGGTAAATCGTGGACGCATCGAAAACTTTCCACGATGGATCGTCGAACGTGCGAATGACTCGTTAACGATCGCTCAAGAAATTTGAATCACAATGGAAGACGTAAAACTAACGATGATGACGGTAAAAGGCTCCCGTGAGCCTTTACCGATAAGCGGTGGAATTTATAGACAAGAACGGGGCTTCTATTGTGCTTTCATTAAGCATTTCATGTAGTCAAAGAAAATGAAAAAAGAAAAATTGAAAAAAATTCAAACAACATTAACACTTGGTCAAGATGCATTTGCGTAAATATGTGCATATATGGGTACTATTTATATGCTCGCGTAAATTCACTTTGTTCTTCGAGGACCATTACGATAACTTGCAATCGTAAAAGCGCAACACGTATGTAAGATATGTACATTTTTCAGACACAATATAACAAAATCAGAGATGTAAAATAGGCTTTTAAAAATGTATATAGATATTACAAAACTGATCGTTGAGGTAAATAGGAAAAGAGATAAAATAACAAAGTGGCAGGATGTGACATGGAGAAAAAAAAAGGATGTAAGACAACGTTATGTGTTATATACGAACACGTATTTGTTTTTGGGACCAAAGAAAACTAAAATCCACGGAAGCAGAGCGTACAGGATGACCTTCGTTAGATGCTTCGTAAACGACGACGTCGGCGGCGACGATAAGAATGAGTCGTCGCCCATGGGTTTGTCGCCTTATTGTTGTTTTCATATGAAAAACACTTGTCAATTATCGATGGCCCTACAGGGATACATAAATCAATTCATGTAAATTTAACTTCGAGGTCGTGACGCCGACGCCTCGTAACGAATTAGCACAAAAAAGATTTATTAAGAACGTGAATCACATTATTTTTACGTTGTGTCAATGCATCAACGTTTTCTTGCATGATTACAATTTCTCATGCACTCGCACCGTACAAGAGAATGCGCGCGAAAGGTGTACATACATATGTATATGTACTCACTTATGACAAATTGCGTATAGAAGAGTCACCTTTTGTTTTCTTTTCTTTGCATTAGTTCATGCTTATCGATTGTTCCTTTTTAAAGTAATTCATTTTTCTCTTTGTTGAAAGAAAAAAATTCTTTAGAAATGTACTTTGTAGTATTCTGAATATTACGCGATTCTTACTCGCGTCGGAGCGAGTAGAAAATAGATGGGATGGCATAAAACAAATTTCTTACTCCTCATAACCTCTTGCTCACTTAATTAACTCTATAAATATATACATACTTATATGCACGTATGTACATGTGCGAATGTTTGGCGATCCTTTCACGCGTGACAAATCTCAAGTCTCGTGGGTCTCATTATAGCGTTTAAACTGTCCTTTCGAAGCGAGAAAGTGTAAAAATTTGTTTTCCTCACCTTTCGATCTCTCAAAGACTCATCATGCGTACCCAAAATAAAATCGGTGATTGAGTATGTACGTTGTACAATGTGTACATACACAAGAATTGTGTATTCAGGAGCGAAACATATGTAAGTAATACGTCAAAAGCCGATCAAGCCGTCTTTATTCGGTGCCAAATGTTTGAGCGAATTATCTTTATGTATCTCGCAATTCGGTACGAGCCAATATATCTACATATTATGTATAATCATATATCTACTACGTATGATTCGAACGGTGATAATCCCTTTAAAAACCCATATTCTTCAAATCCGTTATTTCCACTCTATTCCACATCATTATTAAAGAGACGTCGGTCATTTATAAAACGATCGAAATTTACTATAGAGAATGTTTACAAATCTGACCGCGGACATGCTCGAATCGCACAAACGAGCTTGATTAGATTAGCTAATTATACGCGATACGCGATATTAATGTGATTTTAATCACCGATGCGATACGATGCGAGTGCCAAATTCATACAATTGTTTCTTTCTATGTTAAGTAATAACGTCTTTACTACTTATATATTTGTAGCTGTACATAATATGTAGAGACCTATGTATAAACGTGCGTATAATCATGCGAGAACTTCATTTTCTTCGTGTATAAAATACATAGTATATGCCGCTTTAACGATCTCAAAACACAATACTTGTAGAATATTCGATAAACGATCCCGATAATATTCCTAGAATAGGTATTTGGTGGGGCTCGAGTGTCTCATTAACTTGCACAATGAGTCGAAGAATACAGAGTTGCGAAAATGTCGCGCGTACTCTACCATTTCGATGTGCCAAACATAGACCCCCTGGTTTGAAATCACGATGAAAAATTGTCGTAGCCGCATGGATGCGTAGAAAATAGTATAGGTAATATCGGCAGAAGGACGATAGGTACTCGATTGCCTGATTACACAAGGACACCGTGTATCGCGATGTTTCTACAAAGTAACCGTGAAACGCCACGAGCATCGGCAAAATAAAATCGTTTCGCAAAGGTAAGCGGTCGAGCACCCGAGACGTGGCTTTGTAACCCGCCACGAGTGCCGCACCCTCCTTAGAACTATGTATGTTGTGTATAACTTACATACATACATATCTCTCGTACCATTTGCATGCATTTACTGCAACAAAAGCAAAACGTTTTTTTGAACTGATTTATTCGAATATTTTCTATTTTCTTCATAAATAGTAGGTAGATATATTATTAATCATGAAATATGATAACAATATTACATACAATCCATATCCATCTAATTACCAGTATGATATGGAACAAATTCTCCTAAGTATAGCACATGCAGTAGAGTCTTCGCAATGTGGCGCGACGAGCTACTTTGGTTGCGAATAAAATTAATAATATAAAGTTGGTAAATGTAATAGAAACCAGGTAAGATCGGATAGGTGCAGTGCCGAATATTGAACCACGTAAGGTATTTGTCGCTTATACGATATTACGTAAGATCATTGGTGTCCTTACGATCCGAGGAACCATGGCCTACTTCATGGAATTCACACCTCATCCGCGATACACTACCACAGACGAGGTATACGAATAGACCTGTCATCTTATGGGACTTCGTGTCCCATGTACTGAAATACCGATCGTGCGAAAAAACAGAGGTTTTCTTACGCCCTCTACCATATGGAGCGGTGAGTTTAAGAATCATATTCAAACCAATAATCGAAGTCGGTAATATCAATATGTAGATAAAAAAAGATCTGTCGCGAACAACGCGGATCTCGTGCCCGTATTATGTTTCCACCCACCCGGATCACTTTTACTTCTTTATACATATTGTAAACCGCATTCGCGAGTGAGGGAACAAGGAACTTTATTCGCGTGGAGGTAGAACAATTACAAACTATTAGATTAAGCGAGAACGATAAAAGATTGTGTTTCCGTCGCCGGTCTCAAAAGCACGTCCGTTCCCTTCAAGATCCTCTCGAAGACCGAAGACAGTCAGCCCCTGTCAACAAGGCCGTAGCAACCCCTTCAACAGCTACACGAGCCGACTCGGTTCGTAGCGCCAACTTCCCTTCGAAGAAAAGGTGCGGTCGGCCGGTCACAACAATATATACACATATGAATAAATTATTATTTTATATGTATATAAGACGAAACATAATTAAAAATGTTAAAAAACTAAAGAAAATGATTGTTTCGTTACTACGAAAGTAACTAAAAAGAGGAAAGTCTCGGTGGCCAAGCGTTGCCGCGGCGAAGCGTTGCAGCGGCTAAACGGCGGCGGCTAAACGGCAGCGGCTAACTGTCCTGCTTCGACTCGTGTTCGTGCTCGTCATCTAGCTACTTGAAAAATTACAACCAGTAACCCGTAACAATTTTGACCTTTCATCGTCGGTATGACTGGGCACCGGAGGGACTTAAATTTTGTAGCTCACTTCTTCGGAAGTTTTACGACGGCTCTAAAATACTTGTCCGCATTGTAGGTTGAAATTGAGGGAGATTGATCTGTATGAGGTTGAAAATAAGGTAGCTCAATATCGAAGTAGGTTGAAAACACTGTAGGTTTATAACCGATCCGACCAGTCCCTCGATGGGTGAATCTGTTATCAGCTCGATGACTGTACTTGCAATGATGATCTGAAACAAAACAAAAATCGAGCTCATTATTACCTCTGTTATAATTAAAAGTTTAGACATTATTAATTAAAAAGTAGAAACATATACTTACTTGAGTTCTTGTAGATCTTTACATAATTCGACGTCTAGAAGATGATGCACAGATTCCAATTTCGTGATGCGAGAAGCTCCGAGTACCGTGCTTACAGCTGGTGACTGCATCAAAAGTACTTACATTTTGCTGTAACAGTAAAATTACCATTAATAAATATATTAAATAATTAGTAATGAAAGTATATTAGAGTAAAAAATTAAAAGATAAAATGTGTATTATACAGAAAACTCACCCAATACTTTTGTAATCACCGAAGTATCACATTATAATAAGAGGGGTCGTCATCCGCGGCCTTGAGCGAAGTGGAACGTTCGGCCGTGTTTTGTTACGTCCTCGCGCGAAGACGAATTTCTCGGAACTACAAGCCGAAAGAACACTGTTCACCGTTCGTTCAACTACCGAATTTTTTGCATCTATATGTATCGAGCCATGCTTAAATTTTTTTAATAAGAGACTTACCTTTACGTATTACGTAGACCAGCTTCGAATAGAAAACGATACCTAATCTTTTCCGAATTGGATTCAGGCGATTCATGTGAACTGTGAAAGCTAAAAAATACAAAATAGATTAGTACAGATTATAATATCCGTATGTATATATGTGTACGTGTGTGCGCACACATATGCCATATATACGAAATCGGAATATAATATACACGCGATATATTATCTACAAAAAGTAATTAATTATTAGTTCTATAACAATCGAGTATAAAACAACTATCGATATCGCGAAAATCAAAATCGAAAATGGGAGCGAAAGCTATAACGTAGGACCTCGTGGAAGGAACGCCAAGACGTCGATCTTATTTTCGTCAATATTTTGTAAACGAGGGGATATCTCGTCTTGCGTACACTTTCCTATGGAAATCGAGTCTTTAGCAATCGTTTGATATGCTATAGCAAGGTGTAAGGTAGAAAAAATATGCTAATTACCTATAATTAACGAGGAGACCGCGAAACCTGTCGCAACTTGATAGCACCCGCCAAACCAACATGGCGTCAAATCGTGTCGCGAAAACAGTTGACGATCAAGCCACGCATGCGCAGTACACTAATTATTGCACGGCGGGCCTGAAAATTCAAAATTTCGTTATGGGTGGCGTCTGGGTTACGGTGTAGGTTTCGTAATATAATTATTCATTTTCTATACAATGTACTTGTCTCTAATTTATAAAAGGAAATATGCATTGAATGTTTCCCCAATGTACATTCGCTAAATAGGGAAGTAAGAGTATACATTTAACGGGAAATCTGCACGTTATCGTGACTTCGGAATTTTACCGTAACATATATAGCAAAAAGTTATTAATTTATAAATATAGTATGGTAAATATGGTACGGCTACTGTGATTTTTTTCATTCAATTTCGATTCTATCGATTGATTCAAATTGTAATTCATGTCAGTAAAAATTAATTAACAATCGTTATAAACAAACGCTGTTTCCTTATTTCCATTTAAATTGGTATGGGGGCTAATGACCCCCGGACCCTGCAACAAAAATTTATATTGCATGACAGCTCACTCTACCGTCGGCTCACGTCGGTTGGGGATATCAGCGGACCCTAGCGGTCAGCAGAATTATTATACGTATCTCTATATTATCGACATTATACAGAAATCTACGAGCAAATATTTTGTAACGTTATGGCATAATTAGGTATACGGTAAACTTCAAAGTATAGCTATTCCATTTTTAGCGCAATTAACAATCTATGATTTATTTATGTTTTGAAGTGCTACTATGCAGTGTTGCTACAACGTTACAGAAAATGTCCCCGCTAGGGAGCGCGATCGGCAATGGTAACCAGCGCGCATCTTTTTTAATATAACAGAATGTATATATCGCGGTTTATAAATTTGCGTTTCTTATACATATACATACGATGCTCGTCATCAATAATTTATCACAATTCTTATGTTTAGTTAAAAGTTGACAAGTAATATTGGAATTAGCAGCGGAATTTATAGCTTTTATATTTTCCGCACTACTTTTGAACAACCAGCAAACTCAAAAAGATCTTTTACATAGTAGTAGAGACGACAGTGAATGCTTATGTAAACAAAATAGAGAATGTCATACGTCAAGTACGATATCCTAACGGATAGAAATTAGGAGACGGCATATTAGAGAATACGATTTAACAATGCCACGATGAGGGACGAGGGCGCTAGTTGCACTGTCGCGGGAGGGGCGTAGGTGTTATGTTCGTGGTGAATAAGGGCGCGGAGGAGGAGGACGACGTGCGAGCAAGTCGCGCATGGTCGCTTGGAGGAACTCGCGTTAAAACTTCCGTTACGGTGTGTGTCTCCCTCCGATCGATCGTAGTAGGTGAAAATAAGTACTACTTATTCCGGTAGGTTCGTAGAGAAATTAGCGCGAAACGATATCATGTTCCGCTATATGTCAAAAACGTAAGTAGGTCTCGTCGTCGAGAACGTATCCAGCGGAGTTTCGACGCGTGTACACTCCTTCTTTTCGAACGGTAGTAAAACTCAGTTCTCCACACTTGCGGAATTATTCTCAATCGGCTCAACGGTCGCCATCTTGTCTTACTCTCCAAGAAGACACTTTGTGAAACTGCCAAGCGGATACGTCGCAGAGTGGGAGGGAGAGAGAGGGAGAGAGAGAAACGGGCCGTGGCTGTAGCGTAAGTCGTGTCATTGTGACAACTTTCGCGAGAACAAGTGATAAGCGTGCGTTTAGCGTAAAAAGCGTTCGATAGACGGTGATACTTGATGCCGTGCGAGCGTCTGTCGCGTCCCCTATGCTCTCTATGCACGTAGAGAGAACGTATCGCTTTTAGAAAAGAAGAAACGGCTGAGTACGAAACTCTAAAGAGAAGAGAAAGGAAGATTCACTCTCTTTCCCTCTCCCTCTCCCTCTCTCTGCGAGAGAGCATTCGCGGTATCGGAGAGGGTGACACTTACGTACACACACAGTAATCAACACATCGAGGACAGAGATGGCAATGGAGACACCAAGGGAGAGAGAGATCGCCGCGGAGGATAGCATTAAGGTGGTCTGTAGGTTTCGGCCGTTGAACGACTCCGAGGAAAAAGCTGGCTCCAAGTTCATCGTCAAGTTTCCGTCCAGCGGAGAGGAGAATTGTATCTCGATCGGAGTAGGTACCTTTAAATTCTTTCCATTCTTGCTTCTGCACATCACTTCGACCTTTATCTCCATGACGCATAACGTTCATCCCCCATTTTAAATAATGTCACGATTGTCACAGCTGTTCTCGAATTATTCTCTTATTTTTTTTTCTTTTCGCTATAATATTCTTGGTCATACATACGTTACATTGGAAATGACATAGCACCGCTCGTCGTCTTGATGCCGTCTCCATTCGATCACTGCCCCGTTTCACGCTCTTCTTTTATTTTAATCTTTCTCCTTTTAGTATAGAAAACAATATGTAGTAAGAAATGTATCATTTTACATATATAAAGTGTTGCTATTTAAAATATCATTATTTATTATAATTCTCGGATATCCTTATTGTTTAATTAAATATACATGTGTGCATACACGTACACAAATTATATATATATATATATATATATATATATATATATAAACATATATATATGTTTACATATATATATGTTTACATATATATATATATATATGTTTATATATATATATATTACTTTTAGGGAAAAGTATACCTTTTCGATAAAGTATTTAAACCAAACGCTACGCAAGACAAAGTATACAATGAGGCAGCTAAATCCATTGTCACGGATGTACTGGCAGGATACAATGGTACTATCTTTGCTTATGGGCAGACTTCATCGGGTAAGATAATTACTGTTACCTTGGTTTTTCATCCAAAAGAAATTTATATTCATGCAGTTTTACTAAACTTGTATCCGTACGATATGTAGGAAAGACTCATACGATGGAGGGGGTCATCGGTGATCCCAATAAACAGGGTATCATTCCGAGAATCGTTAACGACATTTTTAATCATATTTATGGTATGGAGGAGAATTTGGAATTCCATATTAAAGTCTCATACTTTGAAATCTATATGGACAAAATCAGAGATCTTCTTGATGGTAAGTGCATTTGGATAAAGAAAACATATAGTTTTTGAAAAGAAGACGGCATGCATAATATTTATTATCTGTATTTGTAGTGTCGAAAGTTAATTTAAGTGTACATGAAGATAAGAATCGAGTTCCATTCGTAAAAGGAGCAACGGAAAGATTTGTTTCTAGTCCAGAAGAAGTTTTTGAAGTAATCGAAGAAGGAAAATCTAATCGACATATTGCAGTGACTAATATGAATGAACACAGTTCTCGTTCTCATTCTGTTTTCTTGATTAACGTAAAACAAGAAAATTTGGAAAATCAAAAGAAGCTTTCGGGAAAATTATATCTCGTTGATTTAGCTGGTTCTGAAAAGGTATAGATTGGTCAATTTATGTTTACGTTATTTATCCTTAAAAATATCCGTCTGTTATGCGGTTCTAGGTGTCTAAAACTGGAGCCGAAGGTACGGTTCTTGATGAGGCAAAAAATATAAATAAATCCTTGTCCGCGCTCGGTAACGTTATATCCGCACTTGCCGATGGTAACAAAACGCACATTCCGTATCGTGATTCCAAGCTAACGCGAATTTTGCAAGAATCGCTCGGTGGCAATGCTCGAACTACGATCATTATTTGCTGTTCACCCGCTAGCTTCAACGAGTCAGAGACAAAATCGACTCTTGATTTTGGTAATGTATTATACAAAAACGTGATAATACCTCGTACGTTTCATGACATTTTCATAAATTATGTAATACGTTTTTCCTTTCATTCTTCACAGGTAAACGTGCCAAGACAATAAAGAACGTTGTATGCGTTAATGAAGAATTAACTGCGGAAGAATGGAAGCGTCGTTACGAACGTGAAAAAGAAAAGGCTGCTAGACTCAAGGGCAAGGTAGAGAAGTTGGAAGCGGAATTATCTCGTTGGCGGCAGGGTGAGACCGTAAAACCCGAGGAACAAGTCAATTTGGTGGTAGAAGGACCCGACGTTATTACGCCGATCACCGCTTCCGTCGAAGGTAATCGATCTCTAGAATCGCGTGTCCGCGTCTTAACGAATAACTTCACTCACATCCTTACATTCATGTATACGTATGTATTTGTTTTATCAGGCAAAATCGACGACGGTCCTCTACCGGCTACACCTGGCGGTGGACTTATGGCTGGATCCCTTTCGAACGAAGAAAGACAAAAGTTGGAAGAAGAACGTGAGAGATTGTTTCAGCAATTGGATGACAAGGACGAGGAGATTAATCAACAATCCCAATATGTTGAGAAGCTAAAAGAACAAATGGAGGAGCAGGAAGAGTTAATCGCGAGCGCTAGGCGAGATTATGAACAACTACAGCAGGAAATGAATAGAATACAGCATGAGAATGAAAGCGCGAAGGAAGAAGTTAAAGAAGTATTACAAGCTCTCGAAGAATTGGCAGTGAATTACGATCAAAAGTCGCAAGAGGTAATCCGCTTAGTTAAGATCGTAATTGTGTTCCACTTTTAAATTCTCTCATTAAAATCTAAAGTTTCGCATATCATTCCTCCTACCAAAAGGAAATGTCACGAGTTATACGTTTTTTCTTGTATAGGTGGAACTTAAAAATAAGGAACAAGAAACTTTAACGGAAGAACTTTTGGCGAAACAAGCGGCATTGAATAATACTGCATCGGAATTACAACAATTGCGCGATATGTCCGCGCATCAAAGAAAACGGATCGCGGACATGCTGGCTAATTTCTTGAAAGACTTGGGAGAAATTGGAGTAGCTATTGGTGGTGACGAAAATCTTAAGGCGAGTGAGAATGGCTCATGAAGCAATCGATTACATTAAAACTTTCCTCCTACGTTCAAGAATCTTGCATTACTGTACTAAAAAATACAACTTAATGTTTATTTTAATTGTTAACATTAGGTCGCACCGGAGAGTAATGGTAAATTGGAAGAAGAATTCACAGTCGCGAGACTGTTCATCACTAAAATGAAATCAGAGGTCAAAAATTTAGTTCAACGTTGCCAAGGATTGGAAAGCTTTCAAGTGGATTGTAACAAAAAAGTAAGTCGCTTATCGTGTATTAAAATTCGATTCGAATTTCATATTCTTCGAAAAATGTGCGTTATACATACGCACGTAGAAGGATAAAAAGTTATTCGTTCGTTCGTGGATATCAGGTTTCCGAATATGAAAAAGATTTGGCGGAATGTCGGCTGTTAATCACTCAACACGAAGCTCGCATGCAAACGTTGTCGGAATCTATGAAAGAGGCCGAAGCCCGGAAACGCACGTTGGAGGAAGACGTGGATGCGTTACGCGAAGAATGTGCCAAACTCAAGGCAGCGGAACAGGTGCAAGCAGTCACTAATAAAGAGAAAGCTGAAGAGAAAGAAGCAGCTACGAAGATGAGAGTAGCTTTGGAAGAGCAAATGGATCAACTACGGGATGTACATCAAAAGCAGGTAAAGTTTTATTTTACGAATCGTGTCGGCTTAAACGTGTCTCAAACACGTGGCAATCGATTGATCATTCTCGTCGATGTTTCGCACGTCGCGCACAAAGCACGCAGGTAAAGTTACAATTGGATTCACAGGTTGCTGCGCTCAGGGATGAATTGTCAGAGAAACAAGACCTAATCAGTGAATTAAGAGATTTGAATCAAAAATTCACCTTAGCGCATCAGCGAATGCAGGCTGATTACGAGCGGCTGAAGCAAGAAGAAGCAAACAAGTCAGTTAAATTGCAGGAAATGATACTACTTCATGAGCGTCGCGAGCAGGTACCTCATCATCTCGAACAATTTCAAATTACTATTACGTTATCTTATAGGATCTGAAATTATAAGAAATACAGATGTATCTTTTAACGCAACGATTTGTATTATTTCAAACTTTTAGGCTAGGAAAGAGCTTAAAGGGCTGGAGGATACTGTTTGCAAAGAACTACAAACGTTGCACAATTTACGTAAATTGTTCGTTCAAGATTTACAGGCCAGGATAAAGAAATCGATTCATGTAGAAGATAACGAAGACGACGGTGGCTCACTCGCGCAGAAACAGAAAATCTCTTTCTTAGAAAATAATCTGGATCAGCTTACAAAGGTTTATATCGCACAGCTACGTATGATGTACTAAGTACAATTATTTTGCTCATTATATGTATATTGTATCTTTCGTTAGGTTCATAAACAATTGGTTAGAGACAATGCAGATCTTCGATGCGAATTGCCTAAACTCGAAAAGAGATTGAGGGCAACCATCGAACGTGTTAAAGCTTTGGAAACGGCTTTACGAGACGCCAAAGAGGGTGCGATGCGAGATCGTAAGCGTTACCAGTACGAGGTAGATAGGATTAAAGAAGCTGTCAGACAGAAAAATTTGGCTCGTAGAGGACCTAGTGCACAGATCGCAAAACCGATTCGAGCCGGTCAGCATCATTTGAGCAACGTTGCCAATGCAATTAGAACCGGCAATCGTGGTAAGGAAATCTCAATTCTCAATATGTATATCAAACCGATTATATGTGTGTAAAATTAATTTAATCAACTTTGTTTTCATTCCATTTTTTATAGATACGCTTAATTAAGATCATCCTACATTGTGATTGAGAGAAGTCGTGGGTTTGTTCGATTTTGTACAAAAGGAGTCACTCCAAGCCGCTTTGCATTTTTGAGTAAGTGACGAGTGAAGATTTGTTACGCTTAGTAATGTTCCAACTGTACTTTAACTAATTTCGAACGAAACTTGCGTTGTGAACCGTGCGACGGCAAAGGTGTGGTAATCGAGACTGATCCTACCGTGGTGGTGAGAAAATCTTTTCATACGTAACAAAGTTACAAACGAACAAACCTAGCGACCTTACTTCTTTATTTAATTTTTCTTTATTATATTTCTCCGTTATTCCTTTCGCGAGACCAAACGTAACACGTATTCTACCACCACAATTCTGTGATCGCTCGAACATGTGATGTCGACCTTACCAGAAATTTTATTCGTATATTATAATTCGATCCTAAATCGAAAGTACCTCTTTGGAGTTTGCCTTTTCTTTATCTTTTCCTTTTCCTTTTTTCTTTTCTTCTCTCTTCCTTTCTTATTTTTTTTCTTTTCTTTTCTCTTCTTTTTTCCTCGTCATCGCGTTCAAACGTGGTTGAGAACGTATAGTAATGTTGAGTATAACGTCAAGTCCTTCACTTTTGCAGAAAACGATCGCGAGAACGCTTTGCGTGCTGAGGTGCTAGGAGGTCGAGACAAACTAATCTATGATGTACACATAGATGTTATATCTCAAGGGTGTAGACGTATATAGACGTATTATAATCTTAACGTGCACCGCCAGTTCTTATTTTTTTCGAAGCAAGCACCTGCTTAAAAAAATATAGTAATATATAAGTGCATTAAATTATCAGTGTACGCTGCATGTCCCATCCGTATATGTATAATTATTTCATTTGATCGCAGCACTCTTACGAAAGGAAACTAAACTAAACGTCCTCGATCTTTTCGCGTAATCACGTAAAACGATCTTATCGAGATAGCTATTACCGTAACCCCTTTGTAACTATGCGTAGCATAATTTTTTTAAAGAGTAAAATATACGATAATGCTAATAATAATAATAATAATAATAATAATAATAATAATAGTCATAATAGTAATAGAGATGATGACAACAACACAGTAACAAAACGATGCAATCGCTACGATTAACGCATTTAGCAAATCGATCATTTGGTATTCGCGCAATAATATTAGAGATGGAAAAAGGATCGCCAATATTCTGATCCAAGTAATAGATTGGACATGCGGCTTTGAAGACAATTATAAGAATAATCGTCGTGGCTTATAAGTAGGTACATACATATATAGAAACTCTTAGTTGTAAGAACTTCCTCCATAGTTATCGAAAACTACACGGCCGTCAAGAATATTGTTATCGAATTGTGGACCTACGTGGAGTGCCCGCTTAACGCGAGTTAAGCGTTTATAGGCATCTTCCTTTACAATTATCTCCATTTAAATTATAGGTCCAACGATTATCGATAATGTCTGTTTAACGCGAAACAAATATGAATGAACGAAGATATCGTCCTTGTTTTGATTTATCTATATGTGTTATTATAATTTTAATATAGTTAAATTATCGCCGCACTAATATCTTGCTAATTACTATGTCATTTATTTGTATTAATTTATTTTTCATTCTAATTTATGTCACAGTGAACTCAAATCTGTGAGAATACTATTTTTCTTAACGTTTTGCACGAACATGTTAAGTGATTTTCATTTTTTGAAGTTTTCGTGGCGAACCAAATTTTAGAATGACCTAAAAATACACTTTTCATAAATGTATTTTAAGGTATAGGATTATTTGCCTACGTTCCTAAAACTCATTGCGAACCGTCGAAATTACGATCGCGTCTTTTTTAAAGGCGTTGTCATTATAACTTTATTAATACACTGTACATGCATACATTGTATATGTGGACGGTCTAGAGTTTTTCATCTTGTCAATAACATTTCAATATTTATCTAAATTATTTTATTTCCAATCTAAAAGTAATCACTCATGCGCATATACACATGTACATACATACACGGGCGTCTTTCCTTTTCTTATCAAAATGAAAATAATGAAATATTAAAAAAATCGTGCAATCGTTATTCTTACGAGCTTGTAGATTTATATAATGTAGGCAAACTTGTGTAGAAAATTGACAAAATAAATTTGTTTCATTTCAACTTTCGTATATTACATAAAATTTCTACAAGTTTCAGTCGATTCTTAAGAATCAAACATGCTTGTATGCTATGTATGTATTTTCCTTCAGAAGTAAACAGGTTTTTTTCTTTAGACTATCGGATTTTCGTAATACGGTAGCGAAATTATACGTTTGTCAACCAAGTAAAGACGAACATGAAGAGCGAAACGAGTGCAGATTTATTATTAAAATATTCTCATCAAATGGGTGTAAATATAATTACCGTGCTTGAAAATCTCTACATTGATTCAACAACGTACATAATACCTACATTTTATAATAATAAAGTGTCCATGGTAACGTAACAGTTTGCTCGCGAGTAAAACTGCACGTAGCGCATATACTATGTATGTATACAGACATGCTTAATGTCGGTCACTGTTCCGACATTTAAAATCCATAAAAGATGCTATTAGATTTCCCCGTGTTATCATAGACATAAAATATCATTGCTGAATTTTGTATCATGATTCACGTATTTTTCTTTAACTAATGAATCGTGACGTAAAATTTCAGCATCACCGTAATAGTATTTATTTATTTTTATAGAACATCGAGCGAGCATTAATGCTCCTTTGCACTTTTGTGCAAGACAAATGAAAAATCGCTGCTGCGGCGAACTGTATACTGCAGTTTACTGTAATTAACTGAAATTAAGAGTCATAAGCTCTGAAACATCGCATTTGCGATGTAGGAAAAATGTATATTTCAAAAGACATGTAAAGGGTATAGCACTCGGAGTTGTAAAATAATAATTCCTTTAAGGCTTTAAGGCTCTAATGTGAAAGAGCGAAAGAGAGAGAGAGAGAGAGAGAGAGAACGAGTGAGAAGCAAATCTGCATTTTTATTTCATGTGGCCAAAGTAAAAACTTTTCGGGCTAAGAAAACATAGTACGACTACTGCTCACATTACTATACGTTATATATTCCACAACGTCATACCTCTTATTAGGATATGATATAATTTTTTATGTCTTTTTTCGCGATGCACAATGCAATAATATAACAGCAGTAGTTGCCGAAACTGGCGACTACGACTAAGGAGGTATGAAAATTCATGATTTAATAAAAAGGTATCCACTATTAATAATAAAAAAAAAACAAATTTACATTTACCAAATATAAGCAGTATATAGCTGGGATAAATGCCCATGTAGCTGTGTTTATTAGGAACTGACAATGAGTGTTGTTATACATACATATGATATCATTACATTTAAATGTAAAGGCACTTTTGTTCTTTAAAAGATAATAAAAAAATAAATAGGTATTGCTATATCCTTTACCATTTCAAAGTTGGATTACTCTATAACGTTTCAGCTGCTGCACCCTAAATATTTTGAATACCTTTATATTTTTATCTTATTTATATAAAATGTCCATCATATACTTAATTACGTATATCAAATGAATTAACGAATTCCTGAAACATTGTAAAACAAAAAGGAGAAACGTAATGTCGAATCTTTTTTTATAAATCTATTAAGAACTCCGTCACGTAATAAAAAGTTTGAATGCATTCAATATAACTTTTAATGCTGCATCAAGCGTATCCAGTGTCTAAAATATATAATAATATAATATATTATATTCAATTGGCAATGGTACGTACTACATAGACAAAGCCAATTATGTACTGTTAAAGAGAAAGTTGACCTATAACTGCTATCTTTGTAAATGGAACAACGCGAATGTGAGAAAAAATAAACAGAAAGAAAAGTAACCGACGTTTATTTCTTTATTTTAGTAACTATTAAAGTTAAAGTGGACGATGAAACTTACAAATGAATCGTCTGTGAATACGCGGAAAAAGATTTTCTATCCTTTTGGAAATAGCTATTACGATATACGGAGAGATATTATATGTATATACGTACAATATATACAAATACGAAGATGCACAGGCTCCTTCCACGAATACTGAAGCAACCTTCAGATCTTAGCTTAATTATTTACGTTCTGTTTTCTTTCTTTTTTTGTTATCATTAAACAAACGACAGATTATAATGTCATTTGTCATTGGAATTGCTATTCCCAGCAACGGACAGTCGTCATGATTGCATTTGTGATCGTCCAAGATAAATATCGTCGTTAGAAGAAGGTCACGCGTGATTGCGCAAAGTAATTAATACATATATGTATGTATATACATATATATAAGGATGTTGTTATTAAACTAATTTATATAAGTTTATATTAACGTAAATAACAATAACGTTGATATATATCCTTACCTTCGATAAAAGACCTTTATAAGCCACTATACATACAAAATGATTTCTTATAAAATTTTTTTCGTTGATATTAAGACCAGTGAGAGAGAGAAAGAAATTTGATCTTTATGATGTTGGATTACAATCTTGTTGCTTGGTACTCGTCACTGTATTGATATTTCTCTCAATAAGCAATTCTAAAAAACATGCAAAGGAAAAAAAGTATAAAAGCCGGAATCGATTACTGAATGTTATCGTTATGTTGTATCATTATCGGTTACATATGGATATTATAATCGTATTTTTACAAAAGCAATTTTCATATAATATCTGTATTTTCTCAATTGTATGTTATACACAAGATTCAGATCTACTATACCTCAATCTGAAACAGTGAAATGGGTTGTGACACAAAACATCATTATTTCAAAATAATTAGATTTAGATCGTAAAAATAGTGGAGAGTGTAGAGGAAAAAAGAGAGGCTTTAGGATCAAGATAATATAAATTATAATACATGCTTGTATTTATTTATAAATATTTGTAAGCAGTATTATAATTATTATTAATATTATTATTATTCGATATACATCATCATTTTTGTTACATGCAAATACATTTATTATCATTAATGTCATTGCCATTGTTACCATCGACGGCATTGTCACCATTATCATCACCGACGTCGTCGTTGTAATGACCATTATTCTTACTATGTTACTGCTGTTGCTGTTGTTGTTGTTCTTCTTCTTATTATTACTACTATTACTACTACTACTATTGTTAATATTATTATTATTATTATCATTATCATCATCATCGTCGTCGTCGTCGCCATTATTATTCATTTTTAAAAAGCAATGCTTACATTAAAAATACGTTAAATCAAGACACAATTCAAGGCTAATTATTTACCATATCACAACAAGTATAATCCTAAATCCGGCTATGATTCATCAATAAACATATTATTAAGTAGATGTAAATACGTTAAACAATATAATTACGTGTTATTAAGATGCCAGTGTTGAGCAGTACCTTGAGGGACCCCATAAATTTATCATTGACCAATCTACGTACACTTCTAAATGAAAAGCGATACGAATTCGACCGTGCACCAATAGAGACCGAAGAAAAATATCATTCCAAAGTTTTAATAGGAAATTGGTTCGAGCGTCGAGCACCTTATTACGTCATACCTTCCACCAAAAAGTTGACAACCATATACGGGCAGGATTATAAGCCTTATCATACTGACGCGTACAAGAGAGATCAAACAGCATTTTGGGATAACAAAATTAAAAATGAGGTAACATGTACGTGAAATTACCGGCTGAAAATTTTGTTAAATTTTATTATAATACAGTGCTATATTTTTCATTAAAAGGGATTACTTAGAAGTACATTAATAGAGGACCACTAAGATAAAGTGTACTATGATAATATGACCATGACGAATGATTTAAACTATCAAATTTGGCCCGGGAAGCTTCATGACCCCAAATCCAAGTGTAGGGTTTGTCATTTGAATTTGTCTTTTAAAATTTGCTGGTGGGAAGATGATTCGAACGAGGCGATGCAATTTTATTGATGGAAAACTACTTACCAAGACGAGTAAAGAACACAACAAATTCCGCTCGCAAAACTAAAATTTATTCATTTTAACAAATTAATGAAATAAGTAATATGTACATTATATGTAGTAGCAAACTTGAATGAAGGTTTCATAGATGACACACGATAATTAATGTAAAAATTCCAAATAACAAAATTGTAACGATTTAAAGTTACTATATACATTAACATAACAAATCTATTAATCTCTACTACCTAGAGTGAAGGAAAGGAGAATCTTATTCGGTTTACTCCGGCATACGAATCGAGCAAAGTAATTGAAGCAAGGAGCGCTTGTTCTGCCCCGGGAAAGAGCTAAGCTAGATAAATACAGCTATCTTAAGCCCATTACATCATGCATGCGGGAACATCGGGTTGCGAATAACGCTCCATAAGCGGCTCTATGGGTAAGGTCCAGGAGATTGTTCATAGCCGATCAGGTTATCAGCTGATCATTATGGACGTTTTAATGGATAAAAATCACGTACTACCTTCGGTACTACTTCATTTTTGGCTCAAACAGCTAAAACTTGATATATACTATAAAAAGAAATATTTTATTGCTTCGAAACATAAAGTTTGGTTTGCAGATTATTACACTATGCAACCGAGTAACACAAAATAGTATAATCTTTGGCAGCTTACATAAAAGTGTAGCACATTTAATGAAATTGTAAATACGCTCATCGTTTGTTTGCTTCTAAAACATGTCGGAAGATACTTTGCTTTATTAAATCAGTACTATATCGTAATTATTGTAGAAAATAAACATGTATAATTGCGAAAATTTAACATTCTTCTTATAAAAATTATAATACGTAAGGAGTGTTCATGCACGCGCGCGCGCGTGTGTGTTTTGTATTTACACACGCGCGCGCGTACACGAGTCAAGAAAGTAAGAAAAGATAAGAAAGAGAAATCCTTAGAGCGAAGTAAATGCAACAATTCTTAATCCTAACATCTTGAATGAACACATCATATTGTTTTTTTTTTATCACAAATTTCATGATTTGTAGATACATCAAAATCGTTTGTTATATCAAACGCATAAGTTATATCATCGCGTATATATGTATAAACGGTACTTTGATTATGTCGATTAATAACTGTATAGTGTACAAGTCTTGTTTCAACTTGTACACCGTAAAGCTGTATTTCTTACAAACAACTCGTTTGAACAATGTCGGTCTTTTGGTAATACGTCATAACGCTCTGGCAGTGTATTGATTCCTATCTTGTTTACGGATAGTAAAGAAAAAAATCACATTCTTCGGTTACAGGGTAATGATATAAAAAAAAAGGAGATAAAACAAATTATATCGATTAATTTATCGATTAACGCAATATATCCTTTCAACGCAACAAAGTGGTACATACCACTATCATATTTAATATAAGGGAACCACACAATAATGCATGTAGCCAAACTGGATTTGTTACAACTGTGGTGGCATAAGGTGGATAACTTTGTTGTATATTCATTGAATTTCTAAGTTCGTCCGTACATACTTTTGAATGTTGGGGACAACATTCGTCGAAATTTGGATTATTTGTTGAAAAATGTGTTCCTAATGTTTGCTGAGGAAATGGTTGACTCTGGGAGAACTTTAATGTTTGATGGTAAATCGGATTTTTTGGTTTTATAAAAGGAGAACACGTCTGAGGAGGCTGACAGAAAAAACGTCTAACAGATTTTATAGAATTTTGCTTAGGTCCGTAATATGGCACAGCAGATGTATCTGAGATGATCGAACATTGATCAAATTCGTGGATGGAAGGTTCTCTAGAAGGAGCGCAATTAGAACCGATCGAACCGAAACCGGAACTTTGACTGGAGGACCTCGATAAAGACGGTGCATCCATACCTTCCTGCCAGTATCCACCAGCTACCCACGATGTCTGCGTTACCGATCTTAATTTAGGAGGCGATAAAATACATTTTCTACCGAAGGTATTGGTCGATCTTCTTTTAAATAAATCAGAGTTAACTGTACTATAAATCTTCTTTTCAAAAACTTTCGCTGAACTTATTTGACGATTCGAAAAAGTATCATCGTTGCCGTCATCTAAAGAAAGTATACTGAGCGTACTCAAACTATCATCTAAACCACAATTATCGAATTGATTATTTTTAACAGATGATAAAGAGGAACGAAGATCCAAATTGCTTGTAGGCATCGTCGAAGTAAAGAGTTCTGGATCGCTTCTATATAAAAACAAAAAAATAAAGTTAACGTCTAAAACTGCTACTTAAAGAGAAATATAAAAATTGAAGTAATAATACATACGGCGACCGTAACGTTGTACGCATAGTTGTGCCACCAATGACGTTAGGAATCTCGACAGAAAGAGGAGTCGTTAAATAATTTGTCATGTTCACTGACGAGGATGAATCAATTGTTGTTCCGTTCGAATTGAATACATTTTTAACAAAGTCTTGCATATTTTCTGTTATTTCAACTTCCGGAAATATTGATGCTGTCGAACGTCGTTCGCTATTTGTCTCTATTTTCTTAAAGAATACTGGCTCCTTTTTCGAACCGATACTCGATCGTGGTTTGACATTTATAAAACCTATAACGAATGCTAAAAAGATGACCTGAAACACATAATTCAAACTTAGCTTACGTAAGTAATAATACAAATAGATTGTATGTTTAAACGAAGAGACATAATAATAGTGGTAACGAAGGAAGATATGGAACTTATTAAATTCGCTACTACTTCTCAACATCTTTTCTTTACCAACATATGTATATATATATATATATATATATTTTATAAATAATTTAATAACTTACCATATGATATTGAGTTATATATTCAAGAGAGAACCACTCATTTTGCAAATTCGTTCTTAGCAATCTATATTCTTTATTGAAAGGTACGAGTATTATTATACAAATCCATAAAAAGGCTAATAAAATATCAGCATGTCTCTTTTTTGCCGTGCTAGCCCAACATGCGCATAATTGAAAAAATAACCCGCCAACGGGTAATAATACAAATTCGGTATTATAAATGGTAACCGAATCAAAAATCGTAGAGACAATTCTGAAAAGCGCTTCGCATCGTTTTGCACTCTGAAATCAAATAAGAGAAGAATTACGATGTAATTACAACTATAAATTGTATATAAAATATTATTACGTCCGATGTAGTTATTACGATATACTTACATCGAGAAACGTACGAACGGACTTCTGCTTGAAAAACAACATTTTATAACGAGCGAGCCACATTGCCTGCTTAGCCAATACATTTTTAACCACGGCATTACAATTTGTGCAAAGCGGATATTTCTGTTCCAAAGAATGTTCAAATTTTGCGACTTCTCGATCGTACCGTTTCCCATTGGGCGGTTCGAAATTCGAAAGTTCCGATAACTTAAGCTTTTGACGTTTGTTGCACCCTTCACAGAGAGTACTCTTTGGGAATACTTCCGTCTTAGCTTGACCTCTACAATATCTTGTAGAGTTACTTACGGAAACTTTATTATATCGCTCCGGTATATCGTACGTATAATCACCGTTCTAAAAATATACGAAAGCATACGCGAAATAAAAATTATTAAACATATGAGAACTTCTCGATTAATTAACTCGATAAAATTTTTCGATTAACGTCGTTCACTTGTTAAAAAAACACGCGCTCGTACAATATTCTCTTTACAATTATAAAAATACCGGATTATTTTACGATATTGAAATTATTATGAATTCGTTGCATCGATTCGATCTTTTGTAAAAAAAAATAATAATTGAAACGACACGAAGTGTGAACAAATACAAAGGATCAGTGTGTAATATATATATATGAAACACTTTTCATTATATGGATCGTTATACGAATTATAACTAACGAAAGAAAATGTGATTAAATAAAAATTTTAGGATATTTATCTAAAATAACGCAAAATTACCTTAGTAAAGCCATTGAACTGCTCACAGAAAGGACATAACCACCATTCGAATTCTTCTCGCTTTATTTTTGTATTGTTATTGCAAAACCAACAATTGACTTTTATAGGCCATCTTAATCTGGTGCAAAATAGAGAAAAGATTTTAAGAAAAAATAAAGCACTGTAGAAGCCTTCCAAATGTTGGAACGATCATTAAAAGTTCTTACTTTAGCTTTTGGAAGACGATAATACATGTGACGAGCGTTAAGATGAGAATAGCAGTGAAGACGGGTATAAAATTAAACATCAAATTATGTTCAAATTCCATTTTTTCATGTTACAGCACAAACGCCGTTCATTTACATTTATAAAAAATACCTTCCACCACTCGCGTTATCAACGCCAACAATTTTATAGAGCATCTCCCGCCAAGTTGCCAAGTTCTTTCACCTTAACCTAACACAATTGTACTAGTCGTATTAAAATCACATCTCTTGTTCCTTATTTTTATATTCTTGACAGCACAATTAATATACTACGTAATTTTATTGTAAAGCTTAACGAATTTTCATTGCGAACCAACGTATTAACTGTTACAAAGAAAATAATACCGAACTCTTAACCTTTATTCATACCACGATACGATGAATTACTACCACAGTATATACAGCAATATATAGTAACGAAACTACCCCGATTTTGTGTTGGCTAAAATGGAGTGCGCATGCGCGAGGCTGGCTGAGATTCAAAAAATCGATCTTTTGCCCCAAAGAATCGATTCTTTTGAGAATCGAATTGGAATCGAACATCCTTACTTCAGTCTGCTTCAGACCACTTCAGACCCTGCGTGAAACTAAACGTTTCAACGCCTCTATCAATATGCATCTCTCTAGGTCCCTTTAAGTACGTCTTGCGATCATAGAAATTGAAAAGATCGTAAATTTGTAGCAAACACTTGTGGCCTATGAAAATAGAAGTCATGTCTGACGATAAGACGAGTTTACCAGTTGCTCCGAAGGATTTATGCTTCTCCGAGCATGAATTTATTCAGGTTTTGTATTATTTTCAACATCAAGTTTATCCAAGAATTAGATAGAAACAAGAATCAAGCGATGCTTTGGTAAAGTTTGAATCAATTCTTTTTCATCAAGTAGAAATATTTTCTCTGTTACAGAATAACTTTAATGTAGATACTTTTCTTCAAGATCATCGTAAGGTTGTGAAACTTGAAACTATGCGAGATGATTTGGGCATATATTTAAAATTATTAAGGTCTGCTATGATCGATTTAATTAATAGAGACTACACAGATTTTGTCAATCTGTCGAGTAATCTCATCGGCCTTGACAAGGCCATTAATAGCTTGGAAATACCATTTGGCCAACTTGGAGAAGAAGTCATGGTAAAAAAAATCAATTTCCAATGCTATCTTAACTTTCTATAAGGATAGTATAAAGTTGAAACTATTGTTCAAGAATTTGTAGAAAAGTATTCTATATGTCTCAAGAAAGTCCTAACAGTTGCTAGACTGTTTATGAGAGACTTTCAGTATTAGGACACAAACCTCTTATCGTGGTGCGATGTTAGATGTGTCGAAAAAACGCTCATTTACATTTGCCTTGAGATCAACTATAAATTACACTCCTAAATAGTATCTTTTTTTATCCGTAGCAAATTCAACGTACATTGGATGACGAAATTGAAACTCTGTCAAATGACTTGAACGAGGATAGTCAAACCAAATTAAGAAAACAGAGTTTGCGCAGTTTACAGTGCGTTTATAAATGTTTACAAAGATTAACCTCCATCCTATCAGCAGATAATTATATGGAAAGTTTTGCAAAAATCGATGTTCTAGAACGAGCTACGGTAGAACTAAATCAGTTGAAGTTTCACATATCCAGATGCGAATCAGATATATCAGAGGATCAACGATTGGTACGCGTTTTATTTCTAAGAATGTATCACGTAAATTCTATTGTTTTCTATTAACGCGTATGTAAATGAAATAGTAAGTCATAAACGATTGTAAAAAGTCGTTAAATTAATAACGTTTGAAACAATTATATAGGAAAACAAAAAACTCGAGGATGTCTTGATAAAGCATCTAAACGAGTTATTTTTAGCTTGTATACATGAAAAGGATTCTGCTTTATTGATTCGTTGCTTGAGAATATATACTATGCTTGAAAATATTGCAACCGCGGAATTAGTGGTAAGAAAAGACGTTGTTGGTCCAATTATAGACGATATACTTCGAGATGAAACATCACAAACCGAATTCGACAATCTTCAAAGCGTTTATCATAGATTGTTAAGTATTTTAAGCGGAGAACTCAAACAGCTTTTAGACGTCACGTTATATACCGACAGGTAAATATCCATTTCCAGCATAATTTTGATCAAGATAATCGACGTAAATATGCACAATGTAAGCCTTATCTCCGTTTTTATTGCAGGATGTTGGTAAAAGGTTTTAATTTTTTGATGAATAGTTTTTGGATCGAAATAGAAGAAAACATCGATCGGCGATTGAAATATATTTTTGCACCCGGAGATCCTGAGCTCTTTCATAAAGTAAGAGTAGTCAAAATTTGTAGAAACTTATTAATATATGCAAATTTTCAGTTTTTCATGTTTTCATGTGTCTCAAGAGGTATACGGAAACAATGTGGTTCCGAAGAAAGCTCGAAGAACTCTACGATACGCCTTCCTGTACGAATATGCTGAAAAATCATGCACGGTATAAAGATTTTATTAAGAAATGGAATTTACCGGTTTACTTTCAAATTCGTTTCCAAGAGATAGCAGGTACAGTCGAAACTGTACTTAAAGAACCAATTTCGTCGGAATCTAATAAAGGGTCCGCAAGTACGCTTACGCAGGAAGAACGGTTTTCCCTTCACACGACATCTGTAGTTTGGGATTGCTTACATAGGATATGGTCCGATAATGTATATCTTTGTCAACTTTTTCTAGAGTAAGTAAATCATGCTTTCGAGAAGCATGCAACATACTCGAGTTAGTTCAAGATTGTACAGCTATCGAAACTTTTGATTGTTATAACAGATTTTGGAAATTGAGTCTGCAAGTATGTTCGAGATACCGAACGTGGGTGCGCACAGCAGTGAAACAAGTATGTGATATAAATTTGATTCGGCTATCTATATCTACATATGTATTTGTTAGTAAGCTCAAGTGAAGCACTAACTATCCCGAGTTGTACTTTCTTTTTTATTTGTATACACAGAAATGGCAGGAGTTAAATAAATCCAGTAGTACGACGGATATCGATCTTCGGTATACAAAATTGGACTTTTTAGTGCACTTGTATCGTGATGTAGAAAAATTTATAAATGGATTACCACGTTTCTTGCAACAATTGGTACGACCAAAAAATCCAAATCAAAATCCTGCAACATTTAAATTATTAGAAGGTAATTTCCATTAGGTGGAACAAAATTTACTCCTTCGTAAAATGTTATATACGCGCGTGCATACGCAATCGCCATAATCTTTTACACCATCTTTACAACGATTCCAGATTGTTTATCTGAAACGTCCGAAACTTTTACTACGATGCTGCCAACGCTTATAACCGAAGAAATTGTAAACGAACTTTTAACGCACTGTGTGACGTATTTGAAACAGGTCAGCGATATTCCAAGATTGTTCAGACGAACGAATAGAGAAGTTCCAACGAAACCTTGCGCATATGTTAAAAACACATTAAGTTTCCTCGCCAACTTTCGCACCAACTACAACGACTTTATACCTGCGAACGTTAACAAATGGTTACAATTAACACTGTCTTCTTTAACGGAACGGTACGTAGTATGCATACGGTAAACATGGATAAATGGGCAATTAATCTTGACACTAATTAAAAACAATATATTGAAAGAACATAACCGAATGATATATACCTTATTATTATCTACGTTAAGCAACGTGTACGTTTCTTTTTTCTATATAGTTACTTAACATCCGTAACAGATGTATTGACATCTGTTCAAAAAACTGAGGAGAGCTTGAGAAGGCTAAAAAGGATACGTGATAAATCTACTGGAGTACTTCCACCGGATGCTCAAGGAATTA
The DNA here is from genome assembly GCA_916049575.1 of Ancistrocerus nigricornis. Classification (NCBI taxonomy): domain Eukaryota; kingdom Metazoa; phylum Arthropoda; class Insecta; order Hymenoptera; family Vespidae; genus Ancistrocerus; species Ancistrocerus nigricornis. Next base: position 23,495,985 of record OU696669.1, on the reverse strand, counting down.
GCGATGACGAAAAAATTCGTATTCAATTACAAATTGATGTAAATACGTATAGCGCGATGGTAAGCAAAGAAGAGCATCACATAATTTGTCAGAAATGTAGAAAATTTGATACCACTGAATCATCGCGTAATCTTTCAGATTACTACCGAACTCGGCGTACCAATTTCGGACATATCTCATTTACAAGAACTAATGCAGGCTGTTGAAGCAGCTTTGAAGAAATAATATTTTCGTAGGTAAATATTCTTTATCGAACGTACTTATGTAACAATTGTACGATCGAATAACGTTGTATAGAGAAATACTTGATAAAATAGAAATTACAAAATTAATCTGTAGCCTACTAATATCAAAGAGATGATTCGCTACATGAAATCACGGTAAATATCTAGAAAAGGTCCCTCACTTTCGATGACCTTGACCTTGACATATATTGTCAAGGTCACCCTCCTAAACGATCTTCAGAAAGTTTTAGGCGGCGCTCGTTTTTTATTAAAAAGTTATTAACAAGCAAAATTTGCAAAATATAGCACTGATTATGGGTAAAGTTTGAGTCTGAGTTGATTATGGGTTATTTTAAAACACCTTTCTGCTCGCAACATAGACGCACCCCCACCCAGATCACCTTTATTTTCTATTTTATATTGTTTACTCTTAATAGGTCGTCAATATTCAATGGGTACATCTCGCTTATTGTACGCAAGAAAGGAATTATCCTATTGCGAAATTCAAAATTTCTTTTTTTTTTCACTCCTGCCACAAACAGAGTTGTCTAATTCCTATACGAATCAATGTATGTTATGCTGCAGTGACCGTCGCAATAAAATATGACTGTATTAAAACCAAGACCTAATCCCACCCATAAACAGTGATTCGTGTGAAAATTCGGCATACTTATAAACACCGTTAGGGTAGGGTGGAGTCTTGGTTTTAATACAGTCATATATTTTTGCGTCTAAGACACTTCATCTTCCTCTGAGAGGGGTTCACAAATTTGTTTGGTAATAACTTTTTAATAAGAAACAAGCCCCGCTCTAAAACCTTGACAACATATGTCAAAGTCATCGGAGATGAGGGACCTTTTCTAGATATTTACCGAAATCACAATCTGTAGAAATATTAAGGAAGGTTGTAAGGAGCAAATATCGAGAATGTGAAAATGTTACAATTAATGACGAAAGATGCGTTTCGTAACACTTGCATAAATATATTTCAATTAAAAAACTTATATCTACGCATCGCTTACAAAATATGATAATATTCTTGCAAAAAATATAATACTAATCCCAGGAATCATCGGCAGTTAAGTGTACAAATGTAGAGATCGTATCTTGGTGCGGGTAACGCGGGTGCCACCAATCCAAAACTTCGTAATCAGTTACATCGTTGAGTATAACTTGATTAGTCACCGTATTTGGAAGATCCGAAGTTCCAAATCCAAGTTGTAACCTTAAGTAGTTGAGACCAGGCATTAACGTTACCGAAACTTTTTGTAGAATGAGCCCAATTACTAATGGCAATTTGCTATATTTTAGACATCTTACCTAAAATTTAATTCAATAGAAAAGAAAAATTATGCAATTAACAAAATAAATAGAACTCGGCGATGTCAAATGAGGTTACGCGAATGAAATCGATGTGACAAAAAAATTTATTCCGAACGTACTTTCAAGAGTTTACAACCATCTTCTGAGTTTGCATTTATGTCTTCTACTATAGTTTCGATATCTCCCGTTTCTTCGCACATATTGTTATCTTGTCGTCGTTGTGTCAAAGTTCCATTGGAACACGTTCTCGATATTTTTTTTAGTGTAAAGTAGAAATAGCACCAATTTCCTCCTTTCTGAAATGTTTATTCAATTATAAAATCTAGTTGGCGTATTAACAATACCTTCTTTCATCTTTGATCACTGTTCCAATCATTTCTAAAGTTCTAACGATCAAATACGTAACATATATCTTCGTATATGCGTATGTATAATCTTGTAAAATATAAAAAAAATAACGCAACCAGTATAATTGAAATAACATGTCCAAGTATACAAAGCAATAACGTACTTTGTGCCACATAAGGGAACATAGTCCTTTAACAAGAGAATGTGGCTCCTCTTGCTGTAACCGGGATACATAGCTCGATGCATTTCTTTCAGCAAAATAAGTATGGTGCAGCGTCCTAATAACGCAAGCGCGCAGCCCATGATGTTGCACCATCGAATGTGGTTGCAAGCGTTGTGGCATACTAGGAACGAACTTGTAATAACTGCGATAAAATTGTTACGATTACATTGCTTTTTATGTAAAAAGAGAGTATTCGAACGAGAGAGCAGTCCTACGTTTTATACAGATGAAACCAAAATTTGGCAGTAGTTGTTACGTAATAGGATGATCTACAAATACAAGCAAATTTGCCTATAGCTTCTGGTTTAATGTATTCTGATATTATAAACCATAGGTCCAGTGGATAATCTATACCTATGAAATAAAGACACTAGAACCCATGATTATGAGTAAACTACAATATGCGAATGGTTGAATACCTACCAATGCATTCTTTTCTTTCTTCTTTAGACTTTATTTTATGATTTCTTGATTGCTTCTTACATGATAAATCTAATCAAATAAGTTTAATATGGTTATTTGTGTATATTATATTAACATACTTTTAACGCATTTGCTTCTATGCTGGTAAAGAGGAAGAAACCATCGACTGCTCATGATTTGTTTTGGTACTTACCTCTGTCACACAATACGTACATATATATATGTGATATCAAGCTTTCAAAGGAGAATCAAGATGTTACACATATGTATGTAAGCGTACAAGTGCAATTAAGACAGTAGTTGAAAATATTTCTGATTATAACAATAGCATTTTTATACACATTAATCCAGCATAGGCTTTAAGTTATATAAAATTTTACCTTTTATAAGACCCCTTTGTTTAGTTTGGCTCATTTTTTATGACTCTGATGTATTTATCAGTGCAGAATTGTTGTTTCTTTTACAATAATCATTTGTATACTCAAAAATTCTGTACCTGTCAAGATCTTACCTGAAAATATTTTATTTTTTATTATATATTATTATAACATTTTATTCCAAGAAATTTACCATATTTGTTATTTTAAATGATTTGTTTCGTTTTTAGAAGTACATAGTAAGTATATACATATATATAAGGGGAAACAGAATCTTGGACCGAACTCTGCGATGATCAATGCGCTTGAATGCGCTACCTAGTAGTAATTTTGGTCGTTATAGGTTATAGGTGAAAGAGTATCAGCTGTCTAACGTCATAGGTTATGCTGGGGCCAGACCCGCGCCCATCGTCACGAAACTTCGCGCTACGAGATGCTCTACGCCAATCAGCGCGCCTCAACGCGACGATAACGCAGATTTGACCCCAGCATTACAGTTCATTTCGCTCTTATGGTAAAGTAGCCATGCCTGTGCTCATCTGTGTTAAGGCCGGGTTTATCCAACCTCTAGGTAAAGTTACCTACAGGATAAATGCTTAGTCTCTAGGTTGGTTGGTTGGAGGTTGGTTGGTTGGTTGGTTGGCCTAAGTTATTCAAATGATACGTATGGACCCGTATAGTGTTGAAATATTCATAGAAACAAATTTCATGTCCGTGATATCTGTTTTTGTTAAACTAGGCATAGACCATTCAAAACAAAAAGCTAATTGTAAACATTATTTTAAATTACACTGGAAAATATATTTATATGTATAGTTAAAAATAAGTTGTGCATAATTTCCTTTCGTGAATTTTTTAATCTTAGCGATTGAAGCGCCCTCATAACAAAACTTTATGTTCAACGCTTTTCGGGGACACTTCTTATACATTGCGATCGTTCTCTCCGTGGTTGACAGACTGCATTGCACTGCATAACCTATGTGTACGGTGTACGCATTATACAGTAGTGTGCAAGCGGTGACTTTAAAGAGTGAAACGACTATAACTAATTTTCACTTTCGCAATGACATTCGCATTTTCTCTGCCATATATTCAATTGTATAACAAATTCTCGTTCATTTAGAAGAAACTATACTTGTAGTGTAAAAATGAAAAAATAACTACTTCTCAAATGGGAATTTAGAATTTTGTTTTGCTTTCGCACACAAAATTTACTCATTAGATGAATGACAAAGTGATAATAATAGTCAGAAATGAATTGCACAATGCTCCAGAAGTTAGTGATAGCACAGTGTAGGAGGAACATTAATTGTGATGTTTATCGTAAGACAAAAAAATTTTCTACATTCTCCCAGATTAAACAGAAGAAGATTACTATCCCGGTAACATGTCCTGTCCAAGTAAACATATGCATTTACAATAGATCATTTCATAACGGAACTCAGTATCTTAAGAATGTCACAATAAGTAAAAAAGGTATTCAAGAAAACATTTCTACGCTCCAGTTAAAAAAGAGACCTTTAAGAAAAAAGAATGCCGTTGTAGGAGAAGAAACGTCTTCAGTCCCTGGAGTAAGTAAAATTTACTTTAATCGTTGAGAAATTACTAGTGTACTAGTACTAAGTACTTTTATAAGCACTATACATATGTTACATTGAAAATATAATTTTATCATACGCAGTAATTATTCAAAATATTTAAAATAAAATAAATTAAATGCCAGGTTTGGAACATAAAAGCTTTGGCTACGGCAGAACAGTATAATTTGGAAGGCCTAGAAGCTGGACTCTTAAATCAGCAATTGTATACACCCCACAAAATTTGCACATCCAACAATCGTAAGTAACAAAGACAGCATTTTATTGTAAGATTTAGTTCACCAACGTTTAATGCGTTAGTAGTTTCATAAAAAGAAACTTAAGTTATGGATAACCTAACACGTTGGTGAATTAAATGTTGGATAAATTTCTCATTTGTCATTGTTTCGATTAGCTTTTACATGATCTATTCGTTTTGTTACTTAATCCAAATACGTTATATAGTACAATAAAATATACGAATTTGTATAAAGTATTCGATCATAGTTTTAATAATTAAGTCTTCCGCTATGGAAAATTTTAATAAATGCGTGCATAGCAGACGACAGATGTTCAGTCACGAACTACGTTGCGAACTGCGACAAATTTTTATTTTGAACAATATAAATTTGAATCCCCATAGGCGCCACTAGTGTGAAGTCACCAAACTCGATTTACCATCGATAGGTGTCGACAGTATTCTACAATCAAATATTCGAAGCGTATTTAGGCGTTAATAGCGATTGAAGGCTTAAAGATTAATATGCATTTATAATAGCGTAGATTCGAGTGCAAAATTTGTATTTTGCACATTAAATTTGTTACACCTACGTGTAAAAATCGGAGTATGTTACGTAGATCGAAAGTGTTGCTATTCCACATTCCCACTGATTGGTTGATATCATAGTCCAATGAACGTTGAATTTTGTATTATTTTTTTTACGTAATATATACCGCCGATTGGAATGCCAGAATGATGCTCCATTTTAAATATTATTTTTTCATAAATGTGTTTATATGTATATATATGAAAGCGACGAAAGTATAAAATAAGCGTACAAATATTTTCATGTGTCTCGTTATTTGCGTTACACTCTTTTTACGTATCACCACGTTTTAGCTGTATACGTTCTTTCATGTCGCGGCATTTTTTTTTAAGTAAAACGACCAAAATGCAGCTATCAAGATTGTAAATAAAAATACTTTATCTTCCATAGTGACTCGACGTCATAAATCCAACACCGACCGTTTTGTAACCTTTTATTTCGCATTATGTTCGTGTCATCAGCCCAACGGTTGATCGTTTAACCTTTTGCACCATTAAAAAATTTAATATCTATTTGTATAATAAAGCAAAGAGTGCGTGCGCACGTAAAATTACATTTTTCGGATGCTGTAGTTATAATAGGATTGGCGTAAATTATTAATAAGACACATTAAAGGGTAGTTCGGGGCACATAACCTCTGTGTAATTGACAATCTTTGCAATAATTAATTACCATAAGTAATTGAGTCACTGCCTCACAATAATTTGCTAAGATATCATATTGTTCAATTTATTTTATAAAATGGCAAACGAGATATCATGCACACATATGCAGTTGTCATTACCTTCTCCAAAAAAAGAAAAACAAGAGTTGATCGATAAAGCCATTGATTGGGCGCTTATGCATGGAATGTGTATGAGATCGAGAACCAATGTTAACAAAAGTACTTTACAGTTTGCACCATTTATCCTTTTACCGTCTCCATTCCCTAGAAAAGAATTTGAAAAAGCTTGCGACATTCAACCTGCATTAAATATTCTTATACATAGAGTAGCACACGATCATAATTTTTTAAAAGAAACTTTACAAGAGACAATTAAGGTCGATCAGTTTACTAAAAAACTCTTTGATATATATGAGACTGTCTATAACGAAGGATTTACGCAGAAACTTTCCTTGGGCCTGTTTCGGTCAGATTTAATGCTGGATACAAGCTGTGCAGAAACAGATAACCTTGGAAAATATATACCTTATTGTTGTTGGAAGCAAGTAGAAATAAATACAATTGCTTCTGGATTTGGATGGTTAGGACCAGCATCAACTCAGTTACATAGATTTGTATTACAAGAACTCGAGTATAGGGACCAATTAAGCAATCTTCCTGAAAACAATGCGCTACAAGATTTATGCACAGTTATGATAGAAGCTTGGAAGTTATACGGGGATCCACAGTGCGTGTAGTATTCGGTTGATTTTTTATTTCATATTTTGTAAAATAGTTTTGTATATAGAAAAGCATAAAATTGTTTTCAGAGCTATCATTTTGTTTATAGTTGAAGACGTTTCATATAATATATGTGATCAACGTTTTCATGAATTTGAAATTAGAAAGCAAAACTCTGATATAAAGGTAATACGTCGTACTCTGACCGACATGACTACTACAGCCAAATTGGGTTCCAACAAAGAATTAATAGTAGAAGATTTTGTTGTATCGGTCGTTTACTATAGGTGTGGTTATGAACCAGGTCAATATCATACAGAAAGAGAATGGGATGCTAGATTATTGATAGAAAGATCATTGGCAATCAAGTGTCCATCTATACAATACCATTTAGCTGGAACTAAGAAAGTTCAACAAGCTCTCGCAAAACCTGGAGTTATTGCAAGGTTTCTGAAAGATGAAAGAAACGTATTGAACATCGAAGAGATATTTACCGGTAAGGATAATTGTGCATATGTACGATATATTTATATGCATAGTAAATGCGACAAGCGTACACATACATCTAAATATGAATGTAATTACCGGAAGATTTTATCTTATTTATATTTTAAAAAATTGGTATTTTCATAAGTCTGTACATATTTACTACAATTTTATTTCCCAGGTTTGTATTCCCTTAATTTCGATGAACATGGTGATATGGCGATAAAAAGGGCTATTCAAAATCCCGAACAATTTGTATTAAAGCCACAGAGAGAAGGCGGATGTAATAATCTTTATGGAACTGATATAAAGGATTTTTTGTTATCTATAAAAGAAAAACAAGAACGTGTAGCCTGGATTCTTATGGACAGAATTATTCCGCCGACTCAATTAAATTATATGATTAGGCCAGATCGAAACATCGAGACAGAACCACAAGAATTGGTTTCAGAATTGGGAATATTTGGTGCTATTATTGCCGACACTAAAAATATATATGTTAATAAGCAAGCTGGTCATATGTTGAGAACTAAGTTAGCTACTGCCAACGAAGGTGGAGTAGCAACAGGTCTAGGCGCGTGCGATAGTCCTTTGTTAATAAATTAGAGTAATCGCGAATTGCATTGCTATTTACATATTATCATTAGAAGAATGATAATAAGAACATATTATTTTTATTATTGTATTGTATAAATGGGTTTTTCCCGTAAATTGAATAAATAAATAAATAAATATATAAATGATAAATTCTAAGTTAAGCAGCAATATTACATGTAATTATTTTGTAAATTCTTTACAAAGTATACCTAGTTTTATTTAAACAATATTAAGGCCGATTAAGAAATATAGAGCAATGTATTAATTGTTATTGGCGACTACTTATCAAGTATCTAAAAAGGATTGTCATTTTCACAACAATTACATAGTGTCGTAAAATCGCTACATGCGCTGTAAGGTGTGGGTAAAAAGACTAATTATGCATTTACATATATTAAAGATACTACATATACGTTTTTTTTATTTTATAGATTTTACATCATTAAATTATCGTAAATTTTTATATCCAATTTCAAGTATACAAATACATATTATACGATTTATGTTATATAAAAAATGTCTTCATTATCTTTATTACATGATAATCATTTAACCAAATCGATGAAACTCGAAAAAAAATATTTTATTAAATGCCATATTGATTTTGTTCGCAGCTTTACCAGACGTTATTCATGCGATAGCAAAATATGAGGTAGGAAACGAACCGAGGGAATTATATTTTTTTCGAGAGGGTACAGTCTTGATGTGGAATATTTCTGACTTGGAAAGCGGGAACATATTGGAATTTTTAAAATATTACGAAGAAAATAGTTACACCTTCGAACTGATTCACACTGAAAGTGAATCAATGACTTACACGTACTCGGAAAGTGGGTGAGAAGATTACAAAGAGTCTAAAACGGGTTGCTAAAGCGGAGGAAAGAGTTGTACACCAACATTTGGAATCTTCATTGATACATAATTTTTTTGCAAAATTTGTAGGAAGAAGTGTCAGATAAAGGATGGAAATATCATACTCACGCGGGATGCTACAAACATGGAAAAATATACATTTTCCAATGCAATCGCGCAATCCGTAAAACTAGGAATCTGGGAGGCATCGTTGGACCATTATATCAATTCGATAGAATTTGTAACGGAGGATTTAAAAACCGGCAAGAAATTAAGAATGTCGCAACGCGAGGTGTTAAGGAAACAGGGTGAATTATTTGCTTTGAGGCATTTAATTAATCTAAGTTCAGATTTACTGGACACACCAGATTTTTATTGGGAGCGGGACGATTTAGAAAACTTATACCAACAAATATATGGATACTTCAATATTGCGAAACGTACAAGAGTAAGCGGAGAAAACAGATGATAAAATGTCACGGTCGATTTACGATTTCTATATGCGAATATTCTTCTTCTTTTTTAGGTGATGAACGAAAAGCTAAATCATTGCGTCGAGCTCGTGGGAATTCTCTCGAGTCACTTGAGCGATCGACATCACATTCGTTTAGAGTGGATGATCATAATACTTATAATGGTAGAGGTTGCATTTGAAACGTTACACTATGTAGATAGGTATCTTGTCAAATAAATAAGCAATAGTTACTACGACACGCACATGCGTAAATATGCGCACATCAAGCGAACATTTATTAAGTTTGTCAACGAATTCTATCGTATATATTGTAAAAACTTTATCGCAAACATAAAATGCATCCACGTTACTCATACTTGGTCTTTTTTGCCATTATAATCCTTTCAAATTAACGAGAACATTGTACGAACTTTTTGTCTTTTATTCTTTTCGATTTAGGATTCGTCGATCGGCACGCGATACTTTATGCAAGTTTAAAACCATGCGCATCCGAGATCTACTGGTGGTTGTCCTCGATTCTTAAGAGGCCGGGGGGGGGGGGTTACATACATTATACGTCGCAATCATTTTTTTCGATGCTATCCTTGACACACCATTCGGATTACCGCAAAGTTTGCTAGGTACGCGCATCAATAATTATTAAACCAGAGTACAGGGATAAGGATTTTTAGTATTTTTACCATTGTTAAGCGGCGGAAGGAGTGAGAGGGAGGAAGAGGCACAGCGAATCGTACAATATTTCTTCTTTCTTTAACAATGACAATGGAGATGACAAAGATAGTTAAAGAATTGTTATTTATATTAAGCTTTGTGCTTTTACATAATTTCGTAAAACAAGTATCCTAAAAAACAGAAAAGTAAAAAAAACGTAGAAAACAGAAGATTCGTTTATAATAGTTGGTTACAAATAAAAGTAAACATATAATACAAGAAATTCAGAAGTTCGCCATTGTCGCATACCCTCACATTTTATTTGACCTTTCTATTTTTCTTCTCCGTTTTACACTTAAGTAGTATAATAATGCAGTCGCTTTTGCGGAATTTTTGTAGAACCAGGTGGAACCCCAAGCTAGGTAGTACTTGTACCTTGACCCGCAAGTATATACCCCGCGCACCGTGACATACTTTATTAGTTGCTGCAGATGTGTGCGCGTTGTACGCGTACGTACGTATGTATAACGCACTCGATTCTCAGCCGTGATCGTATTGCCGATACATTGGAAGTTACGATAGTATTTTACGTTTCTAGATATTTGCTTTTTTAACATAGAATTCCTGCACACGCTTTTTCGAAATACAAAAAAAGAAGTTTAAAGTTTTAATGAAAAAGAATTGATTTGAGAAAGGAACAAGAGTAATTGTGAAAAGTTAAAGGTTTAGAAATTAATTGACTGCAAAATTCAATCATTGCCTTTATGTATAAAAAAAGAAAAATGCGCTCTGCGAAAGCCACCCGGGATACATACTACGTAATACGTACACATAGGCACATAACGAACGCTCGATAGTACCTAACATAGAGAAAAAGTGCTCCTGTCTTCTTCTCTCTCTCTGTCGTATTTCTACACCTTGAATCTGTCTTTCACTGCAGGATCTCTGCCTGTTGAACGCACGCTTGCGTATATTCTTCTACCCTTCCTTATTGCCCACCTTTTCATTCTACTCCAGCTGTTCCGTTCTTAAGCTTCTATGTACGAATGTACTTGCCACAAAGTACTGATTTTCTAACAGTAAAGAGTAACTGCGAATTTTCATCGTTTATCTGAGAGATCCGGTATCGTTACGCGTTCAATTTATTTAGTACGCTATGAGATATATACGAATAAACCACACATATTAGAATGAAAATAGTGGGCAGCATTATACATGTTTCAAAGATGATAGGGGATACCCAGCGAGATAGTGTTTCTGCAAAGTAGAAAGCGCAACACCCACTCGTAGAGACTAGCGCACGCGGATTGAGCTTCTCTCTCTCTCTCTCACCCTCCCCCACTTTCGCGGCCTCTCTCGTTCGCTGTGCGCTCTCCTGCCGCAGTAGTACGTGCAACGGCGAGTCATACGAAAGGACGGAGTCGGTTCTTTCCTCGTTGAAACTCGTGTTTGCTCTGATCGCCCTACAAATTAGCTCAAGGTTACGATCGCTCGCCGCTTTGCCCAGGAAGCACGCGAGCCCGTCTCCTTTTTGTGCCTCTCATTATCACGTTCGATGATAACATAAAATAGCTGATTTCTTTCTCGTTCAAAAGAGGCAAGCAACATTTAACAAAGTATAAGGATGACCAACGTTCGAACTTTTGGACCTGCGTAAGTGTCCTTACGATGATCTTGAAAAACGCTTTTCATCTTCTTCCCATCGTTTATTTGAGGACTTTTTCATTCGTTCGTTTAGTAGATATCGTTCATACATTCGTTTGTCGTATTTGTACTCACCATGGTAGGAAGAGAACGGGAAGCCACGATAACGACTTTTTTTATCGGGAGAGGGTGGCGAAAGGACGGATGTGGGAAGTACTTGGATATATCGTTCACGTACAATTTTTTCTAAACCGTTCATCATCGTCGGCTTTGTATTTTTCCTCGTTACGATTTGTGTACGTTTGAAATGTATGGAACGTTGTCAATGACGAAATTTTATAAATGACTTTAAAAAAAAGAAAAGAGTAGCTACAATTACTTGGGATAAAACTACTTGGGATGCGTTAATATACTCGAAAGAAAAAAAAAAAGTACACGTTTTCTTTCTTCGTTTAACCCGAAGGAGAAGCAGTAGAGTAAGGAATATGGTCCATTTGCGGAATCGTTTATATACAGTAAATGTACTATAATGTTTGAGCTGGAAGAATTCCCACCTGGAGGAATAAAAATAACTCGATATCCGCGTTATTAAATATTTTAAAGGAAATTCTCCGCCTTGTTTCAAGTTTCTTCTCTTTGTCTATGTACATAAGGGAGTAAAACGGTTCGGAGCCACGATACAACAACTGTTGCACATGCAGCAACACGAGGTATGACGTGGTCGTGTGAGAAACTTTTCAACGAAAAGTCGATAGTCGCGTTTTTCTCTCTCTCTCTCTCCGTCTCCCCTTCTCTCTCGCCTTTTCTCTTTCCCAAGTGCAAGCTCTGTAGATTGTATGTAGTACGTACAGTGACGGCCAGCGTCACGAGCTTTCGAGATTGATCGTTCTTCAATGCGTAACACAGTTTCGCGTTCGCTTTTTATTATAATCCCGTATATATCTACCACTGCCACGCGGCAGGAATTTCATTCTCTTAGAAATCTGTCGCGCAGAACCGGCACTGTTTCTCCTTTTTTCATATACGCATATACTTTTCTCCTTTATTAATGGTAATTGTCAAATGTGTTGTCCCCATATTTTTAAAAATTGTCAGTAACGTTTCATTATAACCCCCGCGAAATATTTTACCCCGCTTTCCTTTCTTAAAGTATCGCACAATTGAAATATATCATATTAACTTTTTATTTCTAAATATACGCTTTTTTAAATCTATTCTCTTCTAAAACGAGCATGTATATACCTATCTACGGACACGTGTATTTCAAATGGCAATATTATTTTTAAATTGCAATAACTTCAACGAAAATTGAAATTGTTCAACGGAATTGATAATGTTTTACCTAGATTTTTTTTTCTGTTTTCTACTTAGTCTTTTTTTAAATAACAACAACTAGAATTTATAAGAAAGAGACAAAGTGTCTCGTCGGTCATCGAAGTATCGATTCCAGCGCAAATATAGGTGTACAGGGGTTGATGTATGTACATAGATGGTTTCGAATAGGTACCGTCATACGTCTTTCTCCAGTGGCACGCTCGATGACAGAATTACTAGGATGCAAAACGTGGTTATCTACACTCACAGCTAATTTCCGCTTTATCAATCGCCGTCTTGACGATTCGAGAAATACCGAGCCAATTTTTTCCCTACATGATGTACATATACCCTTTTCCCTTCTTTCCTTTTATTAGCTTTTACATGAGCCGATATGCGTTTACAGATATATACCTACGAAGAACGCGCATTCTTTCTCTATGAATAATTCATAACGATAGAGAGTTATTTTCTATCGTTCGTTCAAAGTAGCGGACTTCCTACTGCATATTCGTTTTCATACATGTATCCACGTATACGTTCGTAAATTATTTTAATTTTATATAAAAAATATAAAATTTTTAAAAATTTTTATATTTTATATTTTAATTTCTGTTCATAAAATTTAACCAAAATAATATCCTTCCTCTCTCTCTCTCTCTCTTGCTTTCATTTCATTAACATAATAAAATAGATTATTATTCTGTTTTTAGAGAAAGTATAGCAGCATGAGGCAATGTTGCCTCTTATCTCGTCCTGAGTTCCCGCTAATCCCGCTCGCTCGCTCGCTCGATGAAACGAAGGGTCTTCGCAAAGTGGTATAAAGCGTGTAAAATATATTAGAACAGTTATGGATATAGTTATGGGGGAACCACCACAGAATACAACAGGAGCACGTTGGGTTTGTCCAAACGACAGGCATTTAGCACTGAGAGCTAAGTGAGTAGTTGATAGTTCTTTAACGAATACGATAAAACGGTCCATTTGATAAATTGTACCTTATCCACTGATCGGTGGCATCTCACATATCGTTTCATCATCTAGATTACGAACAGGGTGGTCAGTAAAAACCGGTTACTTCGACTCGGGATGGAGCAATTATTCCGGCTCTGGTGGTGCCAATCGTGCCGGACAGTCTTTCGTATTGACGGAAGAGGAACGACGTACGATCGTACAAGTGAGTAGTCGATCGATCGCTCGATTCGTAACAAAATGTCGAGAAGTAAAAGAACCGTAGATACTTATGCACTTTCATATAACTTCTCTCTCAAGAATTTTGTTCTCTTCCTTTTACATCCATCATCGAATAATGACATACAATTGCACAAAAAAACAACGCTTTAATTAGAAACGTGTATTAATCGCGAGTCATAATGGCTGAAAGTGATGCGGGAAAGTGTGGTAATGTCTGCCGGTACGTACGATTTATAAAACGGAGCAAATCTTACATAGAGGGAAAAAAAGGAAGAAGAAGAAAAAGAGTTGATCGCGTCGTGTCTCGATTTCTCTGTTTTTCCAGGTTATTCAAAGGGCGGAGGCGTTGGACTTATCGGAGCAGAAGCGCATCGGCAGGTTGGTCGAGAGGTTGGAGGATATGAAGCGCAACGTTCGCATAATCACTTCCAGTCGATCGGACGAGCGAAGAAATTGTGGTAGTCGATGCTCCGGTGGTTCGCGTTGCGTCTGCTCTTGCGCCCTTTGCGGCGAGAAATTTGGCGCCGTTTTAGGAGCTAGCCCGACTTTCTGCAAGGACTGTAGAAAGTATGTTTGCCAGAAATGCGGCAGGGAGGCAACGGGTATACTAAATTCCTCGATAACTTCTACCATCGGCGAACCCTTATCCTCATCCTCGTCTTCAACCACGGCCTCGGTCTTGACTACGGCAAGAAGAAAGTTGTCCGCAAACGAACCACAACCAAAGAGGACCGCGATACAACGAATCGTTCAAAGGACATCGAACAACAATCCTCAGAAGCTTTTCCTCTGTCGCATCTGTGCCGAGAGCAGAGAAATTTGGAAAAAAAGCGGAGCGTGGTTCTTCAAAGGAATGCCGAAGCACGACCCTCCAACAAAGAAGAAAGTACGTTTCGCGCGATCGCGTCAAGTTCTTTAAATTGTTCTTCGTTTTAAAGCCAGCGCAGAGAGAGAGGGGGGCTTGTGCGTTCCTTGAAGCTGCGCTAATTTGCCTCAAGTCAACACATCGAAATATACGTTTAATCGTCATTCTTTCTACTCGTTCCGTAGGAACGCGATTGGGCTCGGCAGGGTCACAGGACCCAACTAGGTCAATCCTCTTGTAGGATCATCAGTGTTTGCAAATCTTTGGAATCGAGCGAAGCTCAAGATTCCTCTTCGGACGAAGACATGGCTCGACGACTGACTATCGGTATCCGACGCGGTTCTTCTTCCTCGCCGAGCTCGCAGGGTAATCAAGATAACGGTCTAGATACGACACAGGTCATGCTCCATGGTGGTAACATATCACCGAGTGGCTCTTTGATGGCGATGGCAACGACGGCAACAACGACGACGACAACGGTAACGACAGCTGCTACAACGACGACGACGACTACAACGGCGGCGATCGATAGAATAATGACGACGACAACGACTACGAACGCAGCAACGACAGATAGATTGGAGAAATCGACATTGTCGATATTCTCGTCGCAACGTAATCGTCTTTCACCGTCGTCTTTGCGAGCCAATGTTCGTATAAACGAGAGGAGTTCATTCGAGGATAACGCATCATCGAATGACGCTGTCGAGACGAGGATGGAAGAAGACGTCGGTGATGAGCGATCCGACGACGACTTCCTCGACGACCCTCGAAGTTCCTTCGATCGGAGTTGTAAGGGTTCTCAGGTACAATCAGTCAGGTACGTAGTAAGGATGGACGGTAGAGTAGAGGTTTGCGCTCACGCGTCCTCGACGCCCCATATTTGTAGATGGAATTATTCACCGTCAACGAGTTCGCCAGCGAGTACTCTGATGGAACGGATTCAGGAAGAGGCCTTGATGCACGAAAAAAATGCGGAACGCGAGGCGAATCGCGGCTCCAACCGGACGAACGACGGGCCTATCGGCGCGATGTGGTACGTGCATCACTCGGATTCATCGACGAAACAGCAAACGTCATCGGATCGCCTCGAAAGTCGGTACCTCGATATACATTTTTTTTCATTTTTTCGTTTCCAGTTTCCCTTCGATTCCATTATAAAATATTTATACAGGGTGTCCAGCTTCAACTTACGCACCGACGAACTATATGTGCCCAAGTATGGACTCGAGTCGAAAAGTCTAATAAACTTTTACGAAATTTGGCTTAGTTAACGAGTTATTAACTAACAAGAATCGGCTAATCACGGAGAACGGCAGCCATCAAAGAATAGATAACTCCCACTTGTACGTCATACTAGACGTGACACGAAGCGACAGAAATAAAATTCCATGAAAACCAACGGCACGTAACGCTGCTCGTATTATTGTTTATTGTGGATTCCTCCTTCTACCGCTTTATGTTACGCCTGCTGTGACGTACAAGTGGGATGACTTTAGTCGGCGATCGCTTCTGCTCGCCGTGATTAGCCGATCTTTGTTAGTTAATAACTCGTTAACTAAGCCAAATTTCGTAAAAGTTTATTAGACTTTTCGACTCAAGTCCATACTTGTGCACATGTAGTTCCCCGGTGCATAAGCTGAAGCTGGACACCCTGTATATATGCGAATACACACATATGTATATAGGGTGTCCGCTTCCATGTAGTCAAGCGGAGGACTACATGTACACATCAATGACTTGAATCGAAATGTCTAATACCATTTTTCGAAATTCGACTTAATTGACGAATTATTAACTAACAAAGACCAGTCAATTATGGCGAGCAGCGACACGTAACGTTGTTTATTGTGGATTGTTGCTCCTACCGCTTCATCTCTTGCCTAGCTGCGAGCTCGAGTGAACCGCCTTCCTTTGCTAATCACCGTAATTGACCGATCTTTGTTAGTTAATAATTCGTTAACTAAGTCGAATTTCGAAAAATGGTATTAGACATTTCGACTCATGTCATTGATGTGTAGATGTAGTCCTCCGCTTGATTACATGGAAGCGGACACCCTGTATTTATATACACACAATCATATATTTATCTTTTTGCGGCATATATACGTAAGGACATTTCTTTCAATCAGCCACGAGGTACGAAACGGAGGAAGGGTTTGGGACTCTGGAAGTCTCCTTGCTATACGACCCAGTGGCTCAGTGCCTCCAGTGCACGGTGGAACGAGCGTTGGGCCTAAAGCCTATGGACATCCACGACCTCGCCGATCCATTCTGCAAAATCAACATATTGCCGGTGGGGATGGGTACGAGTATCAAACACGTGAGGACAAAAACTGTCCACAAGACACGAGATCCCGTGTTCAACGAGACGGTGAAGTTTTACGTTTCGAAAGATGCCGATGTACGAGTATTTGACATAAAAGTTTTCTTGTTACTTTCCGAGATGTTTTTTGAGACAAAATGAGAACACGGTCGAACGTTTCGTGTTACAGATGAAGAGTGGCAGAGCTCTCCATGTCATGATACTCCAAGACGATCCGTCGGGGGAAGACTTTCTAGGGGAGGCACGGTTTCCTCTTTACGAGTTAGAGCCCTTCCAGACGAGGCACTACAAAATCACCCTGCAAAATCATTATCCGGTTTGTTCATATAAACAAATTTAGCTTTCCATCAAGATAGATTTTCTTTCGTACGGCCAGCCTACCATCACGGATAATTGGTCAAGATACAAAGCGAAGCAAATGAAGCTTCAACAATGTTGTTTCAGGTGAGCCACGAAGAGGAGGCTTGGGGACTTGGTCGAGGAAACCGGGGTCAGATACAACTCACCCTGAGTTACTGTACCCGTCGTCGTGCCCTTCTAGTTACAATTCATCAGGCTATGAATCTTTTGCCCATGGACAACAACGGGTTTTCTGACCCATTTGTCAAGCTGTGCCTTGTAGAGAATGCGGCGACCGACAACCGTCGTCGACAGAAGAGAGGTCACGATCCTCTAGCGCGTCCCAGCGTGAAGAAGTACTACGCAAGCAAGAAGTTGTTAACCGCAGGAAGTCGCAGCTCGTACAGCACGAGCGTCAAGTGGAAAACCCTCAACCCAGAGTGGAACGAAGAGTTCGTTTTTGGGATTCGATTAACAGACCTCATGAAAGTCACGTTATGCCTCTCTATGTGGGACAAGGACTTCGGCAAGAGTAACGATTACCTTGGTATTGTTCTTTGCTTTTTTCTTTTTGCGTTACGATGAAAAAGTCACGTAACAAAAATCCATATCGTTACATCATGCTGATACGATCGATCGTCGTTTTCATTTTGTTTAGGAGGACTCGCACTAGGATGCAACAGTAAAGGAGCACGGTTGCGACACTGGATAGACGTAATCAAATTTCCCGATTGCCGTCATCCGGCATGGCACAATTTAACAGAAGTCCTCTTTATTCCTCCGGCAGAGTAATATATTTTTCACAATGGCAAGGGGTGTTTACATATTCAGGACACGCAAGAGTCCAACAAAGTACTTACGCAAGTAAGTACCACGATCTCGTAAGATATCACGTCGAACTGGGAGCGACGCGTATATCGCGTGTCGATGCTCCTGAACTAAAGTATGTATTATGTGAAAATAGGTGTACCTAATAAATAAAAAAAAATTGCCATTTCATTGGGACTTTTTACAAAACTTTCATTCCAACGTATTTAAGTAGTACACTGTTGTTACTTCATTTATCAAAGTTTCAATTTATCAATTTCTAAGCACTTTCAGATGAACTTTCTTCAGCTTCTTGCAACCACTTAATGAAAGGTTGTACCGCGGTTTTGACCTTTTTACTTTGAAGCATATCCTCCTCGTCGTCATCGTTTGATTCATACCATTCCAAGATTTTATCTTCCGATAATATATCCCTGTTATAAAACAAGTGCAGTAAATGTTGCAAAAATGGTAACAGTTCGTGAGTCGTACCGGCGACCTCTTCCATCGCACGTAAACAATCTTCTTGCGCGGCATCAGTTTTAACATAATTTAAGATAATCGGTTGGAAGTAACTGATCATGATTTTTAAATTTTTTTGATAATTTTGATTATTTACCGGTTCTTTTATTTCGGACAAATAATGCAAAGGTAAGCTCAGTATAGCTTTTATGACATTGTACGTAACTTCGCGCATGGTGACGTTGTAAGCGTACCTCGACGAGTTTATCTCCAATATTAAATTGTCACAATTCAGCTTATCTTGAAAACCTCTCAACAAACTGTCTATAACTTCGGTTAAAAACATATTCGTGTCGTCGGGAATGGGAGAATTCTGACGCGAACTTTCATTCGTGCTCGATTCATCCGTCGTATCATAATCACGTTCCATAGGTTCATCATTTTTGAAAAACAATAATCCTTCGTTAATATCCAGGTCAGACATTCTTGTTGCAATTAAATTTCCATTTTTCATATCCAGTATGGAATCGACATATCGTTTTTGCGCGTCGACGTTCGTTTCGAGAGACAATATACATCCATCCAATTCTACACTTTTCGCGAGGTTACAATTAAAAAATATGATACTGTCAATAATTTTGCAATCGTCTCCTATCTTAACGTTGGAAAATATAATAGAATTCTTTATGACCGTTCTTTGACCTATGGTGCAGTCATCACCTATTACAGATTTGGTTACCGAGGTATTTCCATCGAGCGTACTATTTTTTCCAACCAAAGAATCTTTTTCCAATATGCAACCTTTGGCCAGAGAAACGCTTTTATGCTTGTAGCTACTTCTCGATACAGATATAAAGTTCCTCAATGGACCGAATATCCCTGGTGCTAGAGGATAGCCGCGTCTGTGCAAAATGTCACGACTAATAGCATAGTATGCTTTCCAAGATGTAACCGGTAAACAGTAATTATCGGAATCGAGTCGATGCCAATAAATTCGTGCATCCAATATCTCTTCGTTCATCAAAACGCCTTTGACAAAATCTTCCATTGTCTGAAAAGTATACACGAACAAATGAAAAAAGAAAGATTAAGTTGAATAAAAGAGTAAGCAATGCTCACTTACTTGAAAATCAAAATTATCAGCGAATAAGGGAAGTACAGCTGGTGAACATAAGTAGACGTGCGTGTCTATAAAACTGGTGTTGACTTCAATTTCACTATGATCCAAGAACCAATTTAATTCCAACTTTATCTTTTTCTCATCATTCTTTAACTTCTTATAAAATAAGACCTTGTCGTTGGCTTTCTCAGATATTACGAGGGAAATTTCTTCTTTTATGAATGATTCATTTGTACAACCGACGTTTCTAAGCAACATAGTCATTGCCGTGCCTTTATCCTTCTCCGCTTTAGCGCAATGAATAGACCAAACATTTTGAAGATCGACGTTTAGAAACGCATCTCCTCTAATTAATATAAAATAGCCACGTATCAACCCTTTTGTATCTATGTCTCTGAGAGCATCTCCCAAAGATCTACATCCATCGGAAATAATTAAATTAATCGTAAGATCTTTGTGCTCCTTTAGCTTTGAGACATATTTTTTCAAAGAATCAATGTGATTGCTACAGTATAAAAACAGTTCTTGTATTCTAGACCTTCTCAATGTTTCTATAAGATAGTCCAATAAGGGTACATTTAAGATTGGTAATAAAATACTTGGTAAAACATCTTGCACTGGCGTCAGAGTTGTTGTAAAGTCGTCGGCCAATACAACGGCCTGTAAGACATCCTTTTTTCTCAATTTTGCATTCATAGCGCGAACGTTTTACTATTAACGATTTCAATACAATCGTACCTGATTTACGTACTAGTTTAAAACTTAAAGATACGTGTCAACTGGTGTCAACACGATACGTTGCACATTAGAAAGGTTACATACATTTAACCTAGCTTATCAGCGTACATTTTATATTATTACATTTCAACCGCCGTTATTAATGCGCACGTTTGAATAAGCATTGTACAAAAATCTATTCGAGTAAATGACGATTTTAAAAAATGCACGTTAAAGAGCAAAAAATCCTTGCAAAAAAATCGCCATAAGTCTTAAAATTATCGTAGGTAAATATTCAATCTGATTGGTCCGTAGCAGGGTATGGACACTCAATGCATAAGCATAGGAGCCTTATTTAACGTAGTCCCCGCCGGTCACGCATGCGCATTGTGGAAAATAATCAACTGTAGGGCAGCACTAACGAACGCAAAGCTGCCAACCGTGTTTATTGCTTCTGTTCGTATAGTAACTAGCCCGCCGAGGTCTAGATCCCAGAGTACAAGTGTAGTCCCCGAGTAGGAGTGCAGTCCCCGCTAGCCCCTTAAACCTGTTGACCCGTTAGCCTTCTAAGCCCGCGATCCAGCTAATTGGAAGGGGCACATAAGATACATACATGTTTGAAAAGCCGTCTGTTTAATAAATAGTGAGATAGATTCATTCTTCGAAATTGTTTATCGTCGTTTAACAATACTTGAAGGAATATGCAAGTCGCGTTTCGATAGTAAGACCAGTTCGGAAGTTACAACAGTTTAAATCTTAAGATTCATCTCAGCATAAAGTGCAATATAATAATATGTTATTATTTATTTTATGTGTATTTGAATAATATTTAAGTATCGTATTTATTTACAATAAGAATTATTATACATTATAACAAAAGTGCGTCCGATATGTATTAAAAGTTATAATTATTCTATACTTTATATTACTTTCCGACTATTTGTAAAAATGTACATATATAAAATTGATATAAATAAACAAAAATAAGATACATTGCAAAAAATACTGGAATTTTTAATTGAAACCATGAATTAACCATCCAATTCCCTTATTTGTTCAACTTCTCGAGTTATTGCCTTTTGACGAAAACTCCATCAATGGAGAAAGTATCAGGAGAACATGAGCTACAAGGAGGAATTCGGATTTCAAGACCCACCTCTTCAAATAGTATGCTTTCCTGGTAGAAATCCCAGTTTACGGGGAATTTGCCGAATCGCTGAGAATCGAGAAAGTATCATGAGAACGTGAGCAGCAAGGAGAAATTCGGATTTCACGTGCCACTTCTTCAAATAGTATGCTTTCCGGGTAGAAATCCCAGTTTACAGGGAATTTGCCGAATCGCTGAGAATCGAGAAAGTATCATGAGAACGTGAGCAGCAACGAGGTATTCGGATTTCACGTGCCACCTCTTCACATATTATGGTATCCTGTTAGAAATCCCAGTTTACGGGAAAATGTTCCGAAAGCGTTCGTGAGAACATTGGCAGCGCCATCTAGCGGTGGAGAGAAGAGGCGAAATTTCATGCGTTTGCAAGGTGTTCCTTTAAAACACTCTCCTGGTCGCAATAATTAACCGATTCTTATAAACAATACCTTGTTAGAAAGCTAAAAGAACGGGCTACAAAACGGCTATTATAGAATTTTTATAATACCTCACTTTCAGTCTCTAAATCGCACTTAAACTTTTCAAATGTAATTTCTATGATGATGCTAACGTTAATAATAAAATTTGTTATAGCTATCTTATAGCTTGTTCTTCTAGCTTTCCGACGAGCTATTGATCGTAGAAATCGATCAAGAATTGTGATCAGAATTAATTTTTAAAATAAATCTCTCGAAAGTCGATAAAACAGGGTCTTAATTGCACGCTGGCGCCATCTAGCGGTGGAGACAAGAGGCAAAATTTCATGCGTTTGCAAGGTGTTCTTTTAACAAATTCTCCTGGTCGCAATAATGAACTGATTCTTATGAACGATACCTTGCTGGAAAGCTAAAAGAACGGGCTACAAAATTGCTATTATAGAATTTTTATAATACCTCACTTTCAGTCTCTAAATCGCACTTAAACTTTTCAAATGTAATTTCTATGATGATGCTAACGTTAATAATAAAATTTGTTATAGCTATCTTATAGCTTGTTCTTTTAGCTTCCCGACGAGCTATTGATCATAAAAATCCATCAAGAATTGTGATCAGAATTAATTTTTAAAGTAAATTTTTCGAAAGTCGATAAAATAGGGTTCTAATTGCACGCTGGCGCCATCTAGCGGTGGTGGGAAGAGGCAAAATTTCATGCGTTTGCAAGGTGTTCTTTTAACAAATTCTCCTGGTCGCAATAATGAACTGATTCTTATGAACGATACCTTGTTGGAAAGCTAAAAGAACAAGCTATAAGATAGCTATAATAGATTCTTTTATACACGTTAGTGTCAACATAAAAATTACATTTGAAAAGTTTAAGTGCGATTTAGAGACTGAAAGTGAGGTATTATAAAAATTCTATAATAGCAATTTTGTAGCCCGTTCTTTTAGCTTTCCAGCAAGGTATCGTTCATAAGAATCAGTTCATTATTGCGACCAGGAGAATTTGTTAAAAGAACACCTTGCAAACGCATGAAATTTCGCCTCTTGTCTCCACCGCTAGATGGCGCCAGCGTGCAATTGAGACCCTGTTTTATCGACTTTCGAGAGATTTACTTTAAAAATTAATTCTGATCACAATTCTTGATCGATTTCTACGATCAATAGCTCGTCGGAAAGCTAGAAGAACAAGCTATAAGATAGCTATAACAAATTTTATTATTAACGTTAGCATCATCATAGAAATTACATTTGAAAAGTTTAAGTGCGATTTAGAGACTGAAAGTGAGGTATTATAAAAATTCTATAATAGCAATTTTGTAGCCCGTTCTTTTAGCTTTCCAGCAAGGTATCGTTCATAAGAATCGGTTAATTATTACGACCAGAAAAGTTTTTTAAAGGAACCCCTTGCAAATGCATGAAATTTTGCCTCTTGTCTCCACCGCTAGATGGCGCCAGCGTGCAATTAAGACCCTATTTTATCGACTTTCGAAAAATTTACTTTAAAAATTAATTCTGATCACAATTCTTGATGGATTTTTATGATCAATAGCTCGTCGGGAAGCTAAAAGAACAAGCTATAAGATAGCTATAACAAATTTTATTATTAACGTTAGCATCATCATAGAAATTACATTTGAAAAGTTTAAGTGCGATTTAGAGACTGAAAGTGAGGTATTATAAAAATTCTATAATAGCAATTTTGTAGCCCGTTCTTTTAGCTTTCCAGCAAGGCATCGTTCATAAGAATCAGTTCATTATTGCGACCAGGAGAATTTGTTAAAAGAACACCTTGCAAACGCATGAAATTTTGCCTCTTGTCTCCACCGCTAGATGGCGCCAGCGTGCAATTAAGACCCTGTTTTATCGACTTTCGAGAGATTTATTTTAAAAATTAATTCTGATCACAATTCTTGATCGATTTCTACGATCAATAGCTCGTCGGAAAGCTAGAAGAACAAGCTATAAGATAGCTATAACAAATTTTATTATTAACGTTAGCATCATCATAGAAATTACATTTGAAAAGTTTAAGTGCGATTTAGAGACTGAAAGTGAGGTATTATAAAAATTCTATAATAGCCGTTTTGTAGCCCGTTCTTTTAGCTTTCTAACAAGGTATTGTTTATAAGAATCGGTTAATTATTGCGACCAGGAGAGTGTTTTAAAGGAACACCTTGCAAACGCATGAAATTTCGCCTCTTCTCTCCACCGCTAGATGGCGCTGCCAATGTTCTCACGAACGCTTTCGGAACATTTTCCCGTAAACTGGGATTTCTAACAGGATACCATAATATGTGAAGAGGTGGCACGTGAAATCCGAATACCTCGTTGCTGCTCACGTTCTCATGATACTTTCTCGATTCTCAGCGATTCGGCAAATTCCCTGTAAACTGGGATTTCTACCCGGAAAGCATACTATTTGAAGAAGTGGCACGTGAAATCCGAATTTCTCCTTGCTGCTCACGTTCTCATGATACTTTCTCGATTCTCAGCGATTCGGCAAATTCCCCGTAAACTGGGATTTCTACCAGGAAAGCATACTATTTGAAGAGGTGGGTCTTGAAATCCGAATTCCTCCTTGTAGCTCATGTTCTCCTGATACTTTCTCCATTGATGGAGTTTTCGTCAAAAGGCAATAACTCGAGAAGTTGAACAAATAAGGGAATTGGATGGTTAATTCATGGTTTCAATTAAAAATTCCAGTATTTTTTGCAATGTATCTTATTTTTGTTTATTTATATCAATTTTATATATGTACATTTTTACAAATAGTCGGAAAGTAATATAAAGTATAGAATAATT
Organism: Ancistrocerus nigricornis; assembly: GCA_916049575.1. Taxonomy (NCBI): domain Eukaryota; kingdom Metazoa; phylum Arthropoda; class Insecta; order Hymenoptera; family Vespidae; genus Ancistrocerus; species Ancistrocerus nigricornis. Next base: position 23,471,044 of record OU696669.1, on the reverse strand, counting down.
ATAACTTTTAATACATATCGGACGCACTTTTGTTATAATGTATAATAATTCTTATTGTAAATAAATACGATACTTAAATATTATTCAAATACACATAAAATAAATAATAACATATTATTATATTGCACTTTATGCTGAGATGAATCTTAAGATTTAAACTGTTGTAACTTCCGAACTGGTCTTACTATCGAAACGCGACTTGCATATTCCTTCAAGTATTGTTAAACGACGATAAACAATTTCGAAGAATGAATCTATCTCACTATTTATTAAACAGACGGCTTTTCAAACATGTATGTATCTTATGTGCCCCTTCCAATTAGCTGGATCGCGGGCTTAGAAGGCTAACGGGTCAACAGGTTTAAGGGGCTAGCGGGGACTGCACTCCTACTCGGGGACTACACTTGTACTCTGGGATCTAGACCTCGGCGGGCTAGTTACTATACGAACAGAAGCAATAAACACGGTTGGCAGCTTTGCGTTCGTTAGTGCTGCCCTACAGTTGATTATTTTCCACAATGCGCATGCGTGACCGGCGGGGACTACGTTAAATAAGGCTCCTATGCTTATGCATTGAGTGTCCATACCCTGCTACGGACCAATCAGATTGAATATTTACCTACGATAATTTTAAGACTTATGGCGATTTTTTTGCAAGGATTTTTTGCTCTTTAACGTGCATTTTTTAAAATCGTCATTTACTCGAATAGATTTTTGTACAATGCTTATTCAACCGATGCCCAATGGAGACATGCCTAGAATTTGCTCCCGCTTGGTGAAGCCACTAGAAATGGAGACCTGTTTTATTGTGTGTTGTATCATCGCATTTTAAAAATAAATTATAATTCCATGGCTTAAGATTGAAAATAGAAGAAGACCGAAAAGATAGAAGAAGAAGAGAATATCGTTTGACAGGTCTCCATTAACGTAACGCCACACTTTGAACTACGCCAAACATCTTTCCATTTCAATATATTTAATGTATTTAAAAAACTGTAGTTATAAATTCTAAAATATAGTTAGCTTAAGCACTAATTATGGCGGCAGAAGGGTTAAAGGGTCTTATTAGAGTTTGAATAAAATTGGATTTTTATAGTATTTTGTCCGTGCGGCGTCGAAAATCATGATTAAACTTTCACATGCATTTCTATAATTGAAACTAATATTTTTATTGGAAATTATTTTAGAACCATTTGATAACCTGATCCCTTAGCTTTCGTACGAGGTATAGAAAGATGTCATTGAAGTCGGACGAGAATTGTAACCAGGCGAAGACTCTTTAGTCTGTATCCGTGCATTCTTTCTAGGTGCGTATTTTTTTTAATACGTACATACTTATGTATGTCCTGTTACAAATCGAGAGGAACGTTTATAAACTCGTTAAAATAGAATGATTTTCGTGCTTAATTTTACACATCGATAATGTTCGAGAAAAATACATACTTCCTTTTTCGCGCTGGTGAGCCTTCTACAATTTCTTAAGGTGTAAAACACGTTTCAAAAAGTTACCGCCCATTTAACGGGACGTGTGGCTACTCTCGTAAGACACCTTGGTGGACATGCAGGAGGACACGGAGGTGGACAATAAGGCACACATTTCGGTGGTAGGCAAGGTCCGGATGGTACGGGTGGTGTACATATCGTAATCCTACATGGTGGTGGACAAGGCATACACGGTGGAGGACAAGGTGCACATGGCACGCATGGTGGGCAAGACGAACAAATAGGTGTACAGCAGGGATTTAATGTACATGGCAACGGACTAACTGGGAAACATTTATTATAATCCATTTTTCCTGAATTTCCCTTTTTCTTGTTATTTTCTTAATTACGCTCCTGCAATTTCGTTAATTCATGGATCAGCAATTATAAGCAACGAATTTCACAATGTTAGAATTTCTTACCATAAGTTTCAAAGACACTTTAGTAACCGTAAATTTAGATAAAATTCAATTTCCAACTGTCACGATATGACTATCGTTCTCTATGACGACTGCTTTAAAAAAAAGAAAGGCGAGGAAATAGTCGATCGATTCCAATAAGTTTGATGTTATCATGCTCTTGACGAGAATTAAATGTTTTGTAAGGAAAAATTGGGTGTAAGTGTAATCCAGTAAATTAAATCCGATACATATTATGTACATACATCTCACTTGTTCATTTCTATAAATACGCACAGTGATACTTTCTGTTCTAAACGGACATTTGAATGTAGCGCTTTGCGCAGACGCATCAGGTTCTGGATTATTCCTCAAAACGCGATGTCTGCAGCTCTCTGCAGAGGTCGCCCGTGTATCGTCCATCATCTTTATACGCAATACGTTGTTCGTCATAACCTCGTTTACAACCCTACCGCGATCCTCCGTTTGACAGTGTTAGTATCTCAGAAAGTGTTTACTTGACGATCTTATCAGCAAAATAATATATATATATTTCATGTATCGATATTAAATTCATAATTACATTACTTACAGTAACGGTGCAACTTCTACACAGCAACCGCGGATGCATTGAATATTTAATTGTAAAAGCGAGGAAGTATCATGATCACGTAAGTTCTATTTAAAAAGTAAACATTACTTAACTCGTCATTTTTACTATATGTATAAATGATAGTCATTGATTCTATGCTTACAGGGGTCTCGGACAACAAATTTGAATGTTTTCGTATTGAGGTATATTTCGAGTTACTGCAACGTAATCTAGCTATATTTTGCGTTAACATGACATCGGAACGTGACTTTGAAAGAGATACTCCACCGATGTACGCTAACGAGGAACCAGCCAAGACAGCTGGACAACCACTCTCCGATTTCCTTTTACAGCTAGAAGATTATACTCCGACAGTATGTAGAAACTTTGTAACATTTACTTCGTTTATTTCTGATGCAGCGTCTCATCTTGTTATTATTCATTATAGGTACCTGATGCTATCAGTGAACATTATTTACACACCGCAGGTTTTAATACCGCCGATCCTAGAATGCAAGTATAAATACTCCATGGAAGGATAAATTACTAGCAGGTAATAGTAAATTGAGAAAAACATAACTGTTTATAGTACAATTTTGCAGAGTACGTTTGGTATCCTTGGCAGCTCAGAAGTTCATATCGGAAATCGCGAATGATGCTCTACAACATTGTAAAACACGTGGAGCCAATCAAAGTACGAAAACGAAAGGGAAAGATCGACGTTATATGCTTACAATGGAAGATTTAACACCCGCGGTTGCAGAATATGGCATTGTAGCAAAGAAACCACATTATTTTGTTTGAATAAAATATATTATCGACGTCATTGGTCATGTACTATTAAGCATTTTATTAATTGTAGCATTATTATAAATAAATATTATTAATGTCGATCCGGTACTCGTGTAAAAAAAAGACATCCTTGTCGCAATATCGGTATATAATTGTTACTAATGATTATAGTCGATAGAATGATTGTGTGAACCGAAAGAAATTCCGATTGAGCCGATTTCATCGTAATTAATATTGATGTCAAGGAGAGTATAACAACAAATGGTCTCGTTTACACAGAATTACCGTAAGAGGACATACGTAATTGACTAATGTGATACGGAGAGAGAAATGGAAAATATTAATATTCGTAACATAAAGAAATAAAATTATATGAAAAAAAAAATTTTTAAACAAGCTTTTATTTAGTGTACTAAAAAGACAATAATAAGAATATTTTTTTATTATGTTGAATTATTTGTTTTTAAAACTTTTGTCGCGCGCGAGAAAGCATTAATATTGTTCGACAAAGATTATAAGTATCTTTATGCTTTATTTGCGCGACAAGCTTCTAAGACAAATAATTCAACATAATATATTATATGTGTTACACCCATAACTTTCATATTACTTTTTATGAGGATCCACACATTCGAACTATGACCACGTATTGTTTGTTTTTAAAAAGTTTTTATTTTCATATAATTTTATTTTTTAATTTTTAGTTAGGTACGTCTTAACCCGGGTATTTCTGAAAATGCAGCACCGAGTCATGAGTAAAAATTGTTTTGTCATAAGAAAAAAAATTTTTCAAGAACATGAATGCGACTGACAATAGATTTTTTGATACAATGTATTGTCATTCGAGTTACGTATGTGTGTAAAATTTCAAGTCGATTGGATATGTAAAAGTGGGTCAAATTTAGCTTACAAGATTTATATCGGACAAACATACATGTGAAATTTGGTAAAAGCTTGTAATGCAATAAAAAGAAAGGTAATGCAATTTTTTAATCGAGCTACGATTGTTTATCCTTTTCATTGTTATCAAAGAAAGTAAATAATTTAAAGGACACTTTGCTGCGTATATACTTTGACTTAAGTAGCAAAAGGCAGATTACAATGGGAATGAAAATAATCGCAAATAGTAAGGCATAGACGTCGTAAAGATTTTGTTCCATACGAGTTAAGAATCTACCAGGAGATCCGAAATCTCTGCCAGGATGCCGAGAGACGAATTCCACGTACCATACTGCCAAATCAAGTGGTGGCACGGGTCTATCTCGAAATTCCCGTGACAACTTCCTCATACTTTGCATGTACCTGCGTAAATAAAATTATTTGTATCGTCGTAACATTTCGCTTTTAGTTAACGTTCGATAAAAAAGTCGATTACTTAGGATTGTAAATAATCTCTCTCAAAACATGCTCGACGGTATCCACTGATATTTGCCTGTAATTCAAATACACCGCTACCCCTTTTTCCTCTAACATTTTGCAATTCGATTTTTGATCCATGAAAACAGGCATTGCGATTATTGGAACACCGTGCCAGATTGCCTCGTGCGTACTCAAAAGGCCAACGTGCGTCCACACCGCTTTAACGTTTTTATGAGCTATTAAGAAGAAAAAAACCATTAATCACGACGTATAACTCGCATGGTACCCCAAAATGGCGCGCCCGATCGTATCAAAACATACTCAGAACGTCGTTCTGCGGTATCCACTTCAAAGCCAATATGTTTTCTGATAACTCTATATCCACGTCTTTTTCGAGCTTCCAAAGTATTCTTTGTTTCGTTTTGGCCAGAACAGACGCGATGATTTTTATCTTATCCAATCCTATAACGTGCCATTCTACGTTCGTTCCTAAAGATATAACAATGGCACCGTCTTTCGCACCATCGAGAAACTCACGTATTCTCTGTTATACAAAAAGCAGACGATTCAATGTTAATATCGTGCTCGTTAGATGTAATCGTAAAATAAAAATCGTTGTCACCTTGTCGCGAACTGGTTCGGCAGCCTGAGCGTTAATACCAGCGATTTCAACGGCGTTCGGTGGCAACGGTATGCCGGGCTCGAACGAATAATGCGTGTTAACCAAGAGAATGCTAATATTTTTTTCATAATCCGTTAACGGACGTAACTCCTTTCCGACAAACTCGTTTGCCTTCTTCTGATAAATCGGCATCATATAATAATGACGGAATAAATCGTCGATCGTGAAATAAATAAAATTGAGTGTTCTACTCCAAAGACCCACGGGTTTACCCATATATGCGTGAACGTACGGTCGGATTGCCGGGTAACTTGATCCACCGATGTAGTCTTTGATCCAAGGTGCGTTACCAAAAGGGACGTAACCAACTACTGGTGGATTACCTTTTGCAACCTGCAATTTTTATTTGCATTAATCGTGTTTTATCATCGTTTGTGTATTTTCAAATTGGTAAAAGAAAGTTTTACCTCCCATAGTCCAAAGAAACATTGCACCATAGTCACATCCTGCACGATAACGTCGAACTTCTTCTCTTTTACGAGTTCGAAAGTTTCCTTCGTTGTTTTAAGGGTCATTACCTTATCGCATATAAAATTTGAAAAGTCATGAGTGAAATACATCGTATAGAAGATATTATAGTTGCCCCAGTCCGTTGGAACGAATTCGTTGCTATTCGCCAACTGATGCATCAAATCATCGAACACCTGGTGATAATGAATATTTACGAAAATCCCCTGGCGAACTTATGATCATATTGTCATTTAAGTATTCGTATGTACCTTGTATGTATAGTTTTGCGCCAAATTTTCTTCCACGTTAAGCGTATGAATACTCGTGAAGTGTACATGGTGACCCCTCCGAAGTAATTCTTTTACCAAACTTGAGATCCAAACGTGATGGCTGCTCGATATTAAAGCTTCAAGGATTAGAATGGATAGTCCTGATGATTGAGTCGCAATTGATATTAGAATGAGAGATAGGAGCACACGGGCCATCGTGCTTAATATGAAATATTATTTTCGAGCTCATTTGCTTTTATATCTGGTGATACAGTCTGTTGCAAAAATTTGTCGATTCTTTTTCGGAATTGTATATTTTTGTTCCAAGGGTCGCATAAGTGCTTTGAATTTAACAATTCACATAAAGAATAATGTGATATATTTAAGTATATGATACATGTTAATTATATACTGTACATTGGTATTTGCTATGCGTGGTATATATTAAGAACTGAAAAAGTGGGGTTTGGCTGTAACAAATGTATCTACTATTATCGGAATCGATCGAGTCTATACAGGGTGTCCCACACAAGCTACAACCGCGAATATACACGTGTCCACATGGATTATTGGAAGCGAAAAGTGAAATAAAAAGTAATAAAATTTGTCCTCGTTAACGAGTTATTAAAGAAATAGATCAGCGAATCAGGAAGCACGGAAGCGGTAGGCGGTGAGCAGCGGCCATGCTAGTCTGAAGATACGAAGCGATAAATTTCGACGGGCGGAGCGTTATGACACGTATACAGGCGTGAGAAGGTAGTGGTCAGGAGGAGATTTCTAGGAAAAAGTGTCGACTTTCGCTCTTCCTCTCTCACTCTTTCTCTCTCTACCTTTCTTTCACGACGCTACCTTACGCACAACAAAAATCTAATCTAATCTCTCTCTCTCGCTCCCTCCTACCCTAACACGGCGCTACCTCACGCTGCCTGCACGCGCTGACTCTCTCTCTCTCTCTCGCCCTTTCTTTCGTTGACTTTCTCTCTCTCTCTCTCTTTCTCTCAATCTTTCGTCCACGACGCTTCCTTACGCTATCGCTTCTTGTCTTCAGACTAGCATGGCCGCAGCTCACCGCCTACCGCTTCCGTGCTTCCTGATTCGCTGATCTATTTTATTTAATAACTCGTTAACGAGGACAATTTTTATTACTTTTTATTTCACTTTTCGCTTCCAATTATCCATGTGGACACGTGTATATTCACGGTTGTAGCTTGCGTGGGACACCCTGTATAGTGTTCCGAGTTTATCTAAGGATCTATTTAAGTTTACTATAGTTAACTATTTTATATATTATATTATGTAGATATATCAATAATAATAATAATAATCATGTTAACAATATGTCGTATAATTCAGCATTTCACCACTCTTTATATGTAGCTGTGCAAAATGATAATCAATAGCTAAATATTTCGTATAAGCCACACAGCGCATTAATTTTCATACTTCGCAATATTAAAAAATTTCATTTAAAATAAAAATAATTATTCGATTCCAAAAGTTGTCCGATTTTTATCAATGACGTTTTGTTAACATGTGTTCTGCATTACGAATATTAAAAATAGATAAGATTACAAGTAGGAATGACAAATGTCTGAAATTTTATATTCCTACATAATGCATTAGATCATTGTTTCTCAACCTTTTCAGTGTCGCGACCCTTAAAAAGCACAAAAATGAAGAAAAAATATCTCGCGATCCCTGATAATAGGATCTTATCAAAGCGGGTGCAACAGTTGTGTAAGATTGTTTTCTTGCAATGAGCGGTTTCTCATAAAATTGTACTAAAAAAAAAGGAAACCGCATTTGTATTTCGCGCATGTACATGCATGTGTATAAATTCTTCAAAAGTCGCTTTTGTTTCTAACCATTGTTGGTTGATTATAATTTAAAATCTATTATTTACATTAAATTTAAAAAAAAAGAAACATTTGCGTTTTTTAACATAAAACACAGACATCAAATTTATTAACTGATATTGTATGCTGGTTTGACGTTTTCTTGAAGCTTCTGCGATACATATTTCAAATGTATTGTCAAGCAATCGCCGACAGAGAGCGATAACGGCGGCGTGGCGCTAGAAAATGGTATGGCCATAGCACCGACGAGATATTGCTAAAGACTGCCAGCCTTATGGGACTTCGCTAGCCAGAAAAATTATTCGTTTTCATAACGCCCTCTAGAATATATTGCGGTAAAAATAAGAAACGTAAACTGAATTACAGAAAATCTTGTCTGTAACGTGAGTAAATGGTGCAGTATCGTAGGTTTCATAAGTTCTAAAGCAAAATAATATGATTACACGTTTGAAGCGGTTATATAATCGATAATATGAGAGATATTTAATGCTTTTACCGACGGAGCCCAGGCCCACCGGGCCCACTTGTTGGCTCGCCGGTTTACACGGGGGCTGGCAGTCTTTAAAAGTATCTCGTCGGTGGTCATAGTTCCCGCTATTTTTTTTGGCAGATGATCACTGTGTGTGTTCATATCTTATATTTAATTCCGTTGGTGTAGCGACAACAACGCTACCTGTGAATGTACGGGGGTACTAAATATAATAGTTCCTTAGACCATATATACTAAGTATATATGGTCTAAGAATAGTTCGCTCGTGATACATTGAGGCTTGGCTCCCCTGATGGCCATCTTCGATACTAAGTTTATGATCCTGAAGCATGAATCTAACAAGCTACATCCTCTGTCGGTAGCATGACGAATCAGCTGTAATCATCAACATGAACAACGTTTCTTCGATTTGACAGATAATTTCAGACGTCTTCGCGCGAAGGAACGAGGTTAATCTCCTAAAAAAAAGCGTGTTTATAAACGAGAAATACACTTGGTAGAACGTACAGATATGGACAACAAAACCGAAACTCTAAAATCGAACGAAGAAATCATAGATGAACTCACAAAAGATCTGGAAAGTTCCTGTATAAAAGTAAACGAAAATAAAACGGCCAGAGAGATCAACGATGAGTCGAATGAAAAGGATGAGAGTAGTTTATCGGACGATGCTTTCAAAGATATATTGAACTGTGATGATCCTGATGATAACGGAAAGAATGACGAAGCCCGTAAGAAATCTTTTGTAGATCCTGTAGATGAGGAATTTCTTAAAGAAAGAGAGGAGAAACTTAGCAATGCTGAAAAAGAAGTTTGTACAAGTTATCCTTTGTTTCTTGCATGTCATACAATTTGATCTAACGTAGTTAACTAATTATATAACATATTTGTTCTTAGACTCTTAAAGACGAAGCTGAGAACTTTAAGAACCAAGGTAACGTTCTTTTCAAGGATGGAGATTACATGAAAGCTATGTCTTTATATACGCAAGGTTTACAGACGTGTCCTTTAACGTTCAGCAAAGAACGAGCCATTTTATATTCTAATAGAGCAGCGGCTAAAATAAAATTCATGGTAAGGAGTCTTTGCTCTTTAGATCCTTTATTTTAGTTTACGCATATCGAATTGGTGTACTATATATGTTTGTAGGAAGAGAAAGAATCAGCATTATCGGATTGTACAAAAGCTATCGAATTAAACCCAAGCTATGTGAAAGCTTACGTAAGGAGAGCACAATTATACGAAGAGACAGAAAAGTTAGAAGAAGCTTTAGAAGATTATAAAAAGATTTTAACAATCGATCCTAGTCACAACGAAGCCAATTATGCGATTAGAGTAAGTTTGGATAAATTTTGTCAATCGATACGGTTACATCATCAAAACGGTGATTAATTATTATTTTCATATCGTTTTAGAGGTTACCTCCGTTAATACAAGAGAGAAACGAAAAATTGAAGGAAGAAATGTTGGGTAAATTAAAGGACCTTGGTAATATGGTATTAAAGCCTTTTGGCTTATCTACGAATAACTTTCAATTTCAGAAAGATCCCAATAGCGGTGGATATTCTGTACAATTCCAACAAACCCCTAGATAACAAGCATAAGTAAATGTATATTACCAAAACAAAAAACGACCTGACGGCGATCTATGAATAAATTCGTGTATATTTATAATAACCTACGCGAATTTCGCTATGTTCTTCGTTCCTTCAAATAAAAGATGTACACATTATGGATATGAATGGCTAAAATAAATATAAAATCGTAATAAACAGAGAAAAGATGAAGCTAATCTATTTCATAGTAACGAAAAATCATAAAAATGAAAGACTTTGTTGCGGTGAATATGGCTTTAATTAAACGATATGAAGCAGGGGTGTGCGGGTTCTCGAAATCACGAGATTCCCGAGCTTCGGGTCGAGACTAGAAGACTCGGGCGAGATCGGGCGAGATCTCGAGAGTATGATACTCGTCGAGAACCCGAGACTATCCCGCTACATACGACGGTTTCGGGAACCCGAAAGTATCCGAGTGTATACGAACATTTCGAGATCTCGAAAGTATCCTACCACATCGGGATCCCGAAAGCACCCGAAATGCCCGAAAGTATCGGAGTGGACACGAACGTCTCGTGACCACGAAAATATCGCGCATAACCTTAAAGTATGCGAAAAAGGAGCGTGTCGCATGATGTTTCCGATGTGATGTTTTTATATTCATTTAGTTAAACGATGATGAAAGATTAACATTTTGAACATAATTTTCTAGCGTCACTAAAATCACTAAATATTCATAAAATCATCGTATTCATATTTCAATATTGTGTGTTATATTATTTTGATATATTTTGATTATTTTTATGATAAAATTCTGAAATAAGAGTACAGAGCCGTGTTATAATTTTTACCAAAGTTTCTAGTTGATCCAGTACTTATTTAGTTAGTTAGTTAGTCTAGTAGAAACAAGGAATGCGGAATAACTAATCCACTTATTAGCAGAAGAATAATAATTATTATTATTTACTGTCATCTGTTAGTATTATCAAACATCTAGGAAATGGTTATTTGTATGTTCATATTTAATATAGCAATTTTTAAATGAAACTAATTTAAAAAATTGAAACATTTTTGTATGAAAAAAAAGCCGATTTAAGTATGATTATTGCAATAAATAATTTATAATTATAAGAATTTTTATTATTCATAAACGCGTATAAGTAGCGGAAACGTAATTACAAGAACATACAACAAAATTAATAAATTATCAAATAATTGTAGAAATAAAGCCTTGACACAATCCTTGGAGTGGGTTAGACAGAAGACTTCCTTTACATATCTACTCTTATTGTGTGGCTTCTCCTCAGGTAGTTTATTATTTGCCAATTGGCTTACAAAACACTGTAAAGAAGAGATGTAGGTGTTTAATGGCAGGGTTCGGTAAAACTTATATTGACAGTATAAAATAGACAGAAAGTTAAGCAGTAGGTTGGAAGTACCTTATCGTAGTGGAAATAATTACAAGTCTAAGGACTTCAGCGCACAAATGTAACATCAAGCGTGTAGAGGAAATGTAGCTGCAAGCTCGGGTACATGTCGCAGTGTGCCCAACTGAGTGTAGTTAGAAAAGGATCTGGAAATCGTAGGATAAATATATAGTGGAAAGTTTGTAACGGTAATTGGATAGAGGAAAGCAATTCATCAGGTGAGCAACAAGTAAAAAAGGCATTACCTTGCAAACAAAATATATAAGCATAGGGGACCTCATGCATTTATCAAGTCAAAACATCATGGAATACATTCAGTGGTGGAACCTAAAGATAAGTAACAAATTTTAACCTTTTAGGTGATGTGTTATACATTGCAATAAATTGATGATAGAAAGACACAGTTATTTTACTAATCTTGAGTCACAATCAAACGGAATGCGTGCTGTGTATGGTGAAATTTATAAAATGAGGTTGAAAGGTGTCATTTTAAAATTACTTGACCTAAGAAGCAATATTTCAACATAACTAAATAAGTACTGGATCAACTAGAAACTTTGGTAAAAATTATAACACGGCTCTGTACTCTTATTTCAGAATTTTATCATAAAAATAATCAAAATATATCAAAATAATATAACACACAATATTGAAATATGAATACGATGATTTTATGAATATTTAGTGATTTTAGTGACGCTAGAAAATTATGTTCAAAATGTTAATCTTTCATCATCGTTTAACTAAATGAATATAAAAACATCACATCGGAAACATCATGCGACACGCTCCTTTTTCGCATACTTTAAGGTTATGCGCGATATTTTCGTGGTCACGAGACGTTCGTGTCCACTCCGATACTTTCGGGCACTTTCGGGCATTTCGAGCATTTCGGGTGCTTTCGGGATCCCGATGTGGTAGGATACTTTCGAGATCTCGAAATGTTCGTATACACTCGGATACTTTCGGGTTCCCGAAACCGTCGTATGTAGCGGGATAGTCTCGGGTTCTCGACGAGTATCATACTCTCGAGATCTCGCCCGATCTCGACCGATTTTTCCCGACCCGACCCGAACCCGAAATCTCGGGAACCCGCACACCCCTGATATGAAGTTAATCGATCGATCGTGTAGTTTCTCGACGTTCCAACCAACCTCTCGTGGTTAATTAGTTCTTTCGATTCTCGATAAAAGATTTCGGCAGTGTGTTCTTCGATGAGTGCTACCGATGTATATATAAGTTAGAATGACTTGTGCTAATCGCGATAAGTGCTAATTTCTCGAGAACGATTACGATCGTACGAGTATTATGTACCAACGTATTAATTCATCGAGACGTCGACGAATCGCCGTTCATTTCAAATCAAACGGAATTCCCGCGTCTACGCGGAGCCCATTGTTTCCGGAAGAAAGCGTTTGTAAGTTAATAGTTCTCGGAAAGTAGGTAAACGAGTCGATCGAATGAATCTAATCGAATAGTGGAGGGTGCATGTACTGCATGTGCTAGAAGAGAGAATCGAAGGGGTTAGACCAATCACGTGCGCGTCTGTATGCGTGTCGGCGTTCCGCGTCTGCGCAGCGCTTGACTTGATTCACACGAGCGAGCTAGGAACGTGAGAGGTTCCTATGCGTGTATCTCTGCACCGTTTCGTTATATCTATACATATACGTATGTGGTATGCAAGTACGTTTAACCGCGTAGAAGGGGAAGCAATTAAACGTAGGGGAGGTTGCACCCACCACCTCTAGTAGAGCGGCGCGCGCGGTTAGAAACGGTCGAGTGTCGCGTACGGTCTATCGCCGTTTTACTTTGCCGGTCGGAGGGTCAAAAATCAAGCTTACAACGTTATAAGAACGTATAAAGAGGACTCCTTGTTTAAAATAATAAAAACATATCAAAGAGTCCTTGCTCTCGAAGGTGGAGAATCGTCGATAAAGTAGAATGCGATAGCACGAAGACGATACGGTGAAATCGCGATTACGATTATCTCTCGTTACGTGGGCAAATGACGTCACGGCAAGGATGACCGCGTGGGTGTTTCGCGAATTGCCTCGATACTCCAACGGGGTTGAATTCTCGAAGGCCCTTTCTCGTAGCGATCGCGCGTAGGAAGGGAAGAGAAAGGGCTAATTCTCTGATTGGTCGGTGGAGATAGCAAAAAAGTCGAGTAGTAGTAATAGTAGTTGTAGGGACAGTAATAGTAGCGCTATATAAAGTATATATTTCGTTCTCGAATCGATAATTCGAATTGGTACACGTCGAGGCGGTACAAGGTTCCTCAATTCCTAAAAATATCATCACCGAACGTTTCAACGGGTAAGATTCGATAACACCTAACCACCATCCCCTACTTCTTCTCCTACTCCTCTTTCTCCCTTTGCTCTTAAACCCTCCCCCTCAACCTCGTTCACCACCTCCTACGAGATTCTCTGTCGTATCCACTCGAGAGTGACACGGTAGAGTCCGCTCGAGGAGGAACCCACCCCTGTATCTCATCTCATAACCGGCCTTCTCTCTCTCTCTCCTTCTCCCTTCCTCTCTCTCTCTCTCTCTCTCACACACACACATACACTGTCTCGTATCACCTTTGCTCTCCTGCCCTCACCCTCGTCCTCGCGCGGCCTCGCGTGTGCGAGTTACCGGTGTGCGATCGCTGTCACGATACCCACGAAATATCGCGGCACCGAGGACGTCTAGGCCAACGAGCGTAGTCGTTTGCTCATCTCTGTCATCGTTACGAGTTTGTCAAAATGTGTGACGCCACCGAAGGAACCTGGGTAAGCCAAGACGTCGTCGGTTCTTTTCTTAATTCGAACTCCTTTTGTGTCATTTTCATTTACTATATCTTATTCTCCCGGGAGTGGATACGACTTGTAAGGCTAGAAACCGGCGAAAAGGGTGAAAGAGCGTCACGCTTAACGATCCACCGAAAAAACGGCGAATTTGGGTCACTTTCACTGGCGAGCCACTTGGGCTACAGACCACCACGCTTCTTCTCTTTCTCCTTCTTTCGCTCTATATCCTACTCTTTCTCTCTCTCACCTCTACTTGTCTCGCTCTCTTTTTCACTCTAATCGTGTGACGTACGAAAAGAAATGAAAAAGAGGGGGAGAGAGAGTGAGAAGGGAGAAAACTCCTCGTGTACTTTTGTTTCACATCCCTCTTCGTTTTAACGCTCGAGATTCCGCTCGTGATTTATAAAGTAGAAGGAATCCAGAGTTTGTTCACGCGGATTTTCGAGAATCTCCACTTCGATGTCGCCGATATTAATGACCGCGGTGCTCGCTCGCGCGCGTACGATCGATCACGAGGATGTTTGGCGATTTGATTTTAACCTCGTGAATGATTCACGACACCCCATTGGCCTGGAGACGTACCACGTGAGCTCGGGTGAGAGCGTGAACGTGAATCGGTGATTGGTCGCGATCGAAAAACGTACGAATTTTGTATATCCCTCGATTGGGAAGTGAAATATGTAAGCTCGTTTTTTTTACATTGTCATGCTCGACGATCTTACGCATACGAGGGCACGGGGTAAAGAGAATTTTATCTGCTTTTATATTGATTTAAACCATTTTCGGATGGTCGTGCGCGCGCGCTTTTTCTCCCTTTCTCTTTTATCTCGCACGCGTATGGTATTCCGAAATTATTTTCATGAGATTGAATTTTCGTTTTATTATTATGGCGCAATAATTTAGTATTATAATAATAAACCAGTAGAAAGACCGTAGCGACGACACGAATTAATTAGTTCACACCTTCAAAACTAATTCCAAGAGTCTTCGCGAGAATGCTCGTCGCGGACTTAACGCGGCTTAAGTAAACATCCATTAAAAGATCCTCCCACAGTTCGTGTTTACACCATCAAACGAATTACTCGCGACAGCGTACGTACGTCATGGTATTCGATTCCCTGCGTCTTCCATTCACAACATACGTAAGTAAGTACGTACACGTAGATACGTTCTATGACCGGCGCGGCGCGAGGTATAGCTTTCATTGATATCGGTCGTCTATGACTTTACTCGTTTTTATCGTAATTACATATTTAAGTGAATACCACGTGTACGTACTTACGTACATGTATGTACCTATAATTACGTATATTCTACAATTGAAAAACAAGACAAACAAAATCGACCCGAACTCGTGCGATAAAGTAGGTGGAAAAAATGTGACCAATAATTCCAAAGATTCATAGAGAGAATTTTCTTCTTAACCACTGCATCGGATTAAAAAAAAAAAAAAATAATGCTTGAAGGTGTACCCCCTTACAATATGTTTACATGTTCGCGAATATCGTCTCTTAAGCGCAGTTCACGCATGCGACGCCGACGCATCATCGATCTGGCTCGGCAGCGTTACATTTAATGACACTGCACGTTATTACACAAGAATATGTCTATGTACGTTTATATATACAAATATATACATATGTCCTATATATAACGACACAAGCTTCGTTCTGTCGATTGTCAACGTACACGTACATACGTTCGAACGCACGTTTGTACGCATACTTACGTTAATCGATGTAACGAGCAACGTTGGCAGGACCTCTTTTGCGAGATAGGAGAGAGAGTCGAACGAACGCAGAAATAAATGAGAATGGCTCCACGCCGGCCGGACGCTCGGCAACGTTTATATAGAGCTGGAGAGGGAGAGAAGGGGTCAGAGTATTGCTTTACGTAGGAAGGATAAGTTATCCTGAGAAAAGGGGAAGTAGGAACTTCGGCTTTTATTCGTTGCCCTCGTCTAATATCGGACGCTCGATAACGTCCCACGTATCATTCGCGTCTCCGTTTTCTATAAGAGAAAATAGGATTATTTTCTGTCTCTCCCTTTTTTCGATTAAGCTAACTCGAAAATAGGGTACACGTAAATCTAATAGGAAAGGATTATCGAAAAAGAGATATAGAACAAATTTACTAACGAATAATTTAAGCGAGTATTTCGTATTTTCCTACGAACGCATGTACACGCGATTGTAGGTATGTCGTACATGTATAACGACTGGAAAAAATATTGACACAGCTCGATAACTTCGCACGTCGATAGGAATATAGTAATGCCGTTGTTGGTTAATTTATTACGATCACAAATAAGTGAGCGTAACGTGAACTCCAAGAGAATACCTTATAAGTTGTGGAAAAATTGACATTTTTGTAATAGAAGAAATTATGTTAATATTGGTTCGTTCGATAAGTTCTTGCTGATTTCGGACACATTTATTCATAAAAAACGAAAGAAGTTTAGAGAGGAAGAATTCGTTCAACGAAACGGCACATACCTACGTTTTTTCTTTAAAATAAATCTACTTTCGAAAATAACGTGATATAGGTTTCGCAATCGGCAGAAACTTATCGAACTAAGTATTACTATCTCTGTTCAAAATTGAAATTTGGAGAGGCGGTAGGAAATTTATGTCATTAGCCTGAACTAATTTCTCGACTACGACTTAATTACAGAGAATGAGGTACCGGCAGGAAGGCCGTGCCGCGATACGTCGAAGAAAATGGCCCTTGCGATCGGCACTTTTCATCGTTTACGTTCTCGTGCAATTGGTGGCTTCCTCGAAGTTACCTAGCACATCCCCGTCAGCTTACTCGTCCTCGACGGAGTACGAAGACAGTTCGACGTTAGAATCGACTATGCCCTACGACTATTCATCGACCGACTCCGAGTTATCGTCCGAAATGATGCCAATTTCCGGTGAACATCCCTCGAAGAGTCCCTCGAAGGAAGAGAAGAGCCACGTTGGAAAGGAGAGAAACAAGAACGAGAAAACGAGTGAAAAGACAAACGTGAAGTCGAGGATTCGCGAGCAAACGAAAGAGGAGTCTAAGGAACATAATAAGGAGACTGCGAAGGTGGTAGCTGGTGGAGCCGCGGCTGCAGCCGCTGGTGCAGCTGCAGCTACGCCTGCGGTTAAAACGACCCGAAGCACCACTCCCGTGAGTATTGATATAACTTGACTTTCATTGTTTTTTCCCTTTCCCAAAGTTGCCAAGACCTACGGCGCCAGATCTAGATCAATAACTAAATCTATCCCATATATATCTATCTTTAGATATAGCTAATGATCATACTAATAACTCAAGAATCATATTACAGACCATCCCCACGATACGAACTTCAACCACAAAGTACGTTCATCCCACTTGGAGACCAAGAAGGGAAAATTGTTCACCACCCGCCATTGAACAGTTCCCACGTCCCCTAATGGGCCCTTACGCCAGAAAACACGGTGGACTTATTATACACGCTCTCGTTGCCGTTTATACGTTCCTAGGATTGGCAATCGTATGCGACGATTACTTCGTGTCGAGTCTCGATAGAATTTGCGAAGGTATGGGTGTAACGGTTTTTTCATGAAAGAATGATGAATCTTTTAGATTACACCGGTCGATACTTTCAATGATTTTCTAAGCGTTCGCCACGCCGTTTGACAAGAAAGTTTGTACTTCTTTCAGAATTAAGGTTATCGCCGGACGTAGCAGGAGCAACTTTTATGGCGGCCGGGTCATCCGCGCCAGAGTTGGCTACGGTCGTCATCGGTGTCTTCTTTGCCAAGGACGACATTGGAGTAAGTGCAATCACCCAATGCACGTGTAAACCCCTCGCAGTTCGCTGAGCACGCAGCGTATCGGTTTTCACGGTTGACTCGACTCCTTCGTTGTTCCCTACCCGTATAAAATGTGCTTATTGAAAAGGATTCATATGTACCGTGGGAACCTTTTAAAATGGATGCCCGCATGTATTCTATGTATTCTATGTACCTATATCACAAATCGTGTTAATTAATATGCAACCCTTCGTTGTTTCAGGTCAGCGGCGTCATCGGTAGCGCCGTGTTCAATATAATGTTTGTAATATCCGTATGCGGCCTATGCACGACGACCGTCTCAAAATTGAACTGGTGGCCTCTCGTTCGAGATTGCTTCTTTTATGCCGTCTCCATCCTCGTGATGCTCGGCACGATCTACAACGAATCCATATCTTGGTGAGTGCTCGTTTCACGGCGCATAGACATATTTTATCACCGCCCACGCTTCTTCCGCATTCCATACCTCGTGAAACCGATCTTCTTTCTTTCAGGATGGAGTCGCTCTTCATGCTTTTCATGTACGCGGTTTACTGTATCGCGCTGTCGTTCAACGAGAGGCTCGAGCGATGGGCAAAATCGTACAACATCCCCTTCTTGCCTAAAGACGACGAACCAGCCGAGGAAAGTGCTTTGGTTAGCTACAGATCTTTGCAAGAAGATCGACTCTCTTACACAGGGCCTAATTCGCCTGTCACGGAGCAGGCTGCGCAAATGAAGAGTCAAGAAGGTGAATTATCGATAATACTTTTAGATGATAATTTATTTAACTTTCGAAAGTTTTTTTTTTTTGTTAACTAATACGACTTTTCTGTTCAGGAAATGGCATTCAAGAGACTGGTGAACAACCACCGGCTCCAAAACCAGCACTCCAATATTACAAAGCAAAGGAGCCTGATCCAAACGAAGTATCGCCACTAGTAATGCCTACGGATGGAAATAAGTGGAAGCTCTTCACTTGGGGTCTCGTTTATCCAATTCATTTCATGTGCCGGGCTACTATGCCCGATTGTAGACAAGAAAGGTTTCGAAGTTGGTACCCTTTTACTTTTTGCGTGTCCATGGTGTGGATAAGTTTTTATAGTTACATCATGGTCTGGATGATCACTATTATAGGTAATACCACTTACAACGGTCTTTTAGCTCTTAATCGACAGCAAGATATTAAACAAGATCCGCGTGTTTTTAGGTAGCACACTCGGTATTCCTGACACGGTGATGGGCCTGACTTTCGTCGCAGCTGGCGTCAGCGTACCTGATGCTCTTTCGTCGCTAGCCGTGATAAAAGAAGGTCTTGGCGACATGGCCGTGAGCAATGCCGTCGGTAGCAACGTTTTTGATATACTCGTATGCTTGGGTCTACCATGGTTTATACAAACGGCGATGATACAGCCGGGTTCTCACGTCAACGTTACTAGCAGAGGTACCAATATATCTTTTAACATGATTTTAAAATTGAGACTTATCGATCGATCGCTCGTTATAAATATTTGTGCTCTGTTTTTCGGTTCGCAGGCTTAACGTATTCGACAGTCTCTCTACTCTCGACGGTCATATTTTTAGTAGTCGCTACACACATGAATGGATGGAAATTAGATCGACGGTACGGTGTTGTACTGATGGCATGGTACTTAATCTTTATCGTCTTCGCGTCCTTGTACGAGTTGAACGTTTTCGGAGAGATGAATCCTCCAGTATGCCCGAGCTTGTTCTAATGTAAGTTTATCCTACATCGGTCGATTTGGGTCGTAGGGACACGGTATCGAATAATGAGTATCGATACTTTACTCATGAGCAGTATCGGAAGAAAAGTAGCGTACTCATGAAAGTATCGAAAGAAAAATATCGATACCACGATGTATCGATACTTTTCGTGAACTACGCTCCGGCAGTCAAGCGTTGTTCTATGGTTGTGTTCTCTTTCATAAAAATTAATCCATTAAGACCCATGAAAAATTTAGGCTTGAAAACGCCAAACAAACTATGCCATCGATTGCAATAGCAAAAAATAAAATATACGTATTTTTTTGGTTTGGCGATTCGATTGTTTTTTGCTAAAATTGTTTCAACAAATTAGGTTCAACTATCAAATTTCTAAAAACAAAGTGTGCCAATCGATTCTACGACAAAAATCATGAAAGAACATATATTTTATTTTCATTTGTCAGCTTGATATGTCGATGAACCTAATTTGTTTAAACAATTTTAACAAAAAACAATAAAATCGCAAAACAAAAAATACATATATTTTATTTTTTGCTAATGTAATTGATAGCATAGTTTGTTTGGCGATTTCTAGACCAGATTTTGCATGAGGCTTAATGGGCTAATAAAAAGGCAAAGGAACTGAGGTATCGATACCTACCGAAAAGTACCTACATGAGTAAAAGTATCAAATTAAAAGTATCGGTATCGAAAGAAAAGTACTCGATACTACACAGTATCGATACTTTTTCCGTGTCCCTAATTGGGTGAAATCAGCTTCTGTCAACTTTTTTCTATACCCATATTCCAGGGAGAAGAAGAAAAGAACAAACACGCACGGCCACAAAGTGGATAGGGACGCACCGTTGCACCTTGCCCTGGAATTGATGCGCGATAATCCCTCAAGGTAGCCGCTTGCGACCGATTAGGTAACTTCTTAGGCAAGGACAAAGCGAATCCGCAAAAAAAAAAAAAATACAGAAGAGGGATATTAAACAAAAAAGAAAAAACAGCAGGAGAAAAAGATTCTCCATGTAGATCATAAGGAACAAAAACCAAAAAAAGGAGAAAGCGAGAAAGTTAATCGATGACGTCGTTTAACATCATCCTTTTTTTCACTATTAAACGTTAAAGAAATAGTACGAAAAAGCATGAAAGTAATAGATGATGAAAGCACGCTGTTTAATAAGCTGCCAAGCCCCCGCACGAAGGATAGTGAGTTTTTTCGTTTTCGGTACTACGTATGTATACACATTGACTTTCGAGATAGTATTTTGCTGACTAGTCGTTTGTACAGCTCGTGACTCGTATCGCTCCCTCCGTGATCGGGAGATCTCTTCCACGATCTCTTCTATCGAGGCGAATTTATTATATTAGTCGAGCCTCTCCCAGTAGCTTCCAGCTTCGAATAAAATGACAAATTAATAAAAAGGAGACATCGAATAGAGAGGCCTCGTGCCCAATATCCACTCGAGCTTCTTCGATGCTTCGACGTTGAAGGAGTCTTGGGGCAGACAATACAATTATCAGTATTAAGACGCACTTGTTATTCGACGAGCATGCACGCGCGATGGTAGCAGGTGTTATATGTGCGACCGATCGGGCGACGAATCGATCGTATGTACGATGATTTAATTCGCATTCCCGGCGAGCACAATGACAATGCCATAAAGGATCGATCTTCCTAACACGGAAGTCAGCGAAAAAATTATCTCCGAGTTTCTATTACACGTACTCGTTGACACGTATACGTAATGCTAGATCATTCGGACGTGTACGCGTAAAAGAAACGATCATTGATAAAATTGATTTAAGTAACGATCTTCTACGAAATTAATTTAACTAACGATAATCGTACGTATTTTCGAGCTCTTATTGAACGTTAGAAATGATAGCTCGTAATTTATTGTTATTCCAGTAGATGTACTCGCGTTTCCAAAGAATCATCGTATAAGCTCGATTAGAAGCACGAAAGCAACGAAAATTTCTTCCTTCCGTAACTTTAGTCGTTTTACGAGACGACGGACGCAAAACATCGAAGAAAAAAACCAAGGGGAGCGACGATCGTGTCGTTTAGTCGTGTTCACTCTTATCGTCATATTATATTCTTACATAACTTTTTTCATTTGATTTTATTCAATTATTGACGATAATTTCCACCAGGCAACCACAAATTTTGCTTTATTTTTCCAATTAATCAATCTCTCCTCCGTCCGTTTGTTATTGCCAATTGTGCGATAACATTGAAATTAAACGAAAGAAAGTATGTGTACATACGTGAAACTTTCCATATCCTTTATGCAACGAAACGCCAATTTTTCGCGAGATCAAAGGAAGTCCCTCATTAGCGCGACTGCACGATAACATTTATCATCGTACGTTATTATTCGATCGTAATGAATAAGACGGAAACGGAAGAAACGCGAAGTGGCTACGTTCGGACGAGTCTCCGAATTCTTTAAGCAAACGAAATATTAGGTATTCGAAAAGTCAAAGAGCCCGATATAAATCGCGAAAACCGGGAGATCGTTAGTGTGCTCGCTCGTAAAATGATTAAAGGATTTGCGAATTTTATGCCTTTCTCTCTCTCCCCCTCCCGCCCCTTCCTTGCCCCTCCCCATGCCCTTCTCCTTTTGTTTCTCTTCCACTTCGAGTCTTCGAGCTATAAAAAATATTTTCTTTTCCATTTTTCATTATTTTTCCACACGACAGAGCGCCAGATATTCTGCCGAACGGACGAAATTTCGTCAAGTCTTCCCTGATCGAGGACGCTTTATGGGATTGCCATTGAGGGGAAAGAAAGAAAGGAAGAAGGAAAGAGTCATGCCACTAAAGAGAATATAATTTTGAAACGATCGCGATGATGGTTGGAGAATAAAATAGGGTCGGGGGGAGTACGAGCGCGGGCGGCCGCATGAGCGATGAAAAAGACAATAATTAACGCAGCCTTATCCGATGAAAGTATCTACAAGTCTTAAAAGAGAAAGCAGAGATTAAACAAAATGAAAAATAAAAAACGAAAAAAATGTCAAGTATAAAAGAAAACGAGAGAAAACCTGCGCGCTCCTTGAGTCCAAAACTCGGACGGGCTCGACGTGTTTCTTGATTGCTATTATTCGCGAATTGAACGTGGAAAAAAAAAGAAACTAAAACATTGGAATATGTTACGAAGTAGTCGGCGGTAGTTCCGTTTTCGGGATCCTTTGATCTTTCGATGAATGACGCGCAGGGTGGCAAAGTCGTCCGCGAAAGAGAGTAGATAAATAAATAGAACGTCATTAACACTTTTGCGACCAGCGATTTTGCCGCGATAGTCTTACCTGAATACCGTATACAACTTCCAAAAATGTATAGCCGGATGGCACAGGTTTCTGGCATTGAGATGCAGCGAACAAAAATGTTGAGAATTTTTTTTGAGTGAACAAAATGTTTTTTCAAAACAATAAATAACGTCAAACAACGTAACCTGCATTCATCTGCAAATGTAAAAATGACGTAAATCTACGTTAGCGGTAATCAGCTACAGATTTTTAAATAATGTTGAATTACGTTCGTGGTCGCCAGTGTGTTACCAAAAGCTTCCGAGCCAAAGAAGATTAAATAATACAATATGTATGATGTATGAGAACAAATTCGACACGTCCGTCGCCTTGTAAATTTGTACGAACTAGAAAGATATATGGCAGAAAGTAAAAACGAAAGCAATTTATCAACGAAATATATAGCCGAACTTAGATCCTTCTAACGCCTAATACGATCGATTCGTTCGACCCTATGCGGACATGCGACCCTGCACGTGTAAACATATTACAAAAGAAACTATTATTGCAATGAGCGTTATTATAAAATATTATATTGAGAAATTCTTGCACCGTTGAATAAAACCGAATAGTGTGGAGAAAATTAATAAGAAACAAAGTAATAAAAAAAAAGAATGGAATAAAATCGGGTAAGGCGATCGAGCCGAGTGATCGCAAGGATCGCGCAGATGCTTAAGAATTTAATATATACATACTACATATATACACATACATACACACAGATACACCTACATGCATATAAATAGCGTATAAAATTAGAGTTTCACGGAAGAGAAGGACTTAGACCGTATGATGATTATTATTATTATTATTATGATAATTATTTTTATTCTTCTTACTATTATTGCGAACGTTCCTGTTTGTTCAGTACTTTTATTCGTTATTGTTAGTGTTTTAGACGAGTGTATACCGTAACAGAGATATATATATACATATATACATTATGTACATACATACATACACATATACGTATAAAACGGCGTGGAGGCGTTCGATCCTTAGAAAAAAAAAAAAAAACACGAGAAAAGGCAATTGGTCTGTGTCAATTAGATTTTTAGAAAGGATCTATCTCTGTCTTTCTCGCATACATACTTTTTCTTCTTCTAATCTCGTGTAGAACATCAATTAAAATTCTTCCATATCCTCGACGAGAGGGTAACATTCATTCCTAGTTTGGAGTAGTGCAAAATCCGAGGGAAGAAATAAAAGACAAGAATTAGAAATAGGAAAAAAAAGGGAATATGTAGAACGAACGCCTCCCCGCATTGCTTCCGATGTTTTAGGAAGCGCCGCTCGAAAGTCAAGGCGCTCACTTGTTAGACATTAATTAGTTAATATAACGCGGACCAGTCTCTCGATGTGTCGTAGAGCGTGAATCAACGAATGGATTGCGATAGGAAGGAAAGAGGAGATACAAAAAAATGGGTACAAGGGTGTTAACGATAATAATAAGAACGGAAAAAAGAGCTCGCCGAGATCAACGAAGAGAAGGAAGGAAATATTCTATTAAGCTTCTGAGTCGTCCCTATTGAACCCGTGTTTTTAGTATGTACATATATACCTGCAATGTAAATCACGAATCATAATCACTAGAGATTACTCTGTTATTAGTAGTCCGATCAAAAATGCTTGTAATAATTTATTTATATTTAATAATGGTTTTTATAATCACGTTAAAGCTCTCTTAAAACCATGCAAAAGCTGATAGAAAATGTTTCGATCGGGCTGCTAATAACCGAGTAATCTCTATTGATCAGGATTCGTGATTCACCCTGTATATGTACAGAGTGTTGTTTTTGAAATGATGTTGCAAAATTGAAAGGTGTATTCCACTGTTCCAAAATAGGGAAAAGAATTTAATTAGAGAACTATAAAGACCATTTTTATGATAAAAGTATTTTGAATTTTTGAATTAGTATAATAGTTGCTATAGGATAGAAATAACGTTGAAATGGATGATCGCGGTGATTATTACTAATAACAAGCAAAATGTAGTGAAATCCTAGATTTTTAATATTTCATTTTTATATGGAACTACATATACAAGAATGTGTATATGAACGACATGAAACTTGACGCGTTCGAAACGTTTGTCTCAAACTAACATTGTCATAGGATGTTTGCGTCTAAAAAGTCCAAATATGGTAGATTTACGTATATCGGACCACCTCTTTTAGTTTAGGGGCACGAATTACACCCGTAACTTTTGCGACATTATTTCGCAACACATTCTATAGAAAAATACAAAGCGCACGCGCGCGCATGCTTCCTCTCGATCGTTTCCACTCGATTCCAATGGATATCGGTAAGCATTTAGTAAGTCAATTTAACACAATTATTACGATATTTATTATTATTATCGTTAATAGTGATAGTAGCATTAATAGTAGCGATATAGCAATAGTAGTAGTAGCAGTAGTGAACGCAAGAGAAAAGGAGAAAGAGAATGAGCGCATGTCGTTCACTCGAATCTTTATAAACTATTGCGAAACCCCGTCGTGCTTCTCTCTTTCTCTCTCTCTCTTCATCCATATACAAAATAATTCTCTATAAATGCCGTGTTTCGATAAGACCCAGCCATGAACGCGTTAAAGTTCGATAAATCTTCAGCCCCACGCACGAAAAATTTGAGTATTAATAGCACGTATAAAAAAAAAACGAAACAGAAAAAAGGCAAGAAATTTGGTTAATCTTGGTAAAAGCGGTACACCGTCGTCTAATAAAAGCACGAGGATAGTTTTTAGATAAAAAGTCGTTTTTAGAACGAAAACGTCGATCAATTCGTTCGTGTCCTTATTAGCGTGCAATCGAAGTCAATACATATATATATATATATTATTATTATAAATACTCGTTAGAACGTTTTGTCATTTAAATTAAAAGTCCATTTCCCGTCCTCGATATTCTAGAGCTTACCGATTTCCGAATCGAATCGATCGTTGAAACGAATTCTCCCCCTTTCTCGAAGGAACGAACGAAAAAAAAAAAAAAACCATGAAATGGAACACGACCGTGAACGTCCGCCTTCGACGAAGATCAGAGAAAACGATTTATTATCGATCGATGTATAACAGTAGATTTTGTATTATTATCACGGCCTATGTAAAACTTGAACGGGGATTAGTTACGTTACTTATCGAACAAAACGAAACAGTATTATCGATCCGATCTTCGTCGAATCGTTTATACCATACATAAGTATATAGGTATGTATGTACTCGTGGTCGAGAAGGATCATCCGTCTGATAAAAAATCGACGAAAGCCTTTTTCTCCTCCTTCGACTTTCTTAAACAAATCGGAGGTCACTTTGTTGTTTCTTTCGCGTTCCTTTCCCCAAGCGCAACAGTTGAACGATCACCAAGCGAAAACATCCTAACGCGTCAATACGTCTAGCCATGCAGCTTACCACAATGTTGTTGTACATAATTGTTCTACCATTGTCGCAAAAAAATATATACATTCATATACATATTTATATATGCAGGACGCCCCATCATGACTTTTACACGCTAGTATCTGTCGCACTATTCGTTATTAAAAAAAATGTCTCGTGCAAAACTTACTTTATTTCGAGGAGGACATCTACCGACGGTCACAAATCTTATCAGGGTGGACGTGTTTCCGAGAGTTCCAAATGACCCTTGTTTTTTTGTTTTAATGGAACTATATATTTTCATTTACTCATGAATCTATATTGTCCTGGCCTTTCAAGGTCATATATTGCCGTTTAAAACTTACATTCTATGAACGTAGACACGTCCACTTAGACAAGACTTATGACCATCGTAAGATATACCCCCCCGAAACAAAGTGAGTTGCGCTTGAAAAACTTTGGCGTATAACGAATAGTTCTGGAGATAATTGCTTGTAAAACTTCAAATGGGACACCCTACATATACACAAATCAATGAGATATATACATATGTATGTATATGAAATATACATGCGGAGCGGTGGTGAGATCCTCGTCATAAATTTACGCGCACCATTCATCGCATATATATAAATATATATTATATAAATTATATCGGAAGGATGTGATTTAATATTACTCATACCACGATTAGAATTGGATAATGAAGATGATTAGTAGATGAATACGAAGAAAAAAAAAACATAGTAGTTATGTACTCTGATGTATTTAAAATGTTTAACAATAAAGCTATTGCTACCTATTAAAAAATGATCTACAAAAGGAGAGAAGGAGAAAGAGAAAAAAAGAGATGAAATCTTATGTAGGGCTGTCAACTCGTGGATTCCTTCTGCTCTTGCTGATGCGAAGTTTGCGCACGAGCGCAATGCTTAAGTTGATCCATGTTACTCGTGCGCGATTGCAACGTCGGCAGCGAGTTTCTCGGCGACGAGCAATCGTCCAGGATCTTTTCGAGATCGTACAATTTTCTCAGCTTATCCTGAATATGATTCAGATATTTCCAGCGTAGGGTTTTGAGGTGCCTCACGTAATCCGGCGTACTGCCTTGATTGAACAGAGTTTGAGCTAACGAATGGCAGCAATCACCTTGAAGTACCCGGCTTATCTCGATGCATGGCTCTTGCCGCATTACATATTCCTTCATCTGATCACTCTGCCGAGAAAAATAACAAAAACAAAAAAAGAAAGAAAATTGACGATATGAAAGTGAGGCGATTTTGAAACAATATTATACAGGATGAGTTAGTAAAATAATGATGGGTAACAATCTGATTGTATTTACCATAATGTTATTTTACTGTGAACAACTATGAAAAATTATTTGCCTGATATGTTTATATTACTTTCAACGAAC
Source organism: Ancistrocerus nigricornis (assembly GCA_916049575.1). NCBI lineage: Eukaryota > Metazoa > Arthropoda > Insecta > Hymenoptera > Vespidae > Ancistrocerus > Ancistrocerus nigricornis. Next base: position 23,443,275 of record OU696669.1, on the reverse strand, counting down.
ACATTGACAACGAGTGACGCAGTTATTCTTGCAAAATTTCTCTATCATTTTGAGGTCCAAGATCAGTTGAAAGCCGCTATAGTCTAGGTCACTGAATTCGTTTTTTAAATGTACAGAGCCATTTAAAAAACTCAAGGGCACCATGATCAAACTATATTCATCTGATCGAACCACTCGAATACAATAAATTTTCTTTCAAATACTTTTCTATAAAATCGATAGGTAACGAGCAATTGCAGGTGGTTATTCTTACTGGCTCACCCTGTATGTAATTTTGTAATTGAAAACTTCAATTCCACCTTTTTCTCGTCCAAAGGGCCGAACTCTTTGCTAAGGGCTTTATCGATCAAATTTAGAATGTGACTTTTACTGGCGTGAAGATCGAGATCCTCGTTACTGGGTTTATCAGCTTTTACCAATGCAACAGAGTCCTCGCGTTTCTCGTTAATGTTTCTATCATCGTGACCGATTGCTTCGAACGATTTCGCTAATTTTGCGTTTCTTCCGGTCGTAGATTTACGACAGGGCCTCGAATAGGGAATATTCTCCAATTCTTTAAGTAAATCCTCGTCCAACGAAAAATCATCGTCCGTTGCACCGTCGATGCAATGATGGTTGGCGCTAGTTTCTATCCGAATAATGTTTTTGTTGCTTTTCTACCAAAAAAATCGAATTATATTCAATTATTAATGAGATTTACTGCAATTTTATCGCAAAATATCCGTAAAATTATGATAAAGAATTAGAAAAGTATACAGGGTGGACCACATAAATGAGAACACCTAAATATCTTCTATATTTATGGTTCTATGAAAAAACTTCATAGGACAAAGTTGTACTATTTTAAGGGGGAAATTTAATGGTAAAAAAAAATTTTTTTTAGATACATTTTTTTAAGAAGATTTCAAGGTCATCCGTATTTTTTTAAATGGAACAATATATTTTTTTTACCATAGCATGATAGATAATAAAAAACTACATTCGATGGATACCTTTTCGTGACCTTGACATGACCTTGAAAAAAAATAATCACGTTGATATGTGAAAGATGCAGAAGTTTAATACTTACCTGTTTCAGCCTGAATGACGCGTGTTTTACACCAGGATATGCACCTATTTCTTTGGTGCGGAATTGTATGGTGCGGAATTGTATGCAATAAAATAATAGGCCCATACTTTATACGAGGGAACCTGACGGGCGTAAAATACGCAACATTTCTTCGCCAAGATTTACCGAATCTGTTAGAAGATATTTTTTTGCACGATCGGAAACGCATGTGGTTTCAACATGATGGTTGTCCAGCCCATTATTCCAAATATGCCAGAACTGTGTTAGACATTAAATATCCTGCACGCTGGATCGGTCGTAAAGGAACAGTGGAATGGCCACCTCGTTCACTACAAGATATGCGGCAAAGAATTAGTGCAGCATGCGCAGCGATCACCTCCCAGGAAATCGAGAATTGCTACAGGTCATTTATTACAAGACTGACACATTGCATAAATGAGAACGGCCACCATTTCGAACATTTATTATGATTTTCAAAGAAATAGGTGCATATCCTGGTGTAAAATACGCGTCATTCAGGCTGAAACAGGTAAGTATTAAACTTCTGCATCTTTCACATATCAACGTGATTATTTTTTTTCAAGGTCATGTCAAGGTCACGAAAAGGTATCGATCGAATGTAGTTTTTTATTATCTATCATGCTATGGTAAAAAAAATATATTGTTCCATTTAAAAAAATACGGATGACCTTGAAATCTTCTTAAAAAAATGTATCTAAAAAAAATTTTTTTTTACCATTAAATTTCCCCCTTGAAATAGTACAACTTTGTCCTATGAAGTTTTTTCATAGCACCATAAATATAGAAGATATTTAGGTGTTCCCATTTATGTGGTCCACCCTGTATATAAAGTTTCGTTTAACAGTTTCGTACCTGTCCTTCGACGTTCCTCTTACTCGTTGTCATCGAAGTTTGCAGTCTGTTCGGAGATTTCGAGTCGGAACGCGGTACAGATAACTTATTCTTAAAAACGCGACCCCCGCGAGATTCTCGCTGCAATTCTCGTTGCTCATCATCTTCTTCAGCCCATTCATTTTCTTCGTTCTTAAATTTCATGATCAAATTCATTTCCTTCAAGGCATCGTTCTTTTTCGATCGTTGATGATTTTCGGAGCACTTGTTCACACAATAGTCGTTCTCCACGTCGGAATAGGCCTGCGTGTCACGTGTTAGCTGATGAAAATAAGTATCATTACAAGCTTTTTTTTTTAAGTTATGTTAATTGGCATATTGGTATCTATCTTTGTAGATGTAGGGTGAGGCGCCTAAATCAAACATACAAATACGTACATATTTCCCTTATTTATGGGCTTATGATGCCACGTCGATGATATTTTTTTTTAATGGAATGGAATATTTTTGTTGCGATAGCATGATATTTTATAAAAAAATATAGTCAACAATTGATATCAGACAATATCTCAGAACCTGATTGCACTTCCAATGGTTATCCTCCTTCGTCGAGCTCCTCTTCGGTGCAGGGTTCATATACTTATCGCAATACTCAATTTGTTCGTTCGCCACACCATTCTCTACGATATCGTTTAATATAGCTGTGAACTTCTCATGTTTCTCGATCTCACGCTGTCGGTGACAGTTGCTCGATGTTTTGCAACGACATCTCGGAGCAGATTTTGGAGAAAGAGGAGTGTTTTGGGATTTCTTTAGTCCACTGTTCCTAAACGAATTGTTGCATATGTGCTCAACTTTTTCTAAAACTGCCTCGACGTTTCCGGCACTCCTTAAAGACATCAAACAAATTTCGAAAAGACGATGTTATAAAAATATCAAAAAGTGAGGAAACAAATTTCAGGAAAAAATTCTCGACTGAAAATATTCGAAATATTGATATACCTAGTTTTAACAGACGGTGCTCTTTTAAAATGTTCTTGGCAATTGCAAGGGAGACTGTGTTGCATTTTGGATTTCTTTTTCTGTCGAAGAGGCTCGCCAGAGGCATGATTCTGATACGATCGAGAATGACAGACCGATTTGGTGGTACAAGGATCCCTTGTAAACCTTTCTGAATTATAAGGATCTTCCACATTGTCTTCCTAAAGGAATATATCCATATACTATATACGTATACAGATCGTTCGAAAGATCTGGCGTTACGAGAAACTTACGAAAAGAAAAATTTATTAGCTATATTATAATCTAATTTGTGAATTAGAATAACACTATAATTAGCAGACTATTATTTGTATTTTATGTATTGTATCATTCTTGCTTCCATGAAGTGTTATAAAAAATAGGATTACGATCGATACGCTTACCATGATCACACTTTCTCGTAGTGCACCGGATAAACCGGAACTTTGCTAAACGGGATGATAAATCTGTATTCATAATAAGCTGGTACTTATTTCGTTACATCGTTTTCGACATCATAAAAGCGATTGTTCATTTTCAAATAGGAAGAAGTATAATATATTACTGGAATTCAATTTTGTTGGTGTTTAAAATTATTAACGAAGCAAAGGATGAAACGCGACAGAAAAAGGAGCTGGCACGCGAAAACGTAAACGTCAAAATGGAAAACATAAAGTTTAAGTCTGCATGACAGTTGTTTTTTTTGTTTTTTTTTTTCTTGTTAAACGATTAACAACAACGCAGGCAACGTTTTCATCGAAGTATGTACATTATTGAGAAACGTTTACACGTGCATATCTATGCACTCTTAGAGGACAGTTTCATAACATTTCATTAAATTGTTACTCAGTTTCAGCTAGAAAAAAAATTCCACTAAGCTCTACATCGATCTGTTGATGCGAATCTCACTACGTTGTACCAGTTGAATTATTTAATGTATATTTCTTATCTGACCTTACTTTGATTTATAACAAGAGCGCGTACTTGCTAGTAGGTACATTCCGGTAGGACGAACCGCGACGAAAGATGTTCGCGAACAAAGTTAAATATGTCAAAGAGAAGGAGGGGGAGCTCGTTCCTTACTTTCACGAAATTCTACCGGACTTCCAGAAACGAACGAAATCAACAGTGAATAAAGTTTGGGTTGTCCCGGAGGAATCGGAGATGCGCGTGGGAATGGAGAAAATAAACGCGCAGACATTGGTAGGAAAGTATTTCGTTGAATTCGCGAGTAATTCGAGTATTCACGGATTGAATCATCTGGTTGCACGTAATAGACATCCGCTGGAAAGGTATTGCAGTTATTATTTTTACTATACAATTATAAGATTACTTATAATACAACAAATTGTTTTTTATAATGAACACTATACATAACAAATAAATATCTAATATTAATACATTCATGAATTTTAAAATGTTCAATGTGCATTGGTAACGACCACATTTTTGTCAATTTTAAATAACAAGAATACTATTATAAGAATAATATGATATAGCAATATATTTCTATTTTCATTCTCATTTTAATGTCAGATCCCTGCATTATTCATTTAAGGTGCTTCTCACAACCAAACCGACGCCGGGCGCGAAAGTGTTAATAAATACAAATAAATTAAAAATAATATTGTAATTACTGTACTATATACGTAATATTGGCACGATTCTTTTTGATCATACCACACATCGTTTAAAGATTTTTAGCAGGCATATTCATACTCGGCGCTCTTGCAAGTTTGATTTTCGTCTCCGTAACGTCTTGGTATCGATATCAGGACGATGCAATTGCCATATACTGGGATCATCAGTATGAGCTCTATAGACTTGTCAAACCATCCCTACTTATATGCCCGACAAATGTAATCCAGGAATCAAAATTTCCTACCACCTTTGAACGGTAAATTTCGTTAAAGAATGGACACATAAAAAAATATCTAACTTTCGATTGGAATTGGATTTCAATATAGTAATTGTATTGCTCCAGCTATGGTATTAAAGATACGCCGAAAGCTCGAGAATTCTTTCACTTCTTATCGAACGTTTCCTACGCAAACATGATTGATACACCTGAATACGATGAAGTATCACCGCAACTCTGGCTTAGGATTCTAAACGATTTGAAGAGAGAACTCAATTATGAAACAACTTTTTCAGGTACAGGAATATGGGTAGCCACTGAAGATGGCTTATGCGTCTCAATAGGGAATTATGTTCTCCCTTATGCCAGTTTAAAGTAAGTACCGTATCGTTGATTAAGAATTTACGATATGCAGCAGATATATAGCTGAATTAGTGCATACTATTAACTATCAACACGGGTATCGTGCATATTTTTGAATACAGATATTTATTAGCCAACAATTGGACCGTGTCACCTTTACCTATGTATCCTCCAGATTCTATGAATTATCAAATGGATAATACAAAGATAGATGAGTCCAAATACGTACCTTCGTATACCTACGATGAAGATCACGGCAGAACAGAATTCGTAAAAACCGATACGACAGTGATGGTAATGATCGGTAAAATTAGTCACGTAAGCCCTCGCAACGGATAAACGTCACTATAATTAACGTAATTAATTAGAATTATTTTCTTTTTTTTGACACATAGCTTAGCATACTTGATCCCTTGGATTCGTACAAGACGTCAGATAAATATCTCTTACAAATCCTTGAATTACAAAACGTTGTTCTAAGAATCCTCCAAATAGATATCACGAAGGGTATCGATAGACTTCCGGTACATCGGAGAAAATGCGGATTTCCTTGGGACAAAGGGTTGACATTGTGGCCGATATATACATTTCAAATGTGCATAACCGAATGCAGGTTTCGCATTATCAGAAAGCAATGTGCCTGTGGCCCACACTTTCTAAGGCGTATACGTAAGATATTTCGAGTATTGCAGATTGTACGTTATTCGAAGATGAATCTGGAGATTTGTTTATTACGCATCCATCTGTCTTTATAGCTGGTGTCCCTGTCTGTAATGCTAAACAACTACGTTGTATTGGAACGATACAGGAATCTCTTAACATTGGCCCACCTTTTTGCAATTGCTTGCAAAACTGTAACAAGGCGTTCTATGTTACTGGGCAAAATAGGACGAGCACATTGTAACTATTAAAAAAAAAAAATTGCGCTAATCGATTAAAATGAATAATACTCTATATTTCTAGGAAAGATGGATTTATCATAAATACCACGAGTTTCAAAATGTTAATCGACTTTGCGAAAAGTAAATATAAACGTAAGGAATGGTACACGTTTGGCGACTTTCTAAGTACGTTTCAGAAACGTGTGAACATCTTTTCTCGTATCGTAATCATGATTTCTTTTAATGCTTACATTTCTTGCGACACAGCATCCGTTGGTGGAGCAGCTGGATTATTCCTCGGGTGCAGCGTGCTATCTTTCGTTGAAATATTGTATTATGCTACTCTACATCTGTACATCTATATACGGAGAAACAAGCAGAAGGAAAACTAAATTGAAAACTGTGCCCTTGTACACGTCAAACGTTTAGTTAGTTTACACGATATGTTTGAAAAATACTGTTTATTGCAAAACAAATTGCATTTCTTTAGAGGGACGTGAGTCAAATAAATATCACATACATACAAATGTACATGCGTCTTTGAAGACGATAATAAACGCACGATCACTGTACACTAATTTACAAGATTATAGAACATCCTGAAATATTAAAAAATGCTTCATTCCGAGTAACTTCCTTGGACAAAGAATGAGTGACACAACTGACTAAAAGGACGCTAATATGTCAGTAAACGGAGTACCAGGTTCTTTCGCTGCAACCTCGAAAGTTTCAACGAAAGGTTTTTGAGCCGCCTTCGGCAACTATAACATAAATGATCAAATGTAAGAATACTTTTTGATAGGCGTTGTTTTTCATAAATCAGTTTTCCATACGCGTATACCTTATGATAAAAGTCATTGGCTGAGATACATAAAATTTTTTTATCCTCGTATTCGTATTTCCCAATCCTTGACTGTACATGTGGAAATCTGTATTTATACTTGTCAAAGACGATATAATTGACTATGAAGAACGGGCTGCAAAAAGTATCAACACAAAGAGAAAAAGGATACAAAGCTCTTAACCAATTATTTGTAGATGCACTAATGAAGAAACATGACAGACACCAAGTTAACATGGCCAATGGTAAACTCTGTATGAAGTTTGGCAAACTAAAGACCACCCAATCTTGTAATAAGCTCATGTGCGCTGATGTACACGCTCTTTCACAGACCTAATCATAATGGATCAAATATTTTTAGTTTTCTTTTTTCTTTGACATTTTAGGTTCATTGTCGATGTCATAATTTACAGACCTTGAATACTACGCCAGAAAGCAATCGAGGATGTGGTTGTAACGGCGATAGAAATTCGCCAATAACTTTTGTCAAGATTTCTGAGGGAGGCAAAAAATCTCCTAGAACGCCAGATAAAACAGAACAAAGAATTTCCACTTCCATTGGATTTCCTCTTTTAATTCTGTCAAATATGGCAGAGGTTCGTTCTATAGATCGAACCAATGACTCTGGTTCAATGTCCGGCAATGGTTCCTCGATATTTGGCTGGTTTAATCTATCCGCTGCTTCTGTGTACATGCAAGTTAATAAAAGTTGCAAAGCTGGTAGCGCGTACAACGGACTAGGTTGTTTTAAACGTTCCGTCGCTACTTTAACGATTTGCTCTGCAACTTTACCCACTACACTTTTTGTTATGATTAGTCTCTCAAGACCCTGGAAAAAGAAAAGTAACATCTTTTACTGTTATTAAAAGAAGAAAATATATACTCTTAAGGAGATATAAAATATACCTGTAAAAGTGTTTGATGTAAATTAATCGAAATATTCGGTGACATGACTAGAGAAAGGACTAATTCGAGTACAGCAGGAGCTTCCGCATCCGCTGGCGTATCTCCTGCATGTTCTAATAAAAAAAATACTAAGGCCCACATAATACCTTGATGTTCCTCGCTTTGACTTAAGACACTGGAATAAAAAAAGTACAAGATTTTTTTTTATAAAAATTCAGCTACAAGATATCAATATAATTTATCATTGAAGAAGGTTTTCATTACCCATCTGTATCTTGATTGTCTATATGTTTTTGTATATATTCGATAGTCAATGGATGTATAAGGTTCATAACTTCTTCGTGACTAGCATGTACTGCACTTTGTAACAAATATAAGATGCCATGAAGCGCTGCGACTCTAGCAGCCAAGAAACCTGACTTAAGGTTGATGTCTACCAAACGCCTTACCCTCTCCAATGTATCCAGGTCCTTTAAAACAATAATATTCAAAGATAAACAATATTGATACATGTTGTACGCATAGAGCAATATAATACCTACCAGTGGTGTTAACACGGCGGCAGCCTTACATACAGATATTACAAGATACTGGTGCAAGATGGCATTTTCAATTGGATGTACTCTAGATATTTCTAAGCAAACATCTAACATCCATTGATATTGTGCTCTTTCTACAAATATGTCAGAAATAGCTAGAAGGGATTTCATAGTTTCGGTAAGTAATTGTATGGGAATATTTGCTTGTGGCGATAACCATGAAGTATAAAGTTCCACTAGAAAACGAAGACACGAATCTACGTCTAATGATGCAGATTTTAATGCATTGTTTCTTCTATTTTTTAATTCAAGGACAGAAGAATTTAACTTATCTTCATATAAATTACATGATGACCATAAGTAGGAAACCGATAATTGGCTATAAGTAAATTTATCTAAAGTTGTAATCCTTTCTATGTTTCCTCTACCAAATATATGATCTAACTTAAGACCATTTATATTCTGAATCTCGCTCATACACTCATACTTCCATGAAAGTAGATCTTGTATTGTATACAATTTTTGAGAGCTTAATTTCACAACCGAAAGTTGAGGATCTCTTGAATGATGAATCAAATGACTGGCACTTGGATTGCCAGGACGTGGCAGAAGCATAGTTTGTAATAATAACTTGGTTATAGCTTGAATAGCTAAACTGCTTGCTTGTACCAAAGCTGTTGTTTCTTCTAAAGAAGTATTCTCATTTTGCGAAAGATTCAACAATCCCAGTAATGCCATCCACATTTCTTCAAATTGTAACCGCGAAGTCCAGCCCAATAAATTTATTCTATAGATGAACTGTTCCAAAATGTCGACTTCTTGAAGAAGATTCGATTCAGTTGATAATAATGGAAAGTGGCATTTTGTTACACCTGAGCCCACTACATGCCAACCATGTTTCCAGACCAAGGGAGGTGTAAGGACAAAGGAATTAACTAATGGCTGACGGCCAATAAGTACAATAAGGTCTTTTATTATATTAAATAAATATGAAGGAATGTTTTTGGAACTATTATTTACTTGACATCTCTCAAGCCAAGCAACCAATGTTGCTATATGCACACACGCGTGTGCGTGATTCTTTGTTTCTTCATCTTCAAAAGCAGGTTGTAGAGAGCATGTATCAATATGAGGTAATGATTCTACTGTTGTTAAATTACTTTCAACGATTCTTTTCACAGCCAATGTGGCAGAACATACCCATGAATACCGAGTGTGATCTGCAAAAGCCTTAAATGGACCTTCATGTTTTAAAATCTCTGCGGCACAACTCAGTGCTAACTCTACTTCATACGGTCGTAATTTTCTAATATTCTGTTTATCCACATATATCATCCAATGTGTTAATTCAAAACACAATAAAGCAAGTTTAGCACAATCTTCTTCAACTTTTACATCCATACTTGCCAAATCATATCTAGTTAATCTTAACAATGTTTTTGTAAATGCCTTTACAACTGGAATGATTTTAAGAAGTGTGTCCCAGTAAATGGAATCATCTAAAAGTTTTGAAATCCTTGTAGAATATTTGACCTCTTTACTATTGGCATTACATCTTTGTGGGTTAAATATATAGTGTGGTTTTGGCATAAGTTCAGTTACATTATGTACATGCTCTAATAAACACTGCTTAGTAGCAGCATATAAAGGGCTTGCCTCAAAATTAGGAATCTTTTCATTATGAATTCTTTCTAATTCTACTTTTTGGCAATTCTCGATAGTCAATCTTACACCCAATGTTATGCAGTCTTTTAAAATTGCTATATCAAACTCTTTGCAAGAGATAATACTCAAACAGTCTTCGAAATTCAAATTACTCAATAGTTGTGCAGATTCGGAAGTATTATATGTGAAATTCTGATGACAACAGCGTAATTTAACTTGAGAAAGAAACCAATCGCGGTCTAGTTGAATTGTTTTTACAATCGATGGGTTGAAAGGTCTACATAAATCAGGTTCAAGAGGTGAAAGATCATAAAAATGAACACCTAATTTATTCAATAAGCTCACCAGACCTCCATGCTTCTTGGCTAATTTGGTAGACTGTAACATGTCCATAATTTTGACAAAATCATTCTTTGGAAACTGTTCCATGACATCTGCTGCACTCAAAGTTAATAAGATTTCAACTCTTCTGCTGGCCATCTTTGCTGCCATCCTCGACAGGGCCAGATATTTAGTAGACAAGAACTTTGGGATTAACATCATTATGACTGCGCCGCTTTGAGATTGATGCGCATCTTCGATACATTGCAATAAGCGTTTTACAAAGCTGGGTTGTGAAAGATTCACACACTTTGTTGAAATGGCTTGTACTAAAAGACCACTAGCTGCAGGATTTCGATGCACAGCTGCTGCCAGAAGTTCTTTAACTGGAGATTCTGTACCTATGTGTATTGCTTCTTCAATGTGATTCACTAATAACCACGTTAAAGGTTCTGCATCATTGAGATTTTCACATACATAATCACAAAATAGTATGATTCCACCTTTATGTATAATTTGTACATTGAGACTATTTAAATGATCACACACTTTTTTCTCATTTGGAAGAGATCGTACTATGTATTCAGAATTTTGTGTGCCCAAAATTTTAGACCAAAATAGCATTTCATTGTAACTTAACAATGTCATTAGATAAGCCCACTGACATGTCAACATTGGGCATACATGCCCAATACCTAGCATCAAAGAATTTAAGTCATCAATAGGAAATTTTTCTTCATCTAGCATATTGCGACCTTGCACCATTTGCATTGCTGCATTTGCCACTTTACAGTGACTCCCAGATTCGAACATATGAATGCATAATTGTAGAAAAAATGCAAATTGATGCACCAAATAATCGTTACTATCTGTATGCTGTGCAAATCCTGTATAAGGGTCTGGAGCTTGAGGATTAATCAATCCAAGAATATTAAAAATTCTTGTAGCTATTAAGCTGATCACCTTAAATATGAATCTGGCTAGAATTTGTTCTGGTGGTATTTGTGCTGATTGAGTTCCAAGTGCATTTAATGGATCTACAGATTTTGCTGATTTATTCGGAAATAATAATAAGTATGATAGATCCGTCATATATGCGCTAAGATCTGAAAGGCGTGCTAGCATTGATTCCTCTTTAGCACAAGAAATAAGAGTCAACAATACAACATTTATCATACCCAGCCACCGTTTCAGATTGAAAACTGGTTCTCTCAAAGAAGCAGGTGTTGTAAAAAGTACTTTTAAAAGTGGATCAACTGGTCTGAAGACAGTGGGTGAAATTGCAGCAAACAATTTTACCAAGGCAATATGAGCATTTTCCCACTCTAATCTTATTTTACACATTCCTAACAACGGAAGTATAGTATCTGTTGCCATTCTAGACCATCTTCTCCATTTCTCTTCTCCATTTCCATCTCCACTAAATCTAGATTCTGACACACATAATGTTAACAATTCAATTACTTCATGATATTCCACGAGACGTAGTAGCATTGATATTAATACTTCTTTTGTTGTTTCGAGTTCTCTTTGTTCTGTCTGATTAGAACTTGCATTACGCATAAGAAAGATATCTCCTACTACAGGAGCAAGTGCTGGTATACAATATTTAAGTGCTGGTTGTCCACTTGCCATTAGTCCATCGCACAACTGTATTATTTTTGGGACACCTATTACCACCTTTGAATGGATTTTTTCATAAGACAAATGGACCAAAAAATTGAAAATTTTTGGTAAAAGGTCTTCGGCTTGTTGAATCTGACCCTCTTCTATAATATCAAACTGCTTTATTACAAAATCAATAAATATCCAGTCTGAATCCAACAAACAATAATTAACTTTCAATTGAATTAGTTGACTCAGAAGCATGAGTACTTGACATTGCAATGAAATATTGCTTGTGATAGTATACTGCTCCATAGATTTTATAACCATTGGTTCAAATAAACGAATAAAAGTAGCTACTGAAGCTTTATGATCAGAAGAATATATGTTTGACATCTTGCGATCCCCTTTTCTACGTGCTAAACCTATCCATCTAAAAATATAAAGAGGTTAAAACACAAATATATGTCAAATATAATTTAAAAAAATGATAAAACTTACCCAGTATCTGGTTTATTTTCATCCCTGCAATTATTTCCTAGCAATTTTATCATATCTGCCATATGTCTAGCTGGATTTTGAAAACATTGATTATAAAATCCTTTAGCATTATCTCTTGAGACAATATTATGTTCTGTATATTGTTGGATGTCCAATTCACTCCACTGCGCGCCAAGATTTGTACCAAATAAACATTTTAATAGCTGTTGCACGCATTGAATAGTTGCAATTGGTGATAAAGTGACAGTTGTCTGCAGATAATACAGAATTTCCTCTGCTATCCTACCAGCTTCCTTGAAAGTAGCTATTTCAAGAATTTGCGAAAGAGTATCCAGAATGGCAGTTAATAATGCAATATACATTTCACTAGCCTCAGGATCTAGAGTAACAAGATAACTAGAGTGTGCTGCCTTGAGATTGTCATACATTTTCATATAATGCGGAACAGTAGTAAATACTCCCATTTGTTCTTTTCCAAATTTCAAGCTTAAAAACTTATCCCCCTTCTCCTTTTGTTTTTGTTCAGGAATTACTTTTTTTTTGGGAGATAGAGAGTGTGCAGTGGGCAAAGAAGATAATGTTGATTTTGTACTTGTCTGATGTAATTGTATCTCATCAATTACATGAACAAAAATATTTAATACTCTCATAATATGTGTCAGTAGTAGTTCCATATACTGACAGGTTTGTTTGTCTTTGAACATACTCCAAAAATTTGATGTATCAATATCATATTTACTTATTGGTTCATTAGGTTTTAGATTACAAAGAGCTAGTCCTGAAGCAAGATTACCCGCCAGATAAATTAAGTGTTTATGCGTTGACAAATCTAAACTTATTGTCGATGAGGACAACAAAGGCAGCAACAAAGAAAGTAAACCACTGCCGATTGGTGATGTTATTTCAATAGTGAAATTGTTCTCATTTGTGTCAATTCGACTAACAGCTTTTCTAGAAGATTTTTTAAGCAATACCTTGGGAAGTATACAATCCCATCCTTTGACATAAACTATAGTATTGTAAGTTTCACTTAATAGAGCAAGAGCTTCGCAACAACCATATACCATATACTTGGAGGAATTGACCAGAAGTATTTCAGTTAGGATATTAACAATACGAGATAATGAATCCTCTATATTTGCATCATAGTTTTTCTCATCACGATCCGTCAATGATGTAAATGGTTTGACGGTATTGTTTACGCATACCCTATGTTTATCATAATACGAGGGTAACTTTAAAGCACTTGACATTACAGTAGCCAAGTATTTTTCGGTATACTCTGCTGCCTTCTTTATAACAGCATTTTCTTGTGGATGTTGAAAATATAATAATGGAATGCTTCTGAAAACAAAGATTTATATAAAAGTTTAATTGTAAGATAATAAAAAAGTTTATAGTAATATTGCAAGCTAACATTCTTACTCACTTAACAATTGCTTCAGATGCTGCATGCCTAACTCTTTTATCCTGATCACCCAATAAAATTATTATAACATCTATAAAATGTTGTTGAAATAATTTATCACCTGTTATGTGTTCTATTGTAATGTACGATAAATTGCTTAATAATTCTGCTAATTTAACTTTGACAAGAAAATATGGATTCTTAACAATTCTTGGCAATTCAGATAAAATGGTTATTCCATATTGACTATCTACCGAATTTAGTATCTCTGGCAAACATAAAGTTAATGCTGTCAATGTTTGACGACAAGTCGTAGCGGAATCGTCCTTCAAACCCTTCAAAAGGAAGTTATCAGTTAATACTTTGAAACAGTTATTTCATTATAACAAAATTTACTGTAGTAAATCTTACTTTTATAAATAATTTTATCATGTCTTCCAAAAATGCACGTTCATATGCTTTATCGTTTAAATTTTGAGTCTGGAAATTTTTAAAAGATCGGCCATACTGGGTAAGAACGGTTTTTAGAAATGATCCAATAATAATTGATACATTGGCTCTGATTTGAGGATCAGAATGATTTGCAAACAGTAAAATATCTGTTATCATTTGCTTGTCTGTAGTAGTAGTAGTAGAATCTTTGGCAATTGTCATAAGAAGTAAATCTGGATAAAGTCTTATAATGTTGGCTACACATGTTAAAGCAAGGCATTTAACACTGACACGAAATAGTTTATCAGGCATTAAGTGGCCAGCACTGCCTGTTAGCAAGAAAGATGAAACTAAATAACGACAACAAAATTTTACAGGCATATCAGAGTCTGTATACGTTCCAATATTTAGTTCATGCAATGGTAATTCAATTGACAGTTTTTGTGGAGAAGCTATAGATACTGAAACTTCTTCCACATACTCTTCCTCTTTGATGTTATCACTTTGCAAACTTGAGTATGGTATTTTTTCTATGTGCTCTATTTCACTTCCAGCATCGCTTCCTTCTTCAACACCATCTCCTAAGGTAGATATAAACTAGAAAATTTATATGCATATCCAATTTTGCTTATATAAAAAACATTTGCATATTTATTCTCACCCTCAAAAGTCTCTATTTTTAGTTCACTGTAATTTTCCATCGTTTTCCCTTTCATTTCTACTATGTCACCTGGACATGCATCCTGTGTTTCTGATTTTTGCATTACTGGAAGTACTGCATCAGAACTCATCCAATTTCCTATTTTTGAGTTCAATGGCAGCATTTCTGGTTCAATTAAATTCAATGTGGAATCAGAATTGCCTCCAGAAATACTTGTAGCTGTTGAAGTACTTATTTGACCTAATGATACCCTGGCTGCTTCTTGATTTACCTCTATCTTACTATGGCTAATACCTTCCTTAGACAAAAGTACAGATTTGAATGCATTGGATGGATATTGTAAAAGTTGAGCCAATGTTTCCAAGGCTGAATTTATTAAATTATGATTTGAATGCCATTTTGTATAATGCAAGCATAATTCATAAATTTGTAGAAAATTGTCTAATTGTTGCTTATCACTAGCTTCACATTCTGTTGGTGTAGCTATATATGGTAAAATCACTTTTAAACATCCAAAAGTACCAATAACTGTATTTAAATGATCTATGTCGTCGCTCACTGGTATTATAGCATCTAATAAAATATATATCATTAATATATAATAGAGTTTATAAATGTAAGCATAAGATGTGTTCTTTTTACCTAATAAATAATTTAATACGTAACACAAAAATATCTGAGGTTTCCTACAATTTAGACAGGTTGTTAAAATCATATTTGCTGCAGCTCTACGAAATGCTGCTTGAGATGATGATATATTTTGGAAGAATGCTTTAAGCAATGTCTATAAACAGATAATATATGTCTTAATGTTTGTATAACATTATGTTGTTAATAACAGAAACTATACCTTAACATCATTATCCGTCATAAATGGCCCCAATGTCTTTGTAATTAATTTCAATGCTTGTGCAAGTGTTTCAATTACAGATTCCTCTGGCCTATGCACTATGACAGTGATACACGGTATTAAATTTGACACATATGCTTTTCCCCTTGTAGGACGAATCATGTGACTGAGTAAACCGAATCTCCAAAGTGCAGCTCTCAAAGTTCTAGCAGGTCCATTTCTTTTTATTCCATTATATAATTCTATTTGAATTTTAACGATGTCACTATCTGCCATAGCCTGATAGTTATAAATTCTGTGTTATATTTATTTTACTATGACCAACAATGTTAGTAAATTAGAGCATACTAAAATGACTATACCCTTATAATTTTATTAAGACATTCGTCTGCAACCATTCTCACATCGGCTTCAACGTCATCGCATAGCGCCAGTAATGTTTCCATTGAATAACCAAGAATATGTGGATGTTTAGCAATTAATTTTGCAGTTGGCGAACACAATCCTTCGACGATTAGTGTGCAATGTGAAATCTTTTCCTTCCTATTATCATTAAAGGGACATTATGTTTTTAAAAGATCTTCATACAGAAATTTCATAACATAAACAATTTTACATTGCACCTTATTGCAGGGTCAGACGAAGTAGTAGTTTCCTGTAACATCTTCAATGCGTCTATAGCTTTTATTATATTATTTAATGTGGCCATTTTTTTATAAAATATTATCACTTTTCCTCTATCTGGTTAACCTTTCTACTAGGAACCTTTAACAAATAACATGCTAATAAAAACAGGACCGGTTTTAACGATATATATCGTCTACGAATAACTACATGCTGAGAAGCGCCATATTTATTTACGATCGAAACGTCACCCAAAATTACAAATGTAAACTATGACCAACGAAATACGTGTCCCTCTTACCATCATAGCTTATTCCATTTTCAAAAGATATATAAGACCATCAACGAAGTGTAGATAGTCATTGTGAAAACTCTACGCGCTTATTATAGTTTTACTAAAAGCAATAAAATAAATCGTTGGGTTCTCAATCTGCGATTCATTATCAAAGTCTGCCATATTTGTAACGGGACTGACATGAAGCACGAGATATAAAGTCAAATCTGTGAAGAGACATACTAGTCTTGTATTATTATATTTTTATTTAAATTCAGATTTATAATACATCGATACATCATTCAGCAATGTATATCAAGCATTACGTTTAATTAGATTCGTAATTAACGGGCAATAATCTTACATTCGTAAGAGTAGGACAAGTTTTCATTGATGGTTTTCAATGAAGATACGTGTGCAATGCACCTGAAGTGTCGATATTCTGAAAATGATATGGTCGATAAAGAAGAGTCACTATTTTTACCACAGTCGAAGTGAAAGAAAGATCGGACCACAGACGAGGTATAAGGATAGACATATCATCTTATGGGACTTCGTGTCCCATGTACTGAAATACCGATCATGCAAAACAACAGACGTTTACTTACGCCCTCTACCATATGGAGCGGTGAATTTAGGAATCATATTCGACCCAAGAATCGAAGTTGGTAACATCAATAGATCTGTTGCGATAAAGGACGAGAATCTCATCCCTCCTTGAAAATAATCCATACTTCGACACTTAAAATATTAATTTCTCATCATTGCGTAACGATATCGAAAAACGGACAACGGGACAGTATTCTGCATGATTTCTTCTTTAAAATGGGCTATTAAACATTGAAATCGGCGGTGGTGTCCATTTTGGCAAAAATCATGATGCATACATCAGGATTTTTGTCAAAAATCGATCACTATCTGCAATGAAGCTACCGCGAAAAACGATTTTCTTTTTTATTACATTTCGATTCTATCGATTGATTCAACTTGTAATTCATGTTAGTGAAAAATAATTAACAATCGTTATGTTTAGTTATACCTAATTCCTACCGATTCGGTAGCGCTGTTGCATTTTTCCATTCTAAACAAATATTGTCGCATGCGACACTAAAATGGTAATGGGGCTACGTAGCCCCAAAACCGTGGGACAAAAATTTACATTGCATGATACGTCTATCCTATACCTCGTCTGTGATATTATTACGACATATTAACAACACAATCATAAGAGTGCAATAAATGATATCTGTAAAATATATGTGACAAAAACGTGCACAATATATTATTAACACATTATCAATTAAAAAATACACATAATGCATAAATGATAAAAAAATCTGCGTTGCAATTATCATGTAGCACCTGTAATAAATAAATCTATTGAAATTCCTGAAAATATAACAATTTTAAGATTAATTACATCTTATAAATAGTCATGCCTTAAACGTAATCATGCCTTATAATTAAACATGCCTTAAAACTGAACATGCCTTAAAATTGAGCATGCCTTAAAACTGAGCATGCCTTATAATTAAACATGCAAATAAAAATATAACGAAAGAATGTTTAAGTGCAAAGCAGCCATTCGCTAGATATTCTTTGCGATGGGACGTATATTATGTCAGACATGATATACATCACATCGAAAAAAATATCCATTGCCCGGGTCCACCACGGGGAGGTTGCTGCTAGGGACCCACGAGCTACGGGGACTTTACTTTTATATGAAATACTAATTTTATATAATCATTATGGATGCAATAAAATTGCATCTTTTATAAAATTTAGACATAAATTAAAAGGAAAAACTGATCTCGTTTAATGCATTCTTGAACAACTTGATCAGAGTTGTAAAAGAGTGCAAGAAAAGCGACTGTAAACTCTAACCGCGTAATCTACCTGCCCGCGGGGAGAACAGAATCTTTCTACCTTTCGTTAATCGAAGCGTAGAAAGATTTCTTTCCTCCTGAATAAAAACAAGCTGCAACACTTGTGAGCTGCAACAAGCAAAAATTTATTATATTAACATAAATACGACAGATGTAACAGAGGAACATATCTGAAAAATGTTTGATGTAAAAAGTAGTATTATGTAGAATCTGTAATAAATAAATCTGTTAAAATTCCTGAAAGAATAAAAGTTTTGGAATCAATCACATCTTATAAATAGCCATATTTTAAGTGCAATCATGCCTTACAATTAAATCATGCCCTATAATTAAAACATGCATTATAATTAAAACATGTAACTCCTGTAATAAATAAATTGGTTAAAATTCCTGAAAATATAAAAATTTTAGGATCAGTTACATCTTATAAATAGTCATGCCTTAGGTGTAATCATGCCTTACAATTAAAACATGCCTTAGAGGTAATCATGCCTTATAATTAAATATGCCTTATAATTAAAACATGTAACTCCTGTAATAAATAAATTGGTTCAAATTCCTGAAAATATAAAAATTTTAGGATCAGTTACATCTTATAAATAGTCATGCCTTAGGTGTAATCATGCCTTATAATTAAAACATGCCTTAGAAGTAATCATACCTTATAATTAATCATGCCTTATAATTTAACATGCCTTATAATTAATCATGCCTTATAATTTAACATGCCTTATAATTAAATATGCCTTATAATTAAACATGCCTTATAATTAAACATGCATTATAATTAAAGATACCTTTAAGGTAAACATACGTGATAACTGATCGTTCGGTCCTACTTTCAGAAATATCACCACTATAAAATTCTTTTCGAAAAGATATCTGAAAGATTCCTGAAATAAATGATAATTTGAGAAGATGCCTTCCTAATCGTGGATTCGGTCCTATTTCCATAAATACAACCACTAAAAATTGTTTCTTGAAAAGATACCTGAAACCAATTTTGGAAAATGATTAATGATATAATATTTAAATAATTAAATTGATCGTCATTGGAAGTAAGTAGCCTCTGATGTGAAATATCTACATAAAAATATTCTGCATAAAATTTTCTTAATAAATTTACCGCGTCCAACGTCATATTACACGATGCATAAACAATTTTACATATTATTGTGACCATAACTCTATCGAGAACAGATCTATGCTTTATAAAAAACATCAATCTCGAAGTTAGAAAATGTTGAAATTTTAATTTGAGGTACGCAATTAAATTTAGTTATTATCTTTGACAAGATGTAAAAATATGATGTATAAAATTCTTATTGTACGTATTCGTAATTTCAAAGCATGCTGTTTTTAAAGTGCATAGAAAATCATAAATTGGCACTTTGCATAGAAATAAAATTGTATTAATTTAACGAGCAAGTTTATATATTAATATCATTTATCTTAATGAACGCTTGGTTAATGAAAAAAAAAAAAAAAATAGCAGCCAACAAAGGGCGCTTATGTAAAACGCGAGCTGCCACCAAAGGGCGCTAAATAGTGCATTTATTCGTAATGTACTCTATCATATTCTCCATGTGCAATTATTTTATACGTTTCGTGACTCTAATTAATGACTTTACTTTTTATTTTTATTTAAAATAACGCAATTCTTCTATTATATGGAAATGAATTTAATTTAAATTAACAAAAAGAAATAATAAACTTTTTTGACTCTACTTGAATAAAAACTATTTTTATATTCGAATTAAAAATTATTGAAACTCTAATTTATATTAATCAGTTAAATATCATTTCGCGACCGCGTTGCAAAATGGAGAATATGATGTGGAAAAAAGAAGTTACTAAAACTACTACTACAATTGAGTGACTACGTGGTACGAAAAGATGACAATTCATATTCAAAGTTCTGCATGCTCAGAACTTTGAAATATGAATTATCATCGGTAGTTGCCCTCTTGAGCCACATTCTGTGGGGGCCTCTTCGGCACTTTTGCCTCTTCTTTGCTTCGTGCCCTAATCGCTGCATGGGGCATTCCCTATTCCCGACGCAGGAAGATATACTTATTAAAAAATATCCATCGTTCTAAACGTGTGTTAACAGAGTTTAGCATATTAGAATGTTCAATGACTTAGAATCAGAGTCGTCCCTACAACAGCAATTAGAAAAACCCTACAACAACCCTAAAAAACCTGAAACGAAAAAAAAACTCTTTACGTAGAAAATGCAACAGCTTTTTGATCGAGAGAACCTCTTCGTCGAAAAGCTGATTTTTCTACGCAAAGTTTCGAATCCGAATCACCGCCACGACCATTATAATATGCTAAACTCTGTATCACACATCATTTAGAACGACTTAAGGATATTTCCCAACATGCATTCTTACTGCGTTAAATCACTTCTTGCATTCTGTGATTTCTTTAATTTTACTTTTATTATAATCATGAATTGTAAATATTACTTGAAAAATAACTTGAATAATAACTTGAAAAATAAATTGAAAGATAAAAGTAAAAAGTAACATGAATGTAACTTTAAAATGATTTTAAAGAACGGAAGCTATCCTAGCCCGTGGACGACCAGCGGAGTCATAGACCCCGCCAATCGTGCACATTTACACGAGCACATTTAATCGAATGCCCCAGCAGATTATTCTTCGATGAACCTGCTTACAAACTAAAATTAATACTTCGCACTTTGAAATTGAAATTATCGGATAAAAGAAATAAAATAAGTGTGAAACATTTAGTTTATAACACTTAAATTTGCAATTAATTTGATACATTTGAAAAATCGCGAATGTGCAAAGTATTAATACAGCTTAAGAAACTAAGTATCGAACAATTCAAAAGTTTTGCCACTTAAATACGTCTCTACTTCGGGAGAAGTAGAGATACTTTTTCTTTCTCTAATAATTGCAAAATACTTATGAATGTTCGATACAGTATAAAATGGTACAGAATCGTCGCAAAATAAATTTACTATAGACATGATTGAAAAATATGATTTGCGACGATTCTGTTAATACCCGGAGGCGGGACTTTCCACTCCTGAGTGGAAATCACACCCTGCGCCTTTCCCGGCCCTACCTACTTAAAAACTAAATCACACACATACCAGAAACTCTACGTTACTTATATTAAAGCCTACCTAGAACCTATATTTAAAATGATTAGTAAAAAGAAGCAAAACTCATTCACACCAACACACTCACTCCACGATTCTCTCACATACCGCCAGGGTGCAAAAAACCTACTCTAGGGAGGATACCCCGGGGTACCTCCGTCACCCTAGCTCAAACATTCTTTCTCAATCACAACACTAATGCGTACCTTTTTGCTGAAATCGACTGTCAAGTCTAGCGACCATTGCGTAATATATCTTTTTAATTATTACCAAATACGTCGCGAACAAAAAATATTTCAATAAAAAGTTATGTATTTTCCAGAAAATACTCGTATGTATTAGTAGATGATCATACTAATAGCATACGAGTATATTCTAATTATACATTTTTATATGTGTGACTCTATAATGACTCGACTGATACGCATTTAAGGATGCATAACTACACTTCGATGTGCAGTTTTATTTCTCGCGTAACACCGACGCACAATCCACCACTACCACGCATACAAGGTGGAAAGTACGTCGTGCACGATACACTAGCCATTGACAGTCGCCACAAAAAATGCAAGAAAACCGTGCTAACCGATCTTTACTCATGCATGTAACACCTGGGCACGTGCATAAGTAAAGATACAAGAGATAGCACGGGGGGGAAAGAAATAGTAAGTATTAGTTTGATTAGAAGCTGAAAATCCTGATCTAAAAGAATATTAGCTTAAAACTAGGGCCTACGGACTGTGACTCTACAAGACTCTTTCTCATTTTTCAAAAAAAGACTCTACTCGACTTAATTTTTCTGCAAAGCAAGGACTCGACTGAGACTTTTCCTTTTAATGCAATGACTCGACTTTTATATAGAAAGATTTTAAATTTTAATGTATATATTATTCAGCAAAACCCTCGGACGATCCCATCTTACAAGTGACTCCTTTAATCACGTAATTAAATCATGATATTGTGTCACTTGTAATCCGGTTTCTATCCGTCGCGAATTGTCTTCTTGTTCTTTATTAGTAATGCCATAATAATCGACCCGTTATACCGTTATGGAGTAATAATTCTAATTGCGTTTATCACATTTGCATGAATTTAAAAAAAGATACGCGAAATCTACGTGTTAGAGTTTCATATAAACTCAGTACTTGCGAACGCACCGATAGCAGTGTGGCCATCCGAGAGTAAGGATCCGAATAATCGCTCAATTTGATAATCGAGTAAAGATATTGGGAAATAAATGAGAAAAAAAAGTTGTTAGTTTATGAATGAAGTTAATGAGAATCTAAGCTAGGGTGAGGGTGAACTGGCTCATTGCGCAATGCGGAACTCCGTACATCTTTTATATATGTTGAAACGTTAACTTCTGATTTTTGTTCCGTTGGTCAATGTACACCATCTACTCGATTATCAAACAATGAGCGAAAATTAGTATTCCAGACTAACGTTTCCGAGGCACTGGGTCTCAAGGATTTGTTCCAACTCATAGAGCTGAACCCCTAACTATCTTTTTTTTCATATTTTATACAAACGATCATATACTATAATACATACTCCATATCGGTATAACGGGAAAAACAATTGCTTCAGTAAATTTATTGGGATATATTACAAATTAGCACAGTTTATATATACTAGTACGATGCAAAGCATGTTCGACATATTACATGCTGTTTTGGCGAATTCGGATGATTAATATCCGAATTCTACGCTAATTTCGAACGGGATAAAGTGAATTAAAGCGTGAATAAAGTGAATCAAGTGAATTGCATACAAGCCTTGTAGATTTTTAGTCAAAATAATCAAGATTTTTGTATATTAAAAATTTTCTAAATGAATTTAAAATATAAAGGATGGGATGGATCATGGATGGAAGATAGAGGGAAAAGCTACCACATAAGGGCCATTTGGTTAAAAAACCGACCCGTGGTAAATGCTGTGTTGAAACGTAAGCTATCATATGAATTATACGATTATAAGGAACGACCCGTAGCAGTCTTGTGTTTGTTAGTAAGATACCACATAAGAGCCATTTATATGCTCGTGGTAATGCTGTGTTTGTTAGTAAGTTACCACATAAAGGCCTAAAAAAAAACCGGCCGTGGTAATTCTGTGTTTTTTAATAAGCTACCACATGTGAATCGTACGTTTACAGACAACGACCCGGTGGCAATGCTCCGACTGTTACATTTTACCACATAAGAGCCGTTAAGCTCGTGGTACGTGCTGTGTTTCTAAGACTAGCTTAGTATCTACTACCACATAAGAGCCGTTAGGCCGTGGTAAGGCTGTGTTTGTTAGTTAAAAGCGACCACATAAGAGCCGTTTAAGAGCTCGTGGTCATGCTGTGTTGAGAGTCCACCGGGTCATTTTCGGCATTTTTGTGTCTGTAAACGATGACTCGTGGTAGCCTTGGGTAATGTGTTAGTTAGTTACCACATAAGAGCCGTGGTGAGCTCGTGGTAATGCTGTGTTTCGACTACATACGGGCCGTTCGATTTATAAACGATAATTCGCGAAAGCTACGTGATAGATGAGGGTAGTGTAGTGTAATGTGTTAGTGAGCTACCACATAAGAGTCATTTGGTTAAAAAACCGACTCGTGGTAGCTGTGTGTATTGTGTTAGGTAAAGGTATATTGGTATGAAGGTATATAGGTATGAAGGTATATAGGTATGAAGTTATATAGGTATGAAGGTATATAGAAGTAGATAAAAACCCCAATCCCAAGATATTAATTTATATTCACTTTATAAATATAATGAAATCTTGATTAATTTTAAATAAAAATCTACAGGCTTGATGCACGCGAATAAAACAAGAAGACCCTATCCTAATATAATAAGAATATATTCATACAGAAAGAAAAGAAAATGTACCACTCACGAATAATTCCTCGAAAGGATTTATTCGTGGTCACTCAATTGTAAAAAAATCTACGTAAGAATACAACCACTCACCCGTGCCGATTCGGACTTTTCGTCCTCGACATGGTCGGGTGACGGAAGAACTTAAAAATTTTACTCACCATCTGTAACAAAAAATGGAACAAGCACATAAGTTATCTGTTTGTAATATTGAAAAATGGTTAAAATATTTCACTTGAATCTTTTAATTTAATAAATGGAAAGACACGACTACTTACATTAAACGATGTAAATCCGTGCGGCGGGGTAGTAGGTCGAACATCTGCTTGATAAGGTGGGTCCTTCATTGATTATCCATCTGTAACAAAAAATGGAACAAGCACATAAGTTATCTGTTTATAATATTAGAAAATGGTTAAAATATTTCACTTGAATCTTTTAATTTAATAAATGGAAAGACACGACTACTTACATTACACGTTTTAAATCCAAGGCATCGTGGGTAGTAGGTTGCTTGGATTCCGACGGAGCTTTCAGCCTCCTGGGTAAGCCTCGCGTGTAATTTTAATAATGACTCTACTTACGCGGCGAACAAAATTATTTTTAACAAGAAATCGATTTTCTTGCGTAGTGAAGCTAACGCGACCGAAATAATTTAATACGGCGAACAACACTGACTCTAATTTTTGCACGAGACCGAACCGAATGCACGCGACGAGCCGAACGCGCGCGACCGAGGCGGCTCGAACGAATTACGGACTCGAGGACCGAATTACAAGTGGTCGAATCGGACGCGCGCGACCGAACCGATTCGACCGAATTGCGGAAAGGTAGGAAGGGTAAGGAAAATAAAACACGTATACATTTTTTTTAATTTTCTTTTTGTTTTAACCAAGCGTTCATTAAGATAAGTTAGTTAAGTTATATGAATTTAATAAAGATGATATGTAATTATGAGCAGGATGCTTTGAAATTAGGAATACGTCCCACGATTGCCATATAAATTTATTGTGAATGAAAAGAATTTAAGGATTCAACTGCGCACCTCGAAACTCTATCTCTAAATAATATTTTTATTAAGATGCAAATTGTTTTTAAAATTGAAAACTATTGAATTGAAGTATAGATTTAATCGCGATAGAGGAATGGTCACGTTAATATGCTATTGTTTAAATACCTATATAAGAAATATAGGTACAGCATACTTGTAAGATGAGGGAAGAAACGGTGAAATTAATAAAGGAATAAATGAATGAAAGGAATGAATTGTAAAAAGAAGATCAAAGGCTAATTACTTTCGTTAACGCGTTAGTGCAAGGCAGCCAATTCGCTAGATATTATTTGCAATGGAATGCATATTATGTTAGACATGATATGCATTACATAGAAAATAATATCCATTGCCCGGGTCCACCACGTGGAGGTTGCTGCTGGGGACCCATCTCAGATAATTTAAAAAGTTATATTATATTAGAATAATGTACTATTGTAAAATAATATATTATACATTGTTTAATAATAATATACAATAGTAAATTTAATGTATTATACTTTAAAATTTATAGCGTTATTTAGAAGCAGTGATTTAGACGATGAATTAGAATTTATAATAACGGAGATGTGAACGGTATGAAAGACTACGACGGAATGAGCTTCTGCCGCTTGTTGACCCTTGCGCAAGGTTGATCGCGTTCGATCTTTATTTACTCGCGCTTATTTCGTTCAACAGCTTTGTAATATTCATTCAATAAGTAAAACATTTAAGAATTCACTTTGAAGAATATATTGATTCAGTAATATTAATTAAATGTATTATATAATAATAAAATTTATAGTGTTATTTAGAAGCAATGATTTAGACGAAGAATTAGAATTTATAATAACGGAGATGTGTACGCTATGAAAGACTACGACGGAATGAGCGTCTACCGCTCTATGACCCTCGCGCAAGGTTGAACGCACTCGATCTTTATTTACTCGCGCTTATTTAATTTTACGTCTTTGTAATATTCTTTCAATAATTAAACGTTTAAGAATTCACGTTGAAGAATTTATCGATTTAATAATATTAATTAAATGTATTATATAATAATAAAATTTATAATGTTATTTAGAAGCAATGATTTAGACGAAGAATTAGAATTTATAATAATGGAGATGTGTACGCTATGAAAGACTACGAAGGAATGAGCGTCTACCGCTCTATGACCCCCGCGCAAGGTTGATCGCGCTCGATCTTTATTTACTCGCGCTTATTTCATTTTACGTCTTTGTAATATTCTTAAAATAATTAAACGTTTAAGAATTCACGTTGAAGAATTTATCGACTTAGTAATATTAATAAAATGTATTATATAATAATAAAATTTATAATGTTATTTAGAAGCAATGATTTAGACGAAGAATTAGAATTTATAATAATGGAGATGTGTACGCTATGAAAGACTACGAAGGAATGAGCGTCTACCGCTCTATGAGCCCCGCGCAAGGTTGATCGCGCTTGATCTTTATTTACTCGCGCTTATTTCATTTTACGTCTTTGTAATATTCTTAAAATAATTAAACGTTTAAGAATTCACGTTGAAGAATTTATCGAGTTAGTAATATTAATAAAATGTATTATATAATAATAAAATTTATAATGTTATTTAGAAGTAATGATTTAGACGATGAATTAGAATTTATAATAACAGAGATGTGAACGCTATGAAAGACTGCGACGGAATGAGCGTCTGCCGCTCAATGACCCCCGCGCAAGGTTGAACGCGCTCGATGTGTTATTTTATTAAAATTTCGATTCTATCGATTGATTCAACTTGTAATTCATGTCAGTGAAAAATAATTAACAATCGTTATGTTTAGTTATAATTCCTAACGATTCGGTAGCGCTGTTGCCTTTTTCCATTCTAAATCGATATTGTCGCATGCGACACTAAAATGGTAATGGGGCTACGTAACCCCAGGACCGTGGGACAAAAATTTACATTGCGTGATAGGTCTATCTTATACCTCGTCTGTGCTTGAACCAATCTTAATTAATTTTATTTCAAAAAATTGCTCGCAATTTGCTCATTAAGATTATAAAATTGCTCTAGCGATAGCAATTATTAAAAAAAAGTTATTAAACAATTTCGTAACAAACACTATTTTGACGATTTCTTAGTTATCCGTGTACAAACGGGATCTTTTCTGGGCTCAACAAATTGCGATCAATTTGCTCATCAGTGCCCCACCTTTTTATTTGCGTTTTATTAACGTTTTTTGAATTAAAAATAATAATTGAATTGTCGATGTTTTAAGGCCCGGGAAAACGACAGTAGCGCCGCTAGTTTTAAAACATGAAACTAACACCAGTAAAAGCGCTTCTCAATCCAAATCGGAAATAAAAGTTCCCACGAAGGAGAGTTCGGTTGAAAGGTGTAATAAACCGTGTGCTAGAGAGCAAAAAAACGAAACGGGAAAAAAGAAAGACGGGATGGGTCGCGCGGATCGATATATCGAAGTGCGGTTGATCGATTCCCGGTCTAATTCAAGTGCGTGTACGCGCGATTTTCGTGATATAAGGTTGCGTAGTGACATTGACTATGTTTACACCGTGCGAGTGTTTGGTCCGCGTACTAAATTGAGGCGCACTAAACGTTAAAGTCGGAAGAGTTTACACCGTACGAGTATCGCTCGACGAAAGCACGAATATACTTCGAATATAAAGCGGATGATCTCGCGCACGGTGCCGAGAGCCGAACGTAAGCCAGTTTTGAAGGCGATTGTGTACATTTAAAACTGGCGGCATCTCTTATTTAATGCGCGTGTGTTTACAGCGCCAAATATCTCCATAGTACGCGTACTATTTTAGTCTGATACCTCGTTTTCAAACGTATCAGATTAAGCCGATACGCCATCGTTTACATCGAGCGTACTAACGAATATAGTCCGAATATAGTGCTTGGTACGCGCACGGTGTAAACATAGTCTTTAATCGCGTAATCGGCTCCTCGTAAACTTTATTCGTGACGTCGTTGAGAGGTTCCCGCGGTCGAATCGGTTCGTGTTCGCGAGGGACAGTTTTGAGGTTAAACTCACATTTCGATCGCGAGTGCGAACGAACAAGTGGAGTGTGTTCGTGAACTAGGTGCGAGCGAGAAGTGTAGTGCATCAGCGGAATAGCTTGTCGTCACGTTATTGCGTGCGTGCGTGAGTGGGCTCACTGCGAGCAGTGCGTGTGTTTAGTGTGTGCGCGGGCTTCACGTGAGTGAGCCGTGCGACGGTCGCGTTTCGTGCGTCGAAGCCTGTTTCGCGGTCGGTGCCTGGTGACCTGTCACTTTTTAGGCGAGTGGGGACTACGTGTCCCTGAAACTCGCGAGGCACATGGAGCTGTACGACGACGAGGAGGAAGTACAGATCGTGGAGGATGTCGAGATGGACAAAAACCTGGACTTCTCCGAATACTATTCGGTTTTTGAGAAGGCCGAAGAGGAAGGGACCTCGTCCAGGGCAGATGCGATGCCTCTCGTTGAGGACTACATGCGTAACCCCGTGGTTGAGTATTCGCGAGGTATCAAGAGCAAGAAAAAGAAGAAGGAAACATCGTCGTCGGAGGGCTCGCCGGTGAAGAAGCCGAACGGGGTGGCCAGGAAGCTGGAATACAGCCGGGAGAACTTCCTCAATAATGCTAACTGCAAGGAATATAAGAAGAGGCGCAGGATGGATGAACAAGAACCTGCGAAGCTGACAAGAAGAGAGGAAGAAGAAGAAATAAAAAAGAGGGAAGTGCCGGTGACACTTACGAAGAGCAAGAGGAAGAGAAAGAAGAAGAATAAGGGGGACAAAACACCTACGACAACGGAGGTATCTGATACAAACGCGAGAGGGGCAGTAGTGAGCGCGCTCACAGGGCTTACGGAAGTAGAAGAAAGCGTGAGCGAACGCTACGCTAATGCCGCGGCGAGGCTTGAAGGGCTGAGAGAATACCTTCTGGCCAATCGTGGCATTAGTGCGAAGAGGAAGGCGGAAATTAGGAGGGCTCTTAAAGCATTTAAAAATCTGGGGAGCGCGATGACGGAGGCGGAGAGACTGCGGAGTCACCGACGCGAGCTTGACGTCCAGTTAATTCAGGACATCGCATTTATTCGGGAGGAGAGAAATCAGAAGAGCGAGCGGGGTGGTAACGGTGGAGCCGCTGAGGGCGCGAGCGGATGGGCCTCCCAGCTTTGCCGACAAGTTCAAGGGAGGACAAATCGCAAACCCCGTAATTAAGGGAATGAAGAGCGGGGTTTATATGTTTCAGGGGGGGGGAAAGTCAATAAGAGGGGCCGGTAGCGTGGGTGTAGCCATCCGCGAAACAAGAGAAGCAATGGGCGTCGCGAGGACACCGGTACCGGTCGCGGGACCGTCTTCGGCCTCCACTCCATGGGTGGAGGTTGGCAAGGGAGGGCGTGTTATCAAGAGGGAGGCCCAGCGGGAGGGAACTGTTAGCGCCATTCGCGCCACTAGGTCGGGCGACCTCCTAGTGGAGATAGCCAAGGGCGGTCGGTTCGCGCGAAGGAGCTGATAAGCTCAGAGAAGCGATAGCTTCTACCTTCGGGGGCAGAGCGAGGGTCGACCTCCTCACGCTGAGGAAGGCGATCAGGATCCTCGATCTGGACGCGGCTACGACGCGCGCGGATGTCGCGATCGCAATCGCGGTGGCGGTGGGGATCGAGGAACATAAGGTTCCTACCGTGAACCTGAAGCCTGCCTGGAGGGGGTGCCAGCCCGCTACGGTGGTCCACCCCGTTCCTGAGGCTGACCGCTTGATTGGAGTGGGAAGGATCAACGTGGGTTGGATGAGTGCTCGCGCTAGAGGTAGAGAAAGGCCAATGCTTTGCATTCGTTGCCATGAGATAGGCCACGCGGTAGCCGCGTGCAAATCAAAAACTGATAAGAGGGATGCCTGCTTCAGGTGTGGACGTGCGGGCCACCAAGCGTGGAACTGCGCCACGGCGTCGCGGCAGGAGCCTCAGGCGAATGGAGACAGGGTGGACGGAGGAACCCGCGAGGCTGAACGAGTTAAGCAATGCTTAAAATCGTTCAGCTAAACATGAACCGGTGTTGGTCTGCGCAGGCCCTAGCCTTTCAGCTGGCCGCGGAGAGGGGTGCGGGGGTCCTTGTAGTCAGTGAGCCATGCCGGACTCCTGACGGCGAGTGCTACTGTGACGACCTCACGGGGAAAGCTGGGGTATGGGTCCTGGGCCATGTACTCGGGACTCCCAGGGTTCTTTGCGAGGGGAAGGGGCTTCGTGGCCATTAGCACGGGGGGAATTAGTGTAGTTGGATGCTACTTCATTCCCCCAATGCGAATCAGTGATTTCCGTGGGCACTTGCGGAAGTTGGAGGAGGGCATCCAGCGCTGTCCTGGCCCATGGCTGGTTGTCGGCGACTTTAACGCCAAGTCCCCGCTTATGGGGCAGTAGAGCGTGCGACGCGAGGGGGGCGGCGCAGACTGACGTCGCGGCTGCCCTGGGGTTGGTGGCGGTCAACCATCCTGGATGCCTAGACACCTTCACCGGGGGGGCGGGCTCGGTCATCGACGTCACTTTTGTGAGTGATGGACTGATTGGTCGGGTGTCCGCCTGGGAAGTCCTGGACGACGACACCCTGAGTGACCATTGGGCCATTCTCACGTCAATTAGTATGAATGGTAATAGAGAGCGACGGTCGCTGCCTACCAGGGGATGGGTCCTTAAGAGAATGGACGAGAAAGTGTTTTGCGAGGCTGTCCATGAAATGGCGGACTGCTGGTGGCCAAGGGGCAATGCCGAGGGCAGGGAGTTGACGCGGAGGTAGTGTCGAAGGGGTTCGCGGCGGGGGTTGCGGAGGCTTGCGATCGTGCAATGCCTTGGTGACGACCATATGTCAATGACCGCAAGGCGGTCTATTGGTGGAGTCCCGAGTTGGCCACAATGCGTCGTACGTGCGTCGCGGAGCGGCGGCGGCTCCAGCGTGCCAGGGCTCGGAGAGGGTCCACGGAGCGCCTGGAAATAGATTACTGCGTTTCGAAGAGGGCTCTCGCGCGCGATATTAAATTAGCGAAGGGGAGGGCGTGGGAAGCGCTGATTAGCACCGTACAGGAGGACCCGTGGGGCCTCCCGTACAGAGTCGTCATGCGCAAAATTAAGAAAAGAACCGTCATACCTGGGGGTCTGCCGGAAATCCGGCGAATCGTCGATGAGTTGTTCTTACGAAGGGGGGAGCAGCCTGCGAGGGTGGGTGTTCCGTGCGAATGTTCACCATTGTTCACTAGAGAAGAGTTGGGAATGGCTGTGCGGAAGCTGGTTGGGGAAAGGCCCCCGGTCCAGATGGAGTGCCCAACGAGGTAATTCGCTGGATCGCGGCGCTGGAACCAGAGTGGCTCCTGGCTGTGCTCAACTCGGCACTACGCGAGGGAATCTTTCCAAAGACCTGGAAGATCCAAAAATTGGTACTGTTGCCAAAAAAAGGGGTAGGGGCACCCTCCTACAGTACCTCTTCGCATGCTGTACGGATTCGCTGCTTTAAATGTTCCCTATTTATTATTGGTACAGCATAAACTATCGACTGTAAATAACCCCATAAAAAGAAGTCTAATGGTGACAAAACAGGGAATCGTGGTGGCCAAGCAACAGGACAATAAGTGCCCAACCAACGTTCTCTAAACTTTAAGTTTAGGTAATCACGAACGATTTTGGCATTATGAAGTGGGCAATCGTCTTGCTGGAAATAAATACGCTGCTGAATATCATCTTGCATTCCTTGCATCAGTGTTTGAAGTTTGTTGGATAGGAAATTTAAATAACTCTGAGATGTTAAATTATGTTCATAAAAATAAGATCCAAGTAGATGACCGTGTACTAGTCCACACCACACATTCACTACAATTTTCTGTTGAAAATTATGCTCTCTAAACCAGTGAGGATTCTCTTCAGAAAATTTGCATTCATCCGTCCATAAAATGTAGTTTAAAAAATCAGGATTATCTTCGTATGAAGTAACTAGCCAAGCTATAAAATGAAGGCGACGCACAGTGGGCAATTTGGACGATCTAGGCGGACAAAATTCTTCTGAATAGAATTTATGATTTTTTTATCATTATTTAAGTTTTTATATGTATTTACAGTTTCAGAATATAAAAAAACACATAACAATAATAATAGTAACAACAACAACAACAATAATTATTATGATTATAATAAAATAATATAAATAAGAACGAGATAAGAAAGATATTCTAAAATAAACATATAACATCCGCAGCCGCAAGTAATTAATCTATAAACTAGTATTTAAATATTAATATTATTACAATAATTTTCCTCATCTTCAGAATTGCTACTCGAATCTTCGCAATCTGTGTCGGAATCGTGACTCGAGGTAGAAGTAGTAGGATTCAGCAAGAGCGATATCACTTCTGCTGAAAGTTTTTTTAATGATTTTTTTGGCTTACTTCGATAGCTATTAATTAATAGGTCTGATGTTACAAACAACATATTTATCACATCTTCCATCGTAGCTTTTCAAGAATATTTTCTAGAGTTATTTTCCCTATATTTCCTAATTTCTTTATGCCTACATTCCTGGGCATCTTCTGACAACTGGCCATGTCGTGGCAACGATGATGTTATGCCACGCTAGGCTGCGTTCGAAAACTCCACACGGCCACTATAGGGAGTGGGTTCGTGTGACAGGCTCGGTGGGGTCGGTGGGCTGGGTATGGGGAAAAGTTTTTGAACGATGCCGAGTGGTACGTGATTATCCGTAAAAGTTTTTTTTTTGTCTTCGTTTTTACCGTGTGGTACGTAATTTAGAAGGGTGATGCATCATTTTGTCGGTCAGTGATCTCAATTTCAGAACTCTTGGAACGGCCAACGTATAGAAGAACAAGATTTTCAGAAGTATCGTAGGTATGTGATGAAATAAAATCGTTGTCAGTATTAAAATTCAAATAACGAAAAAAGAAATAAATATCAAGTGAAACTAAATAAAAGCTTGGAAAATTTCAGAAAAATGATTGATTCAAGTGACATTGATCGTCGAAAATGTCTACTGGCAATGGCTTTAGTCGCCTCTGATCATTTATTGGAAGAGGTTATGGCAGACACAAGCAGCAGCGAAAGTGATGCCGACTTTGATCCCACATCATGCGAAATGCGAGTACGACAACGAGGCCCTCGACGAAAATTGCCACGTGTGGAAGGTTCCGTGTCGAATATGGTACCCATGATGAACACCAAAGTATTTCGCGAGCATTTTCGGATGACTCCAACTACTTTTGAAAGTTTGGAAGTACGTTTGAGTCCAGAAATATTTGTGATAAATGACACGGGTCGACGTATGGTGCCTGCGAGAACCCAACTATTGTCAGTTCTATGGCTACTGGCTACACCTGATTCATACCGGTCAGGAAGATGTCTTCTTTGTTATTAATTGTTGCAGTATGCAAGAATTGATCAGCTAATGAACCTATCAATAATCTTTTTATTTTTGCAGGTCTGTTGCTGATCGTTTTGGTATGGGCAAAAATGTCCGGGTTACATGGCTGTATTCCTGAAATCTTAAAACTCTGAATAGCATTTGCGGGAGTGGCTGCTTTGCGGTAAGCCGGAGTCAAAATTTTAGCAATTTGGTACACCGTCACAACTCGACCAGGGTGATTCCGCATCCATTTTTCACATTCCAATGCCTAAAAGATCTTAAGGCTGTTATGGATGCAGCGATGAAGTGGCTGCTGTGAGGTGGGATTGTGAGTGCATGAATGTGGTTATTCCGGAAGAAATTAACGGCTTCTAAGGTGCAGTGTGACGTGTGATTATCCAATATTAGCAACACTGGATTGGCTTTGCAAGGCTTTGCGTGGTCTCTGAAATGAGTTAACCACTCCACAAACAAAGCGCTGTTAATGTAACTCGTATCTGAAACCATTCCAATGGAGGAAGGCGGAGCTCCGTCCAATAATTCGGCTTTCATTCGCTTTCGTGGAAAAATGAAGGCAGGTGGAATGAAATTCCCAGCAGCATTGACCGCACTTACGAGTGTCACGTTGATGCCACGTTCAGCACTGGAAATCTTATTGACGCAGCGCTTTCCCTTTGTAGAAATCACCTTCGGTGATTTGTTTGGTGGTGTGGAGATCCCAGTCTCGTCCATGTTATAAATTGCGTGAGGAGGAAACTTATAAGTATTTAACAACTTCCCCAGATTTTGGAAGTAGCGATCACACTGAGGCTTGTTAAAGCCACTCGCTCGAGCAATGCTTGTTGAGGTTGGCGTACGTAAAGATAAGTCAGGATGCCGTTTCATAAATAGCCGAAGCCACTCCGTGCCAGCAACTTTTTTTTTCTTTATTAAAGCAATGTTCTAATCCATTTTTATTAGTAAAATCATATGCAACTTCTCGTATTTTTTGCGTGGTTAGTCCGTAGAACATGCTATCTACTTTTTTAATGTACTCGCACAGTTCTGTTTCCATTTCCGGGGTGAAGGTTCTAGACGATCTACCCAAACTTGTGGCCGGAGATGATCTCTTCAGTCTTTTTCGCAAAGTGGCTTCATGCATCCCCAAGGACTTAGCAACTGATCGCTTACTTTCGCCTGCTTCAACGCGTGCTTTTGCATCGCGCCATTGTTCTGAACTACAAAGATTTCTTCTGCTACTTCTTTGTCGTCTAGACATCCTGTTTATAGAAAAAAAGATTACTGTACACTTTTTAAGAACTTAGCGTGTATGAGTACGCGCGTACTCTTATACGATATACAACTGCATACTCTTGCACGCACTACCCATTATCTGTTTGAGCAAAGTGCTATGCTATCTATTAGCACTAATCGGAACCGTTCTCACTGATGTTGAACAAATGTTCTTACATCATCTCCAGCCCCAATACAAATACGTGACTCGTCACTAAAAATCACATTATTCCAACCTTCCACTGTCCAATTTGCATGTTCTCTACGCCACTGTGTGTG
The DNA here is from genome assembly GCA_916049575.1 of Ancistrocerus nigricornis. Lineage (NCBI taxonomy): Eukaryota > Metazoa > Arthropoda > Insecta > Hymenoptera > Vespidae > Ancistrocerus > Ancistrocerus nigricornis. Next base: position 23,407,739 of record OU696669.1, on the reverse strand, counting down.
TATGTTGTTAAAAGTTTTGTTGTCTGTATTGTAACGGTATAGCAAAATCAACAATTAAAGACAATAAATAACAAGAAAAGCGACATAGAATTAATAATCTCGAAGCGCGATCGAAGGAATGCGCGAATATTCTTACGGTTAAAAATAGAATTCATAAAGGTAGGCACACCGAGAGATCGGCATGCGAACGCGAAAACAACAACAAAAAAACGCGCAAGTAAGACAGAGAAGGAAATACGCGAGAATGATCGGAATTTGGCACAATAGGAATTTGATGGCCAACGAGTTCATGGCCAGCGTCGAGGACAATAACCGCATGCAATAATTAAGAGAGGGGATCCAATTAGATAATCACAATTAGATCACGCGGAAGACGAACGGTGGGGATTAAACATTTAAATAGCAAGCCCACGCAAGGAAAGAGCAATTCCGAGTTTTCTCTTAAGGATGTTGTGTCGATATCGTCATTCCCAAAAACTAAGAGCAAAGAGCATCATATGTTTTGGTATGATTTCGATGGTTGTCTTTTGACAAACTTATGTGCCGGTACAGTTCACACACACACGAGCTTTCTATGTACCTATAGGTTAACATCTTCACCGCACGCGAATTAGAAAACTTGGCAACTTTGCTCAAAAAATGCTATCTTCGTGGCGCTATCTTCATGCTATCTTCATAACGCGTTTATTACGAAAGTGACGTTTATTTTTAACCAAAAATTATTAATAAAACCAAACAAGTTTGTATGTGGAAGCGAAAGAAGGTGACGGACAAAGCGTATTTAAATCGATTGCGACTAGTGGAAGTGGGAAAAAGCCTTGCGAAAAAAATGAGAGAAAATGAGAAAGGTAATCTTAATTAGAATTACGGAGTCGATGACGGGCGTCGCATCGTTCATCTCTCTACATTGGCGAACGAATTGTTTTGTAAAACGTGCCGTGAAATACTGTCTTTGCAAGACAGAATAGATTATCAATCGAAAGGGGCAGCGACTATTTTTATTATTAAATGTCGCTAATGTTCGACAGTAAATCATGTCCGTTCGGACAAATCATATTGCTTCTGCAGGGAGATCGATATTTTTGGGAGATATTTTTTGGAAAATTAGTAATGGCGATATGTAAACTTCTTCGTTTGCTATATTTTTTATTGTTGAATTTGCGGCCGCCAAATGCATGACTTTACTCGTTCTCTTATATTTGACTTCTGTAAATTTCTTTAACACGTTGACTGCCGTGTCACCCATATTCGGGTGACGGCAAAAATTCTGATTAGGCCGTATCACCCTTATTCTTATTTCGCTTATTTGAGTGCTTACGAGGTCAATTTGACGGAGTGTTTTTTATGAACTTGCGTGGCAGTCAACGTGTTAAGGAAGCATCATCCATTAAAACTTTACCGATCTCAAATGCTTTACGGCAATTTACATGATCTTCATCGCCTATTACACCGGAATAAATTCCTATAATCTTCTCTGTTTCGGGAAATGGGTGGTATGTGTCAAAGAATTGCTGGACTTTTAATAAATCATCTGTGTCTCGACGCATACGAGAAACGCGGTTATCGACGTGCTGCTCCGACGTAGCAAACGTCACATTACAAAAGAGTTCCATTGCATTCCCAATTTCTAAGACTGCAACACGCGATGAAACCCATTTACCGATTACCGTTTCAGTCAAACCGCGACCATGCGTCAAGCCTCCACTGCATTTAATAGACCGCATTAAAACTTGTTCTATAGTCATGTCGGACCACGTCCCACACCAAAAACGATTTGACCGCCTTATACTATAAAAACCTTGCTTACAAAATTTGTCATATTCAATAATATCCATAATATTTTTTAAATTCAGCATCTCTTGTACATAAAGCAAACAAGCTCTTGCGTACAAATGATGACCGGAGGCGAAAAAGAAAGGTATCATTAATTGAATAGTTTCTAGATGTAAGTGAAAATTAGCCGATCTTTCCGCATCAATATATTTTTGTACTAAATACACTAATTTGAAATATTGTATCCATAGCTTGCTCGTAGGCCCATAATTTTCAATGTCTGCAATAACTGCTTCGAATTTGTTTGATATGTCTTTTGTTAATGCGTCTGTCAGGAAATTTTGAATATTTACTTCTGCTATTTTTTGGAGGTTTTCATTTAAATATTCTTTTTCGTGGTCCGTGAGTTGAATTTTTTAAAATATTAGACTACCAAGTGCGGCTTGTACTAACAGGTGACCTCTCACAGATCGGGAAAATGCATGGCCCGTTAATGCTTTTTCAGCTGACAATTCTGCATATATAGAACAAAACGCTTCTTTAAGCCCGCTACCAGCCATTATGTTTCCAATCGAACCGAGGAATGATATTAACAAATGAAAACCGCCTAACCGTGGAATGACTGTTCGGATGTTATGGGGGTCGTTATTGGCATCAATAGAAGCAACTATTTCACTTGCTTTCATATATAGCGGTAAATCGAAGGTAACGAAACAGTGCTTTTGATTATTTTTATTACATCGGTGCCTAGCATCAATCAAAGCAGTTAAAATGGTCGTGTGGTCACTTGGCGGCGCTTTAATGAATGGTAAGGCTATTACTCTTGTCGTCGAGAAATCTGTATTTGCAGTGTGGTATGTGTTCATGAATCCATGCCAATTCGCTGTTGTCTTGGATGCGGTATGTTTGCCGTACAAATATAATAAATCTATCGGCTTGATTTTAAATCAACACGATCGTTTTCTTTCCAGTTATGTACAATGACATTATTTAAATTGAATGGTTTATTATTTTTAAAATCGGTCAGGGGAAGAAAACCATACGCGCCACTAATATTGGCCGGTAACTCTCCTCTTAAACGAGGAATAGTGCCGGTGAATGATACGGAGGTAGTCGGTGTTACGCACATAATACCGCCCATGCAATGAAATGTATTTTTACCGTCAATCGTAGCAGTATTGTGATCAGCATTGTCATAAACAAATTGCAAGTATGCGTCCGAAATAATATCGAAATTGTCCGCAAAATTCATAAGAGAACTTTCCAATCGTACGGTTTCTGAATAGGAAGCACAGAGACCTATATTATGTAGGCAGTCAATGAGTCCTCTTGCAGTAAATTTCGTATGTATCATGCTCGAAATTCCCAATAAAATTGGCGAGAAAAATGAACGCGGTCTAACGGAAGACATTAAAATATGTGCCGCTGTTACAATTTTATTCTCCCATTTAGCCGAAGACTCATTCTTAGGAGTGTGTTTGTGCGTGTTTATTAAAATATCGAGAAGTAATTTTAATGTGTCAGGAATATCTTTAGCCACATTATTGACGAAGTCAGTCGGGGAGTTATAATTGTCCGTATCACATTTCATTCCTCGTATGTCTTGTAAAATAATATGCGCGGCCTACTCCACTATTCTTAATTTTTCTTCTTCCTCAACGTTTTTCCGGTTGGAATACCAGGCATCTTCTAGGCATTTCTCCAAAGTTTGCTTAAAGCAAATTAACCTATCGTTCCTACCCGAGTGGATCACTATTTCCGAACCAAAGTATTTTTTCAAAAGTTCCTCGATCCTCTCAAGCCGCGGTATATCAATTTGTCCGTGCTTACTTATGTATATTTTCAAAATTTCTTTTAAGGAAAATTGACACTCCTCACTATTTTCCAGTATGTAATTAATAATAAAAGCTAGTACATCTGACATATTTTCTGTGATCGGTCTACCGCTAACATTTGTCGTTCTGTACTGGTAAAATTGACTCAAACATTTTTCGTGATACGTAACATTATTAGCAATGTAATAATTATCATCGTTCTTTCGTAACGTACATAAACGCGACGGTATCGTTTTATTTCGTTCTGTTTTCGGGTAAACTTCTAATTGCGCGAGGATATTATCAATAGTGATTTGTTTTTTTACGCGTTTACAGATTTGTGTGCGGAATAATCCATTAGAACAAAAAAAACAGGTAACAGAAAAATCGAACGAACGTCCATCTACACTTCGTCTTCGGTTATGTTTCCATGTTTCTGCCTCTTTTTTTAACGCTATTTTTATATTCGCCTTCCTTGTATACATACGTTGACAAGTTTGATGTACGGTGATCTTTTCTAAGTTGTGGAACTGCAGATGTTTTTTATCCTTCCGTTGTACACTTGCTTGTACAAGATTCTTAATACCGCGTTCTTTTACTACGCAGGACTTCGAAGGTTCCATCCGCGTGTCGCAAAGCAAGCAAATATCTTTAACGTCTTCCCACAGCTTATCATCCTCGTTATCTGATAGCATTTCATCAACCCTAAAAAAAATGTATTCGTAGAATATGGAAAGCTCGTGTATGCAGTCATGCCTAATATTCATTTATCAATTATGTATGTCATATATCAGGCTAGGGCAGGCATGGGCAACTTGTGGCCCGCGGGCCACTGGCGCCCCACTACTAGTCAAGCGTTTCCCCCACTATCGTACGGCAGACACTCGCTACAGGGCCGTCACTGTAAATATGCGTGTAGCGAGTGTATGCCGCCTACCGCTTCTGTGCTTCCTGATTCGCTGATCTATTTTATTTAATAACTCGTTAACGAGGACAAATTTTATTACTTTTTATTTCACTTTTCGCTTCCAATTATCCATGTGGACACGTGTATATTCGATGTTGTTGCTTACGCGAGACACCCTGTATATTATTTAACCTTCCTATACCCGCGCATTGGTCTATCAGACCGACAGATTACATTTTTGTATTTTTTTGGAAAAATAGAAATGCCAGCGTAATGTGCTTTCTATTAGCTGCATGATTTGTTGCTAACTTCAATTTCGTACGGCACGAGCGCTCGTGCGAAAAGTACGTGTGTCTGCACACAACACCAATTGGTCCAACAGCCGACGCGAATATAGGTGATAATATAATGATAATAATGTTATAATAATGTTATTATGATTTTAGAGACTTTTTTAGTTTGATTTGAAGAGAAATAACCTTTTGTTCAGTTTTTCGTAGCTCGTAAGAAAATGTAACATTTTTTCAGAGACTGTTATATAAGACTGTTAGACACTAATAAATGCATTTATTTTCTATAAATTGTGATTTGTTTGTTCCATAACATCTCTTTCTAATAATAAAAGTTACTTTTATTAAGATACTCATATAATTAAAACAAATAACAGGCTTTAAATCTTTCGGTCCCCGACACCGTGCGCGGGTATACGTGTTACTGCATTTGGCGCGGGTATAGGAAGGTTAAAATTGTAAACATTAAAAAAAAATTTCCCGCAGTCTGATAGACCTTAAAATATCATGAAAGTTTTACATTAAAAATGTTTTTCTATCTCTCACGGTTGCAGTTATATGAAAAAAAGTAAAAAATCGCAAAACTTTGAAGGGTGATTTCACCCCCTTAAAGTAAATTTCCGCCGAAAAAACATTGTTCCTTATACAACTCGATCAACTCTATATAGCCATAAAGTTTCATTAAAATCAGAATTTCCGGGTTGGGCGAGTTTCCCCGTAAGACAAATCAATATGCTACTAAACCGTGTAAGGGTTAGAGGGTAGAAGAGTAGACTAACCTTATTACTTAATTGAGGTTCATTCCCTCAACTTCTGCTTTATATGGCACACGAACTAGAGTCTGCTCAATTCTCCTCGCGGATCTATTCTCCCGAAAATCGAATACCCGAGCTGGGCCGACCGCGCCCGAACTTACCCGAACGAACTCGTATGATCCTGTGAAACATGGAGACTACATAAGAAGACCGAACTCCATGTATAAAAATATTATCCGAAAATAAGAGGGCGCTAGTGTTCTATATGTACCAAAGGCTGCAGTTTATAATGAAAATAATACTTGAATGCTATTTGAAATTATACAAACAAATAATGATTAAATCAAAATCAAAGTTTAAAATACTTTCGATGAAAATTATTATTTTTTTTAAAAAATTACTATTCACGTCAGTACAAAAGAGAATCTAGCGACGCTGATGGTAAAAAAATAAAACCTTATATGTACAATTTATGGGGCAAATTCTATCAATTCTCCCATTTGAGTTTGGTCCCCTTATGTAGTTTCCATGCTGCGGAACCTATCCGCGCTCTCGTTTCTCACCTTGCAGGCGCGCAATTCGAACGCGTATGTTCTATTATGACACGCTAGCTTCGCCTTCGGAGGACTTTCCGCACGCTTTTCGCTATTCAGACGGGTTCGGTACGCTGCTTCGACGTTCGTTGACTACGCTGGTACTGTCTACGATGATACTTTAGCAGGCGAGCGTAATCTTTCCTCGTACAAAGTCGGCTGTCAAATTCGTCGCTTCTCTCGGCGAAGTCGAAGTTCCTTCTCTTTCTTGTCCTGTTGTCGGAGTTCGTCGCTCAGCCCATCTGCTCGGATTCGTCGGAGTCATACCGCATGAAAAATATCGGAAATAATAAGAAAGAAATTCGGAATGGCTTTTTCGAGGCCACGGAAGTCGTTCGATCCCACGTTACATCGGTAGCGCAGGTCCCTATTTATCCGGTTCCGTGTGCATTCTTTCGCTATGGTTCGACGAGGGACAGAGGACAGACTTTTGTGGCGAGTATCAAAGATACCACGTCACAGTATATAATATTTATTTTTATTACTGTATAATTTTTTCTTTTATTAAATTTTGTACTTTATCCTCAGAATAATTTAACATATTCTTTAATATTTCAATCGTATGTTGTCCTAGCATTGGAGGTGGCAGTCTAACACTATTATTGGCATAACTATATTTCACTGGTGGACCAACAACTTTTATGTTTCCTATATTAGAATGTTTCACTTCTTTAACCAATCCTAAATGTTTTATATGAATGTCGTCAAAGACCTATAAAATAACATAATACATATTGGATCTTAGATATATTAATGTGTTATGTGATACAAGATACAAGATTATTACCAATGTTTCTTATGTAATATGATTCCTAAATCTTTTGCAAAAATTTACCTGTCCTATAGTATTTACGGGTCCACATGGGAATGTAGAACCTTCGAATATAGCCATCCATTCCTTATTAGTTTTTTTTTTAAATTCCTTCCTAAGGATATTCAATAATTCTTTCCTATTTTGGACCCTACACTTGTTATTTTTGAATTTATCATTATTATCTAAATCTACTAACTGCATTCTTTTAAGTAACTCTGAAAACTGAGAATCACTTCCTGTACCTATTGTTAAATATCCATCTTTTGTTGAGAAAGCTTCATAAGGTACAATACTTTCATGTTCAGAACCCCATCTTGTTGCTTCTTGGTTTGCATTTAAGTAGTTTGATCCAATATTTATTAAACTGGCAATTTGAGTAGATAAAAGGTTACATTGAATCCACTGTCCTTCTTTAGTTTTTGATCTTTGAAGCAACGCTGCCAATATAGCACCATGTGCGTAAAGACCTGTGGCCATATCGATTATAGCTACACCCACTTTGCATGGAGGTCCATCTCTAGGGCCTGTGATATGTAAAAGACCACCTATAGAACTAGCAATAACATCATAACCTGGTCTATTGCTATAAGGACCTTCAGAACCATACCCAGTTAAAGAACAATATATAAGATGGGGTGCAACCTTTTTTATATCTTTATACCCTAAATCCATTTGTGCTAACTTTCCCGGAACATAATTTTCTATGAGTACATCTGACTTTTTTGCCATTTCATAAATAATGTCTTTTCCCCTTTTTAAATCAATGCATACACTCTTTTTATTTCTATTTACACTAGCGAAATAAATGGACTCTTGTGTTCCTTTGAAAAATGGTGGCCCCCATTTGCGTGCTTCATCACCAATACCAGGTTTTTCAATCTTTATAATTTCTGCTCCAAGATCTCCAAGGATCATAGTACAATAAGGACCAGCCACTATTCGTGTAAGATCCAAAATTCGAATTCCAGATAATGGAGAATTATCATTCTCCGGGAGAGTACAAAAAGTGTTATATCCTTTCATATTGTACATAAAAGTGAAAAATTTTGTCTTTAGAGCTGAGTTTAATATGATACCACGCATTATGTACATATTTCTTTATTTAACTTAATTCTCGTTTTCACTGCTTTCTTTTGTTTTTCAACTTCTTAAGTTAAGAATTAAAATCTGAGTAAAAAACAGTAACAAGTACAAGATTAACTTGATTAAATATGAACTACGATATTCATATAGGATTGTTGATAAAATATCGATATATCGAATATTCGATACTTTTTTCTGGAAATATCGATATTTTAGGTCAATATTTTTTAATCTGATATATCGATAGTTCGATATTAAATCCTAAATATCGGAATCGATATATTTTTAAAATAAGTGAACATCATTTCTTTATGTACACTTTTGTTTTTGAACGCGTCGATATGTTTCTTTGTTATTCGTTCCAGTCTCAAGACCTGGTTACACAGTGCGAGTTACTGGCTTGACAGTCGGCAGCTACTGTCACTGTACACTCGCATGACAGTAGCTCGACTCGCCTCGACCGGTCACACGATGCGAGTAGCTGCCATGACAAAAGGAGCATAGGAGCAGTGATGCCAGAATCATGGGACGTCGGACGTCCCACGATTCTGGCATCACTGCATAGGAGTTCATAATTTAACTATCGCCAACTTCATACTGGGTAGCCATATATGCCGCCGACTGTATGTTCCAGAAAATCATCAGATTTAAAGAAAGGAATATCGGTTCACAAGTAAGTATAATAAAAGAAATGATTATCGTAAAGTTATTTATAGTAGTTCTATTGTTAATAAACAAAGTTTTTTCATTAAATAAAAGTAATTGTTTATCAATTTTTTTAGATTTCCTACGAATAAAGAAGAAAAGCAGCAGTGCATAAAAAATATGGCTTGGTTCGATTCGAGTCCCACTCCCTATGCTGTTGTATGTTCAGAGCAGTTTGAAAAAAGTTGCAGAGATATGCATGATAAGAAAACCTAACGACAACATACCAAGATTATTTAATAATAATAAATAAAATACAATGCTTAATGTTTTCAATAAGACTCAAGTACCTTCGAATGAATCGATCAAAGCAGCTGAAGATTCTATTTTACAGAAAAGTACGTATCTTGATGCCCATAGTTATTTAATCTAGTAATTGTAAATAAATATTACGCTTGTTGATAAGTATTTGAAATACTATATACAATTTGTATGATTTTTAGGACTGAATATCGATGAAGTCGTTTCCTAACCAAACTATTCACAACCCACAGGTAAGAATTTACCACAAAAAAAGAATTGATATTAATAATTTCTAAACTATAGCATGAATTATTTATTTTCTACTTTATTCCATTTTGGAAATCATAGTTATCTAACAAGCTGGCGGAAGTGGAAAATGATCATTCTTACATTTACTCTCCAAAAGTTTGGCACCGTTACCTGGATGCAGCGCATGAAAAAATCCAGAAGCTATCCACAGTACAAAAATGTCTGATAAAAAAGCAGAAAAGATTGAAATTCAACATCAACAACTTTAAGGATGTTGTAATGGATTTAAGAAAGTTCAATCAACAATCTAAAGGTTGGTATGATATTAATCAATTGCGAAATAATATAACGAATGAGCAAAGATCTAAACGGTTCAATAACAAAAGACCAATATTCACCACGAATAAGGTCATTTGTTTTCACGCGTATAATTCTTTTTTATTGAACATTGTATTGATTGTTTACAAATCTCTATCAAACACATTACCTCTCTTTAGTTATCTTCGTTCGTGGTATAATATGGTAGATGCTGAGCTAGGATTTTCTGATGGATGTTTTTTTTCTATACAATTAGAAAGTGAAGAGTACAAACGAAAAAAAGTGAGACAAAAAGAAACGAACTTTTTTTTTTGTTTTTTTTTCTCCATTATGTAAGACTACTTAGATTATCACATGTTAATAGTTATATAAAATGAATGCTATAGCATCCATGAAAAGAAAGCAAATTATTTCATTTAAGATTAAATGGATAATGACTGCTTTTAAAATCTAATGCTATAGCATTTATGTCATTCTGCATCACAATGATAATATATGCTAAAGCATTCACGTCCGCTCACGTGTTAAGGGGTGAAACCATACTCCAAAGCAGCGGGTTGCCACTCCTTACCCCTTTCACTTTCTTATTTTACTTTCTATTCCAGAGCAATACCACTACCCCGCGGGCCACAAGTTGCCCATGCCTGGACTATGGTATATCGTTAGGTGGAGGTATCTAAGTGCACGGCAGTGCGCGGGCCAAGCTCTCGAAACGGACAGCGCGCACACCGGTGCCTTATTTACATGAACGATTTCGGCCTACTTTTGACCCCCCTGAAACTCGGTACCTATTTAAGATACATAGATGAAATTTTAGACACAAAATAAGATACGGATTCTTGCATTGTATTCCAAATTTTAACTATCTAGCTACAATAGTTTGTGCGCTACGGACTTTTGAAAATAGCTATTTTTGGCACTCACTGACTTACAGGTCATCAAAACCTCTAGACCACTTCCAATCGAGCTAGAACCGTGAAAATTGGTACACATGGAGTATTTTATACCTAGATTATGGAACAATTAAGAGATTGGGGAAATGTAAGATCAGTAAATCGCTACCCCTTAAACGCGTTCACCACGTATGCGGTTTGACCGATTTTGACGATCAAGGACTTATTTAACAGGTTGAGTGCCAATCAAATTTCGAATAAAATTGGTTGTCTATATAATTTTATTAATAATTTTTTTCAAAATAAACAGAAGAATTTACTATCATATATTTTATATTAAACCTCATATTTTTGATGATCGATGGTTATATTCTCATAAATATTGATAATCAAAACTAATAAACATTTCAAATGCGATAAGACAAATCGAGTGCCGGTCACCGGTGACCCCCATAGCATTCAACCTGTTAAAATTTAAAAAAAAAGTTTTTGGCGTATGTATAGTAATAGAAGCGCGTCGCGCGCCTTCTCCGTGTCTGCCGCTCTACTCCCACTGTAGTAGTGCTAGGTTTTGTGCTCTCTATACTATCTATAGATGTTGCTTTTTCAGCATTTTGTGAAACTCTATGCTGTCCTCCCCAATTATAGCAATGATTGTATATTACAGTACAAGGTTTCATCGGTATGGATAATAACTTCAATATTTTACATATGTGTGCGATGTATACAGCAAGGGTTGCCAAGAGGCCATAACCCGCGTAAGTCAACCAAAACCATGTAGTCTCCATAAGGGTACGTGTCTGCACGTGGTTACCTATTGTCTCTGCTTCGTTCACTAATTCATCTAATCTTTTACCATATAATTTAAAGTCAGAAACTTCTATTCGCGGTTGTTCCAAAGATCTAAGACTGTATAAGGATATATTACGTATTTTATTAATGCTCGTATGCAAAGCGGTTAGATTATAATGAATAATGTCTAAATTGAGTTTCACCGGAGTATCACTACCTATGGTACTTTGAGCATCTAGTATAGCGGTATCGGTTACGGCTGTACAACCGGGTGTCATTGATAATATACAGGGTTCTTTTATGGTGGTACTATATCCATGATTATTGCAAATAATTTTTACTTCTTGTTCTGTGGGTGGTATAGCAACCGAAGAACGATCATCTGATAAAGCAATGGAAGTTAATGCGTTTATAGTAAGCATATGTGGTTTACATTTAGATGCGTCAATATAATTTATAGAATTTATGGTGGATTTTAAACAAGCACCTTGCATATTAGTCAAGTATTTAGCTGATTTTCTTTTACAAATATACAGGGTGTCCCGCGAGTAGGAGGCCACCTAAATATTTTCTTTGTTTTTTATGATAAGAAAAACTGTTATGGCATACTTTGAATGGGACAGGCTAATGTATGTTATGAAAAAAAAATTTTTTTTAGGTCATTTTTAATGCATTTTTTCAAGATCGTCGGCATTTTGTACCTTACAAGCATATATTTTTTTGTATTGTACCTTGTAGAGGTTAAAAAAATACATTTAAGTATACTCGTGCCGCGACCTTCAAATGACCTTGAACGTCAGAAATGTTATCAAATTGTAGTATCAAATCAGTATCAAACAGTATCAAATAAAAAAATTACCTAAAAAAAATTTTTTGGTTCATAACATACAATAGCTTATCCCATTCAAAGTATGCCATACCAGTTTTTCTTATCATAAAAACAAAGAAAATATTTAGGTGGCCTCCTACTCGTGGGACATCCTGTATTTATGTACTAGTGTTTTACAATCTTTTAGGTATTACTTGTCTATAAGCGTAATGATAGTATTCGTAGGCTTGATTATGAAATATTCGTATGGATTTTCGACATATACAAAACGTCTATTATCGCTTCTACTAGGTATAGTTACTAATTTGACTGCTCTGAAGATGTCAACTTCTATGATGGGAATTTTAATATGGTATATTAATCTGCAATACTTACTTCGCTAGTAGCTAAATACTCGAAATAATTACTATCATCAACAGCTATAAGCATGTGTTCGGATCCTTCTTTTAATTTTATCTTTAGCAAAGCGTTTTTTAATAGTGACAGTTCAGTTAATTGTGGTGATATTGCTCCTTGTCTAGCATTTATAACGGCTTGGTTTAACAAATTTAGATTCTAGTATATTCGACAATTGATATTTCTAATTCAAATTCATGATTCATTAAATTTGGATTCCTAATCATTTCGTTTTCACTTTTTGAAATATCTTTAAAATTACTCTGAATGACTTCTAACTTATTCTTATAATCTATAAGCATCTCGTTAGTTTTTTCCGAAAATATCTTAACTAGCTGCGTTTGATTTTTCTAAAGCTCAGCGTTTCGCCTATTATCGATATGTATTAAATCTATTTCTCTATTATAATAGTCGGCACCGCTAGCGCTCATAGTACCGAATAAAATCTTACAAATTTCGCCGAGAGGATCTAACAAACCTCTTTGTCGTCGTAGATTAATCGAATGGTGTCCGATGGATAAAAATAGTCGCTCACGACTATTTTTTGCCATGTTCAGCTGGTGTTGCAGGTTGCGCACAGCTGTTTTCTGTAAGCAGTCCTTGCATTGTTCTGCAAAGAAGCTCACTCCTTGGAAGAGGTGCCGCTTGTGGACTTGGAGATCGTTCAGCTCGACATATGCCAGTAAGATCCATGTCGAGTGATATAGGCGAATCTCGCCTACCTGCTCCATATGGACTGCAGGCAGCACGTCAAAGGTATGGACGTGGTACGGTAATTCTTCCTCCTGTGAATTACTCGCCAAATACCCCGGCCATAGGCTCATCATTGTTAGGATTCTCAATATCCTGCAACAAATTAATATTAGCAAATTTGCAACGATTACCACGCACTAGTAAAGGTTTCCCCTTTACGTCAATTAATATATTGACATCGCTAGGTACTTCGAGGACTTCGAAAGGTCCTTCAAATGGTACATTAAGACCAGTATTTTTGTCTCTTTTTTCACGCTTCATCCAAACCATGTCTCTTTGTTCGGACTGTATTCGGACGAGCAAATTTGTCATATCTTTCTTTGGAAGTCCTCTTGGCTTCCTTCAATGCTTCTCGTGCATTGTTGCGCATTTCCTTTAAATGCGATCCGAGTTCTTGAACATAGTCCTCGTATGTGTTTTTAAATTCACTCGCATGAGTGCTGATTGGATTTGGTGGTGCTTCTAATACAAACTCGTACGGTGTGTATCCTGTGGACTCGTGACAAGAAGTGTTATAATTATATATAGCTAATTCAAAAAAATCATCCCATTTATCTTGTTGCTTATTGCAATAACTTTTCAAATAATCTTTCAGCATTTGATGGCTCCTCTCGAGGCTACCATTACTCTCAGGGTGTATAGCTGTTGTTTTAATATGCTGAATTCTTAACCATCTCTCAAATTCTTTCATAAATTTAGAAGTGAAGTTTTGTGCGTTATCTGTTAATATTTTTTTTGGCGTTCCGTAACGACAAACGTAATGTTTTAAAAATGCAACTGCACAATTTTCTGACGTATAGCTGGCTCTACGTCATTTCATACACTGGCTCTATGTAATTTTCAGATTTCTTACCTTTTCTTAATATGGTTTCCAATGCATATAAAATGCATTGTATAATATTTTCAATCTTCATCACTGTCGTCATTAATTACGGGATTTACATGCTCAACATTGAAGATTTTACTGAGTATCTAATAATAGATACTCTAAATAATAGATTATTGCATCAATGTGTGAGCAACATCCAATAGTGCGATTGCCGTTTGCACATTCATAAAAGTGCCGTTTTATTCCAGAACAGCCAGTTGAATTTGGTGTATACTCTATATAGCATTTGTACGTTTTGCAGTTAATATGTCGCGATCGAACTTGAAATTGAATTATATTATTATTTTCTCTTAAATAACATAGATTAGTTTCCACACGCAGGATCGAACACGGATCGCCCGCGCCGCAAGCGAGTTCGCTATAACTCGGCCACTTCTCTGTTCTTGGATGGTGTTCAAAGTGACCGGTATACGTCCTGCACGTAAATCTTTAGAGCCCTTTTTTCGGAATTTTCTGACTAGTGCGCGCTATTACTTTGCAGATTGAATACTCTTAAGGTATACTTCTAACCTGTAAAGTCTCATCCCGAAGTCAATTTCCGAGGCTGTAATGTCCCCTTGTGAGATGTAGACTTTGGAAACTGGACTGTAGACTGAGGATTCCCTGCTCGTCACTGATTTTTAAGTCTTTTGGTTCTGATGAGAAGGGGCAGCTTTTGTGCAGAGTGGGGCCTGGTGGCGTTACTTTGTAAGATTCTAATTGGCTAATACTGTCACGGGGTCCTATGCATCGTTGGCATAATCCCGGTTGTTGCATGGAAAAGGTAGTGTCGTGGGGGTTGCTGATTCGGCTGGGAATCTTGGTTTGAAAGGAAATCTACGTGTTTTATCTGTACGTTTTGGCTTTCTCTAATTTGGTATAGCAACTTTTTCGTGTTAGGTTGCATCCGTTTTCTCGGATTCTGATGCCTATTGCGTCTTCGTGGTATGCTCTTCACGTTGATTCTTGCTGAGTCGGCGTTTTTATTGTTTCGGAGTGGATTTATGATGGTTAAATTCTTAATAACTAATTTGAGAATCTTCGAGGGTTAGTAAAGGGACTAATTGGATTATTATTAAGTGAAATTGGATTTTTAGTAATTTGCTATGGATCAATTAAAGGTATTGTTCCTTTATCTTTCCCTTGAAGATTTTCGAGGTTTGCTAAATGTTCTTATAATTATTACGAATGTGACGCGAGATCGAGCGGGTGTCCGTCCGTATTTTCTTTGAACTTTGTTTTAATGGTCTTAATAGTGTTTTCCTTATTCTAACCAGCGGCCTTTTTTAGCAAGGGGAAGCAAAGGGGAAGCATCCCCTTTTTTAATTTTTGAAATGTATCGCCAAAATACGTCTATTGGTATTGCCTCTCCCTGTTCATAAGGAAGATTTGTGTTCTTTAATAATCTTCACTCACGATCCAATTCCGTTAAGTTCGTTGGACATAACCCTGGTAATAGAGCCATTAAATACAAAGTCAGAAAGTGATGTGCAGACAGGCAGGTTTAACTCATCAGTGAGCAGACAATTGCTTGCAAAAAAAAAAAAACAAAAAAAATTAATAATTGGAATTAAATTATAAAATAAAAAAATTATAAAATAATACCTGGAAACAATTTCCCTAAATGAGCAATTGATGGTAAAGAACGTTTTACATTTGGGTCCAGCAATGTATCAGAGTTTAAAAACTTTAAATTCTTTAGTCTTTGTCTCTGCTCATCTTTGAAAACCCGAAAAATTGCATTTTTCTCCTTGCTTATAAATCGTTTGACTACAACAATAAAAATGATGAATTTTTGAAGCAATTTGAAACCTTATTTTCTGTCAAAAAAAAGGACTTTGAAAATTTTTTTTAGTAAAAGTTAACTTTTACTAATTTTTTTTTAAAAGTTAAAAGTGCCTTTTTGCTTTGATCGCTGATAACACGGTTAAAAAAAATTGCATGATAACGAATGAGAGCGCAAATTATATAGAGAAAAGAATGTTTCACGATGTAGGACGATGAGTATAGTACACCTATAAAATTTCAAACGTTTATGGCCGGCTACTTTCAAAAAATCGATTTGAAATTTGGAATTTTTATGTCTCCTAATCGAGCCGAATTTTTGCAAATTGGTAGAACTCGATAAGGCGATAAAAAAAGTTCTTTGACATTTTTTTCTAGCATCATTAGTTTTAGCAAAAATTGACGTTATTTGTAACGCTTTGTCATCGCATAAACCGTAGAATTTAAGTTATTTCCAACAGCGGCGTTAACGGAGTCGGAACGGGAAGTCCCAAGTTCGATTCCCGTATGAGACTTTTATTTTTTTTCGTAAAATTTGTTGTTGTTGCGTGTAAAATCACTTTACATTTTTTTTGAACATTATTTTAAATAATATGCAGTGTATTTGAAATTTTTTCATTTTTCTACATGCTAACGTCTAATATATCCAAGCTAAATGACGATGCTTATCCCTTTTATTGCACCAGCGCTCGATAGTTTATTGCTGCGAGGCCAATAAATACCCGAGCAAAGGCCGATAGTGATCTGCGGTTTAATTACCACGTACTCTAGTAGTAATACATCTAATGTATTTTTTATACGGTTGTAGAATTCGACGCCTATTTTCATTGCTTCATCCGTTACTACACCATCAACACTGTCTGCTATCGTACCATCTTGTTCTAACCCTTAGAGGGCCGGGATTGCAAAAAAAAAAAAAAGTGCATTATTTCCATTGAAAAAGTATCTTCAGTCCCTAAGTTAGGGACAAATAGAGGTCAAATTGAGCTTGACGCCATATGGCGTCATGCCGGCCTGGCATGGTAAAGCACACGTTCGATTGAAATTTTTCCGAAAGAAAGTTTTTATGTATGTTTGCATATACGTAGATGGATGAATATATGCTTGTGGATATTATGTAAACTTATGTAAACTAGTAGAGAGACTTTTTTTTACGAATTTTCCTATTTCCCTCTAAAAATATTTTCCAAACGATAACTTCTAAGTTATTACGGTAGATCTTTTTTGGTACGGTAAATACAAAAACATGGAGTAACACATAATGAAACAGGACATTCACTACATGCGAATCTTGATTCTGCTCTTTTCTTCATCATGTGACATAAGGTGCACCTAGCCTTTTTTTCCTTATGAACAGGTAAATGTTTTCCTATTAGACGTGTAGGTTTCGTATTATTTTTTACATTAGGCTCATTTTTCAAATTGAGAATTTCCAAAACTAATTGTAGCCTAAATTCTGGAAAAGATAATCTATTATTATTCATATTGTACAATGCATGCGCATTCACAAGAGCCATATCAAGTAGGTGAAAAAATAATTTTGTGTACCATTTCATTGACTTTCTGATTGTCTCAGTCAAGGAAATTGTTTGGCAATTTGATCTATTCCTCCCATATTCTTATTGTAATCGATTATACATAATGGTTTTATTTTTTCTCTCCAGTCCTGTAGTCCTCTTTTTCTGTTTCCGCAAATTGGAACTCATGCACTGATGTAATCATCCATACTTCCTTTTTATCTTGCCACTTTAGAGCCATCCAAATCACATTATGCGCAAGTTGTACTTCTCCTTTTTCAATTTTTGTATCAAATGAGGGTAATCCTTTTCTATTTTTTCGAATAGTACCACACAATCCTACATCTTTTTCGTGCAAAAATTCCGTCAGAGTTGGAGAGGTGTACCAATTGTCAACGTATAATATGTGACATGTCTTGTATGATACATGTCTTTTTGAAAAATTAAAGGGTTCTTTAGACAAATTTGAATACTCTTGTATATCTAAAAGAGTTATCTTTCTTCAATTGAACAAGTATCTGAGTTGGTAGCGTCATGGATTTCTCTTCTGAACGTCAGATGTTCGAGTCTCGACGAATCTCTCGCGAATTTTTTTTTTCTTAGATGTCAGACGTCAAATGTCATCGTCGCTATATTTTTTGACAACTTAACCTAAAACCACAAAACCTGTTATACCTTGCTCGAAAGATCGATAAAACAGAAATCAATGATATTATCGGCTGAATTTCCACTCTAACAAAGAATTAAAGCAACACCTAATTTTTACCGAAAAGTTGCAAAACTTAGAGCTGCTGTAACTTCTAAGTTAGACTCACAATTAGTTAATCGGTAAAACACCGTGCAATAACGAGGCTCTAGCAGAGATGAAAAGAATTCAAAATTTTCTACTAAAATAAGGACATCTATACTAAAGTTAAAAGAATTCTATGGAGATTATAAAATAAATATAAAAAATTTGAAAAATAAACAAGCCTTCATTAAACTATACTAAAAATGACGAAATAATTTGTAAACCCGTCTAAATAACTGCCTTCGAGGAATTCTCTCATATGACTAAAAATAAAAGCGTGGGGCGTAAATATTAAATATTATAGCCTGCATTATCAATATTTGAATTAATCAAAAGACATCTATGTTTAAGTCTCACGCTTTTATTTTTAGACATATGAGATAATTCTTCAAAGGCAGTCATTTAGACTGATTTATAAATTATTTATGTTCTCGAGAGTTGTTCCCTTTTTGAATATTTTTGTGGCTCTTAAAAGAGCCGGTTGTTATCCTCCTTGATATTTTCGATAATCTGTCCAAAAACCATTCCTTTCTATCACCTGTTCTAATCTTCTGGGCACAGAATCTCGTAAATTTTCAAAGAACGCAGGATTCCCGCGAAGATTCTCCCAAATATCCTGCGCGTGTCTAATAAGGGCAGCCTTGGTACGCTCATTTCTCGCGTCCCACGTATTAACAATTTTTGCCCAAACATTTTCAATGAGGTTCAAATCTGGCGATTTGGCTGGCCAATTGACGAGGGTGATCTCCGGGTGGCGCCGAAACCAAACGATATTAAGCATTGCTCAACTCGTTCAGCCTCGCGGGTTCCTCCGTCCGCCTTGTCTCCCTTCGCCTGAGGCTCCTGCCGCGACGCCGTCGCGCAGTTCCACGCTTGGTGGCCAGCACGTCCACACCTGAAGCAGGCATCCCTTTTGTCGGTTTTTGATCTGCACACGGCTACTGCGTGCCCTATCTCGTGGCAACGAATGCAACGCATTGGCCTATCCCTACCTCTAACGCGAGCACTCATCCAGCCCACGTTGATCCTTCCCACTCCAATCAAGCGGTCAGCCTCAGGAACGGGGAGGACCACCGTAGCGGTCTGGCACCCCCTCCAGGCAGGCCTCAGATTCACGGCAGGAACCTCATGTTCTTCGATTCCCACCGCCCCCGCTATTGCAATCGCGACCTCCGCGCGCGTCGTTGCCGCGTCCAGATCGAGGATCTCGATCGCTTTCCTCGGCGTGAGTAGGTCGACCTTCGCTCTGCCCCCAAAAGTAGAAGCTATCGCTTCTCTGAGCTTGTCAGCTCTTTCGCGCGATCCGCCCTTGGCCATCTCCACTAGTAGGTCGCCCGACCTAGTGGCGCGAATGGCGCTAACATTGACGCCCGTGCCCTGTACGTCGACTTTATCCCTCATTTCTTTGATCGTCTCGTTCGCGTTAAGTTTCCCCCCTACCTGCGCCGCGCGAAGCCTGATCGCGTCCGTGGCTGGCTTAGACACCTTTTTCACGGTCGCGCCCCTCGCTTGCAACGGAGGAACCTTCGTCGCAACGCTCGTTCCCTCCCGCTGGGCCTCCCTCTTAATAGCACGCCCTCCCTTGCCAACCTCCACCCATGGGGTGGAGGCCGAAGACGGTCCCGCGACCGATACCGGCGCCCTCGCAGCTCCTATTGCCTCTCTCGTTTCGCGAATGGCTACACCCACGCTACCGTCCCCCTTACTGACTTTTCCCCCACGAAACATGTAAACCCCGCTCTCTATTCCCTTAATCACGGGTTTAGCGATTTGAACCCCCCTAACCTTATCAGCAAAGCTGGGAGGCCCATCCGCACGCGCCCTCGGCGACTCCACCGCTACCACCCTGTTCGCTCCTCTGGCTTCGATGCCGCGCCTTTCCTCCCGTATATACGCAATGTCCTGTATTAGCTGAACGTCCAGCTCGCGTCGGAGACTCCGCAGTCTCTCCGCCTCCGTCATCGCGCTCCCCAGATTCTTAAAAGCTTTAAGAGCCCCCCTAATCTCCGCCTTCCTGTCAGCACTAATGCCACGATTGGCCAGAAGGTACTCTCTCAGCTCCTCAAGCCTCGCCGCAGCATTAGCGTACCGCTCACTTACCTTCTCCTCTGCTTCAGTGAGCCCCGCGAGCGCGCTGACCACTGCCCCTCTCGCATTTGTGGCAGTTGCCTCCGTTGACGCATGTGTCCCCCTTATTCTTCTTCTTCTTTCTCTTCCTCTCACTCTTCTTGGATGTCGCCGGCACTTCACTCAAAATAAAATCCTCTTCTTCCCCTCTTGCTGTCATCTTCACCTGTTCCTTTGCGACCATCTTGCGCCTCTTCTTTACTTCCTTACGATTAGTATCGTTTACCAGGTTCTCCCTGTTGAATTCCAGTTTCCTGGCCACCCCATTCGGCATCTTCACCGGCGAACCTACGGTGTTCGGTAGCTTCGTCTTCTTCCTCGTCTCCTCTCCACCGTAGGTGATATTTGGTGGAGTACATAAAACGCGTATGGATCGAATAAGTTAAACTGTTCTCGATTGAACGCGATGTTGCCCTGAGGGCGGCAATTGTCCCCTATTGACAAATTCCCACATATTGACCCACCCGTGACCGAGGTACGACGAGAAGGAACCGGTGGTGGACCGGCCTTATTAACTAATTTGAGAATTTTTGAGGGTTAGTAAAGGGACCAAATGGATTATTATTAAATGGAATTGGATTTTTAGTAATTTGCTATCGATCAATTGAAATATTTTTCCTTTATCCTTCCCTTGAAGATTTTCCATGTTTGTTTAATGTACTTATAACTATTACGAACGTACCGCGAGATCGAGCGGGTGTCGGGTCCCCGTCGCAACATAAAGCGGCCCGAGCGCTTGGGCCTGTATCGTCGTCGAAGAGAGGGGTCACGTGTCGGTTCGCGTAGCGCGGCGCTTTCTTATATCCCGCGTGAGATATACGGTGAACGTCGCTTAACCGTGGCATTGCATGAAAATTCCTATTGAATTATTAAATTGAAATATAAATGTTGTCGAAAGGTATTATCGGAATTTTCGTGGGGTGTTACAGAGGGTTATCGTCTGTCGACTGCTGGTGGTAGTACGTTGCCCAGATGGCATTTTTCATTTTCTCTACAGAATCACAATTATGTCTTACTCTGGCTCCGTAGTATCGACTCAAATTATCGATGACTTTTCCGGTGAGTTTTCCTTTGCCGCCGAGTACTTTACTTCGCCGTTTTTTACCTGAATTTTTTCCTGTTTTCACGACTTTATCTTCAACAGTATCTTTTACCAGATCACGTAGACGTTTTCCCATTCTCTTTTGCACGTGACCTACACATTCTTTTTTATTTATAGTGAAATTTTCACTGTAAGGTTTCGCTTTCACTAAATTGCCATAAGTTTGGCTATCGCCGTCTCCGACATAGTTGCTAATCTTTGCTCCATACTTTTCCTCTGAGCGGCGGAACATCGCACATACGCACGCACGCACATACGCTCGCTCGAACACACCCAGACGCTCGCTCGAACCCACAGACGCTCTCTCTCTCACACTCTTAATCTAATGCTCATGCTACGGGACGATGAGGTAATCGCAATAACTAAAAACAACCTTACTTTAGGAGATGTTCCACGTTGTATAGCTCGGTACACCGTAGGACTTTGTCTGTGGTTGTGCCTTCCCCTCTCACCCGCCGCTTGCTGTCGATCGTCGCTTCTGCGATCGTTTTTCACACGATCTTGACGATCGTGTAAACACTTTTTCACGCCGTGATCTTTAGAACGTTTCACGCACTTTAAAAATTGATAAGGATTGAAAATTCCGAATGCAAGAATCTGAGACTGTCACTACTAATGTTAGATCGTGGTTCTTAGTAAGAGCTTCTTGAACCTCTTCCGAGTATTTTCCGATTGAAAGAATAAACATTTCTATTATTTTCTCTCCATGAATCAAAACTTTGTGCACAGTTGGCGGCATGTGATACCACCCGTAGTCCTTGACATAAATTTCAGCAGTTTCTCGGGCAAATGATCCAAATTTCTTGGGGCAAGTTGGTTTTCCTGAAGAAATCGCTTGTAAAATAACTGCAAATCTTCTGATGACCTCCTTATTAACTCCAGTGATTCTTGCTGTAATTTTAGGATCGTCGAAAAACATTCGATTTTCGACTTCGTATCTACATTGACAGGCAACTTTTGTCTTATAACTCGGTATATCGCTGAAAATGTATATTACGCCAAGTGAGCTACATTACACTCGCCATCCATCTGTTTTATCCTCCTAGTGAAAGAGTGCATTTCGAAGAGTCCTGTTCCATCTGTTTTATCCTCCTAGTGAAAGAGTGCATTTCGAAGAGTCCTGTTCACGACAATATTTCTGCTCTCTCTCGGTAATCTGATGCCGAGATTTTCTGCTTTTCCACTAATATTTTCCGAGCCAGTTGGACAGTTCGATTGGTACACTTCTCCAATGATTTAGAATACACTTGATTCGATGCCATTGCGATCATTATTAATTGGAAAAGCGTATCGAAAGCGCACGTTTTTTCAAATTCAGCCGGAGATCACCCATAATAACAGGCTGGCGGAACAGTCAGTTTTTAAACAATAGAAGGTTTGGAACCTTTGTATTTTTTATATAATCCCATTCTGGACATATGTCCAAATACGAGGACTTCCGTATGTTTTTCTTGACCGGAGATTCTACGATCGGTTTTGGTTTGTAGAGACAAGCGCTAGGGTTTTGGCGTTGCGGTGTTTCCCAAAGAGGGCGCTCGGTGTGTTCCGGGGAAACCGGATAGGGACGTGGCCGAGCGAGATCACTCTCCTCCGGTACTTGTAAGAGTGAAGATATAATAAAGTACCTAGTTGCATACCAAGTGCTTAGTTCCTTAACCTACACCTGCAGTCGTCCTACAGGTTCCTTTTCAGCTTTTCCACCCCACTCCTCACGCGAATTCCAAATACTGCACTCATTGGCTATATTTGAAAGAACATTTTTATT
Source organism: Ancistrocerus nigricornis (assembly GCA_916049575.1). Lineage (NCBI taxonomy): Eukaryota > Metazoa > Arthropoda > Insecta > Hymenoptera > Vespidae > Ancistrocerus > Ancistrocerus nigricornis. The sequence goes on along the minus strand of OU696669.1, from coordinate 23,384,578 downwards.
GTTCTCATCATCGGTATTGTCGCCGATATCGTCCGACGAGTCTTGCCTGCACCTTTTTGTTCCTTTCAGTTGCCCACGGATGTTCAAAACAATGTTCCCAATGACTTCGCGTTGCTCGTTGGTAGGCGTTTGAAATTCGTTGATGGCATGACCGAGTTCGAGTTTCTGTTGCACGTTGCAGGCGAATTCGTTGGTGATGCCATCGATTTTGGATTCTTCAGCAGGTTGAATACCTCGGTCAATTGCATCTTCATGAATGGTGCCTTCGTCTTCTGGTTCTTTTTTCAAGATTCGCGGCAGATTACGTGGGTGGGAAGCGAATTTTATTTTGCCATCAAAGTAGTCTAAATGTTGAAGTACAAACTTATCGATACGCATCGGTAATTTTCCTTTAAAGGCACGATTTTTCAAGTCTGCAAACTCCGCTTCTACCGATAAAGACGTTGCGAATGTTTCATCTTTGCTGAAATGACGTCGCATGATGTTGGTCCAAAGTGGCGAAAAAGGGAGCAACTGTTTTTTTACACGTTGGGCGAAAGCAGGATTGAACAACGCATTAATCACATTTCCTTCTTTCGATGTTTTTCCAATGGCTTCGGCCTTTAAATATTTAGAATTTGCCCACGTGTTCCAATCCGTATCACTATCCTCGGTTGTCTCCGGATCGGTCTTTTCGATGTCATTCTCAATTTCTTTTAATAAAGCGTATTTAATTCACCATAATCCTAACAGCGACTATTCATTTACTTTGGAGTGCAACCACATATGTAACATCTCTGAGATGAAACGTTTAATATGGAATTACAAATTTCACCATTTACCATAGTTAAAAGCAATTTTGGTGTGATACTTATTGTTTTATCAGTTAATAATATTTGAATGGGTGTTAGCTTTGAAATTTGATTATTCATATCTGACATTTCTGTTTTAATTAATTCGACAGTTTCGGATTTCATAACTAATTTTATGGGACAATACCTTGTACTGGAGGAAGTTAAATTTTGCCAAAGTATTATTTTTTCTTCTCTTTTGCCGAGACAATACAACTGTATTGGGACGAGTGATATTACAACCTGTTTCTACGAATTTTTCCCATCTGTACAACTGTTCACGAGTTCGAACTCTTCGAAAGTTATGTTGTACTACTTTAACAGATTTCCGTTTGCCTGGTGTACTTTTCCAATATTCTACCGCCTGCTTCTTATATTCCAAGTCGACTTCATCTTCTTGTTCCTCTGGAATGCAGATGTCTTCTTTTTCTTGTACAGCTTCATCGTCAGTATCCGTAGCATCAAATAGTGTATTGTTAACCGGGTTCGCGTAAAGTTCGCGTTCAAGCAATAAACTTATAATTGTATCTATTCAATAAATTAAACATACCAACAATATAAAAATTTATGTCATGCTTAGAAACTGAATATTTGCCATTAGGCTCAATTATATTAATATTATCAAGTGGACTAGCTTGCTCACTACAAATATCACTATCATTAATTTCATTAGCATTAATAGTAAGACTAAGAACACCTTCCGGACTTGTTTCATTTGTATTAATAGTAGTGACCGTGTCACTAGAACTAGCAATATTTCCACTAATTAATGTGAATGGTATGTTATCAAATAACATGTTTGGAAGGTCATTATTAACTTCATTAAGAGAAACACCATTCAAATCAGCAACAATATCTTCCTCTAAGCTAAACCCTAGTGGTATTACCTTCTCATTAGTAAAAGATATACATAATTATACAATACATATACATGTAATACACAACACATAAAAAAATAATAAAAAGAATACATAATTATTTGAATCAGTAGATGTCTTTCTAGTGGTAGTTGCAGTACTTATTTCAGAAGTACATGAATTATCTTTAGTACAACGCAGTTGTAGTTAATCCATACAAGTCTTCTACAACACATACACTGGATCATTGCACATTACATTTTCATTTTTATTATCTAAATATTGCTTGATTTTGTCTTTACCAATATAATTATCAAACAATTTTTTTGTTGAGAGAAAATCACTATATGCCATAGAAGAATTATCATTGGCATATTCAACTGAATCATAATTGAGTTCTCTTCTCCGAGTGGATATGCATTTGGAATAATTTACAGTATTTTCAATAAATGAAAATAACCCACACACTTTAAATCCATTCTGGATTGTTAATGTACTGATTTGTTCAAATGCCTTTTTAAATAATTGTGCAAAAGTTGTTTTTGTAACAGTCTTCTGTGCCTCTTGTTTATGTTGTCGTATGACTTCTCTCCATTTGTATTTTAAACTTCTAAAAATTGTAACGTCACAAGGTTGTGTTATGTATGTAAAATTTGGAAACAAGGAAATTATAACTATTTTATGTTGTATGCAAAAGTCACTGATTATAAGAAAAAGAGTCTGGGAAGTAGAGAGAAGTTCAAAACATTCACGTGCGAGTTAGAGAGATACAATCATTAGTGTCAGTGCAAAGTTCCACGAAAAGAAGCATTAAACCGCAGAAGCATAGAGGAAATCGGGCGTATGCAATACCGAAGGAGGAGAGACAGAACGCGACGTTAGAAAGAAAGAAAAGGGACGAGATGCGTGCGATCCTTTTCCACTACCGATATACAAACACATTCATATGGCACAACGTCTCCCAAAGTAAGCGTGTTATTCTTATTTCTTGGTCCTAAGATTCCTCTAGTATAAGTATTAGAATAAGTGTATTAGTATTATTTCTTATACATAAGGTTCCTTGAATATAAGTATTAAACTAGGAGTGCGAGTGAGACGCATGTTTGAGAGAGCGTATGAGATAAGGCGAGCGAGTGAGTGAGAGCTAGCGCCAGAGAGAGAGAGAGTAAGGACGTGCGAGTGAGAGCGTATAGATGAGGAAGGGCGAGCGTGCGAGTGAGTAAAACCGCACATAGTCATAAGAAACCCTAGGTAAGTGTGCGTTAGCGAAAGCGTCTTCGACGAGCGCGTCGAAAACCCGCAAATAAAAACAACGGCCGAACAGCTGATCGAGTCAGCTGATCGATAAATAAATATAAATATCGGAAATAAGAAATAAAGAGTTCGGAATGGCTTTTTCGAGGCCTCGGAAGTCGTTCGATCTCGCGTCACATCGGTAGCGCAGTTCCCTAGTTGTCCGGTTCCGTGTGCGTATTTTTTTTACGGCTCGATTAGAGAGAGAGGAGAGATTTTGTGGCGAGTATCAAAGATACAACGTGACAGTACATATGATAATATTGCAGTATCCTTTCCTCTGTCTAGTATCGTATCTAATTGACTAATCCACTGCTCCTCCCTTTCTTTCACATTTTCTATGTCTTTTATATTTATGAGAACATTCATCAATTCTCCACTAGTGATATTACTACCTTTCGGTGGTTTTCTTAAAGAATACATTGATATTAATCTATACATTTATATGAATAGTTGGGAGTCTGGATGGTCATTTAATCCACAACTGTTCCGCATCATTCCAAAAAATCGCTGCAACAATAATAGTAAATTGTAAACTACAAATTTTAATAATAGTTTCAAAGAAAAAACAGTAAGAAAGATAATTATACCTCCAAATTGTTTTGATTCAGTCTACTTGTCATTACATATTCAAAGTCACAGATGTCAGTAAGAAAAGAACAAATCTCAAGAGTGGCTCTAAGTGAAATTTTTAAACCATGAAAAGTTTGCTCAGTTATGAAACTGTACTGTATTTGTTTAGCTCCTTTTTCCCATAAAGTGAAAAATTTTCTATTTCCTGCAAAATTTGAACATACTCATACTACAGATAATCATAAAAAGAATGGAATTAATAAAATTTTTTCTTAATTCAATGTCTGTTGATTATAAAGTTTCATGCAATATTTCCACTTAAATGAGTACCTTATACATTTGGTTATGTGTTCGCGACGAATTTTTAGGAGTGCGACTCCAATTCATCGCATTGATAAGTGCATTAACTCGTTGGCAAAGTGCAATTGACCCGGCAGCATCCATCAAATCATAATGAGCATTTGCCTCCTTATATAGTTGAATGGTAGGTGCCACATTAAAAAACTAATAAAAAATTACATAAGTACGTTACAATGTGAAAATAGTATTTTTTCCGATCCAATAAAATTACACAACATGATAAATAGATAACATCTACATACTCGAAATGCCATCGTGACATTCATTTTTTGATAAAACTTTGGTTTAATATGGTGTTCATCCAAATGATAACTGGCTTTTAAATTAAAACCACGAGGATTTTCTACGGAAAGTAATGCGTACCAATGCTTTAACGAAACTACATCATCCGGAGTCTGTATGTAACAAAAAAACACATTTTTCAATTATTATATTAAATACTATAACATAAAATAATAGTTGAAATAAATTCTACTTATGTATAGCATATAATTAATGATTAAACGAACTTACCTAAGTGAAGTTCAATCATGATTGTATGAAGCGCCTCTTCCGAATAGATCATACATGTAGTACCCCCTACTTCCGCAAGTGTCTCCATCAATTCAAAGCTAGGGAAAAACTTTTTCCCTATGTCCCGCGGTTGGCGCTGCCTTGCGCGCGTCCGCGGCTATCTTCATTTTTGAAAGCTCTGCCGTAACATGAATCACGGGTATTTCCCTCGAGATAAATGGGAGGGAGGGACTGATCTATTCGGAAGAGGCGCTTCATACAATCATGATTGAACTTCACTTAGGTAAGTTCGTTTAATCATTAATTGTATTTCGCGCCTCTTCCTCTAGATCATACATGTAGTTGTTTAAAGTCAGTTACGGCAGTTTATAACATAAAAATTCTTTACTTTTTATTACAAAGATTTTACCTTAACCTAATAACGCACGGCAATGGTTAAGGAAGGATCTGTGTATTGCCATCAAATTTGGGCTATACTTGGGTCCTTCTTTTTTTTTTTTTTTTTACCTCTCGAGCACGGCTTCTGCAAAACTATTCTGTTGCAAATCAACGTCGCGATCATAGAAATGCGCGAAGGCTAACGATTCCCCTGACCAGCCCGCTGTTCTTCGTATGACGTCGATGCTGACGCCTTTACGTTTCGCCGCTGAGGTCGCGGCATGCCGCGTACTATATGCCGAAAAAACATTAATATCTACCCCGCTCTTAAACATCACATCCTTGATCCATCGACTGATTGTTTGTGTGCCCACCGCTTTATGTGGTTTTTTAAAAGAAATCAGCAACTTTCCGTTTAACCCTCTCAGTTCTTTGGTTCTTTTTAAGTATTCGGTTAAGACTGAAGCAACACAGATTGTTCGGTTTTGACTGAGAAACGGGAGTCTCAAGACCGGCTGTTTTTTCCCCGGACCCGACGTTTTTACGGTGTCCGGAATCTTAATCTCTACTAAGTTAGCATTAGTCTGATAAATATTTCTCGTATCGATTAAGGAAAGCGTCTGCGGGCGATGTCCCGTACTTAACGCTAATAATGTTACCAATTTCAGAGTGAGCTTCTCGAGATTTATCTCTTCGTTCGGAAACCAGGCTGCTAGATAATTTAAAACAATTTTTGGGTCCCACGTTGAGTCGTACTTAGGTGTTGTCGGTCGTAGTTTTGCTGCTCCTCGAAAAAACCGTCGAATTTGTTCGTCTGCTCCTAATTCCGTTCCCTTAATCAGAGAAATGGCGGACCTGTAGCAATTCAACGAGCTGTAGGAAGCTCCTCTGTTGAATTCGTTTGCGAGGAACGACAACACGTTGTTTGACGACACGTTGAAAGGCACCCGTTCTTCTTCTTCACAAAATGTCCACCATTTTTTGAGCCCGACGTTGTACTGTCGAACTGATGACTCCGACAAAGAGGCTATTAAAACCTCCATTGCTTCGATCGGTACTTTCTTTCTGATGAGTGCTTCCCGCAAAGCTTGCCGGCAACCAGGGTAAGTTGATGCGACAACGGGTGTTTCTCTCTGCGGGTAGAACGAAGTAAATTATCATTTGGTTCAAAAACTATCGGTTTTGTCTCGAGAAGCGATAAGAATAATGGGAACCACGGTTGTCCTTCCCAGTATGGCGCAACGACTATCCCGCTTGCTTCTTCCCTCTTCATTTTTTGTAATACTCTTAAAATAATCGAGAATGGGGGAAAAGCGTAGAAAAACCACTTTTTCCACTCTAGGGTAAACGCATCAACCGCCATCGAGTCGGGATCTCGTCGTCATGATACGTAACGAAGACATTTTGCATTCGCCTTAGAGGCGAATAAATCTATTTGTGGCTGGCCGAAGGCTTGAACCATCTTTTGAAATGCGCTATCTGCAATTTCAAACTCTGTTTCCGGCTGTAATCGCCGCGATTCGTAATCGGCCTCTACGTTGTCACTGGAGCGTATATACGCTGCCGTGATCCAAATTTCTCGCCTCTCACACCACTGCCATATTTCTTTTGCCCAATAGCTGAGGTCTTCAAAACAGCTGCTTCTCATACGATTTATGTACGCAATTGCTGTCGTATTGTCCAGGCGTAACAAAATGTTCGTGCATCTCTTGTTCTTCGCAAAGCATTTTAACCCGAAAAAAGCTGCTCTCAACTCTAAAATATTAATGTGTGAATCCAAATCTTCGACGGTCCAGGACCCGTGACTCCGGCGGCCCTCACAAAACACGCCCCACCCCGTACGCGAGGCGTCCGAAAAAATTTCTACTTCGTGCATCGGTTCAATTATTGGCGCACTAGCTATTCGAATATTATTTTTCCACCACTCGAAATCTTTCGTGAGATTTTTAGGGATTACCATCATCGAGTCAAAATTATTCGCGTTAGCTTCGAGCATACGTTCTCTTACTTTCTCGAACCCCCTTACGTAAACCATCCCGTATTTTAAGGCCGGGCATCGCGAAATTAATGTTCCCACGAAGGATGCAAATTCCCTTATTTTGCAACGCCTTGTTTTCTCAAATTTTTTGATTAGCTCAAGCGTACGTTGTGTTTTCTCTTTGGGCAACTCTATCGCCATCTTTTTGGAGTCGAACACTAATCCTAAATATTTACAGCGTTGAGTCGGGGTCGCGAGACTTTTTTCTCGATTAATTACGAACCCTAATTGTTGCAGCAGTGATTTCGTTTCTCGCATATTCATTAAGCAATTTTCGTACGTGTTTCCTATTACCAGAATATCGTCTAAATAAAAAACCGAGGCAAACCCGCGTTTTCTTAGACAACTCGCCACCGGTTTCAATAACTTGGTAAAAATATACGGTGCTATGTTTAGCCCGAAAGGTAGGCATGTGAATTCGAATAACTCTCCCTTGTACGAAAACCGTAAAAATTTTCTATAATTTTCTGCGATAGGTACGAGGTAGTACGCGTCCTTTAAATCTATTGTCGCCAAAAATCTCGTGGGTTGATCAACCTCTTCGCGACCTTCCAATCTTCGAGCTTAAAATGCTCGGTTGATACGAATTCATTGAGCTTTTTAAGGTTAAGAATTAGTCTGTATGAACCGTCCGGTTTCGGTGTTAAAAAAATATTCGATAGGAACTGATTTGAGATCGGTGCGCAACTAACGATCGCCCCCTTTGCTCTTAATTTGTTAATCCGATCGTCGATCAATAACTGCTCTTGCGTCGACCACTCTGGTTCAATTGGCGCTCGATTTTGAGAGGGCCGTGCCGTGAATGGGATTTCTACGCCTTGGACCCATTTCTGGACTACTGAGTCCTTCGTGACTTTTGACCATCTGTCCGCAAAGAGGCGGAGTCGACCCGCTGGCTTACTTACGATTAGACTTGTACTCAGCGACGCGTCGTCGCGGAGAGGGGTCGCGTGTCGGCTTCGCGCAGCGCAGCGCTTTCTTATCTCTCGCGTGAGATGTACGGCGGACACATTTCATATTCGTAAGCGTGGCGTTGCATGAAAATTCTTAAGTTTGAATTTAAGCTATGTATTGTCAATAATAATTATTAGTGGAATTTTCATGGGACGTCACATTTACAATAAGAATTATTATACATTATAACAAAAGTGCGTCCGATGTATTAAAAGTTATAATTATTCTATGATTTATATTACTTTCTGACTATTTGTAAAAATGTACATATATAAAATTGATATAAATAAACAAAAATAAGATACATTGCAAAAAATACTGAAATTTTTAATTGTAACCATGAATTAACCATCCAATTCCATTATTTGTTCAATTTCTCGAGTTATTGCCTTTTGACGAAAACTCCATCGATGAAGAAAGTATCAGGAGAACATGAGCTACAAGGAGGAATTCGGATTTCAAGACCCACCTCTTCAAATAGTATGCTTTCCTGGTAGAAATCCCAGTTTACGGGGAATTTGCCGAATCGCTGAGAATCGAGAAAGTAACATGAGAACGTGAGCAGCAAGGAGAAATTCGGATTTCACGTGCCACTTCTTCAAATAGTATGCTTTCCTGGTAGAAATCCCAGTTTACGGGGAATTTGCCGAATCGCTGAGAATCGAGAAAGTATCATGAGAACGTGAGCAGCAACGAGGTATTCGGATTTCACGTGCCACCTCTTCACATATTATGGTTTCCTGTTAGAAATCCCAGTTTACGGGAAAATGTTCCGAAAGCGTTCGTGAGAACATTGGCAGCGCCATCTAACGGTGGAGACAAGAGGCAAAATTTGATGCATTTGCAAGGGGTTCCTTTAAAACACTTTTCTGGTCGTAATAATTAACCGATTCTTATGAACGATACCTTGTTGGAAAGCTAAAAGAACGGGCTACAAAATGGCTATTATAGAATTTTTATAATACCTCACTTTCAGTCTCTAAATCGCACTTAAACTTTTCAAATGTAATTTCTATGATGATGCTAACGTTAATAATAAAATTTGTTATAGCTATCTTATAGCTTGTTCTTCTAGCTTTCCGACGAGCTATTGATCGTAGAAATCGATCAAGAATTGTGATCAGAATTAATTTTTAAAGTAAATCTCTCGAAAGTCGATAAAACAGGGTCTTAATTGCACGCTGGCGCCATCTAGCGGTGGAGACAAGAGGCAAAATTTCATGCATTTGCAAGGGGTTCCTTTAAAACACTTTTCTGGTCGTAATAATTAACCGATTCTTATGAACGATACCTTGCTGGAAAGCTAAAAGAACGGGCTACAAAACGGCTATTATAGAATTTTTATAATACCTCACTTTCAGTCTCTAAATCGCACTTAAACTTTTCAAATGTAATTTTTATGTTGACACTAACGTGTATAAAAGAATCTATTATAGCTATCTTATAGCTTGTTCTTTTAGCTTTCCAACAAGGTATCGTTCATAAGAATCGGTTAATTATTACGACCAGAAAAGTGTTTTAAAAGAACCCCTTGCAAATGCATGAAATTTTGCCTCTTGTCTCCACCGCTAGATGGCGCCAGCGTGCAATTAAGACCCTGTTTTATCGACTTTCGAGAGATTTACTTTAAAAATTAATTCTGATCACAATTCTTGATCGATTTCTACGATCAATAGCTCGTCGGAAAGCTAGAAGAACAAGCTATAAGATAGCTATAACAAATTTTATTATTAACGTTAGCATCATCATAGAAATTACATTTGAAAAGTTTAAGTGCGATTTAGAGACTGAAAGTGAGGTATTATAAAAATTCTATAATAGCCGTTTTGTAGCCCGTTCTTTTAGCTTTCCAGCAAGGTATCGTTCATAAGAATCGGTTAATTATTACGACCAGAAAAGTGTTTTAAAGGAACCCCTTGCAAATGCATGAAATTTCGCCTCTTTTCTCCACCGCTAGATGGCGCTGCCAATGTTCTCACGAACGCTTTCGGAACATTTTCCCGTAAACTGAGATTTCTAACAGGATACCATAATATGTGAAGAGGTGGCACGTGAAATCCGAATACCTTGTTGCAGCTCACGTTCTCATGATATTTTCTCGATTTTCAGCGATTCGGCAAATTCCCCGTAAACTGGGATTTCTACCAGGAAAGCATACTATTTGAAGAAGTGGCACGTGAAATCCGAATTTCTCCTTGCTGCTCACGTTCTCATGTTACTTTCTCGATTCTCAGCGATTCGGCAAATTCCCCGTAAACTGGGATTTCTACCAGGAAAGCATACTATTTGAAGAGGTGGGTCTTGAAATCCGAATTTTTCCTTGTAGCTCATGTTCTCCTGATACTTTCTCCATTGATGGAGTTTTCTTCAAAAGGCAATAACTCGAGAAGTTGAACAAATAATGGAATTGGATGGTTAATTCATGGTTTCAATTAAAAATTCCAGTATTTTTTGCAATGTATCTTATTTTTGTTTATTTATATCAATTTGATATATGTACATTTTTACAAATAGTCAGAAAGTAATATAAATCATAGAATAATTATAACTTTTAATACATCGGACGCACTTTTGTTATAATGTATAATAATTCTTATTGTAAATAAATACGATACTTAAATATTATTCAAATACACATAAAATAAATAATAACATATTATTATATTGCACTTTATGCTGAGATGAATCTTAAGATTTAAACTGTTGTAACTTCCGAACTGGTCTTACTATCGAAACGCGACTTGCATATTCGTAAAGAAGAGACTTTTTTTGTTAATTTTTTCTTTCTATGATTATAGGATGGTAATTAATAATCAAATTATTGTCATTTATTCACCTAAACATACTAGTAGACAACAGTTATCGCGTAATAGTGCACGAGCAGTAGCGCGCTGTAGTTAAAATGAACCCGTTCTTTTATGTAAACCATCTTCCTCACGAACCATTCTTCTGTTCAGCAAGTTAATATCCATTGACGAATTTATCTGGTTATAGGATACCTAAATATAATTAAAAGTAAAATAAAAAAATAATAATTTCGAAGAATGAATCTATCTCACTATTTATTAAACAGACGGCTTTTTTAACATGTATGTATCTCATGTGCCCCTTCTAATTAGCTGGCTGGCGGGTTTAAAAGGCTAACGGGTCAACAGGTTTAAGGGGCTAGCGGGGACTGCACTCCTACTCGGGGACTACACTTCTACTCTGGGAACTAGACCTCGGCGGGCTAGTTACTATACGAACAGAAGCAATAAACACGGTTGGCAGCTTTGCGTTCGTTAGTGTTGCCCTCCAGTTGATTATTTTCCACAATGCGCATGCGTGAACTGCGGTGACTACGTTATGCTGGGTTTACACGCTTGCCAAGCTCCGGCAAGCGCCCACAAGCGCCAAGTCTCCACAAACGCTGGACTCGCATTTGGAAGTCGTTTACACGTTGGCGAGTGCGTCATTATGTTCCGAACAGGCAAGCATGGCGGACATCGAGCTTGTCTCAGCGATTTCTATTTAAAATACAAACAAATGAAAATAAAAACAAGAAAAGCCCGACACGGAAGTAGATGGTAGACGATAAAAATTCTAGAAGGAAATTTTTTTAAATTTCTGGTAAAAAAGATTCTACAAAAGTTCAAAATAAAAGTAACTATTAATATCATTTTATTCATGTCATAGACGAGCTAGTTCTTATGAAACAACCTTATTATTTGGGGTAACTGTTTATCAAAAGCTTGTATTACAAGCGTTTAGGTCGCTATTTTGTGTGAGTTGTCGCAAACGCGTACCAACGTGTAAATGCGTCCCAAGCGCTTGTCGCAAGCGCCCTTTGATTCGTGTCCAAAAACCGACACTCGACCGGAACGGTGACCAGCTTCCCCAAGTTCACGCAAGCCAAGCCAAACACCCCCGTTCACACGCTTGTGCTTGTGGACGCTTGCCGGAGCTTGGCAAGCGTGTAAACCCCGCATTAAATTGCCAGGGTGGTGGGGGTAAGGAGTTTCTACACCCTGGTCAGGACAACAAGAATTTCAATAAGGCTAGATTTTTACTATACTGTCTCTCTCATTCCCCCAGACATTAAACAGGCTGGCTGGCTGGCGGTAGAGCTTGCGTTCATTAGTGCGCATCGTACCTGTACAGGTAAAATAATCATTTTTCAAATAATTTCAAGGTTTTTTTTTTTATTGTATCAATTTAACTTTTTGAAACTTAAATATATTATTGCCAGACAAAATACGCAGAGAAATAATTTTACAATTATTTGAAAAAATATCGATGCTAATATTCAGATTTTAATATCGATATATCGAATTGAAAAATATCGACATATCAAAAAAACAATCGATATCGTATATCACATCCCTAGTCGCCAGAGAGTTGCGTTACTGTATATACTGTGCTTTTAGTTCATTTTGCTGTACAATTTGTAAATAAGTATTATAAACACATTTTTTAAATTTGTAAAGTTTATTTGACACATGTAGGATTGTTAAAATGCCACATTTTGTAAGCAATAAAGAAACGAGGGTATGTACTAGAGAATAAAAGTGAAAACTACGTTTAAATAGGCTTTCATTCTTTAGATAGGTTAAATTGAATATCCTTTCTACATATTTTCTTTATTGCAAAATGCAATAATAAGTATTAAATAATATGGAGAACATTCATTTTGTACTTTAACATTCGGTTTTTTTAATAGTAATAAATGCGTATGTACATATTTGCAGGAACAAAGTATGAGCGACATAACTACAGACTTTGACTGTCTCAAAGTATCTGCTTTAGGAAAACTTTCACGTGTGCACTTTAAATTTGATTTTAATAAGATTACTATTGGTCCTGAAGCAGATTTCAGTCAAAATTGCCCTGATGACTTTTGTAATATTGAAAATAAGCAAAATTCCTGTAACGTTAAATCACCCCAGAAGTGTCAGGAAGAAAAGAGTAATAAAACTGTGATGCAAAATGGCACCACCTTTTCTATTAGGAAAATATTACTTGAAGAAGAACTATTAAGAAGAGAGAAAGTCAAGGTAAATTTAAAAAATCAATATCTTAAAAAAGATTGTTATTTCAATATTATATATTGTATATATAGATTAAAAAGATCAAGTTGCAACTACTGTTATATTCTGCAGAAAGAAATAGAACGTAGATGGCAACAAATGGCAGAGAATGGAACTGCTATACAGAAACGAATTTCTCTTTCGCGCTCAAGCATGGCCGAGGAAAGAGAGCGCAAAAGTGCACAGAAATATGCTGACATATTAGCCGAGGAGGAACGGATTGCGGAGCAGGAAGAAATAAAGAGGAAACATGAGCAGCAATTACATGCTCAAAGAGTTCAAGAGCAAAAAGATAAAATGAAGCGTGATATGGAAGAATGTAGAAGAAAAATGAAAGAAAAGGAAGAATTAATAAGAAAGATAGTGGCTCTCAGAAACGAATTCGGACTGAAATATTATAATATGGCGTTACTCTCTGGAAACGCTAAAGACAAAAATGCAATAGCAAATTTTTTTCTTGTGTATTCAGCTACATTAAAACAACTAAATCAACAAGTAGAATCTTTAGATGAAAAAATAAAGGTATTAATAATGCAATAATACATTTTACTTTGTCTAAGGAAGATGGAATACAATTTAATTTTTGATTTTCATTTTCCTTCAATGTATATTTAAATTTTACACAGAAAGGAGAGTTGATGCCTATAGACCTCGGTGTTGCAGAAACAGTAGTACAACAGATAGATCAAATGTTATGTTGCTTAAAGGAAGGATTAGGTTGGTTATATTTTTAAACTAACATTTCAATTATATCTTAAAATATTCAATGATACATACTTATACTTTCAGATAGGATGGTGGCCGTTGAGAACAATGTTCCTGAACCAAACACATACATTCAAAATTCAGATTTGATGGAACAAAAAGAATTACCCAAACCTGAAGAAGTACCAGCAACTTTTGAAACTTCCCCGGTAGAGCAAATTGATAATAATGTTGTTAATGAAAATAAAGATGATAATAAAATTCAAGAAATTGTTCCAACGGCAGAAACTCTTACGAAACAACCAGACAGTCCCAAAGATACTTCAACGATTTCCGTGCCACTAAAGGAAATAGAAGGTATCGCTCTTTTTTCTATTATGTTTCTGTTTCTATCGAAATTTTATCCGACGGTGTAAATTGTAATATTATCATTTTCTCTTTAGATAATCTATATAAATATGTCGATAAAGAATCGCTACAAATGTACATCCACAGCGAAGAAGTTTTGGAGAATCATACAAAAAATTATAATGAATTTTTACAATCGCCGAGTACAAAACAATTTAGATTCGAATGTCAAAAAGCTATAAATATTCCTGTAAATGCCATTTCTGCCATCAATGAACAACATCTAAAAGATAAATATGAAAGATTACAAAAAGTTTTGATTGGAAGGTCACCTCAAAACGTTGGTCCACAATCGCAAGGGGCAGCATTCTGTAAAGACGTTTTAGCAAAAAAAATAGTGGTATATATACTTTTCTGAAATTCATTTATTTCATCGATAAATGAAGAATGCTTTCTAAATATATCTTTGTTACGTAACAGAGTCAAGGAGAAACGCTTGTTTCCAGTAAACCGAAAATGGCGTTTGCCATTGCTGCAATAATTGTAGCTCTTTGGAACGATCATGCCGATTTCGGCGAACTTCTTCTAGCACATTTTCATAATACTTGTCCATTCACGGTTCCCGTATTTATGCCGAAGAGAGAAGGACAAACAAATGAAGAATTTTATAGATCAATGGGTTATAAATATTCTGAAGATGGAAGTGTAGAACAGCAAGATAAATATTTGAAAAGAATGTCTGGCTTAATGAGATTATATATATCCATAACTGTAACGCCGCAAAGACGAGGAATTACGAAAAAGCATCCTTACGGGTTACAGCACACATGGAGATGGCTCGCAGCCGTTTTAAATAGCGGTAAAGTGACTTGTTATCTTATTATTAATACAAATTATACAATACATATTTACTCGTCGTATACCTAATCGTATATTTTTGCAATCCTCATAGAATCACAACCAAATACGTCGGATCTCCGCGCCACTCTTATTTTGGACGTATTAGAAGTTGCAGGATATATGCTCTGGAACGCTTATCCTAAGCAATTTCATAAAATGTTAATGTTATTAGCGAATGAATATTATCCGCGCATGCAAAATACTGATGGTATCGGTGGCGGACCTCTGGTACGTTTAGAAGAATTTTTGAAAAGTACTTTAGCTAGAGGCTTCATTCCACCGCCAGATGGGCATCTTCCTCCTAATTTTTGGTAACTTCCAGCGATTTAACTTGTCTCGTGTGACGACCATCGTGCATTGTATGTATCATAACTTATATAATAATAAACAAAAAAAGAGAACAAACGGATAATGTAAACGGGCGTAGATGTTTGGAATGTATCGGTATATTTATTTTCTAACATAAAATTTGTATAACGTTTATATTTTAAGACGACGATAAGTTTAGCAAGATATTGATCATGTTAAATAGAATATAAACAAGATAGACTTAATAGTACGGTGCCCTTGTAACCACAGGTTTGATATCAATAAATTCGTAAAAATCTGTGGAATTGCTTGCGAAACCTGAGATTCCAAAAGATGCTAGTTTCTCCATCAGACCGATATCTTGGTTACAATTAAGCAAATAAGACGTTAAACGTTTCACAATTACATCTGTAAAAAGAGGTAGTATATAAATACGACGAAAAATAAAACTGACAAAGTACATACAGAGCGCAAAGTTTTGTTTTTCCATAATTAGACATTTTCTTACCGGAAAGCTTTTTATTGACCATGATACGATATGGTGGCAATGGTCCCAAACTTGTTAGAATACGAAGCGATTCTACACCCGGCAAAGAGTTCTTTTGACACAGGAAAACTGGAGATTCCAAAATGCTTACTTCGGCCTGTTTACCAGCAACCATTTGTAAGGCAGCGACTTGCGTATCGGTATCTGAAAAAGAAGAAGGAAAGAATAGGTACTCGTCGTCCGTCCAATGAAAATTTTACGAGACGTGACTAAAGAGAAAAGATAATAGATTTCCCCCACTACGATAGATTGACCGTCGATCGAATCTCATAACTCTCGGGATAATTTAATACCGATTCTCATTTTTTTTAGCCACACCTCGTAGCACATATTAATATAAAGCATTTCAACAGCTAACCCAAAGTATTGCCGAAGAAAGCCGGACCCTCGCCTATCGAGTACAAATGATTGTACAACAATGTAGAAGCTCCTATTTTTTTCGATCTGTCCGGGAGAGCGCATCTATGTCCCCGGATATCCGTTATGTTCTGCAAACGATAAAATAATACAGTTGAACCTCGTTAACTTGACAATCTGTACAATTCGAATTTTTATTAATTTCCTAGAGAAGACATTTATAAATCGATAAAAAAAAGAGCATATCGGTTAGCTTGGTTCATCTCGAATCGTTTCGAGATATTATAGAAGTTATTATTAATTAACCGTTATATCCAAAAATGTTACTAAAAAACCCTTTATAAGTTGAAATACAAATAAAGTTAGCGAGATTCGACTGTACTGTGTACATGTTATCAGCAAAGTGTATAATTTAGGTATTCTATAGAATACCATAGGCATTCTGTCTTTTATACAGGATGGTTCACGACGAATGATGAGCTCATATTATTCTGCTGCTAGTGGTCCGATCGAGAATTTTTTTAGTATAACATGGTTCAAAGAACCTTTTAAGATGATTATAGTAAAGTTTGTTCAGAGTTTTTAAGACCATTTTCAATTTTTTTTACAGATAAATCACTTAGGGATATAAGTATGGTGAATCTGCCCCCGAAAGACTTATAAATGATACTTAGAGGATATGTAGGTACTAATAAAATAATAAGATCCTTAAAGTTTCAGATCCCTAACTCAATTCACTTTTGAGAAAAAGCAAAATATGTACAAAACAGAAAAACATTTTTTTCTCAGGATTAACTGAACCAATTGATCTAATTTTTGAATATGTTTTGGGGGCTGATAATAGCTCCTAGGGAAAAAATTAAGAGCTATATAGCTCCATAAGATCCTTGAAAAAAAATTGTTTTTCTGTTTTTTACATATTTTGCTTTTTCTCAAAAACCAATTGAGTTAGGGATCTGAAACTTTAAGGATCTTATTATTACTTTATTAGTACCTACATATCCTCTAAGTATCGTTTGAAAATCTTTCGGGGGCAGATTCACCATACTTATACCTCTGGGGCATTTCTAATTTTGTTATACCTATTTTGTAGCAGATGAGACGAATTCAGCAAGTATCGTAACAAATATTTTTTCATTATCATCATAAAAAAATTTACTATAATCGTCTTAAAGCTCTTTGAACCATGTTATGCTAATACTAAAAAACATTTTCAATCGTACCACTAGCAACAGAATAATTTAAGCTAATCAAGCTTCGTAGATCACCCAGTATAGCTTCTGAAATTGTTATAAAAAAGAATTTGGCGTCGATAGAATTATTTACTTCGACGTAAGGTGCAAGATCGGATGCAATGATGACGTCTGCGTAAATACTGGCTGAATTTTCTTTATTCAGGCGATGTTTGAACATAAAAGACACCGGCAATAGTTTACCATCTTCCCATTCTTCGCTAGCCGGTAAAATAGCTGAAAGAAATTAACCAAAATTGGTAAAATTTGAATTTTGCTTAGATAACAAGGGAACTAGCCCAACCCGGAAATTCTGATTTTATTGAAACTTTGTTAGTATGTTGTGCACCGCGTTGTTCAAGGAACAATTCTTTTCCTTAAAGTTTTCGAAATTTACCGTTTCTTTTTCGATGTAACTTTGTAATCGCAAGTATAGAAAAAAATTTTGAAAATAAAACTGGCAAGATATTAAACGATCTATCAGATTAAGGGGGGAAAATAATGTTGTTTATATACATATAATGTTATTTAAAATTGCAAAATTTTTTCCGCAGTTTGATAGATCTGTAAATATCATGAAAATGTTACATTACAAATTTGTTTCTATCTATCACTCTTACAAAGTTATAACGAAAAAAATTGAAAATTCAAAAAGCTTTGAAGGGCGGCTTTACCCCCTTAAAGTGAATTTCTGCCGAAAAAAATGTTTCTTGAATTCGATAAATTCTACATACCCATAGAGTTTCATTAAAATCAGAATTTTCGAGTTGGGATGGTTCCCTTGTAAGATCAATCAAACGAAGAAACGTTTCAATGTTTTACGCTTACCAATATCGGTGATATCCTTCGCGACTCGCCTAGAAGATCTGGGTTCGTACAAGAGAGCGACAGGGCTTTCGGTCGCGATCTCAAACATTTCTGTCAACAATTCGAAAAGGCTAATGGGCAAGGAGGGTACCAAGTGCGTTGCTAAAACGAGAGGACGTTCGTTGCACATCGGGGGTATGTAAGGCGGATTTTTCCGTGGTACAGGAACATTTGATGGCTCTTTCAATTTCTGTAACATAATAAAAAAAAATAAACAAATACAGGCATCATTTTTCTTAACTATAGTAATAGTGAAATAATAAAATTAACATACAATTTTTTCAAGACCAGAAAACTCGTTATTCTTCGAAGTGGAAGACCGTTCTTGATCCGAGAATTCATCGATCATAGATTTCACTTCATCTTTCGATAATTTTCCTACGTTTTTTATACTTATCTGTGGATTTTCCATCGTTTTTTTCGCTTCTCTCGTAGCCGATTTATTCGGTTTATCCTTCTCGGTAATGGTTTTTCCTGCAGCTTGATTTTTTACCTTGTCCGGTGTACTTTTCAAATCACAAATTTTTCCATCTTTCTTTGATCGATCCACGATCGGGACGGTCGAGTCCGATTGAGACATCGTTGCTATAAAATATTTGATCTTTCAACATGTAATTGTAATTTCAACATTTGATCTTTCTTTTTATATAATTACAGAGAGTTACAGGTTCGTTCGTACACTCTTTAAAACAACCTAACTTTTTATTATAATAGAAAATAGAAGAATTCGTTTATTTGATTTCGTGTTTTCATCGAATATCGGTGACTTTTCGACTTATTTATTCTACAATCTTTAAGCGTTTGTAATTCAGATCAGGACACATTTTATTTGAAATAAGATAACAAATAATTATTTAAAATACTTAATTATTTTTATATTGTGTGTACTTTATATAAATTATTTCTAAATCATTTTTTATTTCAATTACTTCAATTAAATAAAATAACAAATAATTGTCATAGAAGGGGGAATTTTTATTCCGTAATCTTATTTGCTTTTACAATAGAAGTGTTCTTAATGTATTATTGGCATGATAGAAATAGAAAATATTTGATCAAATAAAAAATAAAATGAAAAATTATTTAATTTCAATTTCAAATAACACGTAGCTAAAAAAAATAATTTATTATCTTAATGATTATTTAAAAAAAAAATTTTTTTGGATAACGTCCAGTCCATATTTAGATCGTCGTTAACTGATTTAGATGAAAATTATAATATGCACATATCTTATGTTAATTTAAAAAAGCTATTGTTAAATATTCAATATAAGCTTAGGCAAAAATGTCGAAAAAATGGCTTAGAGTATTTTATTTGTATTTTCGAAAATTTTACGACGACGGCAACACGATATCTCATAAATGAATCCTTGCAAGAAATGGTTTGGTTCAATTAAAAAAACGTTATTTCGCTTTAAAGGGTGTACGGACAAACCTGTAACTCACTATGTACAAAATTTATTAAAATCTTATCGATCGGTATAATATTTTAAATACAGTGAGTGTCAAAAATAAGTGTACGGCTTTCGAAGCAGAACAACATTTTTATAATTAAACCAGACGAAATAAGTTTTTGTGAGAAGATTGAAAGATTAGTTTATTTGACATCGTGTTTTCGACGTTTTGAAAAAATTGATATTTTTTACAAGCTTTTATTTAAATTGCAAACAATAGTGGAAGCCATTTTTTCAACATTTTTGCCGTAGTTTATAATGAAAATTAAAAACTGCTTTTTATGGACTTCAGTTAAATATATGCATGTTTTAAAATTAATACAAGTCAGCAGAAGCGGATTAAGTCAAGTGGGGGCATCAAGCGGTTAATATTTCGGGGCCCTCAAATTAAGCTGGAAAAAAGTTTCAAGAAAACTCTCATTAATTTATTGGCCATTAAGAAAAGTAATAAAAAGTTTGATCTCATAACACATCAAATAAATTTATGAAAAAAACATATTTTTTATATGAATTTTCATATAACTTTATTTCGTGCAAATTGATCAATTATTTTAACAGTATCAATTAATACCGATAACTTAACCGTTCTAATACCGATAAAATCAATCGGATCGGATAGACGGTAGAACAATTTGTAGGCTTGTCGTTCGATGAGGATGATCGGATATTTGGACAACGAAATATAATTATTTGATATATATATATAAAGCGTAATTTTCTTTGAACCCTAATAAAAAGACATTTTAAGATCTCGGGGCCCTTTGACATTCCGAAGCCCCATAGAGCCGCTTAGTCCGCTTACCGCTTAATCCGCCTGTGCAAATCGATTAACGTTGCCCCAAGCTACAAACGTTTAAAGATTGCGGTATAAAGTTGACAATCAGTGTTTTCGGAGATTTGTAGCGATTTTGGACCTTATACCGCGATCTTTAAACGTTTGTAACTCGGATCAACGTTAACCGATTTGAATGGAATTAAAAATATTTGTATATCCAACCTAAGTCTATAAGTACTTTTAGGCACGGCCACAGAGAGTGTCTTATTAATTTTTTATTATAAGCTCAGGCAAAACTGTTGATACAAATTGAGCTTCTACTAATTTCTTTGTAATCTAAAGCATTTCAATTTGTTCAAAACGACGAAAACACGTTATTAAATAAACTAATTCTCCAATTTTTTGCAAAAACTATAGTTTTCACATGTATAACTATTATTTTGCATGTAAACTATTATATTTGCATGTATAAATATATTTGAATGTGTAGTCGCTGTTTAATCTCATTTTTCGGAACGAAGATTTTCGGTAAATTATTTTGTGATATTTCATACTTTTGTCCAGTTAACATGTACTCAATAATAGTTAAATTTGCTACTTGTAAGGTATCCAAATAGTCCGATACCATTATGGAGTTACCGTCATATTTTATAGTCGAAATAATTAATTCTGGTTCAGAGGCTTGGTCGATGTTTCTTCAGACTTATCTTCGTTTTTTAATTCGAACTTTGATTTATCACTGCATTCCACAAATGGGATTGACTTTTCCTAATATCGTTTTGCAAATGATAAATTAACATTGTACATACGGCTTCTTCTGAAAAGGTATGGAGCAGTTTTGATACCAAGCAAGTAAGGAATTTAACTATTATTAAGGATATATTAACTGGATAAAAGTTTATTAAAATATTACGACATAATTTACTATCTTCGTTCTAAAAAATGAGATTAAACAACGACTGCATATTCAAACGTTACTATGTTGTATGTAATAACTGCAGTATTTGATATTAGTTAAATTAAATAATGTGTAGATTTCTGATAGCGTCAACGTAATTTTCGATCGAACTAAATTACAAAATCTCCACTGTTTGTGTTACTATCCAAATACATAATTAATTTATACATGTAAATATATTTGTTAAAAACTAGCAAATAAGTTTACAATAATAAGAAACTTTAAACCTGTCGCTATTAGAGTTATTTTCTTACTTTGCATTAATTCTTTGCACTCGGTGTGACTCGACGGTCACCTTTTTTTGTATTCACAGATTTATCTTCGATTCAGCTAACAGCAAATCGAACATATTTTGTTTCACAATATAACTAATGATATATCATTTGAAATAAAATGATATAATGTTGGAAATATGTCGCCTCAGAAGCGACACTCGAGTGCAAAGGGTTAAAAAAAATATATATACATCGTCAACTTAAATACCAACGCAAGTATATCTAATTAGTTCTAAAAATGATTTAATTACAATAATTACAAGAATACTTTTTCACTGTATATCAGCTGAACATGTATTAAAAAAAAAAAAAAATAATAAAAATAATAATAAATCATCATAATCGGTGCCGTCTACTTACGAATTTGATCGTCCTTACCGGCGCGTGTCTGCGTGTCAGCGATCGATACCACCAGATACCACTGTCACGATCTCTGGTCGGACCTGTTGCTCGACAGTGACGCTTGATTCGATTGAAAGAAACTAGAAGTGCCACTTACCCACACATGCACAAGACGCGCGTTAATATACAATAGAAATAGAAATCTCGAAGAAAATAGTCCTTTGTTGGCGTTAGGTGTACCACGGTCATCCGATTATCTTCAGTCGTTTGCCGCGTGATGGCCGCGTGTTCCAGCCGGTTGCCATTAACCTTTTCTCTCTATCGAATTACACCGTGGAAGCCAGCTACGAGGTTTCGATATCCGAACAAAAATCTTTCATACTTTGGACCGACGTGTTATCGACCCGCTGCCCCGCCAATGAAACTACGTAAGAATGTGTTCGTTATGGACGTCCATCTTTTCTCTTTAGTTTTCGATCTTTCGTTCCAGAGTGTTCGCCATTTTTCTAAGGTGATTGGAAGGGGAAGGGATCGAATACGCGCGCACAAGTGCACCTTAATGTACTGTTTCGTTAACATTTTCGAATGGAAGTGGAAGAAGAAAAGAAGAAAAAGAAAATGGATTATTTGTTTCATCTTCCTTTGTAATCCTTATTGAAGTAATACACCATAGGCTTATTTGTAGGCCCATAGACATATGTAACAATCTTTGGTATTTATATGATAGGGTATGTAACTACTAACATTAGTCTATATGTACTTCAACTCTAGGCAGTCTTTAGTTTTACATATCAGGAACTTTTTAGAACTCAGGCTGGGTTGTTCCAGCTTCCCCGTAAAGTTACGGGAAGAATAATTGCTTAAATCCCTAGAGATTAACCATTTAAAAGCCGCGTATAGACATTTACGGGCCGACTAATTTTACGGAGAGGTTGGAACAACCCGGCCTCAGTGTAATTGCAATGAATATTATAAATAGTTTCTTGGTAAAACATAACCTCAACATTTAAACAACGAAAGTTTCTATGTGATATATAAAATTAAAGACTCCCTAGAATTTAAGTATATATAGACTAAGTTGTTACATATTTTATTAACTAAATGCCAAAGGCTGTTGATAAAAATAATGCAAGTTCTTTGTAATCCTTATACGACAGAAGTTCAATGTTATCAATCGAAGAAAAGTATTACTTACCTATGGATACAATGCGTACCCGCTTTAACGATAGTCGATAAGGTCGATGTCCTTGCGAGCCTTGCAAACGGACGAAAGTCCCACCGACCCGCAAAAATTGACGATCACGGCCGGTGAAGACGTCATCCGGATGCATCGCTTCACAATCGTTTTGTTCTATTTTTGACGTAGACACGACGTTATTACCTCTCTCTCTTTTAGGGCAGTTGATATTTTTTAAAGTATCGATATATTTCAAATATATCAATATCGTGCATCGGTATATCGAAAAAATATCGATATTTCGTTATATCGGTTCTTGTTTTAGATTGATTTTATACGTTTCCCCCCATAACTTGCATGATACGCTTCGTAGATCTACTTTTGTAAAATATTTCCAAACAATAGATGAATTTGCTGCAGAAGACATATTTAGGAATAAAAGTGTACTTAGCGTATACTAACAATACTCAGATTGAGAATGAAATCGAAAATAAAGAAATATAATGATGCTTTCAAAAACAAAAGAATGAATAATGCGTTTCGATTAAATACACAAAGAAATAATTTTATAATTATTTAAACAATATATCAATACCATTATTCGGATTTTAATGTCGAACTATCGATGTATCGGATTGAAAAATGTCGACCAAAAATATCGATATTCCGATCGTACTCTCTTTAACGTGATTGTTCAGTTTTAGATTCGATGTGTCGAAGGAGTCGACCTATGCAAATGATCAAGAGAGAAAGAACGTTCGATTCGCTCGTAAGATAGATATCGTGTCTTTAACAGATGAATAGCAAAGCTTTTGCATACATATAGTCATATATGCATACATACCATATATACATTTGTAACGGTTAATCGACCACACCTCGCGTTAAGCGAGTTCGTTAAAAATGCTGTTAATTTTTTTTTTTAACCTTCTAACTTCGATCCCGCTCCCGCGCACGTGTATACATATTTTGATCAATCGATCCATCGACAATAAACTTAATTTACCGTTATTCGTCGGACATCTTGATTTCTCTTTTCTTTTTTAGTGAGAAAAAGAAGCCCCATTTTTTCGGATTTCCCAGATCGTTAACGCGTAACGGAAGTTTCGCAGGTGTAACGCATGGCGTCATCGAAAGAATTCACCATGATAGTTGAAATCGATAATAATCTTGCATGTTTCGTCGCAAAAATGTTGGGGTACGTCCAATTAGAGAGAGAGAATCGTAGCACTCGTAGTTGCACGTTCGATGATGATAAAAGACGCGACAATAAAACTTTCCGCAATGACTTAGTATGACAGTAACTCGCAACAACGTAACGTTCGTTATCAGTAGTCGTTTTTCTTCTTAAAAATACAATCGTTTTATTATTTTAATTAAAATTTCGAATGTTGCGGGTATAAAAAAATTCAAAACAGTTATACGATCGAAATAACGACAAATTTGAGGTTAGCGAAGAATTAATTTATATTTGTAATACGTAAAAGACGCGTTGGTTTGCCAATGGTTATTTAATTCGACCAATTCTTGAAATTACGGGCATACGCGGTAATAAACTTGAACGATCGCGCTCAAACAGTATAGCTTTCCATATCCTAATGGAAATTGAAGCGTTCAGCACGAAGACAACACGTTTCCTATTTCAGTTCTCGGTGGAATGTATTTGCGAACACTCATTTGTTTGTCGCTCACGAGATCTTCGGGTTTTACTTACGTCGTTCCTTGAGAATTTTTCCGTTCAAAGTTTCACACAAAAAATTATCGTGTCGTTTCTCTCTTCGTTCTTCGAATTATACATCTATCTCTCGCACATTCGTGGACCACATATTACACGCACTCGCATCGGATAATTATTAATCAAACTGTCGGTTTTTTTCTGCCTTTCTCTGTTTCTCTTCGTAGTACGCCACGGGTGATGCCATTTACCGCATTCTCCATTATCGCCAGTCAAATTCACGTATTACGTAAAACCTTGCACGCTTCGCGCATCTTCGGCCAATTAACGGACAGCATTTTTATCGCACTGTCACGGTTCACAAAAAAGTGGACGACATCTTAGCCCGAAAAAACGCGGCGTCTCTCTTAATTCTCCTAGAATTTCTCCTCGTTTATGCGAGTTCGTTCGCCGATTAAATAAAACAGGAACTCAGTGTCTCTCATTGTTTCTAGAACGAAGCTTTTAACGTTATTCAAATTTACATTTTATGAATTCACGGTTCTTCGGCCTCCTTACTCGTGAAATGTCGTTAATAAATTCATAATAATGTTCAGATGTCAGGACCCGACGATGCAAACGTAAACAAAATTCTTACATACTAATTATGCGACACGACGTATCGTAATATAAGGTAAGGTATCGCGCATTTCCATATAGTATTTGTTTTACAACAGTTACTTGACCCTTCGCGTTGACTTTTCAATATTTCGATATTTGCTTCATTGACAAAACTAAGTTATATAGATACGTTTTGTGTAAGTTTTCATTGTTCTACAATAAAATTGGTTACCACTAATCCTACCGATGTTAAAAGTTTACAGGTAACCTTTCTATAACACGGTAGATACTCTGTCAGCCATTTGGCAGCAGATGCCGATATAATCTGTCTACAAATCCATAGAAATCTGTTTTCTCATTTGGCTGCGGATCTGCAAACTGAAGCTACCAACAGAATCAAGTAGCAGATTGGCGACAGATTGGCAGCAGACCCTTCTAAAAGAACTTCTTTCCAAATTAAAAGCATAAACAAAACAGAACCTGCGCACATATACGAATAGAAGCGTATATATGTACGTATATGTATACACATACATACGTATATGTGCTTCCATTTAATATTTAAATGGCCGAAGTGGCAGGATCTGTCGCCAATCTGCTGCAAATCTGACAGCATGGTCTGCACCATGGAGACTACATAAGGAGACCGAACTCCGTGTATACAAATATTAGTCGAAAATAAGGGGGCACTAGTGTTCAATATGTACCAAAATGACATCGGCACCTTTCCCATTTTCTTTTCGGGCCAAATTCTCTCAATTCTCCCATTTGAGTGAGGACTCCTTATGTAGTCTCCATGGTCTGCGCACAAGCTCTACCGCGTTTCTGCCGCCAACCTGGTAACAGGTTATGTTAGCAGGATCTGCTGCCAATCTGCTACTTCATCCTGTCGGCAAGTTCTGCTTGCAGCCCCGTTGCCAATCTGCTGGGAAAGTTGGATCTAACAGATCCTGCTTCAAATCTACTGCCAATCTGCATACAAAACCTGTTGATAGAATCTAGAAAACCCGACAGAATCTGCTATTGCAGGTTTGGCTGACTGGGTAAGTTCTTAGAAGGTGTCATGTTATACGAAACTCGGATATAACTAAATATTTAATTAAATATAACTAACATAACAATATTAATTTATCGGGCGTTATTTAGATTGCTAAATACATACATACGTTAACAAGTAGACGTATGTACAATGTTATACGAGGTTTTCCGCAAATTTCTGATCGTGCTAAAGCTAAATCTGTACAGGTAACTCTCCTACAACATGGTATCTTATAACATGGTTTCGTTCTAGCACGATCAGACATTTGCGGAAATCAGTTGCTTGTATGGATCTCAAAAATATATTTGTTTTTAATAAGTTTTCGCGACTTAATCTCTCTTTGTGTGCTTGCTCTGGGTCTCATATAATACGGTTTCACACAACACCATATTTTCTAAGAACCTATCTACCGTGTTTTAAAACAAAAACATGCTATTTGCTATCATTAATAAATATTTTAATAATAATTTTCATAAAAAATAAAAAAATAAGAAACGTATACGGGTCATTTGACCTGTCGTGGTAGGTTTGATGTTAAACACTTCGTAGGACATCGGGTTAAAGCGATTCAAATTTTTATTAATACTCATTTTTTTTTATATTCAATAATTTTTTTAATAAATTGGCTTAACACCGTTATGTGACGAGAATTGTTACCACCGTTGAATAATATACAACTGACCCTCCTTTTACACGCTTTTAAAGTTAAGCGATATCCATCAACACGATTTATTCAAATTTGAACGATTTATGTGTGACGATGAAAAACGTCAATAAAAGTTTTTTTTTTCCATTATTTTGTACTAGTTTATTAATTTTGTTTATCTCTTTATTGTATTTATTCTACATATTAAGTTTATTCGATAATAATGTATACCATTATGTATTGCGATAATTAAATAAAATGCTATAGTGAATGCATTTCTATGTTTTAAATCACTTTTTGTATAGTTTGCATTCTTTAAAACTAAAGTTTTATATATTTCTGCTAATCAGTATTTGTATGACTTATTTTTACACGGTTTTCTGCTAAACTACTAATTGCCTTTACATTTTATTTCGTGGAATTAATCGATTTGCCAAATGACCGGCGGACCAATCTAACAAGTATGAAAAAGTTAACGAAATTTATTTGATTATTTATCCATCGTTTGTAACATTTACCAATATCCAGTTATATTGTTTACATTTGGACAATCAAAACAAAGTTCGGGCTATATCGAATTAGGCATATTTTCTGTTCAAGATAATAAAATTCACTTCGTCATTATTTCCATGGACAAGAAACAGAAGAAACGCAATAAAGAAAAGGGTAAAAGATGAACGAAGGACAAACAATGGCGGTCGTGCACCCTCGCTCGCTCTAGCGACGGTTTTCCTACAGAGAACAGCCTATCGTTTCGAATTTCCGCGTTCCTCAAAGCACTCTCGTGCGACGAGCTGCACTCGATTCGTTCTTACGCTACGGTAGTGCTGGATGCTCGTCTCACGAATCCGTGCCTCGCATTCCGAGCGCGGCTGCGTTCCGACACAGTCGCTGCCCGGCAAAGGCGATGTCGTTAGTCCTCTTTCTTTTTCTCTTTTTTTTTCTCACGTTCTTTGCCAATGGCGAGTGACGAAGAGCGAGAAGAAAAAAATCAATGGATAGAACATGAAAGAAGAGGGGGCAGGGGAAATCAGAGGAAGCTGGTTTTTAATTTTGATGCTCGTCATCGTATTAGCGAAGTTACCGTTTCGCTTATGTCATGATATCGGTTTAACGCTGAAACGGCCAGTGTCGACGGTAATTCCCTATTTTTACAACGTCTGCCGATTCGTCGACTAAAAGGATAATTTCTTGGTAATGTACTCAATCAAGTCACACAATATCATTGCCCATAGATAAAAAAAGAAGAAGTCACTCAATAATTACTCAACAAAGTATTCGATAATTGTAAAGAAAGAAATTTGAAGAAAACTAACGTCATTTTGGCGCATTCGATACTTAGTTAGTGAGTATTTACGAAGAGTGGAGAATGAGTAAGAGGATAAAGAAAGAAGAAGAGAAGAAAATAAGAGGAAGATCAGGAAGACGAGCGAATATCGGAACGCAGCCCCATCTGACTCGAGCGATGTATTTCCGTCGATGAACTCGTGGGGCCACGAGTCATTCTCAATGGACTTTGTCCTGTCGTATCCTTGCGGATTATGAGAGAAGAGGTCCTCGAATGTGCAAATCTCCACGATGCTCTTACGTGGATACCTTTTTTTGTGCATCTTTTGTGCACCTGATTATAATAATAACTAGTCGGAAGATTAATATTCCGTGGGTACATATAGTGTACCGTCACTCTTATCGGGTGTAACGCAACCCGTCAGGATGTTATCAAATATCGTCGAATGTTAATATAGAATTTTATGAGACAATAAAAGAACTATATTACGCGATAAGCCTTCCTCGTATAACAATATTCGCGATCATCGATCGCGAGGTTCGATGTTAACGCGATAAACGAAGTAGCTATGAACAAAACGAACACGGAAATCGGACTGCGTGACGCAATGCTTATTGATACAGGTGCTTACGTGAGTACTGATTCCGCTCTAGTCGAGCTTGGATCGATCGATCCTCTTTACAAAGTTATTCCATAAGTCCTAAAGAACTTTGCGCGTTCGCAGGATCACCGTTTAGCGATAAGTTATTATATTTTTCGTGATGGTACCTTCCTTATCGACGTACGATGCGAGATAAATGCATAAACGTAAAATGTTAAAGAAAAAAATATATATCCACTTGCCAAGAACGACGACGGAATTTCTTCGTACACGTTCAACGAAACACTGTCTTCTCAAACGCGTTTGTAAAACACCGGAAAGAAAATATATGTTGGAGTTTTTATAGAAAAAAAAGTCGTAATTAAAAATTGTCGCGTGGTCATGCCGTTCTGTCTTTGGAAACAAAGTCAAAGTGTCGCGCGTACTAGTCGTGCAACCGGAACCGGCAAGTGGGTCACTGTCATTCGTCGGTACGCGATGGCTTTCATTGTCGCGCGTGCCCGAGAGAGCGAGTTTGCGAACGCGGCGTTAGATTCGCCCTCTATCCTCCTTTCGCGGTCATCCCATCTTATGTCTTTTCTTACGCGCGCTCACGCGGCAGAAGCGCGAGAACCACGTTATGCGGCCGACCGAAAGAAACTGACCAACCGGGAGTCGACAAAGCGGAGATTCCTGGCCGTCTCCTTCCTCCACTTCGAAACTCGCGACCGTCTCTCTACCAGCCCACATACTTGCCTGCTCGCCTGCCTTGCCCTGTGCCAACGTCATCGTTCACGATCATCGCGATGGTTCGTCATCCGACCGGCTCTATCCACTGACGTCATCCAAGATATGCTGTCATCGCGTGTACATACGAACGTTTCGAGATCCTGGATGATTTCTCTATCGAAGTTTCCCTTCTTTCCTCTTACCGGACCTCTTACCGTTCCGAGAACCATTATCGTCGACGTTCCCCGCTAGAGGATAACATTACGAACAAGGAACTTGGTCCCCTTTTTGTGAGATTTAATTATAACAAATTTAACAGGAAAAAAATGTTTCATTAATATTGAAGTAGCGAACGACGATGATACATAATTAATCGTGCTATTTTTATATACTATCGGCGTATACCAAGAACGTTCACATCCTCCTCTTCTTTCTCCTTCTCTTCGGTTACCGTGCCGACTATAATTGGGTAGAGCGATTTGCCGCGAGCAGGATTTCCTGTACATACCTCGGCCTGTAACATCGTCTCGTTACACATCCTATCCTTTCGGCAATATCTACGAAATGCATTTTCTCTAGCACCCCCACCTATCGTCAATGGCAACGATCTTACCTTTCTTTCTAATCTTTTCTCCTTTTACGATCGCAATGTATTTTCGTGCGAAAGAGGGATAGTAAGACGCATCGCGACCTCCTCAAGGTGAATTCGACAAACTCGGTCGTCAATGGCGTAAATTAGTAGTCGGTAGTAGTCCCTTACGGGGACTATTATCACGGATATATTATTTTTTTAAATATCTCATTTAATTATGGTTTCGTATACTTCCTATGGAAAATGGAACGATACATTTGAAGTACCGCACAGTGCGACACTTGAATAGAGATTTTAGACAAAATACAATATTTTCCCACAGTGTGTCAATAATTCATATTTAAATATTACAAATTGTTATAAATAGGTTAACTGAAATTTTATAGTTTTTTTTTTTACATAAATGTAATGAAATTCTACTCAACATTATACAGAGTGCTCCACCTAAATATCTTCTCTATTTGGGAAGACATTACAAATATTTTTAATGGAATGGAAATGGTATCGCAGGGTGAATGTTTTGCAAATGTTATTTTTTTCTTAAGGTCATTTTTCCCAGAGTTTTCAAGGTCATCGAGATATAGATGTCTGGAGATATTTAGGTTGCTACATTTAGGTGGACCATCCTGTATATCTTCATAGAATAATAAAATACAATATTAATATCAATGAATCGAATAATACATAACTTTATAAATATAAATAAACATAAATTAATCGTTACTTACATCAGAGCTGTCGCTCTCCTCTAACATTAAATTTGAAAAATCAAACATCTCTGAAATACTTTTTATTATGCATTCAAAATCAATATATTTTTCTATATTGGGATAATTTGTTTATTTGTTTCTTTTTTAAATAGTTTTCCCAATTACGAACGAATGTTTCAAACAAAAAGATAAATAGCACTAGCTAATAACACTACTGTAGCAGTTTGTAGCAAAAACGATTTATACAGCAGCTTGATACAGGATGGTTTGAACTGTTTATTTTTAAAATTGCATTCAAAGCAAAAACTAATTTTCTAAATTGGAAATGCAAATTATAGATACCTTGGATCAAATTCACCATATTTACGGTATAACAAACATTATAGAAAAAATATTAACTAAAAAGAACGATCAATGCACGATTAAATTCATTTTTTAGTTATAAGGTTATGATGAATAAATAACTGCTATTGATTCCACCATGATGTTATTTGATATCGTTTCTTACATTTGCATTTTTTACTTACCATATGATGATATTATCGAATAATTCAATTAAAATTCAATAATTTGTATTTTGATTTCTGTCCATTGTATGCCGCACTATGGTACCGGTTTAAATATAGGGATGTTTACGCCAATGTATTAGGACACGCGGTAGAGAAAGATCGTGAATGAAAAGGGGAGCAGCGGCGAACGCTCGTGAGATCTCGAATGAAACGAAGTTGCGCGATGGAACCGTGTCTTCGCCTTCTCCTTACCGGCCGGCTCTTTTCATATCGGAGCCAAGTCTACGTCATTCCCAATGGCGTTGGTAACACTGGCACTCATCGTCCTCGTCGTCGGTTAACCTGGCCCAGAAACTAAGCCGGAACTGTTCGAGGAATCAATGACCTTGGCACGAGCAGCCGCCAGGACATGCGGCTCGATCGAGAGAAGAAAGTTTCTTGAACGAGGAAGACGCCTAATTTTTAGAAACTCTCCCATGATTATGCTAGAAACGAGACATCAGCTTATCGACTATCGGTAGCCGAGTTACGTTCAAGGTCACCGAACTGGCGAACTTTCACGAACGATTCGACTTCTCCTGATAATTTTAAGTAATCTGTAAATCGAACGATTACGGTATAAGTAGCGGATAACTATCGTTCGATGTGTAACGCGTTGGATGTTTCGGGGCAGGGGAAATTTAAAAATGGCGCCATTAGAATTTATAGGTGGAATACGAGAATCGTCGTTAACCTTTGTTCGCCGGAATTCCTACACGTTTTATAGTACATACGTACGAATCGTGGCTCAAATACGAATATAGAACGAGTTTTTGCTGCCTGAATATTAAATGAGGAAACTTTTCTTTTTTCTCTTATTCGTTTTCTCGCTTTTTATGTCATTAACATGTTCTATCGTAGGATCCACGGATCTGTTATGCACATTTTATTTTCATTGATTGAAATGCAGCTTATTTTCGTTTGAAAGATCAGCTATGATTAAATTACGATTTTCGATGGTAAGGATCGATTGCTCGTTTGAAAATATCTTTCGTATTTTCAAATCAAACGAAGATATATTTAAATATAACATTTTGCTAATGACTATTAATATTTACATATGTCCAATACTCTTCCCTTTTTATTTTATTCTTACTCCAACATAGCAAGTATTTATGTTTATCGCAATTTGTAAATGCATTCAATCGATTTTATGATTAATGTTGTATTTGACATTGTGTGTATCAATGAGACAGTTGCAATTGTGGCCATCAGGTGGCACCTTGATTGCTGTTCCGAACTCACGTGCGTATGTTTACGGATATTGGTAATACATATTGATATTAAACATTTTTCTGTAGTTTATTAGAAAAACACGCTTCGCTAGGTGGGAAAGCAGGAATATGAAGAAAAATTGTATTATTTGTAATCAGGATCAAGCGGCTTACAAGTGTCCTATTTGCAGAAATTCGTAGTAAGTATTTCTGTAAGGTTAGTTTTTCATTGAACATTTAATGCTATGCTGTAAACACTAAACAATTTGTTCTTTTGTAGCTGTTCGGTAGCTTGTTGTAAAGAGCACAAAAATATTGGTTGTACGTTACCGGAATCTCAACTAGTTAACGATAATGAAGACATCAACAGAAATACATCTGACGATAAATATAATTTTCCCACAGAGGATACGGTACCTTTAGAAAAGTTAAAACAATTGTGCGAGAGTCAGGAGGTTAAAGACTGTTTAAAAAATCCACATGTTCGTCATATCGTGGAAGCAATTCTGAAGGATCCAAACCCAACGAAAGCGATAGCTTTGGCTATGACAGAACCAATATTTGTGGAGCTCGCTGATGCGTGTCTGAAAGTGGCAGAACCATGAAGAGGCAAATTATGCTGATATTCACTTAACATTATTCACCGATTATATTTGTTGTGTCTAGGTACTTGAAAAACTACGATATATGTTATTACAATTTTTTAAATCTTTTAATATTTTTTTTTATATAAACATAAGAAACTTATCAGTATTTTAGCAAAGTCGGTACTAGACCGTAGTTATTATTTGATTAAGTAATTCGACGTATAAAGTGACGATATAAAAGCTATAACACGTAGATATGTAATTGCTCCGTTTTAAAATGTACAAGTATTCGCAAATATTTGTATATATATGAATGTGTCTCGCATCGTAAAGAATAATGATAAATGGCGCAAGGTGAAAAAATAAATCGACGTGAATGTTAAAAAAATAATACGTATACCGTCTCGCGAAAGGTTAAATTGCGCTCATAATTCTGTATGCGAGGCGTAGTAAGTAGAAACATAACTTTCGAGATCTTGCGGCAATTGCGTACCGTCTATCTCCATTTCTAGCGCATTGTATCTCTTTCTGACATGAAAAGCTGCATTCTTAGGTTGTCTGTCTCTTGTAAAAATACCTTTTTTGTTTCCACCTACTCTATAAAATGCTAGAAACACAAAAATGATAAAGTTTATTATCAATTATCGCGATGACGATGACAGTTGTAAAGTGTCAAAAAATTGAAACGTACTCTGAGCAGTCCGGAAATCTGCAAAATTCCAAATAAATTCGCCGACAAAGTAACCTTCGTTTCGCAATCGATCGAATGCTTCGAAGTGCTTAGAAAACATATCTGTTTGATATTCTTCGCTCCATATGTAATAAGGTAACTGGAATTCGATGTAAATTTAGGGTATACATATGGGCACATATATCGTCGAAAAGCTTCATATTTGCATTTTCTAATATTTCTTACCTCGTGCTGACCAGGCATAGTGTCAGCACCATATTCAGACATAAGCACTGGCTTATCATATTTTTTGTGCCAAGCTTCGGCTTCGGTAAAAACGCGATCGACAATCATATCCAATCTACCAGAATTTACATACCACGAATTGTAACGATTAAAACTGATCACGTCCAAGTACTGGCCAGCTTTGTCCTCCTAAAAAAGATATAGAGCGATGTTCGTCTTTTTAATTTCCCAATGATATTAACGATTAAAGGATCAAATACCTGAACGCTTCGGGCAAGAGCTATAGTGACCGGTCTCGTTGGATCCAGAGCTTTGGTATGATCGGCGATTTGCTTGAAATATTTATCAGCACCTTGCAATTGTGTTCTTGGCTCGTTAGCTAGAGACCACATGATGACGGAAGGATGATTCTTGTCCCTTCGCACGAGTTCCGACAACGACGTTTTGTGACGTAACAGCAAAATCGGCGAGAAGTCTTCCGTGTCAACGGAAGGACACTCGTCGATGACTATGAAGCCGAGTCTTCAGAAAAAATGCTTAATGTACGGACAATTTTTCATTTTTGCATAATTTATGTTGACTGAGAAAAAAAAAAAAACAAGGAAATCTTTATGTACCGATCAGCCATATCGAGGACCTCATCGCTGTAAGGATAATGGCTAGTTCTAAAAGCATTCGCACCGACCCACTGTAGGAGCTCGTAATCTCTGGTCATCGTGACAGCATCGAAACCACGGCCTCTTATAAACGAATCTTCGTGTTTACCGAAACCTCTCATGTAAATGGGTCTATTGTTCACGAGTAAACTCGTGTTCGTCCATGACACAGTTCTAATTCCGATTGGTAGTCTATAAATATCTGTACTGGTGTCATTCGGTACCGATAGCCTGACCTTAATATTTAAGAATTTTTTTTAGTATCATTAGTTTCATCTTCACATTTATATTATACATAAATTCGTCTACCTCGAAGGTATAAAGATAGCCTGGCGAAGGATCCATGCCTCGAGGCCACCAAAGTTTCGCTTTAGGTACTTTCAGAATACCGAAAAGCGTGTAGCCCGGTTCCTTAGCTGCTAAAGCATCTTCGGCATCGTGCAAGGTCACGGTGCAGATAGGTATTTCACCTTGGTTCAAACCTGCCGGCTGTATCGTATACTTTATGATACCCACGTCACCCACCACTCCGGTTCTCACTGTTATATCCTCGATATATACTCGTGGTTTCGTATACAACAATACAGGCCTGAGAAATATTACAAAATAAAACGAGTTTCGATTTAACGTCTTTATAATTTTTGAAAATCGCGTTAGAGAAAGGACTGTTTCAAACGATCGTATAGCAGCAAGAAAAATGTTGAAACCGCGATAGATTGCGGTAGATTCCACGGTAATGGTATTAATCCGTACCTGTGTATACCAGCGTAATTGAAGAAATCGAAAGAGTAGCTTTGAAAGTGCTTCGACCCATTATCCGTGACAATGTCGTAGATCTTCCCTTGAGGAATGGTAGTTGGAAGCAACGTGTTATCGACTGCCACAGTTATACGATTTTTTCCACCGAAGACCACATATTGCGATATCTCAGCCTCGAAAGGAAGATGTCCCATTTCGTGTTCGGTGGCTAACTCATTGTTTACCCACTACAAAAAAAAATAAATAAAAGTGGAGTTACCACTTGGTGACGAAAGTTAACGGAACTTACCACTTGTGCAAGATAATTAACGGAGCCGAACCTAACGAAAACTCGTTGATTCTCCCAGGACTTCGGTACGAAAAAGGTGCGTTCGTACCAAACACTACCAATGTGATCCCTAAGCTGCATGGACGTCGTGATGTCGTTGTACGACGAAGGTACAGGCATTTGTATAACTTTGCCAGCCTAGCGAAACGTTCATTCATTCATGAGAGTTTATGGGACTTCATTGAAATGTTAAAAAGATGAGATACCTTTGATAGAGAATCCGTGTACCAAAATTCTCTGTATCCCTTTATGACATCGTCTGGCGGCGACGCTATAAAATCCCACATCCCATCAAGAGACTTCACCTATAACTCACATCGTTTACAATTGGTACACGATAAGTCCTAATTAAGCAACGAACAAACGAATTTCATGAGAACTACCTCGCGTGATTCGCTTTCTCGAGGGTACAGCAGACCAGGAAGCGGTACGGGTTCACTTTTCTCCTGAGGTAAAGCTAGAGATTCTGTTGGCACTTCGGGTAACGCGTATTCGCCACTAAATTCATTTGCCTTCGTTGCACCGGCAAGGAACATCATCACCAACAGCATCGCGTTACGCGCCATGTCTGCAATTAACAGGATAACTGTGAAACGATGTCACGTCGCGTTTCCGACTGAAGTTTTAGAATGACCGGATGCTTGGTGGTAACAGCGGTTACGAAACACGCGCTGCAATATTTAACAATAAGTAAAGATACATAAATTAGATAAACTAAATTTTGCAGTTTGTAGGTTATACACGATCGGTCTTCTTATCTTATTTACAGCGATAAGAATTAACGTTTCTCCCATTTTTAAATAAATTACTAAACTGACGCTTCCTCGATAAACTTTTATCGCTAAAAAAAAGGTGACAATTTACATGGGTTCTTTCTCCCTCTGTCTTAAACTATTCACAAATATGTGTTCGTTATCACGCATCCCAGACCGGTCTTCTTCTATCTCTTTCCTTTTGAAGATGGTCAAACAGATAAACACCTAAACTAAACTTTCCACTCTGGTATACCTCAAATTTCACGAATCCTGTAATTTTGGACACTTGCTAACGCATTGACATGGTCATCGCCGCAACGCGTATCTAAACAAATTGCTATGGTCAATCTTTTATACTGGTGATAAAAAGACGGACCTTGTCTAGAAGGAATCAGGTCAAAATCCGAGTGGCAGGTTGATACAGTTAACATTCGATAAAAATTATCACAGTTGCATAATCAGACCATCTTGAATTATGATAATAATCTCTGAAGCTTCGAAAAAGTCGAATTTGTTCGAATGGTGTTGGTCTCGTTGATACCTCCACTCGAATACTTGATGAAGTTGAATGTAATTATAGCTTAAGGGTAGGCAAGAGTAACTAAAGTACCTTCTTATGTTTTTTATTTTTTATTAACACCCTTATATTAGTTTCACTTATAGTTAACTAACTATGTAAACAAATCTTGGAAGTCGAATTTAGCCTACTTCTAATTGCCGTATCGATTTGAAGCTTTGCAAGTATATGTAATCAGGATGACAATACAATAATTTGGTACCATCGAGCTGATGGAGCCAGGAGATGGATAGTGTTTCATGATCGTGGCGGATAGCGTGTTTTTTAGTTTTTTAAACTATAAAGTTATTTTCTCAATAACTACTTGGTCAATTGTAATCAAATTATGGATATTCATTCTTCCAAGTCTGTCACGAATTCTAGTCAGAGGGATTTGTTCTGTATACAATTTGTAATTTGGCAGGTGATTGAAATTCTTCTGGTTTTTTCCTACATATGTACCTGTTTATTGAAAAGTATTCAACCGATTTGAGCCATTCTTTTGTTGCTGCAGTAATGGCAAGGAATCATAAACAAAAGTTTCAGTAAAGCAAAATTGTTCATATTTTTCTTCGAACTTTAATCAGCTGCTAAATTAAAAAATTTTAAGTTAGACAAAATCCCTCTGCCTAAAATTTATGGCACACTTGGAAGAGTCAATTTTCAAAATTTCATTAAAATTGGGCGAGTAGTTCCTGAGAAAAAGGTAAATAAGTAAAAGGATTTTATGATAGGAATTCTGTTACTCTTGTTTACCCTTAAGCAATACGATGAAACAATAATCAAACAGAGAGAAAGAGCGAGATAGATACGGACCCTATACTCCGCAGGGTCTCGTCGACAATATATCGGCTTCCTGGCACGGTGCCCTCCTACGAGAGCATACTTCCCTTCCCAAAGCATCAAATCGTTTCCTCGTATCGTACACGTGCATCGGCCGCTGCCCTTAATTCTTCGAATAAGCATCGACGTTGGCGTGGCGAGAATCTGACAAATTACAATGGTTGGACATATATCGTCCGCTTCATTCGTACTCTCTCTCTCTCTCTCTCTTTCTTTCTCTTAAACGAGATCCTATTCTTTTCAGAGAATCTCTCCTAGTTTGGTACCGACTAGCGAGACAAAAAAGTGAGTCGATTATCGTAGTGCAATAAATTTATTAAAGGGCTATCATTTAATTGATCAGCAAAATATTGAGGTTTTCGTTAGCTCTAAAATGTTTTCTGCCGGCAAATATAGTTAGTTGAGACGCAACTTATGGTTAGCAAGTAAAACAAAATTGATTAGCAAATAATGTCATATTAGGGAACTCTAAAGTTATTCTTATTGCTAATTAAATAAATTTGCAGCAATATAATTAATAAAGAGGCAAATCCAACTTATTTGACAAACTAAATAAAAAAAAAACATCGAGCAAAATTCAAACAAAATGCTTACTGCTGATCAATTGTAGGTATAATCCTGCCGACAATGCAATAACTTGCTTCTTGACTATTTTCTATTGAGAATGCATAAGTATTAAGCTAACTAAAGATGTGTTTACTTGCTGACAAAATTCAGTTTATTTGGTAACCACGTATCGCACCTGATATTGTTTTACAACCGAAAACATAGTATGATGCCCAAACGATTAATTAACAGTTTTTTTCTTGCTATCCTAATATTTACATGGCATACCTAATAAATAGTTCCTTTATAGAAGTACCAGCTAGAATGGTTCAAGAAAATTCGTACAACGAATACTGTTAATATATCACGCAATCGCGTTCATACATCATGTAACACTTAACAATTTATATGTGCACGATCGAACAAACGGATAAGCGATTCTACAACCCCCTCGTCGTCCGTGTAAACGAAAATTGAAAACGTTTGGGGCACCGATGAAACCCATTAGGAATATTGTTCTTGGCTGCTAGCCAATCGATCCTCCAAGCCAAAGTATACAAAAGATTCGCAGAGGATTGCATCGACGGAGACGTAACGTTTCTCTCTCTCTCTTTCTTGCTTTCCCCGTTCTCCTGAAATTAGCCGCATCGCAGCGATATTCGCTGAACTTTTAGACTATCGATAACCAACGGTCCCGTTCATCCTACTACACAAGTTCGTCTACTCGTGGTAGAAAGAGTATGAACACGCGTAGCGAGAAAAAAAAAATCCTTCTATCCCGCAGTCTCGATGTGCTTCGTGAACTGTGACCCCTCGTTCGAAAGCATCGTTTCGTGTCCAACGTAAATCATCTTGTCGCTGGAATGTCAGCTAACGCTAACGTCTAACTCCGTTCTATCGAAGAGATATAATTTCCGTAGAACGTTGTTTATTAGCTTACATAACGAAAATGGGAATAAAATCTGTGCGACGTGGTGCTGAATATGGATCATCGAGGAAGAAAGAAGAGACGTAAAGGCAATCTTCGGCGAAGATCGATCAAAGATTCGACGATAAACCTTTTCAAGTGTAAACAGAAACGCGACACGGTATCGCGAAACGCGAGTGTAAGCACTTTATCAACAACAAAAAATACTCACTCGAGAGTTGCCGTTACGAATCCTCTTATCTTTCTCTTATATTATGTGTATCTTTTTCTTTTATCAGAGATCCTAAAGAGGTTCTCGTCGGCTCTTCTTCGCATCACGCGAGTCTCATTCCTGGAAGAAGGATTCTTCCTCTTCTTCGACCAAGCTCAGAGGGACATCGTCGTCGTACGGCGTAGCTCGGCACGTTCGCTCCAGGAGGGACCTTACACCACTAGATCAGAGAATCAGTTACCTATCCCATTTGTGCACTGGGGCTCGCGAGCCGCCCGGCCAACTTTTATATACCGGGTGTCCGTCCATTCCTACCTGCTACTCTCGCTTGTCCTTCCCGCCAAGACCGGTCACGTGACCTACCGATACCTACAATTCTCGAGGCAGGTATGCGCGAGACAGAATTTCAAGATCCGGACGGACAAATAATGCTACGATTTCTTTTCTTTCGGGTAAAGACCGATCGTGACAAAGCCATCCTTCGAGATTCCTCGTCCATACGACGTTCCTTTGTACTCGTTCGTGCGTTACCGAGTGCAAGGACCTATTCTTCATAGAGAAAAATCAATATAAAAGCTTCCCGTACGATGCGTTCGATGTCTTTAACCTCTTAAGGTCATCCACTGCATATGTAGACATTTAGTTGAAATATCATAGAAGTTATTTCTTCATTCGAGAAATCGTTACAAAGATAAATATACAATCTTTACGTAAATCTCAATCGTCACGAATTAAAGCGTTAATAATAAAATGCGTTATAAAAAAATAACATTCACATTTTAAAATTGCCTTATTCTAATTTTATTTATTTATCGTTATAAACATTTTTAACAGAATTCAATTTTTATTGTTATCAAAATTAAAAATTCAATCCCGAAGAGATTAAAGATTTTTGTTTGTTGCTAGTGTCGTAGTACTCGTAGTGGTGGGTGTGAGCTTGAAATCCGAGTTTTGTCGAATGCATTGTATTGTATCATTTTTTTAGGTTATTTTTTAAAAATGGAACTTAAAAAAAGTAGTTGGGTTATGCGATTCATGCAGTTCCATTTTATGCCAAAATGTAATGAGAAATGAAAGTTCGAGGAAAGATAAATAAAACGACGATCTCGAAGTGGTGGCAGGCGAAAAACGGTTTAGAAATACGAGATGAATATTACGATTTTCCTTACCTCGACGTTTGTATTAATAGAAAAATGGACTCGTTTCTTTTATACGAGTTAAAAATGTTGTAGAATCTCGTAAGAAAATAATAATCTTACCGTATCGTCTTTTGTCCCCAGAGAAGGAATGGTAGATATGCTTTAATCGTCGATTCTGTCAACAAGGATAAATGCAATCGAATTTATTATCGCTTACGTTAAAACTCGTTGAGTCCGATGATATTTATGACGTATTTTGCGCGAACACTTTGCCCTCTTATCGTGCAGAATTTTTATCGGGTTCGATAACTCTAATTGCAAGCGGGAATTTAACTTCTTTCTAATGTCAATAGTAGTCGATTTTTGGTTCTAATTTCTAAATGACATTAGCGCTGCTATCTACTTCCAATAAATTGTCGGTAATATAGAAAATGACGTGGAAATAGTAATAGAAAATTGTAAGCCCTTTTAAATAATGGATAATGTACTTTCTCTTTATTATTTCTCTTTATGTAATAATCTTTTTAGCGGAAGGCTTTTTTTGTAAACTTACTGTGACGTGTCATGATCGATAAAGGTAGATTACTTTCGGTCGATAAAAGTGGAAAATACCATAGGACCTGTATATAGAAAACGTTTAAAATAGCGACTTCTTACCAACGGATAACTTAAAAAAAATAATATTAATCATTTACAAACAGTATTCGGTACTAAATATTACATAAAAATACATCGATTTGATCTTTTTTGTACCGTAAAAAGATTCGAGGATATATATAAATAGCTTCAATAAATATATAAAATAAAACTGTTACATTTGGAAGAAAGTTTTCTAGCGACAATTTTGATCATTAATCTCCACCATGATTTCAACAGGTGGCGCACCGAGATACGTTTCGATTTTCGTTAAA
This sequence comes from Ancistrocerus nigricornis, assembly GCA_916049575.1. Taxonomy (NCBI): domain Eukaryota; kingdom Metazoa; phylum Arthropoda; class Insecta; order Hymenoptera; family Vespidae; genus Ancistrocerus; species Ancistrocerus nigricornis. The sequence continues at coordinate 23,342,714 of OU696669.1, read as the reverse complement.
AAACAATCGGCAAATGAATGAATGAACGAATGAAAAGATATTTTTTTATCGTGTCTCGGTCAGTTGCCTTTATACGCGCGTTTCTGCTAAACGAGCAACGACTGCGAGATCTCGCGTTAATTCGTAAAAAGGCGATTGACCCGTAGCAGTCAAGGCTAGAGAGGTCACCACACTTCGAAACAATCACTGACTTCCGGCGTGTCGCGACTGCTTATGAATCATTTTGATACTCATGTATCAATATTTTTATCTGAACATTCTCCTGTTCCTCTTCTTTTACTCATATAGGATTGGGCTTAGGCCATATATACTTAGAGAACGAAAAAAATTTATATAAAAACATTTATTAAAAAAAAAAAAAAAAATAAAAATACAAAAGAAAAAATGTATATAAAAATATACTTTTTTTTTCTTTTACTTAAGTATATATCGTCTAAGGAATCGGGCGTTATAATTTCCTAACCATATTATAGGTAACAGGTAATCGATAAAAAATAAATCGATCAATTCCGTATGTGCCTCACGGAAGGACCGAAAAGCAAGATGGCGGACGGTAGGGAGTCACGTCCACCGTCGTTACGGTACTTACACGCCATAGGAGAACTGTTGCTTCGTAATAAAATACGAAACTAAGAACTGGTTCGTGCCTCATCGACTATTAGACCCTTCATTTTTGCTCTCGCTAATTACACCGATATCGCATATAAAGGTGTTTTCACACTGGAGCACGATGAAAATTGTCCCATAGTTAGCAAAGAGCAGAAACGTGTAACCGCATCGATGTTTGCTTCACGTCCTGAAAATAAACGAGAGAGCCAAGCGCAGGAAACTTCATTCTCCTTTTTCCCAGGATAAAAAATGAACTTATCGATTTTGCTTGTCGAGACAGCCGCGAGTTTCGCACTCTCGACGTCGTTGCCATTTTTTTTTTTCTTTTACAGAAACAAGCCAGGGTATGCCAAAGAGGGAAAACATGTCGCGTCCTACAAAATTCTTCGAAGGGGAAAATGGTGATCTAAAGAATAAAGAAAGAAAGATATCGATCGATGATGTTAAGAAACTACGTGCTAGCGCCGGTGTCGGCCATGGTTCCGGTCCTCCGCTTCCGGTTGAGCACCCACTCATCTTCGGGCAGGATGAATCCAGCGCGGGTTATCTTTTGGCCTAACGTACTTTTATCTGTCGGGAAACGGCTGGTCATTGGCCCACACGGTCGTTCTTGTCAGTGAGCGAAGGTTTAACGACCACTCTTCTCTCTCTCATTTTCTTTCTCCCTGGGACGTTGACGTTAACGCAAAACGTATTGCTAAATCGTAAGAGATGCCTTTCCTTCCCGTCAAACGTGGTTCGCCACCGAGATGAGCAATTTGCATTTCGTGACAGTCTAGATCCTCGTGCACGCGATAACGGGAGAATAGAAAAGGACAGAGCTCTTTATCGACTGCCTAATCGCGTGCACCAAAGCTACTGTCTAGTCCCTAGACGAGCAATTTCCAGGGTCGATACCCACCTCTACCGGTGTTGTTTCGAGTTAAGCGTGACCTCTGCGTCCACCTAGCAGACAGCACTATATTTATTTCGTGGAACGAGACGCGCTAAGTGAACCCACCGAAAGGGAGGGGACAACAAAAAAAGGAACATGAGAGACGACGGGGACTCGTATACGAGTTTAGGTAATGCCAAAAGCTCGTAAAGAATCGAGGTGTTTGCGAAACGTCCTTCGACACCTTGATTGATAGGCTCTCGGCGTGTTTGTAATATCCTTTTGAATGCGTGATGCCTGTGGCAAAGGAACATGGACGAGAGGAAACCCGAAGGCGTGTTGAAGGAGAGAGAAAGAGGGAGATTAAATTCATACCCGATGCATTGACCCTATGAATTTTCAACGGGCTGTCGTTTCCACTCTAATTCTTCGAGAATCGAACGTCGTACCCGAAGATAAAGTGGATTGAGATGAGTCCAAGGGACCGGAAAGAACGATGGAGAATTTTTAAAACGTTTCGCTTCTTTATTCTCCTGTCTCCTTGCTATTTAATATTACATCGTTAATATCGCAATAACCATCTACGTCCGTGTCCGAGATATCAAAGTCAACCGAATACTCGTTCGCCAACGCAGGAGGACGCACCCGCGGTTTCCGAAGCAACGCGTGGGTGGTATATAGACGCGCGTGCGTCTTTGCATTTGTGTATTCGCAAGGATGGAATAGAGTTGGTTGGTAGGGCTCGTGGTTTACCGATTAAACGGTTTTACTCTCGTGCGTCCTTCGTGCTGTCGTATATAAATAGGAAAGTTTTTACGGAAATACGAATATTTTTATCGTCTCTTCAAAGATGTATATATGTGTGTGGATAATCGACTGATGTAATTATGATTATAATTAGTAGTTATAGCCTCGGTAAAATTTTGTTTTTATGGATGGTTTTGAAACAGGCCACGTTTTTGTTTGTTGAAGGTAGTTTAATGATGTTCCGTTCTAACGCAATGATAAATTTTAAGATATATTTTTTATAGTAAAACAGGGCTGGGCGTTATGAAAATGAATTATTTGAAAAAGAATCGTTAAGATAATAAATTATTTTATTTGGTTACATGTTATTTGAAATAATCGTGTGTTAGTTTATTTGAGCAGTCCAATGATTTTTCCTAATTGTTTTGTTATTTGAAATTCGAATCAAATAATTTTTCAAATATTTTCTGTTTCTGTCACGTCAATATCACATCAAGAACACTTTTATTGTAAGAGCAAATCTGGTTACAGAATAAAAAGGCCTCCTCCTATGACAATTATTTGTTATTTTATTTAATTGAAGTAATTGAAATGAAATATTATTTGGAAATATGTAATTTATTTGAAATACACGCAAAATAAAAATAATAAAGTATTTGAAATAATTGAGTATTTCAAATTAAATGTACCCAACCCTATATTAAAATTCATAAAATTGTGATTAGGTTCTAATGCTAGAATAACTTGTACATTAGGAGGCATTTGGATGTTTGTTAGATTACGTATCCATTTTTCTGTATGCAGTAGTTCAGATAGGTTATTGCTATTGAAAAAATGTTTTGATTTATTAAGTTTGTGTATGTAATGTTTTTTAATTTTATTGATTTCCCTATTAACTCTCAAAGTAACACCCGAGACCTGGGAAGCCTGCGCGCTCTAATAATAAATAATTTTTATTGCGTTCTAATAACTCAATTCTTCCCCAATAATTATTATTACTATTATTGTTGGTTTAGTGTAATAAAACATAATAGTCCTAATGAGAATTAGTCCCAGTCCTAATAAAAATAATAGTTCTAATATTAATTAGAAGTAAATATTGCTTTAAAAAAGGTAATAAGGACATGTAATAAACAATGGAAAAAGGATGTTACTGTGAAAGTTAAACAGATTTTTTTGTTTCTGCGTCTTTAGGAAAGGTTCTGTTATTTGTGGGGGATAAGTAATGTTAATGAAAAATTCATTTTCTTCTTTTAATCATAATTTCTGTTTGGTGTGGATCTGCTACTTCAATATTTAGTAATTTACTTTTAAGTTTACTTTTAAGTGACTCATATTAATATTCGGTCATTCTACAAAGCAGAATAACTTTTTTATAATTAAAGCAAACAATTTAGATTTTTTCAAGAAAAAAATCTAAATTTTCGAAAAATCATAGAAAATAAAAAAGATTATAATGAAATTCGCAATATACATATATCTTTTCAAAATCAATAAAAGGCAATTTTTACATTTTTATTATAAGCTAATTGTAAGATAAAAAGATTGAAAAATGACTTTTTATTTTCTGTGATTTAGAAAATTTCGACTTTTTAAATTTAAACAATAAAAACTATTTTCTTTCAAAAATTCAAATCATTTGATTCAATTACAAAAAAGTTATTCTGCTTTATAGAGTGTACGAATATTAATGCGAGTCACTGTATGTTGAAACACATCTGATTAAATTGTTTTATTATTTACATGTGAAGTTTCTATAAATATGTAAGGTTTCGAAAATAAAATTATTTTTATTCTGCGTATACTTCAAATAAATTATTTCCCAAAAATATCTCCTTTCAATTACTTCAATTAAATAAAATAACAAATAATTGTCATCAGAAGAGGAATTTTTATTCCGTAACCTTATTTGCTTTTACAATAGAAGTATTCTTGATATAACGTTGACATGATGAAAATAAATAGTATTTGAACAATTATTTGAATAAATATTGGATCAAATAAAAAATAAAATGGAAAGTTATTTGATTTGAGTTTCAAATAAAGCAATTAGCAACAAATTATATGATTGCTCCAATAAACTAACACATGATTATTTCAAATAACATATAACTAAATAAAATAATTTATTATCTTAACGATTATTTTTCAAATAATTTATTTGTATAACGCCCAGCCCTGATTTGAAGTTGGCGCCGGTCACGTGACTCCTTGTCGAGAGATCGAGAGAAAGAGAGCGAAAACGAAGACAGACGAAAGAAAGCGATATGGAAAATGACGAGGACGACTCATGGCATACGATAGAAAATAATTATACACGGTGACGTACGTTTGAAAGTATCTCCATTCCATCGTTGCTTTTTTATTGTTTTTTAAAAAGCACATTTTTGAAAAACGTCGTTCCAATTCTTGTCCTCGGCGCTGGAGGAGTCGCGGAGATCGCGCGCGGTTCGTTGAGGTCGACCGATTGGTCGGCACGTCTCGTGGTGGGGGAACGCAGCGGTGGTCCTCGAAGCACAAGAGCGTCAGTCGCGCGATACGCGGCGTACGGTGTATACGGGGGGGCTCGTCGCGTGTGCCTTTCTTCGACGTCACTCGGAACTATCGACGGAGAGAGCACACACACATATATACATATATATATATACACGTATACGATAACATCCTTCGAATTATAAGCTCCTAATCATCGTTGACAGCTGTCGGACCTAATAGTACGCGATCACGGTCGAAAGGTCTACTTCGTCACGAAGCTGCCTGCCTGGTGCCTGCATGGGATCGACGTCATGTGCCGCTGAAAAGTTGAGAAGATGAAACCGTCGGAACATATAAATCTATACCACCTAGATTAATCGTGCATTTCCACGCATTTTCTTTCTATTCTTTCGTCAGTCGAATACGAAAAAGAAAATTAAACTTCCGGTAATTCGGGACAACATGGAACGAGCCAACGAGTGAGAGCATCGAGCCGATGGATTACGAGGTTTGTACTAATATATACATATCGAACATTTGTTAGTATATTTTCCATTGTATCGTATATTTTTGTCAATCTTTCGAACTTATACGAGTTAGATGATATCGCGAACTCATCGAAGGAAAGCGCGCGAATTTTTCGTACTTTCAAAAAAGTACCGCCGTCACTGTATTACGCTTACCAATAACATCGACCCTGTATTAGAATTACGTTGCGTGGAATTCAAACGGTTTGTTCGTCGCATAATAATTTTTGTGGAATTAAAGAAGAATAAAAAAAGGGTGAAGCGAGAGAAGAATCAACCCGAAGAGAGAGGAAAATCAATGAGAGTTGTAAATAACAAGATTCTGTTATCTACGTTTCTTCGTTATTATTTTCTCTTATCGTTCGTTGCCTGAATCCTTCAATGGCTCGTCTCGTTACGCGTCTCGTATAATATGTGTATTACACGGTTAACCTTAACCCATTATTATCGGACATTATTGTTTGATAAAAATTTGTTTTCGCCATTGTCTAAACGAAGTATAGTCGATTGATCCCCACCGGGCTCGTACCGGAGCATCGATCGTTTCTGTGTACTAAAGAGTTCGCTAGTTACGAGACAATTTTCGTTCTACCCTTCTTTTCTGCGGTTCACGGTCACTTGAACGTTTCGTCTTCGCGACCTGTTTGATATGTTCCTTTTGCAAAGGAAATGATAACTCTTTTTGCCGTTTTAGTTTAGTCTCTTTTCAACGTCGACCGAAACATGCAACGATTTTAAGGGAGAGCCGACACTTGGCGATATACGGGTTAAAATTTCAATAGGTATTAGGATGAAGGGTATACCTAATTCTGTTTTTACGCCTATTTGATTTAACGCGGTTCAAAAAATTCTGTTTTCTATATATTTGGCCAGTTTTTGTTTGATTAAAATAAATTATTTTTGTTATCTTTCGTGAATATGTATGTGAATTTTTTTTGTTAAATTAGTACTTTTCTATTTCATTTTTTCGTTTTTTCTATGTAGCATTTTATTAGTAAATATATCTTATAAGATCTTTAAATAAAAAAAGTGTACAACGTACGTAAAAACGATAAATTGGTATATGTCAATGAGATCATTTATTTGATTTATCAAATTTAGAACTAATCCCCTATTTTTATATGGATACTGTATCTCTTTTTACCCGAGTTTTCAAGGAACGTAGGTATCTATCGCGTAAAAACAGAATAAGGTGTATTTTTATAATTTTTTTTTTCTGTACAATCACGGTATAATTGCTATGCTTTTAAGCGAAGATATTTTTCATAGGCATTGTGTCATTTGGAATTTAAGTTTTCACAAGTACGACTCTTTTTGTCGTCTTTCTCTTCGTTTGTACGTTCATATCTTTTGTTAGAGTCAACATATATAAAAATCGGACGATCAAACTATTTCTTACTAAAATGACCGAAAAAAAATATGCCATAGCTTTTGTGAGTTCTGAGAAAAAGGAACATGTAGTTGAAATTTAGCAATTTTTCAGGAGATCTCTCCAAAGTTGGTGACGTAGTTTTGACATATTTACACTACCGTTTTGTTTTTTATTATACCACGTATTCTAAATATATTATAGAAGAAATTTATATAAAAAAAATTTGTTCCTCATTAAAAATTTTTGTTTACCAATTAATAATGATCAAAAAAATGTTTTAATTAGCTCAAAATAATTGCAAAACATACTAGTTTAATATCAACAAATAAAAGAAATGATTTTTTTTTTATTTCAAAGTGCCGGTCTGTTACCCCTTAAACATGCCATTTCTTCGCACGGCAACACCTATTTGTTGTATGCAGCGTGTATTTTCGTTCTTCCTCGGTGCAGACCTTCGATGTATTTTTCTCATGTTTTTTTTTCTCTTCGCGCTTCACCGCATCGAAGCACCGATTCTCAGCAATGCGAAGGTTATGTTTAACAATCTTACGGTTTATGTTACTGCAGCTATAGGTTGCTAGTTGCGCACATTCGTTTTAATACAATCATGATTCTCTTCTACAATCGCTATAAATTCATACCGCTGACATCGATGGTGAAATAGAATAACAGAAAACTTTTTTTGTCATTTAATCGAGTTTTATTAACTTGTAAAAGTCCAAATCGATGTTTTAGAAAAGTTTCTAGCCATTAACATCTAATATTTTACAGGTGTATTATACTAATTGCCCTCTTTCATTTGAGACCAGTTTCGTCAACGTTCCAGATAAATAAGTCTGAATGCATCCTTGTACGATTTATAAAGAACGATTGTATCGTAATTGAAATTTGTTGCGCGTCCATTAAGTCCTACGAGAATGAACTTGTAGCTTTTTGTTCCGGAGTAGATATACAGATAACGGAAAGAGAAGGAGGTTAGTTTCTTTGGGAAGGGTTAGGTCGATGGAACAATATCTCCACGTTATCGCCCCCGTAAGATCGGATCTACAAATTATAGAGCTCGTTCGCAAGAGCGGATTACATAAATCTCATTTTCCCCGACTCTTCTTTTCGTGTTTGGGAGCAGGAAGAGGAAGAGAGGAAGGAAAAGAACTCCCTGAACCGACTCGCGTTGTTTACGACCATACTCTCCATTTTGTATTTAAGCGGGCCCTCTAAGTCACCATTTACGTGAGTCAGGTTTATTTCCAACCCTAAATTGTTTTCTTTTGATTATTATTCTTGGTGATGTGTTTTTCTCTATTTTTTTTTTCGTTTCTTCTTTTAGATCTTAATATTCATTAGCAGTAGTAGTCTTACGTGAAAATAAAAATTCTTAACCCATTTGCATCATTAAGCGGAATATTCCGCACATGGAGATCGATTACCATCACCGAACGCGGACTATTACGCGGCCGCGACTTTCTTTTTTTCTTTTTTTCTTTCTTTTCCTTGTTTCTTTTCTTTCTATCTTTCTTTTTTACTTTCTTTCTTGAAGTTTACTGTGTAAGTATTGTAGAAATTAACGAAAATACTAAATAAAGACACAGTAACCTTAATAGAGTCATGATGCAAATGGGTTAAATAAGCGTTTAAATATCTAAGGTGTTTCGTAATAAAAGAAGATGCCACGTGATTATCGTCTCTACCCCGTGTTATGTCAGAGTAGGAAGTACTTCGGTTTAGTGGCGCGATAAATGAAATAGACGAGGAACGACGAGCCTGATATCTTCTTCTCGTTATCTCCCTTTGTGCCTTTTCTATTCGACGCGAAGACGCCTCTCCGTGTTCACTTCGCGTTCGCTCTTTAAACCGATCTGTCGTAATTCGAGTTGCAGCGATCCAATGAGTCAGTCATTGTATCGTCATTATCGTGAATGACAAAAGTGATATTTCCTTTCTGTGAAATATGTTTTTTTTTTCTACACGAGCATCAACTTTCGACGAGAATGACTTTTTCAGGTCAACGTTGATAATAGAGTTCTTTGTTAAATACCTCGCTAGGCGATAATGCATTATCGTATTTGTTTGCTCGCGAAAGGTGAGGAAATCTTATGCTTTCTTCGCGAAAACGAAGGTAATCAAAAATGTACCTACGTTTCGCGATTATTCCGAATCGAACTTTTAACTTTGGTTTGGCCCTCCAAAGCATAGTGACCTTTGAAGATTCTACATGCTGCTCGAATTAATATTGAATTTTACTCTACGAGGTGCTGTGATAGGCTTAGTAGGTTGAAATCGAAGTTTAACGACTGATCTAAACTTCAGTTTGACCCTACAAAATGCTCGGAGAGTGCGAATAGGAGCTAAGCGAGATTTCTAAACTTTGTTTTGACACTTAAAAACCTACATTTGTAGGGTTGAAGGGACATATCGCGGTTTATAAACTTCGTTTTGATCCTCAAATGGTTAAAAGTGGCCATAACTACAACTTAAAGGTTCGAACCGAAGTTTATTCATCATATATTTTTAACCGACTTCGCAAAAGGAGGAGGTTACTCTATTCGACGGTGGGCGATGTTGCTTTTTTTTTTTTTGTTTGTCCGGCCATAATTCCGCAACGGATTGACCAATCGAGATGAAACCACTTCCAGTAGCTAGGTTTGGGTCACCCATTGGTCCCGTTTAAAAAATTTTTCCTATTCAATAAGCTTCACTTCTAATCTCAAACTCCTGACAGAGCATTATGTAGGGGCAAATCGCGGTTAAAATTTCGTCTCGGGAAATATTTCAAAACGAAATGGCTCAATTTTTAAACGATCGATCAAGTTTCTCGGATGACCGGACAGAGGCTAAAGAAAGAAGCTGGAAGGCAAGCTTACAAGTGGAAGTCCAAGCGTTCCGTGCATTCTCTCTTTCCACCTGACTCGCTCCGAGAACCGCGAGAAAGGTTATATCGCAGAAAAGAGAACGTTTCGTGGACACGTGCAATTTCCGAGTCAAAGTTCACGGTGATCGTTTTGTCCTTTTATATGTTCCCGAGCATAAAGGTTGACTCCACTTAAACGTAGAGTACCTTCCACGATTTCTTAGAAATTCTGTTACTATTTTTCAAAGAACGAATCGTAGAGACGGATTTATAACGTGCATACTTTGATAAAACGCTGGAAAGCTACCGAGTTGTAAAAAAATGTACACTCGAGAAAAATTTCGCTTGACCCTTTGTTTCCTGGAGGAAAAAGTTTTGACGTATACAGGGTGTCCGCTTCCATATAGTCAAGTAGAGGACTACATGTACACATCAATGACTTGAATCGAAATGTCTAATACAATTTTTCGAAATTCGACTTAGTTAACGAATTATTAACTGACAAAGATCGGTCAATTACGTCGAGCAGCGACATGTAACGTTGTTTATTGTGGATTGCTCCTCCTACCGCTTCATCTCTTGCCTAGCTGCAAGCTCGAGTGAACCGCCTTCGTTTACTAATCGCCGTAATTGGCCGATTTTTGTTAATTAATAATTCGTTAACTAAGTCGAATTTCGAAAAATGGTATTAGACATTTCGATTCAAGTCATTGATGTGTACATGTAGTCCTCCACTTGACTACATTGAAGCGGACACTCTGTATATCCCTACCTTAGCGTGGTAAGATTCTACGAAGTATTTAAAATCCAAGAAACTTTATGAATCACCCTATACGCCGCTCATCGAACTCGCTTCTTGGGTGATACCGTCAGTCTCGAACGAAACCATCCTTCGTTTCCTCATAAAATATTCGTTATCTCCCGAGTACCATGAACTCCGTTTGAAATTCGTTCGAACCCATAGGAATTGCCACGTTTCGTCTTGGCGTGCCTCCACTTCGGATTAATAGCCGCGATGACGATAACTTTGAACGAGGTTCCTACGAGGCTCTTTGATTATCTTTTGAGGAAGGATCGTTTGGAGAATGGTAAAAGAAGGGTGCTTTGAGCACTCGACGATCATAGTTCGTACACATAGAGCGATTTCGATATCAACGAGCAAAGAATTCCGGTTATCGAGGCGAAAAATGAGGTCGAGCAGCGTTGGCACGCTCCCGGAGATAACGATCCTCGGTTCTCTTCTCGTTGCGTTTGATCGTCTTCCGGTTTCCGGTTTCCGGTGCGTTTCTGACTCTCTAGCCGAGTCCTCGGCCATCTTCGGACACCTTCGGCCTTCTTCGTTGTACTATCCTCCATCCTAGATTCTCTCTCAACCCTCTTGAGAGTGTTCTGTCTTATTGCTTCGTATCAGGGTTCTTACTTTAACAAGGGTGGGATTAGAAGTGGAAACGTTGGCTCGGTGCAGTCGTTGTTCCGGCATTAGATAGCCATTTCGACATATTAAGGGATCAGGTGTAAATTTTATATAACGTGTTAGTTGTTATTATGCTATACACCAAGTTAATATAGAAAAATGTGTTATATGTTGGTATACTACACTGGCTATTAGTTCTAATATTTATACGGACTTTATTTGTGGCTGTACGCAAACAACCAATGAAAATTTACAAAGTGTTAATAAGAAGATTAATAATTATTTTAATCATTCTCTTTTTATGTCCTTGGGAATAAAATTAGGTTTAAGAACAAGCAATTTTAATAGAGAGCAAACAAAATGTGATATGCTATAACTCAATATACTATATGCTAGTATACATTTCATTATAATTACTAGCTGTGACCGTGACTTCGTTCGTGTGGACTTTAAGATTTCGATAGTTGAATAAATAACAAATAGTTATTTACTTATCTAATTGTAAATTGAATACAGTAATACCCCGAAATTACGCGATAGGTGGGACCGACAAAAATCACGTAAGTCGGGATACACTTTGGATTTAAATGTATAGAAATTTGTTTTAATATATTTGGTTTCATATTGAACAAAAACAAACAAAAGTGGAAAAAAAAACAATATCGCAATATCCCGAGGTATTACTGTACTTTAGTTCGTTGAAAAAGAAATTTTGTAAAGTAGTAAAATACGCGTTTATCGACTTAAACTCTAGAGTATATTTTGCTAAAAAATACTTTCAAAATCTCATGAAGAAAGTACTATATTTTATATACACTTCGACTCTCGCTCATACCCTTAGGGGTTTATGAATCAAGATAAAAAGTATCTTAAATGTTACTCCGGGTTATCAACTATCAATATGCTAAATTTGATCCAAATCTGGCTAGTAGTTTAGGTGTGATGCGTGCAGAGGAAGACAGACAGACGAACATTTTGTAAATGGTATTTTTGGTTTTAAATAGTCCCCCAAAATGATTTTTCAAAATAGCTTTAATGTACAGACTTGACTTTGTTATAGTTTTATCATATCTACAGATAGGTATGGGTGTATCGTAATAAGTAGGCATTATTTAAAAGACGAATTCAGCATTCTAAAACAATAAAATAATGTTCCTATTAAAAGATTCTAAAGAATAAAGTTGTAAGTCGAATTGGTATAGTGTAGTTATCCACGATGGACAAAAAGCGTGAAAAAAAATCTTTAATTTATTATGAATCCAATCAAACTAATTTCAAATTATCGTAATTGGAGTTATAACCTTACTTTTTGGAGGTGTCAATATGTGCTATTTTACCTTAGTTTTATATGTAGCAGGTTTTATGTTCTGTCATTTCGTATGTGAGTAACCTCATAGGAAATAGTCAAAAGGATTTCCTTGGATTTTTATCTATGAGTAGAGATGTTTTGCTATCAATATGTCGACTCTTTCTATACCTCGCGCTATTCCACGAATTAGTTGTGACTTCTGTAAAATTTTGTGGCAAAGTATTTCAACACTTCTGATAGGCATTAAGTAAATAATGTATTTCTATTATCGCCAAAAATAAGAATCAAATGGATCGAGCAGCATGAATAATACCAGCTTCTTTTCCCCGAAAAATGGTTACAATAAAAAATTTGTTATATCTGGTAAACCACGTCAAGTCATACAATGACCAATGATATGAACTTTTGAAATTGTTTTCAGCTGTTAAACTCGTCCCTTAAATATTGCCCACTTATCATGATACATCCATACATTGATAACAAAGCGTATGCTAATAGTATAGTAATTTATAGCACATTGTTCTTGCTCCGTACAAAATTACTTGCTCTTAACCCATTTCTTCCCAAGGTCCGCAAAAGTTATGATTGAAATTATTATTATTACTGATATTAAAACAAATGGTAAAAATGAAAATATAGCAAAAAATACATTGATATATAGTATTATATAATACATTTGTTCATATAAAATCATATTTTCTTAGATGTTGCGTACGTGATCATATTCTCTCCGAAATAATGAAATCTTTTCGTGAGATCTAATTCAGAATTTCTCATGTACTATCTTCATCTTTTCACCGAAGATCGAATCATGTTTTGCTCGTCCTCGTGTCGCACTAGGACAGGAAGTGGAAGATCTTGTCGGTTGAATGCTTTCTTCGTAGAGAACGCCTCGATTAATCGCCCACCCCTCTACCCTTCTCTCCCTCCTCCTTAATTAATCATCCGCATTTGCCTCGAGACGTTAACCCTCATCAACGGAAAGATAAAGAACGCGACGAGGACGGGTCGTGAAACGATTGAAAAGTTCTTCAGGGTGACTAACTCTTCTTTTCTCGATGTATCAGGCAAGGTCAGGCACGTAATCTCCTTCTTCTCTTTTTCCTCTTTTATATATTTTAATCGAAGGGAATGCAGAAATGACGTTAATTATTTTTTTCTTCAATGACTTACTGTTCGTGCTTGTACGAATATGAGATACGTTTTATTAAAACTGAACAGGCATAAATATAAGAGATATAACTTGATCGTCCAATAAGTGGGCCATTCTAGATTTCGATGTAAAAATACAAATCTTTTTTTTCATTTTTGCTTTTGAATATCATTTTCTAATGTGTATTATCTGAGATATAATTTGCAGCGAACTTTTTAATATATTTTGGCATTAATCAAGCTAAGTATATTTCGGTTAAGGTCGAAAAATTATTAAGAACTCAGAACAGTCAAATTGTATTATTTAGAGAATGGTCGTTCTTTTTTATTAACCGACTTTAAAAAGAAGAAGGTTATCAAGACGACTGTATTTTTTTTATGTATGTTACGCGATATCTTCGCCAATTGTGAACTGATTTTGATGATTCTTTTTTTCATAAATCGGCCGTATCCCCAGGCTAGTTCCATTTAAATTTGAACAAAAATTCGTCCGTAAGGGGAGAAAAATAGCCAAAAACCACTACAAATTGAAAAATAAAGTCAATTTTTACGAAAAAGATATAAACCGACTTCAAACATTTGCCTATGTACACTTAAAACTAAAAAGTAAAAAATAATATTTTGATATATTATTACGTACCTATTATGTAATATTTACAATACCTACCTAAGTAATCAGTTATTTTTAGTGTAGGTATCAACATTACAGGTTTAAATTAACACTTTGGCTGCCATCGAATTATGTAAGAATTTTACCCCCAGTAATCATAATACAATTTTCATTATTTCAAGTATATAATAATAAATTATGTGTAATATGGTTAAACAAGACTATATTCTTATAACTAGTGGCTTTATATCACTGGTGTTCATCCATGAGTAGGTATCGGTCACCGGTTGTGTACATGTTTTTACATGTGTACATGTTTTTACACGTTACATATACATTGTTAAGTGTACATTTATATAGGCATAATAGACAAATTTTTGAAGTCGGTTTATATTTTGCTTTTGTAAAAATTTATTTGTTGAAATATTCTAAGGGATTTTCGTTGAAGAATTTTGTATTTATGAGCATATAACCACAGATGATCGTATCCTAAGATGACTCATATGGAATTTTCGGACAAAATGTACTATTTGATATTATTAAGATAAAACCAAAACGTTACTTCTTTTAGATTACAAATTCTATTTACTCGATAACTCGTAAAGTTATACCAAATTGTATCAAACAAATATTCAATCGATTAAATTAATTATCTTGTTCTCATTTCATCAATTAAAATTAAGTAATATTATAACGCAGTAACAATCTTAAAGTCATAAAGCGATCCAATTAGTAAAAGAAAAAAGACAATATTGGTAATGTCATAATCTCTATAAAAAGGAAATAATTTTCCAATAATTCCGTTTTTTTTCTAGATCGGCGGATGGACGTGCCAATCGTTGGGAAGTCCGAACTCGGAGGAAAGTACGAAGCCGGAATCCGGCGTCGTCTTAGTCGTCGTTGGCAAAGAAGAAGAAAAGGTGGCAAGTTGACGGAAGTTGGTAGATTCGCGAGAAGGAAGAGGGAGCGGAAGAAGAAGAGGAGGAGGACGAAGCAGGAGCTGGTGGCATATCTTGGAAGGAGTCTTCGTTGACATTACACTTTATCTTTCTCTCTCTCTCTCTCCCTCTCTGTCTCTCCCCCCACCCATCTCTCTCTCTCTTTTTCTCTCTCTCTCGTTCACACACAGAGCCCCATCACTGCTTAGAAGTTTCGAGGAAGGAAGAGAATTTTCGTTGGTCGTGTGTTCTCGGATAGTTCGCACCTGATACGTATATATATGTATATATCGAGCTATCCTTCGGGAATTTGTTAGAAATACCTCAACGGTTATCGCCAAAGCACTCTTTCTCTCACACTCATTCATTCTTTTCCTCCCCCACTCTTTTTCTCTACACACTCGGTCAACTTTCCTTCCTCTTTTCGAGTCGAAACACTGAAACAGGCCACAAACCAAGCAGTATCGTTTTGATCCTCGAGCGGAGCAGTGTGTGCGCGCGCGCGTGTGTGGGGATATCGTCGTCTCGTTGAAATTTGAACTTCAAAATTTGTCACGGGAAGTGCATCGAGTTCAGTGACACGAGTTCGGGATCGATAAAAAGTAGAGAAATAAATACGGAACAAGCGTGGTCTTCGACGTGTCGATAGATTGACCTTGATATTTTCGGTGCTTTTTTTTTTTTTTAAAAAAAAGATCGAAGAAAAATTTGAACAGTTTTTTTTAATTTCGCATGAGTGTGTGTGCTCTCTCCATCGTATCTTTGGAAATTTTTTCTTCACGCGAACCTCACCCAGTGACATCACCGAAGATGATTTTCCACGTTATGTTAGTGTTATATTTTTCTGTGCTCGTCGCCGGGGCTCCACGTTCGTCCATGATCTACGCCGACGACAAAGTGGTGAGTCAGGGGTTTATTTATTTTCCTTCTCTGAAATTAAATTCTTGATTACATATTACGTGTACGCGACGCGAGAGAGAAACGCGCGTTGCTCCGAAAGTCGTGAAAGTCTTGGGACCGACGCGACGCGTAGGTATATATGTATCGATCGTACGTCTCGCATTAAAGAGAAAATTATTTGACGCGGTAAAATTATCAAAAGTCGACTCGAAAGTGGTCTCGCTGCCGAGAAGTTACGCAAAGGGATTTATGTACGTCTCGCGCGATAGTTCGTATATAGCAGATCTGGGCAAGTTTTACTCGAAATGAAAATAAGAAATAACTATTTGAAATAATTCATTACGGACCTTTATTCTTTGTATCATTATTTGAAAAGAAAAACATTTATCGATTCATTTGAAATAATGAGTTATTTCGTTATTTTTTTTATTTTAAATTTGACAATAAAATAATTCACAAAATAAGATGGAGTGAATAGTAATAAACAATATACTAAACCAGACTCAAACTTGATAATTACGAGATTTTATACAGTTACGAAAAACACTTTCACAATTATTATAAAATAAAATAACATATTATTTGAAATAATATTTACAATAATGTTATCTCAAACATAATCGCAAGCCTAAAAATAATTCTGAAATAAAGTAACATGTTATTTGAATTAATATTTCAAATAATGTCATTTCAGAAATTCCCCAGTCTGGTATGTAGTATGTACCTACACGTCAGCGTGAAATTGCATTGCTGAGAATTTTAGCACTCCTACCTGAGAAAATTTTGTCGGGATTTTGTATCGTATTACTTTGTATTCTTCTATCGGTCGTAATTATTAAATAATTACTTTAATCACATAACTTATCGCATTTAGATACGTTATTATCGTCGTTGATTTAATTTTATTACGTTTTTCAACCATTGTATAATTTAATCCTTTTGAGATAAATTTTTAAGGGAATGATTCTACGTGAAAAAATTTCGTGAAAATTACATAACAAATTTTATAGTAGATTGTCTTTATTTTTCAAAACCATGGTTATACCGTTTGAAAGAATTAGCGTTTGAAGAGTTAAACTTACAAAACAACTACCTACTTAAAAACATATGTAGAAATGTCAATTACACGTGACACCTCGTATAGTCCCATTAGTTCTTTATAGTAGGTTTATATACATATCAATATAACAAACATTGTATAAAGATGGCAGTTGGAATGAAGGGGGAAGATCCAGGGTTGTCTTACCGGTTGATTCAAATCCATTCTAAATAAAATACTGCACGAGATAAAAACCAGAATTGGGAACATTTTATTTGAAATAAGATAACAAATAATCATTTGTCATATTATTTTTATATTACAAATAATATAAGAAAATTATTTTTATTTTGTGTGTACTTCAAATAAATTATTCTGAAATATATTTTATTTCTATCACTTCAATTAAATAAAATAACAAATAATTGTTATAGAAAGAGGAATTTTTTTTCTGTAACCTCATTTGCTTTTACAATAAAGGTAAAAGTGTAAGAAGTAAAGTGTTCTTGACGTGACATTGGCATGGTAGGAATAGAGAGGATTTGAAAAATTATTTGATTAGAATTTCAAATAACAAAATAATTTGCAAAAAATCATTTGACTGCCTAAATAAACTAACACATGATTATTTCAAATAACATTTCCAAATAAAATAATCTATTATCTTAACGATTATTTTTCTAATAATTTATTTGAATAACGTCCAGCCCTGATAAAAACATGGTGGTAGTTGTGCATGTCTATAGAAATATCCGATACAGCTTAAAAGTTACATCGATGAACTAAACGAAACTCTCAATTCACGTAAACATGGTTGACTTGCTACGCGGAACCGTGGCGAGGATGACGCATCGAACGTTTTTTTGAACCGCTGAAACGGTCGTCTACTCGTTCGTGTGCCTTTGGAGACGTGTAGATCTAGGACACATTTAAAGATTCTTTATCGTACAATCATATTCTTTTATATACATATAAAAAACATGAAAAAGGAACCTTCTCCTCACGGTGTCTATTGACCTATCCGACAACTGAGCCGAGTAGCTGCAAAAGTAACCATCTCCATTTTTCTTCATAAATGCGTTTTTTTCAAAGATTCTGATTCCATGTGATCTCTTCTACCACTTGGGAATACGGAAACGTTTAAAAACTGGCTAGATCCACGTTTAAAATGCACCTGAAAAACGAGGTGTGCTGCAGAACTGGTATTTAAATGACAGAAAAAGCGAGCAGCTACTCTTTTTCTCTTCTAAAAAATAAGAACTCCATACCTCGCTTGGAATGTCATTTAGTTTTTTTTTTTATTTTTATTTTGGCTCTCCGGGACAGAAAATTAACTTTTTTCACAAATTTTCTGTTTTGGAGATGTCCACTTTTGCAGCTACACGACTCAATTATTGCCGGTTACTATACACCGAAGTTTACATTGGAACGTACTGTTAGAATAAGTCGTGAAAAAATTAAAATATTTGCATTATACACGCTTGCTCTTAATTTTTCTGTACACCAAACCTGGGCATGTCTGAAATGTCATTATTTGAAATATTATTTCAAATAACATTGTTTCATTTCAGAATTATTTTTATGCCTGAGATTATATTTGAGATAACATTATTTCAAATAACGTGTTAATTTAATTTATAATTTTTTTAAATAATTGTGAAATTATTCTTCGAACTTACATCAAATGTCGTGATTATCAAGTCTGAGTATAGTTTATTTATTGACATTCTTTGGTTTACTGTTTATTTTATTTTGAAGACTATTTTGTTGTCAAATTTAAAATTAAAAAATTAACCAAATAATCCATTACTTCAAATTGCTGATATTTCAAGTGAATCAAAAAATATTATTCTTTTCAAATAATAGTATCGGAAATAAAGGTCCGAAATCAATTTTTTCAAATAGTTATTTCTTATTTTCATTTCAAATAGAAATTTGTCTAGATCTGCTGTACACGTGGCCTAACAGGGTATATGTATAGGTACATAGGTGCATAGGTACATACATGTTATGGTTATATGGTAATGCCCATGCAAATCGAATGCATATACGCGCTAATGATGCAAATGGGCTAAACATCTCAAGATCCAATTACAGCAAGCCCGCCAAATTCGAATTCGGGTCATCCCTATTGGAGAGTGGTAGAGACTTTAAATGAAAACCGGGTTAATGCCGACTTGACTACCTTCCAATGACGTGATACCGCCAAATCTAGTATTAAGCAACCCCGCGGAATTATCGTTAGCGCTTTGTAATATAAAGTATAAAGCAGGGGCAAAACATCGATCGCATTCGCTGCTTTAACTTCTATCGTTCGGCATATCATCATCCTAATTAGAAAACCCCGCAACCTCGTTTTCATTCAAACTTTAATTTTTCACATCATGTACTAGTAGTACAATTAAAGTTCCATCCAGCGAGCAAACCTTGTAACTCCACTTTAGTTTTGTTAGGTTAGAACAGTTCTACATAAAGCGTAATGTCATAAAATTTCGCGACGAAGGAAGAACATTTATTTGCCTCTTGAAAATTTGGTTGTTTTCGAGTTAGAACGTTTGCTTATCAGGGTGACGATATATCCTTCCTTTGTAAATTACAGTGAATCTCAGAAATATTCGGACAATACATAAAGCGGAATAACTGTTTTATAATTGAACCAAACTATTTGAATTTTTGTAATAAAGTAGAAGGATTGGTTTACTAGATATCGTATGTTCGTTGTTCAAAAAAATATCTAAATTTCCGAAATTACATAGAAGATAGAAAAGGTTATTTTTTTAACTTCTTCATTTGAGGTTATAATGAAAACTAGAATATACATGTATCTTGCCTAAATCTACGAAAGACAGTTTTTTAATTTTTATTATAAGCTCAGATAAAAAAGATGAAAAAATGACTTTTTTTCGAAAATTTCGAATTATTTTAATCTTCACAGTACCTAACACCCTTTTTTGTCGTTTATTACCTTCTTTTCAAAGCAATATTTTGTGCTAAATCATTATTTTTTATTACATTAATAATAATATTAATAATTTTTATGAAAGAATTAAGTTATTAAAACGCAATAAAAATTATTTATTATTACAGCTCGAGGACTCCTCAGGTCTCAGGTGTTACTGGGAGGGTTAAACAACGAAAACATGATATCTAGTAAACTAATCCTTCTATTTTCTTGCCCAAATTAAAATTATTTGATTCAATTATGAAAAAAGTTATTGTGTTTTATACAGTGTCCGAATACATCTGGGAGTTACTTTATTTCGCCTCATTTTGTTCGTTTTATCATTCTCGTAGCGGTCGAAACATTCGGATCTCGCGCGATAATTAAGACAGCAATTAAAATCAATCGCTTTCGAGTCGCGTTTCGCCATCCTGAAATTTCACTTTACAAATGCGCGGGCCACTTGAAACGAGTCGATTGAAATTTAAAGAGACGCGAGGGGGAAGAAGCAACGCCTTCTTTCCGGCGGCAGCACTCGTCAATTTGTTGTTAACGAGTCGCTCGCTCGCTCGTTCTCCCTGAATTAAGTTCTCTCTTTCTCTCATTTTTCCATTTCCTCGTTTATCGACTCGTCGTCGTTGGCTAACCATCGAGTTTTCGTCGCCGTCGTCGATGTCGAGATTTGGTTCGCGCGTAAACGTCCTTCGAAATTCTGCAAAAGCGATCTCCTCGTTCTCGTGATTGCCTTTTAAGCGATCGCATCAATCATTCTGCCGCAACCGGAGCCGAATACCGATCGGCGCGTCGAAAGGGATTACCCCTTTTACACGTTCGTGAGAAAAAGATAGGGAGAGACCGATCGTCAATTTTTACCACTTTTTATCTACGTCATTTCGAATTCGCGGTAAGCACTCTTCTTTATGTTAAAGGAAACCTCTCTCATTGTGCCGAACGTCGGCTGCTCTTTACGAGTGATATTAACGATTCCTTTCGTTTCTACCAGATCTAATTGCATTTTTGTCTTTTCTCTTTTATTGCTCGTTCGCGTAGCCATCGAAATATCAAACTAGGGATGCACCCCTACCATCCCTACCACTTTTGTGGCAAATTTACTAAGCTTAAAAAAAAAAAATTATGATTTATTGCTACAAAAGTCCCAAAATCATGAAATTTACCATAAATTCAACTTTGACCTTGAATAACTTTGAAACCTATTGATTTATCAGAAAATGCTAAGACACCTTTTTTGTCGAGCGTTCAATTCTTTATAAATAATGTGTTGGTCATATCTGCAAATTACTTTCTTGGCGAGTAATAAAATTCAAAAGCAACAAATACAATTTTTCCCATGTTATCTTATGGAAAATAAAAAAGTGCTATGAAAGACATGTTAATATTAATGTTAAGGGCTCATCTCTTAACAGGCGTCTTTTTAGGCTACAATGAATCTTTTGAGCTTGTTTCGAAAAAAAAAGGAAAGTTTGTTAATGAAACACCCTAATTCATAAATCCGAGATGGTTGGCCGGATTTGGATGACTTTTTTATCATATTTGGGATAATTGCATCACAATTGGTTTAGTACTTTTTCAGAAATTTTGACAAACGAACGATTGCGTTAAAGCAAGCGAAGATATTTCATGCACAATTAAAAACCATAATACTTGATCCACTAAACAGAAGAAAATAATTAACTTTTTAACAAAAATACTTACTGCAAAAGAAAACAGAAAAATTAATTTAAAAGGTAAAAACAAATTAGGTATAATATTAGTGATATTGCTTATGTTAGTTATTATTCGTCTACAATACTGATATTCGTATTATTAGTAAGACTGCTATTTGAAGTCGATGCCAAGTCAAATCATTGAATTTGAAATTAAACGAATAACTTTATTTCGTTAGTTATTTTCTTATGATTTCTGCATTCTGTACAACTTTCCCGCGATTCATTCGATACGACGACTTTTGACCGATATCTTCTCAGTCGTAAAGTATCGATGCCAAAAGTACTCGGTATCGAAAAAGAAGTATCGAGTAATTGTATTTAGGTACTGGTATCGTTTTATCCCTACATAAACCCTGTTACAAAATGAATCGTTATTATTTCGAGCGAATCATGTAATTTTCAGGTTCGTGAATTTATCATTAGCTAATCGAATAGAAATTACGATGATTAACGTGCTCGTATAAATCCTACAGAGCTTAATACTTTGTAATTTCGAATTCAATGTTCTCTATTGATCGTTTGATAATAATTGTCCGCCATTTTGGTTTCACATGTAAAAGAAGAGAAATTATTCCCTTGTTCTCAAATAATCCACGATATAATTCGCGTTAGTTCTTAAATTTAGGTCAATTTGTGACAGATTTATCTTTTGGATAATAAACGTGCCGATGACTCCCGCCATTTTGGATTACATGGAATGAGAAGTCCATTGAGAAACGCCGAGGAGGCTGAGTACCATTAGTAAGCGCGTGACTCACGGAAGTTGTGTGTTATACCTAACTCTGTTTCTTTGTATCTAAAATATCTATAGGTACGTGTTACTATTCTCTGGCTTTTCTAAATCAACGATCGAGCAATTATGGTTTCCTAAGGCCGCGTGTCATCTAATGCTCGTGGTTTGTTTTTATTAGACTTCCTGCAGTTTCCTAGGGAACACGTGCCGCCACGAATTACGAAAGAATTGTCTTTGTCATTCGAACGGTATTAGAACGTATTAGAACCGACGTAATAGTGTAGTTTGAATTTTATAAATAATGGCTTATTTCGATAAAACTTCTCGTGACAAAATATTTATGAAAAATGTTAATTTCGCTTTCTTTCTTGTTTTCATTTTTTCTTTTCTTATTAATATTTCGCGTGGCTTTTAAATGGGACTTTAAGAATCTTTCCTTTTTTTCTTTTTTCTTCGTTATCCTAGAAAACATCGGCCCACGGAGCAAGTTTATTGAATTTGCTTTTTAACGTTTACGCTGGAAAAGTTAGATATTTACGTGACAGCGCGAACTAATTATTCTCCCTAACGAGTCCAGGAATTCTCCACCAAGTTTGTAGGATATTTTTTAAAAGATTATAAATCGGAGGATGCCATTTTAGTTGTTTTATTTCTCGATTTGCTAGGCACGAGATCGCAGAATTTTCAAGGTATACATTTTCCTTTATGCGTGAGAGTGCCTACAGCGTGATTCGTCGAATATGGAACGCGCAGAGGAATATTAAAAGCAAAGAGGCAAAAATGGAAAAGAAGGAAAAGATCGTCGACGATTAATCATGAAAGTAGATGCTGCTGCTGCTGATCGAATGTACTTTTACATTTAGAGAGAGAGAGAGGGAGAGGGCAATCTAAATGGCGTGTCTACTAATGGCTGTATTCATCGCAAGCAACTGTTTCCCCCTTTCTGTCCTTCTTTTTTAGTATTTTAATAAACGTCCCTCTTAATTTATTGATGTTTAACCATCCCTCGAGTGCAGCTTGATAGAAAAAAAAAGAGGAAGGCTCGTGTTTATTTCCTTCGCTGATCGATAATTCATTTTGACGAGGTTTACAGATTGAAAAAAGCCGAAGATTAAAACAAGAATAAAAAGAAAGACAAAAAGTACAACTCGAGTCACCTTTCTTCGTCATGTTTAGGTCCACCCTTCTCCCTTAATCCTTTCTTAACTTCCTCACGGTACTCTCCTTAATCCGACACGAAAACAATTTCGTAGTTGGCGAGTCTCGTGGAACACCCTTAAAAGTGTTACAAAGACCTTCAAAAGGGATTACGTCGAGACCCTTGGTGTAGTCGTCATTCTTGTCTCATCTTTGTCGACATTTACCACGAGTAAAAGCTGTTTACTCGTGGACATCCGCATTTCCATATTTTCATTGGAGTTACTTTAAAGAAACGACTCGTGGCATAAAACTTAGAGAGGAGAGAAAATGAAGTGCGTGCTTTTTTAACCTTTGCCTATTATTGGCACCTAAAAGTGGTTAAAAAAACTTGCTCTTTTGATACTGTAAGATTACAAACCCTTTTAAACATTTTTTTTTAATTTTTAGAAAGAGTTTTTTTCGTCATACTTTTTTTCAGATGCGCTTTTTGTCGGGGAATATGTATTTTTTCAGCTTTCGAATAAGCCCTTGTTCGTCGAAATCGGTCAAAAATTGTGACTAGGGGAGTTATTGGCGTAAACCCCGTTTTTGGACAATTTGGTCCGATTTCGTCCAAAATCGTTACGTTCAATATGTACTTACAAATCAAAGTCGATTCGAGAGTTGTCCTATAAACGTATTGGGTGGTGAACAGCCTTAATGTAGTGGAATGTAGTGTTTTGATTATTTTAATATACTTTCTCAGAAATACACGCTTAACCTAACATTTCTACCCTATGGTACAGTTAGTAAGTCTCAAAGTCTGCCGTAGTCAAAGGGTTAAAGGACGGTCACGATCAAAAAACTTATCCCTTTACCGCCTCCAACCCCTTTAAACGCAAACTTCTGAAAAGACAACACGCAAGCGAGACATTTTAATCTAGTCTTCGTCCGTCGGGGGATTTTGAATTTCCCGCGTAAATTGCTTTACGCTTAACTTCAATGGCGATGACGGCAAATCTTTGTTACCGTCATCTTCTTGGAAGGAACTTAGCTAATCATTTTCGAAAAAGATCTGACACCAATAAATTTTCTTCGCCTATTTAAAAGTAAACCCTTCTTTCTTCCTATAGAAAGATCGAAGTACTTTTAAGAAGGAGCACGGAAACAAGATTTCCTTCGAGCTTTTCTGTCGATTAATTCAATGTCAGGAATGAGACAGAGAGAGAGAGGGAGAGATAGGATCTAGCAGGACGATCGATCGTTTGAAACGGCCCTCTCTTTCTCCCTATAGCCCTTTGCGCTGTTTAAGAGTCAATCTTGATGTAGACTGACATCGACTTGATTATCTTCAAAGTCGATGCCACTTATGAAACGAGGGAAGGTCTGCGTAGCATCCAATCGATATCGGCTCACAAGAGCGAGTTAAATACGGTCTATGTGGAGAGATCGGTGTGTATAGAAGCTTTTTTCCGTTAAAACGATGATCCTTCATCTTGAAATCGTTAATTGAAATTTTTCAAGAAGATACGATTTCTCATAACACTGACAGGTGTTCTTATGCAAAAAGATCAACTTGGACTCGAAACTTTTAACATCCATTAAGGAAGAGGTAAAGCTTTTTCATTTGTCATACATCGTCGACATCTTTTTTTCTCCGTTTTTCATTTTCAACTTTAGTTAGGAACGTTTCTATCCGTTCCACTCTCCTATCTTCATTTTTTTTTTTATTTCTCTCTGTTTCTCCCTTTTTTTGACACATTATACGACTCGCATTACTTCGGAATATTATTCCAAATCGTGAAACGAGCGAAGCTCCATTTCAGCGTTCCAATTTACAATTAAAATCTAATATTCCGTTGATATCAAGAAGCAACCCAGGTGCAACAAAAATTATATACAAATCCCAACATTTCGAATGCACTTTCATCTTGGTATGGAGATTGGGTTTGATATGGAGATAGTTTGGAAGGACTAGGATCTAGAGAGGATTCTAATTAGAGGAATAAGAGGATGAGGAAAGGAGGTATGTATAATGGCCGATGTATTTCTAGAGTGAATTTTGGGTCGATCCAGGACAAATAAGCTAGAGGGTTCTGGGACCACCATTGAGAACCATTGGATGTGTTTCAATTGCTTCATCAAAATGTAAATTCAAATTTCCCGATTGTCTTATGTGCTTATACAATGTCTGAAATTAACCGTGACAATGTAAAATTAATTCCAATCTACCGTCGGTTATAAAATTATCAGACGTGGGGAGTAATTATTGAAAATGCTAAAATTAAAAAAATAAGAAGTATTCATCTAGGATTATTAATTATAGAGTAAGCTATAATTAATTTCGAATAATTAGACAAAATTGTTTTAATTGTTTAGATTGAAAAGGGAATGCATTTTTGGAAAGTTGGTAATGTACAAACTAATAATTGTTAAATAGAAACATCTCAAGACAATTTTTATTACTAAAAGTAGAATTAAAGTTTAAAGATCATATTAAAATTAATTTTGTTGTGCTATATTTCTGGCAATTTAAAAATTCCACCCCCTAACACTTTTTTGGTTTATCATCAACAGATGTTTCAAATACGATAAAAAATCGATCAAATATAAAGTAAATTCAAATCATATTGTTGAATCAAATTTGATAAATGCATTTATTCTAAAAAAGATGCTATTTACATAGAAAATAAATTATAAATTATATATTATAGTATAAAAGTTGAATTTGATATATTTAGGCTATGAATCTGAAATGTTAATTGGCTTATCTACATTTGTATGTAAGGTAAGGCCTAGCAAATAATAAAACCTAATCAACAAAAACAAGCTTAAAGTCCTCGTACTCACACGTCAACCTACACGCGCATACATTAGACGTGAACAAGTTCATTCAAGTACGTATCATCGCGATTCTTTACGTTGCATTGTCTTACCAGCAGTGTAATCTATTTCGGAGAGCAAGGAAGCGTCGCTCGTATTATAAGAAATCGTCTACCTAATCGTAATTTTTGTCAATTTTACCATATAAACTGCCTGCTTTGTGCTTAAACACGTTTTTTGTTTATTTTATTTTATGATACAAATTGGTTTTTTTTTGTTGTTCTGGACATAAATATTTAAAAAAAATGACAAATATTATATGATCCTTGGCTAATCAGGCATATCGATTACCTAATCGGCAAGGGAATATTTCCTCCTGAAATATGAAAAAAACAAAAAAATTCATAATCATATTTTATTTCTTATTCTTAATGCTTATATTTTTTATTTAAAGGAAATTTTTCCGCAGCCGCGCACATGTACAATTATTTGCCAAAGTCAATCGCATAGGAGAGACAATTACGATGCGATATTCTTTTCGCAAAGAAGGATTTGTAAGTAAAGTTATAGATACATTCGGCCAAAATGAAAGAAAAGTGTTTTTTTTTTCGAATAAAATTTTCTTAAATACACTCAAACCTGTTTTTGTACAATTTTGTTTACGCGGTAGATATTTATTAAATTTGTTTAAAAATGTATTGTGAACAATAGTTCCGTTAGCTACTTATGAAGTCTTGGAATATTTTTTTTGTGCGATCCCTTTCCCCCGCGCAAAAACAGTTTTGAATGTACTTGCAACTTACTTCATTATTTCAAACTTTTACTTTATTTTTCAATTTTTAGTGGTTTTTGGTTATTTTCCATCCTTACGGACGGATTTTTTTTCAAATTTTAATTGGACCACCCTCGAGATACAGCCTATTTAATAAAAAAGGGATGATTAAAATTGGTTCGAAATCGGCGAAGTTATCGCGTAACATAGGGTAAAACGAGGTGTAAGTGGCCACGTTCAGAAACTAGCCACTAGGTACTTCTGCCACTTGGATTAAGTTCCTATGAATTTTTGTGATTTATTTTGATCTCTTAGTGTCCAAATGATACTTGTATAACGTGGCCAATTACTATTTTAATGACTGTAAATAATTAAATTGTGTGGCCAGTTACTACTAGAGTACTGTTATTTTTCAAACAATTAAAATTTATATACCCAATATTGTTTTGTTTTACTTAATAATAATTCAAATCTATAAAAGAGGATTTATTTTATACATAGGTATTACAAAAACATTAATATTGTGAACCATTTTAACAAAACACTAACGTGAACTGGCCAGAGTGCTAAAGTGGCCAGTTACTGGGAGGTTTACCCTACACCAAAGAAAATATAGTCGACTTGATAATCTCCATCTTTTTCAAAATCGGTTAAAAAAGAGGTTTGTCCATTTATTACAAAATGATCAAACGTCTCATCGCTATCGAAATGACATAAAATGCCAAACGTCCGCTATACCAAGATCCAATTTCTGACGGAACGGTGCGAACGTTCGGAAAATTTGGATAAAGGTTCGAAAGTTAAGCTTATCTTCAGGAGCAAAGATCGTCGCGGAGCTGTTAATTTTTGAATGAGCCAGCCCCGTTATGAAAGTTCGTCGATCACTCGAAGCGCGCTTAGAGTCGTCACGGTCGTGGCGTGGATATTTTATCGAGCGGTGTTGGGAGAGGCGGAGGAGGACCTTACTTCGAAACCATTAAGCCGGGCATTTATATGCGATCGGGGTCGTTAACTGCAGGAAGCGCCGGCGCGTACGCACACGAATGCGTCCTCGTTGGTATCGAGACGCGCTAATCCAGTACTAACACGAACACTTGGGACACCACGTAAGCGGTGCAAATGCTCGGCACGTGCCGAGCTGTTTTATCGACTATCATCTATATTCCTTCTAGGATACACGGAGACGAGTCTGAGAATCTTTCCTTTTATTTTTCTATTCATTTACGTGGCTATTCAAAATGTTAGCAATTTGTCTAGGAATCTTTATATAGAAAGGATTACCTCCCGAACGTCGAAAACAGGCGTGCGTGCTTGCCGAGGTCACGCTACGTTGGTGAATCACCAACTTTCCACTTCTTCAAAGTCGCGTACAGATCTATACGCCTACACGATCGATCGCACCGAGTTCGGCCTTTGGCACGTTAAGATTGCGGGCAAACAAGTGAAATTCACAAACTTACCCTTTTTACAAGCTTTTATTTGGTTTCACTTGTCCGTATCTATGTCCTGTACAAATCTTGTAAGCTTAATTTCACCCACTTCTACATATCCAATCGACTTGAAACTTTGCACACATATGTAACTCGGATGACAATACATTAAAAAAAAAAATTTCGAAAAAGTAAAGGCAAGCTTTTAAAACAAGCTTTTAAGACAAATAATTCAACATAATCTTTTATATGTGTTACAGCCATAACTTTGATACTACTTTTTACGAGGATCCATCCATTCGAACTATAACCACTTATAAATAGCATTCAGCACTGTCTTAATCAAAAAATATTCTTATTATTGTCTTTTTAGTACACTAAATAAAAGCTTGTTCTTAAAAAGTTTTTTTTTATCATATAATTTTATTTATAAACTCGAGTTTCTTCAACAGGACCCTCCAAATTGTGTTTCACCTTTTTTTTGTTTTAATTTGCTCGTTCTTTGGAGCGATAAGAACTTGAAGTATTTACCGAATTCATTCATACCAATTTCTCTCCTTCTCTTTCCTTCTTTCTTTCTTTCTTCTTCTGCCTCAAACGGGACGGTTCGGAAAAAAGCGAAAAACTCTTGGAGCGGATCGCCACTTTTTCTTCGACTCGTACGATTGCCCTCTCTCTATCTGCACGCGCGTGCATACACACGTGCGTGAATGTACGTTTTTTTTATATCTGTGTGTGTGCGTGAAGTCAGTCAGGCAGCCATCCAGGCGGAGCCAGCAGCCGCGTCTAGACGGCAATCAAGAGGGTTTGCACGTGTGCGTCGACCATCTCGTTTGCTTTGCCCTTTAAAGCTCGTCTCGCACCGTTGGAAAAAGGCAACGACGAGCGAGAGGTGGGGATGGGGTAGCGGATCCTCTTCAACGGTGACACCCGTGGACGATAATTCACCGTCCTACTGTCTTTTCAAACCTTCCTCCGCTCCCTATCAGTTCCACCCCCGTATTCTCGTTACCCTTCGATGTTAGTTTCTCCTCTTCTCTGGACCACAGAACGTTGGTCCGTGCTAGAGGATGGAAAAAGAAAGATTTTGCGGGGTTATTTGATTAGTATGGTATTTAATACCTACTGTCGTGTAATTTTATTCTCTTTTTTCTATCGCGTAGCTATTTTTTTTCTTTGTATTTGACAGAATCGGAGATTTTAGCTTTGCCTCGCTTTTCCTGGTAACTAGATTATTTATTTGGGATTTGAGAATAAGGTATGTTCCGTAGTCGAAATGTTAACCTCGGTTTGGCCTTCCACAGCCTATTTTTCTTTGTTGTTTTTATACGACGCTCGAATTAATCCTACAAAATTCAATTTTTTTTTTTTGGATGAAATAAAAATATGTGACGTAGTTAATGATTAGTATGTAGGGAAAAATAATTTTAAAAATCAAAACAAAATATTTTACATGAAAATCAATTTTGTAATACAGGTAAACTGAGCTTTGACTCGACTTTTTTTGCATACCTTATTTTCAAATCCCAAATAAATAATCTAGTTTCCAAGAAAAACCACTTACCGTACTTTGACGAGACTCATTGATTATAACGATTTTGGGTCGAACATAAATATGATTGTTACATTCTCGCTGGCGAAGATTGTAATTTCTATCGAAGTATCGTTTATGTATAAAGTATAGTTTTAACGGTTTTATTCGTATTTTATATTTTAGATGTCATTCGGCTCGGATTTTGCCTAGCCGAATGGTATGACAAAGGGTTAACTCCATTCGTGGAAAACGAAAGAAAAAAAAATACGAAGTTGATTTCGTTTGTTCTCTCCCTGTTTTCTTTCTTTCTTTTTGGTTTCCAGGACTCTCCCTTGTTTTTTTAACGCGTCGAATCGCGAAAAGCGTCAGCGAAAAATGAACGACCGCGTTCCGTTTAACGAGTTTACCGGATTAATGAGCGCAGTTGAATTACATCGGTCATAATATTTTATTCGTTTGTCTGGCCTCTTTTTTTTTTTTTTACACACGCTCTATTCTCACTTTAACCTTCTACCGCGCGGTCGAGTTTACCTTTTCAATGGAACGACCGGCGCAAAGCGTTTTCTCATGAAAGCGATCGTTAGAAACGTGCGCGCGATACTCTCGTCGTCGCGCGAGACCAGCAAATAAAAACGAGGTAAAATCCATCGGTGTGTTACACGCTTGCCGGTCGAGGTCTGACCGGTTCGAGTTAATAGAATTTCCTTTTATCAAAGTAATTTCTACAATTTCCTGTGTACCCGTTCGCGTATCGATTTATTTCGCATGTAACCATGGTACCTTCGTTCGTTCGTTTCTAGCTCGTCTATTCGTCTAGTTCGAAAGAAATTTTCCCAACCTCGTTTCGACGTCGACGAATGATCTTGTCGTTCGTACTACGAAGTCTCCATTAACTCGCTTCGCCTATCTCATACTTTTTATCACTTTTTTTCTATTTTATGGAAAGATCGTGACGACATCGTTTGGTGTGATATTTTAACAATGATTTTTCTCGATGTCAAACAATTACATATGGATAAAATTTTTGCTAATATAAATGGAGTTATAATTAAAAGTCAAAATGGAATTTATTTTGAAAAATATTGAATAACGACAAATGCAGATATAATAAACGAGGACTTCGTTGAATTAATTATAGAAAAGCTATATCTATAACACAAAATTAAGTTTCAATAAAATTCAGAAGTAAGTACTTACATAAGGGGTCATATGCAAGTTAGAATTTTTAGAATTAATATTGATTTACATTATAAAGTACAGTAATACTCCGAAGTTACGCGATAGGTGAGTCCGACAAAAATCGCTTAAGTCGAATTCGCGTAAGTCGGGATACAATCTGCATTAAAATGCATATAAATTTTGCTTAATATATTTGGTTTTATATTGAACAAAAACAATAAAAAACAGAAGGAAAAAAAACAATATCGCGCACTGTTGTAAATCGCGTAACTACAAGTTCGCGTAAGTCGGGCTAGCTTATGTTGAGGTATTACTGTATATGAAAATTATATTATTAGATAAAATTGGTAAATTGATACATTCATAAACAATTTAATTTATACAGGAAATAAGTAACAATAGGTATAATATAGAACAAATATAAAATTTTATATATTTAGGACATGAACCTAAACGATTCATTAGTTTCTCTAAATTTAAATGTTCGCATATAAGAATTTTCGTGATTCTTAGTGTTAATTAATAAATATCATATATAAAATGGAGAATAATTCACAAAATGAGAATTTTCTTTTGACAAATAGAAGTTACTATTTTGAAAAACAGAATAGTACAAATTTTATCGTATCTATCCTTTTTTAACCACCTCCATAAAAGAGGTTATCAAGTCGACTGTATTTTTTTTGTGTTGTTACGCGACATTTTTGCCGATTGTGAACCGATTTTAATGATACCTTTTTCATTAAATAGGCAGTATCTCGAGAGTGGACCAATTTAAATTTGAAAACAAATTCGATCCCCAAGCGTGGAAAAATAGTCAAAATCTACTCAAAATTGAAAAATAAAGTAAATTTTTACCAAAAAGAAATATAACCCGACTTAAACAATTGGCTTATATGTACACCTAAACTAAAAAGTTAAAAATAATATTTCTTTAGTTAGAAGAAAAGAAAATTAGAAGGACAATATATAAAATTATTGTTATTTAAATATTTACAATACCTACCTAATCAGTTATTTTTAGAGTTGGTACCAACCAAGGCAAATTTAACATTAACCTGTAACGTTGGTTAATATTATCCATCTAATTGTCTTTTCTTCTAAGCAACAAAAGAAATATTATTTTTAACTTTTTAGGTTAAGTGTACATAGGTATAGGCAAATTTTTAAAGACGGTTTTTATATTTTTGTATAAAAATTTATTATCTTTATCATCATTTTACGAAAAGATCGTGACGACGGCATTATTTGTTGCGTTACTTCAACGGTGATCCTTCTCGGTGTCAAATTAGATTTGATGGATTTTCCACTCCCTTCAGCCGTATTTATTTTCCACTCGTGTAAGATCGATTCTAAATCAATTTTCATTCCGCGCGACGTTTCTCGTAGCTCCTTCTTTTCCACTCTGGAAGAAAGAGAAAAAAGAAGGCACGGCATTCTTGGCGTGCTTTCTTTCCATTCGAGAGAGAAGAAGGGACGCGCGTGTAAGATCGCGATGCACGCGCGCGCGCGTGACTAGGGGACGAAGTCGAGGGAGCAAACACGCCACGGGTTAAAAGAACAGAAGCTATTGGCGGCTCGAGTAATTATCCGGTCAAATGTTATTAATCTTTGGTGGAATGAGTATTCACAACGGGTCGTGGGAAAGAATATGTACTTTACAATTTTGCTAGATACACAATTCGTTACATGTACCGTAACATGGGGGGCTGTAAGTGATTAAAAGAAAATAAACAAAAATGTTGATACCCAAAAAAATTGTCTTAGTTTAATCTCAACTTTTTTTTATCTGTTTTTCATTAAGATATCGGAATAAAATGTATGCGTGTTGTAAGAAGTGGAGTCCCAAACACCGCAGGAGTAAATGTATTTAAATTATCTTGTTTAAATTAAAAAATAAGGTTTATAATATGTTGCTGTCTCGAAAAGCCCCATAGGAAGACTACCTGGGAACTATTAGTTTTTATTTTTTTTTATAGTGGATATTATTTTAAGTTAAAAAGAACAAGAGGTAATTGTTAACGTCACATTCAATCCATTTTATGGGTTTGCCGCGTTTAAATACATTTTCATAATATATTTTGCGACTTGAAACGACAACATTTGTCCCAAATAACCCCATCTTACGGTACCTATGCATAAAACGTCATAAAGGATATTTCCAACGTGACAAAATGTAATGCAAAGATATGAATTTTTGAATATACCCTCTTTTTTCATATCATTGAGGCAGAAATTCAAAGTAATATAATAACGTTGTCCTTCCATTAGTAACGAGATACCTTACCACGGGTATTACGAAAAATTATATGCAAGAAATGCGACAGGGTATCTAGCCATGTACGTGAACATGTTTATATACATGCATATATGTATGTATATATATATATATATATATATATACACCTATATGTACTCGCGATACGTTTATATAGTCGTGTTCGCCGGCTACCGTCTCTCCGCGTCCGTTCGTCCGTACGTAATTAGTAACACATGTGGCGAACATCGCACGAGAAACCCCACCCATCGATGCTTTATGCCGCAGAAGAAACGTTCTTCATGATTCCGATAGACATATCCAGCCAATCCTCTTACTCCTTCATCTTCTTGCAGGCCTTCTTCGCGAATTCACTCGAGCGAGGATAAATTGGCGCCATTTCGTGACTATTAATAGGATTTTCAATTCTAAGAGCTCTATCTCCTCGATCCTCATCATTATCTTCGATCATCGTCGTTATTGAACTCCGTTAATCATCTTTCTTCTTGTTGTTATCATAATTTTTATTATCACGATCGTTAGACGTAGGTACTGTTTTTTAATTAGATTGTGTCATCGTCACAGTCCTTGACACTTTCGTCCTTCGTCCGATCGTTATTTCCGTGAGATCAATTATAAAACGCATCGCAAGCCGGACAATTATTGGAAATAAAAAGAGGAGGAGGAACAAAAATGTCGGCGGTATATCTCCCGCGCAGCTGTTGCCGTCATATGTCTCAATTAACGAAAGTGTCCCCTCATTAGTCATTCTCGGTTGAACCGAAGGGTCCAAAGGACCGAACAAGACTGAGAAAGAAAAGAAAAATTTGTTTTTAAGCCGGGAAAGGAAAAATGTAGAAAATACGAAAATAACTGTCAATTTTTATCTCATGCGGGTATAAAAGTTTTGACGTGAAACGTCAATCTGAGTTTTCCGACGGATCGACAAAGGAAGTATCCAATGTCATGTGGTCTCGAGACGGGGATAGAATGAAGAAAGAGAAGGAATGAAGAAAGGATCCATATCTAGCTCTTTCTTTCTTACTTTTGCCATTTCCATGACTACCTATGTCTCTCGTACGTGACGTTCTTCTAACTCGAAGATCTTCCGTTCGTGCTTTTTTCTCTCTCTCGAAGGATCATCCAACCTTCTTCTTCGCTTCTCTGTCTCTTTTTTTCCTCTTGTCACCCTAAGTCTCGGAGATTCGTGATCGAGAAGCAAGAACAACGCTGTCCTTCGCCACGTCGCCGTTACTCTATACCATCGAGCCATTATCGTCACGTTTTTGATAATTCATTAGCGATGACCTCATTCCGTCGTAATTTAGTGGGAGGCTGGGAGATCTAATGCTCGAAAAATAGTATTGATAATCATTCTAACGAGCGTTGATAGAAGCACGATGCTGAAATAGTGTTTCATAATGTTTAAGAATCATATTTTATTCTCTTCTTTTTAGCGAAACGGAAGGAGGAATCTTGATAAATTCCTCTAAATTGAATACAAAGGACGTATTGTGGTCATCGTATTTTTTTTTAAATTATTCTCTCGCTCGTTTTCCTTTTTTCTACGGTGATAGATCGATAGACAGGCAAAGTTGAGGACGAATATGAACGAAGAGAGAACCTTCTCGGAAGATATTACAAGTATTAATAATCCGGCTCGAAGTTAACGAGTAGCTCGTCGTGTCGACGACCCGCGAGTAACAAAGGACAATGCGTTCGTCCGGGGACAATTTCTCGCTAATTGCTCGGTCGTAACGCGCGACCGATGGCCCGTCAATCTTATTTCTCATCGTTGGTACGTTGGAAATGGTACGTGATGGCATGTCATCGAAAACTTTTTATAACATCCTTCAAAATTCCAATTTGTTTAAAAAAATAATACATAATAAAAAGAGAAAATGGCAAAAACAAAAATGTTTGGTTCGGAAAGTCATTTGGTTTTTTTCCAACACAGGAATTAATTGTATTTTTTTCACATCCAACTTAAGCCGCATTGTCATTATTTATTTTGACAATTGATATAGCAAGGCTTGTTTGTTTGATTTTGCGCAATAATTTTTGTTTGGTGCCCTATCAAATATGGAAAGCAGCACTTTTGGCATATTTTACTTTTTTATTATCGAAAAGGTAAAACTGCTGTTCAAGCAAGAAAAAAATTATCAAATGTGTATGGAGAAGATGTATTGACAAAACGCCAGTGCCAAAAATTGTTTGCAAAATTTTGTTCCAGCAATTTTGATGTTGAAGATGTATCACGCTCCACAAAAACTATTGCGCAGAATCAAACAAATAAGCCTTGCTTTATTAGCTGTCAAAATATATAATGACAATGCGGCTTAAGTGTGAAGTTGGCTGTAAAAAAATATAATTAAGTTCTCTGTTGGCAGAAAAACGAAATTACTTTCCGAACAACCCAATAGAATTGAAAATCGATTTTTGTAAACCCCCAATTATTTTCTAGATCTGTCTCTCATCTTTCTAGCGATGGTAGCAATTCGCGTGTATGTCAAGGCCTTATTTATTTCGAGGAAATTGCGAGGTGGTGCTCGTCGAGTCCGTTCCTCGGCGAACGCCACTTCATTCAATTTAATCTCCTCGCTTTCTTTCTCTCTTCCTATTTCACCAATTTGTCTTTTATTTTTGTATACAGGGTGTTCCCGAACGTGTGGTACAGCCGGGAAAATTATGATTCTACATGAAAAAATAATTCGCAAATGATCAATACAATTTTTTCATACGGGGCAACGTTTTCGAGAAAAACGACTTTAAAAGTTAATAAGGTCCACTCGACGGATCTCATTGAATGCGATACCTGCTCGGGTTTATATTTGTAAACATAACTGATATAATCATGATTTTCGCTCACAACCCATTTTTGTTGTGACTATAGTTGGGAATAAATGATGCACAATAAGACAGGATGTTTAAATTTGAATAATTTTATTTAATATTTTATTAAATATTAATTTGGATGTCGCTCCCTATAGTAATTAGCTGTGACAGGAGCATTACCACCACATGCACTTAATGCAAGTATCATGTCTGTATACTCTCGATTGCTGTATGTAGTCAAATTGATAAGATATTAGGACTGACATAAATCACGACATTGGCAATGTTTACAAACATAACAAACCGAGCAGGTATCGTATACAACGAGATCCGTTAAGTGAAGATATGGTTGAGTGCATGTGTACCTTATGAACTTTTACAATAGTTTTGTTCATCAACGGTGCCCCGTATGAAAAAATTGTATTCTTCATTTTCGACTTACTTTTTCACGTAGAATCATAATCTTCCCGGTTGTACCACATGTTCGGGAACACCCTGTATATTCGTCCAACGTTGTATTCCTTTTGGAAACCTAACTGAGACCCATTTCCTCTCTTTTCATGCTTCTTCTCGAGCGTATACACAACTACAACCTCGTATTCGTACTATCGCCATTACAGTTTCTTAAGATCGTCTCTCTTTCAATGTCGTCTTATTATATTTTATGTTGCCCATTACGTCACACGTCACTTGCTCTCATTACATGCTTATTCATTTTTCTTCTTTCTTGTACCAGTCATAAATTTCCTTCTTTCTCTCTCTCTCGTTTGCCTTTCTTCAGTGCACACACACACATATACACATACCGGCAGGTCGAAGAGGGTAAAAAGCGAATTTCTATGGAAATCAGAGTCAGGGTTTCGATGTAAAACTGCTCTTTCGACGCCGCCGGCGGTACGAACGTTTCTCTCTTTCTCTCATTTCTCGTTGCACGAGCAGGAAGAGAAGAGGGGGAAAGGCGACCGGGATTCGACTTTTTATTCGCTCTGAAAAATTGCATCGCGTTGCTTTATGGAAATTCGTCTCGACGTACCAACGAATACCCTACTCTATATCCCTCTAACTCCAACCCCCCTTCTCTCTTTTCGATACATTTTTCGTAATCGCTACACCCCTTCTCCCTCACTCCCATACTCTATCTCTGTTGCAACCTGAAATTCGAATTCCGATGGAATATTCATGTCGAATAGATCCAGCGTATCATCTGCTCGTAGAAATAAAGAAAAAAAAAAAAATTTCAAAAGGATCTAATAGCGACTCGCCATGTGTGCGAGTAAAAGAGTCCAAGAGGTTGCGATCGACAAAACCAATGGCAACCCTCGCTTGCCCTTTCGCTCGACCTTTGTCTTCCCCTCGTATTTCCGATTCTCCTCAATTTCTCCCCTTTTCATTCGTTCTCCAGTCAGCCGCTCTTATATGGACTATAACAAATATTTACACGGTGCCCGAAATCGAGCTACAAAGTTCGACAAGTGAGAGAGCGAGATAGAGTGGAGTAAGCGAGGGAGTGAAGTTACTTCTCGCACGAGAGCTTTGCCGGTTAAATGGATACACTCTTGCTACGTTTTCTTCGTCGGGTTTCCACGCGTAGAGCTTCTCTCTTAAAGCTCTTCGAGAACGCCTTCCAAGAAGCTTTGCGTTGGAATATGCGAAAACGCACAGCATGCTCCACGGTGTTCCACGTAATTTTACTCTGGTGTATATACTGTACGCTCATGTCGATGTTTCTTTAACTTTTAGCTAGGTAGCCTCCTGAGAGGATATTTTGGTATCGTGAAGTCGAAAAAATAAGTGACTTTAAAACGAGCTTCATTTTATTTTTCTTTCTTAATAATCCATTCGAAGTTTCACAAATTCTTCGAAACTTGGATGTAGAATTTTTTACAAATTTTTTACGGTTTACTTTATTGTTTAGATTACATATATACTTGACTATATTCAGATTTGGTCATTTTCTCATATTACTTATTACGTTTTCGTTCTGAATAAACGACACGTATTTACGTTTGCAGCTGGGGAAACTTCCTTGTTAAAATGCTAGATATCGTATTTTCGTTGTTTTGAGAAAACCGAAATGTTTGAAAATTACAAAGAAAATAGTGAGTCATGTTTTCCAATGTTTTTATTCAAATTTATAATGGAAATTTAATTAAAAACTCCTGTTTTTAGATTTCACTAAAATATATGTGCATATTGTAAATTTTCTTCAAACCAGTTAACATTGTTTGAGCTCCACACGCTTAAAGATTTCTAAATAAGGTTAATATTTTTTTTTCTGCAATCACAAATTTCTCGAAACATTTACTTTTCACAAGCTTTTATCTTTTTATTATTATATTTAATAAACAAATATATATTTAATATGGTCTTACTATTTTTTGTATAAATAAAAATGTTTTTAACATTGTGCTATCGTATCACGCCATTATTCTCTTACGAAGAGGGCTCGGCAAAACGTTATAAATGCTAAATTATCACGTTATTTTTATTAGTAAAGCGATATATTAGTTTGGCAAGAAAATAATTTCGATTTTGCAGTGTTAAATGAACTCAATTTTTGTCATATAAATAAGATAAAATTATAAATTGCAAAACAAAATAAATCATAACATTGACAGAAGTCCTTCAAAATAAAAATAACGTTATTTATTTGTGAAAACCGAAATAA
This sequence comes from Ancistrocerus nigricornis, assembly GCA_916049575.1. Taxonomy (NCBI): domain Eukaryota; kingdom Metazoa; phylum Arthropoda; class Insecta; order Hymenoptera; family Vespidae; genus Ancistrocerus; species Ancistrocerus nigricornis. The sequence continues at coordinate 23,303,882 of OU696669.1, read as the reverse complement.
GATGTTATTTTATTTCATAACTATTTGAAATAATTGTGAAATTGTTCTTTGAAATTATCTCAAATGTCCTGATTATCAGGTCTGATAATTGTGAGTCTAGTTTATATTGACATTCTTTGGTTTACTGTATCTTATTTGAGGATTATTTTTTTTTTCAAATTTAATATTAAAAAAATAAGCAACTAATTCCTTATTTCAAATTGCTATTGTTTTAAATAAATCGATAAATATTTTTCTTTTCAAATAATAGTACCGGAAATAAAGGTCCGAAATTAATTATTTTTGATTTTCATCTCAAATAAAATTTGCCCAGATCTGATGGAAGCAACGATATTAGATTCCTAACTCAAAACAGATTGTTTTATATTTTTTCTTTTCTTTTTCTGAATCATATACATTAGGTTGATGTGACAAACAGGACTATACCTACTTTTATCAAACTCAATAATTCATATCAGGTCGTTCGATAAGTTCGTGCCGATTTCCAATGCATTTATTCATGAAAAATCAAACAAGTTTTAACAGGATGGAATTTTGAAATGACCAGAACGATGGAAAAGAGTCATTTAACCAAACGCCACACATGTTTTGTCTTGAAAATAAAGTAATGTAGATTTGAAAATCGAAACGAATTTGTCGAAGGACTCAACGTAAGTTAACATACAAACCATGAAATAAATAATAGTATTACATACGTACGATACCAGGTGAATTTGGCATAAAGATTTTTTTTTCAGCCCGTTACATAAAGAATGTTGTCACCGTGTCATTACAGATCTAAAAATTTCAAGCCCCCTTCATATTATAACCATATTTTTTACGTTATTGGTACGCGAATTACGCCATTACGAAACTTCTGTAGAATTTATTACCGAAAGAGAATCCTGTGTAACATGGAGGAATAATATTTTTATTGACTTTTTGGTCAAAATCTTTGGAACTCATTTCTAGTCAATGGCGTGAACAACATGGTTAATAAATGGTCAATAAAGTACAACATGATAGGAAAGAGCACTCGATTTCTAAGAATTTTGTATTTTGAGATCATAATTTTTGTGATAGTTTCGTAATCTTGGGTTGAGTATCGCGTTATATGAGGTTTATAGCATTGTTCTAGTTTAGAGGATCAAAAAGAAGGTGATTTTTTCTAAGAGAAACTAATAATCAATATTTCTAAATTTGTACACATATTTTATTATACATTTGAAAAATACACAACAAATTTTCATTATACTATAATAGAAAAGCCATATAGTTCTAAGGAAATCTCCGGAACGCTTCGTTCTAATAAGTGAGAAAAGTGGAGCCCGTATGATTTCTGTCTGAAAGAAAGAATCGAAAATAGTTTTAATTTAGACAGTATTTATTGTCAGCGAACTAAAAAAATGTCTTAAAAGTGTAAAATTTAACAAATTTTCGAGTTCAAACGAAAAAGTGACTTTTTAAAAAAGACCATCGTTTTTTATGTAGATAATAAATATTGTTTAAAATAAAATGTATCGAGATTTTGTTAGTTCATTGACTTATAACTACATTATATTTCAATCCATTTGTTTGTAATGTTCAAATGTATAATAAAATATGTGCAAAAGTTTATAAAGATAGATTATTTTCTCTTAGAAACAAATCCCCGAATATCACCTACTTTTTTAACCCTCTAAACTAGAACACAGCTTTGATTTGTTCGCGAACTATATTAAGTACTTACGCACATTGAATTTATCGCCACTATTTCATACAGGTTTATCGATCTTCTCCAACACCTCCTCCTCTCCTCGTCCCTTTGTTTCTTCGTTTATTCGTACCATCGCGTGCAGTCGGAGCGCTGCACGTGACGTTCACGCTGGCGGCTTTGAAATACGCACTTCCGGCAACGAACTCCGGTTATAACGCCATTGTTTATCATTAATCTCTCGCTCTCCTTTTTGAATGAGTCTTTTACGATGACGTTGAAATTCTTGACGCCGCAGTCCGCGATAAACCGACGCGTTGTAATTAAGGTTCCCGGTTTTTGCTGAAAAACCGCGATAACGATGACGTTAGTAAAAGGAGGGGGGAAAACCCACAGATGTTGAAGTTACTATAGAAATGTTCATCTAAAATTAAGAATCGCTTGGAAGACCTCGGTGGATCGATGCTTCGTAACGTTCATATGCGATCATAGCAAATAATTACCACGAACATAATAATCGCGAAGCACCGTCACGGAACTCATAGCGGAGTTTCGTAAGAATGCACGTAGAGGTCGATGAAAAAGAGGACGATTCGATTATCCTTTACTCATTCCTTTCAAACTTGTCTTACGTTATACGTTAAAGAGAAAGAGAGATGGGTGGCTCATGACAAGAGACAGATGTAGAAATAGAAAGAGAGAAATATTGCGGATGGGAGAGGTAGACAATGCAACTGCAATCTTCTCAACTACCCGAAGTAACCAGAACTCAGCTTTAATGATGCCCGAAGGCACGGTTACCTTTAAGGTATGCGAATCGGTCGGGAGAGTAATCTCGAACGACAGCAGTTCGAGACCAGTTTCGTCGATTAAGGTCGAGCGATAGAGCAAGAGGGAGAAGTGAGAGGTGAAGAGTAGAGAAGAAAAGAGAAAAGAAGAGAAGAGAAGAAAGAAAGAAAAAGAGAGAAAAGAGTCATGGCTAACCGAGAATGGCCTTTCTTTTTCGATCCAGTGCCTCTGCGTTCTTCCGAGATTTCAAGGTCACCGGGTGATATCTTTCGAACGAGAGAGAGAGAGAGAAAGAAAGAGCTTATCTTTTTCTTTATTAAATATTGTCACTTGAAAAAAAAAGTTTTTTTATAGTTTCTTTTCTATGCTCTGTTAAACACGGTAATGTCAATGCATCTACTTACCTATGCGTGCACGCATCTGCGTATTATATACATATGTGTATGTATGCGTGTACATAAATGCTTAGGTATATGTATATATATATATATGTATATATATATATATATGTATATGTCGTGTTCCGTATCGATCCTCGTTAATAATCGCCACTGCTAATAGAATTTAATAGCACGGGCTGGGCGGAGTAGGTACCTACTAGGCAACAGCTTCCAACGTTTGCGTAGTCACGATTTAGTTAGAAATTCGATCATTGGAAGATCAATTATCGGTAGACGTTAATGATGGGCACATTAACAAACCATTCATTCCATCACGCGGATTTATTTGATTTCCTAATGAATCATAATCGCGACCTGATCTTATTTCTTTTATCTTTTTTACTTATTTTATCAGTTCTATTTTTCTCTCGACTACGAAAGCTCATTTATTTTAAAATATAGAAAATTTCTCGGTTCTCTATGATGGCGTGTAAAAACATTTTTAATCTAGAAGAGTGAAAGAAAAAGAGAAAATACACATGTTTTATTTAACCGGGCCAGAACTGGGCAAGTTTTTTATTTCTTTATATTCATAGTCGCATCAACTGCTTGGTTATTAGCGACTTGAAACGATATGATATATTATTATTTACAGTTAATCTTTAATAGTTTTATTGTCAGTTGTAGTCTCTGTGCAAGTTATACTTGAAATGAAAATAAGAAATAACTATTTGAAATAATAGATTTCGGGCCTTTATTTTTAGTACTATTATTTGAAAAGACAAATATTTATCGATTCATTTGAAATAATTGCAATTTGAAATAATGAGAGTTATTTCGTTATTTTTTATATTTTAAATTTGACAAAAAAATGGTCTTCAAAATAAGATGCAGTAAACAGTAAACCAAAGAATGTCAATTTAAATTAGACTCAGACCTTATAATCATGTTATTTGATATAATTTCGAAGAATAATTTCACAATGATTTAAACTAATTATGAAATAAAACAATATATTATTCAAAAATATAGTTTAAATAATGTCATTTCAGACATGCGCGGGTCTGAACAGGGGAGGAAAAAAATTAAAATAATTTATTAAAATAGTTTTAAAAAAATGGAGCACAAACAAAATTTTTAACTATTTTTAACAAAAATTGTTAACTTTTGGAAAAAAAGGAAGGCGGTTTTTTCATTTTCTAATAGATCAAAAAATTGTATCGAAGGGGGCGTTTTCCTCCAGAAAAAAATTTTCCGTTTGAGTCACTAAAAGAAATTGAATGCGCGTCTCACGAGCGAAGTATCCACGTTCTTAGTGATGGAATATTCTTTGACATCATCCAACCCCCATACCGTTTATTACTCGGTCTCTTAATTTAATACCCAAGCCGAAACTCTTCGTCCGTACAATCGATGGGAGTACGACGAAGAGAAAAAAAAGAAAGAGAGAGAGAGAGGAAAAGAAGCCGGATGTTCCCTGAGTCACGTCCGATCGATCCGTTTCTACGTGCGGTCGGTCTATGCGCACGTTTCCTTCATATTTCATAGGTTTTCATGGTAATCCATCGATCGGACTTTTTGCGACCGCAATGACTAGCGAATTCGTTAATAATAATGGTAATCGGCATTATGATCATCACGACGACGACGGTGCTAATGAGATACCAGATTCAGAATTCGCGGATTTTTAGTAGGAAAGAATAGTATTACGCTGGGTACGCTTCGTCATTGATGCGAATTCGCGTGTTTAATATAAGAAAAAAAAATTATCGGTGACTCGTTCAGTAGAAATATTCTATTGGTGAATCAGTACCTACGTAGACACATACTGTCACGCTCGAACGTGTAAAAGTCACAAATACTCGTTATTTATAAGTATAACATAAGAAATGAACAATTGTTTAAATTAGTTGGAGCGTCTTCGTACACGTCTTTCTTATTCAGCAGTTAATAGGAGACAAAGACAATCGTTATTCATCGATAACGTCTTCTTCTTCTTAGCAACGCGTTTCCTTCTCAGCTTCAGCAGCTTTCGTGAGATAACTAACTCGTTTTCAGAGCGCCCGTTGACGACATCATTGTCTAAACGGCAGTGTACGTCGGATAATTAATCGCAACGGTACATGCAGTTATTCGCTTTAATATTTCTCTATCCTTTAAGGAAGAATAATTTTGTTATAATTTAACTAAATGACTTGAGTTTTTGCAAGAAAATATTGTTAATTTTCTAGGCTTTTAACTGGGACAAGTTAACTTGTTATAAATGTTTAACTATGCTTAGCCGGCTATAGACGATACTGCATGCTTGACAAGCATGCATGAACAATTTTTTTGTGCAAGCATGTACAAATGTTTGTAGGATAATTTTGGGCAAGCATTTTGCTTGTACAAGCTGATTGATGATTGATTGAATTTTCATCTGCATGCTTGATCAGTATTAGGTATTTATGTTTTATTTGCAGAAAGGATGGGCTTTATTAAAATTTAATAACAAAGAGCACGTCTAAGTTTAACTTATATGGTAACAAAAAGCAACATTTTTTAAATCAATCTGCGGATGGAAGAAAAATACTAACCAAGTATTCTAAATATATTTAGGAATGCTTCATATTAGTCATTTCTAACCGTTTCAAAGTGATTGAATATTTAATTTGTAAACAATTTAACAAAACACCTACATTATTATGGTAATAAAACTAATACTAACAAGACTTGTAAGACCAAAAGAATGCATGAGGATATGTATTTTGTATTCATAACTATAGATTACAGATTACATAAGTTAAAAGAAATTAAACATTAACTAAAATAATATTGTATTTGTAAAAACTAATGTTCCGCTTTCATACTTTTACGAAACACTTGTCACGAATTCTTGGACCATTAGTATTCTTCGGAATACCGATTGAGAATCACTGCTCTAAGTATAGTTCACACTTTGATTGCTATTAAAAATGGAACATTGAAAAAAAACTTTTTCTATTTCAGTATGACTCACTCAATCGCACAATTTGCTTTATTGAAATTAAAGCGCAAATTGTTTGTTAAACATTCAAAAGTAAACGTTTACTTTAGATGCACCGTCATGCGTGCTTATAAACTTAGAGAATCACTAATTTACCAGTAGATCCAACCAGAAATCACTATTTTTGTAGTGAATTTTAAATTCACTAATTCAATTACTGAAAATTTCACTAATTCGGTTTTAGAGAGTAGAACTTGTAACATCCTATCACATCCTATGTGATATACGCGTAACTTTCATTTGGTCTAAACACTGTAAATATAGAGATCGCAGAAAAGTTTATGCGATATTTTTTTTTTCTAAATACGTGTTAAAAAACGAACAAACTTTCTGGGTTGGGTAACTTTCATTTGACCTAAACAATGTAAATATGGAGTTGGCAAAAAAGTTTGTGCAATTTTTTTTAAATTACGTGTTAAAAAACGCACAAACTTTCCAGCCAAACTATAACGTTTTGCAAAATAACGCGCCAACAAGCACGAAGTATCGGCTACGAGATACAGTTAACTTCGCCTTGTTTCTCGTTACGCATTATACGAAATAGTAAAAATGGGGAGGAGAAAAAAAGGCGATAAAAATTATGCCTGCGATGGCGCTTGCGAGCGGTGGTTGGGGGTGGGCGAGTAATCACGTAACTTTTTCCAACAGAAAAACAAAGAGTGAATGAACGAACGCTTTTTCATCATTCTGTTTATTTTAACGGCGTTGGTGGTACTGTACTTACGTATGTACGTCAAGAAGTTCATTAATGCGTTCATAATTTTTTTCTTCTATTTTAATCGTCGGCTCTTCGCGGCTCGTTAAAAAAATCTGTTCGTGAAACCACCAAAGCTGTTTGTCCTTCTCTCTCTTTCCTTCATTTTCGTCTTGGTTGAAATTAGAAGTCGAGTAGCGGACTTTCGAGAGGGCGGACAATGGATTTCCTTGTTCGACCTTCGGTATTTTTAAAGCGATGATGATCGTAAAAGTCGCGACTGCTCTTGGAAAAATAATAAGAGCGTTTTGTGTACAATATATACATATACGCCCGTGCATACGATGCGATCGAAGTGGGAAGCCTCGTTATTCTGAAGGAAAAGATCGGTAGTATAAATGTGTAAGACTTAAAAAATGTGTTACTCTTAATAAATTCGATATTTAGACCAAAAGATAAACATGAAATCAATGATATTATAATAAAAAATGCAGGCTGCACAAATAGACAAAAAACCAACTACAAAAAAAAGGAGCAAAATGAATTCGCAGTGGCAAATTTGATTGATAAATTAAATGTTATTGGTACATAATTTGAATAAGTATATATAAATATATTAATCGTGGAAGATCGAGACTTAACGAGATTATACTTAAAAAATAGTAGAACTAAGAAAAGAAATAGAAGCAGATGTAAAAAAAGAAGAAACGATAGTAAAGTTCTTATTAAATTCATCAGCAACAGAAGATTAGTTGTACAGTTGCTATTATTATGTATTATGTGGATAACAGTATAGTAAATTATATTGTAAAAGAAAAAAAAAGAAAATTCTCAATCTTTTTTTTTTAGCTATACTCAACTGATCCATATAAGTAAATTATCTAGCAGTTTTTAGTGTAGGCTTTTCTACGAGAAAAAATTAATATTTTTATAATAATACACGAATGGCAGGACATATACAGCCAATTAAGAAAAAACCAACTAAAAAGGATGAATATGGTATAGATGTAGAATAGGTAAACCTCTGTGTCATTACGTCTGAAAATATACAACAAATTAGATGGTACTTCTTTAGGTTTAGTGGGAAGAATCCTTTTATATTTATTGTAAATGTGTATAAATTGCCGGACAATAAACCGTTTTATAAAATATAGAAATAAAGTGGGAAGCTTCGTTCTTCTTGTACGACAAAACGGCCATACTGCCAGGAAATTAACAGGCAAAAAAAATGAGAAAGAAAGAGAGAGAAGGATCGAGCTTCTTCGGTCGTTAAGTCGTGATAAAAAGAAAGAAAGAGAAAGATGGAGGGACACATCGGACATCGTCGAGTGTGTCGCGCTTCTCAGAAGGTCCCTTCTCTATCGTATATCGTGTATGAGCCACTTAGGCTTCATGAAGAGTCCGAGTATACGATGCTTTCAATAAGGAATTATATTTTTCTGGATTATAGTCGTTTCAATTTATAGAGAGGGTACTCGTGATATCGCTACTTGCCATTTCCCCCGCGAGTACGCAAACTTCAAAACGAATAAGAATGGATTCTTTAAAAATGAACAAAGCGACGCATTTATTTTTCAACACAAGATTGCATCTTTTCCTGGTAGGTGGATCGTTCTAACAAGTTGGCAGCAAGTTACGAGAATTGATTAAAAAAATAACCCGGTTATTTCGTATACGAGTATCGTCCCCGGCTCGAGATTACAGTTACGGTAACTTTCCGCGAAATCGCTTTTCCGAAGATGAAACTCTTTTCGAATCGTTCTCTAACTTTAAAGTTCTACTTCACTTTCTGTTTCTCTCGTTCCCTCACACCTTCTCGAATCTCCGCCAGAAATCACCGGAGCGGGAACTTCTCGGTATCTCTTCCCTATGAGCGAGCGAAAATCGCTGTCATTGTCGCGCTTTGAGTCATTCGTTTCTCCATTTAGCTCACGAAGGTTAGCGAGAAAAGTAGAGCCTCTATCTTCTCTTTGTTTTTCTTCTTTCTTTTTTTTTGCTACGCTCTCATAACATCCCACGTAAATGTTCGAAAACCGTAACACAACTATTAACCTACTATTCTGTATCGACTAGATGCAAAAATAGTAGTCATATTCTGTTTAACGTTTTTGCGATCACAAAACTACTTTTTTTGTTATCTTATGCAGGGTATTTTCGAATGTGTGATTCTAAGTGAAAAAATTAGCTCGCTTATGAGAAAAAGTCCTTCAAAAGTTCACGAGGTACGCATGCACTCAACGAATCTTGCTGTAGACGATCAGGGTTTATGTTTATAAACATTGCCAATGTCATGACTTTTGCTCACTATTTATTTTTGTTGTTAATATAATTGGTAATTAAAGGCAGAAGTTTTTTATTTGAATAATTTTATTCATTTTTATACAAATTGTTGAAAACGTCTCCCATTTTGCCTCATACTTAACTGTGCTCTTTGTATTACATTCCTATTTACAGCTTATAACATGTTTCGGGTCTTAAATTCTTCAAATACCGAAATATCTTTTCTTCCAATTAAAATTTAAACATCCGGTCTTATTGTGTATTCTTAACTACCAATTATAGTAACAACAAAAATGAGTAGTGCGTCATGACATTAGCTATTAGAAACATAAACCCGAGCAGGTGTCGTCTACAGCGAGATCCGTTGAGTAGGCTCATGCGTACTTTGGGAACATTTAACGCAGTTTTTCTCGAAAACGGTATCCCGTATGAAAAAATGTTATTCTTCATTTTTGACTTATTTTTTCATGTAAAATCATAATCTTCCCAGTTGTACCACACGTTCAGGAACACCCTGTATATCTTTATACATATTTACTTATTGCTTTCGTTCGTCAGACAGAGAAATTGAACGGTCGCGTTTTCCTGGGTCAAATGCATTCCTCGCGAGGCAATTAATATTGGTAATAAGATCAGGACCCTTTAAGCTCGTTTAGCTCGAAACTCGGTGACTAATCGTTCGTCTCTATCGTCTTGCTTCTTGACCAGAGAAGGAGAGAGAGAGACTCGAGAAGTAGAAAATCTCTCTCTACTCACGTTGCTCTACTAAAAGCATCAAATATTCTCTTTGCTCTTTTAACGTATTCCACTCACTCACTCTCTTTATTATATACGTGTTTCTATATTACGTTGGTGTTAGTGTTAGCGTAGGCTTTAATGAATCGGAACGATAGCAACGGGACAAGATTATCCGACGTCGCGTATAAAGTAAAATAAACTCTCCTAGTTGGTTTCTCCACTATAGTGAAAAGGTTGAAAGGAGACTCTCGCGGCAGTGAAAGCGTTCACTGTGCCAAAGGGATTTATGATAGTACGTATGCGTACCTATCTCTATTAGTAATACACTGAGAAAGTCGACGTGATAATCGTGGGGAGTAATATAAACGTTGACGTTCGAATCTTATAAGCGTCCAGGAAGTTCGAGCTTAGTTATCGAAAGAGGAACACTTTTGCGTGAGTTTCAAGTCGTTTTAATTTATTCGATTTTTCTTTGTTTATTCATGAAGTAGGGTGACTGCACTTAATATCAAACATTTGATTTTAGAAGTTTGCCAAAAATAAAGACATGCCTTTATTTTTAATGATATGACTCCTAAAGCACGACAAAATTGATCGAGATTCGTATGTCAATAGTTAACTGTGCAAAAGTGTCTTGAAGTTATGATAGCAAATGTAAAAAAAGTTAAACAGGGTAAGTTGAAAATGTGATATGTACCTAATATGGAGCACATAAGAACTTTGTAAATAAATTTCAAAAAACTTTTTTGATAGTCAAGAACGAACATGTTTATTGATAAATCATGGAAAAGTACTATTTTTTAACTTACCAATTGACGCCTAAATATAAATATTATCTCCTTCAATTTTACCCTATTACCGATTGATTTTGTCATTTACGCACCAAGATATTGCGGTGTTACTCCTTACAGCCTTAATGGTCTTATTATAAAGTAATTCGTTACAAAGGAAATGTCTCAAACAAAAATTAAATATTTGATAATTAATGAAAGACGTTCACATGAAGGCTAGGTATACCTACCTGTTTCATACGAAGGAAGATGTATTTGCTTTTTTCCACGAGTGCAGTTAAACACTACCGACAAGTAGGTCATCCTTCTCGGTTAACTCTTTGAGGCACGGTGGTATTAAAAGTGTCCCACCTTTTTAATGCGTGAATATGCACGATGTTTTGCAATTGCTACGTGCATATATGTTCTTTTTTTTTTTAAATTCCAGACCTCAAGGGGTTAAAAGGTTAAAAATGCAGGTGATCTTCGTATAGTCCAATACAATTTGCAATGTCCTATCTAAACAATGATTTATGGGAATTTATAGAACTTTCATACTATATTATAGAAAAGTTACCTGTTATCAGTATAAACAAGATTGGACAGAGAAAGTATACTTTTTCTAGTGTTAAAGGTGATCTGTACTTTTGACATACCACCATGCTCTTTTTTTCTCTCTCATCTGCCGATAAAATTCCGTAGTAAAGGGAGACGACTTCTTCAACTTGTAGAATATTCGATACACATCGAATTTACTCCCCGAGGACTCGCGCAGACCGTGTCTATTTGGTGGGTTGCATCGTATAGAATCCATAGCAGCATCGGCGGCTCCAGCAACGGGAGAGATCGCATTCAGAAGAAACAGCAAACACGGAGAAGCCTCGCGGGATTTCGTCCGGTGACCCGATGCAGCCTGCTCTTGGAATAAGTTTCGGCTAAATATAGGTCGTTACAAAAATAGATTCCACCGACGGGGTTGACGACTACTAGCCCGCTCTACGAATCCTAAACGGAAGAAGAAGGAGATCGGAGTCGAAAGAGAAGAAGAGGAACTGCCGCGAAATGTTGCGATTTGACGAATATTCCTTCCATCTTACATGCTCTCCTCGATATTCTTCTAATTTCGTGTGGCTGATATATGTCGTTATCTTGATTGAAACAAGCTGTTGAAAGAAGGAAAAACACATTTTTTTAATGTAGTCTTACAATTTTGTTTATATTAATAAAAATGTTTTTAACATTGTGCTATCGTATCACGTCATTATTCTTTTATGGAGACGAGCCGGCAAAAAGTTATAAATGCTAAATTATCACGTTATTTTTATTACTAAAGCGATATATTGGGTTGGCAAGAAAGTAATTTCGATTTTGCAGTGCGAAATAAAATTCAATTTTTGTTATATAAATTATATAAAAATATAAATTTCAAAACAAAAGAAATTATAACATTGTCAGAAATCCTTCAAAATCAACATAACGTTATCTATTTGTGAAAACTGAAATTACTCTCTTGCCAACCCAATGGTGTCTAAAATATTCTTCAGTTTTCACTATATAAATTATATAATTGAACGAATACTTTTCGCACTCCCTGTAGATCTTCGGAAAAATATATCCTTCCGGGCACACTGAAATCGATAGTTGATCGTAGACTTGGGCATTTCTGAAATGACATTGATTGAAATATTATTTCAAATAATATGTTATTTTATAATTATTTGAAATAATTGTTAAATTGTTCTTCGAAATTATATTAAATGTGATTATCAGGTCTGAGCCTAGCTTATATTGACATTCTTTGGTTTACTGTTTACTGCATCTTATTGGGTTTGCAAGAAAGACATTTTTGTTTTGTACCGTGAAATATATAAAATTATATTGAAATTATATAAAAATATACATTTCAAAATAGAAAAAATCAGCATTAACAGAAGCCCTTTAGAGCAAACATAACTATCTATTTGTGACAAACAAAATTGCTTTCTTGCCAACCCCAATATATTGAGAATTATTTGTTTGTCAAATTGAAAATTAAAACAAATAACTAAATAATTTATTATTTCAAATAATAGTATCGGAAATAAAGGTCCGAAATCAATTATTTCAAATAGTTCAAATTTCTTATTTTCATTTCAAATAAAACTTGCCCAGATCTGATTGATCGACGACTTTCGTTTATCCATTTCGATTTCCTCGACACATCTACCATTCTTCTTTCCGTAAATTTTTTCGCGCTGAAATGGGCGTGGTCTATCCCGTATCCTCTTTTATTCTTCGTTTAAAAAGTTTTGCCTATCGATTCCGGCGCGATAGTGCAGAAAGGAATAACAGGAAATCTCTTCTCGGTGAAATCTTCGGAATTTTCCTACGTACTTCTTCTCTTTCCTTTCTTCTTCTTCTTCTTCTACTTCTCTTGAAAACCTACACGAGATTTTGCTGGGTGGAAAAATTGGTTTCCAACTTGGCTCCGGAGCAAGAGTTTTCACTCTTCGTACTTTTACGGATTCTAACGACGTTGTTGGAATAAATATCATAGGACTTCCGGTGTAGGAGGAAAGAAAGAAAGATGGAGATAAAGATAGAGAGATATGGTAAGAGAATGGAGAAAGAAAAGTTAAGAAAGGAAGGAAGGAAGGAACGCGTTTGCCGGCGTGATTGCATCCGTAAAACGTCGGCGGTATTTCTTTTATCCGAGTAGTCTTCTCTTTCTTTTTCGTATGTTAGAACGTAAAGCTATTTACAATGTATACGTGTAGATATATACAGGGTGATAAAAAGAACGGTTCCGTAACTTGAAAGGCTCATAGTACTCACTGTGCTGAGTAAAAAATGTCTAATAGACATGGGTCTTAAAAACAACCCTTTCGCTGTAAATTAACTTTTATTATGAATGAGTGTTCGATAGCGTCAGTGATCGTTTTGCGTCTACGAAGTAATTTTTGTTGATTTTAGTAATAGTTTTTGGTTATTTTCATAATAAACGTACATTGACAACCTTGAATCCAGTGTATTTCTAAGCAAATTCCTCGGTTTACATTAAATATGTTATCAAAAGACTAACTTACAGTAACGAACACTCATTAATAATAAAAGTTAATTTACAGCGAAAGGGTTGATTTTAGGACCCATGTCTATTAGACATTTTTTACTTCTCTCAATGAGTATTATAAGCCCTTCAAGTTACGGACTCTTTATTTTTATCGCCCTGTATATGTGTCTGCGTCTATGTGAAGCGTGTACCTCGCAGTACCGGCCTTTTAATCGGGTCGACGCGATAACTCGGTTTACATAGAGCCTCCCGTTTATTTCTCGCGCCTTATCCTAACGCCTCGGTCCAGTTCTTCGTTCGACGTGCGTAAGTCTCTCAGAAAAATTCATCCTCTTCCTCTTTCACATACGCACACATTAACCCTAGTCCGTTCGAAACTCGTACAACCGGTATAAATACTATAAATACATGTATTTTCTCAAAATTTTGTATTTAAAATCAGCCACGTGTTTTATGATTTAAATTCACACTTTCTCGTCACTTTATTGACCTTCTATTCACAAAGTTAGTGGCAGGTGCGGGCCGAACGGAAATGCAGATACACGTGCCGAATTTACAAAGGAATTTCCGCCCGTCTCGGTCTCGAAATGCGGAAATGCGTCATTCTCCACTCCTCCGCCCCCCTCTCTCTATATATATCTTTTTCTCTTATATACTATTATGTATTTGACGATCGTCTTCCAAGAATCGACCGGTTGATACCTATGCGAAATGACCGCGAAATTCGAAACATCCGGGCATGATTGAAATATGTCTCGAGTACCGGAAATCATCGTTAGGTCGAATTATCACGGTGATATAGTCCGTATTCACTATTTTCTGACGAGTTACATTTCCGAGACAATTTCGACTGAAATTATTAATTAATTATTAATCGTTCGTTAAAATGCTCTTTTTGGTACGAGGCTTAGCGTTTGGACGACGCTAAGCGACCGGCTTATTCGAAATAGATAATGAATCAGCCTCTATTTACGGTCGAAGAAATACCTCTACCCACGCGTTTCCCTACCAACACCACAAGATATATATCTTGTAAACTAATGTTTTTCGCCATACGTGGCTTAGTACTTGTATCTAGGGAACGACGACTTGCATCGATTAGTGAAATTAAGAAATATACAATTCCATTTAAAAAAAAAAAACAGCTTGACCTTTATATGTCCTCTATACGTTCACCTATGAATAAACAGTTAACATTAGATTATGGAGCTTTCGTTTTTAACTAAATTCGGTCTAATGTATTTTTACCTATCACCAATAGTAGCTGAGATATTCAGGTGGCCCTCTTTTAAGTGCCTCAACATATCTCAACAACGATCAACAGTAGTTGAAACATTCATAGGACCTTAATTGCAGAGCGTAAGAAAGACAACAAAAAAGTATATAAACGCAATTTTCGTATCATGACGGAGAGTCGAGTTATCGAAAAAAAAATTTTTAACCACTTTTCCAAGATGGCGGAGAAATCACATAGGAAATCTTGCTCGACAATTTCAAGTTAAGCTTTTCTAAACCCCCTAGACAATATCCAAAAACCAGTTTTCTCGGGTGTGATTTTTTTTCAAATGTATAAAATGACTGGACTACGTCAGCAGCGATGGTATTTGTGCAGTATTCGCTGAATCAAGCAGATATATTATCTACGTTTATATATGTGTACACGTACACCTACTTTGCAAAATAAACATTACAGCGGGTCGTGTTCTGGCGCGTAACGAATTTTCCCACGGAATCAGGGATCGTCTATAATTGAACTACATCAATTATTAACGTATGAGTCTCGCGTGAGCGCTGCGTTTGTTTTATTGTGCTTTTGGGAGTACGAATAGGTCTTCGAATTTGCCTACTTGTTCATTCGTTCGATCGGTTTTCGGAAAATTATTGGTCGACTATTTGCCGAAGATGGGGGAAGCTAAAATTGTAAATTTCATTTGAATGCCATTATCGTATAATGTTCACTGATCAGGAAAGTTACACGGATGACCAAGTAGTTTAAATGCAAATGTCATTGAGTTGGAATGTTTAATATCAGCTAAAATTTGTGGTTGTAATGCTAACCGAAAAGAATATTGTAAATTTAAATCTGGGAAAGTGGAACATATTTTACTAATTGTGAATATTCCTAAATAAGATTGAAAACTAAGTATAGTAGAATCTCGATTATTCAAACTAATTGTGTTCGGGACAATTGGATAATCGCATTTTTCGAATAATCCTTTTAGTTTTAAGTTTTAATCATTTTTATTCTCCCAAATTTTCTGTCCTGCTAAATTACATATTTTGTTTAATGCTAATATTTACGCGGGAATACTTTCTTATCGTGCTTCATACCCTCTGATGATTATTTCTGATGCTGCGATTGGTTGACCGATGCTTGGATAATCGAGGTTCTACTGTAATATATTTGCATGTACTGATCAATAAAAATACATATGGTGTATGTGTATGTTTATGTATGTCTAAAACAAAGGTGTACGATAAATAAGATGTATTTGTACGTACAGTCTGTTACAAAAAGATTCGGACACTCCTTAAAAGCAGAATAACTTTTTTATAATTGAACCAGACGAATTGAGGTTCTGCAAGAAAATATGATTAGTTTATTATATATCATATTTTTGTTATTTTGAAAAAAGCGAAATTTTCGAAATTACAAAAAAAAATATAGTGAAAACCATTTATTTAAACATTGTTTCTGAGTTTATAATGATAATTTGAAAACTGCCTTTTATAGACTTAGAAGATACCTGCATATTTTAAATTTCATTCAAATCGGTTTTAACATTTTCCAAAAAGGTTTTTTTTCGTCACACTTTTTTTTTCAGATGCGTATTTATTGAAAATTTGGAAAAGATCATCTCGCTCAGAAATTATTCAGCTTTCGAATAAGCCCTTGTTCGTCAAAATCGGTACAAAATTGTGACCAGGAAAGTTATCGCGAAAACGTATTGGGTGGTGAACAGCCTTAACGGGAAGTACATACTTGTGTTTATAACTGACTAATTTATTATTGGCCTTTGCCTTTTACCACGAATACCAGCTATCTGCTTCCTCTGGACAAAAATGATGTTGCAAGTTATCGTCCGTTGAGCATTTGTGATAAAACGTCGCCATAATTGCTTTCTGCATTTTTTGTATATCATTACTATTATATTGTATAGCCATACCGTAGTATTTACATAATTCTCTAATGAGTTCATTGATTAATTTACCTTCTCCACCAATGCTTTTATACAGTTTTTTAGCATTACGAAGCCGAATACCCATTCTCTTTTGAGCATACTTTACGCATTCTTTCTTTCAAACTCTTCGGTATACGGCTGTTTGTCCAAAATAGATTTAAAAGTTGTTGAATCTCCATTTCTAACATAATATTTATATTCAATACCGTATAAATCTTGAAATCTTTCAAACATTTTAATTACGGCGTCGACTTCCATCCTAACTGCGCACGGCGGTCTCCATGCAATTAATTTGGCATTCTTCTTCATGGCTTTCTAACTATTCGGTGTATTCATTAGAACCACACCGATTTCCCCATGATTTACAAGCCGTACGATAAGATAATTTAATGATTACATCAATGAATTTTCTAATATAATTTCTGATGAGTGTTGCGATGCTATGCAGAGATCGAAACCCACGTTTTCTCCAACTGCCGTTTCCCGAAACTATTAGACCATTTTCAAACCAGAATACGTGTGTCGCGATACGTGTATGATAGATAATGAAGATACATGCGAAATAATTGAAGCATTCAAACAACGATACTCGTAAGATTACAGTATCATGATATTCATTACGTGTGACTCATGATCCTCGGTCGCCTGCGATAGTTTTTGTATACAGTCCACTATCAAAACAATGAAACAAATGCGAACATTCACACAGAAGCTACAATATCTTTTAGTTTGTCTCTTATACGGAATTTATAATATGGGGTATCCCACTAACTCTGTCCACTTTAAATATGTATCTCGCTTATTTGTGACTATTATTATTAATTAACAATTATTTTTTATTATTTTATTTAAAAATATTACAGGTCAATATTGTTATGTTTGAAGAGGTCAATATTGTGATGAAAAAAAAAATTATTTCAATGTCTTTTTTTCGAGATGTGAAGGACATTTTATTTCAATGTTACCTACTCAAAGTCACGCGAAGGTTACAGTATTAAAAGTCTTTGAACTCGTCTTCGATGACAAAATACATCCTCTATTTTTCGATTAAAAAATATGTAGTTCCGTTTAAAAAAATATCGATGACCTTGAAATCTGAAATCTGAATTTTTTAAAATAAAATATTATCTTTTCTAAACAGTTTTTTTTTTTTTTACTATATGATCCATTTTAGGATGTTATGTTTACATTCTTTGTTCGGTCGTATTTGTTACCACTCTGAGAGTAGGGAAAAAAAAGAACATAAATATATTTGTCTCTTATTACCCTCTCGTCGTTAACTGAAAGGGATGGTAAGTACATAATTTCGAGTCCCAGGAAGGTTTGGTCCCATGAGCTCGAAACTCTTGGATTCTTATTATATACAGGGTGTCCCGCAAGCGACCGATCGAGCGAAGTAAAATTATAAGGGGAAGAATAGGGGAAGAATTTAATCTCTGCAAATTAGTAATATTTCATCGGGAAACAAGGAAATCACAAGTATAGCGAACTACCAGCTATGCTTAAGTAAAAAAAAAAGTACGATGACAGTTATTGTCAAAAATTACAAAAAAGAAGGGGACACTCTGCATACCGTGTAAATAAATAAGAACAATAAATAAGAACTTTTATTCTTATTTATTTGAGAATCTGGAGTCACGTTTTACGTATTTATCTTTAAAGAAGATATTTATGTCTTGTTTTATACTAGATAAAGAAGACATTAAGTTCATTTAATAATTAATTAATAAAAAATAAGTAATAAAAAAACGCTGCTTCGTCTGGAAGTAATTATAGACTTACCTCGTATTATCGTAGAGAGTAGTAATTTGTTTAATTATTTTTCCGAACCTTGATATTAGGATTGGGCACATTTCATTTGAAATAAGATAAAAAATAATCATTTGAAATAAGATAAAAAATAATCATTTGAAATACTCAATTATTTCAAATACTTCATTATTTTTATTTACGAACAACATAGAAAAATTATTTTAATTTTGCGTGTATTTCAAATAAGTTATGTCCCAATTATTTTTCATTTCAATTACTTCAATTAAATAAAATAACAAATAATTGTCATAGGAGGGGCAATTTGTCTTCCGTAACCTCATTTGCTTTATAATAGAAGTATTATAGTATTAGAAATAGAAAGTATTTGAAAAATTGTTTGAATAAATATTTCGAATATATTTCGAATACAAAATTATTTGATTTGAATTTCAAATAATAAAATAATTAGCAAAAAATCATTTGACTGCTCAAATAAACTAACACATGATTATTTCAAATAACATGTAATCAAATAGAATAATTTATTATTTTAACGATTATTTTTTAAATTATTTATTTAGATAACGCCCAGTCCTGCTTCATATATGTGAAACGTTTGTGGATAGAATAATATATATGCTCTTCGACTTTCGATATAAAATTTCGTGGAGTTAACGCCCGAGGGCACAAAAAAGAAGGAATAAAGCGAAACTGTCGGAAGGATGAAAAGCCGCTTAATTTGTATCCCGCATGGACGGGTGCGCGCGTCCGATTTGCAAATCCCTTAATCCGTGACAAAAAAAAACGTTTCTCTGAAAAAGGAATGTCGAGGTAGTGTCTCCTTTCCCGAAGCGTAACTTAGACGAGAGCGACATTTTAAACGATTATTTTTACATTGTACCTATCTCCGAGAACAACTTTTCACGGAGGAAAACCCGCGGAACACGCTCTGGCAAAATAAAGATAATCGTGTCGTTTGTCCAGGATACCGCGTATTCAACATGTGTGTTCCCTATCCAACGACCGGAAATTTGAGTACGGAAAACAACCAGGTTTATATACACGCTTGCGATATAAGGGACCGAACGAGACAGGAAATGTTTATTATATACGAGAAGATAAAAAGAGAAATGGTTATAGTCATGAAAACAGGAGGCTGATAGTCCTCGTTACAAATTAAATCTTGAAGAAAACTGTTATCCGAGGGAAAAAAAAAAAAACAAATGAATGACAATGTCCAAAAAAAACCCTTCTCGTTCGCTTTTCATTGCAAAAACTAGATCTACGAAAGACAAAAAAGATGATAAAGTCAAATTACTACGCGCTCCAATTGAATGCCAGGGAAGACCGTAGGATCTCTCCGGTATAATATATCGTACGGGTCCATAACTCACTTCACGGCGGTACCAAAAGCTTTATTCTATGCGAATGTCCCTTCCGCGTGTGTGCACCAGCGTTATCGCTTTAATATCCGTAATCCCGACTTTAATGCTCTTCCAATCTGCTTTACCCAAGAGTCTCCGGTATCCCGCGAGAAATTAGGTGACGTCTATGTCGATCCTTACGTCGACGGAGGTATACGACTTCAACTTTTTAATTGATCTTATAAATTTGATCGTAGTACTCTCGAAGATATCGGATTAACGTCACCGGCGGGGATGTCAAGAATTTTTGCTACTCATCCTAAGGGATCGTGGAAGAAAAAAAAAATTTTTTAAAAACTAGTACGGGGTATGAGGAAAATTGAAAGGAAGTTAGAAGAATTAGGAAGTTTTAGTTTAGTTTTTTTTCCCTTCTTATTTGCTTTTCCTTTCAAGTTTTTTTTTGTGTGGGTTAAGGAAACGAGTACCTCGTTGGCTCGGTTGGAGAGAAAGGAGCCGGAGAGTCGCTGATGTTGGAAGATATGGAAGGGCAAAAGGAAATCTAGGGAGCCTAGAAATCGAGGGTGCGCCGCGACCACACCCTGCGCTCTGACGCGCGCGCTTAATAGTCTCTCGCTGTTATATACGTGCGAGTCGTATGTAATTTTCGTGTTTCTTTCGTAAAAGTACAATCTTTTTTTTATCTGAACAAAACTGGGGATATTGGTATTATGGAGATAATTAACGTATGCGAAAATAGAGTTAGAATCTATAATTAATAAAAGTAGTATTTAATCTGCCGTAAGTTAGGTGAAAATTTGTAATACAAGCTATGGTGTGGGTGTGACACAGGGCTGGGTGTTATATGTTGTTTGAAAAAATCATGTGTTAGTTAATTTGAGCAATCAAATGTTTGTTTGTTAATTATTTTGTTATTTGAAACTCAAATCAAATAATTTTTTATTTTATTTTTTATTTTATCAAATATTTATTCAAATACTCTCTATTTCTATTGTGTCAACATCATATCAAGAATACTTTTATTGCAAAAGAAAATTAGGTTACAAAATTAAAATTCCCTGCCCTCCTCCTATGGCAATTATTTGTTATTTTATTTAATTGAAGTAATTGAAATGAAATATTATTTGGAAATAATTTATTTCAAGTACGCGTAGAATAAAAATAATTTTCTTATGTTTTTCATAAAGTAAAAATAATAAACTATCTGAAATAATCGAGAACTTCAAATAATTATTTGTTATCTTATTTCAAATAAAATGTGCCCAATCCTGTGATACATACATATATTAAATTGGATAATTTGGTTAAAAAAATAACTTAATCTATCATTAAATATTTAATTTTGTTATTTAATTAATTAAATTAATTTTATTTCATGTCAAGAAATCAAGTGTTTTAGAAACATCTGGGCATGATATACTCGACCTCACTCACACCGAGTAAAAATGTATGCAACGGGAAATTTAAAAAAATTGAAGAGCTACGTAATCGTTTGGTAAATAATTTCAACTTTTTTATCCTTTTTCAATCAAAAGTTTCTAAAATTCTCTTTCTCACTTTCTGTTGTTTTTGTTAATCAGTCGGGGAAATTCGTTCGCATTGTACGCGCGGCAAACGCAGGGAGAAACGTTTTTCCATTCTCCGCGCCTGTTCTCGTTCATTAATTTCCTCGCGTTTTTTTCTTCCTCCCTTCTTCTCTCATCTCTGTTCTTTTCTTTTTCTTTCTTCCTTTTTCGAGTACCATTACTCCACAGGGCCAGCGTCGCGACCACGCGGCAAGAGAATTTACGATCGAAATCGTCGACGCGCGTGCGTTCGCGTCCTTTCCCTATTTTCTTCGCAGAAATGGAACCACACGCGAGCAATTGCTGCTCGCGAGCAGGGAAATTCAGTTATTTGCTAGCAGGCCGAGGCTGTTTCCCCGAGAAATTAAATTCCGCTCCCTCTGCCGCTCTTCGTTCGTTGTCTCGCGGTGACGACGGATAGGGAGAGTATATTATTACACGCCTAATCGAATACTTTCAGTCGAGATAGATTTTAATCGCTTAAAGAAAAGAAATAGAAAGTTATATGCAAAAGCCCCTGTGAGAATCAGAAATCAGTGATTCTTCGGAATATCTAGAAATTTTGCAGTTTTTCTTTTGTTTATCTAGTAAGGCATTCGTTAAAGTTCATACGTGCATTTAGTGATATTGTTGGTCTGCACGATGTTATACCCAATATTTTACTAGACCGATTTAGTAAGGTGCCAAATAGCTTTATTACCGTATCTTTTTAGGTTATGTCAGAAGATTAAATGCTACTAAAAAAAATTGTCAGATTACGCTATTTTAATAATCATTGCGAATGATTTGACAAAATTAAGTCATTGGAAATTTATTTAATTTTTTATTCAAGTATTCTTTGAAGTTTATGTCTACGAAGAACGAAACAGTAGATAATTAAAACGTTTTGGATTCGATAAATTATAAAGGTTGTGGCATAATATGACAAAAAATACAATAATAACGTTATTTAGCATCTTCTCAAATTAGTCTAATAAAATGATATAACATTATACAAACTTACAATATTACAAAAGCCACCTACTATTTCTAAAACTTAAGTTGTTGTCACTTAAAGCAATTACTGATTTAAACGGATAGCCAAGTTTGACCAGTGCAATGTTAAAACGGTAGTTTTTCCGAAGTGATAGAATAGGATTATCGAATCGTGCCACGAATAGTGTGATTAAAAACATAGTAACATCATAACAAGAAGCTAGATACAGATTAAATAACCTAGTTGCGAAAGATTTTGTCGACAAAGAAGGAAAACGGGAAGAAAAGAATCGAAAGAGTTTAAGAAAGTAGCAAAGTTGCTCTTCATTTAATGGCTTGGCACCGAGGCGTTTCAATCGCTTTTCCTTTCTTCTCGTCCTTATCTCTTTCTTTCTAACTCTCTCTCCTTCTCTCTCTTTCTCCCGATGGACCGTCGTGCATCCGTTATTACGAGTACCCGATGGAATCCCGCAGGATCCAACTCGTCGTCCTCTTATACTCGTCGTCACCGTCGATCGGAATAAAGAGGCGAAATCGTGCTCGGCATTTTATGCGCCTTGAGAGTTTTCCGGGGACGGGACGGTGGGAAGGAGCATCGTGAGACCGTAAGAGGAGAGGAGGAAAAAGAGAAAACTTTCGCAGCGTTCGAGAATATCAGCGTGAACGTGATTGGAATGCTACTTCTATGGGCAGTACGATAATTTTGGGAGAGAGAGGGGGAGAGAGAAGAGGGGTTCGCGTAGAAAAAGGTTTACCGAATGGTTTGCCAATAACGAAATAAAATAAACCGTCCTCGCGGTTAAATCGTTGGGAACATTTTCCAAGCTTCAGTTTCTTTTTCTCTTTTTTTCCTTCTTTCCTTGGTGCGGTAACATTTTATTCGATTTCAACGAGAACACCAAGGGAACCTAATTATCTTGATTTTCTCCCAGGAATACTGTTCCCAATAGTTTCATCGAGATTTTATTTCTAATTCACTTGTGTATTACATGAATGGGTTCGTACAAATTATATATAATTAAATCAGATATTTGATACAAAGGATTAGCTAATGTTCAGAGAACAAAGGAAACGATTAACCTAATTTATTTCGTGTTCGCAAGATATAACAAGACTATGTTCCAACATCAGCTGCGTGTACCTTCTTATATCAGCGTGAGAGAAACTCGATAAACGACCGGTGTTATTCCGTTCAGTTTTCATGTTTTATTCCACTCATCGTGTTGCATCGTTCGCTTGCAACAACGTACGCACATTCCTTTTTTTTTCTAAACCCATCGAAGCGTTAAGGAAAAGGTGTCATGCCTAAAACGAGACGTAAGAAGTGGGTTACGTATACAGAGTTTCCATGGGAGGAACGTGTCTTGCCATAACTCAATGTAAAAATAGAAGAACATTATGTGTACCATTCATAGCGCTCTATCATCCGAAGGAAGTTACGACGACGTGATTCAAAGGACATCACAATGCTCGTCTTCTTTTTTTTCCGATCGATTCAGCGTATAAATTAACTGTCTTCGTTTAAGAATTTTTCATAAGACGTCAACACCATTTTTGGATCAGTTGAGAAAGTTTTTTTTTTTTTATAACTCTTATGAACTTTACAATTTGTCCCAACGAACATTAGGCTTTGGTTGCCTAATTTGGAAATAAAATAAATTCGCGATGGAATTCAATTTCTGTCTTCGCACGGAGCTCAAGTTCCATGATTTAACTTCCAAGAGAGGTAGATAAAATAATCGGGAACAATTTTCGCGCCAAGGTAAACTCACAATCGCAGAATATACATTCATCAGACTCTAGCTCGGTCGGTCCTTTCCAAACTTAGTTGCAGAGTTAGGACTGGGGCGTTCGGTTCACGGGTTAGTCCGTGAGCAGGGTAGTTAGCAGGTTAAAGCAAATGACCGGAGGTCAGGGGTAAGTCAAGGTGTGTAGCATTGTGGGAGACGCGGCAGGGGGGCTGTTCTGACGCTAGCAGTTGCACGTGTGTAGGATTTTGGTGGAAGGAGGAAGGAATAACGTGTTCCGAGTGGAGGATTCCTCTTGGAGGTCTTTAGAGATCTCGGTTGGTCCGGGCTGTTAGTACGAAGGTTGAACAATAGCCCCGTCGGAGAGTGTCTTCCAGTTAGCACTGACTCTGTCGCCTGCTCTTCAATTAAGCCCGATCTTCGTCTGCACCCTCTGCCTGTCTCGTTTCATCCACTCCTTCATCGCTGCCCCGACCCGCCACCTCCTCATCCACTTAATTACCATCGCATTTGGTATGTATGCGGGAGAGCATGCGAGCCCGTACGGTGCTAGTTCGCACGCAGCTTCCACCACGGGCTAATATCCTAGTCTGGTGCCTGCTTTGCTCGCTTGCTTGCTTATCCGTTGGCTTCTATCCTGAGTTACGTGTCTCCGTATAGTCATCGCAATCCGTAACACGATCTTGCGGTCGAATTTCCAGCAGCCCTGTCGAGCTATTCCCCGCAACGTGCGTTCATCGATTTCGTGATTTGCGGGACCCCCCTCTTCCTCCTTGCCATCTGCTACGTTCTCCCTCAAATCAGAGACTAACGGGCAGGAGGATTAGACTAACCGAAGATTAGCTGAGAAAGTTCAAGGTGACTGAGATTCGTTTGATCGATTGCAAAAGAAACTGGAGCGTTGCTACGTAGGGACAGTTTGTATGATTAAGCTGTTTTGAAAGCCACTGTAAGCACAAAAAGCCGCTCGCTAAGTACTACCTCGTTTCCCGCAATCAGTTGCCGTCGGGACAGCATCCGGAGCCCCGAATACAGCAGCGCAATTTTGTTACGGGGGATATTAATATCCTTTGTTAATGTCTTTTACGCTGCTTTCTGGAGATTCTCGTTGCCTCTGTTCTGTCTGTCTTTTTGTTACCCCGAATAGGCAATGTTATTTCTCTACTTCGTTCTCTCGCATCCTTCATTTTGGTAAACCGACACAAAGGTCCGCATTGTGACACGATTTCGTGTTTAATTACAAGGCTCTGGGTAGAATATTTTACCGAGTCTTCGTGAACTATAGGTTACAGGAGAATATATTTTACTCGCTGACGGCCTCGTGCACTTTATCGTTCGGTCAATCGGTAGTAGATTTTTTAATGGCCGTCAGGCGCCATCTTCCCAAACCCGTTACCGTTAGTCTTTTTTTTTTGCAGCTGGCAAATCCATCCAGCATTCCATCCACACGCACTGTTTTGTGTCGTTTACGGTGCGTCACCCACCCTTTCTCTCGGGTCGCTCCGTACCGAATCGGTTGCGTAACCGGAAGTGGGACTGGCAGCGGATATCGGGAGCCATGACCGAAATGCAAATTTGAATTGTGTTCGTGCCAATGGCGCAATTCGTTCGATTTTCAGCTGGTGGGCTCGCACAAATTTGTAGACAAAGCAAAAAATATCGATTATACCCTTTTTTCCCCTCTTCAAAGGATAGTGCAGCAAATCATACCAATTTTTGTAATCCCTTTTGTTGGTGCTTCTCTTTCCTTCTTCCTGATTCCATTTTTCATCTCGGATATAGAGACAATTGGCAAGGACGTGAACGAACCGGAAATAGGGTCAACGAGGTCAAGTGGTAGGTCGATCGAATTGGTCCTCGTTAAAAGACGTTAATGCACAAACCGCGACGATGCTTGCTGGCAAGCTGACAAGAAGTGGTCGTTCCTTTATCGAAACGTATCATCGCAATGTGAGAAAAATCATTTCTTCTTTTTGGCTCTTTCTCTCTCTCTCTCTCGTTCCTTTTTCTTTCGACGTTCTTTTATACGAGAGTCCTTGAAAACAGGGAGGGCTCTCTTTTGCAAAGTTTTCACGAGAGTCGCGCGATTTAATTACGCCGTAATTGCACTTCGGATAATGCGGTAATTCCTCGTAAATTTCCTGAAAATCCAACGAAGTTATTTGCCATTGGGTATTATTCGAGTTCTAGTCGGGTGGTGGTGAACGATGAATTTTAAGTAACGACTTTAAAAAAAGATGAAGGTCTGAAGTCGAGTACTCGGTGGCTCGTCATCCTCTTTAGTTTCCACGCTTCTCGCTCCGGTCTTGCCCTAACGCGAATTTTTTCGTTTTCGACCTTCTCCTCCATGCATCGTCACCCAGCCCGAGAAGAGGGATCAATTTTTTTTCCTTTTTCTCAGACAAGAACACTCGTCAAATATTTCGTTGTTATTTCGCACCGTCAAATTAATTGAATGAAACTTTTCGCGTTATCTCAAATAGGAGGAACGAGAAGATTCTTTCTTTTTTGGTTATCATTTAATCGATCAGCAAACTATTGAGGTTTTTGTCAGCTCTAAAATCTTCTCAGTCAGTTGAGCCACAACTTTTAGTCAGCAAGTAAAATAAAATTGATTAGCAAATAATATCATATTAGGTAGCTTTGAAATTATTTTTATAGTTTATTAATTATATTGCTGCAAATGTATTTAATTAAGAGGCAAATCGTAAATCAGATTTCATAAGATTTTGGCAAGCTAATAAACTCTTTTTTACAGTGCCAAAAATACCCAACCCAGACGCAACTTACTTGCAGTAATCTTATTTATTTATTTATTTTTATTTAAGAAAACCCCATTGGAGGTTTATAAGTACAAGTGTGAATGTGTACTTAGGTTTAGTATAAGGCAGGCTTTCTAGATTTGCAAATTTCATTTAAAAAAAAAAGACAGTAATCTTATTTAACAAACTAAATAAGAAGAAAAAAACATCGAAAAAATGAAAACAAAATATCTGCTGCTGATCAATTGTATAATTGTGCTGACCAAGTAATAACTTTGCTTCTTGACTATTTTATTTTGAGTACGAATAAATATTAAGCTACCTAAAGATGTGTTTACTCGCTGACAAAATTCAATTTGTTTGGTAACCATGTATTGTACCTGATAACTTTGTACTGCCGACGAAAACACAGTATGGTGTCCAAACGATTTAGTAGCAGTTTTTTGTTTGCTAACTTAATATTTAAATGGCATACATAATAAATAGTTCCATTTCTTTTTTATCACTTTTATTCGTTCACATTCGATTCAGGAATCAATAAATATTCGATGTAAAACTTAATTGAGAAAGAATTTTGTTTAACAAATTATCCGTTGATCTATTTATCGGACAACATTTTAAGCGAGCAATTAACATCAAATTAAAGTCATACACGCGTACGTATCGCTTCGACGTTAAGTGCTTTTCAATGTCCATCCCAATTATCGCGTAACGATATTTTCCAGTTTTGTTTCGCGTGGACGATCACTTCGACGAGTAGGTACCGCAGCTGCGGTCGTCTTTTCTGTCGCTTCGACAGCCGTGACCGAGTTTCCCCGATTTTTCTTTTCCACTTTTGCCACGGTCCGATTCGATAAGCCACGTAGTAGGTAGGTGAATGTACATTATAGCAGAAAAAGAAACAACTCGAATAGTTCGAGACGGTTGTTCCTTCGAGGGCTCGACCTTGGCCCTTCCCTTCGTTCCGAGCACGTGCTCTCGGAACGAAGAAAAAGAAGATGACACATCTTCGAAGATTCACACGTGTAGCTACATCCGACATTTTTTTATCGTGACTCTCGAAGCAGCTCCATACTATGGTGTAAAATTCCTTCTTATAAAAATTACTTGATCATACCTACCTTTTGTTTGTTAATAACGCCCCTTAAAAATGTTTTACGCAAAAGGCTGATTTAGAATTGACGATAAATCAATCGTCACCATTTCGCTCTTGCTCGAATAAAATCGGGAACGTCTCTTTGAGTTTATCATCGAGATTTCGTAAATAGGTCGGTCTGGTTCGCGAGGGTTCTTCTTCCGTGGTTCGTTCCTCCCTGCCTCGACAAAGAAGCAGCTAAACTCGAGCGAGGAAGGGGGGAGCTTGGCCCAAAAATATCTCATTGTCCGGACATTCCTCTTTATACCCATACGTACTACATACATATACACTTGTATAGGTATATATATAAACACACATACATATGCAGGCATATATATGTATATATATATTATCCGCCTTAAATGGTGGTGCAACCAGTGACGTAGTTATCCATGTGCAACCGGTTCCAAAGGAAAGGAACGGAGATCCACGAACAATGCCAGAGAAATCGTGCAGGATGACCAAACACGGCCTAAGTCCAGCAAACGGGCACGCAGACACGTTTACCACCCTCTTCTTTGCCTTTCTTTGTGCCACTACCCTGAGATATATAACCACACGGCTCTTATGTGCATTTACGGGCTGCACATCGTCCTACCAAATATGGCGTCGTCCACGTCTTCTCTTTCTTCTTTTTCCATTTCAAAGCGATTGCTCTTTTCGAACGACGATCATTTGTTGTCACTTGTTCTCATTTTATTATTGACTTATTACCAGATTTTCGGGTCATCGACCTTCAAAAGATAAAAAAAGATGGTTTGAAAATATACATGAGAGAGTAGGGAGAACTGTCATGTTTGATTGATGTCAACATTGGCGGCTACTTCCTTGATTTTTTTATCAGTGCACTGTTGGGACTCAATGGTCAATCGTTGGCACAGTTTCCGAATTTTTAAGGTGTAAACAACTGTTTATTTCTGGGAAATAGTGGCCGCTTGTTGTATATATTTTGTCAGCTCGTTTCTTCGTTTCTCTCTTTCTCTCCCGAGTCACGTTTTTCTTCGCTAACCGAGACACGAGAAGAATGTTCCACACTTATCCAGCCGAATGTAGGAGCTCTCATAAAGCTCACCCGTACTTTATTTACCTCACGAAAGTATTCCAATCTTCCTCGTTCGCTCGCTAATCCGTCCGTCGCGCCGAGGTCTCCTTACTCTTAATAATAAAGTACTCGTGATACATGCATAGTGTGTAGTATTATTACCACCGTTTCTTTTCCTTTTATCGTTGTTATTAATTGTCGTATAAGTAATAGTAGGTACTGAACATTTGAAAAAGCCATTCGAATGAAAGTCAATTAAAACGATTATTCGTGTAATTTAACAATGATCGTTACATCATTTTAAAGTATTAACAAATATTAAAATTCGGAAATATATTTTTTTTTAATATGTTAATTTTGGTTTATAGCCCATTTTTTAGGAACAGACGAACTTTAATGCGACATAGAACAATTAGTTTACTATATATCGTTGTTTTATTATTTAAAAAAAATCAGAATCTCCCAAATTACAAAGAAAATAAAAAAGTCCTTTTTCCAGTTTTTTATACGAATTGTAATGAATATTTAAAGACAAAAAAAATTTTCAAAATTTCAAAGAAAATGAAAAAAGTTTTTTTTTCAACTTTTTTATCTGAGCTTATAATAAAAATTATAAAATTCCTTTTTATAGATTTAGGTAAGCTATAAGTATTTATATTGTAGTTCTCACTATAAGTGCAGATAAAAACGTTACAAAAATGACCTTTTTTATTTGCTATGTAATTTCGGAAATTTAGATTTTTTTTACAACGAAAACACGATATCTAGTGAACTAATCCTTCTATTCTCTCGCATAAATTCAAATTATCTAGTTCAATTATAAAAAAGTTATTCTACTTTAAAGAGTGTCCGAATATTTCTAAGAGTGACTGTACATCTTACAACAAATTGAATTGTGTTTGTAATTTTGATAGGATCCTGTTGGTGATTTTAACAAAAGTGAAATTAGCAGTCCGATATAGTAATAGGTATTCGGATGGGGAACGTTGACTTTTTTTTTTTATACGACTCTTTCCCAGTTGGCTTTCAGGCGGCACGAGGAGTTCGAATATTGGCATTCAATATCAATTCGTTTTTAGGAAGCCTCGAGCAGAAGTGTAACCGAGATTGCTTCGTTACATTCTTCGTTGTTAGGTTCAGTTTCGAGGGTAAAAGAGTAAATGAAGAAAGAGAAAGAAAAGAAAAATTAATTTTATCTGATTGTTGTGTATAAATTGTCGAGTAGTAAAAAAACTTCTGCAAAATAAAAAGGAAAAAAAACCGAAGAATCAAGACAAATTTAATTTAAATATTTGATAGCGAACGAAGATAAATGTTGACTTATACTTGCCGCGAATGAAATAAGTGAGAGAAAACGCAAGGGTTCTTCAAAAAACGTTGTCGGGAATTAATCCTTTTTTTATTGCCACGCTGAATCGATACTGATAACAGAACGTTGAAAAAAGGGGTAGCGAAAAGAGGAATTGGATAACTATTGGACGAAATCGAAACGGATAAAACTCTGCGTATTTCGTGGAAAATCGCCTTGTTCGATATTTAACGTAAACGTAATAGAGACAGAGATGGAGAGTTTTTATTATGTAAAAGAAGAAGATTAACTTATTGCTACGTTTTTTAACGTTTGACTGTTAACTGCAATGAAGGGATGTCATGTACTTTTTATTATTCTACCTTTTTCTCGAAGCAAATCATCTCTGTTAGAATTATTTTGTTTATTCCTATAATCTGCGCAACAATGTAAAACACTTGGAATAATCATTTACATTGTTTTAATTTTTGACTATTTGACATTTCAACAATAGACAACGCTTTATTGTAGATTATCTTTTAAACTTTTCATATAGAAAAAATGGTAATTAATATGGCGCTTCAAAATAGCGAGGCCTCGCCGGCAGAATGGAAAATGGTTAAGAGTTTTATTTGAAACAAAAAAAAGTTCTTGATTTCTATGACAAGCTACATCAAACAGAACAGAATCAGCTACTAAAGTGAAATTTAAACAAAATGATGAAAGATTCTTTGTTTTCTTCAGCTTTAATCAGCAAAAAAAGAAATAGAGATTGTTTTTAAAGAAATTTAATTCTACTAGAAGATATAACTATTGAAATATTCATTAAAAGTCTTTTTGCTTCAAATGAGTCTTCAAATTACTACCCATACTGCCAACGAGGTCTGGTTATTTAAAAAAGCCATTTTTATTACCATTTGTTATGCATACAAAGTTTTAAAAAATTACAATTTTTGTCTATCGTTGAAAAGTTCAAATAATTAGAAATAAAAAATATATCAATAGTTATGACTTAAAATTGTAAATCATTAAAAATGCTCTACTTTTTCATACGAATTGCAGGAAAAGCCCTTTAAAACCAAACGTGAAGCATGTCACTCGCCAAATCAATTTTGTCGGTCACGAAACCGTCCTGACAATTCCGTCTCGCTTCATTTTTCCTCGGATTTACGTCCATCGTTTCGTTCGTTTCACTGACGGAAGTTAGTCCGATCGATATTACAAATTGTCGTTGGTTCTTCATTATTACAGTACAATGAAATAATAATACCGTCCCACTCTCGAAAGGTATCATCATGATATATCACTTACTGCAAGAGTATCATGACTCAAAAATCCTAATTTTTTTCAGGAGACCCATTAGAAAGTTTTGAACGCTTATATAGTCAAGGCTTACCTTTACTGAAAAAAACGCTCTGTAACAAGTACCGGTTTAACCCTTTATAGGGCACAACCTCCCATATAATTTTAATTTTCCACCTTTTATGGTTTATTCTCGCTAATTAGGATCCAGTGAACATGAATTGATCTTATAAAAAATAAGTATATAAGTTGTCAAAATATCGACCAGTGTTCTATAAAGGAGTATGCTTAGATATATCGTTTCACTAGCTATAAGTAGGAAAATGGGGGCACAACAGTTTTCTACTATATTAGTCGATATTTTTTTATTATGTTGCCAACAATTCCGCTGTCAAATATCAGTCAAGTGAGTTATGACATTACCTACGTAAGACTGATATTTAACAGCGGAATTGTTGCCAGCAGAATTAAAATATAGATCAATATGGTATAAAACGGTTGTGCCCTCATATGCGGTTTTGCCCCCCACCTCCCCTTACTAGTAGAAACTTTACATTTTTTAACGATAACTAAAAAATAACAATTTTTTAGTTAGAAAACTCTTGTAGCAAGCAAGCAAGCGATATATTCGTTTCGGAATGTTTGTTTTCGCTCACGCGCAAAATTGTAGTGATTTAATAAACGAGAAGAGAATAGATAGTGTGAAAAAATTTCACTTGATCGTCATCGATATCAATCCTCTTATCGATTCGACGGAAATCGAGCCTTGATTTCGCAAATGAAAAAAGAAGAAATGCGTAATAAAACGCATCGTTATCGAAGTAGTTATAAACTGCCGAACAATGAAAATATACGCGGCTTGTGAAATTAATTACTTCTCGCGTAACTAAAACACGTAACGAAGCGACGGGAGTATAACGAGAGGTATGGGAAATGTTATTTCAAACAACGAGAATCGTGTACAACAAAACAAATCCATCCGAGCGAATCTCCTCGTAGATGACGGAAGCTTGGAGGGGAGAAAGGGACGTACACGGATTTGCACAGGGCGTGTATAACAGGTATCGGATATTCGGCATCTTAATTAATGAAATAATTAGTTTCTTCGCTCGATTTATACCGGGCGCGTCGGCTCGATTGCTAATGAGGTTTTTGCGATAAACTCACTCGCGAGTTCGTAATTAATTAACCGGACCGAACCGTGAGGAGGAGGGGCGATTAATTAATCGAGCAGCGTGTTCCTGATTATCTTCGACTGTCCTTACATTTCTTTGATATATTTGCGCATAAAAAAAAGGTTAGGACGACGACCAGTCAAATTCAAACAGTGAGTCTGCAATTTACTATAAAAAAAAAATTTTTAACAAAAAAAATAAAAACCGACTTCGATAATAGTACAGATGAAAAGCAATAAACGAGATTAATGTAATTTAGAAAAAAGCGCTAAAAAGAATGAAATAATTTTTTATGTGTAGTTACAATATAGATACCTAATGTTAAATGTATAGATACATTAGGGAAAGATATAGTAATAACTGAGATATGCAGTCAATTCTAGTTAAACGATATGTAGGTGTTTCATCGTTGTCATATTCAAAATATTGCAACTTTTTCGGAGGCGACACAAAATATTCCAACTCGGTCATTTTCACGAACAAAAGGGTGTGTGCCTAATACAGAAATATCCATCAACGACCGTGAATTTCTGGCTATTAAAGTATTGTTAATTAATTTTCTGTCGCCTCCGAAAAAGTTGCAATATTTTGAGTATGACAACGATGGAGCACCTAGCTAAAAAAATGGTGTAACAACATATGTTTTATATGTGAAGAGTCCAGGAAAAGAATGATCAAAGGAACTTGGTAATAATTAAGAGAAAACAGAGTTTCTAACTTGGAACACTTCTAATTGTCTATAAAAGCAACACACACGGATGCTGCCTGACCTAAAATCACTGCTGATATATTGATAACATTATGTTGTGCAATACAACGAAAAAACATTAGTTTATAATCAATTTATTTAATAGTTTCTCAATTTAGTGCAAAAAAATGATATTAACGATCAACGTTTTGCAAAAACATTCGAAAAACGATCAAAGTCACTGTAGAATCATATTGAATTTAATTTAATTGTGGCAGACTATTATAATATTCTTTAGCATTACTGGAGCAAAATTGTTTTAAATGTTGCAGATCATTGTAGAGAGCCTTTTTTATTGAAATAAGCTCTCTGTAAAACCGCTCTCTTCTTTAATAGTTTGTCAATATACGCATTCACATTATCGGTCACGCTTCAGTTTCGGTTCGTACATTGTCAAACTATTAACTAACATTTTAGCGATATTGTGGCTTGACCCTAAGAAAACGAAAACTTATCGCTCGAGAACTTATAAGAACGATCAAAGTTTGTGGATTCTGACCGTTTTTAAGTTTTACGGTGTAGACTTTGATTACTAATAAGTTTTACGTTGTAAAATAAAAGCTCATTTGTCAGGATTTTATACGCTATTAGTCTTTTTCTGATACATGTCAGGTGAATTAAGCCTTAAATGAACTAGATGCAGTATTAACTGAAAATATTGTTGTTGGGTGACTTTGATCATTCTTTTCCTGGTTTCTTCATGTGTGTTCTTTAATGAAGTTTATGTGAGAAATTTATTATTGTCTTTACATTTCTTTGATATATCTGCGCGCATAAGAGAGAGTTTAGAACGACTAGGAAAGAACGAAGTTGGAGATGAGGAATACTTTGACTTCAATTTATTCGAGCGAGTTCATAAATTAAAGAGCAAGAGAGATAATTAAGAAGAAACGTATAGCGGAAGGGTAAAAATATATCTTCTCAAAAGACTTCGTGGCAATCGATCGGAGCTGATTCGCCTGTAAATCTTCCGGTGTTTCTACTAGGCGACTTGTATGATCATTTTACTTTGTCTCCTTACTAGGGATTGCAAAATTACCGGGTCTTGTCGTTACCGGTGATATCGACAAAAATATCCCTATAACCGGTATTCTCCGGTAATACCGGTAATAGGGGCCAATGTCGCGGCGCTGCACTAAAGATAAGAATACAGAAAAAGCAACGATTACTATTTATAGTATAAAATAAGATAAGTTTTATTAACATTTTATTAAAATGCAAATTAATAACATAAAAATTGTAGCAATTGTTGCTTTGTAGCTATTGTAGAGAATTATTATTCAAATTTCATGAAGTTGTAATTTAAACTTTGGTATTTATTTAAACTTTATTTCTTTGTAGCCATTGCATTTAAAAAT
This sequence comes from Ancistrocerus nigricornis, assembly GCA_916049575.1. NCBI lineage: Eukaryota > Metazoa > Arthropoda > Insecta > Hymenoptera > Vespidae > Ancistrocerus > Ancistrocerus nigricornis. Next base: position 23,269,068 of record OU696669.1, on the reverse strand, counting down.
CATTTCAATAAATAAAAAAGTTTAAATGACAACTTTATGAAGTTCAAATAATTCTCTACAACTTAATCTTATTTAAAGGTTTCTTGTAGAAAAATCATTTTGATTGAATCACATAATTATTAATTTTACTATTCCCAATTCTATAATAAGCACTTTACTTACCTCTATACTTAATATACTTTCTATGAAGATAGTTTGCACAAAATTATGTATATACAATTTCCCCAATATGAAGTAGGTATTTCTTGAAATGACAATACAATAATTAATTACAAATGAAATTCGCAATGGCAATTCTCATCCTGGCGTTAAAGGTTACGTACTAATTCCGATGTTTTTTAAAAGATGCAAGTTTCACAAATTTTCTTTTTTACCGATATTACCGGCAGTTATTACCGATAATACTAGTATATACCGATAATATCGGTAACGGTAAAACCAGTAATGCAATTCTTAGTTCCCCACAAACGCTGCTCCTGTTTTTTCTTGTAATTAAAAAAATCAAGAACCCCTCCGTCAATCCGGCAGGACGAATTATTCCTAGCAGTTATCCCCACCATTTTCTGCCGCCTCCTCCGTCGATAGTCTTCCTTTCTTTATATCTCCATTCTTCGATGTCGCAAACCCGGTAAACCATTCTTCCGTGACACAATGCAATTTCTTTTGCCGTGGCAAGGCGTCCAATAGGATTCACCACCGGTAGCGCGCAACGTTGACGACACAACAGCGACGACTGTGCTATTATTTTCTTTCTTTTCAATGGAAAAAAGGTAAAAGATAGGAGTAGAAGAAGAAAACGATAAAGGGAAACTTTGTAGCGAGGTTGGGAAAAAATGACATTCGCGCGCGTACACGACTCCATTGTCGTTTGGTTATTCCCTACCGGATGGGTCGACGAAAGGTACTGGAAATTGTTTCGTATTTATAGTCACAGAACTTCAAAAATATGAGAAATTTGTTTATAAGCGTCAACGGTTGTTACTCGATAATTATATTCTTCTTTAATTATTGAGAATTTCGATATTAACTACTAAATATCTATTATAAGACATCCTTGACAATAGTTTGTCTGGCTTTCAAAAGAGGGCTCTTCGATTTGTCTCCTTTGAGCAGTCTATTTACAGTCTGTTAAACAGATTTGAACACTCTTTAAAGCAAAATAACTTTTTTAAATATGTATCAGACGAAGTTCGTTTTTGTAAGAAAATAGAAGGATTAATTTACTACATATCGTACTGTTGTTTCGAACGAATCAGAACTTTTGAAATTACAAGGAAAATATAAACAGTCTTTTCGGTCAACAGTCAATTCTTCTATGTTTTTGCAGAAATTCAATTCGTCTGGTTCATATTTAAAAAAGTTATTGGGTTTTAAAGAGTGCCCGAGTCTTTTTGTGACCGACAGTAAATGTAGCTTAATCTTATTTTTATTTATTTATATTTGTTTTAATTGTTTATATTCTTCTTCTTATATTTGTTTACAAATTTTTTTTGGTCTGCTTCTAACATAATACATGTATGCACCGACTATGTTAGGAAATCCGTCCACATCATTATGTATCATATAATTGTTGAGGTTGTTTATGATTAATTAGGACGTCAAAAGACGTTTGTCATTAAAAAATTATTGGAACTTCTTCAAACATGCATTATTTTATTTGAAAAATACAAGCATGAAAATAAATAAACCAGCCGTCAAAAAAAAATGAAGGCGTTCTTTTGACGTCCTAATTGACCCTAACCCCTTAATTATAATTTACTAAATGGTTTGCCCGTTAATCAAATAAATAAATTATTATGATATTTGTTCCCATCATCGATACTCCGTTACTAACCGTTCATTTTTTATCTGTTACAGCAAAATTATCTTATGAAGTTCGGGTACTTACCGCAGAGTAATCTCGAAACCGGAAATTTAAGGACAGAAGACCAACTGAGGGATGCCATAAAAAATTTGCAAGTGAGAATCACTTTCTTTTACTTAGTCATACTACGTAACAAAGCGCAAAGTTCTACTTCGATTCGCGTTTCCAACCGAACGATTCGAAATTACCGCGAGATAATGTGGCGGTAAATTCGAATTTTACGAACGACGAGAGTAGATCGTTTTTTCGGTTTTATTTCCTCTAAAATAAGAAAACTATTTATTAGCTATGCCATTTAAATATTAGCTGTCAGCATCTAAGTCAGTATATTAGCTTATAGAACTAGATTCTGATTATTACTAGAAAAAAAAAAAACCGGTTAGCAAGAAAAAACCGCTATTAAATCATCTGGGCATTATAATTATGTTTTCGTTAGCAGTAAAAACATACAAAGCGCTATATGTGGTTAGTAAGTAAATATATCTTTAGGTAGCTTAATATTTACGTGTACTCAAAATAAAATAGTCAAGATATAAAGTTATTACTTGGTCAGCGGAATTATGCAATTGATCAGCAGCAAGCATTTTGTTTTTATTTCTTTGATATTTTTTTTTTTTTTTATTTAGTTTGTCAAATAAGATCACTGTAGGTAAATTGCGTCTGAGTTGCGTCAAAAAAGTTGAGTAATTTGGTTTTTGTAGAAAAGAGTTTATTAGCTTGTCAAAATTTGATTAAATCTGATTTACGATTCGTCTCTTTATTAATTACGAGCTGTCCCCTGCCGCTGCTTCGCTGTTGATGAGGTGCTCATTAACGCTAAGCTTTAACCTTTAATTTCGGAAAATGGCGAAACACGTGTTTTTTTAGTTTCAAAAGAGAATCTAAATTCTAATGTTCACGTCTGTAATATCTTAAGTTTCCAAGATGTAGGTATCCTTATTCAAAAAATTCATCATCTCTTTTCCACCTCCTTGAGTCAATTTTCGGAAAATGGTGAAATACGTGTTTCTTTTTTTCAAAAGAGGATTTAAATGCCAATTTTCACATCTGTAACATATTCGGCTTCTCAGAAATATATGTATCTTTGTAGAAAATTAGTTCACCTTTTTTCACCTCCTTAGGAACGGAATTTCCAAAAATCCTTCCTTAGTGGTTGCCTACATCATGAAACAACTGTACCTCCAAAATTTCTGGTTCCTAGGCTAAACGGTTTAAGCTGGGCGTATATAAGTTAGTCAGTCAGGACACTTCTTTTTATATATATAGAAGATATTGCTCCAAATGTATTAAATTAGCTATAAAAATAACTTCAATTTAACCTTTCGTGTACTATGTGGGGTATGCCACACCCCAGTCCTCGAAAATTCGTAATTATTTGAAAAATGTTTCTGTTCTTTTATTGATAAAACTAATAAAAATATTAAATTACTTCGTTTTTTTTTATTTTAACCTATTGATTACAATGTCGAAATATTATTCCATAAACAAAACACTCAAATAATTGAAACAAACTAGTTTTATTACATCTTAAATTTTCGGGTATATCACACCCCACCTAGTATAGGACAGGCTTTTTAGTAACCTGGTACACGAAAGGTTAATTTTCAAAATCAATTTTATTTTACTTGCTAACCAAAAGTTGCGACTCAACTGACTATATTTGCTGGCAGAAAACATTTTAGAATTGATAAAAACTTCAATATTTTGCTGATCGAATAAATAATAGCACAGAGCTGCAGACGAAGTAGCGGAGGAGTGCGGATGGAAAACAAAAAAGTAAGGGAAGAAAGCGTCAGAGTTAAAATTGAAATTGTCAAAGTGTACGAGAGAATGCCGTGAGACTTTCTTCGCATTTCCATTTCTTTTCGGTCAACTCCGTTGTATGTAACATACGATCGATCGATCTTCGTGCAAGAAATCTATGGGGACAATGGGACGTCTCGGGGAAGGATGAGAGCAGAGACATCGACTGGGAAACATCGGATAAAATTCACAATTGGAAAAACGATCAGTCCGATACTGGGTAGCGGACAGGTTGGCCAGTGGTATTGGTCTCGGATTTGCATGAAAATCGAACTCGTTAAGAGAACGCGTGCGTGGATAATCGGTAAAAGCCCTGCTCAAAATCTGCTGCATAAATTTCCAAGTTCTCTCGTTCTTATAACGCAGGACAAGGTCTTATCCTTAATCGAGGATACCGCTACTGGTGCCACTGGTGCTTAGAATATGGAGATTTATTCGTTTGTAGATGCTGAAAATGTAGATAGCAGTTCCGTTGATCCGTCGAAGTAGAATGACAAGCACTGTTGTTATCCATCTCCATATCGCTTACGATAATATATGCACTCGCGTAGATATGTAAGTTGACAATGTATATTTTAATGAAACGAAAGAAAATAACTCTAATAGCGGTTAGTTTAAAGTTTCTTATTATTATAAACTTATTGGCTAGTTCTTGACAAATATATTTACATGTATGTATAAACTAATTCTGTATTTGGATAGTAAAACGAACAGTGAATGTTTTGTAATTTAATTCTATCGAACATTAAGTTGACACTGATAAAAGTGTACATAGGTATTATTTAATTTAAGTAATAGCTAATATGGTCATTGATATCATTTGGCGTTTATAATCTCTAATAAATGGTTAGATATACGAGTACCTACTATGGATCAGCTTAAACAAAAATTTAGCCCGATACCATTCCGAGCTGTCGTCTTATTCAACTGATAAGTAATTAATTCTTGTCTAAAATCTTGGTCGATGCTTTTGCAGATTTATCTTCGTTTTTTAATTCGAACTTCGACTTATCGCGACATCGTCAAGCTAGATTGGTTTTTTCTTATATTATTTTGCAAATGATAAACTAATATAGTACTGTAAGGTTTCTTTTATAAGGGTGTGGGGCTGTTTTGATGCCGAACAAGTAGGGAATTTAACTATTGTTGATGATATATGAGCCTTACAAAGGTATGTTGAAATATTACAAAATAATTGACTACCTTCGTTCTGAAAAATGAGATCAAACTTCGACTACCCATTCAAACGTGATAGCAATCAGAAACATATTTCGCAAAGCGATTTTTACAAGACTACGGCATTAATTGGTTATCTTAGTTTCTTCAAAGTTTGCATTTAAATGTAATTGAATGCTTATAGAATGAATCAGACCGTTAAATACTGGCAAACCAGACATATACCAGCAAGGGAACTATTCCAACCCAAAAATTCTGACTTTAATTAAACTTTGTGGGTATGTAGAATTCATCGAGTCGTTCAAGAAAAAATTTTTTTCGGCGGAAATTCACTTTATGGAGGGTAATATCGCTATCAAAGTTTTCTGAATTTTCCGTTTTTTTCGATATAACTTTGTAACCGTAAAGGATCGAAAAAAATTCTTAAGATAAAACTGGCATGATATTAAAAGATCTATCAGATTCAGGGGGGAAAATAATTTTTTTTATATACATATAATGTTATCTAAGATCGCAAACTTTTTCCCGCAGTCTGATAGTTCTTTAAATATCATGCAAGTGTTACATTCCAAATTTTTTTCTTTCTTACGCTTACAAAGTTATATCGAAAAAAACCGGAAGATTCACAAAACTTTTACGGGCGATTTTACCTCCCATAAAGTGAATTTCCGCCGAAAAAATTGTTCTTTGAACAACTCAATGAACTCTACATACCGACAGTTTCATTGAAATCAGAATGTCCGAGTTGGGATAGTTTCCTTGTAAGTTTCAATAAAAAAACACAGTAAAACAATAATAGTGTGAAATTGCACCTAGCGTTTTTTATTTTAAACTGATCCATAGTATACCTAGTCGATTGTTTGTGGTTATAAAAGTCGAAGGATATCAACTATCGTATTAGTTATTACTTAAATTAAACAATACGTACATTTTTGTTAGCGTCAACTTAATCTTCGATCGAACTAAATTACAAAATGTTCATTGTTTCTGTTACTATCTAAATACAGAATTTATGGTAAATGTTGAGAAACTCTCATCCCTAACGAAGGAAGGGGTCTTATTTTGTTGAGGGGGGTTTTATGAACATAACAACATATATTTTATGCGGCAGTTACCTCAGCATATAAAAATATGATGTGATTAAGCCTAGACGCAAACCAGAGACAAACATTGGTCTATGTAGAAATAAGACCTATAAACAGTATTTGTGTCTGGGGTAGATCTTGTTTTGAAACTAAACACGGACATTATGAACTCTATATTGTCGAATTCCTATTTGAACGTTGTTATGGGTACAGTAGACTGTATTTATGATTATCAATTTTCATTTCGCAATATAAGACACCCCTCACACCCCTCTAAGGCGGGAGAGAGTTATTCCTGACATTTACTACCAAGATATGAGGTTCGCAAATTGCAATTTTAATACTCTCATATTTGTTCTCTCATGTCTGCTGTTATGTTCAGGGAACCCTCTCTACAAAATAAGACCCCCGACACGCCCCCCTTTCAAAACGGGGAGCAGTTTTACTTACAATTACCGAATTCATTTATACAGGTAAATATATTGATTAAGAACTAGCAAATAAATTTATAATAATAAGAAACTTTAAAGTAATCGCTATTGGAGTTATATTCTCTCTTTTCATTAAAATATACATCGTCAATTTAAATACCGACGCGAGTGTATACAGGGTGATCCTTTTAAATAAGGTCACCTGACTACATTTTTAATTATTGTAACGTAAAAAATATTTGTTACGTAATGTGCGTGATATTGATGGTTCAATATCTGTTATCAAGGACATCTGTGTTTTTTGTCACACAACTATATTTTTTTTATTGCATCTGACCGACAAATATATTAAGATATGTATAATAGCATGACCTTGAAATGACCTTGATTATCAAAAATTACATAAAAAGATATATATTAGGGGACGGACTGGCAAGACGGATATGTTAATTTTAAAAATAAATAAAAAGCATATGTATTCATTATATTTATTCCTAACTTTGTACCCTTAATCTTTGGTCATTTGCACATTAATAATTGAGTTCATAATTCTACAGAAATAAATTCTTCTTTGATTTATTTATGTTTTTAAAAAGTGTGTTATTCCCCATGGGCGGTCAAAACGGTTAATGAAAATTTATCAAAGCAATCGTCACACAAATATGGCCCTCGGCCTGGATACGTTGAACAAGTTTCATAAGTCCATTCTCTACAAACTTCGCATTGTATCCAGTCTTCGATAGGTATCTTCGATGACTTCTGTTGATCTGGGTTGAGTCTTTGTTTTATACTTGTCAATTTCATTTCTGTTTCTTTCTTTACATGCACCTTGATCAGTAACAAACTGTGTAAAAGAAGAGCAAACCAGACAGTATCCGTTTTGCCCGTCTCGTACTTTATTTATGTAACTTAACCTGAAGCAACAATGGTGAAGCAAAAACTCATGATGAATATGTTTTTTAACACGTCTATTTACATAAAACTTTATTAGAAATATCAAAATATGTCTAGTACTGAATGTAAGAAGCTATTTACGGCTGTTTTATCGTAATTTTGTAGAGAAAATCCAATTTGTTTACACAGAACGCGTGGTTACTAATCTATACTCCCGGAGGAGAGCTAGAAACATGTGCATGTGTGTAACGAGTTGACCGACAGTAGCTCTGTCTCTTTCTATCGATCGAGTACCGAACTAGATCAAAAATTCTTCTTGACCGCCCTATCCGCCTTGCCCGTCCGTCCCCTATATTATTTAAAAAAAATATATTCTTATCAGATATTTGTTCATTGGTATCATACACATTACGCAATAAATATTTGTTTGCATCACAAGTACCTGAAGAGATATTTAGATAGTCTTATCTAAATTGACCATCCTGTATATATACATATATTCCTTTTCTCTAGTATGTATATAATAATATTAACTTGCTCTTTTTCATCTTAGAGATTCAGTGGTATTCCGGTAACGGGAGATATCGACGATACCACGCTCAAATTAATGAAAGCTCGAAGATGCGGTCTTCCGGATAAACCTAACCCTCGATATTCAAGAACGAGACGCAAACGTTTCACGATTCATGGACAACAGTGGCCTTATCGGAATCTCACGTGGAGGTAAGTCGTATTCCCAAAAAATTCTTCAATTACTATATCAATTTTATTTTAAAGTTCTTACAGCTTGATCGTTAAAGAGGATCACCGACATTAATTAATCAGTTCCTTTTAAAGAATTACACGCCATTTTGCGTTTTATATACCACCGATAGTTTACTAGACGAAATAATTTTTTTACTCTTTCTCAGATTGCTCTCGAGTTTAATCTTTCCAGCCTCTTTCCCCTCCCATTTTCTAGGGAAGTAAAGTGTATAACGGACAAGAGTGGGAGGGGTGGGTAGAAACCGGCCGTGAAAATTTTGCTGATGGCGAAACGGATAAAAATCCATGCCAGGTCGAGCTGCAATCGTTGCGTTTTTCCTTACCTCCCGCCCATCCTTACTTTCTCTCTCTCTCTCTCTCTCTTTCTTTATCTGCTTTCCGTAATTAGATCAAGTACTCGTTTTTCGTCTGGAAGAGTAATTGATCGTGTTACTCGACACTCGAGACGAGTAGCCGACGAAAAGTTCAGACGCACGAATGGGGAAGATAATCTATTTTTTTTTACTGTACTTTTCTGTATCAAGCGAAACGGGAGTCGATCAAAAAATGAAAGAATGAAGTATAATATTAGCTATATCTTCTACGCGAGAAAAGAATTCATTTTCGCGGGTTTATCAGATATGTGTTAATCCCCTTTCTCTCGAGGCTTGCGGCAGATACATTACATAAGAAATTACTTAGAAAATAATTACGTTTCTTTACAAATTCTGTGCACACGTAATTTAATCATGGCCTCTATTTCCAATTTAATTTCTATCCAAGTTTATTCGAATAACTTATTCGGACTTTTTTTATATTCAATTTTGTTTGCGCGATGTATCACAAGATCGGTAGGTAGCAATTAGAAAAACGGAAGTTTGTAATAGAAGCCATGAATAGTCCATAACTCTTGACAGTCGATAGTGAAGGAAACTTTTTTTTACCCATCTTCCTTACCGACTACGCAATGCATACTGAAAATATCTATGATACCGATCGATCATTCCATCATCCTATGGCGCCCTCTACTCGAGTGCCATCACTTTCAAACTCTAACACAATTTTAAAAAAAAGCCATTTACGGATAGTTATTTATAACGAGGAAATAAATTACGAAAATATGAGTCTTCCATTAACGTCGGGCAAATTACATTTTAACGATCATTAATAGACCGATTGGAATCGCAAGGAAAATCTTATTATTAGCAAAAATTACGAGCGACTCGGATAAATGGAGTTGACCCACGCTAAATGGGCTAGTTGCCTTTAACTAAAAGCGGAAGAGAAAGAGGGATGGCAAAAAAGCCAGAGGAAAGAATAAAAAAGCGACTATAGCACCGTCCATTCTGCGGACTAGAAAAGAGATGGGAAGGAGGAGTAGAAAAGGGGTTAGGAAAAAAAAAAAGAAAAGCGAAACGGACGAAAAGCTGGGCTGTGCGCGCACTTCAGAGGGTTACGGAAGACCTCTGCAAAATTATGCTCTCAACGTCACTGTAACTCCATGGAGAGAAAGAGAGAGAGAGGGGGGGAGGGTGGGGATAGAGTAAGAGAGAAAAAGAGTGCCACGGAATTTTAAATTTCCCGGCTAATTTGTACCTACGTGCGAGAACCTAAAGAAGAGAACGTTGACTGAACCTTCAAATTATTGATAAGAAAAAAAAAAAAAATAGAAGCTCGTTCCGTTAAACGTTTTACCAACTTTCCAAAATAATGCAACGCAAAAAAGAATTAGCTATTTCTACATTTTATTATTTAGTTATGGACACGTTCTTATTTTTACACGAAACCACAGCTTAACCAATTGACTGGTATTGTATCATATATGAACAAGTTTGGAATTGTTTATCTCCAAAATAGTAGAGAAGCAAAAAAAAAAAAAAATGAAAATTTTCAAAGAAAGTGCAAATTTCACCCCTAGCAACGATCCTAAAGTTTTAAACAACGTAGAGTTTTTATGTAATGTAGCATAAGCACTTGCAATTGAGAAAACTGAAAACTTCACCCTCAACTCTAATTTATCATCCCTTTGGGGGCTGCAAAGTGAAAATTAGTTGCGAAAATCGAATCCCCAACCCCGAAACCCCCCAGAAGCAAATTGAAGGGCCAAGTTGCAAAAGTCCTTAAGTCCACTTTTTGACTTTTTTATTTGATACCATCAACGCGTAGAACATGTCATGCATTACATGAAAAAGGTATAAGGTAAAAAAGTCCTTCAGTGGGACTTAGTGACTTTTGCAACTTGGCCCTTCAATTATTGTATATTTTGGTAAATAATTTGCTTCTACCAGTTTTAGCACGAAAACTGGAAAAAAAACTTACCAGTTAACCGGTTAAAGGGTTAACGACTACCTTGGCAATTGAAAAAACTAGCATAAAAAAAAAATTCTTTTTGACGCAACTTTCAAGTATACAACATTTTATTTATTATTACTAAATGCAATGTACATTGGTCACTGTATTTCCAAAACAGATTATTAAAAAATATTGAAAAATAAGCTTTTTTGTGGAATGCTTCTTCCAAGAGTCTGAAATTAAAAGAGATGAAAGATTTTATTGTAAACAAATACATCGTTCTATTTCTGTTTTTATTTTTTAGCTGTGAACTTTTTTAATTTTAACAAAAAAAAATCGACGTTTTTCAAACTATCATGTCTATAAAAAAAATTTTTTCGTATGCTACTTTTTAGCTACTACTTTCGTTTACAGTAAAATCTTTCATTTTTTTATTACAAACCATTCCTGATGATGCTACAACTCCAACCGTCGGGAAACCACATTTTTCAATATTTCTTAATAATTTTTTGGAAATAGATCGATTAATGTTGTGACGAAATCGATCTATGATCGGTCAATATGTATACCTACATATAGGGTGAGGTTTCTAAGGTCGTACCCCCTAAGAAGAAACCTGCATAAGAATGAGTATTTAGCAAATATGTAAAAACTATATTTACTATTCGATTCTAGTGTAAATATTGTTTTTATTTATTAGAACAACTCTGAAAAATCTTTATGTTGTCATATAAATTAATCTAAATTAAAAAAAAGACTCCAAATACAGAACAGGTACGACTTGAGCAACCTTACCCTATAAGTCATACAGGAGTATCCTATTTTATAATTGTTCCCAATAATAATCGTATATCACGCTCATAATTTTCTGTTAAAAATGATTTACCTTGTTTTCATCTTGCAATAAACGTGGTCACGGACTGGCTAGAATAGCGATCGTGTTATAATATACATTGTATTTAGTAATAATAAAAGAAATTTTCTTTTTATGTTGTATTATCCGAGCGCCAAAGTGATGTAAGCCCCTTAACCTTCTCTTTTCAAAAAGAAAAACAGCTAAATGACGAAATCAAGATAAAAGTTGTAAAATGAGTGTTTCGCGATTCTTAACGATTATCCATAAAATCTAAAACTGTTATTCCAAAATGCGAAATAATTCGATGAATAAAGTTCTAAGGTGAAATCGATGACAAAAAAGCAAGAATGAGAAACAAGCTTTACGCGCGTCGACTCAGAAGCGTGTAACGTTTCCTTCGACTTTTGCGCGAACTCGACTAACCAAGGGTGAGGGGGGTCGAAAGGAAATTCGTTTATCTCGAAACTACGTTCTCGAGATTACTTCGACGTCGCATTCGTTCTCCCTCGATTTCTCCTTCCTCCTCTCTTTTCGACAATACCTTTCCTACTTCCAGCCGCTTCCCTTAGACTCTTTTTCTTTCTCTTTTTCCATCGTACATGTTACATACACGCTAACAGGTAGAAAAAGGGAGAGAAGGTAAGCGAGATACCAACTACGGAACAGCTTTTCGAGTCTCCTCAGCTTGCTTTCAGTTTCAGTATTAACGGCGGCGTTCGCGTTTCGAAAAGTCAATTTTGCGGAGTTACACGAGAATGAGAAGAGGGGTGGGCAAACTCGCGTACACGAGCTTGCGGACTTTGAACTCGATCGAAATGAACCTATCTCTCTCTCTCTCTCTTTCTCGTAAGCACGCGAGGTTGCTCGAGCGAAGTAGAAAATAGAGAAAGATGCGGAAAAGCGTTCCTTTCACGACGACGACCGCATAATTTCGTGCGAGATGGCAGCCGAGGCCGCGGGAAAATTTCCTGAGAATTACACCACGCGCACCTACTACGGTTTTACTACTAGCTAGTAGGGTCTTCCATCGGCTTGTTGCCCCGAACACTTTCGGGGGGGGGGGGGATAGAAAAGGGACGTCGACGGGACTCGAGAATGCTGGTTGGATGGCCCGATAAGAGGTACTCGATGCTTTTGCTTCGTGAAATTTCTGATAGCTCACGAAGATAGCTTCTCGCAGCCATTGCCGAGAGCTTTTTTGAGCTTTTAACGCGTCTCAGCGATAGTCGCGTTCCCCACTCCAATTTGTTTCCCCCTCTTTGAGAAGATCGATTCCTATCGTGCTTACAATTTTACTAATATCTCTTGTTACGCGACGTGTCGGTAATATAATTGAAATAATTAGGATAGGTACTTGTGCGAAACAAGTCAGGATTATATTTGGTCACGTCCGAAGCTCGAGCGAACCACGATGCATCGGTAAACAATCATTGTTTCCGTTCCAAATTTACGGGACAAGGTAGGTACGTTTCGAATCCCTATGTCGAGTTGTATTCGATACTTTATTTTGGGGGGTTGATAGAAAATGTTTTAAGGTTTTTGTTATCATAGATAGCTTCAGAGACCCGAAGCATTTTTTTCGTGTACAATGACCGAATTAGTCTGACATTTATTTATTATATTTTAATAGAATTTTACTATTTCTTTGCCCTTAATTTATATACAGGGTGTCTTACTATAAGTGTCGTTTGATATAACTATTAAACAGTAGATGATAGGACGAAATTTTAGAGAGTCATTTATCACAATTTTTTATGTAGAATGTTACTGTAAATGAAAAAAAAAATACTTCAATTTTTTCAAGGTAATGCTAAGATCATTTTGTGTATTTTTTAAGAGGAATGTTATATTCTTGTTCTTTTTGTGTCATTTCGCAGTAGGCTACAGCAATGCATAACAGCTGAAGGTGGACAATTTGAATGTCAAATGTAAAAGACAAAGGTAACAGCGTAACAGAAATCGATTCTGCCCTGTTTTCGAATTTCGTCGTTCTTGTGATTTCGGATTATCACAAGGTCATATGAAGGACATGTACTGAATATCTTTTCTATGTAATTTCGTAATACTGAAACAAAAATATAACATTTCATTTAAAAAACACAAGATAACCTTTGTATGGCCTTGAAAAAATTGAGGTAAAATTTGTTTTCTTTTATATTAACATTCTACATAAAAAATGGTGATAAATGACCCTTTTGCTCCCCATAATTTTGTCCTATCACCTACTGTTCAATAATTATATCAAACGGCATTTATAGTGAGTCACCCTGTATATGTTACCGGCAAAGGAATACCAGATTCCTTTACGCCAAAGGTTCCCAAACTTTTTTGTCTCGTAGACCACGTGCCAATTTTTCTGCTTCGGGTCGACCCCCTGCTTTTCTAATATTGATTTTTTACAAGTTCATAAATTTTAAATGTATTCTTGAAGCTGACACATAGCTACTCACTTTTATAAGTAGGGTTTATTATAGAGTAGAAAATTTTGAGATATGTACAATAATTTTTTTTATAGTTATACATTTATTAATTAAAGCGACACAAATGCAAACTAGTAACGTTTTTACATAAAATACATACGCAAAAAAATCAATGCTTTTAGTGGGAGGGATGAGTCTGATGCTTTGATAGCAAAATTTCAATGTTTGGCTTCAATTTAGTAAGGTTTAACCTTAAATCACGGGGAGCACTGGAAGCGGAAAGTCTGAATTTTGATGACGGCCTGACTAAATTGGATCAACTCTCGTGGACCCCCATTTATATCTCATGCACCCCTAATTTTTTTTTCGCTGATATGGACCCCTTGCAGGTCGGAGTCGATCTCAGGGACTCGATATAGTCCACTTTGGGAACGATTGGTTTAGGCAATGTATCAAATATTGTATCTTTCTGTAACTACTACATACTATACCTAAGTAACGTATGCAATGCCTAGGAATTTTGTATAATACCGTTAGGACATCAGATAAAGTATAAAATGATACCGAATACCGTACAGCCGGCAACATGTTTAATGGATATTATAGAATGCTCAATTTTTTGGGCAATGTGTCTATATTTATTAAACATATTTCTGGTTGTATGTTCAGTATTGTATAGAATGCTTAGGCAAAGTACAGAATAAATTATATTTTATACAATGCCTTATTATTCTTTAGAAGCCATTATACAGATTTACAGATTATGATGGTTCATTTTCATTTCATTGATAGTAAATGTGTTGAAACATTTTTGTGCATCCCATGAAACTGGGCCTAGCTATATCTTTGAAAGGATTGAAGATAGAGAAAAATGTCATTCAACATTTTTCTTTCATTTGTGTGCATCGGTGGAGTTAAAACTGTTGAATACATTTATCAATGCAATTTTTCACCATCTACAAATCATGTTATTAATGTTATGTCTGAAAATTGCTAGTTTAGGTGTTACACCACTCTTTCATACGTTCTGTACATACGTTTTAAAGTATTAAAACATTGAAATAATTCAACATGCTTGAAATTAGAATAACACCTAAAATAACAATTTCCAGACATAATATTATTAACATATTTTGTAGAGGATGAAAAACTGCATCAATTAATGTATTTTAAAAATTATAGTTGTTTTGTTCCAAATGCAATTGCACCGATGCAAAAAAATGCATGAAAGTTTCACGGGAATATAAAGCGTTTCATACCATTCAATTTTGTGGTATGACATTTTTTTTGTCCCCAATTCTATCAAAGATATACTTAGCTCGGCCCAGTTCCGTGGGACATCCTGTATAAATATATCTTGTGTGCATCTCGCATGCATGTACATACATATAGGGTAAACCCAATTCGATGATCGCCTTGAATATCTACGTTATTTGTAATATGTGAAAATGTTACTACAAGATTTTCATAGCAGGAAGAGGGGATATGAGTTAGTATAAATATTTTATGCGTAGGTGGAAGCGTAAGAGATTGCACGGTCACCTTAATTTTCGTAAATGGATTTTTTTTTTTCTATAACATAGCAGTGATTCGTGACAAGACTACGACGAGCTATGACGCAAGAGCATTCAAGGTCATTAATTATAAGAAAAATGAATTCGTACACCTTTTGAGTCTCCATAATTTATTAGGTTTTAATTAACACTAGAGGTTTGAAATGTAGGAATTTTAACCATCAATTCAGTTTGATTTTTTATCGTATCGGAATTTAGTGAACCACACGCATCAGCAATTGTTTGTTGCACATCCTTGCATGTAATTTTTTCTTGTCCAAACACAATGCCTTTTAAAGTTTCTCATGATAAAAATTCTAAGGGTATAAAGGTGATCAAGGTGGTCACGGTACAAATGCTCTGCGGCCAATTCAACGATTGGAAAACTTTTTATGTAACTCATTTTTCATTACAACGGAGTAATGATATTATAAGAGAATAGAATGGTCTATAAAAACGAGGCCACCTAAATATCTTTTCGAATCCTGATGGCAACAACAGTGTAAACAAAATATCAATCATCTTGCAATGTATTAGTTTCTTGGAACCCTTCAAATTACGATTGAGAATGATATTTAAGTGGCCTTATTCAACCCCATTCGTTATGATTTAATTTGACACACAATGAAAATAGTATTAGAAATTGAGAAAAAAACGGATTCAGTTACAAGAAATACAATTCACAAGCTTGCCCAAACAGACTAACGAAAACTAAAAAATCTAAAAGAATAAAAAATAAATAAATTCGTTAAAATCGAACCATGTACAATTAGTGCTTTATATATTCGTCGTGACATCCGCACCACGAGTCCTACACGATATTATAAGGTAAGGGGTTAAATGCAACATTTTGTATAACCGGAGGAAAGTTTGCTATTCCAAGTAAAGTTATTTGTTGAATTAATCTGTATTATTGGTAATAAAATATGTTGCGTTCATTGAAAAAGTGAATTATCTCCTTGTAATTGAGTTTTGAAATAACGAGCTTTTTGAAAATTAATTTATAGAAAAAAAATACAAGTATTTATTCAGTTTTTTCTATTTTTTATTGTTTACTACCAATCAAATATTATAACAATTTGTAGTTACTTAGAAAATAAAACCAAAAATTATTTGATAAATGAGTTAAAATTTTTTTTTTTGGAGTTACTTCACTTTTATAGTGACATGTCGTGTGTTAATCATATGTAGTTTCGTCATCGGATGCACGCTCATCAGTATTACGTGTGCTTGACGTGTTGAAATGTCTATGGGAAGATTTTTAACCGACTTTAAAAAGAAGAAGGTTATTAAGCCGACTATATTTGTTTTATCTATGTTACGGGATATCTTCGCCGATTGTGAACCGATTTTAATGATTCTTTTTTTTTATTGAATATATAATATTGAATCTAGAGGGTGGTCCCATTTAAATTTGAAAAAATCCCTCTTTAAAGGTGGAAAAATAGTCAAAAACCACTAAAAATTGAAAACTAAAGTAAATTTTTACCAAAAAAAAAAAAAAACCAAAATATAAACCGACTTCAAAAATTTGCCTATTTGTACACTAAAGTTAAAAATAATATTGTTATATATTATTACATATTTTTAATATTTACAATTTCGGTTTATGGTTTCTTTTTTGTAAAAATATACTTTATTGTAGTAATGGTGGTAAATTGGTGAAATGTATGGTAAAAGATCAAGCATACCTTCATATTTGCGTTAATGACTGGTCTTCTTGATGGATAGAGTAGGTGTTGTCAAAATATTGTACAAGTGGGCATGTCATCTTTGCTTTTTTTAGATAAATCTACTTTATAAAAGAGTGTGTCAGGATTAAATGTTTCTTTAAAATCGAAATTCTAAAAGACGATTCCTTTCAAACCTAAGCTAGCTAATATTTATCTAGTTAAAGTCATAACCCCAAGTTTATAATGAAAGATATGACTAAATGTGATTCCATTAAGCAACAAAATATGGAGTTACACCACTTTAAATTACACCAATTAATGGCACATATACACGTGTACGTATTCGCCACGCGTAGGTATGTAGGATCTAGAACATGTGTTATATGACTTGACAGTAAAAAAAATAGGACGAATTAATCGAGTTACCGACAAATAAATACACTTCGTGCCATCCCCTGATCGAAAACGAGATAAATAAAGAAAATTTAATTAGGACGTGGGACGACGCGATGGTGATTGCCTAATCGTAACGCGATTGGCCGAATAAGGGGAGCGTTCGAGTGGGCGAGGCGGGATCTCTCCTCGAAAGATAAATTAGATTTCTTTGCGATTAGAGAAATCGATTATCGCTGTCCCCAGCGGCCGTGCGACAGTATAGCTCGTTAATGCTGCTAATTATCGGTTCGACGGATTGCCTCCTGTCCGTTTTTCTACTTATCGATTTTTATTTTCATATTTCTTTCTCTCTCTCTCCCTCTTTGTGCTTCGTTTTTACTAGCTTTCCAATCAAACTTCGTTACTGACAGAGTTCGAGATAGGTGCAAGATCATAAAAACGAAGATAAAAGTTTTCGTTCGATATTACTTGTATCTATCTCTCTTTCTCTCTCTTTTTTCAAAGTCGATAGTGGAAAACAGAGAAAAAAAGTGAACCATTCGAGACGTCTCGCTCGTCGTGGCGTAGAGTAGAATTTTCTTTTCCGATAAAACTTTCGTCGTACGAGCTCGTGAGCGCGCGCGCTATACTTTTAAGAGAAAATGCGAGCCGAACGGCTCTCGACTGCTCGGCTCATGGTGATACAATTTGCCGGAAGGAATAGGAAATAACACGCTTTTATAATAAACACGCCGAGTACCTTTCGCGAGACGAGCGTACTTTCAAGCGATATGGGAGAGGATAAGATAATTCGATTTTCGTGATGCATCCTCTCTCTCCCTCTCTCTTTTAAACACATGCTCACACACACAGCTACATTTTCGAATTTCCCACATTTACGCGACGCTGATGAAATAAAATGACACGGTGCAACGCGATTTCGAAAATTTACTTTACCGACCGGCTGAACTTTCGAACGCGATATTTCGTAATTTTCGAACAGACCTACGCCCGCCCGCCAAATTCAAAAGCCGATAATTAAATGTATTTCTATGAAATCGTAAATGGAACAAGTGATTGTCTCAAAAGAGTGGCAATGGAATTTTGAAGAGACGTGGGAATACGTGAACAGGGCATATTACGCTAGTTATTCGTGTCCGTGAAGTTAGCACCGTAACTTTTTAACTTGGAGAAATTTAAGATTGTGCCGTGATAGGTCTGTGCTGTCTTGTGTCGTAAATAAAAATTTTGAAAATATTCCCAATTTTATTTGAACGACAACAAAATTTTCTTTTTCAAAATAGTTTAAATTTTAAAGTTCTGCTGGGTCGTGCTTACTGAGTAGAACAAAACGAGTCATTATAAAAATTTTGTAAGGTCAGCCGTTTCCGAGATATGGTCTAGTAAAGAATTCGCGAACTTTGGAAAAATCCAAATTTGAAAGTTGTGCTGAGTTGTGCTCAACGAGTACAAAAGTTTATTTAAATGTATATAAATTATATATTAAATGTAAAATTTAAATATTTTTTGAGTAATTTTCAAATCCTATCCCACGCTTAGGTATATCTTGATAACTGTTCTTTCTATAACTTTTTGCGATTTAAATAAATTGTTGTACTCGTTGAGCACAACCCAGCACATCTTTAACCCTAGAACCAATTTTCTTTAGACACGCGATGCACCTGTTTTTAGTTGCGCCCAGCTGTCTTGGCTTGTTATGGAGTTTTCGAGAATAGATCATTTTCTTGCGTTCCAAACATTCAAGAAAAAGAGTTTTTATTGCTGAATTGTTGCAACGTATAAAAATATACTCATTTGAAAACTATACTTGCGTTATCGTAACAATGGCAGGGGAGAATAAAATGATTAGTTAAAATAGTGAAGAATTTTGTGGTTTCCGTTCAGAGGTATCTTGAAATATAAATGGTAATAGATCATTTTGTATGCTTATTATTCTTATATTTTTGCAATATAAACAAAGTAATTTTCTTGTTTTGATATTCGCTACAATAATAACATTTCCAGCTCATAAAAGACTAGGTAGTTATATTATTTTTCCATATTTACCAAACTCTCTTCATCGTATACGTAGTAAAAGAGTTACTGAAACGGAGTACAGCAGTCAACGTGTTAAAATTGGCCGAGTATTTTAAAAAATATGCTATGTTCAGAAAACGTTTTTAATTTACCTTGCCCCTTTCTCAAATTGTTCAGAGGTCAGGTGGAAAAGGATTCACGCGAATGTTGCACAATTCTCGGAAGATTTTGACGAATTTTGTCTTCTTAGAAAGTTAACGCTTGGGGCTACAAGATAACACGAGTAACATTACTGCAGACCAAAAAGTTTAACGAGAAATTGCAGTCAAATTTGAAGGTGCGAGCTAACACGTGATCTCAGACATTATACTAGGTACTTATACGGATCTAAACAGTGTGAGTCATGTGATTTAAATACATTGATTATCTTGAGGATTACACAATTGACCAATTATTTATAAATTTCTACAAAGGCAAGCTTGGGCCATCTTTTGATCCTTAGACATGGTGTCTAGCATGAAATGTTGTTCAGAAAATGTTTCTTCAATCCCCTTATCAGCAACACGTATGTAATTTGAAACAACTTTAAATAAAATAATAGAGTATTGGAAATGTGTCCTATGTCCCTTCAAGAGACAGTCTAATACATCTAGTTGGAAACTTTTTACAATTTAATTAAAAAAAAAATGTGTAAACTATTACTAAAACAACTATTAACGCTTCACACGAATGACTAAATGTCCATAAGAGAAAAGTAGAAAATACGCATACATATATAGCCGAGACAAGGTACGTACGTCGAGTTGGAGGGGATGAAAGTTGACTTGAACGCGTATGCGTGCACGTGCGTGAGACACGGAGGCGCAAACAAACCAGAAGACAATGGAGAAGCATGACAGGCGGTCGAGCGACGACTCCTTTGTTCAGAATCATGCAGATCGGTCCAACCCGGTGGCACAATGGCAGCCAATCATGTGTCGCGATCGAGAGCCGTGATCCTGTGCGCATAAGCTTATACGATAGTTCTTTTTGCAAGAGAGAAGGAGAGAGGGTTAGCTTTCTCATAGAGGCTTCGTAGTTGTCGATATTACTCGGTCGTGTGGCTCGTCGCTTAATTGCTCGAAACAATGGAATTATTGTTCGACGCGCCGCACAGAGAACGATCCTCGGTGGCCGGCCTTTTCCTTTCGAATCGTTCCTCTCTCTTATCTCGATCTTTAACATTTTTTTTTTCATTTCGCGCGTACTTTAATTTCATCAACTATTTTTATTGACTTTGAGCTTTTTTTTAGATACTTTGGTAAATGTCTACGTAAGCTGTACCCACCGGATGGGGGTTAGAGTGGTCTCATTTTGTAGAGTGGGGTTCCCTGAACATAACAAGATATTTTTTTGCGATTATCACCGCAGCATAGAAAAATATGATAGTATTAAAACCAAGACGCACCCCAGCCACAAACAGTTGATCCGTGTAGAAATCTACATCTACATCTACATTCCTTTGCTAATTCAACGTTACATTTTTCATTTTTTAATCTCTATACTATGTGTGCTCTTTCCTTAAACCTTAAACACTTTTCTTTTCTTTTACGTCAACGGAAATCAGGGAAAAAAAAAGGAGTGTACGCCCAAATTGTGACTGATAGATTTGAATAAACAAACAAGTGTTAAAACATTTAACAATCTTCTTGTATATATAAAATAAAGTGTTCTGACATACTGGCTCATCAACGACCAGCTCAAACCGTTTAACCTGAAAACGAGAAATTTGGCAGGTAGTACAGTTGTTTCATGACGTAAGAACCCATTAAGGAAGGCTTTTTGGAAATTCCATTCCTAATGGGTTAAAAATGGTGTGAACAGTTTTTATATGAGAATACCTATATCTCAGAAATTGAAAATGTGACATATATGAAAATTATAGTATCTACATTTTTCATTGAAAATAAAAGAAAAACACGTGTTTCATCATTTTCCGAATATCTACTTTAAGGGGAGAGTTCTACTTAAAAGTTTTGTTCATGTCACCACCTATTTCTATCAATTTTTAGGCTCATTTTCAGTAATTTTTACGGTCCATATTCTGATTTTTGTTTTACGTGTTTGACAAGTGTCAGGTGATCAGAAAATTGCTTCAAGGATTTTCTAAGTACTTTTTTAACTTCTTCGTAACGGTGGAACTAGCCACCAGTACACCAGCGATGAACGGAATGCCTATAGTCGTGTATTAATTATACTTTATAAAAAAAGATCAAAATGGAAACCTAGTCGTAAATTTTGTTTCGAGAGCGGAAAAAAATCTTGAGATGGAGTTAAGTATGACATGGTTATAGGACTTGCTAACTTCATCAATTATTTCTATCGAGCTTGGAATTTTCTTCAGTTTTTTTTATACCCCAGGTTTAGATTTTCCTGCTTTGTAAACTTCTTCAGGGACGAAGTCTTCTTAAAGTCTAAAGAGAATTATCCAATTTCTGGTCTTGTTATATTTTATTCATTTCCAAACGATGGCGATTAAATAACTGATAAAAATACTGTGAAAGGGATTATGAATATTCAAAAAATAATAATATTTACTTGTTTGGCTAGTCGTCGTTATTATAAATGAGAACTAAACGTACACAAGTATATTGGTATCTTTGAAGAGGTTGAGAGTCACGTGATCAGGAAATCGCTTCAATGATTTTCTAGGGACTTTATTGAGAAACTTGTTTGGATATAGAATTAACATTCATTATTTTAATATTTTTCTTAAATAATGATAGAATATTTTATGACATCAATAATATCTGATTATAACAAATATATCTGAAAATAAAATAAAAAGGAGTTAATCATAAATTATTATCATAAATAATATTTCATAATATCGTAATTTATTAATAATACACTCAAACCTGTTTTTGAGCGATCTTTTTCTGTGCGATTTTTTTTATTCTGTAGATATTTTTTTAAATCCTTTAAAAATGTATTGTGAACAATAGTTTTGTTAGCTACTTCTGTAGTTTCAGAATATTTTTTTTTGTACGTTTTCTTTTATGCGGTCCCTATCCCCCGCATAAAAACAAGTTTAAGTGTACATTTTTAACATTTGAAAACAGGAATATATGAAATATTTCAATAGTAATTATAATATTGCTCATGTAATAAATAATTTGAAATTATTAAGTTAAACAAGAAAAATAGGATGAATTATTTAGGCTAAATCCGCTGCGTATTTATCTAAGTACATAATTTGAATAATATTAATAGTAACGTTACGTCCTGAACATTAACGTCACGAGTGGCAAAAAGATAAACTATCATCTGGATACATTATCGTGGGCGTAAATATAGTGGAAAAGCCTATACCGTTCGGACTCCTTGTATCTATCTTTCGTGTGCGTACTCGTGAACTTTATTCGCAAAGTTTCCAAACTTTTCGTCCACCGTTGGATACAAGATTCACATTGAACAGGTTCCCGAAGTTGGGATTTCGAAGCGGAACGTCTCGCGATCATCGTTAACCAGTGCTCCCCTTTAACGGAATCAACTTTCGATTGGAATTCTCTAGCAGGGTGTACTATGCTGACTCGAAACATTTTTGATCGTGGTATCATTTACATTGGAGTCGATGTTTAAAAAAAAAAAAAACTGTTTTCAAATTCATTCTCTTACCTTTTACCCTTTCCTTTTGAACAATTTAAATACGATTTACATTCGGAAACGGAGAAATAGTGGGAGGCCCTTAATTCCCGGTTCGACATCTACGTGTCTGCGTCGAAATTTCCGTAGAGAAGCGATTTCCGTAGAGAGCCTTCCTACAGTGGGGTAGGAAATGATTTCCTTTCGTTCCACCAGAAGTAATTCTAATCTGTCTGTCTCTCTTCCTTCATGAGAAGGTTAGACGCAAAGAAAAGGAAAAGAAAACTTCCATCGTTCGGATATCGCTACGTCGAGGAAGACGTTCGAAGTTTCGACTTTGTAATTTTATCACGTTAACGCGTTGGACAACGGTGACCTGGAAAATTAGAACATTCAGGATTTATCGTCTCCATATTTCTAGCGGATAGGTACTGGTAGGTTGTCGCATAATATCTGTCATAAATCTCCCGAGAAAAGAGATGAAAATTTTGTTGTATCTGGAATTGACAAGTTGTTTTACCGATCAGGTCACAGTTCCATTTATCGAAACTACAAAGAATAAATTATCCCTGTTTTTTGCTATCTAAATAAAAAAAATTGGTTCAAAAAATTAAATTTTCGGGTTTTCGAGCCACGAGGTGGAGCGATCATCGCTGTGGCAGTTAAATGTTCTATTTAATATCATTTATAGGTGATCGACATCCTTGACCACTTGGGCTCAATAAAAGTCAAATGAAGATGAAATTATGTCAAATTATATATTAACCAAAAATATTCTTAGAAATAAACGAGATTCAAAGAGCAAAACTCGGATATTGTCACCTAATTCACGGAAGACGATCGTGCGACACGACACGGGCACGTATAAAGGTATTACGGACGAAATACTTCCTTTTCCGGAGGAGGAGCCATCGTCACTCCTTATATTCTTGGCCTCTTCCCACGAACGCGCTACGTCTTCATAAAATATGATTTAGTAGCGTCGCCACGCGACCTACAGGATGTCGGAAAGTGGAAATGTTCTTCCGCTGTCTCATATCAACCGGCGGTTTTCGACGTTATCCATTTTATACAATGCTTTTCGGTCTAGCCGTATTTTTTTCCCCCCAATTTTAACCATTTCGAATAATTGAGACATCACCAACAGGAAGGGAACAGCAACCTTTTGAAGAACAACCATAGGAGATCAAAATTAATAGTAATATTTTGATATATCAGAAAATGAGAGTCTTTGTTAGTCACTGTCACAGTTTGCTTCACCCACGTCACAAATAACAGGCATTCGTTCCACTGATGGAAAGAAGAAGTAGAGGAAAGAAAAAAAAGGGAAAAGAAGACGAAAAAAAAGTCTAAAAGTTGCACGTTCGTGCTGATTCGAGCGTAGCCTTAATTAACCCCCACTTCGTTTGGTCTTCGTCAACCGAGCGCAAAGTTCTTTCCACGGTGAAGAGTTTCGCCTACAGCATGATGTCTACCTACTACTACCGGCTGCTGTCTACATCGAGCGATCGCTCGGAGTGCTCGTTTCTGTGGGGATTTCAGTGGCTCCCCTTCGATATATATCGTCAAGCTACACCTGCTGTCGTTTCGAGTGTCCTTGAACTACGGTACTGCGCATGCATAATGTACCACGAACGTATCACGATGCACGGACCTATCATCCCGGGTGGATGCCGAGCAAGGCCTCGATCTCCTCTCTGACTTTTCGCCAAAGCGAGGATTCGCTTCTTATTCGGTCTTTAAAGTTCATCCGTTTGGAAACCATTTGGAAGATTTTATTAGCACATCGTCGTTGAACCAGAACAGTGAGATCGTGACAATAAAATTACGATACAGCCCGTTAGTTGGTTGGAAATCTGTAACTGCATATGCTAGCTTGGCGAAGAGAGCGATGATCATTTTATCAGCAGGTATTATCAGAGATTCTTGTGAGATTATTCCGGCTATGAATACCTAGATTAATTAGTATTTTACTCAAGTTTTGATGAGCTAAGACTTAACACTGTACCACACAAATTTTATTGGTAAACAAAGTATAAATTATTGGCTGTTAATTTTTTTTACAAACATTTCTAAAAGTAACAAAAAAACGCAATCGGGCTCAACCTAGACATAATGCGCCTTTATTTATGCAGTTATATTTAGCAAATCACATTTGAAGGATCCAAGTGTTAAACCACCTTAGTCTATTTTATTTTTCGAAAATGAGATAGAGGTACCATCTTGTGGTTTTCAGAGAGCACTTTTTTCAAATAAATAGTTGTTCGACGCGAATAAAATTTGTCCGAAGCATTTTGATTGGTCCTGCGTACATTTACACGTAATATTTTGTTTTTCTCCATATCAATCATTATGAAGGAAAGTAGTTTTATCCCTGGATCCTTCATTTTCCTATAAAGACAAAAAAGTTCCTTTCAAAAAAGTTTTTTTTCGTCATATGTTTTTTTCAGATGCGTTTTTTGCCAGGAAATAAGTATTTTTGGAAAATATCATCTTCCTCATAAATCTTTCAGCTTTTGAATAAGCCCTGGTTCGTCCAAATCTATCAAAAATTGTCATCAGGAGAGTTGGCGTAAATCCCGTTTTTGGACGATTTTGGACGGATCGGGCCGAAATCGCCCAAAAGCGGGATTTGCGCCAACTACTCTCACACAATCATTCTCATGAGGTCTCATCTCATCTCATTCAGATCATTCTTACAATAAATCTTTCAGCTTTCGAATGAGCCCTTGTTCGTCAAAATCGGTCAAAAATTGTGACCAGGAAAGGTATCGCGAAAACGTATTTGTTGGTGAACAGCCTTAATATTACTTTTTTATTTTTTCGACGTGAAAAAAAAATTGTTTCCATAAAATATTATCAAATTGTTTAATACTCTTATTTGTGTATTATTGCATTTTCATACTGTAAACCAAATTGTAGGTAAAAATGTTATATACAGAAATTCCCATAAGTTTTCGGACAACTTATAAAACAGAATAACTTTTTTATAATTGAACCAAACAATTTGAATTTTTGCAAGAAAATAGAAGGATTAATTTACTAGATATTATGTTTTCGTTGTTTAAAACCAATGGAAATTTCAACAATTACAAAGAAAATTTGTATTATAAGGTCAGATAAAAAAGTTTGACACAATGACTCTTATTATATTCTCTGTGATTTCGAAATTTCATAATTTCGTTATTCAACAAAATTAGAAATTTTCGAAATTACAAAGAAAATAAAAAAAAGTCATATTTTTCCAACTTTTTTAGCTCAGCTCATAATGGAGAACAGAGCGTTATTGAAATCATTATCATTTAGTGTAATGGGTATTCAGTTATAAGAATAAATGCCTAGATTATTTCGGTTTTTAAGAAAATTCATATTTTTGACTTTCCATACTTTTCAGGGGCGAAATACTCTTCTGTGCGATGTCAGGAACTGGTCAAATGTGGTCCATTTATTATTTCTAATAAGTCCATCCTTCCAATTTCCACTAACGATCAGCTCCTACACGTTCACCATATGTTATTTTAAACTCTGGTGTAAAATTAGCGAATGTAGTACATATTACAGGAAGTTTCCTGTCTCTCTCTCTCTCTCTCTCACTTCTTGAGATCTGAGCCCGTGCGTTGCAGTGAAATCGTGTACCACCTCTATGCGGCAACGGCACAGCAACCTCGCATTCTCCGACCCTCTCCAAAACCTTCAACCAACACCTAGTTTCGTTTCGAGTGTCCTCGAACTAGGAACGGAGCAACGTGGCTCTTCAGGCATACTACCACCCTCTCGGCCTACCCTCTCGTGACCATACAATCTACTATCCAGCTAGAACGTCTACGTGTATATACATGTAATGCATATTCTCGTTCCATCTGGTTTCTCTCTCTCCCTTTCATACACGCATAATCTCTCTCTCTCTCTGTCTCATTTATTCCAGTTGTATTTGTAGGTGGGAACACGCGTAGTACAGGTGTTTCTAACGGGTAGATGCACAGGAAAGTGCGGAACGCGTTTGGATAATAACCAGAAGAAGAAAATAAAGAACAGCAAATAAAAAAAAAGAGGGCCAACTTTTCCCTTACCAGGGCAACTGCTTGTTGTTACACCCAAGAAATATTCATTATGCGAATAGGTGCGGCAGGAGAGATCGTGGTGAAAAATTTAACCGAACTCCGACCCCACTCTTATCGATTCGTTTCGTAGATACACGGTATTCTCGTGACTCCCTCTTGGAAAATTGAATCCTCTTTCGGCTGGCACTTTGTTGCATCTCATCCTATTTTTGTTTTTTGTTTCTTGCAATTTAAAACGAAAGTTTACGCGATCATTGAACCGAAGTTGGAGAGCCGCGGGAGCTTAGTAACTTTTCTCGCTTGTAATTTCCTGCGATTTCTTTTTTTTTTTACACAGAGTACGTCAACTAAAAGTTTTAGTACGGAAAACATCTTAGCCCGTTTTTTCTTCCTTTTATTTTTTTGTTTAAAGTTTCGCTATTCTCTTCTTCACCGACCTAAGAATTTATTAACTTAGGATTCTTAAATTCAAATTCCCCGGTATGTATAATTTATCGTATGAATAATGAATTCTTTTTTTATAATTTTTATAATGACCGATGGCGTTGTTACGTCTACGGGAACGTCAAAAGAAATTTATTCTGACGTTGCGAACGATCGGAAACCTTTACGGATTATTCAATATGGACTTTCTTATGGGGAAAAAGAAAAAAAAGTGACGCGCACAAGGACGATGTTTGAAAGGGCCGAGCTGGCGCTCGCGTTCTAGGGCCACTCCCGGTGCACTTTTCGTGTCATCGAAAAGTGGTAGGTATCTTCTGATGCACGGCAGAGTAAAGGGAGCACTCGGGGACTCGGCGAAGATGAAGACGCAAGATGTGCGCGAGAAGCTTCTTGCGATCCTCCAAGAATCATTCTCTCTCCCTTTCGAGAAGAGCACGTTGGATCTCTTACACATAAATATAGACACACACAGATATGGCTGCCGTCATATCTGCTATGCGTACACGTACGAATCTATGCGTGAGAACATGAACACATCGCATATACAAGGTGTCTGGTTCCGGGTGTCGCATGTCGGAGCGGAAAACTACATGTGCGCAAGTATGATTTGAGTCGAAAAGTCTAATAAATTTTTTCGAAATTCGATCTAGTTAACGAGTTATTGATAAACAAAGATTGACCAATCACGGAAAGCAGAAGTGATCGACGAACAAAGAAGGCCCACTCGAACTCGGTAATAGGCGAGAGACGAAGCGATCGGAGGAGCAATCCACAATAAACAACATTACGCACGTTTCACGTCTAGTATCTGCTTCTGCTGTCCGTGATTGGCCGATGTTTTTAAGTTAATAACTCGTTAAGTAGCCCGAATTTCGTAAAAGTTTATTAGACTTTTCGACTTGAATCATACTTGTGTACCTGTAGTTTTCTGCTGCGACACCTGGAACCGGACACCCTGTATAAGAATCACTGATTGTGATTCACACTGATTGTGTGTATGTACATACACGCATATAAAAACCATCGTGCCAACTTATATATGCATATACACATACGAACTATACTGGTTGCGTACATATAACGTAGACGGTAAGAAACGCAGGCATACACACGAAGGAACTATTACGCGTACGAAACAGAGGAGGCACGTAATACGCGAGGAACATCGATGGCGAGACGTTAAATCACCGACAGGAAACTGCCGCTCGAAAGGGAGTCGTAATAAAGAGAGGGAAAGGAAATGAACTCGTAAAAGGAGTACCGCGAGGAGGGGGGATGTGAGGGGGTGGATTTGAAGCGACCTTAAAATTTTCTTTTTCCATGGTCTACGTCGATAAAGGGCAGCTACGAAAATCGTAATTTAAGTAGGTCAATTCAATAGCAAAATTGATAATAAATTTGAGCTTTTGGTCAGGCGTAACTGAGACACGCGATTTTATGTTTTTTATATTGTGGTGACCCCTTTAAGAGGACTAAAGAGGTTCGAAATTGTAAGAAATTCCGTTCTACAACGATTCCAGTCAAAGGGATGAAGATTTTTAAAAATTTAAAAAGTATTTCTTTTCCCCATAAACCCCCTCTATAGATTCTATCTGAAAAATAAATAATAAAAGCTTCATTAACACAATCAGTACTGAAAATTTGTCTGTAATCGTTTTTCGGATGAACGCCATTTTGTTAATGATGTTTCTATTGTTTATCTATCGCATTCAATGTGTGCGTATTCTAAAAAATGTAAAGGTTCTAAACGCTATGACGATTTTTCTCTTCGTTGTAATCTAAAGTGCAAGTTATCAGATGAAATTAATCCCAAGCCTGGGCGTTGTCTAAATAAATTGTTAGAAAAATAATCGTTAACATAATAAATTATTTTATTTGGTTACATGTTATTTGGAATAACCATGTGTTGGTTTATTTGAGCAGTCAAATGATTTTGTTATTTGACATTCAAATCAAATCATTTTTCAAATACTTTCTATTTCTATCATGTCGACATCACATCAAGAACACTTCTATTGTAAAAGCAAATGAGATTACGGAATAAAAATTCCCCTACCTATGACAATCATTTGTTATTTTATTTAATCGAAGTAATTGAAATGAAATATTATTTGGAAATAATTTATTTAAAGTACACGCAAAATAAAAATAATTTTCTTATGTTATTCATGAAATAAAAATAATAAAGTATTTGAAATAATTTTGTATTTCAAATAATTATTTTTTATCTTATTTCAAATAAAATGTGCCTAACCGTGGCTCGTCCTACATAGTAATACATTTATTTGTAGCGTTGTTTGGTTTTCGTGTGTTCCTGCACAATTTTTTATGATTTCTACGTGCCCAGTCGCTGCTTTGCTAACTTTAACGTTATGCCTCGTTCACGCCGAATTTAATACCTACAGACTTATTAAAGATTCAAAAGAACGTATGCTACAAAAGATTGAACCTACTTCCAGTGCTTTGTTACTCTTAAATTAAATAAATCTCTGTTATTAAAATATCAATAATTGTTAATATCTCGGAAACTGTAGCACTCCGTATAATAACATGGTCCATATAATACGATAGCATGTGGTCAAATAGGTTCTAAGTGACCTCCTTTGTCACCCCATTTAAGATTTACAACCATGTTCTGCGTACCCCATATATTATCCAGTGTAACTGTAAATTTCACTAAAATCATAAACACGATGTATACTGCTTCTGTGCTTTCTCCAAATTTGTAAGCATTCCTTTCCGTTATGAAACGATTGAAAGGACCTAATAGCTTTTCTATTTTCATTAAAACTTTCCGCATCAAAGAACGAACTTGATTCGTTCTAGCTTCTCCTAATAAACCGATCTTTTCTACAAGAATATGTAATATAAAAATTTTAAATATTGCAAAATCCCTTAGTTATGACAGTTACAAGCTACCATCCATGTCGAAAGTTTGCCCGTTTTTATAATAAAGGTTACTTTTTCGCATAAAGGAGATCTCTGATTACTTTTTTAACTTTTTCGCACTGACCTTTCAATACTTGGATATTTTGTAATTAATAAAGCGAAGTTTTATAAGTTTATTATACACGGTACGTTCAAGAAGTTATCAAGCTGGTACGATAAAAGATCGAGTTCCGTTGATTAACTACATTTTATCATTCAGTTTTCTACATACATCCTCGAATACTCAATAGACCATTCATAGAGTCATCGGGTAGTCTTACAAAACTCTTAGTAAATTATCGTATTGGAATGTTCCTTCAAGCTGCGCTGTGTTGAATCATGGTCATATGTCCATAACGAGTCCCTATCTCATTGGCAATTTGATCTTAAGGAACAAATAAACGTCATCAGGTTCTAAATGTGGCGAGTACGAGAAAATGTTCAATAAAACTTAATTGTGGTCCGTTGCTTTTCGGCAATGATAAAGTTCTAAATTACAATGGAATAAAATATACGAACTTTTTACTTCCACATAATTTTGTTGTTTCGCGATGTTCATTTGTCACATTTCTATCATTTGCCGGGAGTTCTTTAATTAACTTAACCCTTTGCACTTGATTGTTCCCTTTCAAGCAACATACTTCCGTAATTATATTATTTCGTTCCAGATGATATATCACTCACTACCTTGTGAATAAAAACATGTTTGAGTTGCTGGTAGGTAAATTAAAGAAAAATATGCGAATACAAAAAAAATTGAGCAGCGAGGGACACTCGACATCGTATTATCATTAAAACTGGTCTTGTCGAGTGTAACCAGAAACCCGAAATAAGAGTTATTTTTAAATTTTGTAGAAAAATTTCTATTACCCAACATTGAAAATAACTTAAACTCATCATTAAATATTTTTGAGTAATAGACTTTTAAACACCTGTAGATAAAGTGTTAAGGGATTGTGCTATTAATACATCCATAAAAAAATCAGTTTGGAAATTTCTTGAAAAGACTGTTCGAATTTTTATAGTTCCACAATTTTTTAAACATTCCACGGATGAATGAAACCCATTAGACAACGTTATTTTTTTCAAATTCTGAAAGATTAAATCGAATCAGATATCACGGTACGATTTTAAAAGGGAACGGTGGATTATCGTTTAGGAATAAAAATTCTTCATAACAAAAAAGAGCATTTCGTTTCGAAAATAATTCAGATTTTTTACTAAAAAAAAAAACAACAAAAATTATATAAAAATTATATTGAAAATATACAAATTAAAAAAAAAAAAAGATCTGATATCGTTTACGATCATGCTGTAATTTAAAATGAAGAATCGTTAGAATAACGATGATATCGCGCAGCATACTACGTCGAGTAGTTTCCATCCTCATCGATCATTCGCGTTCGACGTTCTCTGCGTTATAAAATCGCGACGCGGTCTCGTTTCGTTCACGGTTCGAGCACGTCCAAAATAATTTATCGGATTCTTTTTTCAACGGCTTGGGCTGCTGCTACGTATGCTCTCGAATTATCAGCTAGCGTGCACTCGTTCGTTCTCGCGCGCGCATACATTCACGTGCTAATCGAGCGATCGTGCATAAATCTGTAGTTAGCTCGGGTTATCCGGAAGCTCGATTTTCGTAGAGCGCGGCAGCAGCTTTCTCTCTCGCTTGATCTCGTTTTATCTATTTGTCCCAGTGAAATTGAATGATCAGTGATTTGGTGAAATCGCTAAGGATTTGACGGGATATCGAAGAGGATGATTAGATTTTGCTATTTTAGTGGTCGAAACTAGTAAATTCTATATATAATTTGTATAGTTGTTTAGGGGTAACATAAATAATTGTTGGGTTTTGCTATAGTTTGGTTATATCATTTTTCCGAAGACTACTTTAGACAAATGTTACATAACTTTCTCAGTATTTTAGCTTACAATCTTTTTAATCAGAAATAGTTTATTCATTGTTCCGCTATTTGTAGGCATAAATTAAAAAAAAGACAAATTAATCAACCAATTAACTTAATATCCATTAAAAATCAACAAACGCTCCTTAATGTCAATTACATGCATATGCAAGGAAAGATATACACTCAAAGTTGTTTTTGTGCGAAGAATAGGGACCGCATAAATGACGAACAAAAAAGAATATTTCGAAACTTCATAATTAGATAACAAAACTATTGTTCCCGATACATTTTTTGTTAATTTAAAAAATATCTAATTCATAAAAAAAATCGCACAAAAAAAGACAGCAATAAAAACAGGTTTGAGTGTAACCATATCACAAATTATACAGATAATTAATTACCTTTTCACGAGTTACGGCTTTTGTTACGCCCAATAAAGTGCAATAATTTAACAAGTTACTGGTTTTTATAAATAAAAAAGCAAAGTCTAATGTTTGTTAATTGTAGTATCATAAGATTGGAGCATAACTTAGAAAGATACGATAATAAATCTATTTAGCGTTGTACTGAACCAGTCGAGTGAAATAAACTACTAAACACATCATCGATTTATCGTGAAACATATTATTAGATGAATTGGCAGAAAATATGTAATGATCAGAGTTGCACCAATATGGTTAAAAAAAATCTTCAACGGTTTTTATATTCACGTAACAATTATATGACGTTCGTTAAATCGAAAGATAGATCTACCGCCAGCTATTTGGTGTATGGGGGGGAGGGCTTATTATTAATAATATCACTAGGTGAGCCGTTTAATTTGAAAGTGATAAAAAAAAGTTTTAATAATATTTATGGTTGTAAACAGATCTAATTATCTTATTTTTTCATAAACATTAGAATCATCAACGATAGATTTATATTATTTTTAAAATAAATAGCTGATTTTAACCCATTAGAGCCTAGCGTTGCCATATGACAACGAGGGTAGTCAATTTAGTTTAGAATAAATATTACCATTACTAATATTTAATATTTATATTGATACAAATATTTTTTTGTTATTTAGTCGATTGTTTTAAAATTTAAACAAAAAATGTGGTTTTGGTTTATGTCTTAGATGCCTTTAAAATTATCATTCTAAATAATAAACTTTGTATTTCTTATAGATTCATCTAAATAAATAAAAAAATATTATTTTGTGTTTCTTATTTCTGTGTAACAGGAAAAACGATTTGTTGTACTCCTTTTGACCTATCGTTGCCATGTGGCAACAGTCCCAAATGGTGCTACCTGGACGTTATTCAATCCATATATGAATAACAAAATGTTTTCAGAAACTTAGGTTCTAATGAGTTAAATAAATGACGGATTTTAATCAGTCTTCTTTTAATCAATAATCAATACTTCTAAGCACGCTCAAGAATTCTAACAAATAACTGGCATCATCCAGTGAAAGAACAAAATCTAACTCTAGTTTTCTATATACCAAAATTATATCGAACCCTCAGGGATTTTTCAAAATCACTGATTTTTCAATTTCGCTGCGACATATCTATCTATCCATCCATCTTTTTTTTTTCCTATGGTGAATGCTAGGATTCGAAAGGACGGATGTCACGATTCTCCGACAGCGAAGGGCGGTAGTCCGTGATACGGTTCGTGATAAATAACAGACTGAAAAGCGAGACGATAAACCGGCCTGGTGTCGGAAAACGTTTCTGGTTTTGCGGCCCACGCTCTGCATACGCTTCTGTATGCTTCTTTCTCTCTCTCTCTTTTTTGCTGCGTAGTCCACAGAGAGAAAGATAATTCGTTACTTCGCTGCGTTCGAAAGTGGACGATAGGAAACACGTGCTGGTTCTACGTATGGTAAGAGATGAAACGAAAGAAGGAAGAGAGGAGAGAAAGATAAAGAGAGACGCCCTGTAGTTGATTTTCACCCGTCGTGACAGATACCTGTCTATGGACAATTTTTTTTAAAGAAAATTTTTGCAGTTTTATAGTCGATGGCGACTCGTTTGATAATTTTTAATATTCTATATTTTTATTTCGTTGTTACAATAAACGATGTTGAAAAAAAATTAAATTTACAAAAAGAAGAAAGGGAACATGATGCTTGCAATCAATTGTGCTGAAATACATCTATCAAGTTGATCGTTTATTTGATTTTAAATGAATAAACAAGAATTATTTGAAATGTGAAAGGTCTTGTTATTCATATTTGAAATTTGAATCGGTCAATCGAACATTTTTCTCTCTCGATATGTCCTTGATGTGACATCATTCCGGAGTATAGTGCACGAGGCGTGGCCAGGACACACATTGGAGTAGAGCCATGCAGAGTTTTAATAGCTCTCCGTGTCGCGACTCACATATGGTCGACGCCTGTTTCGTACTCCCTTCGATAAGGAACAATTATCGACGATACTCGTAGAGTGAGAGAAAGAGAGAGAGAATGAGGGAGAAGCGAAACGCCTCTTGGTAGCGGACGGCCGTTTCAACGAAACGTGTACCGGGTGTCTCGAGTGTCCCTGGAACGAGAGGGAGAGAAAAAGAAAGAAGGAGAACAGCAGGACGACAATGGGCTCTCTTGTTCGTTCACGAAATCTTTCATCTTTTGTCGTATAAAAAAAAAAAATATGAACGTCCCAAGTTCGATTATTTTAATGCATTTAGCCTGTCTAAATCTAACTCGTTGTTGAATTCGATAAACATCTTATGAAATGATATCTATAGGTAGAAAGTTTATTCTATAACTTGAATTTATTTTGGAAAAAATCATTGTTGGATTGAACGTTGACCGACTAAGATATTGAAGTAGTTTTCTTTATGGTCAAAACTCAATCTAGTATTTCTTAGTATCTATAGATACGTAAGACCGTATACTTCGAAGTCGAAAAACGGTCTCCTAGTCTTTGTTTATCTTAAGCTTCGGCTTTGGACGCTGCTTGCAGTCCTCTAAACAAATAATGAAGCTAACCCTAAAACTCTTTCAACGACAAGAAAAAAAATTATACAAATTAAATAATAAATCTCTATATTATCAAAACTTAAATTTATATAAACTGAATATAAAATAATTAAAACTATAAATTCTAAACATATCAAAATCATTACAAAATGCTTATAAACTTTACAAAATCATAAAATTCTTAATTTTATCATAATTAAACTTAAAATTAAATAATGACTTAACAATATAATTTAAATTATTTACTTTATTAAAAATAAAAGCTTTATAGTTAAAACAACATTAATTTTGTTAATTCAAATTAAATAATATAATACTCTTCTTTCATTCCTCTAGCGACCGTACTAGCGTAAAGATCCCAAGAAAAAATTGACAACTGGCCCGATATTGGCCCAGTATTGTGCCAACTATGATCGACGATTGGCCAGAGGCCACTCCCAATGTTGGGCGACCGTCGGTTGAACGTTGGAATGATAAGCTGGGACCTACGATTGATACTCAGCACAGGGCCAACGTTGGGTGTTGGATACTGGGCCATTTCCCAACCCAATAACACGCTAATACTGAGCCAATTCTATAACCGACTACGAGACCGGAGTTGAGCCGATTAAACGCCAATACTGTGCCAACGTTGGGTGTTTGATACTGGGCCATTTTTCTAATCCAATAGCCCACCAATATTGGGCCAATTCTACAACCGAATATGGGACCGGAATTGAGCCGATTGAACGCCAATACTGAGCCGAGATTGTCACGGTGCTAACGCCAATGATCGTGCTAATATTTTAATAATAAAAAAAAATATAATAAAAAATCAAATTTAGACAAATTTATTCGTCTGCCATCAGATAGATTTAATACATTTAATAATTTTTTTTAATAATACATTAATGCATAAAATAGAACATAACATAAAATAGAGCATACATAACAGAAAATAGAACAAAACATAAAATATAACATAGAAAATTAAATGTGTTCCGCATTGGAATTATCACGGGTACGTCGTCCTCCCTCGCGGTCTCCGGCACCCGCTAACCAACGGCTCACTTTTTGCTTTATTGCCAGCGGTTCCGTGGCGTTAGCGTACTTTTTTTCTATAAGTTCTGAAATAGAAAAAAATTGTCAGGAGATCTCTATCACGCAAATGGGAATTTCAGAATATTTAACATATATACCTTTTAAACATTTGAATGTTTCCGTTTCGCTAAAATTTAATTTATTTTCGCGGTGCTTTGTCTTGCGGCCGCATCCGCTGTATTTCAGCTGTACATTCTTTGTCATTATGGCTGCAATCATATTCGAGATATCTTTTGCATAAGATTTTGAACCGACGATAAGAGAATTGAAGAACTTTTTCTGCAAATAAACGATAGGTAAGTAATAACTCAAATATAGCAGGTACAACTATGGAATATTCTTATTTATTATTCTACTTACCAAAGCGATCCTTTTTTCTTCCTCTTTTATTCCCTCGTCGAATTTTATAAAATCATCGAGGCACGATATCGGTAAGGCGTGTCTAATTTGATCGCGTATCTCATTTGGTTCGTCCGCATCGAGAGACGTACCAACAATTTGATTTTTAATTTCCATCATTTTTTTATCAAAATCATATAGAATACTTCTCTTCGCGCCTTCAATTCTTCTATTCAATTCTTCAAATTTAATATCAATATGTCGCATGAGTTTTTCTGTAATTGTACAAACCAAATATATATTTTGTAGTGACCATATAAAATACACAAATTTGTCCAAATAATTATATTTATACCTATGTTGAGGTTTTCTTCCATTTGATTAATATATGAACTATTTCCATTATCTTCCAAATGGATTCTGGTCTCGTTATCTGAAAAGGAGAAAAAAATAGACACTTTCGAAATATGCATATTTGAATATTGCTGTTTTTTGGACAATATATAAGGAAATTTCTAATTAACCTATGTTAATTGACAGCTGGCCCGTATCACTTAGCGCGGATTGACAGTATAACGTGAACTGTGTCATATGTCGAATATTCCGCGATCGGTGATAGAAAAAAAGTCGCGACTCGCGGAATAGATCGCGCTCGGTGATAGGAGACTATCGTCATGTGCTGAATATTTCGTTTATGAATGCAAATTGGTTATGAACCGTCTATAACAACTATAATTTAAAAAAATATATTAGTACCGGTAAGGGTAGGATCGAGATCTGGCATTGATAAATTTTGATTTAGAATGTTTGAAATTTCGCTCTCCGTTAGATTCGTTGGCGTGATCTCGTCTCCATTATGTTCAATTTCCGTAGAGGATGTTTGGCTCGCGTCTCTTAATACCCTTTGTAACCTTCGCAAACCTTGTTTGTAATCCCCTAAGAAAATAAAAATTCGAGTCAAACAATTTTTCGATTGTAGGCATCCGAATAATACAAACCTATTAATTTACATATGTATATTTTTCTACTTACGGGCTTCTTTTAAAATCCGCTGGACGGGATATTGGTGCCAACCATCACCGGGCGCACATTGTCCCTTTACCAATTTATTAATTCTTCGGTACTCTTTTTTCCCAGGATAATAGCACCGAACCTCGTCGTTCATAAATGAGATCCATTTCCGCGGTACCAAATCGATCAACGATGAATCGTCGTCACCGTTTTCCGCAAATTCTATGACTAAATATAATGTAGTTTCTTTAAGTTCACTCATTTTTTATAAATAAAAAATCACAATTGATCAATTATAATTGAAATATATTCTATTCTCTTCTAATCCGACGCGACGCTTACCGATTCTCGATGAACAGTGGACATACGATGCGATGAAGAAGGTCAACGACTTCCTCCGCCCCCCAGAAAAAACTCCGTTTCTTGTTTATCGTCGGCTACATCAAAGATTTCCAGACATGCGATTGGTCGAGCGAATAGGACGAATGTTATTAAAACGATTAAAGGAAAGAACTGAAAAATTACATAATGTTTAAACATCAACGATTGTCAATGCATCGAATACCTCGTAAACATGAATAATAATTTTATAAAAATCACAATTTTCAATAAACTCACGGAAAACAATAAAATGACGGCGCCTCTCCGCAGCGGCTCAGCTCTTCCCACTTCGTACTTTTTGCGATGCTTTTTCCTCGGTAACGCGTATGATCTATCCTGTGTTCAAATTTTTCATATAATTTCCTATTTTAGAATTTTTCATTTGACTTGTTTAATTTCTTCTTTAAAATTACCTAAAGGTGCAAAAACGTGGCCACATAATAAGCACCGTCAATTTCCATTCCAGTGCATTTATTCAAAACTTCTTCCAAAGATACACTAAATGTATCGGCGAAGAATTCTTTGATAAGAAAAAGTCCCAACGTTTTTGAATTAGCTGGCTCCGTAAAAATATTTTCCGTTTTGGTCAGGCATCCTTCGAGATAAATGCTACGAATGTTGTCTGTTTCTGTCGAATCTTCTTTATCTTTGATTAAGATGCTATTGACGATCATTATTTCAAAATTTTTCAATTGTATAATATTGTCCGGATATTTTGATTTGATCGTAGCGCCTCGAATACGCAACTGTTGAATTGTATCTCCATTTTTTATTATATTATTTACACTTTTTAATAATTTAATTTTTCTGTTTGAAATTTCATCGAGTTCTGCCAGACGATTCACTACTTGTGCCAATGGGTTTTTGGGTGATTTGACGAGTTTTTTAAATTTACCTAAGTAATTTTCCGCCCAGAACGCCGAAATATCCGTCAACGGTAATTTAAAATGTTTAACATCATCTGCCAAATGAATTAAATGATGTATATTAAGCACTTGCGAATCATTCCCGTACAAGGATGGCATGAGATAGACGAATCTTCGCAAGCATTCGTTTGCGTAATCCGCTCCGACAACCGCCATCTCAGTGCTGCATAAAATACGGCTCGATACGACTAATAATACGAAGTGTTTGTAATAATTAGTCGGTAGTATCTTTTGCATAACGAAAACCCCACAATAAAGTAAGAAAAAACGAAACTGGGTCGCTTTCCATCGTGGCAT
Source organism: Ancistrocerus nigricornis (assembly GCA_916049575.1). NCBI lineage: Eukaryota > Metazoa > Arthropoda > Insecta > Hymenoptera > Vespidae > Ancistrocerus > Ancistrocerus nigricornis. The sequence goes on along the minus strand of OU696669.1, from coordinate 23,229,893 downwards.
TTCCTCAATGTCGAATTTTTTTCTTTGGAATTCATTTGGAATCGCCGACTGCAACGAACTCATCGCTGTTTTGAACATTTTTAATTGTGATGTTGTTAACCTTTGGGGACTTTTTCTTAAAATCCATTTCTCCAATAACATTTTTGTCGTTCCCAGATAGAGTAGGTGCATTGAATCGAGTGGCATAGATTTGATAATATTAAATTTCGGTATTTTTAGTAATGGCGAAACATGACTAATTAAATGATGTTGTTGAAATTGTTGGGTGTAAAAATTTTGTTTTGTTCGCTTCGAACAATCCATTTCTACGAACACTCTCTTTTTACCGACAGTAATACCTTTTGTCGTGCATCGCTCACATGCATAAAAACCTGTGTGTCCTTTAATGCATTTGAGAAAAGAACGTGCCGGACTATCTGCGATGATCGCAGCAATTCTAAATTTGAATTTCTTTCCAAAAATGACGACTCCGTTCTTTATCAAAATTTCGGCTTCGGTGATGAAATCAAACATAAACTCCGTCGCAGACTGTGGTTTACTATCGCCTAGATACATACCTACAAGGCAAGGTGGTATCTCATACATTTCATGGTGAATTTTCATTATAATTGGCCAAAACTGTTGCTTAGAATTTCTGTAAATGCTCACACCATCGACACTAACAAAAACTTGTATTTTATCGTCCTGGTAGGTATCCGGTGTAATTTTCTTTTTTAGCTGATTTTCGATGCCAAGATGTACGTAGCTTCCGGCAGTTTCCTTCTTGCTTTGCATTGGTCGTACATTGGTGCATCTAAAATTTCCTAATAACGTTTGTGCAGTTTTAGGTAAATTCACGTAGCCTTCGCTTCTTAATAAAATCAATAAGTCCGTGAGTACGTTATGCCGTAACGTCTCTGCATGTTTTAACGCAAATGATATTAATTTTTCTCGCATCGTTTGATTAGTTTTATAAGAATTTTCATATAACTGATACTCAGGTTCTTCGTCAATATTCGTCTCAGCTTCCTCATGCTCCTCACTTTCCATATACTCATAGTCATTTGGCTCGTACGTATCTTCTCCATTATAATTTTCCTCGTCCATATTTACACCCAATTGTTCAGACACTCCACTTATATTATCAAAGAATTCTTCAAAGGTTAATTTATTTTCATTTATTTCGTCATCCTCACATTCCCCAATCAATAGATTTTTTCTTTCATTTTCTTTTCCTGATCCCTCGGGATAATTCTCAAACTTCTTCAACGCGCGGTGTTTTTTTACACTGTAATAATTCTTCGACATGATATTAAAGATATTGATTACACAAATTACACTCACAAGAAGAAAGTCGTATTTGAAATATAATGATTTTACACGTCTATGCGCTCACGTAGCAACGACAACTCTGATTTCATCAAAATCGATATTTTATTTGATATTGCGATTTTTTCGTTAAACAAAAAAAAACTATTGATATCTAACCAATTCAAATTATCGATCTTGATGAAATCGGAGTTGTCGTTGCTACGTGAGCGCATAGACGTGTAAAATCATTATATTTCAAATACGACTTTCTTCTTGTGAGTGTAATTTGTGTAATCAATATCTTTAATATCATGTCGAAGAATTATTACAGTGTAAAAAAACACCGCGCGTTGAAGAAGTTTGAGAATTATCCCGAGGGATCAGGAAAAGAAAATGAAAGAAAAAATCTATTGATTGGGGAATGTGAGGATGACGAAATAAATGAAAATAAATTAACCTTTGAAGAATTCTTTGATAATATAAGTGGAGTGTCTGAACAATTGGGTGTAAATATGGACGAGGAAAATTATAATGGAGAAGATACGTACGAGCCAAATGACTATGAGTATATGGAAAGTGAGGAGCATGAGGAAGCTGAGACGAATATTGACGAAGAACCTGAGTATCAGTTATATGAAAATTCTTATAAAACTAATCAAACGATGCGAGAAAAATTAATATCATTTGCGTTAAAACATGCAGAGACGTTACGGCATAACGTACTCACGGACTTATTGATTTTATTAAGAAGCGAAGGCTACGTGAATTTACCTAAAACTGCACAAACGTTATTAGGAAATTTTAGATGCACCAATGTACGACCAATGCAAAGCAAGAAGGAAACTGCCGGAAGCTACGTACATCTTGGCATCGAAAATCAGCTAAAAAAGAAAATTACACCGGATACCTACCAGGACGATAAAATACAAGTTTTTGTTAGTGTCGATGGTGTGAGCATTTACAGAAATTCTAAGCAACAGTTTTGGCCAATTATAATGAAAATTCACCATGAAATGTATGAGATACCACCTTGCCTTGTAGGTATGTATCTAGGCGATAGTAAACCACAGTCTGCGACGGAGTTTATGTTTGATTTCATCACCGAAGCCGAAATTTTGATAAAGAACGGAGTCGTCATTTTTGGAAAGAAATTCAAATTTAGAATTGCTGCGATCATCGCAGATAGTCCGGCACGTTCTTTTCTCAAATGCATTAAAGGACACACAGGTTTTTATGCATGTGAGCGATGCACGACAAAAGGTATTACTGTCGGTAAAAAGAGAGTGTTCGTAGAAATGGATTGTTCGAAGCGAACAAAACAAAATTTTTACACCCAACAATTTCAACAACATCATTTAATTAGTCATGTTTCGCCATTACTAAAAATACCGAAATTTAATATTATCAAATCTATGCCACTCGATTCAATGCACCTACTCTATCTGGGAACGACAAAAATGTTATTGGAGAAATGGATTTTAAGAAAAAGTCCCCAAAGGTTAACAACATCACAATTAAAAATGTTCAAAACAGCGATGAGTTCGTTGCAGTCGGCGATTCCAAATGAATTCCAAAGAAAAAAATTCGACATTGAGGAAATGCCACGATGGAAAGCGACCCAGTTTCGTTTTTTCTTACTTTATTGTGGGGTTTTCGTTATGCAAAAGATACTACCGACTAATTATTACAAACACTTCGTATTATTAGTCGTATCGAGCCGTATTTTATGCAGCACTGAGATGGCGGTTGTCGGAGCGGATTACGCAAACGAATGCTTGCGAAGATTCGTCTATCTCATGCCATCCTTGTACGGGAATGATTCGCAAGTGCTTAATATACATCATTTAATTCATTTGGCAGATGATGTTAAACATTTTAAATTACCGTTGACGGATATTTCGGCGTTCTGGGCGGAAAATTACTTAGGTAAATTTAAAAAACTCGTCAAATCACCCAAAAACCCATTGGCACAAGTAGTGAATCGTCTGGCAGAACTCGATGAAATTTCAAACAGAAAAATTAAATTATTAAAAAGTGTAAATAATATAATAAAAAATGGAGATACAATTCAACAGTTGCGTATTCGAGGCGCTACGATCAAATCAAAATATCCGGACAATATTATACAATTGAAAAATTTTGAAATAATGATCGTCAATAGCATCTTAATCAAAGATAAAGAAGATTCGACAGAAACAGACAACATTCGTAGCATTTATCTCGAAGGATGCCTGACCAAAACGGAAAATATTTTTACGGAGCCAGCTAATTCAAAAACGTTGGGACTTTTTCTTATCAAAGAATTCTTCGCCGATACATTTAGTGTATCTTTGGAAGAAGTTTTGAATAAATGCACTGGAATGGAAATTGACGGTGCTTATTATGTGGCCACGTTTTTGCACCTTTAGGTAATTTTAAAGAAGAAATTAAACAAGTCAAATGAAAAATTCTAAAATAGGAAATTATATGAAAAATTTGAACACAGGATAGATCATACGCGTTACCGAGGAAAAAGCATCGCAAAAAGTACGAAGTGGGAAGAGCTGAGCCGCTGCGGAGAGGCGCCGTCATTTTATTGTTTTCCGTGAGTTTATTGAAAATTGTGATTTTTATAAAATTATTATTCATGTTTACGAGGTATTCGATGCATTGACAATCGTTGATGTTTAAACATTATGTAATTTTTCAGTTCTTTCCTTTAATCGTTTTAATAACATTCGTCCTATTCGCTCGACCAATCGCATGTCTGGAAATCTTTGATGTAGCCGACGATAAACAAGAAACGGAGTTTTTTCTGGGGGGCGGAGGAAGTCGTTGACCTTCTTCATCGCATCGTATGTCCACTGTTCATCGAGAATCGGTAAGCGTCGCGTCGGATTAGAAGAGAATAGAATATATTTCAATTATAATTGATCAATTGTGATTTTTTATTTATAAAAAATGAGTGAACTTAAAGAAACTACATTATATTTAGTCATAGAATTTGCGGAAAACGGTGACGACGATTCATCGTTGATCGATTTGGTACCGCGGAAATGGATCTCATTTATGAACGACGAGGTTCGGTGCTATTATCCTGGGAAAAAAGAGTACCGAAGAATTAATAAATTGGTAAAGGGACAATGTGCGCCCGGTGATGGTTGGCACCAATATCCCGTCCAGCGGATTTTAAAAGAAGCCCGTAAGTAGAAAAATATACATATGTAAATTAATAGGTTTGTATTATTCGGATGCCTACAATCGAAAAATTGTTTGACTCGAATTTTTATTTTCTTAGGGGATTACAAACAAGGTTTGCGAAGGTTACAAAGGGTATTAAGAGACGCGAGCCAAACATCCTCTACGGAAATTGAACATAATGGAGACGAGATCACGCCAACGAATCTAACGGAGAGCGAAATTTCAAACATTCTAAATCAAAATTTATCAATGCCAGATCTCGATCCTACCCTTACCGGTACTAATATATTTTTTTAAATTATAGTTGTTATAGACGGTTCATAACCAATTTGCATTCATAAACGAAATATTCAGCACATGACGATAGTCTCCTATCACCGAGCGCGATCTATTCCGCGAGTCGCGACTTTTTTTCTATCACCGATCGCGGAATATTCGACATATGACACAGTTCACGTTATACTGTCAATCCGCGCTAAGTGATACGGGCCAGCTGTCAATTAACATAGGTTAATTAGAAATTTCCTTATATATTGTCCAAAAAACAGCAATATTCAAATATGCATATTTCGAAAGTGTCTATTTTTTTCTCCTTTTCAGATAACGAGACCAGAATCCATTTGGAAGATAATGGAAATAGTTCATATATTAATCAAATGGAAGAAAACCTCAACATAGGTATAAATATAATTATTTGGACAAATTTGTGTATTTTATATGGTCACTACAAAATATATATTTGGTTTGTACAATTACAGAAAAACTCATGCGACATATTGATATTAAATTTGAAGAATTGAATAGAAGAATTGAAGGCGCGAAGAGAAGTATTCTATATGATTTTGATAAAAAAATGATGGAAATTAAAAATCAAATTGTTGGTACGTCTCTCGATGCGGACGAACCAAATGAGATACGCGATCAAATTAGACACGCCTTACCGATATCGTGCCTCGATGATTTTATAAAATTCGACGAGGGAATAAAAGAGGAAGAAAAAAGGATCGCTTTGGTAAGTAGAATAATAAATAAGAATATTCCATAGTTGTACCTGCTATATTTGAGTTATTACTTACCTATCGTTTATTTGCAGAAAAAGTTCTTCAATTCTCTTATCGTCGGTTCAAAATCTTATGCAAAAGATATCTCGAATATGATTGCAGCCATAATGACAAAGAATGTACAGCTGAAATACAGCGGATGCGGCCGCAAGACAAAGCACCGCGAAAATAAATTAAATTTTAGCGAAACGGAAACATTCAAATGTTTAAAAGGTATATATGTTAAATATTCTGAAATTCCCATTTGCGTGATAGAGATCTCCTGACAATTTTTTTCTATTTCAGAACTTATAGAAAAAAAGTACGCTAACGCCACGGAACCGCTGGCAATAAAGCAAAAAGTGAGCCGTTGGTTAGCGGGTGCCGGAGACCGCGAGGGAGGACGACGTACCCGTGATAATTCCAATGCGGAACACATTTAATTTTCTATGTTATATTTTATGTTTTGTTCTATTTTCTGTTATGTATGCTCTATTTTATGTTAAGTTCTATTTTATGCATTAATGTATTATTAAAAAAAATTATTAAATGTATTAAATCTATCTGATGGCAGACGAATAAATTTGTCTAAATTTGATTTTTTATTATATTTTTTTTTTATTATTAAAATATTAGCACGATCATTGGCGTTAGCACCGTGACAATCTCGGCTCAGTATTGGCGTTTAATCGGCTCAATTCCGGTACTGTATTCGGTTAAAGAATTGGCACACTATTGGCGTGTTATTGGTTTGGAAGAATGGTCCAGTATGAAACACCCAACGTTGGCCGAGTACTGACAATGAATACATCGTAAGAGTTGGCCCAAACGTAGTTTGCCAACGTTTGGTGCCAGTGAACAAATTTGATAATGAATCCAACATTGTCAATTATATTTTTGTTTTATATATTCTGATGTAATCAAGATGGGTTAAGTATAGCTACGAACAATATTGGCCCAAGTTTGGCGCAAATATTGGTAGCCATCTGTCGCCCGCCGTTAACCAGTCAATACTGGCCAAAAATCGGAAAATGGTTGCATGCCGATACTCAATTTAAAAATTGGTTAAATAATGGTTATAACATTGGGCCGAGATCAGGTTGAACGTCGGCTGCCAATGATTGGTTCCCCAATACTGGCCGAAAATCGGAAAATGGTTGCATGCCGATGCTCAATCTAAACATTGGTTAAATAATGGCTATTACATTGGGCCGAGATCAGGTTAAACGTCGGCTGCCAATGATTGGTTCCCCAATACTGGCCAAAAATCGGAAAATGGTTGCATGCCGATACTCAATTTAAACATTGGTTAAATAATGGTTATAACATTGGGCCGAGATCGGGTTGAACGTCGGCTGCCAATGATTGGTTCCCCAATACTGGGCCATACGCTAGCCCTATTGTCAGCGTTGGCTATACTTTCTTGGGATGTTTCTGTTTCGAGTTTATATAAAAGTGAATTAAAAATACGCGTTTTATATAAAGAGTGGTAGATTTCATTACTCATATGCTAACAATCATTTTTGGGGACTATTTAAGAACAAGAGCCAAAAATACCATTTCCAAAATTTTTGCCTGTCTATGCACGCATCAAGCTGAAACTCCTGAACAGATTTTTATGAAACTTGATATTTTATTAGTTGATGACAATAGATAGAAGATTAGGAATTTTCGAAATTACAAAGAAAATAATAAGAGTCATTGTGTCAAACTTTTTTATCTGACCTTATAATACAAATTTTCTTTGTAATTTTTGAAATTTCCATTTGTTTTAAACAACGAAAACACGATATCTAGTAAACTAACCCTTCTATTTTCTTACAAAAATTGAAATTGTTTGGTTCAATTATAAAAAAGTTATTCTGTTATAAAGGGTGGTCTTACATTTTTGGCCACTTTATATAATTTCTTCGAAAAAAAACTGTAAAAGAACACATTTCAACACAAATCTCAAAGTTCAGACGAACGGAGACACGGGTGCAGCTTGTACATAACAGAAAGTAAAAGCAAAACTTATTATGTTGCTTATTCTGATCGTAAAAACGTAAATAAACGGTTGATTAATTAATTACATAAATATTACTACTTTAAAAAATGACGATGTCGAATCAACAGAAATAATATACAAATTTGATGTGCTTAACTTCTATTAAATTTCATTATAATTATAGAAGCTCGAAAGTTAAAAATCGGTTAAAATTAGAAAAAGAAGATCGACATCGCGCAACAACGAACATCGCAAGCTGTTGTCTCGAGCAACACTCGCAAACAAGTTTCATTAAATTTGCAGTAATGAGCTGTTTGGTGTTAACGACGATATCAACCGTGTGTCCGGCTTACGTTCCTAAAAAATCATTTTGGTAATAATCACGATATTATTCCATTTGAACGAAAAAAACATTCAATTAACAAATCAATAAAAACCGACTTCGAAAATCGTGAAAATGGAAAAAAAAGTTACTATGTATAAAAGTAATTTGAAAAAAGGGTTAAAAAGAATGAAGTAATTTTCAATGTAGATTATAATAATCCCCTTTCTATTTTCACGATTTTCGAGATCAGTTTTTATTTATTTGTTGAAAATTTGTTTATTTAACGCTTTTTAGTGTATCGGCATCTATAATATAATCTGTTTGCTACTACCCGTTAACATCTTTATAAAATTACAATCTTTATTTTCACGCAAACAACAACTTTAATACGAGAAAATATTATTATAAATACTATAGAAACTTAGAAATTATCGAGTAAACAAATAACTATGTAATAACAACATAACTATTGCAACGATTGAAAATTATTCGTATCTGTTACTATCTAGAAAGAATTGAGGATAATAATTTTGCAATAACAATTTAAACATAGCGACAATTGAGAAATTCAACACATTGTTACTATCTTGAGAGTATTAGAAAAAAAATCGACCCAATGTTCCAAAAACTACAATACTACAATACTACGATAGTTTGATAAAATTTCGTACCTATACCATTTTTCACTAATTTTGCAATAACTTTGCTACTGATACAGCTGCCGAAAAAAAATCTTAAAACTGGAACAATGGAAAACCCAAAGTAAGAGTATAGAAAAAATTCGATCTCGATTGGCCCATCCACTGCGAAGTTATGCCCGCACAAAAAAAAAGTTATTGGTCACTGTCGAATTGAGTAACCATCATCTTGTCGAAATCAGTTAAAAATATGTTGAAGATTAATACGCACAGAACGATAATTATGATTCGGGCATTAATTAATATATACATTTTTCCTAGAGAAAGAGATTAGGATTTACCTGTGCAAAAGCCAAACGAAAAAAAAAGCCACCTCGTGCTTAATACAAAACGACGAACATGAAATCCTAACGATTAAAAGGGAAGAAGTAAGGCAATTGCGGTAAGAATCTCAGAATCCTTGGGGGATTTTCCAACTCGGGACATTTAATTCCACCGTTCGCGTGTCGGGCGCATGCGCATTGCCGGTGAACGCGCTATTGGTTCAACCCCCACCACCGTGCATCATCGTGCGGAGCGTACCGCGCTGACTAGGTCTCGTTACGCTGTTCACTCAGTAGCCTGCCGCGTTTCGTGTCGATTGTGTCGTGTTGATCGATGCTCACGCGATTCAGTTACTAACCGTTTTTGTTTTGTCGTCCTTTCATCGCAAATAAGTAGAACGCGTTGTAATTTTATTTTTTTTTATACTGGACGAGACTTCGTAGGGAAGAAAGAATGACTTTCTTAAAATTTCATCGGTGGCTCGGAGAATGGGAAAAAGGACCACAAATATTGGTTGAGGTAATGACAGTATTGTTGTGATTCGAATGCTACGCCTGCCAAGTTCTATATGTGCATTTTTTAGATTTTTCGTTTTCTGCACCAAAATAATCTCTGCCTCGACCTGCATGAGATTTTGTTATTTTCCAAAAACTTGTACAAAAGAAAGCCATATAGAACTTGGCAGGCGCAACAACGATATGTCAATTTTTATTGGTCATATCTTTTTCAAATACGATATAAGATACAACTGACTACAATATTTTTCTGACATTCAAATTTATTACACAATCTTTGAACATTTATGATAGTAACATATACATAAAATAAATTAATCGTTAGTCATTGATTTAGAAAGGTCGCGATAGTTTGTCTCCGACGATCGATTTGCAAACATCCGATCCGACCGCGCCAAAGAGAAGGCAAGTGGATTTGTATTCTCCGCGCACAGCCGATGCACTTACGCGCATTTTTTTCTCGTACTCCGTGAAGCGCATGACAGAGAAATCAATTTTTGACCTCCAACCCCTCCTGACTTCTCCCAAAAAATGGTGGACAAAAAAGAAAAGCGAAAAAAACCCGTAAAACAAGCGTACTCGTTTATCTTCGTCAGTTATATAAATAACGAACGCGTAACTCGCATCAGTTTCTGTACTCGATCGTGGTTCTCGGCAGCGTAGCTGTCAAAAAAAATTCCTAATCAACGATCAAGTCGAGCGGGTCATCGACGAACCATCATAAATTACTTTTTTTTTTTTAATTCTTCGAAGAACCAACCACGACACTCTCACGAGATAAGAACTTTCGTCGTCGATCCTTTAGGCCTGGATGAACAAAGGACACGCAGGATAACGATAGCTTTATCTCTCACGAGTGTACTTGCCTTGGGGATAAGATACAAAGTAAACGTTCTTGAGTTAGCTGCTCCAAGCGAGATAGGGGTGGATATCGAAAGACGATAAAAAGTTTACGTCTCTAAATCTCCAAGGATACCTTGTGTTCCACCTTGTATAGTACTCTTTTTGTTTCCTCTTTTCTTGCTTGTTTCTTTTTTATTTATATAGTTTTCACGTGTACATATGTATACACACACATACACAAGGCATAGCTGTCCGGTTTCTATCACCTCTTTTATCCCGATACTTTACGAAATATTTTCGAGCGAGGGACATAGTGTACGTGTTTCTACACCGTCATACGTTCTCCACCTACTGTTATCGTTCGACGCTTGACGAATATCCTTTCCGTACATACGCGCATATGTACATATACATGTATACAATATATCCATTGTACACAGGCCGTCAATAATAGCTCCCCAGGCGATTTTACGCCGGCAAAAGTAACCATCCCCCCCCCTTTCCTACCACATACCTCACTTTTTCCTATCCGTAGAAAGAAAATTATGGTTGTGTGACAAAAATCTTTTCATACACACGCACGCACAAGTAAATCAGTGACTTGGACGTAACGCGCAATACTTTGCCATTGCTTTTCATTCAAGATAGATGTCCATACGGACGTAAACTCGACTATTTGCTCTCCACCGTTCCCGTAGTCTTGACAAATTTGGAAACATCCGGGAAAATGTATCCTATATCCCGTTATCCTTTTTTTCTCTCTCCTTCTTCTCTTTCTTCTTCCCGATACATCATCCCCCGTATATCACAACCCGTATTCCCTTTTATCACGAATTTTTCCTTCGACTCTTATGTTCTTTTTTCTTCGCTTCTTCGCAGACAAAGTTCGCGAAAATATCTTCGAATGGCTCTCGCCCAAGACAAATAACCTTTTTATCGGGCTTCATCGAATGGAAGCATGCACGGCTTGTATTTCGTTCACCGGGGAATCTCTTTTGATATACAGGGTGTCCACCATCAACTACCTTAGCCGATAACTACACGTGCATAAGTGTAGAGTGAGTCGAAAAGTTTAATAAACTTTTACGAAATTCGGCCTTGTTAACGAATTATAAACCCTTTGCCGTACTATTTAACTAGGGAAAAATCTGGGCCAAAATGATTTAAGGAGACGCTCGCAAAACGAATCATAATAGAAATAAGAATATAGTTTAAAAAACTAAGAAACACGCTATCATCTTCTGGCTCCATCATCGGATCAGCTCGATGGTACTAAATTATTGTAGTGTCATACAGATTACATGGACTTGTAAAGTTTCAAATCGATACAATAATTAGAAGTCGGTTAAAATCGACCTTCAAGATTTGATTACATAGTTCGTTAGTTAGTTACAAGTGAAGTTAATAAAAGCGTGTTAAAAAAAGGCATTTACAAAATAATAGAGTACAGAAGAAGTCTTTAAAATCATATTTGGTGCATAAACAGTACTTTAATGGAAAGTACAGTATTCGTCAGTGGGAATGTAATAATCATATCATGTTTGACCAAAAATTTTTACTAGGAGTCAGACTCGTGATATTCATATTTTGCTTAGAATTGTTATCACGAGTCGGACTCGTCAAAGTACGGCAAGAGGTTAATTAACAAAGATCGACCAATCACGGAGAGGGCTCACTTGAACTTGATACTAGACGAGAGACGAAACTGTAGAGAAAGAATTCCCTGAAAAAAGAGACGATCAGTGGCACGTAATGTTTTTTATTATGGATTGCTCCTTCTATCGCTTCACCTCTCGCCTAATATCGAGTTCAAGTGGGCCGCCTTTTTTAGCCGATCGCTTCTATTCTCCGTGATTGGTCGATCTTTGTTAGTTAATAGCTCGTTAACTAAGCCGAATTTCGAAAAAGTTTATTAGACTTTTCGACTCCAGTTCACACTTGTGCACATGTAGTTTTCGACTGGGGCAGTTGATTTGGGACACTCTGTATAGATATTTCTTATATGGCTCGCTTTTCCTTCTTTCATATATCCGCGGCGATGTAAGTAATACAGATACATTACCAACATGAGTAATTGAAAATAATGAATAAGAAATTTCCTTCTTTTTTTTAGACCAGGCAGATACATCGTTTCTTCTTCCGCGTGCTTCGTTATCGAGTGCTCCACCGATAATAAGAATCTTTTTTTTTCCTTTATTTTTCCTCCTTCGACCGTGCTTTTTCTTCTTTTCCCCATTACCATATCGAAAAGGTACGATGTATCGTTAGACCTCTTGGAGGTTATGTTACCGACCGAGAAGCGCACTAGGGTCACGATTTCTTCCTTCCTTCCTTCTTTCGTTATTTTACCTGCTGTATACACGCGAGAGAGAGAAAAAAAGTATAAGGAAATTTGAAGGAAAAACGATTGGAGAGAAACTGCAACATCAAAGTCCGCCCAGGATTCAAAGATAAAGTTATGAACGCGTCGTTTGCGTTCGGTACTAAATAAATACGCGAAACTCGTGCCACTGTGATGCTAGCGAATGCGAAGGCCGTAGCTCGAGCGAGCCACGGTGCGGTACCGTATTCGTACGTACGAAACTTCGTCGACCGTCTAATATTATCGATACGTGATCGAATCGAGATGGATCGTGTTTCGATTTTAGATACATGGCGGATACTCGTCTTATTCGCTACGGTTACTTCCTTGTAAGCGATTGCCGTATGAAAGGAAAATAAGAGAACATTTGTTTTTCTTATTATTCTAAAGTACAAAAGAAAATGATTTACTTTAAATAAGTACAAACCTTGTCAAAACTTTACGAAAGTATAACCTCACTTTTTTTGTCACTGACATATCCATATCTCTCGTTCTATATTATTTTTGATTATGTTTATTTAGTAGCTGTGCCCGCGTCTTCGTTCGCGTTAACTTTGGTGTGTTCTTTCATAGTTTTTTTTCGAAGAAATTGTTTATATACGCAAGAGATTTATCATTATTTTGTATACCTATGCATCTTCGGTATCTGACGTATAAGAATCCTCATTAAAAAAAGGATTTTCCTTACCCTTTAGTGGATATTTGAAAAATGGTTAAATCCGAGGTTTTTTATTTTCAAAGGAGAATACAAATACCAATTTTCACGCCTGTAACATTCACAGTCTCTGAGGTATATGTAGGTATCCTTATGCAAAACTTCAACCCCCGCTCGTATCCTTACGGGTCGATGAATCTAGATAAAAAGTATCCTAAATGTTACTCCAGGTCATCAACTATTAATATGTTTCATTAAAATCTGCTCAGTAGTTTTGACGTGTGCGTTCACAGACAGATAGACAGACAACAATTTTGGAAATGGTATTTTTTGCTTCTGCTGGTCTTACATAGTCCTCCAAAATACCTTTAATGTACCGAATTGACTTTTGTACAGTTTTATTATACAGAGTGTCCGCTTCCATGTAGTCAAGCGGAGGACTACATGTACACATCAATGACTTGAATCGAAATGTCTAATACCATTTTTCGAAATTCGACTTAGTTAACGAATTATTAACTATCAAAAATTGGTCAATTACGGCGAGCAGCGACATGTAACATTGTTTATCGTGAATTGCTCCTCCTACCGCTTCATCTCTTGCCTAGCTGCGAGCTCGAGTGAACCGCCTTCCTTTGCTAATCGCCGTAATTGACCGATTTTTGTTAATTAATAATTCGTTAACTAAGTCGAATTTCGAAAAATGGTATTAGACATTTCGATTCGAGTCATTGATCTGTACATGTAGCCCTCCGCTTGACTACATGGAAGCAGACACCCCGTATGTATAGATTCTCTGTGGAAGCATATCTACATAAAATAATATTTCTCATGTTTTTATTGAAATTGGACAAAATTTTGTTTCAACGTGTAGCAAAATGTAGTAACTTTCCGGGTAATTGGAACACTTTCTCGTCCACCATTTTGTGGGAGTATCTTGCTTCGGGCCGGTTGTTTCGAAAAATGGCGGACTATAATGATAATGACCCGGATAAAGGAAAGATAGATCGCTTCGAAGCGACGACATCCTCCTTCTTACGTAGCCTTTTCTTGCATGCGCGAAGGACGTTGCCGCAATGGCAAGGATACTGCAATAAAAAGACATAAAGGAGGGAGAGCAGGTTGCATATATAAAACCACTACCGAAAGCAGCAACCAACGGCAGCAATAGCAGCGGCACTAGCCGGTGGTACATCGTCGCTGGATTTTCTTATTCCTACTCCCTACGGCCCTCCTTTCCGCAACACCTGGATTCTCGAAGAGAAGAAGAAAAAGAGGAAGTAGAAGGACAGCATGTAAACACAAAAGAGTATTTTTTCGAGTAGCTAGCGAGCATCTGTGTGTTTCTTGTGAAATTCCCTAGTAAAGTAACTCGCGCTCGTCGTTTCTCAATATTCATACCCTTCCACTAAATACTTTTTATTCCATTTTTTTTTTTTTTTAATGGTAAAAAAACAAAATTTTATGCTCACATAAGTATCTAGATGTGACAGTGTCCCTTCATTCGTAATTTTTAACGCGACTCTCATAAAATTTCCTACTTGTTTCTCTCACTTCTTCTTTTCAAGTGTGTGTGCGCGTAAATGTACATATATTATATAATACATTGTCGCATTTTGTGCGATAACGTTCAAGCGAGCATAAGTTATGGTCACCGATTTAATAAATCTTCATATATACGCGGTATCCTCTACATACATTTTCGTTTTCCCAAGGCTTTTAGGTTAGGGGAGGTCCGACGTGTATCGCTTATCCCGTTTGGACGCAATCTCGCGTTGCTATTAACAACGAACAATTTTATTCCGACGAACTGTGTCATACTTATTCGTTGTTTATAGATCGTGTGTCTCAAAAGGGGTTGGAAAGAGAAGATAAAAGTAATCTTAACTTACTCGTACGCAACGTTTCGCGTGAGAATGTAAATCGTCATTTTGCAATGGCAACAAAAGTTCGCTACATTTCCGATTTTCTCCTTCGCAATATCATCCAGGAAAGAAACGTCTAGTGGCACTTTCCTTGGGAGAAGGAAATTTTGCTTCTTCCTTTGGACGAAAATTTCGCGAGAAATTTCTCTCGATATCAGTTTATATACGCGGATCACTTTGGCACAAGTTTCAAAGGATTTATCTGACATTATTTTGTGCGCGAAATTCGAACAATACTCTTCGTATCAACTGTTACACGGAGTTGAATTGAGGTCAACTGTCAAGCTATTTTTGTAATAAAACAAATATTTCTTTACTCGTCGAAAGTAATGATCTAGCGAGTACGATTTGCGGATACTTATGGAGGCTCGTTTTTCTATATTAGTCTCGAAGACCCTTCTATCTTTCTCTCTCTCTCACTCTCTTACAGACTCATTCAATGCTTTATTACAAACTAACCCGTGCACGAATACGTTCCCGGACCATAATGAGCTATTCACGAGCTATCGATCCATTGATTGACCCAAATAGCAGGAATGCCCGATCCTACGAGAGAATATCTCATTCCTACGCGCTTTCATACATCGGTGGATCATTTTTTCACATTCTTTCTCCCTTTTTTTTCTTTTTAAGTCACTACTCCTAAGTGATCAGCTGACGAAGTCGTGAATAGAACATTTCTAAAGGTACAGTTTAAATGTTTTTTTCTTGCACCAAAATTGTAATGCTGCATAATATCATTTGTAACATAATACGGAGTAGTAAATTAAGAACTTATTTATTAAACCTTACTTCATTTCATATTCATATTTATATGTTAACCGTAAAATGAACGCTCATTCTCGCGTATACTATTAATCGGGTTTACTATGATTCCTAAGATTATATTGATAACAATATTTCTTTATCATAAAAACAAGAGTCTTAGCAAAAGCGCCACGCATTTCAGCCATAATATTTTATGGTTCGTAGCGCTGGCAAACTATCGTTTGTGCGGTGTGTTATCTCCTAAAAGATACCATAAAACGTGGGTAAACCAATTTTATGTCAACTTTTTGAATTGCAAAACTAAAACTTAGGAAATATTCAGGTGATATCAAATTTGTGTCACTACGCAAATACCTACATTGCATTATAACGCATATCTACGAGATAAAAGTAAATAAAATTTATTTATCAGGTGTTTTATATATTTGTTTTTTGTTCTTTTACCAGGGTCTACTTTTGATTTCTGAACTAGAAACATGAGACATTAATGAAACCTTATAAATTATGTTTTATTTGAAGGGACTCATCAAATGAATGCAATTTGGTTTTTTCATAGGTATTTCATATTCAAAACGTTTCAAAATGCGACCAATAAATAACGAGTTACTTTAAATAATGCTTATTATTGTCAAAAATTGATCGATGTAACCCTAGAATTGTCTCTCCAGGATTCATTTAAATTAAAATTCATTCGTTAGAGGTTAATTATGGGTACGAACATTAGAAGATACTATCGTTATCGATAAATCGTGTGGCGTTTGCTTCATCGAAAGGATAATCGAATTGGACCTTATTCTCGTCCATCACCCATAATCCGTAATCTTCCTGTCTCCCCGCCACCCCTTTTCTTCTCTCTCGCACATACATATACAGTCACTCTCTGTGCCTCATCAAATTAGGTATTCGAATCCTGTGCGATCGCACGTGATTCTCGTGAACGAAGGATGCCGGGAGTCAATTTCAAGTAGGAATCCCATTAAAACTCGACGGATTATCGCTGACAAACGAACTACGAAGATTAAACTTTACCCTCTCCTCGGTACATACATCGTCAAGATCAAATTTTCTGTGAGATATGCCTCAGTCGTACTCTCCCTACTTCCTTATTCTGGTTTTCATTGAAATTCAATGATTTTTCATCGAAACTTTATAGCCTTCATTAAAGTTCTGTCGAAACTTAGCAATGACAGGAAAATACTGTTCCCAGTACTCAGCAAATTAAATTGTAAGATCAAAACAACATAGTACTTGTCCTGTTATAATTGGTACACGCGTAAAAGATTAAAAAATGATTACATCTATGAAAGAATAATAGAGGAACGATCGTTTGATAATTTAAACCGAGAATTCCAAGAATCGCCGATTGAAGAGAGTACTGGTCGTTACAACGTCGAAACAAGCTATTGGTGCGTGTGTAGGCACGTACACTCTGATCATGTAAATGCCGGGAAATTGCTTTAATAAAATTTAACTTTAACTTTAGAATAATTAACTATCTTGCAAAATTTTGAGGACGTCTCACGATTCTCCCTCTCTCTCTCTCTCGTTACCACGTCGTTCGGACGTGCTAATCGTTTTGCACGAATCCGCAAATGGAATTAACCAGGAGCCGCATGTTTTGGATCGTAACGAACGAAGTACGTAGCAGGAAGTGAAAAGGGAGTGAGAAATAGGAGGAACGATCGAAAAGAGAAAGAAAAAGTGTTGAAAGAGATAAATGCACGGGCACGATCGAACGATTTCACTGCTAAAAACAATTTTTGTCGATTAAACCGTTTCTCTCCCTATATAGGCTAGTTTGTCTAAAGATACCCACGTAAATATCTCCTTCCGTTGCGATATTCTATCTCAACCATGAGTAAGTCACTTTTATAGAACTTTTCATGACAGCTATTTTAAAATAGCAAGAGAAAATAAATTTTTCACTACGTATTTTCATTGCATTTAGAAAATTTGATCGTTGACTTAGCCTGCTACAGTTGATTCTTGTATATCGTAATTATTGGATTATTATAAAAATAGGGTATTATTCGAGTTCGTGCAATAAACAGAATTACATACGAGCAATTATTCGTTCTTTACCCAATACAAAAATTCAACATACTAATCACATACCGCTTTGCACGGAGTCTTTCCAATTGTCTATTTTTGCCTAACATTAATTGCTACTTAACGGTGTGCTTAGAAAATTTTTCATCAAGTTTTGACTGACCGACTTATTCACGGTTGCAGTGCTACAGTAATTTTTTGTTCAAGGTTCCCGATATTTTTTGGCATACAAGCTACATTTTTTCCCTTACATACCGTAGTTGACATTAAATTTCATTCGGGAATGTTAATAAAATGTCTTTTGACTCCTAATTTTGAAAGTTCATATACACGTCATATATAAAATTACCTGCGTAAAAATTTATCACGTAAATTACCTACATTAAAAAATTTTCTTTATAATATTTATATTACATAAAAAATATTTTGTGTATCATTGCAACTAAAGGAGACATTTAGGTGGACCAACTTTTATATAATATACAGCAAGGAAGTCTCTAGAGATTCGTCGAAACCACTGATTTTTCAATTTCTCCGCTACATAGGTATACCTACATTGAAACGAAAGTAAATTTCGTTTCGTCCTTTAATCGGATTTCATATAAAAGCGTCTATTTCGTTCGTTTCTTTCGTAGTAATGTACGGACGAGCGTTCAATCCATTTAATATTCAATCTCCTATCACCCCTTTTTCTTTTTATAGCGTGGATTATCCGAGAACGTTATAAAGTATTAATCGTACGATTTCTCTATCCTTTTACACCGTATTCGAACCATCTGCAAAAATAGCTATTTACTGGAACGTATGTTAAAAGTGCCGGTGCCGTTTCAAAAGCTAATTTTTCCATAGTCTTTTTGTATGGCATCCAAAAAATTCGAAAGCCCAATTTGTATATGTGTCGACGATTTTGAAAGTCATATACTCTAGTTTTATATTTGTTTAATTTTAATGGATTCTGCACAAAATGTATGACTTACAAGGAGAGGATCAGACTTGTAGCTCATCGACTTTGTCACAGAGCTTTTTTGGATGAATCTATTAAATACGTTTTATGCCAAAAGTGACAACACTCCGCTGTTTTTTTTTTTTTTTTTTTTTTTTTTTAATTTGAGGTCAAAAATCAAAGCTCGCCAATCGAAGCTTCTCCCAACATTTATACCTATCATTACTAATGTCTGTACTTATGTTAAAAATATAATTCGATATAAAGACGAAATAATATTGCGAAGTACTGCCAAAAGGACTCGAACCCCAAAGCAAAAAGCATAAGCCTTCGTAATCGAGTACCTACGCTGCTTGCACAGCCATACCGGATCTGTAACAAGCTGTTAATTTTTACGGTAAATCAGCAAATCCTAATTATTTAAAAAATGTTTTTTGGAATAAAAATACGTTTCACTTAATTTTTTATTCTCAACGTGTTTGCAAAATTTCATCTTGATCGACAAACTTCGATTTTTTACCTCAAACTTAAAAAAATAATTCTGTATGAATTGAAGAAAAATGTCAAGATAAGATACCGGCTTTTGCACAACGCGAAAAGTAAGAAACTGAAAGAATAATCCGTGTTTTACGCGAAAATTGTATTACTTCATTTAAATAGAAGATAATGAAATCTTTTGTCTCAAGCTTTCCATACGTTTTCGCATACGCAACTGATCAGCTTATAATTCGGTAATTTACCGGGCAAGACGAAGTTAAATGCATGGTCGATTTTCTGTTTCTCCCTCCATCTTTTTGGTCGAACAGTTTAGCTGACGGTTTAACTCACGATCAAAAGTTGAAGAAGAGAAGAAAAGAGAAGGCAGAAATAAGAGAAAGGAGGTAGAAACGGATTTCCAATTTCTTTTTTCTTCCATTCTCTTTGAAACCGCCCTAAAACCGACCTAATTTGCATTAAAGCGAGTTTAGTGATAAGTGGACCTCTCTTTCTCCCTCGGCCTCATTTTATATCTTCGCTCCATTTTCATCCGGTTAAACCTCCACGCTTTTTGTTTCCTTTTAATTACCATACGTTGACTGTTCGTTTTGATATTTTGTGATACACTCAATTTTCCTATAACACGGTTAATTAATTCCGTTTTATATCGAAACCTAAAACTACTGATACACATCAGGAAATGTATTGTTTTAAGTTAGTATTAACTTAGACGAAGAGGGTTCCATTCGAATTTTTAAACTGAGATGGCTGGAACGTAAAAATTTAACGTCACTCCCGGTTTTTTTTTTAAACTGACTTCCTAAGTCATGGAATACAAGGATGAAATTAACGTTAAAATGTTCAGTTTGAAATCTACTATCACGTTATCTAGCTAGATTAAAAAAAAATTTTTGCGTAAGACTCCATTTTTTATCACATATTCTGATTCTACGTTTCAAAATAAGAAACTTTTGTAAGAACTATTTTCTTCGAATCAGGCATCTACGGAAGTTAAGAGAGATGAAAGTTGCTCTCCGCCACGCTACATGATTTCCCGCGACTAGATCTTCGTGACGTTCTTTACGGAACGATCCAGTCGAAGGAAACTATGCAGAGGATATCAACTATGAAGTTTCTTAACTTCCGTAGATGCATGATTCGAAGAGAATACTTTAGACACAAGGTCCTCATTTTGAAACGTAGAATCAAAATACGTAATAAAAAAATGAGTCCAAAAAAAAATTATCGGGCTGCCGGATGGTTGCGCTGGGTTTAGGTCGGGCAGCTTTAGATTACGTGATAGTAGATTTCAACCTCAACATTTTAATGCTAATTACATCTTTGTATTCCATGACTTGGGAAGTCAGTATAAAAAGAAACTGGAACTGACGTTAAATTTTTACGTTCTGCCCATCTCAGCTTAAAAATTCTGGTGGCTCTCTCTTCGTCTAGGTTAATACTAACTTAAACTATACATTTCTTGTGTTCGATGCATAGGAAATCCTACGGTCGGTTCTCGGACTAAATGAGTTCTGTGTGTTATGTCGAGACCACCTTTTTGGAAAGGTTTGTCAACAAAAACAATGTGATGGAAACATTCGTGCTATATGAAGGTTAACCAAGTCTCGTTCGTTCCCAACGGGAAGATTGCTCCAACCCTATACTATTTTATGTGAAATTATACAGGTTAACGTTACATATTCCTATGAAACTTCCATGGATTCTTGTGCATCAGTGTAGTTGCAAGGTGCAAGTATACTTAGAACAAAAATAAAACTCTGATCTTGTCTAATTAAATCGATGTAGTTTTTCATCCTCTACAGAACATGCTCTCCACAATTGTTAGTTTAGGTGTTATTTTCATTTCAAGCAGTCAATAAGACAATGACACAACGGAACGCGTGAGAGTATGTCTGAATTTGTTGAAACACTGAAATAATTCAGCATGCTTGAAATTAAAATATCACCTAAACTAACAATTTTCAAACATAACATTATTACAATAGCATGTTTTGTGGAGGATGAAAAACTGCATGGATTAATGTATTAAAAATTAGAGTTCTATTTAAAAAAAAGTACAAATACACCTTGCAACTGCACCGATGCACAATAATGCATGACAGTTTATAGGAATGTGTAGCGTTTAATACTTATTAATTTGGTCTATGACATTGTTCTGTGGGACACCCTGTATACTACTTATGTTGTTAGAAAATATATTGGAGTTTCTGGTAGATTATGCAAATATCCGAGTGCAAAAGGTTAAGTAGCGCTTATAGGGCAACCGTGTTATAATATCTTATTATAAAAAGATTGTTGTAATTTTTTTTTTACCGTGTTATATTGTACCGTGTTTTCAGAGCATCGTGTTATAAGAGGGCTGAGAGTACACCCATCCCACGATTTACACGGTAGATACGTTCCTAAAAAAATCGTGCAAACCGAAACCGTGTAAAACGAGACAGAATTCATAAAAAAATAGAAGCATATTATTATTAAAAATACAAAACTACCCACCTACCTATTATTAACAATCACTTAGATGCTTTATTGCATATTGACTTTCATGTTTGCGATTCAGTTTATGTTAAATAACTTTTAATCGAGTTTTTAAAAAGACTGCGTTCATTAATATGTACATTTTTTTAACTTATAACTGGTATAATGTAAAACAATTATTTTTAATTAAAATTATTATCAATTATTTTTATTTAAAAACCGTGTAGATTAAGTACTTTGGTTGCGAAACTCTCGATGCGAGAAAGGAGGAGGAAGGGATAGAGATGGTATTGTATGTCCTTATCGTGTCGCAGTTTCGTTTAGATAAGATTTAGAGGATTTCTCTACCGCGTGGATGGTAACGCGATGAGCGCATTACGATCGCGTGACGTCAGTGATGCGGTTAAATGCGCAATATCTTCTCGTTCGTACATCTATCTATACCTCTTTCTCTTTTTCTCTCTTTCTCTCTCTCTCTCTTGTTCTATTGATTAATGGATAACAGAGTACGATCCTGCATCTTAACCAAATGATATATTTTTAACTCAACCGTCGCGTCCGCGAAGCAAGAAAAGTCTAAACTCTGCAACTGGGTTCAAAGTCGTGTTGGGAACGTGATAAATTTCCTACGCATATACCCAGTGTCCTACATGTCTCCAATCAAATCATTATCAGGATCTTTTTCAGTAAAACCAAGCGAATAGTATTAAGTTTAATATTATTGAGAGGTCATATTTTTAATCCTTATGAAAAAGTAAAGCATGTTTAATAAGTTATAATTAAAAATGTACATGACATAATCATTTGCATTTTATTATTTGTAATTATATGAAATTTCCATAATGGAACAATTTCTTCTGTAATTTCTGTTAAATGTTTATGTATAAAAAATTGCGGTAGGATGTTGTTAGTTAATAATAGAACTATTTTTTGAAAAATCATGTCCACTAAAAACACTTAATAATATTCGATACAAGTTTTAAAATTATACAAACACACAGATTAGAAAAATAGGTTTTTGATGAGAGCTCAAGATGCTTAATTGATTCCTAGCGGGCGAACAAACAACTAATATAGGGTTAGTCAAAAAAGAAAGAAGCTTTGCTATGATATTCCGGAGTTAAAAATAAAAAAACATGTAAATTATTATAATTTACAGATTTTTAGTTACATATACCTACAGTGAACAATTTATAAAACAGAATAATTTCTTTATAATTGAACCAAACAATTTAAAACTTTTTTTAAGAATATAGAAGGATTAGTTCACTAAATATCGTGTATTTGTAGTTTTAAACAAAAATTGAAATGTTCCAAATTACAACAAAAAAAAAGTTATTTTTTTAACTTTTTACCCGAGCTTGTAAGGAAAATTTAAAAATTGCCTTGTGTAGATTTAGATAAGATATACAGGGTGTCCAGGTCCATGTAGTCAAGCGGAGAACTACATGTACACATCAAATTCAAATTTTTTGGTTCAATTAGAACAAAATTATTCCGCTTTATAAAGTGGCCGAATATTCCTGCGAGTCACTGTAAATTGATAAAGACGCTTTCCTTTTTAGTCCATATTAGAGGAATGGCACATTAACTTTCCGAGTTCCAGACACACTTTTTTTAAAATTTCCTTTTGAAACTCTTGTAGCATACTAGTTAACAATGATTTAATATGTTAAAAATAGTAACAAAAAATAGGCACCGGAAAATCTGTTTTTTCATGTAATCTGTATTATACATGTGACAATAATAAGTCATTTGTAAAGTACATTCTTACGTACTATGGATAGTACCGGAAAACTCAGAAAGTTAAAAAAATAATAACAAAATCGTAAAACTGCTACAATACTTTTTTTTCCTTAATTTCCTATTTACTAACAGTATTTGAGCAGAAAGTTCTGGGACACCTCGTATGGCACGTACGCACACGCATAGACAAATTATTCATGTAAGCATAGATACACGTACATGCAGAGCCGATCATAAATGGATGAATTCGCGGTGGCTCGTTTAGTATCGAACGCTGAGATATGAATACGAATGCGGTGGACCAGAGAGAGAGTCGATGGATGCGTGCCAGTCATTACGCCGTTCAGTGAATATAATCGATAACATTATATACGGAAGCGGACGATATATAAGCCAAACGACGATGGTTCTACTCGTCGTCCTCGTTAGAGTCCAGAAGAATCGATAATTTTAGCTGACCGGTCTTTTCGTGATTACAGAAATGACTCTAATCTGGTCATTCTTGCTTAAATGAAAAATAATATATCGACAATTAAAATTGTTCCATTTTAACACTTAACGTGAAACACAATATCAATATTTAAAATAAAGGAAATCGATAATCGTTATATATACCCCGTGGTACTTCTGTGATTGTAAGGTAAAACATTATAAGTCACGGTTTTTATTTTTTTAAGTTCAGTTTATGCTTTTATCGAGTTCAGGAAGATAGTAGTTGCATTCTTAGAAGAAAGAAAATACATTAAAACAATGGCTTTTTTCAACACTAATGTTGTACTCCGCTCCGTAGCGATTACAAATTGATGTTTGAAACTTTAAACGACAAAATTTTGAAAGTAAAAACACGTAACTTATTTCGTTTTACCTTACTCTCACAGATTTATCATTTCTGTGGACATTCATGACCACAAAAATAAACGCCCATAAATAATTCTGAAAATATTCAGCAGTTTTGAGATTATTTTTCTTTAATCTGCCTCTTTCAGCGCTACTTCTTCATGAGCTTAATGGCATTAATATTTAATAATTTATAGGTAAACCATTTTTTATGCTTATGATATTGAACATATTCTAAATATTTTAACTCACTATTAAGAACCGTTTCGCTAAACTGATAATTTTTATTTTGATATTGACGTATCAGTTTTGCTATACTTACTGAAAAAATAACAAGGATATTTTCTGCATTAGACTTTTTCATTCTAGGTTTTCGATATGTCCACAAGTGTAACTATGATTTCAAAACTACATTAATTGGCATCGTGTTATATAACCACAATTTTTGTTTGCATTCAGATTTCTCTAATAACACTAGAAATGCATAACCTATAAATTAAACAGTCCACAGAACTAACTATACGTTGACTAACTTGTATTTCATTAAAGACATTACGCGAATGTTAATATGAGAGTTACAAATATTTAACAGAATAATTTTTTAAATAAAATGAATGATAACTTCTATCCATTAATATTTTTCAACCTCATTTAAAAAAAATTGTCTGTTCGCGAGAAAGACGTTACGTGTGTATTTAGTCATTATACCTTGTGTACTAATTTCCCTCGAGAATAACGTACGATCGACTAATTAGGTTGATATTCGATGCTTCCGTGGCGTCAGGAAAAAAGATTCAAAGTAAGTACATATATGACAAATAAGAGAAAGAGAGATAGAAATGTATTTCGATTTTCGAGTGCAAAAGCTGCCGGACGAGAGGCGAATGTAATTAATGCGGTCGTTCGTTTTAATCAGCCAAATTTCTGCGCATAGAATGTGTAACCGGTTGCCTGCATCTACTGGTTGCGGGCCCGGGGGTCGAACGAAACGACCGAAATTGAAATAAATACGAGATCGGCATCACCACCGGTGAGTTTATGTCCCACCTCTACCTGTGGCGGTCTTTGTTTCGTTTTCATATTTTATTTATGCGACGAAATGGACGAATGAAATCTGAATATGTGAAAAGAAATATACACCCGTTAATTATTTATCGTCGCAATGTTGATTTGTGTGAGTGTGTTACAAGCGATGTCCTTGTTTCAAATAATAAAGTGAAATCCTGAAAATAAAGAAAGAAGAGAAACAGAAAATAGGGGGGAGGGAGGATAAGAGATAAAAGGGACCATGTCTTGAGAAATGTTTAATATAAATATCGCGAGGATGCGCGTGTCCTACTTTCTTTATTTTACCAGAAGCGATCCGGGATAGTTAAGAAACTTGTTGGAAACTGTCACTTCTTTCTCTCTCTTTCTCTTTCGTTCTTTCCCACGAAAATGGTACTCACGATATCGACTCGAGTTCTTCGGGTGGGTTCCGGGGCACCCTCGTAAATTAAGAAGACACCGGTAACCGTTCAAGAAAATGGAAAGAAAGATGTTCACGACCTTTGTTTTCACGCTCCAGCAACTTGGCTCGACGGAAAGTAGAAAATAAAATGAAAACAACATATTTGAGCTAAAAAATAGAACGAGAGAGAGAGGAACAAAATCGTTTTTTGTCGTACTGCACGCGACCAATAAAAAGGGAAATTATCCTTCTTCCTCTTATGGTTTCATCAGGCTTAATGTTTTGCTACACGTGACAAAATTTCCATAATATTATACTATTTCGCGCCTTACTGACCACGTTCGTAAAAGCTGGTCACGTATCCCGTTTCCACGCTAAAGGTACTAAATACTTTTCCCTACTACGTCCCAGTACACCTCATTACATTAAACACGCACACGCACGGAATTGATTGAGCCGAATTTGGAGCAGTCGGTGTAGACACTTGCCTTGTAATTGAATTCACAGTCTTAGAGAGAGAGAGAGAGAGAGAGAGAGAGAGAGATAGGCAGACAGAGGGAAGAAGAAAGCAATGGAGCAGGGGAGCAAAGTTAGCGTCTATTCTAGCGCGAGAAGCGCCAAAGCACGCTTAATGGACGTTTTAAAGGTAGGAGAAAGGGAGCCGTCGCTCCGTTGGCAAAGCCAGAGGCGTCTAAATTGACGGTTGCCTGTGAGAGTGGAGAATCTCGTCATAGGGACTCTCCTAGCGGAGAATCACCTGGACGCATCAACTTCATCGAAGTTCGCACGAAAGACGAGATGGCGACAAGTTGAGAGTTAGGTTCCAACGTGAAAGGTGTCAGCAGGTTGTGATAAACGAATGATGAAATTAAATCGAAAGCTCTTGTCGCGATCCTCCATAGCTCTTTAAGCATGCTCCTTCGTGTCAGGGGCCTGGTTAACGTATAGGCTTTCAAGTAATTAGGTCGTCTAGCCGCAAGAAACTACGCCACGACATCAGCCATATGCGATAGCGCAACTCTCTCCTGCACTCAATTCGCTCACTCACCGGGGCTCGCTCACTCTTTGTGTGTCTTCTTCGATGAAGCGACGCCAAAGGTGTTAGCGATTTAATGGCCCTGCTCCCTTTCCACTGATTCGGTTAGCTCGACTTAATCGGGAATTTAAGTGATCTAGCTACTGGAACGCATTTACCATCGAGGGCTTTTAAATTGGATTTGTTTTTACGATCTTTCAAAAAATTCACCATCACCTACTGGGTCGACCTGTTTCCAGAGAGAGTAGTAGTCCAGTTTAGCGAAAGCTTTTATTATCGGGTTACGGATTTTATTTCGATCATTCGATCCGATCGCTTTAATGAAAGTTCTGTTTACTCAGCCGTCGATCTTTTAATGGACGACCACCTTGTACCAGATCGATCCATCTTCTCGATCAACAAAAAATTGTGTGTAAATGTTACCTCTTCGTGATTAGTGTTGACAATTTTCTTTACATTTATCACGCGTGAGCGTTGGTCGCGCTTTGTCATCAACGGGTCAACGCTTGAACGAGCCTTCCCTAGCTAGTTTATAGCGACGTTCACGCGGGGTCGCACTGACAGGGGTCAGGACACACGGCAAATGCGGGTCGACGTAATCCTCGTGCCACGCATGACTAATACCACGTTCTTATAAAATTTACGGACCACTCGGGCAACATTCCCAATTCGCTTTAGGTACTTTTTCTGACTGCGGCTCTTTTTGCGTCTCTACCTGCATACGATTTTTATGATATGCTTGTGGTTACAGCTCTCACTTTTAAAAAATATTTATTCGACGTTTACTTTTATGACAATTAAGGATGGGATTAAATATGTTATAAGTAGGTTCGAATCTAACTGAATAATTTCGAATCTTGTATGAGTACTTAGAAAAAAGAAAGCAGTACTTTCAAGTAGACTCGAATCCAGACGAGATAAGTTCGAACTTTTTGTAAGTATTTGAGTAAAGTAATCGGTATTTGCAAATATACTCGAACCATGATTGAGTAGATTCGAACCTTTTATGAGTAGGTACTTTGATCAGAGGTTGAGAGAAACAGAAAAGCTTAACTTTTCTATGATGCTGTAGCGTGACAACTACTGAAGATTGGAGTACTACTTGCAATAAATTTGAATCTTTCGAAAATTGAACTACTTACAAGTACATTTTTGAACCTACAGGTAATCATTCTAAAGATCGAAACCAACTTGTTCCTATCAAATGAGTACATTCTAAGTATACTCATTGAAACTCCATTGTTTTTGAGTAGTTATCGAAACGCAGAAAATGAAACTTAGTTATTTAAATTAATTTGGATTTGTAAGTACATATTGAACTTGATCCCATCCCTAATATCAATGGCTTCACATATACAGGGTGTCCCACTCTTAGTTACCCACCGGGAAACTGCAGGTAGAGTGGACAAATTTAAGTAGAAATATCGAAAAAAGTTTAAACAAATTCGGCCTAGTTAACGATTTATTAACTAACAAAGATTAGCCAAACACGAAGAGCAGAAGCTATTGGCGGATTAAAACGTCCTCCTTCCTCTCAGTAATAGGCGATGGATGAAGTGGTAGGAGGAGCAATCCACAATAAACAACGTTACGTGGTCCTACGCGACTTTTTTTTTCGTGGAATTCTCTTGTATACAAGCTTCGTCTCACGCCCATTACCGAGATCGAAGGGGACGTCTTAACCCGTCGATCGTTTCTGATCTCTCTGATTGATCGATCTTTGTTCGTTAATATCTTGTTAACTATGCGGAATGTGGGGTAACAATATGGGTTAAGAGAGACAATAATTATGACAATAATAATAATGACGAGATATAGATAATAATTAATAGGTATCCATGTTTAGAAATACAAGCTTGTGCAGGAATAGATCCACCAAACTAAAACTTATAGTTAGTATACGTATATACACATACCTAATATATTTTCAGAATCATTTTTCTCGAAAACGAAACCATAACGCAAAAATTGTATACTCTCAGCCCGATTGTAAGAATATCCTGTATCGATCGAAAGCAGAGTTGGACAATAATCATTTGTTTTGTAATCGATTATTTAATGTAATCATAGTAAATGTAGTCATTAATAAGTCAATCATCGTTTAGCTAAATCAGCAATCATGATTACCTTCTATAATTTGTAATTATTAATTAGTCAGTTTTAAATCATTTAATTACTAATTAGGTACTTTCTAGGGATTTGCAAATTATACACAAAGCATATAAATAATTCGTTCCAAAGGTTTTCTACAATTAGGTAAAAAATAGACATATTTAACAAACAAAAATATCCACAATGTTTTTACAGTAAAAGTATAGATTAAATCGTAATAAAAAATATTCATTATTTCATAATTAATTACGAATAAAGCAATCATGGCCATTGATTACAACTTTTGATTCCTTTCTTACTCATTAATCAGATTACGTTTTACCCAACACTGGTTGAAAGTAAAAGAATTACATTTCTTTTAACGTTACGTGGCTTAAGATTATAACAAATATAATGCATGAGAAATTTTTCATATTTTTTGTATTCAATCTTTGATCTTCGGAATGGTGTATTTCCCACGTGACTCCTAGAATTTATTACACCACGATGGATGCAGACCATTATTTTGCGCGAACGTCTCCGGTGACAACAACGATACTCGAGCTCTTGCCCTTAGAGAACTTTAACCTACCTACTCTGCTTGGCATAGAATGAATTACGACGAAAATGTTTCTTACCGTCACTTTTATTAGCAAAAAGTATTTATTATATATTGCCTTCGAAAGTGGAACGATAAAACTCACATTTGAAATTCGTGACAAGAAATACGTCCGCCATATTTCAGAAAACCAGCAAACGGAGAATACCGTTCTTCTTGGTTGATTTCTCAACGATTCTCTAAAATGCACTATAGCGTTGCATCTGATCGCCCAGGACAAAGAAAGTTCTCTATACTCGCACTTATACGCAACGGCGTCAAATAGTTTTCCCCACGAAGCGTCAGCGATGGCGTCGGTGCCCTTTAACGAGCATTACGTTAATTATGCCCGACGTCGTCGGCAGGTCATTAAACTCTTCTACGTCGATGCAAGTTGTTTTCGCGCGACTAACCGATTCCCTTAACCCCTGGGTTCTGACTTTGGACGATCTGCCACGCTTCCCCCTTTTTTTCATTCCTTCGCGTCTATTTCGTCTTCTAAACACCACTTTACGCGTGACTGTTTGCAATCCCTTTCGACGCAATCTTGGAGCTTCGTTAAGGTTAAGAAAAAGAAATAAGACATCGTGGAATTTTTCAAGAATTTCGGTGGCCATATTTGTTTCTGCTATTTTGCCGTTTTTGATGAAGCGATCGAGTGTTTCCTTTTGACAAAATAAGAACGGCTAGTTGACGATTATAAGATATATTTTATACATTCTTTTTATATACAAATTTATAATAACGAAATTACGTTTCGTGCTGGGGGTTATCCAAATAAATTATTTGTAAAATAATCGTTAAGATAATAAATTATTTTATTTGGTTACATGTTATTTAAAATAATTATGTGTTAGTTTATTTGAGCAGTCGAATAATTTTTTGCTAATTATTTTGTTATTTGAAACTCGAATCAAATCATTTTTCATTTCATTTTTTATTTGATCAAATATTTATTCGATTACTTTCTATTTCTATCACGTCAACATCACATCAAGAAAACTTCTATCGTAAAAACAAATCAGGTTACGCAATGAAAATTCCCCCTTCTATGGCAATTATTTGTTATTTTATTTCATTGAAGTAATTGAAATAAAACATGATTTGGAATTAGTTTATTTGAAATACACGCAAAATAGAAATAATTTTCTTATGTTGTTCGAGAAATAAAAATAATAAAGTATTGGGTTGGCAAGAAAGTAATTTCGGTTTTCATAAATAGATAACGTTAATGTTATGATTTTTTTTTAATTTATATCTTTATATAATTTTCATGTACATAATTTTATATACTTTATATAATTTATATCACAAAAATTGAGTTTTATTTTACACCACCAAACCGAAATAACTTTCTTGCCAAGCCAATATTTGAAATAATTGTGTATTTCAAATAATTATTTGTTATCTTATTTCAAATAAAATTTGCACAACCTTGATCTGTCCGTATAGAAACGTTCGTTGCGAAGAAATGGAAAATCTTTTTACATTTATATCGAGTTTACGACAGTATCCAGCTCTCCTTTTTTCTACTTTAAATTCTATCGCATGAAAAAGTTCAAAGCGAAAGAAAATTTATCCCGAACTCTAAAGGAAATTCTTGGCCAGTGGCGGTGAAGTCGCGATTCGGCGGGTTCACAGCGTAAAGCGAGCGGTAAACATTTCGAAAACGTTCCATTCAAAGAAGAAGAGTAGTTTTGTGGTTGAAACGAGAGGGCCCGCGGGAGGGAGGGGGGGGGCTTCGAGGCATACTCGAGGAATTTTCTAATTAACCTCATTGAAGACATTAGGTGCCTTCCGCAAAAGGTGAAACGATGAACCCGTTGGAGGTCTCGTTTGCGCGCCATACAATAAATTAGTTCCTCTGCGTTAGCATCACGCGCGTTTGATGCTTTACGAGGTCTAATGGTGGTGGTGGTGGTAGTAGTAGTAGTAGTAAGCGCGTGATTAATTTCTACCTTCACGTTCCTATCCCTCCCTTTTTTCTTGTCATATATTTTAGATATAACTCTTATTTTTTACCTCTGACTTACATTAGACACGCTCAGAATTACTCGACGATATCTCGAATTTGCCTACATTTTTACGAATTTACATCATCAATTTACGTCATAAATATTTAATAAACGAGGAAATCCTTAGACCGGATATTTTTTCCACCCTTTTTTTTTTTTTAGTTGCTGCCAATCGAAAAGAGACTTATCGAGCTCTGCAAACGCGTTTGATTTTCATTGCGACGATATCACCTTTAGACTTCTTTTTATATATTTCGTTTTCCTCAAAGCTTTGCTATGATTGCACGGCACTTTTTATTTACCTACCTTATTTTTATTACGTATATGCAAGTAGATGTCGAAAAAATTGGAAAATTTGGCAAATAAAAATTGTTTTGATTAAAGTTCTTAACTTGGTAGTCACAGGATCGTCTCCATTGACCTATCAAATTTCCTACTTCGTATTTCAACTGTATAACAAGTTAAATCATGCTTAATGTAATAACCGTTAAGCTACGCGAAGTGGCAAGAAAAAGAAAGAAAAAAGAAATCGGGATGTCACGTGACACTTGTAAGACTTCTCGAGACACCCCTTTTTTCGTCAGTCACCAACATCGGTGTTACGTTTCGTGATCAACAACGAGCACTTTTCGGTGCTCGTAGAGAAGAACAGAGAGAGGAAAGGGATCCTTCCGGCGTGTAGGAGGGAAGAGGTTCACTGATTAGGCTCTACATAGAAAGAGCGTGAGCAAAAAAGAGTAAGAACGAATCCGATGAACGAGCATATACGCGAACCCCGAAGTGAAATCCGACACCTTCGACGGGAGCCATACTTGAAGGGCTTTTTTGCTCGACGAAACACGCAGGTTTCTTACCTGATCAATTTCACGAAAATTTATCGTAGATCACACATGACATTTTTATCCCATATTCATCAATATATTTTTGCCAATTTTTTGTAGAATGCCCTAGTTGTGGACAGTATTGAAAGACGTTTCACGGTTTTCTCGATCTCCGTATTGAGCATTGAACAGTAAAAAGCAATAAAACGCATGTTTAACCCTTTGCACTCCGCTGTCCCCTCTGAGGCACCATATTTCCAACATCATATCATTTAATTTCAAGTGATATATCATTACTTATATTATAAAAAAAATTGTTCGAGTTGTTGGTAGGTGAATTGGAGTAAAATCTGTGAATATAAAAAAAATTAAGCGTCGAGGACCAGTCGACATCGTATTATCCTCAAAATCGGCCTTGTCGAGTCAGACTCGACGCGGAGTGCAAAGGGTTAATAAATTTGTTCGAATAATTTATTATTCAAAATCGCATAATGGTGAAAAATGATATTTTTAATTTCTTTTTTACAAAGGATCAAATATGGTCGGATATTAGTGGGGATTTGTAGATTGGCAAAAATTATTAGGACAAACTCCATTACCCCAATAGTGAATGCTACAATATTTTTACGAGAAATTAATTGAAATCACGTTCAAATATTGCTGTTATTTTCGTTAGGGTTTATCTAAACGCTATATAACAAAGTGTAATATATATTTTCACTGAAGTTTAAATTACAACTTGAAAACGTATTTACTGTGAAAATATGAAAAAACTAAACATCAATACAATTAAGTACAAAAAGTTTAAAAGGTTGACTGGAATTCACAGCGTAATCAATATCGTTACATTATTGTAGGTACTGAGATTCAATATCTATTGAATAAGGAAGCTGTTAGCATTGAGTTGTGTACACTTAATTCTGTTTTCACGAAAATTTGATTTGACGCGATTCACAAAAATACGTTTTGCGATACCTAAGTATATTTTGCCAGTTTTTATTTTATTAAAATGAATTGTTTTTTGTTATCTGTTATTAATATGCATATGGATTTTCTTTTTGTTAAATTAGTATTTTTTATTGCAATATTTTCGTGTTTCCTATGTAATATTCTATGCACAAACATATCTTATAAGGTATGTAAATAAAAAAAGGGTGCAACGCACATAAAAACGATGAATTTGTATACTTTAATGAGATTATTTTAGTTGATTTTTCAAGTGTAGGATCAATCTTCTTTTATATGGATACTGTTTCTTTTTTATGTAGGTGTTTCGAGATTGTATCTATCGCGTAAAAACAGAATTAGGTGTACTAGGAATTCGGCAATGTTCTGTTTAAATAGAGAATACTCAACCTAACCCCTAACTATAATTCACTATACTATACCTAGCTATATATACCTAATAAACCACTATAATACCTAACTATAATAAACTATAATTCACACATTCCATTTTATTAACCCTAGAAAGATAGTCTGCGTAAAATTTACGCATACCTGCTCGAAATATTGCTCTCTCTTTACCTAAATATAAATACGAAAATTGTTTTCAAATTTCATTTATACATAGAAAAATAATATATTTTGGTTTATTTAAATCAATAAATAAAATATAACATTACAGTTAGTTAAAACTCATGCGTGAATTTGACGCATAATTATCTTTCTAGGGTTACTATGATATTTCAAAATATTTGTCCAAAAATTATTTATTATGGGAATAAATAATAATGCATACGAACCTTCTTAATAATAGCAACAACAACGGTACGCATTTTACATAACGAATGACTGTTGCCATTTCTAACTAACAAAATACGTTCACCGTGATGCCTCATAAAGTCAGTAGTTGACATAGTCATCGCTGCATGGCATAAGCTACCGCGTTTGCTAATTCGAAGCTATTGCAACGTCTTTAATTCTTATTTGCAGCGTTTTAACCCCTTGCCTTATAATATCGAGCGAGACTCGTGGTATAAATTCAAAAACGAGGATAAAAAACACGAGTCAGACTTAAATTTCAATTCTTACGAGTTTATTTATTTTGTAGTGTTCATTAGTCTCTGTTTGGTTAGGCTTATGATTCATTTTTTCTCAATTTGTATAGTATTAATTTAATGGACCGTCAAATTGAGCTATAAGACAAGGGGTTAAGTCCAAAATGCCCATCATTGAAGCGTTATCCATCACTAGGAACATTTACCTTAATTTTTGCCCTCATTAAGGAGACATAAATCGATCGATCGGATCGCGTAAAAAAAAAAGAGTAAGGCTTTTATAACACAAGATTTATAGGTTATACCTACACCTATAATTAATAGCCTCATTACTTCCTTAATTGTTTCGTACCACGAACGTTAATTTCTTTTTAGAACACCTCACCGAATCCCAAGAGGAAGGAGGAACACAGGGAGCTCTGTTTGAAATATCGTTTTGATTCTGTTTAACGGGTTGCCGCTTGGCCGGAATGGCCGCAATAATTTAGGGAAATAAAACTAGACGGAGGGAAGAGGTGGAATCTACTATCCCGACGATAATAGTAACGAGTCGTAACGAGAAAAGTAATATATCGTAGTCGTTCAGTGATTAAGTATTCCTTTGTAGAAGGAATTCCAGAGAGTAGTTGAAACGGGTCGTTCTGAGTGACGACGGCGTTACCGAACTCGCCTTTGTAACGTACCGCCAGATCCTCGTAATTCGCCATTACACAATGCTTATAGAAATTTTTACGTGAAAGTCTGTTATCAATGTAATACATCTAATCGTAAGTAAAACTACCTTTTTCAATTACAATCATCTTTTTAACCGAAATCGAACACTTCAAATGTAAAATTGATACAATTTTCTCTTTACAAACTTTTTTTTTTGTAAATGTGTGAATATAAAATGGCGAATCGAAACGAATAAAGTTTTTTTTGTTAGTTATTGAAACGTGTTCAATAAGATTAAGAGTTCTGCGTTATTCAAAGACCCTTTCCTTCCATACTTATTTTTCACGACCGAGTGGAAGCTGATTGTGTGTCGCGGAAAAGTAAAAGAGGATGAGGGAAGCGAAGCTGGAGAGCGTTGATCGGCTTCCGAAAACTCATCGGCCTAATCCCCGAAAACTCTGCCTCTTTCTATAATCTCCCTCTCACCTCGTCCTCCCCTTTTGGCCATTGTCTCGGCAGACTCATTTTCTCTTATCGGCAACTCTCTCATCGTCGTCCTTCTTCGATTGCAGCCTCGATCATACGACTTTAATGACTACAAACCTTTCAACTTTCTTAGCCCCCTTCCTTTCACCAGATTTATTTCCATTGTATTTTGTTTCAAAGTGATTTATCAAACCATCATCGATTCAAATTATTAATCGATTCCGTTTTTTAAAAAGTATCAATCAAATTTAGTTTAATTCCTCAACCACCATATCTTAACTTACTTTCTCCAGCCACAACAATCCCGAATCAAATTCGCTTTCACCAACGACATCAGAGACCATCAAAACTAATCTGTCCCTTTCATTGTCCTTTTGCCATTCTCGAGGGAATCATCGACGTGAGTCAACATGATCCTTCTACGAGCCATGTCGTACAGTAGGTACATACGTAGGTATATTTCTGTGCACGTGTCTCTATGTATCTCATTTCCGCGCTTTCTGGCACGCCAGGAAGTGAGAGAGAGAGAGAGACTGGACACGAAACGCTCCCATAGGGAATCTCGTTACCGACAATGAATACCATTCTCAGAAACGTGGCACGATTCAGATAACCGGATGAAATCGGCCAGGCTATTGTATATTAGTAGCTGCGAGAAACCTTTAAAGTTCCCGCCTATATGAAACTGACTAGCAACCATTCCACTTGTTTCGCTTATTCTTTCGTCCAGTTTTGAACGCCTCGGTTAATTCTGTCATAAGTTTCAAGATTTTCATTGAAATTAAATTTAATAACGAAAATGAGGTTGGTATGTACGATGAAAATTGTCGTTCGATTAAACACACGCATTTTGCAGTCAGCGATCATAAGAATTAATACAAATATGACGTGGGAGCGTGCATTTATAATATCGACGAAATTTCATTAAAATTATATAAATATATATATATATACATATCAGGGTTGGGCACATTTTATTGGAAATAAGATAATAGATAATTATTTGAAATACTTTATTATTTTTATTTCAATTACTTCAATTAAATAAAATAACAAATAATTGTCATAGCAGGGGGAATTTTTATTCCGTAACTTCATTTGCTTTTACAATAGGAGTGTTCTGAATATGATGTCGACATCATAGAAATAGAAAGTATTTGAACAATTATTTGAATAAATATTTGATCAAATAACAAAATAATTAGCAAAAAATCATTTGAGTGCTCAAATAAACTAATACATGATTATTTCAAATAACATGTAGCCAAATACCATAATTTATTTGAATTAGATACATATATATATGATTTATATAGATATGTATATTTAGGGGAGACCGAGATCAATTGTAATATATTCTTGTAAGATAGATTATATCGCTGTTGTTATAACATCAGGATTCTAATTAGGTATAGTCTCAGATAAACTGTAACTATCTATATAAAAATAGATAGTATAATTATAGTTACTACTATGTGGCAAGCCATCCAAGAATGAATTAAAAATATTTCGAAAAATGTTTCAACTGACCCCTATCTATTAAACACTTGTAGCAGTACATGGGTTTAGTTGTAGCACTGGTGAAACGGTCATAAACTATACAACTTTATTGTATTTATTAAGTTTAAATTATAGAAAACAGTCATTAACTGAAGTTTTATAGACTTAAGGAACAATATTTTTAACTAGAAATAAGTAATATGTAGTAATAACCAATATTCTTTTATAAGGCTAGCTACTCGGGAATCAGTCTTATAGTTTTATCTATAATATTAAAAATGTGAGGGGACACCTAAAACATAAAGTACAAAAAAACATAAGCATGTTTTCAAAATCCAATCGATATAAAGAAAGGGTGAGTAGGTACCTAATCATGCTAAAATATAATTGACTGTCAATGGTTTGTGTTTCGCGTTTTCTGGTCATCTTAATAGTAGGTATAAAGTATAATTGACTATTGAAAGGGCCTCAAAAGAAGCTTTTCAACTAATCTCCACGAAATAACTTACAATTGTCTCCAGGCTCTATTTTCGAAAACAATATTTTATCTACGCAAGAAAATGACGTAGGTGGTACATTGTATGACGTAATCTCTCGTATGCAATATTACCGTAGGATAATGCATATTTAGTATAGCAATAGAGTAACAAGCAAATGTATGATAATAAAAATATTTACTTTAGCCGGTCGAAGCACAATAGTCCTCTCCCAAACAAACATCGCGTTCGAAGCTACACGAGACACTGGCGCACAAATTCAGATACGATAGACGCAACATTTTCCCTCGGGCCGATGGTCTTACAGCTATCGGATTATCGCTTATCAACGATGTTTTAACTGTACCCTTTTTTAACTGACCTCCCTCTTCTCTATATATGTTTTGTTACATATACCTATATTCATAATTTTTAATCGAAAATAACTGCACAGTCGTTGCTTATAGAAGTGCAAGTATTTTGAGTGACACTTTCGTTAAAAATTCCATCTAAAATTTCATGTTTTCACCGTCGAGAATATACATTCAAATCGAACGTAACACTCCAGTGGTCCGAGCGTAACATTTCTGATCGTTCCGGTAAAAAAGTTCGATAAAAAGGGTAGAAAATAAATATTTGAAATCAACCTGCATAGGGTCACAGGTCGTTCGTGTACAAGACGTATACGTGCATACCTACAGACGAAAAAAAACTATACATCGCAAATTCAAACATCCAACATCGTCAGGTAGGAACGTCATCAACGACGGTAGAATGGTAGAAGGTGATAATTAGACGAGCTTTTCTAATTACGAGCCAGCGGATGACTGCACGTACGCGGGCCGCGTTAGGTAGCCTTCTAATTAGCATTGGCCTTTTTAAAAGGTTGCGCACGCGGCACGGAGGTAGTCCGCAATGGGGAGGCACTCGTTACAATACCGAAAACGGACGTCAACCGTTAGGACTTCTTTTTTGCCTCTAAATAGAATTATTTTTTTTTCTTTATCGCTCGCGCTTGGCATGGATTTATAATACTAATAAAAAAAGGAAACGTGGAAATATCCTTTCCATCCTTTATCTCTCAGATTCTTTTTACTTAATTTTTTTAAGTTTTATTGTAATAGTTATTATTTAAATTCAAACCATAACACGTTCAGACCGCCACTCTTTGTTCTTGCCGCGTGTAATATTGAAGCCGTTTATTTTGGAAGTGGTTCCTTTTTTGTATGATTCTAATTCTTATCAAAAAATTAGATGATCGGATCAGATTACGGCCATAAATATTATTAAAAAGACATTTTAGTTAAAAAAAAAATTATCCTAGTAATTTTAGTTAAATAAAGAAGAGTATTCGATTAAATTTAAAAATAACTTTTTATTCCGAATACTATATATTAATTGTAGTATTTCTGCTATACTTTTTGTGTCCTTCAGCAAAAATATTGGTGATAATAAAGGCATATTGAAATGTCTTTAATTAAAACATATTAAAAGTAAATGCGTCTCGTCTCGGCAGCCAATATGGAATGTAATAATTACTTTTATAGTACCATTTTAATAAATTTCTTTTATCGCAAAAACTTCATGTTTGACAGTGGCACGCATAACGAAATAACCAAACCTTGGCATATAACGATGATACGATAACTGCACCGTTTCATGAACTATATCACGAAAATGTTGAAATGGATTTTCAACTCAAGAATTCAACAAAAATCTGAAACTGCACAAATGTGGTGAAAAACATTCCTAGGGGTAGAAACAATTCTAAAGAAATCTTGACTTCTCTTATTATCGTTAATATTCAAGAAACAATTGAAGATACATAAAAAAATAAAGTTAAATTTATTTAAAAATTGTATGTAAACTTTTATTTAAAATTAAAAGTTAAATTAAAAGTTGTATTATTTTTTATTGTCTATATTTCGAATAGGAGAAATAAAAAAAAAATTTGTTTGAGAAATTCAATTCAATTAAAAAAATTTCCTATGTAAATTTCTCCTTTACCACAATTTATAACAATGGCAAACGTTCAGACAAAAATTAAAATTCTGGCTATATTAAATTTTGGAAACTACGAAAAATCACGTAGAGTTACAATTTGACAAGAAATGAATTCTCCGCTGGTCCAACGATCGTTTCACCTATAAGAGAGAAAATTCTGCAATGGGCGAGGAAAAAGGGGAGGTCGTGTCTCCGTTGCGCTTCGCGTAATTCTAAGCAAATTTATGCAACGATCGTGAGGTGAAAGCTTGAAATCGTCCGGCTGTCTCTCTCTCTCTTCCTTCGCTTCCTTTCTTCTCTTTTCTCTTCATCGCTCTTTCATTCTTTTTGTTCGAACGCCTCCGGCTGATACCGCTGTCCGTTTCCGAATAAGACACTACCGGTGCGTTCTTCGTGGCGACAGATGCTAGTTCTTCGGGTGCTTCGGGAAACTCACTTCCTTACTTTTGCGTTTCTCCTCCCTTACAGGATAATTGTATTAAAAATAATATTAATGAAAATAGTATTAACAACAGATTGCCGGAGCAAGTCAATTAGACTCATTTAACATTTTATTACTGCATATATGTATAGAAAAACTTAAATAATTATATAAAAACATATGTTTGTTTTTAATAGACTATCATATCCGGCAATCCAGTGTTAAGGGATTACACCACCTTGGCGCTCGGAAAAATTAGCGTAAAAAGAAAATTTCTTTTTGACGTAACTTTCAAGTATACAAAATTCCTATTACTATCACTAATTAAAATGTACACTAATCAATCTATTTTCAACAATTATAAACAAAATATGGGAACAACGGCGGAGATATGAGCTTTCCCGAAGACGGTGAGGGTTGTAGCATCGTCAGGAATGGTTTGAAATAAAAAAATAAAAGATTTTAGTGTAAACAAAGGTAATAGCTAAAAAGTAGCATATGGATTTTTCGAACGATACCTCGTTCCATTCTTGTTTTCATTTTTTAACTTGGAACCATTCAAATTTTAACAAAAAAATTACCATGTTTTTCAAACAGCTGCCATTTCTATAAAAAATATTTAAAACTTTTCTCCGTATGCTACTTTGTAGCTATTACTTTTGTTTACAATACAATATTCTATTTTTTTTATTTCAAACCATTCGTGAAGTCGCTACAACCCCCACTATCGGCAAGCATCTTGGAAAAAGTGTTTCACAGAAAAGCTCATATCTCTGCCATTTTTTATAATTTTTGGAAAATAGTTTGATTATTGTACATTGGAATTAGTTATAATAATAGTAATTTTATATTCTTGGAAGTAGCGTAAAAAAAATTTTCTTTCTATGCTAATTTTTCCGAGCACCAAAGGAGTGTAACCCCTTAGAGGAAAGTCACTTTTTCTTCTCGTTTTCCAATCGCAAATAAAACAATACATCGTCCAATTATATTTATGGAAATGTGGGTTAGAAAGATCTCGTTGTTACCGGAATCCACGTGCTGATCTCATGCCATCATCGGCCTGATCGAAAAGCGAATTATTTATGCGGAAGAAGAAAGAGAATGATGAAGAGGAGGAAGAAGAATAGGTGAAAGCTCGTGAAAAATGGACCATGAAAGGAAGATGAATTTTCTCGGTCGCGAGGGAGAAAATATGTATATGTATATATAGATATATATATGCGTGTATTACATTATATATGGCGATCGCGTGGACTCACTCAACCTGGGTGTGATGCTTGCCCGTACAACGGGCCTTAGCGGTCATCACAACCTTTTTGAGTGAGCGAACACGACCGTTTTATCGGCCTGAAGAGAGAAAGAGAGAGTGAAAAAGGGAAAAAGAGAAAAATCCTCGACCACCGTTGGAACATGAAAAA
Source organism: Ancistrocerus nigricornis (assembly GCA_916049575.1). Classification (NCBI taxonomy): domain Eukaryota; kingdom Metazoa; phylum Arthropoda; class Insecta; order Hymenoptera; family Vespidae; genus Ancistrocerus; species Ancistrocerus nigricornis. The sequence goes on along the minus strand of OU696669.1, from coordinate 23,188,520 downwards.
AGTGTGAGAAGAGAAATGACCAAAAAAAGCTGGGACCATGTGAAAAAAAAAAAAAAGAAGAAACAAAAAAAAGTGGCATGGAATAAAATATCTCGTCCGCTCGAGCGCATCGAGATGCATAAGATGATCGATCTTCGTAGAACGCGTTCGGTACGTAGGTCAACGAGAAAGTAAAATAAAAAAGAAGAAAAAGACGAGGAAGGGATTAAAGGGGGAGATACACGACAAATATTAAACGTTGAACTCCCCTTCGTTATTTCGCTCGTTCCTTCGCTTCCCTCGATCTTATTTCCCGACTTGGAACTTGCGTTCTAACCAACTCGATCACATTAAAAGCAAACACAGGGAAAAAAGCAATAAACGACAGTCGGGAGTAGGTAGCAGCGTGGAAAAAAGTCTGCGACACCCCCGTCGGTGAAACTTGCTTGCTCCTCCACTTCGTCGTTTCACCTCTTCGTTCAACTAGGTTCTTTCTCCTTTTTTTTTTTTTTTTTTCTTTTATTTATTATCATCTCTTCGACCCGCTTTCCCTTCCACTTTTCAACGAGAGGATCTACAGCAAGACGGGGCCGAAGCTTTCCCGTATTCGGGTTTGCATTTAAATTAAACCCGGACACGGTATCCCTGGCTCGTCGTCGATCGAGCTCGAATTCATGTCGATAATTTAAAAAACATGCAAATCCTCGTGCTCGCCTTCCTTTTCCTACTTTCCCGAGTAGGAGAGTTATTATCGGCGTAGTACGGCGATGTACGACCGGAAAATCGTGCCTGGGATGTAAATTTTGCGTCGTGTCCGTTGCGTTGAAATAGAAATAGAGAAGAAATAAAAAAGGGATAGAGGAGTAGGGATTGCAAAAGAACCGGGTTTTGCTGTTATTAGTGATACCGAAAAAAATATCTCTATTACCGGTAATAGGGGAAAATGTTGCGGTGATGCACTAAAGATACAAATACAGACAAATTAACGATTGCAGTTTATAATATAAAATAAGATAAATTTTCTTTATTAACATTTTATTAAAATACAAATAACAAAGAAAAGCCGTAAAATCATTTCAAATTGTAGCTATTGCAATTAAAATTGAATTTTCAATTGAAGTTCAATTGCAATAGCTACAAAGAAATAGAGTTTAAATAAATAAAAGAATTGAAATTACAACTTTATGAAATTCAAATAATTTTCTACAACTTGTAATTTTATTTACAGGTTACAAAGGGTTTTATTGTAGAAAAATGTTTTTAAATGGATCAGATTTTTATTAATTTTATTATTCACAATTGAAAAATAAACACTTTACTTATCTTTCTATTTAATATACTTACCTTTTATAAAGATAATTTGCACAAAACTATGTAGGTATAAGCGACCGAAACAGTAGTGAGCCTTTTGGGCGGCGCTTACAGGGGGAATGCACGTGTTGGGAAATTGACTTCGGGATCGGACTTTGTAGGATTATATTACCCCCCAGGGGCATCGATTGTCAAATTAATAGAGCGCACTAGCCTGCCAATTCCGAGTTAAAATCTCGCGTTTGCGCAGTCCAAGGCTCACTATTTCTTCAGTCGCCTATTCTTACAAATTTTTCTTTTCTTTTTTTTAATTTAAGAAAACTCCATTTGAGCTTTATAAATACATGTGTGAGTGTGTGTAAGTGTATCGAAAATTAAACTGTATTGGTCTTACTCTTACATTAATTCTAATATTCGATCTTTAACATATTTACAAATTTTTCAATATGAAGTATTTCTTGAAATGACAATACAATAATTACTTAATGACAAATGAGATTCGTGACAATGGCAGTTCTCATCCTGGCAGTAAAGGTTGCGTACTAATTCTTATTTTTTTCAAAAAATATAGGTTTCGAAAATTTTCTTTTTTACCGATATTACCGGCAGTTATTACCGATAATACCGAAATACAATTGTGTATAAAATATCGATAATATCGGTAACGGTAAAACCAGTAATGCAATCCCTAGGAGAGAGATCACTTGCGCGGAGCAAGAGAATGGAAAAGAAATAGACAAATTTGCCGAATTCGCTGAAGTGGGTCGTGATATCTTTCTCTTTATTTCTTTTTTTTTCTCCTTTTTAGTTAAGACAAAGCACTATCAATCATTAAGCGAAACGTCATCGAAACGGTCGTCAATTGAGTCGATCGATCGTCCTCGAACCTTCGACTCCCGCCATACGGGCGCCAATCGTCTGGTTGGAAATCATACTTTTGTCAATCTCTCTCTCTTTCCCTTTACCTCTCTTCTTCTCTTTTTCTATCTCTCTCAATACGTATAGAACGTACATATTACGTCCATTCTTACGTATATTATCGTACACAGGCAACGTCTGTTGATGCGTGACCGAACCACGCAACAAGCCATTGTAATAGACGTTAAATTGTAAGCTAAGGCGATTTTCTCTTGGAAATTCTTCGAGATAACGGAACGCCGGAGTTAATTGAATCACGGATTATAGAGTCGAGCTTAGAAATTCCGATAGCGAGTTCTCGCGTGTTAAACGAGGACGAATTATATGAAATTGTTATTGGAGTGGTTAATAATCGATAACTTAAGTATCGTTATTGGATGCGAAGTTTATGAGGGGCTTGGGAATAGGAATTAAATCAATTCGTGATATTTGACGATGTTTCCTATAAACCTTTTTAGCTGTGTAATTTGGACCAGTTTGAAAAAATGCTATAAAAAAAGTGTACGTAATGAGATTTGTAATAAAACTATAGTTGAAAATTGTAGGAAAAGTAATGTACTTTCTTACAGATCTGGGCAAGTTTTATGCGAAATGAAAATAAGGAATAACTATTTGGAATAATTGATTTCAGACCTGTATTTCCGATACTAATATTTGGAAAGAAAAATATCTATCGTTTCATTGAAATTAATAGCAGTTTGATATAATGAATTATTTCGTTATTTTTTAATTTTTATTAGTTTGACATAAAAATAATCTTCAAAATAAGATGCAATAAACAATAAACTAAAAAATGTTAATATAAACTAGGCTAAGACCTGCTAATCGCGTCATTTGATATAATTTCGAAGACAAATTCACAATTGTTTTAAATAATTATAACATAAAATAACATATTATTTGAAATAATATTGCAATTAATATTATCTCAAACATAATCTCTGCATAAAACAATTCTGAAATAAAATAATATGTTACTTGAAATAATATTTCAAATAATGTGATTTTAGAAATGCCCAGGTCTGTTTTTTTTATACAATATGCTAGAAAATTTATCAAAATAATAAATGTTTTTGTATTTTTTTTTTTATATAAAGGAAAATATAAATGTAATGCGTGATTTCGATAAGGAGCTCGTAATTTGGATCACCCTATGAATGGTTTAAAGGAGTCAGTAATAGATGGATATTGGTTAGAAGAATTCATTTTAGTTATAAAATAAAACTTGTTTTTTTACAAAAACAAAATTAAGTTTTCTCTTTTTAATTATCTCTATAATCTTATATCTCTTTTATATTAAATCAATTACAACAAAATCTAATGAATAATATGTGTCATGAAACTGGATTGCATACTTACTGAAAAAACTTTTAATACAATCACTTTCATAACCCTTTACGTAATATTTCGAGATATATGGTGCCATTAGTTATTATAATATTGAGGTGATCCGTATTACCAACAATAGTCCAAATTACTTGACTTACTTCTACATAGCTACGTGTGTCGCAAAAATTCATAGATGACAGGTATGCTCGACAAACGTAGAGTATATGCAGCTACTGTAAAATTGAATTAAATTATAACGAAATGGCACTTGTTTCTTTTTCAAATCGGTAATTTTATTAGTCCAATTAATTGATATTATATATAAATCTTCAAGCGGCCGTTCTTTATCAAGGACAATAAAGATTACGAATATTACTAAGACGCACCTCTGTCAACCAGGAATACCGTTGCCTGTCAATTTTTCTGGAAAGGGTCCATACCCCAGGCGATCCATCCTCAAATCTATCTTTCGATTTAACAGTCGTCGAATAATTGCTGCATTTATATACAAATCGTTGACGATTTTTTAGACGATCAGATCAATCGTCAGTTTTGTAGAGATATCTGTTGAGATTTGAAAATCTAGCAGGAAATTGTGCCATTTATTGGCATATCATCCGATGTTTTTTTCGCACCGATGCGAGTTACCACGTGAAAAACGTATCCATCGATTTCCATTCTGACATACGAAACAATGTGAACTTGCAACGTAAGAGTAATGGAACGACGCTGACCGAAGAGATTATATCATTTTTTTCACCCGTATGTGCGCAACTCTGATCGTCAAATATTTTTTGATGATCCATTTGACAATATATCTGACGATAAATCGGTAGGTGTATTGTCCAAAGAAGACATTTAATTTGATCAAGAATGAATCAAATGCCCTAACGAGATAACAGATGGAAAATTAAAAAAAAAAAAGGAAATAATAATATACTTATCAATCACGCTACGTGCGATTGTATTCAATTAAATTTGTTGTTTATCTTTTACCTCGTTCTTCTTCCAAAATATTCTAAAATGTCCGAGAATTAATAATATTTTTTATTTTTAACAAAAAATGTAATTCAAGTAACAAATGGTTATTACTTTTTTCGCGTAATGAGTATTCTTGTCGTAACACAGAAAATTGCCATTTTTTCATGACGAGTACAATCATTGTTAGCAGCTGATGAGTTTAATTAACGAATTTAAATATCAGTAAACCATTTTTAACATTACAATGGCAGCTCTTAAAATAGAGCGCAAGTTGTCAGATTGTCCACTATAGCAGCGTTTTCCAAACTGTAGCCCGCGACCCAGTACCGGTAAAATAAAAATAAAAATTAAAAGAAAGTTTTTATCCTCATAGAAATATATATTGAAATGTGCAATTTATTTAAAAAAGTTTATTTAAAACAAATAACCTAATTTTGTATTAACCCATTTATAAAAACTTAAAAATACAACTTTAAATAATATGATTTATATTATTTGCATAAAAGAGGACCGCGTAAAAAATTTCAAACGAAATATTGGTCCACGGTCAACAAAGCTTGAGAAACGCTGCACCATAGCATCTCAACGCATTAACCTGTCTACGATATTTAACAAGAAATATCACGTTACTGTCCGTAACCAAAATCACCGTACCGTAAATTAATTCTCTTACATCGAGGTCTACTTCATCTTCGAAATCTCTAGCGACTAAATTGATCGGGCGCGCGTGCGTGCGCGACGCTACGGCTTTGTTAAAACTCATAAAATAAATCTTTCGAAGCAATTTGTCGGGCACGTGCGCGCAGGCACCTCCCGAGAACAAGAAAGAGAAAGACGAAGGAGCGATGGCAAAAGAGCGATAAATTGTTTTCCACGCCGGCGAACGGAATTTATCGATGTCTGATCGGCACAAAGAAAGGGTGCCAAAGAGGTTAGGAGGGGGAGTTGGTAGTGGCATAGCGGAAGAGAGAAAGAAGAGAGAGAGGGATGGTGAGGAGGGGAGGAAAGAATAAAAAGTTAATTGTCCCGCGTCTAAAGGTGAAGGCTCTCGTGCCTCGTCGCCGCTATAAATTGGGTCGCGACCTCATCGAGAGAACTTCTGCTTGCAAATACGTAATCGTGGCCTCACCACCACCTTCTTCGTTCTTCCTTCTCTACTCTTAAATAAAATACTTATTCCGTTGCTTTACTCGTACCGTGAAAATGATTTCATTTCGCGCCCGTGGTCTCTTAATTCCGTTTGCGTAAGATTTCTTTTATAATTTTCGTTTTTAAATTTGCAAAAATAACCACCTCTGCTGGTGAGAGAAATTTAGACTTCGTACATATTCTCGGCATTATCTCGTAGAGACCATTTACCATTTTTCTCGACCACTTTGTCTTCTTCACCTCGTGTTCCGACAATTATCGTGCTAATTAACGACGTGTCTTTTTCTCCTAAAGCTATCTTATATACATGTCATATAGGTATATGTGAGTGGGTATTACTCCAGAGGGTAACTTTGATTCGCGGTATCGACGAAGCGAATAATTCCGGTGTGTTCCGCGCTCACGGCACGCTAATTGCGTACCGTTTCATGTATTGTGTCTCGCGTCTCGGTACTACGCGCTCGCAGCACTACTCTTCTCGAGAATTAGCACGACTCGTTGCCACTTACTCGTTCGCGAAAAGTAAAATTTCTGTGTTATCTTCGCCCATTTTTGTAATGCGTTCCCCGTTATATTTGTCCGCCATTGTTATTCACTATTTACCAACCACCGAGCAGCTATGCTTATAGCCGTTACTCGAAATTAATGTTTCGGGTTGGGTAGACGAGTAAGTGTTGCAAGAGTTATTTAAAAAAATGTCGTGAGAGATTTTTCGACATTGGTTAAGAAATTAATCAGTCAACTACGGTGACCTCTTTGGAAAGTGTGTACTTAAATTGTGCCGCAGAAGTTAAGCAATGCGTTTAAGCAATGGCGAGTATACTCGTCAAACTGAGAGTATGGGTGGCTTTTATAATGTAGAATTAAGTTGTAATTAAATGACTGTGGACTGAAGAAAGAAACCAATTCATGAAAAATCAATTATTTAGATAAGTGATTAGTTTGTTTAATCCGCTGGCATGAAATGATATGGAGAAAATATGAAAGCGTGGTGGCTTCAGTGATTACTAGCAAAAGAAAACAATACATTTACAAAGAAAAGTACAACTACTTTATTCGCGCTATATACAGTATTTTCAAATTAATTATTTACAATATATTTCTTCTAGACTTCTAAATATTCCAAACATCTTGAAATTTATGAATATGATCACTAAAATTGCAATTTACTTGTTGTACCTAAATGGTAACTACTGTTTATGCATGACGAGTATACTTGACATAACACAAAATGTTGCCACTTTTTCATGACGAGTACACTCGTCAAACACAGCTGACTGGTTAAAAGGGAGACGTACAGTCGCTTAATTTAACGATCAACCTTTTCCTCGTGCAACAAAAGATGTCATTCGCCCGTAGTTTCCAGTCTACCTCCGTACATTGCTGGAACTGCCTCTCGTTTTTATTCTGGCGTCGTGGTCGCAACCTCGACGGTTTAAAATGTTCTCCAGACTTTGGAATCCGAACCGAAGGAACAACAGCAACGGCAGCAGCAGAAGCGTTTCTCTCTGAGAATGGAAGGCGAGTCGAAAAGCGATGGTTAGCCAAGAGAATTAGAGTCGGCGAAGCGAAATAAGAGGAGAACGGAGAAGATGGAGGAGATAGGGATGGAAGGTAGATAGAGACAACGCGGGTAAAGGAAGGGGCGAAGGGAGGACAGAGTGTGCCAAGTGGAGTCAAGTGGAGAGCAGGCACTGTCCAGACGCCAGCATTCTCTTCTTTCGTTTTGGAACGCGTTTCTAATGTTCTTTGTTGGTATATGTATGCTTCTCGTACTTACAGACATAGCTATATACGTGTACAATGCGACCGAGCAATGGGTAATGCTGCCCAAAATTATTTCACGATTACGACAATTTCACGATCGTTTCACGTGTTCATAGGGAACCGTCGTGAAATAAAATTGGAAGAAATCGCAGAAAAAATGTTAGTGTCTTTATTTCGGAAAATGTGATAAACCCGGATTTATAAAGTAATGTGACATAACTTCGATTATTGTTAGATTCGTCGTAAAAGTAAGATTTTGTATTCGTCCGACATTTACGGGTCAAAGAACTTTGATCCATATTTCTTAACCAGTTCACTGGTGAATCCGCAATCAACGTTTTGTGCCAAAACTGGTGAGAGCCAATAATCTCGTATTCTTCAAGGAAGTCTATCCACAAGGGGTTTTTTCTATCGCTGCTGACGAATCCATGATCAAAATTTCTAAATTCAAAATGGCGGATCCAATATTGTAAATATGGACCAAAATATAGAAAGTCATACGGTTTGGATTAAACTTGATACTAGGTGGGTTTTCAAAGTCGCTGGTTATGGAATCTGAACTCGAAATAGAGAAAATCAAATTAGCTGATCCAATATGGCAGACTTTAAAATTTTTACTTTGGGACTTGGGAACGTTGATTTTCTCAATGTCAAGTTCAGATGCGTAACCAGCAACCCCGAGTGTCAAGTTTAATCCAAATACAGTGACTTTTTACATTCCGGTCCGCCATATTGGATCCGTCATTTTTAATTTTCGACCATGGATTCATCACTAAGGATACACAAAACATGAGTATGATGCAAATCCGTTTAAAATTGACACAGATATTCATGGGACTCATATATAAGTGATTAACAGTTGTGGCACTTTTTTTTCTATTCATATATTAGTAATTACCAGTGAACTTGTTAAGATCAAAGCAACTAATACGAGCATAACTTTAGCCTTACTTTTTTTTCAAAACTCATTACTTATTTGAACGTAATCTTTATGGAGCGAAAGAAATATCGTTGGACTCGAGCGCACAGTCTCTAATCCTTTTGCAATTTCATACCACGGGATATCTTTCTCTCCATACGACGTTCTCCAACATTCGTCTCTTTGTGCGGTCGCTGGTAATAAAGCGCGCGACACTTGGCAGAAGTCTCTCGTGTCCCTTAGACCATCGCACACATGCTCGCCCTCTTTTCCTCTTCTCCTATCCCTTTTTATTCTAGGTGCGGGAAGGAACCGGGAGTTCGACGGAGAGAAAAGAGTTAGAGATAGCATCTTGCTAAAAAATTCTTGGTTTTCTCGAATGTCCTTCCTTCCGCCTCAGGCAAAGCACAAACGAATCAAACGACTCGAATTCAAAAAAAAATCCTTGGAAATTCGTAAGACTCGTCCTTTTTATTAACCGACTTCGAAAAGAAGAAGCTTATCAAAAGTCGACTGTATTTTTTTTGGTGTATGATTTTAATGATTTTCTTTTTTATTTAATAGGCTGAAGGTGGTTCTATTTAAATTTGAAGAAAAAATTCCATCCGTAAGGGTAGAAAAATAGCCAAAAAACACTGAAAATGAAAAATTAAAGTGAATTTTAAAAAAAAAAAAAAAAAATACAAACCGACTTCAAAAATTTTCTCATATGTACACTTAAACTAACAAGTTAAAAACAAGTTTTGTATATATTATTTTGGAGTCGAGGCTAGCCAAGGCACAAGTTTAACATAAACCTGTAATATTGGTACCTACTTGAAAATAACTGATTAGGTAGATATTGTAAATATTAATTAAAACGTAATAATATATTAAAATATTATTTTTAACTTTTTAGTTTCAGTATACATATAAGCAAATTTTTGAGGTCAGTTTATAATATTGTTTTTTCGTAAAAATTAAAAAATCTTTCACCGCCTCGCTAATGAAGCCTCTTGCAATTTTTTTACCGTTACGTATAAGCCACGTTCCGAAAACACGGTTAAGATCAATTTAAAACGTAGAACTATAGTCGACGTAGTTTGAAAGAATGAAAAACGCAAAAAAAAAGACGACAAAATCGTAAATTCCGGAGTATATGTTAAAACGAGGAAAAAAACCTGGCACGTACGACGAAGATTTTCCAGCGTGCGGATTTGAAGAAAAGAGAAAGGGAGCGTGAGAGATAGAAAGAGAAGCGTTACGGATGAAGAGAGATAAAGAATCGATGCACAAAAGGCGAGCACAGTCGCGCGTGCAGAATTGCGAAGTACACCGGTACATATATAGATTTTCTTTTTTTCTTCTTTTCCTTCCCTTTTTTTCGTTTTTTCCTCCCGTTTGTACGCGTATGTGTATATAGCTAGAGCTTGTTGCGCTCGCTTGCCGTAAGAGAGAGAGAGAAAGGGAGACTTCTCGTTTCGACTCCGCGACGAACTTTTAACCTGATTATTTTGCCACTAGTATTCCTCTTTTTCTGTGTGCGTTTCTTTTTTTCGATAACCTTGCAACCCGTATCTTCACGTACTCTTCCTTCTTTATACACTTTTCAGTTTCCTTGTTTTGTGTGTGTGTATGTGTCTATGGCCACAAATCCCTCACGGGATCCATCTTCTTTCTCTCATACTCATTCTTTTGGGTTCTTTGTGCACATCGCCAATAAAGCGTGGCGTTACTTTAGGAGTCTCTCCTCCTTCGTGTTTCCTTTTCTCTCTTTCTGTTTTCTTACTTTATATTCTTTCACGGAACGACGTATTCTCGCATCTTCGAGCTGTTTTATACGTTTGTAGAAGATACGTTCTTCGAAACGAATGGACTATCTCTTCTCTTCGAACGAAGAAGTACATTATTTCGATCGCGGTGCTACGACCAGACCATTTAATTATCATTCTTTAAACGTGGAATGAAGGTAAAAACAACCTAAAATATATAATACGAAATTAATATACTATCACGTATTGATTTTCTCAAATAGTGCCGTAAATAAAATGGTATACCTATTGCGTTACCGTAAAGAACTTATTTTACTAAACTTTACAAATTAGTTCGGATTTTTATACTAACGAATGACTAAATTAAAAAGGGGCGGACGGTGGCACTCTACTAACGACTTCGGAAGCTCACAGCGCGCGACTGGGATGGTTGAAAAAATTTTTTAAATTAACGTTGAGCTGGATTTTGGATAAGGATATACAGTGGCCGTCAAAAATTTAAAACCACTCTTAAAAACAGAATAAGTTTTTATAATTGAACCAAATAATTTGAGTTTTTGTAAGAGGATAGAAGGATTAGTTTCCTATATATCGTATTTTCGTAGTTTCGAAAAAAAGAATTTTCGAAATTACAATGAAAATAGAATTAGTCATTTTTTTAAACTTTTTATCTGACCCTATAATAAAATTTTTAAAAATACCTTCTATAGATTCAAGATATATGCATCCTAAAGATTGCATCTAAGTCGGTTACATTCTTCCGAGATAAAAATGTTTGAAGATTGCAGAATAAGGTCGAAAATCGCTGAAATCGGCCAAAATCACTCACCGATTTAGATGAAATTTATAATATACATATAAATCTACAAAAAAAAATTTTTTAATTTTCATGATAGGCTCAGATAAAAAATGTGAAAAAATGACCTTTTTTATTTTTTTTTGTAATTACAGAAATTTTCATTTTCTTTTAAATACCGAAAACACGATATATAGTAAACTAATCCTTCTATTTTCTGCCAACAATTCAAATTATTTGGTCTAATTATAAAAAAGTTATTCCGTTTTAAAAGGTGGTCTTAAATTATTGACCGCCACTGTACATCTGCGATATTTCAGCTTGACAGGTATAAAATTGGGAAAGGAAAAAATGCTTCCCTTTATTTTAGAAACATTTTCGTAATGTCAACCAACTAACTCGCAAATTGGAAAAAACTTTTCTGTTACTTTTATTTCTTTTTTTTTTTTTGTTAGATAGAAATTTCTCTTTTCGGGAACGAAACTCGACGAAAGCGTACCATATACAAAAATTTGGAAGGATAGCTATCGATTCGTCACGAAAAAATCATGCAGGCGAGACAAGAAACGTATTTGTGTGGGCTTTTGTGCCCGGTTGTATGCGTTACTGGTGTGCGCGTGCGCGCGATAAAGCGTTTTTACGGTCGCTCGGCGCGTTCGAGGTTTAGTGGGCAATTTAGCCAGGGGGCCAGATGGCGTAGTGTTGATTGGTACGTCGAACATTGTACGCTCGTGGGATACGGAGAACAATTGCCATCAATTTGCGAGAGACCGTAGAGGAGACATGCGTTCCATGAAGTCTGCATTTCTCTGTCTCTCTCACTCCCTTTCTCTCTTTGATTTTCTTTCTCTACCCGTCACACGATCTTCCTCCATCCGTGTAATTTTCATTGGTTCGAGGTAAATTACGGTGTGCCACGAATAGAAACACATTTCCCATTTCACTTTCTCTCTTTTATAAATATATACTACGGTATGTCGCGTATGCTTTAACGAATACAATTGTGCAAAATTTTTCCGAATTTCGTGAAAGCCAAGGTAGTGTCCAATTATATACAATTTACTGAGTTACTATACTATACGAAATGATGTACAACACTTTATTAACAGTTACACGTCGTTGGGTTGAGTTCGCAAAATCTTGACATTGGTTCGTCATAAAGTTTTGGAAAAATCATCCCGCTTATTTATTAATATCTTCTGATTTTATAATCTCAGATTTTCGGATATTACTCTAAAAAAAAAAAAGTATAAATGATTTCCAGTAGATGTTTCAAAAAATGTTAGAGGCAACACAAGCTTTATTAGGAAACAGCTGCCATAATCTCTAAAGAAAGTAGCTCTTCAGCAGATTTCAATTCCTCGTGCAGAACTCTAACATAGTATTACAGAAAAAGAAATATTCCTTTAAAAAATTTATAAAATTTTCTCATTGCTTTATGTGTATCCTCGAACTAATAATGTATTAATTTGTTGAAAGAATGTGATTATACAATTTCAGCTAGATTTTAATAGTTGGCATATCATAGATGCACCAAAACATGTCGAACTACATACCTATAATTTATAAGTGCTAGAAAATCATTATTCAATCAATATTTGACTAGAAAATCAGATTTTTAATTCAGTTCCCTATGTGGTACACTGAACTTTAACTCTACTTTTTTTTTGTTTAACCATTGTTAAAACATAAAAAATGCTTTTTCAACGCACAATATTTGTTTCCGGGTCAAAACGCTGCAGTAACTATTATTTCTAAATTGTTTCATTTAGACTACGGTGCAAATTTCAAACGTTTTTGCCACTACAGTAAGATCAGTAACAACATCTATATGCGCAATGCTTGCGTTTCACAGTTGCTATGTTGCGGAGTTTCTTTCTAAATTCAACAGATGTCTATACCAGTATTTTATCGAGCAGTAGGAACAATTGAAGTGGTTGTTCGAAATGTGGTACCGAGTGCTTTGTAGGTTTAAAGCTGCTTTCGTGGTCCAATTTTCGAGCTTTAACTATATTTTACTCATTGACTTTAGCAAAAGATCTTGAAAATCGCACGTATCGATGATAATCGTCGAACACACGCGCCCTCCGTATTATAGAATTTATAGAGAACGAAACAACACGGTCGCTTTAACGATGGGTGATCATCGTGGAGCGATTTAACGCGAAATCACCGGAACGACGTAGTAATTTCCTGTAACCGTTTGATAACGCCTCGTTAATTATATCAGGGAACTATGGTATAAGAAGAAAGAGAGTAGGTACATGTGGGAGGGAGAGCGAGTGAGATGGGAGTAAAGGTCGTAGAGAATCCACGCGCATGCACGCAGGGATGACAACGCGGTCGTTGGCAAAGCGGCTGCTAATTAAATGGTACGATAAGCCGGCCGGATTTCGGAGGCGTAAATTGAAAGCAGAGCGAACGAGTAAGAGAGAGAGAACGAGTGCAAAGGAGAGAGAGAGAGAGAGAGTGCTATGGTTCACGCTAGCACAGAGAAATGTTTGCAAGGGCTGCACTGTGAAGGCGAGAGAGGAGGAGGGTCGTGTCGTTCGCACTGCAGCATCCGCGCCGGCTGCAACGCTGCTCAGGATCAACGAGAGCAAGAGAGAGAAAGAGAATTTCCACGATCACTTTGTTCTTGCGTTGGTCCTCTTACAAGCTCCGGATTATATCGGTATTACCACTCGGCCGAGTGTCGCTTGGGTTACGCTAATCTTCCGCGTGCCTTCTTCGAGAGAATGCGATCGGATTTTTTATTTGGCTTTACTCTGAATCAACATTATATTAAATCTAGGATGCTAAACCTGTTTCTTCCAAAGAGGAGAAACTGCGAAAAGTATATTGATGCAGCAGCGTATCCCAAATTTTTTTTAGACCGTAGACTTGTCATTTTTATAAAAATTGTACACCCTCTTTTATGTAAAAAACATATGAGCTGGGGAACAAAAACAGACTTGTCCATTCTAATCGTGTTTTTTTCTGGTTTTCTGTACTCTTTAAGCTTATATCTATAGACCCCTGGAATATTTTCATTCAAAAGCGGATTAAGCCGACAGAAAAAATGAATAAAAAAATCTGATTTTTCCTGTTAAAAATTGAATAAAGCTCTAAAGAAACTTTTTCCTCAATCGAAACCGGACTAATAAAAATAAATAGAAAATATGTATTATTGTGACCAAAAAGAAGGCTATGGGTTTTTTTATAAGCTATATTATATTGAAACGCACAAATTTCAGTTAATATGTAACTATAAAATTCAGTAATTTTGCTCTAGTGTAAAAATCAATTGATGCGACAAGTCCGTTCTTGTCCCCCAGCTCCTCATATATCATTTTATTTAGTGCTAATTTTTATTTTTTATAAATGGGATAAGAAAAAATGGTGTGTTTTATTTTACATAGACTTTATGAAACTCAATAAATTGCACATTTTAATATAAATTTAAACGAAGAAAAATTTGCAATTTTTTTTATAGACGGGCAATTTTCTTTTGAATCGCGGACTACAGTTTTCAAAACGCTATGATACGGTATATCTATTTTCAAAAAAAAAATTTATCTATTATATTTTCTAGAATGGTGCATACGTGAATCATTGTTACGAAATAGATTAAGGAAGGTTAACATTAGATTGCGAGGCGAGTTAATTTGGCTCATTTATAATTTTATTGCTATATATATATATATATATAAACTTAAATAATTTAAAAAAAAAAATGTAAATCGAAGAATAAGTATTTATTTTATTTGATACTTTTTTTTAATTTGTTGCATCGTTCATCAATATAAAGACTGGTAAATCAAAATATTTGATAGTAGATATGTTTTATAACGTCATTTTTTGGTGCAAAGGTGAGCCTAAAGGAGAATCCTCCTTTAAGTTGACCTCGAACGTGCTAGGATTGAGTATACGGGGCGAATCACTTAAGACAAACCATTTATGAATATTCACATTTTTAGGAATAGGATGAAATATTTGAAACGAAATCTGTTTAATTTCCGAAAAACTGTTTTCCAAGTAGAAGTGTTCAGGACATATAAAGGTCATCTTGGTTGTTCAAGGAAATTATGAAAATTACGAACGATTAATCAGACTTAGTACTTAAGAAAACATAAAACTTATTTCTTTTGCTAAACGTTCCCAATTATAACAATTAATTGCCTCTGTAGCTGTGTAATTATGGGTTAAGGTGGCTTCTCTTTGGTGACTCATCCTGTATATCTAATGCACAAAACACGCACTATTGTTCATTTAATAGTTGTTCTAAAAGAAATTTTCATTTTTGTTTCAGGTCAGTATTGTACGGAAAGTTTGAGTGACCTGAACACCTTCGCACCGTTTCGTAAGTTTAGTGATTTATTCCCTAAACGTGCTTAACAATATAATCTTTTTCTTCCTTTTTCATTTCCTCAACCGGCACGCAACGTCGGTTAACCCTTTTTAACCGACTTCGAAAAGAATAAGGAGTTTATCAAGTCGACTATATTTTTTTTGGAGTGTGTTACGCGATATCTTCGCCGATTGTGAACCGATTTTCATAATAATTTTTTTTTTAAATAGCTTGTATCTCGAGAGTGGTCCCATTTAAATTTGAAAAACAATTCCACCCCGAAGAGTGGAAAAATAGCCAAAAACAACTAAAAATTGAAAAATAAAGTGAATTTTCACAACCAAAATATATAAACCGACTTCAATCATTTTCCTAAATAGATATATCTACACTTAAATTAAAAAGTTAAAGATAATATTTTTATGTTATTACGTTATTCAATATTTACAATACCTACCTACTTAAACAGTTATTTTTGGTGTCGGTTAATATTTTGTTTTTTTTTTGTAAAAATTCTTAAAATACAAGAAATCATCATTCGCGCATGGAAAATGGGCCGCATTAAGATCTCCTTTTTAGTATACCCCGCATTATATTTCCTGCGCAAGTGAAGTATCGCGCGGTCGTAACTTGAAAAATTACGAGAAGCGTATAAAACGCGTGCCTATGGGCTCGCGGCAGTGCGCGATTTGCAGCGCGAACGTTGCTTCGCTTGTGATGTAATGTAATTTCTAGATACCAACCCCCCAATGATTCCTCGCTCGGTGATTTCCTTCAAAAATGCGAACACTTCTAGCTTTTTCGTGCTCCGCTCGTAAAGCGTCCCGTCGCGTCGTTGATTATCACAACGGGGGAAGATACATTGGGTTGGCAAGAAAGTAGTTTCGGTTTTCACAAATAAATAACGTTATGTTTATTTTGAAGGACTTCTGTCAATGTTATGATTTCTTTTATTTTGAAATTTATATTTTTATTTAATTTTATATATTTTATATAATTTATATAATAAAAATTGGTTTCATTCCATACTGCCAAACCGAAATTACTTTCTTGCCAACCCAATAGAAGAGCAAACGATTTCTACGGAGCATTATACGACTTTTCTTAGTGATGGTGGAAAAGAGAGAGAGAGGGTGAAAAGAAAGTAGATAACTCGTGATGGGAGACACGAATGTCTATTTTAAGGTTAACGTTTCGCAACTTGCACCGAAGCAAAAGGAAAATCAAAATAACGTTGCACGAGCGATGCTCGATGTAAATTCTAGACATTCTCGTGCTACCGTAGACCATGAGCGAGCCTGGCGTTCGTTATTATAGTAGTTTCACATTTTCGTCAGAGCAGGGGAGAATAACGAGGAAAAGGGTAACGTTCGACATTTTATGGCACATAAAAGGACGTAAAAATCGTTATAGACTGGAACGATGGTACGACTTCCTTCTATCGCTTTTTCGCTAACTACGAAAAGGTATCGCCAGTGGAGAGTACCAAATTTTGAAATAGAGTGCTGTGCTAGATGGCGCTTTTGAGGTTATTTATCGATGATGACCATGGCGCCATTTTGAAGTATTTTCGATCTGAGCAATCGACGAAAGGAGCATTTATAATGTACACGGTTGAGTGCCGAGGCAATTTTTGATAAATCCGTGGGTCTATATAATTTCTTTAATAATTTTTTTCAGAATAATCACAGATGAATTTACTACTATATCTTTTATATTAGACCTCACACTTTTCATGACTGGTTCTTTTGTTCACTGTCTCAAATACCTACTGCAAATTCGGTTTTAGTGATGGTACGACTTCCTTCTATCGCTTTTTCGCTAACTACGAAAAGGTATCGCCAGTGGAGAGTACCAAATTTTGAAATAGAGTGCTGTGCTAGATGGCGCTTTTGAGGTTATTTATCGATGATGACCATGGCGCCATTTTGAAGTATTTTCGATCTGAGCAATCGACGAAAGGAGCATTTATAATGTACACGGTTGAGTGCCGAGGCAATTTTTGATAAATCCGTGGGTCTATATAATTTCTTTAATAATTTTTTTCAGAATAATCACAGATGAATTTACTACTATATCTTTTATATTAGACCTCACACTTTTCATGACTGGTTCTTTTGTTCACTGTCTCAAATACCTACTGCAAATTCGGTTTTTAGTGTTCTCGAATTTAATATATTGTATTTTATTATATTTTTGTAAGTCCATCCATTTTAATAAACAGAAAAAATGTAATTGAGTATAAATATTTTGTTGCTATGTGAATTATATTGTCTTTGTTCGTAATAATTCGAAAACTAATTTTTAAAAAGTCAGTTGTGTTAACCTCAGTCACTTGTTGGCATATAATGGAAGTAATTATACATTACAAATTGAAAAAAAATTTTAACACGTTTCAATGTCAAACGTTTCCATATACCCGACGATGAAATTTTTGTTCGGGCCATTTAACGTTTTT
The DNA here is from genome assembly GCA_916049575.1 of Ancistrocerus nigricornis. Lineage (NCBI taxonomy): Eukaryota > Metazoa > Arthropoda > Insecta > Hymenoptera > Vespidae > Ancistrocerus > Ancistrocerus nigricornis. The sequence goes on along the minus strand of OU696669.1, from coordinate 23,170,832 downwards.
CCTATTTAATGTAACATTTTCATAAAATAGTTTTAAAAATTTTGTATCGGTGTCTAAATGTTATGTATCGTGTAATTGTCGCCTCGTGGGTCACATGCATCTCTTGTGGTATAGCAATAAGTTTTTATATTTCCTTTTATTACAAGCATACATATGTTAAGACTCGAGGTCATTCCGTCATACGTGCCATCGTTACAAAGGAAGACTTTAAAATGAGAGATGTTTATAAAAATTGTACTGCAGAAATAACTACATGCTGTAATGGCTATCTAGACAAAACCGCATTTATGTTTACAAGTTAGTTGTGTTATAACAATGTTAGCATATTTTAATACAGAACATTGCAATATGCAATTTTATAATTATAATAATTTTACCTTTTAAACAAAGCAGTAACATTGACGATAGGTATACGAAAGAAAGGTTTTTAAATTTAGTAAACTTTGCATTTCACTTGAATTAGAATGATAATTTGTTTAAAACAAAAATATTTGCTTTGTTTTACAGTCCATCTTTAACGTTTTATCTTTTACCTTGATAAAAACAATGTTTACAAACTTATAATGCATATGTTGTAAGTAGACTCCGAATATTTATGATATGTATGTACGAAAAAATATGCATATGCTATTTATACACAAAAAAATATGCAAATAATATGCAATAAAAATATGTAAATATACACGAAATATTTGGAAATGAATTTACAAATAAATGATACATTGAAGTATTTTAACAAAGATATTCACCGTAAGTATGAAATATACATAAATAAGACAAATAACATATGCATCAATATACTGCATATATTTTCAAACATATGCATTATGCAAAATAAAAAATAGAATTTTAATAACTCTTGATCATGAAAAATATTTGTGCCTTAGTCACATCGCTTTATCTGATTTTTATAAAAATATGCCTTTACATAAACATCCGGAGTCTAGTCATAAGCAAAACTATTAGTCTCGACAATGTAGAGCATATACGACCCACATAGCGTAAACGGAAGGTCACTGAAAATCGGTCTGACAAGGTACGTTTTAAAAATCACATTTCTTCCGTTCTTCTCTCATTTGTAAGAAACCATTTCGCATCACGTAACTGTGTCAGACCATATTCTCGACATTATTGCAGATGAGAAATAATGCGAGGTAGAAAAGAAAAAAAATTACATCATCTCTTCGTTGTTAAATATCGTTACTTTTTTAACTGGTATCTCGTGCATACGTACAACGATGGGTCAAAAAGCATTTCACGCACTCTCTTTCTCTCGTTCCCTCGTCGTTACGAATTTTCGTGTTTCTCTTCACGGCTCTCGACACCCAATGGGGTAGTTCGCTCAACCCCCTCTCTTTTTTTACAGATAGAAACGAAGTTAACGATCCTCGAAATTTATCGGTTAGTACGGATACTTTCCCATGGTATTACTGCTTTATGGACTAACCTTTTTTTTTTTTTTTTTTCTTTCTACAGACCAAAGCTGGGCGTTATCCAAATAAATTATTTGAAATAATCATTTTTGGAAGGTATTTTGTTATTCGAAAATCAAATATAATTATTTTTCACTTTATTTTTTATTTGATCAAATATTTATTCAAATAATTGCTCAAATATTCTCTATTTCTCTATTGTAAAAGTAAATGAGGTTACAGAATAAAAATTCCTCTTCCTATGATAATTATTTGTTATTTTATCTAATTGAAATAATTGAAATAAAAAATTATTTGGAAATAATTTGAGTTAAACGCAAAATAAAACTAATTTTCTTATGTTATCCGTGAAATAAAAATAATAAAGTATTGGGTTGGCAAGAAAGTAATCTCGGCTTTCACAAATGGATAACGTTATGTTTATTTTGAGGAACTTCTGTCAATGTTATGATTTTTTTTGTTTTGAAATTTATATTTACATAATTGTATATACCTAATTTATATAATTTATATAGCAAAAATTCAATTTCATTTCACATTGCCAAACCGAAATAACTTTCTTGCTAACCCAATATATGAAAAATAATTGAGTATTTCAAATAATTATTTGTTATCTTATTTCAAATAAAATGTGCACAACTCTGCTACAGACATGCAACAAATTTTTTAACCGAAACGAAAAGCGGAAATAATACGGGTGTACAATTCGTAACGGAGACGCGGTTGAATAAACGTCAATAAATATTTTGTTAAAGCAAGTAACGAGGCGTCGAAGGAATTTTTTCGCATCATAAATTGTTTAGATTCTAATCTTGAAAGTGTACGAGAGAGAGAGAGAGAAAGAGAGGTGTGCGCGCCGTTTATCTCTACTCGAATCGGGTATATCGATTTATCTCGCGTAGTACAAACACGCGTCTGCCTCGTTACATTCGTTTGGTTTATTCGGTCCTCTCTTTATCTGTGAACAACGTGCCGCCACCGAACGTTCTCGTTCTCTTCGTCGTCGTCGTCGTCGTTTGCATTGTATAAATTAAACGGGCCGAGCCATAAATAAGAGCCCAAAAGGACGACTGGTAATTGCTGCTTTCGTCGTAGTCATCGTAGCTTTTTTTAACGATATCAATCGAACTTAATAATATTTGCTCTTCTCTCTCTCTCACACACACATACACTCTTTCATAACCAGATAAATTTTAATTCGTTCGAGCGATCGAAAGAAACTGAAGAACGAGGTCGAGTATCGTCTACTCTACTTTCTTCTTTCCAATCACAAAACAGAACTTTGTCTCCGTGACAGTTTTATATTTAAAGGCCCGTTTAAATATCGTTCGATAATTCGTCGAGTAAGGGAATAAAACGAGAAAGGAGTGGAAGAAGGAGATCTCGGACGCCGCTGAAAGATTTAAAACGTTTTTCAAAGCGTGAATATTCATCGTTCTCCATCTCATTAGTATTACTACTCGAGCACGTTCCTTCAATTAAAATTGTAATTCGAGCAGGTGGAGCAATTACAGTATAGTTAGGGATACGGTATACGGGCTTACGTTAGTTTGAAATATGCTTATCAGATAGAAGGGAAGTGGAAGAGAGAAAGAGAGAGAGAAGAGATGATACAAATTTCAATGAGCTTTCTCCTCCTCGCTCTCATTAATTTTTCATATACTTTTAATCTTAGTAAATAATTCCTTCGCAGTTGAGGATCAAAGAATTACAAAGTTCCGTCACGCGGAGATTTTCCTCTTTTAAACGAACGTTCACGCTCTAAAAAGTATCTTTCTATCGATTCGTTTTAAATTCTACAATCGGAGTGTTTCATATTTTTTAATCAGCTCTTTTTCGATTCACCAGTGACGTTTATAAGCTTCTTCAATTTAATGCTAATATCAGGAGAAATTGGTTCAAATAAATGCGATCCAAGCCTAAGATAGAAGGTATAAAAAAATGGGGAAAAAAGGTTGAGTAAAAGTTAGATATACCACTACTTTATAGAGATTTACATAATCAGATATTTTTTTCTAAGGAAAATGAACCGCCTTCAAAAAAGGAACTAATAAAAAGTGAGAAATAATTTTCTTAATTACAGTTATGTACACTGCTACTTGTCTAATTTCTAAATTTCAAAACAATAGTTATGCCTATACTACGGCACATAAACATATCTTATTTTCGAAGTGGGTACCAAACCGAATAGGTACACAAATTTGCCGCAATAGTTGCCATTCACTATGCTAAACCTAATCCTAAACTACAAAAATCAATTTTACTGCGAATTAGTAAAAAATAACAAACTTAAAGGTAAAACGAAACTGCAAATTATGATGAGACTATTTAGGAACGATTACTATTTACTTACCTATCTATTACTTACAAAACAAAGAAACTAGATCAATTGACAAAGTAAGTAATTAAATGTGGTGCTGACTTAAAACATAAGATATGTTTATGTATTGTAGTACAAGCTTAATTATTCTTCTGAAATTAGACAAGTAGCAGTATAGACAACTGTAATTAAGAAAATTATTTCTTACTTTTTATTAGTTCGTTTTTTTGAAGGCAGTTATTTTTTCTTAGGAAAAAAGGTCTGACTGTGTAAATATCTGTAGGGTAATGGCATACCTACTTTTACTTAAGCTTTTTCTCCATTTCTTTATTCATACTTTTTAGTGACTTCATTAGGTAGGTAATTAGATACCTATTTACAGTTACTTTGTTTTATACCTTTTTTAGTTTCTACTGACATTAAGTAGTAAGTATAAGAGTCAGGTCGATAAGTAAGTACGACTTTATTTTTATCAAACGTTAGTGAAATGATTTGAATCTTTTTTTTTAATATAATTTATTAATTATCAAAATTTTTGCAATATTTGTTACGTAAGAATTTTCCCTGGGAATAGCTCATTAGATTCGTAAAAACCGCATGGAAATATGACCAACTGTTTTCGATATAATCGCTAACATACCTACATACATACATACGGGTCACACAAAAAGCCTCGTCTTTTTTTAAATCGGTTAATAAACTTGGCTTCAGTGAGACAGGTTAGAATTGTGGTCAAATGGAGATAACAAAAAAAAATTCTAATCCTCCAAAAATAAGGAAAAGTCATGAGATCGCAAAGACCGGCGATTTTTCACCGGACCGAAAATCCACCCTCTCACTTTCTCTCTAGAGAGTGTGGCGAAAGAAAAAGAGAGAGAAAAATGGAGAAAAATGAAGATAGAGATAGAAGGGAAGAAGTGTATCTCACGGGAAACTCTTCCCTCTTCCCCTGTTCTCTCTTATATCCAACGCTCTAGACGCGCTACAACCCTTCGAAGAGGAATAAGCAGCGACCGCAGTCAGGGGATAGTAGTACCCTCGAATGCACTCGTGAAGAAGCTCACGCAAGGCGTTCCCAACTGCTGCCGCTGCTAAGGCTGCTTTGGCGATGCATCCTAGACGCAACGTGCCGCTGCACTCGCGATTCCTCTCACTCTCCCTTCTTCACCCTCTTTTTTTACCCCTCCTTCCTTTTTTCTTCTTTCGAGATGCACGGGAAGAAAAAGGGGGAGACTTTTTTTGAGAGTGTGAGCGAGAGAATGAGCGAGGGATGGAAAAGGTGGATGCTCGTGACGGGTGGGGGTGGTTGGCTAAGCCATGGCAAGGGCAAGGGCACCTAAACAAAGAAATTTGAAGGATGGAAAGCCTTCTTGGAAGAGGGAGAGAGAAGGAGAGTGTATTCAGAGCCTGACAAAGCATTCCTTTCTGCCTATCCATCTCACTCCCTCTCCCTCTTTTTTACCCCTTCCCCCTTTCAGTGGCTTTCGAAACAAACGCGAAAGAGGGTTCCTTCGTAGTGCTGATGGTGCTACCTCTGGTGTTGCAAGGGTAAGCACGTAGGGCTCGAGATTCTTCGAGTGTTTCTTTTCCTCTTCTTTTTTTTATCATTCTCTCACTCTCTTTCCCTTGTTCTACCCCCACCACGTCCCCTTTTCTTCCTCTTTCTCTCTTTCACATACACATACTCGGCTTCATTTCTGCTACTTCTGAGAGGGTCGTGAGACTACGATCAAGGGCAAGCATGACGCGGGAATGGATAGCGAATGAATGAACATGTTTCAAGTTTCTGTCTCGGTGATCATGGTTTACGATTATTCACTGGAACAATCGCACGTTACGATCATTGATGATTTTTTAACCAACTTCGAAAAAGGAGGAGATTACTCAATTCGACGGTGGACAATGTCCTTTTTTCCCTTTTCTTTTTACTTTAAATATGACAGTTTGTTCAGAGACAGCACAAAATTTTCTTACAAGGTTATTTTCACGAACAAAGGAGTGAATGCCTAATACAGAAATGTCCATCAACGCCCCTAAATTTCTGGCTATTAGTGTTTTGTTACTTAATTTTGTGCAACCTTCGAAAAAGTTGCAATATTTTGAATATATTATAAATGCATACCGTCGCGTCGGTACGCTTTCCAAACCTGATAAGTGTATTCAAGCAACTGTACAGGAGAAGGAAAAAACTGTTATTTTCGAATATCTATAGCTATATTTAGCGAAAAAACGAAAAATTACAAAAATGCACATCTCAGGTTTGGCAAGTGCAGCGATGATACATACTCTGTAACTAAAATTGAATGTACTTCTCACTTGTTACTATATTTTTTCATATTGTAGCTATAAATTGTAAATTACAAATTTCATTCTTTTTAGCGCTTATTTAAAATTACTTCTATCTACTTTTTCGATTTTCATTTTCACCAACTATACTTTCGAAGTCGGTTTGTATTTTTTTGTTAACATTTTTTTGATGATATGCAGACTTTGGGAAGATCGAATTAAAAGTTTTATGATAAAAATCAAAGGATTCGCTCGACAATAGCCTTTTTGTACCGTTTATGACAATTTTATTGGAAGGATAACCGACTATGCGGATTTCCAAAATTTTTTACAGATTTCTCACGGCAGATCAATTTTTGATAATACTTGCGAGGATATTGGACGGAAGCCTTCGAGCCGTATTAAAGTCCATCCTGTACGATCGATCGAACTCGTGTAACCTCTTTTCCCTTTTTCCACCTTTTCAACCCACACCACCCGTTGCCTACCCCCTCTCGCTCTTTTACGTCACCCAGAGGAACGGATCTTCTTTCTCGGTTATTACTAGCCGGTTTCCAGCGTCCGTTTCATAAAATTTTACTGTTACGAGTCGGACGTGCGCGACGATGCGCTCTCCACACGCGAAATTGAAATAGCCTTGCGATTCGAGTGGATTAATTTCGTATCGACTATCGTCACTTTTGTTCAATTCTTTCTTTCCTTTTTTTTAAAAAAAAAAAGAAAGACAATATGGATATGGAAATTTCCAGACCCAGGACGAAAATGATTTTCGCGAGTATTCTCAAATAAGTTCTCTAATATTTAATTTCTTTGAAAACGTTTTGTAGCTGAAAGGGTAGGAGGGTAAAGTAAGAGGGATTAACAGCAAACGAGCAGTTTAACAAACCGATTTGAGCATCGAAAGACGTGCCTCACGAGGAGAACGTTCCTTGTTCTCTAAGGATTTTAGTGAAACCAGGCGAGAGAGGGAAGTGGCTGGTTCGTGCTTACACAGGGACTTACATGCTTTTACACGGGTTTACACAAGCGACAAGTCACACGGAGATAGATCGAGTGGTATTTCTCTCTTCTCCCTTCTCTCTTTCTCACGCGAATACATATGAAAGCACATACGTATAAGTACAAACACATATACATACACGTACAATCGTCTTTTTTCTTTTGGGCATTTACCAAAGCTGGGTGTGGTCTATTACCTTCGATCCTCTTCTCTTCTTTCTTTCATTCTCTGGTAAAGTGATCGACGTTTATCGGATCGTGAGACCGAAAAATCCTCTCTCATATCCCGATCAACCACCTATATCTACGATCTGAAGAGAAAATTTTTGTTGGAACCTCTACTCGACACGTGTTTTGAATTTAAAATCGTTTCTTTCAAATTTTACACATCGTTTCCTCGTAAGCGGAGTTTAAATTCCTTTTGAGAAGCTAGCAAGTTGTGGATCAGCAATGTTGAGTTCTGTGGTCAACCGAAGTAAACAATTTTGGTATTATTTTAAGACATAAACTTTTCTAGATAATTGATTTATGTTAGTTAAATTATTCTACTTAGGTTTTTAATTTGGAAAATAGCGTAATTGGCGTGTCTTTAGTCGTGAACCACAATAATAATATACAAACTTACAGCTCTTGAATATATAAATTAAATATACAAATTAAAAACTCTTTCTTCAAATACATTCACAATCAGTTCGCTTTCGAGAGGGTTACTTTGCTGAAAAATTGGTTCAACGACAGTTTTAAAATTGCCAAAGTCTACGACCAAACAAAAATTAACCACGACTAAAAACACGCCAATTGCGCTATTTTCCAAATTTTTCTGGATAGCTTCGCCTCCATATTTTCCTGAAATGGTTAATTTTTCAATTTGTATATCTCAGCAACTACAGGTTTAACGCTAGAACTACCGACGTTAAACCTATTTTTATTTTCATCACATGTAGCTATTTGATAAAAACTAAAAAAGGAACATTTTATTTCCCACCATTAATGAATAAATATCAAATGAATAAAGTGGACAATAAATTTCTACAAATGTTGTTTTGTTATTCGAAAAATGGTGAAATCAGAAATACGCAACCAGTCATGTTGACTACTTCTACTTGACTAATTGAACATTTTTATCTGATTATTTTGTATTATTTCAGAACATTTACATCGAATCTGATTAAATTGACTAACAAGAAAACTATTTCAACCAGGAAATTCTGGTTTTAATAAAATAAAAACCATGCCCTCCTACATGACTACCCCTGGTATACATATGTGCACGGCTACTAGAACTCTAAACTTTTCGACAGTTTACTTTCCATCTCTGTTTTTAGAAGATGATCACTCATTGCTTTGATGATAAAAGAAGCCTTATCTTCCTCCAGAACAATATCAAATAGGTATTCTGTTATTAGCAGAAGAAAGCATGATAAATATCAAACTGAAATAAACGATGTACCTTCTACTTCTATACAAAAACTAAACGAGGACTTGGGTGGAAGAAAGAAGAAAGCAGGATCCTGTTGTGTGTCTGGTCGATCCTTCTAACTGAAACTCGAAAGTGGTCCCGGAACTGTCAACAACCGATTTGTAATAACAGTGCAATTACAGTTTAAAAAAAAAACATTTTTAAAAATTAAAAAAAATTTCCGATTATGAAACATTGAATTATCATGTCTCTTGTACTGTAGGCCCACCACGAGATGAGACCTGAGACGGCACAGGGGCAAGAGGGGACAACCGAACGCTCCGCCTGTCCCCACTCTCACTCCACCCTACCACCCGCTTTCACTCCACACACCTCCCACTTTTCACGCCGACTGAACCCCACTTGTAAACATACGTCGCGCGCCGCAAAGAAGTAAGATCTCCACAAAAACAACATAGCAGATATATTTATAACGCCAACATATAACTTGCCGTACGCAAGTTACATATGCCGATAAAAAATTATTATAAATGCTAAAAAATGAAATTATTGAATTACCTCCTCATTTTTCAATCGCGAGGTTTGGTGATAACCTCCTTTTATAAATAAAAGAAGGGAAGGAACCCGTGACGGAGAAAATTAAGTCTCTCTTTTCTAATAAGATGGGAGAAAGATACGAATTTTATTATTATTTACTTAATTTAATTTAAAGATTCTGTATTTAAAAATGTGTATTATGTAAGGGGACGGTTTTCAGGTCGATATGGTATGACTACTACTACGAAACTCTTTTGAATTATTACTAACGCGTACAGGTGGCACCGCTGCAGCCAGGATATTCGTAATTTTACATTTTTCGTGGGAATCTTTGAAACTCTTATCGGTTTTTAATGCTATAGATTGTCACTATTTTAAACTATTTAGTATTTTTGAACAATTCGTGGTAGAAAATACTTAGGTGGTCAATGTCTGTACGATCATTTACCGCTGTTGGATGTTTTATAATATAAATCAATTCTAATATCAGTCTTTTTCTGCAGCAGGGTTCAGTATTTAAAATTTCTACATTGTTAAAATCAAAACCGTGATCTAATTCAATAGTGTCTTGGGCTAAGGCTGAAGTAGAACTGTTTCCCAGGAAATGACTTCTTTCGTTTATTAGTACCTAATAGTAATTATGCCATTGATAAGTTCTGTTCTACCGAACAATGCTAGTGTAAGTCTGATTGCCATAAATCAGCTGCAAACTCAACTGTCTGGATTATATATTCATTAAAATTTTCTTGAAACCTGAAATTATATAAATAACAAAAAATGACTACAGCAACATGACATAATTGGAAGCAATAAATCAGTTTACATAGCTAAATTGTAGAGAAAGTAGCATGCTCATTGACCACTAAACTTTGGGTAACATCATGTTCTCCTGTTGCAAACAGTGAATATTTCTCATAATTTCATAATAATGTATTTGAGCAGTAATAATGTCATTGAGCAGTAACACTAAAAGATTCAATGGGTATGTCTTCACGTAGATCATCTACAAGAACAAGATTAATACTCTGGTTAGCATGACATGTGAAATACATTAAGCGAGAATATATTTTGATAAATTTTACATACCATTATCACTATCTTTCTACCCCTTAGGAGATATTTTTGGTGTTTTTCTGGAAGAGTACATTGTAGAGATTAAGGCATTAAATTTACGTGGATATAATTTGACATTAAGTTAGTGAATTTTAAATAGACTTAACCCGATTGTTTCCAGAAATATAAAAATTCACAAATAAGTTTCTTGAAAGTGGTGGCACATTGTATAACACATTGTTTTCACTGTCGCTATAGATTCAGCGCATCGTAATTAATACATCCAATTTATAATATTGCGGAAAATTGCTGTCCATGAGGAGATATATTTCGCCGTCACATAGTGCCGATGTAGGCAAAAGTTAGGTTAGCTGCTTCATTTAATAACTTAGTCAGGCCGAGATTTTATAAAATTTTAATAGTTATTTAAGACTATATAAGACTATACGCGATTTGATAAATTTTATTTTCTATAAAAATGATTTTCAAAATCGATTTTATAGATTAATCGTAAACTTACATATTTAAAATATAGTGTAAATTTGGACTCGGTTCAAATCTGACCAACCACCTTAAACTGGCTACTTTTTAACGAATAAGAGAAGCGGGCGCGTCGCAGACGGGAGACTACGTCATGATTATTCGATTAATCGAATCCGATTATCGTTTAATCATAGTTCTCATAAATTTGGCTCGAGGCACTACTGTATCCATTGAAAAATTAAAATAATTATGGAACGGACACATGGCCAAACCGTTCATAGCGAGGCGAGAAACGTTATTCTCCGTGTCGTCCAAAAAGTCGACGAAGAGGCACGAACGAGTGCATTATTGCACCCGTTAAAACAAGCGACCATTCGCGCTTCAGATTATGTAGGTGTTTCGAAATCCACCATTTGCCGCATACGGAAGGAGGCTTCTGAAAGTCAAGGTGAGGCTCTATCGTCACCGGGGAAGAGTCGTCCAAAGATAACTGCAGTGCGATTACAATGCACCGACGAAGATCTGCAGGTTATTAGAGAAACAATTTATGAATTCTATATAGAAAAAAAAATAATACCAACAGGTCCAAAAATATTAGCAGCCATTAAAGAAAAAATAGATTTTCCCTGGGAACTTCAAACTTTAAGAACATTATTACACAGTATAGGCTTCCAATGGAGGAAATCTAATTCGATTCGACAAGTTTTAATTGAGAAACCGAGTATTGTGTCTTGGAGAACAAAGTATCTTAAAGCTATTTGTAAATATAGACAAGAAAATAGAAATATTATTTATATAGACGAGACCTGGGTGGACAACACCTTGTCTTTTAGTAAATGCTGGCACAGTAAAGATACGCCGGGCATATTAAAAAGCACGAGTTCAACTGTGCGTTTAGTAATCGTACACGCAGGGGGACGAAATGGTTTTGTGCAAGACGCAGGACTTATATTTAAAACCAGGACAACCACTGGCGATTATCATGGACAAATGAACGCCACAAATTTTGAGAAATGGCTCACAGATAGGTTAATCCCTAATCTTCCCATAAATAGTGTTGTGGTGATGGATAATGCCCCCTATCACAGCATACAATTAAATAAGCCGCCATCAAAATATGGAACGAAGCACGATATGTTGCAGTGGTTAAAAGAAAATAAAATAACTCATACAGAATCCATGAGGAAATGTGAATTATATGAGTTAATAAAAAAAAATAAAACAGAAGAAAAAACATTAAGAGCCGACGAAATTTTAAAACAATATGGCCACAATGTTTTACGTTTACCTCCTTATATGTGCGATTTAAACCCTATTGAATTGTCTTGGGCTAAATTAAAACGTATTATAAGGGAAAAAAATACTTCTATTTTAAGTAGTGCCGAATTACAAAAATTTACTAGTGAGGCAATAGCAGAAATATCTGTAAACGATTGGATTGGTTTTTGTGACCACGTAGAAAAATTAGAAAAGAATTATTTTGAAAAAGATGGTTTACTAGATATTACAAGTGACATGATGGACCTGCGTATTGGAAGCTCCGACTCAGATAGTCAATCTAATGAAAGCGATCCCTCCGAAGATTTATAAAGTAAGAAAACATAAAGCTTATTTTTGAAAATAGTAATTATACGTGTAGAATTGTATTGATAAACAAGAATAACTTGAAATATTTTTTTTACAGATCAATTTAGTAAGCCTACGGCAGGAGAATCCACTTTGTGGCTGAAATTAATATATATCTCTATAAAATATATCTTGTTATACTATATTACCTTGTTAACCTATGTTACACATTACAGTATTTGTATATTATATTTTATATTTTATGTTTGTTTTACTATTTTTTTTTCTATTACTAATGTTATTTTAATATAATATATACATTATATTATATTATATGACTTTGATATTAATGATTTTATCGACTTATTATCAGAAATAAAGAATTTTTTATGTTATAGTAACTATATCTATCTATATTTCATGTCTACGGCAATACTCGACGTTGCTGCATCCCTCTATTTCACTCAGACTCGCTACCTCTCACTCAGACTCGATACCTCTCACACAGCTCCGTGCGTCTCACTAACTGTCCTTGTCGCACGGTCGATTCAGATTTGTTATTGTTTCGACAAATCGTCTGTCAGATATGGGAGTGCGTGTGAAGTGGGGCGTGACCTTCCGCTCTGGCCAATACGACCCGCATTCCTTACAGGACTCATCTCGTGGTGGGCCTACAGTAGATATATTTTGGCATCCTAATTGCCAAACAAGCGTATAAACGTATTTTGGGCCTTGATATTTAAATGCGAGGTAAAAATATCCAAAAAATGGATGCGAGTTTGCGAAAAAAAAATCATTGCAAAAAATATCAAAATGAGTATCCGATTGCAAATATGCCAGTTACAATGACCCACGCATCGTTTTCATGCTGAAAACTTGAATTTGGTTCACCCAAGACATTTTCTCTCCATTTCTTTTGTCGTTTAAGCTATTCCAAAAAATTTCTCACACAGTTTGAAGAGGTGGACCGACTCTTTTCAGTATGCTTTCGATTTTTTTCATTTCTTCACCCCGCCCTCTCTATTTCTCCCATTTTCTTTCTAGTGGGCTATCACATGCGGTGCACTTGCAATTAAAACCGCCACTAACTTTTAATATCCGCTGTTAATAGCCCTTTCAGCGCGAGTTAATCCGGTTTCGCATTTTTCCGTGGTTTTCCCCGTCATACCTACTAGCCGAAGGTTAATTAAACTAATTGGACGAGTGCACGGCCGCGTTTAGAGTCGCTTCGAGAGACACGCCCGTGTGAGTAATTTTCTTTACATCTCTCCTTTTTTTTTTATCTTTCTGCTTGACACACCTCTCTCTCCTCCCTCCCTATATATATTGTATATATCATTCTCTTTTTATCGAACGCTCAACTCGATTAAAAATCTCTTTGTCACAATTCGCGAGGAAAAAACGTGATATGTAATGGCGGCCGATATCGATTCATGGACACGGTTTTATATCATTACACGAGAAAGAGAAGAAAAAAAAAGACTGTGACATTAAACGATCATCGGTCTCTACCTCAAATTTTTTCCAAGAATTCGTTTTCATACTTTTCTTCGTTTAAATAATTTTTTCCTCAGAATTATCGTATCAGCTTGTTAAATGTTTATTCGATCTTGGTTGGAGCTAACCATTAATTACAACGTTCCGCGCACATTTTGTTAATATATCCTGACTGGAGAGTCCACGTAAAATATATGTAGGTACGTGTTCAAACGATTCTCTTTCATTGATAAATTAATCACGCGACTGCCACCAGAGTAACAATATTGCCCAACAAAAGGCTTTCTCCTTCTTAATAAAACAAACAAAAGAAATGGAGTGTAGCGATATAAAAATATGTTTATGTGCTGCACGAAATGAACCCTTTGAAAAGCAGTCCCTTGTTCACAGTGTTGGGTAGAGCGTAATCTGATTAATGATTAAAAATTATGATTAATATGTATTGAAGTTATTAATGATAACTGCCGATTACTTGCTAATCAGTAATCCTTGAATAATGAATAAAAAAGGAATCGGAAGTTATTGCAATCAATGGTCATGATTCCTTTACCTATTAATAATTAATCATGAAATAATAAATATTTTCGATTACGATTTAACCTGTACTTTTGCTATAAGAACATTGTGGATATTTTTTGGAAATATATGTATTTTTCACGTAGTTGTAGAAAACCCTTGGAACAAATTACTTACGGTGGGTCGCACTTACATTCGGACACCGTATAAAGCAGAATAACTTTTGTTATAATTGAACCAAACAATTTAAATTTTTATAAGAAAATAGAAGGATAAGTTTACTAGATATCTTTACGAAGAAAATAAAAAAGGTAATTTTTTAAACTTTAACCGATCGTTAACTGATTTGAATGAAATTTACAATATGTGTATTGTGTATTGTCTATATGTTACTCAAATCTATAAAAAGCTATTTTTTAATTTTCGTTATAAGCTCAGATAAAAAAGTTGAAAAAATCACTTTTTTAATTTTTTTGGGGTAATTTCGAATTTTTTTAAATAACAAAAACACGATATCTAGTAAACTACACTCAAACCTGTTTTTGTGTGATTTTTTTTATACTATAGATATTTTAAAATTTAAAATAAAATGCATTGTGAACAAGAGTTTTGTTAGCTACTTAGGAAGTTTCGGAATATTGTATTTTGCGGACCCTATCCCCCGTGCAAAAACAGGTTTGAGTGTAATACGTCTATTTTCTTGCAAAAATTAAAAATGTTTGGTTCAATTATAAAAAAGTTATCCTGTTTCATAGGGTGTCCGAATATTAGTGCGGCCCACTGTATGTACTGTGGGTATAATTTGTAAATCCTTATAAAGTATATATAGTCATTGAATGATTTAAAAATTACCGATTAATGGTTTTTACCATTAATACAAATTATAAAAGGTAATCATGATTACTGATTTATGTCAACGATGATTGAATGAGTAATGATTACAATTACTATGATTACTTTAAATAAT
Source organism: Ancistrocerus nigricornis (assembly GCA_916049575.1). Classification (NCBI taxonomy): domain Eukaryota; kingdom Metazoa; phylum Arthropoda; class Insecta; order Hymenoptera; family Vespidae; genus Ancistrocerus; species Ancistrocerus nigricornis. Next base: position 23,155,755 of record OU696669.1, on the reverse strand, counting down.
TGATTATAAAACAAATGATTATTGCCAGTACCAGATTAAGCCTGCAGCAGGCCCTAGACAAAATATAAATCGGGGACCCATTTATATCACTTTGTTTTGTTTCTTGGCAACTTAGGCCATCAACTAGAGGAGTTTTTGTTATCAAAGTAATCAATATAATATAAATTAAAAAATATATATATATATATATACAGGGTATCCGGTTCCATGAATTCAGCGGAGGACTACATGTACACATCAATGACTTGAATCGAAATGTCTAATACCATTTTTCGAAATTCGACTTAGTTAACGAATTATTAACTAACAAAGATCGGTCAATTACGGCGATTAGCAAAGGAAGGCGGTTCACTCGCGCTCGTAGCTAGGCAAGAGATGAAGCGGTAGGAAAAACAATCCACAATAAACAACGTTACATGTCGCTGCTCGCCGTAATTGACCGATCTTTGTTAATTAATGATTCGTTAACTAAGTCGAATTTCGAAAAATGGTATTAGACATTTCGATTCAAGTCATTGATGTGTACATGTAGCCCTCCGCTTGACTACATGGAAGCAGACACCCTGTATATGCATAATTTTGCACAAGCACATAACTCGATTGAATCCGGGGCCCCTCCGAATTATGGGCCCTAGACATTTGTCTTATTTGTCTATAGGGTTAATCCGGCTATGGCTATTGCCCAACTCTGCCCGTTCCTTCGCGACTTTATTTCGGGGCTGCCGCTAGTGAATAATTAAAAAGGGATAAGAACTCATGAGCGTGGCCGTTAAATTTATATCGCCGTAGTTAGCGAGAGAGTAAACACTTCTATAGCCCCGTTGGAAGCGTGTTCAGAAAGTTTTTCATGATCCAAGCCGAGTGAGAGTACCCTGTTTGATTGTCCACGAAAGTGGATTTCTCTCCCACGGTTACTTTTATCGAAAAGTTTCGCCCCGATAATGCCTCGCCCTTTACGATCGTTAGAATCACGTCGCGTGTTGGAGAGAGAGAAGAAGGGGGTGTACTTCTAGTCTGTGTGTGTGAGAAATAGAGAAAAGGGATGGGCACGAAAACCGAGCATGCCGTAATCTCTCTCTCTCTCTCTCTCTTTCTCTCCTCCCTCTCCGACTCGTATCCACCAACGAGACCGCGATAGGGGTAATCGAAATTTGCATAATCCTCTTTCGACGCGAGCTACGTGGTCAAAAAAAGAATTTCGAGGAAATCCGTGCCGAGGAAAATTGTTCCAAACAACGAACACCTATAGAAATATATACATGTATAGCTTATATACACACAAGAATGTATTTTTAAGCATAGAGTAACGACACCGAATATGAAACCCCATTTATTTTCGATTCAATATCAGTTTTTACAAGTTATTTTACTACTATATTCGTCGTTCGATTATACAAGGTGATCAATAATTGATCATACAACCGGAAAAGTGGTGATTATACCTAAAAAAAAAAGTTGAAAATTATTTGTATGGGGCTTTGCTTTCGATAAATTGATTTTAAGGGGTCTGACCACCCAGGCCACTCAAAAAATGAACTTAAGTATTTGTAAAAAATTCTGCCACATAAGAGTTTACGAACGTATCTTCGCCTGAAATATTTGCTATTCATGAATAGTGTGGCTACAATGTAGCATCTATTGTGACAAAGAACTAGCTTTCATTTAGTAATGCTCTTATTATGTTTTTGAAATGCGTCGTCAAAGGTTCAATGGTTTTCTATTCGTTTGAATAGATTGAATTTTCTTGATCTGGGATTACGTTGAATTCCTATTTTATTGCTTATTATTGGTCTTGTAATCCTGTATTTCGGTTTGGTTACCTTGTCCTTGGGATGACGGCATAACAATATACAGATTGGCCTAAATAAAGTATTACAAACTGTTGTATCGGAAACTAACGAAGATATCGACTTCATTTTTGTGACATCCTCGGACTTCTAAACACTTATTAAGTCTTGTATAAACACTCTCTCGAGAATTTGTTAAGCTTAATGAAGTAACCGATACACAAGCAGCGCGTATTCCTACTTTCACATCTTGCTTAGTTGTAGGAGTAATTGCCAGCATTGCTATCAAAATGATTCAAGAAATCATTTCCGTGTAATTAAACAGCCGGCAGTGTATATTTGTAAACAGAATCGAAATAGCTAAGAACTACTTGTCACTAAACGTATTTATAGAATCGATTTCAGTTTTTCACTAAAACCTAAAAACTCGACACAATAAAACTAAATAATTCAAGTAATTCTTATTCAGGAAAAAAAACTTGACAAAAATAATTATAATACATCATTCATACGAATAAATAAGAGCGCTAAGAAGAATGAAATAATTTTCAATGTATGATTGCAATACGGAAGAATGTTCGGAATGAGGATATCCGCACCGATTTCAGTGACCTTCAAATTTGTTGTTTAAGGTCATCATACTGAACAATTTCTTCCTATAAATGTTACCGCCATTTGGTCATAGTCTTTGAAATATTTTAAAAAAAAACTGTTGGTAAACTCATATTTCGAGTACAGTTCATTCTGTCTTGTATCTGAACTGCTTCTAGTTGGGCATAACCAAGTTGTAGATAAACTTAACGCAGACGTGGCACTATGTCACAAGTATGTTACAGCATACTTAAAATTTCGTGGACTATAGTAAGAATGATATCTAAATATTTAATCAATTTTTAATTAATATACATTAATATATTATATTAAGTCCGTTAATATGTACTATATATAGACTCAAATTTTAATTTATATTAAATCCATATATCAAATTAATAAAATAAAATCGTATTAATAAATTTTAGATCTAATTCCCATTACTACTATCAACTATTCTATACTACAAAACTAATTTTGAAGTTTTTAAATTAATTGCTTTACCTAACTTATTTTAGATTCTGTTAATTACAAAATACCTACGTAAAGAATATTGGAATCATTATTGATAAAAATTTATCTTATAAGAATAATTACAAAATATAATATTTCTAATTTTTAATTTCTAATAATACCTGCGTATTATTAAAATAACAAGAGAGTAGTAAAATATTATTAACTAACAAATTATGCGCTATCAAAATTTAATACATATATTATATATTATATAAATAAAATGGGGGAACCATCATTTTGCAGGGATCATGTGAAAGCTTATATTAAATCACGCATCTCATATTCGATACCGTTACTCTACTTATTTATGATATACCTATTGAATGTGATAAAATAGTATCGTATAAATTAATAAGTTCCTAAGTTCCTAAGATACAATATAGTTTGATATATTGGTGAGCTCTCATCCGTGAGGTATAATTTCTTTAATCACGGATTACATCTAATCTCGCAAAGTCTCGTCTAATATGCGATAAGCCTTTCTGACTCCACTCGAGCATTACTTCAACGTTAACGTACCAATTTACCTTAGGAGTTACGAAAGATATAAAGCCCCTAGTACTGCTGCAACTGCTCTTGAGAAAAGAGGAAGAAAAAATAATACTCGTGGATGAGCTCTCTCGCATTTTGGCGAAATATTTCCTACTCATAAAGCCGATTTTCTAGGAGACGTCAGAAATTTTATCCCCTTCGGAAGAGCCTGGAAGTAAATTTAGAATGTTGCTCGGAAAAAATGTATTAAAATTCATCTTCATAATTTTCTTCTATCTTTTTTCCCTAAAAAGAAAATGATAGAAAATTTAATACCATCGATAAAATTCAAGATTAAAGTTTTCTTTTTGCACTTTTCTAGCAAAATTCTCGCGAAACTCTTTTTTCCTTTTGATTTCTTTTCATAGTTTCTGTGTCTCTTTTTGTCTATCTGTACTTCCTACTCTCTCTTTCTCTCTAAACCAAAGACCGCAGAATCAATTCGATCAATTCCTTGGGCAAGGCGTCCTTCGACGACAATTTATCCGTTTAGACAATGCGTTTGTTCTACGGGACAAAACGTCGTTCTCAGGAGGTTACGAGCAGCAACAGCAGCCAGCAAGCTCGTCCCCTTTTTCGACTTTCCTCTCTCAACGACAGTCTTTTCCTCGGCTTTCTTTTCTTTTCCGTCTTGTTTTTACCCAACCCACTTCCTTCCTACCCCTCTTTTCGTCCTCTTCTTCCGTTACCTCGCATCTCACCTTATCTCCCATTTTATTCTTCGATCCAACTTGTTTATTTCTTTCGCAGAGATCGATCCACCAAGGAAGATAAGACTTCTAAAGCACGCGAGAGCGCGAGACCGTGTCTCTACGTATATTCCAGAAAATCCTTCCTTCGGTTCTCTCACTCACCCTTCTTTGCAAAAGAAAGAAAGAAATAAAAAGAGAAACGGAATCTCTTTTCCCGATCTACGCGAAGGCAATAACTTCTCGACTGCGAGACAATTGATCGTTCGATTCATTTTATCGATCGATCTCTCGAACCAGACTACCGAAGGTAATCCACGGAGATAAGTGAAAGGCACGGTTGTGGGATAAAGGGAGATAAAGTTTTATTAAAACGAAAGTATCTTCGATTTTACCTTTCTTTTTTTTCATTTTACTAAATTCCGAAGAGTACCTATATTGGAGCGGATCACGTTAGTATAGAAAAAATTTTTTTGTATTTTATTTTTTTAATTTATTTTTTTTTACTATTTTTTAATTTGGTTTTCTTTCATGTTATTATAGCAAGAGATATTTTCTATTTTGTAGTTAATAACACAGGGTATCAATGTAATCCTACTCTAAGTACTATTTCGAATACAAGATCTTTTTTAATATAATATGTAATTGACTATTTGTTTTCAAATTTAGATATACATATATATAAAGAAAATGACAAATTGATTGTACAGTATGAGGCAATATGAGTTATTATCTCAAGAAATGTTTTAAATAAATTAGGTTGTATGTGGAGAGACTCGTCAAACGATTACAATTTAATTTTCTTGTATCTTATATTCATTTAAAACGTTTCATCACGCAACCAATAGAAAACGAGCCATTTTAGATAATGGTTCTTATTGACTTATTCTGTATATTATTTTTTATAAATTATTATTCCCAATAGTTTAGCTTATACAGTCTCTGAAAGTTGAAAAGTTTTTTAAGAAATTCTAGTTTACAATAAATAAAATATTTTGTTGGTATCTTCGTTCCACTTGAATTTCATTAAATTTTCTTATAACTACTACTGCTTTTAACGGCGAAAACAAGCCAAAGGCAATGGATCAGAAATTGTTCGTTCCTGAGATACATATAAAAACTTTTAGTTTATTTATTTCGACCTATTTTTATATATCCCTTTTTTATTCTTAGAAATGCTAGAACTTAGTGACAAAGTTTGGCCACCTATTTTAATGTCACCCTGTATACATGTAGGTCATTTGCCTAAAAATAAACAGTTACCTCTTTCAAAGCTTCAAAAGTGAGAAAAAAGCTTTTGTAATAAAAAGCTACAAAAGCAAAATGATTTGAAGTACGAGGAAAACATTAAATAAACAATGCGTATAACTCTTCATTTTCACTTGCATTGTTGTTTCCTTGTTTTCCTTTTCATTTTTTAGGTTTTTAGAAACATCGTTGTTAAAAGAGGTTTACTTGGAATATTTTTATAACCGCCTCTTAAAATAGTATATGCGCTAATAGTAAATAAAAGAGCTTTCGAAAAGATACTACAAAAGTTCTCTTGGCGTACCGGATTGACCCTACAAAGCACTCGGTGCCACATTTGGAACAACCACTTATACTATTCCTACAGCTCGATAAAATACTGGTATAGAAATCTGTTAAATTTAGAAAGAAACTTCGTAAACATAGCAACTATACAACACAAACATTACGTACAGATGTCGTTACTGATCCCATTAGTTTCAAAAACGTTTGAAATTTGCACCGTAATCTTGCGTTCGCCGATTGTGTAAATTAAGAAATTTACAAAAAATAGTTACTGCAGCGTTTTGACCCGGAAAAAATATTGTGCGTTGGGAAAGCGTTTTTTTATGTTTAAACAATGGTTAAATATGGAGCTGAATACAAAAAATTCTTTTCTAGTAAAATATTTGGTTTTGATTTTTTTAATTATTTTTCCCTAACGAATAATCATTAACTACATCACATATATTTATTTTCACCACAGAAAACAAATTGAGCTTTGTAAGATTAATATCATTATCGCCTCTCGACTTCATTGGATCACGCTTGGCTACTCGCAAGACTTCGTCTTTCCTTTTCTATCTTCTCTTTTCTCTTTCGTTTTGATATTAGGCACGCTGCTTTAACCTCTTATAGAAGTAATCAGAAAAGTTCGACGCATGGATGACCGCTCTCACAGAACTTTGATCGAACTACCGTGGCCGATAGGCATGGGAGAGCAAGATCGAAGATTATGTTTTTTCGCTGATACCACATCGCGCTTTTTCCTCCTGCAACAAACGTTCACCTCGTTCCTCTAATAGTTTGTTTTCACGTAAAAAGTAAATGGCTCGCATTTCTAATTAAAAATAAAATATTGATCGTCCGCTGAGATTTTTTATAATAGTAACATGAAAATGAATAAATAAAAATAACAAAACTGATGCATTTATTAACAATTAGGAATGGCTCGTATAATTTTGTATGCATTTAACGATCGTTTATATTATTATTCCAACCGACTTAAAAAAAGGAGATTATCAAGTCGATTGAATTTTTTTTTCGTGTATGCTACGCGACATCTTCGCCGATTAAGAACCAAGCTTAATGATTATTTTTTTTATTGAATAAGCTGTCTCTCGAGTGTGAATCCATCGCGTACTTCGTCCAAGGTTTTTTTTTACAGATATTGTTATTTTAGTAAAATTGTTTGAAGGAGGATGTGTAATTTATGAAGTCAACAATGTTTAACATGGTTTAAAGAACCAATGTTGAAATTGAAATTATAGATATTTGATAAAAAATTATTAATAAAGATGCGACTCATTGATTTAATATCTGTATGTAACAAGAAAAAGCACAATTTATTTTTTATATTTACTACAGCGACGGCCCACTTTACAATTTTAATTGTTTTCGAAAAAACAATTAAACATTTAATAATTTTAACATTAAATATATAATAATTAAACATTAATAAAAACATTTTATTTGTGTTTGATTTATGTACACTTACACTAAGAAGTTAAGAAAAAGTCACGTATTATTTAATATTTACAATACCTACCTAGTAAATTATTTTTTGAGACGGTGCCAGCCAAGGCAAGCTAAACATAAATCTGTAATGTTCGTACCTACTCCAAAAATAACTGATTAGGTAGGTACTGTCAATATTAACCCCTTGCCTTATTTTTACGAGTTTGACTCGTGATAACAATTTAGGGCCGAAAATAAATATGATTATTACATTCTCGCTGACGAAAGTTGTAATTTTTATTTAAGTATTGCTTATGTATGAACTATAGTTTTAACGCTTTTATTTGTATTCTATTATTTAGTACATGTCACTTTTTTCCATTCTAACTCATTTAGTCAACGTTTTGGCTCAGATTTTTCTTAGCTAAATACTACGGTAAGGGGTTAAATAATACGTAATAATATATAAAAATATAATTTTTAAATTATTAGTGTAAGTGTACATATAGGCAAATTTTTGAAGTCGTTTTATATATTTTTTTGTACAAATTTACTTTATTTCATCGTCAACTGTGTTGTCACGTGTAGTCTAACCTAAAGATTTTTAAATCCAATCAAGTTGACACTAGCAGTAGGAAGGGTTAAATAGAAAACAGCTTTCTAATATTCTGTATCTCTCCATTTGAAATTTCAATTTGAAGAAAATGCAAGCAAATTTTTTATTCCATAGAAAACAAAAAGAAAATAAAGGAACGATCGACCCCGAAGATCGAAAAAATCTCGACCCCCTGCTTGTATCACCGACTTCCGGAGGAGAAGGGACGGCACGGCGGAACGGATTCTTCCTCTTTTATTTTTTCTTCCCCAAGTTTTTTTTTGGCTTGCGCGAGAAATAGTCGAGATAAAGGGGAAGCGAGAGACACGGAAGGAACGTTTTCTCGGTCGTGTGTCGGACGTGTTCGAATTTTCCGATATCGTGCAGGAACTAGCGAATCGGTGAGATTAATTTAAGGAGTCCGCGAAACGTCCTCGGCAGAGAGTTCTCGATTTTTTGGCTGGTTTTCTGGAAATGTAGAAAAGCATAGAAAAGTCTCTTGCTTGGCCTGTCCCTGACTTCCGATATTATCGCTCTTGAAGGGAAAGGGACCGAAACTTTTCTCGAAAGTTCGATAGGGAGATAGATGGCTGCTGAATGTGAAAAAGAAATGAGTGACTGAGAGAAGGGGTGAAGAGAGAGAGAGAGAGAAATGTAAAAAGCGGGAGAATGTGAAAGGGAGAAAGAGGAAGTAATTCGGTCGAACTTTTTCATCGTTTAAAAAAATTTATGTGAAAGAATATAAAAGTTAATGATATTCAGATATGTACATCTGAATCCTTTTTTAAGTTATTTCATTTATTTAAACAAGATACTTTTAGCCAAAGTTACATACGGGATAATTCAAGAAGAAACATTTAATGGTGAAATACATTTTTTATAAAGATCATTTTTTACTAGAATTTTATGTCATCGCTACTTTTTTAAATAAAATTATATACATCTACAGTCATACTCCATCTCAAAACGAATTCAACAACATAGGATACTATGCCCTTACATCATTAATCCAAGTTTGATCGACAGAAATATTAGGTACTTATGTGAAATTATTTTATTAAATTGAAACAATCTAAAAAAAACCTCCTAAATGCACTTTCATTCTTTTCCGATGAAAGGGATGCATAAGCCCTAATTATTCGACTTTGCATATCCGATCCTTTAGGAAAATGTGACTTTAGATATTCGTCAAGTGATTTGATATCAAAACGATGGCTGTTCTGTACATTCCTCACGTACTATAAGAGGATTTTTAAATGAACAGTATTCAAATTAAAAAATTGTACATAATGGATCGGTACAGTGCCCAGCTCGTTTACTCGACCTTCTAGAACTCGACTTCTTTCTGTGGGATATACTGTAAAATAGTGTTTACTGCAAGCAGCCGACTAGGCCGACGAACATCAAATAATTGGGGCTTCTGCATCCATTTCATTAGCAGAGATTAAAAGAGATTGAGCATTTCAGAGTTTTTGAGGCCTTTTAAATGTTTGCATTACTACTGATGGTTACCATTTTAAAAATCTGATTAATTCATTTCACACACTAATGTTTCTGTTCATCATTTGATTTAATGCATTTTCACGTTCTCAAGTATGAAGCAACGAGCTTCTATTAAGTTTTGCTACAAATAATATGATAATTGTCGCTAATCCGCTGAATTCGTCAGATTTAGCCACCGCTATCTTCCTTTTTTTCTCCAAGATCAACTCGTTAAATTTGATACTATTTAAATATGATGACTCACGAGGAGTTTCTTAACGCTTTCCAACGAGTCTATAAACGGTGTAATGAGTGTGTTACAATAATGGTAATGTATATAAGAAAGTGAATAATAAAATTTTGTTAACATTTTCGCCATCGACGGTTCTTTTGCGAAATCCTTAACTGGGTTATGCAGAATTTTGGCATTAAAATGAAACTACAAATTAAAAAATGTTATTTTATAATATTATGCTTGTTTCCTTATCCATAAAAAATGATATTTTGAAAAATTTGTTCAAAATTGGAAAAAAATACTTGTCCTTTAAAATTGTCGGATACTTAAATAGTAAAAATACAAATTAAACAAATTATAAGTTAGAATTGATATACTAGAATTGAAATACCTTTCTAAATTCATTAAATATTTAACCACTGAATCACTTTTCTTTATATGTAGGTATATGTTACCGCCGCTGGGCCTTATACGGAAAAATATTTTTCTAATTTCTTAGTGCGATTTGAAGTTAAGTCTACATCTATGTTGCATCAAGGTTGTATCTCTGTGATGAAACGTAACCCAGACGCAACGGGTAGCTCATCTAACGCGGATAGGTCTTTTAAAGTTCGTGTCACTAGTGCTAGTACGAATGTGTGTGGGTGTAGAACAACGACACGTCTGTTAACCAATCACAAGCAGTCAACTCGCTACTCTGGTGCACGCAGTTTTGACGTAAGATAAAAACATTTTGTTTTGATATTTTTACTAAAAAATATTGATTTCTAACAATTGTGATTACTTACAAACTATGTGTAAATAGTTATCAAGGTATCATATTGTAAGTAGCGTGCTTCTTATCTTTGAAAACTTGTGGCTCCTTGTGTTTTAATTTAGAAGTTATGCCAGTTGAAAATGAAAACGTGGTTTTGGGCAAAACAGGTAGGAGTAAATAGGGTACCTGCTTTGTCTTAATATAGTCAATGGTTGTTAGTTTTGATAGGTTGGTGTTTGGCATGTACTGAATTGTACACATATTCGCCCCTGAAGGACTGGATCAAGTGTGATGACTGTCACATGTGGGCTCACGAGGGTTGTACTACGTATTCTGGTAGAGGTTCTTATTACCGTGATGCATGTCAGTAATAACTTATTTTGTATAATTGTTACCTTCTGATTACAATAATACCAACGTTGATTGATACATTGAAGTTTATTTGAAAGAAATTGTAATTACAAAGCTGTACCTAATTACTACCCGTTTTAGGCCTCTTCTACGGGCAAAGCGGGTAATTGGAGATGTATGCTATTTTTTTGTTTGTATGAAAAATGTTTAGATTTTTGAAACTAATTTGGCAAGTAAGAAAAACACTTGTGTTTAGCTTTCTAAATCTGTTTTATTTAATCATCTCCCTTAGCTTACTCGGTTTAGGCCACTTTCCCTTATATGTATAGAGAAAAGTTGTTCAGAATACCTATCGACCAAGACAACAAATTTCAATATCATTAAAATTGGTGATGTCGTCAACTTTGTAAATAATTACCAAAATAATTTAATTCCCAAAACCATCAGTCATATTACTTTTTCCTAAAAGGATCAGAGCTGTAAGTGAAACTACACGATAACGTGTCAGACATGATGAAGGTCCCATACTTTTACTCCCAGCAAGCAATGGTAGTACCAATTTCAGAAAACTCTCGTAACAATCCTCAAGAGCATGTTCATTGTTTCGCCTCGACACTTGTCGTTCGAACTTGAATGTTCCCCTTCGTCATCGAATCGGCATTTAACGCTGTTTCGAACGAAAAACGAAGAAGCAATAAAAGGGAGAGAGATTTGTTTCGTTCCTGAACACTCACACGGGGATCGTTCGAGCAAAAACTTCAACATAGCAACGTGAAATCCGATTGGTAAAGCAATTGAAGAGAGGCTTTGGAACGTTCCGAAAATCAACGAATTGGACGAAATTCGCTCGCGGCCGATACGTTAGATTTGTTCCCTTTACGCTGTACTTTAGAATCGGTAACGCGATAAACGCGTTAGCGTTTCAATAAAACGCGCCATTGCTTACGCGAACTGTCGGGATAAATGTAGTATAGAAACTGGAACTGCCTAACGTACCGTTTGATTTCTACTTTTACGTAAAGAATCGTTTCAATTTCCGGACCCGGCGAGAAGAATTCACTTAAAGGGATGTGTACGAAATTTGTCGATGGTAACATTCCTGATTCCACGACCCAGCCGACACAGTAATCTCCATAACTCACGGCCCGTGAGCTTTGAGAACGCGTAACGAGGCACTCGGGAGGAGCAAATATCGATATTATACGTCGTTGTTTAGCTCGCGGGCAAGAAACGAGGAAATTGGCATTCTCCGTTCGCCGGTAACAACGGCCTGCAATTTTCCGGCGAGTATAATGCCTTCTGTAGCCGCTATCGGCCAAGCGGCCATATCTTCGTCTAGCAATTAATTTAACAGTAACGGGTAGTTACCCTTTCCACAAATTCCCCCGTCCCGCGTTACCGATTCACCATTCCGTAGATATTACACTTTCGTAACGTGGCAACGAATCTTCGTAAACTCGCTAATTAGATATTCGTTATTGCGTCTTGCTCCACCCCCCACCTCCCTCTCTCACTCTCCACACCCCAGCCCCTTATCTTCCAAAATGCTTTAGGATCGGATATTTTTAAATAACCTTATAAGTCGATTCTTCGTAATAAAATTAGTACAAAGGTATAAATAGCTATGGGCCTATTCTGCCTAGTTTACAAGAAAACAAATTTTAAGTTTATAATTTTTTAAAGTCCGATTGACAGAAAATTCAAAGTTTCTTTTGAAGTGTCTATATTAAGGTTATTTTTTATACATTGATAAATTAGGCATTTCGAAATACAAACTTTGTGCTTTTTGTTTCAGTTCTGAAATGTGAACCTGAACGGAGAAAATGCCTTTTTCATTAATACGAGTTATACTTTTTTTCTCGAGTTTTAAAGCGAATGCACAAAATTGCGCACTTTGAAAATAAAGTTTATTGAGTCGGTTATTATAATATAATTTATATTGCACCGTATCCATTAGTTCTACGAGATATAGCGCTGATTTTATTTACATATATAACCGACTCAATAAAATTAATTGTCAGAGTGCGCAATTTTCTTGCTTTAAAATTCCAGAAAAAAATATAACTCATATTAATGAAAATGGCATTTTTCTCCGTCTTGGTTAATATTTCAGAATTGAAACAAGGTGCAAAGTTTGTATTGGATTGTTCGGAAAGTAATTTCTTTTTTTGCCAACAAAGGACTTAATTATATTTGGTCACAGCCAACTTCACGCTTAAGTCGCATCGTCATTATTGATTTTGACAGCTTGTATAGCGGGCTTGTTTACGAAAAAGTTTGTTTAATTCTGCGCAATAGTTTTTGCTGAACGTGGTGCATCTTCGAACGAAATTTGCAAACTAGTTTTGACACTGGCGTTCTGTCAATATATCAGCGTTTTTACCTTTTTGATAGTGAAAAAGTAAAAAATACTGCTTTCGACTTTCCATATTTAAAAGGCAGTAAACAAAAACTATTGCGCAGAATTAAACAAACTTTTACAACTAGTTTCTAACAACTAAGTTTCTACATCAGCTAAGCATTGCTATATCAGCTGTCAAAATATATAATGACAATACGGCTTAAGTGTGAAGTTGGCTGTGAATAAATAGAATTAAGTCCTCGTTTGAAGAAATAAATATATATAAAATATATATAAAAAATAACATTAATATAAACACTTCGGAAAAAATGTTGAATTTTCTGTCAATCCGACTTTGAAAAATTATGAACTTTAAATTTCGTTTTCTTCTAAACTAGACAGAATGGACCCATAGTTATTTCTACGTTTGCATTTATTTTATTACGAAGAATCGAGTTCTAAAGTTATCTAAAAATGTTCGATCCTAAGGCATTATGGAAGATAGCGCAGTCTTAACAGCACCGTTAATCAACATTTGTTACTTAGTTATTCGAAATATGCATTATCTCGTTTATCATCGCCACTATTCTTATTGATCTACGTTGACAGATAATCCGCCTGCTGGAAATCATCATTATCATCATCATCATCATCGTCGACTTCGTCGCTGCCATCGTCGTCGTTACGCTTTCGATCGATACAAATCGCAAGTAAGCGAGCACACGCGAAGAAGAAGCACAGCGAGAGCTCGTTTCTCCAGCGTCGATCGAGTCGCGTGTCTGTTGACCCAGATAAACCTGCTCTCCACCCCAACCCCTAGCCCCCATTGTTTTGAACGAAACGAGCTTGTACGAGCTTTTTCAGCCCTTTTTCTCGTTGTTAAACATTTTTCAGAACGATCAATCGTTCCTTTCTTAACGGTTAAGTAAAAAGCCTCTTTCTTCTCGAGCCCTCGACTATAATCGACGAAACTTTTCCGATATGCCCGAGAGAGAAAAATAGTTAGACTTGAAACAAAATCGTCGAAATTCTTCTCTCGGAGATAAAAAGAAAAAAAAGAGTGACAAGATCGACGAGAAAACTGAGCGAAGAAACTAAAATAATAGGAAGAAAACAAAATAATACGTTCCATGTAGCACGGAAAGGAAAAAGTGGTGGCAGGAGTGCCAAAATAATAAAAATACTAAAAAGCAATAAGAGCGAGAACGAACGAAACGCTTATTGTGAGTCCCGAGAATAAGAATGTCGTCGTCAGCGTAGCCGCACGGCAAAAGGGTTAACATTCCGCGAAGCATCATAATCTCTTTTACGCTATCTCATTTTCCGCGGAGAGAAGCCAAGCTTTTCAACCCCCCCGAGACGGGATCTCGCCCCGTACCGTTGGCCGAGAAAACGTATTGTCGACTCGCGAATTTCTTATCGTCACTGCCGGTGGTGGTGGTAGAAAACCTCAATGGTTTTAAAGGCGGTTTTAAAATAGAGATAGAAAAGAAAACTGTATATATATATACAGGGTGTCCAGCTACAAGTACCGCACCAGGAAACTGCATGTGCACATCACTGATTTAAGTCGAAAAGTCTCATCACCTTTTTCGAAATTCGGCTTAGTTAACGAGTTATTAACTAACAAAGATCGCCCAACCACGGGGAACAGAAGCAATTGACGAACGAAAATGGCCCACGCGAACTCAATAATAGGCGAGAAACGAAGCGGTAGGAGGAGCAATCCATAATAAACAACGTTACATGCCGCTGCTTGTCTTTGTTTTTCGTGAAATGCTCCTCCAAACACTTCTTTTCACGCCTAGTGACTGCTTCTGCTCTCAGTGATTGGCTGATCTTTGTGAGTTAATAACTCGTTAACAAGACCGAACTTCGAAAAAGTTTATTCGACTTTTCAACTCATGTCATACTTGTGTACATGTGATTTTTGCCTGGGGGTCGTTGATGTGGGACACCCTGTATATCTATCTCTTTTTCTCTTGCTTTAAGCCAAGCTTCTCCAAGTTCTATCCTCGCTCTTCTTTGTCTCTCATCCACGTCAGCGGTAACTCTCTTTGACACTGCCATTCCTTTTATCCCTCAACGGCGTCATAATGAATACATTATACCGTAAGTGAGTTAGAAGGGAAGAGGAGAACGTAAGAAAGAGAGAGATTGCAGTGGAAGCGACTCGTGGAATTAATTAGCACATTGATCTTCTCTCTCTCTCTCTCTCTTTCTCTCACACTCTCTTTTTGAGACTCCTCCACCACTGTACTTCGAGTTCATTATGGCACCGAGATATGGACGCGCCGACCATATTGTATGTACTTCGTGTCGCTAATAACGAAAACACGACACGTACTCTTTAAAGCACGCGGAGGCTCGTGCCCCACGCCCGTATCTAACTAACGCCCATGGATTTTCTTCCTCGCGATGCCACAGGAAATAATCGTCCCGGGGTCGTCTTCCCAGAATTACGAGTTTTACCATCCTCGCGATGGATCGTGAATTTCATTTAACGACACGGCTGAACCACCGAAATCGATTCGTGGCTACGTCGGAAAAGTTTTCGAAGGGTGAATCGTAACACGGGATTTCTACTCTACTTTCCCATTCCGGTCTCCCACTCTGTCGTCAATATATTTTTTAGGATTTTTGATACTCGTAATATTTGTCTATAATTTTGGTTTATTTATTATTTGATTTGAATTTTCTTCTTTAATAAATATATCCTCTTAGAGACACGAGCTATGTAGATCAACGTGTCGGATATTCGTAATTGGCGTGAATTTCAAGATTTTTTCCACCGATAACTAACGCAATAACGTCCCAGCGTGTAGCCGACATATTTTGTTTTTTGCCTATGTTGATACGTTGAAAAATATCAAATATTTTTTTGTTTAATCTAGTTTAGTGATTCTTTACTTTTTTGAAACCACAGAACAATTTTAATGATAAGACAAATTTGCGGAACGCCGAAATCGGTAAACGCATAAAACTGATAAGAAAAATATGCATGGACATACCTTTTATTAAAAATTATAGATTACGGATTACATAAAGTAGAAAAAGGAAAGATTAAGTAAGAAAAATATTATATTTATTAAAACTAGTACATTGCTCTCATAATGAAGCGGAACACTGGTTAAGAATCATTGGTGTAATCGATTAAGAAACATCTTTAATTCATATCTATGATTACAAGGCAAAGCGACACGAGTCGTTCTTTCAAAAAATGTCAACTTCTACTTTACTTGGCTTCAAGAAGATAGTATTTGTGTTCTCAGAAAAAAATTCATCCAAACAATATCTCTTTTTCCAAGGATAATAAATTGATATGCGAAACTTAAAAAACAAAACGACAATATTTCAACAGTAAATACTTGTGGTCTTACATCAACAGATAGAGAAAAGTGGAATAAAACCGGATAGCTAAGGCAAATCATATGTAAAATTAATGTTTCTTTATTGACAATAAAATTTCTTATCTTATATTAATATTTGGTCTTTAAACTTTGATATAAAATTAAAATGGCAAACATACAACAAAATAATATTTTAGGTACATTTAGAACACACCAAAAATATTAATTTATTATGACACAAGCTGATGCAGCCCTTATGAGCCCACTGTTTGCAACGCATGCATTGCACCCATTCATCGATTCTTTGTGTTTGAACATAGTCTTTTTTACAATACAAACATTTTTCACTGACATCATACTTGGCTATCTTTGCACATTTTCTGATTTATCATATGTTCGATTTCACCCCGCGCGTTTGTTTTAACCAAAAATAGTAATCGTGAATTTATTATGACTAATACTTCCGAATGTTTTTTGCACAATACATACTCTATTGCATACTAATTAATAAGCAATTCCAAAGAATGCCAATTTAAACTAGACTCAGACCTGATAATCACGACATTTGATATAATTTCGAAGAACAATTTCACAAATATTTCAAATAATTATAAAATAAAATAACATGTTATTTAAAATAATGTTATCTCAAACATAATCTCAGGCATAAAAATAATTCTGAAATGAAACAATATGTTATTTGAAATAATATTTTAAATAATGTCATTGCAGGCATACCCAGATCTGACTTAGTTTTCCCCTCATTTTTGAAAATTTCAAAGCCCGTTAGACAATATTGCTACTGATTAAATTTAATTGTCCCCATATTAACTTTTAACCCTTAACTGCTCGCATGGGGTTATTACAGTTCCGTCGGATGTAAAAAAAATGCTTTCTCCAAAGAGTATTTCATAAGTTAAACGATTTTTTAGTCTATAATAATACAGTTCTTTCGCAATTAATTTGGCTTTCATTCGTAGGTATATAACTTTCACCACAAAAATGCGAGTAGCTAAGGGTTAAACCAGATACCAAGATGCAATTTTCCCGCTATCCACCGTTTCTAAAATCTAAAAAAAAAAAATGCTCCAACCTATTACGTACGTATCATTAAACTTTTTAACGTCACGAACGCCTACCATTCACAATGGCCACAAAAAATTAAACAACGGGTTTCAATTGAAACTCACGTATCACTCGTTCGTTCGTTCGTTTATTCGTTCGTTCGATGAAAACAAGATTGTTTAAGCTGTTGCATGGAATTTGTGCGTGCGACAGGTTACAGAGAGGAGAGACCCATCGTGCGCGATTCAGGAGTGGCATTCATGCCGGCAACGAGAGAGCTCCAATATTGACACCATTTCACGAGAGTATAGAAGCTCGAAGAGTGCGAGCGAACGCTCTTGGAGAAGACAGCCTGATCGGCTGAGAGATAGAGAGATGATCGGGAGAATCAGTGTGTGTGTGTGTGTGTGTGAGAGAGTAGCTGCGTGAGGGAGAGAGAGAGAAGATAACGGGCAGGTGCTTGGAGCACTCGCGAGTGCCTTTGACAGTGATTGCGATCGCATTCAGACTATTCTCCAATCATCCACCATGCTTTTGCTGCGATCCAACCGAGCACGATGATAAAATATACTATATGGCGTGTACTATATGGAGAGAGAGAGAGAGAAAAGCTTTCGCGTGAAATCGCTCCTCGATATCGCTTCCGTCAATAATCTCGTTATTTCGAGTGCTCGCCACTGTCAGACACACCATTGACACGCTTTTCGATCTCTACAGAGCTAGCTTCGTTTATGATCGAGCAGCCTTCGAAAGGTTTATCTTCTTCTTCCTGTTTTATGTCAGCTACGATTCGTTACGTGAGTTTAAACTTATACGATATTTTCAATAAATATTTTCTTTAGAAAACTTGTGCAAGACAACACGATCGTTTTTGATTAAAAATCATTTGTTATTATGGTTAGCTTTTCTATGAGGTTAACCATAAAGCGCGTGTATTTAGTTTAGTCGAAAAATCAACTTTTGCAAATGGTTTTTTAAATAACTTTCAAAATAAGATCCCATTGTTTAAGAAACGTATGCAAAAACATTTTTGGTTATTTTGAGTTTATATACTCGTGTATTTGATTGAGTAATAAAAAAAATTGATTCAAATTGGCATCTCCACGAAGGTACTTGGAAGGGTATTGTTAAAATTATTTAGAGAAATAAATTATAAGTATGAATAAAAGAATGAAGTTTTGGTGGTTCTGAACCAAATATTTCCCTCGGTCACGCTAGTTGCGACAATTATATGTTTTTAAATAAATAAACATTATATTGCCTGTTTTTAGTTACTCAATATAGGTACAGAAATTACGAATTTTATTAGAATTTAATAAGGGCTGCGTCAAAGTTTCATCTATATAGCAGTAAACAGCAATATTTTCAAATCAATAAGTGGTTTTAAATGGAAAATTATGATTACCTATTGATTATACCAAGAAATATTTGTAATGAATATAAAATGTTGTAGAATTAAATTGCATGCACCCGATGAATCCATTCGTATGCAAAATAATTTAATTAACACGTTCGGGACGGATCCACTATATGTAGTGGACGAGAGACGAACCCACCGACCGGATCCACTAAATGTAGAGGATTCCCGCTCGCTCTGGTGGGGGTTATGATAAGGTTATATGTTCTGGCGAGATCAAATGACCGAGAGACCTTCCTAAACAGACGCAAAAAACACGTCGTGGCTAAAAATGTGAAAAACAACGGCCTTTCGTTTCCGGTAGGAGAATGGGCGCCGTCCCAAACGTGTTAAAACATTTCTTAATGAGTGCAATCAATGAGTAATGAGTTATTTTAAATAATAATTTTTATTGACTCACTTTGTATAATCAGTTGTTAATATTCTTTTAATATACAAAATTGAGAAAAATAAATCTCTTGATCAAATTTGAATTTAGAATGAGGTTACGTTGATGCCCCATGTCTTTTCTTGGAAATCTACAATTTTTATGCTATGTAACAAAAAAAAATACAAAATTCGATAAATACGTTTGATTTATTCGAATCTTACTAATATTGTATGTTATAACATAATGCACTTGCATATTGACACAGATTTAGCATCACTGCGATATTTATGAAGTTTTCCAGTCCACAAAATAGACAAGAAATTAGTTCACTCGCGTTTTATGGTATCTTTTGTCAGAAAAACTCACCGCATCAGCAATGGCTCTTAGCATGGCCAACCATAAAAAATGATAACTGAAATCCGTTGCATTTTTACTAGAATCGTTTTTTTTTATAACAAATACAAGTAATTACCAGTATAAACTCAAGACTCAAAGTAAATTCCGTTTGCAGTAGGTATATTTAAGAATCTTCTAAGTATTGATCACACTTTGATCTCGACCCCTAAAATTTTTTTTATACAAATGCTATTTTCCCTAACGTACAGTAAAGTCTTAAAGTAAGTAACCGTTTTCCTAAGAAAGACCGCAACCTAAGAAATAGAAGGATTAGGTTCTTATATATCGTATCTTTGTTGCGTCTAGTGATGGACGACAAGACAAGAATTTCAAGATCTTGACAAGACAAGACTTGATTTTTCAAGACAAGATTACCAATTTCTTGTTCTTGATAAAATCGAGACAAGACAAGATTTGTCCTTCAAGATCAAGACAAGACAAGAAAAATCTATCAAGATTCTTGATTCTTGATAACTGAAACTACAATTATACGTATGTAATTATAATTGTGTAATTATAATTATATATTATGTAACTATAATTTTATATATAGGGTCATATATGTATATCGGGGTTATGTAATATTATAATCATGTTGAGATCCTTTCGTCTATTTTCAACTTTAAATAATTACATGCAAAATTTAAATTAATTCGAAACAAAAACTTTATAATTTTACTGAAAACTGCAGTTTATTTTTATTGTAAATATAGGAAATCTCTATTTTGTAATGATGTGTCCTCAAACGTGCTCTTAAGTGCGTGCGTTTAGTAAACTAGAGATCTTAAGCTTCGAAATAGTTTTAAAAATTTTCTACTACGAACATTTGTAGCTGATATAGAGTAATTTGAAAATGACCTAAAAATTTCAAGAATTTTCTTGTTCCTTTAATTGTTTTGACCAGTAGAATTTTTTACAAAATATTTATGAATAATTTTTATAAAAATTTTCAAAAATAATAAATCAACGTATGGTAAATAAATATTTATAGATATTATAAAAATATCAAGAATCTTGCAAGAATCTTGCAAGAATCAAGAATCAAGACAAGAAATTGATTGTCAAGATCAAGACATACTAATTCTCGATTGCACAAAATCAAGACAAGACAAGTATGTTCGATTCTTGTCTTGTCTTGTCTTGAATCCATCACTAGTTGCGTCGAAAAAATCGAAATTTTCGAAATTATAAACAAAATAAAATGTAATTTTTTCAACTTTTTTATCCGAAATAATAATGAAAAGTAAAAAACTACCTTTTGTAGATTTAGGTAAGATATATGCATGCTGAAAATATCATTCAAATCGGTTATCATAGCTCTGAGTTACAAAAGCTTAAAGTTTATAGAATAAGGCTGGAAACCGCTCAGATCGGCCGATCTCAGCATGCATATATCTTATCTAAATCTACAAAAGGTAGTTTTAAAATTTTCATTATGAATTCGAATAAAAAAGTTTAAAAAATTACTTTTTTTATTTTATTTATAATTTCGATTTTTTCGAAACAAAAAAAAATACAATATATATATATGACACTGGTCTTATCTGTTTGCAAAAAATCAAATCGTTTTATTCAATTATAAAAAAGTTATATAACTTACTTTCCGACTCTACTGTACATATTCGTATTTATCGTAAAAGGTTAACAAACTTGACGAATAAACTCGTATTTCGTGCGCGTAAGCATCGCGTAACCGATGCAATTTCGCGCTCGCGAAACATTAATCACTTTCCTCGCATGGGTACGTAGTTTGGTGTTGCTGAGGGACGAGAGGGGGGGGGTTAGGAACGGATGGGTATTGTAGAGCGGATATCGTTCATCGATGCAAACGTCACGGTAATTAGCACGCTTTACAAGCAACAATCGTTACGACGCTTTAACTTTCAATAATAGACGCCGAAAAGCTGGCCACGCGTTAACGGCCGATAATTACGGCACCCCGGTTGGAAACTCGTTCGGCATTTTCGCTTCGAGGCCGAAAAATAGGCGCGGCGATACGAATTCCGATGAACTCGCCAATAAACTTCGATAATATTCGTTTAACGAGCTACTTCTCTAGCTCTCTCTCTCTCACTCTCTTGTCGTGCTTGTTCGTATGTTTCAGAAACAATTGAAGGAAACTAGTTATAAATAAATAGCTAATTTTTAGTAGCAATCTAGGATTTTTTTTTCAAGGAATTGGCAACGAAAAAAAAATGAGGAATATTTGGAGAACCTCTTAGGAGGTAATACATATGTGTTCGGCTGACAAAGAAATCCTACTTTGCGATATTTCCTGATTTACTGAATCGTGCTATTAAAAAATGAGTTTGATAACATAATTAAGCATATCAAAATGTACAAAAAGTAATTTTTTCATAATTGAATTTAAAAAAATAGTGTAAAATTGAAATAAATCATTTCTGCCTTCAAATTATAAAAAGTATTATCTTCTTTTAATATATAAATAATTAAAAAAATATGTTTAATCAGAAGTATTGTCGTGAAATAAAAAGTGGTTATAATCGGTATAAAGCCATGCCCGAACAAAATACAGCTACGGAGGGTTAAAATACACGTAATCGATAAATCGATAAAAAGAATACGAATAAAAAAGACCTCTTTTGATTCAAACTTCCCGTTCAGGATTTGATCGTATTCCTTAAGGGCGTTCACCACCTAATCCGTTCACGCCAACAACTCTCCTGGTCACAATTTTTGACCGATTTTGACGAACAAGGGCTCATTCGAAAGCTGAAAGAATTCTGGAGGAGATGATCTTTTTAAAATTTTCAAAAAAAGTTTTTTTATGTTTTACTTTGATTTTTGTGGAGAAATAAGTATTTTTTCAAAATTCTAAAAAGATCATCTCCTCCAAAAATCTTTCAGCTTTCCGATAAGCTCTTGCTCGTCAAAATCGGTCAAAAATTGTGACCAGGAGAGTTGTTGGCGTAAACCCCGTTTTTGGGCGATTTTGGCGAGTAAAGTCGACAAACCAGAGCGCCACCTCTATTCGTGGCGCACGAGCCGAAGCTCATGCCCCTACTCCGTCACTACACGGACACGGATGCGGCAATGTTTGTAAGTCGACAAAAGAGAGTAGCGCCTTTCCTTGTGTATATACATGTAACTAATTCGGAAGAAAGAAAGTATCGCATGGGCCGTAGCTCAAAGCTTCAAGCAAGCGCGCGCTACATACATACATATATGTATATCCATGTACGGCGATAAACGATTCACGTCATGATCTTTCCTAACCACAATTCTTGATCGATTTTGATGACCGATAGCTCATTCGAAAGATAAAAGATTTCTGGAGGAGATGATCTTTTTCAAATTTTTCATAACCTTTTTTTTCGGTATCTAAATGACACTACAACATATGCATAATTGAACATCCCTTTTCTGATCGAAGATCGCATGATTTCGAACTTTGGAAAAGATCATCTCCACAAGAAATCCTTTAGCTTTCGAATGAGCTATCGTTCAACAAAATCAATCGAGAATTGCGACCAGCAGAATTTTTGCCGCAAATAGAGGTAACGCGTGCAGCGTGTTTAGCGCGAGAAAAACCGTACAGCGCTTCGTACTGATTTACGGCAAACACTCTCCTTGCTACGATTATGTATCGATTTTGATGAACGATGGCTCATTCGACAGGTGAAGAACCACTTGTGCTGATGTTCTTTTCCAAATTTCGGAAATGTGAATTTTTTGATACAAATAAGGGCGCTAAATTATACGAACGTTCCAGATCTATTTATTTATATTAAAGAAGAGTTATTAAAAATCTGAAAAGATCATCCGCACAAGTGGTTCTTCACCTGTCGAATGAACCATCGTTCATCAAAATCGATACATAATTGTAGCAAGGAGAGTGTTTGCCGTAAATCAGTACGAAGCGCTGTACGGTTTTTCTCGCGCTAAACACGCTGCACGCGTTACCTCTATTTACGGCAAAAATTCTGCTGGTCGCAATTCTCGATCGATTTTGATGAACGATAGCTCATTCGAAAGCTAAAGGATTTCTTGTGGAGATGATCTTTTCCAAAAATCGAAATCATGCGATCTTCAGTCAGCAAAAGGATGTTTAATTATGCATATGTTGTAGTGTCATTTAGACATCGAAAAAAAAGGTTATGAAAAATTTGGAAAAGATCATCTCCTCAAGAAATCTTTTATCTTTCGAATGAGCTATCGATCATCAAAATCGATCGAGAATTGCGACCAGCAGAACTTCTGCCGTGAATAGCGCGTGCGAAGCGACAAACTCGTATAGCGCTCGGCAAAGATTCACGGCAGAAACTCTCCTGGCCAGAATTCTTGATCGATTTTGATGATCGTCAGATTGTTCACAGCTGAGCCAAAGCGAGACGTGCTCTACGTGTGCGTATGTGTGTACATACGTGCGTACGCACCCTACAACACGTTTCGGTTTGGATCAGCTGTGAAAAATCTGACGATCACACACCGTTCGTTGATCGGCTCGCGCCTTCGCTTCCGTCGCAAGACGGTGGGGTAATAGCGACAAACACATGCCCATACACCGATACGATAAATTGGCGGTGGGGACGCGGTTCCCCTTATTTGCCTGTAGTTCTTATTTTCTCCGCTCCCGTCGCTGAAGTCACGCGCGACTCGAGCGAAAGGTGGTGAACAGCCTTAAGAACATCAGTGAGCATCGAACGAGAACGCGCGTGAGAACATACATAAATCAAGATTTTCTCGGGAGTTTTCTCATCGCGGTCGTCGTCGCGTCATGTCGTACTCTTGTCGAATCGAGAATCGATCGAGATTGCTCGACCCCCTTCAACGATATACTATGTTTTCCACGACATTTTACAGCCTTCGTATATGGCAAACGGAAACAAACCGACTGCAAAAGGGGGCGGCCCCGGGATTGTCCCTGCTTTCCATCCGATCATAGATAACCGCTGTGATAACGGAAAAGGACATTCTTCATTCGACGCGTCCGACTCATTGCCATAAACACGGATCTGCCCACCGTAAAAGATAAAGATATTTTGTATGAGTTTTTTTGTTATCCTCTGCTACCGATTCGACATGACCAATCGTTTAGAACACGACAAATCGGTGGAAAGAAAAGTGTCTTAAGGGTAAAATCTAATTTTCACTGTATATAGAAAAATGGTCATTTTCAGTTACCTTTTCCTCAAAACCTACTTTCCTCAGAACCCCGTCCATAAGGAGAGTTAAGTGGTGAAGGTACCCCCACTACTCGCCATTAATGCGGTTCTTTGTACATACATTTATTTAAGTAACTTTAAGTTATAGAACTTCTTGAAATACCATCTACGAAAGATAATATTTGATTATGTGAAGTGCCCAAAACACTTTGTGTTAATTCTTTTGTTTCATACAATTATAACCTCACTTTTTCACGGCTGGAAGACGTATTCGTTGAAGAGGTAGGTGACGGCCCTGCGTACAGAGCGGGATTGCATTAACGCAGGGGCAATTTCAGAAATTTTATTGAGGCATTTCCTGGATTTTAAAAAAATTATTTTTTAACTGCATTCTGCACATTATAAAGAGAAAGGAATTATTGAATAAACAAAATCGATTATTTTGTCGAAAAAAAGGCCTTCTATCTTTAACCCATTTAGACTTGAAACTATTTTTTTTTAAATAATGACAAAAGGTTTATTAGACTATTCGACTCTTGGTTTCATTCGAGAAGTTTGATTTTTCTCACGTTTCTTAATCCCGTTCTCGCATAAGGGCTCGTAAATTCGAGATAACCGAAGATAAAGCTAATTCTCTTCTCAACCCTCTTCTTACTATTCTCCTCGTCGTAAATCTACGAACTGGAGCTTTTCACGGGAACATTGAGAGCACCAATCGATCTTCACGATCACCGAGACTTTAACTCCATCCCTTTCTTAACTCAATAATGAAAGAAATAGAAAAAAAAATACGAGATGAAGTGGAAATGAAGAGGAAAAAGCACGGAAGTGCAAACCTGGTGCGAAGAATGACAAATAAATATGAACAAAATAATCCTTTATTTGCGACTCAACACAGTCAGATATACAAACTACATCAAATGCATATATTTCTCTCGACCAAACGTTTCTGTAAACTTTGTTGCGTAAAATAACACGAGCAATAGTCTCTTGACTGTAGTACGGGTAGTATTCTGCAATATTATACAACGCGACTCGAACGTCTGTCGATCGCTAAACCACAAATCAAAAAACGTGCTTCAGTAATCATTAGACTGCGGATCTTTATGCAAATACATATTTTTCTAATTGCGTATGTTTTTCAAATTTTACATGTAAGACAAACCATTGAATATGTCACATGTATCCTTTGTATTTTACATATTTTTATTCAGTTATCAGCTCTACTTGCAATATTTGACGAATCATGAATTATAATTCATATGAATTTGCATAAAGATCCGCAGTCTAGTAATCATACTTCTGCGTTGATAACATGACAAATTCCCTTATGCTTTATTTAAATTAACTAATAGATTTTTTATCATAAAGAATTCTTTAGCTCTGTAATTTGATTAATAAAAACACAATGTAACTCCAATTCATTGCTGATTTTAATCCATTCAGTATTTTCAATTGATACTAGATCATTTCAATGAGATGTATTTTCAGCTTATGTATACTATATTATACAGTAATCCATTCTGGAACGTACATACAGGTGTAAATGTGCAGATGCATTATTGTATCAAAAACAATAGTTAATCGATAAGTTTAATTTTCCTGCACTTTCCTTTAACCCTTTAGCAGTGAAAGTTGGTTTTCGAAAATCTACATTTGCGTGCTCCGTTAAAATCAAACGATGACTAATGTACTCTCCAGGCTGAGAGTAAATGCACCCTTTACAAATATAAATTAAATTATAACATATAGTGGCTAATAGGTACTACATGGCAATTTATTATATCATTTGACGAATATACTCGTCATTACTGTAAAAATTATCATTTCTTCATGATGCGTATACTCATCAAGTACCGCTGAACCGAAACATTAAAATTTATCGAAAAATTAGATCAAATGTTGTTAGAATCGATTGTTGCCCGTTATGAGCAATTATCGAAGCAAGATGGGTGGTACAATTATCTACTAAGCGAATCCTAATCAATGCGTTGATGCAATTTAGAAATATTTGGGTATGCCATATTGACCGACTAGGCCGCATTACCCTAATTGTGTAATCAATTTAGTAATTATTCACATTAGCGTTTCCTCATCGATTTTGATAAACCATGTTTATCTACATATATAGATACCAAATGGTATCGCCGTTTGGCTTTAGTTTCCGAGTTATACGCAAAAATATCTTTAACCTTCATCCTTCTGACTGGAGTCTTTTTTGACCCAAAAGATAAAATTCTTCTTTAACCGTTTGAGTCCCAAGCAGCGCGATCGCGCTGTTCAGATTTTATGTCGAGGAAACCCAGCACATTTCGAGCATTGTGGACAACTGACGGTGCGTTACATATTGTAAACAAGCGCTATCGCGCTGCTTGGGTTTTTTCGTACATATATAGGGAAAGCGCGAACGCGCTGTTTGGGATTCTTCGACAGTGTTTTTTCAATACCGTCTGGGACTCAAACGGTTAAGAACTTTGAAATTATATGAATCACGGACTTAAAATCTGATGATCGTTCCTATAAAAACCGTGTAAATCGAAATCGTGCCTTTTTGCATGAAAAACCATGTAAATCGAAAAATGCTAAAATTCATATGATTCAATCATCTATTTCAAGCTGAAATAAAAGTAAGTTTTGTTGAAAAACATAGTTTTTTTTTAAAAATTCGTTACTTACAAAAACCTGGTAACAGCAAAATGGGGGGAGCGGAGATCACTAATGTAAATAATTACCATAGATTTTAAACACATTTTAAAATGTAAACAAAAAAACTGCATGTTACGTGTACTGACTATAATCGACGGTAGGACTGAAAGGGTTGAGGAATTAAGTTGCATTTAAAACATTTATGTAAGTTTTTTCGTCTACTTATTCATTAATAAACACCAGCCTGACCAAATCCGGATGACGACGACCCCTATATACCGTAACGATAATTTGATCCATTACGAGTTCGCAATAATTCTGCCGAGGATTGGATTATCGCAAGCAAAAAAATGTTCTTGAAAGAAAGGCTTCGAAATTACCGAAACAATACAACAAATACACCAAGATGGTTATAAAACATAGTTTTATTAATCGTAATTATTTATTCATTAAAAAAACAATAATAATTTTATCCTGCATTTTTGTATAGACAAGTAAAACAATCCAAGTAAACCCTTAGCAAAACTGTTCATTGATATCATATAATGAAAACAAAAAAAAAAAAAACTATTATACAAATATTAGAAATTCATCCAAAAAGCATCACAAAAGGCAACGAAATTGAACTGATAAGGATCCCCGGACATGTAGGTATTACCACTAACGAAAAAGCCGATATATCACCAAATTATCCAGAAGAGAATCAGTCACAATACCACAAATTAAGGGGTTAGGGTCAATTAGGACGCCAAAAAAACGGCTTTTTTTATCATTTTTTTCCGGCTGGTTTATTTATTTTCATGCCAGTATTTTTTCAATGAAATAATGCATGTTTGAAGAAGTTCCAATAATTATTTCATGACAAAATATTGATTCACAGCCGAGTTATAAGCGATCTCCGAGATATTAAAAAGAAAGGCATTTTGCGTTGTTCACAGTTGCTTAAGACTAGATCATCTGTAATCAACAATTTTAATGGGATCGTTAATTAACAGCATTTGCTGCCGAGTGGACGAAGGATTTAGGCTAATTTTGTTTTTTTTTAAATGTCGGATGTGCGCAAGCAATTTTTTTATTGCTAAAAATTTTTTTTAAAGATTTTAATGGAAACAGAATTCAAAAATAAATAGAAATAGACCAATAATCAAAATTACCATAGGAAACAAAGGTATTCTAATGGAAAAGTGAATGGAATTAAACATTACGATAATGGAAATCAATGGAAATTTTGCTAAAGGAAGATTCATGTAAAAAAAAAAGATATAGGTATACAATTTCTCAGTAGTTATTTATGCCGAATCGCAGACTTATATTTCCAGCATTATACGATCCAACGTCATTAATACCGAGTTAAATAATCTATGTTAAAAAAAAAGAAAAAAAATCCTCAAGGAATATCAGAAAACCGGGAAGAAAAATTCTATTTGTGTCCTTGTCGTAAAGGAGAAGATGGGGGTCGAAGAGCGAAGGAGAGGGAGGAGGACGACGAAAGGAAAATAAATTGAAAGCACACGAATGTTACTTTTTTTGTGAGTAGTGGTGTGCTGGTCGAATGTTCAAAGTCCTCTATTTGAATCAAACACGACCGCGGCCTTCTTCCTGTTACACATTCGTGACCCAGGTCAGATAACTCTATCTATATACACACATTATACGTATACATATATATACATCGTCCTTTTGAAACGAGATCGAGATTACTCTTCGTCTCTCTTTTGCTACTTCTGCTTATGTATACGCATTCATATATACTCTAAGAAGGTTCTCGGACGATTGTGGAAGTTTTATCTCCTACCACTGGTTCATCCGTTATAGAAGTGCTTGCCAGTACCTGGGCGTTGTCTTTTGCAAAGTTTTCCAGGATTCGTGTAGAGTACAGCTACCGAAATACCACGTGTACCGACTGTCTCAAAAGTGAAACCTTTGTAGGTACTCTGTAAGAAGAAAAAAAGGAAAGTTTACCTTTAAAAGAGAAAAACGTGACGTTAACTCTATTGTACGAGTTAATATTCATATTGCAAAAGTAAGAAATACATACATATCGTGTAGATACGTTCTCATACGGGTAATGAGAACACTTTGCTTCGTTTTTTTTTTTTTTTTTAAGAAGGGGATATAAAAGGTCCTAGAGATAAAAATGTTGATTCTTCCGTGGAATGATTAACTCGTCGACCGATCGTTGTTTTTCCTTCGTCTTCCTCTGTATACTTACTCCATGGTAGGTTGTATACACGAGTCGCTGTATAAACGAAACCGTGCAAAGGTAGAGAGAGACTATTTGCCAGGAACGGAGTCTTTCCGACGCGATATTGCATAGCCCCGTGTCTTAAGAAGACTCAAAAGGGATAGAGAAACAGAGAGAGAGAGAAAGAGAGGGTGTATTTTATACAAGCGAAACTTCAAGTGTGGATGGATGTAGCTGCTATTTTATGTAAATTTCCTATCCGGTCTTGCCATCCCCTTATTCTACCGTATTACACCGAATTTTCAATCTGTTTTCCCTTCCTCGTATTAAATACAAGATTTTCATGGAAATGGATCTAGTTCGAAAGATCGCATCGATAAACCTGATTTGTTATAATTATCTTCGATAACATTGGTTTACAAAGTTTTACACTTTTTTTGTAACATAAGCACTCGGTGGAAAGATGGGATGAAGATTTTTTTTCGATTCACCTACCAACAACTAGAACATATTTTTTTCACAATGTAGTGAATAATATTTAATTTTAAATAAAATGATATAATATTGTATGTACATACATATGTCGCTTTAGAGACGACAAGTGAGTACAAAGTTTTAATATCACTTTAATAGTATTTATCGTGTTAAATTTATAAATGTAATCCATTTATTTCCATCGTGTAAGGTTTTTATGTGATACACAGTTTCATATTGAATAATTCATATAATTTTACATACATATCGAAAACTGTAGAATATTATCTTAAATGTAGTAGTCTTAGATTTCTTGAAACATTTTGCGTGAGAAACATCTTGTTTTAGAATCCAGCAAATCAGCCAACACATTAACACTTTATTTATCTTGATATCAACTTTCCATGTAAGCAGTTGAATGATAGTGTTTTTTTTTATAGGATAAAATTATTTGCCCTATAGTCTTTTTTCATTCTTTTGAATACAATTATCACACATTAAATTCACCCTACATATTTACTAGGGTTAAAAGTAAAATAGTTGACAAAATCTCAATTCCAACCAATTTTGATGGACTGTAGAATATTAAATATACGTAATTTTTATAATATATATCGGTGAATTGACATATACATATACTATATATGCAACTATATATGTACTATACATATGTATATGTACATATATACCTACTATATGTATGTATATGTACATATATACCTACTATATGTATGTATATGTACATATATACCTACTATATGTATGCATATGTCAATTAATCGATGTATACTATAAAAATTACTTATTAAATATAATACGATCCATCGAAATTGAGATTTTGTCAACTATTTTACTTTTAAATGATAACAGTTTCTTTTTGACGAGAAACTTTCCAATATAATTTTAAAGAAATTTGTTGAGAATTGAATAGTTTTTAAAATAAATCATAATTTTTATTTTTAAGCTTAGTAGTTTTGCCACGAAAGTTTAAAAATCATGAAATTTACTATAAATTCAACTTTGACCTTGAATAACTTTGAAACCTGTAGATTTATCTCAATATAATAGGAGACCTTTTTTGTAAAGCGTTCAAATCCCTACAAAAATATGCCTTGGCCATATGTGAAGATTAATTTCTTGGCAAGTGATAAAATTCAAAAGCAACAAATAAAATTTTCCTGATGTTAATCTTATGAAAAATATAAAAGTGCGATGAGGGACATGTTAATATTAATATTGAGAGCTCATCTCTAAACAGGCGTCTTTTTAGACTAAAATGAAACTTTCGAGCTTGTTTCGAAAGAAAAAAAAAGGAAAGTTTTTTCTGAAACACCATAATATTTATACTATTACATTATTATGATTGAAAGTAATCTGATCACGGTTTTAAATCCAGCATTGAAAAATTCGTAAAAATCAATGTAGGTAAATATTCTTCGTTAAATATACAATAAAAGAACACGTAACTATACTTATCATAGGTAAGGGTCGGGAAATTGTAATAAAAGTAATGAGTAATATCAAACTCAGAATTGTGCAAACACACGGGACTAGGTCGTTCGTTAAGTGGAACGTAAAGCTACCTTCGATCTACCCGAAGCAATTTTCCCAATTTAGCTAACATGCTCGGCTAGTACGAGCCAGAGATCAACGTTAACCGTCACAACCACGAACCAACACCCGTGAACAATCACGGCGAACATTGTTTCCCGCCGTTACGAGAATCGAACGGGTGCGTGGCTATTAAAAAAATAAATGCACCTCGGTAACGGGATAATTTCGTCAAACCCTCGCAGTTGTTACACGGGTAGGTATAACTCGCATAGCGGATATAAATCCGCTCAAGCGTAACGGCATATCGGGTATTAACAAAGAGCCCGCCGAGAGCGATCATCACCGATACCTACGTATAGACCGAAATTCCATTAACAAGAACGATTTGTAGGATGTTTAAAAAATAACGCTTAAACGATACACTCGTTATTTCACTCCCTATTTCTCAATTGATTTCTTTGCCAGGGCAAAAGGAAAAGCGTCGAATGGAGAAGCTCGATTCCCTAAGGAAACGAGCCTTAAAAGAGGATTATTCCAAAGATCTTGGACCCTTTCGAATAACGTTCAAACCACCACTTTTCACGGAGATGGTGTGTATTCTACTTGTCGGAGAAGTTTAACGTGCTCCACGCCCAGAGGCCGCGGAAGAAAATCTCACCTTCAGTTTAGTTTTCCTTCTTATTCGTATATTCCTACTTCTCTTTCTTACTCCAACACTGGCTCGATTTTCACGCGAGAAAAGCCACGCTATTTTCCCTGCTTCGGGAACGCGCGAGCCGACTTTCGATTTACGCATGACGCTGGTCTAACTTTGAGAAAACTTTCTTTCTTACTTATTTCTCGTTCTCCTCTTTTGCTTTTAACGTTGCCGTGCAAGACTGCTTTCTTCTTTTGCAGTTACTTTTTATCGGATTAACGATATCAAAAAGATAACAATTACTTTACGTCGGGATTAAATGCATCGCATAGTGATGGATGGCAAAACAAGTATTTCAAAATCTTTTCTTATCTAGCCTTGATTTTACAAGTTTTTACTAAGCTGCACATGTATGTTTGTCCAGCACAAATCTTGTAAGCTAAATTTGACCCACTTCTACATATCCAATCAACTTGAAATTTTCGCACATACGTATAACTCGGATGGCATTACATTTTTTGCAAAGTAGTTTTGGTACATTTAAATAAAAGTTTGTTTTTTAAAAAAATTTTTTTTTTTCTATTACTTTTATTTCTCACTTTACTACTCACTATTTTCACTATATCGGTGTCATAATTTAAGCGGTCAAATTTAAAAAACATATTTTCTTAATAATTTTTATACAAATTTGCAAAAATAATAAATCGATATATAGTAAATAAATATTTATGGATATTATAAAAATATCAAGAATCTTGCAAGAATCAAGACAAGAAGCAAGACATTGATTTTCGAGATCAAGACGTACAATGTACAATGAACCGCATTAATGACGAGTAGTGGGAGTACCCCCACCACCTGTCTCTCCTTATGGACCGAAAGCACGTCGCATGTTTTTTGTCCATAAGGAAAGGTACCTGGTGGGGGGGGGGGGGTGTTACTCCAACTACCCGCCATTAATGCGGTTCTTTGTACCCTAACCAAGCTTCATTAATAGCTCCTCGATGCGAAGTTGGCGATAATTAAGTTATATGTGAATTTCTGTACTATTTCTGTTATTACTAACTTCATACTGAGGAGCTATACCCGATACTTAACTGTACAAATTTTTCATTTAAAAAAATCAATACAAGACAAGCATGTTTTTGATTGAATCCATTACTAGCATCGCAACCCTCGGATTTTAGAGAATAGTATTTATTTTTATTTTATCTCGCAAATGTGACAATATTATCCGATTATGTGAATACCTGTCGCAGATTAATACACAGCCATTGCGATGAATCAAAGTCGATCTTAAATCACTTTTATCGCACGAGGTTAATCTGTCGGATAAGAAAAGCGAAGGAAGTGGAGATGAGAGTAATCCGGAAGCGTTCATAATAACTTGTAAGAAGGTTACGATTTAAGAGATTTGTGAAGAAAGTTTCGGAGGTCGCAAAGAAAAGTCGTAATTTCGTACCCTGTTACTTTGCCTATTGGCCAATCTTCCTTTCTGTTCTGTGTAGCCCAGTCAAATGGTACAAAAAAAAACATTACCTTCAAACGAACCCGACTGAAGATTTTCGGACGGAATTCTCTTCGTTTTCACACCATAAGAACATAGTAAAAAGTCCATAACAAAATCGCGCTTGTACATAAGTTATTGAAGGCCAAAGGTCGCGAAAATCAGTTTTTCTCCAATATCTCGTAAACTACTGATTTACTAAACTAATTTTACATAAAAAAGATCTTTTACAAAATTTACGTAGAACCTATAGTTCTCGAGATATACGTGTGAGAAAAGTTCGGCGTAACGACACATTCATTTCCGCACCACCGTAGAAATCTTGACACATAAAGATACGTAACTCTAGTTCCGGAGGTCGTAGCACCATGGAATTGGTTTTAAAATCTACGCTGATGAATGCTTGAAAATTAAAAAAAAACGCATTTAACTCCGTTTCGTATTTTCAAAGCCTTTGTAGAACAAACCGACATCGACAGACGGACAAACAGCATAAATATCTTAATAACTTGTTTACATAAATATCGAAATTGGTTTAATTGTATAAAAGTTATAGACAAAAAACTGTGAGTTTTTATTTAAAATGGCATATCTAAGATATATGGAGTATGCGCCTTATTCCAACTTTTATCAACCGTATGTCTCACAAAACTATAGGTTCTACGTACACTTTGTAAAAGATCTGTTTTATGTAAAATTGGATAATAACTTCTATTGACGTAAAATCAATAGTTTACGAGATATTTGAGAAAAACTAAGTTATGCGACATTTGACCTTCACTAACTTTTTTTGCAAGCACGATTTTTGTATGGACTTTCGGCTATGTTCTTATAGTGCGAAAATAAAGAGAATTCTGTTTCCAAATCCTTGCTTGGATTTTTTCCGAGATGAAAGTACTATTTGATTGGGCTTTGCGAGGGAAAAAAAAGAACCAGCAGAATCGCTAGGAATAGTTCCGGGAAAACAGTCTTTTGTTTTGACGATACACCGATGCTTTCTCTATTCTTACCGAAAATCTCGAGAAACAAACAATTTTCACGCCTTCGCATATCGAGCAGGCAAATCTAAAAGCGTACACGAAAAACACATGACGATTGGAATAAAAAAGGGAACTCAAGAGACGGTCACCCGTGTAACCACTTCTCCTTTTTGGATTTAATAAAATTACTAGCTCTCACCGAAGTAGGAGTAGCTCCAACTTTTCCATCGGTCGTAACCCAAGAGAGCTCAGCACTCTCTCTCCCTCTCTCTCTCTCTCTCCCCCCATTTCTGTCGACCTCTCCAGAGATTTTCTTCTTCGTTTTTCCCAAGAGTTCGCGAGAACGTAAACTTAGAAATCCGACTAATACGTTGAAATACGAGCGAGGGGATCCATCAACGAGCCGTTCTTTTTTCTGTTTCAGCTTGAGAACGAAGCAACCGAGCGGTCTGGAAACTGGCGGAGTTCGGCTAGAGTTAAGCAAAGCACTCGACCTTTGGGCCAGGAATTCAAAACTCACCTTCCAGGAAGTTAACAGCGATCGAGCTGACATCTTGGTTTTCTTCCATCGGTGAGATTTAATTTTTACTTTTTTCTTTCTTAATAATTCCACTTCATCTGCACACAGGATATAATATCCATTTTTATATGGATGTGTAATAAAAAGTATACGCTCAAATTTATCCACATTAGATACACATTGAAATTTTCAATCTTACGCTTTTGCTGCTTTATAAATTATTCTTCCTCACGGATGAGAATCATATTCCGTGGCTTTCACATCGAGTTACACACCTCGTTACACCGTCCGAAAGCAAATTTATTTTACCGTAGAAAGAGAGGAGGGAAGGAAGGGAGTAGCAGAGAAGAGGAAGCATTACAGTTGCATTAACGATTCGATGGAAATGTCTGTGGAAATGCCGTGTCCAAAATGGATAAGTTTTCAACTAGCGAGAAACGTTTCCTCTTTCTCACTTTTCTTCGTTAGAAAATTGGACATGCTAATAACAGATTCCTACGTATGTAAACAGATTCGTGTAATCGTTCGGTATAGAGGTTGTGTCCGAAAATATCGGCATAACTTCAGGGATAGATTCGGTATGCTAAAATAAGAAAAAAAGTTCATATGAACATATGCCTGATACGATATTGTTTCCGAATAAGGGTAAGTTTGGAAGTGATGGTACACTTTTTTTAAAAGAAGCGGTACATTGTAAATTGAATCGATATTTAAAGTAATAAAATATATTTGAAAAATTAAGTACATCAGGATATATAATATCAACAAAAAATATGAAAAAAAATCATAGATTTAAACAAAATAAAAGAAATTACATTCATAAATAAAGCCTTATGAGATGACTTATGATTCATGGTGTCATGTCCCAAGTAAAAAATACATATTATACATTAATATTTCATTAGACGAATGTAAATTAGATATAAAATTCAGATATAATCATTACTATTTGAGAATGTATTGGTAGATTATTATTTAAAGAACAAGTAGAAAACTTTTAAGAGTACCCAATATTTATATAACAAATAACTTATTTGATTCTTAAATTTAAAACAAAAAATTAAAATAGTTTATGCTGTTCGTAAACAACATTCAATATACCACTTTAAAGGTAGTTGAAAATCAGAACATTTTCATGCATATAAAGGGTGGATCAATCTCACCCGGAAATTGCCCTACAGCCGTTTTTATGTGGAACTTGATATTTAACCTTCATCAGGATAGAATGATTTTATAACACAAACAGATAGTACAGCCTCACAGACTTTTTACAGGATGGATGAAATTAATAATTTTTACATATTCTATTTAGTTTCATTCATTTTATTTATTTAGTAAAATGGTTTTTTAATATATTATACCTTTCTTTCAAGATATACAGTATATAGGTTTGCAGAAAATTATTTGTTTGGGGATTCGTTTCACGATAAAATAATAAAAGAGCCCCAGAGACTCTTTTATCCGGATGAAGGATAATAATTTTCCTAGAAACTGTTAAAAGTGGCCACCCCCGGCTTGAATAAACGCTTCTAAATGTCGCATCATAGATTTTATTATTCGTTCAAAAGTAGCAGGTGTTGTTTGAATTCGCAGGCAGCACTCTTAAATATGATATCGTAGTTCTTCAGCATCGTTTACTGATGCATTCTAAACCAAAGACGTCAGATGTCTCTAGAAATAAAAATTTAATGGATTTAGATCAGATGATTCTGCTGGGCAATTAAATGACCCTCCACGACCAATTCGTTTTTAGGGAATCTTTCATTTAAAAAGTGTTAAATGTTATTATTCAAAGGGGACCCATTGTGATAGGCTGAAAAAAGGTCATTTCTCTCGAATTTTTGGGGGTAATTAGATTATTTATTTGGTGTTCGCAAATAAGTTATGTTATTAAGCATCCATTAAACTTATTTTATATAATTTTTTATGTAAAAAAAATTAAAAATTGACAGAGTTATTGAACTATAACCGAGCCACTGTATAATAGAAGTTTGTACAACGCAACGGCCGGATCGATTACTTGAGACTGGTGTTGGTCTAAAACATAAAAACGACAAAGTTTTCTAATCGATATAAACGTAGTTTTCGTTCCACGTGGCCGTTTTCTGATAAAACAATTTTTCACAAAATGGTGGTTATTCAAACCAAAATTTTAAGTTTGACAAGATTTTTACTTATATTCGGCGGTGGGCTTAACAAATACTAAATTTACAAAAGAATAAAAGTCACTACGTACAACGAAAACTACGCCTACGTTTATATAGATTAGAAAATTGTTTCCTTTTTATGTTCCAGACTAATCATTCTCAAGCAATCGATCCGGCTGTTGGACAAACTTTTATTATACAGTGGTTCGGCTATAGTCCAATAACTTTGCCAATTTTTAATTTTTTTTAATAAAAATTTATATAAAATAAGTTCAATGTACCTATGCTTAATAACATGCCTTTTCCAAATACCAAATAAATGATTGAGTTCTCAAAAAAAATTCGAGAATAACGTTCCTTTTTTAAGCCCGTCACAGTGGTGTCCCCCCTTAAATAACATGTTCCATATAAAAACGGCAATAAGTTAGAAACAAGGTCATATCGAACATATGTTCATATAAACATTTTTTTCTTATTTTAGCGTATCGAATCTGTCCCTGTATATTATTATCGTGCGAAGTAATAGGTATAGAATTGTTGAAGGTATTTCTCGAAAGTAACAAAATGACAAAAATGTTCGTCAAATTCGATCGGAATCGTGTCGTTGTCGTGAAAAGCTTTATCGATTTTCATGGAATTCACATTTATGCGAGTTAGAAATATTCACGTGGGTGGACGTGTAGTCGAGAAAAGTTGAGAGAAACTTTGTTGAAGTGTAGATTTGAAGCGTGTTCTCTAACCCCCCTCTCCCTTTCCTAAACTCTCCATCAATTTCATCATTCCTTTCCGCCCATCTAACCCTCCTCCTGTTTTCGAGAACAAAGAGAAGACCGAGAGGGGAGGGAAACCGCGGTGTAATTATCGTTTAACGCTTATAAGTCCTGCTGTTTCTCATGAAGTTGCCTGCGAGGGGTTTGTCTTGTTCGCACAGCGACTACGCACTCCTCTCTCTCTCTCCGTGTTTAGATATTGCATAAATATGTATAAGCAAGCATGTATATGTGCACTGAGTGGAGCGCCACGATGTTAGTGGATCGACAAAGAGACAACAAATGTAATAACGCACGGTCGAACCTACGAACGTTGCGAACCGTGATATCAACTTGTATATTCCAGCACGATGATATCGATTTTTGAGCGAGAGAGGATGGATAAGTTGTAGCTGCTTAAAATCACGACACGTCCGCGAAAAGAACGATGAATTTTCGATCTATTCGAAAGATACGACACTTTATTTCTCGTTAAAACCTTCCATACGATGAAATATTTCGGTCGCGTGAAATCAGTTGGTGTCGACGTTTAGGGCAAATTATATTTCCTATTACGGGCTCCTTCGGATAGGTGTGCGTTTGCTGAGAAATAATGGACATTGGATTTGGAAATAAAAGCAAGTTGAAATAGAAAGATTTATGGTTATACTATGAAATATGATAAAAAAGAAATATTCGATCGACTTGACGGTGAATAATTTAGCTCACGATTATTTCTATTCCAGTGGTTCTCATGGTGATGGATATCCGTTCGATGGAAGAGGTCAAATCTTGGCTCACGCCTTTTTCCCTGGAAAAGATCGTGGCGGGGATGCGCATTTTGATGAAGAAGAAATTTGGTACCTTCAGGACAACAGCAACGAGGATGGTAAATAGAGGAAATTTATTCTTTTTTTCACTATCGCTGAAAGCGAAAAGTCTCACTGCGCGTTAGTCATATAGAGATAGTAGCGACTAGTTTATGTGCGAAACTTATTTCATTATTTTATCAATGTCTTAATGCAGATAACTCCTAATAGAGTAAGCTAACCAATTTTTCACAATTTTTTTCCCCTAATATACTTTACAGAATTGAATGAATTTTTTGGAGACGTCTACGTTTTCTCTTAAAATTAAAAAAAAAACGTAATCTCTGAAAGATTTTTCAAAACTACATCGAAAAATTCCAAAAAAACCAAAGTTGAAAATTCTCCGTCCAGCCATAATTGAAAATTTCGAAATCTAGCTCGTTAAGTTATTCTAGGATCATTAACACCTTGCCTTATAATTTGATTTGATGCACAATGAAATTAACTTAAGAAATTGAGAAAAAAAAACGAATGTAGTTACAAGCAATACCTACAGTTCATAAGCTTGCTCAAACGGAAGAATACAAAATCCAAAACAATGAAACAAAGAAAATTGTTAAAATTGAACCATGTACAGCATCGTGCTTTATTTTTTGTCGTGATATTTTCACTACGAGTCCCACTCGATATTATAAGGCAAGAGGTTAAGGAATATTAAAAAAAAAAAAAAAAAACGTATATATAAACATATAATTTCATTCTTATTAAATTTCTTAATCAATAACAAATGTCACATTTTTCATAAAAAATAATGAGTTGACCATCGCAGTGCAATTAAAAGACCCATTTTGCGATATCATCATATGTGTGTGTAAGCACCAAGATAGTGATCATCCGAAAAAAGTCTTAAAATAAACACACGCGGTAGTGTAAGAAATAAGCGTGACAAAGGGCGCAGGTTAGTTAAAACACAAAATCAGCAGATTTTATCTGAGGAATATCAGAGATAAAAAGATATGAATCATTGGTGAAGCTATAAATTAAGAAGTGCGACCGATCACGGCCGGTCCTCAATAGTCCTCAATTGAAATTCAAACTTAAATATAAAATCCTAAACGAAGAAAGCCAGTTTGTAAAAAGTCGAGAAAATAAAATAAGTGAGTTACCATCAAATCTCTTGTAAACCATTACCCATTCTTCAAATCTGTTGAACATCATCATCTTTTCTAACACACCTTCCTTCTGAATAAGCCAAAAAGGTGACTAGGGGGATCTCTGCGAGTATACACTTAAAACCGAGGCGTTGTTTGCTGGAATTACCATTAGGTACGCCCCGCTTTCGTACGATCCTTTCGCTTGAAACCGAAGTGTTCCGAATCGCCTAAGGTGCAGGGAGTTTATGGGGAAAATTCGAACAGGGAAAAAACGTCAACTTAAAAGACTACGTCGATTCTTGTCCGGAATTCCCATTCTCGTTTGCCGAAAAGATTTTATTTCCGACGATCCATCCTACTACCCTATCCCCATTGAAGTCCCCATCACCCATTTTAACCCGTTTATGTACCGTGTTGCGAAAACAGACACATTATTTTTAAAAGTTGTAAGTTTTACCTACTTCCGAGAAAGATCATTTTTGCGCGAGCTTGGACCTTAAATCTTAGAATAGGGTGTAAACAATTCCCTCTGCCGCGTCAAACATACGGTTTTACTCCCCCCCACTTTTGCCTGTTCTCAGTTGCATACTAAATGACTATTTATATTCTTTTCGACATTTTTCCCAGCCCGAATGAGGCAATAAGGGTAGTTGTCTAGATTATTGTTCGATGATTCCTAAACCATATCAAATCCTCTGCGCCTTTATGATAAACTT
This sequence comes from Ancistrocerus nigricornis, assembly GCA_916049575.1. Taxonomy (NCBI): domain Eukaryota; kingdom Metazoa; phylum Arthropoda; class Insecta; order Hymenoptera; family Vespidae; genus Ancistrocerus; species Ancistrocerus nigricornis. Next base: position 23,115,114 of record OU696669.1, on the reverse strand, counting down.
CTTCCTTAATTCGGGTTGAAGTTTCCGAAAAAAATATCACGTAGACGCTATAACTGAAAAAGAGCAAATTTATAAAATCATACGCGTTCACGGGCACGTCAGGACGAGACAATATCTTTATTGAAGCTAAAGAAAAGGAAATATCACAGCTGCAAAAACGTAAGAAGAAAAATGATTGTATTGTAACCGTACATATACCATACGGTACATAAAGTTCGATATCTATCTTATCGACCATTAAATTTTACGCCTATTATGACATAGAAGTGGGATGTCTTTAGTCGGCGATCGCTTCTGCTCTCCGTGATTGGCCGATCTTTGTTTGTTAATAACTTGTTAACTAAGCCGAATTTCAAAAAATGATATTAGACTTTTCGACTCAAATCAATGATGTGCACATGTGATTTCCAAGTGCATTACTTGAAGCTGAACACCCTGTATACTTAATAAATTGTAAAGATTGTATGAAATACTTGCATTCGAATTCTCAGGTACACTGTTCGGTTAATAGAACGTTCCAATGAAAGAACGTTAGGCTAATGGAGCGTACCGATAATGGTTGTCCCCATAATGCAGGTTCTACTTTATTGACATTTTAACGTACACAAATAATAAGTCGAATAGCTTACTTTTGTTTAATTTATACTCAAGCCATTCTTACTCTCAGTGTCATTTCATCATCACTTACGTTCATTTATGACCAAATTTCGCGAAAACATTAATTACATACCTAAATCAGTTAAATCTTCCGTAAAGGCTACGGAAACCATCATTTCGCGTGACTAGATTTACGTATTTCCCCAAAGATCCTGCTACCGCGCACAGAAGTTTTCACAGACGTTCGCAATAACGGCGACGATTGAACCGTCTGATTTTGGTATTGCGCCAACTGGGTCACGTGACATAAGAAACGACTCCAGCGAAAAGACGAGAATTCAAGCGTCCGCGTACCAATTTCTTTACTATCCAGTTTTTCGATCGGAAAAAACGTCAATCGTGTGTATGTACAACGAACGCGATACCGGAACGATATAATCCCCCGCACACATACTACTTTATTATGTATTACTTTCTATTCACTCTTTATTTTATCTCTTTGGTAAATATCATCCTTCACTTTTATACGCCATTTTCGATATTGCCTTAAGCACGAGAATCTAGAATCGATTTGCGAAAATCGAGCGAGGAGGAATTGGACGATTTCGCTATGGCATGGCGGCTCGTGTTATGACGCGGCACGCGATCGTGAAATAGAGAAGCCGATAGTAAAGGGTTTAAAGTCCTTTCTTCGCGATTACACTCGATAGATCGAGCTACTTGGTAAACGGCCATTATAAGGGATCCCTTTCGATGGCTCTTCGCGTCTCTTTTCACTCTACCGTTGAAGCAGCAATTCCAATTGGTCTCGTTAATAGCGCTGGCTTAGATCCCCTTCCTTCGCTCTCTCACTCTCTCATTCTACATTCTGTTCTTGTCAACGCAGCAATGTGCAAAGAAGAGACAGTCCTGACGATTTGGTTCTCGACATGGAAGCCGCCATTAGCATAGTTATAACGCTTGTGAGCACTCCGCAACGGCTAACCAACGAATTCCAGCGCTATATCTCTCTTGCACTCATTTAATATACGAATACATTTTCAAGAACAAAGCTTCCAAAACATTTCAAGATATTTAACGTCAACTTTGAACACCGCAGTCTTTCGTATCATTTAAAAGGGACCTGCTAATGAACGGTCATCGTAAATTTATTTGACGTGTTTGGTTATCAGTATTTTATCTTATTGATATAGGTAGTGTTACCCAATACCACAGTCTACCCTAATTCCATTTAATATACACAGTGTCCAGGCTAAAGGAAGCCACCTAAACATTTCCTTAGTTTTTAATGATATGAAAAATGTTCATGTTATACTTTGTCTGGTTTCAAAAGAGGTATATCATGCAGAAACAAATTTTCTTGTAAGTCATTTTTTATGGATTCTTCAAGGCCGTCGGCCATTTATGTGTCATTCTCGGGACTTATTGAGTGATGTGTTACATCCATAAAATATGGTTATGGCTTTCAAAGCATGCCTCTCTCTTCCCCCATTAAGTTAGCAAGACCAATACGGCAGAATAAATTCGGACTTATCAGAATACCTATAAACCATCTTGTTCTAATTTATTCCACCAACAATAATTTGTCACCCCGTGTCATTTAAAAGAGAATCATGGCACTGCTGCCACAGTATTAAGATAGCAAAACCACAAAAGGAATAAAAAACATTAAATATATAATTTTTGACTGAATTTGTAATAAGCTTTACCACATAAATAAAAATAATGCATACATTCCGTCTTCTTTAAACAACCTTCAACTGAAAGTGCTGGTAATTTAACGAGTAAAATAGTAGAATTAATCGCTACTTGCACACTTAATTGAAAATTAATTGTACCGCAAATATATTAGGTTTCAGATTTGGTACCACCGTCATTCAGTAGTAGAGACCGTGATTTTTAGGGTTCCGTACCTTAAAAGGAAAAACGGAACCCTAATAAGATCACTCTGGTGTCCGTCCAGAGGTTTTTCTCAAACACTATACAACGTAGAAACTTGAAATTTGGCATAGTGTTAGATCTTGATGACGCGCACATATATCGCTAGCCAACGATAAGAACAAAAATATTTTAAATTAAAATGGGGGGTTAGTTTGGTCTCAAGAAAAACAAAGTTTGGATTAATTTATCGGGTGTGCTATCATTTGAAAGAGCTATTTGTAAGCATTCTTAAAATATCTTTATTATGCTTTTATGTTCAATAGCCTTAATGATATAGCTCAAAATTTGATAAAAATGACAACGCTGCCGCCCCACCCCCTCACTGTTCTTCTAGGTTTCTGAACCCATATTTTTTATTTCAACGTTGTAAGTAGGGTAAGGTTACTTAAGTCGTACCCCCTAAGAAGAAACTTGCATAAAAATGAGTATTTAGCAAATATGTAAAGACTACATTTGCTATTCGATTCTAGTGTAAATATTGTTTTTATTTATTAGAACAAATCTGAAAAATCTTTGTATTGTCATATAAATTAATCTAAATTAAAAAAAAGACCCCAAATACAGAACAGGTACGACTTAAGCACAGGTACGACTTGAGCAACCTTACCCTAGGTATTGATCCATAGATTACTGGAAAACTGCCCAAATTTTCCACAATGTGATAGTTGCTGAAAAAACCCTGTTTTTACCACAAGCAAATCTGGATAAGGTTTAAATCTTAATAAAATAAAATTTTTACTTGGCCTATTGACTGCCCTTTGTTGTATTGGTACGGAACCCTAATTGTGCGTTCCCAAGAACCCTCGTTCTTGGCCGGTTTTTCATTTCAATTGTTTCGACGTTCACAAACAAAGAAATAGTAATCTCCAGTAATGAACGAGCAAAAGTAGGTAATAGTTGACGGAACTTGCAAGATAGAGAAAAATCAGCTTCCTCGACATTTTGAATATTTTACGACGAGGTCGCGTTCCATTTAGCCGTTTATGAAAAATTCATATTAGCCTCGAGCGCGTGTATAGAAGTCGAAGGGTGTCTCGAGTTATCGGCAAAGCTATCGATGTTGGCGAAAGGACGACGGTGTGAGCGAATATGTGTGTAAAAGAGAGAAAAGGAGAGAGAGAGAGAGATAGAGGGAGGGACAGAAATAGAACGAAAGTAATGGAGTGAGAAAGGTATATATCGCTTTTCTGTATTTACCAAACGGTTTCGACTCTCACACCTTGGTAAATACTGAGGTTGACTTCGATAAATATTCAGCCACGTTACGGTATCCGTTCGACCCCCCTCGCAAGAAGTCGACAGTTACGAGATCATCGCAGCCTTTTCCAATACTTTCCACTTTCATCAAACCAATTTTGGTTTCATCCAGAAAAAAGACTTTCTTTTTACTCTATTCTCACCCTTCTTCCTACCCTTTCGTTCCGGCGACGATCAAAAGGAAGAATTTTATACCGGTACGATAATCTTACTTTATACCTTCACCGTTCGTTTTTTATTTAATATATTCGCGTATCTACCGTATTTTACGATAAAGGTATGCATATTTATACGATATCCACGAGGTGAAATGTTGAACGAACGAGAGAACGTTCATTCGAAGTATTTACATGATTATCTCATTCCTCTTTCTAACGACGTAGCATGAATAACAAAGCAACTTAAATGGCTGGATTATCCTCGCCATTATGAAAACCACGTTGGAGAAACTTGCTCGAGGGTGGCTAATTTTTAAGTATTCGTTAAGAAAAGGTTTATCGACTTGATTGCGTTCTTTATTTTCCCGACGCGGCGTGCTCTTGAATGATCGCTAGTAAAACAGGATAGGTAGTACAATAACGCCTTGTATTCGCGTTGGATTAAACAATATTAGCTTTCTTTTGGTTAGTTATGATTGTTAAAAAAACTCAATATCGAACATTTAACTGTCTATTTTTATAGAAGAACATCCTTTATGTCTACGACAGTTTCGAAATTAACCCTCTATGGATCGAATTTTTTTTCTGTGGCTAGAAACAAACGAGGTAATGTGAAATTAAGCAAAATTGAACTTTTGATATAAATTAATAATTAATATACAATTTTTTTAAATATTTTATTATACGAAAAACGGTTTAGAATTTCAAAAGTACATTAGTGTATATATTCACAAATGCAAGTGCCACATTTCACAAATGGAAATCCATTCAATTTTGGTGATAAAATCAAATAAAATTTTGAAAATACTGATTAGCGATTGCAAACCGAGTCTTTTTTCAAAACCGGTATTTACGATATTTTCAATATTTAAAAAAATTAATTTCTTCTGCGTAAGGAAAAGTTAACAAATGAAAAACCATATAAAATCACAATATTATTAGTATAGAAAAATACAAATCATTTTCACTTTCATTCCAGTAGATACCTACCTACTAAAAAGAATCTTAAATCTAATACTAAAATAAGAATTGCACTAATCGCACTATCTATAATTTAGGCTTTATAAAAACATAAATGTCTCACTTTACTTCAGATTTAAATTGTCAAATCCCACAAGAAATAATATATCTTAATAGGTATTTTAGAATCAAAATAGTTATAGTAGGAAACAAATAACAATTATTATAAAAAGGCAAATGTCTCACTTCAGACTTTCAAAATCCCACAAAAGAAAAATACACATCAAGAGATGAAATCAAAACAATTGTAATAAAAAATATTAAGTATCAAAACAAACAATACAGCTGAAGTAATTACCGCGGACTAAGAAGCAACGTTTCAGGCGCTTGTTTGAATAAAATGACGGTTTAATTTTTTATTTTACTAATGCCGAAAATCGCGGTTGTCATTATTCCGATCCCGGGATTCCAAAGTTATTTTTGTCCGGTATCCCGGTTTGCGACCCCTAATACAAATATGTGGGTATTTGACAAAAATTACGCAGGTTCATAGAGGGTTAACGGAGAAGGATAAAATTTCAATTTTGTAAAGTCGAAATCACGTTTCGTAATAAATCGTCAAAATATCCAAAACAAACCGTCCCTCAAAGAAAGGACAAAACTACGCAGAACGAAAGTTCGTAGTTTTGGATCAGGCCCTTATAAATCGACGGTGTCAAAGGGAGGCAGTCTAATCCGCGTGGGATTATCTTATATTCGCGAACGATGAGAAACGAGTGCACGTCTCGTTCTATCTTTCAATCTTCCCCTGCCACTCTTCCGAGCACCGTCCGTAAATAATCGTCCGTCGGGGAATTTCAGTCGACGCGGCATTAGTCCCGTCACGGATTGATATTTCTCGTAGTAACTGGACTAATATTCGAATATTTAATTAATCAAACGAGCGATGGATCGAACGAACAATTTGTATGACCGGTTCGTTCAAATTTCCCAAGGATAAACTTTGCCTTGCTTCTATTTGCTCCTGTTTCCCAAATATATTTTCGACAGTAACGAATAACCGGCGTCAAATTTAATTCTCTTCGCGAGCTACGCGAAGGAAAACCATTTTTCTTCTGACTGACAATTTAAAAAAAAAAATCAAAATCTGTGCACTAAAGAAAAAGAAAGAAGAAGAGGGGAACTGTTCGTGACTGATAGGGGAAGAGTGGCATGAAAGAGCCACTTCTTGAAAGAGCCACTATCATTTACACAGTAGTTTTTGAACAAATGTTGGACGAATTAGTTTTTGAAAAACTAGTAAAGTTTTTGCTAGTTTAACTAGCAACCAGTTTTGCTACTTAAAAACTATAATTCGTCCAACATTCGTTCGAAAACTACTGTATAAAATGATAGTGGCTCTTTCATAAAGTGGCTTTTTCATGCCACTCTTCCCCTACATGGTTGGTAGCTATTGCCCTTTGTAGCTCTTATCGTTTGGCCTTCGAGTATCATCGGACAGATCAACGCCCTAGAAAGAGAGGAGGAGGATGATGGCACATAGCACGTCAGTAGCTCAGGGACTGCACTTAAAGCAAGTTTCCTCGTTAGGAACTTTCGTCGCCGTGATATTTCGGGATCGTGAACGTTACCGGCAGGTGCTCCTGCCTGCAATTTACTGCCATTCGAGAGTAGTCTTTTGATCAAGGCTCAAATCAAACTGTTTGAGCCAGTTTGATGAAATTTCACTGTTACTTTCTTACAAAATTTCGGCATCCTAAATTCTATTATCACTCAATTAACGTTTTATCAACCGGGAGCCTATTAACGAGCTTCTTTTTCGATAAACCTTGTCGATCGGCATCCTATTAAGAGATTGTTCAAGGGAGACGCACGTCGTTTGTTTTTGAAACATTAACCAAGACAGAAGACAACCAAATACACTACATGCTGCATAATCAATAACTTACTAGCATCATCGATAAATTGATCATGCTCATACATTGCTGATAATATATTTAGAAATTTCTTCCCTAAAAATGAATACATTTGACGGGATAATGTTGGCAATGTGTTAATGGACCCTTTCATAGCACACATCCCTATGAAACGGTCAAAATAAGTAACTCATATTTGCACATTTTTTGCGACACCTATAAAGTAGACAGCAATTTTTTATTGAATAAATTAAAGTTACATGTTCGCATAAACTACTTCTGAAAACGAGCTTGCATGGTAAAACGGTTTTCCGTCTAGAACTCATCACAGTCATCTGAGGTAAAAAAGAAAAAAAATGATTTGTTGAAAATATATAAAAGTAGTTTCAGTTAAGCATACGTTGATTTTAATATATTATTTTTTTACTTCAATTTCCGCCGTAAGTATTAGAATTAGACAGATTTTGTTTAGTTAGTCGAATTCTGTTGAATTTTACGAATAAAATAATACGAATACACTTAATTAAAGTCGACGTGACACGTTTTGGGTACCTACCTTTCTTGCGGGACTTTTTTCTATATTTTGCCGAAATGAGACATATGGCACGAATTTTAACCACTGTACGCGATAGAACAGATATTTTTCTATAAGAAATCACCATGCCAATTCGGAAATTAGATTTGTTTTCTACAAAACATTTGTACCTACAAATCGTGCGCTGTTCGAGATTTCCGCTGTCATCCGAATTCGGATGACGTGGTGATCTAAGTGTTGAACTGTATGTTAGGTTTATTAATATTATTTACTTTTTTCGATTACATAATTGCATGCAAATCGTTTATGCCATTTCTGTTAAGAAATCATGGGAGCATTAAACAAACAGTACATAGTTTCGAGCTCTTATCAACTGAACTTGTTGTACATAACTTGAAGGAGCGGTTGTTCCACTCGTACGAGTCATAATGAGAAAACTTTCTCCGTTTTACAACGTCAAACCGCTGTTTTCCATAATCGACGACGCGCCATTCGACGCGTTTCTCGCTCTCTCATACGTTAACATGTTTTAGGGACCAGTCTGTTCGCTGTGGCCGCTCACGAGTTTGGCCATTCCCTGGGGTTGGCCCACAGTTCTGTTCAAGGCGCTCTGATGTATCCGTGGTATCAAGGATTGAGTCCTAATTACGAGTTACCGGAAGACGATCGGCATGGAATTCAACAAATGTACGGTGAGTAAATCTATTTTAAGTATTTTCCTTTTTTTTAACTGAAAATAAACTATGCACGGGACATTGGTAATTATTAAAATATTTCACGTAAAATAAAAAACAAATGTCGTCACTGATTTGTATAAGTATCTATATGTTATTTATGGGAGATACAAAATTCAACGAGAAAATAATAGAATCGCGAACGCTTGAATGATATACATATACTGGGTGTTTCTGGTGTTTGCCAGTAAATTACGATGATTTACTCTACGTAAAAATAATACATAAATATTATATAACATTTAGTAATAAATAATTAACAGATAAAACTGACAACAAATGAACACGTCACACCTTTATATTCAATCACAACCTCACTCTTATTTACACTGTAATTGTTTCATACTTTCATCGCACACTCTTCTTTCTCTCCCATTCTTTTCACCACCCCCAATACTTTCTTGCTATTTACTTAAAACTACTTAAGACTACCCAAATATTGTCTTTCTTTCTTCTTGTTAATCGTACATTTATCGTCTGTAAAACCTATCAACCGATCCCAGTATCGCCCATCTCATTTGATGTCATTTTATTTCCAGTTTATATGATAAATGATGTATTGCAAAGCTATAAGCAATTAAATATTGTACACATGAAATATGTAGGTAGTGATAGATTTTTTATCGCAGCATACAGAAAGACGATTTAACAATGGTAAAAAATTGCTTTTAACAATATTAATTATTCATAAGACGGAGTCGTTACCAAATAATAATGCACGATAAACAAAGTCGACCTTCCATACGCTGCAATAGAAATTCTGTTAAATATTACCTATTGCATACATACAATTTCTATTTCCTTATAATTTTATAATAAAAGATTTATCGCAAAAGTTTATTTAACATTTCTGTCTTAGTTTTATACAAAGAATAAACCATCATAGTTTATTGGCAAAAACCTGGAACATTTTGTATACAAGGCGAGTAAATAGGAATATCATCTAAAATAGTTCGTTACCTAGTCTTTGTAGCAAGAAATGTTTTAGGTAAATATTAGATATAACAAACGCAAATAACATCCGTCTGCTGATTCCTTTCGAAATCAAATTGATTGAAAAGGTTTATATGTAGGTACCTGTATGTGTGGGGATTTTTCATTTACAGTGGCATAAACAAAAATCAGAAATTATATCAACTTCTGCTCCCAAATGTCATATTTTTGAATGAGTAGATATGGTTCTACTTGTAAGAGGAAAAATACATGCCAAGCTTACTGCCGTTATATGTATTTTGAATTATGGAGCTCCATATATCCGCGGAATTCATAGAAGTGAGGAAATCGTATGAAATACCTTGTAACATAATCTAAAAATAATTAACTTTTATCTACATTTTAATAATCGATACTTTGTCATTGAAGCAAAATAAATATTCGTATTAAATAGAAAATAGTTAATAGGGACTTAGACGTCATAACTGTAACAACTTCGCGTTTATCAAGAAGAGATTGGATACATTATTTCAAATTACTGGCTCAGCCTTAGCCTTGATAATCAAAAGCCCTAGCTTTTATTAAGCCCTAGCTTAAATAATAATACAAAATTTGATCACAAAATTGTATACCTAATGGAATTCTATCCATTGTAATTTCTTACTTTAACTGGCATTTGTTTTTTTAAAGCTTAACTCTAGTTTTATTCAATCTTTCAATTACAAAGTTAGCCTTGCCACACATATAGACGTAACATTTTCAAGAGTTATTTTTATTATTAACACGTTCGCAGATGTGAATGCTATAGCATCAATTTGCAATATGATGAAATGATGATTATGATTCTACATTCATGATGCAGAATAACATGAATGCTATAGCATTGAAATTTAAAAACAGTTATTGATTTAAACTTAAATTAAATAATTAACTTCCCGATTAGGGGAAGTTAGTGTAATGACCCCGAAAATCGATTTTTTGATTGATCTTGACATTTCAAGATCATCTCCACATTTTCCGACCACTTTCAGCTTATTCAGCTTCATTTTTTCATGCAGAACCACCCCCTTTCCGGTAGTACCACCAGTTAACGAACACCATGTATAATTATTAACATGTGATATTCTGAGTACTCTTACAAAATGTGTCTGATCAAATTACAGATATCGCAATTAATTTAAAAAAAAAAAACACCTGTCTATTTTTGTAGCTCACTGAAATGTTTACCCTCCGTGAACGTGTTAAGAAAAAACTAACTCTCTAGACATATAACACATGCAGTAGTGGATTACCGCACAAGCGCATGAGGCGCGTGACTGGGGTGTCAGAATTTTTATTGTCAGTTATATGAAAATGATAAAATAATAATTGCATTAAAATTGTAATATCTTCTAAAACATATTTTCAATTTGCCAATTAAAAAAGAAAAAAAACATGATAAAGTAAACAAAAAAGATAGTCAATTTGGTTCCAAATTGCCAAAATTCGCTACCCTGCTTGCATCTGATTACAGTACACTCATTTGCTGCATTGTTCATTTTAGTGAACCATCACATTCTTAGTAGGGTCAATTGGGGGCCTTCAGATCAGGTTGTTCCTTGAGCCCCATAAAATCAAGATCCGTCATTGAAAACATGTAAACATTGAAAAGATTATCTGCATAACTACAGTAGAAGTAAACAGCAGTCGCATGATTGCCGCTTGCAAATGAGAAATACCCATACGTAAATATATTTCGGATAGTCGATGCGTTAGTAATTCCTGACCGCAGGTGTGTATATCGAAGCTCTCGTATTTCATATTATCCCATAACGAATCGAATTATTCGTCGTGAAAGCTTTAAGAGAATACGGGATCGTTGCGGTACCTCTCTTAAACACGTAAAACTTTCATGTGCTCTCGGTATCCACAAAGGGGAGATAAATTTCGAGCGGTTGTTATCCCCGGTACGGTAGCGGTCAAAAGAGAAGGGGTAGGAGGATGGAAAACCCTTCTCTTCTACTCTCTCTCTCGCTCTGTCCTTCTCTCTTAACGGTATAGAGAGAAAGTTGAATTCTCGAAAGCGATACTGTGAAAGCGACGAGAATGTGTGTGTGCGCTACAGAAAGTGGTAGTGAGGCACTTTGAGACGGCGCCAGTAGAATAGGTAAATGTGTGCTATAGAGCAAGTAGGAAAACCGTTGTATGATCGGACAGTCGGCTCGGGCAAGTAGTAAGTGTGCGAATCGGATCGGACGCAGGGTGTAGTTTTAAGTGGTTGATAGACTCAACGTGGTCGGACATACCACAAGTATCGTTCCAACGACACTTTGAATTCATTAATTTGCAATAAATAATAGAAATGTAAAATTTCCCCAATATTCTTTGCACATCATTTTTAACACATATTTATTGTTTAATGTACTTTACGTGCTATGTCAAGTGAATCGCAAATAGTTAATGATGCTCTCTTCAGAAAGGTGGGCTAGAGAAGTTATAGAAAAATACCGAGAATGTGCCGTTATGAGAAATTTTGTTCTACTCGGTTGACTCGTGTTCATCGATGATCCAAATCGTTGTTAGAGGAGTTCGGGTGTTTCTCCATCCCTCTTTCTCTCTCTCTCTCGGTCCTCTCTCCATTTTCTCTATCTCCTTCGTTCTTGTTGGAAGCGAACTGCCGGATGAGGGTGAAATGAAACGTGAATAAAATATAAAGAATGACCAGGAGAAGGTTTTTGTTCTCTGTGGGATATGGGTCGTACAGGCAGCTCGGAGTGATTTACTATGCCAGCTTTGTCGGTTTTCCGGAGGGATCGCAAATGCATTCCGACTATCTCCTCTCTCTCTCTCTCTCTTTTCCTATCATTCCATCTTCCTCTATCCTTTTCTCCCACCACGTGTTTTGTATTTGCGTACGAACACACGACGTCTACGGCTATACGTAAACTCGTTGCTGGTTCCGCGGTCACTCTAAAAGGGCGACAGTCACATTTGTTTGTGATGAAAGGGACACGCTTGAATGGAACTCGAACAAGAATTGTATCGGCTCGTTTGTTCCCCACTGTTTCTTTCAAAATGTCGTTTCGTTCGCTTCGAGCACGTTTCCTTCCCTTTTTCGCCGTTCGAAATATAACCAAGAGATCATCCAGTTATGAAAAAAAGTTAAGGCGATTGGATGAAGTTTCTTGTTCGCCCGGTGTTAAGCAAAGTGCGACAGAAAATTCGCGGGAAATTCAACTCGTGGCGCTTACTTTTCGCTTCCCGTTTCTTTTTTTTTCTTCACTTTGTATTGTATCGATGTCTTAAACGTATTACATGAATTATGCATCGCTCTTTAAAGCATTTATAGCACAGACGTGGGCTCTTACCGTTCCTTTAATAAAATGGCAGATATAATTCTGGGAATGTTTTGAAGATAGTTCTACCGTATACGATGCCTCGATCAGGAAATAATTTATGGAACGAGGCGAGCATTTAAATTCCACGAGTCGAAGCCTCAACCGAGCGAGAAATGATCGGAAAGGGTTTAAAACTTTTTGTCCCAAACCGAACGAGAAGAAAGGTTTCCCATTGATACAAGCTAGTCTTTTTGAAAAAAAGGAATACAAAATAAACAGGAGAAGCGTTAACTTTGGGAGAAAAATAAAAAGGAGTGGGACTGATCTTTGGAGAAGGCGCCTCATACAATTACGATAGAACTTCACTTAGGTAAGTTCGTTTAATCGTTTAATTGTATTATGCGCCTCCCCCTTCAGATCACCAGATGTAGATGTTTAAAGGTAGATGAGAAGACTGTCAAAACAGTGCCTAATGCCGCCAGACACACAAATATTTTCTGCAGATTATCTCCAATACGCTTGTCTCTGATGACTATTGGTTCTAACAGAGACGTTTGAACTTCGGCATTTAATATTGGAGGCTCTATAATAGCACAATTTTCAGGTGTCAAATGCTTTGTAAGAAGTTCCTGATGTTCTTCCATCTACTTACCTGCATAAATAAATGTTGTTGTTGGATTTTTTTAGTAAGCAATGATTTCTCACAGCTTGTTCACCACCCCTAGTTTTTTAATGGATTACGCGGTCGAAGATACAAAGCATAATTGTTAACCGATTTTGATAATCATAGTTTCGTATGAAAGCGGAAGTTTTAATCTAGTACCCTATTTTTTCAAAAATTCGAAAGAGTTATTATCTTTAAGCAAAATTGTATAAGAAAAATCGGGTTTTGAAAGATACTTTATGAAAAAATGAGACACGCTAACGAAGTTTTGAAATATAGGGTACTAGACTAAATCATCTTCTATCAAATGAGACCTTGATCATAAAAATTAGTTAACAATTACGGCTAGTATCTTCGACCGCGTAAACGCTGTTTTAAATATTTTTCGTGAAAAAATAGGTACCGTACAGTGATACCCTTCGAAATTTGGGTGACACAGGCGAAGTTTGTGCCCAACTACTGATTAACATGCATAACATTTGCCACTCCTGTCATGAAGTCACGCGCGACTCGAGCAAAAGGTGGTGAAAACATGAAAAATATATGTTGTTACTTCAGTGGCAACACTGGCAGTTGCCATAGCACTCGAGGAATCACTAATTTCCTAGTGAAAGTTCACAAATCTAGATGTAACGACAAGGAATCACTAATTTTCTTGTAGATTCAAGCAGAAATCACTATGTTTGTTGTGAATTGATGACTCACTATTTGAATTAGTGAAGAATTCACTAATTCGGGTTTAGAGAGTAAATTCTCTAAGTCTATAGGAAAATTGTGGGCTATGATTTGAGGCAAAAATATTTTCTCGTTTGATACTTTTCAGTTCGATTTTTCCATAGTCGGGTTTTAGTTTTTTATTAACTTTATTTGTTTTCTATCGAACCCCCCTAACGAAGAAGTTCAGCCGCTGCTTTCCTTTCACGCACAACTAACTCGGTTTACAAATTTACCTTAACGCGCGTCGAACTTCTTGCCACTCTTACCTCCCACCCGTTTAAGGAAAGAAGGAAGAAAGATGCCGCGCCGTGTCAGGAAATTTTCTTGATTAAAAATCGACTTTTCTAACTTCCGATATTTTCCCGTAACCGGACGAGGAAAACTCGGCTGCATTGTCTTAAGCATCCGAGTCTTAAGTAAACGAGAATAATTTTTCACGAGCTTAGCATTATCTTCGTCGAATAACTTCGCGAAGGGTATAGAACGAACGATAGTTTCGAATTTAAGGAATTTTCCTTTTTAGCTCCTACGATATTACATATCACGTCCAATACGCTCGGCTTTAACGGTAGCAAGGAAGAAGGACGACAAGCCCCGTTTGATATTCGTCCCGGTTTTCCAGTCTCGTCCCAGAAAGCACGAGGATTAGGGACAAGAGAGGGAAAGAGAGAGAGAGAGAGAGAGATAGAGAGAACAGGAAGAAAGAGGGAAAGCGAGAATAATGGCAATGCCCTTTCCCTTCGCTAAAGGATTTCGTTTCGGTCTTTTATTGGTGGGATTCTGGAAAGAGGTAGACCGCTTGTTTCCCTTTTATCCTTTACCTCAATTCGCTTAGTCCTTTCTCCCCCCTTTCCACCCTTTCACCCATCCACCCACTTAACTCGTAAAAAGCGTTTGAATTCCTATTGAAATAATTATTTCGTCAGGCCGTTGCTGTTTCTTCGGCTAGTTATCCTTTCTTCTCATCCGATGAGACTGATTATTCGTAGAAATAATTGGATATACGCGAAACTGGGCCGCCGGTGGCGGTTGATCGGGAAACTGGGTAACGTTTCTTGCAAAGACGAGATGAGATGAAAAGGGAACATTGGAGGGAAAATAATTTCGAGAATTGCACTTGATTAAAAAAAAATAAATAAATGGAAGGAAAAATAGGGACAGCTCTTTCACAAAAATTTCAATTCCTGTTAGCAACAAGGAGTAAAAAAACTAATTCGAATGTTGATACCTATCGTCGAGATGGTCGATATCCTCGATATCATTATCCGGCACGTATAATTGAGAATAGGAAATTTCGTTGAATGAATCGAAAGTCATCCAACGTCGTCGTTGTCGTTCTCAAACAATTTCCAATTCTTCCCTTCGTCTTGCCACGAATAATCATATCAAATTAAATCTGCGCCTATTGTTCTCCGAAAAAGGGATGGAGTTACAAAGAAAGAGAGAGAGAGAGAGTTCTCGCGAAGTGCCGGCGGCGGTCGTTTTAGAATAATTTGATGCATTATTTATTGTCCCGAACGAAAGTGCTTCGCTTCTTTCCCTCAAAGAACGCAATCCCGGCACCCTCGGTCCATCCCCCACTCCCCAACCCACTTTTCCTTACTCTCTTTCTCTCATCGTCATCGCGACGCATTCTGAAATCTCGTTTTCAAGGAGAAAATAAAGATTTCACCATCCGAAATGATGATGGCACCTGCATCTTCTCCACCTCCCCTCCCGCCCCCTACTACCTACATCCCAAACCCTTTAATTTTTTGTTCTTTCTTTCTCATCCATCCATTCAGCGGAGTTTCGTCTCTTCTTTTCTCTTCAGTTCTCTTCCTTTTTTTTTCTTTGTCTCGCAACAGCAATTTGCATCGGCTATCTCCCTCTTCTCTCTCTCTCTCTTTTTCTCTCATTCCAACACGGTTGAGATTGCAACGTTACAAGCCTCGATTGTAAATCATCGTGAGGAAGAAACCTCTTCCACGTTGTCTCTTCATGGAAGTCATCGTACTCCGTGAAATCATTTGTTTGCCTATTGTCGACTGTTAAAGCTTTAAATCCCACGTAGAATAGTCGAAGGAAGTAGAAGAAGAAAAAGTGGAAGTAGTTGTTGAACGCGCGACTAGTTTTTACGAGCCTGCTTCACGAAAATTGGCCACGAAATGGCGAGCTAAACGACTCGATTATCGCGGCCACATTTTTCTCGGCCTTACCACGGCGATTCCATGTGCGCATTTTCTCAGTTGTCCTGGACCGTTAGCTTATACCACTCGGATTCATTTTTCTTTTTCACCCCAGAAAATCTCGTTTTATCCTACAGTCGCAATTTTTATCCTAGTTTCACTCCTCGATTCTCTCGCTCGTTTGACTTTATAAAATTGATGCGAACGGTTGTATTGTTAGAGCAAAAAAAGAAAGAAATAGATCATTCTCTTGGGGCTCCAAAAGCGATGCTATCTCCGATATTCGAAATTTAAGGAATTTAAAACCGGCTATCGCAGTTGTAACGCAATCGTTTTCCGTTGAGGCAAAGAAGAGTAAGGAAAAAAAAAAAGACTGAGAAAAAAGAAATGAGTAACAGAGGTATGATACTGGAAAAAGCGAACATTAAGTGCTTCGTGAACGAGCTAGAGGAGATGCAAACTTCTTCGTTTTTCGCGGCATGCATAAAACATATTTCCCGAAGCGACGTCGCTTCTAAAGATATATCTCCCCTTGCAAGCTCTTACTTTTTTTATTTCCTACCTGACCCCCTCCTTCTTACCTCTAATACTCTCCTCCAAGTTAACGGTGAAATTTCGTAATAATGTACGAGCTGGAACATTTCTTTAACGTGGCTCGATCGAGAGGTCGGTCTTCTCTCGAAAGATCGTGTAAGGGGGAACCAGAAAAGTTCAAATGCGAGAAATTAACGTGACATTTAATCACGTTTTATTCAATGTCAGGCTTGATAGTGGGACACTTAGAGCAAGAACGCACGGGCCGCCGATCGCCGCGTTTGGCGATTGCGGTAGCGCGATTCGTTTTCGCGATTCCCGCTGCGTTTCTTGTGTTCTATAGCATAAATAAATTTTTCGGTATCGAAATCCATCAGGGAGAAATCGCAAGAAAATGCGGTTCCGTGCGTTGTCTCCCATATAGATCTGAACATCTCGACAACCGCTTGTTTTCGCGGTTTACGCGGTTGTCGAGATCATCGCGACCAATATCGTTGCCCGCTTAATCGCGCGATTAAGCGGTAGACAGTGCGTTGTCTCTCATATATTTTTTAAGAATTCGGCAATCGCTCAAACGCCGCCAGCCGCGTTTAGCGGGTAGTGCGTTCTGCACCTTAAAGCGGCAGGCGGTTTGCGCGTCATTTCCGCGCGAAAGGCGAGACGTTAGTGCGTGAACCGTGAGTTGAGCACGCACCGCTAGCGGTTCGCGAGCTTGTCCCGAAGCGATGCCGCTACGATGCTGATTAGTGTGCGTTGCACAAAATATTGAAAGCTCCGAGTTGAGGCGATGCCGATCCGTTACCGAGTTGATATGTGTGCGGCAACCTTTATGGACGATACGCATCGTATTTGATTAACCCTTAGAGGGTCGGCCTATTTGACATTTGTTTGGTTCTATTTTCTCAGAAATAATAAATTTCAAATTTGTGTACATTTATATGTAAAAGATTCCAGCAAAACCACGATCTACTTTCAGAATTTCGAAATTCAAAATTCCGGATGTAATATAGAAAAGAAGGTTGATGCTATATTTTTTAGTTTGTAAAAAACAAACTTTTTTGTTTGTTTTGTATATACATACATAAATACATACCTACATAAAAACTTTCTTTCGAAAAAATTTCATTCGAACGTGTGAAAAAAAAAAAAAAAAATCTAAAATTTTGAGATAACTAAAGCACCACGTTATTGCATAAATAATTACATGAACACATGTATGGTAAGTCGATCTAAAAAATAAAGACATATAACTTACGTTATTTTGCTTTACACTCAAAGATATATCGTCCCTTCTTCTTTACAAAAAACAATATTTCAAGTGCGAACGTGTGCTCAGTTACCCTGTAGAATCGGAGTATACGTTATGCTTAATTAATTAAACAAAGTTTTCCATAGTTTACTTAGTCAACTTAGTCGACTTGTTTTCTCAGAGTTCGCGCAAAATGTGAAAGTAACTTCGTAGATAAAGTGATACTTCAAATTAATGGCAAGAAATGAAAAGGGAAAGAGAGAGAGAGACAACGGGTGGTTCAACGGGTAGAAAAAATATCAATCATTCTAATAACATGTATCTATATATATACACGTATAAATTCTTGCTTTAGCAAGCATCGTTCGCAGTTTCTCCTGCCACTTCCGTCGGCACATAAACCAACTCGCACCCTTACTCCCTAAACTTGTGAGACCTTCTCGCAAATTCTCCTTCCAAGAACCACTTTTCCCTTGACCTATATTCCAGGCAAGAAGTAAATTCTGAACAATAGCATCGTCACGTCGATTCTTATTTAATCCGCTCCCTATCTTTTCTCCTTCCCATATTCCTCTTCTTCTTCTTCTTCATCGAATTATAATCCAACTTAAAACGTAAGAGAGTCTCTTCTAATTATGCTCGATTAATTAAATGATTAAACGAACTTACCTCTAAGTGAAGTTTTATCATAATTGTGTGAAGCACCTCTTTCTCAAGATCAATTCCGTAGATGCTTAAAGTTTTGTTACGGCATATAACAGTAGTGTTAAGACCCTTGGTCTTAAATCTATCGACGGGTGGTATGCAGAAAGCACGAACTATTTTATATTGCTAAGGATGTCTGCGAGCCAAATGTTTTAGGACTAGAACAAACTCTCAAGTAGGGGAAGGTGGGGCAAGACGAGGTACTTAAGGTTTGACAACGAATAAAACAATGGTTTTTGCATTTAACGAATCCGTTATACTTTCTAATTACTCTTTGGTAATCGGTCTTTCATTTGAACTACCAATCAACCAATTGTTTAAAGTCTTATAAACTATACATATAAAAAAAATGTAAAAAAAGTCATTTTTCCCTATCTTGCCCCACCGGCAGGGTAAGACGGGGTACCCCCATGGACAAGCTGGGATTTCAATCAACCAGCAAAATTTATAAACAAACAATATAATTAAAATAAAAGTAGGTATAAGGTGTGTCGTTACTATCGCCGACGACGAGATACAAGACAACGTAGTAGGTGGCCACGTGTGGGAGTTAGACAAAAATGTAGACTTTTTGACATTTCTCGTATTATTTTTATGCTTCCTTTCACATTCTAGCGAATATTACATTACAAACAAATGATCTAGTCTGTCGCCAGCTTAAGGTAGCGCCGTGGAGGAAAAGAAGAGAGAGAAAGAAAGATAGAGGAAGGAAGAGGGAAAGTCCTCTCGATGCTCGAGCGTTAATGCCCCACTTCTTGTCATTTTTTCGTCGAAAGCTCCTCCCGACCGTCCCCTTCTCACGTATGTATACGAGCTCGAGCGGTCCGCCCGCCGGACCACTCGCTTCTTGCCATCAGATTAGCATGGCCGCAGCTCGTCGCCTACCGCTTCCGCGCGTCGTGATTTGCCCTATCTTTTTTAATTAATAACTCGTTAACTAACCTGGCTTATGTCACCTTTTATGACTTCTTTCGGCTCAATTTCTTTTTGGCTACACGTGATTTAGCTCCTGACGTATAGGAAGCGGACACCCTGTGTATGCCCCATCCAGACAATGAAGCATCCGGAAAAATTTCCATTACAGGTTTAAAGTTGCAAATTGGACATACCGCCTTAAAAATATTAGATTTCCACTAGCTGAAATCAACTTTTAAATCTTTTGAAAGAGTTATACGTGCATCGAAATTATCATTGTTATTTTTCAGTGCTCAATATTTTTCCCGTTCGAAATCTTTCATATGCACTCAGCCGTACCTAAGAGCTGTACGACAAGAACCTAAGCATCCTATTAAGCTTGCGAATTGACGAATTGTACAAAACTTTGCAGATTCGATTTTAACAATCTGATTAAATATTTTTTTCCTTTCCCCCTCTGGAAGTTGAATAGTCATTTTTTCTGAATCGTATACAAATCCTAAAAATTTACATCTCTTTGAGGGTATACCTTAACTCTTTTCTTTATTAACTACAAAGCCTAAAGACTCTAAACAATACTAAGTTTTTTCCCAATTTTTTCGACATTTCTCTACTGAACTTCCAAGGATGAGAAAGTCATCTAAGTAAACAGCTGATGCATTCGCCTAAAACTCTTAAATTTGAAACAATAGGTTTAACGGCCTTGGTAAAAATGTAAGGTGCTAAGCTCAAACCAAAAGGTAAACATCGGAATTCAAAAAGATCACTGTCAAAAACAGACCTTAAAAACTTTCTATCTGACTTCACTATATTAAACATATAATATGCACCTTTTATATCAATAGACACTATGAACCAGTTCTTTACTAATATCTGTTTAACTGTTTACCATCTTCTAATTTAAAATGTTCGGTTTATACAAATTCATTAAGACGCTTTAAATTAAGAATTAACCGATATGAACCGTCCGGTTTTGGAATCAAAAATATCGTAGAAATAAACTGATCTTTACTAAAAAAAAAAAAAAAAAATAAAAAAAAAAATAAAAAAATAAAAAAAAAAAGCAAGATCGCCCACTGTCGAATAGAGTAACCTCCTCCTTTTCGAAGTCGGTTAAAAATTAGCTTTTTGAATAATGCCTTTATCCAACAACTTAATAATCTGTTGTTAAATTAACAACTTTTCGTGCTCAGACATTTGTGGGTCTTTTGGTACTATAGGCTAATGAACTTTTGCAAGGAAGGGTATCTTATAGCTCGTTATCCAGCTCAGAATAGTTGGATCTGATCTTAATTCGACCCAATGTTGTTTGAATAAAGACAATCGACCACCAATTTTGCTTACACTCTTAATTCTCCTCTTACCGTTCAATTCGTTTTTCCGAATTATCCGATTGTACGTTGATTTTGGATTTCCCGTCTTCCTAGGGACGCCCGCTCGAAACTGATTTCAACGAGACAGGCCCTTGTAGTTTTCTGGATCTTTATCTTGTTCGCCTGACTTTCTATAAACCTGCTTCAAATCTTTTGATGATTGTTGCATGGCTTTAGCTACTTTCAACCTTTCTATCAGGTCTTTGCCGAATAAATACTCGTTCGGCTCAGTATCTTTAAGTGTGTCCCTGTATCTTAAGTGTGTACAGTTTATAATTCGTTGTATAAATTGATTGTTTTGAGGTATCTTATTATATTACAATAGTGTTTTGGTAGGTACAGTGAGGGCTGTCTTGAGATCAGAAGGGATTTGAAATCTTCTACGCCCAATTACATATTTTCTACAATGTAGTAACAGATACTTGGTTTCATTGCATGTTTCACAGAATCGTGGTGGTTTTTTGTCGAAAAATGACTATGTGTGTATTTTGTATGTACTATTTTTTAGTCTGTTGGTAATAGTGAGGTCGAATCAGCAGATATCAGGTGGTTTGTTGTCTTTAGGAAAGGATTCGATGATTATATGAAGCTCGCTTGGTATCACACTTTTCCAGCATTCTTCCCAATTAATTATAATGTTGCGATCGCATGCTTTCCTTATATCAATTTGTGGAGGGAGGAAGGTATTTTCAATTATACTCAGGTTGAGTGCTTCTTTATCGGCATTATCAGTAGCTTCATTGCCAGGAATATTATGGTGTTAGCGTACCCAGACGACATGAACTTCTTTGTTTAGTGTTGTGTAGATTTGGTTGTGCGTTAAAGTACCGTGCGTTAATTTAAAGGCTATGAAAGCGAATTCTGCTAGTATTTTCTCTGGGAAGTGGAAATCCGTAAAAATGATTGGCCGTGCGAGAAGAACGTGGAAAGCATCGTGATATCCGCTCAAAATAAGAGAAGCGTTGGGAGGGGCAGAATGGTGGAGGGGTAAGCTTTCTGGATACGGATACTGCACGAGTAATCTTGCTGCTCGTAGTTATCCTGGAAAAGTTAGTAGATCCTCTCCTTGGCATACGAAATTAGCCCTTGGCTTGCTCATTAAGGCAGGCTTGGATGGTGCCGGCAATTACGAAAGACTTCCACGCGGATCTCGACCACCCACACCAGCATCTTCCGGTCCACTTCTCCTTCTCTCTCTCTCTCTCTCTCTCTCTCTCGGTATACTAACGGTATACTAAGCATAATTATATTTCGAGCGAGTACTTGTAGTACATGATTTACAGATAAAGGTGGAGTGTGTGCGGACGAGAGTAAAAATATTCTATCTTTCTCGCACAAAGTTAACCCACGAAGTTTCCTAAGCCCCAAGGGAGATTATCTCAAACCATTTTCATTCCCGATAACTATGACTTAGGGATAGAAGTGGAAGTTCTCCGAAACAAGATACTTTTTTGGATTAGGTAGTTCGTCAGAATTTCATCTCTCCTTTTTAACCAAATTTCGTGAAATAATACAAATCTCCGAGACGGGCTAAAAATATTCAACTCCACGTTATTACATTTCGAGTAAAAACGATTAACGGTAATGATATCAGAATGAAAGTGAATCGATTATTTCAAAAACAACATTTGTCACATGTTTTGGGTAACCCTTTTTTTTTTAATTGACATCTCTGGCTGTCAACCCACAAGTCAGTGCTAAGAAAGCATGTATCCTGGTAAGCTCCATAGAGTTAGGTAGGCTTTAAAGCGTGGATTGTTGCAAAAACAACATTTGTCGTAGATTTTTGCTTACAACATGTATTATCGCTGAATTTATTTCACATGTCATGCTAGCAGAATATCAACGTATTCCTGTGCATGACATAAGTGAAGACATTCCCATTGAAGATAGTCTTACTGCTCAATGACATACACTATTATGGAATGATGAGAAGTATTCTCCGTTTGCAACAAGAGCACATAATCTTACCCAAAGTCTACTGGTCAATGAGCATGCTACTTTCCCTGCAATTCATCCGCGCCAGCTAATTTATTCCTTTCAATTATGTCGTTGATAAGTTCTGTTCTATCCAACAATGTTAATGTAAATCTGAATGCCATAAATCAGCTGTAAACTCAACTGATTGGACCTTCTACTCGTTAAAACCTTCATCAAACCTTAATCATTAAAAATAGTAAAAAATTGCTAAAAACATGACATAACTGAAAGCAATAAATCAGTTTACAAAGATAAATTGCAGGGAAGGCAGCTTCCTCTTCGGCATACAGTCATACTTTTTCTATACGTATTCTTAGGGAGAGTGCATGGAAAGGGAACCTTCTCCTCACGGCGGCAAAGTCACTGGGGAGCCATATATGCCGCCGAGTGTACCGTTCGGTGCAAGCTCTCAAGTACGTGCGTTAAAAGAAGGTCCAGGGATTAAGCGTACAGTTCTGCTCTATGTTAAAGAATTGTCAGTTCGAAAAAGGTCCAAATTTCTAAAGTACTAGAAATTCGGGCAATACGTTTTCTAAAGGGTACTTGAGAATTCGTCCTAGTCCTAAAATATTTGGCTCGAAGACATACTTAGTACCTAATATAAAATAGTACGTGCCTTCTGCATACTCCCACCTGTCGATAGATTTAAGACCAAAGATCTTAACATATTACTTAATAAAAAATAATAGTATTATTAAATGCAAAATAAAGTTGGTTGTACTCTCTAAATGAGAAAAATATGTTTTTGATAGATCAGCATGAAAAACGTTTTTTGTTCTTCCTGTAAAGTTATTTCATTGTAACTAATGTTGTTTATTCAATTATCAAGAATCGGATTGACGAAACGAAGAAGTGTACGAAGAAAAAAATGAAGTTGGAAGCGAGAAACGATTAGATGCAATTATCGGTAGTCGTCACTGTAATTGCATCGACGCAACGCGACGGTTAGAAGAGATTAGATTTGGCAACCTCACCGACGCGACGGTTTCCTATCGGCCTGCTCGGCGCCGCGCTCGCTTGTAGATTGCACTAATTGGCTGGCAGCCCGCGAATATTAATTATTATTCAATTGCCACCTCTCAGTTCCGCACGTACCACCAATATATATACAGGGTGATTCACGAGAAACAGAATACTTAAATATCGCTATTATTTATGGTCGTATGAAAAAATTCCTAAGGACAAAGTTGCCACTGTTCAAGAGGTCACATTTAATGAAGGAACAAATTTTTTCTCAAGATCGTTTTTTGACGAGATTTTTACGTCATCAATGGGGTTTTAAACAGAACCATACATTCTCGAGTACGTACGGTTGTGGCGCATCTCAAAACGAGTTCAACAACATAGGATACTATGATCTTGAAATGACTCTATACTCATAAATGTAGGCTTGATCAATGGAAACGTTACTTACTTTGTGAAATTTTACAAATGCTGCGAGGAGAGTCATCAATTTAGCCCCTTTTGAATTAGGATCGAGTATTATTATGAACAAGGAAAAGAAAAGCTAATAAGAAATATAGTAAATATAAGAATATTGTATATTCTTATGTTTTCAAATTTGCTGACAAGAGGATTTTAAAACACGCCTCTTTGCACTTTCCAAAAATCGTACTGCAATTTGGATATTGCTACGGTCTCATTATTGAAAACGAATGACTAACAAGGAGGATTCAAATAAAAATCTTTTGAATTGAAGTTTTTACCAATTTTTTTTTTTTACCAATTTCTCATATATAAAATATGAACCCTATACAATACGACAACTGTTAATTTAACTTTTTCTGTATTTTCAATAGTTTCTTAAATATTAACGATTATACGGAAAATCAAGATTTCTTTAGGTGTGTATTTTTATCCATAGGAACATTTTTCAGCAGGAATAAAAACTGTTCTGTTATTAACAACACATGAGCCATATTTGTGCAAAGTTTCAGATTTTTTGGAATTTTTGAATTGCCGAACGTTCATTGTAAATAGATTTTGAATAATCAAAGGAAAAAACAGCGTACTTTTTTTAATTAGGTATGACCTTAGGTAAGACAATGAGTCGGCTCATTGCGCACACCTCCCCCTTTGAACCGAATTTGTTAGTGGATCTTTGTTGGGTGCAATCGAATTTTGAACCGACTCGACTTCGAAAAAGTAAGAGGTTACTCAATTCGACAGTGTGCGATAACGCTTCATTTTTTTTATATAAATTTTAGCTCGATTCGTACAAGCGTTAGACGCTATAGTGGATACACACGCACACACATACATTTAGATTTTGTTATAAAATGTAAAGATCCGAAATTTTTATATATCTCAAATCATTTCGAGGATAATCGTCTGTTACACTTGTTGCTCTATCAAGAGCATAAAGAACTCCCTATGGTCGTGCCTAATTAACATAACGTTATCAGAACAATCTGGCAAAAACACAAAGCAAGAAATAAAGCGCTACACGCAAGTCTGCGAGTGCCTCGACTATCTACCCTAGATATAGATTCTTTTCTACATTTTTAAACTTCACTCGGCAGACGCAACACTACCGAAAGTTATCATTTTTAACATTTAAGAAAATGATGTCACATAGTAATGTTTCCGTTTACTACCTAGATTTGTGAGAATAAGGCTATTTCAAAGTTATAGTATTTTATGTCATTGATCTCGTTTTGAGATGAACTACAACCATAGCTGTTTGAATGTATATACCTAATTCTATTTAAAAAAAAAAATAAATAAAAACATTTAAAACGTAAAAACTTCGTGAAATATGATCTTTAAACAAACTTTGTTCCATTTTAAATATGTCCTTTTGAATAGTAACTTTATCCTCATAAATTTTGTTATACGGCCATAAGCTTCTCGCAAATCACCCAATATACGCTTATACAGATACCCTGATTTCTTCTTCCATCGTGTTAACTATGTGAATACCAAATGTGAAGAATCATTCATGTTCTTTTATGAACCAAACAACGTTAATCTCCAACCAAACCTTTTAAATCCCCTACAAAATTTTGATAACTAATTACCTATCATTTCCATTATTGCCAATCCTAACGCAAATGTAACTTTCATTTAAAAAATGCACGTTTGTTGCGCAGGTGCTCCGGAAGAAAGATTATGGGGTAATATACCGGGTGGTCCACTATCGCCGGAGAGACCAACGCCAGCAACGACTACAACGACGACAACGACAGTAGCACCGGCCTATAGACCCTGGAGAACGCGACCGACGAGACCCAATCGCTACCCAGACTACGGCAGACCTACAAGACCAGATCGTTATCCCTCGAAACCGGATTACAGAACAGAGAGGCCGGACTATCGACCCCAGAGGCCTCACAAACCTCACAGGCATCACACGACCACGGTGGCAACGACTACGACCACTAGCAGACCTACGGTTTCTCAAAGACCGAGGTTCAGGTGGACACCCCCACCTAAAAACGATGTGCCGGACAAATGTGACACGAGTTATGATGCCATTAGTATCATTCGTAGGGAGGTCTTCATATTTAAGGGACGGGTAAATACATATCTCACTTGTTATTCTTCAATAAAAAAGGACGAGTCTTCCTTTTGTGTAAATAACACTTGTCGTTTCTCGATTATAATAGTATCTATGGAGGATCGGTGATCAAGGATTATACGAGGGATATCCTGCGGAGATCACAAGACTGTTCAACCTGCCGGATGACATCGACCACGTTGACGCGGTCTATGAGAGGCCGGACAAGAAGATAGTCTTTTTTATTGGCAAAAAGTACTACGTCTTCAACCCTAATTATCTCGAGCCAGGATATCCGAAACCATTAACCGTTCTCGGGCTTCCAGCCTCCTTAGAGAAAATCGACGGCGCGATGGTTTGGGGACACAATAGCAGAACTTATTTCTTTAGCGGTTCCATGTACTGGAGGTATTATAAAAAATATCATTACTCATCTCTCTCGTCCTTCTTCTGTCTCTCTCTCTCTCTCTCTTTATTCTTTTAGTTTGGGGTTGAACGACCAGGGTTCTTTATCATTTCTTTGACACTAGAATGTATACCTTCCTTTTTGAAAACTTGGGGAAACTTTTCTTTTTTGCGAAACTTCAAATAGACAGAGCACGCTTGCTTGGACATTCAATAAAATCTTATCTTTTGCAGGTTCGACGAATCTGTCAATTACGTGGAACTGGATTACCCGAGAGACATAAGCAGCAATTTCGTTGGTGTTGGAAACGACATCGACGCTGTTTTCCAATGGAAGGATGGTGAGTGTGAACTTTGGTAACGATTTGTTACCAAAGGTGACGCGATTCTTATTTTATCTTTTTTCTTTTTTTTGCAGGCAAAACGTACTTCTTCAAAGGGAAGGGTTTCTGGTTATTCGATGATCTCAGGATGAAAGTCGCTCACGAGAAACCGAAGCTCTCGGGGCCATTTTGGATGGGTTGTCCACGTAAATTAGAAACCAACGACGTTGAGAATAATATTCCTAAAAAGGCGAAAATCATCAGCTCGTCCGCGGATTCCGTTATTACGAGGTTGTCGATGGGTGCTATTGTCATTTATCTAGCTTTCGTCTCTGTACTCGCGTAGCTACGTTGTTTTCAAACTAAATGAGAGTTCAACGAATTTAATATGCCTGATGACAAATGATGATGATGATGATGATGATACCAAATAAATTTTCGGGAACAAATACGCGTGCACAACTTTGTGCGTTAATAGGTCAACGTGAATCGTCTTGGACACCATTATTGCCTTTGCCACAGGGAGGACATAAGAGAAAGAGAATCATATTTTCAAATAATTTCGTGTATACGCATGTTACGTGCGGTGCGAAAATCTAAAAAAAAAATCAAATGACCAGCGTTTAGGTAATTATATATATATTGTTTTTTATACGTACGTCGCTCAAACATTTTAGAAATAATTGTCGTCGACCCTACAATGTGTCTACTACAAAGTATTAAGATACGATTTTTCTGTTGAAAAATAAAAAATAAAAAAAACGTAGTAATAAATAAAAAACGAGAACAAAAATCAATAGTTACCAAGAACGGCAGTTCTATCGTTGGAGAACTGTATCTGCAAACGACCCTATATACATAATTCTTTCTTCCAACGTAATACATATTTTTATACGTTGACTCTTTTTTATAAAATTTCTACCGTAACACGTATTTAACTTAATATTTATAATTTATACTATCGTAAATGATAATCTACCGCGTGCCGGATTTAAAATGAGGCATGAATTTAAGAAAATTCGACGTCGTGACTGGTACGAAAGAGCGGTAGGTCGGCGAGAGGTGGAACATAATGCGTAATAAAGTCCTGGACGTGACAAAATATTTTTTATACGATAGGAATATCTATATATATACATATATCCAGAACTTTTGACGAGTTCACCCGATGCCATCGCAACAACTGCTTGCAACAATAACAATAAGATCAATAAAAATCCATCCATTATATCCGATTTTTGCAGTACATATATGCAAGAGTTTCGAAGTTCTCCCGATGGACCAATAATTCTGGGAAACATTCGTGATGGTTATACTGTTCTGCTACATCATACACATTTTTCGTCCTACACACTGCCTGTTTTTTTTTTTTGTTTTTTTTTTTACTATTAAATTATGCATTATTACTTTATTATATCGAATGCTACGAGAAGAAGCGGAGGTAATTTTTATTTTAGTTCAGTGCCACGCTCCAGCGATGAGATATCCGTTGACGCAAACGGCAGGATGAATTAGATTAAGACAGTCAAACGTAATGTAGTACGTATTTTCTATACATAGCCTTATTACCAATAAAATAATTCATCGAAAGACACGATTCGTGTTGTCAGTTTTATAAACTGTGATATTTATAATACCGCGCGATAAAATAATTAGCATATAATATCTTGAGATATGCAGAAGATGTGTTTGTACGACAAAAATTCAATCTTTAGAAATATATATATTTGAACGAATATATTTATATAAGTGCTTAATTAGAGAAAGGGTTATAATTTCTCTCAGTTCATATGAAAAATATTAATTATGCTAAGAGGGGAATGTTCGTGCGAGAATATTTCGCTAACGAGAGCGCACAGCAAGCGTAATAAAGATTTTTATTCCAGAAAGGCGTATTACCATGAAATAGCAGAACTTTACTAAATAAAACGTAGGTTCCGTTTTCTTTTCTTTTTTCCTTTCATCCTATACGTGCATTTTCCACCTCTCCAGTTATTCCAAACTCAAACAAAATTAGAATAATGGAATAATATAATTAACGATATGCTATACCCTATTATGAATTTGTGCTTCATATGTATATATATGAAAATAAAGTGATTTTTACATACTAACGGGAGGGATGCCCTTCCATAATCCTTTGTAAAGGAATACTTTATAATTCTTTGTTAAATCTGTCGTGTAATTTTTATGTAATTGTTTATTGAACAAGATCTTTGCTTTATAATAAACAGTAAACATAACTAAATTAGAAAATATCTTCGGCTATCATTTGCATAAGTGTCTGTATAGATATATATTTAACAAAAACATGTACATTTGCATTTGGTGAAACAACTTTAAACGATATGTCCAACAGAATTTATCCTTATTTTTTTACAATTTTTACATTTCTCGAACTCGTACAGCCTCGACCAAAGGGATTGACTATCTTCTTCTAACATGTAATTACATTTTATCCGGTGACGACTGAAGCAACAGTTAAATGTACGTGCATGTGTTGTAAATGACTTACAAAAAATACATATATGAACAATTCCTTATAAAAGGATATACGAGCAATGTGATTTCGCACCTTACACATCATTTAAAATTGTCGGAGGGCCGGTTTACTTCTCTCTCATTAAAATTCATCTAATTGTATAGTACTTATTTCGATATTTCCTTCTACAAATCATTCGTCGTATCTGATATTGTTAGTCAAGGCTGCATCGGGATGGCAGTGATTCCAGTTCACTTTGTTACTCGCTTAGGTAACTCATAAGTATTTGAAAGTGATATTTCCTTAGTTGTACTTTTCATTAAAGTGTCGAAGTAAGTTTTACACGGCACGCTTCCTTTAACAACGTGAACTAAAATCACAACCTTGTTTATTACACTCTGTGGCCCATAATTCAACAAATTTAATACCTCTACGTGTTCCGCTTAAGGGTTAACAACATGATCGGGATGAATTCCAAAGTACATTTTCACGACACTTAAAGTGCATTAACAATTATCCAGTTGTAACGAACTTTCGAATTCAACCGGAAGATGCGGCATTGACATTTTCTTAGAACCTTTAATATCTCAATTTTACTTTGTAAACTTGTCCTATGTGCGCTCATTCCGTTTATAACTCCCCGAGTAGCATCTTCTTCGGAACTTGGATTCCTCCTCCTGCACCATATGCATGGATCAGGGACGATATAAGAAACCCCATGGATTGAGTAATTCTAATGTCATTTCAATAATTGTATCTACTTCCGCCATTCCACCTATTCCGGTATCGCCGCACATTAGAGTTTTACTAATGCATGGTAATTGTTTGTAGCCCCATGATTTCAATAATGCAACCTAAAAGAAAAAAATTAGAATACTAAACCTCTCTTAATATCTTTGCTTATGTTATATAAATTAAAAAATATTGTACCTGAGGCGCAGTAACTGGATGCTCCCACATCTTAGTATTCATTGCAGGGCAAAATAGTAGAGGTTTTGATGGATCCCAGGCACGAGCCACGCAGGTGAGTATATTGTCGCATATTCCACTAGCCATTTTACCAAGAGTATTTGCATCTAACGGCGCAATTAAAAACATGTCTGCCCACTTAACCAAATCAATATGTAATACCGGATCACCTCTATCTTGCCAAGCAGCCCATTCGACTGTATCCGACAGAACCTGAATTCCTGGTGGTAACTCTGCCTCCTTTAAAAAATGCTTTGCTCTTTCAGTGACAACGACTCTCACTTCTATATTATTTTTCAATAGTTTATCCACTAGAAGAGGCAGTTTAATTGTTGCAACACTACCGGTGCAACCGATTAATACCCTTTTTCTTGAGGCACTTGCCATTTTTTAAATAATTTCAGAAAGCAGTTTGCAAAAGCTCGTCCTAATAAGCAGTATGAATATATGCTTGATAGTCCAATCAAATTGTTACCTTCAGATTCTACAAATGTATACAGAAAAGTACACAATATAGAATAGGCCTTCTAATATGTAGGACAAACATCCTTTTTCATTTAATATTTTATGTTTCCTAATAATGTATATTATAATGTATTTCTCTTTATATTATACTTTAAAATGTGTTCACAAACTACTTTTATGCTGTAACAATTGTATATTGTCTTTTAAAATTTCATTAAAGCTCTAAAGCACAACTAACACTTTCCTTCGAATGGATTCTTCTAAATGTTTTGTTAATTCTTTTCTTTCCTTTTTCTTCCACTCTGCATAATATATTGGCAGTATGTATCTTCTATATATGATGAGTCGCATGCAATAAAACTCGCTTCCTAGCTCCTATATGTTTCTAGAACGCGCAAAGATTAACCGGCTTAAAACATACCCCAAGGACCTGATGCAATCTGTGCACATATATTTTACAAACTACAAGTAATACTTTTTCGATACTGTAAGCAACGATAAGTAATACAAACAATGACGGAGATATCATGTAAATGATAATCGATCTATTTCGTTAGAGTGAGAATTTGTGGAACTGTTACGTTTCCTTGATCTCGTTAGCAAAACCTAATTTAGACCAATCTTCACGCGTCATTAGATCCTTTTCCATTCGACAGCCGAGATAATCCTTGGCAAGATGTCTGCACATTGTATTTTGATTATTATTTTCCATTAAACACTGAAGATAGTCGATCATTACTCGTTTACAAAAACCTTCATGATCGAGAGGGAAACTACCCTTCTCGGGTGGCACAGCTTTGAAAGACTTTTGTGTGAACGTATAGGAGGACATCACTCGATTATGATCATATAGACAAAAAAAAAATTAAATGAACATTCGATGAATGAACAAAGAACTCCAAAACGACCCACTTGAGATTGTAACGCTTAACCACGAATGACGAAATACTCCGCTGATCGTAGTTTTTGATCTCGTATGGCAATCCTGGACGAAGTTTCTAGTCTCAAAAAATCCCCACCAGAAGGCGCAACGTTTTCCTCAGGAAGAATAGTTCTGAACAGTTCTATGCCAATAATTTGCTTTAGTGGGATTTTTAGTGATTTATTTAACCGTTGGCCACACTGCCCAAGCCAAATGTCGCCATTGTAACCAGCGGGTTGCCACTTCTTACCCCTTCCACTTTCTTATATTACTTTCTATTCCAGAGCAATACCACTACACAGAAATAACTTTAAAAAATAAAATTGAGTGATACGAGTGGTTCTTGTAATTTCTATTAATTATTACTTTGATTAGAAATGTTGTTAATTAAAAAAAAAATCTGAGCTGCCACCAAAAGGGTGGAAAACTAAAAATATCTGCTTCTATTCCGAGATTTTATTGCTTTCTGCCATTTAAGTTGGTATTATATTGGAATAGAATGTCACATATAAGGCTCCTATCCTTTAAGCTGATCACAGACACTTTTGCATAGCATAGCATAAGTGATTTCGACCAATCACGTAGCGGTGGCTGCTATGCGTTGTTCTATACATACGCGAATAGAGCTACGTGATTGGTCGAAATCACTTATGCTATGCTATGCTATGCAAAAGTGTCTGTGATCAGTTTTAGCATTGAGTGGCAACCCGCTGCCTAGACTTAAGGTACTTCTTGCGCCATCTATACTTGTAAACGAACACTAAACAGTAAATGCGGCCATTCAGCGATGTAAAAGCCTTGTTTTCTATCCCTTTGCATTAATTTTGCTTCTACAATAATTAACAGGGTATTAATAGAGTAAATTCTCAGTGACTCCAATTAACAATAACAATTAAAGAACCATCAGGTACTACTGGTAACCTACGCAATCGCAGCAACATTTTTAACATAACTACGATTAATAAAGGAACAAACGAATAATGTCTTAGTCCTAAGAATAATAATTAATTCCATAAGCGAAATAACGTCGTCGCGACGAAACCACCGTGAATAGGCAGTGGTATCCGATATCATCAATATCTCCGCTTTGTCTTGAGGACCGATGAGCGATACGGCGAGCAGTCGAATCAAGACATAAACATTTCAGTGTTATCTCGCACCGTTATTATTCCATCACTAATGCGTGAAATAGTTATTAAGAAACCAAGAGCAGTAAAGGAATAACGGCAACGATGTTTCCAGTAAAATATATTCTTATTCCATAAGGCAACACGTGCGAACGAACGCTACCTGCCTTCTCACCCCCTCATCTAAGTATAGTCGGCGGCATATATGGCTACCCAGTATGAAGTTGGCGATTCTTAAATTATATGAGGATTTCTACAGTATTTCTATTATTACTAACTTCATACTGGGTAGCCATATATGCTACCCACTGTACTCTCAGTATGATGACATTTTATTCCTCCTAGCATCTCAGTCTTATCCTTAAGAATATCGTATCCACATACGATATCTCATTTCTAAACTTCCTCGACCACTCGAGATCATTTCTCCGAATCCTAATGTAAACCATTTTCTTGATACCGCGTCGTATCACCCTTGCTGACTCGGATCCACCCGCGAGAACCTCGCTCACGCCTTGACCACGTGACGTAGCACGGGCGTTCGCGCGGAGACACCTGATTCGCCGCCGTCATTTCTTTCGCTCGCTCTACGCCAATCATGTAACGTATGCGCTACCCCACCAGGTCGCATACGAACCTTTAAAACAGCGTGCATCGAACGCTCCGCATGTCTTTTTGTTACGTCTTTTGGTCTTGATTTTTGAGTACGATTTAGTTACGATTTGTCAGTCTCTTGAGCATTCATTGTCATTCTTGAGTTTAACTATTAAATTAGTCAATCGGTACCAAGGAACGTTTCGACTACCCCTTGATACTCTTAACGTACGAAACTTATCGTAAGAGCACGCGCTCTAAGTATCTTTATAATTCGTAGTACGCGAATTTGAATGTGAACCTATATCTATCAGAATATATACATATTTCTTTAATGTAACATCAGTGAATAATTATTATCACCGTCTAGCTTACCTTACTACTACAACTACTACTACTACATTTGCTACTACAACGGCTACTACTACTGCTACTACCACTACTACCACTCAGGGTATGGACACTCAATGCATAAGCATAGGAGCCTTATTTAACGTAGTCCCCGCCGTTCACGAATGCGCATTGTGGAAAATAATCAACTGGAGGGCAGCACTAACGAGCGCAAAGCTACCAACCGTGTTTATTGCTTCTGTTCGTATAGTAACTAGCCCGCCGAGGTCTAGATCCCAGAGTGGAAGTGTAGTCCGTACCTGGTTATGGCTTAAGACCGGACTCGGGTCAAAGCCAAAAGATAGAAGAAGAAGAAGAAGAAGAAGAAGTGTAGTCCCCGAGTAGGAGTGCAGTCCCCGCTAGCCCCTTAAACCTGTTGACCCGTTAGCCTTCTAAGCTCGCGATCCGGCTAATTGGAAGGGGCACATAAGATACATACATGTTTGAAAAGCCGTCTGTTTAATAAATAGTGAGATAGATTCATTCTTCGAAATTATTATTTTTTTATTTTACTTTTAATTATATTTGGGTATCCTATAACCAGATAAATTCGTCAATGGATATTAACTTGCTGAACAGAAGAATGGTTTGTGAGGAAAATGGTTTACATAAAAGAACGGGTTCATTTTAACTACAGCGCGCTACTGCTCGTGCACTATTACGCGATAACTGTTGTCTACTAGTATGTTTAGGTGAATAAATAACAATAATTTGATTATTAATTACCGTCCTATAATTATAGAAAGAAAAAATTAACAAAAAAAGTCTCTTCTTTACGAATATGCAAGTCGCGTTTCGATAGTAAGACCAGTTCGGAAGTTACAACAGTTTAAATCTTAAGATTCATCTCAGCATAAAGTGCAATATAATAATATGTTATTATTTATTTCATGTGTATTTGAATAATATTTAAGTATCGTATTTATTTACAATAAGAATTATTATACATTATAACAAAAGTGCGTCCGATGTATTAAAAGTTATAATTATTCTATGATTTATATTACTTTCCGACTATTTGTAAAAATGTACATATATAAAATTGATATAAATAAACAAAAATAAGATACATTGCAAAAAATACTGGAATTTTTAATTGAAACCATGAATTAACCATCCAATTCCGCTATTTGTTCAACTTCTCGAGTTATTGCCTTTTGACGAAAACTCCATCAATGGAGAAAGTATCATGAGGACATGAGCAGCAAGGAGAAATTCGGATTTCACGTGCCACTTCTTCAAATAGTATGCTTTCCTGGTAGAAATCCCAGTTTACGGGGAATTTGCCGAATCGCTGAGAATCGAGAAAGTATCATGAGAACGTGAGCAGCAAGGAGAAATTCGGATTTCACGTGCCACTTCTTCAAATAGTATGCTTTCCTGGTAGAAATCCCAGTTTACGAGGAATTTGCCGAATCGCTGAGAATCGAGAAAGTATCACGAGAACGCGAGCAGCAAGGAGAAATTCGGATTTCACGTGCCACTTCTTCACATATTATGGTATCCTGTTAGAAATCCCAGTTTACGGGAAAATGTTCCGAAAGCGTTCGTGAGAACATTGGCAGCGCCATCTAGCGGTGGAGACAGGAGGCGAAATTTCATGCGTTTGCAAGGTGTTCCTTTAAAACACTCTCCTGGTCGCTATAATTAACCGATTCTTATGAACGATACCTTGTTGGAAAGCTAAAAGAACGGGCTACAAAATGGCTATTATAGAATTTTTATAATACCTCACTTTCATTCTCTAAATCGCACTTAAACTTTTCAAATGTAATTTCTATGACGATGCTAACGTTAATAATAAAATTTGTTATAGCTATCTCATAGCTTGTTCTTTTAGCTTTCCGACGAGCTATTGATCGTAGAAATCGATCAAGAATTGTGATCAGAATTAATTTTTAAAATAAATCTCTCGAAAGTCGATAAAATAGGGTCTCAATTGCACGCTGGCGCCATCTAGCGGTGGAGACAAGAGGCAAAATTTGATGACTTTTCAGGGGGGTCCTTTAACAAATTCTCCTGGTCGCTATAATTAACCGATTCTTATGAACGATACCTTGTTAGAAAGCTAAAAGAACGGGCTACAAAATGGCTATTATAGAATTTTTATAATACCTCACTTTCAGTCTCTAAATCGTACTTAAACTTTTCAAATGTAATTTCTATGATGATGCTAACGTTAATAATAAAATTTGTTATAGCTATCTTATAACTTGTTCTTTTATCTTTCCGACGAGCTATTGATCGTAGAAATCGATCAAGAATTGTGATCAGAATTAATTTTTAAAGTAAATCTCTCGAAAGTCGATAAAACAGGGTCTCAATTGCACGCTGGCGCCATCTAGCGGTGGTGAGAAGAGGCAAAATTTCATGCATTTGCAAGGGGTTCCTTTAAAACACTTTTCTGGTCGTAATAATTAACCGATTCTTATGAACGATACCTTGTTGGAAAGCTAAAAGAACAAGCTATGAGATAGCTATAACAAATTTTATTATTAACGTTAGCATCATCATAGAAATTACATTTGAAAAGTTTAAGTGCGATTTAGAGACTGAAAGTGAGGTATTATAAAAATTCTATAATAGCCATTTTGTAGCCCGTTCTTTTAGCTTTCCAACAAGGTATCGTTCATAAGAATCGGTTAATTATAGCGACCAGGAGAGTGTTTTAAAGGAACACCTTGCAAACGCATGAAATTTCGCCTCCTGTCTCCACCGCTAGATGGCGCTGCCAATGTTCTCACGAACGCTTTCGGAACATTTTCCCGTAAACTGGGATTTCTAACAGGATACCATAATATGTGAAGAAGTGGCACGTGAAATCCGAATTTCTCCTTGCTGCTCGCGTTCTCGTGATACTTTCTCGATTCTCAGCGATTCGGCAAATTCCTCGTAAACTGGGATTTCTACCAGGAAAGCATACTATTTGAAGAAGTGGCACGTGAAATCCGAATTTCTCCTTGCTGCTCACGTTCTCATGATACTTTCTCGATTCTCAGCGATTCGGCAAATTCCCCGTAAACTGGGATTTCTACCAGGAAAGCATACTATTTGAAGAAGTGGCACGTGAAATCCGAATTTCTCCTTGCTGCTCATGTCCTCATGATACTTTCTCCATTGATGGAGTTTTCGTCAAAAGGCAATAACTCGAGAAGTTGAACAAATAGCGGAATTGGATGGTTAATTCATGGTTTCAATTAAAAATTCCAGTATTTTTTGCAATGTATCTTATTTTTGTTTATTTATATCAATTTTATATATGTACATTTTTACAAATAGTCGGAAAGTAATATAAATCATAGAATAATTATAACTTTTAATACATCGGACGCACTTTTGTTATAATGTATAATAATTCTTATTGTAAATAAATACGATACTTAAATATTATTCAAATACACATGAAATAAATAATAACATATTATTATATTGCACTTTATGCTGAGATGAATCTTAAGATTTAAACTGTTGTAACTTCCGAACTGGTCTTACTATCGAAACGCGACTTGCATATTCGTAAAGAAGAGACTTTTTTTGTTAATTTTTTCTTTCTATAATTATAGGACGGTAATTAATAATCAAATTATTGTTATTTATTCACCTAAACATACTAGTAGACAACAGTTATCGCGTAATAGTGCACGAGCAGTAGCGCGCTGTAGTTAAAATGAACCCGTTCTTTTAACATTACGTTTGGACTCCTTATAGGTGCTTTCCATTTGCATCAAAACTCAGTGAATTCTCACTTGTGTCGTCATAACTCAGTTGAACGCAAGTTCCTTTCAATGTTGGCAAGTGAGATTAACTGAGTTTTCTATCCACAATTATCATATACAGTCATACTTTCTCTATACGTATTCTAAGGGAGCCATGGAAAGGGAAGCATTTCCCCGTGGCGGCTTTTTCACTGGGGAGCCATATATGCCGCCGAGTGTACAACAGAATGCCTATTTTTTTTTTCAGTAAAACCAGCGTTGGTACTGACAGTACTGTCTGCACATTTATGAACACAGCCCTAATACTGTACCCATAGCGTCGAGAAGAGAAACGCAGCCATAGGCTGCAGAGCCACCAATGAGAAAACGAATTGGCGATGACAGCGCCTCACCAAAGAAAAAATGAAGAAAGCCACGCTTAACCTAGGTTGTTCAGTTGTTTATTATCAAAAGTACAAAAAGACGCATTACGCCTTAGACCTTTGTATGTACGTCCTACGTTATTGTCATTAATTGTTATATTGTTAAATATACAGTTTACATTGTTAATACGGGTTTGTTTGTGTATACTTAAACTAAAACCTACACTTTGTTTTATTTTACTTGGTAACTTTTCTCAGTTATGCCTTATGTGATTTTATGAATCATTTTAGTCTTGTTCCTGATGGGATATTAACCAAATGCAAATAAATGAAAAAATTATATGAGGAAAATAGAAAAAATCGATGGAAAGGAAGAATGTATAGAGTAGAGAAGATATAAATTTAGTTGAATTTAGAAAATAATAAAATTCAGTAAAATGAAAAAATATCTATTTTGGTTCGCTCATGAACACATTGACTTTCGATTACCTGTGAGTTTATACAATAAATAATATACTATAAGAAACTATGTAGCTTTAAATTATCTTGATGAATATAAATTTGCTTTAGGAAATGGAATCTATTTTTGGTATATTTGGTATAAAGCTACCAACGATATTTGATATAGAACAAGTAAGAAATTATGACATACACTTTTATATATTTCACTTATTTTATAATTACTTAACAATTATGTATTATTTTAGCCATATTGGATAGTTGATATACCATCAGAAAAACTTGTACATAAAATAGCAAGTAGGGCAGTTTCCCTCCGATTTTGTCTTGAACTTTGGGCGAATGGGAAGAACTATGAAGAATTGCACAATAACTTAAAAACGTATCCTTCGGAACATGTTAAATTGTATACAAATAAATCATTTAAAATCATTGTTGAAACATTTTGTAAACATTTTTCGCAATATGAAAAGATACAAAAAATTGAAGTAAGTAAAATTAATGTAGATTAATTTAATTTTCATAATTTAATTCCAAAGTTCACATATCCATTAAAATTTTTGTTGTATAATACTAATATATTTCAAAATATCATGATCAGTAAAAGTCTTTTAGCTATTTACCATTGCAAGGACCAGTTAAATTGAAGGATCCAGACACAACACTTTATTATATAGAATTCTATGGCTTAGATCCTAATGAGATTCCAGACAAACCTTATGGATTGTTTTTTGGTAGATGGGTAAATCTTCGACACTACCTAACTATATACATTTCTATTAGGATTATAATCGAATATAATTCTTTATTAGATTGCAGATGGCCAAAGAGATTTGATACAGAAATTATCTTTGAAAAGGAGAAAGTTTATAGGTAATACCTCAATGGATCCTCAATTATCATTGATTATGGCAAATCAAGCTAAAATTAAGAAAGGAGATATTGTTTTTGATCCTTTTGTTGGTACTGGCTCCTTACTAGTTGCTGCTTCTCAGTTTGGTGGTTATACATTAGGAACAGATATAGATTTCTTAATGCTTCATGGGCGTACAAGGCCTACTCGTATAACGCAAAAAGTAAGATTATTATATAGCCATTTTTAATAAAAATGTAACCTAAATAAAACAAATGATATTAGACAAGGGAGAAGGATGAAAGTGTAGCTGCGAATATGCAACAGTATGGGAGCAGTTCTTATTATATTGATGTAGTGATATCAGATTTTTCATACCCTTTATGGAGATCAAATATGTGTATAGATGCCATTATCACTGACCGTAAGTCAAATTTCTCATTCCCTACAAAATTATTTTGTTACAAATCTTAAGAAGTTTTTATTGCAGCTCCTTATGGTATAAGAGAATCAACTGAACGTATAGGGACTATGAAAGCACATCCTGTAATTGAAGAACATCAAGTATCAACTCACATTCCTTCCAAAGTTGAATACGGTCTACCACAAATATATAAAGATTTATTAAACTTTGCAGCAAAACATTTAGTAATTACTGGTAGATTAGTATGCTGGTATCCAATCTTTAGGTAATTTTATAACATTCAATTTAATTACTTTAAAAATAATATAAGTACAATTTGATACGTTAAATCCGCTATACTCAACCTGCGGCCCGCCGAGCTTTTATGTGCGGTCCAAAACATATAGTTATTAATCTAAGTTTTGAAAATCTTGGGATTTTATTAATAACGAACAACTTTCGTTTAACACGGTTTCGATATACCACGAAACAAATTAACCATGTTATAAGAGAGTTGACTGTATAGCATACTATGTTGCGACCCGCATAACAGAGCCAACATGTGTATGTGAGGAGCGAGAGAAAGGCCAAGTACGGCGGTGTTATATCCTCCAAGGGATTAATACTTTTTGTTTTTGCAGAGATCAGTATTCTATGGATCAATTACCTACACATCCTTGTTTACAATTAGTAGCCAATTCAGAACAAGTTCTTAGTAATTATACAAGTCGTAGATTATTGACCTATGAGAAAATAAAAGAACCACAGGTATATTTACGCACAGTATCAAGCATATTTGACACCAATAAATTTTTAGAAAAATTCCTATAACATCGTAATAATTTTTCTTTAAGGACACCGATAACATGATCGGTACATGTTTAATTGACTTTAGGGAGAAATATTTTGCACTTAGAGATGAGACAAGAAAAGAGAAGAGGATGAAAAAAGCTACGGAAAGAGCAAAGAGAAAAGAAGATTGGGAGAGGAGTAATAGAGAAA
Organism: Ancistrocerus nigricornis; assembly: GCA_916049575.1. Classification (NCBI taxonomy): domain Eukaryota; kingdom Metazoa; phylum Arthropoda; class Insecta; order Hymenoptera; family Vespidae; genus Ancistrocerus; species Ancistrocerus nigricornis. The sequence goes on along the minus strand of OU696669.1, from coordinate 23,074,490 downwards.
GTATGGAAAGATGACGAAACAATTATTGTCTATGTAACAGACTTCATCTAATATTTTATACTACTTATCTTGTTGTTATCAACATAGTTTAATTACTTTAGCTCGATAGCACAAAATATATTTGCATACTATATTATTACTTATTGATGTTTATTGTACTTGTATTAAAGTATATTTATTTAAAATCTCCACAACCATACAACTACACTTTTGTTGCACAAATTATTTTTCAAGAATATTAATGAACAATGCGATGAAGGATATTGTTTTAACAATCATTAATATTCTGAAACTAAGATGGATGACAACATTAAATCCAACAGATTTCTTTGTATATCAACATTTCTATTACACTTTTTTAAAGGTGTTCTTTCAACATTATTTCATAATTCGCAATATTATTAACATTATGATGAAATAAATAGGAATTACGGACTATGATAGAGAATACTAAAATTCATTCAGTTCTGTGCACTTTCTTAGAAGTTGTACTTGTTCTAATAATACAGTAAAGTAATACGAGGTAAGAAAATAACTACATATCTTTAATGTAGAGCAAAATTCTGTACGAAATGCTTACTTTCAGTGACAGTAATTTTATGTTTAAATTTGATTTTCCAAGGTATACTTATTAAAGTACAATACCTTTAGCTATGTATTCATATGAATTCTGCAAAAGTATAAACCATTTAAAACTATGACATTACAATTAGTAAACGTTACAAGATATAATCAGAAATCTTCTGCTGATATTCATGTGCACAGTATTTATCGTAATTCTGACTGGCTCTTTGAAAACAGTAATCTTATAGATAAGGCATTTACATATATTACAACATTCAAACAAATTTACAAAAGTCTAACTTGATTTGAATATGAACATTAACTAAATGCATTTCAATATCTAAGCTTCAACTTGCAATTGTCCTAGTAATCCTTCTATATTCTTAACTTCTTCGTCTGAAACTTTATTTGAATATTGTTGTTCAATTTGATCGGCAGCCCATTCACTTAATTTTATTGCATCTTTTTTCTTAGATGCTGGACACTTAGGTGATGTTGCAATACTGTTTGTTGCCTAGAAATAAGACATAAGAGTAAAATATATATAGTACTACAACTGCAAGTATACTTTTTTACATTATTAAAATATATTAACAGAAACTTACCAATAATATACCGTAAAGTGCTCTAATATTATTTGGATTTAATTTTGCCGCCTGGCAGAAATAAGCTTTTGCTAATTCCATGTTGTCGAACCCTCCCTAAAGCACAAAAACAATGAAGAAATAATTTGTGACATAACTCCCACATTTTTACTGATATTATTTCAAAATGTCATATAATATATTTACCTGAGAATATTTTATTTCTGCATATCTTTGATAAATTAAATGGCTGTGCGGATTATGTAATATTAATTCTTCCATGCAAAATGCTGCTTTTGAGTATTCATGTTCTTGTAAATATAGATCGCATAATTCATGCCATGCTTCTTGATCGCTCATGAACCTATATAATACAATAATTAATAACCTGGACAAAATAAATAAAAATATAACTTATAAAAAATAGAAGCCTGGACACAAATACATTTTCCAGGACCTCGATGGTTGACCTTAAGACTGTGATGCATAACATAAATACGTTTATGTATATAATATTTACTAACTTCTTTAGATATTCTGCAAGTTCTTTGATCGCTTCTGGTATTTTACCTTTAGCTTTCAATAAAGCTACACGCCGTTTCCTTGGAGCAGCATTAGTTTCATCTTTTTTAATAATGGAATCCAATACTTCCAGTGCTTCATCATACCTATAAATATGAATGTCAAAATGATATATATATAGATATATATGTACATATTTCAAGATATCTTTTTATACTCCATAATATAAACGCCGTACATCTCCAAAGCTTCCAAATGCATAGCATGATATTTATGAACTCGCAGACTACCAGGAAACTCCATCATCAATATTTTAATACAATAATCTGCTAACGATAAATGACAGCAGTCCAAAGCGGCTACGCATACTTGTTCCAGTACCAAGTCTTCTACATGGCATTAAAATGAAATAGGAAGAAATATAATTATCTACTTGGTAAAGAATTATTATGTATTAGTAACATTTCCATAGAATTCTTACCCTCATTCCCAAGTTGGTTGCTCTTGACAGCTAATACAGTTTCCCACAAATTAACTACATCTTTGCTTCGTCTTTCTGAATTTTCTCTCCATGTTCTAAACAAATCTCTAACCTCTACAAGTCATACAAATATCGTAATGTTGTAATATACCACGTACATTAAATTTGATGAACCATTCATATTATATAAGCCTAATTGGATTCATTTTAAAGAATAAAACTTACCTGACCAAGATAATTTATCATAAGGACCTTCCATAATCAGAAATAAAGAGGATGGAAAAGAATCGGCGATATGGTACAAGAAACGTTCGAAGCGCTATCGAGGTTATTCAATGTTGATTTCAGATCGCATTAGCATATTGTCAATTAAGCACGGTCAACAAAAGTCCACGTTCCCCTTATACGTGCTCTAGATGGCTGTCGTGTGCTTTTCGAATGAATCAAGAGGACAGAACAATAAATTTCAATGAGATTACCAACATGCGCAGAGGTCGAGGACGATATTTCGAATTGATTATAAATTTAATTTAGTATACTCCGTAATCACTTGTTTCGTGCAACGAGAAAAAGATTTTTTTATTAAAGTATATACACTCATCACCTTGATCAATTACAACTTACACCTCAATATGAAAGAAAAGTAATGCTGTTATCGCTATTGCAGTAAAGTAGTTCAATTGCTGATAGACTTTAGATGCGACACAGCGAAGTATTTCAAATACAACGCCCTCGTCTCTTTATTAATGTTGGTATAGTCCGTACTAAAATCAAAAATCAGAATATCCATATTAAAAAATGTAAACAAATTTCCGTCAAAACTTGAGCGAAGTATACAATAAAATTTTGTACATGTAGTTTCATCGGTATAGCATTAAGATTTGCACGAAAAAAAAAGTATGGAAACACGTTACTGCACTGGACGGTCATTTAAGCTTTAAAAGCCGCGCCATTGTAATCCAATACATGGATAGAGTTATTAATGCAAAATGAGTTGACAGTAAATCTGTCAATTTATGCCAGTAGTGATTACTGTATACTATAATAACATAATACATATATATATATATATTAATTTGCATGCATATACCTATGTACACAGGGGTAATTTTCGAAACGAGGGCGTTGGTTCCTCAAACAACTTGCAATGCTTACACCCATCTTCCTGTTCGTCTTGATGCATTCACCGATATTTCTTTGCATGTAATAATAACCTCTGCCATAGTACATACGAGACGAAAACAATAACAATGAGAATATTTTTCAATGAAAATGTAATTCGTAAAAGAAACGAATTATCCTAATTTACTAGCGTACTTGTTACTTTTTTCATCATCTTTCTTTTGTTTAAGATTTAGACCAAAAAAAAAATAAAACAGCATATAAAACTCGCGCGTATATAAATAAATATACGTAAAAGGTTTAGTCTGGATATATGAACTCTAGGTATCCTGCAAAGAAATGGAAAGACGTTGAAAAAAAAGAGAGATCATAAGAGGAAGAAAGAAGGAAGGGAGGACAGGAAAAATCGCATAATACCGGTGTTAGTAAGTACGCCCCTGGATAGTTCGGAGGCGGTTGGCGTGAGACCTGTCGGTACGATAGAAAACAGGTGTTTATAATCGGTAGGTTCCGTCCAAGTTAGGCAGGGCTGTGGCTCGCGTGCCAACATACAAGGGGGCGCGCCATGCTCGTGGCAAGACTTCTTGTTGCTCTCATTCCCAGGCGAAATACTGTTCGTCGCTGTTTTCTGTTGTGTTTTTGGGCTGGTAGAAGGCGAAAAACATGTCGTTTAGATAATCGCACGTAGGATAAAACGGCCCCGAACGGATTAATCGTGGTGCCCAAGGTTGGCCGGCGCTCCTATACCGTGGCCCCGTGCTACGTGCAGGTGTAATTTAATAAGGAGAGCGCAGGGGAGGTTGGCGATTTAACAGGGATATCGATTTGTCCGCCGAGTGCTGTGCTGGCTCCATCGCAAGACCCAGAAGCAGGCAGCCATGGACGTCGATATTTTTGGGGCACAGCCTGCCGCAGTACCGTGTCGGGTATGTTGCGTCCGAGCGAGTCCGAAGGCCTGATAGGGCCCGAGAAATGCGACGAGTCACCGGCCGTTAACGCGGTGCGAGAGTAGGCAGTAAAAAAAGGGGCAAAGACGGCGAGCCGCGGTACGGCGGTACGGCGGTGCGCTCCTTACCACGGATTTTATTGTCACGTCGACGTGCCGCGTAGGAATTCGAAGTATTTTTCACACTCACAGGACCGTACCGATAAGCCACGATGGATCTTGGCATCGTTGGTAATGGAGCGGGTGCAACCGGGGGAGCCGTCGCTTGCCCCGTTTGCACTCTTTATTTGCGCGAGGGTATCAGCCTACAAAGACACTTGGATACGCATCCTAAAGAACAGGTCATAGAGGCACTTATTAAAGCCAGCTCTACGACTTCTCAGCCGCAACAGCTTCCGTCACCAACGTCCGTACCTCCTGCCCCTTCTGGCATCCAATCGCCACAAAATACACCACAGCACATCCCGCAGACGACTACGCATGTATCTGCCCAATCGCCGTATCCCATAGGGCCTATCTTTGAATGTCCGCCGATCGGTACCATGATGCCTCCTCAGTTTGCCTCGTTTAGTTATCAGCAATTCGTCAATAATGGGACCATGATGATACCGCAGTACGCGATGGCGCCGCAAACTAATCAGATGATGCAAATGTTGTATAATCCGTATGGTATGTATCAGCAACAGCAGATACCTACCGTTCAAATGATCTCTCCGGTTGCAGCCATTCCTAATGCCACGAGGATTAGACCTGTCGTCACCATGGCCGGCGACAGCAATAGCAGAGCCACCATCACTGTGCCTGTAAATAGTTCTGAGCCAAAACAGATCTTGCCTGAAATATTGTCGGAGCCTGAAGTAGAACCCGAGCAAGATCTGCCTGAGATAAATTTCCCAGCATCCCCCGAAGTAGCTAATGAAAATACTTCTATGCAGCAAGATGGAAGTGATAATAGTAGAATTCAAATAGAACATAGAGGTCAACAAATGCAAAATGCAACCATTCAAGATCAAAGTACTACGCAACATGAATACAATAGCATTCCTAGATCTTTAACGATCGCTTGTAATATTGAAAATGTAGACGATGATAATGCTGAGAGCGTACTGCCTGATATAGATGAAAGAGAATCGCCGCACATAGTTGCTTCCGTTCAGTGCAAACCGGCTCATTACGAGGAACAATCAGAAGCACAAAGGTTCGATCAAGAATATAAAGATAATAGTAGTAAAGTCAATTTAGAACCGGAAGATGTGCTGGAAAGCAGTATCGAAATCGAGCAGGAAAAACTAGAAAAGGAAAAATCTTTGGAGGAACAGGAAATTAGTGAAAGTGAATCTGTCCCGTCTCAAATACCTGCAACAAAAACAGCAAAAGATACTGCCCAACCTGAGGTGGAACAATTGGAACAATTATTAATTACTATTATGGAGACAGAATTTAATAGTACCCAAACAAAGGAAAATAACGTAGAGAAAGATGAGAAAGAGAACAGAGAGCAAAGTACTTTTGTTCGTATGGACGAAGAAATTGCTCCAAATACGGTAGATATGATTCCAAACACCGACGAGAGCGACATTAAGGATTCCAATGTAGAAATGAAAATTACAGAAGAACCAAAAATATGTATAGAAAGCGAATCGGATAAAAGTTACATTCTGTATCGTTACAAGCATAGTTTATCTGCTCCACCTTCGCCAGCGATACGCAAGAAGTCTACTCGCACGTATTCAGTTCGATCTGAATTTGGATCGAATGAAAATCTTAGTGCTTACCCTGTCGGATTTGATGCAGCTACGTTGCAAGATGAAGAAGAAGACGATGAAAAGAATATAATGGAAGACAATTATGATGAGGCGGATATGGAAATAGAAGCAATACCTAGTCCTCATACACCTTTTATGAAATATGGTGAAAGTGCAGATTGTGTTAGATCTCACACTCCGTTGTCTGCTATTAGTGGCATATCGGGACTAAGGGTTCGAAAGGATTTAAGCAAACCTTGCTCTCCGGCGTCCGCGCATTCGTTTGGTCATATGGATGGAGATAGCATGAGTCATTATGAGGAAAGTAATGATTTGAGGGAGATTACGATAGAGAAACATCCTATTAGTTGTCCACAAATTGAAGAAGTAAAAGTTAGTAAATATGAGGAGTACGTATGTGAAAATGGGGAGAAGAAAGGAGATAGTACGAATCATGTATATCATCAATCTGTAATAACGGAACATGTTAGCTTATTTCCACCGATTCATTCACAACAGCCTGTTTTAATAGAAGATTCTTATTCATTACCAAATAATAGAAATCATAATCTTCTAAATTTATCAGAATCTATTAATCCAACTACAAGCACTGAATCAAAGAGTTATCATGGTAATAGATCAATTGTTCAAAAACAATCAATGGAACTCCTTAATATAAATGAAGATGCTCATGCTGGTCCAATGAATGTTTTTGAGTTTGACGGACTTCAGATTTTAGTTCCTAGTACATTTATAAGCGAATCGTCACAGAAAGCAGTGAGCGCGACTAGCCAGCAATCTATGGCAAGTAGCGAAGGAGGTGCAGGTATCGATGAAGAAGTAAAAAGTGTTAATATGCGAGCCGATGAAACTATGCCACCCAGAGGTGAATTGTCGGAACAAGAAAGTAATGGATGTACGGAACAGTCTGCCTGGCAGGTTCGTAGCTTTTTTGTTTCTGAAGTATAATGAGAAGTTCTACTTTTTATACGTTATATCTTTTATAGTTTTCTTAACAAATTTTATAATCTATATATTTATAGTATATAATATATAATACAAATAAATGTACTTTTTATATAACAGCTTTACATGGGTCAAGAGTCTTCAAGAATGTCAACTTCTTATGATTTAATGGCACGAGAAAGTTGGGAGGAATCTGAAGGATCGGATAATGAAATTAGTGGTCCATTATTAGATAGTCGATCTTTAGCCACGCATTTTACATCTAGTTTATTCTTAGATCGTGATAGAAAAACGCCTACGAAGAGGACATTTAAGTGTTCACATTGCCCGGAGGTTTTTGACTGTCCTAAAGAACGTAGAGTCCATAGTACTATGGTGCACAAAGAACCTGGACCTAGTAGTAGTAGAGAGGCAATGGAACAACCAGAAGTAAAAGATATAAAATTATTAGATGGCCGTATGAATGTGTTTGATGATATTTTTGTACCTGGCTTACATGTGCAACAAATGTATCATCAACAGCCGCTATTACATCAACTTCAGCCACCGCAACCGGATTTAGCGAAAATAGAAACTGATCAAAAAGGTGAAAACCTGACGAATCCTTCGACCGTAGAAGTATCTTGTGCATTATGCAATCAGCGATTCAGTTGCGAGAAAGCTTTACAATTACATCATAAAAGAATGCATATAGCTGAAGTATCCAAACGTATTCGTGAACAGGCAAAATGCCTGATATGCGACGAAGAATTTCCATCTGTTATACTGTTCAATGCTCATTTAAAAGTACATCCGTTAGAATGTGGACAATGTGGAAAATACTTTTATAGAAAGCAGAATTATAAATTGCACATGAAGCGCCATTTAGGAATCAAACCTTTCCCTTGTACTCTATGTGATAAGGCATTTTTAACTAAACAAAAATTAGACGAGCATACTAATGGGCATACGGGTAATGCCCCTGTAAAGTGTAATTTGTGTAATGAAACATTTCGTAGGTATTCAAACTTAACGCAGCACAAGAACAGACATCATCTTAATATTAAAAAGAAATTGAAAGACTATATTTGTCAATGTGGAGAAGTATTTCATACGAAAAAAAAATTAGCATGGCATAAAGAGACGCATGATGAGAAACCTAAAGCATGCACATACTGTAATGAAAGATTTATACATATGGCCAGTCTTACGCGTCATATGCGTCGTGCTCATAATAGAAGATTTGTTCCTGATGCTCAAAGAGAAAATGAAAATGTGGAGTGTCCAATATGTAAATGTATTTATTTGCGATCGTCATTAGCTGTGCACATGCGTGTTCATAATGGTGAAAAGCCCTATGAATGTCAGGTTTGTTCCAAGGCTTTTAGTACGAAATGGAATTTACAATTGCACAAGTGGACTCATGCAGCACGTAGCACAAAACCATTTAAGTGCAATCAGTGCAGCGCTGCATTCTATCGACACAATGATTATACAGCTCATATGAATTCCCATCGGAACGTACGTCCATACACGTGTAATTATTGTGGGGCACAGTTTATACGAAAATACAATTGTTTAAGACATGTGAAAGAACATGAGGAGACTAAGGCATATACATGTGATGTTTGCAACAAAACTTTTCATAGGTCGTATTATCTAAAAGAACATTTAAGAGTGCATTCAGGGGCAAGACCATACACATGTCACATCTGTGGGAAATCAAGTGGTACGAAATCTAATCACAATAAGCATGTAAGAATTCATCATGCCCGTGAACCTGTAAATACTGAAAACTAATAAATCTTAGATTTTCATGAAGTATTATAACGGTATCAAGTAGTCTGCAACACTGGGTCTATTTGAATCAGACAAAACGGAGTCTATATTAATAAAGCACCTTCAATTTAAAAATATTTAATGAAGAATCATTTACCGAAATAAAAGCAACTGACATAGTGATAGACTTGGTACATATATTGCTCAAGTTGTAAAATGCATTTTATAAAGATAAATATTTCCTTACTTGCTGGCCAATACTGGACACACATTACCTAAGAAATCACAATGCAATACTGCAGAAAATGTGATAAATTTATTTAGTATTCTTTTTTATAAAATGATAGAGTTATTTAACAACCTTAGTAACTTAATTAGTAAAAAAGCTTTTCCCATTATACTATAAATTCTTTGTTGCAAAGTGCTGCAAATTTTATTCTATGTGAAATTAATTTTATTATGTGACTTTACCATATTGGCATTTAAAAACGTTGATTGGAAAGATCCAGTGACTTCAGACTCTAACTATATATAATAAGATAATGAAAAGTTTTTGAAGAAAAATCGACTAATATGTGTCTCAAAGACTCGAGTAGTTCCTTTGATGGAAGGCTACACACGAATCGCGTTTGCCAACTAATAGTTATTAACTATTTCATAAAAACAATTAACCAATTAATATTACGTAAATATTATGCTCTTTTACGTGTCGATCATTGTAAGTGATTTTTTTACAATGACTATTTTTCATGAAGTGTGCATGTTGAAGTTTGCACATCGTCAGTGCCCAGTGTAATAGGTGAGAGAGCCCGCGTTTATATGCGCTCAGTTCATTGCGCAAGGGCTTATTAGTTACTATCATTACAGACTATCATACGACATATATGAATCTTAGTTGTTATTCTTCTATATTTATATATTTTGCGACATATAAGGTGATTTTTATTGATGATTAAAATTCCAAGACTGATCGATGTTGGTTCTCTGTATTGCTCTATAATACAAATATTAATTACATACATATAGCCATATGTATATTAACATAGCATATCTTAAATTTCTAACAGTTAAATGGATATTTCAATAATTTAAAAAAAATTCTCGTATTTTGATGTGCGAACCATGTAATTTTAATGATTTTAATATTTTGTATAGGAGAGTAATGCAGAGCGATAAAATTCCAAGTTGTTTGAATTAATACATCAAGTACTGTGTGTAACACAGTAACTATCATATCTATTAATTCAGACTTCTAAAATCAATTGCACTGCCGATCAAATAGTGCATATTGTCATTGTACAATGTTTGTAAAAGTGACAAAATAATTGATATAGGACTCCCAAGTTAATGTACTCTATTATGTGGAGTATATTGGTAGATACTTTATTTAATTAAATTAAGTGCATTGATTATGATTAGTTTAAAGAAATTTTAACCCAAACACATTTTATGCATAATTGACATAAATGTTATTTATGTTACTAAACTCATATATTATCTTGTTATTTGAAATCACAATCTTGTATTTTTAATGCTATTAAATGTTTACATATACCATCAGACTAAGCATGCTTTACCAATTATAGCAATTTTATACTTGTACAGGCAAAAATGCTTGTTTAAAATCTTATGTACAAATATGATATGCAAGTACTTGACAACTTCAGGCGGTGTATAGAGCCCACCTGTAACCAACATCGACGTCCAAGTGTGCAATTGTTTAGTTAAATATGTATTCGCAATGAATACTATGTGTAAATAATGTAAATATGTACATCGACTCTATTTTATAGTAGGGCCAATTGATTGCATTGGCAATTGAATATCGTATGAAACTTGATTCATGCTACATGAACATAAAAATAGACTAATCATTATCGTAAAAATAATAAATCAGCATGTGTATACCTTAATAAAAATGATGTATTGAGGTACTTTTTTAAATAAGTTTTTTTTTTCATTTTTCATTAGTTAATATGTTAGTATCCCATGTTTACATTTGAAAATATAATTCTAAGTTAAAAAGGTGAAATTAACATTGTTCATAATTTTTCGCAGTTAAAACTAGACGGTACCATTAGCTTTTAAGATGAAATTGATCTCATGTTTCACTATTATATTTTCATGAACGTCTACAATAATGATGCAATAAAGCTACATATTGATTGTGTAATATAATTTTGTTTACAAAATAAGCTAAGTGATCATATTTTTAAAAAGTTAAAAAATTGAATTAAACAATTTAATTGGTTCTGCATGCAACAAATCAAAATATTTACAAGATATATTTATGTTTGTTCAGCACCTGTTTTTGAATATAGGTCACATATATGTATATATATTCATGCATATGCTGTGACAATATTATATTATAGGTTAATATTTAGACAGACTTTTTAGGTTAGATTTTATTTTTCTTAAGTTATTTGAGAATGTAATAGTGGATATAATGATTGTTTCTTTTTTTACATTTATTGCCATATTACAGACTAACGGCAGTTAGGCCGTCCGTCGCAAAATATAGGACTAACGCCGTTGGTATATTTACAGCAAAATTGAAATTTCAAAGGAGGGGAAAACTTTAAAATGCTAATATTTCGTCGACATGAAGTCCTATATTACAGTAGAACCCCGATTAACCGAGCCTGCTTTAACCGAGTTCGCAATTATCCGAGGTTCGATCTTGTGATAAAATGACCCGTATTAACCGAGCTTACGCACGTAAGAGTCCGTATTATCCGAGCTACTACCTTCTATTGTTACTGAATCGTAAAAATCTTCGTCATTTGATAGTTTTTTTGTTTGCTTCATCGGTTGCTACGTACTTATTTATTGTTAGTCGTTTACATATTTTAACGATTAAATGTTGATTTTGTTGTTTATATTGGCTTTTTTCAAACTCCAATGAAGTCCGTATTATCCGAGTTTTTCGATTATCCGAAGTAGGGTCAGTCCACAATAGCTCGGATAATCGAGGTTCTACTGTATTTTGGTTTGTTACATCATAATCCTGGAACTTTTTTCTTTTCGTTGATATATAATTTGTTAGGATCGCGGCTCCCAATAAGTTAATAATTTGATAAATATTACTTTCAAATGGTTTATATACACACCAAGTATGTACTTGTGCTTATTTTTAATTTTTTTGATGAAAAAAAAGAAAATGTTAACGTACGTTTTATTACATATAAATATGTGATATATATTATGTCTTTTTCTTTCAAAATTCAACTTCTCAAAAATATTCTACGGTTTGAAATATGATCAAATTTTAAGGAAACATGATAAGTCATTCATTTAATCTAAATATAACAAATTTGAATTTTCCGCTTATATATGGCGCGTAAGATGCGCATGTATAAACACCGACAAGATACTGTTAAAGACTGCCAGCCTTATGGGACTTCGCGAGGCAGAAAAATGATCCGTTTTCATGACACCCTCTAGAATATATTGCGGTTAAAGTAAGAAACATGAACTGAATTACAGAAAATCTTGTCTGTAACGTTTGTAAATGGTGCAGTATCGTAGGTTTAATAAGTTCTAAAGCAAAATAATATGATTACACGTTTGAAGCGGTTATATAATCGATAATATGAGAGATATTAAATGCGTTTACCGACGGAGCCCAGGGCCACCGGGCCCACTTGCTGGCTCGCCGGTTTACACAGGGGCTGGCAGTCTTTAAGGCTGTGTTCATAAATGTGCATCCAGTACTGTCAGTACTGGATTTCCGTTCACAAATGCTTGTCGGTATGGCTGATGAGAGTCTAATGTACTACCATTTTAGGCAGACATCGGTCCTAGGGAATTGCCTACTTCCGGCTGTCGAGACTGGCTGCGTTCGGTTTGAGCGCTTACGCGTTTTTAGCAGCTCTGAGCGCGCTCTGTGTCGTTCGGTTTGGTGCTCACGAGTGCTGACAGTACTTTGTATGACGTCACGGATTTCTAGGGGAAACGTCATTATTCGTGCTGAGTCGCGCTTACAGATGCTTTTCCCAACGAGGTGGGGCAGCAAAAGCATGAGCATGAGCGTTCGAAACATGCGTTCGGTTTGGGCGCTTACATGACATAAAAAAGCGCGCTTCTTTGAAATCGAAGATTGTGTCGCATGGCATGTACAGCACAAAGGTGAAAGAATAGAAGAGGCGTTAAACAGCAGAAGAAGAAGAATCGAAGATGAGTTACGGAAAAGAGATAATTAATGTCGACATAGAAGACATCAACACAAAAAAAATGTATACAATAAACGTAACAACACAAGAACTCGTTCGTTTAAAAACAGGTGATTATATTAATTAGCTAAAATGTAATGAATGCGTAGATTGTACGGAATTATGCCTAACTAACTTGCTTAAATCACTGCTTGCCATTATTATTGTGCACAAGATTGAAATGTTTCTTAAAAGAAGGATTTTCATTTGTTGCAGATCCATATTTTCAAAAGAAAAAATTAGCTGAAGCTATACGCTTAAATGGTATGTATGTTTGGTGCTGGTTCTCATTGAGCTTTTGCTTGCATGGCATGACATCTAATAACTCGTTTATTATTAGGTGCTTTCCATTTGCATCAAAACTCAGTGAATTCTCACTTGTGTCGTCATAACTCAGTTGAACGCACGTTCCTTTCAATGTTAGCAAGTGAGATTCCACTAGATTTAACTGAGTTTTCTATCCACAATTGAGCTCGATCGAGACCGTGTGCTTTAGTGAGTATATAAGCTCATATGAAAAGTCTCACTTGCGCGTTCTTTTTACACACTGAAAATGACGTCATAGCTTGAATCTAATAAACTCACAGAACTGAGTAGCTGAGCATCACTTAAGTGTGAATGGAAAGCACCTATTATAAAATCCATAATTGAAGAATGCGTTGCTGTAGTCTACCTGTTTCCCGCCAAATATACACTCACTAGCCGTGTTAATATAAGGAGTCCAAAGGTAATGTTAAAAGAACGGGTTCATTTTAACTACAGCGCGCTACTGCTCGTGCACTATTACGCGATAACTGTTGTCTACTAGTATGTTTAGGTGAATAAATGACAGTAATTTGATTATTAATTACCATCCTATAATTATAGAAAGAAAAAATTAACAAAAAAAGTCTCTTCTTTACGAATATGCAAGTCGCGTTTCGATAGTAAGACCAGTTCGGAAGTTACAACAGTTTAAATCTTAAGATTCATCTCAGCATAAAGTGCAATATAATAATATGTTATTATTTATTTTATGTGTATTCGAATAATATTTAAGTATCGTATTTATTTACAATAAGAATTATTATACATTATAACAAAAGTGCGTCCGATGTATTAAAAGTTATAATTATTCTATACTTTATATTACTTTCCGACTATTTGTAAAAATGTACATATATAAAATTGATATAAATAAACGGAAATAAGATACATTGCAAAAAATACTGGAATTTTTAATTGAAACCATGAATTAACCATCCAATTCCCTTATTTGTTCAACTTCTCGAGTTATTGCCTTTTGACGAAAACTCCATCAATGGAGAAAGTATCATGAGAACGTGAGCAGCAGAGAGAAATTCGGATTTCACGTGCCACTTCTTCAAATAGTACGCTTTCCTGGTAGAAATCCCAGTTTACGGGGAATTTGCCGAATCGCTGAGAATCGAGAAAGTATCATGAGAACGTGAGCAGCAAGGAGAAATTCGGATTTCACGTGCCACTTCTTCAAATAGTATGCTTTCCTGGTAGAAATCCCAGTTTACGGGGAATTTGCCGAATCGCTGAGAATCGAGAAAGTATCACGAGAACGCGAGCAGCAAGGAGAAATTCGGATTTCACGTGCCACTTCTTCACATATTATGGTATCCTGTTAGAAATCCCAGTTTACGGGAAAATATTCCGAAAGCGTTCGTGAGAACATTGGCAGCGCCATCTAGCGGTGGAGAGAAGAGGCGAAATTTCATGCGTTTGCAAGGTGTTCCTTTAAAACACTCTCCTGGTCGCAATAATTAACCGATTCTTATGAACGATACCTTGTTGGAAAGCTAAAAGAACGGGCTACAAAATGGCTATTATAGAATTTTTATAATACCTTACTTTCAGTCTCTAAATAGCACTTAAACTTGTCAAATGTAATTTCTATGATGATGCTAACGTTACTAAAGAAATTTATTATAGCTATCTTATAGCTTGTTCTTTTAGCTTCCCAACAAGGTATCGTTCATAAGAATTGGTTAATTATAGCGACCAGGAGAGTGTTTTAAAGGAACACCTTGCAAACGCATGAAATTTCGCCTCTTCTCTCCACCGCTAGATGGCGCTGCCAATGTTCTCACGAACGCTTTCGGAACATTTTCCCGTAAACTGGGATTTCTAACAGGATACCATAATATGTGAAGAAGTGGCACGTGAAATCCGAATTTCTCCTTGCTGCTCGCGTTCTCGTGATACTTTCTCGATTCTCAGCGATTCGGCAAATTCCCCGTAAACTGGGATTTCTACCAGGAAAGCATACTATTTGAAGAAGTGGCACGTGAAATTCGAATTTCTCCTTGCTGCTCACGTTCTCATGATACTTTCTCGATTCTCAGCGATTCGGCAAATTCCCCGTAAACTGGGATTTCTACCAGGAAAGCATACTATTTGAAGAAGTGGCACGTGAGATCCGAATACCTCGTTGCTGCTCACGTTCTCATGATACTTTCTCAATTCTCAGCGAATCGGCAAATTCCCCGTAAACTGGGATTTCTACCAGGAAAGCATACTATTTGAAGAAGTGGCACGTGAAATCCGAATACCTCGTTGCTGCTCACGTTCTCATGATACTTCCTCGATTCTCAGCGATTCGGCAAATTCCTCGTAAACTGGGATTTCTACCAGGAAAGCATACTATTTGAAGAAGTGGCACGTGAAATCCGAATTTCTCCTTGCTGCTCACGTTCTCATGATACTTTCTCCATTGATGGAATTTTCGTCAAAAGGCAATAACTCGAGAAGTTGAACAAATAAGGGAATTGGATGGTTAATTCATGGTTTCAATTAAAAATTCCAGTATTTTTTGCAATGTATCTTATTTCCGTTTATTTATATCAATTTTATATATGTACATTTTTACAAATAGTCGGAAAGTAATATAAAGTATAGAATAATTATAACTTTT
Organism: Ancistrocerus nigricornis; assembly: GCA_916049575.1. NCBI lineage: Eukaryota > Metazoa > Arthropoda > Insecta > Hymenoptera > Vespidae > Ancistrocerus > Ancistrocerus nigricornis. The sequence goes on along the minus strand of OU696669.1, from coordinate 23,058,665 downwards.
AATACATCGGACGCACTTTTGTTATAATGTATAATAATTCTTATTGTAAATAAATACGATACTTAAATATTATTCAAATACACATGAAATAAATAATAACATATTATTATATTGCACTTTATGCTGAGATGAATCTTAAGATTTAAACTGTTGTAACTTCCGAACTGGTCTTACTATCGAAATGCGACTTGCATATTCGTAAAGAAGAGACTTTTTTTGTTAATTTTTTCTTTCTATAATTATAGGATGGTAATTAATAATCAAATTATTGTCATTTATTCACCTAAACATACTAGTAGACAACAGTTATCGCGTAATAGTGCACGAGCAGTAGCGCGCTGTAGTTAAAATGAACCCGTTCTTTTAACATTACCTTTGGACTCCTTATAGGTGCTTTCCATTTGCATCAAAACTCAGTGAATTCTCACTTGTGTCGTCATAACTCAGTTGAACGCACATTCCTTTCAATGTTGGCAAGTGAGATTCCACTAGATTTAACTGAGTTTTCTATCCACAATTGAGCTCGATCGAGACCGTGTGCTTTAGTGAGTATACAGGGTGTATCCGACCAACATGTCGTGAGCTATATCACGTTGTAGCCAGGAATAAATAGAGCCGAAAGAAGTCATAAAAGTTAACATAAGGTAGGTAAGTTTTTGAGTTATTAATTAAAAAAGATAGGGCAAATCACGACGCGCGGAAGCACTAGGCGGCGAGCCACGGCCATGCTAATCTAGCGGCGCGTGTGAGTGGCGAGCGTGCGGGGCAGTGATGCCAGAATCATGGGACGTCGGACGTCCCACGACCCCCACTATGACCTACCGTCGTCCCCCACTTTACCTCCACGGCGCTCACACACACAGCACCCTACTCTTGTCCGTGTGCACCGCTTGCGAACGGGCACTGCACACGGACAAGAGTAGGGTGCTGTGTGTGTGAGCGCCGTGGAGGTAAAGTGGGGGACGACGGTAGGTCATAGTGGGGGTCGTGGGACGTCCGACGTCCCATGATTCTGGCATCACTGGTGCGGGGCGCCCGAGCCGTCTACATACGTGGGAGAGGGGCGGTCGGGAGGAGCTTTCCACGAAAAAGTGACAAGCAGTGGGGCATTAACGCTCGAGCATGGGCCGTGGCTCGCCGCCTAGTGCTTCCGCGCGTCGTGATTTGCCCTATCTTTTTTAATTAATAACTCAAAAACTTACCTATCTTATGTTAACTTTTATGACTTCTTTCGGCTCTATTTATTCCTGGCTACAACGTGATATAGCTCACGACATGTTGGTCGGATACACCCTGTATAAGCTCATATGAAAAGTCTCACTTGCGCGTTCCTTTTACACACTGAAAATGACGTCATAGCTTGAATCTAATAAACTCACACCTAATGAAAGCACCTAATGCCTCATGCCAAACCGAACGCACCCAAGGAGTGGCAGCCCCGTGAGCGGCCTTTTAGGGAAAGTCTACTTTACTGCGTTCAAAAAATATCGAATTTGATACGATTTTGATACTCGAAATTAAATATCGATATATCGAAATTAAAAATATCGACGATATATATTGATTGTTTTATGAAAAAATATCGATATTTTTATATATCGATTATTTTATGAAAAAATATCGATATTTTTTAACCAAGCCTAGGCCACTTTATCTGATTCTATTTGACACTGAGCGTCATCGGACTTAACCTAAAAATGTTTATATGGACGTAGAGAACCGTTTTTATTTACAATCGTTTTATTTTTACTTTTTTTAAATAATTTATTGAAGTATTACAAAACTTGTGAAAAATGACTTCGAAGAGAAAGCCTGAAACACAAGTGCCAGCTGAAGAAAGTGATTTACTTTTAATTCGACCACTTGGTGCTGGTCAAGAAGTAGGAAGATCATGCATTATGTTAGAGTTCAAAGGAAAGAAAATTATGTTGGATTGTGGCATTCATCCAGGATTATCTGGTATGGATGCTCTGCCATATGTGGATTTGGTAGAAGCTGACGAAATAGACCTATTACTGATTTCACACTTTCACTTGGATCATTGCGGTGCCTTACCATGGTTTCTTCAGAAAACAAGTTTCAAAGGACGTTGCTTCATGACGCATGCAACTAAAGCCATTTATCGTTGGCTTTTATCTGATTATATTAAAGTTAGTAATATTGCTACGGAGCAAATGCTATATACAGAATCAGATTTAGAGACTAGTATGGATAAGATAGAAACGATAAATTTCCATGAAGAAAAGGATGTGTTTGGTATAAAGTTTTGGGCTTACAATGCTGGACATGTATTAGGTGCTGCTATGTTTATGATAGAAATAGCTGGTGTAAAGATTTTGTATACCGGAGATTTTAGTCGGCAAGAAGACAGGCATTTAATGGCTGCTGAAATACCAAATATTCATCCAGACGTATTAATAACCGAATCTACATATGGAACGCATATTCATGAGAAGAGAGAAGACAGAGAGGGAAGATTTACAAATTTAGTTCATGAGATTGTTAATCGAGGTGGTAGATGTTTGATACCAGTTTTTGCCTTAGGTAGAGCTCAAGAACTTCTTCTCATTTTAGATGAATATTGGAGTCAACATCCTGAATTACATGAAATTCCAATATATTATGCATCTTCCTTGGCAAAGAAATGTATGGCTGTCTATCAGACATACGTAAATGCTATGAATGATAAAATTAGAAGACAAATAGCCATCAACAATCCATTTGTATTCAAACATATTTCTAATTTAAAGGGTATAGATCATTTTGAAGATATTGGACCATGTGTAGTCATGGCATCCCCTGGTATGATGCAAAGTGGTTTATCAAGAGAGTTATTTGAATCTTGGTGTACAGATGCAAAGAATGGTGTTATAATAGCTGGTTACTGTGTAGAGGGTACATTAGCAAAGACTATCTTGTCTGAACCAGAAGAAATCACAACCATGTCTGGACAAAAATTACCATTAAAAATGTCAGTTGATTACATATCATTTTCAGCTCACACAGATTATCAACAAACTTCAGAGTTCATACGTATTTTGAAACCACCTCATGTAGTACTTGTACATGGTGAACAAAATGAAATGGGAAGATTAAAAGCTGCTTTACAACGAGAATATGAGGATGATCCAAACACTACAATGGAAATTCATAATCCAAGGAATACAGTTGCTGTAGAATTATATTTCAGAGGAGAAAAAACTGCCAAAGTTATGGGTACACTGGCAATGGAAACACCAAATCCAAGGCAAAAATTATCTGGTGTTTTGGTTAAACGGAATTTTAATTATCACATGTTAGCTCCCTGTGACTTATCAAAGTATACGGACATGAGTATGAGTCAAGTAATACAAAGGCAAAGTGTATATTTTTCAGCTTCATTACCAGTATTAAAACATCTTCTAACGCAAATAGCTGGTAATTTAGAAGTTATAGATGACAAGAAATTAAGAGTTTTTAAAAATATTGATGTGACCATTGATGGAAAAATTGTTATGATGGAATGGATTGCTACACCAGTGAATGATATGTATGCAGACTCTGTCTTGACTGCAATACTACAGGCAGAGATGATGGAACAGCTTCCTAAAATGCTACCAGCACCAACAAAGATGGATAGGATGCATTTTAAAGAATGCCTCATAGAAATGTTGCAAGAAATGTTTGGAGAAGATTCAGTTCCCAAAATTTTTAAAGGAGAGAAATTATATGTAACTGTTGATGGAAAGAAGGCACATATAGATTTATTAAATTTGGAAGTTACCAGTAAAGATGATGAAACTTTCCAACAAATAGTACAAACAGCTGTGACAAAACTACATCAATCATTAGCACCACCATGTGATACAATATGAGTAATTAAATTCAGGCTTATTTACTAATTAAAAGTAAGGAAATATGTTTTCTTTATAATAATTTTAAATGAGTACTGAGAAGAACGTGATCCAGATATTTTTGTATCATTACATCAAGTATTATAAAACATCATTTATTTCAATTTATAGTAATACATCAAAGATATATAAAAATGTAAAAATCGCATTTCAATTGATCTTCTGATATGACAACATCATGTATATTATTTACATAATTACTTGTATACGACATTCTCCATTTTGTAAATATGATGTAAAATTTGCAGTAGTATATAATTCACATATTATATTAATACTTAAAATAACATCATTTAAATAAATAAGTAAAAGAAATAAATTGAAATTGAACATAATTGTATAATAGAATGTTCTTATATAAAAACCTAGTTTTCTTAATCAACACAGCAACTATAATTATCATATTATATAATTATTAGATATGGTATTCCTTGAGATCACCCCATGCAGATCCAACTTTGATTTTTACTGGCAGTGGTACTGCAAGTTGATAAACTTGCTCCATTGATTCCTTGACTATCAAAGATACTTGATGTAGATCCATTATGTTTACCTCATATAATAATTCATCATGAAGTTGTAATACTAAATGACCACCTCCTCGTTTATCGTCTTTTCGGATATTTCTTAATTTTTGTTTAACGCCAATTTCTGGCATAACCATTGCTGAGTTTGGAAATTCATGTCGTATTCTATCTTCTATATTCACCATAGCTTGTTTTGCTATGTCAGCTGCTGAACCTTGTATCTTTGTGTTCACTGCTTGTCTTTCTGCTTGTGCTATGATATATTTGATATTTGTAATAATGTTATACATTCAACATAAACAATTAACAACATTTGTACCATTTATAGATTTACCTTTCTCATAAAGATTAGCACTTTTTAGATCAGGAAGCATTCTACGTCTTTCCATAAGAGTTGTAACATATCCTTTTTCATGTGCTTCTGAAATAACATCTTTAAGCCATTGACACACTCCTGGATATGCATTCATGAAAGTCTCTAAAAACATCCTTGCTTCTGTTTCAGTTACTTTTAAATTTTCTGCAAGTGATTTGACACCCATACCATATATCATTCCATAACATAATTGCTTTGCACGTTGTCGCAAATTATCGTCAACCTAAGCATACAATTTACATAAACTTTTGTAAATCTCCAACAAAAAAATTACAGAAACTTGTTATACCTGATCTTCTGATATGTTGTTCCATGTAGCAGCAATATTTTTAAAAATATCACCTTCTTTACGTAAGATACTGCAAAGTACTGTATCTTTGGAAAAGTGAGCTAGTATTCTTAATTCAATTTGGCAATAATCGGCAGATAATAGAACATTTCCTTCATTTGGTATAAATGCCATGCGGACGCTTATCACAAAACTGTTATCTTCTGAATTAAAATCTTTTGGTACATTTTGCAAGTTTGGTTCATGCATTGAAATTCTTCCAGTTAATGTACAAGTTACACAGGTTCCATAAATTCTTGAATTATGTTGAGCCAGACTTAATAATGGATGGACAATCTAACATAATTAGACAATTCCATATATTTGTTTTTTTTTTTTTTTCAAATATGACGCTTAATATTAATCACAGATATCATATTTACCTTGTTTTGTGTTGTATTCAGTTTTCTCCAAGATATAACAAGACTGGCGATTGGATTGTCACATTGCTCTAAATACACTTTATTTGTACTAATTTTTTTTCCTTTATATAGTCCTAAAACCTGTGTTACGAATATTACATTATTATAAATAAAAGTACATCATAAATATATTATACAAATTTTTATACAGACCTGGCTAACTTCTTTTGATGAAGAAAAATTAAATTTTCGTCCTGCTAAAGAATATGCACGTTTTTCTAATGACAACAATTCATCACTAATTACGTGTGATAATTCTTGTAAGGATTTAAAATGTATACCTAATCCTGTTAATTCCATACAAGCTAAGAGTGTGACAGATCTCATTTCAATTTCTGAAAATATGCCATATTTATTATTAATCTCTCCTAATAAGCATAAAAAAAGAAATATTATATTTCTTTATAAAATTAAAAATTACACTTTACCTTTAAATGAATTGATGGTAAATATAGGATAAATAAAGATAACAAGGTTCAGAAAAGGTGGGGAAAGGTTGGAGAAGACAGTGGAGATATAAAAAGCGGGATCAGGAAAGTAGGAATAGTGATAAGACAGATATGGGGTATACCAAAAAGGAGATTTAGTAAGGATTGAGAAAGCAGAATATGACTTTGAATGAATAAAGTGTATGTGAGGTGAGTGCTAGGAGTGGACTCGAAAACACCTAGGTATATGGTAAGAGAACAGGTTGGGAAAGGGCTGAAAAAAGGTCATGGAATTGTGAGAAGAAAATGGAAGAAGGAAAAGAAAGTAGATTGACAAAAGAATGATTGAGAAGAGAGAAAAAAGGAATGAAGTCAACTGTAGGTGGGAAAGGGAACGGGGAGAGTTCTTTAAAGATAGAAGATGGAAGGGCATAGAATTGAGGAGAAGAAGGAAAGTGGGAGAACTAAAATATAAGGAAGTGGAGAAAAGGGACAGACAGAAACAGAAAGCGGAAAGATGGGAGATTATAGGGAAATTAAAGTATAATTGACGGTAAAAGGGGGTGAAAAGAGAAGAGTTGCCATAATATTTGAGGAGTGGATGCATAGAAAGAGTAGGTAGAGAAGAGTGGCAAGGTATAGATTGGGAAATGAAATAGAGGAAACGAGGTATTGCAAGGAGGAAGAAAAGAAGAAATGCAGATTTTGCTAATGGGAACGAGATATAGGAGCATATATAGGAAGGATGTAGAGGAAAAGGGAACAAGGAAGGTAGTTAGCAGGAAAGAGTAAAGGTAATACTGGGAGAAGAGGCAAGAAAAGAGGAAGAGGAAAATAGACGAAAGGCAAAAAGAGTGGATGAAAAGGGGATATAGGAAAGAGGACAGAGGAAGACAGAATAAGGAAAGAGTGGGGGGGGGGGGGAGATAGTATGCTGTGATAAGTAGAGAAATGGAGGGAACGGAAGTCTTTTAAACCTAAAAGTAATCATTAATGGTTAACTAACTTTACCTTTAAATGTATAAACTAGACTGGAAGAAAGTTCTGCTAATTTATTTAACAATGTGTCTACGATATGCCATGTGAGAATTGCTTTAGTAGATGCTTTAAATTCTGATGGTAGTTTATTTTGTAGATATGTCTCAGAGTTATGATTTGGAAGTATGTATTGAATTATAAAGGATCCGGCTGGAAAATACTCCAGCACCTATGTATAAATTAAATATGAGTTGTATTTAATTTGGAATTCTCCTTTGAACACATTAATTAATAAGTTTTTATTTTACCATTTCTTTTAAATTTTTCTCAGAAACATTACCGTGCAGTAACCAATCTGCAGTATGGGGATCAAGAAATCTACATGTAGCTGCTACTTGAAAACATTGATACAATGTTTTATATAATTTCTTTGTTGAAAAACACCTTATATATAAGGATGCATTAGAAAGTAATTCTTTAAAGAACTTTATTTGCTCCTTAGCAGATACTTTTTGATCTGGAATATATAACATTCTAAAGTTTTCTATGTTTAGTATAAAATAACTTTCAAAATAGCTGGAAAATACCTTGTGTTTCAATAAATGAAATATAATATGCAATGTTTTTTTCCCAAGAAACTGCAGCACCACAAATTTTCTTATCTTCAGTAACAAATTGCTCAATCTTCCTAGATTTGTTCTTTAAACCAGTCGTAGAACTAATAATTTTTTTCCCTATATTATTACATTCATCTGCATGACTTTCATAATGCAGAGCCAACGCAATACTTGTATTCTTCATTATTTTACGTTTAAATAAATTAAATGTCACTTTATCGCTTCCCACTTTTACAATGTTTAATGTGTTCCAATCAGTATCTTCATTTATGTTATATTTTACATTATGAGAATGTAAATTTATTTGTACATCTGATTGAACTTTTTTTTTATTCGATGTACCTGTTTTTGTAACAGACGAACTTGCTTTAGGTCCAAGAACAATTTTTGCCTTTTTAATTGGTGTATCCTCATCTGAGTTTGATATAACACTATCCGTACTATAATTTGCATTAAGAAGGATGTTTCTTTCTAGCAGTTGCCTTAATTTAGGTTTAGTTTTATTTATGTTGCTGTCAGTCTCTGTCACCATTTTTTTGGCAACACCAGAAGGTTCTGGCTTCAATAATTCATCTTTATAGATTTGAAGAGGTGTTTTTGGTGTACTTCCCAACTTCAATTTTGTCTGAATAGCTACAAGACCCAAAGATTTTTCTGTGGGAGAAGATCTTACAATAGCACCTGAATTTGATTTTTTGGAATCCAACGATATTTTACGATCGGAATTAAAATCAGTTTTTTTTACTATAGAAAGCCCTTTATTGGAAGGATTTCGTAAATTATACGTATGTGATATTTTATTAATGTCTTGTTCAAGAAGATAGCTTTGGGATTTAGATTCTATATCATTTTTATCGCATACTTGTGGTGGAATTATTTGCATATCATAATTTCGTGATTTGTTTAATGCATTTGTACCTTTTATGTCCTTGTTACTGTTATTTACTACCTCTATATTTTCTTTATCTAATTCATTTCTTTTTCTTAACATACATTTTGATTCATTCCAAGAATCATCATTCCATGTTATCTTCTCAATTATATCTTGTATTTCTGTGCCATGAGAGGAAAGTTCGTGCAATGTATTTTTTATATTACATTTTGCAGTTTTGTTGATGCTTTTTTCATTAAATTGCTTTGTCTTTATTATTGCTTTTGATTCAATCAATGAATCATCATTCCAAAGTGAGAAACTACTTTCGCTCTGAGGTTGTGCAATGTTTATAAGAGATTTGTTGTTACTATGTATTGTATTGATATGGGTAGTGGTATCAGTAGACAGAATGTTTTTTACATTGCTCGCAGCAGGTGATTTATCATATGTTGCATTAATACTTGTATGCGTAGAAATGTGTGAAGAATCAAAAATGTTTTCTTCAAGTATATTACATACTTGCGTATCAAGATTTAAACTTTCATCAAATAAACTAGGACTTCTTGAAAGAGAAAATCTCATATTTTTTCTATAATCACTTTTACTTATATCTTTGCAGTGTGATGCTAGGCTCGTATCTTCCGTGCTGCTTTTTGCACTAATTCTTTTTCTACAAGTATGAAATGTAAGTAATGATTCACTGTCGCGTCTATTTTCAGCTATATTTATTACTTCGGGAGTACTACTCTTAATAAAACTAATAGGAGATGCATTATGTACATTTTTTAAACACTGTGTTTTATTTGCCGAGGTTTTAGGAATTTCATTTATAGCATAGTTGGTATTATCTTTTTTCATAATCTCATTTTCTCCTTGTACTACATTGCTTTTTACTGGAATATCTGAACTTGAGTCAATTTTGGAAGGACGCATCTCATTTTTCTCAAGATCATTACTCTTTGTTTGTGGTGTAAGTACATAATGTGAAGTTGCATTTATATTGTCACTTTTTAAAGGAATATCTTTTGATATAGTAGACTGATTATTGCTTGTAGATGGAGCATCAATGACTGTGGAACTATTGTGAGACCATGGCATATGTTGTAAGCCTAATTCATTCTGTATAGAAAAGATGTTGAAAATTTTATTATATTATTATTAAATAGTAATCTATCTATTTTTTAAATCTCTATTGTAACTAACCTGTATTAGACTTCCGTTTCCGGTGTTGATGTGAGCAGACGTGTGGACGGTGGTGCGGTGGATTGAAAGTGTTTTAAGGGGATAAAAGAGGAAAGAGTGAGATTGAAGGGGGTAGGAAGTGCAGGGAAAAGTGGAGGAGCGGTATAGTGGGTGGAGGAAGGAGGAGAGAGTGAGGTAGAAGAAGAAAAGTGAACAGGAGTGTTGGGAGGTACAGAAAAGGAGAGCAAGTGAAAGTAGAGGAGAGAAGATAGAAGGTCACGGCGGCAGAGGAGAGATAAATAAACAGATGGCTGAGCAAGGAAAAGCATCATCAGAGTGTGAAGAGAGTGAGAGAGAGGCGGAGGGAAGGAGGGAAAAGGAGGGAAAAGGAGAGGTAGACCGGGCAAGGAAGATGTCATGAATAGAGAGAAAGGTTGGAGTAGAAGTAATAGTAGAGCAGAAAAGGGAGAGTGAGTAGAGGGAGGAGAGAATGGAATAAGGGAGGCAGGAAAGAGGACGCGGAGACGGAAGAGGTAATAAATAGGAAAGGTGGGGACGAGAAGAAAGAAGAAGGATCGGTGGTGGAGATGTTGATGGAAAAAGTGGATTTACTTATGGAAGGTATAAAGGAGAAGGTAGAAGAGCAATTGGAGAGAATCGAGCAGAGGTGGGAGGAGAGGGAAGAGTCCCTATGGAAGAAGATGGAGGAGCATGAGAAAGAGATGTGGGAGATGAGGATGGGGGAGCACGAGAGAAAGATGCGGAACAGGTTGGACGAATGAAAGGAGGTGTGGTGGAAGAGGCTGGAGGGACAAAGGGAAGATATGGAGAGGAAGTGGGAAGAGCAGGGAGCAAGAATTAAAAGAGTGGTGGGGCAGCAAGGAAGGGAGCTTAGGAGACAGATGGAGGAAGAGAAAGAGAAATTTAGTGAGAGGGAGAAATGTTGGGAGAATGAGTGGAAAGAAATGGAAAGAAAGCTGGGGGTATTAGTGGAGAAGAAGTTGAAGGAGGTGGACAAGGACAGGGAGGGATTGGAAGGGTGGGGGAAGTTGAAAGAAGAGATAGAGAAGATTGAGAAGAGTGGGCCGGGGGAAGAAGGAGACCTAGCTCCAGTGACCTTCCAGAGGTCTGGAATGGTCACTGGAGCTGAAGGAAAGGGAGGAGAGGAGAAGGAATATTATAGTGAAAGGTTTAAGGATGGAGAAAGGAAAAGAAAAGGAAGAGCTGATGGGGGTGTTTAAGGACATAGGGGTGGAAGCGGAGATAACGGAGAATGGATATGGGCGAAGTTAGGGAGCAAGGAACAGAAGAGGACGATGATGGAGAAAAAGAGAGCGAAGAAGAAGAGGAAACGAGAAAATAGAAGACGACCTGACGTTGAAGGTCGACCTGACGATACTAGCAAGGAGGCTGAGTGAAGAAATTGAAGAGAAAGGACTAGTGCCACATAACCAGGCAGGTTTCAGAAGCGGGATGGGCACAATAGATAATATTTATGTAATACATTTTGTGGCGAACAGGCAGATTAGCAGGCCAAAGGGAAGTTGGTGGTTGCCTTCTTAGATTTTAAAGCCGCTTTTGATTCGGTGGATAGAAAGATTCTGTGGGAGGAGAGGAGTGAGTGGGGAGTTAAGAAGAGGAATTGCGGAAATTTATGGGGAGACGAGGAACAAGATGGAGGTGGGAAGCGAGATTGGGGAGGGATTCTGGATGGGGAGGGAGCTCAGACAGGGTTGTCTGCTGAGTCGGTTGTTGTTCAGTTTACTACCGGCAGACTTGGAGGAGGTGATCAGTGGGGGGACGAGGGTTGGGGGTTGAGAATAGGGGGAGAGAGAGTTTGTTCCTTGTTATATGCGGATGACGTGGTACTCATGACGGAGGAGGAAGAGGGGTTAGTAGGGATGTTGAAGGAGATGGAAGGGTATGTGGATAGGAAAGGATTGGTGGTAAATGTAGGAAAAACAAAAGTAATGAGATTCAGAAAGGGGGGTGGAAGGAAGAAATAGATAGATTGGGCGTGGAAAGAGGAAAGGTTAGAGAAAGTGAAAGAGTTCTGTTATTTGGGTTGTGTGTTGTCCAGGAATGGGAGTATGGACACACATATAAGGGAAAGAGGAAGAAAGGCGAGTGCGGCGATGAGGCAGGTATGGGGAATCGGGAAAAGAATGTTTGGGAAAGATTGGGTAAGGAGAATGTGGGTGTTTGATAAGATGGTATGGCCGGTGCAAGAGTATGCTGCTGAGATTTAGGGGTGGAAGGAAAGAGGAAAGCTGGAGGCGTTGGGAGAGATATATAATAGGTGGGTGATGGGGGTAGATTGGAGGACACCTGGTTATTTAATGAGAGAAGAGTTGAAGAGAGAGAAAGTAAGGGGAAAGGCAGGGAAAAGGGCTTGGGAATTCGAGAGAAGATTAGAGGAAGGAAAAGGGAGTGAGATGGCAAGGGAGTGTTGGAGAGAGGTGAAAGAAAGAGTGGAAGCAAGGGAAGGTTTGTCTAGGTGGAAGACGGACAAAGTGAGCTTCTTTGTGGAGAAGGGATTGGAGGAAAAAGAGGCAAGAGGAGGAGGTGGGAGAGAATACAAGGATTTGGAAGAGAGGGATAGGAAGAATCAGGAAAGGGAACGGAGAGAAAGGATAGAGAACTCAAGATTCCAGAAATGGTATAAAGTAGTCAGAACGGTTGGAATACCGGAATATTTGAAAGAGGGGTGGGGAGAGAGCAGGCGGAGGAGAGTGGCGAGGTTTAGACTAGGGAGCGAGTTGAGAGAGGCGTTTTATTGGGAGAAGGAAGATAGAAAGAGGTGTAGGCTGTGCATGGAGGTAGAAGAAACGTGGGAGCATGTATGGGGGGTATGTGGGAAGTTGGATGGCGAGGAGGGTGTGTGGGAAGATAGAGTTGAGGAGATATTAGGCGGGGAGGGGAAAGGGGAGGAATGGATGAAGGAGGTTTTGAAGAGGAGAGAAAGAAAGGAGAAAGAGGAGGAAGAAAGGGAGATGGAGAGGACGGGAAGGGAGGAAGAGGAGGGTGACGGAAAGGAGGGAGAGGGAGGGGGCAAAAGGGAGGAAGAGGAGGGTGACGGAAGGGAGGGAGAGGGAGGGGGCAAAAGGGAGGAAACGGAAGTCCATGGAACCCCACTGGGGACGCATTAAACGATATACATACATACATACATACAACTAACCTGTATTAAGACTCTAGCTTCTTCAACTAATAGAACTGCAGCTTCATGAGGAGTAAGCCCATCTTTTCCGGTAACAAATACTGTTCTCATCTTATTTCTAGTAATAGCTTCTAATTCATGTTCTCCGTCATGCTCTCTTCCACTAAAATTAATAATTACAATCATAAAAGAATTCAGCATAAGCTTAAAGTTAGAGTAAAATTGGATGTATACCTTTCAAATGGAAGTGCTTTATAAAGTGCTCGTTCAACATCTAGAATATTAGAGATAGCTAAGTCTGCTACAGTAGTAATTCCTTGTTTATAAAGGCTTCTTGCTCGTAATCCATTTAACATAGGAATACGTAATAAATCTAATAATTCTCTGCACACTCCGAATTGCAAACGTGCTTGAAATTGTTCTACTAATAACTCCATACAATCCCAACCCAGTTGTCTACAAAATTGGGTAACCATTCCTGACATAATTAAAAAAATATGTAGTCGTATGTGTATAGAATATTATGCAATGAAAAACAATGTGATTTTACCAGCAAAAGTGGAAGCACTTTGTTGTAAACTTTGCAAAACACCTCGACAGCAATTGTATTTGTCACAAACTGTGTTCAAAGGAGTTTCTCGTACCAGATCATGTAAAGCTAATGCTGTATAAAATCGTTTATGAATTCTTAGCTAAAAGTGTATAATGTTTGTTTTAATTATTTAAAATATAACAAAATGAGATAAAGTAAAACTTAAAAAAATTTTACTTACTAACTTTCCTGGCTTCACAATTCCTCTGATAGCTGACATTAAAAAGCGTTCCTCTACACCAACAAGTTGACCGACTCTTCTTTCACTTTCTGACATGGATTTCCACAATTCCAGAAATACTAGCCAATCTATTGTTGTAATCTGGCTACTATTTACTGGAGTAACTAAATAAACAACGTGCAATTCTGTATCTAGAACAAAACATCTCCTGGCTCTTTGTAATTCTTCAAATAAAAATAATCCTTCTATTGGTGACACAGATGCAGCAAGGCATGCTTTCCCAAGAGGTGTTGCTACCCATCTTTGTTCTTGTTCTGTAGTTTGCAACCTATACATAAAAGTATACAGAAGAAGTTTAATTGCATAAAACTATATTAACAGTAGAATTATAAACTGTATTGTTTACTTACAGTAAAAATTCATTTTCTACTAAATATTTGACTGCATCAGTAGATAGACATGTTACACCATCATTTTTTACTACACTTGCTAAAGTACAATTTATATATAGTTCCAGATCTGCTTGTGTATGTACAACTTCACTAGCTACAGCTTCTAAAAGTGTTCTAATCAATGGATCTGAATTTTCTAGACATGATTCTATTGGATTTAATGCAGCAGCTAGTAAACGTTCTGCTGCTTTACGTTCATTTGGTTTGCATATTAAAATACTTTCTCCTGCTGTATCTTTTCCCATTCTACCTGCTCTTCCTATCATTTGTTTGTATGTCAAAGTATCCAGCACTTTGCCAGCAAACATAGGAGACCTAATAATGACTCTTCTTGCAGGCAGATTGACTCCACTACTTAATGTTGATGTTGCTATAAGAACCCTCAAAGATCCTAATCTATGGTAGCAAAATTTATTTCAGAATAAAACTTTAAGTATCATGAATGTTAAAAATTTAAACAAAATTAATGAAATACCTAAAACCCCCTTCAATAATATCACGCTCATCCATAGTAAGTCCAGCATGATGGAATGCAACACCAAATGAAACTATATTTTTCAGAACACTATCTAATCCACATGGACAACGTTTCAATTGTTCTATAGTTTCAAGAATAGCTGCTTTGTTTAACTGCTGTTTTAACATGGTGCCAAGTGATGTACCCTTGTGCCCTACAAATATTTATTCTGCCATTACTTATTTATCCATTAAACCAACGGTGTTAATACTAGACGAACCGAAGCCGTCAAAGTGACAAATCGTCTGTTTCTTGTTTAACAATTTTTCGAATAATAAAATTACTTGTAGAAATTTGTTATATATTTGATTTATTCAATACTATTTATTAACGATATTGAATAAAATGTTTTTTTTTTTTAAGTATTCATCAAATAAATAGACGTAATGAAAATAACTATGCGTTTAATGCTGATAGTTCTAGCGTTACATAATTACCTAGATTAAAAAATGTTGCTGCTATCTGATGTGCCAATTTTTCACACCAATTTTTTGTTGGACAGAAAATTAAAACACTGTTGCCATTAGATATAGTTTCTATGCATAATTGTAAAATGTTATCTGGATCCATTGGTAACTCAGATAATGATTCCAAATTTCTTAGAAGTTTTAGATCACTATCATATATACTTTTTCCAATCTATATAATGATTCATTTTTATTTTGTACATATTGAATATATTTAAAATACAGATAGATGAAATCTTACTCACTTTGCATTGTTCATGTAACGGTATAGGTCTAAACTCAGTCTTATACAACTCTGCATCTAGCCATTCAGCCAGCAGAGTTAGATTTGGAAGTGTCGCAGACATACCAATTAATTGTATATTAATATCTTTGTCACTATAATTTCAAAGTACAAGTAATACATTTTTAGTAATATATAAAATTATATAATGTTGCATCTAATTACCGTAAAGTCATATATTTTAACTTGGTAAGAAGTAACTCTAAAAGATAACCACGATGTGGATCTCCCAGCAAATGTAATTCATCTATTACAATTGCTCCGAGTGTAGATAAATTGCCATCTTCCATTAATCGATTTATTATAGAATTTGCTTTTTCTATAGTTGCTATGGCAATATCAGTTGCTGCAAACCCACCATGAGGAACCACACCTCCCATAAATCCTTCTACCTTGATTCCACATTCCGATAGAAGATCCTAATGGATTTAATCATTATTCATTTTATTCTTAAATAATTTATTTGAGATATCTCACCTTAAAATAATACATTTTTTCTCTCACAACAGAAACAAATGGCAACACAAAAATTGCTTTCTTTTTACATTCTAATACTGTTTTTAAAAGAAGAATTTCTGCTACTAAAGTTTTTCCTGCTGATGTAGGTGCAGAATACAGAATATTCTTCTTTTCTTCTATTACTTTGTGATTAGACAAACATTCCACCTGCCATGGAAACATTTGTAATATTCCTTTGGCTTCATATTTCTGTAATTTAAATATGTTATTATAAATATACTCATAATTTGATAGTTAAATCAATAAAAATGTATTAAATATATATATTTATATATACCTGAAGAATAATTGGTGGTAAACCCCAAGATGCTAATTTACAACGATCTTGTGTACAAATGTAAGATGATATTTCTATTTTTGAATTAATACTGCTATTATTACTTAAGATAGTAGATGTTTTGTCTCTATAATCAGATATATTACTGTTTTTGTTCACATTATCTTCTATGTTTTGTTTAGGATTTTTACTAATATCTGTTTCATCTAATAACAAGCGAGGTATATTCCGTTGAGTAGAAGTTGCATTTGCAGAAATATGACTTTTCTTTTTAGTATTAATATTTTCTTCAGTTACTTTCTCAATATCAATATGATTCTTTACATTTACCGATTTTTTATTTGATTCAGTAAACTCCAATATCATATTCGTAGTACATTGACTTTTAAATTTACTATCAGACAGTATAATACTATCTTGAAAATACTTTCCGATATCAGATTCATTTTGTGTTTGAATTTTTTTTGTATTAGCAAGTTTATTTAACATAATATTTTTACGTGATTTACTTGGACTCTGTGATAATGATATAGTCTCTTTAAAATATGTTCCTAGGTCACTTTCATCTTGATGTAACAAAATGCTGGCACTTCGAGTAATTATTTTTGAACGTGTAGATGAAGAATTATTTTCCGATGATTGCATCTTATCATTACCATAATATTACTCTTGCTCTCTGAGCACTTATTATGGGAAAAAATAATTATCAAATGAATTGAACTTCAATAAAACACATCTCTGTGATAATTTGATCAATAATTTGTTGAGTATTTAATATATTGACATATAATTACATTTGATATAATTCGATAAAAATATTTATCAATAAATAAAATTAACTAGACCTATCCAATTTAATAAAATCTAAATATACATGATTCATTACAATAAATACGATTTAAATCACAAAATTAAACGACATTTATGCGGTTGTGTAAAGGCAACGCTGTTTTCCCTCACATATTACAAAACTTCGTTGAGCTCGGTCGGTATGATTGGCAATATACCACTATATCATTGCGCCATCTAGCGGTGTTTAGCACGAATTAAAAATCATAGACAGTCTAATCACCGACGAGATACTGCTAAAGACTGCCAGCTAGGGATGTTCGATTCCGATTCGATTCTCAAAAGAATCGATTCTTTGGTGTAAAAGATCGATTTTTTTAATCGATTCTTTGGTGTAAAAGATCGATTTTTTTAATCGATTCTTCGCCTTCCGATTTTTTAGAGAATCGATTCTGCACCCCGAGAATCGAGATTTGATTCTTCAGTATAAAAAACATCAATTTTTCTGCGACCCTAGCCGATCCGCGGAAGAGAATCCCCATTGGAGGGAAAAACGAGTGAATATTCGTTGTTTCTTGATTCTCGTAGTAATCGATTTCTTAACGAACGAATCGAGACTTCTTTCGGCTCTATTTATTCCTGGCTACAACGTGATATAGCTCACGACATGTTGGTCGGATACACCCTGTATATAACGTGAATAAATGGTACAGTATCGCAGGGTGTGGACACTCCTTACCCCCACCACCTTGGCAATTTAACGTAGTCCACGCCGGTCACGCATGCGCATTGTGGAAAATAATCAACTGGAGGGCAGCACTAACGAACGCAAAGCTGCCAACCGTGTTTATTGCTTCTGTTCGTATAGTAACTAGCCCGCCGAGGTCGAGATCTCCGAGTAGAAGTGTAGTCCCCGAGAACGAGTGCAGTCCCCGCTAGCCCCTTAAACCTGTTGACCCGTTAGCCTTCTAAGCCCGCGATCCAGCTAATTGGAAGGGGCACATAAGATACATACATGTTTGAAAAGCCGTCTGTTTAAAAAATAGTGAGATATATTCATTCTTCGAAATTATTATTTTTTTATTTTACTTTTAATTATATTTGGCTATCCTATAACCAGATAAATTCGTCAATGGATATTAACTTGCTGAACAGAAAAATGGTTCATGAGGAAAATGGTTTACATGAGGTGCTTTCCATTCACACTTAAGCGATGCTCAGCTACTCAGTTCTGTGAGTTTATTAGATTCTCTTCTTTACGAATATGCAAGTCGCGTTTCGATAGTAAGACCAGTTCGGAAGTTACAACAGTTTAAATCTTAAGATTCAACTCAGCATAAAGTGCAATATAATAATATGTTATTATTTATTTTATGTGTATTTGAATAATATTTAAGTATCGTATTTATTTACAATAAGAATTATTATACATTATAACAAAAGTGCGTCCGATGTATTAAAAGTTATAATTATTCTATACTTTATATTACTTTCCGACTATTTGTAAAAATGTACATATATAAAATTGATATAAATAAACGAAAATAAGATACATTGCAAAAAATACTGGAATTTTTAATTGAAACCATGAATTAACCATCCAATTCCCTTATTTGTTCAACTTCTCGAGTTATTGTCTTTTGACGAAAACTCCATCAATGGAGAAAGTATCAGAAGAACATGAGCTACAAGGAGGAATTCGGATTTCAAGACCCACCTCTTCAAATAGTATGCTTTCCTGGTAGAAATCCCAGTTTACGGGAAAATTTGCCGAATCGCTGAGAATCGAGAAAGTATCATGAGAACGTGAGCAGCAAGGAGAAATTCGGATTTCACGTGCCACTTCTTCAAATAGTATGCTTTCCTGGTAGAAATCCCAGTTTACGGGGAATTTGCCGAATCGCTGAGAATCGAGAAAGTATCATGAGAACGTGAGCAGCAACGAGGTATTCGGATTTCACGTGCCACCTCTTCACATATTATGGTATCCTGTTAGAAATCCCAGTTTACGGGAAAATGTTCCGAAAGCGTTCGTGAGAACATTGGCAGCGCCATCTAGCGGTGGAGACAAGAGGTGAAATTTCATGCGTTTGCAAGGTGTTCCTTTAAAACACTCTCCTGGTCGCAATAATTAACCGATTCTTATGAACGATACCTTGTTGGAAAGCTAGAAGAACGGGCTACAAAATGGCTATTATAGAATTTTTATAATACCTTACTTTCAGCCTCTAAATCGCACTTAAACTTTTCAAATGTAATTTCTATGATGACGCTAACGTTACTAAAGAAATTTATTATAGCTATCTCATAGCTTGTTCTTTTAGCTTTCCAACAAGGTATCGTTCATAAGAATCGGTTAATTATTACGACCAGATAAGTGTTTTAAAGGAACCCCTTGCAAATGCATGAAATTTTGCCTCTTCTCACCACCGCTAGATGGCGCCAGCGTGCAATTAAGACCCTATTTTATCGACTTTCGAGAAATTTACTTTAAAAATTAATTCTGATCACAATTCTTGATCGATTTCTACGATCAATAGCTCGTCGGAAAGCTAAAAGAACAAGCTATAAGATAGCTATAATAGATTCTTTTATACACGTTAGCGTCAACATAAAAATTACATTTGAAAAGTTTAAGTGCGATTTAGATACTGAAAGTGAACTATTCTGTAAATTCTATGATAACCATTTTGTAGCCCGTTCTTTTAGCTTTCCAACAAGGTATCGATCATCAGAATCGGTTAATTATAGCGACCAGGAGAATTTGTTAAAGGACCCCCCCTGAAAAATCATCGAATTTTGCCTCTTGTCTCCGCCGCTAGATGGCGCTGCCAATGTTCTCACGAACGCTTTCGGAACATTTTCCCGTAAACTGGGATTTCTAACAGGATACCATAATATGTGAAGAGGTGGCACGTGAAATCCGAATACCTCGTTGCTGCTCACGTTCTCATGATACTTTCTCGATTCTCAGCGATTCGGCAAATTCCTCGTAAACTGGGATTTCTACCAGGAAAGCATACTATTTGAAGAGGTGGGTCTTGAAATCCGAATTCCTCCTTGTAGCTCATGTTCTCCTGATACTTTCTCCATTGATGGAGTTTTCGTCAAAAGACAATAACTCGAGAAGTTGAGCAAATAAGGGAATTGGATGGTTAATTCATGGTTTCAATTAAAAATTCCAGTATTTTTTGCAATGTATCTTATTTTCGTTTATTTATATCAATTTTATATATGTACATTTTTACAAATAGTCGGAAAGTAATATAAAGTATAGAATAATTATAACTTTTAATACATCGGACGCACTTTTGTTATAATGTATAATAATTCTTATTGTAAATAAATACGATACTTAAATATTATTTAAATACACATAAAATAAATAATAACATATTATTATATTGCACTTTATGCTGAGATGAATCTTAAGATTTAAACTGTTGTAACTTCCGAACTGATCTTACTATCGAAACGCGACTTGCATATTCCTTCAAGTATTGTTAAACGACGATAAACAATTTCGAAGAATGAATCTATCTCACTATTTATTAAACAGACGGCTTTTCAAACATGTATGTATCTTATGTGCCCCTTCCAATTAGCTGGATCGCGAGCTTAGAAGGCTAACGGGTCAACAGGTTTAAGGGGCTAGCGGGGACTGCACTCCTACTCGGGGACTACACTTGTACTCTGGGATCTAGACCTCGGCGGGCTAGTTACTATACGAACAGAAGCAATAAACACGGTTGGCAGCTTTGCGTTCGTTAGTGCTGCCCTCCAGTTGATTATTTTCCACAATGCGCATGCGTGACCGGCGTGGACTACGTTAAATAAGGCTCCTATGCTTATGCATTAAGTGTCCATACCCTGCAGTATCGTAGGTTTAATAAGTTCTAAACCAAAATAATATGATTACTCGTTTGAAGCGGTTATATAATCGATAATATGAAGGATATTATGCGGGGTTTACACGCTTGCCAAGCTCCGGCAAGCGTCCACAAGCACAAGCGTGTGAACGGGGGTGTTTGGCTTGGCTTGCGTGAACTTGGGGAAGCTGGTCACCGTTCCGGTCGAGTGTCGGTTTTTGGACACCAATCAAAGGGCGCTTGCGACAAGCGTTTGGGACGCATTTACACGTTGGTGCGCGTTGCGACAACTCATACAAAATAGCGACCTAAACGCTTGTAATACAAGCTTTTGATAAACAGTTACCCCAAATAATAAGGTTGTTTCATAAGAACTAGCTCGTCTATGACATGAATAAAATGATATTAATAGTTACTTTTATTTTGAACTTTTGTAGAATCTTTTTTTCCAGAAATTTAAAAAAATTTCCTTCTAGAATTTTTATCGTCTACCATCTACTTCCGTGTCGGGCTTTTCTTGTTTTTATTTTCATTTGTTTGTATTTTAAATAGAAATCGCTGAGACAAGCTCGATGTCCGCCATGCTTGCCTGTTCGGAACATAATGACGCACTCGCCAACGTGTAAACGACTTCCAAATGCGAGTCCAGCGTTTGTGGAGACTTGGCGCTTGTGGGCGCTTGCCGGAGCTTGGCAAGCGTGTAAACCCAGCATTAAATGCGTGTACCGACGGAGCCCAGGCCCATCGGGCCCACTTGCTGGCTCGCCGATTTACACGGGGGCTGGCAGTCTTTAAAAGTATCTCGTCGGTGGTCTAATATTGGAGCACGAAAGCATTAAAGAGGATGAAGCGTCTAAAAATTAATCACGATACCTTTTCTATCTTTAGTTCAAATATTATGCCATTACATAGTAAATCTTGGTAAATCTTCGATTAAAAGAAAAACAATTATAGGACACTCATGTATCGCTTGTTAAAGTAATAACAAAATTATTTTCATATATATGCATATACATACCTCTGAAAGTTTGGGACACTATGATCGGTTTATATAATAATTAATTAATTAATATTTAAAAACTCTAATATCAATCTACATAAGATGAAATATAAGCACTAGGAAATATAGAGATAAAAAACGACATTCTATCGGACACGCTTTACCGTGTAGGTCTTACGTAATACATAATCCAGTGACTGCCAGTGACTCTTTCAAACTACCAGGAGTATCCTAACGCAGGTTTACGTTTCTTCGTGAATAAAAATAAAACAAGCAGATCGATTAATAATTAAATTTAATCAAGAAAACTTAATCTCGGATGAGAAGAATTTTGAAGTCGAAAGGATAAATTCATTCCATCGATAAGAGCGAGGAATTTTAATCTTAGATGCTTTTCCCAATCGGACTTTCTCTCCCATGATACATGCAAGATCCAGTAGTACAGTTAGTAAGCTTGCTCTTATGCACCGATAAATCTAAGAATAACGTTTAAGGGAAGCGGAGAATACGCGAGATCATCATCGGGTCTCTTATTTTTTTTCGCACAATTAGGAAATTGAAGAACCGGTCTTGCACGGATGCGACGTACACATTTTGTCTCGCGCACGTGCGTTGTATCATCCTATATACGTATGCTTGTCATTCGAGGCTCAAGAACGTAACCTTGAAACGGCCACCCTCGAAGCGCAAGTTCAGTCGTCGCGGGTGAAACTGACTTTTTTCTTCGTGCGCGCGTGTGTGCCGAGGAAGAAGAGAAGACTATTCGCGTGAAAGCTTCGCGAAAGATGATCGTTGATTCGTAGATAAAATGTCGTGGTAAGCTCTCAGTGCAATAATACTTTGAACATAACGACGACAAGGATAACGAAGATAACGGAAAGGAGTTACCGAGAGAACAGTCGAGCCAAAGAGCTGTTATAGGTTATGAGCAATAGGAAGGTGAATTTGAAATTTGGAAGAATGTCAACGGAAGGAATTTAGACGATGAAGCGCCGCGTCTAGCTCCACAAGAAATTCCTATTAACAAAGATGGTGCAACGTGTAGTGACACCGAAACGTAACGTCAGAATTCTCTTGATCGGAGAACGCGGCGTCGGTAAGACATCTCTAATATTATCACTTGTGAGTGAGGAATATGCCGAGGATGTACCTAGCAAAGCCGAAGAGATCACTATACCGGCTGATGTGACGCCTGAGCAAGTACCAACTCACATTGTCGACTATTCAGGTACACGGATGCTCAACTTTAAATGCTGATTTGTTTTTACTCTTTTCTTCGATTTACTAAAGTTCTTTTATTTATTCTTCCTCACATGTAGCTGCCGAGCAAACGGACGATCAATTGGCAGACGAAATACAAAAGGCTCATGTAATATGTGTTGTTTATTCTGTCGAAGATGAGGATACACTCGACAAAGCAGCCACATATTGGTTACCGCTCATCAGACGTCATTCTACCAATGCCAGATGTCCGGTTGTCCTTGTGGGAAACAAAATTGATTTGGTTGATTATTCTACCATTGAGGTTTGTCATATATTTAGGTGTACTTGAGTTGTGGTAGACTTTGAATATATATAGGAAAATGTATATCTTGCAGGCTGTTTATCCTATAATGAAGGAGTTTTCAGAAATTGAAAGTTGTATAGAGGTAACGTATTTTACTCGTTCTTTTGGAATACTCATGTTTGTAATGCCAATGTACATATAAATTTACTACTTATTTCAGTGTTCAGCTAAGACACTACAAAATGTGTCCGAAACATTTTATTATGCACAAAAAGCTGTCCTACATCCAACTACTCCACTTTATAATTATGATATGCAAGAGGTATCACTTTGATTTGTTGTTAAGAAGAACTTTAAAATGCTTAATCTAATTGATTAAATATTTTTTCAGCTTACAGAAGAATGTAAAACTGCTCTTCAAAGAATTTTTAAGGTTGGTTGTTTACCCTGAGAAACATCATATATTTGAAATAGGACATATTTTTAACAGTTAATAAAATTTATCATTCTTTGAAATCATAGATATGTGACTTGGACAACGATGGCTTGTTGAATGATATGGAGCTAAATGCATTTCAACAATGGTGTTTCAATACACCGTTACAACCACAAGTACTAGAAGATGTAAAAGCTGTGCTATCGAAGAATATTCACGATGGTATTTGTAATGGTTGCGTAACTATGAAAGGTATATTTTTAATATATTATTTATTAATTTTATGAAAAATATGCAAAGAAATTAATTCTTGATTTTACTAGGTTTTATGTATCTTCAGTGTTTGTTCATTCAACGTGGTAGAAATGAAACAACATGGGCTGTGCTAAGAAAATTTGGTTATGACAATGAACTACAAATGTCCAAAGAATATATACATCCTCCGTAAGTAAGAAAATAACCAAAATAATGATGTACATAATATTTATTAAAATCTCCGAATTTGTGTGCTTCTATATGTATAGATTAAAAGTTCCTGCTGGTTGCACAACTGAGTTATCGCACAAGGGACAAGAATTCTTAACTTTGCTATTTATGCAACACGACCGTGATCGCGATGGAGCTTTATCTCCTTCGGAAATGGAATCGTTATTTTCTCGATGTTTGAGTCCACCTTGGGGAGATGAGTACAAGTACACAGTGCCAACTAATGAAAAAGGCTGGGTAACTTTCCAAGGTTATATGTGTCAGTGGGCACTCTTAACACTCATGAATGTTAGAAAAACATTAGAATATATGGCATACCTTGGGTACAATATGTACAATAATGAATGCCAAACAAGTGCTGTTATAGTTACTCGTGAGAAAAAATTGGATTTAGCAAAAAAACAATCTAGTAGAAACGTTTATACGTGTCATGTAATCGGTCCAAAAAATAGTGGCAAAACAACTCTATGTAGAAGTTTTGTCGATCCTAAATTGGAGGTACAGTGACCTGCATTACACATATTACAATAGATTTTTATACATGAAAATGAATAAAACAATAATTGTTATGTATTTAAATATTTTAGAAATTAACAGATGAACTAGTACCCTCGCATGCTCATGTTACTGTCAATACAGTGCATGTATATGGACAAGAAAAGACAATAATTCTAAGGGATATAAATATACTAAATGTCCAGGATGCTTTAACACCTGCACAAATACAATGCGATGCAGCAGCTCTTGTTTATGATACAGCTAATCCTAAATCGTTTGAATACATTGCACGAATTTATATTGTACGTATTACAAACATGTTTCCCAAACTGAAATATAAGGTATAATTGTTATAAAGTAATCATAATTATTTTGTAGAAATACTTTGCAGACAGTAAGATACCCGTTTTAATAATAGCTAATAAAAGTGATCTTGCTGAAGTAAAGCAAGAATATTTACTTCAACCAATAAGTTTTTGCAGTAAGTACAAGTTGATGCCACCACAACCTTACAGCGTATCTCGGACCGTACGACGAGAAATATTTGTCAAATTGGCTACAATGGCAGCATTCCCGTAAGTTGAATGATCTTTCCTCTATAAAAATGCAGCATATATATAATGAAAATCTTAAAATTAAATATATACCCTATTAGAGAAATGACCAAGCAATCTAAAAAAAAGAAACAAAGAATATAATGATAGCTTTAACAGAAATAGATTGTTTATTTAATTTAGTCTCTAGTTTTTCTTTTAAATAATTGTTATTCCTTGTCAACTACAAAAGTTACTATATAAATTTATAAATGTGTATAGTTAAATGAATGTTAGAAACTAACAAAAAGAAATTTCGTGTTTAGCCGCTTTCAACCAGCGTGGGTATTATTTTACAGACACAGGTTGGTCTGGATTTTCTCTACACGCACATAAAAATAAGCTTATGAGCAAATCGTGAATCAAATTAGATTTCACATTAGCTAGATGTTGCTTTCTTCTCATTGCACGAATTTTACAGACTCATTGACGGATTCATTTCATTGACTGTGCTGACCGATTTGCTCAAATTAGTTGCTCTCGCACGAATGAAATTCTCATAACAAAGACTTGACTCTTTTCAGCCCTTTGAGGCGTATGGTCCACATGTTGCTTGTCAAACCCTCACCTACTCAATGGTGGAGTTCTTTCACAAGGTTTCTTTTGTATTATAGCTTCTGAATCATAGCATACTCTCAATTTCTAATAAATGTTTATATTTTAATATGCCTTTCATCTTTTAAAGCATGAGCATGGTATACTTTTATATTATGACTAATATTGTTGAACTGTTCATACATCTCTTATAAATTTGTTTCTTTTTTTTTGCTGTAATTTGTGTGATGTAAAGCAAAATGATATTCTTTATTTAATATTATTACAAATTGCAACAAAGAATTTTTTTGATCATGTTTGATGTCGAGCTTATTTACTGACTGTAGCGTATATTATAATGTTCACAATATCATTTGATTCAGTAATATAAATAGAGTAATTTTGGCACTAGTATCCATAATTTTTCTTTTCATTCTATGAAAATATTTTTAACAATGTACATACATATTTCATTAATAGATAAACTCAATCATCGATGCAGTAGATATATGTGCAACAGAACATGTCATTTAAATGTCATATTTTTAATATTTCATTTAATGGAATGCGGTGAGGGTTGTTTTACACTAAGACACTGATATTTCTGTACCTTATTAATTTCATTATGAATTTGCAATCTTTTAACTTGCAGACATTTAAACCAATTTGGTCTGATACAACGTGACTCCGTGGTCTGGTGGAAGGCTGGATTAGGGATCGCAGTCGCTACAGTTGCTGGTTTCATGGTGATGCGTGTCCTAAATACGGAAAAGAGATAGTCTACCATATATTCTTTCTCGCACATTTAACTGCCCCCTTTGTTCAGAAAAATCCAACCACTCACTTTAAAACACGCATTAATTTAATAAAATATGTTCATAAATCATTAATGTTGGTGTAATTAAGAAGTTACTATCGTTACTACACAAACGAGTACTTATATAATAGCCTTATTTACTCCTAATGAACATTGTAATCTATTTATTCATTGTTAACAATTACCTTCAAATGGCGCATCTAAGTGATTATTGATTCTTGATATATTAACGAAACATCTTTTGAAGCATTTTTAATATTAAGCTTGCGAATGATGTTGGTCATATCTTTTTTGACACTGGAACCAAGTGTTGTGAAAGCTTTTACAAGTATCAAGGTCTTCGTTCTTTGAAGCACACTCAAAAAATTGTCGAATTTCCGGAGAACATATCTCTTCGATTACATTTACGTGATCAGGTGATATCGCATTCACGGAATTTCCATGCCCTACAGCACCGGATAGTGCATTTCCAATAAAATGACCCTATCATTGATAAAAGTAATCAATGATATTGTAGAATAAAATTTTTGTCAAATAAATTTACTTACTACTACAGAACCAGCAGCTACTCCTGCGGCAGTGCTAGCTATACTTTGAAAGTTAGCGGTCTGACTTTTAGAGTTTGTAGGATTTGTGTTATGATCTTGTGTAGCTGTAGCATATCTAGGAAAAATACAAACTGCCTTCAATCAATCATAATATCGTGATTTGATAAAAAGTGAATGTTCAAATTTTTAAGACGAATAGTAAGAAAATTCCAAGAAGACTATTTTATTTGCTATATTTTTATTTATACAATTTTAATACAATATTAGAATTACATTTCTCTTGTCTTCGCATATAATGTCATGTCTAGCTAAGTCTTCATCTTATATCTGCAAAGGGATAGATTATGTTGTAAAAAGGCATTTGTATAGTAATAATCTATTAAAAGATATGTATCTCTAAAAATCATACTATGTTTATATTTGCAATCCGACAATGCTTTCTTATATATGTCACAAGTTTGTAGATCTGTTTGACTTTGTATGCAATTTAAAATTTGTTCCTCCTCGTATTTACATGGACCGTGAGCAGGATTAACGGGTGTAGCTTCGTGAGATGGCGCAGGTTCATTGCGACCAGTGATCTTGTCACCAATTACTGTTCCCTGATATAGAAATATATTTTACATAGATTTAAATTACTAAAAATATTCTAGATTTATTGATATTCACCGCAGCTACACCTGCAGCTGTTCCTGCTATATGTCCAAACATTCCAGGTTTCCTTTGTGGTTGCACAATTACAATGTCTGGTCTGAAACAATTTATTATCCTCCAATATCTATTGTCGGTTTGGATAGAGTACGTATAGGGTCAGTGATGTTGCGTCAGTCAAATCAAAATATTTCATTTATTATAAATATTTACATAGGCAAACATTCAAACTATTGAATGGAATTATAAATATTTGAATAGACAGTGAGATGTTGGAATTTTATTTTATTTCTTCATTTGAACTATACTACGACTAAATTTGTATAACTGATTTTATTTTATTTGATAGATAACAAGTATACATACATAGGTACAATTAAACTAATACATAATTATCTTTGCATGATCAATAAAATAATATGAAAAGCCCACCTAAATAAACCTATTCAATTTTGGCCTACTGCAAATTTGTCAGGTCTACTTCCAAATTAGATTACATCTGAAAAAGTAAGAAATACATACATATTAATCCAGGCAATTTTTTATAGAAATCAAAATCTTTTATACTTTATATCGAGGGACTTACTGTTAGCAGCTTTACATTGACGAAGGGCTTCATTGAATCCATCGCAAAGGGTAAGATCAGATTGATTCTGTGCACATTCAAGGAACTGTTTAACTTCCCACGCACAAGCTCCAGAGGATGGTGTGGATGGTGTAGAAGCTGGAGACTGCTGCACCGGAGCAGGAGCAGCCGCTGCCTCGTTAGAGCCTCCACTGAATAATCCAGTCATAGCATGACCAATGGTGTGGCCGACGGCTGAACCAATGGCTACACCTCCAGCAGTCGCAGCCATTTGTCCCATAAGAGATGGCTGTTGAGCCGCGGGTTGAGCAACCATTGGTGTTGCTGGAGCAGCATGTGCGGGAGGATGAGCTGCTGGTGGCGGTGCAGCCCTCCTAGTTGGAGATGCGGATGGCCTAACGCTATAATAAACATATAAATATTAAATATTTAGAAATATCGAAGATGACCTTGAAAAATTTCTCTAATGATAAAAAAAATAGACGCTCTTTAGCGTTTAATAGGGTTATCTACGTCACGTAGGCCGTGTGACCGTGATGCAATGTTCGGTACTAAGTCAATATACATAGAGTAGTTTTATGTGATATAAATGAGTAAATTTGAAGTTTTAAAAGAAAAAAAAACTTACGTCCTTGGTGGAGGACCAGATGCTCGTCCACGTCGTGGCATGGTTATTTCGTTGATTCGAAGTCTTCTTTACACACAAGGTAAAAAGCGTCCACACTTTGTAACGTTTCACTTGAAACTGCTTGCTAGTACAGCTTGTAACGATGGATTTTATTCGTTAACGTTACGCAATCGCGAAATAAAAGTACGCACGCGCCGTCAATATAGTCTTCCTTCCTGAGGATTCCAGAAAATGAACCAGAACCGGAAGTTGGGCGACGAACCGACAAAATGACGAGCGGACAATATGGCGGGTATAATAATTCATATTCAAAATAATGCAAAAATTTCTATATCTATTATTTATCAAAGATAATAAAAGATAAATGTATGATAAACTTCATTTCTGCAGCGCAATCTCTTGCGAGTACTTCGATACGCTGTTGCAAAGTTTCCGAAAATATTGCACGACATCACGTAAAATGTCTTTTATATAGTACGCTGTTTAACAAGCCTAGAATACTTTGACACGAGGTTGTTACTCACCCCCGTTGACGGGGAGGAGGTGGAGGTGGTGGTGGTGCCGGTGAAGGTGATCGACCTCTGCGAAATTTCCCACTTTTTGCTCCAGTTTTTTTACGTCCGGACATATTATTTTACACTTTTTTTCAACTCTTTTGCTAATAAAAATTAAAGTTATCGCTTTATGATTATAAAAATGAAAAATATAGAAAAGGCAGAATTGGTACAAGTTGTAAGAAAAATAACATTTTAACAGAAAAAAGAAATTGTTTACTATCGAGAATTTGATTTACTTGTGCGAAGTTGCACATGGAAACAATAAAATCAAAGTCAACAATCGTGATTTATTTTTAGTTGCCTATGTTCAAAACTTAACGAACTTATGTGTATTCTTGATAGATGGCGGAGAAGCGCTAGCGCTGGCTTACTTTACGCCGCGCGCGGAAGCATTTGCCGTCGTTCTTACATAAGCGTCGAATATCATTAATAAACTCCTTTAATACGTTAAAAGCTTAATTAAAAAAGATGGTTAAGATTTTGTACTAATAATAATTATCATTAAAATATTGGCCAGTATAAATTCCATTTGATGTACGTTAAAAATGAAATTCTAATACAATAAATTCTCGATCACCTAATATGTGTAATCGATCAATATTCCAAGGTTAATTATAGTCTCATATTAGGGTCAAGATAGAAATTCAATATCGATGTTGTTTCTAATTCCATGAAACGTGATTCATATAATTTCAAATGAAATTAAAATAACGAATAATTTTGTGTCAAGTTTGGAGGATGCAACAGTAAAGTTGCAGCTGACAAGTTGAACCAATAAGAGAGTAACAGAGAAAATTAAGAAAAAATATCAAATGCGTTTAGATAAACGGCTTTATGCATATTTCGACACAAATTTTCAAAGATGTAGTTTCCCGCATTCAGAAAATTGTTCAGTAAACGGTATAAATTGTTCGTTATTGCAAATAAGAAAAAATAAATTAATATTTATTTTTAACGTTTACTAAACCGCATAAATAATAATAATAATTGAGGTGAAAAATAGCATTTAAATTAATTTTTCTAATTATTATATGGGTTACGACATTTTGACAAATATAGGCATTTTTGGCATACATATAACATTCAAATATATATTACAATCCAAAGGAAAAACATAAAAAAGTAGTTGTTATTATTTTCTTGCTGATTTTATTGGGTAATTTGGTAAAATTTACTTTAAACTAATCACACAGTCAATGTAACCATCGCATCGTACAATTAAGCCTAACCTAATCTGATGTGGGATAGGACATATTAGAATATTAATTTAAAAATAGTAAATAAACAATTTGACCTCTAAAATTTAAGCATAAGTTGCACAATATTATTATGATTCCATTTCTCAAAAAAGTGAATTTGTCAAAATTGGTGGGATACGACATCTTATTTATGTAATCCCTCGATTTATTTATCTTATTTACTTCTATTATGTATAGACAGGAAGACAAAAAGACGGAAAATTCGACGCGTAAGTCTTCGGTGAATCACAGAGAGTTAACGCGCTCGGATAAGCCGAGGAGGAGGAAGCATTTTGACTCCGGTTTTTACAGTCTATAAGCCCCGCCTTCTTTTGCCCCTTCGTGCTCGGGACACGACGCGACGACGCGGTTCGCGTTATCGGTCCGTTATCGTCGCGTAACGTGCGTCGAGGTTCGGACGACGAGCGTTCTAGGTAAGATGCAACAACACGCCATGGCTGCATTCGGCGCACACATGCGCACACGAATCCAAGCGGGCTCTTCATAAACCGGCGGGAACACGTTGTTCGTGAGTCAGTATCACGATGCCACAGCTCGGCCGCGATAGAGCACGCATACAGTACACGACGTACAACCTTTTCTCGTTTTCCTTCTCTCGCGCGTCATCGTCGACGTTGTCGAATTAGAGACATGGTTGACATCAGTATTTCCACCGATTCATTCTGAAGGACGACGCGCATCGAAAGTGGAAAGAACGGATGATCGTCCGTTGCTCGTTCGCCAGCCATTCTTCTTGAAATAAATGTTCACTATTCATCGTTCATAAGAATAAAAAAACAGTGTCATCTTGGAAAATAGTGTTAGAGAAAAAAAGAAAAGAAAAGAAAGGAGAAAGAAAAAGAGAGACAAAAGAACGGCGCAGCAAAGGAGGGCTATTTTGCGAACGCGGAGAAGATAAGGACCAAGGAGAGGCGGGCGTACGCTGATTCGCGCGCGTTCGTCCGATTTCGCCGGTATGACGATTCAATTATCGCCGATATATCACGAAGACGAAGGATATCACGAAGGAGGTAAGTGTTTTCTTTGTTTACCATTGACTTTGCGATCACATGAACAGAGTCTTGTAGCGGGAATTTCAATTGAGTTATTGTTCGTGCTCTTTCTCGGTTTTCTTACTTTTCGAAAAATCACTCGTCTTTTCTGGATTTATTGAGAAGATTTGTTAGATTCTTCAAAGAACAGTATTCCATACTTCTTCTTTTTGAACGATACAAACTGGAACAGAAAGTGTGAAACATCGTAGAAACGGCGCCATTCTATCTCCAATAAGGAGAGGATAGGAAAGTTAGGTTAACGACTTATGATCTCACGAGTTTGTATATTGATATCAAGGGTAAAGGGCCTGGGGTACCAAAGATTGGATATCAAAATTTCGGCAGATCTGTTACGGCGATAAATTAATGATACGATGTTATGTTTAACATATGCACAATTTTATAAGCAAATTACGAAAGTAGTTGCTACTTTTATCTATTCTTTTACTTATCTTTTTTATTCGAATACACCCATCCCTCGATTTACACGGTAGATATGTTCTTCGAAAAATCGTGTAAAACGAGACATAACTTATACAAAAAATAGAAGGATATCATTATTAAAAATACAAAACTACCTTTTTTGTTTACCTAAAAAAACAATATATAGATATATAATTAAATAGATATAATAAATATTTTATATTTCATTCACTTAGACGTTTTACTGTACATTTACTTTAATACTTGCGGTTGAAATTTGTGAAAAAGGTGCGTTCATTAACCCTTTCCAGTCTAAATTATTTGAATAAAAGAAAATCTTTCTTTTCATACAAAACGTTATAAAAGCCCTTCTTTTATAATAAAAATGTCATACCTAATTTTTTTATTGTTTCTTTAGAAAAAAAAAGAATGATTCCATTTGACAACATTGGACACATATTGTATATAAATATGGAACGATGACAAAAAAATAAAATGCATTTGTCTTAAATGTTATTAATTTTTTATATTACGAAAACATTTTAAACTGACAAAAATTGAATGTGTAATTAATCATTCCATTTGGAATCACTTGGCTGGGAAGAGTTAATACGTATACTCTCTTTATTTATAACTAGTATAATGCAAAATAATCAAAATAAAGAAATTTTGAGATTTCATTTAAAAACCGTAAATTAGGTACCGAAAAAATCGAGGAATGCGTGTACCATTCTTTCTCAGGGATGTTGATATTTGTTTAAGTAGCGATATTTTTCAAATATATCAATATTTTACATCGATATATCGAAAAAAATATTGATATTTCGATATATCGGTTCTTTTTTTAGATGGATTTTACACAATTTCCCGCATAAATTACATGATACGCTTTGTAAACCAATCTTTATAAAATATTTCCAAATAGATGAATTTGCTGCAGAAAACATGTTTCAGAATAAAAGCGTACTTAGCGTATAATTAAATACACAAAGAAATTATCTCTCAATTATTTAAAAATATATCGATGCCGATATTCAGATTTTAATATCGAACTATCGATGTATCGGATTGAAAAATATCGATATTTCGAGAGAGAAATATCGATATGTTATCAACAATCCGATTCTTTTTGAAGACTCCGTTTAGGTCTGTACAACTGCATCACGCGTATTTTCGTATTTCATCTTATGCCGAACTCCGCATCACACATATTTTCGTCCATTATTTTACAAGTACTGTGTGTACACATTTTGTTTTCATAGATTTACATATATTATTATTATTATTATTATTATTATTATTATTATTATTATTATTTTTATTATTATTATATCAAAGTCTGTGCGTCATTGTCCCGAGAAATTCGCTTTAACTCCGCTCCCTGTGATCAGTGTTTTTCACTCCTCTTATCGTTCTTTGTCCGCTCGCGAGATACTTCTTCGGTTTGTTAACCGCTCAGCGATGCGACGTACAACGACGAAGGTCGTCTTTCTTCGAACATGGCAAGAAGAAGGACAGCAGAATCGGAAGGAACTCTTTTTATAGTTTCTACTCGTTCACCGAAAAGCGTTCCTTTCGGTGTTGCGATAAAATCAAATTTGAAGAATTGTAACGGAGTCATGGTTAAAAATAGCCGAGATACGTTAACAACTTCGGCTAATAGCACACTTGTAATCGTTCCGTTCGGTTTACATATGAGAGAGAGGCTATTTTTTCTTTTTTTTTTTTTTTTTTTTTTTTCATTGAGAAAAATAAAACCATCGTTATGCGTTCTTGCCTAAAGTGAAAGATGCTACTTCTAATGGGTTAACATAACGTCCAGCACGGCACAGACGTGCAGCTTCCCAAAATTATTCTTCCCGGTAACGTACGTAGATCTCGCGAACACGAACGTTTGCCCGCGCGTACACACGCGTCGGTCTCGGCGTATTGCGCACATTTCTCGTGGCACACTGCCAATTTCAAAGTTCATGTACTTGGGATATGTGTCGCGGCCGAGGAGGCGACGACTCGAGTAAAAGTGCAGCTTAGTTCCTTTCGAGAATCGTGTCTTTCATTCTTTTTCTCCCATTTTTTTTTCTTCTTAATTATTTAGATAAAAAGCGTAGGACGGAACATGCGTCGAAGCGCGTTTTAGCTTCCCGCTAAAAAAATTAGACTGTTCGGTCGGTAAAGTCGCACGCTCTTTCGACCTTCTTGTATTTTTAAAGAGGGAAAAAAGCGAAAGAGATTTATTTAGTCGGTTCGGGATTTCAATTTTCATGTATGCACGTATCGATATTTATGTACATGAGAGAGGAGTGGGGATGGTAAGAATAATGAGTCTTGATGGCAGGATAGGCGAATGTAAAAACTAACGCAACGAATGAAAGGCGAAGTTATTTGTTTCAGTAATAATATTAAGAGTTTTTTTCAATTCAAAGTTAGGAAATTAATCGATTAAATGAGCATGAAATAAGTATGGTTAATGAGTAATGAAATTATTAATTATTACTTATGATCATGAGTTATAAGTAATTTTAATTATTACCCATTTAGTATGAGTAATAAGTGATCACTTTTACTCTTATTCGTGATTGGTCACTTATCAGTTTTTAATCGTATGAAAATTTACTCGAGTAATGCCCAACACTGTTTCAATTCTTCGTTCACTTTCTCTTATTGTTAGATCAACCGGACATCCGAACGAATTACTCTCTTCGGTTCTTTAATTCTAATTTTATCTCGTTAGGGAAAGACGCGTAACGACGATTACGAATACATAGGAAATATTTAGCTCCTTGTTCTTCTTCCGTATATTCGGAAGCACCACGATCACGAATGAGCGATGTCTCGTTCAAGGTCAATGGTATGTCTCTACCTGTCACATTCGCCATTTTCTTACGAAACTCCTTAATGATTCCCCGATCGTATACTCTTCTCCTTCCGATACATTAAAGTCAGGTTTATTCAATTTCCCCGTAGAGTTACGGGGGTGATAAATGCTGAATAAATCCTAGTTGTTGGCCACTTAAAAGCCACGTATAGACGTTTACGGGCCGGATAACTTTACGGGGAGGTTCGATAAACTTAGCCTAACTGTTATTATTGGTATTGAACGATCCACTTCGATCTAACCAATTATTTACGAGGGATAATAAGCGATATTATGAACGATCGATATATAACTGGTGCGTCTCGTTATCGCGTAAGTCGTTAAGTGATACTTAAGTTGCTGATTTATACACTAACTCCGATCGTCGGAAACGAATGCCACTTCGCAAATAGACTCGAACGATACAATCAAATGCATATATAGATAATAGTTAAATTGAGTAAACCGAGTCACGTGACGTACGTAGAAGGAAACCTAGAAGACGAGGAAATGAGATCCGAGGAAGAAGATATAACGTATGTACTTACATACACTACCTAAACGTATTTTCTGAACGAAATAATAACAGGCAAACACATATGTGTTATAATCTCAATCGATTAAGCTATCGAGTATCATACTCGTTATCGTTTTATACTACATCGTATAGGGTATGATATCGATTGCAAAAATAGTTCATTTCGAATTTCTCTTGCACTCTCCTTTCTTGACAAAACTTCTTGAAGGTCAGGCGTACGACTTGTTCGATACATGAATGCCTTAGGGCAAACGACCTTTAAACTTGACTCGGGGTTCATTGGCCTGAGCCCAGGGAAGACACATCGACTGTACTACTCTTACCTCGAAACTATAATTAATACGTGATTGGCGTATGTTTGGTCGCCTTGAAACTGTAAATTTTAACAATAAAAATGAATTCGTTCATATTATCAGCTAAAGCCAATGTTAGTGTTTTAACTTTATCATTTCAAAACTGACGTTTCGGCAATTGTTTCTTGTCCCCTTTTATAAGGAAAGTTTAAGTCAGAAGATTTTACATTAGCGATTTTATCATCTGTAAGAATAATAAAGATCCTAATGTTATATCATTTTTAATATTATTAATTGGATAATCATAGGTTTAAACAGAATACTCCCATTTAAACGGAGAAAAGTTTGAAATACTTACTTGGTAAGTATGTTATATTTGTATAAACTTGAATTTAAATTGAATAAC
Source organism: Ancistrocerus nigricornis (assembly GCA_916049575.1). Classification (NCBI taxonomy): domain Eukaryota; kingdom Metazoa; phylum Arthropoda; class Insecta; order Hymenoptera; family Vespidae; genus Ancistrocerus; species Ancistrocerus nigricornis. The sequence goes on along the minus strand of OU696669.1, from coordinate 23,022,286 downwards.
TAAATAAATTTTTAACCAGTTCACTGGTGTACTCGCATCCAACGCTTCGTGCGAAAACTAGTAAGAGTCATTGAGATTTTTTAATTTTTACTTTTTAATTTTAGAATTTTGATTTTCTCAATTTCGAGTTCAAATTCGTAATCAGCGACCTTGAGAATCCCCGAGTATAAAGTTTAATCCAAATAGAGTGACATTTTACGATTTGGATTTTGAATTTGGAAATTTCGAAAATCCGCTTAAAATTGGCAGAGACATTTATGATATTCGTATATTAGTAATTACTAGACTGCGGATCTTTATGCAAATTCATATGATTTATAATTCATGATTCATCAAATATTGCAAGTAGAGCTGAAAACTGAATAAAAATATGTAAAATACACAGGATACATGTGACATATTCAATGGTTTGTCTTATATGTAAAATTTGAAAAACATACGCAATAAGAAAAATATGTATTTGCATAAAGATCCGCAGTCTAGTAATTACTAGTGAACTGGTTACATTGAATAACTACATAAATGTGGAATACAAGTTAAAAGACAATATGAACGCTTCTTAAATAAAAAATTCCTTTTTACTGTTAAAATGTACGGTTTCAAGACGACCAAACATACGCCAATCGTGTATTAGTATAGTTAAAGTATGTACACATACAATCGGTCGATTAATCATACAACGCTTTATAAACTTAACTCGAAATGTCTAGCTCAAAAAAGTTGAATGAGTATACTCGCGGGGTATCTATACACATATACGCAAGAAAAGCTAGGTCGATAAGCGCAGTGGAATCTTAGCTGAGAATCGTGTGGCGCTAGCTTCAAAGCGACCACGCGAGTTTTGTTTGTAAATACGTTCGGTGTATCTCCCTACTTCTCTCTCTCTCTCTCTCTTTCTTTAAGACGGATCTCGATCCTTCAGAGTGGAATACTCTTCTACGATTATCTTCGACAAGACGCAATAATTTGCATTTATTGCATCGTTCCAAGAAGAAAAAAAATGGCGTAAGATTAGCCAGCAGAAAACTACGTAATTCCAAGATTTACGCCTGTTTACAAACCGATAACGCGTACCACCGAGAGGAATACTCTTGATTGTACATTGTTTTGTCGCCATTTTTTATGTAAAGCGTAGAAACTTTCGTCACTGCAGCCTTCGTCAAAATAAATGATAAAATTTGCGAACGAAACGCGTAATAAATTCCTCTGTGTATTTGCGACGGGAAATAGGATCGATAAGAATTCCCGAGGTAGATAAAATGTTCATGACTTTCAGCTTTCTCCGAGAACGTTTACGTAATACTCACTAAGATTTCCCTTCGTGTACATTTATCCTGGCATGCTTGCCGGTAATAACATTTTTTTACATCTTCGAAAAGGGGGCGTGTCTCCTTTGTTCGTACGCTACTGGTCCACGCGGTGAAGTCGCGTGTGCGTGCACACGCGCCCGGACACAGCAGAGCCGAATCGAGGACGAAGACATCCGAAGCGAGGAAAAGTAACGGGGCGAGTAACGGGTTGAATTTAACGCATCTTTCCGCTAGGAACTCGTAAGCTCTTCCCTCCGACCCCCCGGCCGAGCACGATCTACCGTAGCTCCATCTACAAGGCTCATCTTTAAATACCGAGCGAACGCTCCTTATTCCGAAGAAGAGAGAAAAACAAAAGAATATTTAACTGTTTCGGAGCAACAGGTATAACGCGTTTACCTTTTTCGATATCTCTGAATAAAATGTATATACATTATGTAGGATATAAGGAATAAAGTTACAGGAGGACACGTAAACGTGATTTTCCCCGTTCTTGTTCCTCGTATACCGACGATGGGTTATATCCTACTTTTTATTGGCATATACGTGACGTCATTTATCCCGGGATTTTCGAACGAAAACACGATGGAAAATCTAGTAGAAATGCACAGTCATCGCGACTTCTTGGAATCTCGACGCGAATTCGCGGAAGGTTAAAGCCACGAGTGATGATACATCGTTCGTACATATCGTCGTTGCTACGAAAGCTTACTCGCTTATAGACTGATTTATGCTGACTCTTCACATTTATTTATGAATACGAATCACCTCGTTAACAAAATCTCTATTTTTGTTTTAACGTAAACTACAGTAGAACTTGGATTATCCGAACATTGGTTAAACAATCGCAGCATCAGTAATAATCATCACAGCGTAACGAAGCACAAACAAGTATTCCCGCGAAATTACTAATATTAAAAAAAAAAAAAAAATTTGCAGGATAGAAAGATTGAGAGAAAAAGATGATTAAAACAAATGTATTAAACGGGTAATATTGAAAAAATCATAATTTTTCATGTGATACTTAGTTATAACGTGAGCAAAATTCGATTATCCGTTTTCAATGAACACAATTAGTTCCGGTAATCTAAGTTCTACTGTATTACACGTGACTCATAAAAGCAAAGATATGTACAAATTAAAACGAATATTCGTATTCTATAGAGATTATACGACTATATCGATGTTCTTCGTGGAATCGCCGAAGTGGGTCTCCCGAATATTTCGAGCCGAACGTCCGTCGCGTCGATCGGTCCCCCATAGCATCGCAAATTCTACGTGCATACGTATGCGTGTGTCGCTGCCGTTGTATCAATGTGGCGCAAGCGCACCGTGGCTGGAGCTTTTGCGTGTAAGTAGCTCGGTAGGTAGGAAGAATGGAAGGAGAGAGAGAGAGAGAGAGGGGATTAGTAGGATGAGACGAAAGGAGAAACGCATGGTATCACGGCGGGGAGGGCGTGCTTAGTAGTGGTTAAGTGTTCAACGGGTTAGAAGGGAAGAGGAGAGGAACTAAGCGCGTATATACCGGCACGCGAACCTTCGTTCCAGCAAACACACGTCTCCTCTACCTCACGAGCGTCGTCGCGCCTTTATGCCCCAACCTTTCTCGCCGATTCTACCCTCTAATTCGCGAACGCGCCGCCAGAGTTCGCGCACGTGCTTAAACTTACGTAAGTCACGCGGTACCGCGGGTGTGGGAGAGTAATCGTACCGCGATCCTCGCGAGTGTTCGAACGCGCGTCCTTCTCGCAAGGATCTATCCCTTTTTTTTCTTATTAAAATCGTCTGGAAGAGAGTAATTCGAAAGATCGACGACCGATCAAGCAATCGTCATTAAATTCAACGCGCTCTTTTCTCGAGCGCGTGCAAACCCAAAGGAAGAAGGTGTACAAGCTCTTACGTCGTAACGAGAACTACTTATCGCTTTAGTAGGATCTATATGCAAAAGAAATCGGGAAGGACGACGACAAAGCCGACGAAAAGCACGCGTATCCTCAAATAACGAAACGTGCGTTCGTAAGAAAAAGAAGCCACTCCATTCGTCGATACCATCGAGCGTTCACGTGAGAAGGACCATTTTTGGTTGCGTGAGGAAAAGGCGAACTTTCGAACTGGGTTATTTTCAAATGAACGATGCGAAGATTAGAACCAACGAGATCTCGAACACGCTGAACATAATCCTTTCTACTCAAAAACAAGGAAATACTTCAACCATCGACTCAAAGACGAATTCCGGGAAATCAAGGAATGCGAACGTTGCTACTTCACGAAGTATCGCGTGCGAATAAGTTGCACCGAAATTTCGAGAGACATCGTCGTCGATTTTATTCAAACGAGGATCGTACCGACTGTCGTACGTGGTGTACCGCCACCCGCCGCGTACCACCGTTACGTATCGTGTGAATAAACTTGCAATAAATTCGTGTCGAATTGATAGTTCTTTCGAAGGATTCGTGAAAGAAATTTTCAAAGTAGTGATTCGCGCGCTCTTCGCTTCGCGCGGTGTAAACGAAGTTGATCGTCGTTTCTCACTCGAGCCATCTATCCAACGCCGTACAATGACTTTAAACGGAGTGTCCTTTCTAGAGATTGCCTGTTCCGTGCTCGCCGCCGTGCCGTTGACGCACCGCCGCCCCGCGATCGTTGCGTGATCTCTTGCGTGTTTTTGGAACGCGCGGTCGTGCGCGCACGAGCTCTTCGCTTCCTTCGCTTCCCTTAAAACCCGTGTCTGTGCTTTTGCTCTCTTTCCCTCCCTCGATTTATCTTTCTTAGCTTTTCTGCGTACTCCCTCCTCCTGTTCCTTCCCCCCTTTCTCTCTCTCTCTTCCAAAACCGAACGAAATAAATCCCTCGGTCTCACCGTCGTGGTGAAATATAGCGTGCCTGTGTTTCTTCCCGTCGTGTCGTGCGAGACGATACCCGCATCGTCATTTTCGTCGTCGTTCACCGTTCACGCTCAACAAGAAGAGGAGAGTACCTACGTCAGGTCGAACAAGTGCGCGCGTATCTTTTTTAATTACGTACGAAAGATGGAGGACATCGAGGGCAAAATCTTATTCGGCACGGACGCGTCCGTCCTCGTGCTCTTTGGCACGCTGATCTTCGGCGGAGTCGTCATACTTCTTGGCTACATTGTCAACCGGTACTCGAGATCCCACGGTGGCATGGATTCGACGAAAGGTAATAATCGTCTGTCATAAATTCGACAAAGAAATAATGCCGCTACTAGTACCGTTTCTCTTCTCCGATTAGACGTATATTCTTATTCGGTCGCTCTCGTTAAACATATACATCTCTCTCTCTCTTCTTCCCCTCCCCCTCTCGTTCTTGCCGCATGCCTTCCTTTTTTTTGTACAGTAGAAAAGCGTATGCGCAGTGCGCACGCTTGACGCGACCTCGCGAACCTTCTTCTGCTTCTACAGTCGTCGTTGTGTTGGTTGTATTTCAAAACGATAAGAAGTCCCAACGTCGCGAATAATATCTCCTCTTTTTTGTTCCGAACGCACACCTCGTGTCAGAGTGTTTCGAGCACGTCTCTATCTATCTATTTCTCCCGCTCTCGTCTCTAATCGTACTTCAGTTTCGAGGGGACACGAACGAGAGCACGTGTCGACGAGCCGCTACTTCTCTTCGAGACCGCATTGCTCGCTGCTATCGGGCGAACGTACCACGCGAAACGATAAAGAGGAAAAGAAAAAGAACCGTGCTCTCGCGCCTTTCTCACCCGCGAAACTCGAACGAGAAACTCTCGTTGCGCGCGAAAGGATTTTTCAGGCTGCTCGTTAGTTACGAATTCGGTGAAAGTTTACCGGCATTACCTTCTTTTTTTTTTATTCAAGCAACGAACATACCGTCTTATTCGTTCAATAGATACTAGCGAGACGGAACCAGATTATTCTCGAATGAGTTTATTTATAAACGTTGTTATATGTATACGTGAATTCATTCGACGATCGCTTTCTCTCTATCTATCTTTTCTCTCACTCACTCATGCTATTTTACCTCGCATTCAAGTAGGACGCGCGAAGTTCGTGCGACGAACTTTGCCGAAGTAAAATTGGCGGGAAACCGGCGACGGAACGCCATCGTGTAAGGATGAACTTAACGCAAGGTCGACGTTTTTGATTGATAGCCCAGTCAACGAAGACCAAATTTCTGCAAATAAAATAAAAAATTCTGAAAGGCCGGAAAATTAGTAGAGATATTCATTAGGGCTTACTAATTGCGGGCAATCGCCTCAATCTTCGAAAGGTCGTTTTTTACGGATTTTAGCGCATGACTCAATAATTATCAACTTTTTTGAAAAAATAGTTATTATGAAAATTAAAAAGCATTATATTTTCTATCAAAAATGTTCTGTTACTTTTTTTCGTGAGAGTAATACTTCCCGAGAAAATAGACGTCGAATGTAAGCGGTTTCTTGAATTTCGGTACCTAAACTTTCGGCGCTTGGTGGTTTCAAGCTCGAAAAATATTGAAAATGAATCGTGTTATTGAGTTTCACGCATTCAATAAAAAATAAACGCTTTTCACGTTTATTCAGGGTCGAGTTAAATTCGTAGGAAATCCGTTGCACGGTTTGGTACTATGTGTATGGGCTAATCAATTTTTCCAAATTGGTTTGCGGGAAGATAGCAATTTAAACGCGGGACTCAAAATATAATCAGTTCTCTTATATGGCACCTTTTTTTCGGCATAATTTGAACGTTTGGAATCTAAATTAATATATAAACTAAAATAATTTTACTTCAATTAGATCACAGCTTTATTTTAGCATTTTAAGTCTTATTGTATACATATTAAAAAGAAAAATTTTTATTTTTACACTAAGTTAACAAATAGAAACACACCAAAAATAAACTTCTAACATTTTCCTTTTAAATAATTAAAATTTACAAACATGAAACAAAAATTATAGTCTGACTTTTTTCAAAACGCTTAAATATTTCATATAATAAAACAAAATAACTTTGTGACATAAAGTATCCTCCAAAAACAGTAGCGATATTACAAAGTACAAATTTTACTTTTTAAAAGCACATTTAGTATTTTCTTGTTTACATAATCGGGACAATTAGCGTCGCGCACACACCTTATGAGGGACGCTTCCAAAAGAATCCTAGAAACAAGGTAGTTAACAACCCTAGATGTGTATACCTATTATTACGAGAGAAGTATAGTAGAACCTCGATTATCCGAACATTGGTTAACCAATCGCAGCATCAAAAATAATCATCAGAGAGTATGAAACACAAAAAGAAAGTATTACCGCGGAATTATTAACATTAAAAAAAATATTCAATTTAACAGGACAGAAAGATTAGGAGAATAAAGATAAATGAACCAAATGTATTAAACGGGTAATATATACAAAAATCATAATTTTTCAAATGAAATTTAGTTATAACGTGAGTTTGATTATCCAAATTCATGAACACAATTAGTTCGGATAATCGAGGTTCTACTGTATTTAGAAATGTCGAAAGGTTACGGATTGTTCTAAATATACGGATAAAGTTATCGATCCGGCAAACGACAATAGGGTTCTTTTTTCCTCCACCACCTTTCGGCATGCAAAACGGACGACCACTTTGTTTGATATCGTTGTTCCTTCGGCTTGCCACGTGACCCGAGAATCAACCAAGAAAACGGAAACTTTAATAGTCATTCTGACGAAAACGCGTGGAGCATATATTTTACATTGGGATTCTTTCGATTTATTTTAAATTTGGGTCTACACAACAGGTTTCTCGTACTAGCAAGTTGCCTTAGTCATATCCTATATCTATGGATACCTATATGTTTCCCACGTTTAGCGCCACGTTCATAAACTATTTTATATACATATACGCACAGAGTGAAACAGTGAAAATATAGAAACAGAGCGTTGACGTATGGACTCGTCTCGATTTTATAATTGCAGCGAGCTAAATTTATGATCTAATCAAAACAAGGCACGTAATGCCGGTTAACTTCGCGCGAAAGCTTTCAGGGACGGATTCTTAAGGACGGAAATGAGAAGGAATAGAAATCTTTGAATTATGCTAATAAATATCGCTTAACACTTAACGCTTACGGTAATGCAGGAACAATACGTAAGCATATCGCGTGCGTTCGAATAGTACTCTCCTGTTAATATGATCGGCACAATCGATACATTTAGCAGTAGTCGGTCACGCTCTTTGTGCGCGGTCGCCCCGACATTTAAACTCCTATTTTACGATAATGGTCTTTGAATTGTTTAAAGTAGCACTCTATTTTGTTTTTCTGATAACTACCTGTCGGGTGTAACGGTCAAAATAGCAGTTATATTTATTTTTAGAATAACAACCTCTTTTTTATCGTCGGCTTCCCGTATAAATGATGATAAAAATGTTCAAAAAAATACGATAATATTGTTCAGAGTATATTTAAAAAGTTACCAACGTTTCTTACACGATCCATTAATTATAGCGAAACAAAATCTTGAATTGTATTTTTTCTTCGTAAAATTTCGAAATTGGCGCCACGAGCAATGAGACGACGATTTTGAAGGCCAATGGGAAGGGCTCGGATCGATTTCGATATCTGATTTCTAATACATCGGCTCTTAAATGATCGCAAAGCGTGTCGAATGAGTACGAGCGAAGCGTGACTTACTCGACACGCTTCGGAGCTTCATCTCTGAGCCATCATTTTTACCATGCTAGTGAGTCTCTCTCTCACACACACACATGCACACACAATAATACTTTCTCAGTCCTGTGCTCTCGAAGCACGAAAGAACATCATAAGTTCGATGCAGCGTAAAACCGTTGGAAGAATCGGTCACTGCACCGTCTTCAGTGAAAGACAAAGACGGAGATAGAAAGTTTGCGAGAAAAAGAGAGAAATAATGCCGCCGAGGGCATCCCCGAGAGCGCAAATAAAGCAACGCCACGCGTGCATATTTATACGCGTCGCGCGACTCTCTTGCGTACACGTATACTCACGAGAAGAAACCTCCAGGGCCGTATACAAAGAGGAGACTATTAATTTTAAATTATGCGGGAAATTTGAAGAATATAATTTGAACCACTTAACTTAAGCAAGTATTAAGAATGAACAATTGTTAACAGATACGTTATTAGAACAACAAATTAGAGATTTACGTAGAAAAACGGTGCGTATGATTTTTTTCATTAAAAGTCCGGACGAGCTTTTGACGAACGTAATCTATATGTGATAATAATTAATAGGTTAGGAAATTCATGTATCCATTTTTTTCTTTTTTTTTTTTTTTGAGAGAGTGAAAACTCGATTTTATCGTTCGACTATCACACAGTAGTTTCAATATTCTGAAATCGAATGTTGAACAGGACCCTAACCTCCCTTACCAGCGTCAGATATCGAACAAGACAGTTTCATGCATACGATAATAAATAACTCTCTCGTTTTAAGCAAGTAGATATAGATTACATATACGACATGCTTATTATTTGATAAGATAACGTTAAATACGTGTATGTACGCATAATTCAGATACACTATTGTTTTGATTTAAACTTGACCCACTTAATCTCTCTTTTATTTTGTTCTGTTATTATTACGTCTCGATTGTGCTCTTCGATTTTTCATTGTAAGCAAATTCATGTAACTTACATTTCTCATGTTCGTGTCTCACCTCAGTCAATTTTGCATTGCAAAGACGAAAGCCGATTAACTCGAAGTAGCTATTGTCGTTCAAAAGAAAAAAAAGGGTTTTAATAGAGGCGACAAAGCTGAAACGGTTCGATCGTTACGCCCGTAGTTTATTCTTTAATCGCGAGTGAACCTCGAGGTTGTTTTCACTTATTGCGTCATGTTAGCGTTCCTCATTTCATTTTACAAAAGAGCATTACTCATCCATAAGTCGTCGTCGTCGCGGTCGTCTTACCATCATCGCCGGACCATGGCACGTTTCAAATTGAATCGGTGAGATTAACCAGTTCACTAGTAATTAGTCATATATGAGTAAAAAGAAACAAAAAAACAGTGCCATAACTAGTAATTACTCATATACGAGTATTAGAATATCTCTGCTAATTTTGAAGTTTTTTCTATCACTGGTGATGAATCCATGGTCGAAATTTCAAAATTCAAAATGGCGAATCCAATATGGCGGTCCAAAATATAAAATGTCACTCTATTTGGATTAAACTTTATACTCGGGTGTTCTCAAGGTCGCTGATCACGAATTTGAACTCGAAATTGAGAAAATCAAAATTCTAAAATTAAAAAGTAAAAATTAAAAAACCCGCCATATTGCATCCGTCATTTTGATTTTCTCAATTACGAATTCAGATTCGTAACCACCGACTTTGAAAAACCCACTCACTATTGAATTTAATCCATATTGTGTGACTTTATATTTTGGTCCATATTTACTATTTTGGAACCGCCATTTTGAATGTTGAAATTTCGATCATGGATTCGTCACAAACGATAGAAAGCACCCTTTATGGATAAGCTTCCATGTAGAATGCGAGATTATTGGCTTTCACCAGTTTGGCACAAAACGTGTCTTCCGAGTTCACCAGTGAACTGGTTAAGAACAGTACAAGTTTAAAATTTGACATTTTCGTTCGTCATAGCCATTTTGATTTAAATATAAAGCTGCATCAAATGAGTACAAAAACAGTATTAAAAACACCTTGTTGAGGCATCTTCCAGAGCTTATTGTGCAGAATTGAGAATAAAAGCAGTACAAGTTCTGGATTTGTATTGTTCTTAGACTCAATTCTGCATGGCATAATCAATAAACACATTACAAGTCCTCAACTTGACTCCTGATGATGCTGGTTAATAAATTTGATTATTTTTTATGTCTTTGTTAAATAAAATCTGCTTTGCTATATGAAATTATCTTATCTTTTGCAACTCTCGCCTCAAATTCTAATGAAACCGATATCTAGGTTAACACTTAACATGACTCGCTATATTCAGCCTACACATCTACACTACGTAAAATGTAGGAAAGGTTAGGATTTATTTTTATGAAATAAACTAAAGACATATAATAGTTGTAATTAAACAATTTTATTTAAATTTTAAACATAAAAAAGACATTTCTAGCGTCAAATATTTCCGAAAATGTGTGTGGCGGGAGACGCTGTTCCCCGCGAGTGATGTTAACGGTTAGGAACAGTACAAGTCTGTTTTTGTCAATATACATATAAAAAGTGCTTGAACCGGCAATTCTATTTTTAGTTTAAAGGACGTCTAAAATAATACACTACAACTTGTCTGTACATACTGAACTTGTAAGAAGCATAATAAACACAATCAACAGGTTTTTTTTATATTTTTCCAACATTTGGACTTGTACTGTTCTCAATCTCACCGATTCAATTGAAATGCGCGTGTTCTCTCGCTGTCTCGATAAAATATCGAAACACATTAAATTAATCGAAAACCATCGACACGAGATATCTCCGTTCGATGCACGTCAAACTTAATTGTTTTTTTCTATAAAGTATTTGGGGTAAAGTCGGAAAAAAAAGAAATTAATTCTACTGGTAGAAATTCTTTATTTTTTTCGAGATACGTGTTTCGTGACACTTTTATATTTTTCTGTCGCGATTGCTGGCACATCTGCGCTCTCGTGCATTTCTCCTTGGAACGATACGGATCGCGAGCACATTTTTGAACGAGTATAATCTAATTAGTCACTCCGGTATCATCTTTCTCAGAAAAATATTTGTCAAAAGTCAACGTGCTTGTTTTGATTAGATTCGATTAATTATGGACATAATTGTCTTTGTTTTTCTTTTCTTTTTGTATTTTTAGGGACTGTTCGAAGCAAACGTAACGAGGTTATCTCTATCGCCATTGACGCGAATGAGGAGAAAAAAAATATTTCTCTCTTATACACGTTATACAATAACTTACGTAGCGTGAACGATGTTACGTAGAGGTTAACGTCAATTTCATAAATATCGCAACATCGTGAACGATAATACACGCATTGAATTGATGTTCTTTAAAAAATATACTAATTAAAAAAAAGCTCGGAATGGTTGGACGGTGATGACGACGATCACAGCTAATATAAAAGGGAAAGAACTTGATTCAACTGATATCATAGCAAATACATGAGTGTACAAAAACATTACTTCATCTCCTATATTTAAATTTAAAGGCATCACCCGTATGACTAACGCCGATTAAAACGATACTTTCCAATCATTTTTGAATTCCTATTTTCTTCCGATAACACGCGTCACGATCAAATTTATTATTCGATCGCTATCGATGAAAAAGAAGAAGGAAGACGATGCACTTTGATTGAGGAATTGAGTGTTAGAACAACCAATGTCAAACGTATACTTATTTTCATTACATTTATCTAGTTGATAAGTTAAAAAAATAAACATTTTACTCGATTTCGTTAATGAATAATATTCAATAATTTATATGGATACTAAATTTCTACTAAAATTATTTTATTAATCGAAGAATTGTGAAGAAATTGCCATACAATCAGTCATTTTGATTGTTCAGTAGCTCTAGTACAGTAGAACCTTGATTATCCGAACATCGGTTAACCAATCGCAGCACCAGAAATAATCATCATGGGTATGAAGCACAACAAGAAAGTATTCCCGCGGAATTATTGACATTTAAAAAAATATGAAATTTAGCAGAACAGAAAGATTCGGAGAACAAAGATGGGTAATACATCAAAAATCATAATTTTTCATTTTCAATCGTAATTCAATTATCCGATTTGCTTAAACACAATTAGTTCGGATAATCGGGATCTACTATATTACAAAGCCTAAGAAACTTCGAAATTTCGTGTACGAAAAACTCTTTTTCAGTAATCGAGACAAAAAGGTAATAAGTAGGTACACAAAAATACATAAAGACTCTGTAACAATACAAAAGTGCAAACACAGTGATCGTCTGCGACGATTGTCTCGTCGAATCTCATTAATTTCGGGCGCGATATTTTAAAAAAAAACACACAGATACACAAACACGCGCGAGGGTCGTTCGAGGACGATTTTTGTTATGACTCTGAATGACTTCCCTCTTATTTTTACAACGCTTGCCGAACCAATCCAGACGGTTGTAACGCGATAGCCGAAGAGTACAAAAGGCGGAAGGTATAAACAGGCACCTGTTTCCAAAATTCTCATTGCCACGTAAATATTATGATCAGAATTTGGTTTTTTTTTTTTTTTGTGCCTGACTATAAATGATTCTGCACACATCTACCGACTGTATACACACGAACCAGAGTAAGTCGTATGTGGAGATGTCACCGCGTATGTGCATAGTCATTCTTGATACATCAACGGAACGTTATCTTTAAGTCAACCTTGCGACGTGCAGAGCCCATTTCTAATAAAAATAATAACATGCGAGAGAGAAAATCGATCTACATATTCGTGGTGTATCGATACGTGACGGTTCATTTGCTCGATCGGTCGCATCAGAGGAAACGTGTGCTTTTTTATACCGATTTCTTTCACCGCGTCTCTTTATGCCGATTATATCGCTAAGTCACATAACTGGCCATCACGCGAGAAGGCTATACGGAATCGAAGAAGAAGAAATAGTTTCCACGATGAATTATTAACGTGTAGTTCCGCATCGACGGAATTCGTGCTCGAGTGACGCGGCAGGATCATTATCGATTCGAGGCTCAGCTAGTATGGCCGCAGGTAAACTTTTGTTGCTTGTTTACATGAGTAAATCTCGTTCGCAGTTTGATAGAAAAATATGTCGAAAAGTTTTTTTCAAGGATTCTTGGGAATGGTCTTTATTCTTACACTAAAACTGGCGTTCCAGTGTTAATTTCATGGGGATTGGGCGTTATCCAAATAAATTATTTGAAGAATAATCGTTAAGATAATAAATTATTTTATTCGGCTACATGTTATTTGAAATAATCATGCGTTAGTTTTTTTTGTGTAGTTAAATGATTTTTTACTAATTATTTTGTTATTTGGAATTGAAATAGATACATTTTTCATTTAATTTTTTATTTGATTTAATATTTATTTAAATACTCTCTATTTCTATCATGTCAACATCACGCCAAGAACGCTTCTATCGTTAAAGCAAATGAGGTTATAGAATGAAAATTCCTCCTTTTATGATAATTATTTGTTGTTTTATTTAATTGAAGTAGTTGGAATAAAAAATTATATTGAAATCATTTGTTTAAAGTACAAGCAAAATAAAAATAATTTTCTTATGTTATTCGTGAAATAAAAATAATGAATTATTTGAAATAATTGAGTAATTCAAATAATTATTTATTATCTTATTTCAAATAAAATATGCCAGCTCTGAATTTCATATTTTCGAATTATCGCCAAAAGATACGTTTCGTTTCAATCGTTATGAACAAAAGTAAACCTTGCATGAAATGTATTTGTTACGATAAGGATAAGAAATAATGTTAAATTATCCGCAAAATGTTTGCCAATGGTGAATCGAAAGTATTCAATTACAATGAATTTAATCAAATAATGTGAATCGAATATTAAATATTCGATATTGCAATATAAAATCATAAAGTTTAACCGCTAAAAGGTTAGATAATAATTCCCCTTAAGAACAATACAAATACAAAGATGGTTTAGTTTATTATCGTCCTTATTGAACATACCAGTATGTTGTTTTCTTCCGCGTTTCCTGATTGGTCGGGTACTTTGGTAGTCATATCTATCGTAGTCTAAAGATACCGTTAACGGCACCGTAAGGATACAAAACCGACGTCTATTTTTCTGGCAATGCTGAAGAAATGGGGAGGGGGCAGGGTAAGATCGACCTATGCTTCTTCGTTGCAGGATGCGGTAAGTGGTCGAGCTATTTTTCTTTCTGTTTTTACAAAACGCAAACGTCCAACATGATTGCGTTAAAAACACGTAAAAGGAAAAAAGCTCGTGAACCCGGAATTAGGCAAAATGGAGGTTACTTCATCGTATAACTTAAAAAATAATAATTTTACAACGTGCACTTCGTTCTGCCTCATTTTTATTTTTTTGACCATAAAGATTTTTGGGAATTTTTAGTTTCTTTTTCTATTTCTGGCCACTAATCGCGACATTTTATCATTCTTTGATATTCAAATTTCGTGTGCGAGAGACAGAGATGAAAAAAAATGAAGAATTTAGTGACGATCATCGTCGAGGGTAGGTATATACGTTGCGTAACGCAACGCGATCATGCGTCGGGGTTTAACATTGAATACTCATGGAATATCACAGTAATAATTTTGCAATAAAGGTCTTTAACGTAAACGACGTTCCACGACGAAGATAGAGCCACCGAATGTCTCGTAACTTCTCGTGTAATCTCATCTACCATAGTGTCGTCGTAATTTATAATGCGATATTTGTTTTTTTTTTTTTTTTTTTTTTTTTTTTTATTTCATTATTGTTATGATTTCACGCATTTCTTGCACGATGATGCGATCGAACAACAAATAAAAAGCGAAGCCTGTTTACAACGTCGCGTCGCCGTCGTCTTCTTTCTAATCAGATATACATATATGTATACATTTATCAAGAAAGATGTAAAATTCATATCTGTAGTTAGCTAATCAAAAACAAGAAAACGCGGTTACAATGCAAGAATGCGGTAAAAATTGGAGATGTATCGACACAGAATTCGTTATTTTATCTAGTAGTTCGATTTCATTTGAAATTAAAAAAATTATAGAATGAAAAAGGTATATTTTATAAAATGTGGAAAGATAACAGCATTAGTCGCCAATTCATCCTGTATATCGAACAAATACCATACCTAATCGCTCATGTGTTCCGTTATCATCGATAATACCAGTCTTATTAAAATGACTATGTAAACATTATAAAAGCTTAAAGAGCGATTGAGTCACTAAATGACCTGCACGGCCAACAACGCGTTAACCATGGCCGAGGATTAAAAGCCTTGGTCCCAAGGTATGTTTTCGATTTCGTGAATCACCAATGTAGGTATTTGAAAATTTACAAATAATGGTGATTAATAAAACGGGCTAATAAGGAGGTTAAGGGCGGGGTTTGTCGAAGGGCTCCGATTGGTGGACTGCGGGTTCTCCGGCCAGCAAGAGGTCACGTGATTGGTCCAGTCGATGAAACAATTAATATAACATTCTCACGGAGGTCAAGGTCGCATAAAAGTGTTGGACGATGCGTATCACAATTCAGTGCACGAAGAATTTTCAAATCGTTGAATATCTTCTTCGGGTCTTCCGAGGTTCTTCCTTGCTTCTCAAATCTAATCGTTATTCTCAAGTCGCCTCGACGTTTTCGTTGCTCGCGATGAATCAATCATCGGTGGCTCTCGCTTGCCAGTTTGATTCGCAAGGTCGTTGAGGAGAGAAGCCTCTCTTCTCGTAGGAAGAAGAGAAGAAGAAGAAGGGATTGTGTAAGGTCAACGTCGAATAGTAAATTGCTAGTCCGTATTCCGTAACGAAAGGATCCACTTCGTTTTATTTTTTTGTTTTTTTTTTATTTCTGTATCTCATTTATACTTTTTGTTCTCAATCCTTTGAATCGTCGAACTGCCGGTGCTGATGGAACTTCTTGTTCCTTCTTATTTTTTTATTTATTTTTTTTGCTTCCATTTTGTGTAACCTCTACGATATTCATCCAATGCGTTCATCGTTATTAATAAACTCATCGAAGTTACATGATCTATGTCCCGTTGATGGATCTTTTACATAAGTAAACAAATTTGGTCTATCCTTGAAATTGGAATTGAAATTTACCGCCATTTCAGGTGGTAGGTACATACGGATGACGCGTCGTAGTTGATTACGTTATAGATATTTCATGACGATAGATATAATTGATAGAAGGCACATAGAATTATATAATGATTTCTTATTCTTTTTTTCTTTTTTTTTTATAGATGCCACAGAATCAGAAAAAAACAAAGGAGAAGAATCGAGAGACTCCGCGAGCGGATCAATGACAAGCATAGGCGGCGGTAAGCGCGCAAAAAACAAAAAACGTCGTGAGCCACAACAGGAATTCACCCATTCTTGGATGGTCGGCGCGCTAAAGGGTCATACCAGTAACGTTTTCGACATGAATTTCTCCAGTAACGGGAAGCTCCTTGCAAGCTGTGGCGAAGGTAAGCCCCGGGTTCCTTTTTTCTTAGATCAATTTCTATTCGATCTTAGATAACCAAAAAAGAAGTTTATTTGTTTGTTACTTTTATTATAACGTGCCATTATATGTCTTTTCTTTCTTAACACTTGATTGCCGGATGTAATACAGACTATTAAAAACAAACGTTCGTTTTAAACAAAATTATTGAAGTTTTTCTCTCTCTCTATATATATAGAAATGAAATCATAAATGAGTCAAATTGACTCGCTCCGGCAATCTAGCGTGAAGATATAGTTAGCCGATAGGATAAAATTACATTTAAAACTTTTATTTACCTTAGATTGGTTTCGAGTATATCTATCTAAATGAAATTTCTTATATTTATTTATTTAATCGACGGGAAAACCCTTTAGTGAATTACATTAATCTATACATAAATATGTGATCGAGTAAAATAACATAGTTAGCGCTATACATACCTAGTATTCGTATGAAAAAAAAAGAAACAGACAAAAAAAACATTTCTTATAAAATTTGATAAACAAATAATATTCTTTGATAAAACAAAATTTCGCCGGTTGCACACGATATTTTTTATAGCAAAATATCGGCAGACAATGAATGAATTTTTATTTTTTTCTTCCTTTAATATTAATTAAATAACTCTACACGACTGCATTAGCCTTCGAATTAACGACATCGTTTAATACTCGTATGTACATGTCATCTGCAACGCTTCTTTTTTTTTTTCTTTTTTTTCCTTCGAATCGTCCAATCGAACGAACGTCTAATGGCAGGTTTTGCTTGGAGCGACTATTGTGATGATCGCAGAATGATAATCGTGTGCCAAAAATCGTTACCGCTGATCGCCAGTCGGTGTGTTTTGCTTACAGCGATTATTCAGTCAGTAGACACGACAAAGACATATTAAAAATATTAGACACATATAAACACATAGCACATGTACGACTTTTTAATTCATAATCGCTCGCGACTGCGATTATATCTGCTTTCCGACCAGACGTCTGCGATTGACGCTCGCGATTCTAGCGACGATCGTTCAACGGAAAACAATCAAATGCAAAATATATTGTTATCTACTCTGCATTATCGCCGATAAATTTTTTATCGACGGAGAGAGAAAGGATTTAAATAAAGATCGATTCGAAGAAAGATTCTCTCGACGCGCGTTTTGTGCGATCGAACGGTGGAGGTGTGACCCGGTATCCCGGCTTTTACGTACGACGTGACGACCGTCACGTATCGTATCGTCATCGATAGATCCAACGCTTGTTCCGATTCTTGTGTTTCGAGTTGATAAATAGTCTCATGATGGCGTGGTATCAATGACGTCGAAGGATTATGAGAAGTTATTTAAAAGGTTCTACGCAAGATGCATATGTTTGCAAATGCAAATGATCTTTTTTTCTAGTTTCTCAGAATGCGCATTTCCTCGTTGCCGGTATGAGAAAAAGCAAACTAGTATAGATTAAAGTGGAGGAAAGATGGAATACTTGATCATTTTTCTTTATCTTTTAAATGTAACAAATTTTACTCAAAACATTAGGATCTACGGGTATGTATAGTAAAGTTTGGTAACATTGTACCAGTTTATTGTTTAAAAACTACATTAGTGGCATGTTATTTTAAGTGAAGGTTTTAGTAATAAACAAATATTTAAATTTAAAAACAGTGATCAAGTATCTCACCTTTCCCCTACCGATAACGAAGCAAGGTTGGTGGAAAATGAATAAAACAAAAACGTCACTTTCCTGGGGATTACTTTCTTCGCGAGATACGATATTATCGTGTTTTTTTTTCCATTTTTCTACGTTCTTAGCGTTATCGAAATCGAGAAATAAATAGAAGCTTAGTAGATGACTATGTATGTAGGTCGGCTGAGTGAAATCGGCCTATCCGATCGACTTCATCGTCCGTTACTCACCAAAGAGCCGTCTTGTCCTGATTATGGCTTTGTTTTTTTCTCGCTTTTTATGGAGCATCTTAATGCTTATCTTTCACGAATATATGTATTGTCGGTAACGAATATTATTGCGTATCACGATGGCAGCCATTTTTTTTCACCATTACAGAGTAGAGAAAAATGAATGTCTTCTTTTTTTTCTTTTATTGTAAAAGAAAACAATACGATACGAATGAGAAGAAATAAATAGCATGATCGAAAATGGCGCTACCGAAATTTTATTTATGATATCTTTCGTGAAGATGTAGACTCTCAGGAGAGTCGCATGGTAGGAAAAAGGAGGAGAACAAAGAAGAAAATGGGTGGGTCGCGAAAGATCTCTCACTGTCCTTATTGTTTTGTGCATTTATATGTGTATGTGTACACGTGTGCGTGCGTGAGCGAGCGAGAGACGCGCTAGCGTCACGGACGCCCGCGCATGCGCGCCAACACGCATCTTTTTAAATTTAAAGTCACGAGTCGTACCCTATTCGACGAGTCATCCGATTCTTTGAGTTCGTGGGTGACCCGTCGGCCATGGAGGATTTTGGTATATCGTAATACATTCGTTCGAGTTCTTTGCGACGAGAGTTTCTCTTCCCTCTGTCTTTCTTCTCCTTGTATACACGTGTGCGTGTATATATAGAGAGAGATACCAAATACACAACCATAACCTCAAAAGAGAGATACACGCGTGCGTGCACAAAACGAGCGACAGTGATACGCATCTTTCTTTATTTTGAAAATCATCGCGGATGGTAGTACCGAAAACAAGTTTATCCAGTTTTTAATGTGAAAATTGTCCCGTTTTTCTTTCAAGATAATTAAACTTTATAGAAAAGAAACATTGCATACGATTTAACGTATATACAGGGTGTAAATGTAGCCGTCTTAATATCTTCTTTATTTGTTATTACGTAACAAATGTTTTTAATGCAATGTAAAAAGTATCAGAAGTTGAATGCTTTGCAAATGTTATTTTTTTCTTAAAGTCATTTCGTCTGAAGTTTTCAAGGTCATCAAGATATAGGTGGCTAGATTTAGGTGGATAACCATATGTATACACTACTTAACGATATGCGTTTTCGCTTAAATAAATAAATAAGTAAACAAGAAAAGAAAGTTGGACGTTAACGATGTTGGTAAGATAAACGCGGTTTGCGATACCGTGATAAAAAGTGTTCGTACGAAGTCAACCGGAAGATTGAAGAACTCGAACACTGTGGGGGATATTCGGTCTGGGGGGTTTAAAGCAGAGAAATATCTAAATTTAAACGAAAGACTTCGTTTGAATCGACGCTCCTCGCGTCGATGTTATGTTTACACGCGGATGCATTGCTAGAAAACTTGGACTTTTTTATGAGATCTTTTTGGTTGTTTTAATACCACGACACACTACGCGCGTATATTCCTACAACAGAGATTACAGTTTGCGACCACACTCGATCGTTGAAAACTCCAAAAGGAGGTCGCCTTCCATCTTACAATCTTTAAAACGAACCACATCCTGTTTAGCATCGACAACGCGAGACGTTCCCTTCTTCCCGACACGAAACGGAACTTATTTATTGTTTTTTTGGACAGAGGTCAACGTTTTGTATTCGTGAAATCACGCACAGTGTAGGATTGTTAATAAAATATCGATATATCGAAATATCGGTATTTTCGGTCGATATTTTTCAATCCGATACATCGATAGTTCGATATTAAAATCTGAATATCGGCATCGATATATTTTTAAATAATTTAAAGATTATTTCTTTGTGCATTTAATCGGAACGCATTATTCATTCTTTTGTTTTTGAAAGCGTCGTTATGTTTTTTTGTTTTCGGTTTTAATCACAGTCTGAGTATTGTTAGTGCACGCTAAGTACGCTTTTATTCCGAAATATGTCTTCTGCAGCAAATTCATTTATTGTTTGGAAATATTTTTAAGAAGTAGATGCTATGAAGCGTGTCATGTAATTTGTGCGGGAAAACTTATAAAACCAATCTACAAAACGAACTGATATATCGATGTGCGATATACATATACATATATTTGAAAAATATCGATACTTAAAAAAAATATTATCATCCTTAGCAAAAAGTGACGCACAAAACGTATGAATTTTAGTTAATGTTTGTTCAAAATATGACAATTTTGTTATTGCTTGCACGATAAGACAACCATGATCGTTCTAATTACCAAATTTTTTATTTTAACATTCATCTCGCAAGCAGTTATAAAAAGAGATCATTCTTAAATATACGCCACAAAAACCAAAATGGCGGCCACCGCGCGTTCACTACTCCATTTCTTTCCTTACGACTGGCGCGAGATTTGAATCGGCGTGCAAGGTGATAAGGCGATGATGGTAATTTTCCTCACGTATTCGAAACGTGTTCGCATCGACTCGACTAATCGTCTAATAATAGAAAAGGCGGCAGCGCGGAGACGTATGAGAATTAGCGTTTACCGTGAGTTCGAGGTACGATTAGGCCATTGTATGTTTATACATATATGTATAGAAGCACGATTAGTCGTCGTTACCGTTTTGGAGGATGGGAGAAGAACGTGGCGCTCCAAGTGTATTACTCATTGCATGCTTTGACATAGAGCCATCGTAACGCTGTTATTTGATCAAAAGATTATTTTTTCGATGCGCTCGCTCGCTTAGACATCTTACGGCGAAAGAGAGTTTCGTTTCCTTCGAAACTAAAAGAGTGTCCCGGATACCGTGCATGCGTGCGTTCGCACACGCAGGAGGATCGAGTGTGCGTGTACATGGTCGTGTGCCGTGTACGGATGGCAAAAAAAAAATAAATATATCGATATAGGTATTGAATCATATGACATATCGATACATTCAATAAATCGATATATATTTTTTAATAAACTGGAAATTAATAACTAGTCGTTGCCATCTAAATATTGTATTACATATCTTAACAAAAATACCTTTTAGTGTTACCGGGCCTAAGTGTAATGTTATTTTTCTCTTTGCGAGTATAAAATATCGTCTCAAAAACTGGTATTTTTATGTTGTTCAACGTTGAATAAAAAAGGCAAAGGGTAATATGTCGATATATTCAGAACATCCATATATCGTTGCCATACGTAGTGCCGTGTACTTTACACGCGCACACACGCGCAGTGTGCGGCGAAGGGGGTGTGGGGGTCGATGATTTCACAAAATGACGCAACGGTACAACACACGGCGACCTACACACCAGAGATACCGCATTCCGTTATCCGGAGATACACCCATCCCCGCCCCTTTCTTTTTCCCTCTTTTCTTTCTTTCTTTCTTCTTTTTCTTCCTATCTTCTTTCCTTCTCTCTTTTCCTCCTTCCACTCTCGCATGGAAGAAGAAAGAAGCGCTCACGGGCAGGTTAGGCACGCGTGCACCGTTCGAAGGGAACCCACTCACCTTCCAAGTCTACTCTTACCTCTCGTTCTTCTGCATTTTCTTCTCCCTTTCGTCGTATCTTCGACTTTCCTCGCGCACGCTCTTACACGAAATAACTACGTGAAAAGCTCAAGTCGCGGTGTCGTCGCGAAATAATTTATATCGATTGTGCGATAGCCATAAGAAGTTCGAGGGATCGAGATACGTATATATATGAATATATATATATATATATTTATATATATGCATTATCGAATCTTTTGAAGAGTTCCACGTAGTTCTCGATCAGACAAGTATGCGCGAGCGACATCGAAAGTGTATGTGTGCATGTGGTACAGACGTCCATGAGGCGATGAAACGTTGTTGAAACATTTCTCCGAAAAGTGAAGTTTCTTAACGAAGAGGATATCCTGGCATCCCATTGGTTAAAAACTCCACGTTGATCTTACGGTTGTTGTCACGTGGTACGTTCTTACCTTTATCCATTTATACACATGCGCGCCATTTACGCAGCGCTTTTCAAACGTGGTGAATTTTGGTTCGAGCGATATTTAAGATTTTTTTTTTCCTTCTTTAATCGACGAACATCGAAATAGAAGTATCGAATGTGAGTTAAAGTATAGTAGAACCTCGATTACCGAACATCGGTTAAACAATCGCAACACCAGAAATAATAATCAGAGCGTAATGAAGCACAAGCAAGTATTCCCGCAAAATTATTAACATAAAAAAAAAAATATGCAATCTAGCAAAGCAAAAAGATTGGGAGAACAAAGATGATTAAAACAGATGATTAAACGGGTAATATGTAAAAAATCATAATTTTTTATGTGAAATTTAGTTATAACGTTCGATTACACTGGTCGACTGTAATTTTGTTAAATGAATAACTGCAGCTGTTTCTTATGTACTTTTTGTTACGCTGAAGCCGAATATACTTAACCACAAAAGTTGCCCACCGGGCTGTTTTTTTTTTTAAATTTTACATATATTACCAAATATATATTTCACAGATAGCAAAGTGTCTTGTTTGATGTAACTTTATTTGCTTGCGGTTTTATTAAAAAAAGATTGTCGCCAACAATGTATGATAATACCGATTCCAATAAAGATATCAAATACATGCCAGTCCTGTCAAAACAAATCTAGCGAACTTGATAATCTCCGTGCATCGGTGTCGTTTACGTGAATCACTTTCGTTTAGTTTAGATCTGTGTGTTGAGTTAGAAAGGCGTTTATATTAATTTATAGTGAACTACTCGACTTTACTTTGCGTTCAAGTGTTTATTTTTGTACGAACAGATTCCTTGAAATTGTGAAAATGTAACTTTTTAATTTCGTATTACATCAAGTAAATTTTTACAAAAAAAAAAAAAATATAAACCGATTTAAAAAAATTTGCCTATACCTATATTTAAACTAAAAAGTTAAAAATAATATTTTTATATATGATTACGTATTACTTAATATTTACAATACCTACCCAATCAGTTATTTTTGGAATAGGTACCGACATTACAGGTTTATGTCAAACTTGCCTTGGCTGGCACCGACTCCAAAAATAATTGATTAGGTAAATATTTTAAATATTAAATACCTACCCAATCATATATAAAAATATTATTTTTAACTTTTTAGTTTAAGTATACATATAGGCAAATTTTACAAGTCGGTTAATATTTTTTTTTACACAAATTTACTTTATTTTACAATTTTTAGAATTTTTTCTTCAAATTTAAATTGGACAACCCTGCAGTTACAGCGTATTCAATAAAAAAAGAATCATTCAAATCGTTTCACAATCGGTAAAGGTATCGCGTAACATAATCGAAAAAATACAGTCGACTTTATAACCTCTTTCTTTTTTAAGTCGGTTAAAAGAAACCTTACCAGCTACAGAAAGAGTGCTATGCAAATTGAAAATCAGAGCAAAATATTCCATAACAAACAGCCATTCTAATTAATTTTACAGACAAAACGTTCAATTTTGTCGCAGTGTCTATCAGAAAAATTCGATTATTCGATTGTCATGAGCACAATTAGGTCGGATGATCGAGATTCTACTATAATAAAAGAATTACTAGTTCCTACGTAGTAACGCTCGTTGGCAAAAAGCCTTGATTTCCATCCGTCTTACATTTTATTGTTTTATCTGGACCGGTTTGGCTATTTTTCCTGTCACTCACCTCCTGAATGCTAACGAGAGCGTGTCGCGATCGCTCGGTCGTGCTCTTCTCGAAATCGCGAAAGTCATCGCACAACAAAAAAAAAAGAAAAGAATAATAAAAGCTAAAGAAAGAAACAAAGAAAGGGAGCACAAGGAACTTTGACTTTGAATATCGCCGATATTAAACGGACTGGTTTTACCGCTTTACCGACTTTCTACAAATTAACGACTTTCGATACTAGCTTCGCTCGTATTTTCCCACCCCGCGGGAGCCATTCGTCGTATCTTTTAACGATGAAAAAGAAAAAAAGAGGATACAAAATTAATCGAATTTAAACGAGCGAAGAAAAGAGAGACAAGAAAATAAAATAAAAGAAATATGAACGCTCGCTCTCCGCGCATTTTATCGCCGATGTATTCTTCGACTTTTCGCTCGCAGTATCAACGCATTGAAAAGCGATCTTGCGCAACTCCAAGCTCAAAGGCAACTCTACGCAAATCTTTATGCGTTTGTCTCGAACGCTAGAAAGGAAATGAGACAAAAATTGATATACGTTATTTCATACGTCCGTGCGGCCATTTTTATTGCACTTTCCAAGATGAGACTGAAAGAAAAAAAGAAAGAGAAGAAATGAGATCAAAGAATACGCTTCAAATTTTTAAGATTGCATCGCTTCCGCTTCTTTCGCTCGTAAAACTTTTACCATGCCTCCGAAAGACGCGAGCGACAAAGCTAGGTCGAACTGCTAACATTTCGTTCTCGCTTCTCTCTTACTTATACGTTTTAATGCTACGTCCACTTTCTGCCAACGAGAAGAACTCCTTTAAGAGAACAATGCTCGTCGTTGAAATCGTGTCGACCTCCCGCCATCATTTGCATCGCGGTAGGGCAACGGTTCAAGGAAAAAAAAGAAATAAAAAAGCACGAGACGGTCTTTGGGTCAAGAACGGGGTCCAACTATCTACGAACACGACGGGTGTACCACAAATGTCTTTTCGTGTATAGTGACACGGTCGGTTGCTTTCCACTCTTTTTTCACTTCTTTTCGTCCCCCCATTTTCAACTTCTCGCGTCGCGCGCATTGCTCGTGACCAAAAAAAAGGGAAGCCAAAGAAAATACCCATGAACCACTTTTCCCAGAAAAACCTCATTTTCGTCCGTAAAAGGAGAACTCGGATTTCTTTCCCTTATCTCGCTTTCTTCCCGACACTAAACACACACCGTCGATTAGATGCGCAACAATCGGTATGGCAAGGTTAATGGTAATGGTGCATGTGCGTGTGTTAAATTAAAAGGCCTTGTTGTTAAATGTTCCTTCTTCCTCGAGAAAAAAAAAAAAAAAAAAAAAAAAAAAAAAAACAAGAAACACAAAAGAGAACAAGAAAATTATTTTAAAAATAAATAATAATAATCATAATAATGATGATAATAATAATTAATTATAACAGTAATAATAATAATAATAATAATGAAAGAAGAGAAAGAGCCGGACGATGAACTGACGCATATCTCTTTTTGTGTGTGACCCAAAGATGGCCTGCGGCCGGAAGAGGAGGTCCTGGACCCGGGGGAGACGAATCGGTATGGCAGCGAGAAGGTGAACGACCTGAACGAGCTGAACGACCTGAACAACCATCGGGAAGGCACAACGTCGAAGTCATCGTCATCCTCGTCCAGTGGAAAGAGCAAAACTTCCGCTGGGTGTTCGTCTTCCAGTTCGTCAGCGACGACCTCCCCGGCTCTGTCACCGACACTTTCGACGAAAGAGGATCGGGCGATCCTGAGTCGTCGTCAAAGGAAGAATCGCACGCGAACTCCGCGGGAGCGTCGCGAGGACGATCGCGAGGAGTGCTGCGAGCAACAATCAGTGAATTCGCAGCATCGTATTCAGCAGCAATCGCAGACGAGTCGTCGTCAGAGTCAACAACGGCAGGGCGGTCAGCAGCAGCTGCAGAGTAACAGCGGTAGTAGTACCGGTAGTAGTAGTAGTAGTAGTAATCATCATCATCATCATCAGCAGCAGCAGCAACAGCAGCAGGTGTCGCAACAGCAGACACGTCAACGACGTTCGCATTATTCACGCTCAAGCAGAGGAAGCGGGAACGCGTCATCGTCGTCGAGTATGAGGCTTAGTCCGTCAAAGAACAATGCGTCTTCCAGGAGGAAGCAAAACTCGGGCGAGTCCCGTCGCGATGATAAAAACTGCACGGATGGTTCCCCGAGTAATTCGCTGAACAGCAACGTTCTCGGTAGCCGAAAATCGAGAAACGCTCTGCCGAGTAGGCAAAGAGAGGAACTTCATCATTTGAGTGACGCAGCATTGGCGTCGCTTTTACGCAGATATACGCTGACTGGTGAGCAACTGGCTCATCTCGGCTATCCCGTCGAGTGTAGCTTTTTTCCGGGATATGCTGTTATCATTAATCATCAGCAGCATCCGATGGGTCACCGGGCTCGCGTTTATCAGCACCTGGACGCGAACGCTCAAGAATTCGTACCTGGTGGGGGAAGCGACGTCACTGGTACGAGTGTCACGGAGAGCGAAGCCGACAGTGGAAACGGTAGCGGTAGCTCCGTGGAGAGCTCGGATTTGGAACAGGAAAGTTCGTCGGACAGCGACAAGAGTTCCGACATTCTCGAGTCTTCTTCGTCATCTTCATCATCGTCATCTTCTTCTTCCTGTGCCTCCTCGTCGTCATCATCGTATTACGAGGAACAATCGACGACCTCGCGAAGAGACTCGACGCTAGACCCCTGTAGCTTCTCAGTGGTAGAAAGAAGATGCGCCAGATGTTACAAAAGTTTCTACACGAATCGCAAGGATGGCGCGTACCTGCACGAGGAACGCTGCGTTTACCATTGGGGTAAATTGAGAAGCGGTCTCGTCAATGGCTCCCACTACGACGTTTGGGAGTGTTGTGGTACGAGGGAGAACGCACGGGGGTGTACGACAGCGAGAATGCATGTGTGGACGGGGTTGGCACCGGGCTACAACGGACCCTTCGACGGTTACGTTCGTACGCGACCGGCAAGATCGGTCCCCAAGGACGGCAATTACGGTGTATACGCGCTCGACTGCGAAATGTGCTTTACTCGACGTGGCCTCGAACTTGCCAAGGTCACCGTGGTCGGAGTCGACGGTAAGGTCGTTTACGACGCCCTCGTTAAGCCCGACGCCGAAGTGATCGATCACAACACCAGATTCAGTGGCATCACCGCGAAAGATCTCGCGCGAGCGACGAAAACCCTCAGAGACGTTCAAAAGGACATTACGTCCTTCGTACACGCTGAAACGATACTCATCGGGCACGGCCTTGAAAATGATCTTAGAGCGCTTCGCATGCTTCACACGACCGTCATCGATACTTGCGTGGCCTTCCCACACTTTCTCGGCTACCCCTTTCGTAGTAGTCTCAAGACTCTCGCGAGGACCGTCCTGCGGAGGGAGATACAGGTCACCGAGCACGACTCGGTTGAGGACGCTAGGATCGCCGTTGATCTCATGCTACGTAGATTACAGCACGATCTTTTGTAGAGAGGATCGTCAAAGGCGTCGTCCGGAAGGAATAAGAGACGCGACCGCGAGGCGAGACGAAGAAAAGCTGTTGAACACGGGAGGCTTATTTTTCTTTCATTTTTGCGACTTGTCTTCAATATATTTACATCTTCCTACCGTCTTACTATCTTTCTTTCTTTCTTTCTCTTTTATATATACGAGGACGGTTCGCGGTCTCTCAACACCGTTCTTTCGTTTCTCTCGTCCAGGCAGATGCGTTTTATTTGCGTCTGCTCGTTTTAACGCGTCTGCTCTCTTCCGGCAGTGTTCAGTTCCACGTGAAAAATCTGTGATACCTTACATCTACCAGAGACTTGGTGCGCTAGAACGCATGACCCTTCTATGTGTTTTTCGCGCGGCTTTTACGTTCAGTCTGGTACGGTAGCGCGAGGAGATTGTTAAGGGTGTGACGTCTGACAGAGTAAAAAATTGGGTAACGCGCGTGAAAAAAAATATTATGTACAATAACGGCTCAGGTGGATTCTAATGATTTTATTGACAAAAGAATTAATCATCTTTTAACGATGTTGAATTATTTTTTCGAAATTAATATTTTAGTTTTTTTTTAATTAAAAAAAAATTTTTTTAAATTTTTTTTTTTCATGGAGCTTGTTTTAATTACTTTATGCGCAACGTCATTACGATCCAATTAGTAACAGCCCGTTTAGTAGGAACATCGAGACAAGAATTTCGAGGAATTTCGCTTTCTTAAACAAAATGAGGCCGAGCCGTTATTCGTATACATAGATCATAGCTAGAAATTTGGAAATTGTTACGCTATGTTACCAAGATCTTTATCACTTACGGACAACGACCATGAACATTTAAATATCGCCGTGTCGTTAACCAGTTTCTCATACCAGTTCGACGGATGACACTTGAAAATAACGTCAGATCCTAATATTGTTCATGCGTGCTGATCTAACCATCCCGTGCCGATTATACAGGATGTTCCTGACGAATCCAGCATTATTCGAAGTATTTTTAATCGCGTCCAAATTTCGTTACTTCCCAACCTGGTGGAATACTTCTAACTGGCATCAACTTCTTTTTTTCTCGGTTCTTCCAGATCTCGAGACACCCTATATACAACACGCGTGTACACATGAACATATATATATATATATATATATATTTATATATATTATATAATAACATGAACGCTATCATACCCATCTAAGTTCATACATATTTCATCTCGCATAGTCTTCGTGCGCGTAGTCGCGGTGAGGACACGTGGCGTCATTGACGCTGTTAAAGCGACACGGACACCGCGTTTCTTTTTACATTTAAATTCTGAGCGTAGGGGAGAAGGAGAATAAGAAGAAGAAAAGACAAAAAAAGCATACGCAAAGAAAGATATTGTATGCTCGGACCTCCAAGCGAGGTGCGAGCGAGGTCACCAATCTTTTTTTATTTCCATTGCGATCGTTCGAGCTTCGAATTTCTAGTACGTCCAATGATCTCGTTTTTCATCTTATTATTCTCTTACTATCAACGTAGATATTGTACGACAAAAACTTTTTTTTTATCGGACGAACGTAATCGAGCACCTTATGACCACAATGAGCAATAAAGAAGCAAGAGCGTAGTTCAGAAACGGAATTTTGTATCGCTATGTCCGCCATGGCGACGGAACAATGCGTCTGATAGATTTCATGGAACGAATTCTTCTAATAAAACCTCCTTTATTTTTTTATTTTTTTTTTGTTTCATACATACCTTGTGTATACATACGTGAAATTTACGACGCGTTCTCAAATTCGGCATAAAGTTCATACAAGGTGTCTCAGACTAAGTATTCCAACCGAGAACCACATGTGCACATTGGTGATTTGAGACAAAAAGTCTAATATCATTTTTCGAAATTCAGCTTAGTCAACGAATTATTAACTAACAAAGATCGGCCAATCACGGTGATCAGCGAAGAAAGGTGGTGCACTCGAACTCGTAGCTGAGCAAGAGACGAAGTGGAAGGAGGAGTTTTCCAGGAAAAACAACGTTATGTGCGCGTGTGAGCCGTCTTACGTCGTCTATCGTTTCTACTAGCTTGTGATTGGCCGATCTTTGTTAGTTAATTATTCGTTAACTAAGCCGAATTTCGAAAAATGGTATTAAACTTTTCGACTCCAATCATTGATGTGCATATGTAGTTCCCGATTGAAATACTTAGTTTGAGATACCTTGTATCATCATGCTCCTCTTCCGGGCTTAGGGTTTACGCGAAGCTGTCGCTCTCGTTTGTCTCCTTGTGCACGAGAATATACGAAGATATCCGAACGAGCGCGCGAGCGTTTGCATGCACCTAACTACTATCGTGTTCTCGTCGTCTCTTCCCCGCGGCCGCTAATTGCGTAACGAAAACGAACCAAGAAACCTCATCGTTCATGTCGCGTGAAAAACCTCTCTCTCATCGCCAATAATCGCACGATCAATGCTTTTATTTATTTTCTGCTTTATGCTTATGTAAGGTCCGGACGGAACGGGAAGGGGTTGCAAGGCAAACACACCGATAGTTCCTACGTAGATACTTAAACGATACGACCGATTCCGATACACGTATCCCTTTTTATTATTATTTATCTGTGAAAAAGAAAAGTCGCCTTTGTCTATTCCGCTGAATCGTCTCTCGTCTCTTTTTCTTTTCGAACGTACGAAGAAAGCTAATCACGATCTCTATTTCGTTCGAAAAAATCGACGATTTTCCCGCGCAAAAGTCTGCTGTTAAGATCAACAACACACCTTTTTCTCCTGTAAAAAGTTTAAGATTAATTCGTAATCGCACATCGCCCACGCGAAAACAGTAAATCATCATCACCTTGTAAATAAAACTGTATTTATTCAAATGTACCGCGAGACAAAGTGCCACGAGTGCGCGCGTTCGAATGCATTCTCTCTCTCGAGAAAGATCGATCGACGAGTTTAATCGATGAATCGTCCGAACGTCTGTTGTTTGTGTCTCTTTATTGCTTTGTCCCTCTCGCTCTTTCTCTCTAACTTTCATTACGACTCCGACCGAAGTTGCTCGGAGGATCAGTATTTTTGTTCGGCCATGATGACAGTCGAGCGATCGGGGTAGGTATATTTCTCCTACGTTTAACCCTCTTTTTTAAAAATCGATCCGCGTCAGTGAAACTGTTTTTCTTCGCGGTTTCGAAGGCGACGGACGGCTCGGAGGAAGGAACTATACTCGAATGAATCATCGACCACATTAAATGTACACACCGTTGCGCCGCAATTGTCAAAATATAAACGGAGGGAAGCGAAATTCTCTATCTTTCCACGATCGAAGATATTTATCGTCAGAAGTCGTGAATTTGCGTGTGTTACATTTCGAATACAAAAAGTTGGCGCGTGATCCGTTTGTGCTATTCTTTTTTTTCTAAATCGTATATATATATGTATGTATGTATATATATATATACATCGTCTATATGAACCATCTTTCTCATCTACGAATCTCACGTAATGGCGCGACTTTTGAAACTACCGATCGATTTATGTCGATGTCCTCGATTACCTCCATATCGTGGCCTTTAAAAAAAAACGCTGATGTTCGCTCGTAAAGAAAGCGAGTCTTACGATTTATTCTCTTAACATGTCGCAGTAATAATCGCAGCAATAACCAATCGTATCGAACGTTCTTTTTACGTGCGAGGATCGAGTGAAAAAAAAAGAGGGAGGAGGAAGGGCTGTGGTACGTTCATTAATCGTCGCCATTCGTCTGACAAAAATGTATCGTTAAGTTTTAAAATTAAGAAAGAAGGACGAAACGTTACGTTCGTTCTCACTGTAACTAGGTTGTGTAACGAAGTGAGCCACGGCGAGAAAAAAGAGAGAGAGAAAGAGGAAGACGGAACCGTTAGGTGGAGAGACACGATATGCCGTTAATCGAGATTCGTTCTCCGGATAATGGAGCTACGATCGACAACGCTCTTGAAAAAGAAAAAAGATCCGAGAGCCAGTATGCGTGCTTATACTTATGATCAAAATTCGTCGTTAATGTTCGGTGCGTTTGTGAAATGTCGGCCGCACTGTCACGTGGTCTTCGACACGTTCCACTGACGCTGATTTTTTTTTTTTAAAGACGCTTCGATAAAAACGCTTAGATTTTTTTATTAAAAAGTAAAAAATACTCTTGGCAGCTCTTTTCTTATCCCTGAATCAAATCTCTTGAAACGAAAAATATGAAACTGTGTGCCTTTAGGAACTAGAAAAGGGTCGACTTTATTTTTCTTTCCCTTTTTTTCATTGATCGGAAAAAAGACTGTTTATTTTCTCTTTCGTGTCCGTGATGCCATAGAATAAGAAAGAAATAGAGAGAGAGAGAGAGAGAAAGAGAGAACGCACGTAACTCGCACTATGTAAGAAACGACAAGCGTTTAGAGTACGCGCGTTAAAAGTGTAACACGTTGGCTCACTCTCTGTGGTTCGATCGCCTCGTAACATTAGGCTTAGATAATAAGGGACTAGGTTAAGACGATGACGATTAAGAAAGACTAGGTTATAAGGATTTTTAATTGTACCACCGATTGTGCTATTTCGTAGAGAGAGCTTCCGGATCATCATCCGGCTTGTGTCCCTACGTTTTCTCTTTTCTGCTCGAGGAAGAGGAGGCCGTCTCCACCGAGTCAATCGACGCAACATGATACCACCGGCGTAACGTAACGTCGGTTAACGACGCAACGGGCTTCGTTTACGAAGCGTCTCCAGGCGTTTTTCTTCTCTCTCCGATCTCTTTTCATCGTCATCTTTTTTGTTTTCTTTTTTCATACGATCGAACGCGTACACCCGGCAGTAACGCTTCTACTTTTCAACTTAGCGACATATACAGGGTGTCCCATTCTGAGTTACTCACCGGGAAAGTGGAGGTAGAGTGGACGAATCTAAGCAGAAACATAAAAAACTGTTTAAACAAATTCGGCCTAGTTAACGAGTTATTAACTAACACAGATTGGCCAATCACGCAGAAGCGATTCGCGAAGAAGGTCGGCCCACTCGAACTCGCTAATACGTGAGAGACGAAGCGGTAGGAGGAAAAAAATCCACAATAAACAACATTACGTGTTGCTGCTCGTCTTTGTTTTTCTCGGAATTCTCATCCTACCGCTTCGTCTTACGCGTAGGTACAAGGTCAAGGAACTTGTTTAAACAATTTTCGATATTTCTGCTTAAATTCGTCCAATCTACCTACAGTTTCCCGGCGGCTAACTCAGTAATGAGACACCCTGTATACACATACGTATTCAAGTATACGTGTGTGCTAAGCTCGGATGCGATGTAAAGGTCGCTCGTTACGTCACGATCCGTACCACCGGGATTCGAGACGTTTGCTTCCGCCATTTGGGACTTTCTCTCGACTACCCCTCCACCCCCCTCCCCCCTTCGAATTTTTCCATTACCGACTCTCTTCCTAGCCCTTCGTCGCTCGCATGGAAACACGTCGCGTTTCTAATCGTGCGGTATTACTTTGTAAGTCTCGATCAATAGCAATTAAAAGAAATATATGTAACAAAGAATGAGCGAACGAGTCGAGGATACAAATAAAAGAGAGAAAGAAAACGCCGATGCGATTGTGATAATTGTTGATTAAAAAAAGAAGGAAGTAGAAACGAACGTTTATTTATAATCACGATGATAAATCGATGCCACGTGCGTTTAATGTTTCGGTGATACGATTCACAAGCTTCCGTTTCGTTGACGCGTGCGCGCGCGCGATTTGAAACATATCACGGCACTGTTCATGCCGATGCAAATTCGAGATAGCGCACGCGACATCAACGAGATTGGATTTTTGTGCGAGAGAGAATATGTGTAGAGAAAAGCTAAAGAAAATGAAGAAAAAATTCTGTAATGAAAGCAATAAACAGAGCCCATCGTAACGCGGCAATTATGGATCACGCACAGCTGATCCTTCGGCGCCATTCTTCTCGCGATCATGCGCACGCGCTTTTTTTCAAAGGAACGCTTATGTACATATCACGAAATTTGCAAGAACGTTAAACTCTAAGGAAAATGCCGTTGGGAATTAAAAAAAAAAAAAATTCGTGACGAGCCGGAGAGCGTGCCCGGCGAGCGCCCGATCGCGTTCGCGATTATTTATTAAGATCCTAGGCTACTCTATTAAAAGGAGATATCTTCTCTGTCCCTTGTATTGTTGTTGTTGATGTTGTTATTATTATTAACGACGAACGACGACGAATTCCGGCGCAATAGTGCGCGGTCACATTAGATCGCCGCATGGAATTTCTTCCACCGTCGAAATGCTATTAATACATTTTCTACGTAATCACAAAAGCTACCGTGTTATTTATTTCATCGTTCCCGCTTATTTTTTTTACTCCTTCTCAGATTACTAGATCACCGATCCTCCGTACTTTATGCGGACACTTTACTTTCGCACGTACTTCATCTTCCCTTTCCTTCTTCCACTGTCAACCTTTTTACATAATCGGCGTTGAGTTTATTTCTACTAGAGCAACGCGTAGGTGTGCCGTCAAAGCGACAAGGACGTTTTAATATAGGGGTTCGCCGAAGAAACAGATTTAGCCGCGAGGGTTCCGCAAACGATAAGAGTTTGGAGTACGTAATATTATAAGTCTCAAATAATACGCCGAGGAAATCGTTTCCTTCGCGTGAAAACAAAACAAGCCGAGACACTCGGCGTTGATGCTAAGGAGGGGGGATTCTTTCATGTTTGTAAAATACCAGTAAACGGGACGTATGTTACCGCAATGGAAACACGCGTTAGAACGAGTACGATAATTGCGTAACCGCTTATGACATCGGTCTTTTATCGCCGATATAATCCCACAATAGGTATGTAACAATTTCCCAGTGACGTAGGTATATGTAACAACAAACCATCCCAGAAAGATATATCTAACATCATCGAACGTGTTCAACGTCTAATCGTATTTCTATTATTCATCGTTAGCGATCGTTGTCATTCTTCGCGCGAATGCGATAGTATTAGACACTAAACACCGGCACAAATTATTTTGTGATATTATTTCATTCAAAACTCTTCTCAAAGTACACTGAAACTATTTTTTTGCATTAGAAACCATAACATTATGAAATAAATTAACAATGCATGAAGTATAAAAATCAATATAACTTAATTCAAATGTTTAACAAAAAGTATTCAGAACTTTTAAAAAACTATTCAAAAAGTAATACGTCTTTCGTTGAGCATGGGTATCGTCATAATTTTTATCCTCATCGTCAAGATGGTTAGCGTGATTTCGAATTTTAAAAAATCGCCGAAAATCAGTCGGCGGGATTCCACGGCCAAATGTTTTTGATATGTTATCTCTACAGTTTTCTTCGACAAATAAAGAAAAAAAAGGAATAGATTGGAAATGCTTGGAAACATAGTTAAACCTTTAAAGATTTTCATACAAAATTGACGATACAGTGGGACCTCGATTATCCGAACTAATTGTGTTCATGAAGATCGGATAATCGAACAACTCACGTTAAAGCTATACTCCGTTTTGACTCCGTTCATCGAGAGAATGACCAGGCATTTGGTCAGATTTGCGCATAAATGACCGCTCACTTGTTCCTCTCCCAATGAAATCCAGACTCGACCATAGTCCTCGGGTGGACCCTAACATACAATTCTGTACAAATGTTTAAGGCGAAAAAAAAAACACGATAGTAACGTATACGGATACGGCATTGACATGAGCAACGCGCGTAACGCGTCTTATCCCCACTCCACCCAAAGTTTAGCGAAGCCTGGTCGTTCTCTCGGTGAACGGAGTATAAATTTCACATGAAAAATTATAATTTTGTATAGATATATTACGTGTTCAATACATCTATTTTAATCATCATCATCTCTGTTCTCTCAAATCTTTCTATCCTGCTAATTTTAATTTTTCTTGTTGTGCTTCATAACCTCTGATGATTATTTGTGATGCTGCGATTGGTTAACCGATGTTTGAATAATTGATGCTGAGATAATCGAGGTTTTACTGTATTAGTAATTTAGATCCTTCTAGGATATCCATAAAATAACACGTATATAACCTGCAAAGTGCACAAAAACGCTATAATTTAATAGTACTAAACTTCAGGGTTATATCATCTTGAAAAATTACACATTAACATTTTTAATCTCACTCTATACTTAAAATAAACAAATGTAATTTATGCACTGTGAAAAAGTGAAACAGGAAACGGACATATGCTATTGTTCACATCCACATAAACAAAAGCGTCGTCAAGTGACGGTACGTCTAATCCTCTATCTTTTGTAATCATTAACCTTGAAATTTTGATTTTGCTGTAAATATACCACCGGCGTTAGTCCTACTTTTTTTCGACGGACAGGCCTAACTGCCGTTAGTCTGAAATACCATGCTGAGACAACTTTTGTAAATTAGAATTTTGGCCAGTTTTTAATGTCTAATACTTCTATGTGCGTTGGTTCGTTCGAGACTATTCGAAATCCGAATTAATTTTCCCGGGTAAAGTAGGAAAATGGCGGTATCCTTGCGTGAGACGACATAGCTGGACAGTCCTTCGGGACTAAAATTGGTAGATCCATGTCGCATGCGACTGTCTCGTCGTTCGGTTGGATATTCGTA
This sequence comes from Ancistrocerus nigricornis, assembly GCA_916049575.1. Lineage (NCBI taxonomy): Eukaryota > Metazoa > Arthropoda > Insecta > Hymenoptera > Vespidae > Ancistrocerus > Ancistrocerus nigricornis. The sequence goes on along the minus strand of OU696669.1, from coordinate 22,986,224 downwards.
AGGTCTTTACGCGGGTCAGGGACATTCGGAGGCGTTGCCCGTTTAAATTTAGCCTTCACGGCCATCACGAATGGTCTCTTATTAAGCGGCTTTAATGGACGTGTATATGCCTGGGCCGTTGAACTTCCTTGGATTTTGTTGGAAGGAACGGTAGGATTTGGGGTGAACGATCGATGAAACGATTGACGCATCGCTGACGATCTCGCCCTAGGGGAATTCAAGCGGTCTAATGAATTTCTTGGCACCGTTAATACCATGGCACGTTAACAAAATAATTCTCGACAATTCAAATTCGAGTTAGACATGGTCAAGTTGAAATCATTTTTATTTTTTTTTCTTGTATTATTTGCGATGAACATAAAGAAAGTTGGTTAAAACATAAGAATGATATTTTATCGAGGTACGACGACGCGTGATGTAGGCGGGAAGGTACTTTGATAGGAAGGAGCAAAATAAGCTTTTCGATGGAAGTATAGAATGGTACTTTCAAAAAAGACTTACGAGCAACGGGTCGTCATGATTTCCAAGACATCGTTGCCATGACTCGACGGAGAAAGTTTTCCTAAATGTTTCGATCGCCATCTTTCTTCTTCTTCTCTATAGCCCCGGCTACACGCTCACGCTTTACCACGGGTTTACTCGTACAAACTAGTTTGTACAAGTAAGTATCTGCGTGTGGACGGCAAAACTGTTGCTCGCGCAAACCAAAAAGCGCGGCTTGCGTAATCGTCGCATTGCTGAAGATTTTACTCGAGCAAACCGAGTTTGCACGGTACAGTTTGTACGTGTGGACGGAGTTCAGGCCGCACTTGCCTCTTGTCGTAGAGAGCCAAAAAAATTCAAATCAAAATATCCGATGTACGATGTTCGATTATTCTTGTTCCGAAGGCGAAGCTTCTACTGAGGTTTGCAAGAGCTTACTTGCATCGTGTGGACACAGTACGGTACTGCGTCTTTTTGTGTGTGCAAACTGTACCGTGCGAGTAAAACGCTGCGTGTAGCCGCCGCTTATCTTCTTTCCTATCACAGAACGTAGCCACCTTGGCGAAGAGAGAACGAAGAAAAGTTGATGAACAGCGCGAATCAACTTGAAATATTTTTTCTTTTCTTTTTATATCCGATATGGCTCGTAAATAGCGGGACTTTTTCAAGTTTTCGTGGAAAACGCGAGACAAAGATATGGCGCGAAATTTGAATGTAAAATGGCGCTGAACCTTACTTTGGCCTTCCTGTACCATCCGTGGACGACGGTCGCTAAAAAAATGAATGAAAGAAAGAAACAACATCGTCATAATTAATGACTCATCACGTGAATTGCAAGATACGCAAAACTTCTATTTGCCGGCAGGTACGTTGCGTTGGTTGGAAATTTAGAAATCTGCTGACGATAATTAGAGTCGTAGCCGATCGAGAAAACGAAAAGAATATTATAGTGATTTTGTAGACTTTCATGCAGCCCAGTTTTCTAACCTCTCCGTGAAAAAAAGAAACTACGTTCGATGGCACATAAAAAAAAGAACAGCGATAAAGAATAGAAAGTATGGAAGTTAATTAACGGTTCGCGATGATCGAAGTGGTCCTCCTTCTCGACGAGCGTTGCGAAAAACGAATTGATCGAATGTCACGCGATAATTCGAAAGAGAAGATAAGAGATATCGAATTCGTTGTTTTCTCGTGTCCGTTCTCCTGCGTACCGGAGACGAAAACCAAAGAAAGTCCTCGTTAATGTATGACGTAGATTTTCAAGCGATAAACACGTTCGACGTGGACAATATTGTGATAAGCAGAACTAAACGTGCTTGCCGTTAATGCATCGATTATTTTGATGAAGAACACGTTTCAATTATTTTCTTCTTTTTGCGTACTGAAAGAAAGAGAAGAAAGAGAGAAAAAAGACCTGCTTGTTAACTGATAGAAGAGAGTACCGATATAACTTTGGGCATCGTAAACGTGTCGCAATCCGCAAACAAACGGCGGGCCACGTTCACGTTTCCGTTTGATTTCTCAATCGATCGCGCGGCCCCTATGAGTTCTACTCTCGCATCGTCTTCGGAATATTTAAATACTTCTCTTCTATTCTAATGCTACGCAAACGTAGGTACTAGAAATCATTGGGGTTCTTTTTTGATTTACCAATGGAATACCTCCGTAAGATTTACCATCATAAGATCTTTAAGATCATAGCCCGAATGAGATTTCGTTTAGAATGTTCAATCGGAGCAGCAAAAATTGGGAGATCTCGCGATAAGAAGGAAACGCGGGATGAACGATGACGCATCGTACAGAGCAAAAATCTTCAGGTTCGTTGACTACTCTCTCATCGCCCTGATTTACGCTTTCTCCGAGCGTCGAGAAATATATATATATTATATATATATATATATTACTTTTCCATTTGTGTCCACTGCTCGCCTCTTGCGACGACTTGTACATGTATACATACAGTGTGTCAGAAAAGACTCCGTACACCCTTTAAAGCAATATAAATTTTTTATAATTGAACTAAACCACTTGAATTTTTGCAAGGACATAGAAGAATTAGTTTAATTTCTTCTTCGATTAGATGAAATCATCGATTTCCGAACTTTTCTGCAATCTTTAAACATTCGTAGCTCGAAACAACGTTAACCGATTTGGATGAAATTTACAGTATGCATTTTCATTATTAGCTAAGATAAAAAAGTTGAAAAAATGACTTTTTTATTTTCTTTGCAATTTCGAAGAATCCGATTTTTTCAAAACAGAAAACATACGGTATATAGTAAACTAATCTTTCTATGTGCTTGCCAAAATTCAAGTCGTTTAGTTCAATTATAAAAGTCTTATACTACTTTGGAGGATGTACGGAGACTTTTCTGACACACTGTATGTGTATACGTAAATGCGATAGGTATACATATATACACATCGAGTTCGGTCGTTCTCTATGAAAGTGGTACTTCGAGCCAAGCAGCTTTCTAGGAAGATCGAATCTCGCTCCGCATCGGCTAGGTCAAGGTACGAGAACTTTTCGCCGATTCCTCTTTCATTCGTCTCTATTTGGAATATTTCATATACCGATCGACCGATGATGCTTCTACGCGCCTCCTCGTTTTTTTCTCTTTTCGTTGATATCATAATTTTAAGAAAAATGAATCTTACGTACACCGATTGATAGAAAAATATCCAAGAAAAAGAAGAGATGGAACGTACCGATTACGTAACGCTCTCTATGACAAATCGAACTTTCCGTCGGCGCCATTTTGGATTCTGTAGATAACATGCACGATTGGACCGCTTAAATCACTTCGAAAGAACATCAAAATTCTAAAATGAATAAAACTACTTTTATACGTGCGTTTTCTATTTCTTTTTTGGAAACCTCGTTACAGCCTTTTTTTAACCACTGCGGACGAAGACAATTTTATTCCACGACCGTAACAATGTCGGCGTGCAAATAAAAACGATCGTACGACCGTGGGACCAATCGTAGTCGTTATGTATGGTGGGGCGAGCCAAGGCTAGAATATTCCTCCTCGTTTTAAAGAATGATTTCCCTTGCTTGAACCTCCCCCACCCCTTTTCCTTCGTTCTACACCTCACGATGTATTTTAGGTGGATAAACTGGCGTACATGCATCGTAGCCAATGGCCGTGACTAACGAAGTACTCGAGTTCATGGACTCTTCAACAATCGGATTGAAAAGAATTAACATTAACAAAAAGATAGCTTTCTTAAAGTTTTGAATGAATTTGCGTTTCACGCGTCGCGATATATGTCGACTTCGTACCGAAAGTGTAAAAAGAAAGAGAAAGTGTCATTTAAATTCTTATTTAATTGCGCTCTACGTACATTATATATATATATTATATATATATATATATATTAGCACTCGTATACATACATAAACGCATTAACGTTTTAAAAATATTACTGCAGCCCGAGTTGAAATTTTCTTGATGTAGACTTATATAACTATGCCTTCCTCGACAAATTTTTGAATTTATTTCCAATCGAAAACTTTCGAAATCGATTTTTCGAGAATTAAAATAGAATCGAAATATCGTCGACTCGAAAGGATCGATTGATCGAAAGAATCTCATCAGGTTGGTAAAGAATCGCATGAAATCGACATTATCGACTGAAATAAACGGAATCATTGCCGTCGGCGGACAGCTGTTTCGAATTTAATCCTCGGCTCTACTCGTGTTATTTACCTTCGATATTAACTTTTTTAACGTTGTGTCAAAATCATTAAAAAAGTCGACAAATCGGTGTACATTTTGAACAATATTCACTTATCTTCCTTTGAAATAGCTGCATGCTTAAAGAAATTGAATAAGGGAGAAGGTTATGTTCTGACAAGCAAACGTTCATCAGAAGTTTACTACAGAAGTTTATCATCGAGTGTTCATTAAATAATGATCTTTATTTAACTCGCATTCATCGTAAATCGTAGAATTCATTAATGGTGTAAACTTATTTTACACGACAAAACAACGCTTCAGTTACGGATATGTCGGGTTGGAACGGAAATAAAGGATCTATTCCACCTCGATGGCTTCATTGTCCTAGAAAGGCTATCAAGTTGATACAAAATAAATTTTTAGCGTTTAAGACACCGCTATCTTCGTCGTTTGACAGTCAAGTACCAGAAGAATGTCGTTTTACGATAGACATGCTTTTTGCTTCCCTAAAGAGTCAAAAAGTGAAACTTGGTCTATGGATCGATTTAACTAATACGACAAGATTCTATGACAAGAAGGAGTTGGAAACGCATGGTTGTAAATACCTAAAATTACAATGCCGAGGACATGGAGAAACTCCATCGGACGAACAAACAAGAACTTTTGTTCAAGTTTGCAAAAAGTTTATTTCACAGAATCCATTAGAAGTAGTTGGCGTTCATTGTACTCATGGCTTCAATAGAACAGGTTTTCTTATAATCAGTTATTTAGTAGAAACGGACGGTACAAGCGTTGACGCTGGCTTGGCTGAATTTGCTACAGCTAGACCACCAGGTATTTACAAAGCTGATTATATTAAAGAATTATATAAGAGATACGACGATGAAGAAGATGCTCCTGATCCACCGCCAAGACCAGCATGGTGTCTTGAATATGATGACTCTAACGTAGAAGATAGAGACGAAGGACCTAGTACAGAAAATCATAGTTATGAACCACCTAAGAAGAGAAGAAAGGAGTTTCATAACAAAAATCCAGTGTTTATGGCTGGTGTATCCGGAGTTGTACCTCTGCTGGAACCACATAAGCTACACGGTATACAAAGACGCGTTCAAGACATCTGTTCCTGGACTTCGTCAGGATTTCCAGGCTCTCAACCTATTTCTATGGATTTAGAGAATATTAAGTTACTACATGAAAAGCCATACAGGGTATCGTGGAAAGCGGATGGAACCAGGTTAGCTGGATATCTATTTGAAAGCTTCAGATTTAAAAACTCACCTACTGTCTTCGCTTAGGTACATGATGTTGATACAAGCAGATCGAGAAATATTCTTCATAGATAGAAATAATAGTGTCTTTCAAGTGGATGGGTTAACTTTCCCAAATCCAAGAGATCTATCTAAATGTCTTAAAGATACGCTACTGGACGGTGTAAGATATTCCTTTATTATTATGTCATACATATTATTTCACTTAGGTATATATTATGGAACGTTATAATGTCATTTTGATTATATTATTTCTTTAGGAAATGGTAATCGACAAAGTGGGTGATAAAGAATACGCTAGGTATTTAGCCTATGACATAGTCATGTATGATGGAGAAGATGTTACTAAATTACCATTCCACCCTAATCGTTATGAGATTATCGAACAAAAGGTGATAAAAAGCAGGCGCTTAGCCATGGTGGAAGGAAGAATACGTAGAGAACGAGAACCCTTCTCTATTCGATTAAAACACTTTTGGGATGTCACGCAAGCTGCTAATTTACTTAGTGAAAAATTTGCCAAGAATTTATCTCACGAACCTGACGGTTTGATCTTCCAGCCCTCTAAAGAGCCATATTGTACAGGCTCGAGTCCTGAAGTTTTAAAATGGAAACCTATCTCATTGAATTCGGTAGATTTTAGATTAAAAATTGTTACCGAAACAGGAGTAGGAATAGTTCCACGAAAAGTTGGCCACCTTTTTGTTGGTGGTTTAGATGTACCCTATAGCCAAATGAAAGTTACTAAACAAATTAAGGATTTAAATAATGCTATTATCGAATGTAAATTAGAAAATGGTCAATGGGTATTTATGCGTGTGAGAACAGATAAATCGTTCCCTAATTCTGTACATACTGCAAATTCCGTCTATGAAAGCATCAGGAGACCGGTTACAACGGAATATCTTTTAGAGTATATCGATAAACACAGATTCTTGCAAGATGACGCAGATCTTATGCCACCACCCAGCAAAAGGGCTAGATGACAATAATGGTCTATATACATTCCGATCAATATTGTTACCTATGTTACAAACATGTATTGTAACTAAGATATATAATATCTAACTTAGCATGATTTATGTCATCAAATAGTTATGTGAAAATCAACAAACTCATTTACAATTAATAAATTCATGGATTAGCATTATATATCTAAGATCATCCTTCATTAAATAAAGAAGTTTTATATATAACAATATGAATATTCATTCCCTTTTCCACCACGCAACGAAATAAGAAAATAAAGACAATTATTTGTCAAATTCATGATAGTAAAATTTTGTTTATTTTTAGATGCTGTATTCATATGGTGTACAAAAAATCTTGCATCTAAAGCACGAAAGTCTCTTCGCATTAACTTGGAATACGATTATGCTACTATGATAAGATGGTCTCCCGATGGAAAAGCATTTATTGTACATAAATCTATACAAAATATTATCGAAGTTTATAAGGTTACTAAGAAAATGGATGGCTTTATAGCATCAGCTATCAAAGTTCTGGAATTTCCACAGGTAAATTTGTTTTTTATGTTTTATTAATAAAATGTAATGCCGAAGTTTTATATTTATAATTATACATCTATTTCAGAAACATGTTGGAAAGCCTATAGGATTGGACATTGCATCTACTGGACGATACATCATTAGTTGTAGCGAAGACAATCATTTAATTGTATGGGACCTAAAAGGTCAACCACTTGCAACTATAGAACTAAAATTAGGATCTACACATAGAGCTCGCATATCCCCTTGCGGACGTTTTATAACTACATCAGGTTTGTTTTTGTCCTTTCAATTCTTGTACATAAATTGTATATGAATCAAGATTCTTTTTCAACCATAACTATTATAGGATTCACACCCGATGTCAATGTATGGGAAGTAGTATTTAGTAAAACTGGAGATTTTAAACAAATCTCTAAAGCTTTTGATCTTATTGGACATTCCTCTGGAGTCTATGACTTCAACTATAATGCTGATACAAGCCGCATGGCCACTGTGTCTAAGGATGGAACCTACTGTCTCTATGACACTAAAAGTAACAGACTTAATATTTTAAATTAATGTAATTAGCATACAAATTAGCATGTAACACTCATTTGTCAATATTACAGTTGAATTTGAGAAAGGACAAGATCCTCATACATTACTGACAGGTACGTGGGATGTTACAACACCAGCTAATATCGCTCTTTCACCTAATGGGGAGGTATTAGTAATAACACATGGAACGAATCTTAGCTTTTATTCCACTGTTACTGGTTTGTTGGATAAAACCATTACAGATATTTTTAATAGTAAGTGTATTACATTCATTAGAAGCTATTAAGCTTGTCTTTGTAATGATTTATTAAATCATAAATATAATTGTTTTTTTTTTTTTTTTTTATACAGATCCTATAACTTGTGTTACTTTTGATGCATTGGGTGAATATGTTTTGGTCTCTGGCGATAAACATATAAAAATTTTCCATAATATAACCGGTTACCGTGCAGCAATAGCGTCTGCAAAATATAAATTGAAACAAAGACAGACATCTGCTACAAAAGAACGTCTGGAAAATATTATTGCCGATAGTAGGAGATTCCTTCAAGAGATGGGTGAAGACTGTTCTGAACGACAGCAGTGATCCTGCAAATGTTTCTGTTCCTATGACTGAAATATTTTATATCTTGTCTCTTTCACAGGAGACAAAATGAATGCCATTCTATATAAATATTATATGCATTTCATAAGATTGTTTTTATGCAAAAGAATTGTTTGTACAATAATTTTTCAATGTATTGTAATAAAATATATTATAAAAATTTATTCTAGCAATCACATACGACTTCTTTGTTTTTATTTTATTAAAACAATGTTTCATATAATTACAACAATTTGTTACATTGCTTAAGAAAAGTTTGCAAGATATATTTATGAATAGAATAGTTAAGAAAAAATGTATGATCACAGCAATGCCTATTATGTAACTAAAGTCATGAAATATGCTATCTCTAGTTCTAAATATTTTATAAATATGCAAGTATATACAGTATTTCATACAAAAGTTACAGACAAATATGTGCAAGATTGTACATATGAAAAATTGTTTTCTTAGTGTTTTTTAGAACAAGAAGTCTGCGAGATGCGACTAAAGCGAGGGTAGCTTGATGTTCACTTCTTAAGATTTGATAATTAGCTCTTAAACTAACACGTTTTAGATTACTTGGAGGAACTGGTCGACCACCGGCGAACGCAAATCTAAAATCATATTAAACTAATTAAATTTATTCTCGTTTAAATTGTAAAAATTAAATTTTCTAATATTTATATACCTTATTTCTTTCCTTGGCCCTCTTAAAGTAGAATCCGGGAATGCTGACTGTCTGTCCCATAATATTTTAGTACTTACAGGTCTAACTTTGGCATATTTTATCTTACTTTTCAAAATGATTGGAAGACATGGAGATTTTCTGTATTCATTCGAATTAATATTACATTTAACAGGTAAATATGGCAGTAACGAATCGCCGTACTGTTCTATTACATTTGAAAGATCCAAACAATGGGCATTTGATTTTAACAGAGCACAAACTGCTAACTGTAATAAAAAGACGGTGTGTTATTTTGCATATTGATTATGTAGTATTAACCTTTAGAGGATGGGACTTGTCCCTTTAGGGTCCCGACCACCTGTTTGGTCGGAGACTCGTCCTGAGTTATACATTCGATTTATATATGAATTACACGATTTGAAAAAGATCGATTTGCACTGAAAATTGCCAGTCCTCTAAAGGTTAGCACTTTAGCTGACACAGTAGTCCCATGAGACTGGCGCTTGTCTTTTCATTTGGGCTATGGTGTTCCACTGATGCAAGTTTGAAAATTCGCGTGGTAACGGAAGTGTTAAATGATATCAATTTATACTTACAGCCATACACTCCCAAATAACAGAGCCCGAGAGTGCGAATTTTAAAATATTTTCTATAAAAAGTGGTGATTCTTTATCAGACTGAAAAAAAATTAATGGTTGAATGCTCGCTAATAATTCCATGGCTGTCATTCTTCTCTTATTTACATTCACATTCTCTTTTTCCTCCTTAATAAGTATGTCTTCTAATGTAGGAATGTACCTATAGGTAATAGTTTGCTTTTAATTTTTTCGTTTGCATATTATTTTATTATTACTGAGTCAATACTTACTTATCAGCAACAGATGGCCATCGAAGCATTAACTTAAGGGCACATTTCTTAAAAAGTGCTTCTAAATTAGGATTTATAAAACTTTGTCCAAGAAGTAACTCTAGTAATAACTCAGTTAATTTATCCACCTGAAACGTTTCCATTATCCGTACAATTATATAATACACAAGTCCTAATTTTAATGTATATCATTTTTATGGTAAAATAAAAAGATGTTACCGATGTTAAGTAGTACGGATAGACAGCCTCGCTATTACTAGCAATAGCAATTATAAGTTGACAGGTACGTGTTGATACTCTGGTATATTGTGCATTATTGGAAATTACCATAGATCTAGCAATAGACATTAACCTGTCTATGACACCTTCTCCACCTAAATATGCGTTGGTAGCACAGTCATTCACCAATACCTGCAATATCATAAAATTTAAACTTCCACCTGGCTTTTATGATTCAATCAGAGTACCATACCTGGAAAGTTTTCTGGGAACCATTAAATAATGTTTTCAACGCTCGCTTAGCATAATTTGAACGAGCTTCGATTAATTTTACATCGCAGACTTCCATTTCTGTAAAGAATATTAGCATCCATAAAAAAATGGAGCAATTATAACATCTGCATCGTAAGTGTGTCTCATAAATAAATGAAATAATACCTTGAGTAAAAGGTACATTATCTTGTGATAAATTAATCGACTCATTTACTTTATCTATCAAATTGATAATGCGCTCATTGGGAACGAATACTTTTGCTTCAGAGTGATACTCTGGCAATGTTTCTGGTGCTCCTAAAATTGGATCTACATCACATAAATTTGTGAGTACCGCATTTACATCATTTGCTGTTAAACATTTTCGTCTACTATGCTTCAGTCTTGTAATACATTTCTAAAACCAAAGTATATTACAATGAGATATCAAAAAAGGTACGGAAGCTTCAACTTATAAAGATTCTAACATGTAAAATTTCTCTCAGTCTATAAGAAGCATCTTCCGATAATCTTTGCAAAACAGAGTCTGATAAAGGATGCACTCCCAGTTCTTCCCCTATCGCAGAAATCCACTCTGTGCTAAGAACAGCATATCTTCTAGTATTACTATCGTTTGTCATGCTGTTAACACTCATTTCTCCATTGTTACCGACAAAGGAATTGTTATATCCTGAAATATTTTGTGCCGACAATATCTCTTTCATGACTTCCCGCGCTTTGTTTCTATCACCTCTTAACGTGCTCGATTGGAAGAATTAAAGGACACGGCTTTATGAAGAAGATTATCATCAATCTTTCGACGTCAGACGAACTGCAAATAATCGTAGAAATTCATAACAAAGTTCTCCACTTGCGTCCAATGAAAAAGATATCGCGAATCATTCGTGCTTCGATACCGATGCAAGATTCGTGAGAAGATATTTCTCGTTCTTTCCGCAAGGTGTCAGTACGATCGATTCGAAAGGTTCACGCCCTCTCTGTCGCACTCGCTGCTCAATTCATTGTCCGTCTTTGTTTAACAATACATAACGCTTTACGGAGCTTCAACCGCCAATGGGAAGCGACAACGAAATTTACGCACAGAAATATCACTGACGTGTCCCCGAAAAGAAGTGCTTCAGCAATTCATGATCATTCTCGATTCGCATAAAATTACGAGGACGAGTAATCGGTAAATCGTGTCAGACAGAGAGAAAGAGTGACTTGTGGAAGTGCTAAACGAAATCATGACGGCGATACTGAATAGTTTCGTAAATTCCTTCAACAACAGATTGTAAGTAACGTTCAAGGGGACATTGTGCTTTCCTCAAAAAGCAAGATAATGGTCTTATAATTTCGTGTGCATAACGCCTGAATCGTTAACTTTTGTCGAATACATCGTAGATGAATAAGTTTTCTTTACGTATATTTCGCTGATGTAATGTACGTTTCATCAAAGGTAAACGTATATGCGACGTGTAGTCTAACACGTCCTTACCTTATGCGTTCGAACTATTTCTTGTAACGTAATATGCATAGCAATCTTATCTTGAGCTTCTTACATTATCTATTCAACTTTTGATATCGCGCCTATTCCGAAACTGTCTATTCTTATAGATTTAAGTGTATTGTCATGTTTTACATAAGTACCAGCATTTCTTTTTACATTATTTTGTGTTGGAATCATATGAAATATTAATTATAATTAAAATTCATTATGTTATTTGTAGGGATGCTCCAGTCAGAAAACATCTAAAAAATGTTTACGGTTGTTTATCCTTGTCAACGGTATCTGCTGCCGTAGGAGCTTATGTACACATGTACACGCAGTTCTTACAGGCTAGCTTACTTACTACCTTTGGTACAATAGGACTATTTCTTGCCTTGTTATCCACGCCAGACAATGGGAAAAATGAAAAATTACGTCTTGGCTACCTAATGGGATTTACATTTTTATCCGGAGTAGGACTTGGTCCTTTGCTTGAAACAGTGATTAACATTGATCCTCAAATTGTGGTCACAGCATTAATAGGTGCATAAATAAGATAATAAAATATACATAAAAGCTGTTTTTCTATAACATGCGAAATAACTGGTTGTTCTACATTTTTTTTTTTTTTTTTCTTACAGGCACAGCGGTTCTTTTCGTATCATTCAGTATTTCTGCACTTTTGGCTGAACGAGGTCGTTGGTTGTACCTTGGTGGTATCATACTTAGCATGCTTAATGTCATGTTATTATTCTCCTTTGTCAATTTTTTCCTACGCTCCCAGTTTATTTACCAAGCTTATCTTTACTCTGGATTTTTCCTAATGTGCGGCTTCATTATTTATGATACGCAACTGATCATTGAGAAACATCACATGGGTAGCAGAGACTTCATCTTGCATTCTTTGGATCTCTTCATGGACTTCATTGGTGTTTTCCGTCACTTACTGGTGATTCTTACACAGAAAGTAAGGAAACAAAAACATGCCCGTACGATGATTATAAAAGCAAAAGTTTGTCAGAACTTATAAATATCCCCATTGATTTTATTTACAGGAAATTTCAAGGGAACAACAGCGTAAGCGTAAAGATTAAACGCATTTACGAGAACTGCAGAATATCACAGCATCCAAGTAAATCCATAATCCTAGAGGTCTTCATCTAATCCATGCATAGATGCCATAGATTTTATATTACTGAATAGATCTTGCTGACCTTTCCGCCGTGGCGAGAACATCGACAGAGACGAAGTGTATAATTGCTTTCATAACTTTTACCTTAGTTCCATATTACGTGCAATTTATTTTTGTAAAAATATATTATTTTCTATTTGATATATTAGAGACACTTGGCATAAAAATCATCTTTATAAAGATTATAATGATTATGGCGACAAAACTTATATGTGTGCGGGTTCCCAATTTTCTTTTGTCATACTGCAAAAGTGAAAACACTAAAAATAGAAAGTAATGATTTTTCTGTTACGAAATTCTCGTACTAACGGAATAGGAAGGTTCTATTTGTTGGTATAAGACCTATGATAGAACATACATATACTACATTACACACACACACACGGACACACATACATACATACACGTATATCTATATAATACTTTATAAACATAATACAAAGCTATATTTACTACAAAGAGCAAGTTAAATGATTAGAGCTCGTTTACTACTTTGAAGAACTTATAGAACGTTATATCTGCCACTATGGTACAATCTAATTATTTGGGTCGTCGATATTGTCACTTCCTTCTATAAATTACGATTTCTGTATTAGATTTATACAAATATGTACATGCATATAAATTTATTGTATATTTTTAACTTTCAATAAACAAATTTTCCGAGTTTTCATCGTGCCTCGTATGTATATATAAATATATATATATGTATATACTCATACACATGCATATTGAAACTGTTTCCAGTGATGGAGTGTGTATAGATCAATAAGGTAAACGACATTTCCTTTTTTGTTTTGTTTTATTTATATTTACTAGACTAACGTCTTATTTATTAAAAGTTAACTTTACATGGAAGGTTATTATTTTGCATGAATGTAAAACGTACGTAGCCTCATCACATAGTCCTCCCTTGTGAATATAAAAACTGTGACAAAACTAAATGGTAATGATGGAGTATAACACATGATTCTTGCGTCTGGTAATGATGTACATGCCTCGAGAAGACTGTACAAAATATTTTTATGTATAAGACTGTTGTCAGACGATGCTTTGATGTTCGCTTTGATGGGAGTAGAAATCTAATAAGGACGTTGACGATCTCTGTCCCTGTCTCCGCGTCTGAAATAAGATACACATGTGTGAAGGAATGAAGAAAAACACATTCTACGATAAAAATAGTCTGTTAATTAAAGTAGTATTCTCAAAAGTGGACTCACCCGCCCCCTCCTCTCATCGGTCCACCTCTTCCACCTCCTCTACCTCTGTCACCGCCACGGAATCCACCGCCTCGTCCTCCCCTATCTCCACCTCGTCCACCTCTATCGCTTCTAAAACCACCTCGTCCACCTCTGTCACCGCCTCCGCGGCCGCCTCCTCTGCCACCACCACCGCCGCCGCCTCCTCCACCTCCGCCTCCCCCGCCACCACCACCGCCTCCACTACCGGCTCCTTCTGGTTTTGAACTTTTACAGAGATTACAATGATCTCGCCAAGCGAAGTTTGTGTTACCGCACTCTGGATTTGGACATCTATTGAAAAATGAATGAGGTATTAGATACGTAAAGAAGTATAATAAAATGAATAGAAGTGAAAACAACGGCATTCTTTACCTCCAATCGCCACCTCGACCTCCCCCGTCACGCCGATCGTCACCACCTCCACGATGGTGATCGTCCCTATCGCCACCTCCACCGCGTCCACCAAATCCACCGCCACCTCTTCCTCTTCCACCGATCCCGCGACCTCCACCGCTGCGGTTACCTTGCCAACTGCTCTTGTGCTGTGCGATCTGTACTTTAATTTTGCAACCTTTGAAGTCTTTGCCATCGAACCACCTTATCGCCGAGAGTGCGGCATTCTGATCATCGTAGGTGACAGTGGCTTCCCCTTTCGATTTTCCAGTATTTTTATCTTTGTACATCCACACTTTTGGTTTCCCAGTACGCTTATCGTGCTGAAAGGGATTGATTTCGATAATAGAATTCTTATGTTATTATTGATAATTGAAATCTTATCTTTTGTCTTGAAGAGACTCACCTTGATGAGTCCAATAGCCCCAAAGTGTTCGCAGATTTCTTCTTCCGAAATTGACGGATCCATTCCAGATACAAAAATGGTATCTTCTTGTACGACCATTCCATCACCGCCGCTGTTACGGTCACCGTAGCCCCCTGGAACGTAACAAAAATTAACGTCTGCATAGGGAAACATTATTAAGCGTAAAAGGTAATATTTTCGACTCTACTGTCCCTAAATCTACTCAAAACTAATCTAATAATGTATGAAAAGTGTTGTAGCTATCCAAAAAGAGATAGAAGTCTTTTCTTTCTTTCTTTTATAATAAACCACAAGACAGGAATTGTTAAATGTAATTAGTTACTATTGTAGTAATTAAATAAAGTCACTTCTACCAATAGCGCTTATTTGATTATTCAACTTGATCGATCCAATTACATACTACTTTTTAATACTTTTATTTTCTAATACTAATACTTTCCTTCAAACACTTTCCAACATGCATTTCTTGTATCGCAAATAATGAACACTATTCGGTACGCGAATACGGGACTTTTGAATTATATAAAAGACTGTTCCTCAAATTTTGTCGATATATTTGTCTATATACCTCTATATATTATATAACGATTAATTGCATAAAATATTTGTTTTTTCCATCCTTTTATATAAACCTGTAAAGTACAGTTACAGGTTTTTTGTTGATGATAAATTTTGATTTAAAATCTTATATAATATTTAACTTAATTTGCTGTTGACAAATAAACTTCCTTTACGTGTAGAGTTTCTATATTAATAAAAAAAAGTATGAAAATCTCTTTCAGCAGCTTCTAAGAGTTATATATGTTACTCGTAAAAACAAAATATACATACATCTTAAATATATAACCAACTTTGTAGAATTATGCAAATTATCCTAGAAGTATTACCCCGAAGGGAGATGTACTGCTGTTAGCATTTCACTTCGTGTACCTTACAAAATATTCTTTATTCTGCTTATAGTAAAGCAGTTCCTGTATTGCGATTTTTCATTATTTTATCTCCAACTGTTTGTTGTATAACATTATTTTTAAACCTCTCCAGCACTTAAGTATGTAGATATGAGAATATTTTCTCGTTTCCACAGATCCAGCTTTCGTACCAAATAATTATACTAATACTCTCTGACCTAATACCCTTATCAGTACATAATAATATTTAAGTAACACAAGGTTTCAGCTTAACATATAAAAGGGCTGCCACATTATTTTTCACCCTTCAACCTGTACTGCAACATCCTTTTGGGGGAAAAAGTTATAGACACTGGATTATGAAGCGAAACTTAGCCAGCTATATTTTGTACCTACTTCGATAATCATTATCCATGACTTTATGTCATAATTGTATGGAAACTTGCTGTATAAAATTTTTTTTTTTAATTTCAGAACTACATAAAATTGTGCCATAATGTTTCTAATTTTATACTACTTATTAATTTTTAAGTCATTACAATATTTAATAAGTTCCATAATATGACTTCCTCCCATTACAAACTTCAGCTAAAGTATCCCTCATAATATGCATTTCTACAGTTACTTGTTAACTTAAAAGACAAAAACCAATGGCAATCTTTAAGTATTTATCTTGTGTATAAAAACAATATCATAAAGATATATCATCCTAAAAATGTTGCAGAGCAGCCCTTTCATATAATATAAGTAACCGAGTATTTAGATTGTAAATATTAGAGTGAAAGCGTGAATAGCACCAGACTAGTACAGACAGTCTGGTGCATTTACCTTTGTTATAACCACCACGGCCACCGCCACTGCTAAAACACAGAAGCAGATATACCAATGAGTCGACTCATGGACAGACCGATTGATCAATCGATGCATGGCGAATCAAATGCTGCTCGCCATCTTTCTTCTTGATGTACCTACTGTCTAAATGTCTGTAGTCATCACATTATTTTATACTAATATTGTCGGTACTGTAACGTCTGTCAGTCTTGTCATACATAGAAAAATCTTTACAGAATCATGATGTTAGTGAAAATAGATAAAGATGTTTTTTGTAATATGTGTAATGGCTCCGCTAGGTACTTAAAAAATCTATTTCCCAAATGTACATCTTGTTCAAATAAAATTAATTGTGCAAATATTTTGTAATAGAAAAATAGAAGTAAAATATATGATAACTTTATAATGCTTGTATAATCGTAGAAAGTGATGTTTCATAAAAGTTACTATTTTTCATTCTTAAGTAGACAGTAGACACTTTTTAAAAAATGGTCATTTGTACATTACTTGAATATTTACAGTAATGTATAAAGTCGAAACACATTTTATTAAAATTATGTCAAAACCTTTGTTGGTTTGTCCTAAACTTATTCTCCATGACTTATTAAACCGCCAGCAGAGAAAATCTTGTGGCAGATTTAAATGGATACGGTCTCTTACAATAGACTCAAAACAACCCATAACCGTCAGTTTAGACTACCTCGAGTAGCGACAAGTTCCTAACAGTGGCCCCAGTGGCGGTATCTACAGCTTGACATCATAAATTAATGCATAACTTCTACATATATGTATATGCATAAAATATACATATACCAAACTTCTACATACGCATGTATGTACGCATTACAGTTTTTATCTCTTTTTCAATAATGCAGAACCACTATGTAAAACATACATAGCATCCATTTTACGTCATTTGTCATATACAACCTGTTTTTACCTTTATTACCAGTTATACCTGTGTTAAACCTGTAGGCATACTTCAAACATATTAACGCCCAATGGGCATGAGACCATTTGCAAAGACACAAGAAGAGTTTTCAATACTGTTCATTACTGTCATAAGAATGTGATTCCATACCTTTGTAAATAGATTTACCTCTTGACCAATTAATATTGTACATATAGCCATAGGTATGCTGTTGGCATTATAGTTCTTTTCGCTTTTCTTTGTGTATGGTACAAAATATGAAATTTACTTACTTGTATCCTCCACCAGAGCGGTCACCATATCCTCCACGATCGCCATATCTACCTCCTCCACCACCACCTTGACCTATCATTAAAAAAATATAAAATTTAGATAAGGCATATTAGATAAAAACATTAGAAACGCATCATATTTTTTCCCATATTAACTATAAGTTATACCTCCGCCATATCCTCCACTGGAGTTACTACGATTGTATCCTCCTCCTCCTCCTCCACTTCCACTGTTGTTACTATTTCCTCCATGACTGCCATAACTTCCACCATAGCTACCACCGCCACTGCCGCTATTTCCAGAACTACCCCCACCGCTATAGCTGTTTTGGCCATAACTGCTCTGACTTTGCGATTGGTTATAATCTTGTCCACCGCTGGTATTATAATTGTTGTAATTTCCATAACTGCCTCCGGTATTTGGGGGAGGTTGACTATATTGATTGTAATTACCACCACCCGTAGAAGGTGGTGGGTAGGAAGTATCCTGTCCCGTTGTCGGGGGTGGTTGGCTGTACTGATTGTACCCCTGTTGTTGGTAACCTGAATACTCTATAAATCATAGTAGATTCTCAATAATTATTTTTATTTAAGAAAACATATCTTTAAACTAAATATTCCAAATAAACAAAAACATAAAATCTATTACTTTTGGTGTAATAATAATTCCATGATCTCGAATACGTGAATGCGTAACGAAGCTTCGTTAGGCGCACCTAGTAGCGATAACTTGAATGTAGATAATAGTATTTCATGCGATATAGCAACACACGCCTACGGCGTTAGTAATAAGCAGTAATAAGTAAAACTATAGTCATATCGACCATTTCATATCGATAGATATAAAAAGAAAGAAAATTGTAGGTCGAACAAACAATTCACGCTCAAACAATGGGTTTGTATACCCGCTTATATCGATCGGTACAACGTCACGTATAAACTGTAGTTACATGATATAAAAATTTGCATGTAACGCGAATACTTTGCAGGAGGAGATAAAACATGATTCATTTTTAAATAAATATACATTCATCAATAACGCCCACATATAAAAGTTAAGAAAAGTAATGGAATAGCGATGTTTTCAGATGCGTGGTAAAAGCGCTTGCGTCGAGCGTCGTTGCTCATAAATTGTAGAATGTCCTTTTGCAATATCATTTTTCGAGTAAATCGATAAACTTATGCTCGTGGAGTAACACCGGAATATTAATTAATGTCTTTTACTTACGGTTGTCCGTCATGATGCTTCTTAATGTTGAGGAATTATTTGGGAAAAGAACCAAGTAATGGCGGGAACTCCGCCACCTACAAAACTCGAGGTGGCTCGAGGTGTTGTCGGCGGACTGGGAGTGAGTCCTGCTTCACTATCGGAAGTTGGCGGTGCTTACCGGAAGTACTATGATTCATACAATAGAATTATAGTCGTATTCAACACTAAAAACGTACAAATATGTAAATTAAATTACTAAATATTTTATCCATTTGCTTGTAATATGATTAGTCAAAAATAGTTTATATTAAAGAAATATATGGGGCATATATTCTGTGTAAAATATAGTTATTTACTTGTCGTTAATTTATCTCATTGGCTACGTCAAGATTAATTCTTATTGGTCGTGACGTTTACAAGCGATTTCCTTAGCTTGATTCAGTTTGACTACCCCTTAAAATTATAGCCAATTAGGTAACACGGAAACGTGATACTCGTACTTCTTTTTTTATTGGTTGTAGCTCAAATCACAGACTAATTAGTTTTTGAAAATTTAAATAAATAAAGAAAAGGGTAATGTTAGAATGA
The DNA here is from genome assembly GCA_916049575.1 of Ancistrocerus nigricornis. Lineage (NCBI taxonomy): Eukaryota > Metazoa > Arthropoda > Insecta > Hymenoptera > Vespidae > Ancistrocerus > Ancistrocerus nigricornis. The sequence continues at coordinate 22,966,643 of OU696669.1, read as the reverse complement.
TGAAGTATCGTCGAAACATTATTAAATTATATTTTTATCTCTGTTTTATAAATACTATACATGCTTGTAAATTTGATAAGAGTTACGTTTCAGATGCTACTACTTTAATACTGTGAATTATGAAAGAATAGGTTGTTATAAATTTTAGGAACATAACATCGCTTTTAACGTTTTATCTAATGCAAGAGAATCAGAAACTAATTATATAATAAAGTAAGAATATTGGTTTGTGTACCTTATTAAAAATAATCTATGCAATTTTTTAGTAAACTTCAATACTGTGAAAAAATAATTTATAAATTATGCATAGCTGTTGTTATCAGTTGTTATGATGACTTATCCTACTAGAACACAGTCAAACTGTACAAAACCAATCCAACTTATGTATTACTCCGATTATTGACACTATGATCACAAAGTTATGGTTATATACAAATGGGTGAGACATTTATATATGTATATACTTGAAAATAGATAACTCATTTGTGTCAACTATTATGCAGGATTAAAAATTAGGTAAAAACTGAACTCGATAGATTAGAGATCACGAATTGGAATGCTGCGAAGGAGTGAGACCGCCGGTATGTTCTGGACTATGTTTTTGCTTTTTTCGCTTTTTCTCCTTTTTCCGTTTTTTCCTTGCTTCTTTCTCTTCGTCGTGCCTTTTTTGCTTTTTATGTTTCTTTTCATGCGTATCCGAACTACTTATATCCGTTGCAGCTGTTTCTTGGCCTGTAGGTACCTCGCCAGGTTTGTGTTTATGCTTTTTATGTTTATTCTTATGCTTCCTTTGAGGAGCTTGATTTACATATCTATATTGCTCTGGTAACTGTAAGAAAAATAGGAGTAGTAAGTTTTATCGTAAGAGCGATAAATAAATTACAAATAATTTCAATTTTACCGGTCCTGGATGTAATCTAAATCCAGCTAATTGCACGCTAGTTAACGGTAATAATTCCTTTCCACCGATCGGAGGTTTCTCTATCACAGATCTCAACGAACTAGAAAGTAAAATAAGATCGATAAAGCATAGAGGCAGCTATCGTCATAAAAGTAGAGAATGATATAATCCGAAGAAAAGAAAGTTACCTGTTATCCTGATGACCCGGCGTATCGATATTACCAGGTAGATTTGGTAAGAAAGATGATAATTGTTCTTTAAGCTTCTTACCACTAAATTTACTGTAGGAATGTTCTAGACCATAATATGCCATCAAATTCGTTGCACCAGTAAGTTCGCTCTCCCCTGAAACATATTCGTAATGAATACTTTAAGAATATAGAAATCTGTAATGCCTTATTGTAGAGTTTTACGAAGACAATTAGAAAGACTCGAGTACAAAGTATCTAGTCTTTAAGATTTATTACCAGGTGGTTCCTTCATCAAGTAAAAGGGACCACTGTGGACGATCGAGGGATTTTTTCCGAGAGAAATCGTCGTTTTGAGGGTCCCTGTCGAGTCTTGACGCGAAACAACAGGGGAACGTGCACCCCTCGGTGAAGACTTTGGCGAGTACTGCTCCACTTTACTACGAAACTGATCGCCCATCATCCTCTAACTTTACTTCATCGCACCTTCACGACGATTAACAAACTCCGACGCAGAGCACAGACGATCGTTACAGTTCGATGTGCTCTATATGGTGACAGATAACACTCGTATTATAAGCATTCAAGGTCTGCTTTTAGGTCAGCACTTGGCGCGAGCCGAATACACGTATCGTCTTCATTTTTCGTTAGATTTACCTAAGGAATATACAAAAAAATATTGGCTATATTTATGATTACAGATAAAATTTATTAGTCCTAAAGTAAGGATGTCGTTCTTACTATATCATAAAATAATAATGACATGCAAAAAAGGAGCGATCAAAAGATCGTGCAGTATTAAACGATGCTATGGTTACCGCTATGCTACTTTCGCCTTATGCTGATCACAACAAGGCGTTTAACAGGCAGCGTATGTCGAAATCGACGGCAGCGCCATCGTGTGAATATTCTCAACTTGATGACTGCTTTTAAAAAATAGTATACTAAGATAACAACAAATTGATTACTAATCGCATCGATCAATGAATTTTATAAATTATGTAGTGCGATATAAATTAAAAATTGCAATACAAATTTCTCAATCATACGGATGATATTTAAAGATAAAAAAGATTTGAAAAATGAATCGATATCGATGGAACGATTCGCATTACGATATACATTTTAAGAGCGCCTGTACGATGGCGCCAAAATCAAAATGAAAAGGCTACCGTACGAATACCGCGCGCCGTATTCGTTAGAAACGATGATGTTTGCATTGGTAATGCTTGAATTTGTTGTAATAAATTTACGACTAGCTATATTTCATGACTTTTATTTCGTAGACGATACGTAAGTACCGAAATGTATATGTATGTACATTTAAGTGATAATAACGAGCAGTATTTATGTACAAGTACACCAAGTTATAAACACTAAACATTCGTCACAAATCTTACGCGTTATTTTCTTAATTAGTTTTTTTTTTGTGTTGTACCGTTGTCGTGTTTTAAGTGCATGTAATAATAAAACTACAGTCGTCTGATTGCACTATCTTCACTGCAAATTCAAGTGAAGCTTTAACCGAAACTGAAACGACTATGTTCTAGCTCGTTATCAAGGCGTGCCTCTTAAGTCTCACTTAAATTTCTAGTAAAAGTCGTGCAACCGAATCTACGCGGTTTTACCATAATGCGGGAAATCGTATTTTTTTGGCACAGATCTTTATCGAAATATAAAAATGATATGGAAGCTAAATCTTAAACGGCGGGCAACAACACATCGTTTTAAGAGCGTCGACATGGAAGGAATTCTTACAATGTTGGAATATCTTCATTGCCAAGTAACAAATACATCCATGAAGTCTGATAATTTTAAATTTCGATGTTCTATCATCGTTACGTAGCAGAACAATATGTGCTATTGAATAGTACGTGGGTTATCGATTCATTATAAACGAAGTGCGTACGCAAAAGTTTAGCAATAATTTTACAGTTTGCGGTATCAAGCCTCACATATACATACATATCGTAACCGACATGCAGCTTCCAAAGCCGAGGTAATATTACAAATTTAATGATAGCAGCGGTGAATTTGTCGATAAATTTAGTAACGTGTATATTACAAATTGCTTCGAATTAAATTAAAATGTTCTGCCGTCTACTTCTCGAAATAGTTATTTTAGCACGTGCGTATATCTTTCGCGATGCCGCTAATGTTGTATCCTATTACACTTTTGTTCTCGAAATTTATTCTCGCATGACATGCGCGCGCACATTCACTCGCATACTTCGCACACTCAAACGTTACTCTTTCTCTTTTGTTTTTTTTTTTTCTTCAACATTTTCATAAAAATCAAATTCGTATCAGTGGGCACGTATACATAAAATGATGATTCATAAGAAATAGGTGAACTTATAAAGTCTTATATTTATCATTTACGTATAAATATTGTTAAATATGTATATTAAAAATTTACTACACATTTCACGATTATTTTACACAAAATTTGTTATAACACGACAGTGCTTTCGCGCTTGGTTACGTTATATCGTCGTAAAAGTCCAAAAATTATCGCAACGGAGAAGACTCCGTGTTATTCTATTTGGTATGCGAGTTCGCAATGGAAAATAATTCGGCATTAATCTGTCGCTTTTTCTCAAAATATGTATGTCGATTATTGTAACACTGCTCTACTTAGCCGCCTTTATTAATAACGGTTCACACGCGCATTTCAACGTTATAATCGTAATCATCATCATCAATCAACATCACCGATTGTACAAATATAATGGAATTCATGCGATTTCACGTTAACTCTTTCCGTCTCTCTCTCTTTCTCTCTCTCTCTCTCTCGAGATAGAGAGAGAGAAAATATAAATTACTTCTCGGTTAGTGTTAACAGGTGAATTAGATGACAAGTGAGCGTATGTAGACTGGACCAATAGGATTTCTAGTGTCGTTGATGTTTTCTCTCTCTCTCTCTCTCTGTCTCTTTCGTTAGCAGCCATGCCACTTCCCTTCAGACGGATACTTTATAAGCGATGTACGATCCTTCGCGATTTGAACGGGAGACACACAAGGTTAGCGATTCTTGTATTCTTTCCGTCCAATGGCAGGATTGCACGGAAACCGGGAAGATGGGCTATACGGATATCTCGTAACTCATATCATAGACACTCGCCCGATCCGGTGTTGGGGTTGTAGGTCTTTGCGATCTCGGATCGTTCGGAGCCGACACCATTTCCATAGAGTCCGTCATTTCTAATGCTCTTACGAAGGACATCGGCCTACGTCTCGTATCACCTGACGTGGGCGTAGTAGGCGTTGCCATCACAGCCTTCCTTTTAACTTGAGGCGACTGATGCGGCTGATGCGGTTGATGAGGTGGGAAGACCGGGACACCACCTCTCATAGCGGGGTGATACGCTGCTCTGGGAGCCGTCGTGTACGATTGTTGCGTGGGACTAGTTGGGTTTGAACGATAGTAATCGTACGGTGGCGGTGGTCTCTGAGAAGGAGACTGGTGAGCCGTGGCGGAAGATGTGCTACCTGGTGGAGCTGGATAGCTGCCTGGTGAGTTGTCCTTCCACATATAGGCACCACGCTGCGGGGATCCTGCAAGTTCCCGAATGTTGTCAACGGTATTGTTGGTTCTCGAATACGTATGTTCGGCACCCTGACGGACGAGCTCGCTCTCCGATAAAAAACGTCGTTGCGGACTGTAGCCGGCAACGACGGCACCACCTCCACCAACCCCGACGCTATTTCCCTGCTGAACGTCGTAATACGTTGGTGCCTCGTTGACGCCTATAAAGTCCGGCCGACGGACCTGCGTCGGTGTACCTGGATTGGATCTGTAACATAGATTTACCGTTTCGGTTTCTGAGCTATCGAGCGATGCGATGAAATTTGATATAATCGACAAATGCATAGTACAGTGAACCAATATGAATATATGCGAGTGCTGAGCATTGTAGCCATACAAATACGGCTCTGGCGAGACATACAGGAGAGAGAGAGAGCAGCGCGTCATTCCTGTTAAGAAAGTAGCATCTATCGAAGGAAAAGTAAAATAGATAGCGAAACTAAGAAATACATGTGTTTTACGTGCGTGTCATGTATGTAGTGTTCGCGTGTATATGCGTGTTTATGTCTGGCTGCTGTTGTATATATTGTATAAACGCGCTCGCATGTAAAGAACTTGTTTTTTTTTTTTTTTTTCTCTTTTAAATGCATTTGTATAAATCAGTATGCAAGAAAGCATAATTGTAAACAACGATATTTCCTCGTAGGATGAAGTTCGTGTTTACCTGCAGTAGGTTGCAACATGATGGCAGAGAGCAGCTCCTTGCAGTTATTACCCCCTGCAGTGGGACACAAACTTATCTATATACCTTATCTATATACCGTAGTATGTACATGCAGAGAGACTAACCTTCTACAATTTTATCGTGAACTACGTCGCACAATCGTCTTTTCTGATAGATTCCTTCATTAGAAGGAAGGTGAAAAGAGTGGTGTAAGAAAGGAGTAGTAATAAGAGCAAGAGTGAGGTGTTATAGTGAGGGAAAAGGAAGTCTCGTAAACCAAGGTGACGCTTTAAATAGGTGACGAGAGGAATGTTTAAAAAACAGAAATTATCCATTTTATATCGGCAGCGTGCTTGAAAGATGCAATATAACTATTACTAGTGTGGCGCTTCCCTCTTGCTCTCTACGTTGAGATAATTTTGTGCAATCAGAAGAATGTCAGGAGTTTTAAAAGAAAAATAAGATTTTCATCGAACGAATGTTCCAATAGTATCTTTAAGATTAAATTATGTACAAATGGTTTTACATTTTAATATTCATTAAGAAAGAAAATTTATCTTAGCGAACATCGATATACATATATGTATATATATATATAGATATATAAGTTTTCATTTAATGTCTCCGAGTTGGGAGCTCTAGGCACAACCATGTGTTTAGATCCAATATTATGAAAGAAAAATGTGTGCATACCTGCGTATAGGACTGGAAATGGCAAGTGGCGTAGGTACTCCGATAGCTTTAATACGTTGTTGCATCGTTGGACTAGCACCTCCTTGTCCCTGATTTCGCTGAGGGGCAGTAGCCGGGGAACCGCTTACTTCCGGCGATAGAGGGTCAGGTGTGTGACTACGCGATCCGTTCATACCTCTGTTGATATTAATAAAATTGATATAATTATAGGGAAAAATGTTTACGTTCTTATTCCTTTGCTCTTGCTAAGTACCTTGGCCTTGGATGAGGACTGCCTCTAGGGTAATGTATGGGATGACGGTGCTGCGGAGGCTGGGGATGCCTAGGAGATTCATTGTTTTCAACGGGTGGCAGGAAGAAATTGCTTTTAGAACCGTGTCTTTGTAACGGAGGCGTAGGTTCGCAATCCGCGGACTGAGACGCAGTTGGTTCCATATCTGTGTCCGAACCATCTCGACCAGGGGATAGCTATAAATGATAATCGTAGAATAAATTCGACTGTACGTAGTAAGAGTATTAAAAGTTAAATATACATGACAATTATCGTACATAGTAAATATTCTGCAGGCAGAGGCATTGGTTAGGATTGGCAGGAATAGACAACATACAAATAAAATCAACACCTTTCTGCTATCTGAATTGGAAATTGATAATGGAAAAGGAATCTTCGCTTGTGCTTGTAGTACTCTAAGGACATAAATTACAAGATTAGATGAAATTTAAAAAATGAGGTATGGAATATTACTTAGCAAAGCATTTTTAGGTAACGCGCTGTAGCTAACACAGTGATTTTAAATTAAGTTTAGTCCGAACGATACGCGCCCAATCTCTGTGCGTAAAAAGAGGATATAGTGGAACTAAACCTAATAGGAATTCAAATGCAAATACGTATATATCTACTGCCTAAAGAAAGCGTATTACACATATAGCGTTAAGTAACATGCCTAGGAAAGAAGACCATTGCCTTAATAAACTTCTTCACGTATACAGAAGCAAGAAGTTTTCAGCAAAGTTGCACTAGCTCTTACCTTATTGTAAGCATTTGAACTGGCATTTCTAACACCATTGCTGCTATCCATGTAGGTTTTTACCTGGTTCTCACTGCCTATGGTAGATATCTCAGATGTACACGCGCCGCGCCGCTTTCCTGAATATTTATCAGGTTTAATTAAACTGAAAATTAATAGGTAAACGATTAAGAAATATTTGAATATTTTAAAAATAGCATGATAGAACGGAACAGAATAATACCTTGGGTATTGTGGTCCAAACTGTGTATACCAGCAATTTTGTAAACATCCTTTGGAGAAGGGATTATAACCTCCGTTAAACTTGCCGGTTACCTGCTCATTTGTTGTTCTTCCTCTAGAAACAAGTATTACATGAAAGCCTGTTAATCCAAAAATTGGAATAAACAGCAACACTACCACACCCATAAGTACAAGTCTACGTTCAAATTAAGGAATATAAGATTTGATGAACGATGTTTCAAGATCTTGATTTTAAATCATATGCAATAAAAATAACAATCAATATTGTTAATAGAAGGATACGCAACAATTGTGTCCACTTCTCCTAACTGCTGTTTATGCTGCAATACAAAATACAAACAAAGTCCAAATATACTAATCATATGACAGCTAAGGGACAGAAGGAAGAAGAAAAAAAATCTGTAATTTCTTCTGCCAATACAATTGTTGACCCATGGGCAGTGATGATCGAACGTCTAGAATAAAAAAATTTATTAGAAGAACTTTTGACGTTAAGTGCCTTTGTAGATAATGAAATCTTACCTCGATACAATGATTGCAAACGCTACAATGGGAACAACGAGGCGGTCTGTAAAATTTGCACGTAACGCACCATTTCATGCGAACGGTAATGCCATTGATTTCAACGTTCTTGTATAACGGAGCCCTAAAGTCATCCTCCCGATCTTCATCAGGAGGAGCTTAAAAAGAGATATCGTACAAATAAAGTCTGTTATTAATATATAAATTATTCTAAACTATATAACTTGTTGATAAGATAAAACTATAAAGCATTTTATGTACCTTTCGGTATAACACCTGGATCCATGAATGTGGCTAGTGTAAAGTTCGTTAGTACAAAGAAGGTGATAACTCCTTGAAGAGCAGGCACCCACGTACCCCACCGAAAGACATAATACTGACACCTATGTGCATGATTAGAATAATTTAAGTACAGATACAAAGGATAATGAATAATTGAAATACAAGATAAAGAATAAAGTAAAACATTGTGCCAAAACTCTTAATGACACGGTAAGATCGTGCTTAACTCACGGGAAGCAAAAGAAAAGGGTCGTAGTGACGAGTAGAACTGTCCACGCGAACGTAGCTGGTAGATATCTTGTCTTCACATCGCATTTCGGCATTCTGCACGTTCCACTTCGTGGTTCACAATTCCTGAATTATTAATGGGCAAGATTTCTGCTACCAGGAAACATGGCCGCGTCCATCGGTGCTACTTGTTTGCGAGTTGCGAGACCCGTGCTTAACGAGGACTCCCATTTTCCCGACGTTCGATCATCCGTGATACGTCGTCGATCACGCCTTCCATTACATGAGCGTTACTTCGGCAAAAACATTCGTAACGTAATTAATATTTAAGCGCTTATGCTTACATGAATCGTGAGCACACCACTTTGCTGTGACATACATATATGTATATGTATAGTATATATAGCTACCTTATGGACTTATATATCGTGAAACAGAGCGAGTCGTGCCCCCTCTAACCCGTGGGTAGGGGGTGGAGTGGCGGACACTCAATGCTTTGGGATAGGAGCCTTATTTGCCCGGAGGATTCGACAATGCCAACCTACAAGAATGCTTTTATCTAAACTATGAAGCATCATTTGTATTGATACATTGGTAACAGCGGCTTGAAAAATGGTGGCGCTCTCTGGATCTCAAATAGAGCGTGTTTGAGCGTGTTCATAAACGGTATCGCTGTAAGTAACATCCGCTGCTGCAACGTCAAAATTAAAAGATTTCCTATAAAACTTACTAACGAGCGAGCACTTCAGATCATGCTTCTATTTTAAATGACACGAAACGAAAGAAAATAAACAAAACTGGAAGCGAAGAAAAAAAAAAAGAGATTCGTAGTGCATCGAGGAAATTAAATATTTTTTAGAATTAGAAATTTATGTGAAACTTATTTAACGAAGTTCGAGCTTTTTTTGGTGGTAGTATGGATGGGCGATGTTCAAAATAAAATCGATTTTATGAACATCGATTAAAAAAAAATAAATCGATTTTGTATATTAAAAAATCGATTAATCGATTAATCGAACCAACAAAGTACTAGGATACAAAATTTATTGTAAAATCATAATTTCAAATGCTTTTTCTTATTTCCAATCTAGTTTTGTCCTAAAGTACGTGAAAAAGAATATCTATTATTACACCATCAATATTTATAACTAAAATCGAAATAATTATTTACTTTGCAGATGTACAAGAGTATCAATATATCTATAAATAATTAAGTAACGGTCTTATCTGTAAAATTAACTCAAATATCTTAAATGGAAAAAATTCGAGGGTACAAGATGTCGAAATGATTTATTAATCAAAAGATTGGTAATACAATTCTTTCCAACTGTTTTTTTTTTCAAATTTGGATAGTAAAGCAAATATTTATAATATAAGAAAGTTGATATTATATATGGATAATTAAAATTATCTTGCTTATATGAAGGTGTGTGTATACAAATAATATTTTATTATCACCATATAAATGCCATACTTTCCATGACAAATTTGGAAACAGTGTAAAAGAAACGTACATGTTATTTAAAATTTATACAGCAGAAAAGTTCTTCCATGATGTTTATAGTTACTTTAAATTTTAGCTTCGATGTTGCTTCAAAAAATCAGAAATCGATTAATCGCCTGGTCAAAACATCGACACAATATAATCGATTATTTGGAAAAACTATCGCCGCTTTCGATTAATCGAACAACATCGCCCATCCCTAGTTGTTAGCAGGGTGTGGACACTCTTTACCCCACCACCTTGGCAATTTAACGTAGTCCCCGCCGTTCACGCATGCGCATTGTGGAAAATAATCAACTGGAGGGCAGCACTAACGAACGCAAAGCTGCCAACCGTGTTTATTGCTTCTGTTCGTATAGTAACTAGCCCGCCGAGGTCTAGATCCCAGAGTAGAAGTGTAGTCCCCGAGTAGGAGTGCAGTCTCCGCTAGCCCCTTAAACCTGTTGACCCGTTAGCCTTCTAAGCCCGCGATCCGGCTAATTGGAAGGGGCACATAAGATACATACATGTTTGAAAAGCCGTCTGTTTAATAAATAGTGAGATAGATTCATTCTTCGAAATTGTTTATCGTCGTTTAACAATACTTGAAGGAATATGCAAGTCGCGTTTCGATAGTAAGACCAGTTCGGAAGTTACAACAGTTTAAATCTTAAGATTCATCTCAGCATAAAGTGCAATATAATAATATGTAATTATTTATTTTATGTGTATTTGAATAATATTTAAGTATCGTATTTATTTACAATAAGAATTATTATACATTATAACAAAAGTGCGTCCGATGTATTAAAAGTTATAATTATTCTATACTTTATATTACTTTGCGACTATTTGTAAAAATGTACATATATAAAATTGATATAAATAAACAAAAATAAGATACATTGCAAAAAATACTGGAATTTTTAATTGAAACCATGAATTAATCATCCAATTCCCTTATTTGTTCAACTTCTCGAGTTATTGCCTTTCGACGAAAACTCCATCAATGGAGAAAGTATCAGGAGAACATGAGCTACAAGGAGGAATTCGGATTTCAAGACCCACCTCTTCAAATAGTATGCTTTCCTGGTAGAAATCCCAGTTTACGGGGAATTTGCCGAATCGCTGAGAATCAATAAAGTATCATGAGAACGTGAGCAGCAAGGAGAAATTCGGATTTTACGTGCCACTTCTTCAAATAGTATGCTTTCCTGGTAGAAATCCCAGTTTACGGGGAATTTGCCGAATCGCTGAGAATCGAGAAAGTATCATGAGAACGTGAGCAGGAACGAGGTATTCGGATTTCACGTGCCACCTCTTCACATATTATGGTATCCTGTTAGAAATCCCAGTTTACGGGAAAATGTTCCGAAAGCGTTCGTGAGAACATTGGCAGCGCCATCTAGCGGTGGAGAGAAGAGACAAAATTTCAGGATTTTTCAGGGGGGTCTTTAACAAATTCTCCTGGTCGCTATAATTAACCGATTCTTATGAACGATACCTTGTTGGAAAGCTAAAAGAACGGGCTACAAAATGGTTATCATAGAATTTACAGAATACTTCACTTTCAGTATCTAAATCGCACTTAAACTTTTCAAATGTAATTTCTATGATGACGCTAACGTTACTAAAGAAATTTATTACAGCTATCTTATAGCTTGTTCTTTTAGCTTTCCAACGAGCTATTGATCGTAGAAATCGATCAAGAATTGTGATCAGAATTAATTTTTAAAGTAAATCTCTCGAAAGTCGATAAAATAGGGTCTCAATTGCACGCTGGCGCCATCTAGCGGTGGAGACAAGAGGCAAAATTTGATGATAATTCAGAGGTGTCCTTTAACAAATTCTCCTGGTCGCTATAATTAACCGATTCTTATGAACGATACCTTGTTGGGAAGCTAAAAGAACAAGCTATAAGATAGCTGTAATAGATTTCTTTAGTAACGTTAGCGTCATCATAGAAATTACATTTGAAAAGTTTAAGTGCGATTTAGAGACTGAAAGTGAGGTATTATAAAAATTCTATAATAGCCATTTTGTAGCCCGTTCTTTTAGCTTTCCAACAAGGTATCGTTCATAAGAATCGGTTAATTATAGCGACCAGGAGAATTTGTTAAAGGACACCTCTGAATTATCATCAAATTTTGCCTCTTGTCTCCACCGCTAGATGGCGCCAGCGTGCAATTGAGACCCTATTTTATCGACTTTCGAGAGATTTACTTTAAAAATTAATTCTGATCACAATTCTTGATCGATTTCTACGATCAATAGCTCGTCGGAAAGCTAAAAGAACAAGCTATAAGATAGCTGTAATAAATTTCTTTAGTAACGTTAGCGTCATCATAGAAATTACATTTGAAAAGTTTAAGTGCGATTTAGATACTGAAAGTGAAGTATTCTGTAAATTCTATGATAACCATTTTGTAGCCCGTTCTTTTAGCTTTCCAACAAGGTATCGTTCATAAGAATCGGTTAATTATAGCGACCAGGAGAATTTGTTAAAAGACACCTCTGAATTATCATCAAATTTTGCCTCTTGTCTCCACCGCTAGATGGCGCCAGCGTGCAATCTAGACCCTATTTTATCGACTTTCGAGAGATTTACTTTAAAAATTAATTCTGATCACAATTCTTGATCGATTTCTACGATCAATAGCTCGTTGGAAAGCTAAAAGAACAAGCTATAAGATAGCTGTAATAAATTTCTTTAGTAACGTTAGCGTCATCATAGAAATTACATTTGAAAAGTTTAAGTGCGATTTAGATACTGAAAGTGAAGTATTCTGTAAATTCTATAATAGCCATTTTGTAGCCCGTTCTTTTAGCTTTCCAACAAGGTATCGTTCATAAGAATCGGTTAATTATAGCGACCAGGAGAATTTGTTAAAGACCCCCCTGAAAAATCCTGAAATTTTGTCTCTTCTCTCCACCGCTAGATGGCGCTGCCAATGTTCTCACGAACGCTTTCGGAACATTTTCCCGTAAACTGGGATTTCTAACAGGATACCATAATATGTGAAGAGGTGGCACGTGAATTCCGAATACCTCGTTCCTGCTCACGTTCTCATGATACTTTCTCGATTCTCAGCGATTCGGCAAATTCCCCGTAAACTGGGATTTCTACCAGGAAAGCATACTATTTGAAGAAGTGGCACGTAAAATCCGAATTTCTCCTTGCTGCTCACGTTCTCATGATACTTTATTGATTCTCAGCGATTCGGCAAATTCCCCGTAAACTGGGATTTCTACCAGGAAAGCATACTATTTGAAGAGGTGGGTCTTGAAATCCGAATTCCTCCTTGTTGCTCATGTTCTCCTGATACTTTCTCCATTGATGGAGTTTTCGTCAAAAGGCAATAACTCGAGAAGTTGAACAAATAAGGGAATTGGATGGTTAATTCATGGTTTCAATTAAAAATTCCAGTATTTTTTGCAATGTATCTTATTTTTGTTTATTTATATCAATTTTATATATGTACATTTTTACAAATAGTCGGAAAGTAATATAAATCATAGAATAATTATAACTTTTAATACATCGGACGAACTTTTGTTATAATGTATAATAATTCTTATTGTAAATAAATACGATACTTAAATATTATTCGAATACACATAAAATAAATAATAACATATTATTATATTGCACTTTATGCTGAGATGAATCTTAAGATTTAAACTGTTGTAACTTCCGAACTGGTTTTACTATCGAAACGCGACTTGCATATTCCTTCAAGTATTGTTAAACGACGATAAACAATTTCGAAGAATGAATCTATCTCACTATTTATTAAACAGACGGTTTTTCAAACATGTATGTATCTTATGTGCCCCTTCCAATTAGCCGGATCGCGGGCTTAGAAGGCTAACGGGTCAACAGGTTTAAGGGGCTAGCGGTGGCTGCACTCCTACTCGGGGACTACACTTCTACTCTGGGATCTAGACCTCGGCGGGCTAGTTACTATACGAACAGAAGCAATAAACACGGTTGGCAGCTTTGCGTTCGTTAGTGCTGCCCTCCAGTTGATTATTTTCCACAATGCGCATGCGTGAACGGCGGGGACTACGTTAAATAAGGCTCCTATGCTTATGCATTGAGTGTCCATAGTGAGTGACCATACCCTGGTTGGTAGGTCTTAAAATACATAAACGTACTTCAAATCGGAATAGCAATACTGGTGTTGTAGATTATTTCCGTTTGTGTAAACATTCGCGTTTAAACTGGTTTTATTACACCTGCTTTAACTAAACCGAAATAGCGCTGCCGTTTAAACGCAGTCATTGGTAAAGAATCGAATCTTAATTTCCAGGGTATAGAATCGATTCTCCAAATAATCGGAGGCCAAAGAATCGATTCTTTTGAAAATCGAATCGGAATCGAACATCCCTAGTTCAGTTACTCACTGTAATTATAAGTGTATGTATTTAGTTGTCCGAATTTGTTTTTGACGTAGGTTATGTATATATAAATATATAAATATATAACTATATAAATATATATATATAAATTGAATAGTATTAAACTTGACAGGTTTGCAAAAGAATTTAGAGTGAAATTTTGTTTCTATTAATTTGCGGATAAATTTTCGGGATCTGTCCAGACTTATCTTTTATCTGTACAAATAAAGGGATATCGAGAAAATAATGGCAGAAGAAAAGTAATTTCATTTATAATTAGAAAAAACATGCATATATGGAGTTAATTAATATATTCATTATGGTGATATTATATTTCGTATTTGACATTGATCATATACTAATTGTTTGTTCAAATTAGGATGTATATTTATCCCTTTCCTCTAGTAAATTGTATTTATTTTGTATTTGTGATCCAAATAAAAATATTTATTGTTTACTAATCAAATTATATGTTACAGTGTAAATGATACGATGGAAACAATACAAGTTGTATCAGTAGAAGAAAAAATGAAAGTAAAGTCTGATGACAAAAACAGACAGAAATCTAAACAAGTAGATCCAAATGATAAATTCAACAATCGCAGTAATAATAATGAATCAGGAAACTGTTATTGGTATTCATTTGAATCTGTATAATATTGGAACACTAAATATACAAAAATGTAATGTCGAAAGATTTGCATATTAACAGTTTTATTATTTTACAGTGGGAAGGAAAGAAATTTAAATATTGCTGAATTATTATGTGCTAGTTGCTCAAGGTGGTTTCATGAATCGTGTATTGGGTATCAATTAGGCAAATTAGTTCCTTTCATGATGAATTATGTATTTATGTGTAAAAATTGTTCACCGACTGGACTAGAAAGTTTTAAAAAAAATCAAGCTCGTAAGTATAAATTATTTTTAGATAAAATAATTCGTGTTACATGTTAACATATATATTATATGCAACTATACAAGATAACATATATAAATTTGTTAAGCACTGTTTTTTTGTAACTAAAATGGTATAATAGGATTGGTAGTTTGATGAAACAAAATTAATTTCATGGAATCCCTGTGTAAATAGTATAAAATTGAATTTGTTTACAATCAAATAATTCTCATTATAGCTGTATATATTTTCTTGAAAACTTTGTTTTCTATTAGTGTCTATTTCAATCTGTTAACTAGGGTGTTTATTTAGCTACAAACATAAATGTATATAATTTACTTTAAATAAACATAATGGCATTATGAAAGCTGAGATTCTTTAAGTAAATAAATGAGACAAAGAAATAATCTGAAACTATATTTTTTCCTTAGTGGAAATGAGAAAAAAATATTTATATCGAATTAACTCATTTTACTTGGTTAGCAGATTAAGAGTTATAGCAAAGATAATTCCGACAAACAAATTTGTTAATGTTGGTGCAGTTAATGTTATTACATTTAACATATTTCAGACAAAACTGATATTTATTGCCTTCTTAAAGGTTTGTACTCTGCAATTTTTCTCCAAGTACCACTCGTCTGGTAATTTATTATTTTTACTCAATTTATACAAATTCATTGACGCTGATATGTTTTCATATAATTATTAAGCCTCATCTAGACCTCATCTAACGATTTTTTATTGCTTTCTCTTATCCTAATGTTACAAAGATACAAAGTACATGGAGTAGGTTTTCTTTTTCAATGTATCAGATCATCTGCCAAGTTTTTTTTTTAAGGTTTTAAAAAGTAGTTTTAAAAAAGAAAGTTTTATGTACAAACTGCTCTTCTGTGAAATAAATCCTGTAAATATATACATATAACAATTTTGAAGAAGAATTTCCTTCTCAACTTGCGAGAAATAAACTGTTTAATATGGGTCAATTTGATTCATATTGACTCATCCACTGTGATGCTGTCAAAGATCTGTGTATGATCTATCATCCAAGGGTTAAATATAAATCTGCAGAGTACAAAGGTTTTAGTGTTGCTATCAATAAATAACCATTTATTTTGAAGCAATTATTGTTTTTTTTTTTTTTAATTTGCTTTCATATATGCAATGGTAATTGTAAAATTATAAATGCACTGACATTATGCGTTCTTCTCTTCTATTCTTTCATAGTGACAGCCATACTTGTTACCTTATTTTGAATAAAATCTCCGAAAAATGAGTGCGAAGGAGTGGAACTGGATAAACATGATATTTGTTTTTAGTAAAGTTAATGCTCTGCAAAATCATCTTATATTTTAATTAGTAAGATATGCAAAATATAACAAAAAGAAGGTTTCAAATAAATGAATGCTTTGATAAAGATCTAATCTTCTTTAATAATCGGAATACAAAAAAATGTATATTTATTAATTATGCAACTCTACACATTTTTTTTTATCAAACTTTCAGTCTTTTAATACGAGAAAAGATTTAATTTGATTTCTGTAATAGTTTTAGTACATATAACATGTGACACGTTTTGTGAGTTACCTTGTATTAGTAATTATTCATAGATATAAATAATAAAGATTTAGTAATAAATAGGAAAGGTACAGCATCATTCTGTTTTACAGATAGGTGGTAAGTTTTAAATGGAATATATTTAGACTCACTGTAATATATGAGCCTATTCAGAGAACAAATAAATCGACTCCAGTTTTTACATTTTTTCCGATTTAGTATCAAAGTGGATGACTAGTGCCTAATTTTTTTAAATGTTACATTTCTTTTTTTTTGTTTATGCAATTAGTCATTTTTGCTCCAAAATGGTTCATATGTTAATTCCTTGTTTTTCAGCATTTCCCCAAATGTGTGTAACAGCAATAGCTAATTTATTACAAATTTGTCAAAAAGAAAGTGAACAAAGGACAGTGTTTCATAAGGATAAAGATATAATACCTTTTATTGAATGTCATTGGGAAAGTATGACAACGATGCCTCGTAGAGTTACACAATCTTGGCATGCTACAGTAAGTTATCATTACAAAATTATAATGAAATGAATATTAATTACAAAAGAACTGGAGTTTTGCATTCTTATTGTTTGTCGTGTCAATTCAGTTCAATATTAGTATTTTATCATTTGATGTGTGTACTTAGCTAAACTACTTTAATTATTTGTTTATTATGATACTTATATGAGCTGATTATATTCCTCTATAGAAAGATGAGGTGATTAAGAATTAAATATTTCGCCATTCAAAGCTTTTTTCATAATTCAATAAATTTTTTATCTGTAAAGTGTTTCTTTATTTTTTTTTGACAGATTTAATTGATGATAATAGAAGAGAAAATAACAATTAATATTTAGAACGCTCTATATATTCTTTCTAATTACAATGGCTTTATATATTATATTAAAAGTTTTAAATTATATAAATTTTAGATACACAGAGCATTATTGAAAGACGTTGGGACATTATTTACTATGGATGACAACAGTACAGAAGGCCAATTATTCGGGCTTGCAAGTCCAGATCTTGTATTAATCAAGCCTAATTATGAAGCAATGATTAAAGGTGGCCATCTGAAAATTACAGAGATGGGATTGCAGCATGTCGGTAAGTATATTTATTTTAAAATTAGAAATCGAAATTAATAAATTAATAAATATTTACTTTATTACATGTATAATACAATACTAGTCAAACCTTAACTTTTATTCTTTTCTTCATTCCGTACGCAAAGTGTTCCACTAAACCTAATGTTAGCATATGTATGTGTATCTTATCTTATCAAAGAAATCACTCCCATGATATCATATAACAAGTTACTAATCAAAGTAATGTGCAGGTCAAACAGATTAATATTTATACAAAATTTATTTACGTTGCTTGAGTGTAAATGTACTTATAAAAAACAACAATTTTAACGAATGATTATTTACTGCAAGTAAACTACAATCAATTAAATATTAAATCAATAAATTGACAGTTTCTATATAATGGCAAATAAAGTTACATGGGGTAATACAATTTACACAAAGCACACATTAATATTATGATATATTCCGCTCAGTAACTTTTGTTATTATCATTGAATATCAAGTACCACTGGGCGGAGGACTTCGTGGACGCAATGCAAAACGTAAACTTCCTGGAGAAGGTGCAGGTACAGGCCCTGGGAAAAAAGGCAGGAGTTCAGATATGACAGCACCTAAATTACCAGCGCACGGTTATCCTTTGGAGCATCCTTTCAATAAAGATGGATACAGATACATACTTGCGGAACCAGATCCTCATGCACCATTTAGACAAGTATATAGAATTCATATCATTTTTATAAATTCATACCATACAAATGAATAAATGTGCATATATAAATAAATTGAGCTGTTTATTTTGAAAGTGTTACAAGTCCATTGTTTATGATTCTAATTTTCATACCAAAATAAGATAATCAGATCTAATCACAACAATAAAATGTCATTAAAACTTTTTTCCAAATTTGGATTCATACCACTTTCAAAATAAATGGCTCAATTAAATGTTTTGAATGCTATAGGAATTTGATGAAAGTAGCGACTGGGCAGGAAAACCTATTCCTGGTTGGTTGTATAGGCCTCTAAGTCCAAGTGCGGTCTTACTTGCTTTACATGATCGTGCTCCACAACTAAGAGTTTCGGAAGACAGACTAGCGGTCACTGGTGAAAAAGGGTATTGCATGGTCAGAGCAACACATAGTATGTCAGATGTTTGTTATCAGTCGGAGATTTTTACAAAATTTTATTTTTTTATTTTTATCATTTAATAAAAAAAATTATATTTATTATAAACAAATATTATTTTCAATGTAAGTATATCTCATTCAGATGTAAGCAGGGGAACTTGGTATTGGGAAGCTACAATTGAAGAAATGCCAGAAGGATCTGCTACTAGGCTTGGTTGGGCACAAGAATATGCAAACCTGCAAGCCCCATTAGGTTATGATAAATTTGGATACTCTTGGAGATCTAGGTACGAAATTGATTCGTTTCACATTTTGTCTATTTTTTCCAGAACTGGTATTATTCTTAATTATATTTTGCAGGAAAGGTACACGATTTCATGAAAGTAGAGGGAAACATTATAGCAATGGTTATGCAGAAGGGGATACATTAGGATTTCTCATATCTCTACCAGATACACATGATGCTTCTCATATTCCAAATACATATAAGGACAGAGTAAGCGTTTAATATATTAATAAACCTTATACAATTATATATACTTTAGATAGTTATAAATATGTTGCAATTTAGCCTTTAGTAAAATTCAAGAGTCATCTTTATTACGAAGAGAAAGATCAAGTACCAGAGGCATTAAAAGCTTTAAGACCGTTACAAGGAAGTAAAATTGTATATTATAAAAATGGTGTCAATCAAGGTGAAGCATTTATAGATATTAATCGTGGAGCATACTATCCCACCATCTCAATTCACAAAAGTGCAACCGTTTCTGTAAATTTTGGACCAAATTTTAAATGTCCTCCTACTGACACTGCTTTTCGAGGTGTAAGTGATAGTATAACAAATGTTTCCATTTAGTCTAAATTACATAAATAATTTTAATATCTCTTATAGATGCATGATAAAGCAGAAGAAGCAATAGCAGAACAATCTATGGCAGATATACTCTATCTTACCGAAAATGAAGGAAGATTAAGATTAGATACATTTTCTTTGTGACATTAATAAAATATTTTATGTTTTCATTATGACAATTAAGTGCTCTGTAACATTAAACCATTTTATTAAATTTTATTTAATATATTTCAATATTTGGATTTTTATTTAAAATGTTGATTCAAATAATAGTATTACAATGTTTTATATTCTCAGAAATTCAAGGACGTTAAACATAGCTTGCAATCGTTAGTTTAAATTCACTAACATAAAGTAATCAAAAAATAACAAATTGAATTATAAATATTAAGATCTTCACTTACCAATGTAGATAATTATTTTCCAAATCCTCCTCTGCATGCGGGACTTTGGGTAATTGTTTTACTACTTTTTTCCCATTGTTGAGGTGTTTTTGTCTTTCATAAAATAATGTTAACGTTACTTGGATAAATTCGTTGAATCGTCATTTTATATTCTACCATATACTTATAATAAAAACTTACTACAATGGAAAGTGCATGTATGTTTTGTAATTCTGCTTCTAGTACATCATGTATCATACGATGACACTAAATAATGAATAATAAATATATATCATGTATGACTATAAATTTTTAACAAAGAAAATAAGACAAATATTAATCTTGAGAAATTTGTTGTCAAAGCTAATTGTTAGTTAAGTTCACTAATATGGATAAGCTGTTCTTAAAATATACGAAATCATACTCTTACCACAATCAAAGGCTTATCATTGAATTGATCCGACACAATCACTATTTTAAAATGTGTTTCGGACCCTTTAGGTACATTGTGCATATAAGATTCGTTGACAACATCGATAAAACATGGATTGAATGATTCTTTTAGTTTTTTCCATATTAACGATTCTATAGGTCTTATTTGGATCTCATTACTCATCTTTTGCAAAAACACTTTCCTAAATATACTATCTACAATTTAAAACATATAATAAATACGTAATACTTTTGTTACATATATGGTTATAAATATCGCAAATCTAATGCTACGCATAACCTATATTCTGAACGCTATTTCTTAAAATTGACTGATATACAATAATGTTAATATTAGAAATAAACTTACTAACAAAGTAAACTTACTTTGCCCAAGTTTCAAGATTTTTCTATACATCTAAGTAGACGCAATGTATTATGTAATAAGATCAAATTTTACGTAGAAGAGCCAAAAGTCGCTAACATTAACTACTAATTACAGTTATTACTACAAGAAACGATAATTTTAAGCTTTGTACTCTTTTCTTTGCAATATGTTAGCCACTTGTGTCGATATAGTCGGAAGCTGTTAGTAGCGCGATCTGAAGAAGATTCATAAGAACTGAACTTTAACACTCTACTTCGTTTCTTAGCTCTTATCGATAAAAGAAACAACGGTAACGACAGCAGATATTGTTCCTTATGAACTTAATCAAGTTATCGATCGTGTCTACGATCATTGTTTTACACTACTCATTAACCCTGTCGCTTGTCGATTAATCACTATCACATTGCAAAAAATAACATTGTAGATACTTACACCTACTAAATTTTACCCGATCTACGAGTTTGTTCGATCTATAATAAACGTAAAGTGTAAAAGAAGGCAAAAGAAGAACGTTTGTCGCGTTGCCAGCCACGCGAATCGCATGCAACCCACATCGACCTTTCTGCTCGTGGCCTTTGATATTTTCGCTATTATATATAAAAGTTTCATAAAATATTTTATAATACAGTAAAACTCTCGATAACGAAGTCTTAAGGGAAGAAACAAAGCTTCGAGTTATAAGAGGTTCCACAAACAATAATTCGACTTATATAGGCATTGTGCAGTTTCGACTTGCGAAGGTGTAGAGAAAAACAAATTTAAGTGTAACACTTCAACATCAGAGAATTGACAATTTTGAAATTGAAAAAATGGATTATTTTTCTTTTCATTTCTTAGGATTATGGATAGACTGCTATATCTCAAATTCATTACCAATATACTTCTTCCTTGTTGATCCAGTTTTGACTGCTTCAATTGGACTGTTTTTAATTTGTGTTTAGTAGTCATTCTGTTACACATAATCTAGAGAAAAGACTGAAAAACAATAGAAGTATTCTATAACTTATTACTTCAATGTTTCGGGACCACGTGTCTTTAGGATAAAAATTTTTAATTCTTAAAGAAATAAACAATTGACGATGGTAGAACCGTTTGGTTTATTGAATCGATCGATTGATACGTATATATCTCTATGTATCTCTCTCTATATATACAGGGTGTCCGGTTCCATGTAGTCAAGCGGAGGACTACATGTACACATCAATGACTCGAATGGAAAAGTCTTATAATATTTTTCGAAATTCGTCTCAATTAAATAGTTATTAACTAACAAAGATCGGTCAATCACGGCGAGCAGCGACATGTAACGTTATTTATTGTGGATTGCTCTTCCTACCGCTTCATCTCTTGTCTAGCTACGAGCTCGAGTGGACCGCCTTCCTTTGCTAATCGCCGTAATTGACAGACCTTTGTTAGTTAATAATTCGTTAACTAAGTCGAATTTCGAAAAATGGTATTAGACATGTCGATTGAAGTCATTTATGTGTACATGTAGTCATCCGCTTGACTACATGTAACCGTACACCCTGTATATATGTATAGAAATAAACTTCGACTTGTAAAGGTTGGAGTTCATCTGTATTTTAGTTCTAAATTATAAAATACATATTAAACATGCGACAAATAATTTGTGCTAACGGAAGTTTTACTTCCAATTATAGAAGTTATTACTGTCTCACCAATGAGTCCAAGTGGGAACGTATATAAATATTTATATTATACCCTTTGAACAATTTCGAGATTTTTACAGGGTAGTCCACGAAGCGTGATCGGCTTAGATTATTCTGTTGCTAGTGATCCGATTGAAAATTTGTTGTTTAGTACATACAACATAGTTTAAAGTGAGCTTTAAGATGATTATAGTAAAATTTTTGTTAACCCATTTGTTTCAAAATTTTCTACGTCAACTTCAATTTTTTGTAGATAAATCTCTCACTTTTTTTTACACCTATCTTGTAACAGATATATTAGACGAATTTAGCAAGTGTTCATAACAAACATTTTTGTCCATGAGAACCGAAGAAACATTAAAAAATATTCTTTACTTTAATTTAAAAGATCTTCAAAACGATGTACGTCAGCTGCAAGTAAACCAAAAATGTACTATAATCATTTTAAAATTGTCATTGAACCATGCTATACTAAAAAAAAACAATATTAATCAGACCGCTAACAACGGAATAATCCAAGCTGATCACTGAGAGGAATATATAATAAAAAATTGGTGTCTGCCTTCCGATATTGAGGTCGATAAGATCTTTTTTTTATTTCATATTTTTCACATTTGCTGTACAGTGGAAGTCACAAAAAATATCACCGATGAGTCTTTAGTACTTCTATAATGCAACGCAAGTTCCATATAATTCGTAACAACGATTCCTGAGAAAACAAATTTTTTGTGGATATTCTTAAAATATATTTTTTCTTGCAAAATATTATCTCCTAGAAACTAATATTTAGCATGGTTTATAATAATATAAAAAGAAACCTCTAAAAAAATAAGGAACTCCCTGCGGTCGTGCCTAAAAATCAATCAAATTAACGCAAAGGTATATTCTTCATATTTAATCGGCTACGGCTTGTCAAACTTTTTAGGTACGACCACCGGGATTTGCTCTCGATAGAGCAAAAAGTGTAACAAACGATTATTTCCGGAACTGTTCGAAAGATTCAAAAAGCCTTTTGGATTTTTACGTTCCATAACAAAAGCTGAATGTATGTGCTTATCAAGGTTGGGTACATTTTATTTGAAATAAGATAACAAATAATTGTTTGAAATACTCAATTATTTCAAATACTTTATTATTTTTATTTCATGAATAACAAAAGAAAATTATTTTTATTTTACATATGCTTCAAAGAAATTATTCTTAAATAATTTTTTATTTCAATTACTTCAATTAAATGAAATAACAAATAATTTATTGTCATAGGAGGAGGAATTTTTATTCTATAACCTCATTTGCTTTAACAATAGAAGTGAAAGTGTAAGAAGTAAAGTGTTCTTGATGTAATGTTGACATGATAGGAATAGAGAGTATTTGAAAAATTATTTGAATAAATATTTGAACAAATAAAAAATAAAATAAAAAATTATATTCTTTGCATTTCAAATAACAAAATAATTAGCAAAAAATCAGTTGACTGCTCAAATAAACTGACACATGATTATTTCAAATAACATGTAGCCAAATAAAATAATTTATTATCTTATCTAACGATTATTTTCCAAATAATTTATTTGGACAACGCTCAAGCTCTGGTGTTTTCCACTGGAGCGTTTAAATGGCTGCACGAATCCAGCTGAAATTCATATAAAAAAACTCCGGTTGCACCCAACGAGGATCCACTAACAATTTCTATTCAATCCAACTTCCGGTTAAAACATGGCGGGCATTTCAAAAATTAAAAAATTCATAAAACATCCATTGTGGGAAGGAAACAATTCACATTTTGTATGCAAGTATGCAAAATAGTGACACTATTAACATGAATGTTTTTCAAAATTTTTTATCAAAGAAATAAAAAATGGCGAACGAATAAATATTGGTATCCACTCTAGCGCTTAAACGGCTGAACCGAGATAGTTGAGATTTATATAAAAAATCTGGCTGCATCCAACGAGGATCCACGGACAATTTTGATTCGATCCGACTTCCGGTTTAATAAAAATGGTGGGTATTTCAAAAATTAAAAATTCACAAGAAAAGGTCGTTCTTAATGCAAAAAAAATTAGATTTATAGATTCTTTGCTGCAGTCGTACTTAATACGAAAAAGCTTCGCTTTTTTGTTCGGGGTACCAGCGCTCTACAGCAGCTGGTTTTTATTTCTTCAATAAAAACTATGCAACTATGACGATAATTTGTTTACCCTCTATAGTCTTATTTCTGTTTTTTGTGTCCAGGAAAAAATTACATAACGTAAAATTAATAAACATTAACCTTTTAATATAGGCTAACAATTAATTTACAATTTGTAAAAATTAAAATGGGGTATAATATCTACATATACATGTAAAAGACTTTAGAAGTATAAATCTATGTAATGTTGGCGATAAAACGAAAGAAGACTGAAAATATAGGTACGTGACCTCAAAGTTATAGTGAGTTAGAACAAAAATTTGACCTTTGCTCCGTAATATATCTTTTTCTCGATAATAACGATTTTTGTAGTCTTATACTTCAATGTTATAGAATATATTTCATAAATAAAACTATTAGTCACGATAATGCAGGACGCGTGTGATCCACGCAGCTGAAAGCCAATTAAAATTGGTCCAAGAAGGAACGTGTTAAAGATTGATGTGGAATGAAATAATAGCTGCTATAAATTCATTTGA
The DNA here is from genome assembly GCA_916049575.1 of Ancistrocerus nigricornis. Classification (NCBI taxonomy): domain Eukaryota; kingdom Metazoa; phylum Arthropoda; class Insecta; order Hymenoptera; family Vespidae; genus Ancistrocerus; species Ancistrocerus nigricornis. The sequence goes on along the minus strand of OU696669.1, from coordinate 22,941,368 downwards.
AATCTTTTATTCGACATTATTATTGTATTTAGAAAGATAATCAAAGGAAAATAGAAAGCTGTACTAAAAATTTGTAGGGATACATTTCGACGATACTTTTAAAATGACTAGGTGGTGGGAGCGCAGCTCCTTCGTATAATTTCGTTTTTTTACAAGTTTTATCGTACAGATATGTAGGCACTTGAATGAATTCGTACGATTAAATCAAACCGTGCCGTGCGAAAGCATTATGCCATTATTATCTACAGTATATTTATCAATCTAAAATAACACAATAAAGATTTCTTTGAAAGTTTCGACTAAAAAGGAACGTCAGCGGACAGAAGTTTTCATTTTTTTTTTTCCTTTTTTTATTTCTTTTTAGATGACGAAGCTGTCATCGCGAAATTTTATACTTTCATCTTTCCGTTGCATACTACTTTTTGTAACATTCTTCAAGAGCACGCGTGCGCGTACACATACACATACACATAAATACGTAAACATACACGGGAATAACTGCTCCGTATCCTCGTCAAGACAAGTTTTGAGGAAAGGAATATTTTAACATAAGAGCAACAACGTACAGGTATTTAGCGAAGCTTTGCGTTGCTGTACAACTTAATTAAAATAATACACAATTGAAATACCGTAGTTAGTATATACTGCGAACTCAATATGAGTCATAAAATTTAATATTAAAGATCTTAGATCTTCTAGAACTTTAATACTAGTGATTTCTCTTACTAGATCGTGTAAATACATACACAGAGACAGAAGCTACGAGGTAGCTTGTGTGTCGTAACTCTTTTACGTTTTTCAGTCTCATAAAATTCCTTATATCACTGTCCCGCTTAGCGAAGTCCAGCAATTTCTGCGCTAATGATTCCACCCGAACGATGGACGAGATGACGCTCGACTGTGACGACGGACGTGACAACGGCCGCGGCGTGACAACAGCGACTGCGACGTTTCGTGGCCCCATTCGTACCTATACATACCTATAATAACAATCGACCGCGGAAAAAAGGCACTCTTTCGGTGAATGAGAGATGATTCGGTCCACGTTTGTCTCTTAACGACAAGGAAACCATCGAAGGAAAGTGTCAATCCGCTTTTTCCCAGAAGCATCGAATCTACATTTTTTTTTTTTTTTAATTCGCGTCGCCTTAAACAAATATTTTGTAGAACATTTTCTTTCGATCGACGTTACTAAATTATTTGTGTACACTCTCAATTATTAATTATACTAATCTTCTCCCCTATATTTGCGTTTTATTAACATATCTCTAATGGATTCGTAATGAAAAGTCATCTCTCGGTCGATGTGTTTTCTTTTCTTAGTTGCCTTTCTTTCGTTTCTTCCGCTTCTTTACATTACTTTCCAAATTTGATTCCCTAACACTATTATTCGATACGACAACCTAACTATGGTACGAAACATCATTCATTTCTCGTCAAAGTGGAAGAAGGACGAAACGGAGGTACAATTTCGTATCGGTACGGTCGGTCAATAAACGTAGATCGTTTTCAATTGATCCTTTAGTTCCGGTGGAATGGCACAAGTCTCCGTTTCTGGTTTCCTTTTGACCAAACGACGCCAATGTCCACCAAAGTTTTTGCGAAAGCCTTTGGCAAAACCTGGTCTCCCCGCCGGAAGTGTGTGTACAAGGGCATCCTGTAATACGAAAAATTACCTATTAGATCTTGTGGGAGGTTATGTTGGGTTAATGTTTCATATAAATATGGCAAGGTATTCATGTGCGGGGGAAAAAGGAAATGCGTTCAGCTGGTTGTAGTAAGACAGACATGCCTACAGAAAACAATCATTCGATGCGACATTTGCATTGCACCTTTTTTTTTTAATATGTTAAAACATTAAACTGGGCTATAAATGTAAGTTACGATGAAATTAAGAAATCAGTGATTTCGATAAATCCTTACGAATTTTGAGAAATCCTAGTATGGTCTCTTTTTATGCGATTTTAGCAGCGCTCATATAGAAAACGACGCAACCTGCCAGTAATTCCTATGGATTTGTTGAAAGCATTGATTTTTCACGAGCAGATACATATCTACATATGTAAAAGGTTCCAACCTCTCTCCTAGATAATTACACAGGCATTCGTAACAAGGTTGGCCTAAAGTGTTTCCTAATAATCTAAACAAAGTTCTATAGTAGATATTAAACGTTTATACGGCGAATGGGTCAATCGAAGATTGTTTAAAATGCAGAATATTATTTCATTAGTTTTCTTTTTGTTTTAAAAGCTCAATATGATTGTACCATATTATTGATTGTTTAAAAAAAGATATTGTGCGATTTAATTATTGACTTGTCTAGAAAAACAAGATAATTGGATAATATTATCGAGCAGTTTATTATTTGTGGCTTTAGGGAATAGCTGTGAAGGCCAGACCCTGGCTCGAGTCCCGAATCAGGAATCACCCGAGTGCCCTACATTTTTACGAATTTTACATATGTATGAATATAGTGAGTCATATCTCATGAGAAAGAAAATGAGAAATAGTAGTAAAAAAATTTCAACCGATCTTGAAATCTCCGGAGCATTTTTAGCTCCAGAAAAGGGAACTTTTCAGTTTTACACTTTTGTAAAAATGAAATCTAGAAATTAATATTACGTTGCGCTATGATAAAATATCTAAATTCGAGTTGAAAATTTCCGCTATGTATTATCGCATTCTTGCTGCTAAGGCTCTGTTTTCTTGTCCAATAACAATTATCGACTTTGCGTATGGGCATTAAAAGGAAGAAATGCTTCTATTCACTTAAATTCTTGTTTTTTTTTTTGTTCTTTTTAAATATGCAACTCATCATTTGCTTTCCATGTATCTCAATGACAAACAGCGTAGCCGGATGGGCTTATAAATATGGGAGAAAATATTTTCTTTTCTTTATTTTGTCAGGTATCTGACCGCTGCGACATGGTTGCCGGCTAAATCGTGACAGTCTAAATCGACCTCGCTCGGTTGCCGTCCACCCACACTAAATTTAGCGACAAGTACGAGGGCGCGCCAGGCCGAACTTGGCTAGGGCACAACGGACAAGGCGATTCGACTCGCCGGGGTGAGTTTCCCTCGAGAGAAAACAAGAGGGAGAAAGAAAAAAAAGGACATTTGTTATTTCTTTTTACATAGCCGACAACAAGAAGCAAACGCGATGAGAGCAATGAATTTAAAAATAAAAGAAAAAAGGAATAATTTTTGTTTTTTATGTGTTATTTTGTTTGCTCTATATAGACTATCATATTCTTTTTTTTTGTAATTGAAAACAAATAAAAGTGAAGTTAAAATGGCAGCGATAATAAAAATACGAAGAAAAGAATATGATAGGTTTGAGTAAAATCTCGAATTTCAACATCGGCACCTGAAACAGTTCTGCGTACCAGAATTAAAATGCATTTAGAAAAAACGCCGCGTCATCGTAATGCCGCCGTCTCGCCGGTATTACGAAATAACGGACGATTTTAGGCTGGCAACGAGCGTGCGCGTGTCTCGAGATTGGGGTATATTTAAAATTTCAAACCGAAACGATTGGACCGGGTAACGATTTCAAGGGTAAAGCAGCAGAGGTTTCTCTCGATCGATAAGCGTTCGGCATATCGCTCATCGCAGGGGAATTACGAGAAGCGCGATTGAATGTTACCACCTCTTTATATCTTTCTTTCATACTACAATATCGGTATAAAGTGTAGAATACTGGCGCTTTGTCGATGGTATTGGATATCGAAATTTGACTGTTTTAAACGACGTTTTGGGGATATTTTCGACGCAATTATCGGTCAACTTCAAATTGAAAAACATTGTTACTATGAAAAAAAGGTTAAACTTTAATATCGAGACCATTGTCGTTACATGTCGTAACACCATTCACAAAATGATTCATGAAAGAAGTCAAAGAACTTTAGAAGAAAAAGAAAGAAAAGGGAAGAAACGGAGTGACACAGCTGCAGCTGGAAATTGAACGGATGACAAAATAATTATTTGATCAGTGTAGCAAAGATTATTATATTTATGTTCAACTTATATCAAATCGAGTTTACTTTAAAATAATTTACTTAAGTACTGTCGAAAAAACGGGTTAAAAATCGGAAATGAAATCTAATGAAGAAAAAAAGAAAGCAATTGTGAAAGCCAAGGAGAATATTATTCGGTATTTTTCTACCGGTCGATGAAAGGTCTCTCTATCCGAATATCGCGACCTCGTGACTTCGCTCGATAAGCAGCGATAGTTTATTAATTAATTAAAACCTGCCGTCTCTTTTTACTATTAAAAGCAACGGAACGCACGTTCCGTTGTGTAATTACCTAACTTATTATCTCTTATGACCTTCGAACATCTACATAGCTAATAATAACGTCATAAAAAGTACAGACACACTGATATTTATTAACCTTCCACAAATTTCGTATATACCTAATGGAAGCGTTTACTTTTTCAATTACGAATCATTTTATCGGGAGGAGTTTTTTTTCTTGATTTTGCCGCCAAATTTTCTATGCATATGCATACCTTATACTATTTCAAATATCGAACTTTATTCGCATATCGCGATAATGCTCGTACAGGCTTACAATTTTTCTTATATGTATCTTCAAATGTATGACTGAAATACGACGCGTACGTACGAATTCAAAGCTTTTATTAATAATATTGACGATGTATCGGTCTTTGGCTTTTTCAAATAATGTTTAAAAAAACATTGGTTTGTCGCTTCCAGTATGTCAAAATCGCAATAAAGTATAAGTGGATTTCTTCATTGATTGTTAGTGTAACCATTGATAAATGTGAATGACGCACAGGAATGAAAAATGAGTTATACATCTTTTTGATATTTCACCTTACGATAACAGAATTATCGATTCTAACGATCTATTCACTAAATCTACAAGGGAATCTTTATTATCTGTGGTTATTACTTTAAATTACGATTAAAGAGGGAAGTGTGTGCGCCACTGTCATTATTACGAAAATGTTCAGTACTACGTGATCATCGAAAATCGAATAAATGTATTTTTCTAAAATGTTATGGAACAGTTTGATATGCTTCATTCATCATCAACTGACGTATACATTTTCCGGCTTTACTAAAAACACCTGTATCATATGTACATTAATTTCATCTAAATTTGGAAGGTAATTAACGATAAAAAAAAGAGTTTCAGATGTTATAAACAAAGGAAACAGTAAATTTTGTATGCTTATTTAATATAAACTAGATCACGTTTATTTGAGTCACCGGTTAAGCAAGGTAGCCATTTATTTAAGACGAAACACAAAGGACAGAAACGAATCGAATAAATAGTGATATTTCGCATAACTACGACAGCCGCTTAATCGGGCCAAAAGACATTAGTCTCGATGTGTCACAAATAATCGGAATCCACTATATATTTTACTGGCGGAGTTCGAAAAATGTTCCAAGCTGGTATCGTGCGGACCAGGTAAGCACTGAACAATATCATTAGGCAAAACTTGCTGAAACGGTTTTATTAGCTGACACGATCCGCTCTGATATGGACAGAGTTTATCGATATTCTCATGATCGGATATATTGATATTTTGAAATGAATATGAAAATATATCGGAAACGGATTTGTTGACAAAAAAATAAAAAAGGCCTTTCGTAGTATTAGCAATAAGTGACCACAGAAATAAAAATTTCTTGTTTTAGTTTTCAAACATTTTTGTCAACATTAAATCTACGTCCGTCTGTCGATTGAGAATGTTACACTGATGTACATACGTAGGTAAAACAAAAAAGCGACAAACAAGTGAGTAATGCAAAGAACACGCGTGTGGTCATTGTAATACAATAAAAATTGTTAAAACGAACGATTCAATTGTATATTGTTATAGTGACTAATTAAAGTACGAGGTACCTTTTTTATTTAGTCATTACATCCTTTTTTTACGTTTTCACCTTCATATCGATATATAGATATTATCGGCTTCTGACAACCGATATGTCGATTATCGATATTTTCTTTTACTTGCATCCCTAAGTATGGATAGAGTTGGATATTAAAAGTTCAACGGTGGTAACTTATATAATTTGTGACAGAGTTGCATCTTTCTTAACACATGTACTTTTACAAGAAACAACTCAGATTCAATCAAGCGAACTTTACCGAATAGCATTGTGCAATGCTGATATAGCCCGGGCAATGCCAAATCTGCACATCTTGCGGACTTCATCCGCAACATACGATGGGTGTAAAAAGTATTCGTACACCCTTTACAGCAGGATAACTTTTTTGTAATTGAACCGAATGACTTGAGCAGACTTAAACAGACCAAGCCGACAGTCGTAGTATACCAATAAATTTTTAACAAAAAAAACCAATGTAAACCGACTTGAAAAATTTGCCTATATATATATTTAAACCAAAAGATTAAAAATAATATTTTCCTATATTATTACGTATTATTTAATATTTACAATACTTATCTAATCAGTTATTTTTTAAGTAGATACCAACATCACTGGTTTATGTTAAACTTGCCTTGGCTGGCACCGACTCCAAAAATAACTAATTAGGTAGCTATTGTAACTATTAAGTAATACGTAATAATATATGAAAATACTCTTTTTACTTTTTAGTTTAAGTGTACATATTGTCAAATTTTTTAAGTTGGTTTTTATTTTTTTTTGTCAAAATTTACTTTATTTTTCAATTTTTAATGGTTTTGGCTATCTTTCTACCCTTGGTGGTGACATTTTTGTTTTCACATTTAAACGAGACAACCCTCTAGATACAGCCTATTTAATACAAAAAGGATCATTAAAATCGTTTCACATTCGGCGAAGACATCGCGTAACATACACCAAAAAAAAAATACAGTCGACTTGATAACCTCCTTCTTTTTGAAGCCAGTTAAAAAGAGAAGGCAAGCGTAGCAAGCCAACCACTGCGGCAAAGTAAAAAGGGTCCCCAGGGGAGTGCAGACCCCGACAAAGGTTGGCGGATGGTCCAGCTGATTATTACTTTGGATTTATGGGAACCCCAATTACAATATTATAGTTATCAACATAATTATCATAATATTTTGTAACTATTGGATCGGAAAGAGGATTTCCTGTTTTTTAGGTATGACCGCAAAAAATTCCTGATGTCCGCGATAGAGCGAAAAATGTAACGGAAAATGATCTCGGAACCTATTTGAAATACCCGAAAACTCTTTTGGATCTTTACGTTTCATGTCGAACTCAACACGTGTAAATGTTTGTTCGATTGATCGAACTAAAATGTATATAAAAAATTAGATTGGACTTAATAAGTATCCACTAGTAATTTTGGTACGATTCAACTTAAGAAATTAAAATATTCATTAAAAATTCCTTTATATAAAAAAGCCAATTAAAATATTATAAAAAACGCGTGAAATACTGACAGACTGCAACTTGGATTTTGCATAATAAATATTTAGCGCTTGAATGTCCGAATGAGCGATTTGAAATTTATATACAAAATGAAATTACATATATCGAGTAACCAGTTAAAGGAACCTTTCTTCTTGGAGACCTCGGCGACCTCAAAGACTGTTTATCTTCGTTCTTGTTATCGTTTTCGATTTTGTCATGTTTAATTTTTCATTCCGACTTTCTATTAATATCCCATTTGAAAAGAATAAAAATAAATGTAAGTTTCGATATAGCAGTGATTGTATTAATGGATATGAGAATAGACTCGCTCCAAAGTATAATAGAGTAAGGTGAAAAAAATGCATAGAGAGAATATGAATTCTTTCTCATTCTCACGCGAGACAGTTCGATCGATACGGAAATAGTACAAGATATGGTAGACTGGTCAGTGGATGATGGTGATGGAGCCATTGCGGTGCATCAGGGGTCACTGTCCCAACGTTTCGCTCTTCCATATGATTATCAAATACTACTTGCAAATTTTCTTCTTTTTTAGGCGCATTTTTTCAAAATTTTTCAAATTACATGGATTTCTATGCAAAATAAAATATTTGCGAATGCAAACATTGTTTACTGTCTTTCTTCAGACGTCACAAAGTTTTCACAAACATAACCTAACGCTATCCAGCCACGCTACAATGGCCACTAATGCTACACTGTTGTCACAATATTGTTTACTAATAGTTTGCTCGATCGAGTGAAATATTTATGTAAACAAGAGGTTAAGATAAAAATAAATAAAAAAATAGAGAATAAAACCAAGTTTGCTTCCGATTTTTCTTTCCTTTTACCTCGAGTTCGTTCATTAATGAATACATTAATTGATGTTATCAAAATGTCAACAAATACTACATACACATTAGGGCGATGATATATTTATAGCAATGTAGCCAAGCATTAATGAGAAGCTAGATACGATCGGTGTTAATGCACAGCTGGAACGATACATACAGATTGGAGGACTAAACAGGCGAGTTGCCAGGATTTGAAAGAAATAAAAGAAGATAGAATTAGGGATAGCAACGATATATCATTGTCATGAATATCTCGATATAATTTTGTCGGTATACCGGAAACATTATTAACGTTATTCCTTTTAGGTTATGTTAAATGTCAATGTCCATGTCCAAACAAGTGTTTCTGTTATGATATATTTTTTCTGTTTCTTTTTTATTCTATTTTGAACGACGTAATCACACCAGTTTTTGAGATGATATCTTAAGGCCCGCAAAGGGAACCGTAAAATTATAATACACATACCATATTATATAACCATGTAATATATTATATTACTTATATTTAAGCCCGGTAATACTAAAAGGTATTTTTGTTACGATATGTAATATATCATGTATAATATAAAATATATATCGATATATTCAAAATATCGATGTATTTCTTTTTTTTTGCCATCCCTAGATAGAATACAGAAGGAGCGCTCACCTGATCGTTGTACAGTGTATACTGTGGCGGCGGTGAAGGCGGTGGAAACTGCCAGACGAATTGGTCCGGTGAACTGGCGTTGGCGTAGGTGTCGTCGTGTTCGATGCTCGTACCAGTGGTGATAGTGGTAGTGGTGGCGGTAGTAACGGCTGTTACACCATTGAAGGGAGGAGGAGAGGAATTACCATCGGCGATGGTCACCTGAGCCGAGCATCGTTCGTCCTCCAGCTGGGACGATGTCGGTGGAACGATCGTTGATATTGTCGCCGACGATGCCGAGACCGTTGCCGTTTGCACGACTGTAGCGGCCTCGGGATGAACGACGTTCGAATGATGCTCCTCCCTCTTTCGCAGTTTGCTGCGAACAAGCCGTATGGCTATCATCGTACCGTTGCTACCAACCATCTTTCTTTTTTCTGTCTCTCTTTCTCTCTCTATCTCTGTCTGTCTGTCTTTCTTTCTCTCTCCCTCCCTCTTACTCCGAGTTTCGTAGAAACTCGATCCGCGAACTAATCCCTCTCTCTCTCTTTCACTTTTTATCGCGTTAACAATTCGAAGCTAACTTTTGGACATACTGTTTGATTTAAATCCACGACAGCAATGCGTACAAAAGGGTGCTTCTGCGTCCTTCTGTCCTCTTTCTTACTCCTATCGAAGACACAAACACACCTTTCTTGAACACTTCTTTTTCAATATACGATGAATGCAGAACGAACCAAAATGCTTGTTAACAACCCACGGTCGTCACGGAAGGAAAATTAGATATGTGCACACATATTCTATGTATATCCGTGGCACCTATACTTCGTAACTTTTTTTTTTTTTTCGTTACTTTCTGTCTTGTTTCGTCGACGGCAAGCGCGCACGCGAGCGCCCTCGATAGCAACTCACTGCGAACCGGCCGACGAACTACGCTCCGTCTTGTTCGTGCCTTGAGTCTGAGCCCGAGAATGGCGCGCGAGGTTCTTATATATTGCTCTCTGACGTCACGTCAAGCGACCAGTCTCATTGGTACACTTTGAGAGAGATTGCCGTCGAGGTCGCTGCGCGGCGCTGCTGCGGCAAATTCGAACTGTCCGTTGCGCGCGGCCGACGTTTTTCAGGAACGAAAGCGAGCGGGGAGGGAAAAGAGAGAGAGAGAGACGAACTTACGACTCGAACACTTTTTGAGGAAGGCCACGAATCGGGTTAACGCGACGAGAGAGAGAAAGAGAGAGAAACTCCTGCTAAAACGAATAGAGCAACGTTACACGCTTGGCAAGCAAAGAACGTTGCTTTTTATCTCCTGTAATTCTTACACCTATGCAGATATATTTTTTTATATATAACTTACTACGTAAGTTGGTCTTATGCTTGTGTCCTACTAACTGTTCATGACAGTGAACTTTTGGAAGAAAGTTTTCCTAATAGACGAGAGGTTAGAAATGGTAGGTGAACATTTTTTTCAGGATTTCTGTATGGAATAATAACAAATCGATGACCAGCGTGTAGTCAGTGATCATTTATCTAAAATAGGTCGAGAAAAAAGTAATACGCGAATACGAATGTGAAAGATCATTTCATCGAAGCGGGAATCATTCTTTCGTGAACGCGCTGTGCGTGCTACGTTTTGTTCTTTTTTTTTCGTTTTCTTTTTAACGCCACGGTTGAGGAAACGCACAACAAAGACTATTATTACTAACTTGATTAACGGATCATCGAAATGAATTCTTTTGCGGTGGCCTCGTGCAAGACATATCTATTACGGGCCACAAATGTACGATAAACGTGGCCGGTTTAATTAAAGTCTATTTCTGTTCGCGATGAGCGTGTATACACGCATGTATGTGTACGTGCTCCGATCCAAGATGGTGATGTTTGCGTGTGTATGCTGAATATACTTGTTAGAACGATACTTTTAACGTAATTGCTGATTTTCCGTTAAAATGCTTGGGTGCAATTTGATATCCGACAACAGGATTGTTGGATTAAAAGAATCGAAAATGCATCGGCAGGTAAAGAAGATAAACATCAAATGTTTATTCGTATGTGGTAATGAAAAAAAAGAAAAAGGAGAGAGAGAGAGAGAATACACGGATCCGTATCTACTGGGATCTATTGTATTGTTTCTTGTAATATAATAAATTATAAAATATAAACGATTGTATCTTTCGATCTATCTTTTCTCCATTGTTTATATCCGCTTTATTTTGCTGCTAATTGATATATAAATAATTATTAACAACTTATCGGTACTGATTTGAGTATTTCTGGATAGCTCGATAAACGTAAAATGAATCACAACACGATAGGACAGGAAATGTGATCTTCAATACGATTAGATAATTTTGTTGGATTCAAGTGGGGAAGTGTGTAATGATTTGAATTTCTTGGTCTTATTGATAACACTTTTCGCTAATCGATCACTCCTGCAAGGAATAGAAGGTGAATAGAGTAAATGCGATGAAATACTCGTTACTGCTCGTACGAGGTGAATCACGAATCGTGATCAGTAGAGATAACTGTGTTATTAGCAATCCGATCGAAAATCTTTTTTATCAGCTTTAGCATGGTTTTAAGAGAGTTTTAACAAGATTTGTAAACGTCGATTTGTCCGTAGAAAATACTTTATCGAAAAATGAAGTTCATCGTCGTACAAAGTTCTTAAATTTTTTCTAGATCCAGGTAAAAAAAAAAGTTGTGTACCGATATTTACCCAATGCATCTTAAAATCTTTCAACGGATAGGCGTACAACAATTATATGGTTATTTGCAAACGAATGAAGGTGACCTTAAAAAAACCTAAAAAAGAGACTTGACAAATAATTTTTTATAATCATGTTAACTATAAGATTATTCGATTATTAGCTCTCTTGAAACCATGCAAAAACTGATAAAAACATTGTCGATCGGACTGCTAATAACACAGTAATCTCTACTAATATAGAGATACAAATATAAAACAAATATATAAAAATATATGAAACAAATTTTCTCATGTGTTGCATTTTTCATAGCGTCCGATCATATGCACGTCTATCTAAAGGTTTAGGCAAAAGTAACTACCCCAATTGGTTTGATTTTAATTTTAAAAGATAAAAATACTTTTTTCTAATTAAAGTTCATTGAGACTTAAAATTTTTTGTTTGCAAATTAGCCAAAGTGATTAAGTTAACTTTTGGGGTTATTTAACAAAATGGTGGAAACTATAAACTTGTGATCAACTGAAAACAATAATTGACAAGAAATTGAAAATACAGGGTGGTAAACAAAGGGTCCGATATATTAAATGGATTAAAGGAAAGATTAATAGAGATTAATTGAGAATTTTACGATATAATATATTTAAATGGGCTCGTAGTACTTTTCGAAATGCAGAGCCGGATTAATCAATAGACAAATAGGACAAATATCTAGAGCCCGGACTCGATCGAGCCCCGCGCTTGTGAAAATGTATATATTTATTTGTTTTTAATTCATATTAGGTATATTTATTATCAAAATGTCATAATTATGGTGTCTCACTAGGCATGGCATTTTTTATATTTCACCGTTATTAATGGTTAAAGGAGATGGTTTAAAAACACGCTAATTGAGGTAGAATCGATAGAAGGTACTTATTAATATCAATGAAAACTTTTCTGTCGATGAAAAAACATAAAAATGTTCAGAAAAATGCTGAAAAATTTAATAAAAAGTGCCGATCTCTCTAAAGCCGCCGAAGGCGTATATTTAATCGATGTCATTTCGGAAAATTGATAAATAAACACTTTTTAAATCACACTAAACATTGTTTGCAAAATAAACAAAAATCTTTCATTTGTTTCGAAAAGATAAACAAACCAAATACAGGAGTTACCTTGGCCCTACCTAGTATATCAAGAATGGCGGATTAATGTGGAAGTTAACGTGCAGACAAATATGTCAGATCGAAATACAAGATATGGTAACGTACGTTTATTATTACCCATCTTTTATGGCACTTGAGTCCTTTTAATCGAGCTAATGGTCAAGGTAGCAGCATCATATAGACATTTCACCCGACCATACTTACGTGCTTCCGATAATAAAGCAGATGGAGTATTAAATAATTACAGCAAATCTCGCACGTGTATTTTAATGTTTCTCCTGTGTTATTCCGTTATTATAAAATATTACTCGTGAAGAGAAAATAATTTATTTACCAATAGAAATTATTCTCAGGGTCCTATTATTGCATTGTACGATTTTACGCAATATTTCCATACGTGCTATTCGTATGGTAGCAATAATAATAAACATAATTTTAACCATAATTTTGTTTTGACCCACTTAAGATATAGTTTAAATGAAACTATGAATTCGCATACTACACTAAGTGCATCTACATTTCATTCACGCAAGAATCTTCGGATGCATCATCGTGTATCAACCCACTTTTAAATGCAACATTGCAAAATATGTTGATCGTTCTATTTTCACTGTTATATGACGTACACGTTTTCCTTTATTATTCTGTCTCTCTCTCTCTCTTTCTCTCTTTCATTCGCTCACTTGCGCGTTCCGGAATCTTTACATTACTTTGTGTCAGTTCAGGGTTAACCACATCTACACATTTCACCACTAATCCTAATAACGTGCTACAGATCGTACTATTGGACATTTTGTTCTCTCGCACGTGGGTATAATATGTGCGATCGTACAGGAAGTCGATATCGATGACGCAACGTAAGAGAAAAAAGTTTGCTGAAAGGACTAAAGTCGAGAACGATGACGCGTGTAACATATAAAGTAACGTCATCAAGTTGTCTGTACCGTAAAACGGTTTCAATGAAGCAAGGAACACGATGCTCCGTTGATTTTACCTAGCTATCCTTCTTTACTCTTTTGTAAAAATAGGATTATAAGAACATAGTGTCAGTATTCTGTGACATTGAATCTCAATACTACTAGCATGATGTGACCTTTTAAACCTTTCACATTTATTGATTCGAATATGGCTAATCGATTAAGGGGCCAGGAGATTATTCTTAATCTTAAGTTAGACATTAGATAGATATTTATAAAAAAACAGTTCGATCCACTGTCTTCAAAGACATTGTTCATTATATGAAATATAACGGATGCACGAAGTATAGTAGATATAATTATAAAATTAATGTACCTAATGAAAGAAAAACGCGACTAGAGTATGGATATTCTTGCTATGTCAAATAAGAGAAAGAATAGCGGCGCTGCAATATGAATAAGATAATTTGATTATCACGTTTCCTATTATAATTTTATTATGATAACTTCACAATCTCACTACCTACTCAAAATTTGTTTTAGCAAAACCCTTTCGACGATACTAGTTTTGTCTAGTTGATTTTAAAAGTAACTATCAAATGTTAGAACTGGCAGCGACTGAAAAAAACGCAACCCAGATGTAATCCAGAGACGATCGGATTTCTCAGGGGACAGTTATTAAGACCAAAGGCCAAGGATTTTTGCCACTTTTCGTGTTTCTAAGGTTTGTATTTCAAAGCGATGCTTTTACAAGTAAAGGAGACTTCTTCTCTGCAACTCTAAATGCCACGACAATTTACTTTGCAGTAACAAATAAAAAATATGCATAGTTATCTTGATTTTACCAACATTCTGGTGTAATTGTGAAAGATTACTCTCAATTCAGGTTTCCAATTAATGAGAAGGCTATTATCTGAAAAAGTTTCAGTAAATATCAGAATGGTTAATACAAATTTGTGAATTCTAAAATCGAGTGGGTAAAGCTACTATTAACAAAGTGGCTTTTCTAAGATTACTTTTAGCTAATGAAATTGGATTATGGTGTATTTCGTTATTTTTTTACGGCTACATGTACTCACACTTATTCGATTCGTTATCGTTTCCATCATGCTGACAGGAGTACCTAAATGTACAGTGTATATCACATAACTGGCACCATGATTTTAGTGTTAACGTAGTTAACAAAAGTAAGTTAACCTTAAATTGGTTAAAAATTGCTATATAGCAAATTTTCGAATAAATTACTTTTTTCGATAAAAACTTAACACCTTGCTGATCGTCTATTTCGAGCCAAAACCGCTCAGTGCGGCCTCCTATTTCGTGCCAAAAATGTTCCGTGCGGCCATTTAGAGAGCTATTTTAAAAACTCTACGTTGTTTTCGAGCTTAAAACTGCACAAACTAATGTAAGTGTAGACACGAGTTGTCACGTGATGGTTCAGCGACGTTCGGGAATGGAACCGTGAGTTAACGTTTGGAAAACGCGAGTAACTTTAGGACACAAAAACACGAGTAGACTCGTGATCGGTCAGCAAGGTGTTAAGACCATTTTGACCTTTTTAAATGATACTATGCATTTGTGACTTAATGGTGAAATATAGACGATATCAAGATGAGTTCAACGATCTACTATGACCCTGAAAAGTCCTTCTGATTTACTCTACATTTCTAACTTGAATGTTACTTCGAGGTCATAGTATAATAGGTCGTTGAACTCATCTTGACATCAATTACAACATTATGAAGCCAAAAATATGTAGTGTCATTTAAAAAAGTCAAGATAACCTTGATTCCTTATCGAAAAAGGAATATTGTGATAATATTTTATATTGCTATTCATAGCCCATTGAAAGCCGATTAACTTTTATTGTAACTATTTTTTCATCAAATTATCAGAAGGGCCAGAAAAAGATGTGACAACATTTATCATGCTGTACCTATAGGTACACAGGGTGTTTCACGTAAATATAGTCACATAAATATCTCCTATCAATGGTATTACGCAATGAATGCATTGCAAATGTTATTTTTTTTAAAGGACATTTTTTCCGGAGTTTTTAAGGTCATCGAAATATAAGTAGCTAGAGATATTTAGGTGGGTGCATTTAGGAGGAACACCTTGTGTACCCACCTAGCTGTTAGGGGAACTCTTCGTTACAGATAATAAACTAGAATTCGCAGAACTATCGCTCGGATTTACAGTGGTAAAACCCTGTGCCGTTTCAAGATGTTCCAACCGTGTCGGATAAATTGCATGAATCGGCATATGAAAGTACACGATCGCGACTGGTGATTCCGATACAATACAGTAATACGCGATACACTCGAGATACCGCTTAATGGCTATAATTAGCCGTTATATCGTGTATCATGCTGATACGTGGACAATTAAATCAATAATCGAAGAGGAAAGACGCGTCAATCTTATCCAGCACGTCGTTTTAACGCGCATGAAATTAATTTGTTACAGGAAAAGTGAAATGTTGTAATAGTGAAATAAAAATCATTGGAATTCACGCGAATAACTAAATATTTTACTAAAAAAAAGAGAAAACGCTTACGATAAGACCATAAGAATGATAACAGCGACGTTACCATATACAGGGTGATAAAAAAAAGGGTCCGTAACATGAAGGGCTTATAGTGCTCACCGAGAGGAGTAAAAAATGTCGAATAGCCATGGGTCCTAAAATCAACCCTTTCGATGTTAATTAACTTTTAGTATTAATGAGTGTTCGTTGCCGTAAGTGAGTCTCTTGGTAACATATTGAATGTAAGCCGAGGAATTTGCTTAAAAATACTCTAGTTCAAGGTTGACAATGTACAGTCGGCCTCATATATTGTGGCACAGGTCTGAAAGTAGTGTGAGGAAAAGTCCATAAGAGAGCTACGGGACTCTCACTCACGCTACCTTCAGACCTGTGTCACAATATATGAGCCCGACTGTACGTTTATTATGAAAATAACCAAAAACTATTACTGAGATCAACGAAAATTATTTTGTAGACGCAAAGCTATCACTTACGATATCGAACACTAAGTAGTAATAAAAGTTAATTTACAGCGAAAAAGAATTGATTTTAGAACCCATGTCTATTGGACATTTTTTACTCCTTTGGGTGAGTAGGTACTATAAGCCCTTCAAGTTAAGGATCCTTTTTTTATCACCCTGTATACACATACAAGAGTATGTATATTGTACGCGAAACACATCGATGACTTTTATTACAACTTGTGCACAGGATAGTGTAGACAGCGGCGGCGCGGCGTTAATTGATTCTACCGATGGTGTGGGATCACTTCGTGGTTAACCCTAATTGTAAAGGGACTTTTAGTAAGCGGGCACATATATGCGATTTTCTTTCCATGTTTGCACAATTAAGTGGGCCATTCAAGAACGTAATGTCGGACGTGTCGTAATACTTTGTTTTTCAAGATCATGATATGTAATATTACAAAGGCCAACAGTTGTTTTAGTGCCGGTGTATTTGGAGCTGATTTCATATGAATTTGATGCCCTTAATTCAAATATGACATTAGTTTCCTCCTAGGAGCTCAAATTTCTAAGATATAACATTTTAGTGAAATATACGTAATAATATTTTAAGTTAAATCCATGGATCAAATAAAAAAACTAAATATGAAATTTTTATTATTATAATATACAAATATTATTATATACAAAGATAGAGGAAAAAGTCATCGATGAAACCAACTAGTCACTGAACACTTTGAAAGCTTTTTGTCCGTGACATTCCTGATTTTCATTTTTTCCATCTGATGGATTTTGTGATTGTATATGTGATTTAGAACTCTACAAAATGGAATTATAACTGCACAGTTCGTGTCGAACTGCATGTTAAAAAAAAACACCGATCTAAAAAGGTAGAGCAGATAGAAAAAAAACTGATTTCATATTTAGATTAAGCGCCCCAAATATAGCTAAAATCATTTCTGACATCTTAGGCACCAAAAAACATTTCTTTCTTGTAGGCCTGTGGTATCTTCGAATTTCTACGAAATTTTATTTCATACTAGTTGATTCGATAATTTTATTTGATACTGAATAAAAATAATAAAAATATTAATATGAGGCTTAATATATTGACCTCCATAGCGAGAATGAAGATATGAAGAGGTCTTGTACCATTTAGGATGACTAATGGGTCAATGAAGTATGAAATGCAAAATCACTTTTAACACATTCGCTACCAAACTGATTTTCAATGATTTTCCGTTCACGCCATGTGGGTCGTATATGTCTCACGTTATCAAGACTAATACATTTTTATTATGATATTTATCTCATAATATTTAAAAGATTGCAAAAACCAATATTATTATGAAGATGGTGTAATTTTTAAGATATACTACAAAACAAAGCAAAAAAAATTGTTTCAACAAATTATCGTATTAATTTAAGTAGAAGAAGGGAAAGAATATGATAAAATTGAAATAAAACTTTTTATTTTGAATATTGTTAACGTTATTGTTCCTTTTATGTATTTTTTGTCCTTTATTCAAAATATTTATGATTATAGATGCATATTGCAATATTTTTCATTAAAACGTGTTATACAATATTGCGGATTGTCTGGAAAGTCATTACACAATGTACATTACTTTTATCCCAGAATTTTCTTTTGTAACAATGACACGCATAATAGAATAACCAAGTTTTGACATATGAAATTTAAAATAAAAAAAAAATAGGATATAAAGTAGCGTGTGACGTGATAATTGCACTGTACATGATATTTAAATTGTTTTATGAAAATATTATATTTATTAGTAAAAACATTAATTGGCCTGAACGGAGTGTTCATCGTTGAACGTATGTTCTCAAGGTGGTAAGGAACGTGTTAATTAAACGTGTTAATCACGTTAATCACTGCGGAACTGCTGTTTTAAGAAAATAGAAGAATATTTTGTTGTAATTCAATCGTTTCGCTCGATCGAATCTCTCGTCACAGATAATAATAATGTGTCTAAATAATGCGATATATAGGTAGTACATGCGATCGTACTGTTACCATTATGAAACATTATGTTTCCTTTAAAATAATCGATATCTCACTATATGTATTTTTAATACCGCATATTACAAAACGTAGCACTTTACCTTAATTATATTATTTTTCTTTTAAAGAATATTCGAAAAGTCCTTTTACCTGATCGTTACGGCTAGTAGAACGATGATTACGCCAACTAACGCCATAGCTATCAGCACACCGCATATCATGTAAACACTGTCGCCTGGCGGATCTGAAAATTAATTTTTATTCTATTTAATACCTGTTCGTGATGATTTAGTTACAATATAATAATAGAAACTAGAATATGCTTGGCAATAAGTTTATGATTGTTCAGTATTGATTGCAACTTTGGATTCCCCAAATTCTTTGGAAGTGAAGAAACATTGACTTAATGATTAGCTTCCTGCAACTGTATTATCCATGGATATTTTATTTTTGCCGGCTAAAATTATAGTTTGTGTATTTTTCCTGTAGTTACCGAGGTAATTACATGTACATACAGTGTATAATTTAAGCTATAAATGGCCATAACAAAATAAATAGATAATTTTTTTCTGCATTTTTTAATAATTAAAAGTAGCCTGTCTAAACGTTACTTCCATGTATCTAACGGAATTAACTTTATCATTTAAAAAAAAAAATACTTTTACACTTTCCTTATACATGACACATTTTCGTTTTAATGAAACTTTACTTTTTGTTACCACTATTCGATTCCTTTTATTATTCTGCGTATAAAAGTATTAACTGCAGATTATCGAAATGATAATACTTTACGAGATCTATGTCGCGTGTCCATTCCTTGTACTAGTATGTGTGCCGATTTGGAATTCAGCGCACTATGTCTCATCATCTACTCATTTTACGAAAAAAAAAAAATTTTAGATGCAATTTAGAGAAAACCCGTGACCTATAAGTTCGATTACGACCACCTTTTTATATCTTCAATCATTAATGAAATATTGAACAAAAACCACAATTTGAATTGTTTCTGACGATATCTCGAAAAAGATTAACTATAAAGAGAAAAGTTTTAAATAAAAGTTATAGGAAATTTAAGTTCCAACAAAAAAGGCTCTTACGAATCACGAAAATTTAGATTTATTCTTAAAGGCCACTCACTAACATATTCCAATTGAAAAATCGATTATCAGGAATTATTGCACGTCAGACCACTCTTTTGTGCTCTGGTGTTTGGGCTAATTCAATAAGTTCTCCAAGGTAGTAACTTATGATATTGAACGCTCGTAAATAATAAAGGTTAATTTACGTCGACAGAGTTGATTTTAAGACCTATGTTAATTGGACATTTTTTACTTATCTCGGTGAGTGCTATAAGCTTTTCCAATATCGAATCCACTTTTTTACCACCCTGTAGGAAACCTATATACCCTCTACCTGAAACTTGACATCGGTCGATCGTAGATAGCTCAATTAAAGTTACAAAAGATATAGAAATATGAAATAAAGGAGACAAAGAAAAAGAATAATCATGGCTATCGAGATCGATCAATTGAACGTTATCTCATTATCAAAGTGGTCTACAAATACTTATATGTCTTAGTACTTTGCAAAGAGACCATGTCATCATTTCCTGCCGAATGACTCACTATTTTTACTTCATTTCATTATCTACTTAAGTATAAAATATATTCGATATCGCAACTTTATCGATTTCCTTTGTAATCTTTATTGTCATTGCCTTTTAGATAGAGAATTGACAAGAAATCGTGTCGAAAAATGATTTCTCTGATATTTTTTCCCCGCAGATCCTTTCTCTCTGTATTAATCATTTTGCGAATGATTTTTTTTATCTGTCTTTTAATATCTTTTAATACCGACCATATCTGTCATTTAGACCCTGCATGCACTGACCACGTGTCGAAAGGACAGCGCGACTCTTAAGATACACTAGCTTAATCCATTGCTACATCTATATCTATATAATAACATCTATATAGTAACATAGATGTAACCCAGACGTAACCTAGCGCAAACACTGTTTATATGTCTTATTTCTTCACAGACCATCTTTTGTGTCTAAGTGGCATCTTGGTTACGACCGTATATGTATATTTCCACTAATTGTTTCTTAAAAAATTATTAACCAAACAAGTTTTACTGCTTTGTGTGAGATAAATTAATAAGTTTATTCGACATTTAATGGTATCAGCGGATACATCGAACTCATCATTTTGAAATCTGTTTGGGTTTCGTCTGGGTCAGGTTTTAGATTAAATTTTGGTGTGATTCTTTATTTCAAATTACCTTTGTACTCGCGAAAAAAGACACACTCCCATCTGAACCACTTTATTTTCAGCTCCTATCTCTGATCTAGGAAATAAAATTGTTCATGCGTACATATGTAATATACATACATGTGTTAACGACAATAGATTATTAGAACGATTAATCGACGGAACAAATAACAAGTAAGCCAAGTACGTGCGTAGATGAATACATGTGTACACCCAATAAAGGGTGTTCCACCTAAATGTAACCATCTTGATATCTACTTTATTTTTTATTACATAACAAATATTTTGAATGCAGAGTAAATGGTAGTACAAGTTGAATGCTTTGCAAATGTTATTTTTTTCTTAAGATCATTTCTTCCAAAGTTTTTAAGGTCATCGAGATATGGATGACTGAAAATATTTAGATAGACCACCCTGTATATCTAAGGATGTATGCATATAAAAAGAAACTTTAATTGCTCGCGGCCGGACGAGCTCGTTTAATGCTTCGCATCTGCCGAAACGTTAATTGTTTAAAGTGCGAAGTTTCTCCCGGACAGATGTTACCAATACCAATATTTCACGTGCTCATTAAACGCATAAATATTCGTACAAAACTACCGGGAATATCTTACGCAAGACCAATTTACGTCACGATGCATCTAATCGTCCCAAGCTACGATACGCGTACATACGAGGTGTACTACCTAAATTTTTCACTTGAAATATTCCTGTTGTAATATAAATTTCGAGAAAATATTTGCTATAATATAGTTTTATAGTTTTATGAGTATTCAGTGTATAGTAAAAATAGTTTTATTCCATCTAGAAAGTTTAACGAGATAAAAACAAATATACTTCGTTTTTAAATTGGAATTTTATATTTCATTAGCATAGAATTATAGACCGTTGAATTTTATTCTAAAATGGTTATTGTTTATAAATAAAGAAGTGAGAGGTAGATAGGTGGAAGGAAGACAAGGAGAAAGAAAGAAGAATACGAGAGTGGGAGAGTGTCTAGGCAGAAGGAGAACGGAGTGTGAATCTCGTGTAATCTCTAGGAGAAATATTGTAGATACTGATTTATAACATTGTAACATAACATTATGTAAAATATAACTATATTTTGTTTATAATTATCTATATTATATATAAAATATAACATTCCATAATTGGAGGCGGTACGTAGAGGTTTGGACCAGGGTAAAATTAAAAAAAATTCTGGAATGAATGTATAGGTGACCAAAACAGTAGTGAGCATTTTGGGCGGTGCTTACAAGGGGAGGGAACGGGTTGGAAAATTCACTTTGGGATAGGACCTTGTAGGATTATAGTACCCCAAGGGTCATCGATTGACAAATTGATAGAACGCACTAGCCAGCCAATTTCGAGAAAAAAGTTCGTTCTTGTCAAGTCCGAGGCTCACTACTGTTTTGACCACTTATACAAAGATTAAAATGTAATTGCAGCTTGTTGAAAAGTAAATCTTTTTCGTATGTAAGCGTATAGGATATCTTTGAAGAGTTTTTTCTCAAAACTGGCTGGCCAGTGCGTTTTCTTCGTTGAACATAGTAACACTCTAAGGCATTACTACAACCACACGAAGTCTCGTCCCGAACTTCATTTCCCAAATCATGCGGTCCCCTTGTAAATGTGTCTGTGTGTGTGTGTCTTTTTCCATGCCAAGTATTTTTGGCATCGATACTTGACGATTAATTATAAGTATTAAGTAGGTATCGAAAAACAGTAATAAAAAGTAAATTAATAAAATAAATTCAGAACAAAATAGTGATGGACGACAAGACAAGAATTTCAAGATCTTGACAAGACAAGACTTGATTTTTCAAGACAAGATTACCAATTTCTTGTTCTTGATAAAATCGAGACAAGACAAGATTTGTCCTTCAAGATCAAGACAAGACAAGAAAAATCTATCAAGATTCTTGATTCTTGATAACTGAAACTACAATTATACGTATGTAATTATAATTGTGTAATTATAATTATATATTATGTAACTATAATTTTATATATAGGGTCATATATGTATATCGGGGTTATGTAATATTATAATCATGTTGAGATCCTTTCGTCTATTTTCAACTTTAAATAATTACATGCAAAATTTAAATTAATTCTAAACAAAAACTTTATAATTTTACTGAAAACTGCAGTTTATTTTTATTGTAAATATAGGAAATCTCTATTTTGTAATGATGTGTCCTCAAACGTGCTCTTAAGTGCGTGCGTTTAGTAAACTAGAGATCTTAAGCTTCGAAATAGTTTTAAAAATTTTCTACTACGAACATTTGTAGCTGATATAGAGTAATTTGAAAATGACCTAAAAATTTCAAGAATTTTCTTGTTCCTTTAATTGTTTTGACCAGTAGAATTTTTTACAAAATATTTTTGAATAATTTTTATAAAAATTTTCAAAAATAATAAATCAACGTATGGTAAATAAATATTTATAGATATTATAAAAATATCAAGAATCTTGCAAGAATCAAGAATCAAGACAAGTAATTGATTGTCAAGATCAAGACATACTAATTCTCGATTGCACAAAATCAAGACAAGACAAGTATGTTCGATTCTTGTCTTGTCTTGTCTTGAATCCATCACTAGAACAAAATGAAATAGAGCATGGGCGATAGTGACTTATTCGTCAGAGCGATCGTTGGAGTGTCTGTATAATAATTGTGTAAACAAACACACTGCGAACCGCGATCGTAGGCAGTTTGGTTTTCTTTTGTCATCTATTCAGCGATAAATTGTTCTCGAAGGCTGGAGCAGCGATTACTACTACCAGAAATTAAGAAAACTGAACGTGATGGAGACGAACGGATTTTAGATTCGTATTTAGCACGTCAAAATCTATGTATAAGAATTCCATATTTGCTATAGGAAAGCAAAAAAAAGTTCAATTTTGTCGATCAGTGAAATAGATAGAAAAAAATACATATTCATGGATGTACAAAACTTTAAAGTGATTGTCCCACATTTCACGTATTCAAAGTCGGTGACGGCTGTAGCTTAAAATCTATTGCACCGATCCTTTCAAACTTGGTACACTCCTTTTCTGTAGAATTCATGAGGTAACGCTATCGAGTTTTTTTAAAAATTGTTGTTATTTTTCATTTTACAGTAAATAATTTGTCGATTTTTTAAACGAAAATCGCGTTTTTTTCTTTCCAGTGTTACCAAAAATTAGAAAATCAATAAAAAAAAAAAAAAACTCAACAGCGTTCCCTGGGGAAACTCATAAACTAATAAAATCAATTTAATTTTTTGCTTTCGGATGATCAGGTGAAGAGTGACAACCGTCACCGCGAAACAAGTCTTTTTTGTCACGTCTCCGGAGATCCGCTGCCAACGGCTCAGTGATTGATATTTTACGCTGACATTTTCAGAAAATATTCTTAAAATATTACTTTACAATACTGTGATCATCCCATTTAAAATATATTGCCCGTATCTTGTGAATTAATGTTTGACAAAGTGTGCTTTTTTTCGCCGAATTAACAGTACCCTCCCCCCCTTAAGTTGAACGATCTTAGTTTTATTCGGCATTTCGGTACTTAAGCAAAAAGTTAGGCCTGTAACATATGCGACATTGACATATTTAGAAACTATTTTTGTTTATCGGGAAAAATCGATACGAATTTCTATTTATTTTTGGTGCGGTCATTTATGACATTGATTGTGCTTTCAAAAAATGTAATAACATACAATAATATGTTTTTCAATCAACGTGATTGAAAAACAGCAACTGAAAATCTTATTTAATTTGAACAAGAAGAGAGTTACCAATATATGGCTAACGGGCCCCTACGGAAGCATACCCGTTACCCAAATATGGGTGATATGGCGCCGAACGTGTTCATAAGTTTCTCTGTCAGTAGTCAAGAAGCTACATCACGTTATTGCGCGAAATAAGGAAAATGTGCCGTTAATTAACATAAATAAAAAGAGAAACGTCTTTTCACGAAAGATAGCATTGAAATTGACACTAAGAGGAAAAGATTTCAATTATGAAATCCTTTGTGTCGGTTTTTTCCTGTTTGCAATTTTTAGAAATTGATTGATGATCAGTCATTATTTCAAATATGTACAATGGAATCTCGATAACTCGAATCTCAAGGGAAGAAATCTTCGAGTCATAAAGGATTCGGCCTATCGAGTTTTCGAATAAGAGAGGTTCGAAAACAGCTCGACCTTTAAAGGCTTTTACAGCTTTGACTTCTGAAGGTGTAAACAAAATTAAAAATAAGTTCAAAATTTCAACATTAGAGAATTCGGCATGTCTTGTTCTTCTTTAATCCAAATGAACTCCTGAGATCTATTTATACGTGATTTCTTTCTCCTTTCTTAGGATCAGTTCTACTCGAATAGTCGATCGAGTTAGACACGTAAGTATATGAATGCTTCTGCAGTAAACAATATAGGAGACTTGCGACTAGTGAGTGCGTGATGGTTAATCGCCGATGAATATCCCCATAGTTCGTGTTATCAAGCCAATTAACACGTTCTATAAAGAAAATCTCAAATAAACTGAATCAACGATAGAATATTCCAGATCTGAAAATTTCTGTTGTAAGCGAGTGAAATAGTTTACAGAATTACGTAGATAATGATAGGCAAAGAACTGGCAACAATTGAAATAATAACTGGAAGGACGTTACATTAAGTAATGGCGTAAAATAGTTCCTCAAGAAAGTAAAATTGAAACGTAACAATGGTTGCTGGAATAGCTATTTCGCCACGAATATCACATATCTAAGGATTGATGTACATATGTGTTACGGTTAATGTGTTTAACGCGGGCTTTTAGTAAAATGATGGATCATTATATATAATGCTCTATTTTTTGGACAATTTCTATAATATTTTTACTTCAAACCACTTTTCTGCTCGCAACAAAAGACACGCCCCTACCTGAACCATTTTATTTGTAATTCCTGTCTCCTATCTAAAAAACGAAATGGTTCGGGTGGGGGTGTGTTTTTTGTTACGAGCAAAAAGGTGATTTAAAAAAAAAATATTATATACATTGCCAAAAATGCTTACATTAAACACATTGTCCGTAACTTAAGGTGTATCATTTGGTAGCTTAAGAAATGAGAAAGTTTTCATGAAATTTCACAAGTCCTAGCATGAAGCGTTTGGTGAAAACTCATTCACTAAAAAACTTGAAAAACGCGGTAAAGAGATACAAACACAAATAACATTAAAAATGTAAAGTGGGCCGTCGCTGTAGTTAATATAAGAAATAAATTGTGCTTTTTCTTGTTACATAAAGATATTAAATCAATGATGCGTCGCATCTTTATTAATAACTTTCTATCAAACATCTATAATTTCAATTTCAAAACAAACCAAAATTATGTAGCACTTCGCGTCGATGAGATATTAGCATTTTAAGGTTTCCCCCACCCTTGAAATTTCGATTTTGCTGTAAATATACCACCGGCGTTAGTCCTATTTTTTGCGACTGACAGGCCTAACTGCCGTTAGTCTGTAATTCCTTGTTTATGAAGAGGTTGTAGGAAATTGTATGTACCTACTCCCCTATGGTGTTTATAATTTTGCTATATCTTCAATATTTCCAGATTTATCAGCGATTTCTCGATCACGAAAAATCAAACTACGATATAGAGCAACTTTTTTGTTGTATTTGAATTGTAAAGTCACCCTTCAAAGTTTCTCATATTTATCGGCAGTCACTCTGTATACATTTACATGTACATAAAATCGATAATATTCTTCGTAGTAAAGTCGTATGGAGGATGAACATTTTTACGCATACTGTCTTGCATACGGATTTTCTGTAAAAGCAAAAAAAGTAAACTTTTACAAAAAAAATATAAACTGACTTCAAAAATTTGCCTATATATACACTTAAGCTAAAACATTAAAAATAATATTTTTATATATTATTACGTATTATATAATATTTACAATACTTACCTAATCCGTTATTTTTGGAATCGGTGCCAGCCAAGGCAAGTTTAACATAAATCTGTAATGTTGGTACCTACTCTTATTAGATATGTATTGTAAATATTAAATAAGACGTAATAATATATAAAAATATTATTATTAACTTTTTAGTTTAAGTGTATATTTAAGCAAATTTTTGAAGTCGGTTTACCTATATTTTTTTTTTTTCTACAAATTTACTTTATTTTTCAATTTGTAGTGGTTTTTGGCTATTTTTTCACCCTTAGGCGTAGAATTTTGTCTTCAACTTAAAATGCGACTACCCTGCATATATAGCCTATTCAATAAAAAAAGAATCATTAAACTCGGTTCACAATCAGCAAAGATATCGCGTAACAAACTCCAAAAAAGATACAGTCGATTTAATAACCTCTTCTTTTTGAAGTCGGTTAATACAAAGGGGAAACAATTGTGCACGAAGTATAAATCGCAAAATAGACGCAACGCTAATTTTATTAATCGATGAAATTTCTAAAGAACGGTTATCTTTCGACTCATGCGAAATGGGAATACCGATACTTCGGGAACGTCGTTGCTTATAAATAAGTATGAATTATGGGGGTGGGGTGAGGGGGCGGTGGGAGTATGCATGTACAGTCTAAAAGTCCGAGTCCATCTCGCAAGCTGCCATCGCTAAAATCTGACGCTGGCCGTCCAGTATATTTTCAGCGCACTGCACGTATGTAGATGCGGCTGAAATTCCAAGAGTATAAACTAATAGACTGTAAACGTCTGGTCACGAGGCGAACCGCGGGCCGTCTACTTTATGCCACGTGAAAATAGAGCCTCGCCGAATTATACATATAGTAGGGCCTGAAATCAATTTATTCTATTGTAAACGTCCAAGCGTTGGTTAAATTATGAACAAGGTCAGGTCTGGATTTATGTTTGAATGGATCTTAGGTTGTAATAGTACTAAGGCCCTTGATTCGAATGTCCGAGACCTGTGTTTGTAACATTAACAGGGCTTTTTGAGGATTTTGAAAACATAGAAATGTACTTTTTTACTATATTTTGTTTCAGTTAACCATTAGTCGAACGTGGTCTTTAGGTTATAGCCTATTCAGTTTAATAGCAAAATCAATCTTGATTATGAGGGAATAGGCGCACTGAGACTTTTTGTTTCGTGACGTTTTATTTCGCTCATTAGTACACTCCGCGAAAAAGTCTCGGCGACCAATGAAACTTCTACATTTGTTTTATAGTGTCATCGCAATCTGCCCATACTCGTATTATTAAATGCAGTTTATCGAACAAGACAACCTTTTTTAAAGCAGTTTCCAATGCGTCTTTACTCTAAATTTTGGACTTGTTTCTATATACATTTAACGTAGGTATGTAGAATATACTTTGAAAAAAACAAATGTTTGTTTTCGTTCATTGAATTTTTACTTTCCATTCATTGTTAATGTATAATTCTAGCTGTAATTATTTCCGACTCTAATCCGTTGACGACGTAATTTGTTATCGGATAAAGCTAATCTGATTTAATCAGAATCGGTTTCTAAATTTGAATAGGTGATAAATAGTTCAAGTAACTATTTGAGCAACATCTAAACAATCGACTGATATAGGAATACATCGCTACACGCTAGTGATGTAACGAATGTAGAATTTTACGCTGCTCGTTCGCTACGGGCGGTTGGGGGGAAGTGTTTTGTTTATTATCGCATTACACGTCTATAGTCGTTCACTTATTGCAAGACAATTATTAGTTCCCAATGGATAATTTTTCAGTGGTACTGATGTTACATCAGTAGCAAATAATTGAGAACCTCCGCCTTTTCTGAATCGTTTAATAAAAATAAAATTAGGATGAACATTTACGATACTTTTTATAAAACTCAAGGATCTCGTTTCGGCAATCATTTGTTTTTTTAATTCTCTTCGAGAGTCAACCAAACTCGCCAACTAATTTGTCAGACGAAATTCTCACGTCCTTCGGTACGTTTTATATTGTTGTCGACGTTTGCGTTTCACTGTCATTGTCTGTTGCATTTGAAGGAGTTGGGAATGTCAAAGTCGTAATTTAGGAAGAAATACGACACGTAATGCCCGTAAAGTGTGGTCGATCTACTCTGTGGCAACATCACGGACGTGTAATTCGTTCGCGGTATTTGCTCCCATCTTTTCGAATGATCAGGAAAAATATTGTTCCATTCGCAACTATGATCAATAAAATAACCAAATGTATGTTATTTAGAAAAAAAGAAGTGCACTTACCGAGAGGCGACAGTGATTCCAAAGGATCTGAAATAATGCAAATTAAAGGCATTAGTTTGAAATACATGAAAACTGATCAGAATTTTTAGTGTTAGTCCTAACGAGACAAATGACATGCATAATAATACTGAAAGTGCCCCCATGGAGTTTTTGAATGACACTGGTCCTATTATATTCTCACTAAAAAAAATGTTTGCCTTAAAATTTCATTTCCTTAACCCAATTATTTCACGAGTAATCGGAAAAAAAGCGATTTTGAGTTTTTATTTTTTTCCATCTGAACTCTGTACACGTGGACGTAACCACGTGGTTACGAGATGTTCGAGTTTATTTGACAGTTTCATAATTTTTTTATAATTATTGTGATCAAATAATTTAAGGACTAATTCATTATGTCATCTGAACTATAGAACACATATGCAAATATAGAGACACTGGGAAAAAAAGAAGAAAAAACGTTTTTTATTTTTTTTCACAATGTTCTACCAAATCGATAGGGATGGGATCAAGTTCAATATGTACTTGCAAAACCAAGTACGTTTCAATAACCAAGTTTCATTTTAGAGGTTTCGATTACTACTCAAAAACAAAAGAGTTTCAATGAGTATACTTGGAATGTACTCATTTTATACAAGTAGGTTTCGAACCGTAGAATGATTACCTGTAGGTTCGAAAAAGTACTTGTAAGTACTTCGATTGTCGTAAGATTCGAACCTTTTCCAAGTAGTACTCGAACCCGCAGTAGCTGTCGCGCTATAAACAAGCGAGCGTTGCGCATCGCTCGTTCGCTATGTTCCCTCTCACTCTCACATCACGGCGACCGAAGTACTCATAAAAGGTTCGAATCTACTCGGTCAAGGTTCGAGTATTTTTGTAAGTACCGAGTACTTTATTCAAATACTCACAAAAGGTTCGAACTTTTCTTGTCCGGGTTCGAGTATACTTGAAAGTACTGCTTTTTTGTTTTGAAGTACTCGTAAAATATTCGAAACTTTTCAGTAAGATTCGAACCTACTTGCAAGATACTCGATCCCATCCCTACAAATCGATTAGATTGAAAAAAATTGAAAGTAAAGGGACATAGAAAACCAATATTTACTAAAGGTTATATAATTGTACCTCGAAAAGAATTCTTGAACTGGCAATTTTTAATTATCTTTTCTCTGTTAAAAATAAAATTATTCTGCGAAGTAATTGAATATCTATTCATTTTATTCTATTTGTTAGAGAATGCTTATACAAAAATTCTAGTGAAATAATTGGGTTAGGGAACTGAAATTTCCAGGAAAAATTGTTTTTTTCAGTGAGGATATAATAGGCCGAGTGTCATAACGCAATACATTACTTCATTATTTTTAGCGCTTTTTTCTAAATTACATTAATCTCGTTTATTGCGTTTCATCTGTACTATTTTCGAAATCGGTTTCTATTTTTTTGGTTAAAAATGTTTTTTCGTCCAAGTCGCCTCATCTATGATCAAAAGTAACGAAATACTCTGACAATTCGCCAAATCATTTTCAATTTAAAACAAATGTATTGGTTTCCAGTTTATTCTTTATTAGCCAATGAGAGTATAATTTACCGCGTAATTTTGAATTAACATTCCAAAAATTATTATTATCTATTATTATTATTATTGTAGCACAAATTTTAGTTTGGCAGCAGATGCATGGGGACAGTCGCCCAATTGGCAATAAGTAGCTTATTCTGGCAACCTGGAATCCGAATCTACGGGGACTTCCAGAAGTATTCGGACACCCTATGAAGCAGAATTACCCTTTTGTAATTGAATCAAACAATTTGAATTTTTGCAAAAAAATAAAAAGATTAGTTTACTAGATATGCTGTTTTTCGTTGTTTAAAAAAATACAAATCTCCGGAATTACAAAGAAAATACAAATCGCATTTTTCTACTTTTTTATTTGAGCTCATAATGAAAATTAAAAAATTAATTGCCTTTTATAATTATAAGTAAGATATAGCCTTATTAGAAATTTCATCCAAATCGGTTAACGTTGTTCCGACCTACGAACGTGTAAAGATTCTAGAAAAGTTCGAAAATCAGTGATATCGGCTGATTTCAGCGATTTTCGATCTTATTTTGCAACTTCTAAACGTTTGTAGCTCGGAACAACGTTAACCGATTTGGATGAAATTTACAATATGAATATACTCTATCTTACTTTAAACTATAAAAGGCGATTTTTTAATTTTCATTATAAGCTCATTGTTAGATAAAAAAGTTGAAAAAATAACTTTTTTTTATTTTACTTTGTAATTGCGGAAATTTCGATTTTTTTTTTTAACAATGAAAACAGGACATCCAGTAAACGAATCATTTTTGTTTTAACCAACGTCTAGAAAGAAGGAGGTTCTCAAGTCGACTGTATTTTTTTGGTATATGTTACGCGATATCTTCGCCGATTGTAAACCGATTTTAATGGTTCTTTTTTTTATTGAATAAGCTGTATTTGCAAGTTGGTCGCATTTTAATTTAAAGAAAAAAATGCTACTCCTAAAGGTGGAAAAATAGCCAAAAACCACTAAAACGTCGAAAAATAAAGTAAATATTTAAAAAAAAATATATAAATTTAAAAAATTTCCCTATATGTACACGTAAACTACAAAGTTATGTGAAACTTGCCAGCCAAGGCAAGTATAACGTAAACCATAAACTCCAACAATAACTGATTAGGTAGGTATTGTAAATATTAAATAATACGTAATAACATATAAAAATATTATTTTTAACTTTTTTGTTTAAGTCTACATATAGGCAAATTTTTGAAGTCGGTTTATATTTTTTTTCTTGTAATAATTTATCTTGCAAAAATTCAAATTGTTTTTATTCAATTATAAAAAGATGATACTGCTTTATAGGGTGTCAAAATACTTCTGGGAGTCACTTTCTGTACGGGCATACGTTTAAAGCTTTAAGAAAAGGTAGATATCGGAAAATTGTGAGGATGGGGAAGCGGCGAGGCGTCACGTCGGGATTGCCGTTGACGGTGAGAAGATGAACGGGGAAAAGTCGGTCTCGTGCGTCACAACGCGACGCTACCCCAAATCTTGCAGACTATTTTTGAATCGCAACTTGGCCGCTTGGCAGCTGGCACGATCCTGGCTCGAGAGCCATCGACACGTCGCGTCGCACGGTTCCACCAGACGATCTGCCATTATTTTCGTTTCGCACGCCTGTCCATTTATACGAAGTGAGCACGCGTGTGCGCGCAACAATGATGAAGCTGGATTAGCGAGATTAAATGTAAGCGTCAACGCTCTTCGATCGATCGAAAAAAAGAATATTTACAAATTAATCAATTAGTTCATACTAATCGTACGAACGTTAAATGCATACTTATGTTCATCGTTTTCTACTATTTTATAAATATTTAAACAAAAACATGCTATTTGCTATCATTTAATTGATGATATTAAATAAATAAAATTGATAATAAATTTCTACAAAAAATAATTTATTATTAAAAAAATCGAGTAACATATAACCGGTTCTTTGACCGGTCGCGGTACGGTTAGTACCGGTTAAGATTTCCGAAACTTTTTTTACGACATATAAATACGATCGAACGATGACTCGGCTATAAAATCGTATGAAGGCATGTCCCAGTAATTTGCTTTTAAGGGTTTATCAAGTTTCGAACGTAGGTATATTAGATGGTTGGATAAATTTTGTGCGACCGCAAAGCAGTTGTATAAATTCTTTTTATTAGGTCATAGAATCTCTGCTGAGAATTAATCATGATTAGTTCTTCACATAGGGATAGTTTAAGAGCGCGTGTTCACCATTATCCACTTTCACTAACTAAAAACTTTTCTATCGTGAACGATTCGATTACTCGAACCAATCGTTACATTAACGATTTCCGCACTAGAGTTTACGTTTTCAATCCGAAATAATGTCATTCTCTCGTCTCACGTGCGATCAGTTAGGAGAATCATAGAAAAATAAACACGCTTTCGCGTTTCGGTGAAACATTTACTGCACTGCCGTCGATAACGTATTTCAAGTACTACCTTGTCTAGAGTTCGCGATCGTGGCGAAAGAAACGCGTTCGTCCGAGAGCGATCACGCTATTACGTCAACGAAAAGCATGATTTCACGTCGAGATGGGATCGCAGTTTAGCAATGAGACTCGTTTTAAGTTTTCCATGCTGAAAACAAGTAGAATTCCCCGAAGCCTTTTTTACTCGCTCGGCTACACGCGTGCAGTATTCTTGGGTATTCACTGTGGCAATCGAAACGAATGAACGAGCTGACGATTTTTAATCGACGATCGATCAGTTTTCGACGTTAATAAGTTTTTCATTTCCATGTAATTTCGTGCGAATCGCTATATCGATGACGTGAAACATTTAATGACGTAATTCTTACACATGGGCTATTCCGATCTTTGATAAACTTGTATTCTTCAAACTTGTACCCGGTCGTTTAATTTTAAAGTGGGATAAGTCTAAACTTGAAAAAAGAAGTTTTAATAATACTTATGGTTGTAATCTGATTTTTTCATTATGATTAGATTCTTTAAAGAGGTACCTATACCACATTAAAAAGAAACGGTTTAATTGTTAACACGCGTGCCGGACCGATTTTCGAAGACTTTCCATTATGGTTTAGTTTTTCCTTGTAACGTATTTCTTGCAATATTTATAGTACCTAGTCCAAAAATCATGATTATCATAAGAAAGATGTAGAGATTAAAATTTACTATTGATGTCATTCAGTTATTGAATTTTACCTTCTCAACGAAAATTATAGATGGCCTAAATGGAAAGTTCTGTGTGGGGCGTATACGTCCCACGTGGCACGAAACGTGTTAACTTAAAATTAGAAAATATAATATTAAAAAAAATTATTACATAAATATTATATGGGTGTTTCTCCGCAAATTGGGAAACTCATTGTCTCAGGACGATATTATATAAAAAAATATAAATTATTATATTTTTTGTAGTAAAATTTAAAAGATAATTACTTAATCTACATGTGCTCAGCATAGAGAATCCATTTAACTTAACAAAATTATATGAAAAACGTTTTTATATAGCTCAATAGACAGTCCCCTGGCGTGTCACCAAAGCGAAACAGTTGGTTTAGATGCAATTAATTACAACAATAACTTCAGGAATCAGTCAATTAACATCATTATCTGAACAATATTACTTGATTGTTAATTATACTTGCTTATTGTTTGTATTAATCTGTTTATAAATCTAAAAAAGTAAATTAAAGTTTGTCTCAGCATTTTGTGAACAGTCCTCCTGTTTATATTTGAAATGATATACCGCGTAGTATACTGTTCAAATTTCTGCGTTAAGGCATGTAATAAAAGGCAAACGACCTGAAGTTTGCACGGTTATCACCAAAAACGCGCGAACGCTATTTTCTTCAGTGTCACGCGAGCATCACTCCGCGGAACCCACGTCGCAACCTTACAGCCTACATTCTTCTGGTACGCATTAGTTTTAGTTTTTTTTATGTATTTTATTTAAATCTTGGAAAATTTACTTTATTTTAATAGATAGATAGTCCCCGTGTACAGTCAAATAACATAACTTCATTATATGTTGTGCCTCGATATTCACTGAATAAGATTTCGTCAATTTATGAGCAAAAAAGTGACCGAGCCAAATTTCATAGTAAAGTCGCCCAGTTTACGGAGAAACGCCCATATAGGTATGGGTACTTCTACAAAAATAGGGTAACTCGATGTCTTCGACATTTATTTACATAATTACTAGACATTTTTTATTATTTGAACTGTCATACCTATAATAGACAAATTCAGAAGCATTATTGTCATATTACCAGGTTTTCTTAATTAAATTAAATTATTTCAAAATCAGTCCATAATTACCTTGAAAAATCAGTCCCTAGTCGTGTCACCATCCCACAATTTATTAATTGGATGTTCATAATTTTAAAAGTGTTACATTCATACTTATATTCGTTACTATACAATAATTAATAATAC
Source organism: Ancistrocerus nigricornis (assembly GCA_916049575.1). NCBI lineage: Eukaryota > Metazoa > Arthropoda > Insecta > Hymenoptera > Vespidae > Ancistrocerus > Ancistrocerus nigricornis. Next base: position 22,906,261 of record OU696669.1, on the reverse strand, counting down.
TTTGCGAAATATTAATACCCAATAAATTTAAGTTCGAAATTATATTAATTAATATATTTCCAATTAAAAAAGTGTATTCAAAATCGGGCGTCATTCCCTTGCTGCGTAAGAAATTGGAAATTGCCGGGTTTTCTTTGTGCTGAAAAAGCAGGATGCCATTGCATAAGAAACTACTGACTTGAGGTTAGCATCAAAAGCCAGTCGTTGCGAGATAGGTTGAATTAACTACCAGCAACGCGCTCGTGTTGTGAACAGGTGATTGTAACGGTCAAATTGTCAGCCCCTTGGTAAGAAGTTTTTGGTTTATTTACTGCTAATTGTTTTTGGTAAACAATACTTTTCCTTTTTTTTGTGTGCATAATTAGTATGAGAAGTGGACAGGTTGGTATTTTCATTCAATCATATACAGGGTCTCTGGTTCCAGGTGTCTATGCGGCCAACTACATGTGCACAAGTATAGACTTGAATCGAAAAGTCTAATAAACTTTTTCGAAATTCGGCTTAGTTAACGATTTATTAAATGACAAAAATCAGCGAAAGAAGGCGGGACGAAGGCGATCTACTCAAGCACGTAGCTAGGTTGGTTAAAAAAAAAAACACATAAAGACCGACTTAAAAAATGTGCCTTTTGGTACATTTAATCTAAAAAGTGAAAAATAATATTTTTTTTTTCTTGTTTAAAAGAAAAAAAAATTATAAGGAAAATATATAAAATTATTGTTATTTAAATATTTATATAATATAAACCTGTAATGTTGGTATCTAGTCCAAAAATAACTGATTAGATAGGTATTGTAAATATTTAAATAACAATAATTTTATATATTGTCCTTATAATTTTCTTTTCTTCTAAGAAACTAAAAAAATATAATCTTTAACAATTAGTTTAAGTGTACATACTTATAGGTAAATTTTTGAAGTCGGTTTTTATTTTTTGTGTATTTTGCCTTTGATATATCTAACTCGACGATTTATTGAAAAAATGACGTCCTTACTCTAAACAAAAAAATAATATAAAAGATGTCCCAGAAGTCGACGATTAAACAAAGCTATTTGAAAGAGAAGGTCATTTTTATTCGAGGTGCTGAGAATGAATGTAATGAAGTAAATTGAACATTTCTTAATGTCGCGTAATTTACAAATGGATAATGAAAAGTAAAATATGGAAACAAACAGAAAGGGGTCACACGGTGAAAGATGAAAGAATTCGGAGTAAAGAAGATAGTTAATGAAAGAGTAGGTAATGTTCCTTGTTTGAAGAAATGCTTACGTAGAGGGAATTAACTTTCAAACGTGCAATGTTCAAGATCACCGATTACTCGATATCCTTGAATTTTGTCCAATACACACTTCGGAGAATCTCCGATTGAAAGTCTTGATTTCATCGGCATTAGACTCTTCATAAAAATGCTATTCTGATCTCTTTTTAAGTATGAAAGGGAGAAAATCGATGGAGGGTTCGGTGTACCGAGAATTTTTCCGGTAATTTCCCGATGAACGACCGGAGCTATTGTACGTAAAGGTGACGGTAGCGTCATAGAGAATGGATAGATCGATTTGTATAAAAATAGATTTTCCTAGCTGCGCGTTAGAACATTTCCGTGAAAAGCCCGGAAAGTGACGTCCAACGTCTTTATGACATACGGATACACTTATACATTGTAAAAGTGACGTAGAAGACGGTGACGTATATGTTAGACTATCATTTAATACGTTGGAGGTCCTTTGACGCGATCATGGAACATATTTTCAATGAAGTCTTCCGCGTGCGTCAATTTCATTGAAAAAGTGAGAATCTTTTTGATTCTTATAGAATGATTTATTTTCAGTTGAACTTGACAGGTTGTTAGCATAATTTACATATTTACTGCTTTTCCGTCTCGTATAATTTCTACGAAGATCGAACATGCGGTATTTCTTTAAAATCAGTATATCCAGAACAGATTTTCTCTTGTCGACACTTCGTCCAATCGTATCCGTGTGTTCCGCGTGCTTGCTAACTTTAGACGATATTAATTTACTATCTGGATCCGTTCCATCTTTCTTTAAGGTGCCTATCTCTCGAATAATAAAAGGTCTATAGTTAGAAAATTTGTCTCTTCTACGTCTGCCCTGTCTATTTCTTCGTTCGGTTCCGATCGTCGTTCAAACCTCGTTTCACGAACTCACTAATTCAGTTCAATTCTTGTTACTCTACATAGACATTATGTATTATTTATGATATCTTTGAAGTTTATTTTGGCAAAGAATAGTTTAAAGATATCAGTCAAGAAAAGCTTTCTGACTAACAAAGAGTAGGAGTTTCCTAAAGTAGAGTTTTTGTTTATGTTATAGAACATGATAAATTTGTCGAAGGATGTTCTCGTGCCGTTGATTAGGTAGGATAGATAAATGTGAGAAATCTGTTATACGGTATCCAAAACAGAGTATCCGCACACTCCGTTATACGTTCTAGCGGATCTGGGCAAGTTTTATTTGAAATGAAAATAAGAAATAACTATTTGAAATTATTGATTGTCGACTTTTATTTCTAGTACTACTATTTGTAAAGAAAATTTTTTATCGATTCATTTGAAATAATAGCAATTTGAAATAATGAGTTATTTCATTATTTTTTTCATTTTAAATTTGACAAAAAAATAATCCTCAAAATAAGATGCACTAAACAGTAATAAACAGTAAAGCAAAGAATATTAATATACTAAATCAAACTCAAACTTGATAATTACGACATTTTATACAATTTCGAAGAGCAATTTCACAATTATTTTAAATAATTATAAAATAAAATAACATGTTATTTGAAATAAAATTTTGTAAATAATGTCATTTCAGAAATACTCAGGTCTGAGTTCTAGTTTAAACAGTAATATGTTTTCTTTATACAGGATTTACCACCTAACTTTATCGAATGAAATATTTCTATTGCGTGTAATAAAAATTTGGAACAATATTTCTAAAAAAATGGCATAGCCTTATGGGAATCAGTGTACAGTAAAAATAGTTTTATAAACAATATAGTCTTTATGAACAATAGCCTAGTGATATGGGCATTGCATTTTCTGCCAAATAAAATATAACATGTTGTTTAAAAAACAATGTTGAATTTTTTTTATTCCGTAATCTTTTTCAACGGAACGAATTTTGTGTGGCTTTACACCAGCTACCATACAGATATACAATTGGTGTAAGAAACATTTTTTAAAAATTTGTATTACGTACAGCGGAAATATTTCAAATGATACAGTTAGGTGGTATGCTCTGCACAATATTGGAATACCAAACGCAATATTAAATTTTCGAATTATGTAAATTTCATCAAGGTCTAAATAAAAATTGTGATACAAGAAATAGAAATTTTTCGAAGTAGACAAGTCGATGAGAATAGAATACTGGTATAGTTGCCTGTTTGTAGGAGACTTATGACTAAAGTAATAGGATGAGAAGAATTCCGGGCGACGTTTGTTTGAAATTTCAATTTTCTATTATATTTAGCTCATTGTTAGCGTTCTTTGTGAATCAGCTATTACCGATTGTCATAATGGGTACTGTCACCGAAGAAACTATGGCACAATAAAAAAATATCAGAATTGAACTTTAGAAAAAGGGAAAGTCACATCGTGCGATTGTCCGGTTTGGACTAGCCACTGGTACACATTACCAGTTTATTTTTCGTTATATTATTTTAGTTCCTTAGATCAAAAGAAAATTATAAGGATAATATATAAAATTATTGTTACAATACCTGGGAGGAGTACCTAGGCACCAACATTACAGATTTATGTTAAACTACTCTACAATATAATACACCTACTCTAAAAATAACTGATTAGGTAAGTATCGTAAATATTTGAATGACAATAATTTTATATATTATCCTTATAATTTTCTTTTCTTCTAAGCAACTAAAAAAATATAATTCTTATCTTTATACAGAGTGTGCCAAAAGTTCCGGGTCACCTAAATAACTTTTGAACGGCTTTGGATATGGGATTGAAATTTATAGGGATGCAATGGGTCAAATCAATCTACTATTTAACCATCAAAGCATCAACTTCCGCACCCCGGGGGAAGAAGGGGCACAAAATTGTTAAATGGCATGTGGGGTCGAGTGACGGCTCATTCGAAAGGACTTTTTGAGTCGAAAACAACGCAATATCGCCGAGGTTTGTGTGATTATTTTTCGCAGAGTTATGATCATTTAAACATCTCTATTGAGGTTTTACAATAGCGAGAGCCCACAGCGACATCGGTAGAAAAGTAAGTTTTCACGCAGGCACACACGTTCCCGTGTGTGTGCACGTTTGTATGTGCGTGTATCAGGTTGTGAACACTGATGTGTGTAAAGAATAAAACACTCTAATTATTTTATTAAATGTTCAAATTGGCGTCCTTCCACAATTTGGCAGTAACCTAAGCGAACGTAAAATGTATCGATAACATTGGTTAAAAAGTCGGGTGTGATTGAATTAGAAACGTTCACTATTTTTTCTCGCAGTTCTTGTAAATTTTCAATCCTAGAAGCCAATTTGAACATTTAATAAAATGTTATTTAGGTGTCCCGGAACTTTTGGCACACTCTGTAGTTTACGTGTACAAATAGGTAAACTTTTGAAGTCGGTTTTTATTTTTCTTGTAAAATTGTTCGGTAATGTTGTAATAGAAAAGCTCAACGTAAACTGTATTATTGGCTGTATTGCTGGAATAATGAAAATACAGGTAACGCGTTCTCGAGATCACTTATTTGGCTTTATTCGACAAGAAATGACTATTGCTCGTAGAAAATTCGAACGACGCAATAAACGAAGCACATTTTTTTTTCTTTTTTTTTTCTTTTATTTCACCGCGAAACGTAAAGTCATTCTCCTTCGTGCGCGGAAAATTGATGACCTCGGTGATTTCAACTGTCGTCTATGTACATTGTACGCGCGTGCGCATGTTTGTTTGCGTATATATGTATATACATGTATAGTATACTATATATATAATAACAATGATTAGAGAGAGAGAGAGAGAGAGAGGGAGAGAGAGAGAGGCACGCACATATAATAGGAACAAAAGGCTCGTATTTCGTGACATAGCCCCGCAGAAACGTATCCCCGGTAATAGTTTTTCCCGCGTGACAAAAGGAAATGACGCAAGTAATTGCCGCTAATTGCTTTGTCGCGCTTATGACCAACCGTTGAGCGAACTCACGTTCTTTTGGATATAAAAAAAAGCAGAGGTCTTTTAAATTTCAGAATCGTCTCGTCTTTTCGCGGAAAATTTCCAAGGAAGTATCGTTCCGTCAAGAAGATAAAATATATTGGCAGTGAAAGATCGTGTTTTAAAAAGTTCGCCGTTTAACGTGTCGAGCAACCAAAATATTTGTGACAGAAAGCAGAGGAAAAAAGGGTGGGAGTGAGAGACCAGATAGATGAAGAGCAAAAAGAGAAGAGAAAGAGAGAAATGAAATGAGAAACATATGCTTCGTGCGTGTGCCATTGCCTGGCCGTGTTAGAGTCACGTGTCCTTCGCTTTGTTCGCTCGCTCTACGTACAAATTTATACACGCGGTAGGAGGCAGCTGGCAGTAAACTAATGTTGATTGTTGCATGAACGAGAGGTTAATCGTTGATTGAACTACGACGGTTTATTTTGATATTAGAAAACGATCAAAGGGATTCAACATTTATTTTACTGTCGTTCACAGAGTATAGCCGACCCGATCATTAGAATTGCCAATAGCGCATTTATTTTATAGTCCTTCGAGAATATAGACATTTTTATACTAACTTGATAAACAGGACAATTCTACTGACACTTGAACGATTTTTTGTTTTTAAGTAATAAATATAATTTTCTATACGTAGCTATTTTCATTTCATTCGTTTTATAATCATTGTTATTATATGCACGAAGCACGAACTTGCAACATATATTTGTATTAATATTAAGGATAATGATACGTGAATGAATGTGATAGAATAATGAGACTTCTGGCGGGAACTAACAGATATACAAACACAATGATTGATATTTGTTATCCATAATCGATAATTCACGAGAATCTTCGAAAACCCACGGTTGATATTGTTCTTATCGATAATTAAAGTTACCCACCTGAGATAAATTATCGACAAATGGAAGAAGGCTTTCTACCTTATCGACAGTACCGATAGTATTCAAACATTTACCATCTGGAACACGTTTTATCGACTCAATAGTTGATCTAAAGATAACTCATCTCTTCTTATGTATTTATATTATATAAAATTCACAATGGAAAATCACAGTTTTTTTCCTATAACTTTTATAAAATTAAACAAATTTCCTCGGTTGATGGCCTATATTAATGGGAAGAAAGGCCACTATCAACTCTGCCAACTACATAAATATAAGTACTCATGCAAAAAAGTAGGCTGTGCTTCCGAAAACCACATCTATCTCCGATTGGACTGAAATTTTGTACAAACCTTCTATTAGTAATTACAAAATCACTGTTAAGACGATTTTTCGCTTCTTGCATCCGTTAGCGAGATATATTGTTTTTTGCGTCCGCGTTTAATAAATTATGGATTTAATTATTTCGCATGCCTATACACACTTGGCAGAGTTTGTATCTCGTGGGAGGGGTTACGTCTGGGTTGAAGTAAATAACTAACTCGAAATCTCTCCGTTAGATGGTAAATTTTTCACGTTTAATCAGGCCCTAATAGGTATCAAACAGAAATCCTAAGGATATCAAATTCGGACCTAAAACAACGCTATAACTCGCGAATGGATGTTAGTTGTCAAAAAACCATTTAACTGTAATTTTGTGGTTACTAAAGAAGTTTTGTAGCAAATTTCAGCCCAATCGCAGGTATCTGGTTTTCGGAAGGTTATCTCGGATTAAAACGCGTTTTTTCTTATATTGACAGGCATTTCTTGGCGCAGGTTTTAGACTTGATTTCGTGACGCTACGTCGTCCGGAAGTAGAGTTATGCATCTTTCCGGGATGAGTGTAGAGGCTAGGAGCAGTCAATATAACCTTTGACTGCAGCTTATTATTACAAATGAGAGATGACGTTAGAATCGCGCGTATGCCGCTTACGTCTCAAGTGCTCTTCCCCCTTCCGCGTGCCTCAATACGCTGCCATTTGACTCGTTCCCATTTAGCTATCGATATTGTTTTCAGGGTTGCCCGATTGGGCTACTTATCGCGAATTGTGCTACTTTTCCTATGCATTTGCTACTAAGTTAAAATTTGGGCTACAAGGCGAAATTTGGGCTACTTTTAATCGACTTTGGAAAAAGAGGAGGTTATTTAATTCGACAGTGGGCTATGTTGCTTTTTTTTGGTGTGTGGCCACAGCTCCGAGGTGGATGGACCAATCGGGATGAATTATGTTTTAGAATTAGATAAAAAAGTTTATTTATTTGATTTTCAATTTTATATTATAGATTCATAAAAAATTAATAAAAATATGAATAAAGATTATTTTGGCATCAAATGAATTTTAAAACACTCATAATTTTTCATCAATAAAAAATTAATTATAATAATATATATAGTAAAATTTAAATAGTTAATCTTAAATTACGAGGTAGATTATAGTGTAGTCTCATTGGCTAATAAAGAATAAGCTGGGAACCAATGGAATAATTTTTAAATTGAAAATGATTGAGCTACTTGTCAAAGTATTTCGCTACTTTTGACCTTAGGTGGGGCTACTTGGATGAAAATTTGCTGGTAACCCTGATTGTTTTCGCAGAGCAACACGCATGAGCAGAAAACTTCGTTGAACGTAGCTGCTTGAATTTTTGCATAACTAACATGTAGGTGATCGGGTTTTCTCTTCGTGAAGGTTTAGATGCATTATAGTACATAATAATATTATTATTATACTATTATATGTGGTATAGTATATCCAAATCTTTATCAGGACGAAGCCCGGGTCACCTACATGCTAGTTGAAAGTAAAAACTTTGGATTGTGAATATACGAGAAAAATAAATTCAATACTAAGGCAAACGAATCTTTAACTTTTGGCGAATTCCTCGTATATTGTCGATTGGTTACGATTCACGGTTACAAGATTTACAATCTATTGAAATTTAGTTTCAAGACTATTTTACTATAAGATGATTATTTTTTAGATTATTGATGTTTATTAATATTTGTATACCTACCTATCTAGTTGTCACATGTAAAAATATTAAACCACAGTCAATCTTAATTCAATGATTACATTATCTAGGTATTGTATACTTTAACTAAATACATTTGAATCTTATTATTCATTTGTTAGTTTGTCTAAAATTTCACGTAGAGGCATACATTAACTGGATTTCATAGTTTAACTGAAACAGACGCTTAGATTTGACTTCCAAGGTGCATACAGATAATTTCTTATGGAAAATGACGAAGACAAGGATGTAATGCAATACGCTTACATCATGCCATTATCTTGAACATAATCGATCCGATTAACGTTAATTTAAAACGCAGTATCGATGTTACGAGTACGGACAATAACGAAACTACGACAGGAGTGGCTAATGAAGCATCGATATTTGTTTTCGATATTTCATCATAACTAATTGAAAACTGATATAAAATATCCACGATACATGCACCTTTGACGTCAATTTTGCATTTATTCTCCATCTCTTCTTTTTTCAAGCTTTCCAATTGAAGAGCTTAGTGGATGAACATGTTAAGTGACATACAAAAAAAATGGCGATTTCCGGGTGAAATTACATCTTATGTTCAGTTTTAAATATGGAACGTTCATTGGTTCTGCTAAGTCTTCTAATAAGGTGGTTTTCAGTGGAAGAAAGTAACATAATAACAAGGCATGACATGGCATTCTAATAACTTTAAAGCTGATTTTCTCAAATTCACTAAATTGTTACTTAACATGATCATCCACTAAGCTCTTCAATTATTAATTCTCACCGAATTCTCAGTGAAGCGTGCGTCAATGACAATGTTCCGGCAAATGTGTAAAAGTCGTTTGCAAGGAGCATTTTTGCTGTGGATTTGATCGTCTAGTTAAGTAGTATATGTAATACGTTTAATGATAAGCAATGAATATCTCAAAGCAGGGAGATTTTTTTTACACGCTTTTGTGACTCGATTCGTTTTGTGTAGAACTCATTGAAACTCGTAGGAAAGTTGTACATGTATGCCGAAGGCAATAAATTCGACGGCAATAAGAAGAAGAAAAAAAAACAGATAAACTCGTTGCTTTGGGTAGTGGAAAACATCTATTGCCGGATTACCGGTATTAATGTTTCAGCATCAATCGCCGTTCACTCAGAACTGGACCAGTTGACCCTGGACCGAATATGTATACACTGTAAGAGTAGCTATTTGCACTTTTTCCGTCACGCATTCTACTACGTACAAACACTATTCTCTCGCTACCTCCCACCCCTCTCACGGCTCAGGGCTCGATCTATCGATCCATCTATCTATTTGCTTTGATATCTCCATTATTTCCTGTTTTGGGCTTATCCCTGTACACCTAAACCTTTTTTTAAAAAGCAGTCGACACTTGGCAATATACGGGTTAAAATGCCAATATTTCGGTACCTTTTTCTGAGCAATGGATGATGGAAGATATTTTAATAATTTTTTTGAATACCATATAATTACGTTACTTTTAGTCAAACATTTTTTCATTCGAAGCATTATGTCATTTAGATTCAAGTCTTCACACGCTTGACTTGTTTTGTCGTCTTTTTACTCTTTTTTATACGTTCATACGTTCATACGTAGTCTATTAGTTACTAAAATGGCCGAGAAAAAACAAATGCTATAGCTTTTGTGAGTTTTAAGGAAAAGGAACATAGAGTTGAAATTTAGCAACTTTTTAGGAGAGCTCTCCAAAATTGATAACGTACTTATGACATTTTCATTCCCGTTACGATTTCTTAGAAACTATTTATATAAAACAAATTTTGCCGATTTTTTAGAGCGGTTTTTTAACTAATTTAGGGTTATCAACAAAATGTTTCAATTAGTTCAAAATGATCACAAGACATTCTTGTTTAATATTAAAAAATAAAACCAAAAAGATTCTTTTTTAACCGACTTCGAAAAAGGAGGAGGTTACTCTATTCTATAGTGGACGATGTTGCTTTTTTTTTTTTGTCCGGCTATAGTTCCGCATCGGATTGACCAATCGAGATGAAACCACTTCCAGTTGGTAGGTTTGGGTCTCCCATTGGTCCCGTTCAAAATTTTGTTCCGAAAAGTTTATTATTAATAAAGTTATTGCAAAGTTAGTGCGTCGGAGTGCGAAGTAAGTTACAAACTTTATTCCGATTTATCGCAATATCTTTGAATGGGATTGATTTATTGTAATGGAATTATTAAATATTAATTATATAAAAAATTTATCAATTGTTGCTATATTTGGGATATTATTGTATAATTATTTGTTTATTCTTCTATATCTCCACAACGACTCTACCTATCGGAACCAAACCTTTTCGATCCTTTCGCAAATATTACCTACATAACTTTATTTTTCACATCTTGATCGATTATACACTAAAAAGTATTGAATAAAAAGATTTTTAACAAAAAAAAAATAGAAACCGACTTCGAAAATAGTACAGATGAAAAGCAATGAACGAGATGAATGTAATTTAGAAAAAAGCGCTAAAAAGAATGAAATAATTTTTTATGTATAATTACAATATAGATAATGTCAAATGTATAGATACATTATGGAAAGATATAGTAATAACTGAGATATGCAGTCAATTTTAGTTAAACGATATGTAAGTGTTTCATCGTTGTCATACTTAAAATATTGCAACTTTTTCGGAGGCGACATAAAATATTCCAACACGGTCATTTTCACGAACAAAGGAGTGAGTGCCAAATACGGAAATATCCATCAACGTACCAATTTAAACGCCAATTTTAGAGATATTTATTTGGATAAAATTTACAATATCCATATATCTTACTTAAAATTATACAAGGCAGTTTTTTAATTTTCTTTATGAATTCATAAAAAACGTTGATAAAATGATTTTCACTATTTTCTTCATAATTTAGAAAATTTCGATTTTTTTTTTATCTATTCAACTAATTCTCCTATTTTCTTGTAAATACTCAAGCTGCTTGATTCAATTATAAAAAAGGTATTTCGCTTTAACGTGTGTCCGAACACTTCTGCGGTTGGGTGCACATGCACGTGTGCGTGAAACTTTCGCTGGAGAAATGAATCGCCGATGAACGAGTAAAAATCGTGTTGGTCACTCACCAGTCTCATTTTCGTGACCTTGAGTCCCGTCATCTCTCACATCCTCGGTGGAAAGTGCTGAAACCAAAGATAAACATAAATTTATAGCTTACCATATCATTCGATTCCGCGTAGAAGCCGGAATACAAACGGGCTAAAGCGAGGGTAGTTAAGTATTAGAGTGCGAGACACGTTACGAACCGATGTGTCCTCGCGACATAGACGATCGTGACCTTCGCGTTTGATGTACGAATATTAAAATCGTGTTGACGCTTCACGATTACGGACACGCTTCTTTACGTACTTACACGTACACGAATGCGTATATCGATGCGTACTCATAACGAATAATTTATATATACTCATATCCCTTTGGTTATTTACATACTCATTCATCCATCCATCTATTTCTCGTCCTTCATTCGCTTTTGCCTGTAAAATTCGACGAATAAATTACATGAAAAAATGTTTAAGTATAGACACGATGAAATATCGTACGTGTCTTATTATGTACTTATTATCATGATGAAGAGGTAAGATAATTACGCTCAATCAATACTTATGTGGTTATACGGTAGAATGGTATAAGTTAGATTAAAAAGAAGTTTCAGTCTTAATTGATACTAGGAAAATGGTATTTGTGTGTTTAGAGGAAAAAAGATGAGTAATTATGTACATTTGGGGACACTGCGCTAATGACCTTATCCTTGATAAAGATATGTTGACAAAGTCATGTTCCTGAGTAACTTTTTCTGATAACTTAATTGGCGATCTCTTATAATTTCTTAGATATTTAAAGTTAATATTTGACACGGTTGGGTTGCGTCCGGGCGCGTCTACGACAATATTCCGCGATATGGTCGACAAAGATATTACTGTATTAGTAATTTCGCTGAATTAATCGTAATAGGGAACCTTAGTGCAAATTTCTCCCACTAGAGGCACCACCGAACTATAACGTAAACAAATACAAATGTATTATTTGACATCAAGATCTTTTTTGTCTGTGCATCAAAACCACTGATCAGTGATCAAAACTGTACTCTTAGTATTGATAAAAGAAAAGAAAATGCTTAAGTGTTGTGCATTTGGATGCAAAAACGTAGGGGTTTTATTTTATTTATATTTTTTCATTTTGTACAAGGTTTCAATAAGAAATTATTATTTGCATCGTACAGGACCAGTCTTTCAATAAGATCTTTTTTTTACCTGTAAGAGATGCACAGCGCTCCCGGAGCAGTTTTTTAAACTCTGGTAGTGTTAAATGTCCGTAATTGTTATTCATTTTGGATATATAATAATAATAGGTATATTAAAATAAAACTCTTGTAACACACTTTTTTAAAAACGTTTATTGTGTCTTTTATTAGTTATCTTATTTAAGCAAACTGCACCTAAGTTGCGTTTTCGTAAATATAAAAAGATATTTATTACATTCGCTATTACGAGTTTGGAATTATACAGGGTCTATCAAAAGTTCCGGGCCACCTGAATAACTTTTGAATTGCTTTAAATAAAATATTGAAATTTATAAAGATACGATGGGATAAATCGATCTACTATTTAACCACAAAAGCAACAATCTTCAAACCCCGAAGAGAAGTGAGGAAGTGGGTCCCAAAAATTGGGCTAAAAAAATCACAGAGACCTCGGCGATATTGCATTGTATTTGCTTCGAAAAACCCTTTCGAACGAACCCTCGCTCAACCCCATATGCCATTTAATATTTTTGGGGCCCCACTTCTCTCCTCCCGGGTTAGAAAGTTGATGCTTTTGTGGTTAAATAGTAAATTGATTTATCCCATTGTATCCTTATAAATTGCAATCTTTTATTTAAAGCCATTCAAAAGTCATTTAGGTGGCCCGGAACTTTTGGCAGACCCTGTATAAACACGCCAGTTAATTTGATAAATATTCAAGAATTCATCACATTTACCAAATTTAGTGGTGATTATAAATAATTACTGATAATAATAGGGGAAGTTCTCCTAGCGTCGGACGGCACCTAACGCCGGACATTAACCCTTTGAGTGCTGAATACTCGGGGCCTATGCGGTCCGTACGGACGGCGCGCGGCTGGCGCTGGCGATCGCGATCGCCGGGGATCTTTTTTCTTTTTTTACTAACTGAAGTGGCGTCTATATTGGACGTATATATTTCGCTGGACGCATATATGCGCCCATAGCACTCAAAGGGTTAACAATATCTGTGTAAATGCAACCGTGCGCTGGTTGTTTAGACAGATATTGTTAATGTCCGGCGTTAGGTGCCGTCCGGCGCTAGGAGTACTTCCCCTACATAATAATTGGATTAATTATATTTACCGTAACACACATATTAAAGTAACTTAAGCTAGCCATACACACACAGATTTACCCGACGGGCGCATCTCAGATTTGATTCGTAACCTCGCCTCTAGTTAACCATATACGCACTTCTGGCTAGATTCACACGGTCACGAGCGAAGTTCACGTCGAAATCCATTTTTTAATGAATCTATTGCAACCTTATCTGCCGGGCACATCTTTTTTTACGCACACACGCACGCTTGGATCTTGGATTTCTCTGCTCCGTGCCCGATCCGGTTGTTTGGAGCAAGGGCAGTGAGCAAGCGTGCGGCAGGTAAATCTGTCTCTTTTCTTGCCATACATTAGCACTTTTGCCCGAAAGACACGTCCGTCGGGCATATCTGCTGGGTAAATCCTCGCGTGTATGGCTAGCTTTTGACTCATAGAACTTTTTGAAATACAGTCCAATTTAATAACCAAAAATATACAGCTTAAATACAGCAGATGTGGCCGAGAGAACCCCCCTTATATTGTGCGAATAAATTAAATTTTAGTCAGATAGAAACATTCAAATGTTTAAAATGTATAAATTACTATAATATTAAATATTCTGAAATTCCCATTTGTTTAATAGAAATCAGCTGACAATTTTATCTATTTGAGAAATTATCGAAAAAAAATACGCCAACCATAGAACCGCTGGCAATAACACAAAGAGTAAGCAGTTGGTTAGCGGGTGCAGGAGACCGCGAGGGTGGACGACGTACCCGTGAGAATAACATTCAGACGACGAACAGTGTCTCGGAACATGTTTAAAAATAAAAAATAAATTTGTTAAATCGTATTAAGTATTAACGTTTATTAAATGTATTAAATCTTTTTTGTAGAAGCGTATCGATGTTTCACTGGTGGCACAGGAATAAATTTATTTACGAGCCAATAATATTAGCACGATCATGGGCGTTCGCACCGTGAAAATTCCGGCCCAGTATTGGCGTTCAATCGGCTCAACTCCGGTCCCGTATTCGATTATAGAATTAGCCCAATATTGGCCCCTGTTATTGGGTTGGACAAATGGGCGAGTATCTAACATCCGACGTTGGCTTTGTGCTGAGTATCAATCGTTGGCCCCAGCTTATTATTACAGCTTTCAACCGACGGTCGCCCAATATTGGGAGCCACCGCTGGCCATTCGTTGACCATAGTTGGCACAATACTGGGCCAATATCGGGCCATTTGTAAATTTTTTCTTGGGTATGTCTTGTAAATTAAACGTGTTATACATTTGAAAATTGTTTTATAGTGCCGTTGGAGTGCGTTATGTTGCTTTAGATTGTCTATTTATTAACGCACTCCTACGGCACTATAAAAAGACATACTGTTTGGTAACAAAGTTCTTGTTTGTGGCTTTTTAGTTCACTAACAATCAGATACTTCGTAGTCAGGTTTTAGCTTTTATTTAACTTTAATTTCTTGTTTGTATAAATTTCAGCTCGATTTATTTAAATGTTTAGACGCAGGAGTAGGTAACATTCCTGGACCATTATACTTTATGGTGGCATTGAATTTACCCCTGTGTATTTTATTAATTAATTTTTAATGTTAATTTATAGAATATTACAAAAAGAATGTTGTCTTTTTAATGTTATCTTGATACTACTTTGACATAATTTGACGGTTTATCGGAAAATCAAAATACCTACACAGTTTAAAAAAAGTGATAAAATGGTTTTAATAACGTCAACAATTATGTTTAAACTTTTCCACGCGATTAAGCTTAAGATATGATTATCTGTAGTTATATACTTCGAAATGTTGAATTATTTAATTAAAATTGTATAGGGATATTTTAATAAAAAAAAAAAAAAATTGTTTTTCAAGTCAAACAGACCATGGCTAAAATAAAGCTTGATTACTGTAGAAATACATTTAAAAAAAATCGCTAATCCTAATAATATTTCAGGCGTCAGGCCATAACTATTAGAAACTAGAATTCCAAAGTGAACATTGGAAAAAAGTAGTACTTTTCATTTCACTTTGTCTTTCAAAGGAAAAATTGAAAAATAGAATGACTCACTTAATTATTTGCATTTTGATATTAAACGTAAAGAATTCGAAAGTAGTAGTGTCCACGATACTACGGTATCACCAGCGTGCCTAGCGCGAAGCATTCTAATTAGACTGAAGGGTCAGTTATTATCTTACGTCACTTACCTACTACTTACCTACTACTTATCATTTACCGTAGCCCATTTACTCCAAGCGTAATAGCTGTCGATCGCTTGGTTGCTTATCTTATGCTAGAAAAATGTTATCTTACAGTAGTAGGTACTAATTGTATTTCCACGGCATTAATCAGGGATAAGATAACTCCCCGTTTTTTTTTTACAAATAGAAAATATCACATACATTGTTGCATATATCGACTACGATCGATATTCTTTTTTATTCGTGTGCACGTATATTTGACTTGTCTACAGTAATATATACGATCGCCATACGATGTCTTTGAAATGATTCATTAAATAATGGGAGATTAGAACGATACAATTTTCTCTGTTTATTTCTTAACATTATCAATGAGAACTACTTACGTCTCCCTTGTTAGAACAATGCTGTTTTCGTTCATTATTTCATTTAATTCGATAATTGAACCGGGTTATGGAAACGTAAATCAAACTGTAGTTTTATGAAGATGAGAATATAGCCTTTGTGATAATTTTAACACCTGTAAAAATATGGAATCGTCGATTTCTTTTTACAAATTTTTCGGCTTTGTTCGTTTTTATATAGGTTCTACCTCATTTGTAGTACATATTCGAAAATTATGCTGAATATATTTAAAGCAGAGATCGTAATTGTTATAACCCAAATTTTGGAAAATTATGCTATAATTATTTAGAATTTTATTTAAATGATTTTTGTTATACGTAACCATTACAAATGCATTAATTGTGTTTTGGTTTTGCGGTAACCATTAGCGGTGACAGAAATTTTAATTTGTTTATCGGCAACAGATATTTTTGACGAGAATTTTATTTTGGTTATTGATAATCATTACCATTGACGAACAATATTTTTGGTTTCATTCGATCGTGATCAATTGTTATTAACATTACTGATAATTAATATTTATTAACAACGTAACATTAATTATAAAATCGATATATTTTAGAAAGCCAGTTAAGAATATGAAAATGTATGAAATAAAGAATAGAATAAAAGGTTTTTGTAATTCATTATATTTTCACGTATATTATGTATTCAATTTGACAAATAAAAGTTTTGTCATATTTGTGGACAATAAGTTATATTCTATATATTCTATATTCTATTCTGTCTATTTCTGAGATACATATATTATATAAATTTGTTTGTTTTATTCAATAACAAAATGATGGTTACAAGATATTTTCGATAATGATTACGACAGAAAATGATACGACGTAATTGAAATTTCAACACCGCTACCAATATATAAATTTTCCGTGTCATTATCTATGGATATATTATTTGAAACGAATATTATTAATAAGATGTCTTTTACTTTTATGAAGTTGTAAAAAAAAGTTAACACCTTTGTAGTCTTGTCAAGACCTCTCGTGTTATTTCGACATTATTCTCTAAACGAACGAGAAAGTCGGTCAATAATTTTTAGTTAATTCTGCCTGTATTATCATGTTTATCTTATCTGCGACGGAATGCACATTGATCTCTTTTTCCATTTGACTCCTTTTTTCGAAAACTTCAGAAACGATGCGTTCATTAAGCGGGTTTACCTTGAAATGAATCGTACCTTAATAGGTCAACGAAGTAAACACGTACGCATTTTGTTCTCCTTCTTTAGTCATATTGGATGACCCTGAAATAGATATATACGTGACTGAATTGATTAAATCAATTTTATTTTCCCTTTCTTAGCTACAGATAATGATTCGTCACGAGAAAAAAAAAAAAGATATGGAACGATCAATTTATTTATAAAAATTAATCTAAATAAGACGATTAACATCTTCCTTTCCTTTTACTCTCTTTCTTTCTCTCTTATGTTGCTCGTCGAATTCATTTAGCAATTAAAAATACAAAAACATATATCAATCATGGTCCAAGAAGAATTAGTATTTTAAATATCTTCGGAATCGTGACCTACATATGGATGTATCTCCTAAGCGACTTCACCTATAAAAAAAATCGATATTGGCTATGCGGTGATATCTTTATTATCTACTAAACCAGTTTCATTCGAAAAAAGATTGTCTTTCTCGCATGGTTCTAAAGGTATTCAAGGTACACTAATTGTGTTAACGACAATTGGATAATCGAATTTTTTCTAAACTAATTTTCACATGAACAATTATGATTTTTTACAAATGACCCATTTAATACATCTGTTTGAATCATCTTTGTTCTCCCAATCTTTTTGTCCTGTTAAATTGCATATTTTTTTTAATGTTAATAATTCCGCGGCAATACTTTCTTGTCAGGCTTCAAACCATCCGATGATTATTTCTGATGCTGTGATTGGTTAACCGATGTTCGGATAATCGAGGTTCTACTGTATTAATTCTTATTGGATCTCTATCTCTATGAAGATGTTTAATTTGTTATTAATTTGACATAATTGTAATAAGCATTGCAAAGAACGTAAACATTTAAACGAATTAAGGATCCTGCGTGAAATTATCTATTTATATCGTTGCTGGAAGGCTATTTTGTAGTAAACTCACAAAACCACATTAATTTATAACGATTAACTATTTTTATTGCTCTATTGACATCAACTTTCTACAATGATTTTTTGGTGAGGCAAGTATTTAAAGGACAGTTTTTGTGTCTACCTTTAAGTCGTGATGTTAGTAATTATAAAAAATTCCTTTCCAACGTCTATATGTAGGTACCTATACGTCACTTTCTGTGTAATTTTTTCACTGTCCTATATGCAAATGGAAAATAATGGGTATTTGCGATATCCTTTTTACCTTTAATTGAGGTATTTGCAAATGAATCGATATTAACGGAAAAAAAAGAGAAAAAATAAAAATACGCAGGCATGAATTAGTACATTTAGAATGAGGAGTATATGTGTAAACCAAATGTTACGTCCAGGTAGATGGAGGACCATGCTCTTCTCAGCACGTAGAAGAGAAAGCCATTTCTCTTCAACGGAATATCGACGTAAAAGGCTGTATAGGTACCTACTTGTTTCTGTTAACCACCTTCGCGCACCGTATGTGCGTTTGTACTCATAAGTATATACACATATAGACAAGTGTTAGATGCGCTCTCCTGGTTTCTCGAGTGACGAATGATGTTTAATCTTTCGTATATTTGATTTTATGAAAAAATCTCCGAATCAAGTTTTATGAACGATATCGTTTATTCCCGTATTTTCTTGTGGAAATTGGTTGCATATATTTAGTAAATGGTCGTTGGTAGTATTTGCATGAAGCAATGGGTGAGAAGTTTTTCATTCGGCGATAGTGAACAAATTTAATTAATTTAGCATCGTCAAATAAAGAACCGTACCAAAATCATGACGTTATGGTATCCTCGTTAATATTTTCATGTTTATCATTATATTATATGTACATATACATATATGATGCCATTGAATTGAAAAATCCGTAGAGACTTTGTAAGATTTCAGAATAATTAAAAGCATGATCAAATTTTGCTATAAAAAATGAGTGATTCGTTAAAGTGAGTTGATTGTGTTTTGGAAAAGACGCAACACAGTAACAAATTATAATAATTAATAATAATCTGAATAATTTGTGATAAAGCTACATTTTTTTCTGATCATCAACCTTTTGTTGAATAATTATGTTTGTAAATCGATACGATCGTAATTAAATCGACTTAAAGAAATAATTATGTCTTTAGTCTTTAATTATTGTCACGCAGGACGTAAAACTACCAAGTTTATATTATTACTTTCTGTATTTTAAGTTTGGTGCATAAACCAGTTGTTCGAATTTAGCATTCATTTGGATTTCAATACTTTTGCTACCTCAACAATGACATAAAGAAAACTTGGCCCCTCTTAACATTTATGCTTTTGGTGGGATTTCAACCATTCCTTTTTTATATAGGTACAGTTTTATGTCGCATCGACTACTAGGCCATTAGCGATTAAACATTCTTATTCGACCCTTTCTTTTACGTTTGTGGTTTTGATAGTAAACAAGATTATCAACATGTTCGGTTCAATGAAATAAAAAACAAACTATATGAATGTGATTGTACCGATGAGTTTGTAAAGGGGTAGCGGCTTACTGAACTTACACTTCTCCAATCTCTTAATTTTTCTGTAATCTATATATTATACTCCGTACCTGCCAAATTTTACGGTGGTAGTTGGTTACCTGTCAGTCAGTGATTGGCAAAATTAGCTATTTTGCCAAGTCCATAGCGCAAAGACTATTATAGCGACATTTTTTAAATTTGGGATAGAATACAAACATTTATATATTATTTCGTGTGTAAAATTTTATCTGCGTATCTTAAATAAGTACAGAGTTAAATAGTGTACGGTCCGAGCACTTGGTCCGCGCACTGCCGTGCGCTTAGTTAGAAATAAGAGAGAATAAAGATCGTTTCGAAAAATGTTCTTTCGCTTTTAAACCAATTGCAAAATCTAGAAAAAAATAAAAAGTATTTCTGCATACAGATTGTCACACTTATTAGTATCAAGAATGTCTCGTTTAATTTCCACAAGAGGAAAAGAGGCCAATATCATGATAGGCAAAACATTATTCTCAAGGTTATATTTTCGAGATTTCAAGGTCATCGAAGTTTTTTTAAATTTGTCATCACAAAATGATAGTTAAGGTCGAACCGAATTCAGCGACCTATAATATTACCTTTGCGTGACCTTGATTCGCTCATGTCATCACACCTTTCTGGGACATGCGATTGTTCTATTGCCAACCGAATTTCATTCCTAATAATCTCAATAAGAAATGTTGACACAGAGACTACAAAAACGTGTTTTTTTTTGGGAGGGTCTAAAATGTCGTATCAACAACACTGTATTATATTAATTTGTATGATTAACTCAGATTTTTTTATGAATTGAAATGATTGAGAAGTTGTTTATTGATATCAGTCAAGATCAAGTTACCTCGCTATTTGCATCCGTCACTAAACTTTTATCAATTTTTCTACTTAAGGTCACGCGAAGGTCACAGCATTATAGCGTCTTTATCTCACCATTTTATCGTAATATAAATATGTAGTCTCGCTTGAAAAAACTTCGATGACCTTGAAATTTCGGAAAAAATGACCTTGAGAAAATTGTTTGCCTGTCGTAAAATATATATCTTTGAACGCAATAACATTTTCCTTTGAAAATTGCTTCTATCGTAAAAATTAAACGAGATATTCGCGATGCTCGAGTTAGCTGGGACACCCTGTATATGACACTTTCCGATGCTATTTTTTAAAATGAAGGTTAAGTTTCCCACTTATACGAAAGTGATAGAACCAAGGTGAGTTCCTTCGATAATTCGTTTTTTCCAAGTTCGTTGTTAAAGCCAATTGAAAAGTAAGCCAGTGATTGCGCGTAAGTTCATGAAAGATGGCGCTACCGTCAAAGATAAAAGAGAAAGAAGAAAAGTAAGTCGCGTAATTCTCGAGTCTTCGTATTTTTCAATAGTAGGTACAACTGCCGTCACACTGCTCTTATACCTTGGAAAGACCGGGATGTTCAATTGGATGATCGCGATGACTCTTTATTACACGTAGTCGACTCTATTACACCGACCTTTTATTCTCTCGAACGTCCTCGAAGCTCTCGAACATTCCTCCTAAAGGAAAAACGGAAAGAGAACAAGTTTGGGACATTCTCTAATAGTCGATAGAGTTATCCCCCTCATCGATAAGAGGGATTCAACCTTGCGCGAGATTTTATGACACGAGAAGAGCAAACGACAATCACCGACGATTTTGAAAGATTACAAGACGATTATTTACGAAAGAATTTAAACAGATGGATAACGTATCTGTCGCGAAGGTGCATAAAACTAATATGCTCACGTTGTTTAGCCATATATGTCAAGTCTTTAGGAATTTACTTTTTTGTATGAACAATCACTGAACTTTTTTACCTAGCACCATTATCGCCACGTCTGATAAACTTAATATGAGAAATGAGCCAAAGAGATTTATTTCGCTTTTAAAACTTTAAAAAATCTCAGCGCCAAAGCACTCGATTGATGTTTAATTCGTTGCATTTAAAATAAGGTTTTATTAAAAATTTGTCCTAACGCCACCGAATTACTCAAATGTTTATAGCCATTGTTTAAAAAATGTAATACAAAATATAACTAGCAATTTCCTCTATTTTTCGGCTTCGTACCTTAAAAGGAAAATAAAATTATATGATAAAAGAAACTTTTTAAAAACAAGCTTTTATTATGTCTTCTAAAAGGACAATAAAAGGAATATTTTTTGATTAAGACAGTGCTGAATGCTAATTATAAGTGGACATAATTCGAATGGGTAGATCCTCATAAAAAGTAATATCAAAGTTATAGCTGTAACACATATAATATATTATGTTGAATTATTTGTCTTAGAAGCATGTCGCACGCGAGAAGGCACTAATATTGTTCGACAGGGATTATAATAAGTACCACAGTATGTACCTTTATTTTCTATTCACGCTCACGTCACAAGAAAAAAAAAACAAAATGAATTCGTAAGAGATCCGTCGGGACTTGAACCTTCGATCTCCAAAATAAAAAAGCAAAGACTCTACCATCTTGGCTACTCGTTCAGTTAACAAACGATAGCTCTTTTACATCTTTAAGGAGCCTCAAATTTCTCGAAAAAACCCTTTACTTTTTAAAAGATTTTGTACGACAAAAATGTATTATCATCAGAGTTACTCATGTGTGCAAAGTTTCAAGTCGACTAGACTTAGAATAGTTGCTAAAAAAAAGACACATTTTTTTATGTGGGACAATCCATTAATTTTTCAATCACTACAAGCAAATCTGGATAAGATTTAAATATTAATAAAATAAAATTTTTTCTTGGCCTATTGACTGCTCTTTGTTGTATTGGTACGGAACCCCAATTGTGCGAGCCCGACTCGCTCTTGGCTGGTTTTTATTTTGTGGATTTAATTGATTTAGCAAATGAGATACTCAAATACGAAAAATATAAAATAATAGAGAACGGAAACCAACGACTACCATAATGGCCTGTAGCAAGTCAAGAATGTAACAATAATGATAAGCGGAAAAGAAGAGATAGCCAAAAATATCGACACACTCTGTGTCAGTGACGTGGTGTAGTCATCGAGAGTGACGTTGCGCGTTAGGCTGTGTATATACTCGAAGAGCTGACCAATAAGGCAATCATAACTGTCCATAATACGTAAGTAATACCTGCTCAGGACTGTTTAGAGACACGTAAACATCCAGGTTCACCCAGTTCGTACATTCGTAGGCGAGTTATAAAGATTTTCTCGCGAGTTAAAACTCGAAAAGAATTTACGAATCAATATTTGTAAATTCCTTTGATCGAGCACAAACACAAATATACGAAAGCACGTTAACACCTCAATCTAATCTGGTATCTATACGACGGTATTTGGCTGTTTCCATTTGTGTTGAAGATTGATACTCGTTTGAAAAAAATCTTCCTACACATTTCTTTTCTCTGTATCGACAACGAAAGAGATAACGTGAAAGAGATAAGAAGACAATCACTCAATCAATAGGTCCAAACGATCGATCGAATTACCTCAAATTATTGTAACGTATACGAAATGTTTTCGCGTGTGAGTCTTCGAGAAAAAATACAGACAGATTAGACTAGATAGAATAATCGGTAACACATATACGTATATTTAATCGATTTTACTATTTTCGTACTTGTTTGACGCCGATCC
This sequence comes from Ancistrocerus nigricornis, assembly GCA_916049575.1. Taxonomy (NCBI): domain Eukaryota; kingdom Metazoa; phylum Arthropoda; class Insecta; order Hymenoptera; family Vespidae; genus Ancistrocerus; species Ancistrocerus nigricornis. The sequence goes on along the minus strand of OU696669.1, from coordinate 22,882,845 downwards.
TCCATTATTTGCTCGATTACATTCCTTATCTGCGATCGATGAACGCTCGAAACGCGTTTTTAACGGTTAATTGCAAGCGCGACACGAATCAAGTATCGGCCGAACGTACGATCGGAGACCTCAAAATTCTTGCATTTCTTAATACTCTTTTTATATTCTTTAAATACGTTTAATTAATTAACCTTTTAATCATCGAGCTTGGTTTAAAAAGAGAAACAGATCGGAATATATGCTGTACTGTTTATTATTAAAATAGTATTTAAAATTGGAATGATTAGTAACTAACGGGTATTTCTAAATGTGAAATCAATTAACGGAAGAGTTGAGATAGTAGATCATCTTTGAAAGCAAAGTTAAACTTAGTTCTCGAAATGACGAAAGTATGTATTAACCATAATAATTAGTGACTAGCGTCTAGCACCGGCGGCGTAACGTTTCGAAAGTTTTTCGAGTTGTTATATTACGAAGGGAAAAAGTATTGAAAATAGTGTAATACGCATGTATAGTAATACCTCGCATAGTTGGGGTAATCCGTGGAATCGATTAGCCGGACTATTTAAAACCGGACTAATCGAAACACTAACTGTATACAATAAACGATAATTGGTTCCAAATCACATTTTTTTTTTCCTGTCTTTCAGTAAGTAAAACGTGGGGTACGTATTTAAATGTAGGTACATATCATGCACATGTATCAATAAAACAAAATTAGGGGTTTATACATTCATTTTAAAGTCAAATTTTTTTATTTAAAAATTAATTTAAATTAATTTTAATTTTTAATATTTATAAAATGGGACAAAAAAAATATTTATAAAATAAATTGAAATTTATAAATTAATTTAACAATTAAAAATATTCATAAAAATATTCGTAATTCCTTTTTTATTGCTAAAAATTGCAATAACGATGTCTATAATTTTTTCTCTGTCGATTGTTACTCCTCATACCTACATTTCTTTACAGCAACGAATTGCATTGTTCATCGTTCGACGAATTGTATGATTATGTTCGATATTGAGATCAATTTCCATAATATGATGTGAAATACCGGTTTTCCCGTTTATTATAAACACAATAAAGCGGAAAATCCGAAAATTTGCGGTATAGTAACAATTTTATGTTTTAATTTTTTTAAATTTTTTTCTAAAAAAAACTTTTTAGTAGATCTTTGTTTTTCGAGTAAAAAATTTTTATTTTTCTGGAAAATTTCAAACCGAACTAACAGAAACCGGACTATACGAGGTACATATTGCCGTATAAATTTTGCTTCATGTTCAAGAACTAACGTTCTTGCTTATCGTCGTCTGATTAAAAATCTTCGAACACGATAAACTTTCTCTTTCTCATCGTTCGCGCATACGTTATAAATCGATCGCTATTCTTATTTCAACGGTGGTCTGTCTTTAATACATTTCTCGTGTACCGTCTTCGGTACATGTTAAAACTCATTTTTAGAACAAGTGATTTTTCTTGTCATTGACAGATAAAGTACAATAAAACAATTGTCGCTATCGCTAATACATGCTCAGTGATGATGTTTGCAACATTTTTAAAGCTCTGCGTCGATAACGGTGTACGCGGCAGCGTCGCGATGAGTTATCGCTTGTGGCATGCAATTCTTTTGGGTCCCGTACTTTTATTTTACAGTTTTCTGATTAAGTATTTGCATTATTATAAAAAAAGTAGAAACGAGAAAATAGTTCAAAATTTTAAGAAATTTTAGATTTTCATTCGAAAGTATTTTAACCTAATAATTAAAAAAACAAATTGTTTTCTTCTATTATTTTAAGAATATGCTCCTATTTTAAAAAGAAAATCGGTCATAATAACAAAAACTTTAAAAAATGCATATTTGCTATCTAATAACAAGCTATATCTATTTTCTTTTATGGATGCTATTACAACTGTTGATTATGAAATATGTTTATTTATAATATGCCACGGACTTATTTGTTTGTTATCACGTGCATTTTATAGAGTCAATATTTACTGTACAAATAAATTACATTTCCAGCTTACGAAGTGCCAAAGATCATTTTTATATATACACGAAATTTTATCCCGTGTACCATTTTCGGTAGACGTTGCACGAAGACGACACTTTCTTTAAAACGTCTTGACAAGAAAAAATATTGACAACGCGAATCTCCCCTTTTTACGCAGCCGCGAGGGCGACGATAATAAAACCGACCTTTTGCTAATTCTAATGACGTACAGTGTCGCGGCCGGTGTTCAAAAATTAAAAATTAAAAATAAATTTGTTAAATTATATCTTTCTTTTCATAAAATAAATGTAAATACTCTTGTCACATAGAAAATTGGTTTCTGAAATGTTGCGTTAACTTTCCTAGAATAATATCTAGTGAACACTCTTTGGACATCATATACGTCGTAAGTGAAAAAATAAATAAGTGGAAATTTACAACTACATTCAAAGCCATGTAAACCTTATTATTGTACCATCTTCTATCTTGTATAGAGAATTAAAAAAAAGAAACGAAATATATTGATTATTTTATTTTTTTACTAAAATTAGTCATTATATCCTTTGATTTGGTATAAATTTTATCCGCTCTTGAGTGCTCTTTCGTGAGATTTTGTGGCTTAAATCTTATTACTTATTACTAAAAACACTTTTGTTTTACAGAGATATTTAGGTGATCCCATTTTGCTGAGAAAATCTCTATATTTGTTTCATGTTTCATATTTATTTGTTTGTTTACTTGTTTTTACGCATTAAGTAGATTAAAATAAAACTATTTGACTTTTTTTCCATTATACTCGTTACACTATGCGACGTCTACATTAACATTACCTTTTTTTTCGTTACGAAAATTATAAACGCCGAGTTACACGGCGAACGAGTGATACGCAAGAAAACATCACCTTTGATAAATTACGTTTAGGTGATGTCAATACTCGACAATCTTTCTTCTTTCCGGACGCCTCTCGTCCTCCCTCCTCAATCTCTTACTTCCTTCTACACTGTCCCTGCCCACTTATTTTCGTTTATAACTTTTTAAACGACCGTCACAGTTACACACACGCAAGAACCATTTGAAATTACTCGAAGTACATTGAAATGAACTTACTATTAGAAAATCGTTACGACTTTCTTTTAATGACTTGCTTCGAAGGTGTGGTTGGAATTACGACTAAGTGATTGTAAAAAAAAAAAAAAAAAAGGAGGTAAAACAGGAAAAGTCTCGTGTACGCACCAACTTCGGCATGCTGAACGAAAAACTCCAACATATCTTCGTCCCTCTATCGTCGTTACCGGTTTTTTCGATCTATCGTGTTCTCTCCGTCTCTTTGACGGATATCTTCTTTTCGGCGCTCGAGTGCGCGCGCACGCGCACCGAATGGAACGGTCATAAAAAAACAAAAGGCGAGTCGCACTCGCGTGAACGTTGTCTCGTAGTTATATCGAAAGGTTACGCACGTGAAGGAGTTGTCTGTAGATGCCGCGAATCGTGGAAAGTATTCTGAAGAGAGAGAGAGAGAGAGAGAGCTCGTGGGAAAGAACAAGATAGATAGATAGACAAGTTGGAAGAAAAGAAAGGATAGAGAGAGAGAGCCCGACGTCAACGACGATCCATATGTCGCGTCATGCGTTATCCGCGCGTCCTCGATCTCTTCGTATTTCTCTTTTTCTCTTCTTTCTTTTAAACTCGATTCACATTACTCGATTCAGCCGATTCGTCCTTCGGAAACAGACGGGGAGATATTCGAGAAGCGGCCTTTAAGATAGCCGTCGAATAACACTGCGAGAGCTCGGAGGGAACGATAAAACGTACCTACTCTCGCGCGGATCGCGTTTAAACTGAAACAGAGATCCCTGCGCAGCTCCGTTCGGGCCCGCGAAAGCCGGCGCGCACGCGCGCACTCTCGTACTCTTCCACGCCGCGCCGCCGCCGCTCGACGCAATAACAGCGGAGTTCTAGCACTTCTCGAGAAAGTATCTCCTCTGACCGTCGTCGCCTCGTGAAATTGATTTCTTCTTCCTCGTTTCTGATCTTTCGAATATCCGTGGGACATGGGACAAGCTTTTGAGGTAAAGAAGTTTGGGAACTACAATTTTATACGTAACGTCATTTGAATGTTAGATCAATAAGAAAAAAAAGCTATTGAATCATTCGTACTATGGTTTTGTCGGTAGTAAAAAAATATAAGGAGCGATAGTGTGCGCACAGTGTGGCGAACGTGGAAAAAACCTATCAGGCAGAACATTTTTTGACCACTCCAAAACTTTGTTGTTCTCATTCCCGAACCTTTGTAAATGAGGTATCGCGCTTATTTTGCGTTTAAACAAATTTTTGAGTAAGTTTTGGTAAGGAAAAACCCTTTTTCTTCATCAATTGAAAACTGCGAATCCGGTAATATTTAACTTATGTTTTACATTTTTTATGCTAGAATTTTCTGGAATATTTATTATCTTCAGCGTAAACGTATCTTTACTCTAGTATTTTTTTTTCTATGGAAAAAGTTGGTTCTGCGATCATTGTGGTTTTTGTGGCTCATTTTTAACGCAATTAGACTGGAAAATACATGGTCTTTCATGTTCAGAACACTGGCTACCAGAAGCTCTGCTTGTCTCCGGTTTGGGAGTATTTTTCCGTGGTAATATACCCTTTGAATAAATCACAGTACAAATTTGGTACCCTCCGTCATTTCCCTCTGGGATCTATGAGTCAAAATGTAAATACGGGTGATAAGAAAACAGAAGGGCCTGCGTCTACAAGTAGATATTACTAGGTTGGTAATAAATTAATGTCGATTTTCAAACTTTATCTTTGACACGTTGAGCGCCGCGTCATAACAGCCGCGGCAAAACGCCCGATTTTTGGTAAAATCATCTAGGTGCTCAAAACTTGTCATGTTTGGTACCAATTCTTATGTATTTTCTCATTTCTTCTGTATTTAAAGTTTGTGATAAAAATTAAATATATTTTTTTCATTTTTATAACTTACAATTTTTTATTTATTTCAAATAAAAATTTTAACTACTTATTTCAAATCTTTTTTTTTTTTAAAAAAATTGTTATTATTACAAATTTCGTAATTTATTATAATTATGCACTGTTTTGAATTAATTGCAAATTTTTCAATGCTGGTTTCTAATTTACTCAAAATTTTTAAGCTTGTAATCTGATGTTTCTTAATGAGATGAGACTCTTCAACTGAAGTTTTTCCACCGAATTTTTTATTAAATTTGCCGACTTATTTTCTCAACATTCATCTTTAATATTGAATTTCACACTTTTTGTGACTTGTGGTTATATTCTTCTAAGTACTGATAAACAATGCCTACTAATAAACATTTCAAATGCAATATGACAAATCGAGTGCCGGTCACCGATGACCATCGTGGCATTCAGCGTGTTAAGCTTAACACATTCACCCGTTACTGCCACATTTTATTATAACCATCTAGAGTAAAATTTTTACAACATTCGCTTATGTTTCAACATATCGTTAACGAGACACGAATCAGCATTTTGAATATTGTTAAAGACGGAGACAAGAAAAATGAATAGCGTTTTCCATTTTTTAAATAGCGAAGACGAAAGACATTATAGGGTGAAAAATAATTGAATTTTAAATAAAATGGTGACTTCATAGACACACCATTCAGTTTTAAACAACTATTTCAGGTTGGAATATCACTTTGACGGATCTTGTAATGTGCGAGAATCGAAAATCTTGTATTTCACGGTATACCGTCGACAATGTGTCAAAATGAGATTATTCGGTTACTCGAAATATACAACTATATAAACATCGTATCTTATTAATTTGTATAATTTATTTTCAACGTTGTTATCCACCTGTAAGGATACAGAAGCTACCCATCTTTTAAAAATATAGTAAAGGCAAAACAATATATTAGTAAAACAGCAACGTGTATTCATAACATTAACTTAAAAATGTATCAAAAACCACAGCTATATTTTGGTCTAAGAGAAGAAAATTCGTTATTTACTCGTATCGTTTTGTTAACAAAATTATCTTCCTTGTACAAACGATTTATTGTATTTAATATTTCATGGCAACTTGAACAAACATATGCGTAATCAAAAGAAAAGAGAGTAAGAGATAGGACCGGATGAATGACAGCGTCATTGAAAGGCCCTTGACGTTAATTAATATCAACTTATGCACGTCAGTCGCGGCGCAATCCGCTGGCACGTGCCGTGTTTTCGAATTCCTTTTCTTAGCTGTTACGTTTAAATCTTGTGGATTAATTTTTTTTAAAACGTATTAACAGCACCATCTCTAAAATAATATAAACTTCACTGAATTCCCCATAATTTTTCTGTTTCGCGATGTCCATTTATTATTTTTTGTGATACGTAGCAATGAATTGTTCGATTTTTTGCATCATCACGTTTGTTAAGTATGGAACGATGGGTCAAAATAAAGTTTAGCTTCAAAGATTAGAATAAAAAAGTCAATTTTTATAAGAAAAAAATATAAACCGTCTTCAAAAATTTGCCTATATGTACATTTACACTAAAAAGTTAAAAGTTATATTTTTATATATTATTACGTATTAGTTAATATTTACAATACTTCTCTAATCAGTTATTTGTGGAGTAGGTACCAACATTACAGGTTTATGTCAAACTTACCTTGGCTGGCACCGACTCCATGAATAACATTTAGTGTAAGTGTACATATAGGCAAATTTTTTAAGTTGCTTTCTATTTCTTTTTGTCAAAATTTACATTATTTTTCAATTTTTAGTGGTTTTCGGCTATTTTTCCCCACTTTAGGAATGGAATTTTTTCTTCAAATTTAAATAGGACCACTTTGCAGATATAGTTTATTTAATAGAAAAAGAAATCATTAAAATAGGCTCACAATTGGCAAAGATATCACGTAACGTACATAAAAAAAAAATTCAGTCGACTTGATAGCTATTACTATCTTCTTAGAAATAATTAGCAGATATTAATTATATAACAAATTTATTAATTGTTGCTATATTTAGGATATTATTGCAAAATCATTTGTTTATTCTTCTATATCTCCTCAACGACTCCACATATCGGAACCAAGCCTTTTCGAATCTTTCGAAAATATTACCCACTTACTAACATTATGCGACACATTTTCAAAAGTTGCTATGTTTAAATTGTTATTGCAAAATCATTCGAAAAAGTTGCAATATTTTGAGTATGACAACGATGAAACACCTACATATCGTTTAACTAGAATTGACTGCATATCTCAGTTAGTACTATATCTTTCCCTAATGTATCTATACATTTAACATTATCTATATTGTAACTACACATAAAAAATTATTTCATTCTTTTTAGCGCTTTTTTCTAAATTACATTAATCTCGTTTATTGCTTTTCATCTGTACTATTTTCGAAGTCGGTTTCTATTTTTTTTGTTAACAATTTTTCAGTTCCTACTCAAATCGATCCTCAAGATGAAAATGACTGTAGAAGATGAATGGAAGATGGTGACAAATCATCAGCAAATAGAACTTACATTTGAAGAATTTATGTATTAATTTCGACGATGATGTAGCAGTTACGGGTACGCTTTCTGAATTTGATATAGTGGCATCATTGACTCATGACAAAAATGAAGAAGACTTCGATAACGATGATATTGACGATCCGAGAAATAATAAATCGTGCACTATTAAGGAAGCCAAAAATGCTCTGACGTCATTACGATCATTTTTTGAACGGACGAATAATGTTGACGATTCCATATTCAATGCACTTTGGAAAATTAAAAATGCTGTAGATTCTGTAGTTATCAAAGCCCGTACGAAGCAAAGCAAAATTACGGATTTTTTTTACTAACTAAAGATAGGACGTACATACCTACATATATGAATGTAATAAAAGTTTAGATTCTATTAAAAGTTTTCAAAATGATTAAAATTGTTTTTTACTTTCTCCGTTTTTATGATAATGTTAAGTTACACACATATTTATGTTTGATTTGAATGTACATATATATATTTTACTCTCTATAAGTCGAATTTTTTTTTCGCGCTCTCCATAACTCGAATTTTTCTCTATTCCCTAGAGATTTGAGTTAGCGAGGTTCGACTGTATAATACTTTCACAGATAAAAGTGATTTTCTTCTTCAAACTAATAGAACGAGAAAATTAGTAATGTTACATCGACATGCGTTTAAAAATAGTGGTATTGAATGGAGAAAGAATAATTTGGTTTTATCGAGCTATCGCGGAACGTATGATTGTGGCAGAAAAGAAGGGCGATAGGCGATAAAGCGTGAGCGATTTATCTGCGATCGATCGAGCATGTCGAAAATACGTTGGTGAATGTACCAGCCTGGACAATGCCGAAACGAAGAGAGTAGTTTACTACCTGTACCCATCAAACGTGTGAAAACGTACGCAAATAATAAATATGAGCGCGAATCGATCGTGTGATGAGTCATGTGGAGCAAAATTTTACGGAGAACTTAGATCCGGGAACATTTACAGAATTTTGAGTGATTATACTGTCAGAACTCCACGATAACGCGACAATTTCGTCGTCGTTTATGTTTATGTAGTGTCTTTGAATTTGTATGCAAGGCACAAGCACGTAAGAGACATATAAGCCGATTATGTCGAAAGTGACCTTGTTAGTAACTTTTTAAGAAAATGGATTAACACTGTCTGTTGTTCTAAAAACATAAATGAGGACATTTAATCGATATCGTTTTAAAAAATTTTAAAAACCAAAACTGTAAAGTTTCAATATACATTATTTTGAAAAAGTTCTTCATTTATTTCTGTAGAAGAAAATACCAAATGTGAGTGACACACCCCCCACCCTCCCCTCGTTTTGCCCTAACTCTGCACACACCTACATACAATAATTAGTACAAATGTTAGCTTAGCCTCTTTATTTTGCTCCTGTGTATCTTTTTTAAATTATTTAATTCTAGTATTTTATTCAATTACACCATTTTTTATCATAATTACATATATAATTATTTTCGATTAATCCATTTCCAATCTTACGTAAGGTTATTGGAACATAGAAGCAGCTTATACCGGATCTATCCTTAGACACTTGAGTTTATTTTCAGGGGTAACTCATGCATAGTTATCGGGTAACTGCAGCATCCCAATTTTTTCTTGATATATAAATATATTTATTAATTCATCTATGTTTTCTATATATTTATATTATTTTGTATAAAAATAACAAAAGTTCATCCTGTAACATTTAAAAGGGCGAAATTGCAAACCCCCTCCCTCGATTTCAAGTCACGAGCCGCCACTGATTATTTTATAAGTTTTTAAACGTCCTTTAGGTGTCCTCTATTATTTAAAAAGATTTTCAAGATTTCCTTTCAACCAATTGCGAGTGTCTCCTTGATAATACATGCCATATCTTGCATCCGGAGATGTATCGATAAAACGAGATCTTTCTTTAGCGACAAATTTGATTTTTCATGAGATAATTGTGAATTTAATAAAATCGGTCATGGTTTGCGACCATAAATTTGAGCATTAACCTACCCTATAAGCATTCTCTTTCTAATTTTCTGAAGTACGGAAAGGAACAAAAGAAAATTGTTTTTGAAACAATTATTTATCAGCTTAAATTTCTCTTATCCTTGTCGATAATCAAGATCTTAGAAATTTCGTTAGAAATAAACTTCATAAACATTTTCCAAACGTAGAGAAATATTTTATGCACAAGTTACATTGTCAGCACATTACATCTTTTTTATGCCGGCGTTCAACAAATATCTTCCTGTGTCTTCGTGTAATATGTACTTGAATTTTCAAACGCGTTTTTCTCGAAACTACATTTTTCAAGCTGGCGGACGTGATTTAGTAAAAACTACTAGGCATATTTGACACGATTGTTGATGTTATGTTTAGTAAACTTATTATTCTGGCCCGAACTAAATTAATTTTGATATCTGTCATAGTTTTTCTTTAGCAAGCCTTAAAAGTCGCGAAGAAAGGGCAGAATCGTAACTTTATATTCAAAATCGTGCCACAACTTTGATTTTCAATATTTTCGTAAATCTTCATCTTGTGATAAAGCCACATGTTTACAGATTAAAATGCCATTTCATTGTTTGATTTCAGATAAACAGGACAGCTGAAATCATGTTCGCCATGATTCTCCGTTTTTGGAACATACGTGTCTTTGGAACACCACACTAGCGAATGTAATAAATATGTCAGAATAAAAAAATTCCCAATTATTGTTGAAACTATAATAAATATACTGTACAAATTGATGATACCTTTTCATGGTTCGCCATAAAAACCTCCTTAAAAAAGCTGAAAATTTCAGCCGTTACGCGATACGACCCTATTGACACGCGTAGATAACGGTCGGATTCGAAGTCAGCTAGTCGGGTTCGACGCCGACGTGCCGAGAAGCGCGCCATAACTCACATGTGACGTCACGATCATCAATTAATCGTCAATTCACACGGTATGACTCGCGAATGATAGTCTTTTTAGTTTTCGATGTATTGTTTCAAAGCGAAAGCATAATAGGAAGTACTTAGTAATTAAAAGCAGTATATCATTTTTTAATAGCAATTGTTTGAAATATTATAATAAGCGGCCAATTCTTTTTTTTTTATGTTTCAGCATTAATCAAGCTTTATTACAGCAAAGATCAACAAATTCAACTGCTTTAGTTACAGAACGATTTTTTGATTGAATAATTTAACATTTAGAAATATATGACGACAGATAATCGTATCTTCAACTGAATCACAGACATCAGACTCAACATCACCAGACAAAATCGTTGATAAAAATATAATTTCTGATATTATTTAAGTCGCAGTCTTACTTTTTTTGAAATTGGGGATCTTATTTTTTCGGTAAACTGTCAAATTATACCGAAACGGCATTAAACAGTCCATGAAGATTAAATATATACATATACGGGGTGAGGCATATAAATGGGAACACCTAAATATCTTCTATATTTATGGACTTACGAAAAAACTTCATAGGACAAAGTTACACCATTTTAAGCGGAAAATGTAATGGTAAAAAAAATTTTTTTTTGGTTCATTTTTTTATGATTTCAAGATCATCGGTACTGCTTTAAATGGAACAGTATATTTTTTTGATAGGAAATGAAATGGTTCTTTTTTATCACTTGTCAAATAGTTACATGCGATGAAAATAAATATATTTTTACTGTCGGTAATTCTAGTGTTAAAAGATCAATTGCCTAGTATATATTGGAAATTTTTGTTTCTCTACAAAAATTACATTTTAACGCGAATAAGAAAGGTAATTATACAATTCTAATTGAGTGTTTAACAGTAAACTTTAAAGTTAAGACAATTCGATAATATTAATCAAAAATATAATAATATTAGTATATATTATAGTTATAATATTTATAAAAAATACAATAATACATAACATTACTGTTTTTCAATAAATGATATTCATTGAATATTTTTGTAATGTATTATTTTTAAATTTTACATAAAATAAAAATAATAATACACTAAAGTCGAAGTTACATGTGTCTTACTGTAACTAGCATAGACCTATTATTTCATGTGTAACAAATAATGAAAAACAATAGATTTTTAATTTTTAAATAAATGTTTCTTATTATAAATCCATAACCTCAACTTGCAAAATTAATAAGAGCTTATGTTTTGAGTCCCAACACTCACGCACTTTTTTTCAGTTAATGTCGATATCGAGCATTGTTTTTGGTACGAGCGGATGTTCGCGAGACGATCCACTTCCAATCGAGAACCTCGATTTGTCGCGTACGCGGTAAACATCGATGGCAGGGGTAGAGGTGGTAGGAGTGTGCGACGAGTGAAAGGAAAGAGGGGAAGGTGCAGTGGTAGAGCGTATCTTGTAATCGATGTTCTTCCGAAAAATAAAATGGATTTATCTTTAAGAATATCGCGGAGTTTATTGATCTATTAACACGGTTCCTACCAGAACTGGGCGTTATCCAAATGAATTATTTGAAAAATAATTGTTAAGATAATAAATTATTTTATTTGGCTACATGTTATTTGAAATGATCATGTGTTTGTTTATTTGAGCAGCCAAATGATTTTTTGCTAATTATTTTATTTGCAATTCCAATAAAATAATTTTTCATTTTATTTTGTATTTTATCAAATATTTATTCAAATAATTTTTCAAATACTCTCTATTCTTATCATGTAAACATCGCATCAAGAATACTTTACTTCTTACACTTTTACTTCTATTGTAAAAGCAAATGAGGTTACAGAATAAAAATTCCTCCTCCTATGACAATTATTTGTTATTTTATTAATAAAGATAATTTATTTGAAGTACACACAAAATAAAAATAATTTTCTTATGTCATTCGTGAAATAAAAATAATAAAGTATTTGAAATAATTATTTGTTATCTTATTTCAAATAAACTTTGCCCAACCTTGGTCTCTACGACGCGGACGTGGGCCGTAAAACGCCCACGATGAACTTTTCGTTCAAGCCATTTGATGTTTTGGCTATTAAATATGACGCTTTCTATAAAATAATTTGAAAAACCTATATCGATGCCTAAATGCCAGGTGCAGTGCAATTAATGTTCTGTGGACCATACACGTTTCACGTGGCAAAGCCATCAGGTTCTCGGTGTTCTTTTATTTCGAACTTCCTATGCCAAGACTAGATCACTTTATTATGTATGCTTGGGTCACAAAGGAAGACTTGGAAGGATAAGATATTTACTAAAATTGTAGGTACTATAAAAGTAGTATGATTACATTTTATAATGACTGTCTAGACAAACAGCATTTACGTTTAACATATTTTAATAAAAAAATCTTGAAATATGCCTTTATAATCAGAAATAATTTAGCTACAGGACAAAAATGTATAGCTGTGATAATAATGCTAACAATATCCGAAATAAAAAGTTTCATTGAAATTTAATCTAATATATTGTACTCTTTTCTACTTCACATGTTTGCTAACACACGTTACATACGTGTGATGCCCTGGTTTGTCGAGAGCTCAGCGTAACATACATACATTATATGTGACACCGTTGATCGGTCGTTTTTCGTTTCATAGTAAAGGTAGACAAATGCGGTTAGCTCTGGACAGGACTGTAAGTACGCCAGACTATTGAATAAAATGAAGATGTATTTTTTATATAATTTTTTTAATAAATGAATATAGAGACATTGTCGGTAAATGTTTGCTTTAAGGGAGCCAAGGTCACTCTCCTGAGTAAACACGAAGAGGTTTTAGCCGTCGTTCATTATCTTTTACAAAGTTATTAATAACACTGTCCAACAGTGAAATACACTTCCTATAGCCACACTATGATATTCTTATAGATTTTGGCATGCTGAACACGAATCTGAAATCCGTTTTTCTCTATCACGTCCAGTTTTTTCAAAAATCGATTTTGAAAAAAAAGGTCGTTTTTCAACTTTGACTTCAATTTTCGTCGAAAGTATTAGTATTAGGGTTAGACTTTAAAATGTAAAAAAGTACCGTAAAAAAGGTGCTAAAAACGTGTTTTGTCCACTTTAATTAATGTTTAAACATATTTAGAAACTGATTTTACAGAAGTGTTATATATAATTTTATTCGTTAAAGTCTATAGAATTCAATGAAAGAAATCACATTTGTCTAACCCTAATACTTTCGACGAAAATTGAAGTCAAAGTTGAAAAACGACCTTTTTTTTCAAAATCGATTTTTGAAAAAACTGTACGTGATAGAGAAAAACGGATTTCAGATTCGTGTTCAGCATGCCAAAATCTATAAGAATATCATAGTGTGGCTATAGGAAAAGGAAAAAAAAGTTAAAATTTGTTGGACAGTGTAATTACAAATAGAGCATTTTTCAAATGAATATCTTAGTCTTTAGTATCTTATCGTTAAAAGTAAAAAAAGAATTTTTTTGTTATGTTTTTAACTAGAACGAAAATTCAGTAGTTAATGGCCTGAAGTTTACGATTGAAAATAATCAAACGGTACAAAATATTGAAGTATCTACATCCAGTGTGATCGTTACTTTGAACGTATCGTCATCTAATTTCTAAAAGCGTTAATTATAGTCATTATTTATGAAAAATATGCATGGATAGTCTAGATCGTGTTTGTATTAAAATTGAAAAAACTGATCTTTAAACCAAGACAACCCCTTTGCCCACCCATACGTTATTTATTTTAATGATTAATAACTCTGTAAACAATAATGAGCGACGGGTAAAACCTCTTGATGATTACACTCAGTCGAGTGACCTTCTCAACATAGGAGTAAGGTCAAGGTCATTGGAGTTGGCGCACTTAAGGTAAACATTTATCTTTTTATCTTGTGATAACAATGATATTTGTACATTTATTGATATTAAAATGCATAATCTTATAAACAAAAGTAATAATTCGACAACATGGGGTGCATAAGATTCAGGCGGAGTTAACGGAGTCATCCAAAATCGGTCTAATTGATAACGTGATAACATAATTTTTCGTCAGCATTTCCTCGTCGTTTAATATCCAAATTATTACCCTTTTTAAAACCTTTACCTGCAATACTTTTTCCTATACGTCGCTTTTATGCATTTCTATTATCTTCTTTTCGTCTTTCATTCATTACGTTAAATTAGAGAAAAATACAAAGAAGAATTGGTACAATTGACGTGCGCGTGTTGTAATTAACACAGTGCTCCGATCACCGAGATAGTCACGAGCAGGATGGAGGAATGTAATTCGCCCACGTCGAATGAAAACCAACGATAATTTTCGGACCCCTATTGACCTTGTATGCTTGTGCACGAGCTGACGTGACGCGACGTTCCGTTGTGAATGCGATAGTTTTGCGCAAGTTCATTCTCTCCCAGAGGGAAATATTTTTTCCAATTTGCAAATTGTCTTGTACATTTTCATTTTTTGCACAAATTCCCAACATAAAAATTAACAAGAATATATAAAATGTTAATAACAACGTTACTAAGCTATTCCAGCAAATCTTTTTCCGTAACGGAAAAATAATGACCTAAAAGAATTTGTAAAGAAAAAAAAAACAACCTTCAAAATTTAATATGTTTAAGCCTTATATTTGGAAATAATTTTATTAAATTTGAAAATTTTTTGTCCAAAAGTTGTCAAGTAATGGGGCCAAATACTGATCAATAAAATAATGGCATCTAATCGAATAAACATACGCGCCTGAAAACACCTTTGAAAAAAACTAGTAATCTCACAAATTTAATATATCTTTCCCTAATGTATCTATACATTTAACATTATCTATATTGTAACTACACTTAAAAAATTATTTCATTCTTTTTAGCGCTTTTTTCTAAATTACATTAATCTCGTTTATTGCTTTTCATCTGTACTATTTTCGAAGTCGGTTTCTATTTTTTTTGTTAACAATTTTTTAACTCAGGGAGTTGATAAATATCGTTAAATGAAAAAATAAAGAGAAACAGGGTAATGACATTTTAACTGATCACCATAATTTGCCTTTGCTATATCCCACATATCTGGCCACGAAAGTAAAAAATTAAATAAAAATAGCGGTTCCAAACTGCTGCAAAAAGTTTTCGGTTTCAAAATGGTGAGCGTTTCAATGTTGAATATATTTCAGTTCACATAGCTACTCTACATTATATGAAACGATAATTTGTTGAGAGACCTAAACGAAACCGTTAACAAGGTACAATCATTGATCGTGATCGAGATAAGACATTTCCACCTGCCGGATGATAATAATCGATCGAAAGCATTATCGAGTAGGTACCGATTGATAATATAAAAAGGAACCAGAGGATTATGCCTACTTATCTGCGAAGGTACGTGCGAAGCGAGCTGACCGTCAGTCGTACGATTTCCTTCCTCGTGCGGCTCGCATCCGGACGCTACTCGCGTACGTCGCGATCATCGAGCGATCCATGCGTTCGCTTACGTGAACACTTCGTGTGCTCGTACATTTCACATATTTTAGTTCCCGAGTCGAAACAGGCGCGGTCTCCATCACGAATGTAAAATGCATAAAGGTGAGGTCTGTGAACGCGATACGATTTGGACTATGCAGTCTTACGTCAACGGTACTTTTACGCATACAAATTGATATTATTATTTCCTTTACGCTTTTTATTTATTGTTTATTCGCTCTTTACGCGTCAATATATTTTTTCTACTTATTATTTTCGACCGACTTCAAAAGAGAAGGAGGTTATCAAGTCGACTGTATTTTTTTTGGTGTATGGTACGCGATATCTTCGCCGATTGTAAACTGATTTTAATGATTCTTTTTTTATTAAATAGACTGTATCTCGAGAGGGGGCCCCATTTAAATTTAAAAAAAAATTCCACCCCTAAGGGTAAAAGAATTTTCAAAAACCACTAAAAATTGAAAAAAAAAAAAATTAAAAAAAAAAATACAAACTAAAGAGTTAAAAATTATATTTTTTTGTTATATTATTACGTATTATTAGTAACCAGTAAAAGTAAAGGGTTCTTTCGAGATATATGATACTACTTATATATCGGAAAGTGCTATCGTTTGTCAACTGAATGAGTAGCCGAGATGATAGCGTCTTAGCTTTGAAAAAAAACATTTTGAAAACAAACTTTTATTTTGAGTACTAAGAAGACAATAATAACATATACATATAATATATTATGTTGAATTATTTGTCTTGAAAGCTTGTCGCGTTATAGAACATAAAGATACATATTTAGATACTTATTAATAATGTCGAACAATATTAATGCCTTCTCGCGCGCGACAAGCTTTTAAGACAAATAATTCAACATAATATATTATATGTATATGTTATTATTGTCTTTTAGTATACAAAATAAAAGCGCGTTTTCAAGTTTTTTTTTCATATAATTTTATTTTTTATGTAAAAGTTAATATTTTTGTTATTACTATTTATTCAACAATATGATGTTTGCTGATTTTTATGAACTGGCAATATTATTAGTAGTAAAGAGAATCAGGCTCGCTAAAAAAAGGAAAGTATAATCAATTATAGTTTATGATTTTCGAACAGTGACGAAAGGTCACTAAATTGCTGTATCGATTGTTATAAAATTATCTCTTTACTTGATGCGTTAAATGATAAGTTACAGGTACCGCGTTACGTAAAATGAGCGAAGTGTGAAAGAAACAGTAAGAGATAGATAGATAGATAGATAGATAGATAGATAGAGAGAGAGAGAGAGAGAGAGAGAGAGAGAGAGAGAAAAGGAAAGAGGACAGACTAATGTTAGATAGAAGTAGAAAATATTTGTCGATAATAATATTCCGCAATAACGATCGAGTTGTCAAGAAATGAACATAGGAAAGCTTCCATTAATAAGACTAATTGCTTTCTAACGATCGCCTCTTATTTTGATTCTCCCCCATATCGTGTCTACAAGTTCGTTCGATTAATCGCTAACTATAAGCCCGATGAAATTTTGTTAATTATACGTACTCTTTACTTTTATCTTCGAATCTACAGATATTTTATAGATGCAGGGCCGAATTAAGAGCTTTAGAGTATGACTGGTGGCCGCAGATACATACATAGATACATATAAGATACTTTCGTATCTAATACGAAAATACAATGTTATTTTTCGAAATGAGGCAAGACTAACCAGTAGGATAAAAAATAATGTTTACTTTTAAATACTCCTGCTTTACTTATGTTTAAAAAGAAACAACCGAGTTAAAGATATATAACTTTTGTTGTATTTCTAAGAGTACCTACTGTATAATTATAACAACCTCTATTATTATTACTTTACTATCATATTTATTTTAATGTTTTCATTACGATAGAAACCATTTTTGACGAAGCCTAGTTTTGTTGCACAATTATGGGTTTTTAATCATATGTGTCATAATGAATCCGGCGATATCAAATTTCTTTAATGCCCTGCCTCTCTTTCACTTGATGGCCTAAACAGATACAGTCTGTCACAAAAACATTCGGACGCTGTATAAAGTTAAATAACTTTTTTATAAATATTTAAAAGAGTTATTCTGCTTTAAAAAATGTCCGAATCTTTTTATGACTGACTGTAGGTATAGTTTATCACGAAAACATTCGGATGCTGTATAAAGTAAAGTAACTTTTTTATAATTCAATCAAACGACTTGAGTTTTTGCAAACATATAGAAGGATTAGTTTACTATTTATCATATTTTTGATGTATTGAAAAAATTACAATCCTCGATGTTACGGAGAAAATAAAAAAACTTATTTTTTTTAATTTTTTATCTTAGTTGTAATGAAAATTTAAAATTTGCATTGTGTAGATATAAGTATAATAAGGATTTCAGCGATTTTCTACCGTGTATTGCAATGTTTAAACATTTGTAGTTCGGAATCAAGTTACTCGATTTTTATGAAATGTACAATATGCATACATCTTACTTATATCTACGGAATGCTGTTTTTAAATTTTCATTACAAGCTCAGATAAAAAATTAAAAAAAATAAGTTTTTTTATTTTCTCCGTAACATCGAGGATTGTAATTTTTTCAATACGACAAAAATATGATAAATAGTAAACTAATCCTTCTATATGTTTGTAAAAACTCAAGTCGTTTGATTGAATTATAAAAAAGTTATTTAACTTTATACAGCGTCCGAATGTTTTCGTGATAGACTATACCTACAGTCAGTCATAAAAAGATTCGGACACTTTTTAAAGCAGAATAACTCTTTTAAATATGAACCAGACGAATTGAATAGAAGGATTAGTTTACTATATATCGCATTTTTGTTGTTTCGAAAAAATCGAAACTTTCGAAACAAATACATATTCTTCAACAAAAATTGACAGAATTTCTCAGTGGTTACTGTATTTTTCTATACTGTAACAATACATTTAAAATTATCCATATTGTAATTATACTTACATTGGCAATTATTTGATACTTTTCACTGCCTTTTCCAAATTACTTTTAAATAGTAATACCTTTTTCATTATCACGATTTTCTAAGTCGTTTTTTATCTTTTTGTTAAAGATTTTTTTATTCGACACTACGAGTCGGAAATGGATCAATTAAACCTAGTTAACAATTGATAATTATAAGGAGAAAATTTGATTACTTTTTTTATGTGGTTGCTCGACCGTTTAATTAAAAGTACAACACTCTATTATAAAGTAATCGTAACAGTTATTAATATATTGTCAACCGCTTAACACAGTAGCGATTACTTATAATACAAAAGTGGATGCGATTTCTTAAGTATGAATAGTTAATCCAGCCCTGTATACATGAATACGTACGTGCGTACAATTCTCCATGTAACACGGATTCCTCGCATTTTTCCTGCACAATTCAGATTTCATAATACCTCTCGTCTCGTCTATTTGCCGTGCAATCGTGCTTAACGCAGTTTCAATGGGCGAAGGCTCGCCTATACTCACGAACTTTTAATAGTAGTAACATTAATATCTCTATATCTTCCACGTAATAATAAAACACTAACGCGCAACAGCTTTTAACAGGAAATACGTGCAAATAATTTGAAACCTCAAGTACTCATTTTCATGCACAACACTTTGTGAAATTCCATAGCGTTTAATCGTTAAAATATAGTAATTCTTCTTCGTAACTCCAAAACAACCAATGCTTCGTATTCTTTTCGTATACCTGTGTGTTTATTCATACTTTGTATTTACTGTAGTTACGTAAAATATGCGTGTTTAAATAGTTGTGAAATAAAAAAATATGTTCCGTTATTTATTATTCGATTTGCATGCAATTACAGAGCCGTAAGATATAAGTATAACAAATATTATCAGGCTAAAAAAATACATTTACAAGAGAACTTATGTAAACGACCAATTAGTTTATAAAAAGAAAAACGATTAAGTGAGTTCCATTCGCTTTGAGAATTATAGGTACCTAGATGATAAATCAAATAACTGGAATAGAAAAGAAAACTTAAGTTTTCTATTTGTTATACATTTTTATCTACTTACATATTTTGGGTACTCCTTACATATTTTTATTTCATACGTATGTATACATATACACTAAGTACATAGGTTTTTATACATATGTATTAGTATATCTGTGCATGCTAATCAAAAAAGTACGTTGCAGACTGAAATGTTTGAAAGTAAAGGATATTCTATTAATTGTTCATTTCCCTACATTAGATAGAAATATTAGACATATATAAAACTGCATATAGTATGTACACTCGGCGGCATATATGGCTTCCCAGTGTAAAGACCGCCACGAGGAGAAGCTTCCCTTTCCATGACTCCCTCAGAATACGTATAGAGAAAGTATGACTGTATGCCGAAGAGATTTCTGTGTTCAAGACGCAACACATCACCGAGGCCACACGGATGGAAGAGGCAACTGTTTCGGCTGCTCGACGTAACGCGATTCTCATTTGGTCATCTTGGCAACGGTCACCGCGTGGTAAAAAGGCAATAATTGTTTTTGAATTGAGAGTCACTTCTAGCTCATCGGTTTGGCTTCTTAACTGTGTTGTATTTTTCTGTGACGTAGACACCACTCTTTCTCACTCGCTTTGTCCACCTCTCTTTCTAATCCGGACAGGCGACAAGCAGCCGAAACAGTTGCCTCCTCCATCTGTGTGCCTCGGCGGTATGTTGCGTCTTGAACACAAAGAAATCTCTTCGGCATACAGTCATACTTTCTCTATACGTATTCTTAGGGAGAATGCATTGAAAAGGAACCTTCTCCTCACGGCGGCAAAGTCACTGGGGAGCCATATATGCCGGCGAGTGTACACAGGGTATTTCGTTTATCTCGAATTCAGAAAACTAAAAATGTTAAATATCCGAAATTCCCTTAAACTAGAGTGATTTTCTTTCATTTAAGATTATTTTAAGGTTATAGCGTTGTAGGTTCTTAAATTCATCTTGCTGTGCTTCACAAAGTTATTTTATAAAAAGTGGGCGTTAACGTATCAAAAAAAGGCTTTGGTCTTAAAAACTAAGAAAAGAGTGATTTTAAAAACACACGAGTGGAACATACATGAATCACAATATTCGTCCTCATGAACAAAACAACTTGATTCTAGCATAATTTTTCGTATCGGCCAGAGTAACGAAAAACAGGGAAATCGAGATAAACGAAACACCCTCTATATACAAGGTGTCTCATTTTAATTTTTCCATCCGATTATACAGGGTGTCCCACGGTTGGAGGTCAGAAAAAGAATGGCATGTGTGACTGATTTTTCTGAGTCGAAAGGAGTCATAAAAAGTAACATATGCCAGGTTAGTTTTCGAACTATTAATTAATAACGATCTGCCAATCGTGAAGCGTGGAAGCGGTAGGTGTACTCTCGATTGGACCGGCGGGCGATAGAGAAAGAGAGAGAGCGAAAGTGAGAGAAATAATGAAAGGCCTGGTGGTCCGTCGGCGTAAAGTAACGCCGTGAGGTAAGCTAGGGCGAGAGACAGAGTGAGCGAGAGAGAGAGAGAGGGTCGGCGCGAGCCACCCGCAAGAGGGATAGTCCATAAAAATTATAATATTAGAACTAAAATTAAATTCCCTGGTAGATGCCGAATGGTATAAGAAAAAGAGAGAGACGTGGTGAACGAAAGGTCCGAGAGAGACAGCTTCGAGCTCGTCTCAGAGAAGAAATTGACCAGCGAAACCTATCAGAAGCTCCTACCACCCAAACACCTGACCCACCTCCACCAAACCCAGAAGCAGCGGATAACTCCCTGCTGTTAGATTTGTATCCAACAGAAATAATAGAGAGTGAACATGAAGTCGTGTTTAAAGACCACGCACACACCTACATTTACACTTGCACCGCACCACACCCACCTCCTTCATCTGTAACAATAGAGGAAATATTAGATCCAGAAATAATTACTTTAGATTAAATCAGAATCTGTTGTTTTCCTCATTGCCTCGTAAATCACTATTTCCTTTAGGTCTATCCCCCGTAAAGGTCGAAAGACCTGACTGAAAATTGACCATCAAAACTTATTACGCCACTAGACGTAACACAATTATGGCAAAAGTTTATTCGGTGTTCTTCGCAAACCGGTGATCCGCACGATGCACAACCAAACATCGTTTTTTTATTTTCCTTCCAGTTGCAGAAGGAACACCGCTTTCGCTTTTCCAGTTTAGCTGTGGCGATTGGTTCGCGTTCGTTCACCTCGAGAATTTCGATAATCAGGGTTCTGATACTTTTACGTATTTTAGGTTTTCGCAGACGATCTTTTAAGTATGGTTTCAGCAGGCTACGAACTATTTCTTTAAAAAAAGCGCGACCAGCATCAAATGACACAAAACATTTATTTTAGCCATGAAAAAACTGAAAAACTACGAGGAAAACAAAAAAAAAACGGCATCTACTTACCTTCGAAAATACCAACGTCGTGTGTACACTGACCCTTTTAGGGGACAGCCGTGACTTACACTGGCCAGCGTTTGCAGGTAAACTGCCAGACCCGTGCGTCCTTAGGGACTTTAGTTCTCACTACTATCTAGATTTTTTAGGGGTGGGGGTAGCCGAAGCCTGCCCTCTATGCATTAGAGAGAAACGCTAGTTTCAAATTTCGACTGTACCTTTAAAGATCCAGTATACACACGAAGGGTTAATACGACTGTATTAGGTGGCCATATTCCCGGAATGTCGCGTTAATGTGACCATTTGACCGCCTTTTTGTAAATCGTTATTACAAAGATAATACTCATTAAATGTTGCTGATTGTTACCGAATGTAATAGAGGAATTGCCAAAAAATATAATGGTTTAATCTTCTTTTCTCCTGTGTATATTTTCTAACTTTCAGCCGATAAGATTCGGTACCGAATGTAACTGGACAATATCGATTTTTAGCCCTTTGTAACAGTTGATATTTATTCGTTTTTTTTGTACTTGGATATTTTTCCTCAATTCGTCTACTGGCAACTCGAACTTATTGTTTTATGCAACATAGAAAGTAATATATAATTTCAAATAAAATAGTATCACGTTGGAAATATGACACCTAAGACACGAAGATCAAGTGCAAATTTGCTAGAGGTGATTATACTTGACATATAAATCTAGTTAAATTAAATAAGAACACACTAAATAAAGTTAGAAAGAGAACAACTACATAGATCACCGGATGAAATCAATATATTTGACGTTTCGAAATGAGGTGCGTTCGATGGGCGATACGAAAGTAGCTCGGTTAAATTACGCGAGCAAAGACTCTGGATAATTCATGATTGGACCATTAGATTCAATTAGAAGTCTCCATCGCACAGCCGTCACATTCTCCCTCGTGACTCGCAGTAAAGTGGCTTTCATGCGAGAGGTGCTCGTTCGCAAATAGGCTACATATGTATATATTATACGTATATATATCTACACATATATGCAGATACACAAAATGAGTACTAGACGAAGCCACGTCATTTTAATGTCATGTACCTAACAACAATTGTAGGACATTCCTTCAAATTAACGAGATGTAATTTTGCTTTTGTCTCTTTCTCTTCGAAAAAAAACTATTGTAATGAAAAATAAAGAAAATTTTAATATAAGATTCATGAACTACAATAAATATGCTTTAAGAGGCTATTTTTTAAATTATTTTAGAACCAGTTTTCACGGAGATACAGCCATCTGAATATGAGCCAAATTTTCACGAAATTTTAATGATCCTATCATTTTGGCGCCCAGCATACCAAAAATTTGTTGATGCTTATGTCATCTATATTTTAATTCTCTTTATTTATGCATAAAATATTTTGGAAAAGTATTGATATTATCGTTTCGATAGCTTTTTCAAACTTCCTTCGATTTTATTCTTATTAATTTGTCATCCAACCGCATCAAACTTAATATATACAGCACGTAAAGAAAAACATTATTACTTCCCCCTCTCGAGAGATCAATAAAATAAAAATAACAAGGAGAAATAAAAATAAATCACAACTTATCAAAGAACCCACCAAGCCACGATTGTTATCCAGAGTTACGGTTCGAGAAAGGTTATCTCAGCGATTGGTACAAATTATTAATATTCTACCGAACGATCGTAAGAGCGTAAATCTCTCGAGGGTCAATGAAAATTGAAGGAAATATCTAAATTTGGAAGGAAGTAAATTGGTGAGTTCGTTGTTTGCATGTAAAGACTAATGGACATTCCGTCGAGTCGTTATAGAGGGTAGGCGGAAGAAGGAAGAGAGCAATCGCTTCGTCGAAAGGCCTAGACAGCCGGGATCGTCTTTAGGTATGAACAGAATGACAATTAGATATATTCCATTGCAGTGAGAGAACTTCGACGCGGATCTCGTCTAGTATTCCTTGAGCGTTTACCGGCTTAACCTTAGCTGTCCGTGACACGCGTTCGCGTTATTTTTCTCCTCCTACTTCCTATAGGGCCTTAGTATGTATTCGTCTAATGAAAAGTGAAACGAAGTATCGATGTCATACGTGCGTTTAACATCCAAATTTACCTACGTCACTTAATCGTTTTTCATCTATCTCCATGTATTAACACATTGTTGGCCGGCACTTTGCGGCACAGGATTCCAGATAATAAAATAGACCCATGTTGCACAACAATTTTATCGCGTTTTAAATGAAACAATATTGATATATTTTTATTAATAAAGGTATAACATAATGTAAAAACATAACAAAATAGTAATAGTTTAATTAAATCTGTTGTTATAGGGTGCGACTCAAATAGTCCCACCGTGACGCAAAGGTTCGCCAATAGGACGCCCATATTGTCGGGAAATATTACCCTTACGAAAAAAAGTAATCAAACCTTTTTATAATTATCATAATAACTATTTTTTTCAAAAAAGTTGATAATTATTGAGTCATGCGCCAAAATCCGTAAAAAACGTCCTTCTTTTCAAGATGGCGGCAATTGCCGACCTTCAATTTATAAGGACTTACTACACGTTTATAAGTAAACCCTAATAAACGTCAATTATCAATACTTTCGGAATTTTCGATTTTATTTGCAGAAATTCGGTCTTCGTTGACTTTGTCACTTATGGGTAAGTTTGTTTAATCGTTCAATTGTATTTCACGCATCTTACTCAAGATCAGCCCTATCCGACTCCCTATCCCGCATGTACTTAAAAGGTGGTCCGATTTTGTCGCCAAAACTACCAAATCCGCTAGGTTCGCTCTCGTCGATTACGGCTGAAGAGTAGAGAAGGGGGAAAGCGGGGAGGAGAAGAAGTCATAGCGGTCAAAACTTTTGTGGTCATAACTTTTTCGACTAGTCCATAAGACTGTGGCCGTAATCTACTGCAGCGCCACATAGCGGACGGTGACAATATATGACCCGAAGTAGGGGCGGAGTTGAATAGGGCTGCCCAAGATCATCGTGTAGATGTGTAATGAGGCGTCCTCTATGAACGGTAGAGCGAAAAGAGAGAGAGAGAGAGAGAGAGAGGGGAAATCAAAATTGAAGAAGACGCACTCGTACCGTGATCTTCGACGAGCGAGGAAGTGTCGACACATACCATTGTTATATTACGTTAGTAATATAGAGTAATATGCAGAGTGTGCCAAAAGTTCCGGGACACCTAAATAACTTTTGAACGGCTTTGGATATAGGATTGAAATTTATAGGGATGCAATGGGTCAAATCAATCTACCATTTAACTATTAAAGCATCAACTTCCGCACCCCGGGGGAAGGGGGGGAAGAAGGGGCACAAAATTTTTAAATGGCATGTGGGGTCGAGTCACGGCTCATTCAAAAGGATTTTTTGAGGCGAAAACAACGCAATATCGCCGAGGTTTGTGCGATTATTTTTCGCAGAAATTAAGACCGGTAGCTCCACGATATGACTCGACTTGGAACCCTAAAATTGTTCTAAATTTTTTATCATCGTGGTATCCAAACGGAGAAATCAATTTAGAATAGTTAACAAAAAAATTAGGCTCTAAAAATTACTGGGCCTTGTTACAGGACATCGTATGCAAACCCTGTCGTTAATTGATAATAGAAATATTTACCAAACGAGCGAGAGCTCATTAGAGATAAAGATTCCTGATGCGATAAAAACGTCCGGCCCGAATAAAAAACAACCGGTACTGAGGTTACCGTTCTTCGACCAAGATTAATTTATTTGTACGGCAACATTATTATTGTTATATCTAGAGAGAACGAAGAATTTACGTTATTCTGTTCATAAATTATTTATATCCTTCAAAAAACCGCATAAAGCGGTAGGTACACAAACACTTAGTCGGTGGATTAAGAATGTTATGTCAGATAGCGGAGTAGATATTAATATTTTTTCCGCGTATAGTACTCGCCACGCAGCGACGTCGGAGGCGAAACGTAAGGGTATTAATATCGATCTTATACAAAAAACGGCGGGATGGTCGAAAGACTCACAAACGTTTGCACGTTTTCACAATCGAGCTGTTTCTTTCGAAAATGCTCAATTCGCAGAAGCGATAGGTATTGGGAAGCTAATAATGACAGGTATATAACATTTGAGTGTTAAGATATTATAAACGTTATAAATAATATTATTAAATATTATAAAATATCGTTTCTGGATGTTATTTGCAATATTCGCTGACTCGCTCAGCAACCTCCAAGCCTTGTTCAACAGCAGCATTGTTTTAGTTATACAAGAGAATTTAGGAGAGTTCTGCCAGTTGAAGTATTGTATTTGTATCATAATCTTCTGGCATCTTCTGATCCATATATCACAAGTTTACGAAAAACTACATTTTTTCAAAGTAGTTTTAGTACATTTAAATAAAAGTTTGTTAAAAAAATTTTTTTTTTGTTCTATTAATTTTTTCACAAATTACTCTTACTGTACCCGCTTTGGGCTCTCCTCCCCTATATGTTCAAAGTTATGATCGTTGACATTTTGACATTTTACCAAATGATGTCAACATGAAGCACGTGCAATTCTTAATGTACTGGGTATAATTATTCTACGAAGTCTTATAATCAGTTGTCGCACGTCTTCAATAGATGTAATTCAAATATTTAGATGCAAACATCTCCAGAATAAATTATCAGAATGACATGGTTATTATAGTCTTATAAATGTGTTTCTGATGCTCTACAAGAATATCGAAACAAATATACTGTCACATTTAAAAGAATCTATGTAGCTGGGGCATCCTGTCTAATGAATGACTTATCTATAGTATTAAAATATAACGATTCAATAAGTACGAAAATTCACATGCAGTAAGTATATTACGTCCCCTCCAATAATTCAGATAATAATTAAAGACTAAACGGCAGTTAGGCCGTCCGTCGCTAAAACATAGGACTAATGCCGTTGGCACAAAAAACCGCATTAATGGCGAGTAGTGGGGATACCCCCACCAGGTAACTCTCCTTATGAACAAAAAGCATGCGACGTGCTTTCTGACCATAAGGAAAGATAGGTGATGGGGGTGCCCTCACTACTCGCCATTAATGCGGTTCTTTGTACATTTGCAGGTAAATCGAAATTTCAAGGAAGGGCGAAACCCTAAAATGCTAATATCTTGTCGACATGAAGTTCTACATCATTTTTGTTTGTTTCACCATAAATTCACCATTTCTACAAGGCTTTTTACAGAAATTGTTATTTTAGTAAAATTGTTTGAAGGAGAATGTGTAATTTATAAAGTCAACTATGTTTAACATGATCTAAAGAACCAATGTGAAAATTGAAATTATAGATGTTTGAAAAAAAGTTATTAACAATATGAACAAAGATGCGACACATCATTAATTTAATATCATAATGTTCCAAAAGAAGCGCAATTGGTTTATTAACTACAACGACGGCCCACTTTACATTTTTAATGTTATTTATGTTTGATTTTACATTAAGGTTTTACTGCAAAATCAAGGTAGTAAAATTCTCGATAAACGAAATATCATATTTTCTGTGAAGAAAATAAACGAGTCGCGTAAAACCATTCTGACTACGATTTCCCGACAATTGTTATATTTGTTCTGGCCATTCCGGTCGCGAAGATAGTAGCACAGCGCTGATAACCTTGATGGATCGTTGAGAGCGTTGAAACGTTAAATAGCGATCGCTGAGTAACTTTTTTATCGCACGTGCTCGAGCCACGGTAATTTCAGAAATTTCTCGTTTACGTATCGATCGTCGTTAATCAGGAACTAAAGGAAATTAAAAAATTGTTTCCTCGTCAAAAACGTTTAGATATGTATGCGCGACAACGATAAAGTAATCGAGTCCGTTAGACATCATTCACGGTCATCTTTTTCAAAGTCCCACCTTTCGTAACCTTTCATCACGTGGTCTCATATACACTTACATGTATGTATGTATGTATGTACATGACGCATATATCACGTGTACACGTTCATAATACCGTAACTTTAGTAAAGTAATGCACCGAACATGATAAAACAATGATTCTCTTGCCATTCTTAATCACGCGTAACGGCCTCCAATAAATTTATATTGTCTCGCACGATGTGCCATTACCTTCGTCTTTGTTTGCCCGGCTATAAAAAAAATGCATTGAACGCTAACAAAGATTTGTGACACGTCTATAAATTCCGAGAATGCTACGCCCATGCGTAAAATTTCGCTTGTTCCATCATATTATTCCAATCATCTAGAGAAAAATCAAGAATCGACCATTAATATCACATAAACCACTATTATGCACACCGTCAATATCGACGTCCCCTTCTCTTTTTTGTCAAGGCGAGATCATTTATTAAACGTAACAATAAAGGTGCTACAATACTATATATAAAATTTATTATAGTAGAAAAGTAAAAGCTCCAGTTAAGATAATGAAGCAATAGTGCTTCGGTGAACAAAGACGGATACCTGTGATAGATAACACGAATGCCTTTGAAATACGCTTAAAACGTGGAGATAAGAATGGCTAGATGCTGCGAGATCACTTTAGCATATAGTAAATCTCTTACGGCATTAATGAGCAAACAAAAGCGAAATCACGCGTATCGTAAAACATACAAAAAAGAATTAATAAGCATAAGATAGTCACCGTCGTCATCGTCATTGCGTGTGTACGTGCAAGATAAATGCAAAACTTCTTGAATCGAGATACAAAGAGCATAAAATGAATTGTTTATGTACATTGATGTAAATATCTCTGAAAAATAAATGTGGCAAAAGATGCATCGGAATACGGATTAGATTCAAGAGTGTCGAGTGTTTGACGAAATTATTTATCAATTTATTTATATAATTATTTATCTGCGCAGAAGAGTGTTTCTAAAAAGATTAGCTTTAAAACTAACCACTAGGGAGCTTAGCCGAAGAAGTTTGAAAACCATTGAAATGCCGATCGATCTTCAAAAAAAGCTGCAAAGATTTCGTCCTCTTTCCCAGGAAAAAGAAGAAAGTCTTCACACACCCCCTACAAGAAAACGATGCTCAACATGCACCAGCGAAACTGGTTTAAGAAGGCTGACAAATCACAAATGCAAGAATTGCGAGACCCTATCTGCTTATCTCATGCAAATATGGTGTGCGATCGGTGCTTCGCTGGAGAAGATATGGACCCCCTCTCCGAAAATGACTAAATAGATATTAATATTGTGAACGTTGTCAAACTATTTTCTAACTTTACTTTGCTTACTTTACGATTTTCTATCTTTACTTTATTTACGGTATTTGATAATATGTTATAGACGTCATTGTATTCTGCGCCTCCTCCTCGAGATCAAATGGTAGTCCCCCCACTCCATGCCAATGTAACCACGTGTTTAAAGAAAAGAAACACGCTCGTGCCGGCGCCCCCGCGCCGCGCTTCTCATTCCTTTTCTTTGTGCCAATGGACTTACATCGCTGTGGAAAAAACAAGATGGGTAAAAAACGATCGAGGCGTTCGAGAAGTTCATCATCGGACTATTCAAGAGAGGAGATTCGAAAACGTCTTAAGAGGCTGGAAAGGAGATATAGACGGAAAAAGAACAGACATTCAGGACATCATAAAAGATCGCCTTCGTCGTCTTCTGGTCGCACACCGAACGGAAGTAAGAATTTCTTCCTTTTGACCTAAGAAAATTTCCATTCCTACTTACAGTTAACGAAAAATCAGTCAAGCTGTTGTACACAGTCGTATTTTGTCATTACAAAAGTTGTCACAGACCTATTCTGTGACTTCGACAGTACTTTGTCTCTCAAACGACCTAACCTGACCTATTCAGGTTCCCCTCATACCATTAGGCTCTATCCTATTGCTATATAAGATCACTACCTATTTATTTTAAGTTATAATTCAGGCCTATCCTGTCTTATTTCTTACAAAAAGCGTTTTTCTCATGGTTCATC
This sequence comes from Ancistrocerus nigricornis, assembly GCA_916049575.1. NCBI lineage: Eukaryota > Metazoa > Arthropoda > Insecta > Hymenoptera > Vespidae > Ancistrocerus > Ancistrocerus nigricornis. The sequence goes on along the minus strand of OU696669.1, from coordinate 22,852,596 downwards.
AGGAAGGAGATCGATTTCAAGATCGATTAATGAGAGACGCTCATCAAGCGAGAGAAGTTCGTCACAGGACGGAAGCTCGACCCGAGAAAGACAATCGCCGCATGACAGAAGTTGGTCACGTGAGGGACGCCCGGCACGCGTGAACCGCTCGCCACGATTTACCTACGCTGAAGTGGAGAAAAACGACAGAGGGCAGAAGAGGCCTTCGAAATCAACTGCTTCAGTCACGCGCTCAATAGTGGTCGCGGAGGAACACCACGACAATCGAGAAGACATTATCGGTACATCTGGTAAAGAGGTTAGGGACCAGACAGTCGTGCAAGAGGGGAGTACTGAAAAAGATCTTAGCGGCGATATATTAAATGTCATCGGTAAGAGATTGTCGGAAAACAAAGCTCTAGCGGCTCCAGTCCACTCAGACTTTGCTGTGCGCTGGTCTGAGATCGTACGTTTGGGGTTACCTGCCGAAGACAGATCTTCTTTAATTAAAAAATATCCCATTCCTGAGAACTGTACCTTTTTGATTCCTCCAACTGTAAATGCGGAGGTGGACCGTGCCATTAACGATATCGCTCGATCCAGAGATAAAAGAATCATGGACAAGCAGCATAAGCTAGCGGCTTATGTATCGGCTATCGGTAAGACGATACATAACTTATTGGACACAAATTTTCTGGGTGATATACCAAATATCGAGTGCCTGAGCGATGCGTGTAGGCTAATTGTTGATTCGATGCATGACTAAACGGCGATAAGAAGAAGCGTAATTTTGGCTAACATAATCTATTAGAGGAGTCCTAGGAAAAACCGCATTGGAGGAGTATCTTTTTGGCAAGACTCTGTCAGAGGACTTAAAGGCCGCAAAGATAATTAATAAATCGGCAGAAAAATTGAAAATCAAGGTACAGCTGCCCAAATTTGCAAAAAAACTTCAAGGGCCCGTCTCGACAACACAGCAAGACTACAGCATCGTCGGGCGGGCAGAAGTCATCACAACGGTTTCAGAATTCTCGCCAGACGGATCCGCCTCGGAGATTGTATTAGAGCGACTACAAGAAGTCGAACAGGGGGCCCACAAGAATTCGTTAGAAACGTCTGTAAGTTGCGTTGCAGGTCGATTAAGATTCTTTATGATAACTGGGAACAAATTACATGAAACCCGGTTATATTGTCATGGGTAGAAGGTTATGATATACCCTTCAAATCTACGCCAGTTCAATCTAAGCCTATATTAGAGCGAAAATTTACTATGGAAATTTTTTCAGACGCGTCTTTGACTGGTTGGGGAGCTGTATACAAAGAAAATAGGGCAAATGGACATTGGACGGTCGAAGAAAGAATCCATTCTATTAATTATCTAGAATTGAAGGCAGCTTTCTTCGGGCTAAAATGTTTCGCATACGATTGTCAAAACATAAGTATTTTGCTTAGAATTGACAACACCACTGCTATATCATACATTAATCGTATGGGAGGCATTAAATATAAAGATTTAAACTCTATTACAAAAGATATTTGGCAGTGGTGCGAAAAGCGTAACATTTAGATTTTTGCTTCATACATAAGATCCAAAGATAACCTTAATACCGATTTTGGGTCACGAAAATTGGAGCCAGATCTCGTCGTTGAGCGAGTTAACATTGACGAATTACGACGCAGCGCTGAAAAGGTGGTGGCTATTTTGCAGAAATAACGCAGTTAATATTTTCGTACCAAAAATCGAAGAAATTTTGTCCTTTCTTACGGAGTTATATCAGAAGGGGTTGTCTCGCAGTTCTATTAATTCTATTAGATCGGCAGTATCTTTAATCGTCGCTTACGAGTTTGCTCAAGACTCTAGAATAAAGCGATTTTTTAGGGGTATCTCTAATCTTAGGCCATCAAAACCAAGGGATCCTAAAATAGCTACCTGGGATCCTAAAATAGCTTTAGATTATTATGTATCGAAACCAGAAGACAAAGATTTAACTAAAAAACTAATTACGCTTCTCGCCTTAATTACAGGCCATCGTATGCAGACATTTGCTTTAATTAAGACTGATAACATTAAAAGACTGCATTCAAAATTAGAGATAAGAATTCCGGACCGCATTAAAACATCAAAAAAGAACGCGTTACAGCCGTTACTGATTGTTCCTTTTTACACAGACTCAAAGATATGCGTAGCGTCAACCCTTTTACAATATCTAGATATAACCAAAGATGTAAGAAATAATATTAAGAATTTATTCATTTCAATTAAAAAACCGATTAAGGCAGTCTCTTCTCAGACTTTAAGCCGATGGGTTAGAGAAACTCTGACCAAAGCAGGTGTTGATACCACTGTATTCTCGGCGCATAGCACACGTCACGCTTCGACTTCGGCTGCTAAGAGATGTGGAGTAGATCTCGAGGTTATTAGAAAAGCGGCAGGATGGACAAAGAATTCACAGACGTTTACACATTTTTATGATAGGGAGATTGCATCCGATAATCAGAATTTTGCATTGTCCATTCTGCATCGATAAGTTATACAATCTGTCGATCTCTTTGTTTGTTTTTTTTCTACAGCTTGTATTATTTTCTTCCTGTTAGGTTAATTGTTAATAAACTATCAACTATGTAAAACTTTAATTTTTGGGATTGCCGTAATGACTTCTCTTTAAACATCTACCATTTGATCTCGAGGAGGAGGCGCGAAATACAATTGTAAAATTGAACGAACTTACCTGTAAGTGAAGTTCGATTGAAATTGTACGAGCGCCTCCTCCGAATAGATCAAACCCACCCCTTGATATCCCTTTATTATCTATACCAGGCATTTACAGTGACGGCCCTGTAAGTATGCGTGTAACGAGTGTGGCGTTCAATAGTGGGGGAAGCGCTTGACTAGTAGTGGGGCGCCAGTGGCCCGCGGGCCACAAGTTGCCCATGCCTGATCTATACTTACAAGGGGACATCACGACCTCGAAAATTGACTTCGGGATGAGACTTTGCAGGTTTGTAGTATACCTAAAGGGTGTTCACTCTGCAAAGTAATAGCGCGCACTAGCCATAAGATTCCGAGAAAAAGGGCTCTAAAGTTTTACGTGTAGGTCGTATACCGGTCACTTTGAACACCATCCAAGAGCGGCGCAGTGGCCGAGTTGTAGCGAGCTCGTTTGCGGTGCGGGCGATCCAGGTTCGATACTGCTTGTAGTAACTTTTTTTTCTTTCAATTCTTTTAAAAATTATTACAACTTTTTCATAAAGTTAATAATGACATACAAATATTATGAATTAAATCATACATCATTTTTTCTTATTAATAAAAAATGACAGTTAGGGTTTTATTTATATAAAAAATTCTTACGATATCGTCTTTTTTTAGCAATTTCTCATTTTACATGCAAACACCAGAATGATAATTATCATAAAAACATTGAAAACGAAAACTATTATTACATCTTTACATAATACAATCTTTCAGGATGACGAGATCACCTACTGCACCATACTTGTGCACATGTAGATGGCCGCTTAGTCACCTGGAACCAGACACCCTGTATATACATATTTATGACAATATCAAATGAAGCACAAAGATTGAAAGGAAAAGAATTTCTAATTATTTGAAGATGGCGTGTCGATACATCGAGGTAATACTAATTTAATGGAAATCATCTTAAACCAGTGATCCTCTTCGTCTATGTAATCACGAACGATGATCAACATATCGAATTACGTACATAGATGCGTAGTAAAGAGTATTAAAGGATGAAACTCGAGAATATCGTATCGCCGTCGTAAAATATCGATGTCCATCTTCCTGTTCATAGAACTAACTTTGCACGAGAGGAAACGGAAGAGAAGAGAAAAATGTTAGAACTTAATGAAAGATACAAACTGTTGGCGCCGTTTGTGCGTTCGTCAAAGATTTCTCCGTTTAAATCGGGCGCCCTACGAAAGGGACCAAAGACGCGTGCAGCCCTATCCGACTCCGCCCTCACTTCGGGTAATATATTGTCGCCGTCCGCTATGTGGCGCTGCAGTAGATTACGGCCACTGTCTTATGGACTAGTCGAAAAAGTTATGACCACAAAAGTTTTGACCGCTGACTTCTTCTCCTAACCGCTTTTCCCCTTCTCTACTCTTCAGCCGTAATCGACGAGAGCGAACCTAGCGGATTTGGTAGTTTCGGCGACAAAATCGGACCATCTTTTAAGTACATGCGGGATAGGGAGTCGGATAGGGATGGACGAGTGGTCGCAAGCGGCGTGAGTAGAGCGAAAGGAGGAGTAAATTCTAAGGTAGGCCAAGCAATAGAGCTGAGAAAGAGATATTTTGTGACAAAAATCATACCAGGATGAAACCGGTGTCATTCGACGCGGAATAGTCCGTAGATACATACTGTCATGTTTTGGACAAAAAATTTTCATTAATTACAGAGTTATGAACAAAAAACAGCAAAAACTCGTGTATTTTCGTTTTTCGCTTATAAAGCGGAAACTAATGAAGCAATCTTAATGCTCCTAAAAGACGAAACATGGAGAATGGAAATGCGAAAAAGTAAGTGCTGGAACGATTCGATCGGATTATTATCAACGGAAAAATCTCGGAAAAACCGAAAAAACCAGCGTTTTTTCACAAATTCATAACTCCGCCATTTGTCAATATGTAGCGCTGACTCTCCGCGAGATAGTAGATATTAGTAAGTACTTTATGTATGCATAACCCAGACGCTGTCGGATAATTAGTTTTTGCATAATTGTAATTTGAAATTTTTTATGCACTATCTTGTAGCAGGCCCCTATGCTCTGGTGATCGGTCGATTTCAATTTTTCAAACGGATTTTGAAACTAGAAGTATTGTACTATATGGCCTTAATCTCACTTTTTCGTTAAAATACTGCGAAATAGGTGAAATATACCTGCAAACATGACTTAAAACGGCCGAGCGCGTGGAAGACGGCGTGCAGTGGGGGTAGAGCGGCAGACTCGCCAAGGCGTATATACAGGGTGTCACACGTAAGCCGCAACCGCGAATATAGACGTGTCCACATGGATAATTGGAAGCGAAAAGTGAAATAAAAAGTAATAAAATTTGTCCTCGTTAATGAGTTATTAAATAAAAGAGATCAGCGAATCAGGAAGCACGAAAGCGGTAGGCGGTGAGCTGCGGCCGTGCTAGTCTGAAGATAAGAAGCGATAATTTCGACGGGCGGAGCGTTCTGGCACGTATACAGGCGTGAGAAGGTAGTGGTCAGGAGGAGCTTTCTAGGAAAAAGTGTAATAATAGTCAATGTAATCTTGTTGATTTTCCCTTTCGCTTCTTTGATAGAATATCAGGCTTTTTCCCTACTTTGAACTGGGGTTTTTTACTGCTGATATTCTTTAACGTAAACTCATTTTCATTTATTCTGAATAAAGTTCTTTTGTTGTTTTACAGTATAACCAACGCCTATGTTTTTTTAAATAACCAGTCTAGCCGATTCCATCTCATATCCTATCTCACTTCCTTTAATTTAAGAACTCACGCCATTGAATATATATTAATCGAATATCACCCATGTTCATCGTAAACACAAATCATCTGCAAGAAATGCAACTATAATTGGCCACTTCGGACACTGCGACAGTACTGCGTTCCTTCGAGAACGTTAATTATTGAAAAACCAGTTTCGCCTCCACGCGACGAGAGTACCGACGGCGTCGATGTCGATTACGTAAAGACATAGTTTCGTGTTATAAAGTAGATATAGTTAAAATCTCTTGAGGATTCCGAGGGTTCGCTCGTAATTTATTTTGTAGTTGGCAATACCTCTATCGCGCATGTAGACTTATGTACGGAAATTTTGTTAGCTATGAATAATTATTATACACGTATACTAATAAGTAAAAGGAAAAAGAACTGATATATTTGTTAAGAATGATACAAGAGCAAAACGCACTTTCCTTTCCCTTTCATTTTCTAACACCTAACCATCTCCTCAAAACCACCATCCCAAAGGAGTTTCTTCGGAGGACGAATCCGTTACGCGTCCTGGTACGAAAATATCCATCAACGTCCGTAAATTTCTGGCTATTAGTGTATTGTTAATAAATTTTCTGTCACTTCCGTAAAAGTTGCAATATTTGGTGTGTGACAACAATGAAACGTCTACATATCGTTTAACTAAAATTGACTGCATATCTCAGTTATTACTATATCTTTCCATAACGTATCTATACATTTAACATTATCTATATTGTAACAATACATAGACAAGCTTTTAACACTTAGGGACTCGCGCCTTAATTTGTAACACACATACTCGCTACCGGGTGCACTGTACCCAGTATAATATCCAGTTTTTTTTTTTTCAAAAATGATTCGCCGTGCTACATTATCGTTGAAAGGTACTAAGAGCGGCAACGTCGCAAACGTCAAAACATAAAACGAAGGACTGGGTCCGTTAGACCCAGTAGCGAGTCCTTAAGTGTTAAGACAAATAATTCAACATAATATATTATATATGTTACAGCCATAACTTTGATACTACTTTTTATGAGGATCCACCCATTCGAACTATGACCACATATAAATAGCTTTCTTAATCAAAAAACTTTTTGTCTTAATCAAAAAATATTCTTATTATTGTCTTTTTAGTACACATAATGAAAGCTTGTTTTTAAAAAGTTTCATTTTCCACATAATTTTTTGTAACTGAAAGAGGCAATGCAGTAACAATAAATGATAAGCGCTATCGTATTATGCCGACAAATTGTCTTGAGCTTGAATTGATTCGATTAAAGTAGAAGAACATGTGATACCGACAAAATAACGCAACGTCGCATACAGCACGTTATACGATTGAAATTTGGAAAAAAAAGGTTTGAATAAAATGAGCTGAGAGATGCTATGATTCGGAAAGGAGGTGTGACTGCACGGCAATTTCTCACTACAATAGCGATGCATTGCCGTCTAACTTGTTCACTATCGATTAGTATCTGATTATAATGAACACAATTAGTTCGGATAATTGAAGTTTTACTGTGGTTTCACACGGGTATCTACTGATTTTGCATATTTAGCTAACTATTTTCAAGAGATACGGTAGAACATTGCTTTATGTATGTATAATACATACATAATTACATAAAGACTTCATTTATCAAACTAATGATAATTTAATAATCTATATAAGAACGGCGTTTAAAATTTTATCCTTTCACGTCGAGTTTTTAATACTGTGATATTTTTTTAATTGATAAACCAAATTTGATACGTACTTCATAAGTTCTAATTTTTCCAACATTTTAAAAAAATATTCTATGGAACGTAACCCATTCAACACGAAACAGTTAAGTTAACTTAAATCTTAATAATCGTAAACGAAGTTTTTACTTTTACTTTTTCATTGATATTATGATAATTAAGATAATACGTAAATTGCAAAGTAAACGGATACATTCGTTTCTGATGCAAATGAGTTATATCAGTCATGCTTTGTCTCTTTACACATTCAACGTCTTTCCTTATTAGTCCTTACGAGATTTAAGATTCATGGGAGGGGAAAGTTTTGAGAATTGTGTCTGAGTTGAGATGAAGTATCTTAACCTTGACCGAATTAACGCTAACTAGTTTCGAGATCATTGGATTTTAAAAGTGGGGATCTCAGTGTGGTTAAAAAGAGAATTCGTGCTCCGCGATGGATTCTTAAATCTAGGATAGGATAACATTACGTCAATGCTTGCATGAATGATAAAAGGAAATTATTCTTTCTACGTTACAACCAGCCAAGAATCATAAATTCCTTGTACGAAATAGAAAATAAAATGAGATAATACTGTTATAGATATCATTACTATGGAACGGCCTGTGTAAAAGATATCAAACCCATAACGTGGTGGAATCCACGAATATCCTAAAATTAGACAACGCCTTGATATCATCGGAAGAACTAGTAAGGTGCGTCTGGGTATTTAGGCCCAGGGGCATCTGGCCCGTGGTATTTCTTTTTGGCACACCGTGTACATTTTCTTACTCTTTGAAGTTTGTACGAGTTGTAGGTGGCGTTAATGTAAAATCTGACGCCAGTGTGTATTTATAGGCTGCAAACATGTAAACTTGCTTAAATTGCCTCTCTCGACCTACCTAGATGTGATAGGCAACTAAATTTTGTAATTTACTATTCATTTATACTACGGTTGTCGATCAAGTTACCTCAAAGCAGAATAAATGAAGAACATGAACTAATAAAGGGGGCTGGACCAGTTACCCCAGTTTACCGGAGCCAACAGGTCTACTGAAATGAAAATATTTAAAAATCCTATTTTCGTAAATGATAATTAGAAATTGTTTAATCTATATTCTAAAATAAGGCTTAAATTATGTTATCAATATAGTATATTAATAATGTAAGAAACACTGGCTAGAATTTCAAGGTGTGGAAAATTGAATTTGTGACAGTAAAACATAAAATCATGGCCCAGATACCCCGACGCACCTTACAATATTTCGATTTAGATATACGCATGTATACATGTAATATTACTAGCGACATTCAGCGAGCTACTTGTTGAGTCATAATGGCTTGGAAGTAGTCGTAAAGCTGAATATTTATGACGGAAAGGTACGAGATGAGAAAAACTAAAGCGAGATCGCGACATGATTGCTGGTTTTCCTTCCAGTATAGAATTCTTAATTTCAGAAGCGCTGCAAGGTCGTCATGCTGCAGGTCGTTGAATGTCTTTTTCATCGTCGGACCTGGTATTACATGAAGATATTTATAATTCCATATTCGAAGGAAAAAAATGGAAGACCTCGAATGAAGTAAACAAACAAGACCAACCTGAAATGCTTCGTAAAATCGATATAGGTATAAAATGATTAATTTGAGTGTAAGTTTTGGGTGACTCATCGCGTATCGGTAAAAATCATGCGTATCACGCGTAAGGCTGATATACCTACATATTAGCATCGGAGTGAGTTCATCAAGTACCTACGTATGTCCCCGTTCATTTGGCAGCTTTTCAAGGCTGTTTTCAGCACTGTTCAATCATTGCTGACTGTGCTGACCATTAGGTTAATTAAATCAAATTGGCTGTTTCGACGTTTACGTTATTCTTTTTTTCTTATTAGGTATACGCAAAAAGACAAAAGTACAGTCGAACCTCGCTAACTCGAATCTCTAGGGGATAGAGAATAATTCGAGTTATGGAGTATTTCAAGTTAGCGAGTTTTTCGAGTTATAGAGGCGCGAAAAAAAAATTCATAATGTACATGTTACATAATGTATGTAACTTAACATTATCATAAAAACGGAGAAAATAAAAAACAATTTTAATCATTTTTAAAAACTTTTAATAACTTTTAATAGAATCCAAATTTTGATATCTTTAGTCAGTAAAAAAATCCGTAATTTTGCTTTGCTTTGTACGGGCTTTGATAACTGCAGAATTTACAGCATTTTCAATTTTCCAAAGTGCATTAAATATGGAATCGTCAACATCATTCGTCCCTTCAAAAAATGATCGTAATGACGTGATAGCATTTTTGGCTTCCTTAATAGTGCATGGTTTATTATTTCTCGGATTGTCAATATCATCGTTATCGAAGTCTTCTTCATTTTTGTCATGCGTCAATGATGCCACTATATCAGATTCAGAAAGCGTACCCGTAACTGCTACATCATCGTCAAAATTAATAAATTCCTCAAATGTAAGTTCTATTTGCTGATGATTCGTTACCATCTTCCATTCATCTTCTACATTAACATTAGGTAAACAGTCATTTTCATCTTGAGGATAGATTTGAGTAGGAACTGAAAATCCACACTTTTTAAAACAATTTGTTATTGTATTTTGGTTAACATTTTTCCATACTTTATCAATCATTCGCATAGCGTGTAACAGAGAAATAGAAATGTTTTCCTGTTGTTCAATTGCGTCAATTATTGTTTTTACCACTTCCGTCCTATAGAGAGTTTTAAAATTGTGAATTATACCTTGATCTAAAGGTTGCAATATTGATGTGGTGTTAGGTGGTAGAAATTCTACTTTCACCGAGTCAAGATTTGGAATACTACCATGAGCTGGACAATTATCGACAAATAAAAGAATTTTCCGTTTTTGTCGTCTCATTTGATTGTTGACATCAATAAGCCAATTTTCGAACAAATCCGACGTCATCCATGCTTTTTTATTAGCTTTGTACACAATCGGAAATGATTTGATATTAGAAAAACATCAAGGCTTAGCCGATTTCCCTATTAATAAAGGCTTCAGTTTGTTAGTTCCGGTCATATTTACTGCCAATAATAGTGTGATTCTTTCTTTACTACGTTTTCCTCCGTGACATTTATCGTTTTTAAAAGTAAGAGTTCGATCCGGAGGGCATTTATAAAATAATGCGGTTTCATCCGCATTAAAGATGTGGCGAGGTTCATAATTTTGAAGCAAGTTTGTCAGTTTATTTTTCCAAACTGATCATACATTTCCATCCACACTAGCACTTTCACCACATACTTTTTTAAATCCTATATTGTGCCTTTTTCTAAATTTTTCCAACCATCCATTACTAGTTTTAAAATCCTTACATCCTAAAGATTTGGCAAAATTTTCAGCTTTTTCTTTCAAAAGTGGCCCTCCAAGACTAATATTGTTATTTCTGCATTGTTGGAACCATTTTAATCTCTATGTTTACTAACTTCACACAAAAAATGAGCTCAATCGGGGGTGGGACCTTTTCGGAACTGCACCCCATTTTAATACACATTTTTCTACTTCGGGAAATTCTGCTACCCTCTTCCTTTTATGTTCTAATTGACCTAATGACGCTCGAACTAAAATATTCCCTTTATTTTTTATTATAGTAGAAAGAGTACTTGCAGGAATGCCATATTCTGCGGCTACGTCTTTCTTCGATTTTATTCCTGTTTTAACAGCCTCGATTATTTCGACTTTTTTGAAATTGTTAAAGATTTTAATTTTCTGCCTGAACTCATTTTCGATAATAAAAAACTCTGTTTCGCTCTATAAAAATAAGAAACGCTATTACGAATGTTACCGAGGATGAGGTTTGTCTTATTGCCGATTGTTTACTGATTTCGTTGTTTTAGCTAACGGTTAGAGAAAAAAGAAGGAAGGAACAAAAAGCTATCGCAGAATCTTTTTACTTCGAGTTATAGAGGGTTTATTAATCAAACTTCGAGATATAGACTTTAAAATACTTCGAGTTAATCTCCTATTTTTCTTCGACCTATAGAGGTTTTCTCTAGGGAATGAATAAAAATTCAAATTATAGAGGTTTTCGAGTTAACGAGGTTCGAGTTAGCGAGGTTTGACTGTATAGTAATAACTGCGATATGCAGTCAATTCTAGTTAAACGATATGTAGGTGTTTCATCGTTGTCATACACCAAATATTGCAACTTTTACGGAGGCGACAGAAAATTTATTAACAATACATTAATAGCCAGAAATTCACGGACGTTGATGGATATTTTTGTATCAGGTACTTACTCCTTTGTTCGTGAAAATGACCGTGTTGGAATATTTTGTGTCGTCTCCGAAAAAGTTGCAATATTTTGAGTATGACAACGATGAAACACCTACCTATCGTTTAACCAAAATTGACTGCATATCTCAGTTATTACTATATCTTTCCATAATAGATCTATACATTTAACATAATCTATATTGTAACTACACATAAAAAACTATTTCATTCTTTTTGGCGTTTTTTTCTACATTACATTAATCTCGTTTATTGCTTTTCATCTGTACTATTTTCGAAGTTGGTTTCTATTTTTTTGGTCAAAAATTTTGTTTTTATTCCAACAAGTTAAGCATGTCTTATTACTCGCAGGTACCTTACATAAAATAAAGTAAACATGACAAAAAATGAATTCGGTCTCTTATCTGTTTTAAATCTAATCTTAAGTTTTTGGCAAAAAGTTTTAAAAATTCATCAATTTACATGACTATCGATCTTATTCCAAAGGTATGCCTGTGTAAAGTCATAAATATTCTTGTTGTATAAAGAATTCGTTTAATATTTAAAGTATCCGCTATTTTGAAATCATGAATCATAAATTATGAATGATAAATTGAATTGCTAATCGGTTCTTGATGTGTGAAGCTTGACTTTGATACAAATTCCAAATCTATTCATACCTGATTAATTGTTCATTTGAATTTGATAAATTGTTCATTTTCGTTTCAAAATGATGAAGGATTCAAATTTTCAATTAATTGCAAATCGATAAATGTTCATACTACGAATTCACTTTTGGTAATCTGCAGCTACAACAGTTTAATTTATTAATTATACATTTTCAGCAAGACTAACCAACGGGAATAATAAAATTAAATAAATCCATATCACTTTTCAAATCAATGAATTTTAAATATTGAACATTATTTGTATTTTCATTGTCATTAAGCAATTACAGTAGACTCTCCTTAAAAGCCCGTTCCGTAAAAGGCCACTCAGGCTAGCTCCCCGCCGCACGTAGGGGAAGGTGGAGTAAGACGAGCTCCTTAACACGTTCAGTTCGGTAAACAAGTTTTTAAAGGCAAATCCGACACGAATTTGTGTCGACCGCACTGAATACGTTAAGGAATTACACAAAAAAAAGCCTAATATTAATTGCACAAATTAGAAATTTTTATTAGGAAATAATCAGACTTTTTTCTCTTTAATTCGAATCAAACAAAACACACAAATAGAATTCTTCTTATAATAATAATTGAAAAACAAAACAGTACAAATTTCCTGTCTTGCTACACCCGTGGGATAAGACGGGACAGCCCCCGAGGTAAGATGGGACACCAATCAACAAACAATATTTATAAACAAATAGTATAATAATAATAATAACCAAAAGCAGGCATTAGACGTGTCTGTTAGGTCGTGATTATTTTATATTGCTGGGTTTCTTAACACGTAGGGGACGGACGGGCAAGACTGACACGACGGGCAAAAAGAATTTTTGATCTAGTTCGGTACTCGATCCATAGAAAGAGACAGGGCTACTATCGATCGACTCGTTACACATAGTCCAGTTGGAATATACATAAAATGGACTTTCATTTCGGAAGAAGGACATGTCAGGAGACTGAGAATTTGGTACATTAAAGTACAATTTTTGCCAAAAATATCTTTGGGATCGAGTTTATTTTCAGTGTTGTACTAGAAACAATTTAGATGTTCAGTTTTTATTCTAAATCAATGCCATATAATTACAAAAAATATACAAAATTAGGTGTGCCGTAGAATATTCTCTCGTGAGTAGAGCCACCCGTATAGTGATTGGGTTATTGTATTGAAAATCATACATATATCAGTGATGACCAAACCTTATCATAACAGGAGCCATATTTCGTTTATTGGAAATACTCTATTGGAAAGCCATATCTTCTACTTGACCGGTATTTTGTATAATTACTACATATTACTTTTTCTCAGTTCTGCCTGAAAGCCACAACTGGGCTAGCGTTGCCATTTACTATGCAACACTCCTACAGTAATTTCCCTGTAATTGATTCTTTACAAAGAACCTACTTTGTTCCAACTTATTCTCGACACTCTTATGCTCATAATGATGACTTATAACAATTTGAAAATTTAACAAAAAATAGAACGATATTCATGAAAACGATTTAGCTTGTCAAAATAAGGACCGATCGACGTTTTTTAATGTAACATGAAAATAAGAGAATGGCATTGCCATTAGAAAATCACTGACATTACGAGTACCAATAATACCCACAACGGAATGATGTTTCGAGGTTGATCCACAACGGATATGAAAAAGCACGTATAATTCGCATATCAGTTCGCTTTGCGGGCTCATCCTAGCGTTACGAGTTAGGTAACTCGATGAACATACGTCATAGATCGCAAGACCTTAGCTCGTGAGAATTATTCAGATTTGCTGTTCTACTATGCTGTGTATTATGTTACACATGTATACACCATACGTATAATGATGGGTCGTACTTATATAGTAAACACCTATTTTTAGGCACGACGGCAGGTGGTTCCTTTTTTATTTTTTATTTCTAATAGTGAAAAAAGTAGGACCTATAGTCAGAGACTTCTACAATGTATCAAGAATTTTCATTAGTATTTTCATTCTATCTTCTTAGCAAACATTTTGATTTTTAGGCATAGCCGCAAAATGTTTTTATGCTCTTGATTGAACATTTATCTCGAAAATTATTCGAGGTATCAACAAACCTTTTTTTGTTTCTTCATGTTTCACATAAAAATCTAAATTATGTATGTGTGTGTGTATTCACTCTAGCGTTTAAACCGATGAATAAATCAAGTTGAAAGCCTGTTTAGAGGTTTTTTTAGAGGTCCATTCTTTTTAACTATAAACTATATTAATATTAGCTTCCAGAGGATTATACTTTAAGGTTTAAGGTCTCTAGATCAATTATGAGATTATACTTTAACGGACCGTTCGGTTATCCGAACGGTATTGTTTTTAAAATAGTAAGGAAGAGAAATACGTGTATTTATTTTTAATGTGTGTGTGTGTGTGTTATTTTCATTTCAGTTATCAGCATTCTACATTTATACCTACGATGTCTATGGGTTCTTATTGGCATTTATGGATTAGATTCTACTAATGACTAGACTGCGGATCTTTATGCAAATACATATTTTTCTTATTGCGTATGTTTTTCAAATTTTACATGTAAGACAAACCATTGAATATGTCACATGTATCCTTTGTATTTTATATATTTTTATTCAGTTATCAGCTCTACTTGCAATATTTGACGAATCATGAATTATAATTCATATGAATTTGCATAAAGATCCGCAGTCTACTAATGACGTTCGTACTGTGTATATTAAAATGTTAGTGAAAGGAAAGCGTATTATCGTATCACTACAAACGAAAAGTGAAATAATAAGTAGATTAGAACACGATCAAATAATAACTAAATTAGCTGATGAATATGGAATTGGTAAGTCAACTAAGTATATGTGGTATAAAAAAGAAAAAATGTGAAATAAAGGACTGAGTAGAAAACTCATCAAGCAAGAGAATTCGGAAGAGTATGAAATTTGCTGATAATATACGGCTAGATATGGCAATGTTTAAATGGTTTTGTCTAAGAAGATGAAATGGAGAACCTTTATCTGGGCTAATCATTTGCGAGCAGGAACAGCTGTGTCATGTTTTGGTTCGGATAATCGAGATTCTTGATGATCGCAAGTGACTGAGTGACAGATAAATGAAAGTTTGAGTTTAAATATCTCATTAACTCTGAAGGATATAATTAAGAAATTTTGTTCCGTCTAGAAAGTACTATAAATTAAATTAATTTTTAAGTTTCTGATCAAGTCCAATGAAAATGGGGAGGTCAAAAGTACCGTGAGTTGCTTCGAGAAAAGAGTGTACAACTATGCCTGCTCGACTCCGCGTGGCACTGTGGTGCCCCCAGATATTTAGCATCTTACTAAATTAGTCTAATAGAATGATATAATATCGTCTAGATTTGCAACATTAGTAAACACAGTTGGGTTGACTTAACTTTACAACGCACTCGGTGACACATGTGGAACAACTACTTTAGTTATTTCTGCAGCTCGAATATTAATATAGAAATCTGTTGAATTTAGAAAGAAACTCAGCGAACATAGCAACTTTACAACACAAGCAGTGCGTATAGATGTCGTTACTGATCCCACTAGTGTCACAAAAATTTGAAATTTGCACCATAGTCTTGCATTCGCCGTTTTTGTAAATAAACAAATTTACAAATATAGTTACTGCAACTTTTTGACCCGGTAAAAATATTGCGCGTCGGAAACGCGTTTTGTGTTTAAATGTTTTCTGTGTTTAAACAATGGTTAAATGAAGAAAGTTAAGTTAAAGCTCAATGTACCACATATGGAAATGAATTCAAACAATTATTTTCTAGTAAAATATTTGGTTTTAATTTATTTAATTATTTTTACCTACCTACTAATCATTAACTACATCACATACATTTATTTCAGCCAGAGAAAAAAAAATTCAGGCTTTGGGGGGTTAAACTTTATAACACGTCTACTATTTGTAGAAGAAACAATTTTTAAAAATCATGTTAATAGTTAACATAATTTTACATATTCCAATAAAGTTGGAAATCTAATCGAAATTGATAATAATTGTTAAAAATAAATAATGATGATTAACGTGTTTAAAATAAATGAATAATAGTGACAAATAAGTTTGTGAGTGTTGGCTATAAGAGGCATTAGTACTGATGATCATTATCTTTGCAATGTATTATATGTATGTGTACTAAACATCGATGATATCGCCAAGACACTGATTGCAAAGTCATTTAACATTTGTCGAGAGAAGGAACTAAAGAAAGATGGGAGGGTTTATCGAGAATTCTGAATAAGCACCTTTAACAGTTCAAAAGTCAAAAAACGAAGTATGAGATTCGTTGACGGATTCTGTGAGATCATCGTACATTGTCGTCATCGTCCAACGGTCACAAAGCATCTTTGCAGCACGTAAAAACATCTGCCTCATACCAAGAAGAAGAAAGACGTCAATTATATCAATAATGATCCGTTCCTAACGTCACAGAACTTGGAATAACAATAAATACCACAAATAAAATATTTTGTACCAGATACCTAATTGACATTGTTATAAACGAAGGTAGATCGGTGACCCAGAAAGTCAAAACTTACAAGAATTTATCTTCGGAAACAACGCGCAGTGGTTTTTACAATCATCATCGTTAAAAGTATATGGGTATTTTTCTTTTGTAGGTTAAAAGCATATGGACGTTGTTTTTTCTTCCTATAGTTATGCAAATGACTACATATGCTACATATGTGAAAAACGCAATAAAAATGACCACTTTACAAATAAACAGATTTTTTTGTTGTACTAACCCAAAATAGCCTCGGAAATTGTCACTATCATTTATCTATGTGACAAGTCTATATTTTTTAATTTAAGAAAAATACGCGCTTTTAGTTTGCAACATGCACAAATTATCATTTCACTTAAAATAGAATGATTACAATTGTCATAGAAATAGATATTAGCTAAATGAAGAAACTATAATAAAAAGAATTTGATTATGAATGCCGTATACGGCTAAACACGAAGAACGCGCCTTTCCGTTAAGTTGACTGATTCTTTTTTATTTTATTTATTGAATATTTATAAGAATGTAGGTTCTTTGGTTCTTATAATTTATTTTCTTTCTTCTTACGCGCAACGAGTTTTTAAGACGAATAATTCAACATAATATATTATGTGTTACGGTGGTAACTTTGATACTACTTTTTATTAGGATCCACCCTTTCGAACTATGACCACTTATAAATAGCATTCAGCACCGTCTTAATAAAACAATATCCGTATTATTGTCCTTTTAGTACACTAAATAAAAGCTTGTTTTTAGAAAGTTTTTTTTCGTATAACTTTATTTTGCGTGACTTCCACTGTAGAGGTGCTACTATCGATAAAGTTATCGAAAAGTATCGATATTATCGAAATATTAGCGCTAATTCGATATACCGATAATATCGTTAATATAATAGTTAACATGAATATAGAGTCGGTATTACAGTCGAAGAGGTAGGAATGATTGGAATAGAATTCAACGCGTAATACATTTTTTACCTATTATTGTTACTATTTATTTTTATTTGTACTTATTATCGACAAAACGTTTACGAATTTTGGCTCTAATCTCGATCTTCTATTCGTAATAATTTGCCTAGCTCTAGAAAATAATCGCTTGCATGGAACAGAAGTCGCTGGTATGGATAAATAATTTATAATCATAATCCGAAGATACGGAAAAACACCATCCGCCAACGATAAAGTATGTTCCATGTGAACAATTAGTTTGTAAAGCTGAAATAATTGTTTCAGATAAAAAATCTACATTACAATCAAAAGTCATAATATGTTATCTGTAATAAGTGCAAACAAAAATAGTGACAATAATAAGTGAAAAATTCGTTACACGTTATACTCTAATTAAATAATTCCTTTGTATTCATCATAACAATATAATAATGATATAATCGATACACCGTTAAGTATAAAAAATCATATCGATAATCGATAGCAGCGCCTCTATTCCACTGAATAACAAATGTGAAAAATATAGAAAAACAAGTTTAAAAAAAAATTTAGTCGGTTTAACTTTTTACGGTGTTTTAAAGTTTGTTTTATTTTTTTACTTTTTAATTGCTTTTTCTTGATTCATCTACTTTAAACGTGGATAGGCCTGCAAAAAATGCCACTTGTATAAAAAAAGAAATTTCAAAGAATCACATAATTCTAACATTTCACACTGATTAGTCAGTTACTGAACCGATGTGGAAAAAAATTGCATAATATCTAAATTAGATAATCGTCTATCAAACGAAAAATAAATTAACTAAATCCGATAACTCAGTAAGAAGTTATACGTGAACATACACGAAAAAAAAAAAAAAAATCAAATTGAAAACCTTTTCTTTTTTTTGAATACGGTATGGAACGGAAAGAGAGTCTATGTCACAACAAAAAGAAAAATCCGCAAAGTGTATACGTTGACCGTACCGATTCGCACTCACTTATCGTTACGGAAATATGAATAAACATACAGTGGGTGTAAAGAGTATTCGTACACCCTTCAAAGCAGAATAAGTTTCTTATAATTGACCCAAACGACTTAAATTTTTTCAAGATATTGGAAGAATCAGTATACTGGATATTGTGTTTTTCTTGTTTTGAACATCGAAATATGCGACAATATAAAAAAAATAGTGAAAATTATTTGTTCATAAGTAAGATATATGTATAGTTATTGTGAATTTCATCCAGATCGGTTATCTTTGCTCCGTACTACAAACGCTTAAAGGCTCCAGAATAAGGTCAAATACTTTTGACACTCACTGTACGTTCGTGCGTAGCGAAATATCATTGACAGGACTCGTTTACGCGAAGGAGCAAAATTGCGAGTTTGCGAGCACGAATCGAGCCGTCAACGAGATAGAGATATAACAAGAAAGGGAAACATAAAACGACCGTGGTTCAAAAGTCATCTCATTTACTTAATCCATACGTAACCAAAGACCTCACCGCAGGTGCAAAACATTCGATTCGCTCGGCCAACATCATCGTTCATTCGCTTCGTTAAGATATTTATGAGATTACATTAGCAAAAGAATTAAAATATATAATGAGAAATTACTAGACAATGAGAAAGTAAACAATAAACAATAGTTGAACTAAATTCAAACATTAATAAAAAGAGAAGACACAATAATTATAGAAAACTTTACAATCTGTTTAATACTAATTTGTTGGTGAAAAGTAATAAAAAAGTGCGTTTTCTCGTTAATTTTCTAGTTAAAAAAAAAAAAAAAAATTACCGACATTAGGTAATAGTACAGCAAACATCTTGTCTGACTAACAATAAGTTAAGGTTCTCAGAATAAAAGAGAAAGAGAGAAGAGATTACCGGATACACTACTGTATTTTGTCGATGAGATCAGTCCAAAGTACAAAATACAGTGAAACACGTGTGAAAACATACGAGGCAGCATTTTCAAATTGGTACGACTGTTAAAAAATATTCACCTCTTTCGTTGTTGTCCCTGTAATTACGTTTTTAAAAATAGTTGTACATTTTAAAGGCACATGAGTCACCAACTAATTTTCTTCAAAAAATAATGGAAGAAAAAATATACAATTTATACTTTTCCTATTTGTAGAAAATAAACACGTGATACGACCAAACATAAAGCATCGATATATGTCCCGATCCAGGTTGCTGCTTCGTTAGAAAAAGACAACAAGGAAAATAATCACTGAAAGTTACGACGACGATCGTTTAAGCGAAACTCATTACGTATTTATATAGATAATGTGTAACACGTAAGGTGACTGTTTCTGCTATTGTATAACAACGTACTACTACAGACATATCAGGAGGATGCGCAACAAATAAGTGAAGAAGAATGGCGACAACGAGAAATAGCTTCTCCGTTTTAATGAGTGCAGCGATGAGATGTGAATCAGTCCCCGATGACATAATATAAAAAAGAAAACAAGAGCCATATAATGCGTGACGTGATCATTCGGATTATCGTCTCAGATGTTTTAGTTTTGTTCTCTTTCGTCATTTTGTTCTTTTTCTTACGTAGATCCCAATGGTTTCTTGTAAACCATAAACACAAATAACATTAAAAATGTAAAGTGGGCCGTCGCTGTAGTTAATATAAACAATAAATGTAGTTATATAAAAAATGTAGTTATGTATTACGCAATTTGTTTTGTTGCTGCCCGAAATCTCTTTAAGGTAGCAAAATTAACCCCTGGATATTCGGCTAGTTTTTGAATTTAGGTCATAATTCGCAAACGAATAGGAATAGAAAAAGTTTTCCGGCAAAAGTTACTTCTTTTAATTATCATTTGGTAAAAGATTTATCAAATAAAATAAAAATGTTTAAATGAAAAAATTGCCAAATATTTAGGGGCCAATTTTACCCCCTTAGAGTGATTTTTGGCAGCAAAAGAAATTGCGTAATGCATAACTACATGTCCTCTACATATCCCCAGAGTTTCATAATTTTTTTAATAAAATAAGCTCAATGTATGCTCAATAACATACCTTTTCTCCAAAACCTAAATAATTAATTGAGTTACCAAAAGAAAATTCGAAAAAAAAACGCTTTTTTTAAACCGGTCACAATGATGTCCCCCGTTTAGGAGTTACAGTCTATTCCAGTTACGTAAGACACCCCGTTTAGTGTACCGCATTCGAAATTTTATACGCAATTATTTCCCAAACTATTCATTATACAAAAAAGATTTTCAAACAAAATTTACTTTGTTCGAATGAGACGTTTTGTAATATTCACAAATTTCGTCTAGGTGGGTGTACCTCTGTGATGCAAAGTGAAGCTTGTTTTTTTAAATGCAACTATGTTTCCACTTACGTAGACATTTAGTCCACTCTGGCAAACTATTATATGTTGTTGTCTGACGATTGTTTATTGCCGTTCAAATCTTATCGAAACGAAGAAGTTCCACGCCTGCCTAGACAAGATTTATGACCATCGCAAGAAGTCCCTCATGAAAAAAGTAAGTTCTGCTTATATTTTTTTTTAATAACGAATAGCTCAAGAGACAGTCGAACACCCTGTATAATCAATAATCTTCGTCTATTTGATCCATAATCATACTACCATTATTATCTAATTGAGCATATACGAGCTTCGACATAAACGAGTCCATCTAATGATAGCATGACAAACAACGAAGGCTAGACGGCTATCCAAATAACGATGTTTACTGTACTTAAATCATCGACACGTGTATCAATACCGTTAAAACGTAGAATAAGCTGGTCATGAAAAATTCATCATTATTGCCGGTGCCAATTCCTCGTGATCTCAAAAAAAGGTACAGTTATTTCAATAGCGACAGCTCAAATTGAAGAATGACTTCTTTTACATAAAAGTGAGAAAATTGCGTGGTACGGATTCGCAATGTTCGATCGTACCGAAGATGATTCTCGTATTTTATTATAATACTAATATTGTTTTTTTATTTAAGTTTAACGGTTTCATCAAAAGGTGAGGAAAGGCAAGTACGAAAGAGGGTAGGCGGTTGGCTTGAAAAACCGTTTTCTTCATCGTTATGTTAATAAGTACTACACATCGATCGGGACAAAAAGAGGTATAAAAATGTAAACTGCAAAATGTCGCGATCTTACGCAACCTGTTATAGAAAAACAACGCGTGAAAATCTATGAACAGATTTGGTCGATTTGTTGTACATTTTACGTCATGGGAATGCGATTAATTTTTTGAATAAAATATTGTTCAATTACAGACCCCGAGAAAATGGTGACTCAAAGAACTAACATAATATAATATAAATAATAAAATCCTATATACAGGGTGGTCCATTTAAGAAAGGCCACCTAAATATCTCTGCAAGTTATTGCGATGCAAAAAATATAAGTTACATAATATGCATGGTATCAATGGTCCACTATCTGACAAAAATATTTTTTTTCCAAGGCCATTTTTGACAAAGTTACCAGGGTCATCGGTGCTTTTTGACACATAACTATACTGTTTTCTATTTCATCGTGTAAGTGATCAAAAAATACATTGAGATATGTATAATAATATGACCTTGAAATGACCTTGATCCTCGAAAATTAAATATAAATATATGAAAAAAAACGTATATATATATGTGTGTGTATATTTCTTTTTGTTTTATTTTTTTATATATAAAAAAATATATGAATATAAAAAAAAAATTCTTGACAGATATTGGTTCGTTGCCATCATGGACATTACGTAACAAATATTTTTTGGATGACAATAGCCTGAAGAGATATTTAGGCGGCCTTATTTAAAAGGATCACCCTGTATGGTTCAAATGAATTTCATGCGAGATTTCAAATGCTTTCAGTAGAAAAAAAACAACGGTTCAAGCTCCCACAATTGTTCATAAAAAGTACCTACGGCTGTACTGTAAAACAGTATAGTCCCTATTAAAAAGATAACTTACTTATGTATACTCATCTTACATTCAAGCTCATAACAACGACCGATAAGTTCCCGCTTTCGTTAGTACAATAATTTTGAATTTAACGACAGCGATAATTTAGCGTGTCTCACGTTCGACAGCGAGTTAATATTTGCATGGCTCGATCGTGCAAATATTCAAAAACTTTCCACGGTCGCTAAATATATAACGTCTGATATGTATACGCATACGTACTAATATAAATGTAAATATCCTAACAAGCGTAAAAAATACTAGAACATCTTTAATTATAATCGGTGTTCAGTCGACCCTCCCTACATCCGCGTGCAAAGACCAAAGAAAATAGTAACCTTCGACGCTCTTCGAGATAAACTTTATTTACCTCGGATTACGTAGATAATTTTAGTTCTCCACATGGGGATTATCAGAAGAAAGAAAAAACAAGGAAGTTCAATAAAGAATTCGACAGTTCTACGCGAGTCTCGTTTAGTGTTATACCCATTCAACGGGTAAAAGGAAAGCAAGGCAAGAAGCTACAAGTTATTTTTATTCTATTAATGTTTTTTATTATAATTTATATCTATCGACAGAGTTCTTATAATATTTTCAATTAATATTATGGAGACTCGTAAACGTAGCACCCGCTCACGAAATCATCTTTTGTCGGAAATGTTTAGTGGTGAGTAAGATTGCTCAGAGCTGGATCATTCGAAATGAAGAAGAAGAAAAACTTAAACTTTAGGCTCTCGTATGAAGTTATCCGCTATACTGACTATAATGAACATACTATTTAACTTTATCACCTAAAATATTTCATTTGTAACACAAATTTCGTAAAAATGATTACAACAAAAGTTGCATAGTTTTATGAGGGGTTCATAAAACTATATTTTAATGTAGTTTTATCGTAAAAATTGTTTTATTCCGTGATAAAGAGATAATAAAATATTTAAAATCACCTTGATTTTTTTCTTACGAAATGTTCTATTTTATTTATTTTTAAATGGTAGCCTTTTTTAACTTAAGGATATTGCATTACGAATGATTGCATTTACCTCCAAAATAACTCTTATTTCTAAATAACGAACATTTCATTTAACCCTTTCGCGCCGACTTTTGAATACTTTGGCATTTTTTAACGCGTTAACTGCCACAGCGGTTTTGTAAAAACCTGCATGTCTACCTAATTTGATTTAGAATTCTTCTCGGAATGAAGATATATACAAATTTACGATCACATTTTTTATATTAGACTTTACACTTCTCATAACTAGTAATTATATTTACATAAATAATAATAAAACGACTTTTATGAATATTCTAAAAGCAACCTGAAAAATTGAGTGTCGTTCCCTGGAGAAAGTTAACGCGTTAATCAATAAAACAAAATTCTAAACGATTCTTGTGCATTTCGATTGGCCCAAAATTCTTTAACCAGATAGGACTATTGATTCTCGCATTAAGAACAGCTGGTTGGCTCGCTGCGCTCGTCTCCCCCTTGTCTTATAAATATTTAAATTTTTTAAATACTCACCATTTTTTAACCGGAAATCTGATCGAATCGAAATTGTTGGAGGATCCCGAGTTGGGTGCAATTAGAATTTTCGTATAAATTTCAGCTTCATCCGTTCATCCATTCAGGCGCTAGAGTGGATACACACACACATCTAGATCTTGTTATGAAACGTAAAGATTCAAAGGGGTTTTTGGATATCTCGAATAGTTTCGGAGATAATCGTCTGCTACACTTTTTATTCGATCGAGAGCATAAGGAATGCCCTGCGGTCGTGCCTAAAAATTAGCCACGAACAAAAAACCAAGTTGATTTCGTATCCCATTATTTTGTCAAAATTTGCATTACAATTGAAATATTTCGGATAATAAGTTTCGACGGTAGATCCTGCGTATGTCTTACAGAATGTTTCAAAAATTATGATACAATAAAAACTTGATATGAAAACAGTACAATGAAATGTATAAAACTTTATTTATCAGTTGAAAAATATCAAAATATTAAAAAGTTGGCAGGAAAAGGGTTAAGAAGCAAAAGTTTGTGAGAAAAATAAAGCAGTTCGGATCGCATGATCTTGAAAAAATAAGGCACTCCTCGCGATCACGCTTGAAGACACGTCATAATCAAGACACGATTCGAAGGACGAGTAATTTTATTTTCATCGTGAAAATGAAGTCGATTATTAATTTGCAAATATAGGATAGACCTTTCTCTCTCTTGATGTTCTCCTTGTCAAGTGGTAATAGCGACGAAACGAGCACAATCAACGTGCCATAAAAAATCGAACGAAACGCGATAAAAATATTCGCCGAGTTTCGAACGCTCGACGATTCGCCTTGCATTCGCTCGTAAACATACACAAACGTTTTTCATATCTCCCTTGCGCTATTTCATTTCCGTTCTCTTGGAAACAATTCCGTACCGATTCTTAACATCGAAAATATAAAACAATAATAAATATTTGTAGAAAAACAAAAATATTATACGTAAGTTCATTGTGCACCAAGAAAAGGATATAACGATTTCAGATATCTGTAACACTAATTGATAAAATATTATAGAAGATTATTGACTGTACTGGAATTATGGATAGTACGTAATAATTGGCGTTCGTTATAGTCGGTTTTAAAACAAAAGTTAAACTTTGATTAATAAATCATTACTACAATGATAAAAATTTTGTTTATTTCTTTTAGGTAGTAAATAATTGCTACAATACTAAAAAACCTTATGAATAAACAAATGTTTAGTATTGTAGTAATGATTTATTAATCAAAATTTAACCTTTATTTTAAAAACCACTATAACGAACGCCAATCATTACGTACTACCGCTGATTGCTAAATAAACGAAATCTAAATTTTCCAAGAAAAGAAAAAGACACAACGGCATAATATATATTTTATATTTTTAAAGCAATTAATTTAGATTTTTTTCAAAATATTTATCAAAAAAAGTAGAAAAGCAAACGATTCGTTCGTTCGGAGGCGTGCTGGTGTCTTGACAATTTGTACAACATTCCTAGCGTCGTTTAATAGACTCGAAAAAAATTCCCGCTCAACTCGGCTCGGAACGTTTGAATCTGGGGAAACGACGAAGAAGGCGATCGGCCACTCAAACTTGTTCGGAGCAGGTGCCTCTTTAAGGTAAAGAAATAGGACGAGAAGGAGAAAGGGTTGGGATGCGGAAGGAAGAGAAAAAAAGGAATAAAGAGAAGGGGAGAGGCAACAAACGAAGAGTATCGGGCTAGTGGTAGAGCAGTAAACACACTCACCGATCCCTTCGACGACGTAACGATCCTTGGGGTTCATTTCCGTGATTTCCGTCACGCTCACGATGATTCTAACGCTCATCGTCCTTCTTCCTTCTTCTTCTTCGTCGCTGTCGTCGTTGTCTTTAAAACGAGTGAACAAAACCGAACGAAACCGACCGGTTCGATCCGCAATTATTCCGACTTACGAGCCACTAACCTTCACGCACCTCTGCTTCTCTTCCTCTTCCTTCTCTTCCACTCCTACCCCTCTAAAAAATTAACGCCGAACCGAACGCGATAAAGAGGAGCGTTCGTTTGGTCGAAATAACGTCGACTGTTACTCTCTTTAAAAGAAAATCGTACGAGCGCGATTTTCTAAAAGACGTTAGGGAGGGATCGTCGTTTGAAACGATCGTTCTCGATCTTTATCCTTCCTCGTGATCCTCCTCGAAGCTAAAGCTTCTCGTGGATAAACTTCTGCGCCGCGAACGTTTCCTCGTCGACGAATTCACGTTACGCGAAAGAGGCAAAGGCATGGTCGATTTTTCGAAGATCGACGATTCACGGCAAGAACGCCTCTTGTTTTCCGTTTTTCTCACCTTTATCTGTATAAAACATGCGATATCCTTTCATCACAAGATCAAAAGCATGGAATAAAAAACGAAAACCTGAGAGAAAACTATTGGGGAAGAGTGTATGAAAGAGAAAGAGAGGAGAAAGCAAAAAATGGATAGGCAGGCACGCGCGTGTGCATACGCGTGCACCTGTATGGGATGACGGTGGTAGTGGTAGAAGTAAACTCAGAAGGAAGCTTATTTCTTTTCAAGTACACTTCCCTCAGTCACCTTCGGCACGGTATCGCCAGTGAACTTGCTTTCATGCACCTCCTCCCGCGTCCAACACAGCGGCGAGTTCCCTTGACGCACTCGCGCCCGCGAACATACGACTTCTCTCTTCACTTTTCGTGTTCACTGTCGCACTTATCACGCATTTATCCTTCGCTTGAGCACTACGTTTTTCGATTCATCGTAGAGTAAAACTATTCTTTTCTTTTTTTTTTTTTTTTTCCTTCAAGAAAAACGTCAGAGTACCGTTAGCGATCGGAATTCTTTGCCCTTTTCGATCAATTTCTTCCCATCTTCTCTTTCGTAATGCGCGCACGTGGAAGGTATGAACGTATATACGTATATATGGAATGTATATAGAGCGTAAATAAAGAAAAAGTGACAAGGAGCACGAAACTCGCGCGCGCGCGTAAACGTACGTGTACGTTGGCACTGACGCGCGCGACAGGTGTGTGTCGGCGGCTGCGATTTGCTGTGAGGGGATACGACCAGCAGCCGCCGAAAAGGGAGGTGGGACGCCCATGTTGGAAAAGTGGGGGTAACGAAGATAGCCCCCGCGAGCGCACTTGCGAGTCGGCCGCGAGCCTTCGACCGACTCTCCGTGCTCGGATTTTGTGTCCTCCTTCCCTCTCTCTCTCTCTCTCTGTCACTCTGTCTCTCTGTCCTCTTCTCGCTTCTCCCATCCATTCCTTTTCTTTACGCTGCGCAATAGACAGAACAAGTATCGCTCAAGGAGAACGAATCGCTTCCGATCGTCGTAACATTTTTCTCCCTTAGGCTTTTAACCCTAAATAACTAAACTTAACCCTACAAAGCACTCGGTGCCACATTCGGAACAACCATTTCAATTGTTTCTACAGCTCGATAAAATACTGGTAAAGAAATCTGTTGAATTTAGAAAGAAACTTCGCAAACATAGTAACTGTATTACGCAAGCATTGCGTATAGATGTCGTTACTAATCCCACTAGCGTCAAAAAAGTTTGAAATCCCGGAAACTCTCCATTTACTGTACAAAGCTTTGATTAGAGCAAGACTAGACTATGGATGTTTCATTTATTTCCTGAGCAAAATAAGAAAATTGCAGAAGAAATAGAGAAATTCAGGTTGCAACTGCCAGAATAACTTTAGTAACAATTAATTGCAATCATTACGTAAACAGATATATTGAAGTATATAGTAGGCTAAGTATACTTCAGAACAGATGTAAATATGTACAATGGAAGTGTAAATTAGAAATATGTATTTTATAAACTAGAAATATTTTTTCCAGTATGGAAAAATAGGGAAATCTTTCATGGTACAGTTATCTGTATGAAATTTCTTTCACGAAATGTGTTTTAGATTCTGGCAGTGGCAAAGACATAGAACAATCGTACAACCCAAACCTAGAGCTTAATAAAATGCTGCAGGGAAGGTGTCCAGGTTATATTCTTATATGTACAGATGGTTCTAAAATTGACAGAAAAAACAAAATTTTAATAAAAACAAGCTTTTTTATTTAAATGTACTAAAAAGGAAAAAGCGACTGGAGTAGCATGCATTCGCCCTACGTTAAATTTTAAGGAAACTTTAAGTCTCCCGGACGAAGTCTCTATTTTTACAAACTTTTTTTATTGTTTTATTATTATTATTATTATTATAATTATTATTACTATTTACAAGTTACTTACAAGCTTTTATTTAGTTTCACTTGTTTGTATGTATATTTATAGGTATGTAGGTATGTAAGTATGTATGTCCGGTACAAATCTCGTAAGCTAAATTTGACCCACTTCTACACATCCGATCGACTTAAAACTTTGAACACATACGTAATTCGGATGACAATACATTTTTTTCGAAAAGGTAACAGGTTTTTACGCGAAATTCGAGGCTACTTATATATCTGAAAGAGCTAACACCAGGCGGACATCCGTGTGCTTTTTGAAAACAAAACACACTTACGCTACTCGCGCGTATACATGTTTATTAGTAGTGGTGCCTAAGTTTCGGCTCTTCCGCCGCAAATTTCAAGAGGCGCCACTGTACGGGACTTATTTTCCACAAAAAATGTCAGCCAAAGATATCAGCCAAAATTGTAAACCGATTTTGATGATCAACGTCTCATTCGAAAGAGGAAGGTTTAATCTAGTTCACTATCTTTTTAAAATTTTGTTAGCATATCTTACTCTTGCATAAACTATCTTGGAATCGACATTATACTTTGACACGATTTTTCTTAAAGATAAAAAAACTTCTTCGAATTTCTGATAAGATAGGGTACTAGATTAAACTTTCATCTTTCGAATGAGACATTGATCATCAACATCGGTTTACAATTACGCCTGGAATCTTCGACCGCGTAAACCATTAAAAAACTAGGGGTGGTGAACGGCCTTAATGATCCGTTCCTGCCAGCGAGAGCTGACTTACCGGCTGAGCTTGAGGTAAGTTGGCGTTACCTACAGGAAGTGCGGACTTATGGGTCATTATTTAACGAGTGAAATTTACAAAAACACTCGTGCGCATAATAGACATGGTAAAGAAAAGGAGGGGGTTAAAAAGAACAAAAAAAAAACAAGCATAAAAGTGTTAGAGCATGACGGTAAATGACGCTTGTTTGCTCTCAATGAGAGCAAGAAGCGGAGTTATGCGTCATGGAGCATAAAGGGAATAGGGACCCTAAGCTTGTAGAGGACATTTGAACGTCGAAACTCCCCAGTGGCTCTAACCATGTGGTTTGTGTGTGACTGGACCATATAATTGTCAGTCAGTTTAGTAACATATGCATGAACGGTCGGGACACCAAGGTCCTTATGAAGAACTTGTGTACCGAATCTGGATCTTTTATTATAAATATGCTTCAGCACCTTATTTTGGACTCGTTATACAAGGGTCCTTATGGCTATTGGAATGATCGACCACCAGAGCTGCGCGCCATAGAGTAGGACAGGGCGGACACATAGAGTGTATATTAAGACTCGAAGTTTCAGGCACAGACCAGAAGACGAGGAAAGGATTGCCTTTAACTCGTAGAAGACCAGGAGAGCTTTGGCTACTCTATCTTGGACAGCATGCTTCCAATATAGGGAACTATGTAGGATACTCCTTAGATATTTTACGTGCTTGGACCAAGCCAAGACAGTTCTGTTGACTCGGGAAGTAAGTTCAGGAGATGGTTGGAACCTGTGACGCGTAAAAAGGATGGCTTCAGACTTTAATGGGTTAACTGATAGCTTCCATATCTTAAAGAAGTCGAGAACCTGATTAAGATATTTTTGAAGTCTAGTAACGAGGAGCTTACGCGTCTTCCACGTAGAACAGGAGTAGATAGCCGTGTCGTCAGCAAACAAGGCTAAGAACGAGTTAAGCGACTGGGGTATGTCGTTGATATAGATGTTGAAGAGAAAGGGTCCAAGGATGGAACCTTGCGGAACCCCGACGAGGATTTGATAGGAGGTAGATTTAAAATTTGAATAAAAAACAAATGCAAGTCTCTCGTGCAAGTATGATTTTAGAAGTCTGAGAAAGCCATGGGGGATCCCAATGACATGGAGCTTATATAGGAGTGCCTCATGCCAGACCGTGTCGAATGCTTTAGCAAGGTCAAGCATTACTAGAGCTGTCTCTCTTTTGCAGTTCGCAGTATGGACCAAGTGTTGGTAGATTCTGGCAACTTGTATTGTGGAATGTTGTTTCCGGAACCCAAATTGCTGATTAATTAAAATATTATTTGAACATAGGAATTTGTTGAGCACATGCTGAATGGTGCGTTCGAAAAGTTTACCTATGATGACCTTAGAAGTCTTCCAAGCCTTGGGAAAGTAGCCAAGATCATATGAGGCTTTAAAAATGTAATATAATTGAACAGGCACCTTCTGGTGAGCTTTTTTTACTAGAGATGAGGTGATTGAATCGTGCCCAGGGGCCTTGGCGTCCTTGAGAGCCGAGATAAAACTTATAATGAGTTTAGGATTAATGTCGCATAACGAAAAAGGTTCTATGTTTGTGACAAGTAAGTGAAATTTGTCAATAAAGAAGTTAATCAAGGGTTCAAGGGGTGAAGTTATTTCTCTGGCTTTCCTAAAGACGGCAGCGTAGTTTTCGGCTAATTTATCAGCTTTTTTGAACGGATTTGTAATGACCTCCCCGTCAATGACAAAGGGTGGATGGACTTTGCTCCGAGAACTGCGAGTAACAGCATGGTAAATGGCCCAGAAGCTGGGGTCAGCCTTAGAGAATTTCTGGATAGTTTCATTCCAGAAATAATTTATGATATAAGAAATTCTAATTTTTATACATTTAGAGAGGCATGCACACTGCACTTTAAAATAGTCTAGCCCAGTTTGCTGATAAAGCTTCCTAGACTTATTACGAGCTTTTTTGTAAAAGAGTAAAAGCGGAACCCCAACAAACCGCTTCGTTGAGTAATTAAAATAAGGAAGCGGAGTGGAGGTTTTGGCCCTACGATTGGAGTCTAGCAAAAACTCGGTGAGATCATACACAGCCCGGTCTATCTCCTCGCGACTCTCGAGCTTTGTGTGGAGGCTCTACCTAGCCGTCAAGCCAAGATAGCGGGACCAATCGACGACCATCCCATACGGGGAGGAGGGCGACCGGTTGCCGCCACCAACCGACAAGTAAACAGGCCGGTGAGCTGTACCGCAATCCGTTAGAGTTTCCGCCAGGAACTTAAGGGTAGAATTAGAGATAAAAAAAATCAATAGTAGATGGGTCCTTATTTGAAGTAAAATGCGTGAAGTTGTTGGGAAAACCAATCTGAAAGGTAGATCGCAGATAAAACTTGTAAATTAGGTTACCTGCCTGATTAGCTCTGAAATTATTCCAGAAACGGTGCCGAGCGTTCCAGTCCCCACCAATTAGATATGGTGGTTTGAGTCGCTGGATAAGTAGGAGGTGTTCCTCCCTTAATTCGGATGGAGGGGCGTAGACACCCACGATTAGTTGGAGAGAATCGAGGCGGACAGAAAGGGTCTCGATTCCGGGAGTCTCCGGCGTTTGCAGTGCTGAAAAATTAATATCGGATTTCAGACATATGGCTACTGCACCTCTACGTTTCTTAGTAGGACGATCAGCTCTAAGAACCGCGTAACCACGAAGTCTGAAGTTGTCGCGTGGTGTTTACCATGTTTCGGTGAGTAAAATAATATCCGGATCTATATCATTGAGGAGGAGAAAATCGTTTTTCCTCAAGGTTAGAGAGTATGTGTTCCACAGAAGTATATTAAGTTTAAATTAGCGAAAGCTTGCCAGAAAATAGGCAGTTTGGCAGCCTGGTTCGGCGCAGCCTTAATGTTGGAGATTAGAGATGAGGTAACGGAGATAAGATTATCAATGTTGCATAAGTCATTTAGCTCGCGGCACAAGTTGTTAAAGTGGACTAACTTGTTGAAATTTTGCTTTGCCTCAAGGAGGACTGCGTGATGGGATGAGACTATAGGTTCGACAGGAGCGCTTGGTGTGCCCCGTGTGACCGCAGCAGAATAAGAACGAGAACCTTGATTAATGTTCCGTTCAAGTGGAGGATCAGGAATCACAGGATTACGAAACGGCTGAGGTTTCTCCCTACCCACCAAGAGTGGAAAATGTTGTGGGTTAACTAACATGGGTGGGTGGGTTGTAAGAGGTTGTTGGCGGTAGCCTGAGGAGGAATCAAGGATGCTGTGGGAATTAAGGTCCTTGCGTTGTCTCTACGAGTTAGGTAAGCTGTAAGAGCCTTGCACTTACTGTAATTAGCGGTATGATTTTCACCACAGTTGCAGCATTTGGGAGGTACATCCCTAGGTTTGGAGCACTCACGGGAGTGGTGCGAGCCTGCACTATTAACACATACCGGATTTAAGTTGCAATTGGAGGATGAATGGCCAAAGGCCTGGCAACGAAAGCACTGAGTGTACCTTCGCTGAGATATGTATTTATCCCAGTAGACCCTGGTGCTAAAAATATAACCTATTTTTTTGACATCCAGGATACTGGTCCCAGGAGGGAAGATAAATTTAAAAACAGCATGGTGCTTATTCGAGGCGTTAGGAAGTGAAATGCAGGATATGGGCTGCAGACCGAGATGGGTTACTTCGCTGAGAAGCTCATTGACAGGTAAGTCAGGAAGGCCCTTCAGTACCATAGCCAATGGCTTCTCGGAATTTGTGGAGAAGGTAAAAAAAGGTATGTGTTACGTCATCCCACCGCTGCCACCAAATATGTTACGTGCCGGATTCCGATGGTCTCAGGACGCGTAACGGATTCGTCCTCCGATGAAACTCCTTTGGAATGGTGGTGTTGAGGAGATGGTTTTGGCGTTAGAAAAGGAAAGGGAAAGGAAAGTGCGTTTCGTCTTGGGTCCGACTGCAGACTCAGTGGGGCTGATGCAGGCGGACCCTACCCCAGACGCTATGGTCAGGTATCTTAGGAGTTCTATATATTGTTATAGGGTGAGATTTTAGTGGTTTCGAGAATTAGGAAAGAGGATAGGACATCTAGCGGAGTACTTTGGAGTCGTCTGTGGGTTACGGGACGTAACATATGTTACCTTTTTCCAGGGCAGATCTGAAAGACACATGGTCTACTAGGTTCGAAAAGCGAATTTGGAGCTTTTTCCCTAGATTTTTGATGTGGAACGAGCCAGGAGTAAACTTCGAGTTCATGCCCCTGACGAACTCGGGTAGCGGCATACTAAAATTAAAAACGTAAATTGGAGGCAATCTCCCTGGAGGACGTTCCTGAGGTGGGTTTGTCGTAGAGGCAGGAATATGAGTAGGCGGAGTAGGAGAAGGACTAGTCGGTAAAGTGGTTGAATTACCGGATTCGCCAAAGGCGGTCAGGATGTTAAAAGTGTTATTTATGTTCGGCTTACAAGGGGACATCACGACCTCGGAAATTGACTTCGGGATGAGACTTTGCAGGTTTGTAGTATACCTTAATGGTAATCGATTTGCAAAGTAATAGCGCGCACTAGCCATGAGATTCCGAGAAAAAGGGCTCTAAAGTTTTGCGTGTAGGACGTATACCGGTCACTTTGAACACCATCCAAAAGTGGCGCAGTGGCCGACTTGTAGCGAGCTCGCTTGCCGAGCGGGCGATCCAGGTTCGACACTGCTCTTATGGTAACTTTTTTTTTTCTTTCAATTCTTTAAAAAATTATTACAACTTTTAAATAAAGTTAATAATGACATACAAATATTATGAATTGCTGGTATATTATTTGCTGGTTTTTTGTGAACCAGCTTTTTATGTCTAATACTCCTATGTGCATCGGTTAATAATATCGAGCATTTATTTGTGAGAATCAACTTTGGTCTGTCGCCCTATCTTTTGGAACGGTCTATTTTCCGCCATCGTCCCCTGCTGAATCTTATGTGTCTCACTTTCTAAGCGTCTCGGAAATCTTAGACACGTATGGCAATCTTCACCCTTTTATCGCGGGCGACTACAATCTCCCGTGCATTAGGTGGGATAAGACTCCCTCGGGCTTTCCCTTTTCCCTCCTTCCGAATACTTCTCCTAATCGTATTCAAGCCTCTGAATTTCTTTCCAAGTTTCTCGGCTCCTGGCATCTACACCAATTGAATAAGGTAGCAAATTTTTATGGCCACTCTTTGGATCTCATTTTTGGCGAAGACCTGGATACTAAGATTGAACGTTCTACGGAAGCTCTTCTTGTCTGCGACCTTTTTCACCCTGCTATTAAGTCGCACCTCCCTTCTTCGGTAATACACTGTCTCGCTCCTGCTTCTCATTAGAAATATGATTTTTTTCGCGGGGACTATGTTGCGGTTCGTGACTACCTTGGTAGTATTAACTGGGACAAAGAATTATCCGACAGACAGGTTGATGAGGCTGTTGAATTTTTGAAACCAATCTTTTGGTTTCTTCTCCGAAAAATGTTTAATTAAGTCGGGAGTTCCGCAAGGTTCTCATCCTAGTCCTTTTCTATTTAACATTTTTATCAATGATCTCGCGTCTGTTTTTAAGTCCTCTAACTTCCTTCGTTTCGCGGACACTACTTTTTTTTCATACACAGTCATTTCTCACACAAAATGTCAGTGCAAAGTGTATTTTGTTCAGAGTTTTTTTCAAGCTATAGCTTGGCGTTATAAATTGATCTGCTATATTTTTGTAAGCATTCATATGTCATATACTTGGCTTCATTTTTTACAGCGTCAGCTGTTTTTGTTGGGATATACCTTTACTAGTGACTTGGTCACTTTTGGCAGTAAGCCCACGATATTTACGTTCCGTATTGGTAGAAACTCGGTGGGGATATATTGCGATGATTTCTATTAAGCATGAAATCGGTCAGAAATTTGACTGTAGTAGTCTTATTTCTGATTTTTCAAAAATAAAGGCAAACAAAATTTCAATCCAAACATTTGCTTTTCTCATTGTGAGAGTTTTTTTAGTAGCGTGAGTGGAGAGCAGGGTGAGGCGGTAAAATATATAATTCCATGGGACGGCAAAATGCCTAGAGTCGGCCCTGGGTGGATTTATTACCACTAAGGATTCTAAGAATATTCAATTTTTCAACATATATGTATGATGCATTGCTTTAAATTGTTCTCTATACTTTTATATCATATACCATTCTTGTGAACATTAAACCTATAGTAATGACATTCGTTAATGTTAATTCGTACTGTTAGATAATATCAATTAAATGAACATTTTGATAATGAGAAAGAGATATAAGTATCGTGTGTCTTCATATTACTACAGCCTCTTTCTAATAACTATTTAATAAAACGTCAATTATTAAAACATCAGAAATAAGGGAAGAGTATTAAAAAAAAAAAAAAACAAGAATTATAAACTGGGACTGCCATGTAATTATACGCAAATTACCAAGTATTGTTAACTGACGAGATTTAATCTAGTATTTTTTAGCCCCATTGACTATTTATTTACAAAAAAAAAATTTTGTTTTTAATGACTCCAAATTCGTATTAACAAAGTCAAACTCCAAAAAAATGCATGCTCGTACATAAGCCATCTTGCAGACTTCGTAAAGCATGTTATTCCTCGAAATTACAACGCCATCTATTTTATATAGAGCCACGTAAAATTTATCCGTCCTTTTAGAATAAAAGTATTCTAAATATTTATCAATTAATTAAAATAAACAATTTATATTGCATTTACAATTATATGTAACATATGTAGTAAATTCATATAGTCAAAGATGATAATCGTACATATTCATTTTAATTTAGCTTTATAAAGTTGTTGACTTACAATGATTTCTTGAGATGATACAATACAAGTTTAAAATAAACTATTTTTGTATCAATAACATATTAAATAGTTAAGTTAAACAAATTTTGAGGAAATAACATTTAAATCAGTTAGATCTAACGCTCGCTGCTATAATTTTCGGCACAGCCTGTTTGTTTTGTATGTATGCATATATGTATAGTGTTATGTATTACCAAAGAAACATATCTCAAGTCAAAGTAGTAGTAGTTAGTTAAGTTAAAGTAGTATTTATGAACACATGTACTGTGAAAAATAAGTTTACATTTTTTTTACTACTTATATTCAGTTACTATTACTATTTATAGAAATATATGTACTTCGTAAACAATACTGCTATATACAGTTCATTACGTTGAGCTAGTACCAGGTGAATTCATGCTCAACATTTATACATATTACGAACTATACAGATATACATCAATAGTATAAATAATCCCTAATATAATAAATCCTTTCCTTCGACGAAAGTATCTTTTATTATAACATTTAACATATTTCATTGTTTAATACATACTTGTTCATATATTTATGATTAATTATCCTTTTTCATGCGATTGGAAGTCATTCTATATATAATAGAGTCACGACCTGGATCCATATCGGCAATTGCAACTGTAAAAGAAGTACATATGTAAAAGTGGTAAGTTATTATATTACTATTTTTAGCATTGAAACATTGTACATACTACAAATAGCAAGAAGAGAAAAAACGAAGACAACTCCGAACCACAAAAAGATGTTAAACATCACAGGATAGTTGTGAGTGTAAGTTTTAGCTAGTTTCCACTTATTCTGAAACAAACAAATTTTATATTTTATACTACTACTTTATACATTTTCACGTTCATTATCTATAAATGAAAAAATATGGATGTATTCTATATCTAGCAAAACTATCTGTAGAACCTACATATATTAAAGTTTACTTTTCTTAGAAAATATAATAATACTTATATTAAATTAAATATTTTTTATAAAGTAAGAATAAAATAAAACAATTATTCGTTAAAACTATTCTCTAAGACTTCGATATCTATAATATTTATTTAATAATATTTAGTAATAACAATACTATATCAAACCTGTGCTTTGATTATTAAACTGCCCTATCTTAAGTTATTATCATGCATTCAAGCAAATAACGTATACTCTTGAAAATTTCGTGCATCATACATATACATAATAGCAAAAAAGCTAACATAAATTGGCAAAATTTATAATAATAATTTTTATGCAGCAAATTATGTATAAGACGCACTCGCTAGTTTTATTTTATATATGAGTTGATAGATCTAGTAATGACATAAATAATGACATGTACATACATAATGTCAATGTACATAAATAATCGATACCTATAACAAAAGATTGTATGTGTAGTAGCATTTCTATATTAAAAGGTTTAAGCGTGACAATGGTTTCTCTAATTTGAGCAATTATAGAAAACTATGTATACTATGTCACCTTTTGTAAACTGAAAGTGTACATGCATAAAATTATAAAATGGCTGTGTACATAATACATGCCTTATAATGTTTGTATCAGTATTTAGGTTATTTTGCCATTCTAAATCCTGATCAATCTTTTAAGTATTTTTTCTAACAGGATTACTGTAACTATATTCAACCGTGCTGATTACATCACTGTTTTAATATTATCGCTAGTGCTCTGTATATTAATGGTCAGATTTTATCCTTTGCCAGTATTTTTATTTTCTATTTCTTCATTAATCTACTATAATTCAATGTGATAAAATTAATAAACGTTATATACCCTTCATTTTCATCTTTCATATCATTAGTGTAAACAATAATAATAATAATAATAACAATAATAATAATAATAATAATAATAATAATAGTTAGAATAATTATAACAACAACAACAATAGTAATAATAATCACAGAAATAAATAATACTGCCATTAAATTGGTTTAAGAGTTCATCGCTATTGGCCTCACATTATCTATGCAAAGCAAGTATTATTGTGATTGCTATAAATATGTAATAACAAGTAATGTATAAATTTTCGATAAACTACTTAACTTTACGATCTAACTTACATTTATTATTTCTTCAATAATCGTAATTATGTAACTTTTATGTAAAATATTTTTTAAAAACGATAGAAATCATAAAATTTGACAGTTTATTCTATCTAATACCATGAACACTACCAAAAAATGCATAATACAATTTAATATAGAAGCAAAAGAAAACTTGAATTGGCTAAATTCATCATAATAAAAAAAATGCAAAAGACACATATACTACACATCAGTACATAAACTGAAATGTATATATGTGTATATATATTAATGAAGCAATGATTATTTCTATTTTATACATAAATAAATGAATCTACTTAACAATTTCACAAAGTGTATAGATAACCGATACCTATGAAAAAAAGATGTGTATGTAGTAGCATTTAAATACTAAAAAGCCTAAATGTCTTTTTTAATACGAGCAAGTGTAAACGTCTATATGTACTATGTCACCTTTCATAAACTGAAAAGTTAATTGCTGAAAGTTTGCAGGCACAAAATTGTAGAATACACGTGTATGTGGTACCTGTCCTACAGTTTTGCGTGGTACACCCTGGTGTACTCTTGTTTTAGTAATTAGCTTATTATCCGTTTTAGTTAAATCCTGATCAGATTTTTCAGTACTTCCGCTATCAGCATCAGTATCAAAGTATTCTTCAGTGGTGCTACTGACATCACTGTAGATTTCACTAGAGCTATGATAATTAGTGTCTGTGTTTTCTTCTTCACTTATATTTTTGTTCTCTTCTTCTTGGTCAGCTTGCTATAATACATGTTTTTATTAAGCAAAACTAAGCATGGAGTAATAGTTTAATCCAATGTTATTAGAATCACAGTAGTTGTACATATTTAATTATTACTTTTTATATCATGATTATACTGTGATTATATTATATCATATATAATATGTATATATATATAATATTATATGTAATATAATATATAATATATAATTTGTGTAAAATATCATTGTGCATTGATATAAATTTGCAATTACAACTACTGTATACATACCGGATGAGATACTTTATGGCCTGACCTTAATTATATCTGCTGTACATACAACAATAATAATGTCATTTTTATGTAAAACATCTAACACAACTAATATATATTATATATTGTATATAATATATATCTTACCACGCACACACGCATACACCAACGAACCAAGCAGAAATAATCAAGATTGCGAAATTAAGTAACTCATCCTACATAATATCATAGATACTGATCTTCAGAATTGTTCAGTCTATTATTCAGTTTTATTTTTATTTACTGGTTCAGTCTTAAATAGTTTTATACACATCGATAATTGTAATATATGTAATATTTCTAAAGTCAAGTCGTTTATAAAAGTTACATAAATAAATTAATTGTATTAAATTTGTTTTTCTGCTCACTTTGCTTCATACTACATGCAAGTTAGTTTAATTATATAAAACTTTGTTTTATTATATAAAATCTCTGAAAACTTTTGAATAAACTGCTCCTAATAATAACCTTTTGATAGATGACAACGACCAATTAATATTTCCACAAAACTACTCAAGGTGATGACCTTAACAACATATTAAAAAATTATCGAAATCAGGTAGGAGGGTTGGGGGAGGCTCCCTTTTTTTGCATATCTACCTATGCAAGATATCTGTACCACCCACAACAGTCTTCACATTAAATAATGATATAACAAAATTTGCATCAAACCAAATTATTACGTTATTTTAGCTAACCGCTGAAAATGTACAAACTGTTTGTCGTTTATGGTTCGTAATTAAAGGTGAAAGAAAATGTTGTATAATTAAATTACACATGCACGCACACATACACTTTACATGTATGTTTGTTTAGTGTGTAATGCTTGCTTAAATCATTTAAAAATGTTTTTTATCTTTCATTGACCATAATGCTATAAAGAATATACTGCATAATTCAATAACATTTGAAGTGATGTCATGCATAAGACTATTTCTAATTGTATCTGCCCATTTTTTGTAAAATGTTCCATGCAGCAATTTAATAGTACCTTTTCCATAATTTTATTACTATTAAACTCTGCATTACTGGATTCCACCATGGATTCTATGTTTTTATTCCTATTATCCTATAAAAGATATATTCATTAATCAAGTACCCTAAGCAAGTTAGAACTTATAAGCACCTATATCAGTGTTATACTTCGCTGCTTACTGATTCTAATTTGTATCTAAATAATTAAGTAAAATTAAATTATGTTAGACATATGATCACATCACGTATATTTTTGTTTACGCAACCAAATAATAAGTATTTCTGTTTTTATGATGTAAATAATTTTGTCCTCTAATCCGTTGACTTACATAATGAATTGGTATAGTAAGATCGAGTATAGCCACAAATTTTATCACGAGACAACTGATTTCAGTTTTTATGTAGAACAAGTAAACATTTTCTAAAACCACTGAATGACGTATATCCAACATACCACCTTAACTCGACCCTAAACTTTTATATTGTCTTTATTTTTAAATTTTTGGGCAATCAAATTAAAACTATATACATATAGAATTAACTTATTGGAAGCTGCGATCCTAATAAATTATATATTAACGGATGAGAAAAAGTTCCAGGATTATGATGAAACAAACCAAAATTATGTAGCATTTCACGTCTATGAGATATTAACATTTTAAGGTTTCCCCCTCCCTTGAAATTTCGATTTTGCTGTAAATATACCACCGCCGTTAGTCCTATTTTTTTGCGACGGACAGGCCTAACTGTTGTTAGTCTGTAATACCTTGATATCACATACAAATTTTCCGTAAAGTTTGGTCAGAACCTATTCGGCCCATTAATTAAAAATTTAATGTAAGAAATATTTAGCTTTAGATGTTTGTCATTTTGAAAATTGTTGGGAATAAACCTAAAATTATGATTGACATATCTTCACATAATGCATTAATTTCATATGAAATTGAATTAAAATTAGGCAAACTCATTTTTCTTTAAAATTGTTAACCAAATCTGAAACATTCTGAGGATGTTGAAATATTTATAGTTTCCAATAAAATAGAAAAATTCCTTTTGCGTGTCATTCATATCTAACAAATGGAGTATTGCATAAAATTGAGAAAACTGGATCGAAGTTGGAAAGAAAAGAAAAAATTTAGTGTCAAGATGGAGCAATATTATGAGAAATAAG
Organism: Ancistrocerus nigricornis; assembly: GCA_916049575.1. Lineage (NCBI taxonomy): Eukaryota > Metazoa > Arthropoda > Insecta > Hymenoptera > Vespidae > Ancistrocerus > Ancistrocerus nigricornis. The sequence continues at coordinate 22,811,517 of OU696669.1, read as the reverse complement.
AACTAAACTTGATAATATGAAATAATTACAAGTAAAAGTATCTTTACCAATAAAAACTGCACGAATTAAATGTCTCATAAATGAAAACAAGTTATTTGGCCTCACGTAAAGAAAAACACTTTTTGAAGTTGACACAGTTAAATATTTAAAATAGTCCAAAGGACACGTAGGTACTTTATTGAGAAAATTAATCATTGGGAGAAATAAGTTTAAATTTGAACTAAAGTTAAAGTATGAAAAGGAAATGCATATATGGAAAAGTAACACAAAAAGATATGCTGAACTTCTCCAAAAAGAATTATCTGCGTCTTTAGAGTAATTCAAACGAACTAAATCGTTTGTACCTACAGAAGTTCATATTCCAATTGAGTAACAATGTGTGACAAGAATGAAGAATTGCAAAAGCTTTTGAAGAACAATATGTAAAATTATTTCTCTGAACACTAACAAAATAACAAAAATATATATAAATACCTTCTATAGTGATTTTATATATAATAAAAACAGCAAAAAATCTTCTGCAATATGTATGTATGTCCTATACAAAAAAACTCAACTAAACAACCATAACCAACTTTTAAAAGCTACAAAAACAAAAAGTTATCAAACATGATATCAATTATTAATAATTATGTGCAAGTATTATTAGTTCAAATTGGTAAATATTTCTTATGTCACAATTTGTTTGTTTTCTATAATTTCAATAAATATTAAATTTTTCATGAATTTTAGTGATTCTTAAGACTAATATAGTAGATATTTTCATAATATCCAAAAATATGGAAATAAATTTGTCGTACTGATACCATCATTTTCGCGATAAACCTTATTCATCCATATCTCTATCTCTACCATTTATAAAGAGAAGTCACTTTTTCGTTTTAAGTACAGGATCGCCAAAACTATTCAACGAATTGCTCCCAAATATGGACAAAAGTTCCCTGACACTGTCTAAAGTGTCTTAGGCCATATCAATTGTCAATATGTTATAAATTCTATACACAATAATCGCGGGCGAAGCCATGACGTGGGATGCTAGTTTGTAAAAAAGAATACTTTCTCAGCATAAATGTCAATATGTGTATATGCTGCACCTATTTTTACATTATTTTTTCATGTTAAAGCTTCATTATAAAACTTATTGTTTATAAACATTTGGTATGCATCTATTATGCACCTTCATACATTACAAAGTTTAAAATATTATAATAACTTATGACTTATTTTATTATAAAAAATTCTAACCTGCGAGTTCGTTGTGTCTCTGCGTTGCCTATCAGTAGAAACAGAACGAGTGTGGCGCACTTGGCTTGCATCGTTCGTAAATGCTGTGATTACAACCTATATAAAAGAAGACAATTTTATTGAAACTATAGTTAAAGTTACTAAATTACGATTAATGTTCCGTATTATAATTGAAATTACTCTGCTAACCTTACTATCATAAGCCTTCATAAATGCCTCGCTAATTACATTAAAAGCATCATTTAAGAGAAAAAGAGCTTCTTTGGCAGCTGCCGAGTTGTTTCCATGGAAATCAAATACAGGATGTAATCCTGATACTACCAACCAATAAACATCTGGTTTGTTGTCTGCTTTAATAGCTGTAGGTACTTTCTTTGCAATTGCACGAAGCAACTGTATCTCTTCAAGAAATTTTCGATCCTCTTCATTTTTTAAGCTCAATGCTTTTAAAGATGACTCATCTATTGGGACTGGCTTTAGTTCGCCAAGTGCAGACTGTCCAAGCTGTGTGATTGAAAATTTTTACAAAAAATAAAATACTTAATTTGAGTGTACTACAATTATTAAGACAATTATTTATAGCTACTGACACAATTGCAAGTGCTCATATCATTCCTCATTTCTAAGAAAACAGATGATTTTGATTTTTGTTTATGATTACAGCAAACATACAACAATAAATTTACTTAAAATTCATGAAAATGAGCACTAGAGTAGAGTTAAAAATAGTTTTGATAAAAGAATTGAACAAATTAGATATAGCCCATAGTTAGAGATCACAAATTAGAATAATCGACTGTAAAAATATTAATACATATCTATGCTTTGATCTTACTTAAGTTTTTTCTAATAACTTACAGCATCGAGACCATCGCCTAGATAAATTCGGACTAATGTATTATCATTATCTCTTTCCGATAGTCTCCCACTAATTGCTTGCCATGTTGTCTCTTCGACTTCGTCATCATTTAAACGAAACTTCTTTCCATTTGGCATGTCTAATGTATCAACTCCCTCTACTGCAATACTAACCACTGCTTCGGGCAATGTAAATGGACTCGCGATAGAAATACCTTTCCATGTTTCCCTCTACAAAAATAACCATTAATAAATACAAATTTCCTGTAATAATAATTTTATGTAATGCATTACATAAAATTAAATAAAAGCATAATATATCATATAGAGCCACATTTTTATTGATGATTAAATTATGAAAATGTACTTGTTTAACGGTAAAACCCAAGGCAGCTGCAAAAACTTCTTTGAGCAAGCTTTGGTCAATTTCTTCATTTCCATGAAAAAATACACTCTCTGGACTATGAAGTACAACAAATTCACCATTGGCACAAGCTGCAATTCAGATAACAATGTAAAAAAAAAGTATGAACTATATTTTGTGTATAAGTATAGATTTTAGATATTTGAAGTACTAATTTTCTGATCATTCATTTAAAAGAAACGTTAACATACACCCATTACACTCACCTCCGCCCAACGTAATAACAAAGCAGAAAAATATTTTCAACATCTTTTTTCACTTTTCTCTTCAAATTAAACCAGGTATAGACACTCCCCTGATATTCGGATCGATCTTTGCTGTGATCATATGACACATGTTAGTATCAGTAGGTGGCGACCAGTGGCGACTCGTAACTTCGGAATATCACATTAGTAGATGTTCTATTATCCGACAAAAAAGAAAACTGTATAATCAACAAATGATAAAGTTTTATTTTTAAACATATTTATTAATTTTTCTTTTAATAATTAAGCCATAGACCTATGACTAGGCCTATAGGCAGATTAAACATATTTAAACTCTAAGTATTTTATTTTACTGCAATCAGACCTGCGTTATCGTTACAAAGCTTCGCGCTATGAGGCGCTCTACGCCAATCAATGCGCCTCATAGCGTGAAGTTTTTTGAGGATAACGCAGGTCTTGTGGGTTATGTATCGTGACAGTGATCGAGTTATTGAGTAGATGTCGCTGTTAACATTTAGACTGGGTGTGAATTGATGTGAACAAATCGCCATTGTGGCGTGTCTAAAACTCGTGACTCTTCGCAACGTACAATTGTAAAATAGTTCGGTCCCGTGATGGCACGGTATTGATCGCTGCTATCTTGGGTCAATTGTGTCGTGCAGTTCCTTCCTCTTACTCGCGATCATATCGTCGAGTCTGCTTTGCCCCGTCGACTTCTCTTTTATTTGGTTTCGGCGTATTAGAACTAACGATCGTGGATACCAAAACGGTATTTAGGTGAAACGATTTTTCATCACGCTGGTGAATTCTCCGTCTACCAAGATGGGATCGCTTTTTCGAAGCGAAGAAATGACCTTGTGTCAGCTCTTCCTACAAAGCGAAGCTGCGTATGCTTGTGTCTCCGAACTCGGCGAACTTGGCCTTGTCCAATTTCGAGATGTAAGTTATCTATCACCTCCTAATGAATATCTTTAAATCGATGACACACACACACACATATATATATATATATAATTTTTACAATTTTTTTAAAATCCAATACTTTTTCTCTTTGATGAAGAGAAAATAAATAGATCTTTAGTAGTACAAGGTTGTTCAGAATATTTGTACCTACTCCTTTTTTTATCCAATTCATTTCTTTTTATGTAGCTTAACCCAGATGTTAATGCATTTCAACGAAAATTCGTCAATGAAGTACGTCGTTGCGATGAAATGGAACGGAAATTACGATATCTTGAAAAAGAAATCAAGAAGGATGGAATACCAATGCTTGATACGGGTGAAAACCCTGAAGCTCCACAACCTCGTGAGATGATTGATTTAGAAGCGACATTTGAGAAATTGGAAAATGAGCTACGAGAAGTCAATCAAAATGCAGAGGCCCTGAAACGTAACTACTTAGAATTGACAGAGCTGAAACACATATTAAGAAAAACTCAAGTCTTCTTTGACGAGGTATGGTTTCTTTTTTCATGTTTGCGCTATTAATATATAACTGTATGTGTGATAATGCTATACTGCTACGAATGCAATTGAATATTGGGAGGTTAATTATTGAAACTAATAAGGTTTATACTTATAAGTTTATCACTAATGTGATAACAATATAAGTTTCCTTACTTTTTATACAATAAATAATATAATTCTGTATAGATCTCACAAGAATTTTTCACATTACATTTTTAAAACACTCATAAATTAAAGATTATCATGATACAAAACGTTATTGGGTCATAAGTAAAAACATTTCTAATTGTAAAGTTAATATGTCATGTTTGTTCATTTTGCGTGGGTGATATATTCAAAATGAAAAAAAATAAGGTAAGGTAAGAAGAAATTTTTACATAAATTTGATATTTTACAAAATGAAAAATATTTTAGATGAGAGGAGGAGCATTTTTTGTCTAATACACTTGTTCCCTATCATTACACGTTTATCAGATACAATAACGTAACGAGATCAAATCCGACAAAAGAGTAGGGTTAGTTTATCACATCCAGATCGAATTATGGTAAAAACGCAATAACTCGTATTTTGTCTTTTTCACTCATTAAACGTGAATCATTGCCAATAAAGAAAAAGTATGTGTCCCATATTTTTGTCTGTTCTCCAACTCTGTGAAGTTTCATCAAAATCCAATGGTCTCATTTGGGTTGGTTTCCTTGTTAGCAAGTAGGCAATGTTTTAATTCAAAATAAATTGAAAAAAGTTGATAAAATATAAGTGATAAAAAATCAACATTGAGTTAAAATCAAATGATATATACATATCTAGAGATGTCATAAATAAAACATAAAGAAAATATGTATACAGGGTGTCCGTTCCATGTAGTTAAGCAGAGGACTACATGTACACATCAATGACTTGAATCGAAATGTCTGATACCATTTTTCGAAATTCGACTTAGGTAACGAATTATTAACTAACAAAGATCGGTCAATTACGGCGATTAGCAAAGGAAGGCGGTTCGCTCGAGCTCGCAGCTAGGCAAGAGATGGAGCGGTTGGAGGAGCAATCCACAATAAACAACGTTACATGTCGCTGCTCGCCGCGATTGGCGGATCTTTGTTAGTTAATAACTATTTAACTGAGACGAATTTCGTAAAATATTATTAGACTTTTCGACGCAAGTCATTTATGTGTATATGTAATTTCCCGCTTGACCACCTGGAACTGGACATCTTGTATATGTAACCAAAGGTCTAAATATAAATTTAATTATTTCCTTATACCTTTTATCTGTTGATATGTAATAACAAATATGCATATGTCCAAATAATGTTAACAACTTTTTGTTGTATCTACTTGAATATATTAATTTAAAAATAGATTAAAGACTGTACAGATAAACTATAAACATAGATCAAAGCTTTTAAAGTACAATGGACATCTTAAAGTTTTTTTTTTTTATTTTTTTCCTCCTTTTTTAAAATTCTTGTTTATATTGCATTGGTAATTAATGCATTTAAAAAATGCTTTGAACTTTGCAGATTTTTATTTTGTTGCACTATTCAGCAGCTTTAATTATATATTTTGGATAGTACATCTTGCTTCTATTCGTGGAATATTGAATCCATTATTTTTCTACAACAGATCTAAAAATGAAAACTGTGAATATATATATGAAAAAATTAAAATGCATGTAAACTTTGAAAATAAAGTAATTATTTAGATGATGGCACACCACGCCATTTTAAATGATTTTTTAATATTTTCTTGGTATCATGATTCTGAGGAACTTCTCTTATAGAAAAAATTGTCGTAAGAATGTAGTTGCAGAGATATTCACAAAAATATTTTGGATACTTTTTATCCTAGCAAAAGTTGTCTCTTGATTAGATTGAATGAAAACATGAATGTATACGTGTCCCCATCATTTCCAGCAGCAAAAAAAAACACATTGCTCGTTAACTCGAAAACCTCTATAATTTGAATTTTTATTCATTCTCTAGAGAAAACCTCTATAATACGAAGGAAAATAAGAGATTAACTCGAAGTGTTCTCAAGTGTAGCAGTAGTCTTAGTTCACCTCTACAATTCTAATTGTTCCAAGTTGTAAGGTCAATATTATGAATTGACCTCTATAACTCAAAGTTTATTTAATAAACCTTCTATAACTCTAAGTAAAAAAATTCTGCAATAGCTTTATATTTGTGCCTTCCTTTTTCTGTAACTGCCCACCCTCTATGAGTCAATTTTTTTTTTTAGAACCTCATTAACTCGAAACCTTGCTAACTTAAAGTACTCCATAACTCGAATTATTCTCTGTTCCCCTAAGATTCGAGATAACAAGGTTCGACTGTATAGGATTATGTCTTTAAGCATATAACATACATTCAATTTAACCAAGGCTCAACTCATACCAGGATAGAAAGTTTGCAAAATATTTGTATATCTTGAAAACTAAAATTGAGTGACTTTTTTCTATAAGACATGAAAGACTGCTTGGAATCACTGTATTGGCAAAATATTTAACAATCATTGAAATCGGTAAGGTGTCTCATCATCTAAATATTTAATGACAAGAATGTAATAGTTATGCAATGCAAGTATATACATATTAATTAATGCTTTGCAAGTTTACCTTTAACCCAACGCGTGTGGTGAAGTATATGTGAATTAGTAGTGTGGCGTGCACACGCGTGCATATGTCGTGTGGTTGGGTGAGCGTGGTGTGCGAACACGCGCGCGCGCGCGCGCGTGTGTACACGCATACATTCACTTTATAAATTCATGGCATTAAATTTGATGCTAACGTTGACAATAATAAAAAAACAGGATCTCCATATTATAATGTTTTCGTTTTGTGTTACTAATAATATTATTGAGTGATTTTAGGACATATTGTGTGTTACTATTGCCAACTAACCAAGTTGCAGAATAGCAAAAGACACATGTCACTTATTATGCCCTACTTTCCAAAGATCCTGTATAATTACTATTTCTTTTGTTTATATAGTGAAAAATTATAAAACTTTATCGTTTTGCTATGTACACGTATATGTCTAATTATATATGTACATATAATAAAGAAATATAATTTTCTTTACATGCATCAATAACATTTTGCATTTATATATATTATGCATTTATACTTGAGGATTATTAGTTCACAAAACATTAATATTGATGCATTTCTATACTAATGTGATTTAAGATTGAATATTCTTTTTGTGTAAATGTCTCAATTTGTAATCGTACTTATGCTATGTAATTTCATTTTCCTAGTATGTGTACTTTGTTCAAGTATTATCATGTAGCTGTAGAATATGTGTGGCACACAAATTTATATTTACAGTACTAAGTAAATCCTTATAACATAATAGTTCAGTCACTAGACGAAAATGTTACTAAATGTGTTGATCTGCCGATATAAGGTCTTATGATATCCTTGTTACTTTTACTGTCTTCTTTTTCCTTTATCTTTCTCTTCCTCTCTTTTATCCTTTCATTTGTTATATGTCTCTCTCTCTCATCTTTCCATATAATTATATTTTTTTGCCATGTATTTTATATATTGCTGCTTCTAAGAATGATCATGTATGTTTATATTTTTTGTTACATCAGAAATGCATGCCCTAAAAAAGTGAAATATTTGTAATAGATATTGTAATAAGCCTTTACTTAATATTAATTTTTTGAACATTTATATAGAATGTATTTATATAGTTTTGTCACTATCCAGTTGTGAACAATATACTGCATGAAAGTTGACATGTGATTGTTATTAGGGGAAAAAAAATTGTTAATACGTTCCATACATAACATTTAAGAAATGCTTATTATACAATCTATATACTTGGTCTATGATACAAAATGTTGCATGAATTTTCTATACACCATGATAAATATTGTTTCTAACACAGTACTTATAGGCATGTAATTTTTATAATAATCATGATATACTTCTTATAAGTTCCCATGTTATTCATATTATTCACATTAAGTTCTCAATTTGAATTTTTTCTTTCTTTTTTTCTTTCTGTATAACTATAATGCTTCATTGTCAGATTTAAAAAATTTGTATATATCTCAAACATCTAATTTCATTATATTATATGTACATTTTAATAGTAGTTAATAAACTTGCTCAAATAAAAACTTCTTTCATTTTACTTTACATTGCAAAAGTTTTTTATAACTATAAAAATAGTATTTTTTTTATAGTACATGTATTTGCTGTTAACAAACCACAACTAATAATTTTAATGCATTACCTTAAATATATGCACTGCATGTATTTATATGCTTTGTAATATTTGATATTATTTACAAATAGAGACAATATGCAATTGTTCTTGATGCGTGATTAACGTCTATTTTATCTAAAGATTTGTCAAAAAGAAAATATTTTTTGATATGTATAATCTTTTGCCAAAATCTACAATGAAGAGCTATAGTAATGTGGGTGAGTTCAATTAAGACATGAAAGAAAATAAACTACTGGAAAATAGGGCAAGAGAGGGGTGGCATGTGTCTGTTGCCAGGCTGAGAATGGAGGTGTCGTATCGCAGATGGCAGATCCCAGCCGTGAGGAAGAGCAAGTCACTCTCTTGGGTGAAGAGGGCCTCCGCGCTGGCGGCCAGGCTCTCAAGCTCGGGTAATCTATTGTGACGTACTTCAGAATAATACAGAGTGTAATGATTCCAAGTTTTACCAGTTTTTTTAGCCGTCTGTTATATATCACATATGTGATCTGTATTTTACCCTAATTGAAAAAGCATATACAAATTATTATTTATATGAATCTATAAACACAAGTCCTTTATATAATAATTTATATTATTAACTATTATATTTATGATTAATAAATGAATATCTTATAAATTTTTCTTAGTAATGTCATTTTTATTTTTCATATTCAAGTACAAGAAATTTGTCCAATACTGACATGGGACAAGATCCAAGTATTTTGTACCAATTGCGTTATCCTTGAGGTATATTGTTAAACATACAAATCTAAGGGATACGTAGTTCTTTATGCAACCCCTTTTGTAGTTTTAAGAAATAAAAATAACTTCTAAAGTTTTGTTTCACATTCTCTTGCTTGAAACATTTAACTCTTAAACATTGCAGAATAGATTTTTATTGTGTAGGATAGATATCCCTTATATTTACTGTTTGAATTTACAATGCACCATGTAGGAGCAACGTACTTGAAACATAACAAAGTCAGAACTTTAACAGTTGATTTCATAGTCAAAAATCCCAAAATGGCACATATAAGAGCATAAATGTATTTCTTAAATGTTTGTTATTAAAAATATATCTCAAGGAAAATGAAATCAATGATGGACACTTGAATCATGTGCTTTATTAGTAAAATTAATTTGTTTACAACAACTGATTATATACAGTAGAACCTATATATGAGTAATTAAACTCCATCGTAATTTTATGCCTATGTAATTTTGTATCTTCTACCGACATCTACCAGTACAAATAGCATTTATATCCATATAAAAACAATTTCCTAGCATTCATTAGAATCCCTGCACTCTGTATTCAAAGTTCTAGTGTCCGAGGATCATCTTTTGTAGAGTATGCATGTTTCATGGATTTTGTATTAGAACACTTCACTAATTGCACTGATTGCACTATAAATTTTAATGGTACTCGGTCACTATGTTTTAATGTTAGGAATAAAATTATATCAATGTTGTACCAAATCTTCATTATCATAGGATTATTTAGGACTGCGTGATTATTGTGTCTCTTTAGCAACATAGGATAGGACTGGATAATGTAACTGATAAGCTGAGAAAATTATAAAGCTTTTGTTACATATGCAATTATTAAGTTGCACACCAAGAATTAGTTATAAGTAGAGAGTACAATACGTCAGTGTGTTCTGTCGTTACAGCACCTGTACACAGCGTCAGACACCATAGGAGCGCACTATAGGAGTCCCCTCAGGCAAGCTGTTATCAACCGTTATTTGCGTTTGCAAAATTGTTTTGCTCAATGTCTGCCTGTAGCTCTCCAATATCCCATTGCAATAAGAAAGAGCATTCATATTGTAATTACCAAAGCAAGTTTACTGATGCAACCATGACGTTATATAAGTATTTTAGATTTAATACTTTGTACTTTATAAATTTGGTTGTCTGGTATGCATGTGTATATATACATATGTACATGTTGCATAACTTTATTTTAATATTATATTGTTTAATTAAATATAACAAAAATACAACCTCATGCTTTGGTAATGTTATATGCTCTTTAGAAACAAATGCGATTGTTTGCTTCATTTAACAATATTTTATATTCTTCCAAATTTATAATAACGATATATGCTACCTCCTTACAGATTGTGTGCTATAAAACTATTTAGCAGCGTATGTTAAAGTTCATACTGTGTAACCGTTGATACAGTTTGACTGATCACCTGTAAATTACGCTCAGAAATCTTCAAACTGTATCGAATATTCTTAATTAGATTTGCATAATTAGTTGGCAAGATATTGAAATATAACACAAATTTTATTGGTATTAACTTAAAATTTATCTTATTATTTTAAATAAAAAAAAATCATATGTATAATGTAAATAACATAAATGATGATGGTGTGGCCATGGGTATGTATTATATATCTTCTTTAACATTAAATTTGTGGAGCATATCCTTCTTTAGCACTAAATGCATTGATTTTTATAATCATTAATGATATGTTTAAAATAAATTGAAATCTGATAGGGAATTATATAAATTTTAATTATATTTTGTAAAGATATAAATCAATGCATTAATGTACATGCTTTGCTTTAGCTGTCCGTTATTTTCTTTATGTATCTTTCCACACATTCTTTTTTTTTTATATATATATGTTGTAAATAGAGAAAATTATTTCATTATACATTTATTTAAATTTACTTTGAAAGTATAATTATGTAGTACAAATACACACACACACACACACACACACACACCTAAACCACGTGCGTCTACAAATATAGAAGTGAAGGTACTACATTTTCAGGAATAAATATATATATATATGTATATATATCTTATTCTATCTGCAAAACCTTCCTTTATTTAACAGTATTTTTGCATAAACCTCTGCATACATTACTTGGACTAATACAACAGCAATAATTGCTTCCAAATTTTTCAGATCATTTACTAAATAAGAATTGCCATTTTTCCCAAATACACTCTTTTTAAAGCATGAAATATGGGTTTGAATAGTTAAAAAATAATGTAGCATTACTAATTTTGGCAATTCATATTTATACTAAAATTGTAATGAAATAGAAATATCTTTATATGATCAGAGTAATAACATTAGATTTTATACTATTAATATAATTTTCGTGTATAACAGAAATTTGAACTGAATAAGAAAAGTTGTTATCAATAAACATTATTGAACCTATAAAAATTGAACTTTGCATCATTAAAGATATTTGAATAAAATTTATTAGTCAAAGCCAGACACCTATTCAACGACAAAGTGGCATTGAAGCATTGTGGTCATGTCTAGTGTGCTAATGTGGTTGTGTCTTGTCTGTTGTATTGTCAGCAAGAGCACGCAGGCTTGAACCCCACCGAGTCCATGACACGCGCGTTGATTAGTGATGATAATGTCGCCCGCCAGTCTGCTCTTGGTCCTGTCCAACTGGGGTACGTACTCCAAAACTAGTTATTCCTTCCCTTAAATTGATACATTGCTTTCAATAAAATATATCTTACTAACTTACTATTAACAGGTTCTGCATATTGCACTCAAACTTTTATTCTAAGATATATAATATTTTAAATCATTACAATAAGCATACTTGCTGTAGTAAGCAAACGATTAAGATGTTTATCAAAACTTTACAAACATTTACTTTCCACTTATACTTTCAAGACACTTTTTTTTGAACTTTTTCTATTTTTAAACTTCCTAGTAAAAAGAGACACTTTTTTAATGGATCCTCCACCAAAAATGAATCTCTTAAATGAAAGAGTAAAAAAATGTAAGTGTAGCATTTCTTCTAGTTAATTAGTTGTAAAAAGTTACTTGTTGATTATATGGCATTTCAAATAAGCATGATGATTTAATAGATGAATATAAAATCACTATTTTCAATATACAATAGTAAAGCAGCATACGATTTTGTTTCGTCAAATTTACAGTATGACGATTATTATTTGTATAGAAATTTGATTGCAAGTTTCAGTGTATGTATTATCAGATCAATTATACGTGTAACATCCATTATATAGTATATGTAGTTAATATTTTACATAAATATATTTAGTTCGTTTTAGACTACTCATTTCATTGATTTACTGAATATAATGTTCATTTAATCAAATTTTTTAATGCTGTGAAAATAATTTACACATACTTGCATATAAACAAATTTTAAACAGTTATCAAAGCCCCTGGGAATGGTTGCACCAGTATTCTTGTAAGTTTTTTGAGAACTGCATATATAAATTGTTATCTTCATACAAAGTAACACTTTTGGAGTGAGTCTACATGCTGTTTATAATATTATGCTATGTTATTGAGATTTTTTTTTATTAGGATTATACATGTCTAAATGAATTCTTATAAGTAGGTATGCAAATAACCATGGCTGCAAAAATCATCATTCAATACAAATGTTGTACTTCTAATATGAAAATAGAAGTCAAAAGTCGTTTTTATCATTTGTGTACCCACATTTGCGCAAGCAAAGATTAGATTACTCTTTTAAAATATATTTATAACATATATGTATATTTATATCTATGACTTGCATATCGATATATTGCATACATCTATGTTCCAAAGTACTGATCGATACAGATTGAAAACTACATAACACCGATATTGTTGGTGTGTATTATTAACTTCAACGATTAATCTTATATTGAATAATAATATGACTGCAACATGTTAATTTTCTATGAAAAATGATCTACATGTTGCAAACAATAAATTATAAATATATCCCATAAATTATAGTTTTAATATTAGAGATCCTTATGTGAAGTAAATGATAAATTAAAATTAACTTCAAGATTAAGTTACGCTACCAAATATGTTTCTAAGGTAATGTTAATATTTATATATATTTCATAGCTTCGTCGCCGGGGTTATACTGCGCGAACGTATCCCTGCTTTTGAACGTATGCTTTGGCGTGCATGCCGTGGAAATGTATTTCTACGACAAGCAGAAATTGAAACGCCTTTGGAAGACCCTTCTACAGTATGTAACAAGCAAATAAATGTATTATTTTGTAGTTGAATAATAATAACGTTAGTTTCTTTTTTTAGGGAGATCAAGTCTTTAAATCAGTATTTATCATATTTTTCCAAGGTGACCAATTAAAGACACGCGTTAAGAAAATTTGTGAAGGTTTCAGAGCAACTCTGTATCCATGTCCCGAAGCGCCAGCTGATCGGCGAGAAATGGCTATGGGCGTTATGACGCGTATCGAGGATTTAAATACTGTAAATATTTGAGACACAATATATCAGTTTGAAAATAAATTTCAAAATTTTTACATGTGTACACTTCCAAACGATAAATAAATATTTTAGGTTCTTGGCCAAACGCAAGATCATCGTCATCGTGTTTTGGTTGCTGCTGCTAAAAATATAAAAAATTGGTTTGTGAAAGTTCGCAAAATAAAGGCAATATATCATACATTAAATTTATTCAATTTAGATGTGACTCAGAAATGCTTGATCGCTGAATGTTGGGTACCTGTATTAGATATTGAAACGATTCAACTGGCATTACGTCGTGGAACGGTAATATTAATTTTATTGCGACAAATTTTTTTATGTTTTATTATCTTTTCCGATGAAGAATAATCTATAATATGTATTTTAGGAACGTAGCGGTAGTTCTGTACCTCCTATCCTAAATCGTATGGAAACTTTTGAAGATCCGCCAACTTATAATCGTACAAATAAATTTACCAAAGGGTTTCAAGCTTTGATCGACGCATATGGAGTTGCATCATACAGAGAAATGAATCCAGCTCCGTATACAATAATTACATTTCCATTTTTATTCGCTGTAATGTTTGGCGATCTTGGACATGGGTTGATCATGTTCCTGTTTGGCGGATGGATGGTATTAAAGGAGAAGCCGTTAGCGGCCAAAAAGTCTGACAATGAAATATGGAACATCTTTTTCGGCGGAAGATACATCGTTTTTTTGATGGGGCTCTTTTCTATGTATACAGGATTGATATATAATGATGTATTTTCTAAATCGTTAAATATTTTTGGATCACATTGGAACGTTAGTTATAATTATTCGACCGTTCACGAGAATGCAGCTTTACAATTAAATCCAAACACAACAGATTACATACAGTATCCTTATCCAATTGGCTTGGATCCTGTATGGCAGTTAGCAGAAAATAAAATTATATTTTTAAACTCATACAAAATGAAAATTTCAATAATCTTTGGTGTATTGCATATGTTATTTGGCGTCGTTGTTGGATTATGGAATCATATGTATTTTAAAAAGAAGATAAACATTACTTGCGAATTTATTCCTCAGATTATATTTTTAACAATGCTTTTCTTATACATGGTTATTCTAATGTTTATTAAATGGATAAAATATCATGCAACCTTAACTTCAGGTGAGTCATTGAACTTTTAATTCTTATAGATATGCAAAAACATTACTCCAATACTTTTCTTACTTTACTTAGTTCAATAAATTAATACACTTCTTTAACTTTAACAGAAATTGAAACAAGTCCTTATTGCGCGCCATCGGTATTAATAACTTTCATAAACATGGTGCTCTTTAGTAAACCCATACAATTGAAGGGTTGCGATAAATGGATGTATAGCGGTCAAGATGGATTCCAAAAATTTTTAGTTGTTGTAGCTGTCATTTGTATCCCATGGATGTTATTAGCTAAGCCAATTATGATGATGCGTAATGCAAAAAAACAACATTATCAAGTATGTATTCTTAATTATTATAATACGACATTATTTAAAATATTCGTATTTGGTTAACCTTTATATACGATAATTTTCGATGCAGCTAAACAATCATGGTGCCGAAAATGGTGATGTGGATGGTAATGTCGGTGCGATACAACCGTCTGGTGGGGTTCAAGGAAGCCATAAAGAAGAAGAAGAAGATATAGCGGAAGTATTCATACATCAAGGCATTCACACTATCGAATATGTACTTGGTAGTGTTTCACATACGGCATCGTACTTACGTCTGTGGGCCTTATCTCTTGCACACGCACGTAAGTACAAATATAGATCAGGTTTTGTCTTAGTTTACTTATAATAAGTTTTTAATATTCTATGCGTCAATTGTTAATAGAGCTCTCGGAAGTATTATGGAATATGGTGATGAAGAATGGATTGATCTGGGAAGATTGGTACGGTGGCATTATTCTTTGGGGAATATTTGCGTTTTGGGCTGTGTTAACCGTTGGTATTTTGGTATTAATGGAAGGGCTGTCAGCTTTTCTACATACTCTTCGTCTCCACTGGTAAGACAATAATATTCGAGCGATATGAATTTGTTAATTTCTACTTGTTAATTTGTTTTTTTCTTTGTACGTAGGGTGGAATTCCAGAGCAAATTTTACTCCGGTGTGGGCTACAGCTTTCAACCGTTCTCATTTGAGATTATTTTAGATGCTGCTCAATCGACTCCCGAAGATTAAGAGCATTGATTAACATGATTAGAACGTACAAAATTACATAGAAAAACAATATTTATCTCTTCAGAACATTAACTAATATATAAAAGAAACATATTCGTTATCCAAAGTAACACAGTAATTCGTAAATGCCTGCACGTGTGTATTTTAGTGATGTATCTATGATTGCAAAGTACGATAAAAATATTATGTAAGAGGAATATATTTTACAATAAATCCTAGAGAAAATTTCAGACAAAGTTTGCAATGTACCAATGGATAAACAAAACTATTGGTGCGTTAGCGAATCTTCTCGCATGTTAATTACAGTGTTAAGTCTTACAAAATGTTATTGCATAACAAGAAAATTGCTATATATACTTATAAACTATAAAATAAACTAAAGAAAATGTGTGATCATATAAACAGGTATTCGATCTACCGTTTATTGTAACTCCATCTTATCGAAAAGTAAATCCTTGCGAACGATTCACCAATATTATATTGTATCTGATTGTCTTTCCAAACACAAAGGTAAAAGTCCCTATTATGAGACGATGTTCCCTATTTATGAGATATTAGGTAAATACTACTATTTTATAAAAATAAAAAGCATCTACACTCTTAAAAAAATAATGGATGTATTATTTTGAAAATGTTATTATCAATTCATTAGTATCAATGGTAATTCTTTCTAAATTGTTTGAAAAAAAAATGATAAAAGTACGTGTTTCGTATCTGCGTTTGAAGTCATGGCTCAATAGAGTAAAGAGATGAATGAGATCTGACTTTTCATATCCGTTCAATTAACCAGTCTCTATTACTTTTGAGGACATACTATATGTTAATTGAAAGCTGTTGAGCAGTACATTCTATTTCTACACGCATTTTATTATTTTCATGACGGAATTTCGTTTTGAGTGTCTCTTAATACGTACAATTATTAGCTTGAACGTCCCGCCGTATGAGACGCCACATTCGGCGCCAAATTATATTTTGTTTTAAGGAAATAAAGATATCTAAATATTTTCTTAATAAAATGACTTTTTAATAAAATATACGTAGTATAAACCTCATATTATTGATTTTTAGTCAGTCTCATAAATGGTGACATGTATCATGAGTAGACTGCGGATCTTTATGCAAATACATATTTTTCTTATTGCGTATGTTTTTCAAATTTTACATATAAGACAAACCATTGAATATGTCACATGTATCCTTTGTATTTTACAAATTTTTATTCAGTTATCAGCTCTACTTGCAATATTTGATGAATCGTGAATTATAATTCATATGAATTTGCATAAAGATCCGCAGTCTAATCATGAGACATCGGGGCCATATTCCTTTAGAATGTCTAATAAATAGGGACATAAAGCTTATTTTCTTTAATTGTCTCTATTCATCTATTTTTAATTCAAATTGAATTATGATAAAAGCATTCAATATAATTTAGCCTAAAGTAACTGCCACAGACAAAGAGAATTGTATTTTTTACTTAAATATATTTCAATAGAGTTCAATAGAGTTCAGTTTCAATATGTGTCCCATAATACGAACTTTTACCTTATATCGAATAAGCTAAAAACATATACATTTTACGGCACCACTTCCTTGATGTATATACCACCTTTTAAATAAAAACAAATATCCAAAATAACCATAATTTTCTATGTGAAAATTCCGATGGACAGCGTATCGGGGAAGATAAAATGATAAATTTGCATCGGTATGGCGCATGTGCGGTGCACGTTATCTGGTGGGTAAAGAGGTAGTCGTTCGCGCTATTTCGCGTCACTACTCAAAGTAACCGGAGTCTCCGAAACCAACGGGTGTGGTGTGCTCGGCTCGTCACTTTTTGCCCGATACCGCGAGTTTTTTTTCTCTTCTCACTCTAGCCAGTGTCGTCATTGTCGCGCGACCTTCTCTCTCTCTCTCTCTCTCTCTCTTTGTCTGTCTGTACTTTTGTCTCGCTTTAATTTAAGATATTCAGGATGGAGAAAAAACGTGTGTGCATCATCGGTTCCGGAAATTGGTAAATATATGATCGTAAAAGACTGAGAGAACAGAAGGAAGAGAGGTTCACCGAGCGTTTATCGAACGCTACAAGGAAGGAATAAGATAGGAGGAGAAATGACTGTTCATTGATTCGCACGTGCTAGCTGAATGTTACTTCCAAAGTTCTGTCATGCGAAACAAAGTCAATACTTTTTCATTATTTTGTCTAGTATCACGTTAACCTTTAGATTTGGTGACTAAAAAAGAGAAAAGCAAGCTAAGCAACGAATACCATAGTCTCTCTCTCTCTCTCTCTGCCGATACCACATACTCGACGTGATCTCGCGATAAATATTACGAAACTACTTATCAAGTCGCATACCTATTAAGTTATCAATGTGATAATATATAAACAACATGTAGTCATTCTAATTTTAAATAATACTTGAACTATGAAAAAAAATGACAAGTTTCTAAACTGCACATGTAAATATAGGCAACTATGGCAATGAAGCTTCTATTTAGTCTTTATAATTCTGACTGGCAACTCAGTAATAACTTTTCACGCATTCTCGCGTAGTCCAACATTACTAAAACATCTGTTGTCACCAAAGATAAGAATACATGCTTGAAAAAATATTTGCATTTACTATTTGGAACTCGTTTTTTTATGGAAACAGAAAATACACCATTTTCAGAGCGCGTATGCATACTCTTTACTCGTATAATAAATTCTTATTTATCGTTACGTAACCCGCGATTCATATTTACCAAAGGTGAATACTGTACGCAAAAATCCCAAATGGATGTTCGTTAATTGAAACGAAAATATATACAAATTTCTCGATAATCGATACTTCAACGATAGAAAAAGGTCAAGTACTTGTTTAAAGAAATATTATTCGATACCCGGTATCGGCGATCTTAAGACAGTGATGTTACAATTATTTAAAAAAAAAAAGAATCATATCAAGAATTATCACACAACATAATTACAAAGATAAAATTTAGTAGCGTTATTTGAGTATGATGTCTGTTTCATAAATTACATATACGAATTTATAAAGAACGTTGTAAGGTCATGTATTCCGTTTTGCAATATTTTTACTATTCGATACGCTAGCAGTTTCTGCGACTGAATGTTTACAGGGGATCTGCCATTGCTAAGATAGTTGGCGCCAACGCTAGCAAGCAAAATAATTTTGAGGATCGCGTTACAATGTACGTGTATGAGGAGTTAGTAAATGGAAAAAAACTGACGGAGATAATCAATGAAACACACGAGAACGTGAAATATCTTCCGGGTCATAAAATTCCAGAGAATGTGGTAAGTATCTACGAATATCCAATATTGTTGATAATTTAGAAAATTATTTAACATTTTTACGATTTTCTTGTAACACTATATTCAATGATCAATCTAAATTTAAATATTTTTGTTTTACATACAAATAACAATTTTCTTTCATTAATTACATAATGCAAAATAAGAGCATTTACCTTATACATAGATACGTACATACAATTCTTTGGAAATATTATTATTTCAGTTTCTTTATCTTTTGGTTTGGTTTTATAGAATTGAGTGACCTTTGCGCTTTGAACCTTGACCCCGATAAAAGTGAGAGAGATAATATTCATGATTGAATTACTTATTATGAAAAACTTTTAATGATACGTTAAATTCGTAAAAGTAAGATGATTTTGATCACACAAAAACTTCATTTAGCTGTTAAGTCGAACTTTGCTCGTCAATACTTGGTTAATGGCATTGTAAAGGTTAAACGCGTAAAGTAGTTCGCATATGGATTTTTATCACCAAAAACTCGTAAAATTATATAATAAATATTTCAAAATAGACAGATTTTTGTATGTTTTATAATATAAAATGGACAGACATTTATCATTGTGGCTTTAGACTATGGAGGGTAAAAGTAAGGAGAATCATCTCTTATGGGACTTCAATCGTAAAAGTGTCCGCGAAAAACCGTAAAATAGTAGTTCCATGAGTGGCGCTGGTGAGCAATCGGTGTTAGATCTGAACTTGACGGTTATTGATGAAGTGAAGTTGCCAAGGGGAAATAGCAAAATGTAAAAGTAGTTCTAGCGAATATAGTAGTTGATAAAAATACAGTAAATGAATATTCAATTAATACAATTGATACTAACAACATATTCAATATAAATTGATACTAACAACTTTAGGCGCTTTCTTTTAAACTTAGGATTTTTGATGTAACAGCGCCATATTAAGCGCCCCTTATTTTACGGGATTTTTCGGACACTTTTAATACACAGAGATGATTACCTTTACCCTCCATATCCTTACCCACGGAGAGGAGAACGATGGACATAGGCTTTTTCACTAAAAAAAGTGTCCCCGAAAAACGTTGAAAGTAACGTTGCTTATTTTGTCCACCAGGGTAGCGTTCATGACGCTGAGATCCTTGCGAAAACACGGATTCTTTAATACTCTCTGTTCATGTCGTAACCAATAGCTCCGTGGCCAATAGATAGAAGAAGGAGAAACAAAGAAGAATTCTCTTCTCTCCTTCTAACAGAGGATCTCAGCGATTGAAGCGCACTCTTTAACAAAGCTTTATTTCCAACGATTTTCGGGGCGACTTCTTATACATTGCGATCGTTCTCCTCTCCGTGTCCTTACCTCTACCCTCCATACTTGAAGATGTGATTTCATGCTGATTTTGAGCGTCAAATTTGGTCACGTGGTTTAATTTTGACAGAACTGCCCCCTACATAAAATGTAGCGTCAAATGCAACGACACTACTAAAAAAGAAGTGTCAAAATAAGTAATCAGCCGAAATCGAAAAAATCGGACGAAAAAGAATTTTAGCTGCTCTTGTATGCAATGAATTATTGTTAGAGTATGCAAAAAAACAAAAAATTTTTTAGAAAACGTTTCTGGATCCATCCAATATTTAAATTACGCAATGAACATGGTTTTCTTAAAGCCATTTTTCCAACTCTCTCTTCATATTCACACCGTAAGCCTTTGTAATCGTATTTTAAACATTGTTAAGCTTTGACGCTGCATTTGATATAGGGTGCAGTTTTATCGAAATTGTACCACGTGACCAAATTTGACGCTCAAAATCAGTGTCAAGCGTCAGCATGAAATCGCACCTTAAGACTCTTGATAATTTGATTGATCCTTAGGAGCGCTATCAAGCGGCGAAATGTTAGAGCTAAGTTTTCAAATTTGTCCTTGTGATTAGGTACATTCTTAATTAACGGATACATAAAGAATTTCTTACATTTGTAGGCATACAAAGTATTGTATATACTTTTGAGACAAATTGAGGATGAAAGAAGTACTGTATATGTTTATAGCATTAACTTACAAGGGAACATTCTCAATCCGGAAATTCTGATTTTAATTTTCATGAGACTTTATGGATATGTAGAGTTCATCGAGGTTCGCAAGGGACAATTTTTTTTCGGCGGAAACTCACTTTAAGGGAATAAAATCACCCCCGAAAATTTTATGAATTTCCGGGTTGGGAATGATCCTTTGTTAGTCATCACGTAGATAAGTGCGATTAAGATTACTCGTTTATGACAGATTTATAATTTACTGAGAAATGACCGAGTTTTTCATTTCTTTTATGGATCACACTTTTTAACGATATTATTTTACTTTTAATCCATTTTAATCCTAAAGCAGTATTAACTCTATCAAGATTATACTATTTTCCTTGAGTTTGTTTCTTTTACTTATCTATGTACGAGTGATACTAGATTAAAACTATATTTGAACAACAGCTTTTTTTATTTGATAACAATTATGACGCACCTCACATATTAATTATTAGGTTGCAGTTCCCGATGTCGTGGAAGCTTCGAAGGATGCCGATATTCTTATTTTCGTAGTACCGCATCAATTTATTCGAAGAATATGCAGTGCTCTTCATGGAAATATCAAACCTACAGCCATTGGCCTTTCCCTCATAAAAGTATGTTTTTTACACTTTATTTCAAACTATAATATATTAACAAATGATAAGAAGAGTAAATAACGATGCAATTAAAAATTTTTATGGACACTTTTTTTACAGGGTTTTGATATAAAAGAAGGCGGTGGTATTGAATTGATCTCGCACATAATCTCTAATCATTTAAACATTCCTGTTTCCGTCTTAATGGGGGCAAACTTGGCGTCTGAAGTAGCAGAAGAAATGTTCTGCGAAACGACAATAGGTAAATAGTGATCTGAGTTATGCAGGTTGGTTCACATCACTGAAATCTCTTTAATATTATATTATAAACATTAATTTTAATAAACGAGTATGCTAACAAAAACAGCTAACACTCTAAAAATGAAGCCAAGTAAATGACGTATGGATGCTTACAAGAATATAGCAGATCAATTTATAATGCCAACCTATAACTTGCCATACACAAGTTACATATGCCGATAAAAAATTATTATAAAAGCTAAAAAAACGAAATTATTATAAAAGTTTAAAAAAATTCTAAACACAATATTCTTTGCACTTACATTTTGTGTGAGAAAAGAATTGTGCATGAAAAGAAAGTAGTGAGCGCAAAGTATATTTTGTTCAGAATTTGTTTAAACTTTTATGATAATTTCGTTTTTGTAACTTTTATACGGCAAGTATGCATTGTGTACGGCAAGTTATAGGTTGGCATCATAAATTGATCTGCTATATTTTTGTAAGCATCCATAAGTCATTTACTTGGCTTCATTTTTTACAGCGTTAGTTGTTTTTGTGGGGATTTAGACTTCTCTAAGAAAAATTGTTGATAATATTGAAAAGAATTCAACCATATTAAATGCTATTACCTTAAAATTATTCTTATCTGATTTATTTTGATTTTATTACTTGGTTTCACTTATCAGTATATAATTTATCTAATCTTATTGGTATAATAGATTGTTATTAGTAAATAGGATTGTTATGGGTCTAATCAAATTCAAATTTTAGTTTTTTATTAAAATATATACTTAAATGAATATTCACATTCATAAATAAATAATTGAAACTTACGAATGAATGAAAAGCTTCTTTATAATTGTATTAAAATTTAAGGTCAATGCTTTGGACAACTTTTGTAAGACATAAAGATAAAATTCAAATTTTTGAAATTATAAGCAATAAAATAATAATGAAAAAGTTTGTTTGGCCACATTTACATACATTTCATAGATCCTTTTGCTAAAGTTAATGTTTATAATGATCTACATAGAACTAGTACTGATTATGCGGACTACAGAGCATACGTGGTGAAATTAGTATACTAGCAAAAGAATAGTTTAGAAATCTAAGGAGTTTAAGATATTACAATGTTCCAAATTAAATCTCAAATAATTAATTTGAATTTATGTATTCTGTATTTGCAGGATGTAAGGACAAAGCAATGGCTCCAATTCTTCGAGATTTGATTCAAACGTCTTTCTTTAGGGTTGTAGTAGTTGAAGATGTGGACTCGGTTGAATGTTGCGGAGCATTGAAGGTGATTCCTGAGTTACTTTCATTTTATGATCAATATTTACATCATATCATTTACATTGCATCAATTTAGATATATTCATTTTACTCTTCATATAAATATAATTGTAAATCTATTATAGTTGAACCTCACTAACTTGAATCTCTTTAATTTTAAAACTTCTATAATTTGGAAAATAATAAGTGATGAACTTGAAGTATTCTCGAGTGTTAGCAGTGTCTTGGCTTATTTCTACAATTCGAATTGTTTCAAGATATGGAGAGCAATATTATGTATTAGGCTTTATATCTTGAAGTTTGATTAATAAATCCTCTATAATTCAAAGTAGAACGTTCTAACTCAAAGTATTAGTTCTTTTTTCTCTCATACATATGCATAATAAAATTGATATACTTTTATATATGTAAACAGATGAACATTTAAGCTTTTTTTAACCCTTTTAGTGGCAGCGAGCCTATCTATCGGCTCTCGGTCCTTATCCGAAAACTGCAACGGGCCGCCATAGTAGGGGTAGCGATTTGTCCTACGTCCCACGATTCTGGCATCACTGCCCGACGGGCTTACTAGTCCAGTCATTCTATCCAAATATAAGCCAAATAAATGCAATTGAAGATGCACAGCTGATTTTTGGATATGTTGTAGGGGGTGCCTATAAAAGCTTAACTTGAAATTGTCGATCGAAAAAACCTGGAGCTTCCGCCGCCATCTTGGAAAATGTAAAATTTTGTTCTTTTTTCGCGATAACTCCGCTCTCCGTCATGATACGAAAATTTTAATTACATGCTTTTATAGCTTTTTAAATGCCCGATAATTTAGATTCTATACATTTTTTACCTATCGTTGATCGTTGGGGAGATATCGAACAATAAAGTAAACAACTAAGCCATTTTAACAAGTTTTTCGCAAATTTCTTCTTTCTCGTGATACATATCGAAAAAAATTCTATTATGAAACTTGTAAAGCATGCTAATACCTACAGTGCAATGGTTTCGATTTTTTTGTAAGACAAAAATTACGACTTCTAGCGCGCCGTAAATGTAGGAAGTCGTTAATTTGGGAAAAGCTATGAAATCGAAACTTTGCGCGGATTCCAACATTTACGGCGCGCTAGATGTCGTAATTTTTGTCTTACAAAAAAATCGAAACCATTGCACTGTAGGTATTAGTATGCCTTACAAATTTCATAATAGAATTTTTTTCGATATGTATCACGAGAAAGAAGAAAATTGCGAAAAACTTGTTAAAATGGCTTAGTTGTTTACTTTATTGTTCGATATCTCCCCAACGATCAACGATAGGTAAAAGATGTATAGAATCTAAATTATCGGGCATTAAAAAAGCTATAAAAGTATGTAATTAAAATTTTCGTATCATAACGGAGAGCGGAGTTATCGTGAAAAAAAACAACAAAATTGTACATTTTCCAAGATGTCG
Organism: Ancistrocerus nigricornis; assembly: GCA_916049575.1. Lineage (NCBI taxonomy): Eukaryota > Metazoa > Arthropoda > Insecta > Hymenoptera > Vespidae > Ancistrocerus > Ancistrocerus nigricornis. The sequence continues at coordinate 22,786,728 of OU696669.1, read as the reverse complement.
GCGGAAGCTCCAGGTTTTATCGGTCGACAATTTCAAGTTAAGCTTTTATAGGCACCCCCTACAACATATCCAAAAATCAGCTGTGCATCTTCAATTGCATTTTCAAATGTACATAGTGACTGGACTATGGAGGGTAGAGGTAAGGAGGATCATCTCTGTATATTAAAAGTGTCCGAAAAATCCTGTAAAATTAAGATGGCGCTGATGCATCAAAAGTCCCAAGTTTAAAAAAAGCGCTTAAAGTTGTTAGTATCAATTATATTAATTGAATATTTATTTACTGTATTTTTATCAACTACTATATTCGGTAGAACTACTTTTACATTTTGCTATTTCCCTTTGGCAACTTCACTTCATCAATAACCGCCAAATTCAGATCTAATCCCGATTGCTCATCAGCGCCACTTATGGAACTACTATTTTACGGTTTTTCGCGGACACTTTTGCGACTGAAGTCCCATAAGAGATAATCCTCCTTACCTCTACCCTCCATAGACTGGACTATATGTGCTGAGGGACTTTTGGTTTAGTCCTTATCTCGAATGCCAATAGTATAGATAGCTACAGATAGATGGCCAATAGCCATGCTTTCATAGTAATATTTTCTTCCAGGAAATGGGAATTTTGTTCCTTATAAAGCTATTCATATAAGCGCACATATCAATCGGCCCGTGGCATTACTCGCATGTTCTTTATAAAATTTAACAAAATTTGTTGAAAATGATCCAAATTATTTTTTACTTGTTTTTTAATTTGTTGTGTATGATTCTAGTGGATCTTTTATTCTCCACAAGTCGTATTTTTCGCACCCCTATAATTCGAAATACTTAATGATTCGAATTATTCTCAATTCCTTTCAGGTTTGAGTTAATAGAGGTTCCACTATAGATTGTAAATATTTTTATTTTCGTCTTATTACTTTGCAGAATATTGTAGCTTGTGGCGCTGGTTTCGTTGATGGCCTAGGTTTAGGTGATAATACGAAAGCCGCAGTTATTCGATTGGGATTAATGGAAATGATCAAATTCGTTGATGTTTTCTTTCCTGGTGGAAAATTGGGAACATTCTTCGAAAGCTGTGGTGTAGCTGATCTCATTACAACATGTTATGGTGGAAGAAATCGTAAAGTATCTGAGGCTTTTGTAAAAACTGACAAGGTTAGCATTACTAAAGCTTACTGTTTGAGTTTATAGATTTTATAGAATTACAAACTATCAAATTATACATACTATATACAATAAATATATACAATTAATTTCAGTCTATCGAACAGTTAGAAAAAGAAATGCTTAATGGACAGAAATTACAAGGACCGTTTACAGCGGAAGAAGTAAATTATATGTTGAGGGCTAAAAATATGGAAAGCAGGTTTCCTCTCTTTACAGCGATCCATCGTATCTTCACCGGAGAGCTACAACCTGCGGATCTAATCGATTGTATACGCAATCATCCAGAGCACATGTAAGCGTTTAATAGTCATAATTAGATTTGGAGGCGGATGAGTTAAAGTACAACAATAATCAGTAAATTTAGAATGCATGGTTTAACTCTTATATTAATTTCTACTTCTGTCAAAAGTAATTTAACATTTTAATAATATTGACCCAATGGCTAATAATATCATCTTAATATTTGCGCTTTTGAAATTATAAATGAAGTTATTATGGTTTTCTGATCTTATGATGGTTTCTAATATAATCATGGTAGTTGTATAGTAAAACAGTGTCTTTAAGATTTTAGTCAATTTGTTTTTCTGCAGTCCAGCTCTATTTTATTACTCTTTACTAGTGGAACATAGATTGCATGACAAGACCTGTTGGTAAAAGAAAATTTAGATGGTTATTTGTTAAATATTATATAATATATATAAATTAAACTGTACAAAATATGTACATACGTGTATATAGTCATCCATATAATTAAGAGATGGTATACGTGTTTAACACGCTTAGTAAAGAAAGCAGGTCTTTCATGAAATATTATTACCTATATTTTTTGGCAATATGTTCTTATACATATAGTTGTTTTATGCTTCATATGATTGTTTTATTTTAAGCAACGAAGCTCCACAAAATTAGGATTTTTGTAGTAGCTTTTAATAAGAAGAAAATGAATAAAAATTATACAGTTGAATGCATTGTTGTAATATGCAGCTTTAGGAAGTAAATTATGACTAAAAGGGATTTTCATTTTAATTTGTTAATACTACCAAATAATGAACCGTATTGTGTAACTAAAAATTTCTTAACAGGGAGCTGACCTAAGTGATATTCTTCGATGTTTATAAAACATCGCATTGTGTGAAAGCAGATGGAAATGTGGGAGACGTATACAGGGTGTCCGCTTCCTATACGTCTGAAGCTAAATCACGTGTAGCAAGAAGGAAATTGAGCCGAAAGAAGTCATAAAAGGTAACATAAGCTAGGTTAGTTAACGAGTTATTAATTAAGAGAGATAGGCAAATCACGACGCGCGGAAGCGGTAGGCAGCGAGCTGCAGCCATGCTAATCTGATGGCAAGAAGCGAGTGGTCCGGCGGGCTCGTATACGTGAGAGGGGAGCGGTCGGGAGGAGCTTTCCACGAAAAAGTGACAGGCAGTGGGGCATACGAGCTCGAGCGGTCCACCCGCCGGACCACTCGCTTCTTGCCATCAGATTAGCATGGCTGCAGCTCGCTGCCTACCGCTCCCGCGCGTCGTGATTTGCCTATCTCTCTTAATTAATAACTCGTTAACTAACCTAGCTTATGTCACCTTTTATGACTTCTCTCGGCTCAATTTCTTTCTGGCTAGACGTGATTTAGCTCCTGACGTATAGGAAGCGGACATCCTGTATATTTTTTTTGTCAACAATGATGAATGGGAAAGAAGTAAAAACCACTCTTACAAGGGAACATATCAAAATGAGACCTTCCGATTTGTATGAAACTTTGCATAATTGTAGAGCAGACCAAAATATGGGACACGTATTTTTTTATCGGCAATGATCCATGTTGTAGGGGTGAAAACCACCTCCAATGTTTCGAAATTTTGTCTTCTTTCGTTTAAAACCTCTAAACGGTTAATGATAGAGGTTTACAATGAATATACGGTATATTCGCTTTGTATGTACTAAATCCTAATGCAATTGAAAATTTTGTTAACATTATTTTGTTCATTTTTTATTAGAAAATGGTATATTTTTCGCCATATCCCCACTTTTATACCGTGAATATTTGAATTAGTCTGTAAATCGCGGTGATGAAAATTGATTGTGTGGGACTGTAATTTTATTGTGTCATTTTTTAAATGTAAGTTAACGTCATAACCGTATAATATTATGATATTAGAGAAACGTTTGATAAAGTTTTTTCAAACGCGAACGCCATAAACATCAAGTGGTTGTATCATTCCTGTTGTTTCCGCAGGATCGTTTAATGTCTTTTCCTTGTAAATCAATTTGTTGGAACACATTCGAACACTGCCCACTGTAGGTATCCAATAGTAAAACAGACTTGTCCACGGTATTGAGAATGTAGACATCTTTCGTCTATGCTTTGAAGTGATCTGTAATGAGTTTCCCAGATTTCGAACATATCAAATAAACGTTCTCAGGCCTAAACATTCTCTCTTCTACCATAGGTCAAAATTTTCCTGTATGCTCATTTAACACAGTTAAAAGAGGTGACAATATTTTACTGTCTACAGAAATAAGTGGTCGGATGGTGTAGCTATGTGTTGTAGAAGTCTTCGATTGAAACTGTGTTTCTACTGCCTTGCAACCTCTTACACATAATGCTCGACCGGTATATGGATTTCTACATTAAAACTACTTTGATCTGAATTATAGACATTTTGTGGATAATAATACCCCACATGTTTTTTTGTATATTGTCCACAAATTCCACTGTTTTTGCTTTTAAAACATCCTGTAATAATATATTTTTCCTTGCCAAAAATCTTGTAATGCTTCGCGATACGATGATGTCGTTTAAAACTATACAACTACTTCCAACTTGCGTAAAATTGTTCTGGTCGCACATTTAATATCTCACGTACTGATAAAGTCCAACGGCGGATACCTGCATTATGAACAGGTAATTTTTTCTCTGTAGCGTCCATGAAATTGTTTAATACAAATTGTGTTATTCTATTTCGTTTTTCAGTAACCCTCCTTCCATACTCGACTTGTTTTGCCGAACGATGAAAATGTGACTTTGCATATACTCTCTTAAATCGAGCAGCAACTGTTGACACCTTCAATTTTTCTTTCTTTCCCGCTTGTCGAAAATTCCACGGCGCCTATTTTATAATCAAAATCCACATTGTCGTCATCGGATGTACACATGGGTTTCGTAGAGATGTTTCAGTTTCGTGCGCCATACTATCATCTTCCATTGCTTACCGCACTATTGATTTTAATTCAGTAGATAATTCAATTTTCCGTTCATTAACCGGAGTTTCAAGCAAATTTAAGCTATTAAAGGTAGCAGTGGGCATATTGATAAACAAAGCATATTTCAACTTTGTATCAAGCATATTTGAAAAGATTTTGGAGATTAGGTAACGATAATTGATTAAGAGTTAACAATTGCAATTGTATGATATTATTTCTTAAATGAAGGTTTAAACTTTATTGGAGAATATTCTGATAAAGTTCTTCCATATTCAGAAACCATGCAAATCTGATGGTTGAATTAACCCTGTAGTCTTTTTTGGTATTGTTCGAAACACCACTTTCTTCTCGTGTGGTATTTCTGATTCCAAATTAGTTGGACAATGACGGCCCCTGAAGTCAAGTAATAATACACTATGTTATCCAGTGCGTAGTAAAAATACATTGATTCATCAATTCTTGAACTCAATTGACATTAATTTCTCAGATGTCGTTGCACAAATATAAACATTGTTTGATGTAAAAAGAGTTTTCTGTAGCCGAGGTCTTACAGTTCCAGTTAGGCTCATTTGATTATCTTGGTAACGGTCGCACGTGGCAAAAAGGCAATATTTATCTTAATTGAGAACCACTCTTAGCTCATCGATGTAGCTTCTTACTGTATTGGATTTTTCTGTGCGCACACACACACCTTACCAACAATAACGGACGCTACGCGTAACGTAGTCTCTTCTCTTTCCCCTTCGTTTTGTCCACTTTTCTTTCTAATCCGGGCAACCGACAAGCAACTCTTTTTACATGTGACTTATACTTTCCATAACGAAATATTATCTTTAGAATCTAAGAAAGAAAGAGAAAAGCAACACGTCTTTAAATATATGTAAAAATGATAATTAAATGTGTGTAAACCTTTCCTCCGTCCGTGTGCCTCAGCGGTGTGTTGCGTCTTGAACACAGAATAATCTTCGGCACACTGTCATACGTTTCTCTATACGGATAATGAGGGAGTCATAGAAAGGGAAGTTTCTCGCGGCGGTGAATCCATTGGGGAGCTATAGTGCCATTCCGTAGTACACGCCGAGTGTACTACAGAATGGCTTACAATTGCGAATGGATGCAGTTATATATGATAAAAAATGGTGTAAAATTATTGTTTTTTATCATGCCATTGGTATTTTACGTCGTACGATAAAAATGTTGAAGTATACAAGAGGTTCTCACACATACTTGGTAATTGATAACGCTTGGTAACTGATAACGCTTGTTCACACTAGACTGTATCACTAAAATTATCTAAACACCACATTGTCTGGCAAGTTTAACACATATGTTTGCTTTCATAATCAGGTTTTCCATATTTTTTCGACGTGACGAACAATTAAAAATTTTCAAAATAGTGGTGATGGGGGATTTTTGGTTTTTTAAACAACAAATGTTTATCAATTTAAGAGCATTATATAATTTTTTTATATCTATTATAGTTTTAAAGATATATGGAAAAATAGGGAAACGCCTGTCTACCTTTAAGGAGTGTTTTTACTCTGAAGAACCGAATTTTAGGCGATAAAAAAATTACCTGATTCTTCTATTGAAGTCCCTTACAAACCTGCGAAGTTTAAAAAAAGTCAGAATTTTCGGGTTACCGAATGTCTCTTGTGAGTACAACATTATTGATGGAACTGAAATGTCACTTATTGAAGTGTATACTGTCAGATATGGTTACAAGTTTAAAAATTATTTAAATCTAAAGCCGAGCGGCAGTAACATGTATGGTAAAAAATTTTAATTAAAATCAGTGAAGAATCGCTAATATAAATAGTTACTGATGTTTGAATGTCATAGATAAAATTACTATATAAAAAAATAATATTTTTCAAATTTATTGTAAATCTGTATTAGCCGTTTAGAAGTTATAAGCCCAAAAAAGGAACAATTTTGAAACTTTGGAGATGGCTTTTATCCCTGGAACGTGAACCATTACCTACATTTATGCGAAGTTTCAAAAAATTGGAGGGTCATGTCAGCTCCATTGTTAGGTACACTAACCAAGATTCCACTTTGTTTCCTTTGTCATGTGCACATGTCATGCGTTTTTATTAGATTATTGTGGAGCTCAACGTCGCGTCGTAGCTGTGACCAAGTAAATATTTATCAACTTATGTTTTGTTAATGAATATAATATCTATGCATTAATTTTATTTTTGTTGGATATCTTTCATTGTTCTGTAATTAAAATTATTATTAACATATCTTTTAAAATACAATCTTTAGAATACTAAGCAAATATTTTTGACAAAGGAATCCTTGATCTTCAATTGACATTGATTCTTCCACATATCCCCAACAAATTATACCATTAAAAATTATTTAAACGCACACATGGTTTTTTATATAGTTCAATTCGAATATTCTTCCTTTAATTACATAAAAAGTTAAATCTGCGGATTTGCATTATTCTCGTATAAACAGATACATATATAATTTATGAATTAATCTAACGTAAATTTCTTCAACCTTACTGTGTCGATTTTATCATATCGTCTGTAATACATTCCGTATTGTAAACATTTTATAATTATGTTGAGAAAAGTAAAAAGTGTATGCAAAAAGAAGTAAAGAGTTATATATAACTCTAATTATAATTAGAACATATTTTAATAAGATGTTTATTTCCATTGTCTTATATGTATATATACAGGGTAAGTCTGGTAACACAATGACTTCAAATAACTCGTAAATTATTTGCTGTCACGAAAAAAATGTTTCAAACAAAACTTGTATGATTTCCTGGGGATGGGGGATACAGTATCGTAATTTGATTTGTTAATACCTTGACTTTTTACCAAGATATAAAAGTCACCTTCAGTTCAAGTCACTTTACCTTCAATTTTCTACATTGAATGCATATTTCTTCTTGAATTTAGATAGAGTATCACATTCTTCTTTAAAAAGTGTTTACAATTAATAATTCCTGAGATATTCTTAAATTAAACTTGGAAAAATTGAATTAGAAATTTTGTTTGCGGAAGTTATACCACAAGTCTCACTCGATATTATAAAGCAAAGGGTTCTGTAATTCATGTTGATAATGTTTAACACCTTATGAGCATTGTTTTTGTAAGAAAAACTTGCTATAGTAAACAAAATCACATTAGCGGTCATGCTGACTTATCATACTTTATAATACATATGATTTGAGAACATCCCGGTAATCATTAATTTCAAACTTCAATTGGCATAACACTTTTTTCTGCATAATTTGAAACTTGTACGCATTTGAGAAGAAATATTCCATTTAAAAAACTAAAGGTGACTTTCATATCTTAGTAATAAATCAAATATAGTACTGTGTATCACTCAGGAAACCATGTAACTTTCGTTCGAAACAACTTTTTTTAACAGCAAATAATTTATGAGTTATTGGGAGCAGTCATGTTACTAGACTCATCCTGGGCGTATATATGTATATATATATGTATATAATTAATCAGATGTTGGCAATGAATATAATATTTATATACATACATGCATTAACTCATGGCAGTTGTTATGTTAAATTGACATTATATCAAGAGAACTTTTATTGTATAATTATCACGATGTTATTCCCGAAAGTTACAACAGTATCATGTACCTAGAACGAGAAAATATACGAATGTTACTTGTTAATATATGAGCTTTAATTCAGTTTGAAATCGTGTGCATTTCCTTCTTTCTCCTATAATTTACTAAAATTGTTAACGTAAATAAAGAACAAGATCATTATCGCTCTCGCTTAATATACCCGAGTCCGCGTCAGTTGTTTGATCGTTAATAAAAATATTGTCTTTAGCATGTATCCGTAGTTTTATTTAAAATGGTATAAATGTGTCCTGACGGTGAATTATGAAGTTAGTTGGTGAATTGCTAGCCAATCCTTTTCAGGTATGTAGCAAAATTTTCATGTAATTGTATTTACTATTAAATGTAGGAATAACAAAGATGACATCGATGCAACTGTCGGACAATTAAAGTCACCAAGAAGTCACCTCTAAAAAGCATATACGAAAGATGAAAACAGTGGATTTCTCATGTTCTAAAACCGTGCTTGAAGGGCTCGTTTATAAAATACTTTTTATATGTAATTATATTTGGAAAGAGTAAAGAAAAAAAATAGAAGAAGATGTTATATTTTGCCATCTAAAATTTTTTAAACGACTGACTTCTAATTTATATTTGTTTCTATAATTTTATATTTTTTTATTATTACCTCATTTAAACAGAATGTTTTATATATGCATCATGTAAAAAACAATGTATGATAATAAATACACGTGCTATCATATTTAGAACGAATTTAATCCTCCATGACCCACTGCAATTTTTAGATGTTATGTGAAATAAGAATAACAGTAAATTAAGAGGTCATAAATCCAATGAGTGAATCGTCCACTGTTCATATGGATTGTTCATCATTCATCTGGCGTACCAACCGTCTAAAAACAATATGGCGATTAGCGTGGACATCTAAAAGTAAATAACGGTAAAGTAAGAAACTTTTTTTTTATATTTACCAATTCATTAAATAGACAATAAGTAAATATTTATACAGATAACCTTACGTAGTATTGCATTTTAATAGCATGCTACTCCGTCCACCACTGCGGCTTCAGCATTAATTTGTTTTTTTCTACCAGCTCTATTGGGTGTTTTTTTTAGTCTTTTATGGGTTGGTTCTAGGTCGAGGGCAATTGTTGCGTTAATTTGAAATTCTAGTCTTTCATCATAATTTTGTGAAAATCGAGTTATTTCCTCCCGCACTTAAAAGTAAGAAACTTACATTACAATTAAGGTGGGACACCACTCTGACGCACAGTGTCGCGAGTATGTGGAGAAGGTTATCAAAAATCGTTTTCTTTTTCGTTTGCGTAATTCTTGATTTTTATGCCATTGTTTAGGTAATGAAACTATATTTAACCCTCTGTTACGTGCCGGATCCAGCTGGTTCCAGGACGCGTAACGGATTCGTCCTCCGAAGAAACTCCTTTGGAATGGTAGTGTTGAGGAGATGGTTTGATGTTAGAAAAAGAAAGGGGAAGGAAAGTGAGTTTCGTCTTGGGTCCGACTGCAGACTCATCAGTTGGACTGATGCAGGCGGACCCTGCCCTAGACGCTACTGTCAGGTTTTTGTTTTTTAATATATGACAGAGTAGGGGAGCGTAGGGGAGCGTTAGGTGTTTAAAAAGCGAAAGAGCAGAAGGGTTATTCTTTGTAAAGCACCTGCACCCTGGTGTACCCCAGGCGCTACAATCAGGTATCTTAGGAGTTGTATATATTGTTATAGGGTGCGGATTCAGTGCTTTCGAAAATTTAGGAAAGAGGATAGGACATCTAGCGGAGTACTTCGTAAAGTTGATAGGCGTCTGTGAGTTACGGGACGTAACACCTCCGAGTACTGAAGCGCGAAAGAACTGTGCCGAAGTTATTTGTGACTCGTGATAGCTGTGACTCCGGCACAGTACTAGGAGGATTACAAAATTGAAAATCATTGTCTTCCTTAAGAATAACAAGTTCTGCATTATTTTCGAACTGGTGTTCGGTGATTTCTTATGATGGACTATATGTATATTAAATATTTGTCAATATTGGAATCAGTCTTTTCAATATCGTTATATTTATATGGTCTAAGTAAGTATACAGGGTGTATTCGACCATATAGTCAATCGGGATTCCACGTGTAGCCAGCAATAAATTGAGTCGAAATAAGTCATAAAAGTTAACATAAGCCAGGTTAGTTAACGAGTTATTAATTATTAAAGATAGGGCGAAAAAGCGGTAGGCGGCGAGCCGCGGCCATGCTAATCTGATTGCGAGCGGCGGGCGAGACGATCGAGCATCGAATTGTTTACTTGCGCTCTTCCTTCCTCTTTCGTTCTTCCTCTCTCTTCCTTTCCTCCACGGCGCTACCTTACGTTGGCGACTCACGCGGACTCTCTCTCTCTCCCGTCCTTTCTCTCTTTCTTCTAGCGTCTCGCCATCAGAATAGCATGGCCGCGGCTCGCCGCCTACCGCTTTTTCGCCCTATCTTTAATAATTAATAACTCGTTAACTAACCTGGCTTATGTTAACTTTTATGACTTATTTCGACTCAATTTATTGCTGGCTACACGTGGAATCCCGATTGACTATATGGTCGAATACACCCTGTATATAAGGATTGGAAGTTAACAACATCATTTTCATAAGGTCACGATTAACATCAGGACGAGATATTTTTCTTATATGATGAAATCTCAAATGTCGTGAATCTTTGTGCCTTCCCTCCAGGGCATCTTCGGATAAAATTTCTTAGCTTTCAAATAAGCCCTTCTTTGTCAAAAATTGTGACCAGGAGAGTTGTCGCGTAAACGCATTAGGTGGCAAACCGCCTTAACAAAGGTAGTGACAGGGACACTGATATACCTACCTGATAAAAGTAGTGGTGATAGTGAAATAGATCCAATAAAGCAAAGTGCAGAAATAAAATTATGTCAGACTCATCAAGTTCTAATATACGGAATCTACAGGAATTATTCAGAAAATTATCTAAAGGTTAAAAACGTTGAAGATGCATGCACTCACAAACAATATAACTAAATAAGTAAATCATATTGAGTGTAAACTAATCGGCGGAAATCTAAAAACCGTTCTCCTTTACACGAATACATTGTATTCATTTCATTTAAAATAGTATGAGGTTTCATTATTGTATTCAACATATATGCACTTATTTAGGTATTATTGTTTTCAACATATAGGCAAGTAGTTACAAAATTGGTTTCTACTTGAATGAATGAGACGTCTCGTATTTTTCAAAGACGAAGCTATGAAGATAAATACGCGTCTTTTACTGCTGGAAGACATAACATCAAAGTTTAAAAAAATGATATCTCAGAAAGTTGCAAAGAGTAGCAGATGAAACTTTCACAACTTACAGATGATAATATACACTACACTATATGAAAAAAAAAGAAAAAAGTACTTTGAGATATATTTTTTAAAAGTCTACTGAAAGATTATAACATAGTTCCTTTCGGTAGATGTGTTTCTAGCTATCATTACTTACAATTAGTCACCATTACATCAAGAACTTTGAAAAAGCATTTTTTTTACGAAAATAAAAGTGCTGGTACGTATTTAAAATATATATATATATATATACATATATATTGACAAATAAGTGATAAACTAGAATTAAGTTAGATGGAAATCTGACGTATTTTGGTCACGACTATTTCTTGTACTTTCAACTGCACATATCTCATATTGTAGTACATGGATTTATTTAAATCAACCGTTAATATGTAGTATGAAGAGTTGTTGTAATGTTAAAAAAGTTAAAAATGAATATCTCACGGTAAAAATTCCGATTTTTTATGTTGTCTCGCGACACTGTTCGACGGGCTGAAAAAAAGAGGTTTTTCTCGAATTTTTTAGGTAACTAGATTATTCATTTGGGATTTAATTAAAAAGTTTGTAGCGCGCGAGAAGAAAAGAAAGGTACATATAATCTCTGCCAAACAATATTAATGCCTTCTCAGGCGCGACATGCTTTTTAGACAAATAATTCAACATAATATATTATGTGTTACAGCGATAACTTTGTTATTACATTTCAATATGATCTCCCCTTTCGAACAATGACCACCTGTAAAGAGCATTCAGCACTGTCCCCATAAAATATATTCTTATTCTTGTCTTTTAGTACACATAATAAAAGCTTGTTTTTTAAGTTTTTTTTTTCATATAATTCTTTTTTTAGATTAATAGCGACAAATTAAGACCAATATAAATTGTGTATTGTGGGCAAGAGAACATTCAATATTGATTACCACTTCCGATTGAAATAAATAATAACCTGTAATTACTCGATAATTTTACTTTTGGTCTCGTCAGGGATACTGACAGCAATCTTTCCTATGGTTCAGGACCAATTATCAACACCTATTATCAAGGTAGATATGTCTAATTTTGTTAGGCTCTCTCCCTCTCTCTCTCTATTTATCTATCTTTTGCGATCTTGATCGTACTGGCCTCCATCCAGGCGTTGCGCGGCAACCATCCGCGAAAAATAATTCGCGATCGTTGCTAAGGTCAACGTAAGATCGAGCCAAGTTCGCAGGAGTCACTCGGTCAATCTGTCCGTCGATCGGTTGGTCAGTCATCGATCTGCAAGTTGTCGGCCGGTAGTCCTCGCGATCATCCGAAGATTAAACGTTCGACAGAACCTCTGCCTCGCCGCGAATAACGAAAGCACGCGTCGCGTCTCGATTTGCTCTATTTTCTTATCTCGATTGTCTATCGGAGCCGGCCAGACGTCGTTCATTTTGACTAATAAAAGTTCTTCAGAAACGTGTCAAACGATTCGATAACGTCGAAATCATGTCGAAGGAAAAATTGAGTGTATGCATCGTAGGAAGTGGCAATTGGTAGGTTAAAGATAATTTGCTATCACGAAAGTGACTAACCTTGATCCTCCTCCTTTCGAAGCGTTAATGTAGCTCTTCTTTATTATCATTATGACAACAGTATGGTATTTTATAGACATTATTATTAGAAAATATAATTATGACGTAATACGTGACAAAAAAATTTGTAAGAAGAACGGGAGATGGAGATCGCGTTAAACGACAAGACGTATCGTTTCATCACTTGAACACTCTCTTGACGAATGCACAGATGTCAATTACGTATGTCTCTTGGCACCAATCACTGTTTCTCGAAATATTCGAAAGTAGAACAGAATTTTCATTAAGAGACGTTCCGCGTTGTGATCTCTTTTTATACGATATAAAACGGACAATATTTTCGTGGGCATCTTAAATATCACGGTTATTTTTTACTAGCTGCCATACTTGTCACTGATAACTACAATTTTGATACCATAAATAGTTTAGATTGATATAAAAAACCGTAAATATCTTTCTTATCGTACGCCGTACAATAAAAATGTATGAAGCATAAAAGGTCAGAAATGACATTTTTTGTTATTTGTATTATGTGCAATTTTTCAATAGGACTAAAATTAAAGAAGATATTTGACAATTCTTATTTAGATCTTCCTTTAAACTCTAACTTTTCTCAATGATAATCGAATTTATAGCCTATGTTTAACCGTTTTCACGTGATACTCTAACCGACAAACAGACAAAAATCGTACTCAACATATTTTTTAACAGTAACATTTGTTTAAAGATTATTTTGTACAGAGGAGCAAATATGATGGGCAACTAATATTAGCCTCATTGAACAAAATAATGTTTGCGTCTTACATTTTGATCCATCATAAAAAAACAAGTGAGATTTTCAAGATGCATAGGTTAGGTTAGACACACTATATATATATGTATACATATACATATAAATATACACAGGGTGAGGCGTTTAACTCAGGCCACCTGAATATCTCAGTTACTATTGGTTATAGGTGAAAATGCATTAGACCAAACTTGCTTGAAATCAAGTGCTTCATAATCTAATGTTAACAGTTGTTTTATAGATGGACGTATAGAGGACATATGAAGGTCAACCTTGTTTTTTTTTTAAATGGAATGATATGTTTCTTTTTCATATCACCTAGTAGGGCATTATGAGACGGGTACAATGACATATTACTCAAAGTCATTGAGGTCATAGAAGGTCAAATGCGATAAAGAATAGTTCACTTTATGTAAGTGATCGAAAACTTCGGTGCTTTACTTACCTGCTAATTCAAGTGTCCAAACTGTCGACCTTGAGTATCAATGAATGCTCTTAAGGCTTCTATGTATACTAACATAAAATAAACAATAACAATTAGTTATTTCTCTTCTTTTGTGTAACACATTTTGAAAATTGGATACGCACTCCGGTCAGAAGAATATCGCAAACTAATAACGTCGACGTATTTGTTTTTACTTTGCACAGTATAAACAGACAGTGTAGTAGCCTTAGGAACATTCATTGATACTCAAGACCGACAGTTTGAACACTTGATTTAGTAGGTAAGTAAGTAAAACACCAAAGTTTTCGATCACTTACATAAAGTGAACTATTCTTTATCACATTTGACCTTCTATGACCTCAATGACCTTGAATAATATGTCATTGTACCCATCTCCCATCTCAACGTCATTGTATACCATCTCTACTAGGTGATATGAAAAAGAAACATATCATTCCATTTAAAAAAAAAAACAAGGTTGACCTTCATATGTCCTCTATACGTTCATTTATAAAACAACTGTTAACATTAGATTATGAAGCACTTGATTTCAAGCAAGTTTGGTCTAATGGATTTTCGCCTATAACCAATAGTAGCCGAGATATTCAGGTGGCCTGATATGAGTTAAACGCCTCACCCTGTATATGTATGTATATCGGTGGTTAAATCTGTCACCATCTACCATACGGCAACATAAGAATTATGGTTACTATGTCTATAACTTATTAATATTTCGTTCGTTGTAATTTTTGTACTTATTTTGGAGAAGCCGATGTAAACAGACTTGCAAAAAAATGTAAAGAAATTTTCATATTTGTGATTTTTGCATTGACTCAAATGAGAAAATAGGTAGGGGAAGGTTGGGCAAGACGGGGTACTTAAGGTTTGACAACGAATAAAACAATGGTTTTTGCATTTAACGAATCCGTTTTACTTTCTAATTACTCTTTGGTAATCGGTCTTTCATTTGAACTACCAATCAACCAATTGTTCAAAGTCTTATGAACTATATAAACAAAAATATAAAAAAAGTCATTTTTCCCCATCTTGCCCCACCGGCGGGGTAAGACGGGGTACCCCCGTGGACAAGCTGGGATTCCAATCAACCAGCAAAATTTATAAACAAACAATATAATTAAAACGAAAGTAGGTATAAGGTGTGTCGTTACTATCGCCAACGACGAGATACAAGACAACGTAGTAGGTGGCCGCGTGTAGGAGTTAGATAAAAATTTAGACTTTTTGACATTTCTCGTATTATTTTTATGCTTCCTTTCACGTGTACTGTTTGTTAGTGCATAGAAGTTT
The DNA here is from genome assembly GCA_916049575.1 of Ancistrocerus nigricornis. Taxonomy (NCBI): domain Eukaryota; kingdom Metazoa; phylum Arthropoda; class Insecta; order Hymenoptera; family Vespidae; genus Ancistrocerus; species Ancistrocerus nigricornis. Next base: position 22,771,326 of record OU696669.1, on the reverse strand, counting down.
TCTCGAGACAGAATTACCTTATTATTTTTCATTACCCCATCTTGCCCCTTCTCGTCATATCGCAATCATATCAATATAAAACCTCGATGCAATGTACGAAAGTAAAAATTAAGATACGTATCTTATAGCTGGTTAAATTCTGTATCGAAAAAACGTACGTGCACTTTGAATAGTACAGATTTTTATGCAAATATCGCACGTGAAAGAAAGTACAAAAATAATATGAAGCATGCCAAGGCATGCCAAAAAGTGTAAATTTTGATTTAACTCCTACACGCGTCCTCCTACAACGCTGTCTTTTGGCTCATCGTTGACGCTAATAGAGACACATCTAATACCTATTTGAGTTTTTAATTATTTCATTCGGATCATGAGATAAAGGGGGTACCCCGTCTTACCTCGCTACCCCGTCTTGCCCCATGTTCCCCTACTTTTAGCACAGATAGATATATTTTTTTTCTTACAAAACAGATAGGCTACGATGTCCTTGACGTACCTATTGTAGTCTATACTTATATTTTCGTAATGTAACAAAACAAACTGCGCGATGATAAGTAATCTTTACGATTATTAGAATGGAGAGACAAACACGATTTCTGGTTAAACTTAAGAAATTTCAAATTATGAAAAACAGATAGAGCACACTAGCAACGGGTCACTTGATACGCAGTCTCAAGATAACTTATAAGAGTGGTACGTTAAACGCACAAAGATTTCAAATGTAATCAATCGAGTTAATAATACCAGCGTATCCATGACGTAATACCAGAATAAATTATGTAAATCGAATTCAAATTTTCTGATGTACTTGCGAGATGCGAAGACGAGTTATACGAAGGTCGGAATTACGTACATACAGCGTGTCAGAAAAGTCTCCGTACACCCTATAAAGCAGTATAACTTTTTTTATAATTGAACTACACGATTTGAATTTTGCCAAGCACTTAGAGAGATTAGTTTACTATAAGTCGTAGCTTTTTCTCTTTTTTTTTTTAAATTCAGAATCTTCAAAATTACAAAGAAAATAAAAAAAAGTCATTTTTCCAACTTTTTTATCTGAGCTAATAATAGCTAGCCATACACACGGATTTACCCGACGCGACGCGACGTGCGGCCAAATCACGAACGCGGTCTTATCCTACTTATTTCTAAAATGTAAACTTTCAGCCTACGTGTCGAAGTCATTTCTTTTATAAGTTTATTACCTCTCTTCCGCGATGTGCCGTCCGTCGGGCATATAAGCCGGGTAAATCCGTGCGTATATGGCTAGCTAATGAAAATTTAAAAATTGCCTTTTGTAGATTTAAGTAAGATCCATGCATACTATAATTTTCATCCAAATCGATTACTGTTGCTGCGAGCTACAACCGTTTAAAGATTGCAGAAAAGTACGAAAATCGATGATTTTAGTGATTTTCAACCTAATCCTTCAATCTTTAAACATTTATAGCTCGAAACAACGTTAACCGATTTGGATGACATTTTTAAACAAAAAAGTTGATAAAAAGACTTTTTATTATTTTCTTTGTAATTTGGAAGATTCTGATTTTTTTTTTTAAATTTGTCACTTGAAATTTTCTATGGGACTTTTGTAGGAAACATTTTTATCAAATTTGTATTACAACAGAAATATTGCAAATGATAAAGTTAACTGGTACCTACACGTTTTATACAGGGTGGTCTTTTTTAATCGCCCCAGGCGAATATCTCCAAAACGCAAACAGATACGAAATAAATTTTTATACAAAAGTTGAAGGGTTTCGAGGGGGAAAGATAGTTGTGCTGTGTGCTGAATTTTGGGCCTTACCGTTTCTGAGATATCGAGGGTAACTTTCGATCTAGAATAGGGAAGACGTATTCCGAGTATGACCATCTGATAGCTTAATTTTAAACTAGTTAAACCAAAAAAAAAAAAAAAAAAATTCATTACCTAATTAAAAAGTTTTTATGATAATGTGAACGGCATAAATTATTTACATTTGTCAAGAACTGAGCTATGTACATATGTGAAAATATTCACTTTACCATTATTCTAAAGCAATTATAAAAAAAAAATTAAGAAAACTAAAAAGCCTGCAAAAAAATTGGAAAAAAGAAAAATAATTGATTATTTGCGTTTGGATCTTGAATGTATCTCCTCTTTTCGTAATCTCGATCTTCATCATCTTAAATTGGCAACAAAACTCTTCAGCAATGACGAGGTACGATAGACGTTAAATTATTCGAATTTCGCTGAATAACTTTTTAATTAGGTAATGAATTTTTTTTTTTTTTTTTTTGGTTCAACTAGTTTAAAATTAAGCTATCAGATGGTCATACTCGGAATACGTCTTCCCTATTCTAGATCGAAAGTTACCCTCGATATCTCAGAAACGGTAAGGCCCAAAATTCAGCACACTGCACAACTATCTTTCCCCCTCGAAACCCTTCAACTTTTGTATAAAAATTTATTTCGTATCTGTTTGCGTTTTGGAGATATTCGCCTGGGGCGATTAAAAAAGACCACCCTGTATAACAACGTACGAAAATATGCTAGTAAATTTCAACACAATAAATTAACGTATATTAGTTGGAATTAAATGTCTAAACTAAAACCAATCGCAAAGAGTTAATTCAATTTTAATTTGATTTCTAGTATTACGAATAATATTAATACATGTAAAATAATACTTCATGTTGAATTTGATAGCATATTAATAAATAATTACGCAAAGTATGCGATATTTTATGCATGGAAAAATAAAAACTGATGGAACATAATGGAAGAAAAGGAAACCAAAAAAATAAGCTGAAATCATTTTTTTCCTTTCAGGGGTTCGGCGATAGCAAAGATTATCGGTGCCAATGTCGTGAAACATAATAACAAGTTTAACACGCGCGTACCGATGTACGTCTATGAGGAGATAATAAACAACCAAAAGTTAACGAGTATAATTAACGAATTGCACGAAAACATAAAGTATCTTCCAGGACATAAGCTGCCGGAAAATGTGGTACGTATTTCGAAAGTTATTTTTACAAAATAATTACAGACAAAACCATTTATTTTCCATTATAAAGTGAATTATAAAAGTAGATATTAGTGAATTCTAGTGGAATTATTTGATCATACGAATTGTATTGCTCAGTAAAAAAGAATGACTACTGTGAAAGAAGAAATATGATGAAAAAAAAAAACACGAGGATTTTTCGGTTCAATGTCAAGTCGGACTTGGCACTTCACTCTGAGTATGTGGTAAAAAACACTTTTGCATTTTTATTGCATAAACATTTAAAAAATGTCTCTAATGTACAGAATTTTGCTATTCGATTTAAAATATGAAAAATTATGCAATATCGATACAAAATTAAAAATAAATTAATATCTATCATTTGGTATTAAATGTCAGAAATAATGCGAATCGCAATGGATTAACACGTTAGTGTCGGTAGTCGTAAATGAGTGCTTTTCATTTTTTAAACGGGTAAACTGTCAAAGACGAAAAAGGGCAATTCACGTACTGTGCGTTTTAAATCGTGACAGTGTGAAAAGTAATAATTAAATCTATATAATTTTATGTTTGTGACATAATGCTTTTATAATCTCTCAATTCAGTTATGAACAACTATTCGAAAATAGAACATCAATCTGAAACATATAGTGATGTGTGTAACGTACAATTCAACTGTATTATCCGTGTATTTTGATATAGAAGTTTCTAATTTGTTAAAAACATTATGGTAAAGAAGGACGGGAATATTAGGAAATCAGTCATGTCTTTGATTCATAGAGTTTACTTAAAAATATACATAAAGAAAAGGTTATTCTTTGCAGTGATTATATAAGCGTAAGAAAACATGTCACTATTAACGTTATTCCATTTAGTAATCGGTTGTCGTGCGAACGTAAACTTTACCAGAGGGCATGAAGACCTTATTGACTCCTTTAGGGAAGAGCTTTGGTAGATCTTCGTCCTTTACGGTCGGGAGAATCATAACCTTCTCTCCTGGCTAGAATTTTTTTTTTTTATTATTTCAACCTGGCTAGAATTGATTTTATCGTTAGGAATTATTTCCTATTACTTATCCTACTTCGACAGTAACATAAGATCAATAGATATGGATTCATTTTGTTATATCAGTAGGACAAAGTGTATTTAACCCTTTGCAGTCCGTGTTACTTCGGGTATTCAATTCCAAGTGATACACATTAACACGTTGAGCCCGGCGCCAAATTTGCTGTCCTTTCCGTTCCGCCGGCGAGCGATACAATGTTGTAGGGTATCGCCAGAAGATAAGGAATTCTTCATCAGCCAAACGAAAATTCTACTGCCGGTTTTCAGGGACTGGCGCCGGGCCCAACGTGTTAAGTCGTTAATACTTTTTTACAAGCAAGGTTTTGAAAATTACACTGAATATCAAATTTTTGGGGGTTTTTATAAATAAACTAAATAATTTTTTTTTAATTTTAACTGAACAAACATACAAAACCATGTTCTGTCCCATGTTCAAAACCAGTGTCGAGCCCGATTCGATATAGGACTGGAAAGGGTTAAGGTATTTAACTGAGAGAAAATTAAAAAATAAAGAGATATTTTTTGACAATCAAAAATATACCTCGACTTCGAAACAAAAATATAGGAAACAAATAAAACTTACCACCCAGTTTGCAGGTGTCGCGATTTCCGGTTTTCTGTCGACCAATTGCAAAGAGTCGATCACGCGCAATATTTCGCTATACATTAAAAAATACATATATTAGTGTTTGGAGCAAATGGGAATAAAGTTCAATGTAAAATAGTGTATACACAATCGTAAGATAAAATGAGAACGATTTTAAACCGTAACTTACTCAACAATATAATAGTGTAACAGTGTTATTCTACTGGGAATAATACCTACGCGATACCCACAACTCAACTGGTAAAACAACTTGCCGAATATCTCACGAGACAAATTGCGGGATAATTGGGAAAAAACAAAAACTTACTCAACGTTTCGTCCTGTAGACATCGGATAGTGCATTGACAAACGAAGTCGGTGATCTGGACTAATGATGTAAAGTGCTCGAATGGTTTGTTTTAACGTGTCATCTTTGCTACTATCTTCGTCGATCATTTCGAGCTTAATTGCTAAGCTTCTGTCGGAATCGGCAACGATCGGATATGGGAACGACCCGGGAATATCTTGACAATAGGACTTGATATCCTAACAGAAATAAAAACAAGAAAGATCGTTGATCGTTCTTACTAAAGCTTTGACAGAGATATCACTTTTTCAGATTTTTATTATCTACAAAAAATTCCTTACGTTCACCCAGTCGACATGGTCTTTAAGGTTGTCCACAGAGTGGGCCAAAAGTTTAACATTGCGTCGTGCGAAATGGGGCTGATGAACGGCAATGCGACCCAATTCGGTAGTGCAGACAGGTGTGAAGTCAGCAGGGTGAGAGAACAAAACCACCCATCTGGAAAAAATGGATATACTTTTATTTTATTATACAATATACTATTGCTGAGACGACCGGTATAAGTTAATACTTGGCACGTTAGTATCAGTGCCAAGGGTAATTTAGTCGGTGTTTTCGCAACGAGCTTGTCTATTTAAGATCACGGCCAATGTACGATCTATCTTATTTTCGTTCACTGTGAAGATATATTACTTAACCCTTTCAATATGGCAGGGTCATATTGTCCCAAAGTAGTTTTTATACCTATAGGTGTACTTACTAAATTTTTATTGGCTGCCTACAAATATTATAGGGACAGGAATTTTAGATATGTTATGGTCATTACGATCGAAATGAATACTGACAATATTTTTAAACATTTCATTTATTTTTTAATATTATTTCATTATCGTGGAATAAAGTGCGCTTAATTTATATAATGGTAGTTTCTTTTAAAGGGGGCCCAATAATGAAAAAATAATAATTTTTTTTATTGCCCTAAAAAAATTCTCCAGGCTATTCTATTGGTTCTGAAAATCTTCACTTTCACTGCTTCAGGTACAGTTTTCACAGGAACCGTAAGTCCTTTCGCTTCGCGGTTAATATTAAAATGTTAAGCGATGCTAGGGGAACTTTTTGATTCTTAATCAATTTTCAGAATAGATTAGCACCTGAGATAAAACATCCAGAAATCAGGCAAATTTTCCAGAAGCTTATCTCTCTGCCAAAATTTAAAAAATTATTAATATTTAATGATTAAACATCGAAATATATAACGAGCTATTCTCTTCAAATAGAAAAAAGTATGAAAATGATCCGATTTCTAATAATCTAGAAATGTGTACCGAAAGCGGGCGATTTTTAGGCACGACCGTAGGGAGTTCCTTATGCTCTCGATCGAGCAAAAAATGTAACTGACGATTATCTCCGAAACTATTCCCTTAGGACTAAAAACCCTTTTGGATTTTTACGTTTCATAACAAGATCTAAATGTATATGTGTGTGTGTGCGTGCGTGTATCCTTTCTAGCGTCTAAACGGCTGAACAGATAAAGCTGAAATTTATACAAAAAATCGAATTGCACCCGACGTAGATCCACTAAGAATTTCGATTCGACCCGACTTCCGGTTTCAAAATGGCGGGAATTTTAAAAAGTTAAAAATTCATAAAAAATCTGTTATAAGAGAAAAACAATTAAAACTTTGCGAAAGTATGTAAAATAGTGACAACTAATAACGTGAATTTTTTCAAAATTTTTCAACGAAGCAATACAACATGATAAACGAATAAACATTTGTATCCATTCTAACGCCTAAATGGCTGAACGGATAAGGTTAAAATTTTTATCAAAAAAACGAATACAAAATAGAGGTAATCCGGGTGGAGGTTGGCCCAACTGTCCTGTACTCTCATAAGAAAAGGGTGAGGCGAGCGTAGCGAGCCGACTTCCACTCTAGTTGTGCGAATAAATCTATAGATTCTTTGCCGCGGTCGTGCCTAATAAGAAACAGCAAAGCAGTTTCGTTCGGCGGCCCGTGCCCCCCTACGGCTGGTTAGATAAAGAAAAGGGACGGTGTGATCTCTCCTTAAGGTGAATACCATCGACCGAAATCGAAATCGAAATGTTACGAAAAGTGTAAATACTTTGGACGCTTATAGTTCTGAAGCTAATTGACACAGGTTTAAACGATCATTGAATATATTTCCGTGGGAGTACTCACAGATTAACGAAATGATGTCGAAACTGAAGAGTTAATCTCGGAGAGTATGAGTGAGTTTTACTTTGAAATAGCTGATCAGAATGTTTGATCCTTCGACTAATCGTGTTGGTATTGCATGCTTCTTACTCTCTCGATAGCTACTCTTAAAATACGAAACTGTTTCGGATTGCGAAGGTACCTCTCCAGTTGTCATATTATTATGTGTCGACTTGCGAGTAAGCTACTCTCGGAAGAGTTTCATATCGACTCACTGAGAGTACTCTCACAATCTTGTCCTTTAAACATTTCATTATCGAAAGTTACTCTTGACATTTTTTCTTCGCAGCTGGACACCTATCATACTTTTTTTTTTATAACTTTCTAGCAAGAGATATGAACCAGTATCAATAGCGAAATTAATTACATTGGAGACTTATCTTAACGGGGAAAATTCGAGTTAATCGCTAAAGATAAGGTGACTTTCGCGGATTTTTTTATGAAACAAAGGCTTAATGAAATTTCCAAAACCTTTAGTATATGGATCATTCTACAAAACGTCAAGCGACAGGACGTGACGCGTTCTGTTGAATATATGGACTGTAAGTGGTACTTTTTTTGTAGAAATAAACATAATACATTTTTTTTTTCTTTATCAATTGAATTTACGTATTTGTAAGGTCGACAATACATAATGTGTCACGTCTTGTCGACTGTCGTTTTGTAGAATGACCCATATATTCGTTTATATTTGAAACTGTAAAAACAAATTTTTGTATTTCATTGTATTTGTTTTTAGAGGAGTTATTAAAATCGTTCACAACGATTTTGATCGCTTTGACATAGAATAACTTTTTTATAATTAAACTAAACGACTCGAATTTTGACAAGAACATAGGGGGATTAATTTACTATAAATCGTTGTTTTTTTGTTTAGAAATAATTAGAATCTTCAAAATTACAAAGGAAATAATAAAAAGTCATTTTTTCAACCTTTTTATCTAAAAATTTTATCCAAATCGGATAATGTTGTTTCGAGCTATAAATGTTTAAAGATTAGAGAATTAGGTTGAAAATCACTGAAAACTTTTTTTGTAATTGAACCAGACAAAGTGAGTTTTTGCAAGAAAATAGTAGGATTAGTTTACTATAAGCCGTAATGTTGTTGTTTCGAAAAAATTAAAAAAAGACATCAGAAGATATTAAAATAAATGAATTCTGGGATAGGCATAATTTTTCAAAATGTTGTCTTTCGACTTTAAACGCTCACTAGGTCCTTCGCGATTACTGCAAATTTTCGATTGCAACCATTTAATCATCGAGGAATACTTCGAAATACTAAAACTGTTTATCTCTCTATAATATTTAAACGTTGGCAATATTATTGACAAAATAATGTTAGAAATCATATTCTCACTAAGAAAATATTTAGAAAAGTATAGTTGTAAACAGAATCGAAATATATTAAAATGTTTATACTCACACGTATTTAGAATCGATTTTTTAAATAAAACAAAAAGTTATAAGTAAAAAGTTATAATTAAATTCAATATTAATAATTTTCACATAAATGACCTTAGAATGTATGTAAATTGTTTAAATATGCACTATAAAAAACAATTTGTTGAAGAAAACTCCTGGAATGGTTTAAAAATTTTATAGTAATGGTTTTAATTCTCTAAAATAAATTTAACACATAAGTCATTTATAGGTATGAAAAGAGGGTTTCCTGAGGTATTTCACCATTGATAGTAAAAAAAAAAAATGTTTTAAGGTGCGGTGAGGGGGGGGGGGGGGGTAACACAAGAATAATGAACTTTTAAAAATAAATTTTTAGGCAGTTGTATAAACACAATAAAACCATACAACTTTTATTAAAACCTTTTTTAGATATCATTGATCCTTCTTGAGATATTTCCTAAAAAAGAAAATTCTCAATTCTTTTCAAGGGGTAATTTCATCTCTTAAAACCGAATTATGGCACCAAAGAAAAATAGGGTTGTATTATGGATGACGTACTCTACTTGTGTGCAAAGTTTCACAATTTTTGTAATTTCCGGGTCGCCTAACCTTCTTTGTCAGATAAAGAAGTTAAAAAAATAACTTTTTATTTTCCTTGCAATTTCGACAGTTTTGATTTTCTCGAAAGAACACCAATACGATATATATTAAACTAATCCTTCTAGTTTCGTGCAAAAACTCACTTCGTCTGGTTCAATTACAAAAAAGTTATTCTGCTCTAAAGAGTGTCCGAATTTTTTTGGGACAAAAAAATTGTATATGTAAATTGTATATGTATGTTCTAATATGTTGTACATAGAATCATTTACTCACGAATTTCCTTGCCATTCGTAAAAGTCGATTGGGCCTTGAGTAGTCTCGGCCTTGAAGTTCGGAATAATAGAATTTAGCCGCATGTTGAAACAAGCAAGTATCGAGGTATATGAAGTATCACTGGAGGTTAGAGCGTACTATGGACAAGCTGACCGCAGACTGATACGGTGAGACTGCGGATCCACATTTTAAATACTCTTATCGACAACACTATAACGGATGATTCAATACTACCGCTCCTGCAGAAATATTACGAAATTGTTTTCTTACTTGATCGTTAGCGGAAGCATATATTTATCATATTATGACGACAGATTTTACTCTCTGATAAAATTGGATTTCCGATCGATCAACTCGCATAGACGTAATACATCTAGATATATTATGTGTTTGTGTGTGTGTGTAGGAGAGGACAAGATGTTTACTTAAAACTATACGTACCTCTCCTACAATTCTTGATATTGATATTCTGTGAGATGTTACCTCACATTTAACTTACATTACACTTCTATCACATCATTTACTGGGATATGCGATTTGTTTATTGAATATGCATGGATAATAATAGCGTTGATAAGAAAACAACTTTTGTTTTCCAAGAGTAGTCATAGTTTTTTGCCATTATAATTTATTATAGAGTACTTTGAACGAGATAAAATTTATTACAATTTTAACACTTCAAAACTAAAAGAAAAAAGAAAAATTACTGTCTTATTCGTTTGCAATTGGAGATTCTCAACATCGTTTTTCAACGTATATACAGGGAGACCCACGAAGCGTGATTCGCTTGGATTATTCCATTGTTAGTGGTATGGTTAACATTTTTTTTTTTGACATTACGTGGTTCAAAGACAATTTTAAAGTGATTATAGTACATTTTTTATTTATTTACAGCTGATGTACATCGTTTTGAAGATCGTTACAATTAGAGCGAAGGATATTTTTTTAATGTTTCTACGGGTCAGGTGGAAAAAAATGTTTGTTATGATACTTGCTGAATTCGGCTCAATATCTGTTACAAGCTAGGTGTAACGAAAATTAGAGATTTATTTAAAAAAACATTGAAGGTAACCTAAAATACTCTACAAAAATTTGGGTTGACAAAAAATGTATTATGATGTATTATAATTATCTTAAAGCTAAGCTCTCTTTAAACCACGTTGTACTCAACAAACGATTTTCAATCGGACTACTAGCAACAGACGAATCTAAGCTGATCACGCTTCGTGAACCACCGTGTATATTGAGTGTTCCATTTGAAGTGGAACGATGCAATATCTCAGGAATGGTAAAATTGATAGAGATTTTGTTTAAACCAATGGCGTAAGGTTTCGAAGGAGAAATACGATAGTCATAATGTCAACTTTGTCGGTAATGGTGCCAAGGTCATTGTGACACTGCAACATTCACGTAGTAGACCTTGGATATTGCAAATGGAGGCAGAGAATCGGTAGCACTTACAGTAATTTGGATTTGTCATAACTTTGGCGATTTTTAAGCAAAAGACAAAATTCTTTTAGTAGGAACGAAATAGCTATAATACGGTCGAAAGTTACAAAAAATTTGTATAGAGCTGAAAATTGGTACATGTCTTAAATACACTATTACAAATGAAATATCAAAAGTCCCCATGAATCCCGCCCATGCAAAAAATTTTATTCGAGGTCAAAGGTAAAAAACATCGGTTTTTCGCATATTTCTCTTAAACGGCAAGTGTTATCGTAAAAATAGGTCAGACAAAAGTTGTAGATCATGCAATTGTCTACAAAAATTGTTTAGATGCTTTTTTACCTACGAATCACCATTCTTGGGATGTCGCGATTTCAAACATCGAAAATACTAATATGCACTCATATGTAGGGATAAACTTCCGAAAACCGGATATGTCAGATTGGACTGAAATTGTGTACATACCTTCTATTAGTGACTACAAGATAACTGTTAAGCGGATTTTTGGCGATTAACATCCGTTCGCGAGTTAAGGCGTTTTTTAGGCGCGCATTTGGATGCGTTGGGAATTGAGTCGCCTAGTCGCCTGTTTGAAATCGCGAAATCTCAGGTATGGTGATTCGTAAGAAAAAGAGTATGACAACAATTTTTATAGACAATTGCATGAACTACAACTTGTATTTGGCCTATTTTTACGATAACACTTAAGATTTAAGAGAAATATGCGAAAAATCGATATTTTTTCCCTTGACCTCAAATCAAATTTTTTGCACAGATGGGATTCGTGAAGACTTTTAATATTTCATTTGCAATAGTGCATTTAAGACCTGTACCAATTTTCAGCTCTGTACGAATTTTTTCTAATCAAAATTCTAATTCGTCCTGACTACGTTCTACTTAAAATAGAACATCCAATATACATCACGAGCTAGCATAAAAGATTTTGTAGCGAGTGTGGTGAAGATTAAATAATTGTATTAGATTGAACTCGGCATCAGATAAAACACGCACGTATATGTTTCGTTACGTTTTTGCCGACCTTGAATCAATTTATAGATGAGAGCCAAGGTGGTGCGTGGATCGTATATGCGCAATGATACTGCAGTAATTCTAAGTATTTCATCAATAACGTCAACTGTACTGACATACAGATATTTTTATCACAAAAAATATTTAATAACGTTAATGATTTATATATAGAAATGATTTTAATAAATTGGAAGACTTTTAGTCCAAGGATTCCTGAGATATAAGGTCAAATACCTTTTTCGTTGCTTTATATTTTTAGACTCACGGGACCTCTAAACGCCAATAAATGAGGAAGCGGGGAGGGAGATAGAGGTCAAATTTTTATCGACTACCATATCTACCTAGATACAGTACCATATCTAGAGAGAAGGTTCTCTACGTAACGCTATATTACATAGAGGGTGTTCCAGCAATAATGGTACAACCGTGGCAAGGGGTCGGCGTAGTGTTTCTCATAAAAAAATAAGTCAAAAGTGTAGAATAAAGTTTTTGCATATGACGCTCGTTTCCGAGGAACGACTCTGATAACTTTCGACTTACGGCAGGCATGGGCAACTTGTGGCCCGCGGGCCACTGGCGTCCCACTACTAGTCAAGCGTTTCCCCCACTATCGAACGCCACACTCGCTACACGCATATTTACAGTGACGGCCCTGTAAGTATGCGTGTAACGAGTGTTTGCCGTACGATAGTGGGGGAACCGCTTGACTAGTAGTGGGGCGCCAGTGGCCCGCGGGCCACAAGTTGCCCATGCCTGGTTTATAGTAAACTTATCTTTCCACGTGCTTGCAAAAATTTAAGTCGATTTGTTCATTTTTTTAAAACTTATATCGCTTTAAAGGGTGTACGAAGACTTTTTTGACAGGCTATAAATGCGTTTTATTTTATATTATCAAGTGTTTCATAGGGTATGTTTTAACACCAATTTCATGACGCTACGACCTCTGGAACTAGAGTTATATATCTTTATGTGTCAAGATTCCTGCAGTCAAATAGTACAAAAAGGGCTTAACCTCCAAAAAAATTCAAGTGACGACCTCCAAACAAAATTTTCTTCATTTTCGCACCATAAGAGCATACCCGAAAGTCCATAACGAAATCGAGCTTGCAAAAAAAGTTATTCAACGTCAAAGGTCGCGAAAAACAGTTTTCTCAAATTTCTCGTAAACTATTGGTTTTACTTTAATGGAAGTTATTATGAAATTATGATCTTATTATATTAATTATACATCGTTTTCTTCTCCCACTTCCTATTTTTTCTTTCTTCTTCTCCTTCTTTGTCTTCCGCTTTATTTACTTCATCTTCTTTTCCTTTAGAATTTTTTTCGGTACTGTTATCTATAGTCGTGTCGGTGGATAACATGGCTATAGGGTCTAGTTCATTATTGTTTATTTCTTCTTCTAATGTCGCGTCATCAGACGTAGTGTTTAAGCAAGACTGGCCTCGACAAAAACCACATACTACTGAATATTTTAACCCTATTTTTCTGCATCCACAATTGGTGCCACAACCTAAAGAAGAAGAGGAAGAGGAAGAAGAAAACGATGTAAAATTAATATAATAATATCATAGTTATTGACATATGGATTAGGCCTACAGGGGAAACCATGTAAAACAAAGTGCGATATGAAGTTTACCTCGTTGATGGTGCGGAAATGAATGTATCGTTACGCCCAACTTTTCTCAGCCGTAAATCTCGTGAACTATAAGTTCTACAGAAATTTTGTAAAAGATCTTTTTTATGTAAAATTAGCTAAAGAATTGATTTGATAATAACTTCTATTGACGTGAAACCAATAGTTTACGAGATATTTGAGAAAAACTTTTTCGCGACCTTTGACCTTCAATACCTTTTTTTGCAAGCACGATTTCGTTATGGACTTTTGGGTATGTTCTTATCATGCGAAAACGGAGATAATTCCATTTGAAAATTTTCACTTGGATTTTCACGAGGTTTGGCTTTATTTTTGACCAATTTGACAGGGCTATGATAGCTGCGGCATCCTGTACAATAGGCCGGGAAAGTTAAATATACGAAAAACAATATATAAGTAAATGTCTATAGACATGTGCATGTTCTAGTAACCATTAATCCTATTAAGTTGGCGTACGTACCAAAAAGCCGTACCGCTTTCTATTACAAAGAAAAGGAAATAAGGAACTCCTAGGAATGAGAAAAAATTTGGCAAAAATTTGCTTTTCTGCTACCTCCAATGCACGCGTGTGCATTTTACTCGGTCGAGTTAATGTAAAACGATAGAATCAATGAGTAAAATGAAACTATGATCAAGGATTGCCTTAATTACCTAGGTAGCAGTTCCTGATGTCGTTGAAGCCACGAAGGATGCAGACATATTGGTCTTTGTTCTGCCGCATCAATTCATTCGGCCACTTTGTACGACGTTACTCGGACAAATCAAACCAACCGCGGTCGGTCTGTCACTTATAAAGGTAGATCATAAAAGAAGATACATCACGAGGTATAAGATAACATCACACGAATGTCTACATAAATTTCCCTTCAAGGGTTTTGACCAAGGGGACGGTACGAACGTCGAGCTTATTTCAAAGATCATCGAAAAGAACTTGAGGATTCAATGTCACGTACTGATGGGAGCAAACTTGGCAAACGAAGTAGCCGAGGAAAAATTCTGCGAGACTACCATCGGTAAGCGGATGACTTTTTACTTGTACAGTCGGCGTCAGATATGGCCTCCCAGTATGAAGGTAGTAATAACTGAAGTACCTATAGAAATTCCCATATAATTTAAGTATCGCCAACTTCATACTGGGGAGTCATTAATGAAGCTTAGGGTACAATAGCGAATTAACATATTGGTTCTCGTATCTATATATATGATGTATGCATAGGCTGCAAAGACAAACGTTTGGGACCAGTATTGAGGGATCTTGTACAAACGCCTAATTTTAGAGTGGTGGTCGTCGAAGACACGGAAGCTGTAGAAGTATGCGGAGCCCTCAAGGTAAAAAGAACTTATCTTTAAAACCTATCTTTTTTTTCTTCTTCTATGACCTTATCTTAACTTTTTCCTTGTCAATCATTGTCGTAGAACATAGTAGCATGCGCTGCCGGTTTTGTCGATGGTCTAGGATTAGGAGATAATACGAAAGCTGCCGTTATTAGATTGGGTCTCATGGAAATGATCAAATTCGTGGATACCTTCTTTGGCGGTGCGAAACTTTCGACGTTCTTCGAGAGCTGCGGTGTGGCCGACTTGATCACAACTTGCTACGGTGGAAGGAATCGCCGTATATGCGAGCAGTTTGTAAAGAGTGGAAAGGTACGTATGAGTATAAGTATAAATAGCCCTTCAGGTCGTTCGGGGACTTCGCTCTTTGAACCCCTTGTGGAAAATCTTCGCTTTTCTGCATTTAGGCACGACCAAAGTCCTTAGTGCTCGCATCTAGAGATTGTCGATTTTTAAAAACAAGGGTTTAGAGTCTGATTTTTTTATAAATTTGTAAAATTCGAAAACCGATTTTCTATATTAGAATTAATATGTAAAAATTAATTGATTATTTATTAGAATAAATGTTGCAGCCAATAAGAGAACCAAGAATTTAGGTGTATTATTTGATACCACGAAAACGATAAAACCAAGTTCAGTGTGAGAGTATTTTCTATTACAGCAACTTTTGTTTCTAACAAGGGGACATCACGACCTCGGAAATTGACTTTGGGATGAGACTTTGCAGGTTTGTAGTATACCTAAAGAGTGTTCACTCTGCAAAGTAATAGCGCGCACTAGCCAGAAGATTCCGAGAAAAGGGGCTCTAAAGTTTTACGTGTAGGACGTATACCGGTCACTTTGAAGACCACACAACAACAGCGAAGTGGCCGCGTTGTAGCGAACTCGCTTGCGGCGCGGGCGACCTAGGTTCGATACTACGTGGAGAACCTTTTTTTTTTTCTTTCAATTCTTTTAAAACTTATTACAACTTTAAAATAAAGTTAATGACATACAAATATTAGGAATTAAATCATATATAATTTTTATTCATCAATGAAATTTCGGGTAGGGTTTTATTTATAAAAAAATTTGTACAATATCGTCTTTATTTGTCAATTTTTCATTACACATGCAGGCACCAGAATGATAATTATCTTTAAAACATTGAAAACAAAAAATATTATTTTGTGTTACGTAATACTTATTACTTTTCACCTGTACTTTTTCACGTATTCTTTTTTTGTAAAAAACCTGTTCTTGTAAACAATCTTCATTCGTTCTACACTACTCTTTTACACGACTTGATTATTATTCTTCCCTATACACAATATTTAACACGTTATACGATTTAAATCTTTCAAGCGAAAAGTAAAATTTTCACATCATTACACGTTATTTTATAAAAAAAAAATACGTGAAAAAGTACAGGTAAAAAGTAATAAGTAAATAAGATTTAATAAAATTCACAAATAAGAAACAAAAGAAAAAAAGTAGACGTACCGAGACGCGAACACGGAACCTCTGGGTTATTAGATTGACCCGCTACCGCCTCGACCGCTAAAGCGCTTGACGAAGAGTAAATCTTTTTCGTATGTAAGCGTATCGGAAATCTGTGAAGTGTTTTTTCTCAAAACTGGCTGGCCAGTGCGTTTTTTCCGTTGAACATAGTAACACCCTAAGGCATTACTACAACGACACGAAGTCTCGTCCCGAACTTCATGTCCCACATCGTGCGGTCCCCTTGTTAGTAGGCCTGTTCCCTCACAACGCCATTACATTTCAAAGCTGACAAATTGCAAGTCGAGTAGATCAAATGGGTTGGGATTAAAAAAGGGAGGGGTTTGATCTATTCGGACAAGACGCATAATCACGATCGAACATCACTTAGGTAAGTTCGTTTGATCGTACAATTATGCTGCACAACGTCTTGTCCTCTAGATCAATAGGTAGATGTTTAAAGAATCTTGCAATTTGTTGTAATGCATCTCATGTGAGTAGAGTACAACTTTTAACAATTTTATTTGTAACGCACCTAAATTTAAATCTTTGGCCCGATAACTGATCTTGCAACACTCGTGTTTTTCAACACCGGCCGATTATAAAAACGTGTAAACGTACTTGACTTTTCCGTCCATCCTGCGGCTCTCCGAATCGTCTCAAAATCCACACCTCTTCGAGACGCCGCGGATGTAGAAGCATGTCTTGTGCTATGTGCACCAAAATTATACGTATCAATTCCACTTTGGGCCATAACACTTCTGAGCCACCTACTAACTGACTGTGTTGTCGCCACCCTATGTGGCTTCTTATACGTTAACAATAACATATCTTCGCCTTGTTCTCTTATGTTTGTCGATTGCTGTATATACTGGCATCAAATGGTTGCCACACAAAGTCGCGGCTGCTTTTTGAAAAACGGTAATTGCAACAACGGTTGTGTTCTTGCCGGGCCAGATGTCTTTATTCTATCTGATATCTTAATTCTAATTTCAGTCTCAAATCTTTGGATATTACTAATTCTAATCTTGGTGAGTGTTTGTACTCTTTGTGCCGTAGCTAGCACTAATAACATAACTAACTTCTTAGTGAGTAATTCAAACGATAAAGTTTCGTGGGGCCAAAGGGTCCTCAAATAACATAATACTGGATCAGGGTCCCAGTTTTCCTCATATCTCGGAGTTTGCGGTCGTAAATGCGCCGTACCTCTAAAAAATCTTTTAATTATCGGATGTTGTCCTATTTCCTCTCCTACAACTAACGCCAGGGCTGAGCAGTAAGAATTTAACGTGCCATATGTTTTTGTTTGACTTAAACAACCAGTTAGAAACTCCAGATCTCTAGAGATCGGTGCCTGAAAGGCATCTATCTTATTTTCTTTACAGAATTCCCATCATAAATTTAGCGGTTTTCGATACTGCTTGATTGTCCCATCTGATAAAGACGCCATCATTACTGGGATGGAGTCTTCAGGCACTCCTTTTAACCTAAACGCTTGCCCGATAATCTCCCGGCAACCAGGGAAAGCGATGCTCGTAACGGATGGTATTGTCTGCAATTATCAATTAATAAATCATTTCTGGGATCAAAGTGAATTGGCTCTGATACGAGCAACGCTTTAAAAAGTGGAAACCATGATTGCGTAGGCCAAAATGGCACTATCAAAACCCCTTCTGCTCTGTCCGAAATTATTTTCCGAATCGTTCTTAAAACCATAGCAAACGGAGGGAAACCATAAAAATACATGTTATTCCACGGTACCGTAAACGCATCTATGGCCCAAGCTTCTGGATCTCTTCCGAATGTAAATTCTATCCTTTCATAAGCCCAGTCAGCTAATTCCCACTCGGTTTCTGTCTGTTCTACTCTCGACTCTGCATCCGCGTCTTTGTTATCGCTAGACTTAATGTAAGCTGCAAAAATCCACAGATTACGTGCTTCGCACCATTGCCAAATTTCCCTTGCTAACTTTGTCAATTTAGGAAACTGAATACTGCCCATTCGATTTATATACGACAACGCTGTTGTATTGTCAATACGTAACAATATCTCACACGAATTCTTGTTTTTAGCAAAACATTTCAGGCCGTAAAGAACCGCCTTTAGTTCGAGAAAATTAATATGTTCCTCTCGTTCCTGTTTACTCCAAAAACCATGCGTCTGTTCTCCCTCGCAAGCCGTCCCCCAGCCAGTTAAAGATGAATCACTAAAAATTTCCATCTCGAAGCGATCTTCTCTAATCGGGTTAATACACGTCATTATATTATTAATCCACCATTCGAAATCCGGAATTAATTCTTCTGAAATCAACATATCCGCATCGTAATTACCATTGGTTCCATTTTTCCAGGAAAAAGTGTCGACTTTCGCTCTTCCTCTCTCACTCTTTCTCTCTCTACCTTTCTTTCACGACGCTACCTTACGCACAACAAAAATCTAATCTAATCTCTCTCTCTCGCTCCCTCCTACCCTAACACGGCGCTACCTCACGCTGCCTGCACGCGCTGACTCTCTCTCTCTCTCTCTCTCGCCCTTTCTTTCGTTGACTTTCTCTCTCTCTCTCTTTCTCTCAATCTTTCGTCCACGACGCTTCCTTACGCTATCGCTTCTTGTCTTCAGACTAGCATGGCCGCAGCTCACCGCCTACCGCTTCCGTGCTTCCTGATTCGCTGATCTATTTTATTTAATAACTCGTTAACGAGGACAAATTTTATTACTTTTTATTTCACTTTTCGCTTCCAATTATCCATGTGGACACGTGTATATTCGCGGTTGTAGCTTGCGCGGGACACCCTGTATACCAATGACAATATTTATTCATTTGTTATTTTCGATTGATTCAATAAAAATTGTAAAAAATTCATATTACTAGAAAGTTTGAACTTTATTCTCCCCGTTAAGGACTTGTTATGATCTTTTACATTGTTAAAATAACTACCATTTGTAGACCGCAGTCGGATCAAACCAAAATTGTTCGTTGATTCTTTTTGAATGCAACCTCATTTCTATACAAATTCCAACTTGATTCATTTAACCGTTTAGACGCTATAACAAATACACGCATAGACATTTACATTTTCATTTAAAACGTAAAAATCCAGAAATCCATATTTCAAATAATTTCGAACATAATTGTCCGTTATATTTGTTTGCTCTATCGTGCACATAAAGAACTTCCTGCGGTCGTGCCTGAAAACTAAAATATAAATAGACGATATCTTTTATATTACCCTATTAAATGTATATGTTACTTTGTTGGACGATAGAGCATCAGGGATTTGGAAGCTGAACTTCTTTCCGGTCAGAAACTGCAAGGTCCAGCTACAGCGGATGAGGTCAACGCGATGTTGAAGGCTCGTAATATGCAAGATAAATTCCCGCTCTTTACAGCTGTGCAGCGTATATGCCATGAAGAGATTAGACCGGCCGACCTTATCGATCAAATTCGTAATCATCCTGAACATGCGTTAGTACACTCGTTATTCGATGGTTCTGCAGAGAAAAAGAAGTGTTTATCCATTTTTTGATCAGTGACTTAAAAACTCAAGAAACACGATTTTATCATAAGTGTACTCCACAAATGCTACACTGACACGTAACATTTTATTTTGAAAATCTAACGATAAGTACAGAACGCTCACGCATGTTTTTCTATAGCATGTTGCATGAAATTATTCTGGATCCATTTACACTTTACGACAAGGTTTTTATTTATGGAATGTAGGTGTCAAGTCCACTTTACCATTATATTGAATTAACGAATCTAACAAAACTGTTTTTACTATTAATAAGTGCTGTTTTTTTTTACAAATATACAGGGTGTCCGCTTCCAGGTGTCCAAGCGGAGAACTACATGTACACATCAATGAGTTGAGTAGAAAAGTCTAATAACATTTTTCAAAATTTGACTTAGTTAACGAGTTATCGGCCAATTACGGCGATTAGCGAAAGAAGGCAGTTCACTCGAGCTCGCTACTAGGCAAGAGACGAAGCAGTAGGAGGAACAATCCACAATAAACAACGTTGCATGTCGTTGCTCGCCGTGATTGGCCGATCTTTGTTAGTTAATAACTATTTAACTGAGCCGAATTTCGGAAAATAGTATAAGACTTTTCGACTCAAATCATTGATGTGCACGTGTAGTTTGCCGCTTGGACACCTGGAACTGGACACCCTGTAGAAGCCCTCATTATAAGCTCATTGTGATTATTCTGTACATAAATTTTGTTGTGTCATCTAAAGTCATATAATAATTTTAGTGTAAAAACTGAAGGTGAGCTGGAGGAGAAGAAATAAATTAATGAACCATGATCTTGGAAATCTTTGGCTGGAGGATTTGAGCTTATGTCAATAAATATAGAATACATTTTAAAAATCCATAAAAGCAGTATAATTAACTAAAGATTGTAAAACTGTAAATATTGCGGCAGCATCTGACGAACATATTGTAAATAAAAGTTTACTCATTATTATTTGTCCATAACGAGTTTCAAAAATTTTGCCCCATCAGGAATGATTCACCAATTCTATCGATGGAATTCACAGTCCGTTGTGTATCATCAAGGGTGTACAATTTTATCATCCGATTGAAGCATGTGACATTGCTCATAAACTTTTGTCCATCCACAAGCTAAAGTTTTATCAATGCTTATAATTATACCAAATAAATATTATATGAAACGTATACTAAAGAAGTTATGCATTAAAAATTCCTATAACATATAATGCAAAATTTATTTGTTTATATTCTTTTATGTATACAGGGTGTGTTCGACCGTATAGTCGTGTGCTATATCACGTGTAGCCAGAAATAAATTGAACCGAAATAAGTCATAAAAGGTGACATAAGCCAGGTTAGTTATCGAGTTATTAATTAAAAAAGATAGGGCAAATCACGACGCGCGGAAGCAGTAGGCGGCGAGCCGCGGCCATGCTAATCTAGCAGCGCGAGGCGAGTGGCGAGCGGGTGGGTCGCCCGAGCTCGTCTACATACGTAGGAGATGAGCGATCGGGAGGAGCTTTCCACGAAAAAGGGACAATCAGTGGGGCATTAAGGCTGTTCACCACCCAATACGTTTTCACGATAACGCTCCTGGTCACAATTTTTGACCGATTTTGACGAACAAGGGCTTATTCGAAAGCTGAATAATTTCTGAGGGAGATGATCTTTTCCAAATTTTAGTACACGATGACGCAGGGCATTTAGGAGCGGAAAAGACGCTAGAGCGATTACAGAGGAACTATTGGTTTGCTGGTATGCGTCGTTTCGTCACAAAATATGTAAGGGCGTGTTTGAACTGTGCATATTATAAAGACACTGCAGTTAAAAAGCAAGGCAAGCTGAATAATATTGAAAAGGTACCGATACCATTTCACACGGTCCACATCGATCATGTGGGACCATTCGAAACCAGTAGGAGGCACAACAAGTATCTACTTGTCATGGTAGATGCCTTTACTAAATTTACACTAATAGAGCCGGTAAAAACGCAGAAGACACGACATGTTTTAAAAGTACTTTCGGATCTCATTAATTTATTCGGTTGTCCAACGAGGATAATAAGTGACAGGGGAACGGCAATTACGTCGCATTCTTTTAAAGCGTTTTGCGATACATATGCCAATGACAAGAGCCAAGAGCCAATGGACAAGTGGAAAGATATAACAAAACGATTGTTAGCTCTTTGGCGACTACAGTCGCTGGGAAGGATCGGAGAGACTGGGACACATCTGTAAAAAAAGTGCAGAGTGTTCTAAACACAATACATAACAAAAGCATTAATACGACGCCCATGAGAGCCCTGATAGGGTGTGATGGGAGAAGTCCGGCAGAAGCACCTTTGCTCAAGGACATAGCGAACGAGGTGGATCGTTTGGATTTGACAGAGCTAAGGGGTGAAATAGCAAAACGATACCCATTTAGGGATCAAAGTCCCCATTAGTTGTCGGATCAACTAAACAAGGCGAGTTAGAGAAGTGCCGTTTCGGCGTGGCCCTATGTCACAAAACTCCATAGGCAATGCGAGATACTTTATGACCTTTCTAGATGACCACAGCAGGAAAATGTTCGTATATTTTTTGAAACAAAAGGGCGAAGCCCCTGAAATATTTCAAAAGTTTAAAGCCTCAGTAGAAAATGAAACCGGACCAAAAATAAAGGTGCTGCGAACCGATAACGGCCGCGAATACATTAACCACAAATTGAAACAAATTTTAGAAACTAGCGGCATACGGCACCAAACCACAGTACCATACAACCCAGAGCAGAACAGCTTGGCAGAACGAGCAAATCGGACAATAGTTGAACGAGCCAAGACAATGTTGATCGACGCGGGATTGCCCAAAGAATATTGGGCGGAAGCGACTGCAAGCACAGTGCACTTAATAAACAGGTCACCCACGAAGGGGCTAGATAAAATGACGCCAGAAGAGGCCTGGTGTGGTAAGAAACCCAATTTAAAATACATTAGAATATTCGGCAGCAAAGCACTAGTGCATGTACCCAAAGAAAAACGGGATAAGTAGGACCCCAAATCAAAGGAGATGATATTCGTTGGATATGAAGAAAACGTTAAGGGATATCGGTTTATTGACCTGAAAACACACAAGGTAACCTTAAGCAGAGATGCTATTTTTTACGAAAACCACCGTGGTGAGCCAACGCCAAATCAAAATTTGGTAAAAGAAAATCTGGAACTAACTGTTAATTTCACAGATGATACGGACGAGCAACAAGCTGCACATGACGGAGCGATCTCACAAAGTGAGTAAAGAGAAGACCCAGAATCGTCGGATGACGACGAAGTCTTTCACGACACACCAGACGCTCCGGAACCAGAACGAGAAATATCACAAACGCCGAATCCAAGACGGTCGGAAAGGAAGTGGAAGCCACGAGTGCGAGAAGGTTACGTAACTTATCTAACTATCCAAGATAACGAAAATAACCTACTATCCTTTGAAGAAACACTAAACCGATTCGACAAACAATCCTGGAAAAACGCGATTGAAGAAGAATTGAAATCCCTGAAACAAAATAACACTTGGGAAATAACAGACGCTCCAGACAATAATCAAGTATTAAAATCGAAATGGGTTTTCAAAATAAAAACGGACGAAAATGGAAACAAACGATACAAGGCCAGACTCGTCGCAAGAGGTTTCACCCAAATTCAATGGATCGATTATAAAGAAATCTATTCACCCGTATTCAAATACAGCAGCATAAGGTACCTACACTCTTTGGCAGTTAAAGAAAACCTGCGAATCACACACATGGACGTAATAACGGCATACCTAAACGGAACCTTGGAAGAGGAAACTTATATGGAGATACCGGAAGGACTAAAAGGCGGAAAGTATGAGGGAAAGGTGTTAAAACTAAAAAAGGCCATTTACGGCCTGAAGCAAAGCGGAAGGGCCTGGAACATAAGACTAAACACAATCCTACAAGCCGCGGGTTTGAAGATAAGCTCCGCTGATCCATGTATTTATTACAAACCAGGAAATAAAAGAAAATTAATACTAGCTGTTTACGTGGATGACCTGATGCTCTTCACCAATGACCATGAAATCAGGCAATGTCTTGGAATAACGATAGAAAGAGACGAGACAAATAAAAAGATACACATCCACCAATCGGGATATATAGAGAGCATGTTGCACAAATTCGGCATAACGAACTGCAACCCGGTAAGTACCCCGATGGACCCAAATGCAAAGCTAAGCGCGGAGGAGAAACCCGAGACTAACAACGAATAAAAAAACGAGAATATCCCATTTCTCGAGGCGGTAGGGTGCCTATCACGAGACGCTGTAGCGTCTCGAGCCAAGTATATGCATCGAGAATATCACGCCACCCAATATATGTATCGTGAATATCTGACGCTACTAGTTCTTATACAGCTAGCATCTGTACTCCAAAAAAAGACTTTTTATTGAGAAACATTTTCAGCAACTTTAAGCATTGAATTCATAGATTAAGATCCGCTGATTTGACTGCGTCTTGTGGAATCTTTCTAAGCAATTTTTAACTTGCATTTATATTACATATATTTTTAAGATACAAGAATGAAATACGAAGAATACGCAAACAAATTCTATAACTCTATGATTTTTGGAATCCTAAATCTTTATATTGGATCACCGTGCGACGAGGAGGAGTGCGTTGTGAGATTGCGAGATGTGAGGATCGAGCGTTGCGAGAGATTGTTTGTTCTTGCTTTGTACTTTTGAAATATACGTAGGTTAACACCATCGGCGACACGTGGGATTTAGTCTATTATAATATTAAAACACCCAGATCCCACAAACGTAAAAACACGTTTTTTCCAATTGTGGCTAACGCACACCCCACAGAATTACAAAAACTCAGATTTATGTTTTCGGACCACTCCCCAACATATTGCAATTGAAAAATCCATTATCAGAATTTTTGTACACCAGACTCATTAGGAGACCCACGTTTCTTGGACTATACGCTCGAAATCGTGGCAGCGGCAATAGATATTTCAGCGACCGACGAGCTGCACGTATTTTTTGTTCAATGGTGAGTAACAATGTGTACGCACACTGATAGAAAGCACGACGCGCGAGTAGGCGCATAAAGAACGCGACGTTCTTACGACGTTTTTTGTAAGACAAAAATTACGACTTCTAGCGCGCCGTAAATGTAGGAAATCGCCAATTTGGGAAAAGCTATGGAATCGAAATTTTGCGCGCACTTCCCACATTTACGGCGCGCTAGAAGTCGTAATTTTTGCCTTACAAAAAAACCGAAACCATTGCACTTTAAGTATTAGTATGCTCTACAAGTTTCATAGTAGAAATTTTTTCGATATGTATCACGAAAAAAGAGAAAATTGAAAAAAACGAGTTAAAATGGCTTAGTTGTTTATTTTCCCCTTGGATATCTCCCCAACAATCAACGATACGTAAAAAATGTATAAAATCTAAATTATCGGGCATTAAAAAAGCTACAAAAGCACAGACGAGGTATAAGATAGACCTATCACGCAATGTAAATTTTTGTCCCACGGTCCTGGGGCTACGTAGCCCCATTACCATTTTAGTGTCGCATGCGACAATATCGGTTTAGAATGGAAAAAGGCAACAGCGCTACCGAATCGGTAGGAATTATAACTAAACATAACGTTTATTAATTTTTTTTCACTGACATGAATTACAATTCGAATCAATCGATAGAATCGAAATTTTAATAAAATAGCACATCGAGCGTGATCAACCTTGCGCAAGGGTCATCGAGCGGCAGAAGCTCATTCCGTCGTAGTCTTTCATAGCGTTCACTTCTCCGTTATTATAAATTCTAATTCATCGTCTAAATCATTGCTTCTAAATAAAACTATAAATTTTATTATTATATAATACATTTTATTAATATTACTAAATCGATAAATTCTTTAACGTGAATTCTTAAACGTTTAATTATTTTAAGAATATTACAAAGACTTAAAATGAAATAAACGCGAATAAGTAAAGATCGAGCGCGTACAACCTTGCGCGAGGGTCATAGGGCGGCAGAAGCTCATTCCGTCGTAGTCTTTTATAGCGTTCACATCTCTTTTATTATAAATTCTAATTCATCGTCTAAATCATTGCTTTTAAATAACGCTATCAATTTTATTACTATATAATACATTTAATTAATATTACTGAATCGATAAATTCATGAACGTGAATTATTAAACATTTCACTTGTTGAAAGAGTATTACGAAGACGTCAAACGAAGAAAGCGCGGGTAAACAAAGATCGAGCGCGGCCAACCTTGCGCGGGGGTCATTGAGTGGTAGACGCTCACTCCGTCGTAGTCTTTCATAGCGTTCACATCTCCGTTATTATA
Source organism: Ancistrocerus nigricornis (assembly GCA_916049575.1). NCBI lineage: Eukaryota > Metazoa > Arthropoda > Insecta > Hymenoptera > Vespidae > Ancistrocerus > Ancistrocerus nigricornis. The sequence continues at coordinate 22,745,060 of OU696669.1, read as the reverse complement.
AATTCTAATTCATCGTCTAAATCATTGCTTCTAAATAACACTATAAATTTTATTATTATATAATACATTTTATTAATATTACTAAATCGATATATTCATCAACGTGAATTCTTAAACGTTTAATTATTGAAAGAATATTACAAAGACGTTAAGAGAAATAAGCGCGAGTAAATAAAGATCGAGCGCGTTCAACCTTGCGTGAGGGCAGAAGCTCATTCCGTCGTAGTCTTTCATAACGTTCACATCTCCGTTATTATAAATTCTAATTTATCGTCTAAATCATTGCTTCTAAATAACGCTATAAATTTTACAGTATAATACATTAAATTTATTATTGTATATTATTATTACACAATGTATAATATATTATTTTACAAGAGTACATAATTCTAATATAATTTAACTTCTAAAATTATCTGAGATGGGTCCCCAGCAGCAACCTCCACGTGGTGGACCCGGGCAATGGATATTATTTTCTATGTAATGCATATCATGTCTAACATAATATGCATTCCATTGCAAATAATATCTAGCGAATTGGCTGCCTTGCACTAACGCGTTATCGAAAGTAATTAGCCTTTGATCTTCTTTTTAAAATTCATTCCTTTCATTCATTTATTCCTTTATTCATTTCACCGTTTCTTCCCTCATCTTACAAGTATGCTGTACCTATATTTCTTATATAGGTATTTAAACAATAGTATATTAACGTGACCATTCCTCTATCGCGATTAAATCTATACTTCAATTCAATAGTTTTCAATTTTAAAAACAATTTGCATTTTAATAAAAATATTATTTAGAGATAGAGTTTCGAGGTACGCAGTTGAATCCTTTAATTCATTTCATTCGCAATAAATTTATATGGCAATCGTGGTACATATTCCTAATTTCAAAGCATCCTGCTCATAATTTCATATAATTTTTATTAAATTCATATAACTTAACTAACTTATCTTAATGAACGCTTGGTTAAAACAAAAAGATAATTAAAAAAAATGTGTACGTGTTTTATTTTCCTTACCCTTCCTACCTTTTCGCAATTCGGTCGGATCGGTTCGGTCGCGCGCGTCCGATTCGACCACTTGTAATTCGGTCCTCGAGTCCGTAATTCGTTCGAGCCGCCTCGGTCGCGCGCGTTCGGCTCGTCGCGTGCATTCGGTTCGGTCTCGTGCAAAAATTAGAGTCAGTGTTGTTCGCCGTATTAAATTATTTCGGTCGCGTTAGCTTCACTACACAAGAAAATCGATTTCTTGTCAAAAATAATTTTGTTCGTCGCGTAAGTAGAGTCATTATTAAAATTACACGCGAGGCATACCCAGGAGGCTGGAAGCTCAGTAAATGATAGAACCACCAAACCATCCCGATGCTGGACTTACTACCCACGATGCCTTGGATTTAAAACGTGTAATGTAAGTAGTCGTGTCTTTCCATTTATTAAATTAAAAGATTCAAATGAAATATTTTAACAATTTTCTAATATTATAAACAGATAACTTATGTGCTTGTTCCATTTTTTGTTACAGATGGATAATCAATGAAGGACCCACCTTATCAAGCAGATGTTCGACCTACTACCCCGCCGCACGGATTTACATCGTTTAATGTAAGTAGTCGTGTCTTTCCATTTATTAAATTAAAAGATTCAAGTGAATTATTTTAACCATTTTTCAATATTATAAACAGATAATTTATGTGCTTGTTCCATTTTTTGTTACAGATGGTGAGTAAAATTTTTAAAGTTCCTCCGGCACCCAACCATGTCGAGGATGAAAAGTCCGAATCGGCACGGGTGAGCGGTTGTATTCTTACGTAGATTTTTTTTTATAATTGAGTGACCACGAATAAATCCTTTCGAGGAATTATTCGTGAGTGGTACATTTTCTTTTCTCTCTGTATGAATATGTTATTAATATATTAGGATAGGGTCTTCTTGTTTTATTCGCGTGCATCAAGCCTGTAGATTTTTATTTAAAATTAATCAAGATTTCATTATATTTATAAAGTGAATATAAATTAATATCTTGGGATTGGGGTTTTTATCTACTTCTATATACCTTCATACCTATATAACTTCATACCTATATACCTTCATACCTATATACCTTCATACCTATATACCTTCATACCAATATACCTTTACCTAACACAATACACACAGCTATCACGAGTCGGTTTTTTAACCAAATGACTCTTATGTGGTAGCTCACTAACACATTACACTACACTACCCTCATTTATCACGTAGCTTTCGCGAATTATCGTTTATAAATCGAACGGCCCGTATGTAGTCGAAACACAGCATCACCACGAGCTCACCACGGCTCTTATGTGGTAACTAACTAACACATTACCCAAGGCTACCACGAGTCATCGTTTACAGACACATAAATGCCGAAAATGACCCGGTGGACTCTCAACACAGCATGACCACGAGCTCTTAAACGGCTCTTATGTGGTTTTTAACTAACAAACACAGCCTTACCACGGCCTAACGGCTCTTATGTGGTAGTAGATACTAAGCTAGTCTTAGAAACACAGCAAATACCACGAGCTTAACGGCTCTTATGTGGTAAAATGTAACAGTCGGAGCATTGCCACCGGGTCGTTGTCTTGTAAACGTACGATTCACATGTGGTAGCTTATTAAAAAACACAGAATTACCACGGCCGGTTTTTTTTTAGGCCTTTATGTGGTAACTTACTAACAAACACAGCATTACCACGAGCATATAAATGGCTCTTATGTGGTATCTTACTAACAAACACAAGACTGCTACGGGTCGTTCCTTATAATCGTATAATTCATATGATAGCTTACGTTTCAACACAGCATTTACCACGGGTCGGTTTTTTAACCAAATGGCCCTTATGTGGTAGCTTTTCCCTCTATCTTCCATCCATGATCCATCCTATCCTTTATATTGTAAATTCATTTTAAATTCATTTAGAACATTTTTAATATACAGAAATCTTGATTATTTTGACTAAAAATCTACAAGGCTTGTATGCAATTCACTTGATTCACTTTATTCACTCTTTAATTCACTTTATCCCGTTCGAAATTAGCGTAGAATTCGGATATTAATTATCCGAATTCGCCAAAACAGCATGTAATATGTCGAACATGCTTTGCATCGTATTAATAAATTTGAGACTGTACTACTGTAATCTGTAGTACCTCCCGTTATACCGACATGGAGTATGTATTATAGTATATGATCGTTTGTATAAAATATGAAAAAAAAGATAGTTAGGGGTTCAGCTCTATGAGTTGGAACAAATCCTTGAGACCCAGTGCCTCGGAAACGTTAGTCTGGAATACTAATTTTCGCTCATTGTTTGATAATCGAGTAGATGGTGTACATTGACCAACGGAACAAAAATCAGAAGTTAACGTTTCAACATATATAAAAGATGTACGGAGTTCCGCATTGCGCAATGAGCCAGTTCACCCTCACCCTAGCTTAGATTCTCATTAACTTCATTCATAAACTAACAACTTTTTTTTCTCATTTATTTCCCAATATCTTTACTCGATTATCAAATTGAGCGATTATTCGGATCCTTACTCTCGGATGGCCACACTGCTATCGGTGCGTTCGCAAGTACTGAGTTTATATGAAACTCTAACACGTAGATTTCGCGTATCTTTTTTTAAATTCATGCAAATGTGATAAACGCAATTAGAATTATTACTCCATAACGGTATAACAGGTCGGTTATTACGGCATTACTAATAAAAAACAAGAAGACAATTCGCGACGGATAGAAACCGGATTACAAGTGACACAATATCATGATTTAATTACGTGATTAAAGGAGTCACTTGTAAGATGGGATCGTCCGAGGGTTTTGCTGAATAATATATACATTAAAATTTTAAATCTTTCTATATAAAAGTCGAGTCATTGCATTAAAAGGAAAAGTCTCAGTCGAGTCCTTGCTTTGCAGAAAAATTAAGTCGAGTAGAGTCTTTTTTTGAAAAATGAGAAAGAGACTTGTAGAGTCACAGTCCGTAGGCCCTAGTTTTAAGCTAATATTCTTTTAGATCAGGATTTTCAGCTTCTAATCAAACTAATACTTACTATTTCTTTCCCCCCCGTGCTATCTCTTGTATCTTTACTTATGCACGTGCCCAGGTGTTACATGCATGAGTAAAGATCGGATAGCACGGTTTTCTTGTATTTTTGTGGCGACTGTCAATGGCTAGTGTATCGTGCACGACGTACTTTCCACCTTGTATGCGTGGTAGTGGTGGATTGTGCGTCGGTGTTACGCGAGAAATAAAACTGCACATCGAAGTGTAGTTATGCATCCTTAAATGCGTATCAGTCGAGTCATTATAGAGTCACACATATAAAAATGTATAATTAGAATATACTCGTATGCTATTAGTATGATCATCTACTAATACATACGAGTATTTTCTGGAAAATACTTAATATTTGATTGAAATATTTTTTGTTCGCGTCGTATTTGATAATAATTAAATTGATATATTACGCAATGGTCACTAGACTTGACAGTCGATTTCAGCAAAAAGGTACGCATTAGTGTTGTGAATGAGAAAGAATGTTTGAGCTAGGGTGACGGAGGTGCCCCGGGGTATCCTCCCTAGAGTAGGTTTTTGCACCCTGGCGGAATGTGTGAGAATCGTGGAGTGAGTGTGTTGGTGTGAATGAGTTTTGCTTTTTTTACTAATCATTTTAAATATAGGTTCTAGGTAGGCTATAATATAAGTAACGTAGAGTTTCTGGTATGTGTGTGATTTAGTTTTTAAGTAGGTAGGGCCGGGAAAGGCGCAGGGTGTGATTTCCACTCAGGAGTGGAAAGTCCCGCCTCCGGGTATTAGCAGAATCGTCGCAAATCATATTTTTCAATTATGTTTATAGTACATTTATTTTGCGACGATTCTGTACCATTTTATACTGTATCGAGCATTCATAAGTATTTTGCAATTATTAGAGAAAGAAAGAGTATCTCTACTTCTCCCGAAGTAGAGATGTATTTAAGTGGCAAAACTTTTGAATTGTTCGATACTTAGTTTCTTAAGCTGTATTAATACTTCGCACATTCGCGATTTTTCAAATGTATCAAATTAATTTCAAATTTAAGTGTTATAAACTAAAAGTATCACACTTATTTTATTTCTTTTATCCGATAATTTCAACGTCAAAGTGCGAAGTATTAATTTTAGTTTGTAAGCAGATTCATCGAAGAATAATCTGCTGGGGCATTCGATTAAATGTGCTCGTGTAAATGTGCACGATTGGCGGAGTCTATGACTCCGCTGGTCGTCCACGGGCTAGGATAGATTTCGTTCTTTAAAATCATTTTAAAGTTACTTTTATCTTTCAATTTATTTTTCAAGTTATTATTCAAGTAATTTTTCAAGTTATTATTCAAGATATTTTTCAAGTAATATTTACAATTCATGATTATAATAAAAGCAAAATTAAAGAAATCACAGAATGCAAGAAGTGATTTAACGCAGTAAGAATGCATGTTGGGAAATATCCTTAAGTCGTTCTAAATGATGTGTGATACAGAGTTTAGCATATTATAATGGTCGTGGCAGTGATTCGGATTCGAAACTTTGCGTAGAAAAATCAGCTTTTCGACGAAGAGGTTCTCTCGATCAAAAAGCTGTTGCATTTTCTACGTAAAGAGTTTTTTTTTCGTTTCAGGTTTTTTAGGGTTGTTGTAGGGTTCTTATAATTGCTGTTGTAGGGACGACTCTGATTCTAAGTCATTGAACATTCTAATATGCTAAACTCTGTTAACACACGTTTGGAACGATGGATATTTTTTAATAAGTATATCTTCCTGCGTCGGGAATAGGGAATGCCCCATGCAGCGGTTAGGGCACGAAGCAAAGAAGAGGCAAAAGTGCCGAAGAGGCCCCCACAGAATGTGGCTCAAGAGGGCAACTACCGATGATAATTCATATTTCAAAGTTCTGAGCATGCAGAACTTTGAATATGAATTGTCATCTTTTCGTACCACGTAGTCACTCAATTGTAGTAGTAGTTTTAGTAACTTCTTTTTTCTACATCATATTCTCCATTTTGCAACGCGTTCGCGAAATAATATTTAACTAATTAATATAAATTAAAGTTTCATTTATTTCTATTTCGAATATGAAAATAGTTTTTATTCAAGTAGAGTCAAAAGAGTTTATTATTTCTTTTAGTCCATTTAAATTAAATTCATTTCAATATAATAGAAAAATTGCGTTATTTTAAATAAAAATATAAAGTAAAGTCATTAATTAGAGTCACGAAACGTATAAAATAAATCCAAATGGAGAATATGATACAGTATATTGCGAATAAATGCACTATTTAGCGCCCTTTGGTGGCAGCTCGCGTTTTACATAAGCGCCCTTTGTTGGCTGCAATTTTTTTTTTTTTTTTTTAATTAACCAAGCGTTCATTAAGATAAATAATATTAATATATAAACTTGCTCATTAAATTAATACAATTTTATTTCTATGCAAAGTGCCAATTTATGATTTTATATGCACTTTGAAAACAGCATGCTTTGAAATTACGAATACGTACAATAAGAATTTTATACATCATATTTTTACATCTTGTCAAAGATAATAACTAAATTTAATTGCGTACCTCAAATTAAAATTTCAACATTTTCTAACTTTGAGATTGATGTTTTTTTATAAAGCATAGATCTGTTCTCGATAGAGTTATGGTCACAATAATATGTAAAATTGTTTATGCATCTTGTAATATGACGTTGGACGCGGTAAATTTATTAAGAAAATTTTATGCAGAATATTTTTATGTAGATATTTCACATCAGAGGCTACTTACTTCCAATGACGATCAATTTAATTATTTAAATATTATATCATTAATCATTTTCCAAAATTGGTTTCAGGTATCTTTTCAAAAAGAATTTTTTAGTGGTTGTATTTATGGAAGTAGGACCGAATCCACGATTAGGAAAGCATCTTCTCAAATTATCATTTGTTTTAGGTATCTTTCAGATATCTTTTCAAGAAGTATTTTATAGTGGTCATATTTCTGGAAGTAGGACCGAATCCACGATCAGGTATCTTACATGTTTAATTACAAGACATCTTCTCAAGTTATCATTTGTTTCAGATATCTTTCAGATGTCTTTTCAAGAAGAATTTTGTAATGATGGTTTTTTTGGAAGTAGGACCGAATCCACGACCAGTCTTCATGTATATTTGATTAAAAGGTATCTTCTCAAATTATCATTTGTTTCAGGAATCTTTCAGATATCTTTTCAAAAAGAATTTTATAGTGGTGATATTTCTGAAAGTAGGACCGAACGATCAGTTATCACGTATGTTTACCTTAAAGGTATCTTTAATTATAATGCATGTTTTATTTATAGGGCATGTTTAATTATAAGGCATGATTATTTATAAGATGTAATTGATCCTAAAATTTTTGTGTTTCAGAAATTTCAACAGATTTATTTATTACAGGTGTTACATGTTTTAATTATAACGCATGTTTAATTATAAGGCATGTTTAATTATAAGGCATGATTAATTATAAGGCATGATTAATTATAAGGCATGATTAACTCTAAGGTATGATTACCTCTAAGGCATGTTTTAATTATAAGGCATGATTACACCTAAGGCATGACTATTTATAAGATGTAACTGATCCTAAAATTTTTATATTTTCAGGAATTTTAACCAATTTATTTATTACAGGAGTTACATGTTTTAATTATAATGCATGTTTTAATTATAGGGCATGATTTAATTGTAAGGCATGTTTAATTATAAGACATGATTGCACTAAAAGTATGGCTATTTATAAGATGTATTTGATTCCAAAACTTTTATTCTTTCAGGAATTTTAACAGATTTATTTATTACAGATTCTACATAATACTACTTTTTACATCAAACAATTTTCAGATATGTTCCTCTGTTATATCTGTTGTATTTATGTTAATATAATAAATTTTTGCTTGTTGCAGCTCACAAGTGTTGCAGCTTGTTTTTATTCAGGAGGAAAGAAATCTTTTTACGTTTCGATTGACGAAACGTAGAAAGATTCTGTTCTCCCCGCGGGTAGGCAGATTACGCGGTTAGAGTTTACAATCTCTTTTCTTGCACTCTTTTACAACTCTGATCAAGTTGTTCAAGAATGCATTAAACGCGATTAGTTTTTTCTTTTAATTTTTGTCTAAATTTTATAAAAGATGCAATTTTATTGCATCCAAAATGATTATATAAAATTAGTATTCCATATTAAAGTAAAGTCCCCGTAGCTCGTGAGTCCCTAGCAGCAACCTCCCCGTGGTGGACCCGGGCAATGGATATTTTTTTCGATGTGATGTATATCATGTCTGACATAATATACATCCCATCGCAAAGAATATCTAGCGAATGGCTGCTTTGCACTTAAACATTCTTTCGTTATATTTTTATTTGCATGTTTAATTATAAGGCATGTTTAGTTTTAAGGCATGCTCAGTTTTAAGGCATGTTCAGTTTTAAGGCATGTTTAATTATAAGGCATGACTATTTATAAGATGTAATTGATCTTAAAATTTTTATATTTTCAGGAATTTCAACAGATTTATTTATTACAGGTGCTACATGATAATTGCAACGCAGATTTTTTTATCATTTATGCATTATGTGTATTTTTTAATTGATAATGTGTTAATAATATATTGTGCACGTTTTTGTCACATATATTTTACAGATATCATTTATTGCACTCTTATGATTGTGTTGTTAATATGTCGTAATAATATCGAAACAGATCTTTTTCTATCTATTGATGTTACCAACTTCGTTTATTGAGTGGAATATGATTCCTAAACTCACCGTTCCATATCGTAGAGGGTGTAAGAAAACGTCTGTTTTTTGCACGATCGGTATTGTGCAGTACATGGGAGACGAAGTGCCATAAGATGATAGATAGGTCTATCCTTATACCTCGTCTGTGACGTTCGGAAGTTACAACAGTTTAAATCTTAAGATTCATCTCAGCATAAAGTGCAATATAATAATATGTTATTATTTATTTTATGTGTATTTGAATAATATTTAAGTATCGTATTTATTTACAATAAGAATTATTATACATTATAACAAAAGTGCGTCCGATGTATTAAAAGTTATAATTATTCTATGATTTATATTACTTTCCGACTATTTGTAAAAATGTACATATATAAAATTGATATAAATAAACAAAAATAAGATACATTGCAAAAAATACTGGAATTTTTAATTGAAACCATGAATTAACCATCCAATTCCCTTATTTGTTCAACTTCTCGAGTTATTGCCTTTTGACGAAAACTCCATCAATGGAGAAAGTATCAGGAGAACATGAGCTACAAGGAGGAATTCGGATTTCAAGACCCACCTCTTCAAATAGTATGCTTTCCTGGTAGAAATCCCAGTTTACGGAGAATTTGCCGAATCGCTGAGAATCGAGAAAGTATCATGAGAACGTGAGCAGCAACGAGGTATTCGGATTTCACGTGCCACCTCTTCAAATAGTATGCTTTCCTGGTAGAAATCTCAGTTTACGGGGAATTTGCCGAATCGCTGAGAATCGAGAAAGTATCATGAGAACGTGAGCAGCAAGGAGAAATTCGGATTTCACGTGCCACTTCTTCAAATAGTATGCTTTCCTGGTAGAAATCTCAGTTTACGGGGAATTTGCCGAGTCGCTGGGAATCGAGAAAGTATCATGAGAACGTGAGCAGCAACGAGGTATTCGGATTTCACGTGCCACCTCTTCACATATTATGGTATCCTGTTAGAAATCCCAGTTTACGGGAAAATGTTCCGAAAGCGTTCGTGAGAACATTGGCAGCGCCATCTAGCGGTGGAGAGAAGAGGCAAAATTGGATGATTTTTCAGGGGGGTCTTTAACAAATTCTCCTTGACGCTATAATTAACCGATTCTTATGAACGATACCTTGTTGGAAAGCTAAAAGAACGGGCTACAAAATGGCTATTATAGAATTTTTATAATACCTCACTTTCAGTCTCTAAATTGCACTTAAACTTTTCAAATGTAATTTTTATGTTGACGCTAACGTGTATAAAAGAATCTATTATAGCTATCTTATAGCTTGTTCTTTTACCTTTCCGACGAGTTATTGATCGTAGAAATCGATCAAGAATTGTGATCAGAATTAATTTTTAAAGTAAATCTCTCGAAAGTCGATAAAACAGGGTCTCAATTGCACGCTGGCGCCATCTAGTGGTGGAAACAATAGGCAAAATTTGATGATTTTTCAGGGGGGTCTTTAACAAATTCTCCTTGACGCTATAATTAACCGATTCTTATGAACGATACCTTGTTGGAAAGCTAAAAGAACGGGCTACAAAATGGCTATTATAGAATTTTTATAATACCTCACTTTCAGTCTCTAAATCGCACTTAAACTTTTCAAATGTAATTTCTATGTTGACGCTAACGTGTATAAAAGAATCTATTATAGCTATCTTATAGCTTGTTCTTTTAGCTTTCCGACGAGCTATTGATCGTAAAAATCGATCAAGAATTGTGATCAGAATTAATTTTCAAAGCAAATCTCTCGAAAGTCGGTAAAATAGGGTCTCAATTGCACGCTGGCGCCATCTAGTGGTGGAGACAAGAGGCAAAATATGGTGATTTTTCAGGGGGGTCTTTAACAAATTCTCCTGGTCGCTATAATTAACCGATTCTTATGAACGATACCTTGTTGGAAAGCTAACAGAACGGGCTACAAAATAGCTATTATAGAATTTTTATAATACCTCACTTTCAGTCTCTAAATTGCACTTAAACTTTTCAAATGTAATTTTTATGTTGACGCTAACGTGTATAAAAAAATCTATTATAGCTATCTTATAGCTTGTTCTTTTACCTTTCCGACGAGTTATTGATCGTAGAAATCGATCAAGAATTGTGATCAGAATTAATTTTTAAAGTAAATCTCTCGAAAGTCGATAAAATAGGGTCTCAATTGCACGCTGGCGCCATCTAGCGGTGGTGAGAAGAGGCAAAATTTCATGCATTTGGAAGGGGTTCCTTTAAAACACTTTTCTGGTCGCTATAATTAACCGATTCTTATGAACGATACCTCGTTAGAAAGCTAAAAGAACGGACTACAAAATGGCTATTATAGAATTTTTATAGTACCTCACTTTCAGTCTCTAAATCGCACTTAAACTTTTCAAATGTAATTTCTATGATGATGCTAACGTTACTAATAAAATTTGTTATAGCTATCCTATAGCTTGTACTTTTAGCTTTCCAACAAGGTATCGTTTATAAAAATCGGTTAATTATAGCGACCAGGAGAATTTGTTAAACACCCCCCTGAAAAATCATCAAATTTTGCCTCTTGTCTCCACCGCTAGATGGCGCCAGCGTGCAATTGAGACCCTGTTTTATCGACTTTCGAGAGATTTACTTTAAAAATTAATTCTGATCACAATTCTTGATCGATTTCTACGATCAATAGCTCGTCGGAAAGCTAAAAGAACAAGCTATAAGATAGCTGTAATAGATTCTTTTATACACGTTAGCGTCAACATAGAAATTACATTTGAAAAGTTTAAGTGCGATTTAGAGACTGAAAGTGAGGTATTATAAAAATTCTATAATAGCCATTTTGTAGCCCGTTCTTTTAGCTTTCCAACAAGGTATCGTTCATAAGAATCGGTTAATTATAGCGACCAGGAGAATTTGTTAAAGACCCCCCTGAAAAATCACCATATTTTGCCTCTTGTCTCCACCACTAGATGGCGCCAGCGTGCAATTGAGACCCTATTTTACCGACTTTCGAGAGATTTGCTTTGAAAATTAATTCTGATCACAATTCTTGATCGATTTTTACGATCAATAGCTCGTCGGAAAGCTAAAAGAACAAGCTATAAGATAGCTATAATAGATTCTTTTATACACGTTAGCGTCAACATAGAAATTACATTTGAAAAGTTTAAGTGCGATTTAGAGACTGAAAGTGAGGTATTATAAAAATTCTATAATAGCCATTTTGTAGCCCGTTCTTTTAGCTTTCCAACAAGGTATCGTTCATAAGAATCGGTTAATTATAGCGACAAGGAGAATTTGTTAAACACCCCCCTGAAAAATCTTCAAATTTTGCCTCTTCTCTCCACCGCTAGATGGCGCTGCCAATGTTCTCACGAACGCTTTCGGAACATTTTCCCGTAAACTGGGATTTCTAACAGGATACCATAATATGTGAAGAGGTGGCACGTGAAATCCGAATACCTCGTTGCTGCTCACGTTCTCATGATACTTTCTCGATTCTCAGCGATTCGGCAAATTCTCCGTAAACTGGGATTTCTACCAGGAAAGCATACTATTTGAAGAGGTGGGTCTTGAAATCCGAATTCCTCCTTGTAGCTCATGTTCTCCTGATACTTTCTCCATTGATGGAGTTTTCGTCAAAAGGCAATAACTCGAGAAGTTGAACAAATAAGGGAATTGGATGGTTAATTCATGGTTTCAATTAAAAATTCCAGTATTTTTTGCAATGTATCTTATTTTTGTTTATTTATATCAATTTTATATATGTACATTTTTACAAATAGTCGGAAAGTAATATAAATCATAGAATAATTATAACTTTTAATACATCGGACGCACTTTTGTTATAATGTATAATAATTCTTATTGTAAATAAATACGATACTTAAATATTATTCAAATACACATAAAATAAATAATAACATATTATTATATTGCACTTTATGCTGAGATGAATCTTAAGATTTAAACTGTTGTAACTTCCGAACTGGTCTTACTATCGAAACGCGACTTGCATATTCGTAAAGAAGAGACTTTTTTTGTTAATTTTTTCTTTCTATAATTATAGGATGGTAATTAATAATCAAATTATTGTCACTTATTCACCTAAACATACTAGTAGACAACAGTTATCGCGTAATAGTGCACGAGCAGTAGCGCGCTGTAGTTAAAATGAACCCGTTCTTTTAACATTACGTTTGGACTCCTTATAGGTGCTTTCCATTTGCATCAAAACTCAGTGAATTCTCACTTGTGTCGTCATAACTCAGTTGAACGCACGTTCCTTTCAATGTTGGCAAGTGAGATTCCACTAGATTTAACTGAGTTTTCTATCCACAATTGAGCTCGATCGAGACCGTGTACTTTAGTGAGTATATAAGCTCATATGAAAAGTCTCACTTGCGCGTTCCTTTTACACACTGAAAATGACGGCATAGCTTGAATCTAATAAACTCACAGAACTGAGTAGCTGAGCATCACTTAAGTGTGAATGGAAAGCACCTTATGTAAACCATTTTCCTCACGAACCATTCTTCTCTTCAGCAAGTTAATATCCATTGACGAATTTATCTGGTTATAGGATAGCCAAATATAATTAAAAGTAAAATAAAAAAATAATAATTTCGAAGAATGAATCTATCTCACTATTTATTAAACAGACGGCTTTTCAAACATGTATGTATCTTATGTGCCCCTTCCAGTTAGCCGGATCGCGGGCTTAGAAGGCTAACGGGTCAACAGGTTTAAGGGGCTAGCGGGTACTGCACTCCTACTCGGGGACTACACTTCTACTCTGGGATCTAGACCTCGGCGGGCTAGTTACTATACGAACAGAAGCAATAAACACGGTTGGTAGCTTTGCGTTCGTTAGTGCTTCCCTCCAGTTGATTATTTTCCACAATGCGCATGCGTGAACGGCGGGGACTACGTTAAATAAGGCTCCTATGCTTATGCATTGAGTGTCCATACCCTGGGTAGGTCATAGTGGGGGTAAGCGTTTCGTCCCACGATCCACGATTCTGGCATCACTGTCAGACGAGGTCATCTGTGACGGTACCCACGTGAGACCACGAGACAAGCGCCACCGTTTAAGGCGGGGCAGAAAACGGAAGCTCCAAAGTCATATGATCGATTTGTGATTCCTTGTCGCAGATCGTTCTCTCAGTACGTTGGAAAGATGGCTAGCCAGACGCAGGGTATTCAGCAACTTCTAACAGCCGAAAAGCGTGCTGCTGAAAAGGTTTCCGATGCTAGAAAGCGTGAGTATTTTCCAAAAGTTGTGATCTTTTATTTAATCTAAGAATCATGTTAAAATGGTACACGTAAAACGGTGACTAACCAGTTTATAATTGGTATAACCTTTTAGCTAAAAGTGATCAGAAAATTTCATATTTATATAAATAAAAGTTTAAACATGTCGTGTAACGTGTGATGCAGATTCACCAGTTTAAGTTTTTAGACATAGCGGTATACAATTTCATGTTGGCACATACCGAAGATTTAACAAGATACTTTTCTTTGATAAAAATCAATGAAATCATGTGTATTTACAAGGTATTCTTAACATAGTACCGTTAGATCTATGCGTCCCTTATTTGACCGAATTGTCCACTGAATTTATTTTTAAATAATACTACTAGAACTATATATCATATTTGAGAAGTTTTATTTTATCTTATGGTTCTTGTTCTATGTTCAGAAGAAGTAATCGTAAAAATTGTATTTTTATATACGTAATACCCATATATTTTAGGAAAGGCTCGTAGGTTAAAGCAAGCTAAAGAAGAGGCTCAAGATGAAATTGAAAAATACAGGCAGGAACGAGAAAGGCAGTTTCGTGAATTTGAAGCCAAGGTAAACAATTCAAACATATTCCATATTATATGTAAAGTATTAGTCTGTGCAATAATTAAATGTATCTGTAGCATATGGGTTCAAAAGAAGACGTAGCTGCGCGTATCGAGGCTGAAACTCGAGTAAAGATAGACGAAATGAACCAAGCTATTTCCGTGCACAAAAACGCGGTAAGTAATTTTTATTTTTTATCAAATTTTATGGCGAACTGTCTCTCTCTAAAGGCAATTTATTTATTATTTTTAATTAGGTAATGCATGAAATCTTGGAGTTGGTGTACGACATTAAACCACAATTGCACAAGAATTATCGCCCAGAAATGTAAATTCGAAGGATTGTATTGAACAATTATAAATATTACAATTTATGCTATATATGTACATTAATTATTCTTCGCTATGTCATATCTTAAAATGTATTTATCACCGTTATATAATACGTTGACCAGAAAATCTATATACTGTTTAGTCATAGACGGTGATACTTAAACTCTTAGAATCTTTTCTGCAATTGTTACACGACAATAAATGTAACCGTAACTATGTTATTACCAAGCTTGAACCACCATTACAAACAGTCACAGAAATAGCACGCTAACAAGAATGATATAGATTTAGACAAAGAAACATTCTCTACCTGTCGTTTCAAGGCCTAGGGACGAGAGGCAGAGATGAAACATGAATGTTTTATTAGTACAATTTAGGGTGGTGGTAACGAATCGTATAATGTTAATGTATGTCAGTAGATGTCATTCCATGATCTGTTATATCGAGGACGAAAAGCATATTCGTGTGATCTACAGCCTCTCTAGGTTTACGCACAAGCTCCCAATATAACGTGAACCTCGCGACGATGTAGAAACATACCATATTCCTTAAACAATGTACGCTTTGTTAAGTTTTATGATATGGGTAAACTTGCCTCGCGTGTATACCCTGTCTCTGTAAGTTGGATGGTTGTCTGTACAGTATTAATGTTCAAAATAAAAAAAAAAAAAAAACGGAAACCACGTTATCGTGTAGTCGTATTTTTTCATTACGGTACTGTCTGAAAAAAATATTTCAGTAGAACATCTGCATCGTTAAGATACATATTATGTACTTTTGTTTCATCTTCTGAGATAGATAGGTCCATGCATATTAACCTTCATTTTTGCGGTTGCATAATAGAGTCGCATGACCGTGAAAGACTTCTTCGTACTCTGCAACTTTTTAACGCGATCGCATCTTGAGCATGCGTCCTACGGTGCGCACGTAGGGTAAAAAAAGTCGTCGAAATTGGATCGCGTCTACTCGAATCCAACCAAAAAAATATCCTCTTCCAAAACGTTTAACAACATATAATATTATACCAAACGAATTTCATCAATTTCGAACGATCTTGAATTCGAAATTTGCGAAATAAGTTTCATTGGAGACTAGCATGGTAAAAAGTGGTAGGCATTGAACGAAAAGTTGCCGCGCATGTCGCAAGATGTCGCGATATCAGAGTGACAGACAATTGGTAATCGGTCGTGGCTCGCCGCGTCGAGTAGGCTAGCCAACAATAAAAAATTGATTTGCGGGAAAAAGGCAATTTAAACGCGGGACACGGGTAAAAAAGCGAGACTCGGTAAAATCTTGCCTATTTGCATATTTATCAACGATAACATAAATAAACAAAATATGATCAGTACTCTTGAATGGCATCTTTTATCGGCATAATTTGGACTCTTGGGATCGAAATCTAAATATAAAGTACAATAATTTTACTTCAATCAAATCACAGCTTTATTTTAGCCTGTTAAGTCTTGTTATACACATATAAAAGAAACAAAAAAATTTTAATTTTTACACTATCTTAAGAAGTTAACAAATACAAACACGCAATAAGTAAACTTCTAACATTTTTTTATTTTTTTTTAATAATTAAAATGTAAAAATGTAAAACAAAAATTAGAATCTGACCTTTTTCAAAGCAGTTCAATATTTCATATAATAATACAAAAGAAATCTGTGACATGAACAGTGTCCTAGAAACAGTAGCGATATTACAAAGTAAAAATTTTACTATTTAAAAGCTCATCTATTATTTTCTTGTTTACATAATCAGAAAAACTGGCGTCCCGTACGCACGCACCCCATGCGGGACGCTTCCAAAAGAACCCTAGAAACAGGACGACCCGGTTTATCCGGGATAGTTGGCAACCCTAGCGTCGAGTGACGCGTTGCGCAGTGAGACATAGAGGTGGGGAAGCAGTGGTGGGGGGATCAGCTGTGCAGGTACGCGGAGAAGACCCCGCACCACCGCGCGCGCGGCAGTTCTTCGGTGGCCGAGGCGTCGTTGATACGTGCGTGCGTCGAGGCGCGCAAGTAGCGCCACTCGATAGTGCCCGGAAGGTGATTCGATTTTGCGAACTAATCCACGGCAAGCGGAACGAAGGCTCAGTCTGTCATTCCGCGCCGAGAAATGGAAGACGACGAGACGCGTTCGTACGGTGGAAGAAGAAGCGCGAGCACGTTGCCGACCTACGAGAAGGTTGTCGTCGCGTGCGCATACGCGGTGACAGGTGTGCGGGTAGGAGCGTTTTAAAAAATCTCTGGTAATGACAACGAACAAGACACCGTCCGGTTACGACGATCGTCTTTGGATCGAGAACACGCCGAGGGAGAGCTCTTGCGCTTATTCATTGTCCTAAAAACTTACCTACGATCTGCGCTCCCTACCTCGAACCTCTTCTACTACACGCCGAGTGTCGTTTGTTTTTCCCTCTTTTTTTTTTCATCTCGTTCTCCCTCTTACCTTTATGTATCTCATCCTTCCTCCTTTTCCTTCTCTTTATCCAGTGTCACGGGATCCGTAACGATATACCTGTTCTATATCTCTTCGTCGAAGCTGTCCGAGTGGCAGAAGAGGAAGAAATATGTGGTGTCTCGTGAGCCAATCTAATTCCGTCATCCTCGAGGTTCAGGTCGACCCCAAAGCCATCGGACAGGAATGCCTCGAAAAGGTTAGTCTCTTTGTTTATTTTTTTCTTTTTCATCCTCCTCCTTCCTTTTGTTTACGTACTACTCTTTGTTCAAACTTGACGCGAGTTTCATAACGCGAATGCTATCGATCGAACCTTTCGATCAATGAATATCAACGTTTCAGCGCGATCGTTGAATAACGCGCCGTTTAGCGATTCTCGCAACGCTTGCTTGCTCGCAATTGGTCCAATGGACCGTTGCCGTGGAACCGACGAATAGGACGCTTTCGCGAATCTCCTATCCTTATTTTTTAAATTTACGAACGTTAGTCTTAACCAGGGAGTTCACGAAAACGAAGAAATGTGAGAAAAGGAAAGAAATATGAGAGGTACTTTTGTACCTTTGTTACTTATCGTCTTGTCGCCGGTGTCTCTCGCCTCGTAAACAAATAACGACGGCACGTTTTATCGCGTAGCATGACAAAGGTCGTTCGCGCATGCTTTTCTTTATCTTTTCCAAGCGAAGACGACGCCCGTGCATTTTCTTTCTTTCCAGCGAAAAAGTGGTACGTTTAGCTGGAACATTACGGATATAACTGCATCCCCCATTCGAGCGAGAAGCGGTAGCACGTAATTTTGATCTTTCGCGAGAATTAGGAAGCGCGCGGACGACGGCATTGTTTTATAACCGCAACAAAATGGCGAAGCAATCTACACCGTCGTAATCGTAATTTCGACTGACTCATTCTCTACTTCGTACGAAGTAGACGTTGTATACGGGTTATGCGAGAATTTCATACTTTAGTGCGCGAATATCGTTACACTTGTAACGAGCAATCGCGAGAAGACAATAGTAAAAACGCCCGCGCCGTTGGCGAACGGTCGTCGACCCGAACGACACTTTCGAAATACAAAAATGTAAGAATTTCTATTTTATACTTTTCTTTTTTTGCCTTTGCTTTACGGGTATTCTTTTATTCCATCTTGTCTAGCACGCAATCATAGACCATTGTTTTGTAATTTCATCGAGGAAATCACTTTCTAACCTTGGCTCACTTGTCTCTTGGCCATTGTACCCGTTTGGCTTTGAAGGTGTTTTATAGAACGACTTTTGGACTATTTTAAACGACAGCATTTATTTTACTGGGACATCATCGACATCTTTGTTCTATTTTCAATCGGAACGCGTGGCTCGCCGATAGTGTAAAATGTACAGATTGTACACGTTATCGGCGGGATATGACTTGAAATGATACCGATAATACAAAATAATGATTTTATTGACGGGAATAACATCTACCTAAGATTTAACGGATCTCGAATCGGACAACTTTATAGGTCGTTTAGGGACACGTTGTGAGATCACCTTAAGAAAGGTAGAACGAGTCGAAAACACGGATATGGCATGTCACTTGTGTGAGGGCCGCTTTATGGCGAGGTCGTAACTCACGTGTGCAACAGATGCTCCGAAAACATTCGTTTGCTCGGCGACTTGATTCGAAATTTGAGAAACGCTTCGAAATAAAGACGAGCTGCGAGTATTACCTGGGTAGTAGAATCGTTACATTTCTCGAAACATGTTGCGACGAGGTGAACTGTATCAAACGAAGAAAAGGTTAACGCGTTGACTAATTTGGTTTAGAATTATCAGAATAAATTATATTTATATTTAGTCCTTATGGCGTTTTTTAGTAGCCGAATGTAATAATTATAAAATTTTTTATATTAGTTTTTAATTTTTCAACCTTCTCCTACACGATCCTACGGATCTGGATTGGGTCTGGCACTCGTCCGTAAGATAACATAGGACAAAGATTCAAAAATTAAAAACTTTTATAAACGCTCCTATTTAATAATTATTTCTAATAATTTCATATAGTCTACTTTGCATGTATTTGGTAAGGAAGCATTCTTACCAAAGCGTTCACCCTCTGAGGATGGTACGGTACAGTACCGAGACGTTAGGTGACATTTTTCTCCCGTTAACACATTAGTATTTAGTATAAAAAATGTTATAATTCTTCCATTCGATTACTAACAAACGCCATAAGAACTAAACATAAATATAATAGTAAGAGGTCAATGATTTTAAAGCAATATCATTATAAATATGTAGGAAAATTTACGAAGATTCCAGTTCCCACGATTCCAAAAAATTTGCATGCCGCTTTACAAAAGCCATTCCGAGATCAGCTTGATTGCTAGAAATGTTGGAACGATGAGCTTGATAGCGGGAAAAACTCCGGATGAATACTTCACCGTGAAATATCAGATATCATTAATAATTAGGGTAGTACGAGCGACCTAATCGAAGCGGATGGGATTCCACCCTTCCTCTAAACGAGCGAAAGGTGCATCGAAGAGAAAGTGCATTTGCGGGTGCTTCGCCTTTGTAAAATTACCGGAGCGCTCGCAGTCGATCTTTAAAATTAGACCGAGCGACTAGCGCGAATTTCGTCTTGCGCAACTTCTCTCTCTCCCCCCCCCTCTCCTCTCTGCTCTTCTCTTCTTCTTTGGCAATGTTACGTACGCGTTGCATCGGACGAAGAACGCTTCTATCCCTTGCCATCGCGGTCCACGGCATCGAACGTAGATTTTCCTACGATAACGAAATAAGGTCAAACGGAACGGATGGAAGAACGACTGGAGAGCTCGCGTCGATATCGTCTCGTGATATCGTTCCATCGAAAAAGGGACTTCACGGAAGTGTGCTCCGAAACTACTCGCGTACACGTACGTAATTGGAAAATGCTACTGGTACGTGCTTTCGCTTTTAACGGCTTCTAATCTATTTCCCCTCCCCTCTCTCTCGTCGAGGGCTCGGTAAGCACGCTTATTTTCTGTGAAATTAAAGCAGCTTACGTGCCTCTTTCTATTCTAGGTATATGGATTTCATCGTGTTTTGCATTGATAAAAGCATAAAGAGATCTCTCTTCGTTGATTCCTAGAGTAGTTGATTCTAACCGTAGTTTATAGATGTTTCGTTTGAGATTCAACGAGACACGGGACTTCGAGTACGCGCGACGACGACGTTTCCAAGGCTCGTCCTAGTTTTTCCTCGGACGAAACGCACCGTCAAAAAATAATCTTGCCCGGCGAGATTCGATCCTCGATAATTTAACAGCGTTCAACGATTCGACGAACGTATAATAATCTTTCATAATATTCCGCTCTACTTTTTATTGTGACAAATTAAAAGAGGATTCTCAAATTTATTCGAAAAAAAAAGAAAATTTCAGATTTTATAGAAAAAACTGGTGCCGCACAGTCGCATAACGGAGCAGTGTCGAAGGCCGACTAAAAATAACGCTCCTTCCTTCTTTCCTTTTTCTTGTTACTTTTTATTTATAACGTTCACAGATCGATCCCGGTTACTTCGTACCTATTAGCGCCATATTTCTGTCGTTAACGATGATTCATGCTCGAGACCCGGTGGCACACACCTGTACCGTGTATCGAGCTTATTAATTATTAATGAGCGCGAAGGGAGAAACATGACACTACGTGAACATTTATTTCGTCGACTTTGCGCTTTAAAAACGAGCTTCTGCAATGCTTCATTTACATCGACGGTAAACAATACCCCGAAATTGTAATATTGTCTCTGGACACTCGTAAGATGTTGTAATTTTAATTCTTAACTGTAGTTACAATGAAGTATCTTTCTCGTTTCATTAAGGATGAAGGCGTATTTTTATTTTAATTTTTTTTACCGTCATCGTAATCATCATCAACTTTTTTCTTTTTTTTCAAATATCCTCTCTCAAGACTCGCGAGGCAATTTAGTTTCTCGAATTGATGGTAGCCATAAGCAGAGGCGTCTTCTTAGTCGCGCACGTGATTTATTTGCGAGGAGGAAGATTATCTATCGATTCGAGAAACGCTCGCGTGCGCTTGCTTGATGTATATCGGTGGCTGTAACCACGAAAAGGGTGGAAATCTTGTTGGAGCCAATGTTGGATATGGCACGAACTTGCTTGATTCAACCGGTTGACTGGTATTATATCATATATGTATAAAAAAATATCGTGCCAATTCTGGTATTGTATCATATAGGTATATATACAAATTTAAATAATTTCCTCAATTTTCAACCGATTTTCACAAAAATTGTAACTCCGAGATTTTAAGGGCCGCCGATTACACATCTCCATTCAAAATTTGTAAATTCAAGATGACTGATCCAATATGACGGACGAAAAATGCAAAGCCGTTTGTCAAAAGTGAAAGTTGGTACTCGGGGGTTGTCAGGGTCGGTGATAATGAATCTGTACTTGAAATTTGGAAATTTGAGATAGCGCATGTAATATGACGGATCAAAAATATAAAAAGTCCTTTAATGACAGTGGGAGTCGGTACTCGGAGACTTTCCAATTCTCATATTTTATCATATATATACAAATTTGTCATTTTTTATGCCCAAAAATGTAGAGAAGCAAAACAAAAACGGAAAATTTGCAAAAAAAGTGCAAATTTCACCCTCAACCCCTAGGCTCGATCCTAAAGGGGATATCTAATGTTTTGTTTCTTTTTCGAAAAAAGAGTCTTGTGCCTTAGAAAACGTAGAGCTTTGATGGAATATAGCGTAAGAACTTGCAATTGATATAACTGAAAATTGCACCCTCAACTCTAATTTTTCACCCCTTTGAGGGTTGCACAATGATAACTTGATTCGAGAATGGAATCAGTAACCTCGTAAAACCTCGGAAATAAATTAATGTGTATTTTTTAAAATAATTTGCTTGTACCAGTTTTGGCACGAAAACTGGAAATAACATATCAGTTGACGAGTTAATAGCGATATTCGCCGTTGCTTTACCGACCAATCGGAATCTCGCTCACACGCTTTATTTCACGAAAACTTGGAACGCTAGAAAGGAATCGGAGATAAATATTTGATCGTAGCGCAATTGTGAATATTGATAGGTGGTATAATTATTTGCCGCGAGATCGATGAAAATTGTAATAATTTTCTTAGTGCAACGTAACGAGCTCTTCCGAGTGAAAGCGTCGTTCTACGATCGAAGAATAATTTCGAACGGTGCACCGACGATAGTTCCAGAAGTCTCTTCGTTTCTCTCTCTCCCTTTCTCTCTTTCTCTTTCCCGAAATTCTCTTCGAGCTTGGCCGCGACAGGGTGTCACGAAAATTAGGTCGAAATTGGTCGGAATTCAATCTCGGAATTCAATTTGCCTCGCCTTTGTGTTCCGGGGCCGATGCGATCAACGCGAAGTAGTCGTTTTCTAGATCTAATTTGCGTTTACAGACATCATCCCGCCGTCCGATGTTCAGTTACGCGACCGAGAGAGAAAGAGGATGGAAACGAAAGGGTAGAACATTTCCGAGTCTGATATGATCGCGGTTGCGCAAGGAACGGAGCAAAAAAGATTTTCTTTTCGGTGCATATCGATTTAAAAATAAATTTCACGACCCTATCGCGTAACGGGATCTCCAGAAGCAATCCTAATTTTTTCCGAGTCTACGAATTGATTTTGTTTTTCAACAATTTTTCTTCTTCGCCACGTGCACCACACCATCGATAACTTATGCCGATAAGGCAAAGTACGACTGTTTTGCATCGAAAAACAAATGACTCATTTCACGCTCGCATAATCGCTGCGGTCGGCGCGGTGCGGCGCGCGTTCCATTTTCAAACTTGCTTGCGGTAGACTTTTATTGTTTCTTTTTTTCGGAATACCTAAATCATTCATGCGCATGAATAAAATGTCAAACTCTTTTGTGTAAATATTAACGGTAAATACGCGAATGCTCGACCGTTTCGAAAACTTTGTCACCTAGTCTAAAAGAATGCGTTAACGCTCGTTAACGCCGTTCAATCTGAATGAAGACAAATAATTTCGGATTATCAGAAAAGTTTAACTTTTTATAGCCTCGTGTGACAGTTCTGTAACGAACTACAAAAAACCCGCCAGACTACACACTGACAAGGGGACATTACGGCCTCGGAAATTGACTTCTGGATGAGACTTCGCAGGTTTGTAGTATACCTTTAGACTATTCGATTTGTAAAGTAAGAGCGCGCACTAGCCATAAACTTTCGAGAAAAATGGCTTTAAAGTTTTACGTGTAAGACGTATACCGGTCACTTTGAACACCATCCAAGAACAGCGAAGTGGCCGAGTTGTAGCGAACTCGCTTGCGGCGCGGGCGGTCCGTGTTCAATCCCTGCGTGTGGAAACTTTTTTTTTTTCAATCCTTTAAAAAATTATAAAAACTGTGAAATAAAGTTAATGACTTACTAATATGAAGAATTTAATTATACATAATTTTTTCTATTAATGAAATTTCGGGAATATCGTCTTTCTTTCTCAATTGTTAATTTTATATGCAAGATCCTGAATGATAATTGTCATAGAAACATTGAAAACAAAAAATATTTTTACATCTCGCACAATTTATGAATGAAGACTGTTCACATGAACAACCCTTTTTTAAAAGTTCTACCGGAAAACATACTTCATTTACATTCTTGAAAATTTCTCTTTCGTCAGAGAGCTTGGAAGCGTACCAGGCATACCGGATCATTTCATTAAAAATTGGCGATGATAATTGATTGTATTTTTATGCAGTCCTCACGGGAATTTTTTTCTCTATTATGTTCAATCAGATTAAATTTTTTACTTGTCTATAAAAATAGACATCGCAAGGTTGAACAAGTGGAGTACATTTTGGAGGAATCACTTTAAATGTGCAAGTAGGTGATTTCTCGTCATCTTGAAAGATTTCGTCATATAATTCAGGCTTTGTTTGTCCTCCCCAAGAGTCAAAAATTAACAGTAACAGTCATTTCATTAATAGAAAAAATTATGTATAATTAAATTCTTCATATTAGTAAGTCATTAACTTTATTTCACAGTTTTTATAATTTTTTAAAGGATTGAAAAAAAAAAAAGTTTCCACACGCAGGGATTGAACACGGACCGCCCGCGCCGCAAGCGAGTTCGCTACAACTCGGCCACTTCGCTGTTCTTGGATGGTGTTCAAAGTGACCGGTATACGTCTTACACGTAAAACTTTAAAGCCATTTTTCTCGAAAGTTTATGGCTAGTGCGCGCTCTTACTTTGCAAATCGAATAGTCTAAAGGTATACTACAAACCTGCAAAGTCTCATCCCGAAGTCAATTTCCGAGGCCGTAATGTCCCCTTGTGAGTATATTTAGTTCGTTCGAACCGATATAACATTACTGTAACACATTATTGAACAAATCAGAATCCACGTTAAATCATAGATAGCGTAGCCAGTCGACTTTTGTCAGTTTGAACTTCGCGCGGTTAGCTAAGAGCAAAAAGTTTGTACTCGTGCAAATGTCCAATTTCATAAAAAAATTGTGTTATTTTCCTGTAAATCTCTAGGTAAGAGAATGAATAAGTTTATTTATTGTTGGCAATAAATATTTTTCCCTTTTTATATGACAACAGTAATATGTTAAAGTAATGTCACACTCCCTAAAATGTCTAATAATTAATAAACAAAATTATTGATTTTTCGAAAAATACGTATATTTTTATTACCCTAGACCAGTCTTTTTTCACAAGAATTAAACATTTTCATCATATTGGGCTATAAAGGGTTAAAGGCTCGATCGTTTGAAATGTATCAAGGAATAAACGAGAGACTGCTTGTTTAATCACGGCGCGTACTCCATCGGCTTATTTCGTCTGTTTTTGACGGGTCGGACAGTTCGCGTCAGTTTCACGTGCGCCGAGACCAAAGTCCTCTTCGAATTTACGTCGGAGCCGAGTCGGATTACCGAGCCAGTAAAGTTACACTAAACTCTTGGCAAAGGCATTCTGCTAAAACATGCGGTCGCTTCATAGGTGACGCGTACGACCCTCCAGCCACGCGATTTTGAAGAATTGGAAAGTCGGTGGGCTCGACATTTTGACCACGCGTCAAGCTGTTTTAATACGGGGAGTGAGTTTAAAGCGATGTCATAAAATTTACGACCGTCTCTTATACCTACCCTGAAACTAAGGACAACCTTCATCCGTAGCCACGTAGTCACGCACCAACGCTTGATCAATGATTTAGGCTTTCATCAAATTCGGGAAGTACGTTTAGGTGTTCGAAACAAGCAGCGTAAATTTGGTGACACTTTTTAGACTCACCGCGTACTACACGTATACGGTACGAAAACGTGTTGTAACGTTTATCGTGGCAACAGCATGAAATTTTACGACGTCGTTCGACGACGTTCCCCCGATTCGCAAATCCCAATTTCCGTGGCACGATGTCGGCCGAATAGGGACGCGGCGAAAGTATAAAGCGAAGTGCGTCTCCTTCGTTCACGAAAAATGCACGTATATAGAGACGTATCTGGGAATTGGTACGTGAAATTCGCCGTCTCCTCTTTTCCACAGACTTCCGGCTTGGACTCTTCTTCGCTTCGTTCCTTCGAATCTTGTCAAACGAATATGTAGGACGCGAAGTTTCCTTCTTTCGGGATTACACAGAGAACTTTCTTTGCATCGTTGGAACTTACTATCCTTTTTTTAAGTATTAAAAAATAACCCAAGATTCTTTTTTTTATAATATAAATTATCTTTTCTATCCAATGAGGAAGTTCGACGATCCGATTAAAGCTTAATTAGTCGTAAGTTGTTAAACGATCCTAACAACCGAGTAAACAAGTTGACCGCTACTTCCTTGTAGGATTAAAATTCGTAATTGTATTTAGCGAGCGTGCGGTAGGGAAGAGGCGGAAGGGTGGAAAAAACAAGGAGTATGCTTTTCGTTGGCGCTCGCACGAAGAGGGTTGAAGCTTTCCGAGGAATGCAAGAGACTTCCGTAAGAATATAATTGAAACTCGAGGAAGACCCGGCAAGTCTCGCTGGCATTATACGGGCCGTTACCTTCTTATACATAATTTAATTACTTCACAATTTAATCGGGACGACGTGCAAGTAAAGCAAGAACACCATTTTGCCTGCAACTTTATTTTTCTCTTCTCCTCCGTCCCCACTCTCTTTCTTTCTAATTCTTTTCTTTCTTTTTCACTATCGTTCGTGCTTTCCTCCCCATTTCCTTCGACGTTCTACGTACCTCGATATACAGGGTGTCTCAAACTAGGCAGTAGAACCGGAATGTTCCACTAGAAACCACATGTTCACACCGATGATTTGAGTCGAAAAGTCTAATACCATTTTTCGAAATTCGGCTTACAAATGTTAGTTAACGAGTTATTAACTAATAAATATCGGTCAATTACAGCGATGAGCAGAGGGAGGTGGATCATCCGAGTTCGTTCATGCATGACAGACGAATCGGAAAAAGGACCTTTCTACGAAAAACAAACGTTATGTGCCGCGGTTCGATACGACTTTGATTTTCGTAGCTTTCTGCTCCCACCGTTTCGTCTCACGCCTAGCCTTGAGCTCGAGTGAACCGCCTTCCGTCGCCTATCGCTTCCACGCTTCGTGATTGGCTGATCTTTGTTAATTTGTAACTCGTTAACGAGGCCGAATTTCGAAAAATGGTATTAGACTTTTCGACTCGAATCATCGATGCGAACATGTGGTTTTCGGTTCCTGTTCGGGATATCTTGTATACAGGGTGAGGCATATAAATGGGAACACCTAAATATCTTTTATATTTATGGACCTATGAAAAAACTTCACAGAACAAAGTAACACCATTTTAAGCGGAAAATGTAACAAAAGAAAAAAATATTTTTTTTAGGTTCATTTTTTTAAGATTTCAAGGTCATCGGTACTTTTTTAAATAGAACAGTATTTTTTTTTTTTTTTACCATAGCATGGTAGATAATAAAAAACTACATTCGGTGAATACTATTTTTTGACCTTGATATGACCTTGAAAAATAGTTTTTTTTATGCAATTAATGCAACATTGCATAAATGAAAATGAGAATCATTTCGAAGATGTTTATTATGATTTATAAAGTAACAGGCGCTAACCACAACGTGTAACTTTGTCCTATGAAGTTTTTTTCATAGGTCCATAATTATAGAAGATATTAAGGTGTTCCCATTTATATGCCTCACAATGTATATACAGGGTGTTCCCGAACGCGTGGTACAACCGGGAAGATTATGATTCTACATGGAAAAAATAAGTCGAAAATGATGAATAAAATTTTTCCATACGGGGCACCGTTTTCGAGGAAAAACACATAAAATTTTCATAAGGTACGCATGCATTCTACTATTTCTCTATTCAACGGATCTCGTTGTAGACGATACCTGCTCGGGTTCACGTTTTTAACCCTCTGCACTCGGTGTCGAGTGTTCCTCGACGCTCAATTTTTTTTATACTCGCAAATTTGTCTTGAATTCACCTACCAGAACCTCGAACATATTTTGTTTCCACAATGTAGCTAGTGATATATCACTTGAAATGAAATGATATAATGTTGGAAATATGTCGCCTTCAGAAGCGACATTCGAGTGTAAAGGGTTAATAGCCAATATCATGACTCATTACTCATTTTTGTTGTTACTATAATTGGTAACTAAGAATACACAGTAAAACCGGATGCTTACATTTTAATTGAATGAAAAGATTTTACGGCAGTTGAAGAATTAAAGACTCGAAACATGTTAAAAGCTGTACATAGAAATGTAATACGAAGAGCACAGTTAAGTATGAGGCAAAATGGGAGAGATTTTCAACAATTTGTATAAAAATGAATCAAATTATTAAAATTAAAAAAATTCTGTCTTCTATATCCTTAATTACCAATTATATTAACAACAAAAGTATCTAACTAGTGAGTCAAAGTCATGATATTGGCAATGTTTACAAATATAAACCCGAGCATGCATCGTCTATATTCACAATTCGTTTGGTAAACACATAGTTGAGTGCATGCGTACATCCTGAATTTTTAAAGTCGTTATTCTCGAAAATGGTACCCCGTATGAAAAATTTTAGTTTTCATTTTCGACTTATATTTTTACGTAAAATCATAATCTTCCTGGTTGTACCACACGTTCGGGAACACCCTGTATATATACAATATATACACTATACCAAGTCCGTCGTGGGTTGAACGAAAGTTTAATTAGGCGTACTAGCGACATCCGATTTCCTTACTCTTTCTCTCCTTCTCGTTCTCTCTTCTCTCGGGCCACGCATAAAGAGAGAGAGGGAAGAGATGGAAAGGAGAATGTTCATTTAACTTGGACCGTTTTCGAATTTCACATGGGGCCACGAACGTACATCGAAAAGACGCCGATCCACCGTCGCGGGAATCTCATTACGGCACTTAATTGCGTTCCTAACGGAAATCCTTCTACTGGTAAATGTTCTCTCTCTATTTCTCTCTCCTTTTGTCACTCGGTCTTTCCTCTTTTCTCGTTTCTTCAGGAAAGGGAATAGATGCGAGATCTATATTTTGTTCGCCCGCTTTCCTTTATTTTTTCTCAAAATTCGTTCACTCATCGATTCGTCGATCCATTATTTCGAAACCGTCCGTAATTTACTCATAAACCAATCGACATTTACTGCAAGTGTGCAAGTGCGAAAGGGAGAGAGAGAGATAGAATATTTCCATCTCGTTGGAATTAGTAAAATACGGTAGAGTTTTATTTGGGATTATAACGACGCAAGATTTACCGATCCGGAGTAATACGAACTTTATTGGAAAATGCCGATGAACGTTCTTGGCGTTAAAGCTCTCGCGAAATCGACGCATTTTAAAATTATTAATCGATCTCTTGTCCTTTTCAATGCGTTTATTCATAGGATGACTTGATCCTTCGTGAAGCGTGCTTTAATGACGATTAAATGTACTTTAAAAGGTATGCCGGAACTATGAAAGGAGTTTTGACGCCTAATCGATTAATTTGTGCACATTTTTTTTTCTTTCTAAAAAGAACAGATTGACGGTATCATCTGCTCGTTGGACCAACGCGAGAGATCATCCTTTCGAATCCTTTCGATCTAAATACGGTAATTATACTAAAACCCATATCGAAGCTTTCATCGAGATAGTATTTGAATACCTAACGTATAAATACGTAGCCCATGCTATCACATCGAGTTTACTTCCAATTTATCCCGATCTGTCAATTATTATCGAAACAGTCGGACGAATAGGATCCATTTCCGTATTCATGCGAACGGAGCAACCGCATTTAATATTGCGGTCATCGTCACACCGCCAATCTATAAACGGCGAGTACACGCACCAACCCACACACGAAGAGGGCATTTTATCGATCAACGACACGCAAACGAATATAAGCGCTGCGATACGAGACGGTTTTTTAACTCTCTCTCTCCCGCTCTCTCTCTCTTCGTTCGCGTCAGGTGCAGTACGCCGGCAACACGGTGTATCTAATTAATAGGATTAATTAAGAACTTTGTGCCGACGTTCTAGGCAAGTTTCCAGTAACTTTGCGACGATTTTTCTTTTCGTCCTTGTCGCTTGCTTCTCCGCGTACGTAATTACGTAACGTGGTTTAAGGTTACGTTTCCCATCTTCCTCGTTCAATATCCTCGCTC
Source organism: Ancistrocerus nigricornis (assembly GCA_916049575.1). Classification (NCBI taxonomy): domain Eukaryota; kingdom Metazoa; phylum Arthropoda; class Insecta; order Hymenoptera; family Vespidae; genus Ancistrocerus; species Ancistrocerus nigricornis. The sequence goes on along the minus strand of OU696669.1, from coordinate 22,714,961 downwards.
AGCGAGTTTCAACCCTTGCGAACGTTTCTTGGACGAGATATGCGACGAAATTACGAGTTTCGGTAGTCTCGATCCACGTAATCGCGCATCGATCTCTCTCGGTCCTCGTAATTCGCTCAAACGTCTTTCTATATCGTAGGTACTCGAGAGTATGCGCGAGAAACCAAGTTGCGTCAAACGGCAAATATGCGTTCGCGCGAAGTAAACAACAGGCGGAGTGTCAAGGTAAATGAATTTCAGCAGCGAATTTACGCGAGATATAACACTCGTTCGGTATCGAAGTTCGGGGAAGCTAGTAGGTGTAGGGTTGCAACGATATATCGTGTTACATCCGAATTTTATCCGAATGATTTTTTCCTTGGTTAGCACCCGTTGAAACTAGGAACGTTCTCTCGTGCGCCTACGCGGCGCCGCTCGCTTACTTATCATAGAAAAGGGGAACCTAATCCTCCGCTAGATGACGGATACGCTTCTCCGTTAGTGTTTTAAGACTTTTTAGAACTTATAAGGGCGCGAGGAGCGAGCATATTCAGAGTTCAGTCCGGAAGGGTCCGAGACTTCATCGAGAGATCGCTCCAGATCTCTCTCACCATACAACTCACGGTAGTTGTTAGGCATTACTCAGCGAGGTACTCTCCCTGAACGTCTCCGCGCTCACTCCCGCGTAAAACTAGAGATATAACGTAGATCGGGTAAAAACCTATTGGTTATAACCGCGATTAGATTTATTCGGGTAAAAGCCGATTGGCTATAACCTCGAGAAAGGATAGAAACCGGTTGGTTATCATTCTTTCATTTACCAAAGAACTTTCTCCTTTTTATTGTAATAATCTTTGTAATCATATATCTTAATATTCAGAATATATATTAATTATTGTTACTCTTTTAAAAGATAATATTTATTTCGGAATTCCTTCTTCCTTACATTATCTAAACGGATTAAATCCACCATCGACGAATCTTTGCCGCTCGAGATCCGTCGATCAATGGACACGTCTACACCAACATAATAACCTGTAGGTCCAATCATCCTAAGGTAGCAACTCCAGAGCATTGAGTCTCTGGACGCGTCTACGATTACCTCATCCTAAGGTAGCAACCCCTGAGCACTGAGTCTCACGGCGCGTCTACTCCTTTCTTACCTTGTACCGAAGTGGCAACCCCTGAGTCTCACGGCGCGTCTACATCCTTTCCAACTACCTAAGGGCTACCTGTGATTATTCCTACGGCCCTGCTACGCTACTAGGCGTAGACGTGACAATCGATAATATCGGCACGTCTATATAAATACTTTTTTTTTTTTGAGTCAAGAGGGGAAACCTTCCATAGGCACCCTGTTACGGGTAGTGTGAGATTCCTACTCACTAAAACCCCCCTTGGCCGCTGCCACTGGTTTGCGCCGGCAGCACATCGACCCGCGGCGGTGGGATACTCTCTTTCGAGATTGCAACGCCACCACGGGCCCCCCGAAGGGACCCTTCAGCGGGGGATTTTCTGTCCCCTGCCTTCGCTGCCCCCTCAACTCGAGTCCAGATCCTCACAACACACGGATCTGGACTCGATGCATCCCACATTCATTGCCGCCGGGACGTTGGACAAGCGCCCCTTTGGCACATTCACCGTCGGGCCAGTTTCCCGTCCCCGACTTTATCCATTCCCCGCGTTTCGCGTCACCAGTACTCGCCAGGAGAGGAGGAAAAGGATAAAGGAAAGGAGGACGCCCACTGGTGACACGCGGCCCACACACACCCCAGCGACCGACGCAATGACTAATGTCACCACCCCGTTCGCTGGCACATCTTCTCAGCATACCACTCAGCGACCGCCCCGGCTAACGCCCAGGCGACCGCCAACTGCACGTCTATATCGATACTAATGTCCATATTTCCATAACCGCTTTAACGATATATTGATATTCTCATGATCGATATAGGAGAATGTATCAAAAATACAATTGATGACTAGAAAAATAAAAAAGGTCTTACGTAGTATCAATTAGTTATCATAACAATAAAAAATTTGTGAACGGAAGGCCTCTTTTGTTTAAGTTTTCAAAAATTTGTGTGAACATTACGGTTACGTCTTTTTTTTGGTTGGCAATGTTGCACTGGTTGTACGTTAGTAAAACGAAGAAGTGACGATACAGTGAGAAATTCAAAGAACACGCGTCTGTACTCATTGCAATATAACAAAAATTGTCAATGCAAACGATTCAATTTCATATTGTTATAGTCACTAATTGAAATTACGATGACTGTTCTCTAGTCAATACATCTATTTTTAACGATTTCACCTTCATATCGATATATCGATAATATCAGCTTCCGACGACCGATATATCGATTATCGATATTTATAAAACTTCGATAAAAATATCGATATTTTCTTTTACTTGTATCCGTAGGTAGGTACGATGACGATTCGCGTATCGATGCGCGTGGTCTGTCGATTGCGCCATGCTGTCTTCGAAAGAAGTTCGAGTTGAGGTTGAACGGAACACGGACAAAACTCGAGTAACTCACGAAAGATCAATAATTTATCTAAAGTGTCAAAGTCCGCGCGAAGGTGTATCTCGTCGCGAAGTTATCACTTTTAACAACCGTTTTACGATACATCGATGAGGCAAACAGGTTTTCGAGAAAGGATATCGACGACACGAGTAAACGGAAATTAAATATTTTAAAAACACGAAGCTGGGGCTGGATCATGAAGTTATCAATTTCGACGATCGATTTATTGCGACGATCGGTGAAACGGGTTTCGCGAGGTCGGACAAAACAGGCTCCGCGTGATCGTTGGCGTCGTTTAGTAGCTTGCTCATTTGAGATCCTGCTTTCGTCCTGCAGTCGAAATACTTTGAACGATAACGAAAATTCGACTGGCTCTTACGATTTTTAAAATTCAACATTGAAAGTGTTTTTTCGGAGGTCGAGAAAAAGCGTCGTATATACAAAGGAAGAAGTTGCAACGTTACAGGAATGAAATTGCGCAGGTAGAGGAAAGATAGAGGCGAGGAATATCGGTAGAAGCGTCGACGCGTGGGAGTAAAGAGAGGGGGAGAGAGAGAGAGATAGTGGGGCCACAGCTCGACACCTTTAAACTGTTCCTCCGTGGGTTTTAAAACTTTTAGTAACGCTCGTATTCTGGTATCCCAAGTGGCTCATCGATTGTTTTATAACGCTGCGCTCCCCACCGGGAGTTGTCCCTTCTGTCATTCCGAACCTAATCATTTCTCTCTCCTCTCTCTCTGGTCCGGTCTCTATCGGGCCATTTCGATGTGGGTTGTCGAAAAATATCCGCAAATATGCAGTCCCGGAGTGGCTGTCGTTTCTGAAGGATTTATAACGTTCTTTTGGAAATTCCATAGAGGAAAACGATGCCGAATGGAGATCTCTTGTTTTATATTATTCATTGCTATGGGTATACGGTCAAACTTTTTTGTGGAATTGAGTTAAGAACGATGGGGGGGGGGGGGGTGTGGAGAGTTGTTCAAGGCGATGGCGATTGGAGGGTGTCTCAAAGAAAAGTTTGTAAAAATAAAAGCAGTAACGAGCGGGTCGCTCGAATAGATTACATTTTTCCTAACGACTTTCTTTTTAACCGACTAGCGACTTAAAAAAGAAGGGGGTTCTGTATTCAAAGTGTATATTTGTTTTATGTATCGTTATATCTCAGGAATAGTGATTCATAAGAAAAAAAAAAAGTATCTCAACAACTTTTGTAGACTATTGCATGATCTACAACTTTTGTCTGACCTATTTTTACGATAACCCTAACCGTTTAAGAGAAATATGCGAATAACCTATATTTTTGACCTTTGACTTGGAATAAAATTTTTTGCTCAGGCGGGATTCGTGAGGACTTTTGATATTTCATTTGTAATAGTGTATATAAGACCTGTACCAATTTGCAGCTCCATGTGAATTTTTTCCAACTTTCGAACGTATTTTATCTATTTCTACCGGACTTCGAAAACTGTAATTTAATAAGTGTGGGATATTTATTTGATGCTTTTCAGTGATTTGTACTAAGCGTTTTTTGAAGTTGGTTTTTTTTTTTCTTAAAAAGTAATTTTCTCTCTTATTCTTCTCTTTTCGCGCTTCGCGTATACCCCTGAACTTCTATTGCTCCTCATTTAGATATCGCAGCACCACTCGAGTCTTTCTTCTCGCTATCTCGTGAGTTTCAAAGTCGTCTCCTCTTCTCCGTTCGTATAACCATCGTCGTCGTCAACGTCGTCTGCACCGTCCCTTAGTTCGAATATCACGCAAGCGAGATGCAAGCAAATATAGCAAGAATTCCCGTTCGCATCGCGATCAGTGGGGGTGTCGAAAGGGGTGGGAAGTGTGCAACAAAGCCTCTCTGCAGTCGCTACGCCGCGTTCAACGGCCGTTGAATAAGGCAATATTCCCGGGCTTTATCGTACTCGTTTTCCGCGTAGAGAAAGAAGAGTGAGAAAAAGAGCGAGACGAAAGATGCGAAGAGTGGGGGCAAAGGGCTGTTATTACATCGGAAATTGCCGGATTCACTTTTTTTTCCTCCTCTTTTCTTCACCTTCAACTTTCGCGTTTCTCTAACCCTTTTCCTTCTTCCTACGGTTATCCGTCGATATGGAGCCACCCTTTACCGTACCCTGCATCTCTATCTTTCGCCCTTTATCTCTGTTTTTCCGTCATTTTCTCTCGGCCGACGAAACTCATTCCGCGTTCACTTGGACGCTGCCGGGGCACATATGGAAAAAGTTCGGATTAACTATTAACGACGGTCGTAACGTAATCCTTGACAAGAAATTTTCAATTAATAAAAGCTTCTATCAACGTTTGTCTTCATTTTCATAGATGAAAATTCATATTTCAGATTTATCTACGGGGTGATAAAAAAGGGTATGTAACTTGAAGGGCTTATAGTACTCACCGAGAAGAGTAAAAAATGTCTAATAGACATGGGTCCTAAAATCAAACCTTCGTTACCGTGAGTGAGTCTCTTGGTAACATATTAAATGAAAAAAAAAGAGGAATTTGTTTAGAAATACATTAGTTCAAGGTTGTCAATGTACGTTTATTATGAAAATAATCAAAAACTATTACTAAAATCAACAAAAATTACTTCTTAGACGGAAAACGATCACTTACGGTATCGAACACTCATTAATAATAAAAGTTAATTTACATGTCTATTAGATATGGGTCTTGTGAGTACTATGAGCCCTTCAAGTTACGGACTCTTTTTTTATCACCCTCTATAAGATTTTAATGTATCGTTTAGAACGAATGATACATCTGTCTCTCTTTCCCTTTCGCGTGCCAATCATGTCGTGTCATTACGCGTCCTATGATTACATCGTTATGTACGCTAACGCGTAATAACGTTTATCTGTCTCTCTCGCTCTCTTTCTCTCTCACTTTCTCGCTGTCTCATCTATGATCGGACGTCATTAAGAACTCTAATGGCCTGTCATTAGCGCGACGCGAGCCGTTTCGCAGTGTTGTGCGAGTTTTCGTTCCACCTCGGAAGACTAGCAAAAAGCGCGAATCCGGTCTCTCTCTCCCTCGAGAAAGTATTTTTTTCGTTTGTTTTTCCTTCTATCACTATCTATTTTCTCTCTATTTTGTAGAAGCTGATTGTCGAATCACAGCTTGAAAAGTGCGAGAGTTTGCTATTTGCGCTTCTATAGCCAGCTTGTTTCCCTCGATGCCATTAGAATTGCACCGTGATCGTTGCAATCTGCGGAAAAGCTTTCTGTACTTTGCACGAGTGCTGGTTCTATGAAACTTCGTTTACGATAATAGCGAATTTTTTTAATAAAGATATAATCTTTTTCGAATATTTACGAGCAAGAATGATATTTTTCTCGTCTCTGGTTACGAAGATATGAGTTTTCAAAGATAGCCCAATTTCGCCAGAAATTCAAGAAATATCCTCCGATATTTAAAGGGCCGTATCTCGGAGAATATTGCAAGCTTTTGAGGGAAATTTTCGCCGCGGGTATTAAAATCTTCAACGTTCCAATATACCGCATTGCGAGTGAAGTCTAGAAAAGTATTTGACAAAGCGATCACTTTTAGGAAAAAGTCCCATTAATCTCGCGAAATGGAGGTCTCTTGCGAAAAAGGAGAACATCCGATTGGAACAACGACAATGTCGCGGTACCTACCGGTCTCCGGGAGGAAGATTCTTTTTCATCGTTCTTGGCTTAGTTCGCGAACGATCATCGGAGGTCGAAGTTTTCCTTGGAAAGGGAGGAACTTGCGAGCTCGCGGCATATCGTCGCACTCGACATACCGTTCTATGAATCTTGGCACGAAGTATTACGAGCATTCGAGGACACGACGACACGTATGTCGGCTCGTGCACCGTCCGCGATTCGGAGTATATGCTTCGTGGAAGTCGAGGAGCGATTGGATTCTCGATATGCTGACGGAGCTATACACGCAAATGCGAATGCCCTTGAGCTTTGCAAGTTTGCTCGACGGAATCGAGATTTCCAAAATGGAAACGCTTTATTTTCTCTAATTATAATCATTTTCTTACAATTTATATCGTCGACAAAATTATTAATTTTTTCAATACGATGATGACATTTTTGTCTTAATGCACGTAAAAGACTTGTTGAATGTTCGACGATAAATGGAACGAAAATTGGCGTGAAGTATAAAACGAGAAGATTAAAGCGTCAACCATTGTTTTGGCTCGAAACCACAGAGCCGCACGAATTTTTACTTTATTTTTAACCGACTTCGAAAAGAAGGAAGTTATCAAGTTGACTGTATTTTTTTTGGAGTGTTTTACGCGATATCTTCGCCGATTGTGAACCAATTTTAATGATCCTTTTTTTATTAAATAGACCGTATTCCGAGAGTGGTCCAATTTCAATTTGAAAAAAAATTCCACCCCAAGGGTGGGGAAATAGTCCAAAACTACTAAAAATTGAAGAATAAAGTAAACTACAAAAAACGTATATGTATAAACCGACTTCAAAAATTTGCCTATAGCTAGGTACATGTAAACTAAAAAGTTAGAAATAATATTTTTATTTATTATTACGTATTATTTAACATTTATAATATCTACCTAATCAGTTATTTTTGGAGTCGATGCCAGCCAAGGCAAGTTAAAATGAACCTATAATGTTGGTATTGTAAATATAAATAATATATAATAATATATAAAAATATTATTTTTAACGTTTTAGTTTACATGTATACATATATAAGTAAATTTTTTAAGTCGTTTTATATAATTTTTTTCCTTTGTAAAAATTTACTTTTATATACCTACCTACTTGTTTTTCGGATCGTTAGCGCGAAAGCAGCGAGTACATAGCTCGGTTAAGCTTTCACGATTTCGCAGGCTGCTTTTAAGCGATATTTGACTAACGTCTAATAGCATAGACGAGAATTCCGTTTCTGATCGTCGTCCTCGTCTGTGTCTTCGTCTTAACATCGTGCGCTAGCGCACACATGGAGAAAATGAGCGAGATCCAAAGATACGTAAGCCCGCGCATACTCTCGTAATAGTTAATATACAGTATGTTCCACTTGAAGTTTCTACTCTGGAGTGTTACCGTCTCGAACTTACGTGCATTATACGACCTAGCATTACTTCGTTGAAAGAAGTTCTGGACCAGCTATGGTAAATCTTTGAGTTTGCTTCGAAGACGTGACCGGGTTTCGGAATAAATTCGTCAATGAAATTAATCGTTTCGTTAATTCTTTCATCGAGGCCGTTCATCACGCAACACGTTTACGCGACAACTCTCCTGATTACAATTTTTGGTCGATATTAACGAACAAGGGCTTAAACATATGAGGGAAAAACCTTTTTTGAAAATTTGTCAAAGATCATTTGTAGTTTATATGATATGGCTTGATAAGTGTATTTGTCAACGCTTTTCTCAGGAATGATTCTTCAAACGATTATACGTTTTGTCTGCAGTTTCAGTTTTTAGTAGGCCTGCCCATGTTTAGTTAAGTCAAGGCCATTCAAATGGGAAAAATAAATAACTTCTTAAGAAAAACAAAACCAACTTCCAAAAGCGCTTAATTAAATTACAGTTTTCGAAGTCGGTGCCGAGCCAATGAACAAGAAAGAACAACAATAAAAAAAGGGCGGTACGCAATACAAATATGCAAACCGGTATCAGGAAGACACAAGCGGTATATCGAACATACCATCAGAGTTTGATATTTTATGCTTTTCAGTGGTTTTAACCGACTTTATTATTAGGCGCTTTTTGAAGTCGGTTTTTTTTTTTTTCTTTAAAAATTCCTTATTTTTTTCATCTCGACAGCCCATCGATTCCCAACGTTCTCGATTACTCTACATAAGAGGAATCGGGTCGTCGAAAGGTTACATCGCGGTTAAAGTCGGCTCGCTGTTACTCTTTGTAGTAGGTATAAGCTCCTGGTTTGTGACTCGAAAAATATTTCCCGGCGATGAAAATGTACGAGCGGTGGTCCGTAGATGCAAGCAAAATGAGCACAACGGGGTCGCGTATACACCGCTTGATCTTGTATCACGGCTAACGTCGTGCTATAATTATTTACCTCGATGTGCACTAGCCAACGGCGAGCGGACTGGTTTAACGCGAACGTGCCATCGGCCGAAGCAACTAATAAATAAATAAATAATATATTTTTCTTCGTTATTTAGCCGTTCAACTCTGCGGTATTTTCGAGTGAAAGATTAGTCCATCTCGATGAACGATCGAGCGGGGCCACCCGTACGGCGAAAAAGATCGATCGATCGAAAAAAAGAGAAAAATGCATCGGGTCGAGTTCTTTCTGACGTAAGCCTCTCGTTCCTTATCGAAGAAGGGAACTCGCTTTATCTCGCTAGCCTCTCGATATCGAAAATCCAATTACGCGGACGTCTGTGCTCGGCGCGCACGGTAGACATCCTAAATTCGTTTTTGATTTAACCGAGTGCTGCCCGGCATGTCCAGAACTCGCTCGATGGAACTTCGATTCTGATTTCTGATTCGGTTACTTCCATCTCCGCGGAGATTCTCGACTATAACCGTGAAGCGGATTCGAATCGACGAGACGTCAGCGTGCTTTAACGTCACGGATTTGGGTTGGAACAGAGAGAGAGAGAAGGAGAGTGAAATCGAATGCTCGATTCTCGCGCGAGAACATATTTTTTAATGAATATTGAAATTGATCGGAAACGGTGAGAGATCGTAAACGATAGAACGATGTAACACCTACCACCGATACAAAAATTGAAGGGGATATCTTTTTTAAGGCCGTTTACCATCCAATACGTTTGCGCGACTACTCTCCTGGTCACAATTTTTGTCCGATTTTGACGAACATGGGCTTATTCGAAAGCTGACAGATTTTTTGTGAGATTGATCTTTTTGAACCCTGTAACTAATATCGTACATTTCCGAACGTACCTGATATCGTGGGGTATTTCAGGCCACGATTGAAGATAAACTTCTAGCAGGCCAGTTACGATAGTGAGACACATAATACTTTGGAAATAGTAAATAATACACCCATTTTATGTAATCAACTAGGTTTTATTAGCATTCTTTACGTGGCCTGTGAGGGCCGGCCGGGCCCCACGATACCAGTTAAGGGTTAAAATGTTCAAAAAATACCTATTTATTTCTTGGCAAAAAATGCATCTGGAAAACTTTCATCTGCATCTGGAAGCTTTCATTCGAATAAATATAATATAAACTACTATAAATTTTAAAAGATACCTTTTATTGATTCAATTAAGATATATGCATCCTACAAATTTCATCTAAATCGGTTAACATTCTTCCGAACTACAAATGTTTAAAGATTGCAAAATAGAGACGAAAATCGCTGAAATCTGCCGAAATCACTCATTTTCGACCTTATTATGCAATCTTTAAGCATTTGTAGCTTGGAACAACATTAGCCGATTTCAATGAAATTTATAATATGCATAGGTATATCTTACCTGAACCTTTATATTTTGCAATTCCAATAATATTACATATATACGGGCCGAATTGATAACCTCCTTTTTTTTTGAAGTCAGTTAAAAATAATGGGAGTGCCGGTGGAAGGGAAGGTACCTACTCTTGCTCTTCGAGAAATATATCGACGATAATTCAAATTTTTTCGCGCTTCAAATAATACAAAATAAAATTCGCCGTAGGGAAGGCTGAAGGAAGCCTCCGTGAAGTTGGCATCTCATTTTTGGGGAAAAAAATAAGGGAAGAAAGACATGAAAAGTTGGGGAATCGTTGGAGAGTTATTCGTGTTTTTACATTTCTCACATTTCTCATTCTGGCAAACGAAGAAAATCGGACCGTCTCGCCTTTTGCGCCATGGAACAAGGAAAGATTTAAATCGCGATCCATACGTTTCTCGCTTATCTCGATTTCACACCGCTCGTAGAGCCGTTTTTCCCTCGTTATTTCAAATCCTTTCAAGCTTTTCACTCGCGCGGAAAATATCGGAAGTCATCTCGATCGGAATCAAGGCCCGTCGTTCATAGAAGCCAAGAGTTTGACAAAGCGATAGCGATGCTTTCGGCTCTCGAGCAAAAACGGAGACATGTAGGTTACCGGATGGACTTTGGTGTCGGTCTGTTCATCGCACGCCTCGTTCACGGAAATTGAGAGAAATACATTAAATCGTCCGGCCCGCTGGCAGCAGGAAATGAAGAGATCGCCGCATTACCTAGGTATATCTACTCTTAACGCATTTCTACAATTCTACGGGATATATGCAGCGTACGAACTCACGAATTAGATAACTATGCGCTTATCCATAAATTCTTGGAAACGATTTAGCGCGTGTTCGCTCGTTTCAGTCGTATTTTATAAATCACCGTATAGGGTTGATTGAATTTTTTTTAGCCGAATCACGGTGCATCCCATCTTTTCTTAAAATGAGTTTTGATCGATGTTCTTTGAAACTCCTTTCTTCCCACGAGTAATCCACGTCCGTTCTAACGCGGACTAAAACGGGTTATGAGAAAATTTCTTAGCGAACAGGTAAATGCGTCCGCTCTATAGGTCCGTGGGTACCATGCGAGAGATGAATAGATCCCACGGTTATAAAGAATTTAAAGGGCGAAAAGTTCGATTTTGGAAAAGATTAATGCACTCAAGATTTTCCCCGTAACCGGCCTCATAGCCGCGTTTCCGCAAAACTTTCTTCGTAGAAAGAACCGGGCGAATGGAGCAATAGGAAAGTTCGACGCGTCGAGTGCCTTCGCGGAATACTTGATAAAACTTGTCCGCGATGAGAGATAAAACATTCGGGTATTGATGCCAGATAAAAAGAGAGACAGATACGGGAAAATTGACAATTTTTATAATTTTTTATTATTTAACCATGATTGTGGGAATTAGTAGGTACTTTCTAAAGCCGAATAAGTGAATTTTTCACTAATTCATATAGCGAGTCATCAATTCACAACAAAAATAGTGATTTCTGCTTGAATGTACAAGTAAATTAGTGATTCTCTAAGATGACATCTAGATTAATGAACTTTCACCACGATATTAGTGATTCTCCGAGTGCTATGGCAACGACAAGTGGCGCCACTAAAGTAACAACATATGTTTTACATGTGTGTTCTTCCATGAATCTAATGTGAGAAATGAATCATTGTTTATTGAAAAATCGAACAAAAGAATATATTTGTTTAGTTAAGAAATTATATATATCAAATTTTATAACTGCATGATATACCTATGTATGTTGTAATTTTTGTCCATTCGCTATATCGGTGAGTAAATGTTCACTAATTCAATTTGTGAAATTTCACTACTGCAATACGTGGCTACTTCCTACTAATTCGGATAGTGAATATTCACTATTTGCTGATGGTCTACTTTTCACATTACAGAATAGTGAATACACTCAAACCTGATTTAGTGCGGTCTTTTTCTGTGCAATTTTTTTTTATACGGTAGATATTAACATTTTTTTTTTTAATGTATTGCGAACAATAGTTTTGTTAGCTACTTATGGAGTTTCGGAATATTTTTTTTTATGCGGCCCCGATCCTCCGCACAAAAACAGGTTTGAGTGTGTACACTTTCAATTAGTGGTTTTTCACTAATTCAGATTTAGAGAGTAAATAATTAATACTCGACTCACTCCGAAGTTTACAAAGAGATATTTTTATTAAATGAAAAATTGTCGAAGCGTTTCGTCAAAGGCGTTTACAGACTTCTGTATAAACGGATAAAATTCCTCACAAAGTTTATTCTCGTTAAACTAATAAATGTTTATACTACAAACCTGAAAAGGATTCGTAGGTTATAACTTTGTAAAAACGTAAAAAATTTTTGGATCGCGCATGGATGGAGAGGAGGAAAAAAAGAGAGAATTCGCGAAATCGGAATTCCCGTTCAACCGAGTAAATTCTGTTCCACGGTGTAAAGTCTATTCCGCTTACGGGTCGCGCCTCGACGCGATACAATTTGTTTCCTTGCTGGATGGAACTCATCCGTCATGCCAAAAAATTCGTACGGATGATTCCATTCGCATTCGACGGACGCTAAATTGCCGCGCGCCCATCGGAAAACGTATGCGGAAAATTTGTCAGCGAGGAAGGAATTAGCGCGAGCCACCGTGATATCCATTTACTTTCTCTATTTCGAGCCCTATTTTTTTATTTTATTTGTTTTTGACAACGTAGGATCGATGCAGGCGTACATATCGATGATCAATTTTACGTTCTACGCGAAAAAAATACCAACACGTCTTTCGGAAAATTGGGAAAATCCGAATAATTGTAAATTCTGGTTAATCGCGAGCGTAACATTTTCCTTTCGGCGCAGAGTCAACAAAATTTTGTCGCGGACGTGCGACGTTACAGTTTATTCACGTAAGAATCATGTAAATCTCTGTTTCACGGCGAAATTAACCGTAATTTGTGCGACGTCCAGGGAAACGTCGTGCATTACCGTGTGTCGTCTACAGGAGGATGCGTTGCCGTAATTTTATGCTACTTCGCGGAAATAGGTTTTCTTCGTATATGACTTCAAAAGTGAAACGTAACTCGTGTCACGTCTTGAGAACGTATATCACCGTGTTAACTTCAGAAAGAAGGAGCGAGAGAGAAAGAGGGAGAGGTGGGGGCGAGAGACAAAGAGAAAGAGAATGCTCAACTATAATTTACTTTTTCATCGCGGAATATAACTTTGTTCGCGGTTGGAACAATTTCGCAGCGGATTTACATCGCGCGAACAACGCGCTTTTCCCAAGATTCTCCTCTTTCGCATTAAATCCATTTTAATCCACCCTACTTACAGCTTCACCCTGTATTCTTTTATTTCGTTTAATCGCTCGTTACCCGCCCCTACTCTCTTTTCTTTCGTTCTTTCTTATCTCTTTTTATATTTGCTTCTTTTTTAATCGTCTCTCACAGGTACCTATTCCTCGCAAATGGCAAACGATTCTAATCTTCAATTATTCAACGATGTCGGTAAATCTCCGGTATGAAAAAGATGACCTCGCGTTATCTCGTTTCTTTTTTATTTCCTTTCCTTCTGCATATTCTTCATTTTTTTTAATTCTTTTTTTTCTTCTCTTCTTTCCCTTCCGACTAGAAGCTTCATGCATTTTTCTCCCGATTTAAAGGCTGCATTTAAAACGCTTCATTACAGTCCGACACGCGCGTGCTGCCCCAGCCACGGCCGTGGATTATGCATCTCTCATTTGCCCGTGGAATATGCCCGACGATTTAGATTGTGCGGTGTTCGCCGGGTACCGAGTAAAGATTAGAGAAACCTCGTTCTACGCGTTCTACGCGTTGACCATGTTGTCCGTATTCTCGCTTCGAACCAAGTTACCTACTCTGTTTTCCTCTCGATGCGTCACGCACGCGCACGCGTCACTTCGTTCCCTTCGGCTTTGTCACGCTCCTCTTCCGTTGATGCTATTTGCATGTCGGATGCTGCGGGAAATGGTCCTCGTCGAGATGCGTCTTGCCGAGAGTTCCAAATCACGGAATCGTACTAGATATTCGTCAAATTCGAAGGACGAAGAGACTTTTCATTTCTTTCCCACACTCGTTTTTATACAGGGTGTCTCAAACTAAGTATTCCAACCAAGAACTACATGTGCACATCGGTGATTCGAGTCGAAAAGTCTAATACTATTTTTCGAAATTCGGCATAGTTAACGAGTTATTAACTAACAAAGCTCGGCCAATCATGATGATTAGCAAAGAAAGGCGGTTCGCGCGACTTCGCAGCTAAGCAAGACACGAAGCGGACGGAGGCGATTTCCAGGAAAAATTACGTTATGTACCGCGTCTCGTCTTTGATTTTCGTGGCTTTCTCCACCTACCTTGAGCGCGATTAGGCCGCCTTCCATCGCCCTATCGCTTCTGCTCGTCCGTGATTAGCCGATCTTCGTTAGTTAATAACTCGTTAACTAAGCCGAATTTCGAAAAACGATATTAGACTTTTCGACTTAAATCACGGATGTGCACATGTAGTTCTTGATTGGAATACTTAGTTTGCGACACCCTGTAGGTAGTACCTACGACTTTTATTCGAATACTTGGAGGATGGAAGTGGGAGCTTTTAATGCTCCGGATTTTTATAGATAAAAGCGTGGAACAGGCTCGAAGTTCTTTCGAAACGAGGCTTTCTTTTCGCCGACATTGTGAAATCAATGTTCTGGAAACCGTTTGTCCAACCATCGTCGAATATTTACCGCATAATGAGAGAACGCGCACCATCTTGTCCGAACCACTACGGGAAATGTAACTTTCTACCGAGTTAGAGAGACTCCGAACGTTTTTGTAATCCTCTTTTATTTTTCCTTTTTTCAGTCCACTCCGTGTAAGTGGTATGAATATTCAGAAGTTCCGGGGCCAAATCTCGACCGGCGGAATTAGAATAAAAGTTTTACGCCAGGTTCGCGTCCCGCTCGTTCACGAGGGAAAGGAATACGCGCCGGGAGATGTAAATTTACGCGGGTTATTCGCGTTGCATTCGTCAAACGCGTTCGTTGGTTCACGCGTTGGGACCCGCGAAATATGAACTTCGCCGAAATTTTTTCCAGTCCGATTGGATCGGCCAAAAATACAATGGAATAAGTTTCAATAGTGTAACGATTTTCTAGTCCGTTTTTGCGTGGATTACACGCTTTCGGAACGTTCCGCTGTGAGAGGAACATTGAAAGTCGAACGAGCGTTCTGTTAACCTACGAAAAGAATTCGTCGTAGGAATATTGGAAGACGAGATTATCCACGTATCCGTTCGTGTGTGCGCGTAGATAGGTTGGACTTATTGCACCAAGTCGAAAGAAGTAGGAAACGAGCGAACGAAAAGTACGTTTAAGCTGCGATCCAAAAGCTGCAAGGAAAGGCGGAAAATTGTATAAAGAAAGGCACGATTCTCTGTTTCCCCTGAGAGACCTCATTCCAAGATGCCTTCCTTCTTCTTTCCCGTGCTCTTCCACCTTCGTCTAGTTCCTCAAACTGAAAGCGGGAAACTTTTTAAACCGTCCGAATGATTCGCCGGATAAAGCAGAGGAGAGGGCTCGGAAATTTTCGCTTATTCGGCTTTACTCTCAATCTTGGTAGTCTTATGTAAATGAAATTGTTTATGAAACGATGGTAATCTGCCTTTATTCGAGGGAATGGTAGGAAACAGCGAAGTCGCCGTTATAAAACTTTCATATCGTGGGTTTGAGCGTTGCATACGGTCCTATTGTTTTTCGTTAAGTTCATCTTGTCGTAACGAGACAAAATATTTTTTCGTTCTTCGTCGTGTCCACCTGAAAGAGACTTCCACCTCGGGCGGCCACGGGCATGGGAGAATGAACGAGGGTGCAACTCTAGCGAGTCCGGGATAGTATTTACATCGTTGCATATTTCACGAGGGACAAGATGAAAGAGGTGGCCGAGGTAAAGACGGCTTGGAAAAATTCGTGGTACTCCTTATTAAACGTGGAACCAGAGACGTACATTATCTCTTCCACTCTCTCGCTCTCTTTCCTCGTTGAGATTTTTCCCGGCAACGCGCGACCGTACTGAGAGAATTATTTTTAATGGAAATTTTTATGCAATCTCGTCGTACTCGTGATATACGCGTGCGACCGGAAAAACGAGTTACCGTGTCTCGTGCTTACGAAGTTCCATGTTAGTTACGAGAAAAATCTCTCGTTATCGTTAAGAGTACAAGAATAATTACTAACACGATTCTATTAATTATTGTACTAGCTTATCAACTGACACTCGAAACTATCACTCGAAAATAATTTACTGCTATACAAAGCAATAATAAAGCCTATTTAGACTTATGGTCTTCAACTTTGGGGTATGGCAGCCAAGAGCCATATTCAGAAGCTGGAATCACTGCAAACTATAATGCTTAGAACAGTTGGTAATGCTCCATGGTATATACGCAATGATATTGACCAACACCCCAACACTGCTGCAAAGAAATTATACTCATCCGATCAACCAAGAAGACTACATAGAAAACACTCGATTGATCTTCTTTGTACCACATGAACTCGGTCACTTTACACATAATACATTAACACACTGTAATTGGGAGGTAATTTTGATGCTTGTCTGATGGGATAAGTATCTTCGTGTTATATACATCTAATGCTAAACTAACTAACTGAATGTCCAAAATTAGACAAATTGTAAAGATTAATGGTTGTAATAATGAAAAGCAATTTACTATTGTCGTGAAACATTATTATGCAAACGTACAACCGTGTAGCATAGGCCCACGGATTCTACGGTTGTACATTATTCTTCGCTAAAAGCGATTGGTCCAGGGAATTTCGAGGAAAGATAAATATCACTAAAAAACGAGCAAAATCATACCTATCGATTTTCTTGTACTCCCGGTGGTATAGGTGCTTCCTTTCTCTCTTTCTTTCTTTCTCTTCCCGAAGGTATGGCAAGCTCGTTGGAAGAGCGTTTATACTTTTCGACCCGTCCGCCCTTGGGATATGCAGCCACTCGTCGCGCGTTCCATTAAAAACGCAAAAAGCAAAAGGGCGCCATTATCGTTAACAGCCACGTTCTGGTTCGTAATATCCGGAAACGTGCGCGGAAATTTTATCGAGCCGGACGATAGAGGTTAATAACTATGAGCTTCTCTTTGCAGGCTGCGGGCCCGGTTATGCATTCCTGCACGAGATTAACGTTTCTGGGTTACTCTGATCTCATTTTTCAGCTTTTTGTTTCTCGTTTTACTTTTTTGTACACTCAATATTATCCCTCATTATCATGCATATTCGAGCGGTCGTGCCATCGCTCCGGTTAATTTGACGGTTTCATTCGTATCATCTCGCAAAGCGATAATTCGCCGCTCTCCTTTTTTCCTTTCCTCTAAACGTAAAACGTAATCGCTTTATACGACACAGGATATAGTCGCAAATTCGCTCAAACGTAAATTGCCCTGCGAGCGATCTTGTTATACACGAGAACGTGCTGTCGTCTTCGGTAAACACGAATTCGTCTGGCAATCAGCGGCCTTTCGCACAACGAAAAAAGAACAAACTTGCGTATAAAATTACGATCTCGCGTTAAGGCTGTTCACCACCCAATACGTTTATGCGACGATTCATTTGGTCACATTTTTGACTGATTTGACGAACAAGGACTTATTCGAAAGCTGAAAGATTTATTGTGAGATTGATCTTTTTAACATTTTCAAAAAATGCTTACTTATTGGTAAAAAACGCATCTGAACAAAATATATAGCGGGGAAAAAAACCCTTTTTGAAAATTTAAAAAAATCCAATCTCCCTATATATCTTTCAGCTTTCGAATAAACCTTTATTCGTCAAAATCGGTCAAAAATTGTGACCAGGAGAGTCGTCGCGTAAACGTATTGGGTGGTGAACAGCCTTAAAGCGAACATTTACAGAGAGGGACAATGCGTGCATCTCAAAAATAACTGTTAAGCCCTTAAGTAAATCTATCGACGGGTGGTATGCGGAAGGCACGTATGTATTTTATATTGCTCAGTATGTCTGCGAGCCAAATGTTTTAGGACTAGGACAAGCTCTCAAGTACCCTTTAGAAAACGTATTGTCCGAATTTTTAGTACTTTAGAAATTCGGACATTTTCTGAAACTGACAATTCTTTAACATAAAAAAAACAATACGTTTAATCGTTGGGCCTAGTTTTAACGCACGTATTTGGGCATAAGCCATTTGTTCGCCAAATTTGAATTTTTACTTTCTCGATCATTCGAACTCGATGCTCTATCCTTGTCATTCAAGAAACCCCACTCTTGGACGTTCACCTCCTTCTGTATGCATTTGAAGGGCGGAGTTCAAGATTTTTAGGACAAATTAGAGAATCTTTGAATTTGTCAACCCCGATTACGAACACCTCGGATGAGGGAAAACGCCTTCCTCCGAGATTACCAAAACGATCACCGGACAGTTTTTCATCCGGACAAAACAGAATTTTACTCGTAAGAGTATAGACTTCATTCGGACAAATATCCACTTCGATTCGTACATAAGTGAACAAACGAGCTTTTCATAAGTAACAACTTTGAATTCGTACATTTTAGAAGTTAGTGAACATTTGAAACTTTGAACTGAAAGCTAGCACTTCAACTTAGACTTTTCGAGACTAGTTTTCACTAACCGAACTCTAAATACGTGCATTTGTGAATCATATTTAATATTCTTGTTAACTGTGATTGTTAATAAATTATTTTCTGTTACTCAAATCGTGAACTGTATTTTATGTGCATTAAACGCATAACGACTACCGCAGGACTTTGGGTAAAAATTCCAGGTAGGAACGGCCAATCCGTTACTATCCGTACGTAACAATAACTTCGATGTTCGTTTGAATGACCTTGTAATTTACGTCACACAATATATATTATCGATTTGGGAATTATCGAACGTTGTTTGAATATTGCGAACGAACGAACTTATAATTATAACGTCGCCAACACTTTGCAAGCTATCTGCGCCGTGTAACAACACGCAAGCTTTTGAAACTAATCAGATTTCTATGTTCGATAATGTTACCTGTGTCATCGGTGCCTGTGAAAACGCTATCGGAGAATTTCTATTTTATAAGTGAATTTTCCCAGAACAAAATCGACGATAGGGACCATGGAAAAGCTATTATTGTTTATTATTATTATATTGGAAAATCGGTAAAAAAAAAAGGGAAATCTTTTTTTGCACGTGTGTGGAATCGCAGTAGGAACCGTTGATTCGATGTGGAATCCTAAACTCCGTTCCGGCGTTTCTAATCCGATCGATACACCGGGAAACTATTCGATTTGGATAATCTTGTTACTTTCCGCGGCTAACCAAGGTATCGTATTATCCCCTTCCCGTGATTCGGCATCTTCGTATGTGTGTTCACGTGCCATATGACGAGCGTATACTATGATTTTTTTCTCAAAAACAACAGACATCTCATCTTGAATGAGCCATAAATTTTAGACCTATTTTCCAACGTCACGTATCGAGCAAAAATATTTGTTTCCCTCAGTCTAAAGAACAGCCTTGCCAGAAAATAATGATCTCGTGATAAACGATAAAATCGATGGTAGACTTCTATAACGGAGGGAGAACACCCCTTACAGTAGACTTAGATCGGACGACAATCGAAAACGACGCGATAACCGCCTATTCCGGGAAAGCCACGTACGACGTCGCGTCGAAGATAAGCACGAGTTATGGATGGATAGAGACATCCAACGCGATACTGGTACCAGCGTCGCTTCGGCAAACGATAAGCCTCCTCTCGATATCGAACAATCGTCGTGGATTAGAAGGCGGCCCTCCGGTTACCTGCTTATGGTCGTTTCCCTCTCCTCATCTGTAAATTTCCACCGAAATCCTTCGAACGTTATTATTAATCCTTTAATACCGAAGTGTTGGTAATGGAACGTGAGGTTCGAGTTCGCAAGACCTTCGAAAATTCGGGTATGCAGATAAAGCAGAATTTGTGGGCTTTGAAAATATTTGTTATCTTCTTAATTGGTTAGAATTATAAGTTATTTAAATTCATGGATACAGACTTTAACGTTGGAAGGTTCGATCTCTGTTATCATCCTCACCCTGTTTTACATCCACGCTCGCAAATTCCAAAAGAAAACCGAAACTCGATACTCACCGCGTGGTGCGAAGTAATAGCATTAAGTTTCGTAGTATCACATGGGCTTCATTGTTCGAGCTAACCGCATGCGTGTAAACGTGGTATATAAAGGAAAAAAGGGGATAGTAGTAAGAGTCTCTGTTTCGTCGCGTGAATCTCGGCGAACCGCAAAGTGGATTTGCCGGGCGATAGATCGGTCACGAGTTAGCGCTCGTTTGTTACGATCTCTCCGAAGGAGGTACGATCAGTTCCTCGGGGTCAAAAAAAAGCTTAAATTGATTTTACCACAGTTGTTCTGATTTACGTTTACTTATGTTGAATCAGTGGTGAATCTTGATTTTGTGGGGCCCCAGGCGCAATCTGATCCGGAGGCCCCCCCCCCTGTTGACCCTACTAATTGTAAGAATAGGATGGTTCACTTAGATTAACAATGCCGAAAATCAGTCCACCGTAATCAAATGCAATCAGGGTTGCAAGTTTTGACGATTTGGAACCAAATTGGCTACCTTTTTTGTTTAATTTATCATGTTTTTTTTTTTTTTTTTTTTTGTAATTAGCAGCAATGACTATAACTCAATACCCACTATGAAAATAGGTTTTAGAACATATTACAAAGTGCTTATAATTATTATTTTATAATTTTCATATTAATAGACAATAAAGCTAAACACTCAACGATTCTGAGGCACACCGTTTTTTTCTGAGGCCCCAGGCACGTGCCACATGCGCCTATGTGGTAATTCGCCACTGTGTTGAATATTCGTATTATCGATTCTAATGTTCCAAATTTGTGCTAAATGATTAATTTATTGCACATTAAATGAATTGAACACAAAACTTAAAAATTAAGTCGGCAACGACTTGGCAACCTCAAAACAAAGCTAGGTTATAATAGCGCAGGCATCGGATGTTACTCGCGATACTTCGTCGTTCTAACAATTTTGAACAGGAGATGGAAACTTTTACGTAATGTAGTGCTTAATCTAGATGGTGATGTTTGATTTTTCACAATATTTATAATGTCCAGCTTCTCAAATGTCAGTTTTCCAACGACTAATCTTGAATTCTTTAACAGAAAAAATGTGACCACGGCATTTCCGGTCGACCGTCACTCGAAAATGCTCGACTTCGCAATTTTATTGCAAAAAAACTAGACGGTCAATATAGTTCAAATTTTGGTAATATGTGCTTACAGTAAGTATCGGTTAAAATCATATAAAAAATTCAGATCCGAAAGTTGGATTCGACCTAATGATGGTACCTCCTTAAGCTGGAGAATCGTTACGAGATCAAATTCGCGAGCGATCATCACCGCCAGAGCTTGCGTCATGTTCCGGGAATTCACGAAGAAGAAACCACGAGCTACCTGCGTGCGTCCGAGCACGTAGGAACGCTCACGCGCGGATCCCGTAGACTTTCCTCTATCAATCAACGCGTCAACGCGTGCGAAGTCAACATTGAAAGAGTCCAAAGTCCGCTACCGGTTACTACAAGATTATCGGCACTCCTATCGAAAGTGTTCGTTTACACCTCCGTTCGACTACGACTTCGCAAAGACGAGAAGGAGGTGGCGGTAAGGTCGCGAAACTCCATAGGAAACACGTAGAGAGTCACAAAGTGCATTCAGAACCAGTTTCGCCCGTGGGGAACGACCTTAATGCAGCGCAGCCACCCGCCGCATGCATATGTAACGTCTACCACGACGCCTCCGTTGGGTGTATCCTCTACCCCCTACACGTACACGCGTCCACTCTCGAACGCGAACCCACATATTCGTACACGTCCGTAGTACGGTATATAAACGTACCTACGTACACCAGTGCACCTGGAAATGCTTATGCCGACGTTTATGCTCCGCTGCTACGCTGGCATTATTACCTCTTCTATTCAGACCACCACTGAGCGAACCCACCACCAGCTGCATCTTATACTTAGGCGAGTATGTATATACGGATCCGATGCAAGGTCCTACACCTCCTACCCCTTTTCCTCTTCTTCTTATTCTCTCTCTCACTCTATTCCTTTACCTTTGTCTCTCCGTCTTTATCTTTTACTCGAGGTCTCTGTTACGCGTACACGCTAATACCAACACGCTCGAGAGAGCTCGGTACACTTGGTACACTCGATCCGCGAAACCGTTCCGCGGTGAACACGCTTAGAGGCGAGACGCCGCTCGAGTGCAAGGTCGCTTCAAACGCCTCGCTTCCTCGAGCATTGCCCGTAATAACCGGCTCGATCTTTGCGATGACGAAAGCGACGTGCTTCGTTTCTAGGCTCTCGAGTGGAATTTTTTCGCAGCTTGGATTTTTCTTTGTGGAAATTCAACTCTTTAAATTAATTAACCGACTTTACACGAGTATATTTAGGATATTATAAAGAGTGTCCCGTTCCAAGTTACCCACCGGAAAATTGCAAGTAGATTGAACGAATCTAAGCAGAAATATCGAATATTGTTTAAACAAATTCGGCCTAGTTGACGAGTTATTAACTAACAAATATCGGCCAATGATGGAGAACAAGAAGCTATCGACGAATTAAGTCATTTCCTTCGATCTCGGTACTGGGTAAAAGACGAAGCGGTAGGAGGAGCAATCTACAATAAACAACATTATGTGCTACTGCTCGACTTTGTTTTTCGTGGAATGCACTCGTATACAGGCTTCGTCTCACGCCCATTACCAAGATCGAATGGGAAGTCTTAATTCGTCGATCGCTTCTGATCTCTCTGATTGGGCGATCTTTGTTCGTTAATATCTCATTAACTATGCTAAATTTGTTTAAACAACTTTCGATATTTCTGCTCAGATTCGTCCACTCTACCTGCAGTTTTCCGGTGGGTAATTCGAAATGGGACACCCTGTATAGTTAATAGAAATTACGAAAGAAATTGGTACATCTTTGATGCGTAAACACGAATCGTACACGGGGATGTTCTACGTAAACAATGAATCGAGAGCAAATAAAGATATCGAAGAGAAGGAATATCGAAAAACCTAGCCTCGGGCCAAGTTCGTATCTCCTCGCGACACGTTCTTTGAGATAAGGATTCACGATATACAGAAATACATACGTACGTATCCACATCCTCGCACACGATCTCACCGAGGCCATATTTACTCGGCTAAAGGTAACGGAGAGCCATCCTCTTCGTGTTTCTCCTGAATGAGAAGAACGACCCTCTCTCTCTCTCTCTGTCGCTCTCTTTCCTTCTCTCTCCCCTTTGCTTGAAAGCTCCAAACGATTTTTCTCCGTTGGAAGAAGAATCGAGACATCCGGTAATAGGTCTCTGTAACGTTTCTCGCTTTACCCTCTCCAGTCGCACTCTCTTTTCATCCGAGACTTCGGCCAATTTCGAAGAAACCCATCGTGCACCTTCCCGGCACCAGCACACACGTCGAGCGCAGAAAATCGTGAAAAGGAATCGCCTTTTTCTCGATTGACGATTTCATAGCGTCATGCGATCGATGATTCTTCTTCGAAACTATTTCTTCTTCCGGGCTATAATCCTGTACTAACGAGCAAAGTTATCACCGAGCGAGGTAATATACGAGAAATGAGAAGGCGATGATGTTGAGGTAGCGAGAGAAGAAGGAGGGTAGTAACGCTGGATGCTGGTGGGGCTAATGTATAGACCAATTTCTTCTCTACAAATAATTACTCGCCGGAAACGGCGTCAATTCTTTCCTTGATTGCTTCCATCCTTGCCCACCCGTACTTGTCTCGAGTTCCTAACAGGATTTGTTTTTCCAGTTCGACATTGCCCGAGTCGAAATTTTAATCGCGATTTGACCCTCCATAATGCTCTTTTAGGTGTTTGAGATTAAAAGTGAAGCTTATGGAATAAGAAAAATATATGGTGAATAAACTTCTGCTTCAATCTTCAAGTAGGAGTTATTCCCGCTTTTAACTATTGGAGGGTCAAAACGAAGCTTATAAACATCGTTTTGACTCTACAAAACCTAGATACTCTCTTGTAAGTTTTGATCTCTCTTTGAGTTTAGATCACTCGTTAAACTTCGATTTGAACGTACTAAGCCCACCACAGTATCTCTTAGAGTGAAAGCGAGTCTTAATTCGAGCGTCATATACAGGGTGTCCGCTTCCATGTAGTCAAGCGGAGGATTACATGTACACATCAATGACTTGAATCGAAATGTCTAATACCATTTTTCGAAATTCGTCTCAATTAAATAGTTATTAACTAACAAAGATCGGCCAATCACGGCGAGCAGCGACATGTAACGTTGTTTATTGTGGATTGCTCCTTCTACCGCTTCATCTCTTGTCTAGCTGCGAGTTCGAGTGAACCGCCTTCCTTTGCTAATTGCCGTAATTGACCGATCTTTGTTAGTTAATAATTCGTTAACTAAGATGAATTTCGAAAAATGGTATTAGACATTTCGATTCAAGTCATTGATATGTAAATGTAGTCCTCCGCTTGACTACATGGAAGCGGACACCCTGTATAGAAACTTCAAAAGAAACTAGATTTAGGAGAGTCAAACCGAACTTAACATTTCGACTCGGGTAGTCATTGTTCCCGACTTCGACGGTACTTTAATTATCGTTAGTTTAACGAATTCGTTAAAATCTTATCGAGAAAGATACTTCAACGATGTATCTTTATTTTCTTCTTTTTCCAGAATAAAAAATCGTGCGTTCGTATAAGGTCGTTGCGCGTGAACCTTTTATAATAGATGAACGAAAAGGGTGAAAATTCGAGACGGAAAGCGTTCGTTCTAATGGATTATCCGTACCTTAGTTGAAGGACCTCGATAAGGACGATTAAAGGGCGGAAACGTATAAATCGACCGCATTCGGGGCAAGGTTTTATATCGCGTAACAAGTGCCTCTCCTAGCGGTGCAGCGAAACGCTTACTCCCTAATTGCGGCTGAGCTTTTTCTGTTAATTACACGGCTCCTCATTAACGTCGGATCGCTTCGCCGCCGTTGCCGCTACGCCGTCGTACATTTGCCTTGGGAAACTATTTCTCTCTTTAGCGTATCGAAGTCGAGACTCTTCTCCCTCCCCCCCCCTCTCTCTCTCTCTCTCTCTTATCGAATCGGAGAAAAAGAAAAAAAAAAAAGAGCGTAAAAGTAAGCGAACGTTTCGAAGATAGGTTCCAAAGAATTTTTAAAGAGCTCCTTCGTAAGAAAAGTTGGCATAGAAGCAAGGAAGCCGAGAAGAAGAAGATCGTCGGATTTATTTGCAGTTTTTCGCATCGAACTCTTCCATGAAGGAGGAAAAGCCTTCGTAGAAAATCGTGGAGTAAGAGAATACCGACTGACGTTCGAGTCCCGTTCGAGATCGTCTCGTGAAATGGAAATAGAAATAGTGGAAAATCTGCTGCTACGGAGAGGAATAGAGCCTTTCCCATCTCATTTTTATCTATTTTTCTTTATTTACCAGACCGCGTTTCCATTTCCCGTTTTCTCCTTTTTCCTTATTCGAGAAATACGCGTTTCCTTATTGTTGTTTCGATAGGTATAATTTTCCTGCAAGATTCGCGATCAGCGGTTGTCTGCGTACTCGACGTCGTAAACGAAGTTTGCTTGTAACGAGCACCCTTCGCTACGGTAGCGCGAAGCAACGAGCTTGAGAGTTTTCTTCGCTAAAGACGAAGCTTTCTTTGTCTGATTAATGATCCTTCGTTTACTCGACAAGGACAAATTCACGGAATTACGGTAGTTGGTAGTGCGTCAGGGGGTATTAATGACTCGCCGAGTATTGCGAATTTATGGCTGAAATATGACACGCCCGATCGCTCCTATCGGCTCTCGATCGTTATAAATCATCGTTACGATATCATCGACGTGGCCGGGTTTTACTTTAATAGAACAGCCGGTTTTCGTTTTTGTCGTGTTTTCATCATTCTCGTTTGTTCGAAATCATTAAAGAAAAAAAAACAGGTTGAAATAGAAGAAGAACGTAAAAATAAATGATTCGAATATTTAATATCGTTATTCGTTTTTCCATCGTTGTAAATAATATCAAAGGTTTCGTTTGCAATGGAAAGAGTAAGAGACGATAGACGTTGGAAGTTTCAAGGACCATTTTATCGAGGCGCTTAAACTTATGTTCGGGGTAGCTCTTCTTGCGCTACTGGCGACTTTCCAGGCGCCGAGGAATCGGTTGCCGAGATTAGTTCCCAGTCTTGACACGATCTACAATGGAAACAGTGACGTATAGCCGAGGCATTATGGTGCCCGGCTGTCTGCTTGCACGCTACTTAAGTATTCTATCGAGTGCTTTAAATTCTTGAACACGACCCATGTTTCCTATCGGGCCGCCTTAAATTCTTGATCACGATTGCCGTCGGCACGCTAAGTGCGACCATTCCGTAACGTACGAGAGCATCTTTTTTACGAATTCGTTTATCGTTTAGAAATAGAGGGATAGTATGATTAGTCATTGGTTAACTCTTTGCGTACTACTCGCAGAAGGTATGTCAAAAGATTTTAATGAAAGTTCCTATTGTATAATTTCGACGGAAGGAATCGAGCGAGAAGCATACACGATGGTAGTTACGAAATCATTTGAACGTTCGATTCTCACGACTTTCCTCGAACGTGCTATCCTGGCATCTTTTTACGAGGACAAGGCGGTGTAAAGCGTCAAGAAACAAAGTTTCGAACGAGTGTTTCGAATTCTCGCGCAGCATCCCGAGGAGTCAACCGCAAAGGAAGTGAGTGAGAGAGAGAGAGAGACTACAAGGAGAAACGGGTAACTCGAAGTGAATTTGCTCGTAATAATGTATATACCTACCCGAGACGTAGCTACCTTCCTAAACTATGTAAAGGCGCACGTAGAGAGTAGTAGCGGAAGGTGCTCGTATTCCTAAGTCTATAAATCGCAAAGGATTTTCGGAAGTCTGAGGGAAAGCGTATAGATCTACTTTGTAGTTTCTACGTTCGGGGTAATCCGCGACGATGGAGAGAGTGCCAATTTGCATTGGGCAAAGGCTTCTCGCGTACCGTCTAAGCCGTACGTTTTCTTCGCGTTGCACACCGGATTAAAAATTAGTGGCGAGAGATAAGCTAGAGGGTGGAGAGCAAGGGAGTGAGAGAGCATTTTGTTTTTCTTTAAACTATCGCACTTTTTTTCTTTCTTTCCTACCGACTCTTCGTTAATCACTTTATTTATTGTCAAATCGTTAGCGAAGCGATAAAGCACCAAACGATGTTTAAAATTCTTTTCCGGAGTAAATAATTATGACTTTAACTTGTTTTTTAAATATTATAAAATTACTTAAGACGATCGTAGCTTGTTCGAGCATTCGTCGTGAAGCAACATCCGATCGTGGCATTTCTTAGACACAACCCGAACGCGTATACGCCATTTTTTAGGTTTGCGATTTTTCAGAAACTTGTTTTCTTAGAAGGCGTATAGAACGCCGTAGAAAAGGAATATTTTCTAGCCGGAGCGACATTCTCGGTAAATTTTCAACGGTTAGCGTCGTGGATAGATTAATCCTGGACGCCAATGAAAGTGCCCGAGTCGACATTTTAACCACAATTTGACCCTCCAAAGTGCTTTCTTAGGAGTTTGAGATTAAGAGTGAAGCTTATAAAATAGGAACAATATATGGTGAATAAATTTCGATTTCAACCTTCAAGTGACTGTTATGTCCGCTTTTAATCATTTGGGTCAAAACAAAGATTAAAAAACCTCGATTTGACCTTCCAAACCTTACGAATACAGGTTTTTAAGTGTCAAATCGAAGTTTACAACTTCGCTTAGCTCCCATTCGCACTCTCTGAGCATTTTGTAGGGTCAAACCGAAGTTTGGATCACTCGTTAAACTTTGATTTGAACTACCTAAGCCTACCACAGCATTGCGTAGAGTAAAAGCGAATCTTAATTCGAGCGGCATATAAAAACAACAAAGAAAAGTATCCGAGTCGAAATTTTAACTTCGGTTTGACCCTCCAAAACCTAGTTTTCTTTCGAAGTTTCTATATGCCGTTCTCACTCTACGGGATGCTGTGATAGGCTTAGCAGATTCAACTTGAGGTTTAACGAGTGACCTAAACTTCGGTTTGACCCTCCAAAATCTACATTTCATTTCGTAGGTTTATACGAAACGAATTAAGCGATTAAAATTTCGACTCAGGTGGATGGATACGAGTTATCAGGTAAATAAGAAAAGATGGCCAGTAGCAATACCGAAAATTTCCCGATCTTCTTCTTCTTCTACTACTACTTTTCTACATTCTCTCTCATCAACTTTGCGGAAGATATCGCAGGAAAGCGATAGGAAAGCATTTGGAGAGTCACGAGAGATGAGAGATACAAGAAAACCTATCTTTATCGTTTGTTGCATCTATAAATATCATCAAGTAGAATTAATACAAACAGTTTTTTTTCGAAAGCAAAGACCGTAGATTTCGACCTTTAAGAATCTATCGTGTTTATCACTCTCGTATCTCACCGGACATAGTAAAGTGTGTTAATGAATTTTATAAAAACGTTACTCCGCCATCATTACTAAAAAATGAACAAAGTGCGCCTACGATGGCAACCTCGCGCGATTTTAAAATTCTAATCGACGTTCTTCAACGAAACAAAACACGAATTCAATTAACGAATTCATTCTCGAGAATGTATGTCCGGTGCAAAGTGCGAAGGTTCGAGAAGTTAATAACGTATAGAGTCGTCGTTTGAAATTGACACGAAGGAGAAGAAAGAACAGGATATGAGCTAGCGTTGCCCGTCGATAATCGATTAATGCCGGGGGATATTTATAGCAAAACGAGAACTAGGGATTGTGAAATAATTAATGTAGGGGGTTGATTATCATTCGCAATCGTGGTTACGTTTATTCATACGGTTGTTCCTTTATTTATGTTTAAATCTTATAATATGACTAAATTTCAATATTAACGCTTTTGATTAATTATTCCTCGTTCGTTTCGTCTGGTTGATTTCCAACTTTTTTCCCATGACGCCTACCTCTTTTTCGCATTCGTCTAATCTTCTCGTCGATCGAAACGACGGTTGCCCTTCGAAGCAAGCAAACCCGTTGACCCTTGAACAATGAAAGAAAAGAGTGCTGGACTATTAGCTTATTACGACGTTCAGTGAAAAATTGGGCTGCCATGAGCGTTCGTTGAAGGGGTCACGAGACGACCGGACCCCCTATGCCATCATAATTTATTTAGATCGGTTAAAGTAGTTCAACTTCCCGTTTAAGCGACGATCACGTGCTCGTTTTGCCGTCTTTGCGAGCCACGCGAGCTAACGCGCGTACGACGCCTTATATTTTTTACATTTCATATTTGCGCACGCTACCTCTCGAGAGTTTAGTATGCAAACAACGGATAAGTATTCGATAAGAGTCCGAGATAAGGAGGAATAGGCAGGTGTTTTCGAGAAAACAAGTCGATCGCGAGTTCGACCATGTCAAAGTCCGATAAAAACGTTGTTGTTGCCGATAATAAAAGAAAATGAACCAACGGAGTCGCGATGTTATCTATCGAAAATGATATGTTTGTTTCGCTAAAATGTCCCATACGATACTTTCGGGCATTTCTAGTTTTCTTGGGCAAACAAAAATTTATTGCGAACCACGATTGTCATAGAGTCAGTTTTAGTTATAAATATATGTATAATGTAATATAACGAAAGAGAAATGAAAAAATACATTTCAAGCATTAATTGTAATATAACTTTGTGATAAATATCAGCGATAAAAGATCAAATTCGATTGAACTCGAAGGGTTACTCGTGCTCGCGCGCGCATATCCCCCGGTAACAGCTGTGGAACGCTGGAAATAAATAGAAACAATCTCTTTCCTGTCAATCGTTCTTGATACACGCCCGTCCTGCTGATTTATATTCATATTCGAATACATTGCGCGACGATGTTCGACGAGTTGTATTTCGTCTCCTTCTCCACCATGTTGACCTCACCTAGCGTAAAAAAAACAGTTTTCTTCTTTGCTACATTCATTAATATTAATTTTATTTTTCACGTTCCGAAGGATACGTATTCTTACCTTATTTTATAAAAAATATAATTGAAATCTTTCTGAACATTTTTTCGAGTCAGAGTAACACGAATGCTCGAAATGCCTGGATCGACGAGAACAAAACCCCTAAAAAACTACTCTTCCGCTGGAACGCTTTTCCCGAGAGCGACGGAAGCGCAACAGAGAGAACAAACGTTCCGTCCAATGTAAAAAGCGACAGATTTTTTTTCGCACGCTACGCGCTTTCATCAGAAAACATTCGCGGGACTCCGGACGGAATTCCATCGGCACGAATCGAATCTCGAAGGAAGAGAAGGGAAGAAAAGGAAAACATTTTCCGCGTTAGATAGATTCGAACTTCACCGCGATAGTCGTTTCTGTCGTTGAAAATCAAGTCGCGTTGAGCGGCGATAGTTTCGTCCAAAAGCGTAGAGTGTAAAACGTACGATACCATGCGGTCAATATTTATCCAGTTGCTAGGCGGTCGAATAAACTCGAGGAGAAACAGCGACTATGCAAGCGTTCTCCGGCGTGTCGCGTGCATGCAAATGCACCTGTGTGCGAACGAACCAACACGCGCGCATGTGTGCGATCACGTGTGCTATTTCGAAGTTCGACGATTCTCCTCCCGCTTCTCCTCAACCTCCTCGTCATCGTTCATCGAGCAACAACCGGCAGGGGAGTTCATTATCGGAGCACCCTCGGGCAAATCTCTTGTATGTACAGATGAATCATTCGCGCGAATCACTCAACACGCTGATCGACGCGATGTGCGAGCGACGGCTGTGCTCCTGCGAACGCGAGATAATAATCGAACATCTCTCTCCGCGCTATACGGTCATACTAAATCTGCTGGTTTCCCAACGATTGGGATTTCCTGATACCGTTTCTATCTCTCTCTTTGCGATGCAAACAAGACCAATCGCGAACGTTCTCGGAAAGTTGATGTAATCGAAGATATCCCATATGATTGGATAAATTTTTTTTCCATTAATTTTTAAATGGAAAACTATTCGTTCGTTGTACATGTTAACGATCCCAAATAGCTCAGCGGATATTCATTCTCTACTATTTATAAAAAGAAATCACTTTTTCGTTTTTAGTACAGGATCCCTGAAACTATTCAACGGACTAATCCCAAATTTTGACAAAAGTTTCCTGACACTGTCTAGAGAAGGGATCGCAAACACGGCGGCCCGTGAAGACTTTTTATGTGGCCCGTGGTCATGACGAATTCTTTTCTAAAAATCAATGTTTCTAACATTTTGCGGGGATTCAAACAGACAAAATTTTAACTTCTAAATATTTGATATTTTCTAAAGTCGTTATATTTAAAAAATTTTAAAATAAATATGATGGTGGGAAACTTGAATGGTGGTGGAACTGCAAAGGCACAGCAACGACAAAAACAGACGGACGGACCCAGCGGGTGACCCAGACTATTCTCTCGGACCTTTCTACGCTGACGTCGGGTCCCTTTCGGATTCCTCGTCCTTCACTTATTTTACTCGCGGTAACGTAACGCAAGTATCTCTGTACGTTACCGTGAGAGATGTCTCTACCACAAGCTCCGTTAAATTAATTACAGGAGTGAAAGGAAAAACTATACTTTCATGGAATTATAACGAAAATAGTACTTACTTCCATAGACGAGACCCAGGAGTTAAGCGAAATTACTAACAATACGATAAAAGATCTTTACATTAGGACCTTCCGACACTAAGTGACTATTCCGTTCCTAATTTATTTTAAATTATATTCTACTAGCTTTTGTCCGTGGCTTCACCTGCGTGGGGTACAAAATTTGCGAAAACTCTTTTTAAAACTCATGCAATATCGGCTAGACAGTCACTCTGCCGGAACGACTTGATGAAACGGAATAAAAAGTAGCCTATGTGTTACTCCAGGTTTCAAACTACGTTCATGCCAAATTTCATCACGATTGGTTGAGGCTTTGAGACACGAAGAGGTAACAAACAAACGCGTTTTCGCATTTATAATATTAATTAGGGTAAGCTCTCAATTCTAAGTCGGTGCGCTGCGCCGAAGCGCTACATTATCGATTGGTGAGGATCGGGATCGTAGATGTTCTTCTCCAAGTAGCGCTAATCGGTGGCCAGGTAACGCATTCTTCTTTGCCAGGGCGTAAATGCGATAGTAGTATCACGGTGGTTGTGACGGGAGAAGCGTGGAGCGATGACAGTTCGGAAGCTGATTGTCACACCGTGACGTTGGCCTTTTATCCGGTGATGTTTGCGGCTTCAACCTCTTCGTTTTATGGGCTTTTTCTCTCGATGGCGGCGGATCATCCCGTAAATGTAGGTGTATATAAAATTCGGGAACAATTAGTTTATTTTTTTTAACGCAAAATTCGTCCTGAGAGGTGCGCAACGACGTGAGCAAAAATGGTAGGTACCCGAGTCGAAATTTTAACTTCGGCTTGACCCTCCAAAATGCTCTGTTAGAAGTTTGAGAGTAAAAATGAAACTTATATGGAATATAGAAAATATATGGCGAATAAACTACGTTTTCAACCCCCAATTGGCTGTTTTGTCCGCTTTTACCAAATGGAGGATCAAAACGTAGTTTATAAACTTCGTGTAGACCCTCCGAACCCTACAATTGTAGGTTTTGGAGAGTCAAAACGTAACTTATAAACATCGTGTAGATCCTCCAAACCCTACATTTGTAGGTTTTGGAGAGTCGAAACGTAGCTTATAAACTTACTCCTGTATCGACTTACTATCGTTTAAACGCGTGGCGGTCATAACTTTTAAGAGGCTCACCTTGCGCGTTAACCCATTTCGTTATTGCCAATTGTTGGACGCATACGTATCGCGAGTCCATGCTCATTAGTGATCCACCTGTACCGCTAGCGTGTTAAGTTCAAATTGTTATTAAGAAAAAAAAGTTGTGTTTCATAATGAAAGAATGAAGATATACGATATTTGTAACATTTACCTTATAACAATGTTATATCGGCCATACGAACAATAGTGCGTTTACTTAACCGGAATCATTTATCATAAAATATTCGCAAAATGCACAACCAACAGACCTTGTTGGCTGGTTGGAGAATAAAAGAAAAGGAAAGTCCAATACGAGTTTAGAAATCTCAATTAGCTCCTACTCACACTCTCCGAGCATTTTGTAGGGTGAAATCGAAGCTTATAAGCTCGCTTTGCTCCTATTCGCACTCTCTGAGCATTTTGTAGGGTGAAATCGAAGCTTATAAATCTCGCTTAGTTCCTACTCGCACTCTCCGAGCATTTCGTAGAGTCAAACCGAAGTTTAGATCACTCGTTAAACTTCGACTTCAACCTTATCAACCGACCGCAGCATATCGTAGGGTGAAAGCGAGTTTTAATCCGAGCGGCATATCGAAACAACAAAGGAAAGTAGGCTTTGGAGGGTCAAACTGAAGTTAAAATTTCGACTCGGGTATATTCTTGTGACGTTACGTCACAATGCATTTACCTAAACATCCGAAGTCTAGTTATCAATAACGTACAGAAACAAGACGTGATCAGAACGAGAGGGGAAATAGGCTTCTATTACGCATCGAATGTAAGCTCTCCCCTCCCCTATTATACCGCTGCCGACACTACGAGAGTACGTGATTGCGCGGTTCTCGCACTTGGTGGCTGATGATTTTCGTACCTAGAGTTGACGAGGCTAGGGGATATATTCGCAGGGTCAAACTCTCAACTATGTCGGTGTGAATTTACGTTCAGAATGTTTTGCTCACGGCTAACCTTATGTTTCTCTTTCACGAACAGGAAATACAAACAATCAATTTATTTTGATCCCCTCCTCCCATAAAACTAGGAATGTTATATATCCTGAAGTATTGTGAATATTATCGATCGACTTACACATATAATTATTGTTCTTGAGTGGTGACATGATTTATTCGTTGCATAATAAATACTATAGACAATAGTCGGGGGCGAAGCCGCGACGCGGGTTGATAGTTTAAGATACGAATTACCACAGCGGGCAGTTTACGGTTCGGTCGACGCGTGGTTGCTGGCTAGGCAAAACACAGAAACCGATGGGGGAGGCTGGAATCGAGTTAACGCGATATAAACGTCCCTACGAGTTTTCTCTCACGTTGTGCTACTTGTTGCTACCGAATGCTACGAGATCACGTAGGTGTCAGCGCTTTTTCCGGTCTCGCTTACACAGAATGCAAAGTTACGTGACGTCGAAAGGACGAGACGCGAGTTAAGTTTCGTTAAAATGAGGACAATAAAAGGAACGTGGTGCGAGAGCGAGTAGATCCCTTTAATTATAGTTACGAAAAAAAACTCCTCTAGACTCCAGCAACGCGATTTTCATCTCGTTAGAGTGACACGATAATTAGGAAGGCCACCGTGCGCCGCGGTGGGACGCAATTAAATTTTCTGTATTAAAAAAGAGCACGCGAGAGAGTTTCGGGCGTTGCCTTGTTAGCGGCTAACAGAAGTACGTTTTAATTAGCTCGCCGTTATCGCGTCTGTTCCTCTCACGTCGCGCGTTAACTCTCTCCTCTCGCGATTGCGCTTCTACTCGAGAAATTCAAATAATCGACCGAATCCAGACTCTTTTCGACAGAATTTAACAATATATTTTTTGGGATGACGATTGATACGACGACGACGCGTCAAATTAAGTAATTTTAATTAAGTAACGATTCTCTACTGGGTGAAATAGTAATTGGTAATTTATCGCTTCGATTGATCTCGAATCGTTCCGAAAAAATGGAACCTTTTTTGTGTCATTCGTGCGTAATAACTACGCTCGATCGAATTAATTAATTTTCGATATTTTTCTTCGCGAAGGCTGTTTCCGCGTTGCACGATCGAGTTGGTTGAGAACGCCATTTGATCGTGGACCGACGTAGTTTATATTCATCGGTATATCATCGCTGCTTTTGTATCACGTTAAAATAAAACCGATCGCGATGGCGCGAGACGAGTCATCGAAAAGACGAACGCTGTGCACGCTCTGCCCGTTCGTGCGTTGAAAACAGACTAGTCGGTGACGTTAGCTGATAACGGGTGAAATCGTACAAACAGGAGCAAACCACACGGGACATGGCACGGAGATTGAACAAAGAGACAGACAGAGAGAGGGTGGGGACGTCGAACGTGCAAGCGACAATTACAATCGTGCTGCACACGCGACCTGCTCCGGGATCGTGTTCGAGGACGTTTCGGAATCAGGCTCTGGTATGCGCTCGTGTAATGCTCCGAATGTAACGCGTGTTCGATGCCAGTCAGCAAGACTGAATTTACGGATTATGAACGATGCCGAGGGTAATCGAGCACGCCTTGAAACGCGATAATGTTATGTGTGTTTTCGATTCGTTGATCGTATGCGCGTATTTGCGCACCTATTATACGTATATGTCATCCAGTCACGATATTGGAACGCCATTTTTGACCATTTTTTTTTACAGGACATTTTTATATTGAAAATCTTAATGCCTTTGTTTTCCAACGAAGGACCGATTCTTCTCGCTAGACAAATCCTGAAATCGAATAGAGTTCGGCCGAGTTTCCGTTCCACGTACCAAGCCACGCTAAAAAACGACTCACAGTTTTAATTAAACGCCGAACGGCGCGAGTCCGGAGTTTAAACCAAGTTCAAGTTTAGTCCGGTCACGTTTCCACCTTGACTTTCGAGGATTGATCGGCCCGGTATCTTTGGTGAGTCGCTCGCCGAAGGGTTGCTTTGCTTTCTTCGCAAAGAGGGTGTTAAACCATCGGCTAACTTTGTCCCGGGAATCCTAATTGCACGAGTTCGCTCGATTTCTTTTCGATTGAAATCGCGTCACCCTTAATCGCGATTCTTTTTTGTTCTTGTATTAGTCATAGATTCAAGATAAGAATCGGGCATAAGGAAAACTTGACTTATTCGTACCACTTAAGAACTAATGTTAATATTTTGGAGAAAAACAAATAAAAATTAATTTCAAATATGGTAATCAAATGTTTATTTTGAGACTAATCAACATCTTAATCGACTTAAGCAAAGATAACATAAACTTCTAAAAATATAACTATTTTCAGAAACGTTGCAAAAGTACGATTTAAGAACATTTGTTCCTATATTAATTCAAGCAAGCATTTTAATAGTCTCTTGAATTTTTCGCAATCATCGCAGAAGTACTTGAGGCTGCTTTTATTAACATTTGCGCAAAGTTCGTGTATTCAGATTTGGCACTGGGTACATTGAATCGTATATCGTCTTTTTTATTTTCTTCACATTACATTACAAAACCGACATTCTTCTTTGTTTTCTAATTTAATTAGAAATTTTTTGTTTATTTATTACATTATATTGCCGTTTAGCCACGTTAACCCAAAACAAAAACAAACTTTGAATTTAAATTAAATAATCTCGTTATTACAAATTGGTACCGGTACGATTTAAGTCAGTGCTTCGAGTACGAAATAGACGTACAGATTAAACACAATTCAAATTTATCGTATACAAAGTTGACAGCTGGCTTGCGCAAGTTACAACCCGGAATTCGATAAGATGTGTGATATTCGATTACACTTAGTTAAAATAACTTTGATTTGATAAAATTTAAACAAAGTGCTTATAAAAATGCAAAAAAAAAACTACAAGAAAAGATGTAAAAACCTTACTTTTCAAATATTTTCTCATAGTAGTCGAACGAACCGTAGTCGCTTGCATAGGTTAATATGACAGACTGTAGGTACTTAACAATTCCTAATAATAGAGGTGCGCGGTGCTGTTAGTAGATCTTAGTATTTAATGGTTGTTATTTGATTTAGGCAAGTTTCCCCTTACTTGTCTTGTCTTTATTTTTTACAATCGAGAATTAGTATGTCTTGATCTCAACAATCAATGTATTGTCTTGATTCTTACAAGATTCTTGCAAGATTCTTGATATTTTTATAATATCTATAATAATGTAAGGTAAATGTAAAAATATATGCAAGGTCCGTCAGGTATGACCTTGGTTGGAAAGGGTGCCGGTGGACGAAGGTACAAAAATGATTATGACACGAAATAAGAAAACACTTAATTAACTTGAAAACTATATAAAGACTTCTTTATTAATAATTAAGAAAAGGTATAAAACGTGAAGTAGGGCTTTGTCATGATTGACCGAAAAATGTAAACGTAACGCTCGAAATGCCCTCCACGAAAGATCGTAACGGAATGCCGACTTTCGCGACACGACTCGACCACCCCACTTCATTCTCCCAAAAGCCAACTTTGCTTTTCCTACGAAAAATTAATCCAGCTAGAAAGTTCGTGGAAATCTTGCCGATTCCCCTAATCGACTAAAGACTCTGCCGTTGCTCGGAATACGGCGGCTAAGCCGCGCGCCGACAAAGCCACAGTCGGAAAAGTACGTAGCGACGTACTACGCGTTCTTACAAATATTTATTTAATACATCTCGATTTATAATTGTTTTAAATTTGTATAAAAATTATTGAAAAAATTAGTTTTTCAAATTTTACCGCTCGAATTACGACATCAATGCAGTGTGAGTTGCATGTTGGTCGTTTCGTGGTAGACATGGCATTATAGTGCGACACGTTATGATCGGCAAATGTTTGAAAAACAGAAAAAGTTCTGTCGTTAACTTGGTCTTCCGAAACATCCACTCATTGTGAATTGTGAGTCTTTTCGTGTCAAGAAACTATACAATGTAGAATTTATCAATATTTCAACTTTTATGAATATTAAACTTTCAATAATTACTGTCATGATTATATGTATAATATATATTATTGCACATATAATTTCTATCATTATGTTATAAATATATTATACTACAAATATAATCAATTTAGATAAATAAAAATTTCCTATATGTATTGAAAATAAAAATAGATTCCAGTTTTCAGTAAAATTATAAAGTTTATTGTTTCGTAGCAATTTAAATTGTGCATTTAATTATTTAAAATTGAAAATAGACGAAAGGATATCGACATGATTATAATGTTAAATAATCCCGATATGAGTATATGCTCCTACATATAAAATTACAATACATAATATACATATAATTATAATGGCATACATATAATTGTAGTTTCAGTTATTAAGAATCAAGAATCTTGATTGATCTTTTTTTTCCTATCTTGATCTCGAAGCACAAATCTTGTCTTGCCGTCCGTCACTACGTTGTATTTAAAATATTTTTATTGCGAGAACATTTTCATTATAAATTCATTCCAATTAAATATCTCGTCAAAACATTAGTCACGAGGAAGATTATACTCATGGTGTTAAATAATTAAATACCTACCCGCCGTTGATTTATGAAAATTTCATTCGAAACGGCGACATTATTAATAACACGGCTCGGTCATCTGGAACATTAATTACGCGCCGCTGACGTGGTATTTTTAAAGGTAGCGGAGAAAAAGAAACTTTTTTCTTTCTAGCCCTCGTTTCTATCTTCGTTTTTGAAAATTCGCGGGCGTTCATTCGAGCGGAAAGTAAATTACTTTCGAGGGAAAGCGTTTCGTGTAGTTGTTTCCCATCCAAAGAGGGAGACAAGGGCGCGGCGCCCGAGATTTTTCGAGAATTACGAAAGTTTTCGCCTTTCCAAGCATAATTAATGATTCTCCTACGACGACGCTTTTCTTTCGAACAGAGTGAAAAAAAAGAGAGAGAAGGAGAGGTCGAGTTTGTCGAGTATAAAGGCTCGAGTCACTCGAACCTTCAGTGATAGACGAGTGCTGGAAGAACAATCGATAAAGCAATATCTTTTAATTATCTTAGCTTACAAAGGACCAGCTATCCGACTAATTTCAGTCTGCCGTTTGTGATAATTACTCTTCCTCGAATTAGCA
Organism: Ancistrocerus nigricornis; assembly: GCA_916049575.1. Lineage (NCBI taxonomy): Eukaryota > Metazoa > Arthropoda > Insecta > Hymenoptera > Vespidae > Ancistrocerus > Ancistrocerus nigricornis. The sequence continues at coordinate 22,676,089 of OU696669.1, read as the reverse complement.
TGCCTTTATATACGCACTTTATCCTCGGGGTGATCGTGTGCCGAGAGAAAGAGAGGGAGAGATGCTGAATATTTTTGACTACATATTTTTATTTGGAAGACCCCGTACATTGGCACCGTGTTTCACAAAGAAATATCGCGCGCCATTCATATCGTCTATATTACGTCGAAATTTTTCAAAAGTCACGCACCACCGCGTTCGTCGGGTCATTCTTTTACGAACCTTTTTTTTTGTGCCACTGTGTTTTCCCGAACACGGTGTTCCGTAACTCGCGCTACGATCGTAGAGGTAGTGATTTTTCACGGAAAAAAATGAATGAAAATATACAACGGAATTTTGACGCGCGGTGTACCTATTTTTCCGCGCTGCAAAGTAATGCACGGTAGCGACAATTTTGCCGAGTACCAAAAAAAAATTCTACAACGAGATACGAACAACTTGTATCCTAAGGGAGAACAAAAAATACCCACGAAGCGAAATCTAAACTATTTTCAGGAGGAAAAAGATCTCCAGAAAAAAAATGCAAGGTTATCATCGATATCTCGTTTGGGAAAAACGTGGGTGGTCTCAATGTGAAAGGCGCGTGACAAAAAAGCCCACACTGAAAGAGAAAAAACGGGAGTCGTTCGAAGGGACGCGAACACTTATCGTTCGATTTTTCAGAGAACAATAACCGATTTATCTCTCGTTCTCTTTCCTTTTCCCTTTCGATCGTTGCTCGCCGAATAAACGTTTTATTCGACGTCCCGAAGAAGCCGACCGCGACACGTTTTTAATGGCTTTCCAAACGAACGAGCAGGCAGCGAACTCGATGAAAGAGCTTCGGACGTGCGTTTGGATTTCGATTGGCTCTTTTCAGATATTTGCATTTTAATCGAGAGAGCAAGGTCCACGTAGACTTCCAACGGAGCGATCCTTTAAACGTTTGCTTAGAAATCGTCTATCGTAGGATGTATCGTCCGCTGAAAATAAAAAATGAGAGTTCTCGTAATAATATTTCAAGTTCGTTGAACGTATGACAATGGGCGTTCAACCGTATAACTCGATCGTTATGGACTTGGCGAGTATCGAAAGTAGGTGATTCCGCATAGATACATACAGTGGGTGTAAAAAGTATTCGTACAGCAGTGAATTTGAGCAAAAACTTTATATAACTATATTCATTACAAGAAAATGTTAAGAACAAATACATATACATATTCTTAGAAGTCTTTAAAATGAATGTTATAAAAAAAAATTATTGTTTTATATTTGTTATGAAAATATCAAAGACTGTTCTGAAATCGGCGGGAAATACACGCGTAATACCTAAGTATTCGTACAGTCCTTGATTCGTGACATTATACGTAGGATAAATACAAGATAATACATCTAATGACAACATACCACCTCAATCTCCAGACCTGAATGTTATAGAACATTTATGGAGTTATCTTGAAGAAAAAATTCGTCATCATCACATTTCTTCAAAAAAAGATTTAAAAAAAGCACTCTTAGAAGAGTGGAATAAGATTCCCACTACTACAACTAGGAAGTTAGTAAATTCGATGCAACAAAGGCGCGATTGCATAAAAGGAGCGATTATACAATCTAAAGGGAATCTCACTAGATACTAAGATTGCAAATAAATTGCTCTTTTGTTACGTTTATGTATTAAAATGTATAATTTTTGTTGTAAACGAAGAACTGTACGAATACTTATTACGCGTGTATTTCCTGCCGATTTCAGAACAGTCTTTGATATTTTCATAACAAATATAAAACAATAATTTTTTTTTTATAACATTCATTTTAGAGACTTCTAAGAATATGTATATGTATTTGTTCTTAACATTTTCTTGTAATGAACAAAGTTATATAAAGTTTTTGCTCAAATTCACTGCTGTACGAATACTTTTTACACCCACTGTATATTCCACACACACAAGAGACAGAAGTCGCCTTTGCATCGAACGTAATGCATTCCCTTTGTATCCTTTAACGTAAGTAGGTAATCACGATATTACTTCTACGCTCTCCAAAGAAAGACGTATGCACGTCGCACTGCTCGTTAGAAAAGCTTTTGCGATTATCGTAAGACGGATTTTACAAAGTGTTCTTTCCTCTGGGTCGGTCAAAACGAAAAGAGGATCCGGTCTAAGCTCATCTTTAGTGCACTCGAGGGCGTTCCTATATCCATAGCGTGTTACAACGTTGCGAACATATCTCGAGAATATAATACCTTACCTTGTCATTCTCGTCTCGAGTGACTTTTGTATCAGAAAGCCACAAAGTAAGTACCCTACTTTATACCTTTGGTATATTCGTTTCTTTAGTTTTTATTTTTCAGAATACAGAAAAACTCGTTCCATTGGTAACCAGGATTATTAATTCGTATTTTTCGTCTCGATAACTTCGGTGAAAGTGGATTATCGATAAGTCGAAAGACCGTTCTATCGAAAATAAAGATCGAGGAAGTGGCTGAATATAAATGCAAATAGGTCGAGCTATAAATTCTCAACCAGCATGAAAAAAAAAAAAAAACAAGTGTAGGTGATATTGGTCGAACGAAATTCTAATTACGAGTACTTCGAGATATCGCTATCGATGGGGTAAAACGCAAACGTAGAAACGTAGCAACGTAATCTGGAATTCGTCTTGGCGTTATCGATTCTCTTTCTCTTCCACGTGCGTGTTCGCGTCTCTTTTCGATATATCGAAAAGAAGAGAGGCGCCTGGCGCCGAGCCAAGCACGAGGAGAAACGGTCACGAACAACTTATCATTACCGGCTCTTAATTTATCATCGTGCCGGGCGTTGGATGTTACGGGTTAACTTATCGTCTCTTGGTTAAATGAAATTAACGAAAAGATCTGTTCATCGAAGGACTACGGCATTATAGTCTAGTCGAAATATCCCAAAAAACAGCTTAAGATCGCGGATATGTCCGATTGGGCTGAAATTTTGTACAGACCTTTTGTTAGTGGCTACAAGATCACTGTTAAACTGATTTCTCGCGATTAGCATCCGTTCGCGAGTTATGGCGTTTTTTACGGCTAGACCGAAAAGGTATGTTAGTATTTTTGAAGCTTGAAATCGCGATATCTCAGGAATGGCAATTCGCAGGAAAAAAGTATTTCAACAATTTTTGGAGACAATTGCATGATCTACAACTTCGGTCTGACCTATTTTTACGATAACACTGACCGTTTAAGAGAAATATTCGAAAAGCCGATATTTGTGACCTTTGACCTGGAATAAAAATTTTTGCACAAGTCCAAGCGGTGGGGAGTTTTGACATTTCATTTATAACAGTGTATATAAAACCTGTAGAAATTTTCAGCTGGATGCGAATTACTGCAATCTCAAATGCTAATTCTACCGGACTATTAGAAGATAAGAAGAGTCGACGAGAGGCGACTTTCACTGTGTAGGATAAAAGTGTGATACGTAATAGTCTACCAACGAGACGTTAGATAAATATTCAATTTTTTAGCTTCTGGAAATAAACCGTTTATACGACCACAGATTTTTAATCAGATAAAAGAAACGTTCAGTATTATTTATTACTTTATGTACATAAATACTTTCATTCCATTAGCACAAATTTCTCGCCCGAGACCGATCGAAGAGTTAAGCTCTCCCCGTGCGAGCTGGTTCGACTCGAGTAAATTCGCACTGATCATTAATTTTCGAGAGTGGTTAACATCGGTCAGTGGATTAATCGCCGGATCGAGTGTTACATCGTTTTTCGGATTTCCCGTGGGCATTATCCATCGCTACGTGTCCATATGTAGACGCGTCGACGTCAAGGTCTTCTTCTCTCCCACTTCTCACGTTTAACGGATTTCGTTACGCGTACGATATCTTCCTTTCTTGACGATGCTTTCTTACCTCGCCGGGTTCATAGGTCGAAGTAAGGAACGTGGTTTAACCGACCCGGCGCGTTGTGGTCCATTAAGGAGGATCCAGACCTTTATGGCGTATCAACGTACTATCCTGTGTGAGCTAATATTCTCTCTCTCTCTCTCTATGCTTGTCTCCTGCTCTCGTAAATTATCCCTCACGGGGATTGTTTCCGAATCAGCCACGTATCCCCTATATCTCGCCATTGTACATCGAAAATGATAATACGTATGTGTGTCTTGTAATACGTACGAGTAACATAAGCTGAGATATTTCGGTATAATTTAGAATGTTGGTTAGAGTTGATTAAGGGGTTACGCCACCCTGAGACACTCCAAAACGTACTGAAATTGAAAAATTATTTACTGTATAACTATAATATATAAATGGTTTCTTCTAATTCCTTTGTTTACAGCATATATGTGGTAACAATTTGTGAAAATTTTGTCTAAAAATATTAAAAAATAGATGAGATATGCGTTGTCTCCCGAAGCTCTTTTTCCATTACGCCTGCTGGCGGCTATCACTTTTCCGAGGTCCAGGTTCGTCTAAGAGAAAAAAACAACAAATATTATTATTCAGTGATAAAATAGCTATGGTGTAGCATAGGGGTTTTTGAAAAAAATAATTATTGCGTTCAGTATAGCTCCCGTTCTGTTTTGAACCTATAAGTTAGACACTAAAAAATTTATTATAAACAAACGGTTTACCGCATCGAAAAAATCCTATGCTACACTTTGGATAATCTTATAAAGAATATGTGTACCAAAGTTGAAGTAAGTAGGATGAATAGTTTCCGAGATTTTTTGACAGCCAGTGCGAAAAACGTTGTTTCGAGAGACAACGCATATCTCATCTATTTTTTAATATTTTTAGACAAAATTTACACAAATTGTTACCACATATATGCTGTAAACAAAGGAATTAGAAGAAACCATTTATATATTATAATTATACAGTAAATAATTTTTCAATTTCAGTACGTTTTGGAGTGTCTCAGGGTGGCGTAACCCCTTAAAGATCATCATTGGTGAATTCGTAGGATAGGGTTGATTTTTAGAGCTAAAAAAGATAAGGAACGAGAAAAAACAAAGAGAAGAAAAGAAGATGGATGTAGAAAGGGAGAGCGCGAGGGTGAGTTTCGAGCGGGCAAGAGGGCTCTCATAAATAACGTCCCGCGAATCGTTACGACCTGTACGTAATAAATATCGCTTGTCACAATATCGCGTTTCTAAACCTGGTCGCGCGCCCACGCGGCCGGTCGCGAGCGTTTCTGCTCCGGACACGTGCGGAACCTATTCCGAAACGCATGATATATGGAAAATCAATGCGGTTGCGAGAGCGCCAGAACGCATTATATTTCGTTCGCGGGACGAGATCGCGTCGTTGTTGCGCTCTTCTATACCGAAACGTGACAATGATCGTTAGTAGCTGACAAGTGTAAGATGAACGTGACTTTTTTAAAAGATTATAGAGCAGCTAGGGTAAAGTTGTTAGTAATGACCATAGTTTTTTTAAGGTTAAATAAAACTTAAAATATTGAGAACATAATTAAACTTTTTATTTTAAGAAAATCAACAACAAAAAAACAACAATTGGTCTTTCAAAAATCAGCATAAAGATAATCTTATAATGCAAGAAACGTACATAAAATTTTAATTAAAAAAAAAAACATAACTGGGCATCGTGCCCGGCATATTCGGGAGTGATGGCCGTAATAGTACGGGACAGATGGCCGGTAGTAGATTTCCCTCTGCTTTTCCCCTTTCCTGTAATTTCTGCTTGCTGGAGCAACTTTTTCTTCTTCTGTTCGCATTTAGAGCACATGTTATCAAAAGCTGTACAATTCTCATATACCCACAGATTACAAATCAAACATTGAAGCCAATCTTCAATGGGATAGGTTTTATAATAATTTTCGCCATATTCAGCACAATTATTAGCTTGATTTAGCTACAGCTTTCCTTTGGTATCCGTTTGGCATCTACAACAAAAAACTACAAGCATTAAAATAGTTTATAAAGCATTAAACAATATGGTCATCTTAGGCTACCTTTATATGGCCATCTCTTCTTTTTGTCCGTGTGAGATGGCCATTTCAATATTAAAACTAACGAATAACAAATACTTAACCATTTTGAGATTGGAATGAAGAAAAATATACACTCGACACAATAAGCTCACAAAAACACAAAGAACTAATAAAAATATTAGTATTTTAGGATGCTATACGAACCTACTATAAAATGTCACTACTACTAAATGAAATCAAGGCCTGTTTATCTACCTTTTCGATTTGTTTTTGTACAAAGTTTTGTTCGGTTGTAGTTCCGGGACGTCGCACGAAGCATACTGAATTAAATACAGCACCATATTGTGAATGAATGAGCGAAATATATTAATTGGCCATCTCTCCCGTATGACCATCTCTAACGAATTTACCCTATATCTTTTTACAAAGAGCACCGTCAGTCCTTGGAAATACAATTATGGACAGAATTAAGTGGATAGAACGTAAATTTTGAATAATCTTTATTTTCATTTACTATTTTAGAAATAAATTAGAAATGTTTAACGTTGAACATATTTATAGATATCGGAAATATATTTTTAGCATATAAAATTCTAAAAAGAATGTTTGAAAAGTAAGAGGTTACAATAATAAATACCAATTGCTCATGTTGTGAATATTTATAAAGTGTCCACTTAATTTTGTCCACCTCAAATGTTGTGTAATTCCTATTAACAACAAAATATTCTAATATATTAGTTATTATAATTGATATTCCTGTTTATTTCATGAAATAATTCTTTATTAATTTAGATACCTATTCCTTAAAGTTTTGATTTATTACAATTGATTGCTGAATTACTATGCTTTTTTATTAATCATTCAACCTGTCCACTTAATTTCGTTCACGACTGTAGGTACTCTTTATATTCCTTGAACGCAAGGATCGATTTTTTATCGATTTAAAAAGCTTCCGAAGGATTCTAAACTCATAGAATTCCATCGTCCTGTATGTCAAAGATAGCGAGGGCGTTTCAGGTCTCTTTTATCCAGCCGGTCTTTCCTTCGATCACCGTTCGAGTGGAAATCAAGGCAAGTTCAATGACGTGCGACGACGTCCCATTTCGATCGAACCCGCACGGTCTCTTTCTTTGCCATCGACGGCTCGGCAGAGTTACGCGACCGAGCCGATGATTTTCATCACCCTTTCTGCGTGCGATAAAAATTGCGTTTATCGATCGTTTCGTCGTTTTATTTATCGACGGACAAAGACACGGGCTCGTACGAGATCGAGAGAGATGGTTATAGAGCATAACCGCGCGCGTAGAAGGGTGCGTACATTCAGGCGATGCGATATTACGTCTCTAAGCACCGAGTCGATCGTAAACAGCAGTTTAGGGCTTTGCCACGGTACACACCGGGCTCTGCCTATTGGCTAGCTAGAGAATTTAATGCCTTCGCCATTGTTCGTTACAAAGACTCGTCTATCGATCGTATCGAGCTGTAGACTCATCGGAATGATAGAAATGGTTGGGTAGAAATCGGTGTTTAGCAAATTTACACGATTACACGTAGGGATATAGGTATTCGCGTATCAGCATTTGCGCTTGGAGACGCGTATCTCGCAATGACTCGCGAGTTTCTATTATTTGACAACTGCACGAAACGGAAGGCCTATTTTTAGAATCATTACCAGAGCCAGTGAAACGATCCTCGGACATTGGATCGATCTAGATTGATCGGTACATATTGAACTCTATTCCATTCCTAATTACGCTCTAATAAAACTTCCATCGACCGCAAACAGAGATTGATGTAGAACTTTTGTAGCGATGTGTTGATTTTTCAAGACGAGACTACAAATTTTCTTTTTTGATAAAATCGAGATAAGACAAGATTTGTGCTTCGAGATCAAGACAAGACAAGAAAAATCAAACAAGATTCTTGATTCCTGATAACTGAAACTACAATTATATGTTTGTAATTATAATTATATTTAATGTTATTGTAATTTTATATATGGGAGTATATATATCGGGGTTATTTAACATTATAATCCTGTTGAGATCCTTTATCGTCTATGTTCAATTTTAAATAATTAAATGCAAAATTTAAATGGCTATGAAACAATAATGTGGGTATTCGTCTAATCGATGTGGGACAAAATTCCTACACTTTGATTCGTTTTGAATCAATATCTTATATCAAAAAAAAAATTTCTAATAGAAAATTGATTATTTTTCTACTATAAAGCGTATACTTGTAGCTTTACAGAAGTGTCTTCCAAATTTTAGCTTGTAACTTTACGACAAATCATCATACAGATTTCTATCAAAGCTTAAATTAAAGAGGAAAGAACAAGGGGCAAGATTCTGGCGGCGGCATTAACCAACAAATTTTTCATTCGCGATTTTTCTTTTGTCTCATAAGTAGACTCCGGATGTTTATGCATGATAAATATGTAAGAAGCATATGATATTTATGCACGAAAAAATATGCGAATATGCAAGAATAATATGCAAATATCTACGAAAAATATGTAAATTTACACGACATATTTGAAAATAAATTTACAAATAGATGACACATTGAAGTATATTAATAAAGATATTCACCGTAAGCATGAAATATGCATAAATAAGACAAATAACATATGCATTAATATACTGTATATATTTTTAAACATAAATATGCAAAACATATGCATTATGAAAAAAATGAAAAAAAAAACAAATGGTTTTTCATTACCTCCTGATCATGAAAAGTATTTGTGCTTTAGTCTTATCTTTTTATCTGTTTTTTTTTTATAAAAATATACATTTACATAAACATACGGAGTCTACTCATAAGTAACAAAAGGCAAACAAATTTTTAAAGACAAAGCTCGAAAACTAGAACCCTTAAGCTTCGAAATGGTTTTTTGAATTTACTCGTACGATCATTTCTAGCTGATATAAAGCACTTTGAAAATAACCTAATAATTTCAGGAATTTTCTTGTTCCCTTAATTTTTGTGACTAGTGCATTTATAAAACATTTTTCAATAATTTTGTATAAAAATTTTCTATAATATCTAGAAAGAAATTTAAATATTTTTATATCTAAAATCTAGAAATTATAAAAATATCAAGAATCTTGCAAGAATCAAAACAAGACAAGTATGTCCGATGCTTGTCTTAATTTTATCACTAAACTTTTGTCCCCCGGATAGCATTTCGTTCGCGATCCAGTCGAAGTTAGACTTCCCTCGTTCGATCGAGATTTTGGTTTTAACTTTAGAGTCGATAATGCGATAGGTGATAACCGGACTATAACCGCTATTCGTCGTTAACGATAAATAGCAATCCACCGGTCGAATCTAGTTCGAAATGGTGGCGTTAATACGAGCAAAGTCACTTTGAGCCAACATTTTACCATTCGGCTAACTGTGCTAAAAGCCCCGCACGAACAATGCTATCAGGATATTACGTCAGAGCTCTCGCTGCCAGATATTATGCGATGAAACAAAACGACCGGTTACTCCATCTCTCTTTGCCTAGCCCCCCCCTCTCTCTCTTTTTCTCTCCCTTTCTTATGTTCTATGGCTAGTTCCCGTGTTAATTAAATGTACAAAGCAAAATTAATGAAATGACCAGCGGCATAACCACCGTCACCAATATCAACATCAGTGGTAACCATTGGACCGTTCAACTTCGCATCTTTCCAACCCCATTTGCGAGCGGTCCGATGGACCTACGAGAAACGGTCGGAAAAACAAAATTTCGATAGACGAGAATAATTATACTTCTCCAAGCAATCGCTGTTTTTTGTTGGGGCATCATTACTTAGCGGTGGATAGGTAGGTGCAACCCGTGTACTATATAGAAACCTTTCGCACGAGCGTATAATTTAACGTTATCGCATTGGATTCGCCGGTCCGTTCGTTTTGATGTATTAGCGTCGACCCCCTCCTCGCGACAAGAGAGAAACGTATATTCTCGTGTCATTAGCGTGCAACGAAATCGCTTGCCAATTAAATTGCATGATGTCGTGTTTTTGCAATTGCGTTCCGGTTTTGTTTCCAGAACGAGTGGGAGAAGGAAAATGAACGAGGTACAAACTTCATTACCGCTAGACGATCTTTCTTCACAAATATGTATTTTATTTGAAAAGTTACGTAGCGATGGTAGGAACGTATCGCTAACCAAGATTTTCTTCTTTGTTTCAGGTAAGGTCTAGATTGAGCAGGAATCTACGGACGGTTTCAAGGGATAAAATCCGCGCACCGAATGCGAAATCATAGGGGAATTCCTACGTTATCTCGAAGAAGCTTTTCCTTGGTAACGTACAATCTTGCACGCATTTATTTTATCCTCTCGTAGACGTCACGCGCACGTAGATCCTTCCGTTAAACGCCTATGGCTTCCTCTTGAGAAGATTACATACGAAAGTCTCCGTCACGAGTTTCATGACGATAGACGACGATATCCCGTTCGTTCGTTGTATCGATATCGTTTTATGGCTCGTATCCTAGCAAGAATGAAAACGAACGTTATTACCTACGATAGCGATTTTTCAGAAAATATCGTCTAACCGTTCTCCCACGATTCTTGCTAACGAATATATCTACAATGATTCCGAAAAATATTCGGACACTCTATGAAGCAGAATAACTTTGTTATAATTGAACCAAACAATTTGAATTTTTGCAAGAAAATAGAAGTACCTACACCAAATTCTGTTTTTACTCAAACTTCTTTTACACGATTTTGATTTAACCCTACAGAGTTCAAGTTTGTTTCTGTGACCGAAATAAATATATGTGATGTAGTTAATGATTAGTAGTTAAGGGAAAATAATTAAAAAAATCAAAACTAAATATTTCACTAGAAAATCAGTTTTTCAATTCAGTTCCATATGTGGCAAACTGAGTTCTAACACGCAAAGACTAAACGCTTTTCCAACGCACAATATTTTTTTCCGGGTCAAAACGCTGCAGTAACTATTTTTGGTAAATTTTTTAATTTACACAAACGGCGAACGTAAGACTACGGTGCAAATTTCAAACTTTGTTGACGGTTTGCGGAGTTTCTTTCTGAATTCAACAGATTTCTATACCAGTATTTTATCAAGCTGTAGAAACCATTGAAGTGGTTGTTCCATATGTGGCACCGAGTGCTTTGTAGGGTTAACACGTATTAGAAAAAAAATTTAATTCTTTCTTTACGCGACTTATTTGGATTTGAGACGATCAACCCGAATTCTAAGAAGAAAATTTTTTTTTTTTTTTATTTTTATAACTGCGACATTGGAGACGACGAATGTAATGCGATGTCTATTTGTTTCAATATGGAATTTTGTTTGCTTTGTCTGCATTTTGAGTTTAGTGTTCAAAGTGAAAAGTACCTTTTTGTTGCTTATAAAATTTAATAAAAATCCAAATAAAATTCGTGCATAATAGATATTTATTAATTTTACGTAAAAGTCAATAAATGGTAAGTTTATGAAATAAAATGTTTAAGATCCTAACATGAAAACTCATGATTATTGTATTGTTTCTGCTGATTTCTTAAGAATTTTCTATTTTTCCATCGATGCAATATATTTTTTTACACGTATTCTTCGGTAACGTATCTATCGTGTAAAAAAAATAAGGTGTATTAATTTATTAGATATTGTGTTTTCGTTTTAAAAAAAAAAAATTCGTCAGTTTCGGAATTACAAAGAAAATAGAAAGTCATTTTTTCAACTTTTTTGTCTAAAACGAAAACAAAGACGAGAACCGCTAATATTGCAAATACTTGTAGTTCGGAAAAATCTAAAACGATTTGGATGTAATTTACAATATTTATATATCTTACCTAAATCTACAAAAGGCAATTTTTTAATGTTCATTATAAGCTCAGATAAATAGTTGACAAAATATCTTTTTTTATTTCCTTTGTAATTTCGTAAATTACGGTTTTTTTTTTTAACAACGAAAACACGATATCTAGTAAACAAATACTTCTATTTTCTTAGAAAAACTCAAACTGTTTGGTTCAATTATCAAAAATTTATTTTGCTTTATAAGATGTCTGAATATTTCTGGAAGTCACTGTTTTACCAAATCAGGCGATTCGCGTTTTAGCCGAAGCATGAAATCGAGAAAAAATCGCGTATCGATTCCCTTTCAAAATCGTACGAATTTATCGGTCGAGAGGGGTTCTCGAAAGAAAACTGCAACGTCAAGATTCGAGGAAAAAGTTAAGGGAGGGTCCTGCTCGAAAGATCGGCGAGCCAATGGGCAAGGTCAAGTCTTGGGAATGAAATTAATTGAAAGGGCGGGCCACGAGCGTAGGCGTGCCTCTCGATTTCACGGCGATGAAGCGCAATTCGATTGGCCGAGTTATTGCCCGTGCAATTATCAAGAACAAAAAAGTTGAACGCGTATGAGAAGGTCACTAAAAATTACGCCAATCAACGTTTAATTCCTGCTACGCACTGAAACGTTCTTCACGCATTTTAATCGGAATTTTTTCGAACAATATTATTCCCGAGCGTTAGGTACGTATCTCAATAAAACAAAACTGTGCAATTACGCGGTATCACGTGAAAACGAAGGCAAAGCCAAGCACGTTGTTTGCACGAGAGCGTGACGCGAGCGTGCTGAATATTTACGCGCGATTTGACGCGTGGAGGGTACCGAACCCCACGAATCTCTTTCGAATTTCACTCGCGTACGAAGGAATCGCAGGAATCGTAAGAAAGTCGAGCTCGTCTCTCCCGGGCGCACGGCCATCTTCGATTTTTCCATTAATGCAAGATCTAGCGGTAGAATGTTACCTTTGAATTTAAAGTCCGTTCGTAAGAGTCCCGAGCGCGATGTCTTTATTAGATTACGAGTATGAGACCCGTGTCACATGAATGTGTGCGCGTCCCACGTATATATAGAGGTATCCCCGCGCTCGTGAATTCGCTCGTACACCGTATTACGGAACGGTTTTACCTCTGGGAAATTTCCGAAATTCCTATTCTCCTATCAGAAACATCTCAGGTACATCGAGCTCTCGCGTAGCAGCGAATTAAGCTTATACCGTATAATGGCAAGAAGAAGATACTAGGAGCAGCGGCAGCTGCTTGTTTGAGCAGCTACTTTTTCAACTTCGTTTCTTTGTTCCTTTCTCACTCTTTCCCTCTCTACTCCTCTTGAAGAACGAATCCCCTTTCCCTTTATCGTTTAATCGTTCGACGTTTCGCTGATTGTACTGAAAGCTTGCCTTTATTCTGAATTTCGAATGTAGAGCGAGAGAGAGAGGGGAGGAGGCAGGGTGTTTTTAATCCTGTTTTTCCTGAACGCCGAATTCTTCAAAAAAGGCTCATTTAGCGATGCCTCCGGAAAGCAGTCCTATCGTATACAGGGTGTCCGCTTCCATGTAGTCAAACGGAGGACTACATGTACACATCAATGACTTGAATCGAAATGTCTAATACCATTTTTCGAAATTCGACTTAGTTAACGAATTATTAATTAACAAAAATCGGCCAATTACAGCGATTAGCAAAGGAAGGCGGTTCACTCGAGCTCGCAGCTAGGCAAAAGATGAAGCGATAGGAGGAGCAATCCACAATAAACAACGTTACATGTCACTGCTCGCCGTAATTGACCGATCTTTGATAGTTAATAATTCGTTAACTAAGTCGAATTTCGAAAAATGGTATTAGACATTTCGATTCAAGTCATTGATGTGTACATGTAGTCCTCCGCTTGACTACACGGAAGCGGACACCTTGTATAATGCACTTTGAATTCGACGCTTGTCGAGACGTCGACGTATGAATATATTTGAAGCACGCGCTCGGAACGTGCAACGTTAAGAGCGCCCCACGTGCTTTTTAACTGTCATCGGTGGGAACGTTTGCTCGTAAATTGCAAGATCAACCATCCTCTTGATTACGAGCGATGTGTATTCTCTTCTGTGACGATTACGCTGTCGAGCGATTTAACAACGCGCTAACAATTTTTGCGTAAGCATTTTCTTTTTCATTGCCTATTCTGCAATATCGATTCATTTATTCATTTATCTCCGTTGATTGATTTGGAGATTCGTTACAAGCAGCGCCGGTCAAGGAAGACGGCTTCGCAGCGGCACACTTTTCTTTTTCTTCTTTATGATAGTCAGTCTAGAGATGTTGATATTTTTTTAAGTATCGATATATCGGTTCTTTTTTTAGATTGAAGTAAAATTAAAAAAAAAAAAAAATATTTTAATTATTAAACTTAGTTAAAATTGAAACATGGAAAACATGGAAAAATGCTCATTCGGAGCAAGTTGACCCGGCTCTAAAGTAGATTATGGCCACCGAAATAGGCGAGTCTGGCGAATTCATGTCATAAAAGCGATATAGTATATGTATACTTGTTTATTTACCACATGTATACTTACAACTACGGTTTGATTTTTTCTATACAAAGGTCTTTTTTCTTTTTACTTTAAGGGGTTACACCACTGTAGAGGTCTAAAAAGAAGGGCTTTTTCGTGAATTTTTGTTTGGTGAAAGAAAAGGTCGCTGAGTAATACAACTTGGGGTGATTATTGAGCGTATATTTAAGTATATTACAGTAAATTTGTATAAGGATATATACAAAAATGGCGGCACTGCAGCAATTCTCCTGAGGCATGTTGAATTCGAGACACGCAACATAATTTCAACAATTTTTAATCTTTCTACTTGAAAATTTAACCACATCTTGACAATAAAATTTCGAAAAGAATGACATAGGAGATTTTCGATAAAATCATTTAAACTATTTTTAATGACTGGTCAACGTCATTTTTTTGGTGAAAATTAAGCAATTTTAAACAAACACTCGCCAATTTCTCAAGAATCAATATATAAAAAATTCCGTACGTCATTCTCTAGTTACACTAGCGTAAATTCAATTCGGCGACAGCAAAATTGGTCTAAATTATACGAAATTTAAATTTAGAAAATTACAAAAAAGTTTAACATAGTAGGCCCCGTAGTCATTAAACAAAATTACAGGATATAAAAACATGTATATTAGTTTATAAGTTAATAAATAAAAAATGCATTATAGAAAAAACATACTTCACCAAAATTCCAATCCTTATTCACTTTATCTATATTATTATCAAAAGTAAAATTTAAAGCTGAAACATCACAAGTACTTCCCGTCTCACATGTAATTGTTGCTTTTCTATTTTTACTTTTGCTGACTAATTGAGCGTACCCATGGTGATGTTTATTTTTAAAATGGGTAGCTAGATTTGTTGTATTTCCGCTACTTTTATACTTTGTCCAGCATAAATCACATGACACAGCTCGTATGTCTAATTTTGCGAAATATTTTTAAGCGATAAAGCATTTACTGCAAATGACATAGTTAGGGCATATATACTAACTAGGATCGTTGGTAAAATATCGAGTAAAATCTACGATCTTTGTTTTCGAGAAAATCGGCTTTGAATATTCGTCAGTTGCATGTGCACTTGACCATGTCTTGTTATAATTGACATCACTGTAGATCATTTCCTCGAATACATATGTTTATCTTACTATCTCACTATGCGTTATTACCGCAATTCTAGTTTGTTTTTACCGTACTAGCGAGTTAATAATACATTACGAAACAGAATATTCAAGTAATCATAAACGTTATTACTACAGAAATTGTTGGAAATGTTGCCTATATAATAATCCGCATACATAATCCTGCTTTTCCTATAGTCAGATAGTAAGATAAACATATTCGAGAAAATGATCTACAGTCAGGTCAGTTATAACGAGACACGGTCAAGTGCACGTCCAATGAACGAATATTCAAAGTCGTTTTTCGCGCAAACAAAGCAATATTTTCGACTTATTTTTTCATGTAAAATCACCCCCTTTACGGTGGTACCGCCTGTTACCGAACATCCTGTGCGTTAACTGTCCAAATTTTCCATAAAAGAACGCAAATTTTTGTTAGCAATAAAGGTGTGTCAAGGAGAGAACATTTAGCATTATTCAAGTATTTCGCTTTCTACACATCCCACATATTCTTTTTCAAACCGACAGAAAAAATACGGGCTGTAATCGATCGACGAGACTGCGGAATGCATTTTCCAACGTGACGGACGTTGGAAAGCTCGCGAGTCGATTATCTTTCTCTCTACCAAGCTCCCGACCTCGTGGAAATTAAAAAGCATTCCGCTTATTCTCGGACATTTAATTTCACCACTACCGCCATGAAATATTCGGGCTTCTCGAAGCAGATTTTAGATTGAAATCGCGATGGAGGGATGGAATGTAATTAAAGGAAGCGAAATAATTCTGTCCATCTTCGCTTTATTTTTACGAACGTTCCATCCCGCTGGAAAGTTTCGCTTCGAACGCGCTTTCGAAATAAAATCCTCATCCTCGACAATATTTACCATGAAATTGCATGTCGGATAGCTCGAAGGAGTTGGTCAGCTTGTCGCGTCTTTTTGTGCTTCTAAAATACGTATTACCGATAAGAGAATTTCTTTACGGTTTCCTTTGTCCCGCGTTGTTAATAAATCGGACAGGCAATTACGAGAGGTCCATCGTGGATAAGATCGCGATAATTAAGAAGACTCAGCAGTGCCAGCTTTACATTCCCCTTTGCTTTGTTGTCCTCCCGTTATCTCGACATCGTAAGGTATCGTGTTTCCAAGTGGAAAGAAAGGGAATCCTTCTAGAAAATCGGGCTTCGTCCAGGAACCCTTCCCCGTATCAGTCCAGCAACAAGGAAGAGAGTGAAAGAAGGAGAGGAGAGAAACGAAATGATCCGCATCACGTCTGTAATTAGCTTCGGTAACGCGAACCTGGCGAGCCAGGACAATCGGTGATTTTATCAAACATTGAGGCACGTTTCCAGCCAGCCAGTGAGAGGGAAAGAGAGGGAGATATACAGGGTGTCCCACTCCGAGTTACCCACCAGTAAACTACAGGTAGAGTGAACCGTTTTAAGTAAACATATCGATAAATATTTTTAAACAATTTCGGCCTAGTTAACGGCCAATCACGGAGAGCCAGAATCTATCGGCGGATTAGGACGTCCCTTTCTATTTTAGTAGTGGACAAGGGAGGAAGCAATGAGAGAAGTGATCCACAACAAATAATAACACACAGTGGTACGTAATGCCGCCCGTCACTGTTTACTGTGAGTAGCTCTCTCTCCCTCTATTTCTAATTCTCTCAATTTCTGTCTTTCCCTCTCTCTTTCTACGACACTACGTTACCCTGAATGCACGTGCTGAATATAAAATAGAGAAAGAGAGAGTGAGAGACAACGGAAGAGAAAGAAAGAGTTACTCACAGTAAACAGTGACGGGCGGCATTACATATCGCTGCGTGTTATTATTTGTTGTGGATCGCTCCTCCCATTGCTTCCTCCCTTGCCCACTACTGAAATCGAAAGGAACGTCCTAATCCGCCGATAGATTCTGGTTCTCCGGGATAGGCTGAGCTTTGTTAATTAATAACTCGTTAACTAGGCCGAATTTGTTGAAAAAATGTTCGATATTACTGATTAGATTGGTCCACTCTATCTGTAGTTTACCGATGGGTAACTCGGACTGGGACACCCTGTATATCTATAGACGGTGCTCGGATCGCGGGAGTACCGTGGAAGGGTTCGAAGAACGAGCATGAGTGGATTTCGGGCTTGGGTGGAGGAAGGAAAAAGGATAGTTAAGAGTGGGAGGAAGATAGAGTATGGTACATCGTGAAGTAGAGAGTGGAGCATCCGCACGGACGAACGAGCTTCGGATAGAAATCAGCTCGAAACGATTAAACAACCGGAAGGTCGAGAAGAGAATCGCTGGAATGGGATTGGCGAGAAGAAGAATGTAACGTCTTGTGTGTGTGTGTGTGAGATGGATGGAAAATCGGTACTTTCTGGTCTCTCGATCGGGGAGACCTGTCTTCAAACTTTCGAAATTTTCAGCACAAGCTTCTTCCCTTCTCTTGCCTTTTTTCCTTACTTCTGTCCAAGTATCGCCGCGGCTATTAACGTAAACTCTTGGTAAAACTTTTTTTCCTTGACACGAGAAAAAAGACAGAGAGACAGAGATAGGGATAAAGAAGAGTCGTATTCTTTCTCTCGATACTTTCTCAGACTTCTTTTTTCCCTTCTCCTTATTTTTAACAAAAGAAATAGAAGGAGGAAGGGTTTACCTTTGTCACAGCAGACTTCGCGTAAACTGTTTACATTTATTATAGTCCTCTCGAACTCAAATTTACTTTCCGACGTTTTATTAGCCCGTCCTACCTTTCGACGAAGTTTTCTACCGTTGTTGTTGCGCCAGACCGTTCTCTTTCTCCTCGTATTTCGCGAAAGCTCTTCTCACACTTTCGCGAGTTCTGCGTCTTTATATACCTTCCTTGGATTTTGTGCTTTATCTTGTCGTTGTTACTTCCTTCTTTTCTTTTTTCTCTTGCCTAACTTCATACGGCTTTTCTTCGGGAGAATGCTCTTGCCGTTTTCGAGTTCTTACTTCTCGGACAAGCCGCTGCGCGTTGTTTCCTCTCATTACGTTTTAGTTATTCGTTTAGTTTCGTTGTTTCAGCTTGCAAATTGTTATATTATATTTTTCAAACATCTGATTTGTTCTCTCGTCAGTGAGACATATATTTTGTTATCGTTGAAACGTGCGACACGTAGAAAAACCCCCGGTCTAGCCTGTTATTAGAACGAGGAATCGATGACACGTTGGAAGCCTTCTAAAGCGGCACGAAGCTACGAGCGTCGAGTGCTTTTTATCGAGAGCTCGAAAAATCCGACGGACGAAGCGTCGATTTCCCGCGATCGTTTCGCACTTTTTCCCCTGTTGGAGGAAAATGACTTTTCGATATATACCGACCGCGTATATGTGGCTATTTTTAACGGAATCGCTACGAATATTTTTATCGTTTATGAGTGTGCAAAAAAAAAGAAAAACTTGCCTAGCCAGTGCGTATTCAGAATTTATTCAAGCGTCTCTTCGAACCTTTCAAACGCACACCATTCTGTATGGATATCATTGCAGGTTGATTGCGTTCGTTTCGACGTGACTCGGATCTTCGATACGTCTAATTACTTCGATACAGCACGATTGAAAAGAAAGACATCTAATGATCTAGCGTTAGGCATTTTTTTTCTTTACGAGACTGCGAAACAGTTCAGACGTATGTTCATGCATATTCATGTCTCATAATTAAACTGCTTTCAGCTTTAGAACGCTCACTTCCTGTATGTTGCGCGATGGTAGCGTTAAGGATGGGGGAAAGAGGACTC
This sequence comes from Ancistrocerus nigricornis, assembly GCA_916049575.1. NCBI lineage: Eukaryota > Metazoa > Arthropoda > Insecta > Hymenoptera > Vespidae > Ancistrocerus > Ancistrocerus nigricornis. The sequence goes on along the minus strand of OU696669.1, from coordinate 22,656,931 downwards.
AGGTCTGTATGAAGAACGTTTTAGTTAAAAGCTCCTTTAGAAGGGACGTACGAGGAGAGACCTCGATTTTCTGGGTATTTAACTCCGCAATGCCCACTAGAGAGAGAGAGAGAGAGAGAGAGAGAGAAAACTATGCCGACGAGTGGCGCGTGCTGACTTTTTTGTTTAAAAAACGATGTCGGCTATAGAACGTTAACCCTTCCAACCTTCCATTTTAATTGATGTAATATAAAACAAACGGGGCACATTGCCTCGGCCATTTTTTTCGTACCGAATAACACGAGAATCTAGAACACGTTAACCAAGAATTTTCTTTTTAAACGAATTTCTTTTTACTTAAGTACATAGGTACCATTCACCTCTAGGTTCCCGTTTCTAAGAGCGAGAAATATCGTACAAGATGTAGTTTTTTTTAAGACTTTTTTTGCACAGCAAATTTTTAAGGGAGGACACCACTGTGACGGTCTTAAAAAAGGTCGTTTTTCGCATACATACATACATTGAACTTATTTTATATACATTTTTATTTTAAAAAATTAAAAATTGGCAAAGTTATTGAACTATAACCGAACCACTGTATAATAAAGTGTGTCCAACGTCCGTTGGTCAGAGACATAAAAACGAATAAGTTTCCCAATCCATATAAACGTTGTTTTAATTGTACGTAGCCGTTTTAATTTTTTAATGAATTTAGTATCTTTTAAGCAGCCCCGAATATAAGTAAAAATCTTGCAAAAATTAAAATCTTTGCTTAAACAACCGCCATTTCGTGAAAAATTGTTTTATCGAAAAACGGTCACGTACTACAAAAACTACATTTATATAGATTAGAAAACTATGTCATTTTATGTTTCAGACCAACCATTCTGAACTAATCGATCCAAGCGTCGGCGCCGAACCATATTTATTATACAGTGCCTCGGTCATAGTTTAATAACTTTGTCAATTTTTAATTTTTGTTAATACAAATTTTCGAAAAATAAGGTCAATGTATGCTTAATAACATATCTTATTTCCAAATCCCAAATAAATAATCTAGTTACCAAAACAAATTCGGGAAAACTACCTTTTTCCAGCCCGTCCAGTGGTGTTGCTCCTTAATTCGCGTCCGGTTTAAAAAAAATTGGGTGCATCCTATATTCAAATTAGGTAACGTTTTTCCTTCATATAGAATCGAAGTCCGATCAGTAAAGTCGGATAATATGAGATCATCCTATTTGTGTTCTCTGCATCGGCCATTCTCGCTCGAGCGTCAACGATGAAAGCCAGAAAAGCGAAGAGAGATGGGAGTAAGGAGTGAGAGAGTACATGCATAGCTACATACATATCCCATACTCGCTATTGAATTTCTTATGCTCGAGTTTCCCGAGATCTTACAGGGTTGTCTCCTTTCGGGAGAAGTTCCCGGGCACGTGCTTGGATTCTCGGATGATGCGAGCGAGCCTCTCCATTTCGGCCTTGCTAGCTATCCGGTGGTTACCATCGATATATATATCACGGATCGAATATCGAGCGTGACTACTTTTAAAGAACTTCATCGATTTTTAATAATTTCACTCGCTCTCGAAGAACGTAATTACGCTGTTGTGTAGCCATGCGCAGTCAGAGAACGAAAATATATACAGTGGCGGTTAAAAATGTAAGACCTTTCTTTAAAACGGAATAATTTTTTTATAATCGAAGCAAATGATTTCAGTTTTCGCAAGCTGATGGAAGAATTAGTTTCCTATATATCGTATTTTCGTAGTTTCGAAAAAATCGGCATTTTCGAAATTACAAAGAAAATAGAAAAAGCCACTTTTTATAGGTAACATCTTTATCTGACCGTATAACAAAAATTTAAAAAATACCTTTTATAGATTTAGATGAGATATATGTATCTTAAAAATTTCATCTAAATCGATTAAAATTCTTCCGAGCTACAAGTTTTTACAGATTTTTTGAGGTCTTAAATCTTTAAGCATTTGTAGCCAGGAACAACATTACCGATTTGGATGAAATGTACAATATACCTACATATATCTCACCTAAATTTACAAAAGGCAACTTTTAAATCTTCATTATAGACTCAGATTAAAAAGTTTAAAACAGTGACTTTTTTTATTTTCCTTGTAATTTTGGAAATTTTAATTTTTTTTAGACAAAGAAAACACGATATCTAGTAAACTAATCCTTTACAAAAATTCAAATTGGTTGGTTTAATCATAAAAAAGTTATTCCGATTTAGAGCATGGTCTTAAATTTTTGACCGCCATTGTACTATATGTACGTACATGCGCCCAATCGTTATTATAGACTAACGGCAGTTAGGCCTGTCCGTTGCAAAAAAATCTGACTAACGCCGGTGGTATATTTACAGCAAAACCGTAAATTTGAAGGGAGGGGGAAACCTTAAAATGCTAATATCTCATCGACGCGAAGTGCTACGTAATTTTGGTTTGTTTCATCATAATCCTGGAACTTTTTCCCCTTCGTTGATATATAATTTATTTCATTATTTAATATATAATTTATAAGGTTTTTTACAGAGATTGTTATTTTAGTAAAATTGTTTGAAGGAGAATGTGTAATTTATAAAGTCAACAATGTTTAACATGGTCTAAAGGACCAATATGAAAATTGAAATTATAGATATTTGATAAAAAGTTATTAATAAAGATGCGATGCATCATTGATTTAATATCTTTATGTAGCAAGAAAAAGCACGATTTATTGTTTATATTAACTACAGCGACGGCTCACTTTACATTTTTCATGTTATTTGTGTATGATTTTATATTTATTAGCAGCAATTTATAAATTTTACGTTACGTTTTTGCGCTCGATGCAGTTAATTAAGTAATCGTACAATTTAATAACGTACCGCATTTATATCGTTTTCACGACGATATTTGGTGATTTATAAATTTTGCTTTACCTCTGCGCGTTCGACGAAGTTAATTAAACAACCACATGGTGCGATAACCTACGTTTTATCGTCACACCGACGAGTTCGGTAATTCATAAATACACACGTGATAAATTTATTTAAGCGAATCGATGATGCATTCCCACGAACGGCGCACCGAATAATTCAGCTCGTTGCGACGGCTTTTAAAATTTCATCTTGTCGTTGGCATTAATAGAAATCAATGCAACGAGGAACAGTTCGACGCCATATGAAATTGAACACGTTAGGATGCATCGACACGGTCCACGATGCAGCTCGCTGGACGGTCGTGCACGTGACAAAGGTGCCTCGCGCTTCGCGCACGCAATTTACATAAATGCAAGTCGATGCGAATCGGCACGCGGTGTCGATTAATGCCTGTTTTTCCGATCGAGAGACGACATTATCATTCCATTCATTTTCAATACACGTGATTTACAGTCGGTCACAAAAAGATTCGGACACTCTTTAAAGCAGAATAACTTTATTATAATTGAACCAAACCGACTGAGTTTTTATAAGATAATGGAAGGATTAGTTTACTTTACATCGTATTGTTGTTGTTTCGAAAAAAGCAAATCTTTAAAAATTACAAGGTCAATAGAATTTTTTGACTTTTTTATCTATTCGTATAACACAAAAAATAACTTTTATAGATTCAAGTAAGAGATATATATACGCTAAAAATTTCATTCGAATTGGTTAACATTGCTCTGAGTTGTAAACGATCAAAGATTGCAGAATAAGGATGAAAGTTGTTGAAATCGACCAAAATCACTGATTTTTTACATTCTCTTCAATCTTTTTTGTTTTATTACAAGTTTATTGTCGCATTAGCAACTAGGTTTTTAGCGACATAATACATTATTTACAGAACATTTTACAGTGCTATATTACTAATGAATAAAAGAGAAGTTATATGTGCTCAAAAATATTGATTGCTTTAAGAAAACTAACAACGTTCTTATGACGCTCAGTGAAGATTAGAGCTATTTCCAAATCGCAGGCAACTCTATCTTGTTCGTTCATTTATGTAGTTGGGACAGTTTACTAATAAGTATTTGATATAAATTCGTCCACTATACCTGCAGGTAGGGTTTCCGGTGGGTAACTCAGAATGGGACACCCTGTACAGGAAACTAATACTTCTATATTTTTGCAGAAATTCAATTCTTCTGGTTCATATTAAAAAAAGTTATTCTGCTTTAACGAGTGTCCAAATCTTTTTGTAACTGACTGTATATACGAAGTAGTTTCTGAGTCTAATCTGTTGCATCGTTTTCTAAAAGACATGCCACGAATGTCTAGAGTAAAAGTTTCTTTAATTTTCTTTCGTTTCGTGCTCCAACTTTCTTAGTTCGAAAGTAACATAAAAATCCATTAATATTTCCGAAAGTTGGCTAAGAATGGCCACGCACGTAATTTTCGTGGGGTGGAATTATTTTCATAATCGTGTTACAAGCCGCGAAACACGAGCGTGGGAATAATAATAAAGGAGAGTAGATGCGAGTTGGATTCCATGAGGCATGCGTCGACTTAGAAGCACCGCTATCGCGTCGCTCGGCTTTGAATCCGGCTATTAAACTCGGAATCGCTTTTGCTAGGGCGCATCGGTATACGTCTAACGAACCGCAGAGCTTAAGTTGTCCATGGAACAACGCGAGAGCATCTGCGGCGAGAGAGAGAGATAAGATGCGAAATGTAGAGAAAGAGAGCGAGAGAGAGAGAGAGTTGAAGATGGGAAGGGAGAGAGCGAGATGCTGCGTGTACCACCCAATCTGCGATAGTCGAGAGAAGACTATGTTGGACGGCTTTGTCGTGTAACGTTCGCTCGTCCCAACCTCGAAACTTCAACCCTCTTCGCTCGCTCGTGGAATCCTTTGCATCAGACGTAGCGTTGTAACCAAGCCGGTTACACGTCGTTTCTCTAACGCGTTCGATTGTTAGCGACCTACAGAAACACGGACTTTGCATTTTCGACGGAGGAACGATGGGAATTCGAACTATCCTTTTATCGCTGCGTCAATTTATCGGGAAAAAGGAAAGACACCCGAAGTGACCCGAATAATTTGATATCTCGTGGGAGGATAAAATATTTCCCCGTTCGAATATCCGGAGGAAAAACGAAATTTTTCATTAGACTCGCATAAAGCGAGCAGGAGAGAGTTACGATGGAAATTTCATTGGTAGGAGCTCGTGCAAGCTAGCGAAGCGTTGCTCATTACAAATTATAATTATAAATTAACGGCTTGCCGATAAATTAGAAGCTTGTGCGCATACACGCCGGTAGGTATAGGAAGCTAGGCGAGGCGAAGCGAGACGAGGTCCGAGAGCTAGCCCGTTAGATATGCTCGTTTTCCGCGTGATGAATAGCCAGCAATTTCGTTATCCGTATTCTCGAGCCGCTTGGAACGGAACGACCACCTGTGACTAACTCGCAGCTACCGCTACCAACTACGGTGGACGTATGAATTCTCTTGACTTACCGGTTATCTCCCGAGCGAGTCCTTTCATCGATCACGCCCGACACCACGTTCGCTTTTACGAAAGGAGCCACGTCAATCGATCCTGCCTGAAGACGAACGTTGATGCTCGGGCTTTATGCATCGATGCTTTGGCGCATCAATTTTGAAAGAGACGCTCGACTATCTTATGCTAATGAGATACGCGATTTTTATTTTACGCTCGATGAAACGCGTAACTAATACCACAGCCCTTCTAATTATTTTTTTGGTTAACGAGCAAATATCGATGTCCGAACCCGTCATTTATGCCAGTTATTCGTGAGATGATTATTGTTAGGTGCCGGATCCAACTGGCTCCAAGACACGGAACGGATTCGTTCTCCGAAGAAACTCCTTTGGGATGGTGGTGTTTAAGAGTTAGTTTTATGTTGGACAGAGAAAAGAAAATGCGTTTTGTCTTAGGTCCGACTGCAGACTCATCAGTGGGGCTAACGTAGACTGACCCTGCAGACCCACCCCAGATCTAATTCAGACTCCCCCCCTTTTTTTTTCTTTGAGGCAAAGGGGGAAAACCTTACATAAGCACCTGTCGCCAACCCAGGCGCTAGGTCAGGTATCTTCGGAGTTGTATGTGTTGTTATAGGGTGCGGATTCGGTACTTTCGAGAATTTATAAAAGAAGAGGGGACATCTAGCGAAGTACTTTGTAGTATTGAGAGGCGTCTACGAGTTACGGGGAACGTAACAATTATACACTTTTAAATATTTGTTTAAAGCAATTCGTACAACACGATCGTCCTTTCGCCGTCCACCGTTTCATATTTAGCTTCAGTTCGAAGGCATAGCGATAAACGATAAACAAAGTTGAAGCCAAGCTATTACTAACTCCCACAGGAAAGTTTCTCGCGCGGCAGTTACGCGGCAAATATACGAGAGGGGGTATAGGGGACGGTTAATTGCTCGTTATAGACGTTTCAACGGAGTTCCTGTAGCTTGTGTAGCACGTAGAGAAGAGAGAGAGAGAGAGAGAGTACGAAGTAGTACTTGCTGCTTCGCTCAAAGTCGCGCGAAGCGTTACATATAATCTAGTTAAACGTCGCACGCTTCACGTTCGCGCGCTAACGCGAACTCCTGAAGGGACACAATGAATGGGCTTACGAGGGAGATAGAGAGATCTCTACACCTGTATCGCTACGTCGAAAGCTACGTCCCGATGTCTTTCTTAATGACATTACATTGGCAGTAACCGTCGAGAAGTACGCAACCTTAACGAGATTATGGTCGCGTTCCCGCTTTCGAAGTTACTCTCATCCTCTACCACCTACTTCTGCTTGGGTCTATGTTCGATGTTGTAGTCCCCGTTGTCGGTTCTATAATGCGTGTAGGTAACCGTGTTGCGGCAGCGACGTATACCACCAACTCTGCCGACCCTCCTATTCCTATATCATCCATCGGGAATAGGGAACGGTACTCTATCTCCATCTCTCTCTCTATCGCCTTCGTTGAACAAGTTCAGGAAACTAACGAAGAGATGTGGTATGTTGCTACCCTATCGTACTTGCGAACTATCCTTCGTGTCCGTGCAGATTAATCTTTGTTCTTCCGACGTTAGGGCGAGACGAAGCGCCCTAGCAAGGGGTGTGAATCTGTATCGGGTATTTGAGCAGGGGATCTCGCGAGCAATCGAGCAGAAGGAAGATCATTAGAGAGATTAGGGAATCCTGGGACCAGGGTTAATGTTGGTCGAAGATTTTTTCGGAAACGTATGTCCGAGCGAGGGATGGAATAATGTTATGATGAGACTAATATTATTGTACACGAGTTACGTTTCATTAAAATTATTAATAATTTTTTTTTCTCATACACTCGGCTTTGTCTCATTTTCTTTTCTGTTATAATCACGGGTCCTTTCTCTCAAGGGCTTCTTCATTTTCTTCCACGCAAAAGAGAGAGCCGCCGCGTTTATTAAACGATTTCATTCCAAGATCTTGAGTCTTACTTCCTCGGCTTTAATTAAATTCATATCTTGATCCGTTACACGGTGGGCGTGTCTCCTTGTAACGGATTGTAGCTTAATCAAGGTTTAATAGATAAAGGCTGCTTCGATTATCGGGCCAGGTTACACGATCTAATATCGGTATCGCCTTACCCCTAATAATGCCGTACGGTCTTCGATCTAATCCAGGTTAATAGCTACTAGGGTAGATTAAGCTTCGAAAAAGAACCAAAGCTGGGGAGATCAAACGAGACGGTTATATTCGTGTTCGTACTGATGTATATGTTACAGCCAAAGTATAAACACTAGGGTATGTATACACATACACTTTATTTAGTTCAAGTATACAACGACTAGATAATGTATACATTAACAGCGAGCCATCAGTTAAAGCTTAAATAAATATTTATAAACGTTATTTTAAGGTCGTTCACCACTCAATACGTTTACGCGAACAACTCGACTAGTCACAATTTTTTATCAATTTTGACAAACCAGGACTTATTTGAAAGCTGAAAGATATTTTGTGAGATTAAACTTTGGAAAATTTTCAAGAAATACTTATTTCTTGGCAAAAAAACTCATTTTTCGAATAAGCTCTTGTTCGTTAAAATCGGTAAAAAATTGTGGCCAGGAGAGTTGTTCGCGTAAACGTATTGGGTGGTGAACGGCGTTAACCTCAAAATGTCAAAGTTACGTATAAGATGCGGAACCTGTTTGATGTCGCAGTTCAGATAGTAGGTATATGGATAAATCAAATCGGAGTAATACTTCACAAATTATATTTTTTCAAATTAAACTCGCCACGTGCTTCACGCTACAATGGTTGCACGAAGAAGAATGTCGAAAGCGGAAGAAGGAAGGTAAGGCGGAAGCATACAAAAATACAATATGCGTTAGCCTAATTAGTTCAGTTACGCGTAGATGGCACGATAATTATCTATTTCCTAAGCATCTTACGCGCCTGATTTAAAATCTATATTATACATAATATGGTATGGTGATTACACTATACGACAGAACCATACATACTAATGAATAGTTATAAAACATACAAATGAAAGATTATATTTAATGATAACCAAACAAATTTAAGATTTATATTAGATAGATGCAACCCAGACCCTACACAGATTATTTTATAATTTTTGCAAATGGGTTGCGTCTATCTAACGATCTACGAATTCGAAAATTAGGTTCTAAAACGTACGCATTTAAGAACGCATACGCCGCCGAAGCGCCGGCCTTGGTCTGTAGTATCCCTAAGGTTACAAAACATATGAATGTAAGATTAAGTAGTAAAATTGCCTTGTAAATACCTTGACTAACATTCAATAGAGGATGTATACATTATCTAGTGAAAGTATACATAAATTCATTTGTATATACTTGGACTGAATGATTTAGTTAATGTATGCATTTACTAGTGAATGTATACATTGACTAACAATAAGTGTACTCTTTGACTGTAACTATACCTACGTACCTCGTGATGAATATCTTGGACATAAATGGAGATATCCGTTGAAAGATAACAATCAAATACGATAGAAGATCACTCGAAGTTTTCTCAGCATTTTCGTGTATCGAACGCAGGCCTCCAACGAACGACTCCCACACACGTCAAGGATACACCCACTACCTGCATTCGCAGTTTAGAGAAAGGCTCCTTCGCTTTGCACGATCGAAGTTCTCAGCGAACTGTCGTTAAGCGAACGGAGTTTAATTAGCGCTAAGGGCGCGAAAGCCCGCGGGACTAATTTTGTTTGCATCGTTGGGCCGAGAATGTAACCGTTCGTGCACCGCCGGCACCAGCAACACCAGCGATACTATCGAATCTCGGTATTCACCTTTCCCATGTCGACCATTCTCGCGCCTTCCTGTCCGAGCCACGGCACTGGCTTAATTTTGATTTATCTACGCCGGAACAAGGCTGGATTGAAAGCGGTGGCATTGTTCCAAACGCTTTCCACTCGGCTATATTAACCTGTCGTTGTTATCGCTTCGATATTACTCCTGGCGCGATACGCTGTGGCAAACGTAGGGAAGATCGAGATAGGAAAAGGGAGAGGGTCTTGGGGTGATTTATTGTATTTCGATGGTCGATCGTTCCTCAGAAATTCTATTCGACCTTAGCGCGACCGAGTGAAGTGTCTGCTTTTGGAGGGGCTCGGCGGCACACAGTGTGGCGACTCTGTAGTAACGTTGAACATTTGGAAAAAACATAAATGTTTAAACGTGACAATTGCACTCTATTAGCGAAATACTATTACTATTTCACTATTATGTTCAGCAATGTTTTTAGATCTAGTGTCAGTAATTATTCCAGAATGCCTAATACTAAATACTTTAGTAGAATTAGTCTTTTCCTCATATGTAAGTTAGTAGCTCTATTTTATGTTTTTACCTAAGATGTCTACTGACCATAATGTTGCAGTTGTAATGTATACAAAATTAACGAAAAAGAACTTAAATTGAAGAAAGGAGTTTTCTTACATGTCATGACAGATGTCATGGAAACATTATGCAATTATAACAATTAAACTCTATAGATTATTATCTTTCAAGTACTTTTTGCTGCTGTTTGCTGCTTTTTGCAACATTCGTATACTGTAAGTATTAAATGAGTGAAATCTTTCTTATAGACCATTCACAAAAAATATTGTAAAAGTTTTTTTATGTATTTCGTTATGTATTTATCAATTTTTGTATGAAAAGTAAATTGGATCTTACCTTTACAATCCAATTATATTTCTTCAACAAGAAGTTTTACTGGCTTCTAACGGCATTCTTCTATGTTGCGCAGCTATTGAAGGTCTTATATGTGAAATTACAGAATCATAATTAATTAATAAATTATTGATAATATCTTTATTATTATCAAATCTTTAAGTTTTTCTTAACAAGGATTCTTTGTATGCGCGGCAAAATTTGTGGTTTGCTTCCTTAACGTCTTCGGATAGCTGTCCAATGGGAATAATTGCATTTTTTATTATTTCTGGTCTGTAGATTAAAAGTTTATGTACTGTCACTGGCATATAATACCACTTATATACAAAAATATAAATTTCGGTTGTTTCTTTGGCATAAGTTTCAAACTTTATGTAATTAATTGGAGAGTCCGATGATATTACTTGTTATATTATTGCAAATCGTTTTATCAATTCTACGTTTATTTCGGTTATTGATGCTGATAATTCTGGGAATGGAAAGAACTTCCTGGTTGTATTGCCGTCATTGGATGTGCCGTTTCCTTGAACATTGTTGAACATTGTTGAACATAACTATTTTGAGCATATTGTTTAACATAATAGTGACATAGTAATAATATTTCGCCAATAGGGTGCAATTGTCAGATTTAAATTTGGATGTTTCGTCCAAATGTTCAACGTTGCTACGGAGTTGCCCCACTGTACGGTACTCAAAGAACGAACGAATATCATTTAATAACGTTACTCTATCGTCACGATTTCTTACGCATTCTGGTCTACGAGTTTTATTTTATAAACGTTGCCGCTCCCACCGAAGAAACTGATGTAACTTGACTCTCGTTAAAATTTACCAGAGTTTCATTATAGAGTACGTTTACAAAAATAACGCGAAAGGAGCGTAAAGAAAAATTCAGTTGCTCTTTCGTAATATGCCAGGATTACGTTTCATGGTCGTAGAAGTAGTGGTGGATGAAGGAGGAGCAAAAAATCCTCGGGGTTAGTTGCTATTCTAGGTGGGTTTACTCGTTGGGTAGTTCTTTACGTTGATTAACGGTACCACCAAATTAGTCGGATATCCTGAATTATGTTGGTGATTCGCGCTACACTTCACCTTTTTTCTGCGAATCCTTCGATTCGTTCTTTCTCGTTCTCCCTTCTTTCCCAAACGATTCTTGAAAAAGATGTCACCATCATTAGTTAACGACAAATCGTCGAGTACGTACAATTAACCGAACGTTCGGAATTTTGCAAATGGAGTGACTAGCCCGAGTATATAAGAATGTTAACGATGTGACCGATGAGCGTAACGCTCAGCTCCTATGTACGCAGGGGAATGATCGATCGATCTCTCGTGTTATATCCCTACTGCTTGACCCTCCCTGCGTTTCACTTACTTACATACGTGCTCGCTTGCGATATAGAAATGTGTGTGTGTGCCCATCCGCACATTAACGGATGCGGTCGAAGTAAATCGCAGTCGGCATTTAGAACGCGGCTAACACGGTTTAAGTTGAACTGCGACCTCTCGTTCCTGCCGTTAGATGTTTTCGGCATGGAGATTGAATATTCTAGCTGTAACATGACGTTTCTCCACCGACCCTACCTTTATGCAGGGTGGGTCAACCTGTTACACGATGATACATGTGTGTATTTTTTACGTGAAAAACAATTCTAGTATTTTTTTTTTTTATTTATTATTTCAACAAACGTTTCCCATGATGTTTTAGATATATAGAAATATCAGTGAAAATTTGTAGTATTTTTTTTTTCTATATAACCGTCGGACTACAGACCGACGACAAGTTGTTCGATTCACCCTGTGTGCGCAACATGTACCTATGTATATTTACATAACGTGGTTTCTCACTCCATTTCGATCCACGATGCAACATTTCTCCCGTGTTTGGTGCTACCTGTAGGATCCCACGGAGGAGAGAAAGAAAAGGGAGAAAAGAGAATGGGGAGTTTCTCCTCGCTTCGCATTCGGACGCTTCGAGAGCGTTTTAATCGTATTTTTTCGAACCAACTACGAGCCAGTCGTGCTCCGCCTCGTTTGTTTTTCCCTCGACCCTTTTCGTTTTTCCCCTTTCTATCCCCTCTGCCGTTCTCTCCCCTCTTTTTTCGCAGCTGCAACTGCGGCAACAGTTCGCGTGCAATTGAAATCTGGGCTCGGCTGGCTTCGTCGTTTTTACAGTTGGCTTTATTTTTGCGTTACCCTTGCTGGAAAAAAGATTTTAATGCTTTCGCAAAACGTATCGTGTGTTGGAAACGTTTAAATATCCACTTCTACGCGTTCCTCGTCGTGTATGAATTTCAAATGATCGTTAAAAAAATTTCGCTTTTCTGTAGTCTCCATTTCTTCCCCATCTTTTAATTACGGTCACAACGAATAGCTTTGCAACGCGTTGAGTCTATTTCTACTTTTAGGCGTGTGAAAGTCACGCTGTTCCTTTTCTTTTTTTGGAACTGCAGACTGTTCACATGAAATGTATTGTAATCGACGGTATCCGTATCGTTGCGTCTAGATTGAACGAAATTTACAACCCCTTTTTTTTATTCTTTTCCTTTTTTTTTCAATGATCGATACCAATAAATATTTTCGCAGGTTCGTTGGCGGCTCGTTCGTTCGTTCGTTATTTCACGCGAGAGCGTACTAGGTCACTCATGAAACGTGGATGGATATCGTTGGCGAGTCTGTAACTATTTTGTTCATAGCATTGAACAAATAAAGAGATGAAAAGCGTCTCTCTGCATTATTATTAACCGTGTAAATATGTCCAGCGAAGTCGTAATGACAATGCATCCAGATAGAAATATAAAGTACGTGATTAAACAAAATATACAAAGGAAAGGATAATGGCGGCATTGCGTAACATCCAAATGGCTCGTGTACACAATCATGTAAATCCGTAATATATATTTCGCTTTAAACATTGTTTTCATTATCGCACGAGACTCGAAATCGGATGGACAATATCGCGTAACATATAGCGAGCAGTAGTCGAAACAGCGTTAATTATCTCGTAGTAATTAATCTGCTTGTTTAACGCTCTTTGTTTAACGAATACGTGAACGTTAAATTCGCGTTGATTTTTTCCGACTGCTCTTTTCTCTTTTGTAAAAACATTCGTCCGTGTTCCACGTAATCGTATCGTTTCGAAAGCGTGCGAACGAAATGGAGATAAAAAGAAGAAGATGGAGGGGGTGGTAGGCGAGAGAAGTACATCCATCTTATCTGTCGATACCTCGCCAAATGAATTCACGACGTGGAACTGTGAATTCCTTAACCTGCCTGCTGCTCGATTAATCTTTCCATCAGGAGTATCCTTTCCAAGGATCTTTTACCATTTTTTCGAGGATTACATTGATCTCAAGATTCAAGTACGAATTTCTTTTTTTTTTTTATTGTAACAGTGTTTAGGGACGGATACAAATAAGTACTAACTTACTCGTCCAACGTACAATTGCACTCACAAAATTACTTCGAGAAATTATGGAATAGACCGCAAGAGAGATACGACCATCCGTTTGTTTGATAGGTTTAGTCGAGGCCGACTATCAAAATCGTATTGGTGGCTTCAAGATGACCCTATGTTCTTGGATGAATTGAGAAGAAGAGCGAAATTCGAGCATTAAGCTGATCACACACGCTTTTGCATAGCATAGCATAGCGTAGCATAAGAAACCTTATGTCATGACTCAAGACACACAAGCGCATAGCATAAAAGATTCTCTTAGGAACCACCAGGTGGCCAGATAGCGAATTGAGGAAAACAAATTTTTTATGTAAATACGAACGCAAGAAAGTAACTTAGTTTTCTTACTCGTTTCTTAATCATATTAACGGAGTTGCATACTCATTTCATTTTAAATCTACGATTTCATAATTGTCATAAGTATAAATTGACGTGTGGAAATTATTATCGTGGGATTGTTTATAAAGATTACCTAAAATGTAATTTTTTCACTTAGTTTTTATCATGGATTCCGAAAGACTTTGTATGACTCTTTGTAAGACTTTATATTCTTCTTCTAAATTCTAGCAGATTCTTCTTAGATTCGATTCTACGTCTCGGACGCCGGTTCTATAATTAAATGTTCGCTTGTGATTGGCTGTCCGTAAGTCCGTAAGCATAGCATAACGTAAAATTTCAACGTTACGGATTTTCCAACCTTATGCTATGCTATGCGCTGGCTGCTATGCGTTGTTCTATATGTACGCGAATAGAGCTACGTGATTGGTCGAAATCACTTATGCTATGCTATGCTATGCTATGCAAAAGTGTCTGTGATCAGCTTTAGTAATTAGGGCAGAACGGTTCTAAGCTTCCATGTTCTCGATTAATTACGTTGGGATTGTTTATCCTAGTGCTACCAATGGAACTTGATGTAAATAAGCACAACAACTCCTTCCGTTCCTGTTCCCTACCTTTCCCATCCATTCTCTTGCACAATCCTTTTTTTCTTTTTTTTTTTATAAAAAATATAGTTGATCAATGTTTTTTTCTTACTTTTGTTTTTCCATTGAGTGAGTGTAGCGTATAGGGCTTGGTCTTTTGTTTACACCTTAACAGTTTTAGAGTTGTTATTTCAGCAATACAGTTGCAAATATACCAGTTTGGCGAGTTTTATTAATTGTAATAACTAGACTGCGGATCTTTATGCAAATTCATATGAATTATAATTCATGATTCGTCAAATATTGCAAGTAGAGCTAATAACTGAATAAAAATATGTAAAATACAAAGGATACATGTGGCATATTCAATGGTTTGTCTTACATGTAAACTTTGAAAAACATACGCAATAAGAAAAATATGTATTTGCATAAAGATCCGCAGTCTAGTAATAACAAACCAAAGCATAGCTGTAGCAAATAGTGTGTACGTTGTTGTAAGGACTTGTATTTAATTTTATATCATTTTAGATCGCTTGTTGAAAAAAGAAAAAACCTTTTTTCAAACCAAAAAAAAAAACCATTCGTTTGTTCCGAGCAACCTTGTAAGGATTAAGACAAATGACTATCCCTTTGTACTTGCAATTAAGATGGAACGAAAAGACGAGTCAATTCCGGTAGCGAATTTAAAAGACGTCGAGTCAAACGACTCGTTACCGTAACGATCGAAATGAGATATCGTCGATTCGCGATTTCCTTTCCTTCATTTTGTCTCTAATCATTTTTCTGTGATCATTTATACATCGCTCTTGTTCTTTCGTTATTTTTAATGAGCTATCATTAATTTCAAGATTTATTAATCTAAAAGTAAGATGTATGAAAGATACCGTTACCAAATAAGAGAACCACATAGTGGGCCATTCAAACCATCTAGGCGGGCAAAATAATTAAGAAATGAATTTATAGATATAGAATTTTTTTTAGATATGTTTACAATTATAATAATAACAGCAATAATAGTGATTATAATGATTATGACAAAATTATACAAATAAGAGAAACCAGATAAGAAAAGAATAAGTTTAATAACAATATACAGTTACTCCCGGAAATATTCGGACACTATAAAGCGGAATAACTTTTTTATAATTGAACCTAGCAATTTGTATTTTTGCAATAAAATAAAAGTACTAGTGTACTAGATATCGTGTTATCGTTGTTTAAAAAAAAAAAAACGAAGTTTTCAGAATTACAAAGAAAATAAAGTCATTTTTCCAACTTTATTTTATCTGAGCTTATAATGAAAATTTACAATATGCATATATCTTACCCAAATCTGCAAAATGCAATTTTTTAATTTTCATTATAAGCTCAAATAAAAAAGTTGAAAAAATGACTTAATATTGTTTGATCATTTCGAAAATTACGTTTTTCTTTCAAACAACGAAAACATGATATCTAGTAAACTAGTACTTTTAGTTTATTACAAAAATTCAAATTTTTAGGTTCAATTATAAAAAAGTTATTCCGCTTTAGAATATTACCAGGAGTAACTGTATATTATTATTAACTTATTCTTTGGTTATCTCGTTTCTCTTATTTTTATCATTTTGTCACAATCATCATAATCCCTGTTATTGCTGTTACTATTATAATTGATACGCATTTGTTTTGCTTTTTAAAACTATAAACATATATATATATTTATATAAAGTTAAATAATGATACAAAAATCATAAATTCATTTCTTAATCATTTGGTCCGCCTAGATCGTTCAAATTGCCTACTGTATACCAAGGGGCACGGAGCGGAGGTTGCGATGTCAACTCTAACGCGATTACCAACGCTAACAAAGTGGACTTAGAAAGCAAGGTAGATACTAAAGATTCAATTTCCTCTTTGCGCTTTGGGTTATCTGTTGGCCACACGCTAGAAGTCGGCTACCGAGGAGGTCGGCCGTTTTACTGCAAACTGCTGGACCAGTTGCCAGATGGCTGCAACTTTTCTTGGCACGTTCTCGTCCACGGCAATGCGCGGCATTAGTTGTTGGGATTTCCCTCGAGCCGCTCCGCCAACCTTTTTTTTTCTTCTTCTTCCCCTACCCCGTCCTACCCGATTCTCCTTTTTTATGAGATCGTTAAACTCTATCCGTTTGCATACTTTAAGCGACCGTAAATTCGTTTCTTACTTTTTTTCGTACGACTTCTTTCGTTCTTCGTCTTTTTGCTCGAAGAAAAAGGAAAGAAGTTTGAAAAAATTAAAAAAGTCTTCGCAAAGTTAAGTGATTAGATCGGATTTTTAATTGCTATTGGTTGTAAAATAAGCGTGAATCTAAGTGAGATCGTAAAGTTGTACTTCGAAGCAATTAAAATCTCAAGATGGCACTTTGCCCTATAATCGTGCTAGCCGAGAGAAAAGAGACGAGTACGAAGAGAGGAGCTCTTTCCCTACGATTTAGCAACCTTTCGACGAAATTGAACGACGTCACCCGTTGGTAGATATATATTTATGGACCTAATCCCTTTTTGGAGATGAAGAGGCTGCGGAGAGAAGTAAATCGATCTGCCGCCTTAAGACCACGGAGCTGTGATTTTCGAATAAATTTTCGAATAAATTTGCTACCGTGAAGTATTTTCTTTTAAAATGGAACGTGAATCGAATAGTTAACTTTACTCGATGAGATAAGAAACACGACTCTTTCTCTACTAAAAATGGAAACTAATCCATACAAGTCTTTCCTTTAAAATAAGATAAAAGTTACCTAGAAGAAAAAGAAATATTGAATTAATAATATATCTTAAGGGAGCTATATTATTTTCTAATTATTGTGCCATTTATGAATGATTTTCGTGAAAAACTGTTACAGGGAAAAGTTTTCATGAATTAAAACAAGTCTTTTTATAAAGACCTGAATCAAGAAGTACTTTTTATTCTTAGACAAAGTAAACAATAATTATTAACCAATTACAAAAAATAACAAAAATTTATAAAAATGAAATTAAACGATAAGTAATTCAATTTCTTTTCAACAAAGTTAACATTTACTCTAGTCTATCATTAGGTATAATATCAACATATGCACACTAGCGTATTGCCTTGTATCTTGAAGGCGGTCGCACGCGTCTTTTAGCATGTACGCAAAATTCATGCCGATGACGCTCCGTTCAACATACAATCCCGTTGCTGTTACGCTTCGAATAGATTTGGTTCGAATTTTAACTTACGACAGGAAAATGTTTTCGAAATTTTCGGACAACAATTAGGAAATTATTTTTACTAATTTAAATGTAACGCAACTGGCATTTTAACTTTATTAGCGTATATTAGTTATTCTAGCTTCCCTCATGGCCACGTTACTATCCTCACTCTAATAATTACATTTACAAAAATTGTTTGAACCTGCAATTCTGCGTTTGGGACAGGCCAGGATGGTCTTTTGAAGGAGTTGTAAGGCAAAAGTAATATATTTATGAAATCATATGATTTCATCTCTGGATGTGCATTAAGAACAATCAAAATTATATTATTTGAAACAGTTTCAATTTAAAAATAAAAATCCTTAAGGCATTCAAAATATTGACGAAAGCGATTTTCCATTTAGTAGAGAAAGACCCACATATAAAAAGAATTTGGTATAAAATTCGTAATCCACGTTTAAAGTTCTTGGACTTCTCTTAATAATTTTATAGACTCAAGATCGATAAGAATTTAAGAAAATGAGCTCGAGAGAGATCGCGAAGCGAAGATTGAACTGGGAGTGATAAAACAGATTCTGCAAGTGCGCGATGCGTTCGTAAAGGATTCTCGTTTCTTTTCTCGATCTCGCGAAAGTGAACGAAGACGAATACGAACGAAGATACGAAGAATTCCACGATCACGGGCCGGATTCTCATCGCGTCGTTCCCTTGACTTCGTTTCCTTTCCGGAAACGAGTCGTGTGTTTTCCTTCTTTCTCTTTCCCCCATTCCCGTTTTATTTCGGTAAAAAGGGTGCAATAGAGCTTAACGAACTTAGAGAAGGGTCGAAGAGAAAAGCGTTAATTCAAGCTGACTACTTTGTCGGCGAAATACCGATACTATATCGCGGAAACTCTTAAAACGGAGAGGAAAAAAATTGCAGTAGATACTCGACGGGTCAAACACGGTGACAGGGAAAAATTGTTTTCCGTATGAATTTTTTCCATATATCCATAAGCAATGGAAATATTTAAATTTCCCCCGATTTGAATCCCCCAACCTGTATAATTCATCGCATGATATAATACCGTTACATTTGTGTGATTTCAGGTAAGATCCACCCTCCGGAAGGTTTTTCATACCGGTAAAAGCATCTCGGTCGATTACATGGAAGGTAAAGCGAAAATTCGGTATTACTTTTGGGACTGAAATAATTAACGCGTACTTTTCTAAAGCGCGAAGAAGCCGAATAGACTTCTCTCCGCGATTTACCCCGTAAAATATAAATCGACAAAATGCACCGGCTCATCGAGGAACTTCCTTTTCATCGGCTTCTCGCGAGTCTTTTAAAATTCCAGACTCTAATTCCGACAAGATCTTTCAGCCAGGAAAGAAGCAATAAGTCTAATTACATCGTGGAAATGTTACACGATGAATACTACCGAACGAATGAGAATGAAATCGAACGGTCTTTTTTCGATTCCCCGATCTCGAATGCAAAGTAGTCGACGTTGTAGGTAATTCGGATAACAAGTATTCGCCAAGACGATACGTGTTCCTTTTTCCTTTACATTAGAGAAATAGAAACTGGGACAGCGAAATTAGATGGTGAGGTTGCGACATCGAAGGAAACATAAGCATGCAAAAGAGAGAGAGAGAGAGAGAGGGGGGAACAGAGTAAGGGGGGAACAGAGTAAGGGAAAGAAAAGGGAAACGGAAGTAGGTGAAATTCGTAGAGGATTATAGAGAGTTGCGAAACTATAGTTGTATTTAACGGCTGAGACATGCACAATAGGAGGATAACCGAGACGACGGCAGTAAACGAGAGGGACCGTTTATCGTCGACGATTTTGCGAAAAGCAGCTCCTTTAATACTTCCGGTGAGTCGTAACGTCCGACATTTACGGTCTCAGTGCAACCGAACAAAGTCAAAACTGGAACGCTAAAAGTCTTACCGATTTGCGACGTCGTTGGAAAAATCAAAAGATCTCGTCAAGATCGTTTTTGCTTTATCGATTTTTTCTACCGATTTTATGGCTATATTTTCGTTCATGGGAGGGTCAGCGATCTCGCGAAAGGACAGCATAAAATGCAGTCGCTTTGGTACGAAATGCGCTCGCAAGGACACGAAAGAAAGAGTAACTTGGAAAAGACGTATTTCATGAGAAACTCTATTCCGTCCTTGCGCGATGCACCGTGACAAAAGGGACCTAAAAATAGGTTTGAATGACCGATTTTCCTTCCACTTTCTCCCTCCTCCGTCGACTTGTTTCTTCTTGTCTCTTTCTATCCTGTTAGCTCGAGAGAAACTTAACTCGACAGAAATAGAAAAAGATTGCCTTTGTCTCGGTCGTTCTACCTAGTCCCGTATAATAAATATACGATCTGTGTAAGTGGTACCATTTTATCAACCCATTTCTCTCATTCATCCTTACTCGACGTTTTTACCCAAAAATTCATTATGCAATAAGGCAGAAACTTCACGGAGGGAATAATATTTTAGAAGATAAATCTTTTGGTAGCCATTGCATTACGAAGCGGTGGTAGCTCTCGAAATTTTGTGCTTCAAAGCGTAAGGGATTTAACTCGGATATTCCTGGAATATTAGATTCGATTAAGCGAATTTAATCGGATGTGCGTGCGCATGTTCGCGTGTACGTGCGAATTACAACGGGTAATATTTTATGAGATCCGTATTAGGATCATTTTAATGTTCCACGTTGATGGGCGAGATTCGTATTGGTACCGATGCACACTTCGGGGGAAACTCCGAACGATAATTCGATCGAAACGTTCTCATATTCGACTAGCGACGGTTGTGTGAGCCCATAATTCAAACTTCGTTGTATTAGTCATCTTAATACCCTTACTTTGGTAAAGAAGAGAAATTGTAATTCCTTTTACGCTTCGATCGAATGTTTTATTAATTATTACCGTCAGAGTATTGCTGATATTTTTAAATATCAGGGTTGGAAACATTTTATTTGAAATAAGATAACAAATAATTATTTCAAATACTTTATTATTTTTATTTTACGAATAACATAAGAAAATTATTTTTATTTAGCATGTACTTCAAATAAGTTATTTCCAAATAATATTCCATTTCAATAACTTCAATTAAATAAAGTAACAAATAATTGCCATAGAAGGGGGCTAGGGGTTTATTCCGTAACTTCATTTGCTTTTACAATAAATGTGTTCTTAATGCGATGTTGACACGATAGAAATAGAAAGTATTTGAAAAATTATTTGAATATATATTTGATCAAATAAAAAATAATTAGCAAAAAATCATTTTACTATTCGAACAAATTAACACATAATTATTTTAAATATCATGTAACCAAATAACGTAATTTATTATCCCAACGATTATTTTTCAAATAATTTATTTGGATAACGCCCAGCCCTGTTAAATATTCCGAAAGTTTAAATAACAAATTTCTATTTAAAATTCATACTTTCGCGTGCATGGTTTATCAACCACTCCACGAAACCTTAATTATTATCGATATTGCAAATAAATTACTGTCGGAACGCCGAAAGGATTATATAGAGGGTGTCCCATTCCGAGTTACCCGCTAGGAAACTGCAGATAGAGTGCACGAATCTAAACAGAAATATCGACAAATCTTTAAACAAATTCAACTCAGTTAACGAGTTATTAATTAATAAAGATCATGCAATTACGGTGATCAGCAAAAGAAGGTGGTTCACTCGAGCTCGCAGTTAGGCAAAAGACAAAGCGGTAGAAGGAGCATTCCACGAAAAACAAAGACGAACAGCGACACGTAATGTTGTTTATTGTCGATTCTTCCTCCTATCGCTTCGTCTCTCATCTACATATTAGCGAGTTAGAGTGAGCCGGTTTTCTTCGCGGATCGCTTCTGTCTTTTGTGATTGGCCGATATTTGTTAGTTAATAACTCGTTAACTAGGCCGAATTCGTTTAACACTTTGAGGCACGGTGGGATTAAAAGTATCCCTCCTTTTTTATGTATTTCACGGCATGGTGGGACATTTTTAGTCCCACCTCGAAATAAAAAAAAAAAAGAAAAAAAAACAAAACAAAACAAATTAACAAAAAACCCAATAAAATTCCTGTACAACATGGGTCTATTTTTGATCTGAAATCCTGTGCCTCAAAGAGTTAAACAATTTTTCGATATTTCTGCTTAGATTAGTCCACTCTAGCTGCAGTTTCCCAGTAGGTACCTCGGAATGGAACACCCTGTATATCACGATTTAAAATTAACAAAAGCTCGCGAAACGTATTAGTCGTGAATTGTCCATTTTATAAGAGAGAGAGAGAGAGAGAGAGAGAGAGAGAGAGAGAGAGAGAGAGAGAGAAGAAAGGACAATGCAAGTATAGAGATAGAAACGGAGACAGATGGCTGTGGGCGAGAGGGAAGGAGGGACAATAACTCGCGATGCGATAATAACGCGTTAATGTCGGTGATTAATGCGTTTGTTTAACTGCATATACAAGGATAGAATGATATGCACGAAAGCACGTACCGCGCTCTCGTATACGCGCATAGTAGACGAATATATACACACGTATGTGAGTCATTCCACGTCAAGCGGGGCACCGAATGACCCGACCATCTCAGAGTTTTTTGAAATTTTGTGTACGTATTCTTTATGTAAAACGATGAAAATCTGGCTTTGCTGTAAGGTCCTACCTTTATTGGTCTTGGAGTTATAGGACGCCAAAGTTTGGAAAAAAGATCAGAAATCATGAAACATTGAAGTCTTTAATGACTTGTATCTTTCGCTATATTCGACCTATAAAGTTGGACGAATATACTTTTTAAAGCTACGAGAACATACTTTAATATAGTATTTCTACATTTTTTCTAGCGGGGAATATATATTTTTTATAAACAATTGAATTGTTTAAACTTAAATTTGATGCACTTTGCACCGAGCTAAAATTATAAAAAAAATATCATTGAAATCTATGATTTCTCCTCTTTAACATGGTATATTTTCCAGGATGGAGTCTCAATGGAATCTATATGAAAAAAATCATTCTCTCTTACCGGGAGTGTCTCGCCGCATCAAAATCGGGACGCGCTATCGATCAAAGGCACAGCTCGGCAAATTAGTCCATTATCACGTCATTTTCATGTATCTAAATGTTGAAATATGATTGAAATTTTAGTTATTTTCATTAGTTCGTGATTTATATTGTTAGCGATTAATTAAATAATACTTATCGTTTTTTTAGGAGTTTTGGAAAGCCGTGAAAATATTCTGACGTAGTTTCGACAGGTTTCCTCGATCTCGATTCCTTTTATGTTGGTCCATGTTGTTCAGTAGCCTTCCATGTCCTTTCATGACTTTGGCTCTTCTTCTGTGCTTTTTTATCTTCTTTTATGTTCTTCTATCTTCTGCATGCTCTTCTATCTTCTTTCTTCTTGTATTCTTCAATGTTTACGACACTTTCCTTTTTATTTTCACTAACATTGAATGTTCAGAAAATGAGAAAAATTTTGTCTTCAGTTCTGTTTTCGAATGCGGGATAAATGCATGTAAATTTAATGTACCCTGAACTGGTTTAAGATCTTCAAATCGAGCTTCTAAAGCTTTGGCTTCTTCTCTATATTCTTCATTTGTACAAAATGAAGAAATCTTGTACGAGATCGCGCTGACTTCAACGGACGGTTAAAAACAATTGCTGCGTTGGCAATTATTTCTCTTTTCATTTTGTCCGTTTCCTGCTTTGTTAGTATGTCTTTCTTGACTAGCCTTTCGTATCAGTACGTATATTTTACGTTCTTACAAAAAAATCGCAAAACGACATTTTACAATCTTAAATTCTTTGAAATACACTGATTGTGTATTGTGTATTGTGTTTGTGTATCTGTAGTGTTGTAAATTGTGTAAATCGTGCAATACTGTTTATTCGCCTGTGATACATTATGGAAAAAGTTTATCGTCATAATACATGCTTTAATCCATTTCAAATAGATAAACACGGAAAGAAACCTCTGAACAAATTAAGACCGGTGCTCCCGTGGATGTTAAATAAAGTACAAATGAAAAATATAACAATAACAAAATATTTAAAAATTTGTGATACCTGTCGTCAAAAAATTGCAAAAATATGCGTAAATGAGGAACAAAATTTATCTAGTGATGCCCGTTGTAATATCAAGGCGATGGATGCTCAATCTGTGATAGTAAATGATAGTGATCGTGATAGAGATGGTGATAGTGATAGTGATGGTGATAGAGATGGTGATGGTGATGGTGATAGTGATAGTGATGGTGATAGTGATGGTGATAGTGATAGTGATGTGAATGAAGTTATGACATCTACAGAAATTGACACCCTGAATGTATCTTTAAATGCGTTACAACAATCGCCAATTATAATGAAAAAGTTGCGTCGTAAAAAATATGCTCAGAGCAAAACAGAGAAAATATCAACATCGTTAAAAAGAAAGCTATTTCACATCGAAGAGGAAGAAGAAGAAAATGAAAAAAGGTTAGAGGATATGGATAATACTATTTTAAAAAAATTAAAAGACAAATTTCATAATACAAAAATAAGAAGTGAACAAATTCAAATATTGACAATTATCGCTGATGATTGGTCATATCGTAAGATTCAAAAGCACTTTAGTGCTACCAATCGCATGATTTTAATTGCGAAACGTCTTGCTGCTAATAATGGAATATTATCGACACCGAATCCAAGGACCGGGAAAATTTTATCTGATGTCATAGTACAAAAAATTAAAAAATATTACGAATCTGACAAAATAAGTCGCGAAATGCCAGGAATGCGAAATTATGTTTCAGTCAAGCTCGATGGAAAAAGAATTCAAATGCAAAAAAGATTAATTTTAAATAATCTTAATGAAATATATCGTAATTTTAAAGATAATTTTCCAGAACTAAAAGTTGGATTCTCAAAATTTGCTGAATTACGACCGAAGCATTGTGTACTTGCTGGAGCAAGTGGAACACATACCGTCTGCGTCTGTGTAATTCACCAAAATGTGAAGTTAATGATTGAAGGTTCCAAGTTATCGCAAATTACGAAAAATACTTCGGAACCGATTAACAATTATAACGACTGTTTGTCTATGATAATTTGTAATCTTCCTGCGATTGAGTGCTACTTTGGACAATGCAATGAATGCCCCGGAACAATACACTTAATTGAAAAATTACAAACCTTATTTGAAGAACAGATGATAGATTCTGTTATATATAAACAATGGATATCGACTGATAGGACAACACTCGAAATGATAGAGGCATCGACTGAAGATTTTTTGGAAACGCTTAACAATAAACTGAAAAAATTACTTAAACATGCATTTATTGCAAAACAACAATCGGAATTTTTTGTTCACTCGAAAGAAAATCTACAACAAGGAGAATGTATCGTAGTTTGTGACTTTTCGGAGAATCGCAGAATTATGAAATATATTTGTTTTGCAAGATTCAGTTCAGGGAATGCATTGGAATAATGATCAAGCCACCTTACATCCTTTCGTTATTTATTATGCGGAGGATAATAAGATTAAAAATTTAAATTTTGTAATAATTTCAGAATGTTTAAAACATGATACCATAGCCGTTCATCTATTTCAACGATATTTAATACGATTTTTAAAAACAAAATTAAACGGTATAAATAAAATAATTTATTTTTCGGATGGAGCCAGTGGACAATATAAAAACAAAAAAAATTTCATAAATCTCTGCTATCACGAAGAAGAGTTCAACATTAGTGCACAATGGAATTTCTTTGCCACGTCGCATGGAAAAGGAGCTTGTGATGGTCTTGGAGGGACAATAAAAAGACTTGCAAGTAGAGCTAGTCTTCAAAGACCATACAACAATCAAATAAGTACGCCTCGACAATTTTTCGATTGGGTGGAACGAAATATAAAAAATATATATGTCCAGTTTTGTACAAATGAAGAATATAGAGAAGAAGCCAAAGCTTTAGAAGCTCGATTTGAAGATCTTAAACCAGTTCAGGGTACATTAAATTTACATGCATTTATCCCGCATTCGAAAACAGAACTGAAGACAAAATTTTTCTCATTTTCTGAACATTCAATGTTAGTGAAAATAAAAAGGAAAGTGTCGTAAACATTGAAGAATACAAGAAGAAAGAAGATAGAAGAGCATGCAGAAGATAGAAGAACATAAAAGAAGATAAAAAAGCACAGAAGAAGAGCCAAAGTCATGAAAGGACATGGAAGGCTACTGAACAACATGGACCAACATAAAAGGAATCGAGATCGAGGAAACCTGTCGAAACTACGTCAGAATATTTTCACGGCTTTCCAAAACTCCTAAAAAAACGATAAGTATTATTTAATTAATCGCTAACAATATAAATCACGAACTAATGAAAATAACTAAAATTTCAATCATATTTCAACATTTAGATACATGAAAATGACGTGATAATGGACTAATTTGCCGAGCTGTGCCTTTGATCGATAGCGCGTCCCGATTTTGATGCGGCGAGACACTCCCGGTAAGAGAGAATGATTTTTTTCATATAGATTCCATTGAGACTCCATCCTGGAAAATATACCATGTTAAAGAGGAGAAATCATAGATTTCAATGATATTTTTTTTATAATTTTAGCTCGGTGCAAAGTGCATCAAATTTAAGTTTAAACAATTCAATTGTTTATAAAAAATATATATTCCCCGCTAGAAAAAATGTAGAAATACTATATTAAAGTATGTTCTCGTAGCTTTAAAAAGTATATTCGTCCAACTTTATAGGTCGAATATAGCGAAAGATACAAGTCATTAAAGACTTCAATGTTTCATAATTTCTGATCTTTTTTCCAAACTTTGGCGTCCTATAACTCCAAGACCAATAAAGGTAGGACCTTACAGCAAAGCCAGATTTTCATCGTTTTACATAAAGAATACGTACACAAAATTTCAAAAAATTCTGAGATGGTCGGGTCATTTTTGGTCCAAAAGCGCCCCGCTTGACGTGGAATGACTCATGTGCGAGATCTATGCGCGCGTATGTTTATCTTCCGGTGCAATAATCGCACGATCGAGCGACTCTACCCATCCCTCAGCGGCAGCATTCAACTTTTCCATTTGCGATTCGAAGATTTATCGAACGGAGAATTCACGGTGGCTTTGTGCGAACTGGGAGTGCCGCAAACGCATTTAAAAGCATCGCTATAAACGATACGCGGTAAATGTGAGCAGGATCGATTCAGCTTGATGACGATTTATCAACGAGGTATTGGAAAAAAGAATTACGCAAACTTTTTACCATTTACTTTGTTAAACTTCCCATTGCATGGTACTTCGAAAAGCAAATCATGCTCTTATCTGTTTCATTCGTGATAAAAAATGTTTGTTGAAAGAAAAAGCAACGCGGAACATCTGCAGTTATTTCCTTGATGTTTTTTGTTCTTCATCCTTTTCAAAGAAAAAGGATTTTTCTAGGAACAACCGACACACTCAAATACCAGCCCACTGGTCGAGCATTTTTTTGAGAGATTAAGTGCGTTCTTTTTTCGTGCGATGGTCAGCATATCCCTCGCAAAACTACATTTCTGCTTACCGTGGATCACGATAAGGGCGGAAAGGTTCTCGGCTGAGCAGATAACGAATGTAGGTGAATATGTGTATGTATAAAAGAGAGAGAAAGAGAGAAGGTCGGTGAAAAGCGAGGAACGATAAACGCCGCGTCGACCGTCCTTCTTTTGCGTTTCTTTTTCCTTCTTCTATAGCGTTCTTGCCAAGAGAACGCCAAAGAAAAACCTTTTTCCGGTGTTACAATATTTCCTGTCTTTCTCTTTTGAACGTCATCTTTCCCGGTCTTTTTTCTTGAAAGTATACAGGAGAAAAATATTCTCCTCTTGATATTCTACTTATTAATGACGAGCACGTGCAAATACCACGAAAAATGTAAATCGATACCAATTTTCTAAGATGTATCGCACATTCAGAAAATTGTTCAGTAAACGATATAAATTGCTCATTATTACAAATAAGAAAAAGTAAACTAGTATTTATTTTTAACGTTGAGTATAATGCATAAATAATACTAATTGAGGTGAAACATAGCAGTTAGCTAAATTTTATAATTATTGTGTGGGTAACGACATTTTGACAAATAGGTATAGGCGTTTTTGCATACATGTATTAAAATCCAAAGCAAAAATATAAAAAAGTAGTTGTAATTACTTTCTTGCTGATTTTATTGGGTAATTTGGTAAAATTAACTTCAAACAAATCACACAGTCAATGTAAGTGTCACATGGTAAAATTAAGCCTAACTTAACCAGATGTGAGATACGATACATATTGGGATACGTGAAAATCAGAGTGTGGAATACGACATATTAGAATATTCATTTAAAAATAATAAATAAACAATTTGACCTCTCAAACTTTAGCATAAATTGCATAATACTATTATGGTTCCATTTCTCAAAAAAATGAATTCGTCAAATTTTGTGTAATATGACATCTTAGAAAATTGGTATCGAGAATAAAGTAAAGAGAAAAGTTTTCGTTATCGCCAAATTTTTGATAGATCGAAGCGCAAAAACAAAAAAGAACGCAAATGAAAAGAGGGGAAGCATCGCGAAAGCCGGTTAAATTGCGGCGACAGGGAGGGAGGGGGACGTCGGTCAATAGAAGCTACGCTTACGTGCAAATCGATCGGCATTGTTGCCTCCTGATTTGTGTCGGGCAAACAGCGCCTTTTTTCGTTTACCCCTTTCCACTCTAGCGCGAGCACTCTTTCAGTCCCCCTCGAATTCGAGCTTTTATAGCAGCCGAGCCAATTCATCGCCGAGATTTCACCGTTCGAAAATGGCAGACAAAATGTGATAGGTATGAACAAAAAGTCGAACGTATCTATTAATTATTCATCGTTCGACGAAGCAACTTTCACGTGGTGCTAATTCATTGAAATTGCACTCCATCTCGTTTCTCGAGAAAAACTATACTGAGCGATAAGAATGATTAGCCTGAACTTGACACCTCTTTCGTTCCGAGCCGTACGTCTCACGTCCGGGAATTAATTGTTAATGACTGGTGTATCCGTCGAGTGTATTTCGCTGTCGCTGCACCGAGAAGCTTACGCAAGAAGCAATTATCCTGCGATAATTCCACGTTGTGCTATGACAGATGATATTACCCTCGTTGGACGTAAGTAACGATCACCGAAGATCCAAAGGACATTTCCACGTTTGCATTTAATTACGGGATGCATTAAAAATATGTTTGCAGAATAATATCTTATTCGGATCGAGCGAGTTTCCGGTAGTTAGAAATAATTCGAGTTTCTCTCGAATGGTGATCGACGCGATAAGACACTTTAAAATACGCAAATCGATCGAGAAACTGGTCCGAGTAATGGAGGATTCTAGTTCAAGAGTATTAGGAGAGCAAATACTCTCGGTACCTAGTGGTATAAGTAACCTGTCAGTGAGAGAGCGCGTTGTTAACGAGCGAAGCCTGATTTCGATGAAAACGGTAGTAGCGCCGTAGTAAGTTCTAGTTGACTGCTATTTCGCGGTTTATCATCTATTTGCTTCGAACTAAATCCATGGCTAGTCCGACTCGTCTTTAACGTAACAATTCATTCGTTTAATCGTCTCCGTTTCGACGAACCTCGTATCATTCCGTTCTTATTTTTTCACGAACATCTAAATGCCGGAAACTAATCTTTTTCTATCTTTCTTTCTCGTTCTCATTCGTAATTGTATCGGACGAGATGGAACGTTTCGTTTAGCTGTGCATGAACGATTAGAGAGCGGAGAGACAGGTTCATTAACGACTAACCAATGTTGCGTGATCGCTCTAGAAACCTTTCCCGCAGTTTCATCCGTTCTCTTCCGGTCCACTCGGAAAGTAGTAAATAATTAGACGAAATCGTATCTTATCTTATCAACTCTCTAGAACTGGATTAGCGAAAAACCACTAATTGACAGTGTATATTCACTATTCAAAAAAAGACTACGCGCAAATAATGAATATTTACAATTCGAATTAGTAGAAATAATCACCTCTTGAATTAGTGAAATTTTCACAAATTGAGTTAATTAATATGCACTAATTGAAATAGTGGATATTCGCTCATTGAAAAGTGAGTTTCACTAATTGAACTGGTAATTGTTTTTACTGGTCTCTAGTGCCTCTAGTGAAGATGATTTGAATATCGTGAGAGCTAGTTTCGTCTTAAGCTTTCTCGATCGCACGCTGCGGTGTACGTTACACGTGAAGATAGTTTCATTTTGAAAATGTATCTATATGTATGTATCTGTAAGTATCTTTGTACCTCTATAACAAACTTTGTGAGTGTGAGACTCGTCGCAACGCACAACGTAACTGTTTTTGAGAGCGGTAGGCCTGGAGGGCAACCTGTAAAGCGACAAGCTCCCTTGCAGTTCAGGCTCCCAGGGAGACCTATGTGCTGCGGCTCGATGTTCGGAATTCCTATATAGAAATATACTAAATTAGTTGTTATTTTAGTGTTTACGAGATCTGCACCGCCTAGCGGCGAACTAGGGTAGCCTCCACAGATCTTTATGAACAGTACAGTTGAAAATAGATTAAAATTATGAATCATTAAATGAAAAAAATGTTATTATTTCTAAAAATTAATTAATTTTGATCAATCTGAAATGCTCAGTTGGTGATCTATCAGATTGATAGTCAAAATTAATTTATTACTGTCAGTTGTACTTTTTATAAAGACCAGTAAAAACGATTATCGAAAACACATAAAGCTATTAAAAAATTACAATATACATAGTATATCTTGCAGTTGTAGTTTTATATATATAATCCATTTACCTGCATAAATATATTCTGTTGTTCGATTTTTCAGTAAGAAACGATTTCTCACATAAACCTTATTGATAAACACACATGTAAAACATATGTCGTTACTTCAGTGGCGCCATTTGCAGTCGCCATAGCACTCGAGGAATCACTATTTTCGTAGTGAAAATTTCACTAATCTAGATGAAGCTTAGAGAATCACTAATTTACTAATAGAGCCAACCAGAAATCATCATTTGTTTAGTGAAATTCGGGTTACAAATTGAATTAGTGAAATTTTCACTAATTCAGTTTTAGAGAGAATGTATTAACACGTTCCCTGCCGCGTGGGGCGTATGCGCCCCACGCTGAACTTTCCGTGGGGCGCTTTTCTTTCCACTTTTTTACTTTCGTTTTCTTTGGCATTTTATTTATTGTAAGGCATTCGCCAGAAACAAAATAATACAAGTGTAATGTATTGTATGTTACGTCCCACGCGGCCTGAACGGAAAGTCTTCAAAAAACGGTTCGGCAGGGAACGTGTTAATAGACCTAGAAAAAAGGAATATTTTCTCAATCTCAAAATGTCTTCGTCTTAACGCGAAGTACGGTCTCTTCTTAACTTTTGCATTAACGAATGACTCGTCGACCGCAAAGCACGTCGCGAGTTCTTCAATCTTATTATTTGCATCTCGGTCGAAATATGATTTTGACCGACGCTTTGCCGGCATTTCAATATTTCAATATTCATGAAACGAAAGCCTTGTCTTTCTACTTCTTCTTCTTCCAACATTATCTAACGATGCTGCATCCTCCAACGGCCTACGGACCACTTCATCTTATCTTTTAGAACAAGTTATTTTCGTCTCTCACAATTTCTCGCCTATCCGTCAATTTTACCTTATTTCATTTTTAATCTCCTTCATGGAAATGAAAATCTTATCTTACCGGAGAGCTTCGGATGCTGCATTGATCTCAATGCATCATACGCGCTTTGTGTACCTCGTTTGGCCTCTTTAACGGCCAACGAAGTCTTTGAATTCTATAGCATTGATCATAGATACGAATCTGAGGCTAGTCGAACGCAACCGACTCTTTCGTTCTCTCTCTCTCCTCTCTATCTATCTCTCTTTCTCCCTTGCTCTTGATGGTCCATTACGCTAATCGATCGATTCCTGGAGAGAAACGCTCCGCAGGTGGTACTTCTAATTCAATGGTATTAGAACCGTATCGATATCGATTCACACGGAACCGGAAAACCTTTTTTACATTTTCCTTTTGTATTAATCTTCTATTACAACTGTACCTTACTCGTGCACCATTTTCAATAATATCGAAAATACGTTCGATATCCGCTCAGCTGCAGTCGCGTTTCTACTCCATTATCACGATTTTATTCGCGATATCGTGTAAAACATTCAACGAGTCGATTCACGATCCTCCCGTTTTAAAATAGCAACGAAACGTACCATTACGTTAATTAACAAGATCCTTTCCCTTACGCTCGACTTTCTTCCTCGCTATGCCGAAATTGCAGCCAATAGGAATATCGAGGAAATTATAGCTAGTAGTCGGTGCTCCAATCACGATAATTAATAATTTCAATTAACGACAAGATCGTAACGATGCGATCTGAATTTACGTCAGGCTACCGCCGCTAGCTCGCTCGGGATTCGTCGTATTTCAAGAAGCGGATGGATTGCCGGCTGATATTTACGTTTCAATTAACCGTATTACGTTCCCCATCTTCATTGTCGATCGCTAAAACGTAACTACAATTTCTACCCCGAAACATCCGTATAAAGGGATCATCTTGGTAATATAAAAAAAATGTGCAATATTGTAATTTCATTTCATTTTCCTTTCTCTTTTATATTCTATGATTATTATTCAGATTTTCAACGATTCCTATTCGAGATCCCAGCTTTCGCGAGAACGAGGACGGCTTTAATTTCCTTCCTCGTGTCCGTAAGAAGAGAAAATATTTTTATTAGGTACTCGAGTGAATCGGGTGAACGACGTCTCGTAGTTTTAAAAAAGTATCGTTTCTTTTGTCCAAGTTCGAGCGCTTTTCCGCTTTTGCCTTCCGACGTAGCAGAGCCTCGTAACATTTAGTTTAAACGATTAAATATTAATTTCGAGCTTTTCAATTTCCCTGTCTCTTCCCATCTTTCTCTCTCTTTTTCTGTCTTATTTAAACCGTCCGCGCCCTTCCCAATCTCGAGACGTCCCTTTGTAACGCGAGAACAGGCAAGGCTCTACGAATTGACACAGGCTGCTGCTGCTGCTTCGAGCGGTTCAATTTTGTCCCAGAGTTTATTCATTTCAGCAGTCGCGTCTACCTCTGCGAGCCGATTCATTTCGAAAGTGCATCTCTCCGTTCGCGCTTTTCAAACGATTCGAGCCAATTTCGGGAGAAATCCAAACGCTCCATTGTATTCGGTGGCTTCGAATTTTTTTGTGACAATTAAATTCCATCACTAACGGTATCGAAATGTTCTAATTTTTTTGAAAGGCAGAGCTTATAAATGAAGCATCTGGATTTTTTTAAGGAATGGAAAAATAACCAAAAACTACTAAAAATTGGAAAATGAAGGAAATTTTTACAAAAAAAAAAAATATATAAACCGACTTAACAAATTTGCCTATACTTATGTATACAGTTGACCCCCGTATAACACGGTTATTACGTTCCGAAGAAATGCCATGTTATACGAAACAAAGAACGTATATGAACTTATATGAAGCGTAAACGCATGGAGACTACATAAGGAGTACGAACTCGAATGGGAGAATTGAGAGAATTTGGCCTGAAAAGTGCACAAATAAGGTTTACTTTTTTTACCACCAGCGTCGCTGCATTACCATGCGTACTGATGTGAATTAGCTTCAAAAGAACGAGTGAAGTGAGCAAATTAATATTTTCGAATCTATACATGACATATGAAGATTAAAAACCGATGCCATTTTGGTACATATAGAACAATAGCGCCCTCTTATTTTCGGCTAATATTTGTATACATGGAGTTCGGTCTCCTTATGTAGTCTCCATGCGTAAACGTTACAGCAATTAAGAAGGTTAATATTGATGGCGCTACAATCGTTTTATAATTCCACCAATAGTAATTCTGATTGCTGTTTTATCGATATTCCGAGTAAGATATAACAGGGTTTGTGGTGCGAGGTTAAGCTGTCAATGAAAAAAATGTATTGCCATCCGAGTTACATATGTGTGCAAAGTTTCAAGTCGTTTGGACATGTAGAAGTGGGTCAAATTTAGCTTACAAGATTTATACCGGACATATAAACACACAATCGTACAAGCTAAACTAAAAATTAAAAAAATTATAAAATTAAAAAATAGAAATAAAAAAAAAAGCTTGTAAGTAATAAAAACAAAAAATGTTCTTATTCGGTAATAAAATAGCTATGGTATAGCATAGGGGTTTTTGAAAAAAAGTAATTATTAGGTTCGATACAGCTCCCGTTCTGTTTTGGACCTATGAGTTGGACATTAAAAAATTTATTATAAACAAACCACTTTAGATAATTTATTACTGAATATAAACATTTTGTGTAATTTCCTTTTAGACGAACCAGGACCTGGGAAGAGTGACTATCGCCAGCGAAAAAGAGCTTCGAGAAACAATGTATAAGTCATATATTTTTTAATATTCTTAAACAACATTTGCACAAATGCTTATCACGTATATGCTGTAAACATAGGGATTAAAAGAAACCATAAAAAAATATATATGTATATTATAGTTGTATAGTAAATAACATTTCAATTTCAGTACGTTTTGGGGCGTCTCAGGGTCGCGTAACCCCTTAATCCTGGAAATTTCACTCGGGCAAAAATGAATTTTAAGCTTGACTTCGATTTTTTGGCTTTTTGATCTCCCACCCTCTCTTCCTCTTTCTGTTTTAAATATCACAAGGTTCTTTGCTTTAAACGTCAAAGGAACGTGACCTTGATCGCGTCCTTTGCGCGTTCCTATCCTCCACCTCATCCTATCCACTTAAATTCAAACACAAACACACTTCTCTTCCTTAGAAGGAATAATTTCTCAAATGCCAAAAGACTCTTCGTTTCCTCGAGTTAATTTCAAAAGGAAGATAATTCAAAAGAAAATTCTTTTTCACGTGTACATTATCGACTTATGTCACTCGTATTTTTATAAAAAAAAAAAAAATAGTCGCTAACGGAAAGAAGGTGTTCCAGTCTCGTTTATTTGTAGTCCTTTTTCGGTCTGCCAAAAACAGTCAACGTATCGACAATTATCCAGTCCATTTCATTCCCGAAACCATCCTCTCTCTTTCTCTTTAATCGACCGTGCCAACGTACTTCGACGAGGGTGATAGTGACGGTTGTCGAGCGTCGGCCGCGATTGTTAATAAACGGGAATCTCTTTGTCGCCGACCATGCGAAAGATTTTCATAGTCGACGTTTTTCCGGTTACGAGGTTAGCCCCGAGAACGAGAGAGAAGGATGGAAAATGTGGAAGGGTGAAAACACGCTTGGCGAAGATGGAAAAGGGTTGGGTGACAAAGTGAATGAGAGAGCGTGCGGATCGCTGACCGGCTAGGAAAATTGATAAAAGCTGTAAAATGCTTCGGCCAAAGAGAACAAAAGGGGGTAAGAGAAAACGATGAAGGAGAAAGCTTCCCTCTTACGCGACCGAGCGATCAAATCGTCAAAGTAAAAGAGAGAGGGACTGCATTTTCTGAAACCCGAACTATACAACGAACCTTGACGTTTTGTTGATGGGATAAAACGTGGGGATACAAAGCGGCTCGCGAGGCGGATATTTTCTCGAGGAAGTAATAAAATTGCGTAATCGAAAGAGCCTGTTGCGAACGTTCTTTCGACGCGAGATGAATCTTGATTGTATATTTTTTTTTCTCTCGAATTAATTCTCCTAAGGAAAAACGAACTCGTTCCGTAATATCGTATATCCTTAGTTCCTAAAAATAGATTCGTGTAGATGGGTGGGGCAAGTCGGGTTAGAATGTGATCATCTAAACCAGTTTTAGGATTACTCTTTTACGACACACACATTCACGACACACGTTCGTGGTCGAACCCAGAAATCTTCTTTCTATGTATCCCACATCTTTTCGAACGACGTGCATTCAATTCTAAATTATTTCATTCCATTTTAACCCCTTGCCTTATAATATCGTGTGAGACTCATGGTGCAGATGTTACGATAAACATGTAAAGCTTGAGTTGTACATGGTTTAATTTTCTTTCTGAATTGAATTTATTTGTTTATTTTTTTAGATTTGTTTATGTTCGTTAGTCTCTGTTTGGGCAAGTTTATGAACTTGTCGCTACATTCGTTTTTTTTTTTTCTTCAATTTCTAGTACTAGTTTCATTGTGTGTCAAATTAAATCATAGAGCAAGAGGTTAAAGACTATATACAAGAAATTCTCAAATAATAAAAAGAGAGTTTCGTAATAAACTCGAGTGGCGGGTTCTCAATCGTTCATTTCAAAACACTCTTTCCGATCGTACGAAAGAAGCCACGTAGGTATTAGTAACCTCGCGAGACACACTTTGCGTACATACGCGCAGGGAAAGTCAAATAAAACGTAGCCGAGCCTGCACCGTCGGATGGCTCATAAATTAGATTAGAAGCGCGTCCGTTATTCTTTCTGTTTACGTTTCGAGAAACTGTTCCGGGCATATTTTTCTTTCTCTTTTAACAACGTTTAACGTCGCACTTTAGTCTATCGAAAATACAAACGTACGGCGTATAAAGAAACAAACGATCGAAGTAGAGTAGTATTCACGGTCGAAGTAATTTACGCTCGAATATTCGCATTTGCATGAATCGTTCGGCAGAACCGGACAAATTAATACTTGGAAAGAACGAATACCCATAGGAACCAATCAAATCTCCATCACTCGCCTTCGTATTTTACCTAATCCGAATCGTCGCGTAACAGAAACAGACTCGTATAATTCTCAACATGCGACACGATTCCTCGTTGTCTAAAAGCACTTCATTGTACGAACACAAATCCCTGGATTTTTGTTCGCAGAATACCACACAGATTCTCCTACCAAATCCTTCGTGGCTGCTAGTATCTCTTTCTGTTTTGTTGTTGCCTCTTTCTCTCTCTCGCGTTGTCCCACTCGCTCTCCTTTTACTCTCTGTAGAGGAACGAGCATCCCGTAGGAACAGCGATAAGAGTAAGGCAGCACTTTTCCCGTTGGCTCTACCGTTCCTTCGCTACCAGATGACTCTCTTTTCCTCTTTCTTTCTCTCTCTTTCTTTTTCTTGCTCGCGCTTGGTGGCTAGCACGCTTCGAAATAACGCGTAACTCTCGAGAGACATCCATCAAGCTGATACGCTCTCTCCTATCGAAGCGAGCGCCCTTTCATCGTATACCGAAGTGGTCCTGGACCGGTCATCTGCTCAATCTCCCAACACGAACAAGTAAATAGTATTTCGATAAATCTGTTCGAACTTCAACTTTGGAACAACGATACAATCGATAAACCTTTCGTTTACAACATGATTTACAAAAAGAAATTTAACAAAAAAAAACAAACCGACTTCGAAAGTAGTAAAAATGGAAATCGGAAAATTAGATAGAAGTAATTTGGAATAAGCGCCAAAAAGAATGAAATAATGTTCAATGTATAGGTACAATATGAAAATATATAGTAACTTAACAAAATATTTTAACTTTTTCGGAGGCGATACAAAATTAACCCTTTGCGGACGAGTGTCGGCATATAGCCGCCCAACCTAGTTCTTAACTGCAAGGCGTATTATGAAGTGGCTCGCAACATCTGTCGTTCTGAACGATAAAAGATACGCATGGGTATAGTAAAAGAGCCACGTTTTCTTTCAAAGAAATTAGAAACCTTTAGCGATGAAGTCTTATCTTACTCATACTATAAACTTACGATACGGCTCCAATACTTCTCGTCCACAGCGACGCTCGCTCGTCGAGCGGCTTCGTCCGCGAAGGGTTAATTAACAATTCTCTCATATCAATTCAAGGGTTCTTCAACAATTCACTAGTAGGCAGAAATTTAGGGGTGCTGCTGGACATTTCCTTATTAGGCATTTACTCCTTTGTTCGTGGAAATAATAGTGTAAGAATATTTTGTGCCGCCTCTGAAAAAGTTGCGATATTTCGAGTACATCATATATGAAACACATACATACTCTGCAACTAAAATTGACTGCACTTCTCAAATGGAGTAACCTGCTTCTTTTTCGAAGTCTTTTGGTATATGAAAGTGACACGATCGTTTTCAGCATTCTAGTACCAATCGAGTGAGTAAAAATTTTGATTGCGAAAGCATGGTTTTTCTCATAGTGCCCAACTGAGCGTTTGTGTTCCTTTTGTTGACAATGATAGCTAACGACACCATTATATCGAGTAGTGGGAAGAATGAACGGATCGAGCTTTAACAAGCTACGTGCTCCGGATCGCTTTTCTACGGTAGAAAAATCTCTTCTTGTCCCAGAGAAAGGCAGAACCATGAAACGTGTATGCGAGAGACGATAATATTCGAGTTATCGAAATTTTCGCGAGAATATAACAGGAGGACATTTTGGGGACGTTAATTAAGTCGACCTACTCTGACTCCGATTGGTAATAATTAGGAGTTTCCCTCGCGAAAGTATCGTATCTCAGAGGAATATACATTTTCCATGTAAGCATTATTAACGTGATAGAAATTGTTATCTAAACCTGTTAATAGTTATAGAAATTAGTGAATCTAAGCTATTTTAGTTTATGGGAATCAGCTTAAGAAAACACGAGGTATAGAAAAAAGAATAAAAATAACGTTGATAAAACATGAAGCTAGAGTGGATCATTTTATGATCAGTTTGGGCTGTTGGAATACAGTGGGTGGATAAATGAGATGTCTCATAGCTTTTTCGACTCCGCACCCATACACATCCCAAATACCATTCTCTCTCTCTCACACTCTATTCTTGGTTCATCGCAGCAGAGATCCTCTTCTCGAGTTCAAGAAACTCATTGTGTTCGTCGAAGGACACCACGGGGATAGGGTTCGGCCGAGTTCCAACTGGAGACACGTACTAAGAGAAAAGAGAGAGAAAGAGAAGCGATTGTAGGCTCGAGCTCT
The DNA here is from genome assembly GCA_916049575.1 of Ancistrocerus nigricornis. NCBI lineage: Eukaryota > Metazoa > Arthropoda > Insecta > Hymenoptera > Vespidae > Ancistrocerus > Ancistrocerus nigricornis. The sequence goes on along the minus strand of OU696669.1, from coordinate 22,618,336 downwards.
CAGATAAATTCTGTCGCGAGTACGACGAATCGCTTCTTCGGTGTCCATAGACATTACCCGCAAAAGCTATCGAGCCGCGACTCTTAACACGATTTTTCTCTCTATTCTTTTCTTATTGGCCTAAGAGTAGTTCGCGTAACGAAGAAAAAGAAGAAGGAGCAAGGCGTCGCCAGAACGATACACGTATTCTCGATAACGGATCCGTTTCTTCCCTCTAACTTCCAGACATTTGGCATGGACACCTCAATCGGATTGATCCACCGACGTTATTGCTCTCTTTTTCTCCCTTTTCGGTCCGTCTCATTGGCCTTTTTCCTTCCAAGTAGCATCGCTCTTCCTAATGGAATTGGCTGGTAACTTAGTATGGTTCTTTAAGTGTGGGTCTTTCGAGCTTATTGCTTGTTACCACTCACCTGAGAGATTCGAAGAAATCGAGATAAGAATCAAACCGCGTATGCCTTCCTTTACCCAATGAATTTGTTTATCATATTAGGTTACATTTGAAACTTTTATAAGAGTCGTTTATTGATATTTACGAAAAGGGGTAAGAGAAAACGATGAAGGAGAAAGCGATCTCACATTTTAAATTCGACCTTCATTTTTTAATAGTTACGTAAAAATGACGACTGTTTCGTGGTTTTGTGTGCTCTAGGTTCATTCGTCGCCACTTTATTAAACAAAATGTTTTTAAAAATCGACGATCGTCAACAACTTGTATTTATTGTTAACTTGAGTAACTCGTTTGGTTTTAAGATTTCGAGATGGACAATTTAAGCTAGAGAGTGTCCACCACCAAACGTCATGAAACAAATTTCATCACCTGTCGGCAGCCAGGTTTTGTTATATTTCCGTATTTTTGGGGGATTTGTTTTTTTTTGAAGACTCTCAATGTATGTGGGTACCTTTGTGTTACAAAATGCATTTCTTTTTGACCAACCGTTATCCAGAAATAAAATTCGGAATTTGACCATTTTTGTCGGGACTCTACGTAGATGTAGCCCCTTAGATAGTTAGACTAAGGTAATCCAAAGTGTAAATTTCAATTTATCCTATTTCATGTAATCTCACGATACGAAATGAAATCCCTGTTTTTTTTTTTCTTTTTTTTTTATCCCAAATCCGTCGATTGAAATTCCCCTCAAGCGTGCACAGACTCGCATGCAGTACCTTCGGGCATTTAACCGTTGCATCTGGGATGCAAATGCATCCAAATCGCTTTTGGAAGTACGTGAGAGCTGAACTCGCAACAATAAGTTTGCAGCTCGGCACACGGATCGTTTTAACTAAACGGTTGACCAAAGTGTTCTCTTTAGAACTTTTATTAGCGACGTTGAAGTTCAAACGTCGTTTCGAGCCATTAAATTCGTCGCGGTCTGTACTCGCAACTCGACGGGTAATTCGCAGAGTGCCGCGTTGTAAAATATTCGCTCCCTTACGGCAAGAACGTTTTTTTTATTAATCTTTGCCTTTCGTCCCCGGTGAGCCGTTTTCTCCAATGAAGCAAATTCTCCGTGTCGTGTTACGTTCATTTTTGAAATTTTCGCTTTGTTATTTTTAACCGACTTCGAAAAAGGAGGAGGTTACTCAATTCGACAGTGGGCGATTTCCTTTTTTTTCCTACGTATGTTCTCGGGGAACTCCGTAGTCGATAAACCAATCGAGATGAAATCTTTTCTATCTTCTCTTTGGTTATACAGTTGGTCCCGTTTCAAAAATTTTGTCGGTAACCAATGACGGATCTTGATTTTGTGGGGCCCCAGGCACAACCTGATTGGGAGGCCTCCTATTGACCCTACTAAGAACGTGATGGTTCACTAAAATGAACAATGCAGAAAATAAGTGCACTGTAATCTGAAGCAAGCAGGGCTACAAGTTTTGGCTATATGGGACCAAATTGGCTATCTTTTTTATTTAATTTACCAAGGTTTTTTTAATTGGCAAATTGAATATAGGTTTTAGAAGATATCAAAATTTGCCTGCAATTATTATTTTATAATTTTCATATAACAGACAATAAAAATTTTATTTTTGTTTTTTGAGGATAAGGCCCCTGCTTTGCTGAAACCCCAGACACGCGCCTCATGCACCTGTGCGGTAATTCGCTACTGTCGGTAGCTCAATTATTAACAAAGTTATTGCAAAATTAGTGCAAAAAAGTGCACGATCTTCGAACGATTCGTTGTATCTTTGGAAGAATGGGTCGATGAACCGGTCTTGTCATGAATATAATCATTTAGGATGTATTAATTTGTGATAATCTTTCAATAATTACTATGTTTTAATTGTTATTGCATAATCATATGTTTATTTAGGTATTAGCTTAGTCCATTCGCGTGAATAGAAAATAAAGATACATATTTAGTTACTTATAATCTCTGTCGAACAATAGGTATTAATGCCTTCTCGCGCCCGACAATCTTTTAAGACAAATAATTCAACATAATATATTATATGTGTTACAGCCATAACTTTGATACTACTTTTTATGAAGATTCATCCATTCGAACTATGACCACTTATAAATAGCATTCAGCACTGTCTTAATCAACAAATATTCTTATTATTGTCTTTTTAGTACACTAAATAAAAGCTTGTTTTTTAAGTTTTTTTTTTTTTCATATAATTTTATTTTTCCATATTGTACCTACACATAGAAAATTATCTCATTCCTTTTGGCGCTTATTCCAAATGACTTTCATCTACTTTTTCGATTTTCATTTTCACTACTTTCGAAGTTGATTTTTTGTGAAAATTTTTATTATTTTCCAATGGTTTACATCGACTATTTTGACCGCATTCATATCGATTTACAAAACCAAATCGAACGAAGCTCGTTCGTCATTCCCAGGACCAGCCATCCGCGTGATTTAGTCTCGGCGTGTTTGCACGTAATTACCGTTAATTGTGCCGCGTCAAGTTCATCAAACGTTTAGCTACGGCTACAGTAGGGTATATTTAAATAAAGTTCGTTAACTGCGCGTAACGTAACAAAGTGCATAAAGCACGTACTCTTGCCAAAGAGAAAGACAGGCAATATATAGAGAACTCGAAAGCGGACGAATCGTGGCGCACCAACGTACTCGACATGTCTCTCTCGCGCCAGCCATACGTTCATATAAACCAGTGAGAGAATATGAGGAAGATAGAGACAGAGAGCTATGCGCACGTTTATACGCGTTAGAAATGTATCTCCGGCGGGGCACGTGCTCGGGACAGTGCACTCACAATGGTGACTACATTTACGAAGGATACCATCACGATTTTCACGTATTTCACTCGTTTCCGTTCCAAAATGCGAATGCGAATGATCGACTCTTCCGGTTCGTGGACTCAATTACGTTCGTAAAAATAATAGAAAAAATAGTTGATACCTCTTTCAGCGTTTATTTCGAGCGCATCGTTAATCGATCATTTTCAATAGTAAATTTTGTTTCCCTTTTCTCTTCTACCGTCTGTCCGTAGCTGCGTCAATAAATATACGTACGGTTCCAATTGAAATTCCGTTCCTGTTACGAGCGTTTGCCTACGAAACAGACTTCCTGCGGAAGGTATCGTACATCTCCACTTGTGACTTTTCAAATCAAACTGTTCGCGTTCGAACATCCGGTATTAAGAGGAAAGAATTTCAAATTAAGTTACCGTCGTAAAATATAACATACCGTAAGACTTATTTTTTCAGTGCTCTTATCTCTCCTCGTAGGAAACGTTATATTAGGCCGTTTATTTTGAAAGTGACCTAAGTCCATTTATCTTTAACCCTAATCGGACCACGATGTGAGTTTGAGTCACATTTAAAATTTTTACTTAAATTTTTTGATTATGCGAAGTCGGATGAGCTCACAAAAACTCAAAGTAATTACGAGTTTTTCTTCCGGTGACACACCTGGCCGCATGTATGTTTCAGAACTTGAAATATTTTCCGTAACTATTTCAAGTATTTCGTCAAAAGAATTTATTGACATTCTCAAATGGTCAAAGAATTTTTCTCCATATATTCTTAATTTAGGATATAACGTTACGAGGTGGCCATCTATGAGTCGGTCACCTAATATTGGATGCACCCAATATTTCCTTTTTCTTAAGCTCTCTTCTTTTTTGAGCAACCAGAGTAAACATAGTATTTCTTCTTCGACTTCCATTTTGAAACTGAAAATACCCCGTATACACCGCGGACGCCAATTGCTTACTAACCGTGGTCGGACCGCGCTATCTAAACCTTATTATTAGAATCCGTGTAAAAGTCTTCACCATTGAGGGTCTCGGAAACTAATCTTGAACAAAACATACATTTAGCATTGTCATTATCTAAGTCGCTATCAGAGTCATCAATTAGAATATTTAAGTCACTCTCTCAGAATCAGATTCACTGACTTTCGAAATTTCCCCATAATAGGCACAAACCATTTCATACAAATGTTTCATTATTCTGGTGAAACACGTCATCAAAGATTTTGGGAGAATCATGATAACGAAAGCTTAGGAAATTGTGATTTTAAGAATATTAATTCATAAATACAAATACTTAATTTTCGGAAGAAATAATCGAGCACAGTATAACCTGAAAAAGTTGTCAATAACCGTTTTAACAAAACGTCTCGTAACACAGTAATGGCTACCGTGACGCATCTGTTTCTTCGTGTATAAAGTCAAAAGACGTAATTGCCCTAATCAAATCATTGATTAATAGAATGCACCTCCTACATCGTGAGATATTATCCCACTTCATATGAGGCTACTTTCAAAATAAAAATGTTTGTCATTCTATTAACCAGTTAATTTTCTATTTGCAAAAACATTATTATATTATACATTAATATATTTTAAATATATTAATTACAATTCACTTCAATATACAAAGATAACGCAGAAATGTGAATATTAAAATAGCTAACTTAATTTTTTTTTTAAATAGACTTAGGCCACTTTTAAAATAAACGTCTAATATCCTTTTCACCAGCAATTTATCGAGGAAATGATAATTATTAATAAACCTCACGTGTTCCAAGTTGGTTCTACAAATCGATAATCTACGATGGAAACAAACTTTCTCTCTTCTCTCGCTGTACCTTTTGATAGCCGCGTTTGCACCGCGTGCGATTAATGAGAGGGAACGGTTAATAAAGCTCCATCGTAGCCATTATGATAATAGCTCGGCACACAGTACGCTCGTAGTTGATACGGCGATTATCGTTACCGTTCGCGACAGATGTTACGGGGAGGAGACCGGTCGCTTTCGTTGCTTATACGTGTCGTATCATCGAGAGAGCGCGAGAACGAGTACGACAACCAAAGAGCACGAGAGTTACGGTGTAAGCATGTTTTTTTTCCTTTTTTTTTTTTAACGGAAGACCGGCTCGTACGTCCAACGATTAATCGTCCAACAAACGGACGGAAATGCCGGCTGGATGGGGCCGTCGAGCTCGATGGATTTTGTACGAAATGCGATTAAAAGTCGTGCGCACGAGAGAGGTAGGAAGTAGGGGTCGCAAACTAGCCCAGTCAAATAATGCAAAAATAAGACCTAACCTCGGAAAAAATCTAAGTGAAGATTTTGAAGTGGAATTCTCTTCATTTTCGCAACATAAAAACATAGCCGAAAGTTCATCCAAAAATCAAGTTATTGAAGATCAAAGTTTTTCTAAACTATTGGTTTTACGTTAATAGAAGTTTTTATCAAATTTATTCTTTAGCTAAATTTACATAAAAAAGATCTTTTGCAAGATTTACGGAGAACCTATAGTTCTCGAAATATACGACTGCGAAAAGTTGGGCGTAACGATACATTCATTTTCGCACCACCGCACAGTGGGCCGAAATCGACCTAAAATGGACATAGGATTTTTTGGCGTATAAATGATTTTTTAGTGTATAAATCGGTAGAACTTGATTGCCCAAACAATAACCCTTAGGGTCACTTTTTACAGAAACGCGTAAATCTTGCTTTTTCGTGATGAAAAAAAACACAAAAAGCTAAATTACTAAAATGTCTTAAGCGATCCCGTCATAAAATTTTGAGAAATGTTCTAAATGTATTTGCTCCCCAGAGGCAATGACTTGTAATATTATATAAAAATTATTTATTAAATTGATATCAACTCCTGTTATTTGAGCAGTTACAGCGGGGTTCCTAAAAATGACCTATTCGACACCTATTTTGTGACGAAACCGCACGTCTATACATACATTTGTATCCGTGGTACAATATGCCATCTAGCATACCTACATAAAATTTTAATGCACGGGACAGCTATTATCAAAAATTTCGGAATAATACCAATAGGAAAATTTTCGGAGGAGGCATCCGAAGCCCGGAATAAAGATTTTCGATAAATTAGGGAACACTATTCTCGGAAATGTACCAGAATTTCATCTAATCAAGATATTTTAAATAATTTTCTAATAACGTCCGATCCATACTACATATCGTCTTTAAGACCAAAAATACAAAAAAGAACCGAAAGATACACGAAGGAATGCAACAAATTTTTAAATTTTTAATTTTATATACTAATGGAGGAGGAAATGGTATTGTTTGATGCAGAAAGTAGATAGTAATGTAGATATTAGATAGAAAAAGAGAGTTTTGTTAATTTCAATAATGTTGATGCCGAATAGGAGAATTTTGTTTAATTTTGTTATCTTTTTTATTATAAGTTATATTTTAATTAATTTTTCTGTATTTAATATATATTTTTGTGCATTTAATAAATTTGTTAAACTAAAATCTTTATTGTCGATTTTATCTTTAATGGATTATATGATTTTTTATTTTCTTTTCTTCTGTTGCTATTACAGTTAATTGTAATTTGAATCCATTTTCTAGGTACGATAAATAATATTAAATAATAAAGCAATAATGTAGGCCGTCGTGTTATTTTCATTAAAAAATTTTTACATAGCTACGTTCTTTATTATCTGAATATGTTTTTAGTCAATTATTAGTATCATTATATGTTAAATAAATGATAAAAATAATTGTCTATAAATAAATTGAAAAAAAATTTTTTTTTCATAACTTCCGATTGCTATAGCAGGCGAACGGGCAGGCGTGGGCGCGAGATATTTATGGTATTATATGTCCTACTAGTCATAGATTATCACTGTATAAGTGCCAAAGCGGGATCGCTTAAGACATTTTAGTAATTTAGCTTTTTTTTTTTTTTTTCATCACGAAAAAGCAAGATTTGGGCTTGGTCTGTAGGATTCTTTAAATTATTTTTATTGTAAAATACCTATTAAGGTATATTATTTTTTTGTGAGATTTGACAATTTATGTCCGAAGTAAAGTAAGACATTTATGTTTTTATAAAGCCTACATTATAGATAGTACAATTAGTGCAATTCTCATTTTAGTATTAGATTTAAGATTCTTTTTAGTACCTATCTAGTGGAATAGAACTGAAACTAAATTTCTATTTTTCTAATGCTAATAATATTGTGATTTCATATGGCTTCTCATTTGTTTACTTTTCCTAACACTGAAGAAATTAATTTTTTAAAATATCGAAAATTTCGGGAAACCTGTATTAAAATAATATTAATACCGAAAATACTGGTTTTGTAAAAGGATACGGTATTGCTATCGCTACTAGGAACGCGTGTAACGCGTTGTCGCTCACGAGGAGCATCATTGCCCGAACGTATCAACGGCTCGCAATATAGCGAAGAAGCGATAGAGTTGAACGCGATCCAGGAAATATTAACAACATTTCCGGTGTGCTTGGTCGATACGCGTGCCCGTTTATCGCGTGCTTAATTAACACCTTTACGAGACGAGGAACCGTGATAATTATTTGCGATTAGTACGGCAAATTCGAGGGAGGGTCCAGTCGAATTGGAATTTTTAATAGAATCGACTATAGACACAGTCGTTACGTATAACGTCGTTAAAATTCATCGGCCACTGGCCGGCCGGCCGGTCGGTAGGCAGGCAGGCGCGCAAATAATAAATCGGCGGGGCCATTTCGCTCTCGTTTACGATCGAATTGTTTAATTGAATTTCTTTCGCGACGCCATGAATTGCCTCGACAATCGACGACCGTCCCTCGTTACTGCTCGAAAACGTTTTATTGCTCGTCGTTGAATTTTTTTTTTTTTTTTTAAACGCGAACATTCGGAGGTGTCAACGTTGGAAACGCTGGAATCGTCGTTCATTCGTGGTCGATAGAAACGAGAGGATGGATATTAAAAAACAGTGGCACGCGCACTAACGTGTATCAACGTATACACGCTTACACACGGACGGGATGTGTGCGAAGAGAATTGGAGCACGTGTCAGGGAGAAGTACCCTATTGTCCATGAACGGCCTTATTACCATATTTTCCATCACACCGTGGATCACGTTCTTCCTCGGGAAGGTCGTCTTCTCCCTCTCCTTTTCTCTCTTTCGCGAGATACGATATACATATACTTTCATGGCTGATATACTCGCGCCTTTACGTATGCATCTAGAATTGCTTCGATAGCACCTTCTTTTGATAGGAAATCCCGTCAAACGTTCTTCTTTAGCAATCGTACGACTCACTAATTTTATTTGTGTTTCTTCTTAACCCTTAAATGATATGTGTAGTAATTCTTTAAGTAGAAAAAAAACTAATGCAAAAAATTTTGGTTTCTGAATGTACCCGATACATCACTCGAGCTATGGACAATTTAAAAAAAATATAGGTGAAATTGGTTTTGGTACTATTTTGAAAAAAATAACTGAATTCCATCATGGTTATTTTGTCGATGTTTATAATTGATAATTTATATGAAAAATTCGTCATTTTACGTTTAGTAAATTATCGATATATTGGGGAAAAAAGAGATAAGGAATTGATTTTTCATTATGAATAGCTGTTTGGAATCTTTTTTTTCGTAAATCTGGGCTGAAAGAGCTATGTAGCCAATTGTCTACATGACACGTTTACTTGTCTACATTACATGTAATATTTTTTTAATTATTCTTCCCATCATAAATAACCCCAAATCTATGCCGTGTATTTTTTTATGGTAAATAAAAAAATCGCGCATTTAAGAGTTAAACGTTGTCACACTTCTACAGCATCTTGCTTATCATTCTCATCTTATTTATCGCTCACAAATTATTTCAAAAGTTTCGCTTCGAGTATTCGTTCCCTCGGTATATTTTAAAGTCTACGTCAGAGCTCGCGAAGTCTCTCCGGAAAGTGAAGAACCGAATCGACTCGCGTAGGAAGCCGTTACCACGGTCCCCTCGCGTTTTTTTACGATCTAATAGCGTTAATAAACAGAACGGTCGGGTAACGTAAGCATCGAAGACATCTGCCGTCTCGTCAACTCGTAACTTTGCTCTTCCCCTTCTTGCGGTGTTAAACTTTCATGCCACTTTTGCACCGGTCGAGAGGCAACGAGGTCGGTTTGGTATCTACATTTTTTTTTTTAACTTCCCTTGGTCCTCTTCCTTTCTCGAAACAAGAATCAACGTAGAAAAGAAAATTTAAAAAAAAAAAAATATATATATCGACTTAAAAATGTTGCCTATATGTACACTTAACAAGTTATAAATAACATTTTTATTATTACGTATTATTTAATATTTACAAAACCTACCTAATCAGTTATTTTCGGAGTAGGTATCAACATTACAGGTTTATGTTAAACTTGCCTTGGCTGGCACGGACTCCAAAAATTATTGATTAGGTAGGTATTGAAAATATTAAAGAACACGTTATAATATATTAAAACATTATGTTTTACCTTTTAGTAGTTTTTGGCTATCTTTCCACCGAGGTTTACCTCATTCACCGTCGATGTGGTACGGCACCTCATTACCTTAGGTTCGAGGTTTCAGAGGTTGAATTTTTTTCAAATTTAAATGGGACCACCCTCGTGATGCAGCCTGTTTAATAAAAAGCAAAATAATCATTAAAATCGGCTCACAATCGGCGAAGAGATCGCGTAACATACACCAAATACAGTCGACTTGATAACCTCCTTTTCTTTGAAGTCGGTTAAAAAATAAGAAGTGAGAGGTGTGTCTCCGTAACGATTTAAAGAGACGAGATTCTATTTTGCTTCTTGGCAGCCCCACCAGGCAATAACATTAACGATGCAAGCAACGTTCTAAGCCGTACAAAGATATAGAAAGCGACTAGATTAGAATAAGATGCGCGAATGGCGAGCATTCGGACGAGGGTATCCGTGGAAGAGTTTGGGATAAATTATGAGACGACACGGATTGTCCGCAGAGCTTGAATTTTCCTCGAAGAGGAGCTGAGATGGTCGACGATTCTATTATAGCGTCTATGATGTTTATGTTATTAAGGAGGAGGAGGTGGAGACAGCGAGAGCTTTCTAAATTACCAGAACAATCCTACGATCGCCATTGCACATTCATAGGGTTCTCTTTCGTGAGGGAGCCGGACATTTTCGTTATTCCACGCGATGCTCCTAAAGAGTCGCGGCGAACAAAGTAATTGGATTAGATAGTTTTGACATTGTTACTCGTTTGCATAATTCGCGGAAATGGAAAGAGGAAATTCTTCCAGGGCATGTTATTTCCGAGTGGCTGTTCTTAAATGAAACGGTGAAGTAATTTAATAAGTTATGTGAAAACGATCGTCAAAAGTTTATGAATGTGAAGCTGATGAACAAAAGCAGATCTGTCCCATTAATTGATTTTTACACTAGAGCAAAAATAATGAATTTGATAGTTGCATACTACGTAATATTTGTGCGTCTCGCGTTTCATAAAATACATATTTTCTATTACTTTTTATTTTTTTTTTAAATGGTCAAGTCTGGTTATGAAAAATAAAACAAGATACAAACTATGTCATAAATCATTAATTTTGTTAATATTTTGAATTAATATGAAATAAAATATATTAACCATTGAGTACTGACGTGGTTTAGCCAGGTCATTTATTATGCACTAATGACAATATTAATTATTTAAAATATGTTCCAACTGTTAATTATATAGTATAAAAAACATAAAAAAACAACATTTTTATATGGAATCAACATTTCTAATCTTTAAAGCTGACAAAATAGAATTCAAATTTGTTTACCAGCCGTCTGTGACACACCCGCATCAGTAGATACATCTTAACCTCTTCAAGGACGAATTTTTTTTACAGTTAGAAAGAAATTATCGAATTTCTTGTGTTAGTTAGATTTGATTAATTTTCAATCGATGGCGATTAAATAATAGAAAATACGCTGGAAGGGATCAAGAATATTAAAAAAAAATAATATACACTTATGTGGCTAATCGTCGTTATTGTAAATTAAAACTAAACGTACACATATGTGGCCAAGGACGTAAAGAGGTTGAACAAAATTTATATACATTTATATGCAAAGTTGTATCCCGACTTACGCGATATGCGAACTCGACTTAATCGATTTTCAGGGTATTCCTGTATTTATAAAAAATTGCCTTTTTAAAAAAGGTGAAAAAAACGAGAAGTCTTCGCGCAGTCTATCTTTTTATCTTGATAAAATTGTTTTAAAAAAAGAAATGGAAGGTTTCAATTGCACCAATAACAATTATTACAATTCCGTTCCGTAACACTTAGTACAATACCAATTTCAATACTTGACTTTGCCAGACCAAATGCAACGAACACTTAATACTAAACAATCGAAAAGAAAAAAAGAGAGACAGAGAGGGCGGTGGGAGAGAAAGAGAGACAGAGATAGAGAGAAAAATTGTTCATAGCACTCATTTAACAGTGTTGCCAAAATTAATTTAGGATTACCATAGCAAAAAGAGGATGATTTTTTAAAAACATGTTCGTTGTCGTTTGACATTTAATACTAACGGCAATTCTCCTTAGAGCGAGTGTAGACGACGCCGACATCGCGAAGACACCGCGCCACTGCCGTTTAATAACGCTCGCTTATGTTATACCACACTGAATTATTTAGTATTACATAGCTATTCCTAAACATCAGACGTCGCGTGAATATATCGAATTTAACTAAAAAAAAACAAATTATTATTCGCGTATTACATCCCGAGTCGAAATTTTAACTTCAGTTTGACCCTCCAAAGCCTACTTTTCTTTGTTGTTTCGATATGCCGCTCGAATTAAAACTCGCTTTCACCCTACGAGATGCTGCGGTAGGTTGAGTAGGTTGAAATCGAAGTTTAACGAGTGATCTAAACTTCGGTTTGACTCTACAAAATGCTCGGAGAGTGCGAGTAGGAGCTAAGCGAGATTTATAAGCTTCGATTTCACCCTACAAAATGCTCAGAGTGCGAGTAGGAGCTAAGCGAGCTTATAAGCAGCTTCGATTTCTACATGAAGTTTATAAGCTACGTTTTGACCCTCCATTTGGTAAAAGCGGACAAAACGGTCAATTGGAGGTTGAAAACGTAGTTTATTCGCCATATATTTTCCCTATCCCATATAAGCTTCATTTTTACTCTCAAACTTCTAACAGAGCATTTTGGAGGGTCAAGCCGAAGTTAAAATTTCGACTCGGGATGTATAGAAAATTAAAAAATGAAAATAATAAGCGTAGGAGAAGATTTTGGGTCCACTCCATTTTAATGCGAAGGGAGCAATGTAGTGAATTTTTCACCCTTTACAATGATTTACGGAAAGATCAAAATAATTTGGGCAACCTTAGCTAGCATTATTTCACGGCAGCGGCGTCGTCTACACTCGCACTTAGACTTATGTCCGGTTTCGATTGGAGAGAAAGTACCTTAGAATTTTATTCAATTTTTAACAGGAAAAGTCTGATTTCTGACAAAATCAGATTTTTTTAAAAATTTTTCCTGTGGGTTTAAACTTCTTTTGAATGAAAATATTCCAGGAGTCTATGGATGTGGGCTTAGAGAGTACAAACAAAAATAAAAATAAAAAACGATTAGAGTGGACAAGTCCGTTTTTGCTCCCCACCTCTTCAAATTTAATCTCGAGTCGAAGAAAAAAACTAACAAGATTAACGACAATAATTGTCGTATTAAATTTCGAAGGCGAGACACTTTCTCTAACGGTATGGATCGCGTCACGGTCGCTTATCGTCCTTTGGCCTTCCTCACTTTGGAATATCGATCAGCTCGACTAGCTTATGCAAATGTATAGAAGATCCTCTTACTGTCTGTTCGAGTCGATATAACTTACGGCCACGTAAAATATTGATTATCGTTGTCCGTTCTATGTTGGATATTATATTGTAATCCTTTGTCGGCATAGCGCAGCCATTTTCGATTTAATGACTTCACATTCTAGAGTTAGTACGAAACTCGTCTTCTCGATATTTCTCGTCAAACTAGTGGGACTTGGAATTTTTTTTTTTTTGTTTTTTCTTTAACAAACTCTAGAAGCATTCTTCGAGAGATGTTTTAGGGGGAGCGTTCTTTTTCATTAGCGTATCTTTCCAATTAAAAGACAAGGAAAGCCTAATATACTCGATCGATCCGATAGAAATACACCGTCGTGGTGTGTAAGCTTAATGAAAGCATGCAGGTCGAACGTAAGCTTAACCGTATAATCGAAACTAGGGGTAATCGCAGTCACGCTTAAACGCCGTTTGGATAATTAAGGTACTATTGTGTATGCGTAATTGCAAAGTAGGGGAGACAGGGGCACGTTGATACGTTTTCTAGTCTTTAATTGTTGAATTTTTTATTTGATTTAATTTTCAAATGAAAAGTATGCTATAATATTCTTTGAACCTTCCTCTTTATATAATAAGAGTTAAGATTTTTTTAAAATACATACAAAATAAATTAGAAAAGGTTTATGCCAGGAGAGCAAAACAGTGGGAATCGCAGAAGACATTCTTCTCTTACTTCTTGGAATTTTTTTTCTTTTCACCAGTTCTTGGATATGGCCGTAATATTTTCAGAGTAATCATTTATTTTGTTTTCAATCACTTGAGGGGAAACTTTTAAAAAGCACCCCGGACCCCTTGCAGGAATCCGAGGTAGTGTGGGATTTTTACACATTAAAACCCCTCAAGCTGGCTGCCCATTTCACGTTGTGGGCGTGCCCGCTTCTACCCCATCGCAGATACTGCCACAAGACAAGAGTTATCATATTAAGTTCTACTTGATTAGTGAATGGCAATTCGGTTCGATTGACAGGTGACTCTATGTATAGGTAGTAATACTTGCTCCACAAGTTCTTCTTGCAGATCTTCAACCAATTGAAAGGGACGATCTGTCACTGACGAAGACAAAACGTCTTCTTCAGTGAATATGTCAGGATTGAATGGCATAATTCCAGTAGCTTGAAAACCCGATAAAATATTTTGTTGCGTGAATGCTGCTGATAATATATTTTTAATGACACTAAGGATATAATGAATAGAAAACGTTTTTCCGGGATTGTTAATCATCCAATTGTCCACTGCAGCAAAATAATGTTCTTTTAAAAAGCCCATAAACACATCTATCTAACGGCTGAAGTTTATAAGTCGTAGAGGAAAGTCGACTATATTGGACCACTTTGAACAAAACCAACGATATCTTTATTTCTACCGATTAGATTCGCACAATTTTTGTTTAGTTTGATAGCTTGATATTTTATCTATAATATATTATGATATCATTGACTTATATCTTACGAATCCATGTGAAAGTATCAATTTCCCGACGATCTGCATTCGGTACAATATAGAAGACTGGTAGGTTAAATTGTACCACTGGTATTTAAATTGTACCGATGAAAAATAAGTTAGATAGACTATATGTCATCTTCACGCGATGCTTCTTTTGAAATAGGCAGATAGTAGTGTAGTGTTTTAGCGAATAATAATTACAGAAAGTAACTTAAACTCGTAAATTAAATACGAAATAGATTATAACCTAACCAAACTTTGGTTTATTTAACTGTAGTAAAAATGATTGCATAACAAGTAACAAATTATAAAATATCAAATCAATTTAAACAATTATCACACATATCTGGCATATTAGTGCATGTTTCGTGCAGCCATCTATGACACCGCACGCATTGGATCCAGTCCACGTTTAGACCCTTCTTGTGAAAATAATTTCCCCCGCATAACGGACACTCATTTTCATCATAAATCGTATCATCTATTTTAATTATTTTAGAAGATTCTTCCCTGCTTGATGATCAATCTACTATCAACCATTTTCAATACGTTAAATTGTACCGGTACAATATAAAGAACTTCAAATGGTACAATTAAGTGAACTATGCCGATTATAGAAAATGAGATAATATAGCTAATACTTTTAGACATTTGACTTTTGAAAGAATATTGGGTGAAACCTAAATATATTTGAAAGAATTATTTGATATTAACATGAATATTGATTTACGTTCTGATGAATTATGATCTTAAGAATCACTTCAGAAAATTACTTGGAACTGTACGAAAATCTACGTAATGATCTCCTTAATTCAATGAAGGTCGTACATCAAATAAAAATAGTAATAGGTAAATTGCGCTACAGGCGCATGTTTTCATGTTCACATTGCTAAATAAAAATATCGTTAACAGGGAAAATTAGAGGTGGTACAATTTAGTTGCCGGTACAATATACTATACTTTCTCCTATGAGGCGGGAATGATAACAAAACTATGCCATTCCCTCTACAAAAGTTTAATACAGCTATGGATAAGTGTGATTCGTGATTATCAGGGACGAGTAAGCAAGGATGCTCTATTGTAGATTTCACGTGGTTATGACAATTTTTCATAAATAGTACAAATGACGGGCCAGTCATTTAGCCTGTGGGAAATGCTATGCTAATGCACCCAGAAGGTCCATCCCTAATAAAATGTTCTCTAAAATGTACTCTTGAAAAAAATGAACATAGCGGGCACTAAATTTCCTATCGCGTTCACAGCCGTTATCGTAGTTACAGTAGATCCCCTTTCTGCTGATGTCGCTTTGCCTACTTTAAGTGACCGTTTTTCAGCAACAATTTTTGCAGGTCTTTGAACTATTTGAACGCCAGTCTCATCTGCGTTCCATACATCTTTAATTGAAAATCCATACTTTTCTAGGACGGTTTAAAGATTTGTAAAAAAAGTTGTGTAACGGAACGTTGTACTTACGTCCTATTAAGATAACTTTCTTTTTCACGACTGATTCTTCACGAATACACGTATGTCATTTTGTCCATTCAAGTTGTTTGTCGTTTTGCCCCACCGTACACTAAATTATATTTTAACCTATATTCAAACGAAAACGGAATAAAGCATTGTAAAACCTATCTAAATAATTTACTAATACAACAAACTGACTAATGATACCAAACATATAAGAAAACATTTAATTAAACTTACTTCATAAATGAAAGAGTTATCGTACCTCGCACTATCAGTGCAGGCAAAAATATTATAACAAACACTAGACTTACATTATTGTCACAAAAAGACTGACGCGAATACAGGTTGGGACACGATGTTAGGATTACTATTTGCTACTGTTTATTGTTCATGAGCTACTACTACTACTACTGTGTCATTTTACTCGTATATTCCATTTTGTCCATGTTTTCCCTAATACGTACCGTTTTTCTATAAATAAAAGAAAAGAATTAGGTTAGAAAGAGTCGGAGCAAATCGATACACTGTATCAACGTGCCCCAGAGAAGACGTATCAACTTACCCCGCAAGAAATCATTGCATAAAAAAATCTCCATAAAAAAAGTAAAGCATATAAATAAATTTAAAAAACAAAGTTATCTTTCCTCGTGGTGAGTCTATGAGGTATTCAATTAATTTGCGACATAAACTTTTATATAACGTTTCCAGACGGTTTTAGAAGTCGATAAGAATATTTACTTCAAGCTCATGGAAACAAAAATTATGAATAAGGTGCGCCGGGGTACCTGGACCATGGTTTTACGTTTTATTACTGCGAGTTCAATTTCCCACACATTAAAATTCTAGCCAATCTTTCATAAACTATTAATATACTGTACTGACAACGTAATTGTACCCATACTTTACAATATAGATAAAACAATTTCTAATTTTCATGTACGAGAATAGGATTTTTTTAAATTTTCACTTAAGTAGACCCGTTGGCCAAGAAGCCCCAGTAAACTAGAGTAACTGAACCGGCCTCCCTTATTTTTTCGTATTTTTTATTTATTTTGCCTTGAGATAACTAGATCGATAACCGTGGTCGGGTCCTTGAAGTTTTTTGTAAATTTTGGTGGCTGTACCTTAATTTCCAACTCTTCTGCCGATTCCTTAATTATTTTTGCGGCCTTTAAGTCCTCTGACAAAAGCCTTTCAAAAGCGGTTTTTCCCAAAGCCGAATCGTGAAAAATCATGGTTTTTCTTATCACCGTTTCGCCATGCATCGAATTGACAATTAATCAACACGCATCGCTCAAGCACTCAATATTTGATATTTCTTCCAAAAAATTTTTCTCTAATAAATTATGTATCGTCTTACCAATAGCTGATACCCAGGCCACTAGCCTATGTTGCTTGTCTGCAATTCTCTTATCTCTAGATAGAGTAATATCATTAATGGCACGGTCTACCGCCGTATTTAGAATTGGATGAACCAGAAAAGTGCAATTCTCAAGAATTGGATACTTTTTAATTAGAGTAGATCTGTCTTTGGCAGGTAAGCCCAAATGTATAATTTCAGACCAGTGAACAGCAAAATCTGAATAAACTAGAGCTGCTAGAGCTTTGTTTTCAGCGAATCTCTTACCGATGACATTTAATATGTCGTCAGTGAGATGTTTTTTGGTATTCCTCTCCTGCAAGGCTGTCCGATCCCTAACATCGCTACCAGATGAACCGATAATCTTTTCCCGTTTATCGTGGTGCTCCTCCGCGACATCTATCGAGCGCGTGATTGAAGCAGTCGATCTCGAGGGCCTCTCCTGCCCTCTGTTTTCTTTCTCCACCTCGGCACAGGTAAAGCGTGGCGAGCGATTCTCGCACGCCAGGCGTCTCTCATGTGACAAACTTCTCTCGTGCGGCGATTGTCTCTCTTGCGTTAAACTTCCGTCCTGCGACGAACTTCTCTCGCCTGATGCGCGTCTCTTATTAATCGATCTTGAAATCTATGTGTTCCCTGATAGAACATGAGAGAACGCTTTTTATAAGAAATAGGACAGGATAAACCTGAATTATAACTTTCGATAAATAGGTAGTGACCTAGTATATCGATAGGATAGAGCCTAATGGTATAAAGGGAACCCGAATAGACAGGTTAGATCGTATGAGAGACAAAACTGTTGAAGTTACAGAATAGGTTTGTAATAAATTTTGTAATAACAAAATACGAATGTGTACAACAGCTTGACTGATTTTGCGTTAACCGTAAGCAGAAATGTGAATTTTCTCAGGGCAAAAGAAAGAAATTCTTACTACCGTTCGATGTGCGACTAGAAGACGACGAAGGCGGTCTTTTATGATGTCCCGATTGCCTGCTCTTTTTACGTCTATATCTTCTTTCCAGCATCTTAAGACGTTTTCGAATGTCTTCTCTCGAATAATCTGACGATATACTTCTCAAACGCTTCGATCGTTTCTTATTCAACTTGCTTTTTCGACAGCGATGTGAGTCCATTGGCACAAAGGAAAGGAATGAGAAGCGCGGCGCAGGGACGCCGGCACGTGCTTGTTTCTTGTCTTATGGAGGGTAGAGGTAAGGAGGGCAATCTCTGTATATGGAAAGTGTCCGTCTTATGAAGGAAATTACAGGTGGCGTTGCGAACATGAAGGGTACATATTAAAAAGAAGGCGCAACAATTTGATAGGGTAGTTCTGAACATCGGCTAACTTCATAATGTGTTTTTAGAATCACGAGCGCTGCACTTGGTCATTATTCGAACCCATATTTTCCCTTATTTCCCGGACACTTTTTCAGTTGAAACGCCATAAGAGATTATCCTCCTTACCTCTACCCTCCATATTGTCTTTAAACGCGCGGTAACACATTGGCATGGAGCGGGGCGACTACTTCCATTTGATCTCGAGGAAGAGGCGCGAAATACAATTATTCTGAATGTTCTTTGCAAACATCTTTCCTAAATTTTGCCCTATAAGATGTTAATTTATACAGACAAATCCATTTTTATATAATTGAATGTTTATAAATAAGACATAGAGAGTAAAATTTAGTTTGCAACATAATAATAGAATTACTTACATGATGGGGCACTGTCTATTGCGCGATTGAAACGGCTAAAAAACAGAGACCAGCCCGATTAGATCGATTAAAAGAAAACTGTCTGGAACATAACACGAGCGCGTAGAGCAACTGTTTTTTTCTCGTGACGTAAACAAACAAATACGCGACATTTCGAACAGAGTTCACCAGCGCGCCCGCTCGAGGGTTGACTACTAACGTCATAGTAGGTAGGTACATAGATGTATGCTTGATACTAGTAAGCGGTGAATTAAAAAACTCTTGAAATAGTTTGCTGAAATCGAAATACATGCACCAATTGTCCTGATAATTGCATTGTATCAACGTGCCCTGGTGTCCCTTACACTTCCCGTTGTTCGGCGTATCTACCAAAGAATTTAAAAAGGCAATCTAAATAAGGTCGCAAGTTTTGGTGATACAAAGAGCATAAAAACCGTATGTTTTGTAATCGTTATTTGCTGTATTTTATTTACGAAAAAACACCAAAAAAAAACGTTGACTTGATATTTTTCTAATATTTTTTACTTCAACGAGCATGTTTTCCCTTTGAAAAGCTGCACACTGATTAAATAAGAAGTATCGCCCACGCGATCGGCGAAGCGTTGCACGTTTTATTTGTTTTAAATTTCCATTTGATTCGAGATTGAAAGGCGAAAGAAAAATGAGGAAACGCGCTTTCCTTCGAGTACGCGCACTGAGCTGGGTTTATGTACGTGGACTTTGCGATAGCATTTGCGACGATTGGACGAAACGACGTACGCGAGCACATCAGCGAGCATTTGAATAAGCGCTTTCAATCGTAAGACCGAGGCTCAACTACCGTAAGACATAACGCTTTTAGCGAAATGAAAACTAATATTTGCTTAAATTATACCTACCTCTTCTCTGGCTAGCACTTTATCGAGTCTCACTCTCTCCCTCCGTCTCCTTTCGAATTTGCATATTCAGCGAAACCGGTGGGAATGTTATTTCCTTCTTTCTGATATTGCAATAATGACGATAATTATGATAGTAATCAAATGGGGTGACGATCGAATGCGGCCGATTTACTATTAATATTCTAGCAAGGCATCTATGATTAAATCCACTGCAATTAATACGCGAACTCTGTGAAAAGAGAAGGTCCGTTAATGAAGCGTAATTTTGATTGACGACATCTAATGCGTTCGAATAACACCGTACACATCGAGTCGGATGAACGTTGCTACGACCGACGTTTAATTATTAATCAACGTCAAATCCAGAATCGTTCGGTCCAGTTTCGTATTAAATACCTCTTGGATTAGAGGAAAATGCGTCAATTGCACGAGTATTTCTTTGGAGCGTTATTAAAGAAGGTATTAGAGCATCTCGAAGCGTCCTTATCGATAAGCTTAATTAGCGGATATTAACGAAAGTTCGTTAACTTCGTGACTTCTTATCTTTAACGAAGTAAAATCGAAATCTTCACTCCCGATGTTGTTAATTAAAGGCGCCGCTGTTAATCCAGATAATACCTTCTTCGAAGATTCTAGTATACCTATACTAAATCCGGGCACACAAACGCATAGATAAATACATTACCGACAGTTTCTTTCTAATTACAACAAGAAACTCCGAAAGCTCGTTTATCTTCGAGTTGGGGAAATATGATTTTATTAACGATCATAACTATCCGTTGGGAAAACTCTCTTCTTTTCTTTCAGTCGACTCAACCTCTCCCTCTATCTCCCGTTTTCACGAGTCGTTTAATTCGTACATTTTTTGAATTAACCAGAGAGACAGAGAAATAGGTAGAGTCGAGTGGTGAACTACGGTTTCCCCGTAGTTTAAATAATTCCTTTTCCGAGTTTGGCGACGTTACGTATTTTCGACTCTCTGTGTCTCTAGCGAGTTTGCGTAGCGAACGAATTAGCTCTGAGAAGAGAGGAACCGAGAGAAAAAGGAGATGGCGAACGTGTGTTAGATACTTCTCGGTGTGTACAGGTCTTTTACCAATCGGAAAGGGACAAAAGGAAAGGAGAATAGAATGACTGTGGACGGATAGAAGGATTCTATTGGATTCGTTTCGTCGAATAAATACTTAACCATTTCGTATTTGTATCCCTCTATCTCTCTGTCGCATTTCCCAGTAACTTTATTCGTCCCCTTTCCGGTTTGCTGTACCGTCCATTTACATCTTATTGATTCCTTATCGTGCCTTCGCTCGCCTTTAGGGAGATCATATTATCCGAGCTAACTCCTCGGGAAATTCAGTTTCCACGATAGAGGTAGGTACACGACGGTGAAACGAGGATATATCCATTTTACTTGGACAAAGGAAAACACCGTTTCGCTGGAGATAATTTTTTTCCCTCCACTAGTTCTCCACGAGAAACGAGTTTTTCAAATCGTAAAACGTGTATAAATGTAAGACTATTCTTGTTTTACATGCGTTCGTTGGGATAGTGAAAAAAAGAGAACAAGCATGTCTTTTCGGCAAACAAGGCACGGTAAATTTTCCATCGTTCACCGAGATATTTTGAAGAGAACGATCTAGTTATCGTTTATTTCTTGTCTCGCTGGCTTCGCTCCAGCGGCATCGACGTTACCTTTAAATTCGAGATAAATAGAGGATGAAAGCGAGTCGCGGCTACTGCCTCGCGTTAGAACGAAATAAGCGACTTTACCTTCCGACGGCAGCCGTCCAAGTTTTTCGCCACTAAAAGAAACAAAAATTTCAACTACCCTTGCGCGTTTCGGACGGCGATGCGGAAACTCGAGAGATCGTAAAAGTTATTGAAACATACTTTATCCCATTCATGGAATTATCTCATACGCGATAATAATAACGAGTTTATTAGAATATTTCTATCATACGGAAAAAATTGGTTTCTTTTTTTAAACCCCAACGTCGAGAAACGAGGGGTGTTATGATTATGACGGCTTTGTCTCTCTGTGGCATCGTAGCTCCTAAACGGATGGACCGATTTCAATGCATTTTTTTTTTTTTTTAAATTTAAAGCTAGTTAAATCGAGATGGCTTAGCTGCATTCGATGAAAATCTGACCAGCTGTTTAAAAGTTATGAGCTGTTTCCCGAAATGGTTGAGGGATTTTTGTAGACAAAAAAAGTTTAAAACGATACAAATAAAACTTAAATAAAAAATTTAAAAAACCTCGACACATAAAACGATCCCTTAAAAAGTAAAAAATAATAGTTTGAAATTATTATTGAACCTTAAATGCATAGGGGGATCGCTAAGTAAACTAAACAGGTAGTTTAAATTAGCGAACTTGTAACAAAATAAGTAATTGCAACAAAATCTAAATACCTATTGTGTGCACGGTAGGTGAGAATTCCAAAGGATAAGCCCAAATGTTAAATTCCATTTAAATTCAATTTTTGGATTGATACGTCATTTTGTCATCCCTCGACCGATCTAAGGGTCGACTATAATTTTTTACTTTTTAAGGTTAACCTTAAGGGGTTTTTAAACATTTTTAATTTTAGTTTTATCTCTACGAGTAGAACGAGCCTTCGAGTCCGACAAGGTCGAGCATCGATCCAGAGATCACGCAGCATCTTTTGTAAAGACTTTCGTGAAGGAGAGAGAGATAGAGGATGACAGACGGAGCACAGTATTCTCCGTATTCTTTCTCATGAAGCAAGAGGAGCAAGGACGCGTAGCCTACGTTCTCTCGAACGGGGGCTCTCAAGGAATCCGTCCGATAAAAGCATATCCTTGCCAAGTCTGAAAGGATACGCTTAAAGGGAACCGCGGTATGGAAATGCGGGAATCGATTTATACCATCGAAGGGAACCCGGAATCGTTCCGCGGAGTCGCGGGGAAGGAAAATCGACGTCTTCTTATTCTTCCTTTTTACCCTCTTTTTTCGCCATCCTTTCTTGTCTTGCTCTTTAAAAAAGTGATCGTCGGAAGACCCATTTCAGGTATACATTTTTCTCCAAATCGTTCGTCAATTTTTTTCCCGCCCTTCTCTTCCATGTCCTTCGCTTTCCTTAGTGCTTAGATGGTATTATATTCCATTAAGGATATTACTCGAAATTTTTTGTTCCTCGATGTAGCTCTTGGATTTGTCTCGAATGTGTTTCTTATTTCTCTCTACCCTACGCGAGGCCTGAACAAGATAGACGCAACTATTGTTTTTCTTCGAATACCTAGTCTTAAATTTTAAAAAAGAATTGCATCCCTCCCCTTTTCACCACGCATTTATACAGGATGTCCAACTTCAAGTACCGCACCGGAAAACTACATGTGCACATCAATGATTTGAGTCAAAAAGTATAATACGATTTTTCGAAATTCGGCTTAGTTAACGAACTATTAACTGACAAAGATGTGCCAATCCCACTTGTACGTCATAGTAGGCGTAATATGAAGCGGTAGGAGGAAGAATCGACAATAAACAATTACGAGCAGCATACGTGCCGTTGGTTTTCGTGGAGTTTTACTCTCATCGCTTCGTGTCACGCCTGGTATGACGTAAAAGTGGGATTGGCCTATCTTTGTTAGTTAATAGTTCGTTAACTAAGCCGAATTTCGAAAAATGGTAGTAGACTTTTCGATTAAAATCATCGATGTGCATATGTAGTTTCCCGGTGCGGTGCTTGGAGCTGGACACCCTGTGTACAGTGACTCGCATTAATATTCGGACACCGTATAAGGCAGAATAATTTTTTTGTAACTGAACCAAACAAGTTGAATTTTTGGAAGAAAATAAAAGGATTAGTTTACTAGGTATCCTGTTTTCGTTGTTTTAAAAAAAAAACGAAATTTCCAGAATTACAAAGAAAATAAAAAAAGGCATTTTTTCAACTTTTTTATCTGAGCTTATTATGAAAATTAAAAAATTGCATTGTGTAGATTAAGGTCAGATATATGCATATTATAAATTGCATCCAAATCGGTAAACATTCTATGCAGCTACACATTTTTACAGAATCAGGTCGAAAATCGGCCGATATCATTGATTTTCGAACTTCTCTTTTAACTTCTAATCAACGACAACGGAATATCTAGTAGAATAATCCTTCTATTTTCTTGCAAAAATTCAGATTGTTTGGTTCGATTACAAAAAAGTTATTCTGCTTTGTAGGATGTCTGAATATTAATGCGAGTCACTGTACTCCTGATAAGCCGAATGTCACGTTATATTCATAGTCGAGCTTATGCAAGGAAAAGCTATAAAGCTCTTTCTCTCCCTCTCCTTCTGGCATACGGTGTCTGGCAAAGAGGAAAGGAATCGAGAAGTAAAAACGCTTTTTCCGTGGGCTTTTTCATCGAAGCTCTCTTTTCTCCGCTCGAGTTGCGCGTAGATCTGCTTCGGCGGTGCACTTAAGAAAGTTTTCAAGGGATGAAATATTGCACGTCGGTGCACCTCACAGAGGAAGAAAGACGGAGAGAAAAAGTGAGATATAGAAAGTAGCAGGCATCGCGTGCTCGATACGTGGACGTCGATGGTCCGTTCGTTTCTTGGATAGAAAGTCGATTCCCTTCGAAATGAAATTTCGGGGCGTAAACGGCAGCGCAAGGAAGCCTTCCTAATTCCACTGTTCGCTGGCGAGACACGACGATCGATCGAACAAGATCACGAAAAGCTCCTGCGAAACGTTTTACTCCTCTCTCGAAATGACGTTCACGAACGTTACTTTGATTTCAACCCCTTTCTCTCTGTAATTTTTCAGTATTTTGTATTTTCGTTTCGTCGATCACTTCATTTTGGGAAATTAAAATCTATAAAGTAAACGAATCAATTTAATTTTCGTATTAATATTCATTTTAAGTCCACGAGTGGCACTATCATCGTTCTGGCGCGAATTTCGAAGTACCGTTCAAGAGGGAAACTTTTCTCTCTCCGCTGTTTCATCCCTTTTTCGGGTCGGTTTCTGGGATGATTTGTATACGTAGCACTCGATGAAGTTCGGGAGAGATGAACTCTTTAGTCTCTCTCGCGAAATTTTGTGGGAAAGAATTATCGTTGATTTTATTATCATTTCTTTTAAATTGCACTTATACAACGCTAAACAGCACATTCGAAAAAGCAGCACGACATTGGGACGTAAGTTAGCCGCGATTTCTTGGCCGTCTTGGCAGGGTTAATAAATCGAACGTCCCTACGAAAAATTTTCTCTCCTCTACGGTATACTCGGTAATGCGAGTTTTGGTGGAGCGCCAACGAGCGAAGAATCCACTATATTTCTATCGGAAATATGAGTTAGAATCGGGCTAGGAGAACCCGTGGGAACACACGAGAGAAAGATTTATACCGGCTCTTACGCGCTCTCTACGCGCCGTATAAATCCGACATCTTCGTCGTACCTTCGCGAAAACAACTTCATATTAATACAACGCAAACCTCCCAGAACTCGCGTGTACGAGGTTATTAATCGTCCGTTGATCAGATTATCGCGTGACTTTCGCTATATGGATCTTGTGTTCTTCGGTTTAATTAATGCAAGACACGCCACGATCATCGATCGTTCGTCCACGGGATAGTTCAGCGAAGGGACATCGTAAATGGAATTCGATTTCTAATTCGTACTTGCGTGTAGACGCTTGTATATGTTGATAGAGAAAGAGAAACAGATGGAGTGGCAGGGGTGTACCGAGAGAGAGAGAAAGGATGAAAGGAAAGCAGCTTAATTAACTGGTCCACGTTGGTGCGAATGCTCGCCATGCTAATTAACTCGCTCGTGCTATGTAAACTCCTCTTTGGTATTTACTTGAAGCGATCTACAGGGCTTGGATAATTGACACCTGTATATTATATGGTTCGTATGTATGCGTGGATGTATATCGCGTAAAACGATAGTCTCCGGCAAACGAGTTAATATGCAGGAGTATTGTATTTCAGCCAAGACCGGACTACTTGCGAAACGGCTACGAGGAAGTCTACGTTTTGTTTCTGTATTAGAGGTAACGTTACGCAAAGCGATCGTTTACAATAGTTTCGTGAATCATCCGAAATTTATGTACCATTTACAGGTACATCTTATTATATAAAATTCAAAATGGAAAATCACAGTTTTTGCAAATAACCATTAATCACAGGTTGATGGTTTGTATTGATGGAAAGAACGGCCGCTATGATTGGTATACATTTCGGAAGGGGCCTCGATTGGCGAACTTTGATTTTTGACCTCAAATTTGAGAAAAACGGCGGAGTGTTGCCACTTTTAGCAAAACACGTGTCCAATAGATTCGGCTAAAGAAGCTCTGTGCAAAAATTGAGCAAAATGAATGACCCACAAGTCTGATCCTTTTCTTGTTAGCCGAACAGTTATATTTCCTAAATGAAGATTGTTCAACTGAAAGAAGCATCAAATTTAAGAGAGGCCTCTGTAATTGCTTAGCACCATGTAAAGAGATTTATAATGATCTCTCAGCCAAAAGCAAGCAATCGAAAATGACGGATTTTTTACGAAAAGAAGAGCATGAAACTTAACATACGGCGGAAGAAAACATTATTTAACACATAATACATTACACTTTTATGAAACTTGGTTTGATAAATATATTTTTTCTAATTATAAAAATATGATAGCATGTTTCTCTAATTTTTGGAACCTAATCCCTTTTTTGCATAAGTTCTTTGTTTCGTATAACACAGATTCGCTTTACACGAAATTTTTTCGGAACATAATAATCGTGTTATACGGATGTCAACTGTAATATAATGAATCAAAATCTTCACCGGGGAAAAGCCCGAGTCAACTACATGCTAGTAAATTTATAAAATGCAGTTTGTCGTGGTTGTTTTTCGATTCTCTTCGGTAGCCATCGATTCGTGGCTACCGCATCGGTCGCTTCCAGTTTAATCGATTCAAGCGCTCTTTAGCGAAAACGACGAGAGACACGTTTTCGAGTTGTTTCGGAAGTGGAAAAAGTCATTTGCACTTTAACTTCTCTCGGTGTCTAGGCAACCTTTCGAGGTACAAAGGGTTTTCTCGTTGTTGTCGCTGTCGTCGTTGTCGTTAGCCATCGCGGTGTAACAGCCGCGAGGCGTTGCGGAAAATTTAAATCGAGTTCGTCGAACTCGCCGCAACCCCCCCTCTCTTATCCCCGCAGCTATTTTCCACGAGCTTTTCGGAGCATCTTTAACGCGGCTAAGGCTCGCCCGATGGAAGAATCGCGAGACAATATACGCCGGCTCTACTCGTCGTTTCATGAACGCGCGAGCGCCCCCGCTTTTTGAATATTTATAGGTCACGCTTACAATTTTTAAGCAACCTCGGCGAAACTTTCGTATAACGTTATCAACGTTAACGCAAAGGAATTGCAAATCGCGATTATACGATCTACCCGCGGAAAATATTCCCGCGAGCGCGGATCCGCCCCTTTCTTTCAACGATAGCTTTTCCTTGCAATTTTCTTGCAAATGATTTAATCGAAAATCTTGTTACGTCATTGAAGAAGACACGAGATCCGATGAACGCAAAAATAACAACGATCGAAACGTCTCGTTATAAAAGGCGTAGGTACGTACGTACGGCCGCGTGCCATCCGTTAAAGAGTTAAATGGCAGTCCATAAATTGCAGGCGTGAGCCGCACTGGCCTTTCGTTCGGGATAGCCGCTCCTCGTTTGGGATAATGCGACGCCATCGTCGAGTTATTAACGACCGCGATGTTACAACGTCCATTACGCGTTTATTATTTATAAACGACACCCGAGCACCGGCGAACGGGGTAATCCGATTGGTGAAAATGCTTTCGTTCGTGTTTCTATCGCATAAACTGGGAATAAAAAAAAATGTCACACGGACATCCCGACGAGAATCCTTTAAAATTGCTTTCGTGGTTCGTTCGGGACGATCTTGTTCGCGATCAGGGAACACGAGCTTTGGATTGGCTCTTCCTCTTCGTTTATTATCCTTGCTCTTATCGATAAGAAACACTCTAGCGCTAGAGAATGGAGTGTCTTCGTTAAAAGTTCCACAACGACTTCTTTCTGCTTCTCTCTCTCTCTTCTCGAAGTCGTAGTCGTATAAAACAAAGTAAGGTAAAGGCGACCAAAAAAAATATATATACACACACTACATAAAGTATATAAGAGGAAGCAACTGGAAGAAGATCGTCCATTGTGTTTCCTAACTTACTCGGACACTTGGAAGTACCGAATTTTTTTGCCGCGCCAAGGGCGGCACATTACGGAGGGGTGAAATATCGCGTTATCGCGCGAACGGCGTCGCTTTTTCCCTTACCCCGGGAATGAAAACGCGAGTTTATTTCTCTTAGCAATGCGCACCCGTAGTGATGGATTCAAGACAAGAATCGGACACACTTGTCTTGTTTTCAATTTTTTTACAATCGAGAATTTGTATGTCTTGATCTCGACAATCAATGTCTTGTCTTGATTCTTTCAAGATTCTTGATATTTTTATAATATCTGTTACGTCTCGTAACTCACAGACGCCTACAAAGTACTCCTGAGACCCTTGACCATAGCGTCTTTTTTAATTAGAAAATCATCATTGGCCCAGGTCCAGAAGGGACCAACAGCCTCAGATATCCCCCAGTCACCCCCTGTGGCATCACCGCAAGTTATTCGTCGCCAGGGGGGACCTCTAATGGGGGTCCAGAACTCCCACCCTTAGAAAGGGAAGTCAGCTGGTAGAAAACGGAGATTGGAGACCATAGCGTCTAGGTAGGATCCGCCTGCATCAGCCCTACCGATGATTCTGCAGTCGGATCCAAGACGAAACGCACTTTCCTTTCCCTTTCATTTTCTATCATGAAGCCATCTCCTGAACACCACCATCCCAAATGAGTTTCTTCGGAGGACGAATCCGTTACGCGTCTTGAGGTCAGTTGGATCTAGCACGTAACAATATCTTTAAATATTTAGGGTAAGAGCGGGTAATGGGAGTCAGCGGGCAATGGGAGTCATGGTTATAACAACCAAACGAAAGTGTCTAAATAATTGGTTATCGGTTCAAAAGACTCGTTTCGTATACCTGTCACCATGCTCGAACGCTCGCTCTGTGCGCGTCCATAGTTTGCATGGGAAGGTAGAAGAGCGTTTTCACGCATATTTGTTCTAATTTTACCAGTGCACGAAATAAGCGATAAGTAGATCATTTCAATAGAACCAAGTAATTACACTATTTCATTATGTGATTTTCGCCTTAAACATTCGGTTTACAAAACATTTGTGGTGATTTAACAGCAAAATAACATATTATATATATTTTTGACTAAGTAGGCATAATTGGGCAATAGGAGTCACCGCGAAAAGTTGACTCCCAGTTCAAATGTTGATTGCTTTTATTAGTTTTTTCATTCAGGGATGCCAAAAGCACGTCTTAGGTCCATCGACAAGGTTCAGTGGTGATCCGACACACTATCAAAAGTAAAAGACTTCATGAAGCAAGGTCACTCTATGAGGTATGCTGTTAAAGCCATGAATATACTGTTTTCATGTCTCCAAAAGCAGTTAAATAAGAATAATTCCTCGGAACTGCGCCTTGGACGACGTTCTGTATTTACAGAAGAAGTAGACAATTGTTAGAATAGGTTGACTCCCATTGCCCCGCTTGGTGACCACCATTGCCCACATATGTGGGCAATGGTGGTCACAACCGATTTTTTTAAAAATCCTTATTATTAAAAAATGGTGTTGCCAAAGTTAACGAAACTGTTCAGACTGATAGCTTGTTAGTTAGAGTACCTTATGAGATGATTTTAATTAAGTTTAAATAAGAACTTTTCATTTTATTTCAATTCTTGCTTAAGTGACTCCCATTACCCTCTTTTACTCTACTTACTACATCTCGATTTATTATTTTTGAAAATTTTTATAAAAATTATTGAAAAATATGTTTTTTAAATGCACTAGTCACAAAAATTAAAGGGACACAAAAATTCCTGAAATTTTTTTAGGAGTAAATTTCAAAAACCATTTCGAAGCTTAAGGTCTTTAGCTTTTGAGCCTTGTCTTCAAAAATTTTTTTTACCTTTTATTACTTATGAAACAGGAAAAATCACGAAGGACAAATTTTCGAATTTTTTCCTTTTTTCGTGTAGTTCTACAGCTGAGAAAAGATTTGTTGGTTAATGCCGCCGCCAGAATCTTTTTCCTTGTTCTTTTCTTTTCTTGACGTAATCTTGACATTAAATATTTTCTTGGCGTGAGATATTGATTCAGAACGAGTTATAGACTAGTTATCGCTAACGATAGTTAATGAGTTATTAACACACGTATAATTCTAGTTTCGGTTATCAAGAACCAAGAATCTTTATTGATTCTTCTTGTCTTGTTCGCGAAGCATAAATTTTGTCTTATCTCGATTTTATCAAGAATAAGAAATTTTATCATGAAAAAAGGAAATATCTTAAAATCCTTGTCTTGCTGTCCATCACAACGCACGCGTGCGAGCAAATACCTAAGTCTAGGTACCGACGATCCTAGAAAATTAAGAGAAATGCTAGGGAATCCGTTCCCTCTTATTTTACGTTCCTTTCGAATCGATCGTTCGATTAGATTACCACCTTTTTCTCTTTCGGATGGGAACTTCTCGTAGAAATCGTTCCGATTTCGATAAAATAATTCTCGCGGATGTCAAGTCGTCCGAAACGAGCGCGGCTACGACGACGATTTTACATATTTCTAGCTCGAAGAGAAGGAGAAAGCCATTCCCCACCCTTTTCATTGCGGCCGATATGCGAACGGTAGAATTTCGTGAACGTAAAATGCGGTATATCGAGGCAACTCGATACGGCTTGCCTTGGTGCAGTTTCGGAACGCACGGTGTACCGATACACTAAATGCGAAGTCGATACTTATTGAATTCGACTCCGGTGGTAGGTACTCGTGCAAGAGGAAGAGAAATAGAAGCAGAAAAGGAATGAAGAGCAAGAGAGAGACAGAGAGACAAAAAGATAGAAAGAACGAGAAAGAGAGAGAGAAAAGAAAGAAACAAGGAAAAGAAGTCGTATTTTCGTTGGAGTGGCTACTTCTTCGCATAAACCGGTAAAGACCCTTCCCTTTTCACTTATTTTTCAAACCCCTACAGCAGCACCCTCTCGTCTACGTCCACTTTCCTTTCGAACTCGCGTGGAAACCGTACGTGCTCGATACCGGCGAGCGCAACGTTATCGCGTGTCCCACGTATCGCGACAAAAGTGTCATTTAACCCAACGAGAAAGAGAGAGAGAGAGAGAAGAAGAGGGAGAGAGAAAAGTAACAGTGCCATAATTCTTTCAAACTTATTACCAGTGGCTTCGTGGCCGATAAGAGAACGGGAGTTCCTTGTCCCTTGCGAAAACGTTTTACGGCCGTTCCCACGTATGTCCGGGAAAGAGAGAACCCGAGTGAGAGAAAGAGGTGGTTATCGGGGTGGAAAACTTTTCTGGAAGGTAACGACTTTTTCTATGGATATATCGAACCTCGGTGTCGAATTTGTACGTCATCGTGGGGTGCAAAAGTGAAAGGTCCCTTTTTTAGGAAAAATCGTATAAATTTTCGTAAAAGATTTTTGTTACAAATGACGTGAAAAAATTATCGTAGCTTGTCCGTATCTCTCGATTGCTATATTCAAGCGAAACATGGCCTTCTATTTTTTGTTCTCTTTTACCACAACATCAAAGTTCAGAGCTATTACCCATGTCGATCCAGCAGCGTGCACCAGCAGGTTACACCACGCGAGGTTGATACATAACGCTCATCGGGAAAGTTTCTCACTCCCGTAAAGTATTTCGATGTTTGCCCTGTGAGCTAACTCGGCTAGAAACTTTCCGGGGAAGTCCTCCGGTCCACCGGGCCGACCTCCGTGCGAAAAGTTCGAAAAGCGAAACTTCCGGCGAGCCGTCGATAATACTCGTTACGGGTTGGATCGACCTCGTGGATCATTAGACACCGTTAAATTAAGCGATAACTCTTCCTACGGCAAAATCTTTTTATCTCTCGTGCAACTAAATACAGGGTGATACGAAAAGGGTCCGTAACTCGAGGGGCTTATAGTACTCACCGAGAGGATTAAAAAATGTCTAATAGCCATGGATCCTAAAATCAACCTTTTCGCTGTAAATTTACTTTTATCGTTAATGAGTGTTTGTTACCGTATGCGAGTCTCTTGGTAACATATTGAAGATAAACAGGGAAATTTGCTTAGAAATACATAAACTAATACTAGCATCAACAAAGATATTACTTCGTAATTACCAAAATATGAATAAATCTTCATAACTGTTCGATATGTCCTCCTCCCATGTGAATTTTCGGTTACCTATTTTCATAATAAACGTCCACTGACAACCTTGAACTAGTGTATTTCTAAGCAAATTTCTCTGTTAGAGAATCTCTTACCTACGGTAACGAACACTCATTAATAATAAAAGTTAATTTACAGCGATAGGGTTCATTTTATGACCCATGTTTATTAGACTCCTCTCGGTGAGTACTATAAGCCCTTTATGTTACGCACCCTTTTATTTATCACCCTGTACAGACGAAGTGGGTATTTCGAATCACAGAGTTTATATAAATGCAAAATGAAAAATGCAACTCGATGATGTTGTTCGTTCATCGAAAAGAAAGGAAGGACGGACGGAAGAAAGTCCGGGAAATTCTCTGCATTTTCTTTCTCGCGAGAATATCACACGGTTAGCCCCGTATTCGTCCGGAAGAAAAAGTCTCGCTCTGTCTCTCTTCTTTTCTCGGAGTCACCTAACGATCCTCTCGAGGATACAAGATGAGAGAAAGAGAGCTGAGAGAGAAAGAAGAAAAAGAAGAAAATAAAGGGACGGAAGGAAGGGCGGAAACAAGGGCATCGCGTTAAAAAACGTTGCGCGACGTGCCGAAGTGCTTGGAGACTCGACTTTCTCTATCTTTCTCTTTCCGTGAGTCTCGGCACTGGAAAACCTCAATTACGCGACGGTCATTAAACCGTCGTCCATCGTGGTCTCTCCGAAGGGTGTACGGCTCGTGGAAAAGCTGCGGGCAAAACGGGTGGAAAGAGACGAGCACAAAAAAGAAAAGAGGGAAAGAAAGTTTCTCGAGAACGGGACGCACGGATAGGAATTCCCCCTTTGAGATTCCATCGGAAGCAAGAAACAACGGTGGACAACGGTTAACTACGACGTCCTTCTTCGACGTTTACGTGATGAGTCTTGGCTTGCGAGGGATGAATCTCTTTTTTGCACCTGTGACGAACTGTTATGCCAACACCGCCATATACCTCTTTCACTAATCCTTTTCACTCATTTCCTTTTTTCGTAATTATCTATTACCTACCTTTATTTCGAAATGACGCACCTTTCCCTAATCTAAAATATCCTTTTACAATTATTGTTCTAACCACCATAATTGTTCTCGTTGATTACATATCTGCGATATTTCAAAATAACGGCATTCCTTATCTACATATATGTCCACGGTCCTTTTTAACTTTCTTCCTAGTCCTTAAGAAATACCCACCACTCATCCGAGGTTACCTTATTCCAAAAATCCTTTCGTACGTCAAAGTTAGTCCAGAACTAGAACCGAATAAACCTTTTACTCTCGAAACGATTTCAAAGTTTCTAGTATTTTTCGATTTCGAACTATCCCTACGTCGACAAAGGAACCGTCGCACAGTGGTGTATTTTGCCTCGAAAAGTAGTCGAAAGTCAAAAATATGAATTTTGTTAGAAACCGAAATAATTGATTTATTCTTATAGCTGAATAACCATTACACCAAATGATAATTATTTTAACGACGCTTCGCTTTTCATTATGAGCTCAGGTAAAAAAGTTGGAAAAATGACTTTTGTTTCTTTTCAATTATAAAAAAGTTATTCTGCTTTATAATTTCTGTATTTGTCGGGACTCGTCGGTTAATAATTTTGATGATAACCTAAAATGTAGTTATTCCTGAAGGGATTTCCAAAGAAATACTTTCCACACATTTCCACTTTTCTGTTTACGATCACATTAAAGTTAAAGCGTTATTAAAATAATTATCATTTTGTGTAGTGGGTATTCAATTATAAGAATAAAGAAATTTAACAATTTAATAATTTGGTATAAAAAAACATTTTTTTTCACATCGAAAAGATGTAAAGATTAAATTAGTTTTTGCATCATTTAATTCAACCCAAGAGGGAATATAAAGCCACAACATTTTATCTATAAAATAACTGGTAGTTCAATTTACGCCGACCGCCTTCCTTTAAGTTATGTCACTTTAAATTATGTATCTAGAGTTTTGAGTAGCATTATTAACCTAAAAATATAGTTAATTACACTGTTCTAAGTCGATTCAGATGAAAAAATAATTCTAGCTAGCTTTTCGGGTCAAATACTCCACTGTGCGTCGCCGGTAAAAGAACGTCGACGAATCAACGCGAGAAATGAATTACTCTCGCAATGGTTTACGAGCTTTCGCGCCCATCGCTTGAAAAAATGTCGACCGATTTCGGAAAATCGTTTCTTCCACTCGATTGGAAAATTTCTTTATAGAAAATTCATGTTGCCGTTGTTCGAGCAATGGAATGAACGAGAAAGACCTAGATAGAGGATAAAGGAAGAAGCGGGGATCGCGATAAGTCGTTCGTTCGGTTAAAGCGAGTTTGATGCTGCAACTTTTATACTTTCGTTACTCCCTCGTCCGTGGAATTATCTTACCAATTTAAAATACGGCCGTTCGCGATATTGCACGCATTCTCCCTCTCTCTTTTTCGCGAGCGAATAAAACGCGCCAGAGCGGCCGACGCGAAAATTTATCGTCACCACTGTTCACCGGCGACGTGGAAAAACATTGCGAACGTTTTAAACGCACAGCCTACAATTATAGCCTGCGGGATCACGAAGTGAGTTTCAAGGTTATATACAGCTGTTGTTCGTGCAAACTTTAACAAAAAAGTTGGAGAGAGAAAGAGCTACCTCGTTATAAAAATGAGTCGACGAGAGTTTGAAAGGTGTAAGTCATTA
The DNA here is from genome assembly GCA_916049575.1 of Ancistrocerus nigricornis. NCBI lineage: Eukaryota > Metazoa > Arthropoda > Insecta > Hymenoptera > Vespidae > Ancistrocerus > Ancistrocerus nigricornis. The sequence goes on along the minus strand of OU696669.1, from coordinate 22,583,354 downwards.
ATTTCGAAAGAAATGGAAAAATTACACCGTGTTCTTCCTTTTTAGCGTCGCTCACGAGGAGTCCCTTATTTTCTGAACAAATTGAATCGATCCTGATAATTAGACAAGAAAGAAGAAAGGAAAAATAAAAGGACTTAGCATGAGTCTGACTCTTCTCCCTGGCACGAATTACGAAGCGCTTAATTATCTTAGGATGAAAAGATCACCTCCTGTATTCCTATCATTAGCATCTCCTGAGACAGACAAAGATAAAAGATATCGAGGATTCCGAAGAAAAAGTATACATTAAAAAAAAATATATATATATATACCGACTTCAAAAATTTACCTAATGTATAATTAAACTAAAAAGTTGAAAATAATATTTTTATATATTATTACGTATCGTTTTTGTAAAAATTTACTTCATTTTCAATGTTTAGTGGTTATTCCACCCTTAAGGATGAGATTTTTTTTTCAAATTTATATGAGACCACCCTCGAGATACAGCCTATTCAATAAAAAAAGAATCATTCAAATCGATTCCACACTACAAAAGAAAAAATACGGTCAACTTGGTAACCTTCTTCTTTTTGAAGTCGGTTACAAAAGAAAATAAAACAAGGACGACGAAGGCAAAGAGCAAAAGAAAGAAGAAAAGGAGGTGTGGGCCGCCAGCGCCATCCAGAAATTCCACTTATATTTTTCGTTACGATTTAAAAATAAACGCGATTGGAGTGGCGACCGAACGGAAGGGTAGGGATGAAAGCAAGTGGCGGTAATGGTGATGGTAGTGACGATAGTGGAGGGGGAATGCTCGTAATGGAAAGCGAGAGATTCGTCGGAGGACTTAGAACGTAAACAGGTCGCGATCGTGGCAGACGCTGACTCACGAGAAACGCGTTTGTCTTTTTCTATCTCATTCTCTCTTTCCCTTTTCCTCTCTTTTACTCTCGACGGATATTTGAGTAAGACAGAGAGAGAAAGCTTTTGCTATTAGCGGCGACGCGTAACGTTCTCTCCAATTTTTTGTCCCTCTTTTCATCTACACTATTTTCTTCGCTAATTCTCGTTTCTCCTCGCCTTTTAGTCCCGGTCTTTCGATTTTTATTCTCCGCTTTTTTGCACGCGCACCAGACTGATTTATATGCCGGGTGCACCCACGCGCGCGTAGACAGCCAGTGTTGACTCGCCTCGTCAACGTCGGGGCCGAGGTTAACGAACAGAAGATAAATAATAGCGAGGGAACGAAAACAGTGCGCGAAACAAAGAGTACGAGAGAAAGAGAAGGTATGGCGTTCCGGTAATGCGCGCGAGCGAGATAGAGAACGATCAGGGTCGTACGAATGGAGGAGAAAGAAAAATTCCTTTTTTCGCTTACCCTTTTAATCTTCATTCTCAAATGATAGATGTACGTCGTTTCCTTACGCTCGAAGCCACATTAGCGAGAGTTAATTAGTTCCGAAACGGTCTCGCTTTCTCCTACATACGCTGGATGCTGGAACGTTACGATTATTTCCTTCCTCCCGGCAGTAACGGTCCTTGGCTTTTCCACCGGTAAAAATACCTAAAGTGATTTCCTCCGTTCTGTAAGGGGTTGAGAAAGAGGACGATTACGATCAGCGGAATTTAACTTGCATTCGTGCGAGACCGCTTTGATTTATCTCCGCTTAAAGCGATACAATCAGGAGCTTTTTAATTACAATTATTCGCTCTCGTCTTTACTTTATCTTTTCCTGTCACTCGCAGAGACGTTACTCACATCGTAGGTATTTTCTTTATAAGCAAAACGTAGAAATCTTATGATATACCAAAGATAATAAATTCTTGCGATATAAACCACGAACGGATGTAAAGTTTTATAACTCGGATAGAAGTTATAAATTCTCGCGAGAGGCTGTAATGAAGGATGATTCGAGATCGTGGTAGGAGATGTTATTTTACGAGCTTTTTACGAGGCTCCTCTCTCGCTCTCTACCTCTCGCTCTTTTTCTGGATAATGGGAAAGGGTTGGGCACCGGAGAGAGGCGGTTACTTCGCTGGAAAGCAGCAGCGAGATTCCTCGTACGAGATCGTTGCAGTAAACAAAGTTGACCTTCCAAGAGGGCAGTGCACCGCGTTGGCCCATCATATTTGCAATTTCTCGATTTCTCTTGCGATACTTTCGCCGCGTTTAACCCTTAAATGTGCGATTTTGTTATTTAACTTAAAAAAAAAAATACACCATTTAAATTCGGGGTCATTTTTTATTGGAGAAATAATTATAAAAATATTACACCAAGTAATAATGAGTAAACGCGCAATGTAGACAATTGGCTACATAGCTGTTCCAGCTCAAATTTACGAAAAAGAAGATTTCAAGCAGCTATTCGTAATGACACATTAATTCCTTACTTTTTTTCGATATATTGATATCATTTTCTGTACGTAAAACAGGGGTTGAAAACAGTTACGATATCGGTTTCGGTTCTTGAAACAGTTACGAGATACGAATAAATGTTATAATTGTTATAGATATATCGGTTTCGGTTTCTTGAGAACCGATATTATATTGATTCAATATTATTAAATGTTATTTTTCGGTTCAATATCAGTTACGACCCAATCTATATAAATAAAAATGTAGCTATTCGTTTGTTCCTAATCTCAAACCTCCGAAAGTTTTTCACCGATTGCTTTGAAATTTTGACACAACGTTGCATTCGAATACGCGCGTATTTTTATATATCTCTAACTAAATAATAATAAAAATTAAATTTTTTATGATTAAGTTTACAATTTAAATTTATTTGCAATTCTATTGTTTCCTGGTTTTTTTTTTTTTTAAATAGTGCCAAAACAGATTTCACATTTATTTTGTTTAAAATGTTCATAGCTCAGCAAGGCTCATTTAAGGGTTAATAGATGTGACGTCCCATGAAAATTCCACTAATAATTATTAGTAATAATAATAGTAATAATAATTATAGTATAGTATAATAATAATAATTATTATTAATTTATAATTATAATAATTATTAGTGGAATTTTCATGGGACGTCACAATAGACGCGTTCGCGCGGGATTTTAGTTTTAGACGAAACAAACTTATCGCGACTCGCTAGTTCACTCGTTTTTAGCGGCACTTATCGGTTTTTTCTCGTTAAAATATGCGCATCGTCGCTCCTGCGCCCGAAAGAACGAAGGTACTGCAAATATTTACTTTAATAGATAATGCAACGGCCCGACGTCTTTGAATATTTTAATTACACATTTTTTTACGGACGCGCGGATCCCCTAATTAGGAAAGAAAAATACGAGCACCTGAGCGCGAAGAATATCGGTCGTCCGGAGCTGAAGCTTCTTTAGCTTATTCGGGAAGAAAAATCTCTCTCCCATCTCTAGGTTTTTTTCTCTACGGGGCCTACGAATTCTTAGCGAGAATACCCTGAATTCTCTCGCTCTCTTTCTCTCGCACTCGGAAGTTTCCGCGACCATTCGAAATTCTCAACGCTTTTGTCGAGATACCTCGGTAAATGTTCTCTCGGGTATACCTGCCTTCTAATAACTTCCACCACTTGTTTTCCTCTCTTTATCGAGCCACCGTGCCGCATAGTAGCTGTGCTCTACCGACGAAAACAAGTGGCCATCGGTGAGCCTTAATTCCCATCGGTCAGCATTCCGAAAATCCTTTCCGTCGGGGACGACGCGTAAAACGATTGTCGTGCTTTCGAACGAGTGTCGAAATCCCGAGTGAATTCCCCTCACGAGGAAGAAATTGCCGTGTCGTTCGACTCGATGTTTTTAAGGGTGAAGATGATATTTTTTGAAGGCAAGAAAAGTGTTGCTCGTAGCCGAGCCACGTTCCAAAAGGCAATACTTTTACGATGGATGCTGTGAAAGGATCGAAAGAAAATCGATTCGAGTTACATTTTGAATTTTATCGGAGTATTTTACGCGTATAGCACGACGAACGTAACCACGGAATATAATGTCGATGGAGTAGTAAAAGGGGCCGGTCGAAATGGTGGAAGTAACGCGCCTAACGCCGAAGATAAATTTTCTCTCGCTCTCTCTCTCCCGCTATCTGGCCGACAGAACTTCCGCTTTTCTGGAAAATTGATTTCCATTCCGGATCAACGACTCGTGAGTCGCATTAATAACGTCACCCCGTACACATCGGCTACCTTCTCGAAATTGCATTATTCTCGGCTGGATAGACACTCTCTCTTACTCTTTTTCTTTTCTTAGAATTTCGTTTCGTCGCTATCATCGACGATATTCTGCTCGAAAGGCACGAAGGGTTTGCTCGTTCTTCTCTTTGCAACAGGTATATTCTCTTTCGTTTCGTGAGATTTGCTGTTCCGTAAATTTCTTCGATAACGCCCGCCGGATCTTCGTTGTTATTTTTAACTCGGTATACTTTTACGAGAAAATATCGAAGAAACGATGTTTCTACAGGGTGTCCAAAACTAACCACCCCAAGGGTAATCCGTATGTTCGCGTCGATGATTTGAGTTAAAAAGTCTAATAGCATTTTTTTAAATTCGACTTAGTTAACGAGTTAGTAACTAAGCCGAATTTCGAATTTCTTCAATAACTCGATAATGACTCGTAATAATAGCTAAGCCGGAATTAAAAAAATGATATTATATTTGTCGACTAAAATCATCGATGCGAACACGCAGATTACCCTTGGGGTGGTTAGTTTGGAACAACCTATATAAAAGAAATTTTCTTACGAGCCAAACGATGACGTAGGTGTCTTTGATTCGACACCGAAAAGTGATCGACGTTACGCGCGCGGCGCGTCCTCCTTCGGTCTAAAAATACTTGAGAACGTGAATATCGTACTCGGGTTTATGTTTGTTTTCTACGCCTACGTGCGGCGCTCGTGGCACGGTTTTAAAAATAATCAGAAGCGCCACTCTACGTCGCGAATAAAACGTGCAAGATCAAAGCTGACTCTTCCGCATTCGTCCGTCTTCTACCCCGCCCTCTCTCTCTTTTTTTGCTTTGAAATTTATCTTCCTCTTAGGACCGAATAGTCGTCGAAAACTCTCGAGAGTTCCGACGTTTCTTAGTTCGACATTAAAACGCGAACTCTTGCAAGGATTTCACGATTGAAATTGCGAGGAGGGTGGCTAAGAGTCGAACGGGTGGCGCTCGCAAGGAAGGTAAATAAGAAAATCGTAGAACTCTTCGAGAGGGATTCCGTACGTCGGTCACGTTTTTCTCCTCTTCTCTCTCTCTCACTTTCTATACGTGCGAAACGGAGAATCGTTCGTTGTGACCTCCATTATCTCCGACATTCAGTAAAGTGCGAACGCGGGGCGGTACGAGAGTTAAGTTTCGTTTAAGCGCGAGGGAAGTGACTGAGAGGATATCGAGAAGCCGCTTTTCTTTTTTTTTCATTCCTTTTAGCACCATTTCGCAATTCCTGAAAAGAAAACACGCTTTAAGAACGTCTATCATAGTGATTTGAAATTCGAGACATGTTTCGAATCACTCGAATCACATCAAAATTATTTTATGATATTATTTCATTCGAAACTCTGCTCAAAGTACACTGTAGCTACTTTTTTGTTTGGGACACCATCAAATTATGAAATAAAACTAAAAATGCATAAAGTATAAAAATCAATCATTTTCAATGTATTTTATCAATCAATTTTCAATCAATCAATGTATTTTAATTTAAATGTTTAACAAAAAGTATTCGGAACTCTTAAAAAACTATTCAAAAACTAATCCGACTTAATTTAGGCATCGTTATCGTCATAACTTTCCTCCTAATCGCGAAGTGTTTAACGTGATTTCGACTTTTAAAAAGATCGACAGGGATCGGTTTGCGGACTTCCACGCCTAAATGTTTTTGATATATTATCTCTATAGTTTTCTTCTTCAAATAAAAAAAAATTAGATTGGAAAAGTTTGAAAACATCGTTAAACCTTTGAAATTTCTCATACAAAATTAACGATATTAGTCATTTAGATGCTTCTAGGATATTGCAACTTTTTCAGAGGCGATACAAAATATTTTTACACGGTAATTTTAACGAACAAAGGAGTAAATGCCTAATACGGAAATATCCATCAACATCCCCAAAATTTCTGGCTCTCTTTCTCTATCGCCCGTCGGTCCAATCATAGCTTGGCTAGAGTTTTGGTATGGCGGTGAGAGTACACCTACCGCTTCCCCGCTTCACGATTGGCAGATCGTTATTAATTAATAGCTCGAAAACTAACCTGGCATATGTTACTTTTTATGACTCCTTTCGACTCAGAAAAATCAGTCGCACATGCCATTCTTCGTCTGACATCGAACCGTGGGACACCCTGTATAATCTGCAAAGTTCACAAAAATGCTATAATTTGATAGTACTAACCTTCGGCATTATATTCATCCCAAAAAATTATACATTAACATTTTTGTACTCACTTTATACTTAAAATAAACAAACGTAATTTATGCACTGTGAAAAAGAGAAACGGGAATCGAGAGTGACAGTTATATTTAAACCAATGATATACGCTATTGTTTACACCTACATAAACAAAAGTGTTGTCAAATGACAGTACGTATATTCTTTTATCCATGGCAATCACTTACCATTCTAAAACAACTTTTGTTAATTTGAATTTTGGACAGGTTTAGTATCTAATGCCCCTAGATGCGGCGGTAAATTCGAACGACGCTCTTCCAAAAATGTAAGATTTTTGTTCACTACGCTCGACCCATGTAAGAGCGTATGGTTCTTAAAAACACACGTCTATTTCGTTTCCCATCGCGTTGTCGCTCGCCTTTCTCGTTCCCTTCGTCATGCCTCATGTACATTATTACAGCACGGGCATTTCGACGTGACGTGAAGCGTCAAACGCACTGCTTCTCCTCTCGAACTTCTCCTAGCGTTCTGATAGCTCGACGCGATCTCAAAACGGCGGAGAAACTAAAACGGTTCGCGTGAAGTACCCGCCGTGAAAATTTTTCCTGCTACGTGGAATTTTTAATGAATTCTAACGAACTAACAAATTTTCCACATGAATCCAACCGGAGATTTCTTAAGGCTGTTCACCACCCAATACGTTTTTACGATAACTCTCCTGGTCACAGTTTTGGACCGATTTTGACAGACAAGGGCTTATTCGAAAGCTGAAAGATTTATTGTGAAGATGATCTTTTTGAAATTTTCAAAAAAGTTTTTTTTCATCATACGTCTTTTTCAGATGCGTTTTTTGCCAAAAAATAAGTATTTATTGAAAATTTGGAAAAGATCATCTCCCTCAGAAATTATTCAGCTTTCGAATAAGCCTTTGTTTGGCAAAATCGGTCACAAATTGTGACCAGGAGAGTTATCGTAAAAACGTATTGGGTGGTGAACAGCCTTAATTACTTCCTTTTTCTTTCCTAGCCTAAAACGCGAAAAGTTACTCAAATATTTCGGAAACTCGGGCGTGATTTTTATCAAGATGAAACTCCGCTCATTGGTTCGATATTAATATTTATAACCACCGGGATGGTAGAGAGAAAGTTTAGAGACGCGTCTTTGTCCCTGCATTTCCGCGGTTTAAAAAGAGGATCGACGAGAGACTCTTCTCAAACGCAATTTAGCCGACCGCGTTGTCGCATAAAATGCAATTTGAACTTTCCATCGGCTGGTGTCCTTTGACGTCGACCGCGTCATAGAAGATTCATAACTTTCGCGTTCCATGAAAAATACAAGGGAACCGTATACCCGTTATATATACGTATAGAAATAGGTAAATAATTTTTAACATATACAATAAAATCACGCACGAAAGTGATGAATTAACGCGCGAGCATAAACCGAATTCGGAGGTCCATATTTATAGGACAATTTTTTCAATATCCTATCGGAGTTTCCTATTAGTTTAGCGGAACGTTCGATCGAAAATCCTTCGCTCTCCACTCTTCTCCATCGTTTGCGTTCACATTAGCCAAACTAATTCAACGATCGGCCGTGCGCGTGTTGTCGACGCGATGCAGAGAGAGAGATCGGCTTTCGAGTTTCACCGATTAAGCCGAAACTGCATCGAAACTGTACTGCGCGCGAACGATTCGAGAACTTCTAAATGGGCAAACTATTTTAGGTAATAGACGCTCTGTTATCGCGCGAGAACAAACTTGATTTAATATACACGATAGAATGTTAGATTTCGATACGAACTATACAGGGTGTCCAGCTTCGAGTACCGCACCAGGAAACTACATGTGCACATCTATGATTTGAGTCGAAAAGTCTAATACCATTTTGCGAAATCACCAGTATTGAATTTTATAAAGATCGATATTTTGGCTCGAAGCTATGCGTCACGCGCGAACACCGTTTACATTATAATACAATAAAAGCTATCCATGTCCTAGTACGCGTGCGAGGACACATTCACGGAAATCTGCCGATTATGGTTGGGCAAACAAGTCGGAGCTCGTTCCCATCGTTGGCGCCGCGTCGAATTAACGAGTTTATTTCATTCCTACTGCCGCCAGCTGTATTAATTCTGATGCCACGAATGCAAATTATTTCGTTTTCAGTCGTCGTTGCGCTTTCTCTACGATTCTGCCTGCGTATGTCGCGTATCAGAGCGTACTGTAGGTATGTCGAACAAGGTGACTCGTTTCTCATGGATAGAAGCCAATGGATTTCCTTAACCGTTTTAGTGCCAGGGGTTTTTAAAAATCCATGTCGAATTGTGCCACGAAGCGCGACAGCGCTTCCTTCATTTATTTGCGAATAATGCCGATCGTTGCGATCGCGCTGCTCTTTTTGTGCGAAGAAATCTTTTTTTGAAAGAAAATTTGTAATTACGAGAGGAAACTCTCGACAGACTCGCGACAAGATACATGCTGAATCGAGCGCGTTGCGAATTGACGATCGTAATGAAAAATAGCGACACGGTTCACCACAGTACGCGAACAGCGCGATCGCGCTGCGTGGCACTAAAACGGTTAAGCGAACGTTCGTAAAATAATTTGTAGATTATCACTAGACTGCGGATCTTTATGCAAATAGGGGAAGGTTGGGCAAGACGGGGTACTTAAGGTTTGACAACGAATAAAACAATGGTTTTTGCATTTAACGAATCCGTTTTACTTTCTAATTACTCTTTGGTAATCGGTCTTTCATTTGAACTACCAATCAACCACTTGTTCAAAGTCTTATGAACTATATAAACAAAAATATAAAAAAAGTCATTTTTCCCCATCTTGCCCCACCGGCGGGGTAAGACGGGGTACCCCCGTGGACAAGCTGGGATTCCAATCAACCAGCAAAATTTATAAACAAACAATATAATTAAAACGAAAGTAGGTATAAGGTGTGTCGTTACTATCGCCAACGACGAGATACAAGACAACGTAGTAGGTGGCCGCGTGTAGGAGTTAGATAAAAATTTAGACTTTTTGACATTTCTCGTATTATTTTTATGCTTCCTTTCACGTGTACTGTTTGTTAGTGCATAGAAGTTTTCTCGAGACAGAATTACCTTATTATTTTTCATTACCCCATCTTGCCTCTTTTCGTCATATCGCAATCATATCAATATAAAACCTCGATGCAATGTACGAAAGTAAAAATTAAGATACGTATCTTATAGCTGGTTAAATTCTGTATCGAAAAAACGTACGTGCACTTTGAATAGTACAGATTTTTATGCAAATATCGCACGTGAAAGAAAGTACAAAACTAATATGAAGCATGCCAAAGCATGCCAAAAAGTATAAATTTTGATTTAACTCCTACACGCGTCCTCCTACAACGCTGTCTTTTGGCTCATCGTTGACGCTAATAGAGACACATCTAATACCTATTTGAGTTTTTAATTATTTCATTCGGATCATGAGATAAAGGGGGTACCCCGTCTTACCTCGCTACCCCGTCTTGCCCCATGTTCCCCTACATATTTTATTTATTGCGTATGTTTTTCAAATTTTACATGTAAGACAAACCATTGAATATGTCACATGTATCCTTTGTATTTTACATATTTTTATTCAGTTATCAGCTCTACTTGCAATATTTGACGAATCATGAATTATAATTCATATGAATTTGCATAAAGATCCGCAGTCTAATTATCACGGACAAATCATTTTTTTTCAATTTATTCGTATAGATCGCAAAGATAGTCACGCGTACCCGCTTACAAGCCATCCAAAAGCAGATGGCGTCACCCGACCCGTTCGCTCGCCTCTCCTCGCGTGTACTCCGACTTTTCATACTTTTACCCTCCTCCTTTCTCTCCCTCCCGTACACCGTCTGTCTCCCTTCCTCTCAAAGTTATCGTACCGGCGATTTTTCAAAACGGTTCGTCGCGCCATCTGAATATTTATGAAACTCGACAAAGCGCGCGTGCATGTCGCGTACACGTTGCATCGAGCTTGGACAAACACACGGAAAGAGAAAGAGACACGAATTGTATCCAGGAGCAAACCAAATCCACAGGCAGGAACTCGCTTTGTCGTCGCGTCCGTGCCGCTTATTGTATTCGAAAACCGCGCCAAGAGTGACACGCGATATCGAGATATCGAACTGGGCTGCTCTCCCAACGAGCTACGAACGTTCCTTTCTCTCTTTCTTTCTATTTCTCTTTTATTTTTTAACCCATCGCACGGAATTCCCTCCATGGAACGTGCAGTGAATTTTAAATAGCTTTCGTAAAAGGTGGAAAGGTCACGCGATTCGATATCGCTAAACTATCGGGCAATTCGACGTGGAAATTTTATTGCTCGATAAAGAAAAATCGACGTGTTGTTAAATTTTTCTTTCTTTCTTTTAATAGACAAGTAAATCATCACGTTCGTGGTATATTTGCATGAAAATGGAAATTTACGAAATACGGTACGACGCGGTGGAACGGTACGCGAAGTTTGGCGCGAAATTCGAAAGGGGAGAACGCGATGCTCGTTCCGAATTCATGAGCCAATCAAGGCCGCGTAAGCGGCAAGTGTTTACGTATTTGCACGAAAATAGAGATACAAATACGAGCTCTCGAGTCTTTCTTCGTGTAAAGATACTTTAAAGCGTCGGGCTCGACTTTGTTTTAAAATAGCGTCGAGCAAACGTTTCGTACATTTTTTATTCGAAGCCCGATGTAGATATATCTCGTTCGATCGAACGTATACGTCGATATAATTTTAACGAAGCTTTTCGGTAAACCAACTCGAAAATGAAATTCGAACTCTCGGCGATGTTGACTTTCGATTAAATGATTTGCATATCGGCCTGAGATTATAATTAATTTTCAATCTTTATTTGGGCTAGGTAAAATCTACGATAAGAAAACATAAAAAAAAAAATACTGTATATGGACGATTCGATGGAACGTACGATCGGAATTTTAGATTTTTCCTTTCGTCGAAGTTTCCCGAGGGTGCATTTCGATCACCGGACCGAGAGCTATCATTTGGAGCGGTTCGTTCAAAGCGAGCTCGAAACGAATGGGATCGTTTGGTTCCGTAATTAAAATCTATTTCTCATCGGTCCACTCTCGAAACGTGACTTTTTTCTCTTCGCGAAGCACGTCTATATCACGGTGAATAAGAATTGAAAGTTTCGAAATGCATCGAGATAAAATCGCTATCGTAACGCATCGACTCGATGGACCACGCAATAGTGATTTTTATACGCGAAGGTCCATTACCTATCGCGCGATGGCCGATACCATTATGTCGCGATTTCTTTTCAACTAAAACTCGATATGCAACGTACCCAGGGCTGGGCGTTATCCAAATAAATTATTTGAAAAATAATCGTTGAAATAATAAATTATTTTATTTTGCTACATGTTATTTGAAATAATCAAATGATTTTTTCGTTTTTATTAATTTTTATTCGATCAACTATTTATTCAAACAATTTTTCAAATACTTTGTAGGTATTTCTATCATGTCAACGTCACATCAAGAACACTTCTATTATAAAAGTAAATGAGGTTACGGAAAAAAAATTCCTCCTATGGCAATTATTCGTTACTTTATGTAATTGAAATAGAATATTATTTGGAAATAACTAATTTGAAATACACGCAAGATAGAAATAATTGAGTATTTCAAATAATTATTTGTTATTTTATTTCAAATAAAATGCGCCCAAATCTGAACGTACCTATCTCTATAAAAATTGTAGATAGAAAAATGAAAATGAATCAAGGAATTTACGAAGTCGTCTCAACGCGAAACGAATTATTTATCGTATTAAGATACGATTCGAAATGGTCAGTCGCAATCTGTCGATTTGATGATCTCATTTAGATTAAAACCAATATTTTGAAGCGAACGGCGATTCTCGCGAGCGGGAAGAATTAATCGGATAAAATGATCGTAATTTACGGTTTGTAATTTCAATTTTCACTCGATTTGTCGGCGTGAATCCCGACACGGGCTATTTTCGAGGTCGTCCCATTGTTCGCGCGAAACGATCGACTTTACGAGCGAATATGAAGTTCACGCGCGCATTCGCTCGATGAAGCGTCTCAAATGCATGGGAACAAAGAACGGAGAGGGAGATTATAAATTGCGGGATCTCTCTTTCTCTCTCTTCCACTTACTTATGTTTTTATGCTAGAAACTCTGCAATTTATAGTTTTTTTTAGATTTTTCCTCCACTTTAGATCTCAAGGTATCCTGAAAATTCCTGACAAGATTCTCGCGCTTCTCGTCGATCCGTTGAAAAAACGTGGGAAAATGGAAATTCTCGAAAAGAAGGGAAGAAAAGAAAAAGATGCCTCGAAGCGTTCAAGATTTTCTCGACTTTAACTTCCTTCGATATGACGCGCTCGACGAATAAACAGGTTAAGATGAGTAATACTTGTAGCGCGAACTATTCATCTTGGAGTTTTTCCAACGTCGACGAAAGTCGGAGGGGCGACGAACATGCCTCGACCGGGACGAGTGGAGAGAAAGAGAGAAAGGGTGACGCGATTTATTGCCGCAGAAACAACCGGTATTTCACTCCCCGTGAATTTTCCTTATCGCTATGCACGTGACCGACTTTTCCGAGATCCGCTGGCTAAACTCTAACGAAAATAGTTTAACTGTTCATAACAAATTATTTATGTTTCTTCCTATGGAACGATATTTCGCATAATATCGAGTTGTCCGGAAATTACTTTCCGTTTTTTGCAACAAGAAAAAATGAAAGGTCTGATCGATACTACTAAATGCAGTCAAAAGAACTGTTCATGACCACTTGAGACTGATTCACTAGATGACACGGCTTGATGTGTGAACATCACCTTGGCGCTCGGAAAAATTTCTTTTTGACGCAACTTTCAAGTATACAAAATTTCTTTTTTTTTATCACTAAATACAATACACATTAATCAATCTATTTCTAACAAATTATTAACAAATATTGGAAAATGACAGAGATATGAACTTTTCCAAGATGCTTGTCGACTTTGGGGGTTGTAGCATCGTCAGGAATGGTCTAAAATAAAAATAAAAAAATCGAGATTTTATTGTAAAAAAAAAAGTAATAGCTAAAAAGTAGCATATGGATTTGTTGATTGGATGCCTCGTTCTATTTTTATTTTAATTTCTTAACTTTGAACTTTCCAAATTGTGACCAAAAAATCGACGTTTTCTCCAAACTATCATTTTTATAAAAAATTTGTAAGAATTTTTTCTGTACGCTACTTTTCAGCGTTTACTTTTTTTTACCATAACATCTTTTATTTTTTCATTTTGAACCATTCCTGACAATGCTACAACCCCCAACTGTGGAAAAGGCGTTCCACGGAAAAGCTCGTGTCTCCACCATTTTTTCATATTTTTTAATAATTTGTTGGAAATAGATTGATCGATGTATGTTTTATTTAGTAATAATAAAAGAAATTTTGTATATTTGAAAGTTGCGTCAAAAAGATATTTTCTTTTTCATAGTTAAAAACCGAAAGTAATTTCCGAACAACCCAATAATATCGTCTCGTTCGCCTTTCTTGTGGAAATTTATTATAATAGTCGATAATATTAATTTTCCATAAAAAAGAACTTTTGGTATCACGCTAGGCGAACGAAAAGAGCGATCGACTCCGATAAACTCCGGCCAAAGGCTCGATCGTCGTCCTTTTTCTTCTCGCCCTTTCCTATCCTCCTCATCCCACCACCGTTCGTCTCTCCCTAAGTTCAATATTTATTCGCGGAAGGTCCGTTCATTGTTTCCGGGGGTGAGAGAACCGGCCAACTTTTCCTTTGGCGGTCGCATCAAAATTGGAATCTCCGACGATTCCAATTTTCGTTCCAACTTCCTCTCTCATCGACATGCAGTTTTCCCTCACCGATTCAATCTCTCTTTTCTCTTTTTCTCTCTCTCTTTATATAGATATCTGTACACATACATAGGTATCTATTCATCTCACTTTCCTTTAATAATCTTCGAACGAAACATCGGCGATGGCTATCGATAAACTCGAACACAGTTTCGAGTTTGCAATATAATTTCATCATATAGGAAGTACAGAGAGAAAATATTTTAATAAAACGAGATCCAAGTAATATCGATAATAAAATAAATTTACAATATATAATAAATTTTTACGACAGTCCTCTAGGGAAGCGGTGTTTACGATTAAACGACCACTTTTAATGATATTTAATGCGACATCGAAGAACTCGGAACGTCGAAGGTTTTTTCCCGCTTCGATTGACCGTCGATCGATGATCTTGAAAAGTAGCCTCGATGTATCTTGTCTTACTTGTCTAGTCCAATGCCACGAGGCTCCATTAATGGCCAACGTGTGCCACGTCACGGAGAGGACTTAAGAGTCTTAATTAAACCAAAAATGGCAGCACCATCTTGTATTCCTCGTTTATGTCTCGTATACCTACAACTCCTATAGTTTTTGCAACGATTGAGTGGGATAGAAATGATTGGCACGCGTCTTTAATATTCATTTCGAAGAGAGTGAGAGGCAGACCGAAAGACGGGAATTTAGTTAGAAATTTTTCAAGGTTAACGCTTCGAAGAACCGATTGGCAATCAGTGTGCAGGGCAGCGTGACAATGACCAGTTGGGTAAACCAAATGGTCTGCTGGCTTGGAAACTCGAATGTTAGAGATACCTATATAAACAGTTTACACTCGAAGTAACTTTCGGCAGGGCTTGGATTATCCGAGCCAACCGGCTCGAACTCCTGTTTGATAAATTTGCGGTTTAATAAACGGATAATCGAGATCCGAAGCGCTATATAAACGAACCGTACCGCTCCGTGTCCTGGACGAAAGTGTGCTGCTCAAATATGATTACAATCGTCCGCATTTATCGGTACTTTATTAACGCTACTTTTTATTATACATTTATTATCACCCACGACGTCAGAGAAGACCAATAATGCAAATTTATCGGGCAAACATTCCGAGCGTACGTTCGTGTCGCATCAGAATTCGATTTAGCATAATTTCATACGTAACCGCGAATCGGTTCGCTTCCTGATTTCCTTCGCAGTCGCAGTGCAGATTTAAACTCCATGGAAAAGAAGACATTATTCTATGTATAAAACGAACGGACGGGGAGTCATCGGAGAAAAAGAGAGAGTGTGCGTGTTGATAATGGCTTTTGGTGTGTATGTGTGTTTGTACGTGCGCTCATGCCCGTAGTAACTTTCTAAATTATGACCGGCGATTTGTTAGCCTCTCTGGCAGCTCGAGTCGCTGTTTTCCCGCGAATCGGCCTGCGGTTTTGTGCGGATTAATCGGCCGGTGCGTCCGGATAAACGGTTAATTATACGGGCGACATTGGAACCGACCGGAGAAGACTAAGAGAGAGATAAAAGAGAAAGAGAGAGAGAAAAAGAAACAGAAAATATGAGTCAATAGATATAGGAACACAACGATCTGCCGTAATTGATATCGTTGCGGGAGTGGTAAAGAATGAGTAGAATTTAACTGCAGAATTCATCATTTCATTTGATTCTTTTTTAGGGTTAAGGTACCTTATAAGATCACTCTGGTGTCTATCCGTCCGTCTGTCACAAAGGTTTTTCTCAAAAACTATACAACGTAGGAACTTGAAATTTGGCATGGTATTAGATCTTAATGAGGCTCACATATATCGCCAGTTAATGATAAGAAAAAAAAATATTTTACATTAAAATAGGGGTCAGTTTGGTTTCAAGAAAAAAAAAGTTTGGATTTATTTATGGCGTGGGGTATTATTGGAAAGAGACATTTGTAAGAATTCTTAAAATATTTTTATTATAATTATAATTTTAGGTTCGATGGCCTTGATAACATAGCTCAAAATTTGCTAAAAATGACAGTTCACTTCGCCCTACTGTTCTCTTAGATTTCTGAATGTACATTTTTTATTTTAACAGGGTTAGTAGGTATTGATTTATAGATTACTGGGAACCTGCCGGAATTTTCTACAATGTATAATAGTTGCTGAAAAAAACACTTTTTATGTGTGACAATCCATTCATTTTTCAGTTACCATAAACAAACTTGGATAAGATTTGAATATTAATAAAAGAAACTGTGTAAAATAAAATGTTTTATGTGGCTTATTAACTGCGTTCGTTTTATTGGTACGGAATCCACATTGTGCGAACTCGACTCGGTCTTGGCCGGTTTTTCTTTCAATAACTCGTAATTTTGTTTGTAGGCGTGCGACTGCTTGGGAATCAGCAAAGAATGCGACTACTTTGGATTGAAGTATCAAAATGCGAAGGGCGAGGAACTCTGGCTGAATTTGAGAAATCCTATAGAGAGGCAGACCGGTGGAGGCGTGGTGCCTTTAAGATTCGCTCTGAGGGTTAAGTTTTGGGTTCCACCTCACCTGTTGCTACAAGAAGCTACCAGGTAAGAAATTTCGCTTACCTACACTTTAAGTAAACGTCTTGATTTTTCGCCCAACAATTCTGTCGAACGCTTAAAAGAGAATTAACTGCTTTTCTTAAAAACTGCAAACCGCGGCTGTTACGGCTACGAGCAAGCAGAGATTCTAGGCTCGCGTAAGCGTTCACGAAGGTAGGAACGTTTTACGAAATCGCGCTCGTTACGTCGCGAAATTGCACTGGGTAATTTTCTTCCTTGCGCGATTTCAAGACGAACGACTCGGTTGGTCTCTCTTCAACTTCATTTCAACATCATAAACTGACTCTCGGCGAAGAGTACCTCAATTTAAGCGGCCTTAAAGGGATACCGAGTACCCCGCATTTCGAGATTACCAGCGCGGGAAGTTTCAAATTTTCGTGACGTACAGTGGCGGCCAGCTACTTAAGACCGATGGATAAATTGAAATATAATTGAATGTATATTCTAGCCTAGTTTATATCCTACCATAATGTTAACAAAAACTTTATTTCTAACCCTACAAATGACAAATATTTGTAACATTTCTTTATAACGTATCTCTGAAACAGCGGACAGTTACTTAAGACACGATAGGTTTTTGTCATCGGTTACTTAACTTCCGCTATTATTTCCGTAGTTACAATGATGTCTTGAATTCATTTTTGATTGAAAAATACATTTATTGCGAAGTGAAGGATACTTGTTTTCCGCGATTTCCAGAAGGTTAAATGTTTCGAAAATAGCATGTGTACAAGTAATACAGTATATGTCGAGGACAGAATCTGTGAACAATGTCCCACGAAAGAAAAGAGCTCGGATAACAATTTGGCGAGGATCGCATTCTTCATCGTATTTCCGAAACAAATCGACACAAAACTGCTGGACAAGTTCTGAACGAATCTGGCGTTGAAATTAAAAATAAAGTTAGTATTCGGACTGTGCGAAGACGATTAAATGGATTTAATCTTATGGGTCGCGTTGCTCGAAAGAAGCCCCTCATTTCTGAATGCAACAGAAAGTTACGATTAATATTTGCTACAAATCATCGTTTCTGGACAGTATTGTACTAGGCAAATGTCATTTTTACATATGAGTCTAAGTTCAATAGAATGGGATCTGACGGCAAAACTTATGTTAGACGCCGTGTTAATGAAGAATTTTTGTACAAGCGCATACAATCGACCATAAAAGGTTCAAGGGAATCTGTGAACATATGGGGAGCAATGACGTTCTAAGGCATTGGTCTGATTCACATGATTCATGGCATCATGGACCAATATGTTTACATGAATATTTTAAGTGATGTATTACTTCCATTTGCAAATACTCAAATGTCAGAGAATTGGATTTTTCAAGCTGACAAGGTTCGTAGAGTTTAGTAATTTTTAAGAGAACAAAATGTAAAAACATCACAATGGCCTTCTCAATCTCCCGACTTCAATCCAATTGAGATGTCATGGATTGACGTTGACAAATTTATAAAACAGAAAACACAAAAAAATTTAAATGAGCTTTACGCTGTTATTAAGAAGGGTAGGCAAATATTCCAATCAACCGTTGTCATCGTTTACTAGAATCGTTGTCAAGACGTTGCGAGGAAGTTATGCGACAAAAAGATGGAGCAACACGTTATTAGTTAGTATTGAAGTGATTTTTGTTACACTTTTAACTTTTGATTAACTTTTAATAATTTAAATGCAAGTAATATGCTTCGGTCTTAACACTTTCACAACCGGTGACACCAACGTGGTGCCATCGGTAGGCCAGTCGTTATTTGCCGGTGTATAATAATGTTGAATTATTTCATGAATTTACGTAAAGTTTTTTTCAAGCGAAGAAATGTTTACAAATAGTGCGGACGGCAAAGTGGTTCTTCAAAAATATTGCCGGCGCCTGGCGACGTTTCACTGCGCAAACGTGCGGTTGCGAAAGTGTTAAGTAGCTGTCCATAACTTTATGGTGGAATATAAGTTAGACTACAATATATACAGGGTTTCCCAAACTAGGTACAAGAACCGAATACCACATGTTCACATCGATGATTCGAGTCAAAAAGCCTAATATCATTTTTCGAAATTCGGCTTTGTTAACGAGTTATTAACTAATAAAAAATCAGCCAATTACAGTGATAAGCGAAGGAAGGCAGATCACGCGAACTCTTTCATTCGTGAAAAAGGAAAAACAACGTTATAGCCTTGAGCACGAGCCTATCGTTTCCGCGCTTCCCGATTGGCTGATCTTTGTTACATAATAATTCGTTAACGATGCCGAATTTTGAAAAATGGTATTAGACTTTTCGACTCAAATCATCAATGTGAACATGTGGTTTTCGGTTCCTGTACCTAGTTTTGGACATCCTGTATAAATGTTATTTATGAAACTTTCAATTTATGCAATAAATGAACGTATAGCCACTGAACTATCCATTGGTCTTAAGTAGATGGCAGCTACTGTATACGTCGATGTTCTTCCCATGGACTGGCGGCAACTTCTTCGTAATGAACGAAGATGAAGGAATGAAAGAAAAAAAAAAACAAGGATTAGCCTACTTTCTCGTACTCGGCAAGAGCAGGACAATCGTGAGCGCGGGATCAACGGAATAGAAAATCTCGCCTCGGAGACTGCACAGCTTTGTTTGAAGTTCTGATTGGCTCGTTACGCAGGAACCCGCGAGATGCAAAATAGACGCGCGCGCGTTACGAACCTCCGTTCCGCGTTACTTTCGTAATCCGCAAAGGCCGCAGGTACTATGTACGCTTTGCATCTGCGCGAATGTCTGTACACGCGTATCGTGTTACGAGAAAGTTAAAAAAAAAGAGAAGAGAGAAAAAGTACGATCAAAGCGATGTAGGATTTTATTACACTCTAAAAGCACTTTCCAAGAGAAGAATGTATCCTCCAATTCGACAAAGGGCTCTTCCGCAATCAGGATTCCTCGAGGATCGATCGATCGATCGATAGGGCTTCAGTATTCCCTTTGGTTCTAAAGACAGAGAGAGAGAGAAAGGGAGAGGAAGAGAGAAAGATTCTTGTGGCGAACACGTACGAAATTGCATACTAGAATTGCCACGAGTGCACTGATTGCACTCGGTAATATTATCCTTGAATTTATTTTCACAGCTCCGCGCTGGTCTAATATATATAGTGTATATACAAGGTGTCCCACATAAACTAACCCAGCCGAAAACTACAGATTCACGATATAGACTTGAGTCGAAAATTCGAATAAACTTTTACCAAATTCGGCTTAGTTAACGAGGTATTAATTAACAAAGATCAGCCATTCACGGAGAGAGGAAACCATCAAAGGCGACGGACTTCCCACTTGAACTCGATTGTGGGCATGATATGAAGCGGTAGGAAGGACAATCAACGATGAACAATGATGAGTAACGGCACGTAATACTGGAGCATCGTGTTGATGCTTTATCTCTCTTTCTTTCTTTCTCCTTCTCTCTTTCTCCCCCTCTTATTTCTCTCTCTTTCTACGACAATACCATACGCGGTACGTTCCGATGATCGTTATTGTTTATTATGGATTGCTCCTCCTACCGCTTCCTTCGCTGATCGCCGTGATTGGCCGATCTTTGTTAATTAATAACTCGTTAACTAAGCCGAATTTGATAAAAGTTTATTAAACTTTTCGACGCAAGTCCATATCGTGCACCTGTAGTTCTCGGCTGAGGTAGTTTATGCGGGACACCCTGTATATGTATGTACGACTATAAAATATATACCTAGGTGTATTCAACGCGTGGAGAAAGCAAGAAAGAGAGAGAAAGAGAGAGGGAAGGAGAGTGGAAAAAAGTGTACGCGCCCACGGAAAATGTGTATAGCAAATAGTAACGCGAGCGTAGCACGGCACCTTCGGTGCAGCTCTAATTCACAGCAGCTTATTCGCTGGCTGGCTAACCCCTGCCACTCTTTCACCCACAACCACCACCAGTAGTACCACCCTCTCGGGGTGGGAACCCACCCACCCTCGTGCGAATATCAGGCGAGACCGAACTTTTCCCTCTGGTATTTCGAAATTCTCTCTCGTTTTCATAACAATATTAATTATACGCTCGTACCCAACTTCATCGAAATTTTGGAAATTGTTACTACGGTATTATAGAATCATTCTCACTCTTTCTTTCTCTCTTCGGCTCTTTCTTTCGTAGCCTCTCTCTCTCTCTCTCTGTTCCGAAACACGTTATAATAGCACGATATTATCCTTTGTATTCGCGCTTCGGTGTATCGATTCGCGTTATTAGCAAACCATTCGTAATTTCTCTTTCGTTCGGGTGAGAATTATACGGGCATTTAAACCGTACTATTATTTATTCAATCGTATCGTACTAATTAGTAGTATATGCATATTCTTTTTTTGCGTTCCGTCGTGAAAAATCAGAAAAAAGTGGGAGAAAAACATAAATACGCGTTCCTCCACTCGCTGGGTTGTTTTAAAAACTTGGGGAACGGTGGATATGCTTTGTGAGAAAGATAGCCTTGTACGCGATGAGAGACAAAGAGAGGTAATTTACTAATGGCTTTCGAAACAAAGACCGACGTTATCGGCTTTGTTGCCTGGATAAATGAGGACAAATGGCCACGGAATTCCGCAAGGCCGTAAAGAATGCGCGCGTTGGATTTATCGCGGCACCGTGAGAAAGAGTTCACGCCTAACGTATGTGGCCGCGACTCTTCTTTCACGTTCAGTGTTCTATTTTTTCTTACTTTTCCTGTTTTTTTTTTTTTTGTTTCTTAAGCGTGGCTTTCCATCGTTGTTAAGAGTGTAAGCTCTTGACTCGTACGGTGGCTTACCGCGACAACGTAACACGTATGACAAAGTAAACGAGGATACCTAGTATGCATTTTTGAACAACTGCTGGACTACTTCCATCGACTAACACGAATATAATTTAATCGATGCTCAATTCTCATAAGAAAAGCCTTGCTTGTCAGCAAAGTTTCCTAAACAATCGTCGTAATTAAGCGCAGCGCAATCAGGTCGCTGGTAATTAATGGCAATGGTGACTGCAAAGTACTTTAGGGTCGGAGATTTCAACAGATCGATTCGTAATTCCAATTTAATCGTGGTCTGCTTGGTTTCACTCTTTCTCTACGTTAAATGCTCGAAGAGTAACGTACGAGATTATTCGTGGCTCGCGTTGCCTCCAAGCACTAACGAGAGCACGGGCAACGATTTTTTTCTTTCGTTTAGAACGTTACAAAAATTTACAGCCACCGAGCCGTTTTTCCAATTACCATCCATAAAGCAACCTTTATGTATTTTGCGATAAAAATGAATCCTCTCAAATTCGCATGAAATATTTGACGCAGTACGTAAATCATTTTCATACGAAGTTTACTTATGCACGTATGTATGCAAATATGTACATATTGCTAAGTTCTTAATGGATTTCTATAAAAGTGTTTTTCATTATGTATTACCATATTATACGGATGGAGCAACTTTATTTAAGACATTACTAATGCAATTCTGGACATGTACACGTTATCGTGAACGAAAAAATATGCAGAATATAATTACGAACTATCATGGTTCCCATAAATTTAGAATTTCAGAGTCTTATATTATACATGTATAGAGGGTGAACCATGAATCGCGATCAGTAGAGATTACCTTGTAATCAACTGTCCAATCGAAAATGTTTTTATCGGCTTTTGCATGGTTTTAAGCAAGTATTACCATGATTTGTAAATGTCGATTCGTCCGTAAAGAGTAGGTACTTTATCGAAAAATTAAGCTCATTGTAATACAAAGTTTGTACATTTTTTCTCGACCCAGATGAAAAAAAAAGTTATGTTCCGATATTTACCAAATGCGTCAAAAAATTATATATTTTGTCACTTCCCTGGTAAGGGTCAATAACGCGAATTGTTAATTTACGCCTTCCGGACAGTTTCTTTTATTTGGCCTTTTTTGGTCACGAGACCTACGTCACGTTTACCGTGGGAGGCCACGGGGTCAGCGCGCAGAAAAGACTCGGAAGAACGGTATGGTTTATAGTGGGGGAAAAGGCCAGGTTGGCAAGATTGGAAAAGGGGGACCTTGGTCAAGCTCAATTGTTTTGGAGTATAGGAGCGCGAATAAGATGACGGAGTGCCACTTGGGACTGATGTCACCGAAATAAATAGAAGCGACAGAGATACTCTTAGCGGCAGCTGGGAAGCTGAATTACCGGGACAGCGGTGATGCCCGAGTCGGCCGCACTAAAGCTTGAGCAGAGGAGTGCTTCTATTTGGCTGCGCGGAAGCCAAGCTACCGGAGCAACAAGGATGCTTTAAGTCGGCTACGTGGGAGCTGGTGGTAGTTATACTAAGGGCAACGTTGATGCCCAGAAATGACGATCAATCTCAAGCGACTGATTGCGTAGAAAATCGTTAAAACATAGGCAATTTAAATAGCTTGAATTAGACCCATGGAAGGATTAGGGTAGATTAAGAATTCGTGATAATTGTGAGTTCAGTGGAAATGTTCTTTCGTAATGAGGGATTACCCGTTTTTAATTTGGTTTTACAGAAGGAAGAGAAAAAGAATTGTTTATTGGCTTTAGTCACGTTTATTGAGTTAGAATAGTGTTTGGTACACTAAGGTGATACACTTGGCGTGGATCGGGAATTCTCTCGGGTTGATCCCTTTCGACGCATTTTCAACTTGCACTTTTCGAAATGAAATTGGCAGAGAGAGAAAATTCCTAACGACTTAGAAGGATTTTGAACTATTGTTGAGTAACTATTGACGTTGAGTGGATTTGTGGCGATGGTTGACTGGTAACGGGGTAACTGCTTTTTGAGCGGCGTGGACGACTCTTTAAACCCGTGAAAAGTCGTCATTGCCAGTAGTGGAGGCCTGGTGGCGTGATTTTGTAGGATTTTTATTGGTTGGTCCAGTCACGGAGTCCTATGCATCGTAGGCAGACTCCGAGTCGTTACATCGAAAAGGTACTGTCGCGGGGGTTGCTGATTCGGCTGGGAATCCTTGTTTAGCGAAAGGTTCGCTCGTGCCATATCTGCGGGAGTTAAGTTGCTTGGACCAGGTTTCGAGAGTTCGTCTTTTCTCTAGTTGGATCTTTTGAATCCAATTTCTTCGTAACCGTGGGATTGGTATGCACTGTTGCCTTCATAGTTTTACTCTTTACGTGCATATTTGCTGAGTCGGCGTTATTATAATTTTGAGATGAACTTACGATGATTAAATTCCTAATAACTAGACTGCGGATATTTATGCAAATACATATGTTTCTTATTGCGTATGTTTTTCAAAGTTTACATATAAGACAAATCATTGAATATATTACATATATCCTTTATATTTTACATATTTTTATTCAGTTATCAGCTCTACTTGCAATATTTGATGAATAATAAATTATAATTCATATGCATTTACATAAATATCCGCAGTCTACTAATAACTAATGTGGGAATCTTCGAAGGTCAGTAAAGGGATTAATTGGATTATTATTGAATGATTTCTTTTAATAACTGGATTTCTAATAATTCATTACTGATCAATTAAAGTATTGTTCCTTTATTCCTGTCGAGTTTGAATTGAAATCAAAGTATTGTCAATGAAAATTATTAGTGGAATTTTCATGGGATGTCATATATATTTATTTGCAAAAAATTCAAGATAACCTTGAAAAAACAAAAAAGAAAATTGATAAATCATTTTTTATAATCACGTTAAAGCTCTCTTAAAAACACGCAGAAGCTGATGAAAACATTTTCGAACGGACTGCTAATAACAAAGTAATCTCCATTGATCATGATTCGTGATCCACCCTATATATCGCGAACGAAATGACTTTTTCGGGAGGCAAACAAGAAAGATCCGATGAAAACGAGTATGCGCGACGTCGTTAAAAAGTTGCTAGCTTAATTAACAATCGCATTCTTATTACAAGGTCGAGCTACTTCGTTCCTTATTATAACCTCGAGGCAACAACGTATAAGCTTCTTTTGTTCGGAATATTTCCCTTGTCTTGTTCCTTTCACGAACTCTTTTTTTAACTTTTCGCAAACATTAAACAATGTTTGTCTCCTGCGAGAATGAAAAGTTAAAAACTCCGTAAATTAATATTTTATCTCGAACGTCAATTTCTTGCGCAAAAAAAGTTCAAGTCGATAACACGCGATAGGATAAGAGGCCCATATTTCGTCCACGTGCCCAATTCCGTCCCCTGCTCTATCTTTTTTATTAAGTGCAGCGACCTGTTGGTAACAACTAAAATGTATAATTGAAACGTCGCTGGTAACCTAGTAATAAAAAAAAATTAATACGTTGTTTACAGAGTCTCTTATTTTTTCACGAGCAGTAGACTGTATTATTTCTTGCTATTTGGAATTGTGTTTCAACATCTAAAATGACTTTTTGTCTACTTTCGTCCCCCTACATAAATATTTGGAACATATTTTTCTGGAAGTGTCCATAGATGGTATACAAGTACTAGTTTATTTTGACGCATTTGAGATGGGGAACCGTAAAATATGGGATTCTGAAGGAATTCTTAGTGCTGTGAACGCCGTAGGAAACAAGAAAATGAGATACAAGGCAGCCTCAAATATCTTTTATGTACCAAGATCCACATTCAAAGATTATGTAAAATCATCACTTTTCCCTAAAGAATTGGTAATGAAAAATATTAAACGACCAGCAATGCTATCACAAAACTTAGAAGAGACGTTACAGATGTTTATGCGATTTGTCCTTCAATTCGTAATTTAATTAATTAGATATAGTTTTATGAATAAAATAGTTCTTCTGTACATAAAAAACAAATAATGTGTTGTTCCAATCCTTTTCTCGCTCGAACTAAAGGAACAAAATTTGAAACACTTTTTTAAACAACCGAAAAATGCATACAAAAGTTTTCAGAATAATTATATTATTTTTTCAGATTAAAAAATTGATTTGGTATTAAAGAAATTCTTAAAAACCAAAAGGGGGATGAAATTTGGGTCGCTTACCCTATCGGCCAATTCCTTGGAAAAAGAATCTACAATCTCGGACGAGTGATTAACAGAACGCAAAAAAAGTAAAGCAATTTGGAATCCCGAAGGAGCCCCGCTCCAATTTGCTTGGAGTTCCTTCTTTTAAAGCTCGTAATGCCGTTGCGGAACGGCATTAGACGGGAAATCGTCGTTATGTAGGAGGCTCACGTACCTACACACACATACGTACGTACATTCACCTTTAACCGCAAGGAAAAGCAAGGCGGGTCTCTTGCAGACACTTCCAGTGGGCGCACCGATTAATCTCTAACGAATTTATGGCTTTACCGCGTTGCACTGTTTTCCGCCTTTACTCGCGTTTCCTTCGTTACCTCGCCCGTGATCTCGCTCTCCTGTGAAGCCAGAGAGAGAGAGAAAGAGGGAGTGGATAAAGGGACGAAGAGAAAATGAGAGAGAGAGGGAGAACACGAGCCATACGACAGTGCAAAATTAATCTGACGCAAACCAGATTTAATTGCTCCACGTTGACTCACACACAGAGAATTCGGATCTCCGACCAAAGGAAAGCTCGCTCGAGGGATGAAGGCCCGTTACGAGGTCTTATAGGGATGATATAGTGTCCTTGGAAAATTAATAACTCTCCTTCTCTCCCCGTTTCTCTATCTATCTCTTTCGTTCACAAACTACACGTCGAACGATCGCCTATTGGTCGTTACGCGTAATATCGCGCGTGGTAGAAAAATGGCCGAGTTTTATGGCGCAGGATTGGTGTAACGTTTATTACCATTTTTCATGATAAATTCAAGAGATCGGAGCCTTCGCTGCTCAGTGGATGAAAATAGCTGCCAGTATGGAAAATGTAAAAAAGGGAGAATTACATTTTTTTGGAAAAGCCGAACCATCGGGCTATTACTCGAAGCGGTTCATTAATTCGCTTTGAAGATTTTTAAAGATCGTGGTTTCCATTACGAAGCGAACGAACGAGAGGATTAAAGCGAATTCTAGAAGAGAATAACGAAGTTCGAGCTGGACGATTAAAATTTTTGAAAAGCCAAACGCGGCCTCTCTTCGAGCGGAACGAGGAAATTTTGTGAAATTGTACGCTTTGCTTTTGTGATTATGTTCGTGATTAATAACGAAGAGTGGAGGATTGATGAACGTCATTAAAAGTTACTCATCCGAGTGGTTTTAGAGGCGGGTATACGAAATTAATAGAGCTACTGCGAAACGTAGTATTCGATGAGCAACCCACGGTATTCAATCGCCACGATAGAATTTCATTAGACCAGAAATATTGCACGCGATCCGTCGAACCCTTTATAACGTCCTCAGAAAAATATTTATGTCACGCTTCTGGTATGCGATTTCAGCGAAAGAAAAAGAGAGGAGGAGAAGGGAGATTCTTTTTTAATCGATTTTCTTGCGTCCTTTATTCATACGCGCGAGAAAAGCACCGATCTATTCGACTCCGATATCCGACGCGTGCACTCGAAATATCTTTGCATATTTTCACAAGCAAATAATAACTATACGCCGATAAATTTGGAGAAGGCGTTGAGATAAGACGAGACCTCGATCGATTCCCACGGTAAGAGTTCCCCGCGTACGAAAAATATATTTCTTACCCGTACTAAATCCGAGCGAGCGTGGAGATCTTAGCCGGAGTCGAAGGGAAAATATTTTATCAGAAAACACCTTCCGGCGTAGAGCAAATATATCCGATAACCGTATATTCGGTTCGTGGTTTCTTCGAATACCCTAATCAAGCCACACGCGGATTATTTTCTTTTAAGAGAGAAAAAAAAAGGAGGGTAGAAACGATGATGGAAGAAATAAAGGAGAAAGATTTGCCCGAAAAAAGAAACGATGACAAGGCCGAAGGGATAAAGCTGACGTCGCGACACGAACGCGGAGAAAAACGCTTCGAGGTCGAAATAGGAAACAAATATCGGCGAAAAGAAATATGAGGCGGATGGTAGACGCGGAAAACGCGAGACACGCGAGAACGGAAGGAGAAGTATCGCGGGGGTGAGTTGGCCGGAACCAACGTCGCTTCGGTCATATAAATCAGCTGTTATTACAATGGTATCGTCGCGAGAGCGGAGAATTCTCCGCTTCATTCCGTTGATATTGGATTTAACCGAAGTATTTTGCCGTCTACGACTCCGCAGTTCGCGAGAACCGCTTCGATAGCGCGAGACATCCTAACTTCTAGCGGTAAGACGTCGTCTCACGGTCGATGCTTTTGAGAGAGTATGATCGAAGATGGGAAGAGGTCTCTCACAGATAAACCATAGTCTACGACTATTCGCACGATTGCGGTGGGAAAAGATCGTATAGTTGGGTACGACGAGTCTATCGATGTTCTAGATCGACCGCAAATTGGTTTAGGTTCGCCGTTGTAATTTTGAATCGATCGACGTTGGGAAACGTGAGACATCCGACGATGTCGGTACTAGGGATGGGATTAAGTATCTTATAAATAGATTCTAATTTAACTGAATAGTTTCGAATCTTTGATGAGTACTTTGTAAAAAGAAAGCAGTACTTTCAAGTAGACTCGAATCCAGACGCGATGAGTTTGAACTTTTTGTAGGTATTTGAGTAAAGTAATTGGTACTTGGAAAAATACTCGAACCTCAACCGAGTAGATTCGAACCTTCTATGAGTACCTACGCTCGGTAAGAAAGCGAAAAAAAAACGAAACGAGAGGGAGTAAGAGAGAGCATAGCGAACGAGCGATTGGCAATGCTCGCTTGTTTATAGCGTGACAACTACCAGGGTTTCGAGTCTACCTGTAAAAGGTTCTAATATTTCGAAAATCTACTTAACTACTTACAAATATATTTTAAGAACCTACAGGTAATTATTCTAGAGTTCGAAACCAACTTGTATAGAATGGATACATTCCAAGTGTACTCACTGAAATTCTATTGTTTTTGAGTAGTAATCGAAACCCATGAAATGAAACTTCGTTATTGAAACTGACTTGGATTAGTAAGTACATATTAGCCTAGTCGAAATAACACTTGAGCTGAAAATTGATACAGGTCTTAAATACACTATTACAAATGAAATATCAAAAGTCCCCACTGATTTAACTTCTGTTAAAAATGTTATTCTGGGTCAAAGGTAAAAAATATCTCTTAAACTGTAAGTGTTATGTATCAATTTTCAGCTCTATGAGAAATATTGCTAACTTATGCCTTCTTTGGGGCTATATTGAACTTGATCCCATTCCTAGTCGGAACCAATTAAGTGAGAAGTTTATAAACTTAAAGAAACAGGCTAATAATTTTGTTCATAATACTTAACCGAATTTCATGTATCTATCCATGAATTATCATGAATTATTAGTACGAAGATCTGCGAGCGAGATCGCATTGTTCTATAGGTAGAGCACAATCAACGATCTTATACACCGTAGAAACTCTAATCCATGTTAGAAAGCTCTTAAAGCGGCAAACACGATCTTGATTCACTTTCACGTATTTCGTGCATGTTGTCCATTGTCCTTTCTAATCCCTTTCTCTCCCTCTATCTCTCTTTCACCCTCTCACTCCAAAGGCATCGTTAGTGGACGAACATTCAGATTCTTGCCTTGGCTTTTCGAGAAAGCAAGACTGAAAAGAATGCCATAGGAGGGAGCGACGCGTTCATTAGCGTAGTCCAACATAATTCAGAGTTAGCCGTTTGCGAATGATCCTTCCGTAGAAGCGGCTTACTGGGTAAAGCCGTGCACGGGCTTCTCTCCTCTTCTTCCTGAGAGATCTCCCTGTGTATTACGTCTTGTTAAGGTCCCTCTCCTCGCACTTTTAAGTCGGCCATCGTTGGATGACTAAAGAAAGAGATGATACGAAATGGAAGAGGCTTATAATAGATTTCCTTTCGACTTTTCCCTCGGCTCTTCGCTTGAATATTTTATTCCTTCGACGGTAACAAGAACGATCGACTAGGAGATAATTTATTATTCCAGCGAATCTTTTTATGTTCTCGTTACTAAGAAGACTGTAAGAAAGGATGTTCGGTAAATAGAGCGATTTATCCAAAAATTCCCTTCGCCTCGTAAAATATAAATTTTCTCTTCGTTCTCTCGTGCGCGGCCTCTCCATTCGATCCCCTTATTACCACGGAATCACAAACCGTGATAACCCCGACGCGAAACAAGGAAATTCACCGGAGAGAATTACGGCACCGGCCGTGGATAGGATAATATAAGTAATTCATTGTTACTGCGCCGTGCAGACAACGCTCTTGAACTCTGGACCCGCAGGCAGACTCGTAGACAGCAGATTTCAGCGTGTTCGTTGGAGGAACCAACGCAGACATCAACGACGCCGTGAAAGAAAGAAAATCCGAAAGGGATTCGCAGGCGGCCCGAAGAATAGTCTAGTTTCGTCTTTAACTTACGCTCGCGGAACGAATCTCGAAATCCCGTCGCGCGCGATATAAATTTCTTTCAGCGGGACGGGACGATGGCGCGACATTACATAGCGCTATTCGAAAGATCTTTTCTTTTTGCGGTAAGCGTGAAATATTGGGAGTTTTCTGGAAAGTTAGATTTAGGAGTATTTTGTTTTGGATCAACTCGTTCATCGTTGATAGCTGCGAAATAAGAAATAACAAAATTTCCTCGTCCGTTGGCGTATTTTCAAAAAATTTTCACCCAACGCCGGTAGGTACCGCTCGAGGGAATCTTCCACTTTTATCAGCAAACACGCGCTTCGCGAGTAATCCAGACCTTCCCTCCACCAAAGTTCATCCGTTCTCGACGTATCGTCTTGTAACTTTATGGATCGTTCGACGTTGCGTCTTCCATCTCTGCCCCCCTCTCACCCCCTCTACTCTCTCAATAGACAGAAACAAGCCAAGCTCTTTGGAAAATCGAAGCGCGTCGATGAAACTGGGTTACAACGAGGTAAACTTTGTGCTCTCCTCGCGTAATCGGATTTAAAGTAAAATTTGAATTCGAAACGTGGCGGGCCTCTGCCGCGAGCCTCAACCCTTTTCAACCCTCTCGAGAAGTTTCCATATCAAGAGGAGAGCGTTAACCCCGAAAGTGCCTTTAAATACCACCGAGTTAATTAGCGTTTTTTTCCCCTTCTTTTCCCACCGGGGACAAGGAGGACTCGCGAGCTCTTTAAAATCCCAACGTGGTTTCGCCCCGTTTTTTTCCTCTCTTTCTCTCTCTCTAACCTTCTCGTAACACCGTAGATATATTTCGGTCTACGATGCACAAAGCTCCCACAATCTTTTTATCTCGAAAACGTTTTTTCGAAACAAACGTTCGACGGCGTAAAAGCAATAAAGACGTCGCGAGAGATGTCTCGCCTCGAGAAAATTCCTTTCCCGAAAAGACGGACGATGGACGGGGAAGGAAGAGGGGAGTGATTATCCTCGAAGTACAGGGGAGAACGGCGAGCGTAATTGGCTCCCAAGTTAATTAGTTACTAGACGAGGGTACGAGGACAAGGAGGTGTTCTCTCGTTCGTGGAATCGAGAGGTTATTGGAACACGCAGATGCTATTCTGATTTTCCGCTCGTTCACCTGTAACGACGTTCTTTCATAAGATATTTTATCGATCGAAGAAACGAACTTTGACTCTTTCTTATTCTCTACCTCATTTTATTGAATGCAGTTCATTGCAAAGAAAAAAAACATTATTGTAAGGGATAGGATATACGCATCACCGTTACACAGTGGAGTGAAATCTATTTTTTTGGGACATAGGAAAAAATAACATCAGAATTGTATTCTAGTGCTTTGTCTGAACAGTTTATGCCATTTAAATTTTTTTCCAAAATTCTATATTTGGAAAGTTATATGAATGAATGAATGAACTATTTATTACACTTATGGGCTATTGGCCGTAAAGATGAAAGATATCATTAGAGATACAATATATAAGCGTTATAACTACTTCGACTAAAATAAAAAATTTGGAAAATATAACGTGAAAAGTGTACGATATAAGAACAACAATTTTGACAATAACAATAGTGGAATCAAGAAAATAAAAGGGAAAGACATATACTGTAACTGAGTTGTGCTCTACTAGTCAGAGCAAACATTTCATGTTACCCAACTTTTTTTCGTAAATCTTTTATTTTAAGTTATTATGCATTTTATATGAGAAAAAGCAATAAAATCTTTTAATTACTTTTGTATGAGATTAAGCAAGAACAATTGACTAATTAAAAATTCTCAAATTTTCATGACGTCACATCATATTGCGTTAAAAAAATTATGTCATTTGTTTTACGCGTAATATTTTTTACACAATGACCATTTTTTTCTATTTTAGTCTATTTAGTGATTCCGTATTAGCAATACAAAATTTTGTGCGGCATTTGAAAGAGTTTTATGTTTTCGAACTAATTTTGATTTGATTGTGCAAACATATCAGATCAGATGTTACAGATGTGTTCATTTTATATTATTTTTTATTTTCAATTTTTCTTAGTCAATCTCATACAAAAAGTAATGTCAAAAATGGCACTGTTTCGAGAGTTTTCGAGACGCCAGAGTTGGTGTATTTTAGGACAAATATGATTTAGTCATTGAATCCATATAAATATTTTTAAGGAAATGTAAGGATTCGGACTTATTTGAATTTTATTGATTTTCTCCGTACAAAATACATAATAACTCTTAAAATAATAGATTTACGAAAAAAAAATGAAGTAATATAAAATGTTTGTCTTTACTAATAAAACACAACTGCATTTTGTTTATTTGAAATATATATCACCCAACTAAGTTACAGCATATGCCTTATAACTTTCGAAAAATATCGAATTTTCGAAAAAAATTTAAATAGCATAAAATGTTCGCACAGCCTCATAATAACATCACAATTCTGATGTTATTTTTTTCCTATGTCGCAGAAAACGGATTTCGCCCCACTATGCGTATGTCAGGCGTGCCTTATTAATAGGATCCCGCGAAAGTATCAAAAATTTTGTTCGAGGGGACGAACGAAAGTGCCGTTTCGTCGTCCGTGACTCCATAAAAATCGCCGGTGGGAAAAAATGAAGAGTCAGCTCTCGGGTTGGTACGGAGATGAAACAGGGTACTGCGATGAAACATTTTACGCGGCGCGCCCGGAAATTCAGCTTTCCGGATTTCGTTTGGCTTTCGTGGCCGCGATACGCGTCGTAATCCGAGTGACGCTGCGGCTCGCTAGCGTCGAAACATTTCGCGAAACTTTCCCACTTCTCTTCGTACTCGTTGTCCTTCTACTCGTCATCGTCGTCCCTGAGAAGAACAATTTTTTCTTTACTCCACCTTTTGTTTTTTTTACGATTTTAATTTAAAAAGTCTCTTCGAGTTCTCTGCCCGCAGCTTTCGTCGCGAAATTAAAGCAGAGATCCGGCGCAATTATCTTTTACGAGATCGAACTTAATCTCGCGATGGAAATTAATTTTGTAATTTTCATATCCAAACTTCTTCTTCTTCTTCTTCCTCCTTTGTCTTAACGAGTTTTAGACGCGACATACTTATTTTCTAGGTCGGAAGACCGTCCCGTATTTCTCTAACCGCATAAGAAGCACCCTCTCAGCGATTTTATCGCCAGTTTCCGTGAAAAATTATTCGTTTTCATAATAATGATAAACTAGGGCAGTTGGGTCGGAGCATAAAGTCGCTACAGAAACGCGTGGACGTTTTGTGCGTGCTCGAGAGCGAAAGAAAAACCGATGCTCTTTAATTAACGACTGGAGGAATGCCTACTAATTTACCGAAATGGTCACTCGTACCCCGAGACTCACGAAACTACCGTTGTCGCAATAGTTTCACGCGATACTAACTTTATTCGGTGATTTAACATTCGTCAGGCTAATCACCGAATTCGTCGTAACCCATTAAGTCCCATGCGAAATCTAGGCGAGAAAACGCCAAACAAACCATGCCATCGATTGCATTAGCGAAAAATAAAATATACGTATTTTTTCCTTTGACAATGTGATTGGTTTTTGCTAAAATTGTTTAAACAAATGAGGTTCAACTATTAACTTTCTTATGGAGAAAGTACATATTCTTTCATGATTATTTTCATAGAATCGATTGGCATACTTTGTTTTTCGAAATTTGGTAGTTGAACCGAATTTGTCTAACAATTTCAGCAGAAAACAATCAAATCACAAAAAAAAAATACGTATAGGTACCTTATTTTTTGATAATACGATCCATGGTATAATTTGTTTGGCGCTTTCTGGCACAGGTTTCGCGTGAGACTTAATGGGTCAAGCTCGTCCTCTCCGTGCTATTCTCTTTGTCGATATAATGTTACTCTTGGGTAAATAATCGGCGCCGTAGTTCGAACTTTAAGGAGAATTCTCAAAGTTTTCCCAGTTCTCAGAAACCAGTGTGTATTTAAGAAACGATCGAGCACTTTTAATTGCGTGATATTTCATTTCGAAAGAAAGTTCGTTGCTTTTTGATCGGAGCGTGAAAATGATTTTTTAAACTTACGTTCGGTGGATACTTTCTTAAAAGTTTCGAGCGTATAATAATTCGATCTTCCTACGAACGAAATTCGTTCTTTCATCGTTTCGGAGCAGCATCCTTTCAAAATCAGCGCGCCATTCTCGGTACACCGTGTATTAGTTCTGAAAATGTTCATAGTTATCGCGAAAAGTCGGCCGCGAGGAAAGGGTAAAATGGAAATCCGTCGGAGCTTTATTGTATTTTGTAATCCCTGTAGGGGAGGACGCGGGGGTCTTGCAAAGATCAAAAACAAAAGGTAGGGCGACACGGTACGGAAAGTTTCGGGTACCCTGTGGTAAAACTGAACGAGCTCGTAACTCCTGGTATCGGCATGGCTAGTTCCCCGAGCTTAATTTCGGGTTCTGGAGTTCGACGTCGCAACCGCGACGAGATAAGCCCGAATAATAACGTTAGTTTCCAATTGGCCCACCCTCGAAAATGCATATTTCGATTTCGCGGCCGTACCATTTGACTCGAAGATCCACGATAATCCCCATTTCGAGATGTTTCCGTGAAAAAATATTTTGGAAAAATAAATGGAAAGCGTTTCTTCTTCATAGAATTTCATTTTAAATGTTATTTCGAAGTTGATATATCTCTCTTAAATAGGCAAAGAACAAAATATTCAATTCAGTCTCGCGAACAGCCCAATTCCAGGCCTGATTTCGTCGGACGGTCACGCTCGACAAAATCGAAAACCGTCACGCCACGCTTGTCGAGCGACTTTCGCGAATAAACATTCGACTCGGATCGACCGGCAAAATTTTACAGACGACGAACACACAAAGAGCGAATGGCACACGTCAAATGAACGAACGAACGAACGAACGAGCGAACGAATGTCGAGCTAGAACGTAGTTCGGATCAAGCGCACTGGAAATAATAGCCGGGGCCGTTCGAATTTTCTTGCTTTTGTTCCCTTTAAAGAGTTACTTTGAAAGGCGCTCGTTCCACGCCTTATCGACACGATTTCGACTCTAATCGAAGTGATTTTAAAGAAAACGCTCATTTTTTATAACCGTTACGGACGTGACGGATCGAAAATATCAGAAAAAAATTAATTAACGTTCGTTGTCTGTCGTATTACGTCAATTTAAGTAACGTCTATAAGTTTCTATAAAAAGATCGCTACCGGTGACGTTCTAACGTCTTAACGAACTCCCTTAAGTTCTCAGACGCTGTCGAGGTTAAGACCAGCTTGTCGATCTTTTCATTTGCTAAAAAGATTTTTATAAGTAATTAAAACAAAATTCCATCGTCTTCTCCGTAACTTCTTTTCTCTTCCTCGAGATCGTTCAATAACTTCGAAGTGTCTGTCAAACATTTTTTCCGATCTCGAACCGAGATGAGTTATGATAAAATTACGGTATTAAAAAGAGTCGAAGTTCTTGACATTTTTCGAACGAAGTTAACGCGTATGTGTATTTTAAAATTGTAGGAAAAATCGAAGGGAATATTTTTACGCGCGTACGTGACGACAATTCAAATTTCGTTGGCCAACATTTTTTCTTTCGACCTCGTGTCAAATTGCATAGACCGTTCTCTCGGTTTTATTACTCCACCTTAGTTCTCTTACGTATATTTGCCCGAATATATGTATGAACGCGTGTCAGCACACACACACGCGCGCGCTAATACACGGAGAAGCACATATCCTGCCCTGGAATCTAACGTGTCGCGAAATTAGCCAAGTTGGGAAGACCGTCGAGAAGTTTGAGAAGCCTTTCCCTTCCTCTCATGGGATTGAGAAGCCATTAATCTCGATCTTTGGTAATAACCGAATCTATCGTACTATGTAGATGGAAATGCATCGGAAACGCATCCGTTTCGAAGACGTAGAAGTAATAGCGATCACGATCTAGATTTTACATCGACGTCCGATAATTCGCGAAACTTCGTTCGGTAGTTTCGTCGCTAATGAAAGATAGATAATTAATTGAAGCAACGAGATGAAAAATGTCCAAGAGAAAAAAAGTAACGAAAGATAAGGTCGGAAGAAGTCAAAGTTAAAAAAAAAAAGTAACGTCGCGATGGAAACGGAGCTGGTTAATTAGAATTCCGTGTGTAATTAATTACCGGAAGGATAAGGTCGTGGATTCGGACGCGTATGAAAATTGGCTTAACGCGATAATTGGATAATCAAGGGTTCGTCGAAAATGACAGGTGGAAGAATGAAGCTTTCGCCGCGAATTATATAGGCGATACGCCCGCCCGTAGCTCCGAGCGTGTGAGCGTACGCGAGAGCATGCAGGGACCTTTTAAGATGTCGTTAATTAGGAAAGAGCTTTTTAGAAGAGAGGAAGGTCAAGTGCCCTCGCGTTTTTTTCCGAGGGAAAGCTTGCGCGTGATTTTCGACGTTTTTTTTTGCCCTATAAAAAAAGAAAAGGAAAGGTAAAGCCGAAAATTCGCTCGCAATTGCCGCTTAACCCTTAAATGAGCGTCGTTTCCATTTGTATACCAACCTTTTAAGTGGGAAAAAATAAATAAATCCAAAAAATGTTGGTGTCTGAACTCACTCGAGCTACGGACAATTAGTAAAAAAATGGTGAAAAATATATTTTGAAAAAAATAACTGCTTACGTCTGTCAAGGTGTTAAGTTTAGATCTTGGTGATTTTGTCGGTGTTTATAATTGATTATTTCTATGAAAAAGTCATCATTGTACGTAGGTACAGTAAATTATATCAATACCGTAGAACTCCATTAATATGAACACGTCGGGGGACAAGTCGGTTCTTATAATTAGATTGTTCATATAATAGGAGTCCACCTTATTCTCCTCACCAGTTAATAGGAGCTCATGTTTATACAAGAGGATTCCACGAAAAATTTGGTCTCAAATATATGTATAATAATGTTGCAAACCTTATTGGGAAAAAAATTTAATGTGATACATTGAATTGATGTGATATATTAACATGAAATTAATTATTAACTTTAATAGAAACATAACATTTTGTAACAATATGGAAAAATGTAAAGGAAATTAACTTTACTCATTTAAAGATTTTAATCTTTTCGGAACTTTACCCTTATCAGAGAGACTAGGAACGGTTCGTTTTTTGCGGCTCGAATTATTAGAACTTGTACTCATAGCGAGATAAAACGTTTACGTACGAGATAGACTGGGAAGCACGGGTTTGTCAAATAATGTATGATCTAAGTGTTTACATTTTAAACATTCATATAAATGGAGCTACGCTCGGTGGTTGTACAGATAATAAGAGCTCAGTTAAAGTTCTTATAACCAGGCACTAATAAAATTTTGTTCATATAAACAGAGGTCTACTGTATATTGGAAAAGAAATACGGAATTGTTGTTTCATTACGAATAGCTGTTTGGAATCTTCTGTTTTGTAAATTTGAGCTGGAACAGCTATGTAGCCAGTTGTCTACATTTCACGTTTATTCATTATTACTTACAAGGAAGGTTAGGCAACCCGGAAATTCCAAAAATGATCAAACTTTGCACACAAGTAGAGTATGTCACCCATAATACCTACAATCCCATTTTTCTTTGGTGCCATAATTCAGTTTTAAAGGGTGGAATCACCCCTTGAAGAAATTGTGAATTTTCTTTTTTCGGAAATATCTCAAGAACGGTCAATGTAATCTAAATAAGGTTTTAATAAAAGTTGCATGGTTTTATTGTGTTTATAAAACTGCGTAAAAATTTTTTAGAAAAATGTATGATTTTTGTTTACAAGACTTTTGTTCAAAACTTCATATTTTTTGGAATTTCCGGGTTGCCTATCTTTCCTTGTTAGTGCAATATTTTTTTAATTAGTTTTTCCCATAATAAATGACTCCAAATCTATACGGTGTATTTTTTTTAGTTAAAAAAAAACATTACGCATTTAAGGGTTTAGAGGGAGATTAACTCGTGCACCGGTCTGCATTTCCAAATGTAATTTACGACAATTCGAAATGCAAGAGGTAGCGACTCGACAATGATACTAATTAAAATGGAAAACTCATTTCACGGATAAACGCGAGACGTATTGTCGCGTTTCAACGATAAACGAGTAGTTCACCGTCGTTTCTTTGTTGTTTTCATTTTTGCAAGTTGAACTTTGCACGCGGGCGCGTTTACCGTTTCACGGGTGCTTTTAACGGCGACGTTCGTGCAAATATATCCCATTAACGCACCACCGGTCTTCTATTTTAAGCGACGGCTCGAGCGTGCAACTTGTAAACGCTTTTCACGTGCCACAAATTACCGCGCGCAGGCACACTCGCTACTCGTTGTCGTTGCGATATATTCTCGAGATTTAGTCAACACGTTGTCCGGCGCGTCGCGTTTCACCGGTGGCAAGCGCAAGCGTTACGACAACGAGAAATAACGTAACGTCATTCGTGTCACGCTCTTTGGACCGTGTAAACGTACGTATCTACGAAAACGTAATTCGCATCTTCCGTGCCGTTGAAATTACATTGCTCTCGTTGGCCGTCTTCGATGACGCTAACGCCACATTTTTTATCGGGATCGATTCGTGCTCTTTCTCTCGAATAAATATTTCGCAGCAAGTCTCGTATTCGTTGACAATTATTATGTTTATTTATCATTTTTTAACCGACTTCGAAAAGGAGGAAGTTGGCTCGACAGTGGCCGATGACTCTTTTATTTATTTATTTATTTACGAGAATAAATCCCGTTTTTGTTTTACAAAAGAAACTTTCTTTTTACCCGACTGCCGAAGGAGGGTAATGTTTTATATGTATGTATGTATGTACTATGTGCGTATGTACCTATGGTTACTTCTTTGGCACGCTCTGTAGTCTAAACGGTTTAACGGATTTCAACATTTGATATGCCATTAAATTCGTCTTAATAACAACAATAGAGGGGGAATAACAAAAATTTGTTTTGATAATAACAATATGGGTATCAAATGAAAGCTTATAAATAGCCAATTCCAAATATATACATATTATAACACTTTTATAAACTAAAAAGTGTGAAATAAAAAAAATGATTAAAAAACCGAAAACCCGATTGCGTTGAAAGATATCAGCTAGAAAGGGAAAAACAAGTTTGAATGTTGGAAAAGGTATTGCAAGAGGGAACAAGCAAAGAATTACAAAACATATTTGTTATAAAAAGTTAAATATTTTTACTTAAAGACCGCCACTTTGACTATTTGCTGCCCGCGCCTGCAATGCCTTTTCCAACGTTCCAGCTTGTTTGTCGCTCTTTTTTAGTAATTTATTTTATTTTTTGTTTGTTTGTTCGGGCATAACTCCGCCATAGATGGACCAATCGGGATCAAATCTTTTCTATACTCTTACTATGGGATTCCCATTGGTCCACTTTCAAGATTTTTTTCGGTAGCTCTATTATTAGTAAAGTTATTGCAAAATTAATGAAAAATGCTATACGATTTTCGATCGATTTTTCAGAATTTTTCAAAGATTGGGTCGACTTATCGGAACAAATCCTTATCGATCTTGTCGTGAATATTATCCTATTACTAATAATTTGTGATAAAATTTAAATTGTTGCTATGTTAAAATGATTATTTTTATGTATCACTTTTTATTAAATAAACTTGCGATGACCGCTTCAAGCCACGTTTCATAGAAGACCGAACCCACGATACACGTGCGCGCACTCCAATAGATTACACGTGGCGCGTTAATTGAATTTCGATCGAACATTTCGGAAGTCGTAATCGAGAGGAAGATAGCAAAGTCTTTCCATCACCGAAATTCCAACGTCGAGGGAGCCGGGCGAGGAGAAAAAGAGGGTGAAGACCGCGTCGATCTCGTTCGAAGACCGCTTCGACCCAGTTTCGCCTCGATATCAATTAATTTCTCGGTGCTACCGGGTCATCGCCGGCGGGTCTCAGAGATTAAATACTCGCGCATAGAGAAATATCTCTCGGTGCGGTTCATCTCTTTCCCTTTCTTCTTTGCCCTTTGTTTTTTTTTTTGTTGCAATTTAATGGTATCATGCAGCGTCCGTAACGATAGACCGATAAAAAGGTTGTTAACGTGCTTGATAAT
Source organism: Ancistrocerus nigricornis (assembly GCA_916049575.1). Lineage (NCBI taxonomy): Eukaryota > Metazoa > Arthropoda > Insecta > Hymenoptera > Vespidae > Ancistrocerus > Ancistrocerus nigricornis. Next base: position 22,543,126 of record OU696669.1, on the reverse strand, counting down.
AAGCGATAACAAAGTTTTTTTCTTAGCCAACGACGATGACCTCTGGAACGCTGTATCGATTATTAAATACTTTTTCATTGCTCGGGTATGTTTTATTCCGTACGTCACCCTTTCGAAATAATTTCATTTAAAAGCGATGCGGATAACGCGTTGCCGACGCGAAGACGCGAGGCAAATAACAAAGGTACGCGAGTATCCTTTGCAAGTGGAAAACGAATCACGATTCGTTCGCGACGGCAGGGTCATTAATCACGCGCGAACGCACCATCCAATTTTCCCGGGAATAAGTCGAAACGATGCAGCTCGAAACGGAGGTGATCAATCTCTCGAGCTTGGTCAGGGACCCCATCCTCTTAATCACGATTAATCGTTGCTCTCGATAATACAGGCGCGTGAACGGGTTACGAGGAAGAGAGAGAGACGTTAAGTGAAAATATATCTAATCCGGTCGATCTTCTTTTTCTTCCTTTTTCCAGGCATCAATTCTACTTGCACTCTCGTCTCGAACTGGTCGAAGGCAGGCTGAAGGTCTCCGACTGGGTATCCGTGGCTCGCTTGGTGGCTCTGATAGCTCAGGCAGACGGTGGCGATTACGACGCGTTGTCACCGCCGCACGCCCTTTATTCCCAGTGCTGTCAGATACAACCTACGGAACCCTGCGAGCCCAAGCCTCAAGATTTCCTGCATCGGATAGTTCAACAGCATAGGGAGATCAAGGTAAACCAATTACCAATCTGTTCGACGAAGGTAGATCGAGGATACGATTTCCGTTCGACTTGCTTACGAATAATGAAGGAAAGTGAGGTAATATGGACCACCAGTTTGGAAAAATGCTATAAACAAGCGTACGGAATGAAGTTTCTAATAAAACTACTTGCATATTACAGCGAAACTAATCTACTTTGTTATACAAAATGATAGAAAAATTATCACAGAATAATAAATTTCTTTTTTTGCAGTCCGACCTAGAAAATGCATATAATTTAGAGTGGTCCAAATAACCTGCAGCTACGGTGGTCCAAATTGCCAACATGTCAATGAATAACTTACTTTTACAATAAGTCATATAAACAAAAAAATTAGAAAATCAATAGAAATACATAAAGTAGATATGTATAATAATAATTATACTCGATTACAAAAAAAATCTAATAAACAATAAGTCAGATATAACTGAATTGTATACCTACTTACTGAAAAACTTTTGCTAAAATCAATTTCACTAATTACTCCAGCAACCGTACAATCATCATGAAAATCGCGTGACAAATGTAATTCTTTTACGTTGTCATGATTACTTCCTAGTACGTAGTATTTCGAAAGAGATAGTGCTTTTAGTTGTCATAATATTGCAGTGGTCCATAATACTCCATTTTTCTCTGTGAAGAGTCCAGGGAAAGAATGATTCAAATTAAGCCGCAAAAATGTTTTCAATTAATACTGCATCTTGTTCATTAAAGGCTAAACTTACCTGACCTGAATCTGAAAAAGGCTAATAACGTCCAAAGTTCCGAAAAATGAGCTTTTATTTTTCGGCATAAAAGATCAGAGTCCATGGACTTTGATTATTTTCAGTAAGATTTTTTAGTAAGACTTTAAACATCAATATAATTTATGTTTTGCACTACATGAAGAAAATCTTGAATAAATTGATAATAAACTAATGTTTTTTTAAATTTTATTTCATAACATAATGTTACAAATATATCAGCTATGATTTTATGCCAGACAACATCTGTGTGTGTCGCTTTTATAAAGAATTAGTAGTGTTCCAAGTTAGAAATTCTTCTTTCTTTTAATTATCATCAAGTGACTTTGATCGTTTGTTCCATGGACTCTTCATATGACAACTGAAATATACTTATCATTTTTGTTTCCAGGGTATGAAAACTTCCACGGCGGAATATTGGCTTCTCAAAGATATATCGAATCTGGATACTTTTGGTCAAGAGATGTTTCACAGCAAATTCGGCTACAATGGAATCTCGACGATCGGAGTTGGACCTCACGGTATCACGGTTTATCGTGGTCGAGACGAGGAAACGCAAAAGTACGTTTTTGTAATGAACAAAGAATGAACCAATATGACGATGAGAAGAAAATAGCTAAGATCAGAAACCCAAAATAACAGTTATATTTTCAATTTCGTAGGAAAAAAATTAATTTTATTTTAAATAGCAGACAGTTAATATTAAATATTAGAAAGATTATTTAGAAAATTGAATAATTTAAATAAGTTAAGCCTTATCTGTTCTGATAATGAATAACCATTACAGATGCATAAATTGTTTTCTGGTTTTCGGTAATCATTATTGATAACAGAAATTGTTTCTTGATACGAATAACCATTATCGGTGACATAAATTTTATTTTGATTATCGGCAACCAACATCGATGACGGGAATTTTATTTTGTTATTCTATTTTATTGTATTGTGTATTGTGTATTGTGTTGTATTGTATTTCTATTTTAATGACGAAGAATATTTTTGATTACATTCGATCGCGATCAATTGTTATTAACTGTAATAATCAATTGTTAGTGTGAAAGGAGTATTTTCAGCCCTTGAAGTAATGTTGAAAAATCAACGATATAACTTATTGTCCACAAGTTTAACAAAACTTTTGTTTGTCAAATTAACTACCTACATAATATATAAATATATTGAATTACAAAAACCTTTTATTCTATTCTTTGTTTTATACATTTTCATATTCCTATTTGGCTTCCTAAAATATATCGATTTCATAATTAATATCAGTAATCTTAATAACAACTGATAACCAAAATAAAATTTGTCTCCGATAATGGTTATTCGTAATTAAAAACAATTTCTGTTATCAATAATGATTACCTCAAACCAAAAAACAATTGATGTGTCTGTAATGGTTACGTATAACCAAAATCATTTAAACAGAGCCATAAATTATTATACCATAATTAAAAAAATGTTGGTTATAACATTTATGATCTCTGACTAAGATCGATCTTTTGGCTTTTACAGTATACCATATACGGCGATCCAAAGTGCGACATCTCAACGTCGTATGTTCCATCTGGTTTACCTATCGCTTGACGGCGAGGAGACCTCGTTGGATTTCAAATTAGACTCTAGCCAATCGGCCAGCGGACTCTACAGGGCGATCACCGAGAAGCACGCATTTTACAGCTGCGAGACGGTCAGAAGCGCGGTCACCGCGCAATTCATCCGCGACTTGAAGGTATTTACTTGTGAATTTATTACTTTGAACATGGTGATGGAATAGGTGTAAGAGTGGGAGGGACGAGAAGCTGCCTTAACTGCGGCACGATTTCAGCGAGGAAGTGAAATTCCTCTCGAAGGAGCTCGTCCATGGAACGACTTTTCTTTGTACCTCTACCATCTCTATTCTTTTCTCTCTCTTTCTCCAGGGAACGATAATCTCTATTTTCAACGAGGACTCGACTCTCGGCAAGAAGTACGTCTTCGACATACGAAGAACCTGCAGGGAGGTTTACGATAATGCCCGACGTGCACTCTACTGCGAGTCCGCGAGCATAACACCGCCGGAAGAAAACGAGATCTTGGAGAGGCACGATTGCGCCGATTGTGAAAACCCTAAGTGCAAGGTAGACTTTACGCGCGTCGCTTATACGCAACGAAACGTACCATTTAATATCATTTATTATGGTAAAAGTTGTACGACAACGTCATCTAACAAAGATCAACAAATTTTAGGAATCTCGAGAGTGTCTGGCCAGGCTGTTGGACGCCATGCTCTGCAGGATTTGCATGGACCGGAGCCTGGACACTGCGCTTTTCCCGTGCGGACACGCGGTAGCCTGTTTGGATTGTGCTCGACGATGCGAACGTTGTCCACTTTGCAGAGCGGATATCGATCACTGTCGAACGATCTATCTGCCGATAGAGTTAACGCATATCGATAGACACAGTCCGAAGTTGCTGCCAGAGACGATCGAGCCCGTGTTCACCGTTAAATCCTCGCCGGACGAGATCAAAGGGAGGATCGTTGGAGGCGAGATGAACGAGAATCACGTCTGAGGGAGACCTACCAAAGCGAAAATTGAGCGGACGGGGGAAGGAAATCTTCTAGCGATTAACCGATCGGAGATCTCGTTCGAGTTCGATCGTTGTCTTTCGTTGTCCTCGAAACAATGGAGAAGAAGAAACGTAATCGAAAGTTCTGCGCCCAGTTTGCGTACGACACTCTCTTATCCTGCATTTTGAAGATTTAGCATCATAAACGGAATTGGTAGTCTTTAATTAGAATATCAAGCTTTTTCTCCGTATCGAGAATTAAGTTCGGAGTCATATCTCCGCTCGTCGAAAAAAATTATAACTATTATTTTTTGTTTCGTTCTTAGAGATAATGTTCGATAATTATCGGCAAACTGACTGGATTATTTTATACGAACTTATATTGCAAGTTTGAAGGCACTGTGATCCCAATCTATATCGCTAAAGATATCGTTTATTATTTACTATCTTATTTGTTATGTGATCGAAAATGTGCTATTAGCAGCGTTAATCTGTTTAAAAAAAAAACCGTGCTGCCAATATTCCGTTACTAATGTCATTTCCGTTGAGATAACAAATTTGGAAGATATTTTTTATTTTTATCGATTGGAATAATTGTTCTTTTAATTTATATAATCTGACTCAAAAGTAGTAGAGGGTAAGCGGGCCCGAATTTTTATTGCTTTCGATGACCCTTAATATTTTTTTAAATAACATTTGTTAGCTATTGTATGTACACATACGTATATGCAGCATCGGCTGCAATCGAGGATAGGATGTTTCATTAGGATAAGATTTCGATCGTAATTGGCTTATGAGTTTAAGATATTATCTATTTGGCAAAATAAAGTACGCCTAAAAAAATAAATATATTTTCTTAAAGATAAATTTAAAGTACGTTTTAGTTTACATTAAGTGACGAATAAGTGAAATTCAATTTTTATCTTCGAACGTCGGAACACGTATGCACGTATGCGAGAAATAATATATTTGCTTATGACTTATCTTTTTACAAATTTCATAATTTATTCATTCTGGAGACATCCTTTACGAAGTGAAAATCATATTACAGTAATATCTGTTTATATGTACATAAAAAAATATGATAACCCCTTTTAGGGGGTCAAGCGAGTAAATGTCGCAAGTTCGCTAAAAGTCAAATCCGATTCAAGAAACTCTGTGTATATGCCATCTTTTAAATAAGTCGTAATAAAAACGAGACAAGTTAATTGCAGTGCTTTGCATCCGAAAGATAAATCTCGAAGTAACGAGTCAGCGACACTTAATCTTTGAGAGGGCATAAAAAAGAGGATATTTCTCAATCAAAAGGCATAGTTTTGGCGTCTCACGAAACCAACCAATAATAACGATTAATAGCGATAATCTAATGATATTAATGATAATGATACTTGTAGTTTTCTAAAAGACGCCGTCTTCCTCTTTTATCTTCGATCAATAGCGGTCCTGTTGTTACCATTACTGGAAACTATTGTTAAATTTGTCCTACTATCTATCGGTAGCACTCTATGAACCTTCTGCGTGCGTGACGATGGAAAGGATGATAGAGGGAGAGAAAGAGAGAACGAAAGAACGAGAGAAAGAGAGTGTGAAAAATGTGTCAATCGTTTATAGTCATTCATCAATGCAAAACAGACTTAGTTTATAAATATTTATAATAAAATGTAATAATAAATAGACGAACCTTGATGCTGCTGTATTTAAAATGTCTTAAGCCTTTTTGCTTAAGGCACAGTCTAGTATCCTTTTTTTTATAAGTTAGAAACTCGTGTTACTATCAAAAATTTCAATAGCGTTCCTATAGCGACCCACCATCGATAATGATAAGGCTATATCGTTTCTGTAAAAAAAATGGGATGTAACACGGTTCGTATCTCGGGTGATGCACATTCTGTAGATGTAAGTCGGATACAAAAGCATTTAAGAACAGTTGAGTTTGGAACATATGGAGACTTGGAAAAGTACTATATCAGATCGTCGTTACGATAAAGGAAATTGCAAATATTCACGGGAAATTTTGTAACTTTGCTACCTTATCGAGTAACCGATGTACATGTAATCTTGTAATCATTTTTCAATATCCTTTACCACATAAAAAGAACGGATATATATAAAAGTTTCTTTTCGAACGATGATGTGTGTTACCGAACATGAAATATAGCTTTGTACCACTGAGTGTCTATTCACCGGTCGTAAGATCGATAAAATAAAAAAACAACAAAAGAAGCAACAATACCGTATTACGAATAAAAATTTCTTGTGATTTAATCTCTGTATAAAACATAAGGAACAATTCAGAATGTTGTAGTTAGTAGAGTTATATATATACATGCGGCAGTAATGAAAGATCGAAGAAAATGTATTTCTAAAAGTTCTAATTTGCAAAGAGTATTTTTAAAGTACTTTCAATTATTTTTTAGTATTATACCAGGAATCCACTAATCACAGTGGTATATTCGGAAGACGATGAGGCAACCTGTAAAAGGTAATTTTTAGCGTACCAATATATATATATATAAATATATCATGTCCCAACATGTTGATTAAATATTGTGAAACACCGAGTCTTCTATTTTCTTCGTTTCTCCGCCTATTAACCTTATCCCTCAAGAATTTTTGAATATAGTTTCTTCTGCAATCGTATAATAAGAAATTACTAAGCATAGAGAGAATAAAAATAACTAAGAGAAACGCAAACCTCTTTCCAACGAGAACTCGTCTACAAAGAACTCCGTTCAAACGTACCGCCAAAATGGAGGTAACTCATGGAAATGTCACACCTACGCCCGCATTAGATAATTTTCAAACTTTTGATCTTGCACTAAATTCCGCGAACGTGTAATAAAGAAAACTTACTTGAAACGTGCAACTAGATCTAAAAGCGGACGAAGGGAGAATAAGAAAAATCGATGCGAAGAGCATCGAGAAAAGAAAAAGGATCGTTCAAAGCCGGTCGAGTTTAAACGTCGCGCCGAAAGGTGGAAGGCGCCACAGTCGCTCGTGGCAAAGTTTGACGCGCATGCGTAGAGCTCTATGATTGGTCGAAACAGCGGCTCTGTCATATGACGAAGCTGCGTGGCACGACGGGAAACGGATTGCAATTTTGCAACATGGCGGTGAAGTGAGGCAAAGTCGAGGTGCCGTGCCCACGTAAAATGTATAGTTCGTAGTCTCGGAAGGGCGATTATCGTGAAATAAAGACGCGCGTCGAAGGAGCACGTATCCGAGGATCGTTGCATGGTGAACGATAAATGTAAATATGTACGCGAGGAGACGCAACGTCGTTCCGAAGGTGACACCCCGCGAGTCCGTGCAGCCTCGCAGCACGTATGGCAGAGACTAGAATACGAGATAAGAGAAGAAAGCTTCGTCCGAACGACGAGGAGACAAAAGCGAATCTACGAAGGAGGATCAGCGATGTTCCGGCCGTTCGTCTCGAACTGTGAAAACGTGAGTGGCTCGTGTAAAATGGTCGTCGAGCTAACAGCGCTGGCCGCTGGCTCTCCACGATCCTTCGCTGCTGCTTTATGCCCATAGTGGTGCTGGTGGTAGTGGTGCTGGTGGTGTCGTCGTGTCGTCGTCGTCGTGGATGCGTATTTCGGTAGCCACAGGAGCCACCGACAATGCGTGCCTGCTCGCCTGCCTTTTCCCCCCTATTGTGTTTCCGTGTTCTTCTTCCTTCCGTGCCTCTCACGTTTATCCATCCTACGACTCCTCCTCTTCTTTCTCTCTCTCTTACACACACATACACACACTGACTCACTCTCTCTCTCTCTCACACACACACACACATCGCACACAAACTCTCTATCTCTCTTTCGCTTTCTCACACTCTCACGAGAAGCCGTCCCTTTGATCCACGGATAACCTCGACCCGCCGTCGTACGCCGTTTTAACCTCTGACCCGATGCGCCAGACCCGTTCCCGGTCACCGAAAACGCGATTTACAAATGGTTCCGATCGACCACCACCATTCGACCGAACAAACGCTCGCTACGACCGGGAGATAATCTTCGATTGTTTTTTTACTTCTCGTTGAAGGGGGAACGGGGAAAGAACGATTTTCCCCTTTTTTTTCTCTCTCTTTTTTTTTCCCCATTGTCCTGTCGGAGGATAATATCACCTCCGTTGCTTTGTGGCGATGAGGAGAGCGTCCTCGTCGTAAGAAAATCGGGCCAGTTTTTCGACGAATGAAGTGCTTTCGAACGTGTGGTGTGTTAGTTTTACGATCGCTCATCGATTCTGCTTGCAGACAGGACGGATGGTACTTCGTTGCTTCTACGTTTACTTTTCCTTTTCCCTGCCCTTCAGTTGTCTTACCGATATCCGAAATGGTGTTTTCTGGTCGGTGTCGGTAAACGTCGAGTCAGCTATGCTCCAAAAATACCACATGTTACGGTATTCTAAAAGCATCGCACGTGCGGCACCTCGGTGCATCTCGGATTTATCAAATTTTCAAAGTTATGTTTTTTGGAAGAGCTACATTTTTCCAATTGCATACCGGTGCAGTATATGCGGATGCTTCTTTGCTTGGTTTCATGTTCGTGCTTTTGCATAGATTATTGCATCAAATAGCTGCGCATTGTTGCGTTGTAACTTGGCACGGCGAATACTAAAGACCATAAAGGTTTTATTAAGCTATCCGTTTGTTTTGGGTTGACAGTTAACCTTTCTCGAGTGCAGCGACTTTAGGTGATGCACAATTTAAGTATGAAACGCATAGCAATGAAGCATTAGCACTTTATTTGGCACTGCTTATTTTGTTTTATTCATGCCGCTTGCATCCTATAGAATGCATAGTTAAGATATCGACAAATTCAAATTAGTCGTAGCTGTCTTCATTTGTTAGTAAACAAAAGAAAACCTCGGTTTTCTCCTTATCTAAATTTCACTTTAAGATGTATCACGTACTAATATGAAAGTTAGCGTTGACATATTACCCTACCATGTGTTTTCTATATACTCATCAAAGAATGAGGTCACAGCTGCGCCCAAATAAACTCATTTACATACAATGCAATGTCTCTGCTGCGGTATGTCATCTTCTTTGCTAATTTAAATAGGGTATTATTTAGTAGTACTTAAAATAACATCAGAATAAGTCAATTTGTTTCCTAACCTTACTTTTGATTATGCATAAATTACCGATTCTTCTACGGGACGTGTATTAACATTTTGTACCATTCCAATGTTACAGATTTACACGAGAAGTAAAAAGCTTCCTTGTAACTGCAACTTCTGATCGTGTATGCGTGCCAAACAGAAAGATATAAGAGGGGCTTGAAAAGACCCGATGGTTTCCTGACATGATGGAAAGCAAACTCTATGTTAAAAATGAGCCGGGACTCGAAGGGCAATCACTCGCAAACCCCCAACCCAATCCACCCACGGACGACGCCGGTGGACAAAGGATATGTTTTGTCTGTGGTACCATAGGCCACGGCGAACAATATTGGCTCCGAGTGAAACCAAGTCCTGGTGCTGCCTCGAACGAACCTTACTTTCCATTTCTCGAGTCCCATGAACCACCGGCCGGGTATCGTGGTGAAGGAGCAAGGAGCGGAGCTGTCAAAGCGTGCAGTCTATGTTACGCTTTGCTCTTGCAACAGTGGGAAAGTTACGAACAGGACGCCAGGCCCCATAGTCAAAGAATTTATTGGTTAAAAAGGTGCGATGGAGGGCCTTTTACCGGAGCTGAGATGGCTCTTCAGGGTGAATACGCGGCTCAAGTTTTAGGATTAACCAATGATCAAGCGCCACAGATGAGACAAGAGAGTCGACCAGTGGGTGTCTCTCCTCGGCTTCCACCTAATTCACCATCCCCCAGAGTGGAGCAAACGAGACCACCGTCGAATTCTGTCGAATTACCAAGACCTCATTCTAATACCGCAGAAACACCAAGGCATTTAGAACAAGCGAGGCTTACCATGGAATCTCCCCATCAGAGATTACAATCGCCTCAACAAAGGTTGCAAAGTCCTCGACAACCTGTAGAAGATGCTAGAATATCGAACGAAGCTGCATTAGATTTAAGACACGCACCCAGAAGTTCACCGGCGCCTCAACCCTCTTTACCTCCACAACCGCAAGGTAAATAATAGTAAAATTGTACAATCTTTGTAGAATTCTTAAGATTTTATCTAGTCAATAATTTCTGTAGGGAACAGAAATTAATATATTTTCATACATTTAGCTGACGAAGTTAATATAGAACTATTATAGGGTGAAATTAGATTTCCTAATAATGGGAGTGCCCGGTTGAATTATTTCCATGCAGACTAGACTAGACTTTCTGAAATAACTTTGACGTGAGATCATGACGCGATATCTGATACGAATAAAAGCCGCTTTTCACATCTTAAACAGTTATCTCGTCTCGGAACGTGGTCGAGGCAAATAAACGAGTGTATTCGTTATTTACATTGGCCTTAGTCCTTCCGTTTAGCAATGTAAACGTTTTGTAAGTAAAGGTTAACAGTTTTACAGATAAGACGGTGGAAATCATTTCTCGCGTACGATTCGTTCAACGAGCACGCCCGATAGACGCAGCGACTCATTGTTTTTCTTCTGTTCGGTATTCGAGACATTGATTGGTTTGACATTTTTTTATATCATTCGAATTAGTATCTCTGCAATAATTTAATCGCGAGGATCGAAGTAAATCTTAGGGAGCTTCGTAATCATCGAAAAGTATGAAGTTCTAACGAATCTCCGTCTAACGCGTATTGATAATGTCTGAAAAAATAGAAACACAAACTAGGCCACGTGCAGTGTGACGATAGCGCCTCGGGCATATAAGGCACTCGAAAGAAAACGAGGATGTTATATTTATTATCGTTCATAACGTTTTCAGCCATCTATAGCGGTGGATCCTCCTCCAGCGTTGGCACCGATATTTTGGATCTGTCAATGCCGGATAAAAACTCGGTGACAGAAGTATGTTACGTTTGCGGGGACGAATTCAAAAGAGGATCGTTGAGCCACATCGCGGCGAAACCACTGCCAACCCCACCGCATCCTTCCTCCAGTCCTCCGCCGTTCTTTCCGTCATTGATGCTCCATCCAAGGCCAAGTAGGAGTCGACCTATGGACAGCGCCGGTCGAGTGCAGGTATGTCTCTCATTCGGTGTCACTTAATATTGACACCGTACCTACTTACGTAATTACTATCCACATACATACCTACCGGCGCACGCATCGTTCCGCTAATCGTTAATTTTTTTTTCTCCGCAGGCCTGTTCAGCATGTCAAAATCATCTTTTATTACAATGGAAGGCATACTCGCGGCAGGGCGTACCGCATGGCGATCGGAATTATACGCTTCGTAAGCGACAAGCACCCACGATGGACACGACTACCTTTATCTGTTATACTTGCGCTCTTGAATACCCTTCATCCAGTATTAGACTGCTGTATTGCTGTTCTAATCCTGAAAAAGAGGCATACTTTCCTTTTATCTACTCTCTGAGACCCCCACCCGGAGCTAGTCCTATTAGTCCTCAGGGAATGGTACAAGTTTGCTCTATTTGTTACAAGGCCATCCCACAAAAACAACAAGTATTCGGCGGAGAGAACCACGAAGTACAACCTATCGGACAAAGTATGGATTTTCGACAGCAAGGTAACGGTTACGTAACTAACAAGATCTATAACACGTAAACGTTGTGTTATCGTTTTCCTAACCATATACGTTCTTTCTTCCGCAAGGTCCTTCACCGCGTCCAGCTGTTGCAAAATCACCGGCCAATTCCGCTGGTAGTGATATTCGGTTCAAGCCGTACGATCTGAACAAATCGACCGTCGCCACGAACAAGCAACGCAGCGCGAGCGTAAAAGCCCCTACTCCTGGCCAACGAAATTCCCCTAGCAATGGTCCCGTTGAAAACGGAACCGTCGCGCTTGGTCAAAACTATAGGTGCTATATTTGCGAGAGATTGTGTCCACACACGCATATGGAGTGGTAAGTTTCGATAAACACGTGCATTCGACTTTGGTACGACTAAGAGATCGTTACTAAAATATTTGTTCATTCCTTTAAACCAGGTTGTCAACGAGTCCGGAGGGAATGAATTCACACGCTATGCATTTCCCGTGTTTAAGAGGGATGGCACGTACTTCCGAGAACGCTTGCATGGATAGTCATGGAAGAGTATTAGCTTGTAGTCATTGCGTGAATCATCTAGCGCTACAGTGGGACAGTATGGACGCAGAACGCGTTCCTTTGGAACGCCGCAGGTTCGTTCAGCTCATTCGATCCTTTCCATCGATTCACGTTGAAGAATTTTTTAACGAGGATTTACATTTCATTTCGCAGGTACGATATTCCTAGTCCACATCCAAACGGTGATGTGAACCGCTCCATTGCCACGCCACCGAGTTCGAGCTCGGATAGAACATTTGGTAGTAATCCAGGCACATCGAGCAGCTCGATCTATTGTTTCCTATGCGGACTACACAGCGATCTGACGCTCGCGAGAGTTTTGTACGGACGTCCTCAGGGCCGCAACGCGCCGTTCTTTCCGGAACTGTTACGTCATCAATCACCACCGAACGCCGAGCAACTCAGGGAAGATGGTTCCGCGCTGGTTTGCACCTTCTGTTACCACTCGCTGCTCGCGCAATGGCGCAGATACGAATCTTCTTCCGGAGGACAGCAAGTGAACGCTGCGGAAAGGCAGTACAACACCCACGATTATTGCTGCTTCGTTTGCGGCATCACGACATACAGAAAACGCGTTCGAGCATTACCAATCAAGGACTTCCCATTTCTAAGGTATCACAAGCATCCCGAGAAGAGCTTGCAGCTTGAGAACGGTGACTTTGCGGTGGTCTGTCTAGACTGTTACGAGACATTACGTACGCAAAGTCTCGAATACGAAAGATGGGGCTTACCGGTCGAAAAGAGAGAATATAATTGGATCGTTCAACCCCCACCGCCTGAGGATAGTCCCGACGCGACTATAGCCAGATTACCTTCCGGGGAACGGTCTGAGAAGGTGGTGAGTCTTTTTGTTTCTTTCCAAATTCTATATGGAATTTAAAATGATGACGTGAAATTCTACAGCTTCGTTCCTTCTACATTTCTACAGGTTCCTCAAACTCTGACTGTCAGGCCGGCACGAAAGAACTGTTCACCAAAGGCACCGGACAAGAAGGCTCCTGCGAAGGTTCCGGAAAAGGATCAAGGTAAGCGATAAACGCTATTCCTTCTCAAATGTTTCGACATGCTGCGGCAAAGATTGCCAAGAAAACGCGGGAGGAATCCCGTAACATTTTTTGAGCGTTACTTTATCAGAAACTGTTCGAACGTGCCACGAAAGTTGGCCATTCCAAGCCATAAACTTCGCCGAGCTCGTCGATGTTATCTCATCGTATTTTAACGTTATCTACGAGCAGCAGTCGCACGTATTCTCGTCCCCCTTCTACGTTCTAGTCTCGAAACGTCAACGATGTTAAAACACCGAACGAAAATCCTATTCTTACGAGCGATAAATCTGAGTTCGCCAATAACAGAGTATCGAGAGTCGTACTTTTATGTTTCATTGTGCACCACTCGACGACTGTACCGATGTCTGTTAGATGGCATTCGTCTTACTCCTTAACGCTTCCGGTACGGCGTGCCGTCGGATTTTCTATCGAGATGAAAGCGAAGATGGTAGAAAAATGGGAGAATCCTTTCCACTTGGTCGATGCTGAAACAGCGGCCAGCACTCTCCTCATTCTCGTTCTCCTCGGCTCGGCGCTTAAGGGGGTGGTAAGAGTGTATGTATATATATATATATATATATATATATATATATATATACCAACGTGTATATACACACCCGCACAAATAATATACGCGTATACGCAGCTATGTACTCGTACAAAGACATAGGGACGAGGCCGAGGGTAAGAGGCAGAGAACGAGACGGAGGGTGAGTGGATGAGACGTGAGTGAAGCTCTTAAAAATCCGACAGACAAAAGGATACTGACGGTCGAGAGCCATCCAGGAGTAGGGCCTGATGGTTTGCGTTCGAGTGAATTCACTACCTCTTTTTACCTTCTTTCCTCTCTATTTTCTTCCTCCTTTACTCTTTATCTCGCTATCCTCATCCCCTCCTAACCACCCCCGCAATCTTTTCTCTGTCTCTTTTCTATCCAACGTTTCTTACAACCAAGAAAATATTCTTTCTTGCGATCGGTCCTCGAGTTTGTTGGCCGCTTCGTGATCGGTTTACCGATAGCCAACGCGATGCTTTCGTACGCGTCGGAAGAGATGAGCCAATGCGCCTGGCGCTTATGCTAATGCGACGAACGAAGTAAGAGATGCATTTTCCGATGCATTATGCAACGTGCGTAGCATTCTCTCTCTCTTGGCGAGAGTTGTATTTATTTTTTTTAACGATGAAAACGTTATTAGGAGATCGGCACGATACGCGATTCATCTAACGGTGGTCTAACATTTCCGTAGCATTAGACCAAATGGATCGAGCGGGAGATACTAATATACCCTTATCGAGGGTAAGAGTAACCCAGAACTAAGGAAGACGTTGGGATCTCATTAAGCTTTCACAAGGGTTCCTTGTTTCCAAGCACTTTGCTCGGGGTTGCAGCAATTTGTATGATTTCCTCGACCCCGAACGACCGTCGCGATATTTTACCAAACGGTAAATTCGATCTGACTTCTTTCTCATAAAGAAAGATTACGACGTTATTTATTCATCGTTGGAACTTCGCCATTATCGACGCTCGCGTAACAGATTTTCGTGAACGGGAGTTTGCTAGAGGACGCGCGCAAAGATGTTTCTTTACGTAACCGGCCTCACTTTTTATCGCTCGAGTGTGATAAAGAGAAAAGAAGAGAGATCACAAACGGACGTTTCTTCGAAACGTCAAGGCCGTCAAGGATAACGTTAAGATTTTATCCGGTAAGCCGTGCGTTCGTGTATATATATTTCTAAAGAAAACAAACTCCGAGGTATCGTGACTGGCGTCTGGTTCCGTTTGCGGTTATTCCGTAACGTTCGGTGTTTCCTTTCCTCTCTTTTTTTCTCTTTTTCTTTTTTCGTTCCTGGTTTATCGGCAAACGAAGTGCAATGCAACGCGACCCAGCGGGTTTCTTCGGTGCACACGTGGGCACGGCGTGAATCTGGTATTTGAAGTAATAAAAAAATATTTATCTTTTGGAGCACATTTATTAAGAGTCGAGTCATTTTTCAGAGGGATGCGAATAAAGTTCGATCAACAGGCTTTGCCTCTTCTTTTATTAGACTGAAAATAGCATGCGCGTATACACAGGGTGTCTCAAATGAACTTCCCCACCAGGAAATGGCATGTGCACTTCATTAATTTGAGTCGAAAATCTAATACCATTTTTCGAAATTCGGCCCCGTTAACGAGTTATTAATGAACAAAGATCGGCCAATCACGGGCGAGCAGAAGCGATAGGCGACGGAAGGCGATTCACTTGAGGTCAAAGCTAGGCGTGAGAAGAAGCGATAAAGTTTATTGTTACGTCACTGGACCTAAGTCTCTACAGACAAATCGTAGCCAACAGGCATAGAAAATATATAACATAAACTAGATATAATAAAATATATAAACCTAAAATAACAATATAGAATACGATACGATGCAGTACGATATAGCGAGTGCAGTGAGACAAGCTAGAGGTACAATGTGCTACAATATACGTAGCAGGAGGAGAAAGCCACGAAAATAAAAAACGAGCCGCAGCACATAACGTTGTTTTTCGTGCAAAGATCCTCTTGCCGCTTCGTCCCTTACCTAGCTGCGAGCTCGAGTGAACCGCCTTCATTCGCTGATTGCCGTGATTGGCCGATCTTTGTTAGTTAATAACATGTTAACGAGGCCGAATTTCGAAAAATGTTATTAGACTTTCCAATTCAAATTAATGAGGTGTATTCCTACATCATTTCCCAATGGGGAAGTTCATTTGAGACACCTTGTATATTAGTCAAAAAAGTGTATTCCTTCTCGTTAGAATTTAATTCAACGGAGAACGAGGGAGACGAAATGGTTATATTAGGTGGTGGAAAAGTAACCCCCACGGTATTCTATCGTTTTAATAATACCGAAGCGAACTCTCGGCCAGCGTAAACTCGCGTGGCCGCTACCAAGACTTAGCCGCGATTCTCTCTTGGGATGCTTAAGTCTCGTTCGAGCATCTCTCTCTCTCTCTCTTTCGTAAGCTCATGGAAACAGGATTACACGCGCCGAGAAATGCACACGGGCTCCCTTTCGAAGGTAAGAGAGATAATCGAGATTTATATCCGCTCGATCTGTTCCCTGGTAAAGATAGAGAGAGCGCAATTTGTAAACCAGCTTCGTTTATCTTTCGCATCACTTCATTTTTCCTATTTATATGTATCGCGATCTCTTGAATTAGCATGCATGGTCGGTTCCATTTCCTGCGAAGATCTCGCCGCGTAGTCTTTTTCACAATTCGCTCGAATTACTTCCTCGTTCGTCTCTTACCAATGAGAGATGCAAGACGTTTTTCGCGGTGGACATAAATAAATCTAATCGACTTTTTGTAGAAGCAATCTCGTTGCTTCGTCGGTTCGCGACAACTGAGTCATAAATCTTGACGGTATCATCGTTTTCGCCGAGTCGTAACAAAAAGAAGGATAGAGAAAAGGGATAGCAAAAGGATCGAGATCAGGAGGTTGATCAGGGTCAATCGGCCCGGCTAGGAGTGGTAGAGACAGCGAACGATGTCGAAGGTGTCGAAGAGACTTAGCAGAGGGTTTAAGCGGGAGGATCGAACCGCTACACCGGCGGCTTAGGATGGGAGGGTGGTAGCAAAGCTCTCGGAGGGAAGTACGGAGCACGATGATGAGAGCTTGCTGGAAGAGGAGAAGCGAGCGAGAGAGAGAGAAGGTGGAGAGCGATGAAGAGGGTTGGAGGCACCCGCAGCGTGACACCGCATTGCGCCCACTTGCCAACCCCGGCCGACGCCTAAATTCGAATTAGCGAGCCAACTCCGCGGATTCTCGTCGACTCGACCCTCCTTTTGTGGCACCCCTACACCGAGCGGGACATCGTTTCTCTCTTTCTTCATCTCTTTCTCTCTTGCTCTCTCGCTTGCTTGCTTTCCGGGTTCGCAAGGAGAGGTTAGCAGCAGCAGCTAGTAGAGTAGTCGTCGTTTTACTCCTCGCTTAGGAATCGATATCAACGTCATCGAGTGCCTAGCTCCTTCCATCCTCGTTTGAAGCTTCCTATCGGGATGACACGGGGGAAGGGGTTGCTTCTCCGTTCTATCTCTACTTCGCTTTCTCTCTTTCCGTTAGCTGCTAGTACCGCCTTCGCGTTTACTCTTCCTTTACCAGGCACGCCGCCAAAAGGCTCCATTTCGACGTACGTCCTCATTCGATTCGATCTCTCCTGCTCTTTCGATCGTCCTCGAACATAGTGACAAATTGTCGAATATATCTGTTCTACGACTGATTAATTTTTTCTTGGTTTAACCGTGACGTAACTATTACAGACTGACGGTAGTTAGGCCGTCCGTCGCAAAAGATAAGACTAACGCCGTTGGTATATTTACAGCAAAATCGAAATTTTGTTTTTTTAACACGAAATTATAATAGACAATTTTGGGTGACCCGCTAACGAGTAGTTCTTATATTAAAAGAAAAATTATTTGCATTTCGTGTCCCAAAGGCGTTCATCTACCCAGCCAGTCGTGTGTACGCTCTCTTTAACGCGAAAAGCTCGCGGTAGTAGTCGCGGGCCCCACCGGTGAGCTTCGTGTTAATAATTAACCACGGACTGCCGTTCCAGAGTACCTGCTACTAGCTTTTGCAGGGATCCCTGGTAGTTGTCTCCACGGATCGTTTCACACGGGACACGAACTTGGAGTCAGGCGTTCTTGTTTCTCATGGCTCGTTCGAGCAGGAAACGGATGATACGTTTGCGAGCGTGGCGAGGCCTTGGGGAATAACAAAATATAAAACACATCGATATTATTAATGAACGTTGCGTGCGGCGCGAGATCGTTTAGAAATTTTTATCCTTCCGGCACCTCTCCCGTTCCTCGTCGTCGTCGTCGGAATTTCATTAGCGCGTTCGTACTATTCCCGACATTTTTTCCCGTAATTAAGCGCACCTCGCGCGAGCCCTGATAATTCCATATACCGATGAAAATAATGGAAATAACGCGAACGCGTTAGAAGAACGAGGAAAATTGGCCGCGGGGTCGGAGAGACGGGGTAAGCCCGGAGGTGGCTTTGCATCGAAAATTTCGTGCTTCGAAATGGAAAATTTATCGAGCCGTAAAAGCCATAAACGATACATTAACATCCTGCGCTTTGAACGTTAAACTAAAATCAAGCTTCATTATCATCGTCTCTCGCTCTCTGTAATCGGGCGTATCGGTGGAACGAGCTCGCGTTTAGAAATTTCGATAAAATTGAGCCCTCCGGGAGGGTACCGATCGATCGATCGATCGATGAAAACGATAGCGACGATCCGCCGTACAAAATACAGACGTATGTACGCGGTGCGCACGTTTGTTCGCACCGGTATGAATCGTCCTTAGCGATAGGTGCTCGGAGTTACCCTCGCTCGAGCGTGATAAAAATAATACAGCTTATTAGCCCCCGGAGGCACGAGTCGGTGGACTCGTACGGGTGAGCGTGCAGGGGTTGGCGAGGGGAGGCGGGACGTACGGTGGTGGTGGGAGCGAGAAGACTCGAGCGCGCACCGAGCGTTTGTTCGTTGGCCCATGCAGGTTCGTAGAGAACGGAACGAGACAGAGAAGGAGGGTGTCTGAGAGAAAGAGAGAGAGAGAGAGAGGGTGAAAGAGAGAGGGGAAGTTCCCTGTCGCCGCCACGCATTGATTTTGCCCGACAGACAGCCGCCTCCTGTTGGTCTCTCTGAACCTAACTGTTCACCGTTCACCCTCTTACTCGCTCGTGCTATCTCTCTCGCTCTCGCGCTCCCTGAATCCCTCTATGCTTCTATCCCACTCTTTCTCTCTGGTATCTCGGCAACCCCTCACACCACAAAAGTCTCCCTCTCGCAGCACGCGCCGAGGGTTTACAAAAGCGCGCCACGTTTCGCGCAAATAGCAAGGCGGCGAATGATATTAGCGTCCTATCGGACGACACTCTTTTTCACGGTGGAGAGAAGGGAACGAACGGTTAGAAGAGTACGAATTTTATCTCCGAGAATTTCTTAGCAATTTTAATTTTTTTTTCCTAAATTAAACCCGTACTATTTAACAAAAATTCAGATCGATCCTCGAATTGAAACATTCGACGGTATATGCCGTCTCGCCCCGTCTATTTTATTTTTCTAAAAGACAGAAAAAGAGAGAGGGCAAGCACGATTTTTATCCGATCCATGTATCCGAACCTGCACCAGGTAAATGGACTTTTCAAGTTCGGGATTTTGTCACGGCTTCCCGTCTCTCTGTTTCTCTCTTCTCTCGTAAAGATCATTTCCGCGTTACACCGAGGATCCTCCCAGTTTCGTTTCGACGAAACGAAGCACCGCTTATCGGGAAAGTTTCATTCAAGAAAATACGATTTCCTTTTTATATAGTTATTTGTTTTAATCTTCGAGCGTAAAAGAGTGAGAGTAAAACGAGTAGATATCGGCTTAGCGATAAACTTTATCAACCATGTCCGTTTATTGGACTGCCACGGTATTTCGATAACTCCTGCCCGTTTTCTTTCCCTCTTTCCTTCCTCTCCAGCATCAAGTCCAATTAATTGCAACGCAAGACACGAATCATAGACTCGTAGGGTAAGGTTGCTTTAGTCGAACCCGCTATGGAAAAATTACTGTCATTTTTAGGGTAAATTAAATTAATCAAATTTTGTTTGCGTTCATTGAAGCTTTATTCTTAAAGGTACCTTTAACCTACTTTCATGAACATACAAACATCTTTTATCTAAATAGGTATTTAAACGTTTTCCGTAAAAGTACCTTCGGTACGATTTAGGCACCGGGTTCCATAATTCGTACCTCCTATAGCCTAAGTAGTACCTACTTAGAACAAGGCGTCAGCGATGACATCATAAATTTATGGAATAGCATGACAAGAACTCATAATTAACAACTACAAATAGATATTTTCTTTGGGGATCAAGTAACATTCTTCTTCTCTATAGAATCATCACGGTCTTTAAAGTTACAATTATTTTGGCATATAGACAATTAGTTTCTTTGAGCACAGATATCACAAACATGTCTCTTTATCTTCTTTTCCACCCCAGCACATAGGTCATATACCCAACCCTTACATTTAATACATTGGATCATATTTTTTTGGCGATCTTTATTACACAGTTGGCATAACCAAGTTTCTTTGAATTTTGTTTTTTTTATCCTCATTACGTTTTTTATCTATCTTTCTTTTTTATAGTTTTCTGCATCTCTGCTTCTATTTTAACTTGTTTTAAATCCAGCATAGGTTTCTTTCCTTTATTTGCCTTTTCTATGGATTTTATTTCATTTTTGTAGGGACTTGAGGTTAATTCCATTGTTGGCTTAGTTCCTTTCCTCATTTTCTTAATAACTGTTGTTATACATGGGACAAAAATAATTGTGAATTCGTAAAAATATTTTATCAATCGACCTTTAAAAATTCAAACCAAATTTATGACATAACCTAAAATTATTCTACCGTTTGATTCTGCTTAAATGAATGGCAAAATAATACGAAAATAGACACGAATAAAAAACATAACTGTATTATCATGTTCTTCTCTGAAATGGCTTACAAATGAGCAAGAAATTTTAATGAAAACAGTATACAAAAACTTCTTTTTAATTATTTTTCTACCACGATAGCCGGCAGGCCGCCCACTTGTTGTTTACTCGCGCGACTGCATAATTCATTTTTACACCAATAGGTGTCATTTTCTATAAACATGAGATTCGATATTAGGGTCTTTCTCTACTAAATGGAAACTGGTCCATACGAGTCTTTCCTTTAAAATAAGATAAAAGTTACCTAGAAGAAAAGGAAAATATTAAATTAATAATATATCTTAAGGATGCTGTATTTTTTTCTAATTATTGTGCCATTTATGAACGATTTTGTGACAGAGCGACGCCAGGGAAATGTTTTTTTTTATCGAAATGTAACCTTATTGCTAAAACTTACAACTCTTTCTTAATTCTTTAGCTATAGTTGTAAAAATACAGTATAGTTAAAAATGATTTATTTATTAGAAAAAACAGCAAATTAGCCACTCACCAATGGAATGTTATTCCAAGTATCTCCGTCACGTATATCCGCAAAAACTCCGTTTCTCACACTGATAAAGATGGCAGTTGCACGCGTCTTTTAGCATGTACGCGAACTTTATGCCGGTGGCGTTCCGTTCAACGTAAAAAACAGTTGCTATTACGCTTTGAATAGATATGGCTCGAATTTTAATTTACGACAGGGAAATATTTTCGAAATTTTAGGACAACATTTAAGAGACAATTTTTATTAATTTAACTGTACGTAACTGGCATTTTAACTTTATTAGTCCTCATATAACTTCTTCGTGGCTATGTTGTTATCCTCACTCTAATAAATAAATTTTAAAAAATTGTTTGAACCTCTAATTCTGGGCTTGGGACAGACCAAAGCAACCTTACCCTACACATTGTATCATAGACTGGTACTGGGAGCGAGCTTATGATAAGAACATCGACGCGTCTTATAATTCCGCTGCGTTCGTCTCTCTTTTTCTCTCTATCTTTCGCGACTCCCGAAGACAATCCTTCGTTTGCGCGAAGCGATCGCCGCGGCTAAATTACAGCCTTCGCCGCTATAATAAATGCATGGACGACCGTTACGACGAGCAAACTTAATGACCAAGTCAAATTATAAGGATAAGATAACGGACCTGGCGTTCTTTGTAACGTCCGAGCGAGGCGACTTATATAACGATAATCGGGAAATCGATGACGAGAATGATATTAATCGGAGCACCGTCTCTTATTTCTTTGCTCTCTTTTGCTCGGGAAAGTTTGGAAGAAATTGCACGGATTAGAATCGCGAAAACGCGAGCTAGCGAGTCGATTTAAAGCGAACTTTGGCTTCGGAGTAAACTGCTTGATTCGTAAGGCTTCCCCTCGGCATATAATGGACTTTACGAGCGTTGCACCGTGATTTCCGTAAAGCGCTAATCATCGGTGAATGGGTCAATCATAACAGTTTTACGAGCGGCTCGATCATGCTCGCTACTGCAATTTCCATCGTGATTCAGCGTCGTATTAACCCACGTTACATCTTTCCATTGCAGAATCTTCCTACGTCTTTTTTTCCGTCTCGAATCATTCTCATTCTTTCTGTCTCTTCTCTCTATCACGAAAACCACACATTACTCGAGGAACGAATATCCGTTAGAATTTGCATGAGTAATTTCGAGAGATATTGGCAAGGAACGATACACGAGTGTACATAGGTATAGGCATATACCTACGTATTCCGTTTAGCGTGCTGCCAGAATTTCGAAAAAGAGAGAAAGAAATAATAGGGATGAAATCCAAGACGTTAATTTGACTCAACCCCCGTTCCCTTTTCGCCTGCTTTGGCTCGAGTTTTATGGCGAAAAAAGGGGGATGAACGATGACGACTGTGACACGAGCAGGATTCGACGGAGTGGCTGGATTTCGACTACCACTCGTTGGGATAGGGTGAGTGGGTGAATCGAGGATGGAGAAAACGTCGACGGCGTAGGTGGTGGTAGTGGTGGTAAGGGGGTGGTTCGTTTCTGCCAGTGGCACAACGCGTGCCGCTTTGACGGCAGATGGCTACGAAGGAGCGACCGAGAACGCGAGCTCTTCTTCCTCCATCTCGTTCTCAGCAGAATACGCGCGTTACCCTCGAGAGGCGGATGGTTACGTAAGAGGAAGAGGGTGAGAGGGCTGGGAAGTAGGAGAGACGCGATGCCGGATATCAAACCGTTCGAATTTCAGCCTCTATGTTCCTCCGTTTTCCTGTCGCGGGACGCGAGAAATTTCGTATTCAATGCGCGACGTTACGATCGTGATTATCTTTTTATGAATTTCCCAACGCGCGAGAGGATAAAAAGTTTCTTCGTCGATCGATCAATCGCACGTCGTCTTACGTTGTATTTATTAACACTTTGAATTTCTCGCCTAATGTAATAGCTATCCTTTTTTTTTTGTATTTTTCTCATGAATAAGTGGAAAATTACCAAAGCGGCGAAGAGTAAGAACGGACGATCGTTCGAAAAGTGGCGCGGGAGGATTAATCGAGCGACCGGTAACAATTAACCCGTCAGTTCCCATTGTCACCTGTAGGTGACGCCTTTTATTAGTTCTTTCAGAATTTTTTTTTTTTTTGGTCGATCAATGACGTGTCTAGTCTTATTATTGAGACCACCCCCGAACACTCTAAAATATCTTACTAAAATAAAACACAATTTAACCCTTTGCACTCGAATCAAACTACGTGTTCAAAACGCACTCGTGTTCAAAAATAAGAAATAAATTTAAAAAATTTTGACTTTCTTTTCATAAAATAAATGTAAATACTGCTTTCGCATTAAACATTGGTTGTTGTAATTTTCATTAACTTTCTTAGAATAATAGTGAACACTCTTCCGACATTAGAACATCGTACCTTAGTAAAAACATAAATAAATGGAAATATACAGCTATATTCAAAGCCATGTAAACATACTGCTCGTATTTACAGATGTGAGTAAGTTAAGGTGGCTCCAACCTTATTAGTCTACCATATTCTATCTTCTATAGAGAATTTAAAAAAAAAAACGAAAAATCGATTCTTATATTGTTTCACTAAAATTAGTCCTTACTACAACCTTTTATTTGGTATAAATTTTATCCGCTCTTTTGTGGTTCAAATCTTATTATTACTTATTACCAATAAAAATTTTGTTTTTCCATTACATATCGACTCTGAAATAATGCAAATTTTTTCTTTAAAGTATTTGCATAAAATTATAAATTACAGAGATATTTAGGTGATCCTATTTAGCTGGGATACTTGCCTTTATCTTGTTTGTATTAATTGTATTTTATTTAATAGTATAATACAATAACTTTTAATAAAATATTTCATTAAAATAAACTTTTCAGTTCATAAATAAAATATACTCATTAAGTAGATTCAAATAAAACTATTTTAATGGAAAACAATATGTGTCGCCTCTACGGCGACATAATTTTGACAATATATCATCATTTAATTTCAAATGATATATCACCGACTACATTGTTAAAAAAAATCTTCGAATACAACAAAAATTAAGCTTCGAGGAGCACTCGGCATCATATTATCTTTAAAATTGATTTTGTCGAGTGCAACGTGGTAATGTTATTTTAAACCAAAAAACGTGAAAAATAACTTATAAACTTTTACGTCTGGTTGTGGGAACCGGATTGTTAATGACATAAGAAAGATTCGAGGCGGAGGGTAATTTGAAAAGAACACGCGTAAGAAACGCGGGCAAGACGAGTTCTTCTTCCGGCGAAAGGCGCAGTCAAGGCGAAAGCGCGAGGCAAGTAGTAGGAAAGGCAACCTTTTCCCCTCCATTCGTTGAATCAACCCCTCTCTCGCTTACCTTTCACCCCTGGTAGTCATCGTAGTCCGGTACGCTCCGTCTCGCTCGTTCGCGCGTTAGCCGATCTCGGTCGAAGCACGGTAAACGTACTCGGGGTTGTCCAGTGGTGGGGGTTAAAGCCGTACGAAGACGTACGAAGCGTGTCGAACTCCGCTCGGCTCAGTCGCGTACGGGCCGCCGTCGAGGACGGATCGTCGTACGTCGAGAATCGTTAATAATAAAAAGATCGTGAACGAGCGAGTGAGAGAAGATATCAAGCGTGCGCGAGTGTTATTGGCGAAGAAAGGACACGTCCGCTCACGGCAGTGATAGTTTAATCTATAATGGATTTTTTCGAAGATTTTCGAGACTTTTCACGGATAGAAATACCCGTGCTTTCCTTTGGAATGGAAGCGCAAGCGCGAGCATAGGCGTCGTCGTCGAGAGGAGGACGCGCAGCACCGACGAAGCCGACTCTTTCTCCTCCCACTCGATTTTCGCGCGAGCATAGCACGCTTTACCGCTCGCGCGACGGGTACGCAACTCGCGCGTGAAAATATATTCTCGCCGTTTGCCGGCACAAAGCGCGCTCGGTCAATTAGCCCGTAATGCCGCGACCTGCCGCCTCGGTCTCGGCCAATTAAGTGGTGATTAGTGCATCGGACTCCCCACTACTACCGCCATCGCCGCTCTACCTCCTCTTACGAATCTTTTTTTTTTTTTTTTTACTGGGAACGACTCGAGCCAGTAGCGGTGCTCCTACTACTAGCATTTTATTACGCGAGCTTCCCCCTTTCCTTTCTTTCCATTCTTTTTCCTAATTTTTTTTTTCTATTTCTCGTCCCCCTTGAACCCCCACCCTTCTTCCCTGTCGTCCTCGAATGTTGAACCAAGATAGGAAGCTCGACGACGTCACGTAGGATCGCAAACTCGTACGGTGCGCGCGCTCGGCGTCAACGCGGTCCATCGGAGATCGTAAATCACGTTGCTGTGTTGCTTCGCTGCTGTTGCCGCTGGGCAAGAAGAGTGGGAGAACCACCGTGAGAGATGAATGATGTACCGCGGTTTCAAGGACGTTTAAAGTAACGAGCGTGGACGAAAATCGTGAAAAGTTTTGATATCTCTTTTTCTTAATAGAACGAAAGAGCGTGGAAATTTTGTTTGATTTCTTTCGTGAAAGAAGAAAAGAGTGCGCCGCGAACGTTGATAATATAGCAAGAGGTGTCGAGGAAGAGACAACGTCGAACGGAAAGATGTGCCTCGAGGTCACGGAGCAAAGCCGGCCTCGTGGCATCTTCTTCCTCCTCTTCTTCTTGTAGTTTAACGAAGATCTATTTAAAAGAGGGAGATAAACTCGAGGAAAAGTGGCAGGATGGAGTTCCGTGCGCCGCATCCACTTTTGCATCCCTCCCACACCGCTGGACATCCTTATTATTATCCAGGTATTTTAGCAAGGATATCTCGACGATGTTTACCTTAAAACTGTTTTCCATTTTCGAAGATTTATCGCCTCTTTTACGTGTTTCCCGTTCCGAGCATTCTTTTTAACACGCTTATATGTTTGCTTCGCTTGTAACTATGTAAGCAAATCTTGTAAGTCGATTTCAACCTGCTTCTCATTGTCGTATCAATTTGAAACTTTGCAAGTATATGTAATTAGGTTGACAATACAATAAGTTGGTACTATCGAGCTGATCCGATGATACAGCCAAGAGGCGGATAATGTTCCGTGGTGGATAGCGTGTTTTTTAAACTATATTCTTATTTCCAAGAACGATCGTGTAGTCTATGCACATCGAGGATAGTAGGATAACAAAGTAACTTCGCGAATGATCCAGTATCCGAGTTTCGTTCGAAACGATTTGGAGCCATGTCTCGCAACTGGTCTCCAAGGAAATCATCGGTGCGCGAAGGATACCGTAAAGATTGGAACGCGAGAGCGAGATATCGCGGCTGAGAGTTAACAGTAGGTATCTGCTACGTAGCGATTTTAACGATTCTTCGAAGTAACGATCTCTCGTGCCGGGAGAGAAAGGAATTATTGTCAAAGGGGCAAACGAGTAAAGATCTCTTCTCGAAACGATAGATTTCCACCCGTTAATTGGGAAACGGCCAATTTCGAAAGTGCGACGACGCGTGAATGAGAGACTGTGAAAAAGGGGGGAAAAGAGAGAGAGAGAGACGTGATTTCAACGAGGTCGAGTTTCTTTGCTCGAGAAAATTAATTTGCGGAAAACCGAGCACTCGTTTACCCTATCGCAATTGCCTTTCTCCGAAGTTCTCCTTCTCTCTTAACGTGTCTCGATTGACCTGTTGGTCGAAAAGGGCCGAGGGAGAAAAGGAAGAGCGAGAAAAAAATATTCTCGACGGAAGGAAAAGAGGCGCGAGTTTAACTCACTTTACCGCAAAGGAGAGGCCCGTACACTCCGGCGAGTGCTGGCAATTTTCTTAACTACTTCGTCGCTCCTGTAATTTAAGTTGTCGTCACACCGACGAGAAAGCTCCTCGTCGCGCGGTAGAAACGGCGAGCACTGAGATGAGAGATGTCCTCGATGTAATTTATTCGTTTCGCCGCAGCATCTTTCCTCGACCGTTAAGTTCCTCTCCGTTTTTTTTTTTTTTTTTCTCTTTTTTCTCTCTCCACCGGAAGTTCTCACAACGTTTCCTCGGTACTTCGCGCCGTAACGGAGGAAACGTCGAGTCCAGGACGATCGTGTTTTTCGAAGCGGAAAAACTGAATTATCCGAGTTTGCCGAACGAACGAGTATCGATTCGAGTGCAGCACGTGAAATCGCGCGAATTCGCTTATCTTCCGAGTGCTCGCGTTATCGGTTTCTTATCGATTCTCTCTCTCTCTTTTTTTATAATTTACGGGGCTTCGTTAATATCTTATCGATACGCTTCGACGTTTTGAATGGAATTGGGAAAAAAAATAAATAAATAAAAGATCACGAACATTTCCGTCGTCCGCGCAAAGCCGAAAAAGTATCGATGGATAGAAACGATTGGTTCGCTTCGAAGAGCTGCGAATTAAGCGCCCGGCGTCTATATCGTTGCGATAAAATTAAAACGGACGATAAGAGCCGGCTGGTGACCGGCACGTTTATTCTCTCCTTCCTCGGCACCCCGTTTGTCCTCCTCGTTCTCTTCGCTCCTTCTCTATCTCGTCGATAGCCAGAGGGGACCAGTTTGCCGGGAGCGCGAGCCTTTATTAGCCGAGCATAACATCATTAATTGCAGGACGTGTTTTTTATCGAGCGCCGAACGCGTTTAGTAAATATTGGCGTTACGAGTTAGTCGCATTGGAATATCGGTTTTCTTTGCGGCTAGCCAATGAATTTGTTTATAAGTCCGTAGAGTTGTATATTTTATCTCCACGAACCGTGTTTTGTATTTCCTTTTTCATTTTTAACCGACTTCAAAAAGATGGAGGTTCCGTATTCGGGGGGTGTAGATTTGTTTTATGCATCTTCGCGCATAACCTTGACAAATATGCATAGCTTTTGACGATTTTTCTTTTGTTTACAAGATTAAGCTTCCGAGATGGTCCGATATAAATTTGATCACAGTTTGACCATGGACTTCGAAGATACGCCACGGAAAGGCATTCAGGATGAATTTTTTTTTTTACGTGTGTTCGGACATAACTTCTATAAATATGTAATTATTCGAATGACTTGTGATTTGTTCGAAAGAATATACTCGCGTGGTGGTTCCTTTTAAATTTTATCAGAATCAGAAGATACACCTACATATACACTAGGGGAGATTTTGTCAACTATTTTTCTTATAAATGACAACAGTTTCTCTTTGACGAGAAACCTTTCCAAAATTTTTTAAAGAAATTTGTTGAGAATTGAAAAAAAGACAAGTTTTCTGAAACACCCTGGTATACATCCCCTATATGTATGTAGTTAGACCAAGGCCACTCAAAAGGGAAAAATAAATAAATTTTTAAGAAAAAAAAAGAAAAAAGACTACGAAAAGCGCCTAATAAAAACATTGAAAAGCATCAAATAAATATTCCACACTAATTAAATTACAGTTTTCGTAGTCGGTACCAAACTAACCAAACATATTATACATTACGGCCTTATATCTTGTTGGAGGCCTTGTTTGTTGGCTCGGCACCGATGTAAAAAAACTAATTTAATTAGTGTGGGATATTTATGTTATGCTTTTCAGTGTTTTATTAGGCGCTGTTTGAAGTCGGTTTTTTTTTTAAGTTATTTTTAATGCAGTTTTTACGGAAACAACAAAAAACAAATGATTCGATCCAAAGGCAAAAGAATGTACGCGAGCACCTTTTATTTTCCAATTCGAGGACTGGCCATCGACCACCAGCGAAGCTTTCATCATTTTTCCACCGGGCCATCGGCTTTTTTCGAGGCGAAAGAAATTAATTATCTATCGATGCCGAGAGAATATCGTTACCACAGCTGTCGCTGCTGCTACTACTCGGTACCGTGCTGCCACGGTCAATGTTTTCCCAGCGTAATCGGACGATCGCGAGGAAAAATTCGCTTATTGCTTCGTCGATAACAACTGACTCGGTTTTAACGAGCGTATAAGAAACGGAAGGAGGATATCGTAAGGTCTCCTCCTTCTAACGACGGCACTTTCACGGTAATTAAAGTTCCCCGGCGAAATTTCGCGGCTAAGGGACACACGCCACGGAATTACACGGCTCCCGTAGCGACTAGCAATTTAATCGCGTGAATTTTGTAGGAGGCACCGCGTCGTAATCGATTATCCAACGGTGAGAGATAGGAACGGCGTTCGACGTTGTTTGCCGTCCGTTTCGAGACATCGTCGACGCGATGTAGTTAGCATGAATAATTCTCGGTCATCGGGTATCTCTAGACTCAACTTTGGAGGATCATGGAATATAGAGAACCTCGAGTCGATCGATTTCAACGAACCCATCGAGACCCGCCTCCTTCTCATCCTGCTACACCTCTTCCTCTTACTCCTTTTACTCCCGGAAAGGTTAACGGAGCATGATCCTACAATCGTAAGTTCACTCGAGCTACTCGACAACCTCTCCCGCGAGTATTTTTATCGGCGCGAATCGTCGTTCGAGCGCGTTACGTAAATGAGTAAAGAAAGAAAGAGAGGGAGGGCTGGGTCGTTACGCTTGCTCCTCCCCCACCGCCTCCACCTTCGCCTGCTGTGCTCGTCGAAAGAACGATATATCGATTGCCGACAAACAATATAGTTCAAGGAATCGCGCTTCGTAAAACACGACCACTCGCTAGCTCGTGCTGGTGTAATTGAAGGCTTTGCTACGACGTGAAAGAAAGAGAGAGAGAGAGAGTGTGTAACCAGCTATTTGCAACGAATGGAAACTCAGCGAGCTGCTCGACGCGATAAAGCGAGCCACTCTTTTTTTAACTGTAACAAGGTTATACAGGGTGTTCCGTTAAGATGTTATTAAATTTGTAGCACCTCTACCGTTAATTAGAATCACTAACAGCTACCATAGAAATGTTAGCGTGCTACTTTTGAAACGACCGGTCATTAATTTGTAGAAAATACTCGAGATATTTGTTCAACTTATCTAATAACGTAACAACTATTGAACGGGACACCCGTTATGCGCTCTCTCTTTTCACCCGATCGTTATCGGTCTCATTGAACGAGATCATCGTCTTTGATATGGACTCGACCGAACGACAGGAGCTTGAGAACGTGCTTCTCGAAGGCTAGAGCGAAGAGGAGTAGCCGGATTATCTCGAGACACGTGGTAAACGTCTTGTTATTACGGTTATTAATATAGCATAAAGATGAGAGCCATTAACCGGGGCGTGGAGTATGCGAGAGAGAGAGAGAGAGAACCGGCTATTTAAACGGTCGTTTATGTGGGCACGTAAGCCTTTTACAAAGACTACGAGGACGAAGGCCGTTGCGCGCGATGACCAGAAAGATGCCTCGGATGGACCGAAAGGTGATGCTGCAAACGGTCCAGGGACGCTTATCTCACGTAATTCTACGGACCATCGCGTTTTCCCCTCGCTTCTCGCCGTCTACTCTTTTCTCCTTTAATACCACGTACACCTACACTAGCGTACGTTCGTATGAAAATGTGAACACGCGCGTTTATATTTTTATACGCGCAAGCGCATACATTTTTTCACACGTACCAACGTATACCGGTGTTACGTACGCGCATATTGAGAACCTATTCGGTTTCGCGACAAAGAAAAAGAAGAAAACGAGAAGGTTCGAACATTTTTTCCGAGCCTCTCCCCGAAAAGCACGGGAGCTGTTTGTCGCGGAGCTAAATCGCTTTACCGATATTCCATGGACCAGCAGCCAGCTCCGAATCTCTTCTCCCTTCGTTCTCTCTTTCCACCCTCGACTCTTTTTTTGCGGCAATCCTTGCGGGAGGATCGATACGCGCCGCGCGTGCTGTAAGGAATTTTCTCCCGCATTATGAAACTTTTCCTTCCCCTTTTTTTTTCATTTCTTTCCATTCCCTCTTCTCGCCCTCTCAGACGCGATAATTCGTGAGAGAGGTGCGACTCCGCGATACGTGAAATTTGTCTTCCTTTTTTCTTTCTTTTTAACCGTTTGAGTCCCAGACGGTATTGAAAAAACACTGTCGAAGAATCCCAAGCAGCGCGATAGCGCTTGTTTACAATACGTAACGCACCGTCAGTTGTCCACAATGCTCGAAATGTGCTGGGTTTTCTCGACATAAAATCTGAACAGCGCGATCGCGCTGCTTGAGACTCAAACGGTTAAAGAGAGCGTTATCGAACGTTTCGTTTGGTCGTTATTGAAAAGCTTAATGGACGAACATGTTAAGTGACATTTTTTTAAAAATTGAGATTTTAGGGTGGAATTACATCTTATGGTTGGCTTTAAATATGGAACGTTCATTGGTTCTTTTTAAGTTTTCTAGCAAGGCGGTGTTCAGTCGAAGAAAGTAGAGGAAAGTGAGGTGATATGGTCCATCAGCTTCAAAAAAAGCGTACAGAATGAATTTTCTAATTAAACTACTTGTATATTATAGGGAAACTAATATACTTTCTTATTTAAAATAATAGAAAAATTATACTAGATTACCAAAGTAAGTCAGATATAATGAAATTGTATACTTACTGAAACATTGTTGCTAAAATCAATTTCTCTAATTACTTTAGCAACCGTACAATCACCATGAAAATTGCGTGATAAATGCCATTGTTTTACTTTGTCATGATTACCTTCTGGTACGTAGTATTTTGAAAGAGATAGTTCTATTAGTTATCATAATACTGCAGCGGTTCATAATACCCCACTTTCCTCTAACATAATAAAGCATGGCATGGCATTCTAATAACTTTAAAGCTGATTTTTCAAATTCACTGAATTGTTACTTAATTTGTTCACCCACTAAGCTCTTCGGTAATTATTTACTTTAGTGATTCCTCACCAATTTTGATGACCTTAAAATATATTGTCAAGATCAATATTCCGAACAACTTTTCCTTATACGTGTTACCGCCGGCCGGCCTTAGTTTCTGAGTTATACGCAAAAATATATTTTTAATTTCTTGCTAATATATTTTTTATTTATTACATATTTCTGAAATTTCAACCAGGTTTGCGTCTTAATTGCGTTAAGGTGAAACTGGAAAAATGTCAGCTATTATGTCAAAAATGCAACTGTTTTTTTTGTACCGTGTTGCCGTTGAAACAAAAGTTCTGCTAGGTATCCAACATAGTGTTCTTTTCTGGTTCCATATCGTGGTATATAAGCTCTAGTTTCACGCCAACAATGTACAATATATTGGGTATGTGCCCTATTATCTGGATCGACAAAATTCATTTTATGATTTACACCTTAATGTTTAAATCCTTCTTCATTTAGGCAATTACATGATTTCCATTGATCCGATATTAATGTAGAACCAGGTTTAATTCACTTGTGTATTACACGCAGTAAAGTTTCAGATGTTCTATCCGGGACTGGTGCAATGAATAAACGTTTAGTTGTATTTTTTGAGCAATCTTTCTGCTCGCAATGAAGACACAACCTCCACCCAAACTACTTTATTATCAACTCCCCTACACGTTACCACCGCTTATCCTTAGTTTCCCAGATATTGTATAATTTGTTGATACAATAATGACATTTTTCCGCTGGCTTGTATCTTGATTGCGACTGGGTTTGGTCTTGTCACGAAGACGTAACCGTGATGCAACCAAGATGGATATTTAACTTAAAATCGCAGTGCGAAATTAAAAATATATTTTTGCGTATAACTCAGAAACTAAGACCGACCGGTGATAACATCTATAAAGAAAAATGGTTCGGAATATTGATCTTGACAACATATTTTAAGTTCATCAAAATCGGTGGGAAATCACTAAAGTAAATAATTACCAGCTCTTCAATTGCGCGAATATTTTTAGTCTTCTATTTTAAATCTTTTTTGGAATCACGTAAAAAATAGGTATAGTGGTTATCGGCTTTAAAAGGAACTAAACGTTAAGATAGAGTTGAAAAAGATTGGAATGGCGTGCTTTCAGGGAATATCGTTCGCAACATCATCACGAATCTCGTATCGTTAACGAAGATCGTGTCGGTACTCTCGTACAATTTAACGATGGCATCTCCGATAAGAATCGCGGTCTTTCGTGGAAGCCGTGAAAACGGTCTCTCGTTGTTCAACATCTGACACGTATCGGTGCTCCTAGAAAGAGAATGAGAGAGAGAGAGAGAGAATGTACAAGTGGTGGGGATAAGAGAAGCTGTGAATCCGACTGCGGGAGTCCCGGAGCGTGGAGAAACCCCACTGACGAGCCTCGGGGTTAAATCCAGTTCCATTACTGGATCTCCGATCCGGGTGGTCGCCTAATAACGTCTAACTTGGCTAATTCTCGTTAGTTTCTCCCCCTCTCTCTCGTACACGCACGCACTCGCGTTCTCCTCCCGTCGTTTGCTTTCCCGAGCTAAGTCGTATAAACGCGCTAACCGATAAGGAGTAACGCCCTAATGGAATCTTATTTTATTTAACTACCCATCCTCGACCTTCGAGACGTCTCTTTCCGTCGGAGCTAATCGCAAGTTAATTTATTTAACGGAAGGTCGATCGAACTCGGCTCTGCGTTTCCTTTCATCAATTTATTTAGTTCGATCGATGGTCGAAAGGACAAGGAATAACGTCTCCAGTCCACCGTACCGGTTGTTGGTTTATTATCAACGAGAGCGTGCCCTTTTTTATTCGCTTCGTTTCGTTATTCCGCATATCCGTCTCTTTCTCTTTGGGGCCACCCGCGAGGCACGGCAAGTGTCTCGCAAGGTCTGCTCTGGCACTCGGACCGTAACGAAGTGGAACGGGCGTAAAAACGAGTGGAAGACAATTAAGCTCGATGGCGGTGCCGCGACTACTCGTGCTCTGCTGCCGGGGACGTGCTTGGTTGGAAGTATAAAGAAAGAAAAAAAAGAGAGAGCCTACTAGAGCGCAAAAAAATGAGAGGTCGACCACCTAGCGGCCTGATAAAGTCTACTACCTTTCTTCCGATCCTTCGGACAGTTCTATTCCGCCCTGTCTCAATGATTCTCCATCTCTTTCACCCTTCCGTTCTCAATTTTTCTTGGATCAAATTGTTTACGCTTATTTTGATCGGCCTACCTGCTACCTCTCAAAGAGGCTTACCTTTTTACCCTTTCGTCGATATACAGCGTGTCTCATTGTTCATTGACCACAAGTAATAGCGGTACCTAAAATATTTCGTCAAAAAGATTGACCGATTAGAGAGAGAAGGATTTGTTTTATTGTCATCGCTTTATGATTTTCAAACGATTCACGCGACTAGATTAAATCTAGACACCCGGTACTCTGCCTCGATCACCTTGCTCTTATTTTCAAGGCTCTTCCAGGCCCGTCACCCTTTCTGTCTCTATCTCTCTCACACATCTCTCTTTCCCCGGTACAGTCCACTAAATAATTGCGAGCCGGCAGCGTAGCTTTTTCTTCCTCTTCCTGTCCCGCCACGCTCGACAAAGGGCTGTTAGAACAACCCTTTGTATTTCGCCCTACCTCTCTCGCGCGTCTTCCGTTTTTATTCTTCTTCTACTTCTTCTTCCTCCAACATCATGGTTTCTCTCGTTCTCCGTCTCACTCTTTCGTCGGCGATATTTACAAGCGCCATTCAGCATCTGTCGTGTACTTTACTCTCTTCGTTCCTCCACCCTTCTTCTCATCAATTTATACAGGGTGTCCTAAACTACGCGAACCACCCGATATCCACATATTAACATCAATGATTTAAGTCGAAAAGTCCAATATCACTTTTCGAAATTCGGCCTCATTAACGAGTTATTAACTAACGAAGATCGGCCAGTCACGAAGCGCGGAAGCGATAGACGGCGAAAGGCGGCCATACGCAAGCTCAAGGCTAGGCGAAGGAAGAGCTTTCCATGAAAACAGACTAGCAGAGTGGCCCGTAACGCTGCGCATCGTCTTGACTTTCGCTCTTTCTTCCTCTCTCTTCTACTAGTCTGTTTTTCGTGGAAAGCTCGTCTTTACGATTTGTCTCTAGCCTTGAGCGTGAGTATGATCGCCTTTCGCAGCCTGTCCCTCTTGCTCTTCGTGATTAAATTATCTTTGTTATTTAATAAAACTTTAACAAGGCTGAATTAAAAAAAATGGTATTAAACTTTTCGACTCAAATCATCGATGTGAACATGTGGATATCGGGTGTTCCGCTTAGTTTGGGACACCCTGTAGATCGGTAAGGTGCTCGCACACCGGAAGACGAATGACAAGCGTTTCGGTGTGAACGCGCATTACGAAGCTTTCAGCCAACGACATAAGAATTTAAGCACGCTCGAGAACGACTTCCACCGTTCTCCTTCTTTCTCTCTTTAAAGTATCGTGTTCATCTTTACCCTCGCTTTTTCCTCACGCACATGATATATCCAGCCGCCCGGTGCGCGCACATGCATATTGCATGCCGCAGACTCGAGTATTTTCCGTTGTGTAACTCACGTACCGACCGTCGACCCTTCGGGGAGCTAGAAAGAGAGCTAGAAGGATAGAGGGGGAGAGAGAGAGCTTAGAAGGAGAGAAAGTGGAAGGGTCGTCGTAGGGCGCCGAAGGGGAAGCCGCGAGGGTGAAGGGAGCTTTCGTGTTTTATCGGCAAAACGAGCGGCTTTCCAGAGAACTGCGAAGAGTACCGCGACGATCTAGAAGTTGTAAAAACTTTTTACTTCCAATTATTAACGTCTCTAGCGCGGCTCTAGCTTTACTCTCTTTTGCCTCTTTACGCGTGCACCTCGGACGTCACCGTTAGAAGTTTGCATCGCATGAGAAGAGGAGACCGTAGACAAGGTGAAAAACTAAGGTGGTTAGTCGAGAAAATGAGAGAGAGGGAAGTCTAGCTTTATCTAGGAAGCGTAAACTTGCTTGCGAGCTACTTCGTTCGTGTAAAACGCAATTAACCAGGGGTTGGACATACATTGAAAGAGAGAAAGAGAGGGTAGAAAAAAATAATAAAGTAATTTCAGCCGTGGCGAACTCCCGACTCGGTCTACTACTTTATTTTTTTGCGTAATAATTTTATACAATGAAATTATGCTAGCCTAATCGCATTTCGTGTGGGTTGGAGCTTCGTCCTATACAATTTTTTCTTACGTTGGCAATTTCGAAAAGGGACAAATATGATGTTGTCAAAGGATCGAAGACAAGGTGCGTTTCCTTTTTTCAATCTCGAAGGTATCGTATTGCGGTATAGAATAAAGTAGTTTTACAACAACAAAAATATAAACTGATTTTAAAAATTTGCCTATATGTACACTTAAATAAAAAGGTTAAAAATAATATTTTTATATAGGGTAAAGTCGTTACAATGGCCATAGTTTTTTTAAGGCAAAATAAAACTGAAAATATTGAGAACATAGTTAAACTTTTTATTTTAAGAAAATTAATAAATATATTCTTATAATGTAATGAACATACATAAAATTTTAATTAAAAAAAAAAAAAACTGGGCAACTTGCCCGGCATATTCGGGAGTGATGGCCGGCACTAGATTTTCCTCTGCCTTTCTCCTTTTCTTCAATTTCTGCTTGCTGGAGCTCCTTTTTCTTCTTCTGTCCGCATTTAGAGCACGTGTCATCAAAAGGTGTACATTTCTCATGTACCCACAGATTACAAATCAAGCATTACAGCCAATCTACAATGAGATGGGTTTTATACCCACCCATCACAATTGTCAGTCTCATTTAGCTACAGCTTTCCTTTGGTATTGGTTTTGCATCTATAACCAAAAACTACAAACACTTAAATAGTATCAAAAAGCATTAAACAATATAGTCATCTTAACCTGCCTTTATATGGCCATCTCTCTTTTTTGTTTGTGTGAGATGGCCACTTCAATATTAAAACTACCGAATAACAAATACTTTACCATTTTGAGGTTAGAACGAAGACAAGTATAGACTCGACACAATAAGCTTATAAAAATATAAAGAACTAATAAAAATATTAGTATTTTAGGATGGTATACGAACCTACTATAAAATTTCACCACTACTAAATGAAATCAAGGCCTGTTTACTTACCTTTTTGATTTATTTTTGTAGAAAGCTTTCTTCGAATATTGTTCTGTGATGTCGTACGAAGCATACTGGTCGGTTTATAATTTTTTTTGTAAAAATTTACTTTATCTTGCAATTTTTAATGGTTTGTGGCTATTTTTCTACCCTTAAGGGTGAATTTTTTTCAAATTTAAATGGAACCATCTTCCGGATACAGCCTATTAAATAAAAAAAAAAGAATCATTAAAATCGGTTCACAATCGGCTAAGATATCGCGTAACCTACATGAAAAAATAAAAGCTTGAAAAATACAGTCGACTTGATAACCTTCTTCTTTTTGAAGTCGTTTAACAAGAGAATACGCGACTTCGAGATAGGAGGTTCGAGCTGGACGTTTATTACCAGCATATCGGAGGTGTTCATAGCATTGAAAGCATGCCCGCTGCATCAGGTGCGAGTTTCAGTGGCTAATCGATGGAACCGCAGGCTCGTAAATTTCAAAGGTTACGGAAATATTGGAGAGCGCGTTAAATCGACATAAATTGCCAGTACATTAAGCGGCACACTCTTCCTGCCCATCATCTAAACCGCTTTCACCTTATTTCCGTCGGATTCTTCACCCATTCCCCACTCGCCCCTTTCCATTTTTTTTCTCCTACGGGTATACGAGAATCGATGATTCACGATACGTTTCTAAATATACCGATATTCACACGTGTGTTGCGGAATCGATGTGGGGTTCATTTTTTGCGTACGTCACGGTCGCGTATCGTAAGAAGAAATTGGCGGGAGGACCATGCCATTAAAAAAAAGGTATAATTCAAAGACGTAGCGACTCTCGCCTATACGATTCAATTTCGTGTCTCATAAATCGTGGAAGAAATTTCATAATATTTTTCTCTTTCGGAGGTATCAGAGAATGTCGCTAAAAAAACAGGTAAAACAAAAAACGTACGGAAGGTAGAGGATGGTTACGGTAGCATGTCACGAGAAAGAGAGCAGAGAGTAAGAGAGAGAGAATGCGTGTAGAAGTCGTGGCTTCGACGAGAGGTCGATTTCCGGCGACGATATATATCCGCATCGTGTGTCCGTAAGCACCGTGTTCGATCTCTCCCTCTTCCTCGCCGTGAAATAATCGCTTGGAGGGTTGGAAGAACCCGGAGAGTATGAATCGAGTATGACCCACCCCCTCTCTCTTTCTTTCTCGCTTGCTCTCGTATCGGAAACTCTCCCCTTCGATTTCGATCAATACTACCAGCATGGACGTGAAAGAGAAGGAAAGAGATTCGAACGTTTTCTTTCGTCCTCCATCCCTCTCCCACCCTCTAGGAGACGCTCCTCGAGTAGGGGTCAAAGGCTATAGCGCGGTAATATAAATCAGAAGGTCCTTTCCAAACACAAGCAAGCTCGAGACCTCTTTGAAATTAATTTATCAACGTTTCCAAGCAGCACTCCCTCGTTTTCTCTGTCGGTGCACCTGACTCTCGCTTTTTAAAGGGACCGAGAGAAGGAAGAGTAGGGTGACGCAGAATAGCCGAGGGAGATTTCTTTTGCGATCATCTCGTTTCTTTTAATCACGAGCCGGTGGTCTCTGTCTTTTGAGAAGCTCGAAGAAAAAGAAGAGACCTCTCTCTCTCTTTCTCTCTTATCGGAAGAGTGTCGCGTTTCTGCACGATCATTTTGCATTTCTTTTTCATCGTTCTTGCTTTCTTATTATATGCTATACACTCGTTTTGCAATTCTTATCGCGACCGCTTTTTGAACCTTGTTTCGCACGTTAATTAAATGTCAATTTTATTCTGTCTCACATTCTTTTATACATACACGTACAATCGTATAACCTTTGAGATCTTTGACATTCGACGACGAGGTTCCCGATTCGCGGTAAGTTGCATACGTTAACTTCATTACGCGAGGTTAACTTTGTTCGTACGTCCGTGCACTGAAAAGCCCATCGGGCGTACTTGAAAGAGTTCCACGAGAGAAGTACCTTCTCGCAAAAGGATAGGCCTCGCTTTTTTCTTCGAGCCACTTTCAAAAAGAAGAAGAAGATGAAGAGAGATAAAAAAAAAAGACACTTTTACCGCGCGTTTCGCGCCTCCCGTTTCATCGGTAGCCAGCCTGGGAAGCTTTTCGCGCGGGCTTTTTAAGCATCGGCCCTTTTCTCGCTCTTTCTCGAAAAGAAACGTTTCAAAAATGAGAAAAGAAGAGAGTCAAACGAAAAGAAAGTCTCTCGCGATTCCTCGTAATTTCACAGCCAGCGTAGCACTTTTAACCCTTTCAGTAATTCACCATTTTCATGGTTAAAGTGGACCACAACGAGGTCGTACGAAAAATTATATAATTTATTCAACTTCGAAATAATTATTATGAAAATTATTTAACGAGTACCGTACGTCGTGAAAAAATATTTTAATAACCTGTCCGTCCGAGAGAGAAATCCTTAAAATCTTTTCCCCTTTGTATAAAAAAATGAAACAAAAAAAAAAAAAAGAGCAGCGTGGAAAAGGGCTAACGTCTTTCCATGACGGCCGTTATAAATTACGAGCGCTTTACATCGCGCGATCGCACAATTTATGGCTAATTCGTAATCATTAGAGTCACGCGAGCCGTTATGGAGGCGCTCGGTGTGCCTTCCTGTCGCACGTTGACTTCCACGAGTTGATAACCGCGAGCTGCCGCGATGGCTGCTTCGAGCCGGCTTCCACCACCTCGTTGCGGAACCAACCCGTTGCTCGAGGCTGAAGTACGATAGAGAGAGAGTGAGCAGGGGGGCTGCGGAGGGTGGCGCGATATAGAGGCCCGCAAAGCGTCGTATTTCATTGGATTAACGTAACCGGCGAGCGGCGTTTGCGTTTCAATTACTCTGCGAATTTACGATTGAATCGCGCCTGCGCGCGAAACACGCGCAACGTGAGAGCTTGAGAGAAGGAGAGAGAGAAAGAGCGAAGCGAAAGGGGTAGTACGTCGAGGGTGAGTGCAGTCGGTAGTGGTAAGAGGGATGAAATGAATTGGAAAAGCGCCCGGTGAAATCATCGCGATGAAATTAGCTCGCACCTATCTGCTAACGTTTACGCGATATCGAAAGCTTTGAACGCGAAGCTCGTTGCTTTTTTCGATTCTCCCTCTCATCCTCTTTCTCCCCCCTCCTTTCTCTCTTTCTGCCGATATCCTGCCTTTTTTTGTTTTTTCATCGCCTGACGCGTCCCTCCAGACTCGTTTTTCGCGTCAGCCGATACGCGAGTTCGATTTTCGCGCGGACCGGGGGTTTGTTAAAAGATATCGTTTCATTGAACCGCGTCTCGTTGATTTGCGACCGTCCAACTTTTGTCGCACTGCGTATGTACCGCGGAGTTGGCTCGCGTGTACGGTTTCGTTTGTAAAAATTGCGAGATCGTAATTAAGGGTTCTTGCCGCTGGTGGTGCCGTCGCTCTGGAAACGTAAAAATGTCGAGTCCCTTTATTTTTCTCACTCTCGTTTAAATAACGAAGCGTACAATTTTGTTTCGTTACGCGGTTCTCTTACACATTTTCGAAGATCCCAAAAAAGAAAGGAAAAAAAAAAGGGTTAAGACAGTGTTCTAGTTTAGAGGTTCAAAAAAGAAGGTGATATTCGGGAATTTTTTTCTAAGAGTACACACTAATCAATCTTTCTAAATTTTTGCACACATTTGAACAACACACACACAAATTTTCATTGAAATATAATGGAGAAATCATTTAGTTCTAGGGAAATCTCCGAAACGCTTCGTTTTAATTGACGAGAAAAGTGGAACCTGTAATTTCTCTCTGGAAGAAGCAACCGAATATATTTTTAATTTAGACACTATTTTATAGTCAGATGAACTACAAACATTTCGATACTATATTTTTATGAAAAGTTTTGTGAGTTGTTCAAATGTAGGTATATAAGAATGATTAGTATTTTCTCTTAAAAAAGAATTCTCAAATATCACCTTTCTTGACTCTCTAAACTAGAACACTGCTTTGAAGTAACGGAAACGTCGATCATATGTTTCAAAGTCGCACAATGTTGTAAGCCTTTTCAATGGTTTTGATTCGTGACTGTATCGTAAGATCCTCGCGATTCGTTTGATTTATTTAAAGGCCACGTCAGTCAGCGGTGCCTGCTTTTATACGAGTATCAACAGTAGCTCGTTGACGAAGAGAGGTCAAAAGGTGCCGCACCCGACCAGATGTTTTGCATTACCTGGCACTACCTCCTCGTGACGGCTACAACGTCGTCTTTGTGCTTGATATAATAATTACTATATAGCCGTAAAAGCGCGTTGCTCGCGTAACGACCCGTTTTAACGGCTGGAATAAGAAAAGGAGAAGAAGATAGAGAGTTAGAGAAAGAGAGAGAGACAGGAGAGAAAGAAAAAAAAAAGGTGTACGGTCCACGATGAATGGGTTTCGACGAGCTACTTAACTCGCGCAACAGCAAAATTTAGTCATGCATCGTTAATGCCATTGTCGACCTCTCGCACGTGAAAATCTGCAGGCGGTGAGCGAGCCATCGATCACCATTTCATGAACCTTCATCGTATGTTAATCGCGATCCATATTGATCATAATTTTTTTCCTCTCGGGTCTTACACCTTTTTTTTTTTTTTCTTTTCCGTACTCGCTCGGTCGTGAGAAAAATGAAGCAGTTACGAAGGGGGAACGTAGGCGTTATATCGTGCAGCGAGACATTAAAGCGATCTTCGATCTCTCGAATACCGCGTGACTTTGAGATCGCTTCGCCACTGAAAACTTCATAAAGTAGAGCCAGAGGGTGATAGAAGTTGGGCACGATCTCTAGCGAGAGAGCGCGTGTCTCGGTGCTCTTAAACTACGAACCATATCTTTTATCTCCCTTTCTCTTTCTCGCGAACATTATTAGTCAGCCGCGACACGTTTCTCGTGTCGTGCTCTCGCATCTCGGCAATGTGCCAGTAGCAGAGGCCAATTTAGTTGGTCTTAGGTGTGCGTAGGTAATGACAGACGAAGAGGGAAAAAATGTAAAACGGTTGGACTTTAAAGCGGTGGTAATTAATTAGCGACACGAGTGAGCTAGCGAGCGTGCGTGTAACGAGCAAAAAAGAATTATTGTAAAATAGCCAGCGGTCTATTCTCGCTCTCGGCACGGTGCCGCTTACATTTTCGATGTAAGTTACGAGGTAATCCAACGAGCATGCGTTGTTCCACTCGGTTCCCTTTAGTTATTCATTCATTCGCTCTCGGCCGTTCATTCATTTGTTTATTTCGTTCGTGCATGCTCACTTTTGCCAACGACTCGGTCGCCTCTGCTACGTGGACGGACGATAAAGAGGTTCGCTTTTAAAAGCGTCGGGATTACCATAAAACAGCGTGCTATCGAGCGATCGCACGGGAATAATAAAATTTCCGAATGTAAATTCATGCAGATCGCGATCGTTCGAAGAGAGAGAGAGAAACAAAATTCCGATACAAGGCGATAACGCCTACCGTCTTGTTTCGTTCGCGCTATTAATTCGTATTGTGTCAAACCGGCCGTGCCACCATCTCTTTCTCAAACCCCCCCCCCCCTTCTCGTCGGCGATCACAAAGAATCCCTCTCGATAACGAGTCGAAATTTATTTCAAAGTTGTTCGAGGTCGTGTAAATTTATCCGCGCGCCGTTCGGCTCGCGGTAATCGATCGATTAATCCAAACCTTATTTACATCCTCCCGATGGCCTTGCGAGCCGTTCGAAGAGAAATATTAAAAGAAGATCAAAATGAAAGAGAATGGAGAACGAGTCGGGAAGAGAGTGAAAATAGCGGGAAAAAAAGGTACAAATTAAAAGACGAAGAACTCATTATTCTTTCGTTCGTAAATTAAAAAAAAAGAAGAGTCGATTTAAAACCGGCGGATTTAATCGAACGCGACGTTTAATAGCACGTTTCGCGGGTAAAATAGATCGCTGTCGTTTCGTTCAGCGAACGAAGCCTTCGGATCTCGATCGAGTTTTTTTTTTTTTACGTCCTTCATCGCCGACGTCGTCATTCGAGTTATGAACGCTCGGAGGCTCCTCGGCGTTCGATCAAGATGAGACTAATGAAAATCAGAATTTACACGGTGCCGCCGCGACCGACGTTGGTGGTGTAACGAGCAGTCACGTAAAATCGCGTACATGGATATACAGGGTGTCCGGTTCCAGGTGTCCGAGCGGAAAACTACATCTACACAAGGATGAATCGAGTCGAAAAGTCTAATAAACTTTCTCGAAATTCGGCTTAGTTCACGAGTTATTAATTAACAAAGATCGGCCAATTACGGCGATCAACGAAGAGGGGCGGTTCACTCGAGCTCGTTGCAAGGGACGAAGCGGACGGAGGAGCTTCCCGCTTCGTCTCTTACGTTCCCTACCGATCGCCGTGATTGGCCGATATTTGTTAGTTAATAACTCGTTAACTAAGCCGAATATCGAAAAAGTTTATTTAACTTTTCGACTCGATCCATCTTTCTGCACATGGAGTTTTCCGTTCAGACATCTTGAACCGGACACCCTATATAAGCCATCCATCGGTCTTTACACCTATACACATATCTATTCGCGCACAAGTGTAAATATGTAAGCGTAAGCGTACTTTATCTTCTCCTCATTAATTTTCAAACATGTGTAGACAAGTAAGTTCTCAGTTCCCGCGGAGCGTTCTCCTGAGACGAGACTCGTTTCGATCCTAATGAAAATTGATAGCCCGGCTAACCGCGTTTCACGGCAGTTGCAACTGCTCCCGACGAGAGTCCTCTTCCTCACCTTCTCGCATCGTCCGCCTCCTTCTCCTTTCAAGAATAACTCGC
Organism: Ancistrocerus nigricornis; assembly: GCA_916049575.1. Classification (NCBI taxonomy): domain Eukaryota; kingdom Metazoa; phylum Arthropoda; class Insecta; order Hymenoptera; family Vespidae; genus Ancistrocerus; species Ancistrocerus nigricornis. Next base: position 22,499,198 of record OU696669.1, on the reverse strand, counting down.
TCGATGGTCCTCGATCGCGGTTCTCCTTCGAGGCTCCCTTTTTATACTTGCCCAATAATCCTGTAATTTAAGTACAAAAGAAAATTAACACCCAACGTCGTGAAAAGCTAAAAAAAGAGGAAAAAAGAGAGAGAAAAAATCGATGAAGTCCTCGACGAGTCTCGCGCTGCCAGCTGAAAGCTTCCTTTTCCCTTCGAACTTTTCCCAACACGCCACGTATACTCAGAAGAGTCTTTTTCCGTCAGCCATCCTCAGCCTGGTGGCAGCTTCGAAAGATCGCGAACTCCGTGGTAGTGAACGGTAGTAGTAGAGGGAGGGTGCGACTCTCGACGTCAAAGGCTCGAGAAAATTCTCTCTCTCTCTCTCTCTTGTTCACTCACTCTTTCTCGCTCTCTTTCCGTACTGTGAGACGGGTGTTGATATCCACGGGTAACGAGAGGGAAGCCAAGGGGTTGGTAACGCGTCCGTGAGCGTTATACAATGCTTCTCTACGCCCGTTTGTAAGTATACGTGTGCTCGTGTACTTGTAGAAAAAGAGAGAGAGAGAGAGGGCAACTCGAGAGAAGACTTTTATCGCTCGTCGAGCTATTTCCGTTCGATGTATACGAGATCGTCGTTGAGAAGAGGCGGTTGAAGAGTAAAGAAGGAGGAAAAGCTTTCTCTCTCTTTCTCTCGCGCATACACACTCTTCCTTGACTTTTTTCTTTTTTTCCCCCCTTCACCACCTTTAGGTGACGTGCTCCAGCAAACGCCGATATTTCGTCGCTCGCGCGCGCTGCTCTTTGACGGTGGTGGAAAATCGGTGGCCGTTTGCCAGCGCTCCTATCAACGTGACCCGAAAAATTCCAAAGTCTCGTTCTTCGTCTTGCATATCAAGCAGCTTTCTCCGTTTCTTTTCTTTTTTTTCTTTTTTCTCTTTCTTTTCCCCCGTAACGCGCAGTCTCGCGAGTACTCTCCCACATCTTTCCGAAGCCACGATCATATTCCGCGTAACGAACGCGTAAATATTTAACATGAATATGGAACGATTTTAAAAACTACTTCGTTATGCGAACTTCCTCGATCATCGTCGTAGTCATCGAGAATCCTGCTGGTTTCTTTCAAACTCGTCACGATCGTTATCGTTGAGAAACGGGGGACGCATCGATCATCTGTGCGATTCCCACGTGAAGAAAAAGAAGAAGTGGAAGAAAAAGGAATAGTTTTCTTTTTTCCTTTTTTACCCTTACCTATACATGAATTTTACACGGTCAGCTGATGCATACATTTCAAAAGGAAGAAAAAGAAAGAACAAAGAAATTGCGCTCTTTGATCTCGACTTTTCTTCTTTTTTTGGATATCTCCCTAGTCCCTCTTTTCGTTATTTGCTTGTAATAAGACATCTAGGGCGTTTCCATGCCGGCATCGTCATCGTTGTCTTTGCCACTCGACGCGTGCTACGCCTCGGCTCAGATTTATCGAAGCACAAGCGGCGCGTATATACGTCTACCTTGAGGGGTTGCCCTGTGAGAGTTTGAAGAATTTCCTTTATACCCGAAGAGGCTTCGCAGAAAGAGAGAGAGAAAAAGTGAAAGAGAGTGGTTGAAAAGATACCGTCGAATTAGGGCGATAGGGAGAACGTAGAAAGAAGGGTCGACTTTTTTTTATTCTCTACTTCGCTTTCTCTACGACGTTCAATTTTGATCAGTGCTTCGAGAAACATCGAACTCTTTGTTCGATTTCTTTCATCTTCCTTTTCTTCTTCTTTTTTTCCTCGTTGGCATTGTCGAACCATCGTGGATCATTCGCGAATTCTCCGAAGTTCGCTTCGGGGAGATCACCGGGAGCTAATCGGCTAATCGAGCCGTTTAGAAAGGCAGGCGACGCGCGCTCAGCGAGATGGAACGCGTGGTTCCGTGCCAAGAGCGTTTCGCGAATTGCGGACTACTCGTGTGTAAAGGGGAGGGAGCGAGAGGAGAAGCGAATGGTTCCCGTGGGTGTTGAGACGCGAGGCATGCCTGACGTTATAGGATAGGCCGAGTCCCGCGGGCACGGCCTTGTTCATCCTTAAAATATTCATAGGATGCAGACGCCGCGACCAGAACCCCTGCGAGGGTGCGGCGAGCGGGATAGTCAAAGATTAGAACGATTCTAATAATCGTCTAAGGGTCGTGACAAATTTTTTCAGTTGTAGATTCAAGACAATACGAGAATCGGACATACTTGTCTTGATATTTTTATAATATCTATAAATATTTATTTACTATGTCTCGATTTATTATTTTTGAAAATTTGTATAAAATTTATTGAAAAAATTAGTTTTTTTTTTAATCGCCGCTCGAATTATGACATCAATGTAGCGTTAGTTGCATGTTGGGAAGCATGACATAACGCGACACGTTATGATTGGCAAATGTTTCAAAAACAAATAGAGTTCTGAATAAAGTTATACAGTGGAATAACCCCGGTATATATACCTCTATATATAAAATTACAATTACATAATATATAATTATATATTACAAGACAAGATCTTGAAATTCTTGTTTTACCGTTCATCACTAAATTTTTTCCGGTGCTTGCGAAAACCTTCCTTTCGAAAGGGATCGTTGCTTTGATCTTATTCAAACTTTTGATTAGAAAAAAAAAAAAAAATATATCTTCGACGCGTCATCGGTGGCTGAAATTTATTCGTCTCACCCGTTCTGCATTTTAGGAGGCTGTCTTTCTTTTTGTCCTACGAACACACGAGAGTGCCCTGTCTCTCTCGCGTATTGCATATTTCACGACGCAAGAGGGAGCTACGAATGTATAAACATTTATGGAAAGCGAGGCTCGGGCTTTAAACCGGAAAAGGCTGGCTAGCGGGAACTAGGAAAAGAGTAGCGATCACGGAGGTGGTGCGACTTACGGCAAAGTCGATGCCATTTTTCACGCTAGTCCAAGATCGGATATCTCAAGCCCGTACTCGATCTTTAGAAATAATTAACGAGAGACGCTTAACCACCGGGAAACTCTACGTGTCCAGTAATTGTTTTTAAAACGACCGGCAATTAATTAACATAATCGATTCGTACTTTTCGTCGATGAGTTATACGTTCGAGCGACACTCGTTCCCACGTTATTACCCTTTAATCACGGTTCTATTAATATTTATGTTTTGTTAATACATTATTAATACCGGGCTGTCCGTTGTATTGGATACGGCACGTTTTCGTAGAATTTTTTATACGTTTTTCGCGCCGTCGCACAGTGGAACGAATAATGTAAATAATTGGACATAGTCATTACTTTTAAAATACTAAGACTTTTATTGTAAAAATTGCACAATTTTCAGCGATTGTATGAAGAATAACTGAGACAAATTGTAAAGCAATCCGACAAGTATAACCTACCAAATTTGATTAATAGAATTATAATAAATAATATTAATAACATTTTTTTTTTAATCTCGACCGCTGTACATTTAAATGTAACTGTTCAGACAATTTCAGCTTTATATGTATAGCGGTCGACGTGAAAAGACAAATCAGTCACTAAAAAGTCGTCAAAAAGACGCCCGGGCATCTTGGCACGGCCGTGTGAGTTCAGTCTAACAAATTACCAATACAAAAATATCGATTTTAAACAGTTATGTGTCGATTACCATTGCTGTTTGTTCTTTTACGATATTATCCCTTATATCCACGTTTCCTCCAATATTATTTATCGTGAATAATTCTAATGCATTGGCATGTAACTCTTATTTTGTTAGTTAATTTATGCCGAAGAAATGAAATTAAAGGACCTGACGTTATTAATAAAATATATAAAATATATTCATTTGTATCTTTTCTCGATCTATGTTCGCAGAATTTTCTAAAAATGCATTGTTTCCTACTGGGCAATTGATTAATACCCAAAGAGCAAGAACTATTAATCAAATTTGTTAGGTTATAGATACTTGTCGAATTGCATTCAAATTTGTCTCAATTATTCTTCATACTACTATTGAAAAGTGTCCAAGTTTTTACAATAGACGTCTTAACAATGTAGAAATAATAGCCATATCCAATTATTTCCCATAACTTGAAAGACGATTGAATCGTTGAATTGTTGATAACAACATACTGAATAATTTGTAAAACTTTGAGATCATATCAACTAACGAGACTAGTATAATAGTCGTTTCGAAAATAAAGAAAACTGAAATTTCCGCCAAAGTCGAAATCACCTAAAATATTGTCTCAGATTCATCTTTTTATGTTTTCGTATACCTACTTTGGTAAATTATTAAAGATTTCACGAAGTCACAGCGCTGAATTTAGCCACTTCAAATGTTAGCCGATGTCCAAAGAAATAGACGCTTCGGCAACGTTATCGCGGTGACAACTTTTAATCGAATATTTTAGTTCCTAATGACACGTCTAACGAACTTTCTATAGAAACATAGAGAGAGAGAGAGAGAGATAGTCTTTTTACCGTGTGTTTTCAACTTCTAGTGGTAAGCAAATTATCGGAATAACCGGGTAGAGGGAAGTGGCTGAAGCGCAATTCCCTCGGCAATTTGCTTAAGCCGGAGCGGATCGCCGCAAGTTGGAGAATAACGAAAGTCGTTAAAATCTCTCTCTCTCTCTCTCTCTCCCTCTTTCTCTCCTTCTCGTTTGCTCTCTGCAACACGCAGGAAGGCAACCACGCTCCCGGCGTGTGCACCTCTCGAAGTCGAGAACATAAACGGTCTCGTACTAACGGCCGGTTATGATCGGATCAAGTCGCGGTTCTACAAGCGAGATCAAGAAGAACGAGAAAGTCTGAGGAAAAGGAAGAGAGAGAGAGAGATAAACGAAAGTAGCAAAGGACACGAGAAGGAGAAAATTTTCCAAGCTTGTAGCTTCTCGTGAAAGCTCGTAATTCCCGGATATCCACGAGGGTCTCACGGATATATCGGCGACGGTCTCGGTTTTATTGGTCCTTATAAAAGCTCCCACACGCCAGGACCGAGCTTTCCTCTCTTCTTTCCATCCTGTCCATCCTTCTTTCTCTGGAAGATGAGAAACGAGCACTACCGAACCTCTGCTACCTTATTCGAGCACGTAATTCAGAAAAGGTCAGGTACCATTTCCTTCTTCGTTCAACCTGCACGCTCTAGCTCTATTTCTCTTGCTCTTTGGACTTTGGTTCTCTTCTCCTCTTCCCACGTTTTCCGTCCATCCTCTTATCCTTTTTACGTTCTCTTTTTTTTCAAGGACGATCTATATAAAAGGAGGAACTTCTCGAGATCCTCGTTTCCGGCTTCCGACACGACCGTTCCTAGCCCAGATACACTTCAATCTTCTCGTTCTACGATCCTCCCACTCTCGTCCTTCGATCGACTCTTACTCCAAGACGTGATCTCGTTAGGACTCACCGTTATTTTTAGGAAGGAGAGAGGAGAAACTTACTTTTTTCACGCGAACGCTTGAAAATGAGTTGGGAACGTTTTAGAAAAAGAGGAAGGTAAACGGGTAAAATAAACGCTGAAGTAGTTGCTCGTGACAGCTCCGTGAAACACTTTGCAAAACGATGCTACAGATGCCAGCGATGCGTTAGAACAAACGACTCCCGCAATGGTTGCTGGAAAGCATCCAGGATTCGACTCGCTGCAGTATTAGCGGGATACCTCAGCCTTCTCGTTTATGAGTCCCTTCTGAAGGATCCTATATACGTGTGCGAGTATACGGGATAACACGGTATATTCGAGGCACGTTCTCCTTCGCTAACTTCGTTCCTATCCACGATCGAGCGCATAATTCTCTAAATGCAAGCAAGGATCTGGTGAGCTCATCCATGTACTTATTTTTGTCTGTTCGTTAATCATTCCTACTTTACGTTATCATACATCTAACTCGATCGTTATAGTTCGTCGAGTCGAGTGTTCCAGTTTGGAATCATCGCGAACGGATATTTTAGTCGTATAGCTGGAAGAGTGGACATTTCCAAAAAAGAAAATTTATAGGAAAAGCTCATTTTGTGTCACACAGAGCCAAAATCAGATTGAACAAAAATCTGTGTTAGCGTTTGAAACGTTTTGGCAGTGTGCTTCGGTATGCTCTTTGTGGTGGCGAGATATTGAAGGGGCGGGGGGGGGGGGGGGTAGGTATTCAATTTTTTGGAGATAGCCGGATTTGCAGCTCATTTCGAATTTAACCGCTTGAGCAACAATTTGAACTGCAAATAGACCAAAATAAAGACACAAAATTGTAGTTAAAACGAAAGGTATATATTTTACAATAAAAAAAAAGAATCGAACGTAAGAAAAAAATCAGACTCTAGTGGTCACATCTTCTTCCAGGCTCGCACGAAATATCATCTAGGTCTTCTTGCGAATTTTCTACCCTCCTTTCGCGTCCTTGATCCGTTGATTGTAAAATGTTTTTGTGGAAAATCAATTTGTCATCGCTCTGTCAGTTCAGTTAAGCTTAGGATCTGGCGGATTTTTAAACCTTTTCGAGTTTCCAAGTGATACAAGAGACCGCATGCACTCGGAATCTTTGGAAAAATCAATTTATAAAAAAAAAATGGAGATGGCCACTTTTGCAGCTACTCTACTCATTTGTTAGACGCGAGTTCTCGAACTACAAAGAAAAATCAGCAAAAACGCGGTTGGTTTCGGTAAGAAATAAAAGCAAACTTCCCAAACTTCATTACTCAACGTAATTAGAACAACCGTTCGGTTTCTTGGCGAAGCGTGGAGCTATAAAACGCGAAGGCAAGAAGGAACCCATCTCGAAAGTCGACATTTTTGTCTCGGTCCGAGAGGACTCAGCAGGTTTTTACGATCGGCACCGATCGCGTACGTTCTTCCTCGAAAGTTTATGTATGTCAGCAAGACCCCCTGCCCGCAGCGGCGACTCATTCAATTTGAACGTTTTTTCGCGGGCTCTTGGCTGTGCTATTTTTCCAACGGATTTATACGAGTCAGCAGACGGCAGTTCGGTTCGGTTGGTGGCTCTTAACGATAGATACTTCGAAGATTGATGGCCCTAGCGAGAATCAGCCACGGCATTAGGGAGATTAAAGAAGGAACACGATCGGCAATCTCTCCGAACGGCCATTAGAAGAAAATTCCAAGTTGATCCTTCCGATTCGTTGATCGCGTCAACCATCAACGCGCGGCGGTGGTATCGGATCGAACAAGAAATCCTCGTAAAACGTTTGATATCGTTCCGATCTTTCTCTCTCGATACCACGTTTAGCTTTGATCGATAATGAACATCCGGACTAACCGCGTTATCCGCTCGCAATTCGACGATGCCACGTCGACGTAGTCATCATCGGGATCAGGGTTATCGATCGTTCCCACTTTTCATCTCCCTTCTTGTCGCGTGGCGCGAACAGTAAAACGCGTGCCACCGCACAAAAGCTCGAACATATCTCGTGCATCGTATAAATCGTAAACGGATTAATTAATAATAATGCGTGGTCTGGTGCATGTTAACTCGCGCTATCGGCCCTTTCTACCCACTCTCTTTCTCTCCTATCCGCCTCTCATCCCCTCGCTCATTTTCGATGTCGATATCGCCCTGGTATGGCATACGCGCGTGTCCGCGATTATTTTAACGAGCGAGTTCTAGTATAACGTTCAGCCCGATCGATTACTTCCAGGCTTGCCATCGAAATTAATAACCCTTCTACTACGCCGTCGTCGTTGTCATAGCCGAGAAGAGCCGCTGTGGGTCGGGCGGACGCGCGGGGGGTGATATAAGCGGTGCGGGACACGCGCGAGAGAACACGGCCGTCCCTGTCGATCGCTTAACGAGAAAATCTTTTTTTCTTCGCTCCCGAATCTCTTCGTTTTCTTCGTGATTGGAGTTCGATCGTGCGAGATCGAACGTCGCTCGGCGGTGTCGTTTAATCTAGGACGAGCGGCCTCTATTTTTTTTTCCTCTTTCTCCAGGATGCTGGGAAAAAGTTCCGCTGGTTTTTCCTCACGTTTATCGAGTCGTATTACTCGGAAGGATTTTGAAGGGACGATCGTAAAATTGAAGTAAAAGTCGGTGATATAGAAGCGAAAGCGAGCAGAGGACAAAGGATCGATTCGACTCGGGGCATCGAACTAGAATGATTTTCATTTTGCTATCCGAGGGAATAAATTTACATTCGGAAATGGTATTTTCGTCACGTCGTGGCTTACAAGAGGAACATCGTTCCTTTTTCTGTACTCGTCGCTTCGTTATAATCTCGCGTCTTTGCCTTTTGGCATTCCCTACAATAGATTTTTTCATTACAAGTTATTGGTACAAAAATTATTGGGTTGTTCGGAGGGTAATATCGTTTTTTCCCTATGAGAGTACTTAATTCCATTTTTTCACAGCCAACTTTACACCTAAGCTGCATTGTCAATATATATTTTGACAGTTGATATACAGTACAGAGCAAAAATGAGTCGGCGCACTTTAAAATAGAATCACTTTTTTATAATTGAACTAAACGACTTTAATTTTTGCAAACACATAGACAAATTAGTTTTACTAGACACCGTAGTTTTTTTGTTTTGGAAAAATCAAAATCCTCAAAATTACAAAGAAAATAAAAAAAGGCATTTCTTCACCTTTTTTTCCGAGCTTATAATGAAAATTTAAAAATAACTTGTGGTATATCTAGGTAAGATATATGTATATTGTAAATTTTATCTAAATCCGTTAACATTGCTCACGTTTGCATTTTACTGCAGCAAGCGTTGTTTTTGGAAAAGTTTTTGGAAATGTTGCTTGAACAGCATTTTTACCTTTTCAATAGTAGAAATATAAAATATGCCGAAAATGCTGCTTTCGACTTCCCATATTTGATAGGGCAACAAACAAAAACTATTGCGTAGAATCAAACAAACTTTTTCCCAAACGAACCTTACTATATGAAGCTGTGAACAAATATAATGACAATCCGGCTTAACCGTGAAGTTGGCTGTGAAACAATACAAGTAAGTCCTCCGTTGGGAAAAAACGAAATTACTTTCCGAACAACTCTTAATATTACGTCGTTTCACTATATTTCTCGACGTAGCATGAAATTTCCGTTAATGTTCTCACCTCGGTTTCCGTTAAACTCTTCCACGATAACACACCAGACCTTCTATCGGGAAATCGTCGGAGTCCTTTGGAAAATCAACAACCTGTGGACTTGATGCGCGATACTCGAGCCGTCAACAAGTTGCCGGGTTAGAGCGGAGCGCGTACGTCTGCCTTTTGCACGTTAAACGTGCTAATTGGCCTCTCCTTCTCGGGCTCCGCTAATCACTCCCGAATATGTATATATAGACTCGTTCACATACACAAATTTGTATCGACGAGCTACCATAGAGATCTTAGCCGAGTTGCCGCGGAGTTTCGTTAATTGCTCGTTGCTAGCTCGTTTGCGGTCTCTTGCGTATATACATTCTACGTCACGTACAGCACACATACTCAGACACGTTCATTCGAATCCTCTCGCTGGCAGTACGCTCAAATGAAAAGATCAGATAGAGTTATGTAAAAAACAAGATCGATAAGTTCCCTCCCGGCCGCCCGTAGCGCTAAAAAGGCGTCTCGCGTTGCCAACGGTGCATTAGGTATTCCCGTCACGGATTCTTCCTTCGTTTTCGCGGCCCAAGAGGAAAGCAATCGACGTCGAAAGGTTTTCCCTCGACGTCGGTGTCCCTGTCCTGCTGCTTTCTCGTTTCGAAGCGAATTGAACTGCTGCTACCACCGGACGGACGAGTGATGGGAATAATAAATAGGAGTAGGGCCGTGTCGAGAGGGTTCGAACGAGTCGCTGGAAGCGTTCACGACGGATGAGGGGTTCGGTACCGCGGGTAATTACTTTCGCGAATTAATATCAGAGTTTCCTAGGCAAAGGAGAGTTTGCCAATCTTCCTCCTCACCTTCGATCTCGTCGAACGTGGGCAAGTCTTTTATTCCAAAGTGGATCGCCAGACGTTTATTCTACCACGTACTCCGTGTCCCATATCGATTTCGTTGAACCCTTCCTTTGAAAACGGCCCATCGTGCGGCTTGTCATCCGAACGGAACCGGAAGTCGCGCTGCCCGTTCAAAGGTTTCCTGTTCCGCGATCCCAGGCCATTCAAGAGTTTTCAAACACCTTGCAAGGTTGACACTTTTTACCTATCGTACGTTAATATCAACCACGTAGCATTAATATACGGTATTAATTTTGAGGTTGATATTTTGGGACGGGACACGTCATCGGATTCGCTTCCAACCTCCGGCTTCATTTTTCTTCTCCCTTTTTTTGCTTACGTCATAGCATGCTCCCCTTACAGCAGCTGCCACAGATTATAATATTCACGAGAGCGCTAGGCCCGAACTCCTAGTCACGACTTCGTTGTCCTGAATGTTCCTACGTGTCGATACGATCCTATAATTTTGTTCGATGGTATCTCGCTACTTATTTCGTCATTTTTTCCGTGGCTGGCTTCTTTTTTTTTTCTTCTCGGAAGGAGAGGCTAACGAAGATCAAGAAAACGACGGCTCGACGGCGAAAACAACGGACCGAGTTACGTTTGTTTCCCAACAGCTTATTGCCGTCGTTTGACACGGTTGGCCCCAATTGCCACTCGTTGACCCCACTGTACGCGTTGTCATGACTCCGAGTCATCGGCTTACCAGCCTGTTAAACTTGCTCCCTGCCCTCGTAGCCCTCCCATAATCGTCATGACCGCTCGCACGTGCTCGTCTGTGTGCGAGTCCGACTCTCTCTTTCTCTCTTTTGACTCGTAAACATCATTAATGCCTCCGTGTACATATATGTCTATGTTGGACGTATGAGATACCGAGTTCCTTGGCATGCCTCCTTGCTCGCATGCGAGCCTCCGCAACTTTCAGCATGGATCCGCTAAATTGATTCGGGCCACGGGGTTTAAGCCGCTGTCGAGACTCTTTTACTGCCTCTTCTTTAACAAGACTTCTTTATCGTTGCTGGTTACTTTGAGGGAAACGAGAAGGATGAACTGAAAAAGGTCCTTTTACTCGCATTTGTTCCTAACTAGATTATTTATTTGGGATTTGGAAATAAGTCATGTTATTAAGCATACATTGAACTTATTTTAGTACGTGGCCGCTTTTCGATAAAACAATTTTCCAAACAATGGCGGTTGTACAAAAACAATTTTATTTTGGCAAGATTTTACTTATATTCGGAAGGCTTACAAAATACAACATTTCCAGAAAAATAAAAATGGCTACGTACAATGACAGCTACGTTTATATGAATTAGGAAACTTTTATTATACAGCTGTTCGGTTTTGGTTCAATAATTTTACCAATTTTTAATTTTTTTAAATAAGTAAACCTTTATATAACTTAAGTTCAACATATGCTTAATAACATACCTTTTTTCCAAATCACAAATAAATAATTGAGTTTCTCAAAAAAAAATTAGAGCGAAACGACCTTTTTTACACCCGTCACAGTTGTGTCCCCTCTTAAAAGATCTTGCTGCTCGGAAAATGGGTATATTTTTAAAAAAATTCATAAACTCGAAATTATAAAACGAAATATTTTTATTTTCCAACAGAAGGTAAGACACGACTTTAAGAATACCGCAAAAAAATTTTTTTTGAAAATATTAAAAAATTTCCGCGGAAGCACTACGCACGACACGCGCATAAGTTGTCTCAGGTATATCACCGTCATGTTGCATCTGAAAAAAAAAAGCTTATTCGTGGACTGTGTCGCTACAATGTAGTATAGCGATTTTGTTTTTCGACTATTAAGGAAATCATGGTGAGCCGAAGATAAAAATGTGTATTTTTCACAAAAATTTCGCTCACAATAATTTCCCTAATAGTGAAAAAAATCGCTATGCTACATTGTGGCGGCACTACCTACGCATACCTAAGCTAATATTGTTTTCAGATGCAACATCACTAAATTTTCAACTAAAATTGTTTTGCGGCATGATTTAAACCGTTTCTTACCTTCTGTTAAAAACTAACAATATTTCGTTTCATACTTTGAGTTTATGAATTCTTCAAAAATATATCCATTTTCCGAGCTGCCATGGTGGCCAGACCCTTTAAATGTCTCCACCATCAAAATTAAGTTTGATAAAAAGTTCGAGTAATTTTAATGAGAACAGGCTGGACCGTATTCAAAATTTTCATCGCGTCATTAGATCGAACGACACGCGTCCCATCCTTTTTATCTCGAACGCTTTCTCCTCTCCTTGTCGATATCGACGTCGAAACCAGCGGGACGTATCAAAGGCGCAGTATATAAATCAATTACGCGCGACAAAGCACCGGTGAGAACGTAGCGGGCCGGCAATACGGCGACATCGTCCTGCGCAAACTCGATTATCGATACCCGGAATGTCGATGCTTCGTCGACTACCGACAAGCGTCCGAGAAAATGAGAGAGTCCGAGAGAAAGAGACGAAAGGGATGTTGGAGATAGAAAGAGAGCGAGAGGCGGAAGAAAAAAGCAAGGGAGTTTGTGCGTGTGTGCGAGAGAGTGAGAAAAAGATGGAAGATGAGAGAAAGAGCCCCACCGTGCTCCACGTAATCCAGTTATGACCCGCACGAAATCTCTCGTGGCGAAAGAGCAGCCAACTTGTCTGTCTAAAGTGGCGTGGAAATTAGAGCGGTCGGATGATATATTGTTTAAAGCGTCATGGATGTCGGCAGTCACAAATCGTATATATCCTACCTCCCTCTCTCTCTTTTTGCGTGGACGATGCAGCACGTTTTTGCGAGGCTCCTACCAACCAACCCTCCGCGGCTTATTCTCGCGAGATAAATTTCTCGAAGAGACGATTCTCAGTCTTCGTTTATTCTTTCTCTCGCTCTTTCCATCTCCTTTTTTTCTAGAATAAAAAGCAACTATCATGGTAATGGACTTGGCCAGAGATAATCCGGTAATCCAATTGATCGGTGCCTGGGAGAGATAGAAATTATCTTCGTTTCGATATCGACGATTCGTCGATCGATACGCACTGATATTTTTTTATTCACCTTTTTAGCCGGTCCGACAGCACGAAATTTTCTACAAAAACTTTTCCGTTCATTTTCAATCTCGCGATCTAGCACAGGCTATCCACTTCTATCCGTTTTCATTTCCCAAAGTGTGACGAATACGCTTTCAACGATAAAATAAACAGAGTAAACGAACAATGGGAAAATACGTTCGATCGAGAATACGTTAGAAGACAAATATCGGATTCGTTTGGAACCCGTGCTAACAAGTTTGTAGGAGAAACGAACAACTCGAAAGGGAAAGGTTAGGTCGAGGTAAAGAAGAAGGACGAGGAATTTACCAGTCTTACCAGGAATAAACGAAACTATCGATCACCGGTGGCTCCCACTCATTAAGATCTCATTACTCCGAAGCGTCTCCGTGATTTCGCGCGAGCATTTCCTCCGACGTTCACCATGGTGAGAATCCGACGAGTTCGAGTCGTTTTATTTCTCATTCGAGAGACTCGCGAAGACGTTTTCGAGAAATACTCCAGTCCATTTGCCGGCTCTGCTCGTTTATAACTTTCTATCGGCAGACATTTTTCGACCGTTCGCAATTCCACGGGTTTTACACGCCGACGGTGAGGTCAAACGGAGCGCGATCCGCTTTGACCTCGAATTACTCTCGTTCCGCGGCAGCATCGCGCGAACCAGAGAGAGAGAGAGAGAGACAGAGGGGGGGAGGAGCGTGACTTCGCTTTGAAATCGAAATGAAGCGGTGCGCGAACTATCGCGTGCACTAAGGCCACGCTCGTGTTAGTATCTTCTTTTTTATTCCTTCCATTTTTTCCAGCAAGCGCGTGTGTTTCGCTCGCACCTTTGAGTTCCGCTAGATAGAGAGTGAGAAAGAGAGAGAGAGGGTAATGGAGAGGCCGATGGTTTTCATTCTTTTTGTTCATTCTATCGAATCTTTCCGCCGGTCCGGTAGCTCTTTGCGAGCGTTTGATCCCACCGGGCGAGAGCGTCGGTCCAGAGGGATGCTGGGAATATTAACGTCGCGCCCGGGAGTGTAGCTCGTTGCGAGCGAAATTAAAATCCTTTTTGAAAGCTCTCGCGATTAGAGAAAATAAGGGCGCTTTTTATGATGGAAAAGAAAGAGAGATTCATGGAAAAGTACCCACGCGATCGTAAAGACGATTACGATTCGTGCGTCGACGAGGAGAATTATTATTCAACGCGGTTGCGTATGGTGGCACCTACGTAGAATTTTTCATCCGAGAATTCCGAGGTTTCATTGATCAAAGGTTAAGTGGCTCGACGACACGAGTTAACTCGAAATACGCTGCTTGGCTTAGAATTCCCTGCGTCGCAGCATAGCGCGCGCTGCCTCCATTTTACGTCCATTCACTGTCCAGCGTAGCCCCAAGGCGAAGCTTTTTTTTTCCCTTCTCTTCTCTCGACTCGACCAGCTTGAACGAGCCTCGGTAATTGAATTCGGTCTTGACACTGAAATTGGCGAAACGAACGATCAATTTCGATGCTCGACGATCAATTAAAAAGCGATACTCGAGTTTGACGAAACGTTCGTAGCGTATTCTTCTGACGGTGCAGCAATTCGTGATCGTTCGTGCGGATTCCCAGATTCGAAAAAAGACCCTAGCTCGTTTGGTATTCGTAAGGCGAGTGCCCAACGAATCGCACGCGATCGGGAGCTATATTTGGCACCGGCAAAGTTGGTGCGTGGCACGTTCGCCGCGAGAGCCTATACGCTTCTCGTTCCTATCAAATTAATATGCCAGTTCCGGCCTGGTGAATTGTGGCGTTGGTTTCTATCGGCACGGCTCAATTGTTCCTACGTATCGCTTATATTCGCTCGCGTCGTCGCATCGAGACTCGTAATGTCAACGTGCTACTTCACCATGCGTTTTACAGTCGGCGAATCGATTTTGAACGATCGTCGAGCGAAACGAAACGAACGATTCGCGGATCCTTGATTAAAAGCAACCGCTCCAAATAAAGTTGATATCTTAAGAGATTAGGGTCAATTAGGACGCCAAAACAACGTTTTTTTATGATTTTGATTTTACTGCTGGTTTATTTATTTTCATGCCACTATTTTGTCAATAAAATAATGCATGTTTGAAGAAGTTTCAATAATTTTTTCGTGACAAAATATTGATTCGCAGCCGAGATGTCGTTAAAAAGAAAGGCGTTTTGCAGTGCTCACAGCTGCTCTTCACTGGATAATCTGTAATCAAAATTTTAGCGAGATCGTTAGTTAACAACACTAGCTTTCGGGTGGACAAAGGGTTTAAGCATTTTGTTTTTGCCCCTTTTTAGCAAAGATCGTTTTCATCTATTTTGGTTGATAACTAGATTATTTATTTGGGATTTGGTAAAAGGTGAGTTATTAAGCATACGTTGAATTTATTCTATATAGATTTTTATTAGAAAAAATTAAAAATTGGCAAAGTTATTGGCCTATAGCCGAACCACTGCAAAAGCGGTCTGATCAATTACTTGAGAATGATTGGTTTGAAGCATAATAAAAACGAAAAAGTTTCCTAATCTATATAAAAGTAATTTTCGTTGTACGTAGCCGTTTATATTTTGTTGTACATTCAGTATTTTTTAAACTTCCTGAATGTAATTTAAAATCTTGCGAAATTAAAAAGTTTTGTTTAAAACAATCGCCATTTTGTGAAAAATTGTTTTATCGAAAAACGGTCATGTACAACTAAAACTACGTTTATATAAATTTAACAACTTTGTCGTTTTCATTTTGTCAGATTTATTCCACAATGTCTCGGTTATAGTTCAATAACTTTGTCAATTTTTAATTTTTGTAATAAAAATTCATATGAAATAAGTCCAACGTATTCCTAATAACATACTTTATTGTAAAATCTCAAATGAATAATCTGGTTACCAAACAAAATTTGAGAAAAACGACCTTTTTCAGCCCGTCGCAGTTGTGTCCCCTTAAAAGTAACCGCTCCGAATAATGTTTATATCTCAATTGATAGCTCCTTACATCGGCGAGCGAAGCAATGTAATATTTTTCGAAATTACAACTTTAACCCTTAGTAGCCTGATTTACGAAAGTGATTTTTTTTTAATATTACTGTGTTTGCTTGAGGGTCTAGATGAAGGGAACAATAGCTAAAAAATCACAATATTTATTTTACATATTTATTTAGAAAAAAAAAACAGGTATCAATTTTGATACTTCAGGCATTAAGGCCATAAAGAAAATTAAAAGATTGGTATCAAAATTGAAACTCTAGGTTATTAAGGGTTAATTATCTCCTTTTCGACATACCTACCCTCGCCATTTTGTACTCGTCGGAACCAATACTAATGATTATTTTTGTCTTGTTTGTTGCAGGTACGTAAGTTCGGTGCGATAAAGCGTCGTATAGAAAATGCATTGCAGTAAATCGTAAGTTTTCCGTATCCTTTATAATTCACCGCAAGACGGGCAGGAATGAAACAAGAAAAAAAACTAACGCACGCGTCCCCCGGCTATGCGTTTCGTTGCATACGAAAGTACGACGTTATCCTCCCGCGCGTCCCCTTTTGCATAAATTAATACGAATGCATAACAAGCGGCATACGATCGTTCGGCAAGGCGCGAAACAATTTACGGTACGCTTCGTAGTTAGAAATTTACGTTTTCACAGTCCAAAGCCGATATCGTACAACGTTTCGGTATTCTCCTGGCGAGCTCGCGTGCGTGCACGCGTGCTCCTCGCCCTCGATGCTCGGCACGAAGCGAACCCACGTACGGCAGGAACGTGCGCGAACTAGAATCGAGAGAAAATGGTCTTCAAACAAGTGTCTCGCTTCGATAATCCGCGAAAGCGAAGCTTGCCGGAACTTCGACATCCCCTGTGCGCACGTAGGGATTCGCGTTATATCGCGCACGCGAAATTGAAACGCAATTTGTTGCGTAATTTTTCGTCCGAACCCTGCACGCTTCGAAGAAAAGAAAAAAAAACGGTTTGACTTTTTTTTTACATGTCATTAGAGAGATGATGATTTTTTCGTGGTGTCAAAAAAGAATGGCAGAGAAAAAAAAATTCAGAACATTCGGTATCGAAAAAGTAGGAGGTTACTCAATTGAGTAGTGGCCAGTGACGCTTTTTTTCGTTTGTCCGAGTATAAACTCAGCAGTGGTGGCGGCACAAAATATTCCTATACGGTAATTCTTACGAAAAAAGTAGTGAATGTCTAATACGGGAATATTTATTCAAATATTAAAATGTAAATCAATTTGTTTAAATTTTTGACTATTAGTGTATCGTTAATTAATTTTGTGCCGGCTCCGAACAAGTTGCAATAATATTTAGAGTATTACGTAGATGAAGCATACATAATCAACTAAAATTGACTGCATTTTTCGGTGGTTACTGTATTTCTCTATACTGTAATTACACATTTCAAATTACCCATATTGTAGCTATACTTACATTGGAAATTATTTCTATCATTCAAAGCCTTTTCCAAATTACTTTTATATATAGTAATTCCTTTTTTCATCATCACGATTTTCGAAGTCGATTTTTATCTTTTTGTTAAAATTTTTTTTATTCTCCGCATAAAATCATGAGACCGGAAACACGCCCGAAGAGGAACCCGGACTGTTAACAAAAAAAAAAAAAAAAAGAAATAGATAGCGCGAGACAGAGAAAGAGAGCGTAAAAAAGGAGAGGACGAATCGGAAAAAAGGTGATCGGTGCTAAGCACACAGTCGTAATGATTTCGTGCTCGAGCGATTATTCCAGCGGCAAGCTTGTAGTACACCTAGCGCGAGATGAGAGAGTCGAGCAGAAGCGAGAGGGCGGGTGAGGAGGAGGAAGCGGATGAGGGATGTGCTCTCTCGCACGCACCGTCGCCCCCGTAATCGCGGTTAATTAACGACCCAGAGCCCGGTAACGAGGCTGCCGATTGCTAGGCGCACATCGACCACGATTATTCCGCCTCGCCGATCGTCGATCCGATTGTCATCGTTACACACCCCTTTTTCCATCCTTCAAGCGTTTTTACCAACTTTCTTTTTTTCGTCTACGTAAGCTCGCATATACGAAAGATTTATCTCCCCGTTATGCAAAGAGAAACGTCAATGAAGATGATAAAAGGTAACGTTCTAATTTAGCTGCCTTTTTTGAGAAGTTACATGGGTTTTGGATGGCCAAAAAGAAACATTTTCTCTATTTCTTTTTTTTTCCTTTTAATATAAAAAGTGAATTATTTTATTCAAATTGTAAACAGATAAAAGAACAACATTTGAATGATATTTTATAAAAAAATTCATCTAAAAATTTTGACAATTCAGCCGTTAAGAACTGGTTTTCGGAGACCCCTCAGAAAAAAGTATCCTCGCGGTGGTCAGGATAAGTAATGATAGCTTTATGTGAGATCAAAAAACAAATATTTTCTGTTAGTAGGTGGGTATAGCTCATGATTGAACGAAGGATTGAAAATATTTTAATTTTTGGTGGAATTGTATGCAAAACAATACGATTTTCGGTAAAATCTAGACCATGTATTGCTTTTTAAAATAAGTTGTGATCAAAAAAATTCTTTATTCAATAACTAGTCAATATTATCTAGAAGATGTGTGCACAATTTCAACAAGATCGGTGCATTAGTTTTTGAAAAAACTTTTCTAAAATCTTCTCTAGTTTCTAAAAAAAGCCATTGCGACATTCTCAGTCAGTCGGTTGAGCCGAATGGAAGGAGTTTCTCAAGGCACTCTCTTCTCCGAAAGTTTTACTCCGATTGACTTTAAACTTTGGGAAAATATTCTTGATATGTTGTACTATTACATAAAAATTAAAAAAAAAATGTATTTTGTGAAATTTCTAAACCCATGTAACCCCTTAAGGGATTAAGTCGACGTATGGTCAACCGAGAACTAAATATGCCCTAGCTACGTGTTCGCAAAGAACCCGCGCTCGCGCGTTAGCTCGATGGAAAATATAAATCCGTGACGCTTCGAAGTGTAACGCTTTTCTTCCTACCCTCCCTCTTTTACCTTCCAGCGTAATTCCTCCGACGTTTCGAGGAATCTCGGCGCGAAATGGAGGAAACGACTCGAGCCGCGAATAAACGCAGGGGATTTCTTCTTCGCGATGCTAAGGGGAGGTTTTTCCCTCGGATAAATGTGTTTCCCGAGCGACGAGTGATTAAGGCTCTCCTCCTCCTCCCAGAGATGGAAGCAGAGGCGGAGAGGAGGACGTCTCTATCTCTGCCGCTTGAAAAGGGATCGCTAAAGGACCTCTTCTTCTTCGAGCTTTAACCGGCCCGTTCCTCTTCTCCTTCTTTCTCTTCTTCTTTCACAGGAAGCTGCGGCTTTTAAATCTCGATCCGCGTCGTTTCCCCGTCGGAAGAGCAGCTGCCGGTCTTCCTTCGAGAAACGAGAGGGAAAGGAAGGACGAGGGAAGGTTGAGCGAAAAAGCGAACGATGAGAGAGGGAAAAAGAGAGATCGAAGATAGGAGGGTAGGAAGCACGAGTCGGTAGGGTAGATTCCTTCCTTACTGGCTAAGCCGAGGATTTCTTTCTTTCCCTGTCTTTCTCTTTCTTCCTCTCTTGGATCCTTTATTAAAAATGTCTTTTAGAACTGCACTAGAACCCATCTTCGGAAGGGAGGGAAGGATAATACGGTGGATTCTCCGGAGAGAAGGCGGTGCGGGTAGAACACAAGGTGAAATTCTTCTCGATCTGTCTTCGCGAGGCGAGGCTGGTGTGGGATTCGAAGAGGGGTAGTGGGTGGATTAATCTCGCAAAACGGCGTGGAGGAGTCTTCCTGCTTATTCTTGTTCCCTCCATCCATCTCTCTCGCTCTTTTACTAGCAGCACCAGGATCAGACGTTATTAGAGCGTATTAAAGTCCTGACAACGGGCAGGAAAAGTTCTCTACTTTATTCTTGCTTCTTGGTATATATATATATATATATTTCGTTTTTCTACCTTTTTCTCTCTTTCATTTCTCGGCCGAACAATTTTTCGTCTCTGCTTTCCGTTCTTCCCCTCGAGAAACAGGCCTTTTAAAATTGCGTGCCGCGAAACATCACCGGGTACACGATTTGAATTTCGTTATATCCCTTTGTTTATCCTCACGGCCTGCTTTAAGAAAACGCAATGAGAGGAAAGAAGAAGACTTCCTCGAGGAGTCGGACCGATTTTGGTCAGAGGACTTTCGAAAGTTTCGAGACGCCGGCGCTCTTTCGGACTTAAAAAAGACGCGAGTCACGTGAACTACTCGCGAGCAAAGTTTTCTTCTTCGCTCTTCCTTTTTCTCTCTCGGAAATCTGAAAAGCGAGATTCCACTGCGATACCTAATCTTTTCTTCCTCAAAGTTCATCGTGCGTTACCTTTACAACTTCGAAAAGGAGAAAAAAAAAAGTAACACGGAATCGTGCGAGTGGCAGTAAATTTCAGTTTCACCCGAGACGTTGTTGTAGTAAACTCGCTGACAAGAAAGACAGCAGAGCCGAAACAGGGCAGGTTCTTATCTCGAGGGACGGAGTTCGAGGATAGGAGGAGGATATCGATTGCTTACCTTCGAGTTAACCTCGCGCGACCCTTCATTCCAAGTCGCCTTTGTTATCGGGCATTTACGGAGGAGCGCCACTCGGCCTCGTATTTCTTTCTCTCACCCTTCGCCAACGAGCACCCGGTCACCCACCACTGCCACCTTCTTCAACACCGACCTACCATTCGCGGCTCGGTGTCGCGATAAGAAGGAACGCTGACGTGATGCCAGCACGCTCGAGAGTTCTTACCTTCTGCGTAGACGCGTAAATCGGTACCAACTGTCGTTAAAACTTTCGAACGCGTCTTCCATAAAGATATACGATACGTATCGTACTCTTCCCAAACATTTTGTAAATGGTCGATTCTATAATTTCATATACAGGATGTCCCACATCCAACTACCCCAGTCGAAAACTGCATGTGCACAAGTATGTCTTGCGTCGATCAATCTAATCAACATTTTCGAAATTCGACCTTGTTAACGAATTATTAACCCTAGGTGCTTAACCCTAGAAAGATAACTATGAGTCATTTTTACACAATTGTGTATTTGTTTTGGTGAAGTGTTCGGAGAACGCCACCTTTCTAGGGTTAACTAACAAAGGTCGACCAATCACTGAGAGCAAAAACGATTCGCGAAGGACAGCCCACTCGAACTCAATAATAGGTGAGGGAAGAAGCGGTAGGCGGAGCAATCCACGCTCGTCTTTGTTATTCGTGGAATTCTCCACCTAACGCTTTATCTCACGCCTAGTGTCTGCTTCCGCTCTCCGTGATTGACCGGTCTTTGTTAGTTACTAACTCGTTAACAAGGCCAAATATCAAAAAAGTTTATTAGACTTTTCGACTCAAATCATACTTGTCCACATGTAGTTTGCGGCTGGAGAAGTATATGTGGGGCACCCTGTATATACCAAAAAAAATAACTATTTTACCATGATCACGAGCAAGATAGAAAAGCTAAATCTCTTTCGGGTGTCTTTTGAAAGATCGCTCTGTAGGTACGTAACACCACTAGCGAAAGTAGTTCACAAAGGTGCGAGATAATTCAGTGGCTCTTACTTCCCCGACGATGAAATCGCGCTCCGGAGGAGATTGGCAGCACCTTTCGACCCCGATGATACTTCAACTCATTAATATTAATTAGCGGCGGTGACATCACGCCGTTCTAAATATTTGATTAGCCTAGATACCCCCGAACGAAGGGGGAAGCAAAGAGAAAGGGTGGCTCGCTCATCGCCGTTAATCACTTTTCAACTTTGCCACCTAAATTGGTTCGTCCTTCCGAGAAAAATAATTAACTGAAAATAGCGAAGTTTACTACTTCGTTTCCTCCCTTTATCTCCACCCCTGGGTCTCTCAACTTCGACGAAAGCCACTTTTTTACTTGGATTAATATGCTAACGACTTCGATAATCTCGACCCTCCTAAAACGCTTCTCGACAAATTTCTTGGCCTTCCCAGCAGGAAAAAAGGCGTATTACTATGAGCGAGTTCGCGATCGATCGTCGCCATCAACGCTTCGGCAAGAAGCGTTCGAAAAAGAAGGATGACCTTCGAAAGGGAAAAGGGAGTGTCGGTGGGTCGTTGAAGGACGAGAAGGGAAGGAGGGCAGGGCCGAAGGAAATTGGAGGCTTCTCGACGAACATATTGCCCTCTCAATCCTCTTCGGAGCAACCCCTACAGACCTTCGGGAATGAGATGGCTCAGCCCTCCGACGTGGAAGCTAACGGTAGCTGTGTATAACTGTAGTAGCGGTGGTAGAGCTGCTCGTGGAGGTGGAAAGTAAGAGGGAAGGGACGAACGGCACATGGCTGAGTTTAAAGCCAGGCAACTAGTTTCGCAACTGCTCGGCCCGCTACCCTTCTGCTTCGATGTATGCGGGCGTGTACGTGTATGCCGAGCGTGGGAGAGAGAGGGAAAATGGGATGCGCGTCGGTGAGAGCGGAGTAAAAGGAGATGGAAGATATGCTAGTGGCGAAGTTGAAAGAGGTGGAGGGAGGAGGGCAAAGTAGATGAGAGTATACTCGGTGGGGGTGAAAAAGAGAAAAGCCGGCTGCTCCGTGCGTTACCGTTGGTCCCAACGACGGATCGGAATAGCCATACCGGAAAGGGGTCGGTCCGGGTTGGTTCCGGCTCACCCGTGGACGGAAATGAAAGAGGCCGACCTGTTCGCACGACCACCATCGCTAGAACCAACATCGGCAAGCTGGCCCGCGCCACCGAGTGCCCCGAACTTTCGTAATGAAGCCGACGCCGAGCGTGTTTACTCGGTACATTTGTTGGAAGTCAAACGGGTACCGGCGATCGCAACGACTAATGCGCTTTCAAGGAAGGAACGCTAGAATCTCTTCCTGCCACGGGAAGGGCAGCTCCCGTTAATTTGGCCAAACTCGTGCTACCGTTTCTTCTGCCGACAATTGTGCTCACTTGTAAGCGGAACGCACGCTCGCGTGTTCCGCTATATTTCCGACAACTTCAGCAACGATTCTTTTCGCTTTATTATTAGAAGCAATTACTATATGTGTTGTTGCCGCCGACGCGTCCCGGGGGCAGTCTCGCGTGACCGTGCATCGCGAACACGCGATAGAATTTTATCAAAGGCCGGAAGAGTCCTTCTAGTTGATTTACCGAAGAGCTTCTTCCTTATCTCTCAGCGGCGTGCCGCGATGAAAGAATAGAAAAAGCACGTGAGCCGGGGTTGGCCTGTCCGTGAACGCGCAGGGAGGTATCCATAAAAGCAACGATCTCGCTTTAGTAGCGACCGTTAAATCGGTCAACCGAGTTCCAACCGGTTTTCAACTTCTTCTTACTCTCGCAACCCCGTCTTCACCGACGGAAAATTGCTAATGGTTTCTGCTTGGGTACCCTGAAAAGAGCAGAGAGAACCCGCTGCCGCACAGCCCCAGAGAAGAAGCTTTCCACGTTCTTCGCGAGACGTTTCTCGTAGTCGTTTGGTGGCGTAAAAGAAAAAGGTACGAGGATAGAAGGGGGGAATAATGTCGTTTCCTTCCTCGCTTCGCCACCTCTTCGTTTTACTTCGCTTCTACTATTTCTACAGGAACGAGCACCGCCTTTATCAGTCGAGGCGCTGTTAGCTTTATCAACGAGCGCTTCCTTCCGCCGGTTGTGCGTCGTAAAAAGGTGGAGGGGGCAAGGGGGATGAGCTTTCACGAGAGAGAAATTATCCTCCCGTTAATAACGAACTCGTGGAATTTTTTTCGCGCTCGCAGAACTAGGATCGAGGACCTTCGGATAACGTCGCGAGAAAAATATCTCTCGTGTCTCTGATAATGAAGTCGCGAGGATCTTCTTATTGTCCCTATTTCTTTTTTTTTTTTTTTGTTTTCGTTAATTTTCTTTATAATGTTTCTTTCTCTCTTTTTTTTTATATATATATTACACTTAATTTTCGTTTTGCCCGATAGATACCTTCTCGAAGAATACGTATAAAAAAATATATTGCATCTATGAAAAAATAGAAGATTGGTTACAGTCCTAAGAAATCTGCAAAAATAATACAATAAACCATGAGATTTCATGTTAGGATTTTAAACATTTTATTTCATAATAATTGCACATGTATCATATTGCAATATTACTGCTATCTCTAGAAATGTGTTGGTTATCGTTTTCGTGCAACATTGGTGAAATTCTTTCTATAATCTCTTAAACAAAATTAGGATAGGCATCCTGTGATGCCGATGTTTCAGTGGATTTAAGAATAAATTCAGTAATTAATCGTTGTGTTTGTGTTTTGGCTAGGCCATTGTACAAGTCTCTGTGCAGACAAAGCAGACAGAATTCCATATTGAGGTTATCGTATTACATTCCTCGTCTCCAATGTCGCAGTTATAAAAATAAAAATAAAGCAAAATTTTCTTAGAATTTAGGTCGATCGTGTTAAATCGAAATCGTCTTAAAAAAGTTCGTGTAAAAACAGAATTGGGTGTACTTTATTTTACATTATTTTTTTTAACATAGGCCAACACTTGTTTTGGTGCCGGGGTATACGGAGCTGATTTCATATGAATTTAATGCCCCGAATTCAAATATGGCTCAAATATAGTTTTTGCCTATGAGTTCAAATTTCTAAGATATAACATTTTAGTGAAATACACTGAAACCTGTTTTTGTGTGAATTTTTTTTCATGCGGTAGATATTTTAAAATTGTTTTCAATAATGTATTCTGAAAAATAGTTTTGTTTAGCTACTTATGAAGTTTCGGAATATTTTTTTTTTGCGTTGCAGTGTATACGTTACACTATTTTAAGTTAAATCCATGGATCAAATAAAAAACTAATCACGAAGTTTTTATTACTATATTATACAAATATTATTATATACAAAAATAGAGGAAAAAGTTATCGATGAAACCAACTAGCCACTGAACACTTCGGAAACTTCTTTTCCGAGACAGTTTTGAATGTATTTTGAAACAGTCCCTTTTTAAACTCTAGCAGTAATCTGCCATCGTGTGCGGCAGATTCACAATATGGCAAATAATGAGGAACCGATCCTTATTAGAACTGCACATTTCGTGTAGAACTGCACGTTCAAAAACAAAAACTGATCGAAAATAGTAGAGCAGATGGAGGAGACCTGATTTCATATTTAGATTCAGCGCCCCAAATATAGCTAAAATTAGTTCTAAAATCCTAAATAACAGAAAAAGAATTTCTTTCTTGTTGACCTGTGTAATGTATTATATTGTATTATATTTTTTATTTTCTATTTTGTATTGTACTTTATACATATCAATGTATATGTACTTATCTATGTATCTTTCGTCTTTAGGGGCTCCTACCCAATGACGTAATAAATTACTCTTACTCTTCCCCTTCGTTGGCGTCACGGGGAAAATGTCTGCAGAGTGGTTATCCTTGGCTCGCGTTTATTTCGAATGAACGACGGAGCTTCTTTTCTCCCGATGTTTTTTTCATACCTAGCGAACGTGCGTCGCATAGCCATATTTACAGAGTATAGAATTTCTATACCTTTCTTTTTCTTCTTTATTCGTTGTCGTCGAGCATGTACGACTTTTCCACGTTACCCGAGAACAACATTTTCTATAATGTAACGCGTACGAACCGCCTCCCTAGGAGGAAAATGTCGATAAAACGTCGGAAGGATGCGAGGGGTGGTCTTTCGCGGAAAGCATCGCACGTGCTGCGACGAACGAGATCGGAACATAACAATTACGTGGAACAAGCGGCAGACTCGTTTTTCTCCGATGAAAAGTATAGTACTTACCCAGCCGCCCATACACCGGTAAAGCCATAGCAATAACCTTCCTCCTTACGTGCCTCGTCTCTCTCTTTATTTTTTAAATCCGTGCGCGCGTGCACACGCGTGTAAAGCACTCGTTGACCTCGGATCGTTCTAATAACGGGACGACGAGTCGGCGAAGGCAGACTTTACGTTCAATTTCTTTTTCACAGTTTACGAAATCGTAAGGGGTGCGTTTGATGGCGGGGCGGGGTAGGGCAGTAAAAAAAGATCTACCGATTTTATATACAACCACAAATTTACACGATACAGTAGCTCTCTTTGTTCTTCCCGTAAACGCTAATATTAGGGGTTTACCTAGAACATTGCCATTCCAGATGTACAAATTTAGACATCATATTTTATTATTTCTTTTTATTTCTATGAATCGAAAGAAGCACCCATGCTATCTATGCATTTTTATCATCGCAATGGTAACGGTTTATGATCGATAACACTTTCGACAGCTTCTTGCGAATTAAATGATTTCCTGTTAAAAAAATGATTTAAATTCCCGAAAAAAATGGTAGTCTATTGGAGCGAGATCTGGGGAATAAGGGGGTGTCGGAGAATGTTCATTCGTAGCTCCTGTAATCTTATAATGCAATAGGATGGGAGAAGAGCAATTGAATAATCTTGGTTGCTTGATTGCGAGTTTTTCCATCATTATTTGCATTTCTTCGCAACATCTATCTATTGTAATTGATGTATTGATTGATGATTTTCCACCACTGCTTTCAATTCGGCGTTATTAACGATTCTTCAGATCAAAATTTCCACAACAAAAACGATTGAACCAAAAACGGACTGTCCGTTCGTTAGTCGTCGAAGGCTCAAATGTCTCGTTAATATTTCGGGCCGTTTGCGCTGCACTGGTTTCACGAAGAAAAACTCATATTAAAAAATAATCCGATTGTTAGTTATATCCATATGCGGAAAATACTTTTTTGCCGTGGAATTTGAAGAGATACCGAAGGCCTAGTTACACAGTATGAGCTAGCATGCGAGCTGGTCTAGTCAGTTACTGCAGTGCAGCTACTCGGACCGTGTGACCGCATCATACGAGTGACTACCATGTCCAAGTCGGTCGGTAGCTCGCATCTGAGTAACTACAACATTTTTGTTTTTGCTCGCCACTTGCTTCTCCCACCATACCACTTGGCAGCAGCTCGTGCGCGACTCGCATGATTTTGCGAAACGTCAGTAGCTCGTATGTATGCTAGAAATTGACTGTAGTAAGCAGTTCGGGCAGTAGCTACTTGTCTGGGTTATTGCAGCTACTATCATCGTGTGATGCCAGTATACAGTGACAGTAGCTGCCAACTGTTAACTCGTTAGCTCGTACTGCGTAACCAGGACATAATGTTAGTTTTTAAACAAAAGAATAATAAACGAGAGATATCGCATTTCAAAGTGACTTGTTTGCAAAAATGGCAATTTCATGGGTGAATTGCCAATATGTCGCGTTTTTCAGATCGTAAAACTCGCATCGTTCGGCAACGTTTGCGGCGAATTGACATACGCTAGAGCCCCGACATAGAATTAACGCGGCCGTGTAAAACGATCACACGAGCGAGCACCTAAGTACGTTTGTAGATTCACAAATACGCTTTAGGTGTAGGTGAACGCGGTCGCGCGTACGAGAAGCCGCCATGAAGGTATCGATACGTGACCGCACATATGTTCACCGGGAACCCACGACCCTGTAGAGAGGGAGAGAGAGCAAAAGAGAAAGAGAGAGGTATATACGTGCGGAGGTCTAGGTGCGTGTTCGTGTGTTTGAACTATACGATCGCCATAGAGTCCCCGACTATATCGCGTGCGGTTAACTGATACACATATTGCCTTCCGTTTACGAGCTAGCACGTGCACGAACACGCACGAACGTAATACTGGTGGAGCAAGAGTGGGAGAGAGAGATAGAAAGCATTGGATGGAAAGCCGTAGAGGGATCACAATCAACTCGCTCATGCATTCTAGATTTCGACCCCTTTGACGCAACCCACAGACGCACACATACCCGCAAACGTATACAAGGTGTCCTATTCCGAGGTACCCACCGAGATACTGCAGGTAAAGTGGACGGAACCTCACAGAAATATCGAAAATTGTTTTAACAAATTCGGTCTAGTTAACGAGTTATTAACTAACAAAGATCGGCCAATTACGGCGATCAGTAAAGAAAGGCGGTGTTCACTCGGGCTCGCAGCTAGGCAAGAGACGTAGCGATAGGACGAGAATTCCAAGAAAAACAAAGACGAACAGAGACGAGTAATGATGTTTTTCGTCGATTCTTTCTCCTACCGCTTCGTCTCTCATCTATTAGCGAGTTCGAGTGGGACGACCTACTTCGCGGATCGCTTCTGCTTCCCCGATTGGCCGATATTTGTTAGTTAAAAACTCGTTAACTAGGCCGAATTTGTTTAAACAATTTTCGATATTTCTGCTTAGATTCGTCCACTCTACCTGCAGTTTTCCGGTGGGTAACTCGGAATGAGACACCCTGTAGAGAGAAACACACAGTCATAAAGGACGGTACGCGTTCTCGTCGATCAGGGAAAGAGAGTGCGTGTCGTGCTGGAGGGCTGGACGACGATGCTCGAACAGGCCAATGTCGGCAGAATTTCGGCGCAAAACGGGGATTTGTGGACTTCTCGTGGAGGATACCACGTGTTGCTGGAAATTACTAGGAGCAACGAGAGGGTCGCGACCGACCGACGAACGGACAGACTCGTTGGAAGGTGTGCGTGAAACGCGTTTGACCGTTCAAGTTGGCAGGCGGACCGAGCAAGCATATGGCACGATGTCGAGCGCGATCGAGCGCAAGGTTAATCGGATTTTCGGATTGGACGAGCCAATTGTTTCGGTTTTATGATTGTCGAGAGGGAAAAAAAGAAAGGATCGAGTTCATAGCGACGGAATTATTCCTCCAATTTGTTTATTCGCGAGATGGCAAATGATCTTGATTACGTTGTTATCTGTACCTTATTATTATTGTAGTTTCACCCGTAAATATTAATTTTGAATTTAACGAAAATGTACGTTATACGAGTGAATTCGTCCATTAAGAGGTTAATGACGCAAACTTAATTAAAGAAATTAATGGTCATCGTTCACCGGCATAAACGAGTCGCGTCTATGTCATTCGCGAATTCGTTAGCACGTTTCAAACGTGACTCGTTAAATCTTTAATTAAATTAGTTTCACGAATAGCGTTCCTTTCATTCGGCATCGATAAAAGCCTTTATTGCTCTCGATAAAAGTATATTTTAACACTTTGAACAAACAACCTTTTCCCAAAACGTACTATATTTTATCTACTCTCTTGGAATTCTCGTCGTCGGAAGAACGAGTGGACGAAAGTTTCGCTTTTATAATTATTGATTTTACATTCGGCGAGCTTCGGATGCCGCGTTCGCTCGTAAGGACCCAACACAATGGCACTTCGTGCGTCTCTCTTTACGCACGCGAAGAACCCATTCGGTTCCCTTCCACGCGCGTCGCGTTTATCCGTGTTAAACGGTTATAATTGCTGCCGCGAAAATGCCGGAGTCCGGCAGTCAGACAGGAGAACTGTGAGAGAGAAGGGAAAAGAGAGATAGAGAACGATCCTTTGAAACAAGTCCTTTTTCGCGTTAAATAGAATAAAAAGAGCGCGAAGGGTGCGCCGTGGGAGTGGGGATGTGCCCGTACGAAGCACAGGACGAAATGAAATAACGGCTGGGTGCTCGCGCGAAATGGAATGAAAATTCAAGCAGAAGCGGAGAGGAGCGAGAACGCGAGAAATTAAACTCTACCTCCTCTCTTTCTCTCCCTCTCTCATCTTTTTTGCGCGTCTGTCACTCGATTTTTCCATCTCCGTGGCTTCCCGTCCCGTCTGACGATCTTTCAGTCAACGCAAGATTACCGCGGACCATTAGACGCGTTAGAGACTTGCACGTTAGTGAAATCAAAACGTTGCGTCTTATTTGTCACTGCGATTCTAAGACTATCTTCGGTGTTTAAGAAAAAAAAACCGGAAAAGTTTCTTTCTCACTTTTTATCTTTCATTTTTTTTTAACGTACACGAAATTTTGTGATTCCCAACTGTCATAGATATCTATGCGGGTGCCGGCTCATTGTCAGCCTCGGGCAAAAATCGTTAGCGAGAACCCTTCGATCCACCCCACCTCTTCTCGAATTTTTATAACGCGTCGAATATATTCACCCGTCGCATTATTCAGGATCAACAGCGTACGCCCGACGAATATCCGCTGGAAAAAACGTTTTCGAATAGAAAAAATGTGTATTTATTGTTCAAGGACCAAAGTTTTACGAGAGAGAGAGAAAGAAAAACATCGGATTTCGTTCTTTTTTGGGTTACGGAGGATCCATCGGCAAATGTTCAATCGTAATTACGGCCTTATGTAACGCAAGCGAGTATTCGAGTTCGATCTCCCGGATCGTATCGCGCTGAAAGCCTCGATTGATCGTCGAGCGACACGCGATCGTTTTCGAGACTCGTGATTATCGACGTTCAAGGATGAATAGCGAGCTTACGGATTCGGCAAAAGCCATTTTGTCCGGAACATAAATGAGCCGTTTTTTTTTTGTTCGTTCGATCATCAATTACGAAAACGATGAAACGTGGTTCGTTCGTATTCGATCGTGTCTTTTTTTATGATAGGTGCCGGTAGCCAACATTTTGAAAAATCCTAACTAATATTATGAATGCCAAAGTTCGTTCGTTTGTTTGTTTGTTACCTCTTCACGCCTCAACGCTTCAACCAATCGTGATGAAATCTGGTATGGATATAGTTTGAACCCTGGGGTAACACACAGGCTACTGTTTATCTCGTTTTTTTATCAAGTGGTTCTCGCGGGATAACTGTCTAACCGATATTACATGAGTTTTTAAAAAGAGTTTTCGCAAATTTTGCAGTCCACGTGGGCGAAGCCGCAGGCAAAAGCTAGTCATTTAATAAATCATGAAGCATGATACGCCGAAAAACAAGGAATGAAAAAATCCACCGTGAAGGACAATAGGTAGCGTTCAACTTTCCAAATGCTCGCAGTCAATATTTGTTTCTCACGTGCGCGACGCTCTCGCGCAAACCAGTCTAACCAGATTGAGAGAGATTTTGTAAAAAAACAAGGAAACAAAAAGAAGAGAGAGAGAAAGAGAATCGTCACGCAGGCGCAATCGTCCTGCAAGCTCTTCGACGTGTCGCTATTGTGTTTGCTCGAATTAAAAGCGACTGCTATTTTCAACCTGGGGAACGCTATCTTGCGTGGTACATTTCATTTGAATTCTCAACTTGGCGAGAAATTAATAAAAGTGAACAACAAAACTTCATTTCGTTCGTTCCTTAAAGCATTTTAATGGAAAAACATTCTCTACAAATCGTAGACCATCGAAAGATCGTCCAACCAACATAGGCCTTTTAAAAGAGCCATCCACTATCGTACACCCTTCGGTTTGCAACCCCCGATGCTCGTAGGATCGTGTGGTTCAATCATTGATGGTTGGCCCCAGAGAAACGGAGAGAGAGAGAGAGAGAGCGAAGAGATAGAGACGGAAGAGCCGGTGGTGTACCGGTCGACCCTAATAAATCACTAAAGCTCTCGTTGTCCATAACGTCTATGCGCGATAAATCACGGTGGTGACAAGCGCGCGAAGCACTCCTATTTTCCCCGATACTCTTGAAGCACGCCGGCAAGCGAGAAGGGTAAGAGAAGGGGTAGTACGGTGGCGAAGTGGTCGACTTGCTGCAGGTATCTGGCAAACGCTACTCGAGTACACACGCCTCCAACAGGTATATCGACGTTGTTCCCTCTGGAACGGTACCAACTGTGTCGGAAGACACCCTTTAGCGATTTTCTCAGGCCCCTTCTCAAATTTACCAACGAGGTGGTAATTCGTCCATGATAGTCACGAACACGAACCAGACCAATCGTTTTCGTCGACTCTCGGATCTTCCCACCGATGAGAGTATAGTAGGAGTAAAAGCACGCGAAACATCCCTCGTGTGTTAATGTACAGAGAGAGAGACAGAGATGGTGGTGCGTTAGAGTAGGAAGATATAGACCCCCGCAGAGAAACAGAAGCAGAGGTAGCAGCACGTCGATCCACAATTAACGCGGCACATGCAAATCGAGCCCTAATCCGAAGCTTATTTCCCCGGCTCGCGCGCCATTGAGTATGGTGGCTCACGGACGTACGCCTCGACGACTATGCCAGCGAGGAGGAAAAAGAGAGAAGAAGAAAAAAAGTAACACAGTGGGAGCAGCCGAGAATAATTCTCTCAGGTGGGGGTGCCCGATCGATCGATCGAACCAGCCTCTTCTCTCTCTCGCTCTTTCTTCTCCCCTTTTTTTCGGTAGCCTCTTGTTCTACCCTCTCTTTCTCTCATTCTAACTCTCGCATACATATATATACGAGCTGTCTCTACAGGCAGTCACCTCGAAACTCTACGCGCACACACGCGCGCGCGCGTATAAGTAGAGGAGGAAAGCAGGATGGTGGAGTATAGACGTGTACCGACGAGGGTGCATAGGTAAAAGCAGACGGGAATATTTTCCATGGCGTGCACATTCGTTATTCGACCGGTCGATGGCGGGTAATTGAATACGCGACTTCTATACGGAGCGTAGGGTGGTGCTTTGGTTCTCAGCGTGCGGTATACATGGCAGTGCTGCAAGAGGGAAAGAGAGAAAAAGAGCGAGAGGACGGTAAAAGCGAGAAAGAGGGTGGTGGTGGAGAGAGTTGGAAAAGTTGAGAGTGAGGGTAGGTAGGATGGTGTTGGCGGTGCTGGAAGTGGGGGGGGGGGGATGAGGACGAACGATTCGGTGTGTTTCGCTGTTCCGGGCTTTTATAGCGGCGGTCGGAATTAATGAGGGGCCGTGTTTTCACGGCGGCCGAGTGCCAGTGCAGATTTCATTTTACTATTTACCTCCGGAAATTTATTCGACAACTACCTCGCCTCGATGGCGGAAAATATTGAGAGGAGTGGGACCCATGTGAGGTAGCCCCACCGCCGTTGTCCGGTTAAATCGTTTGACACCAAAGAGTGAAAGGAAGAGAGGAAGGATGGTTAACGAGCTGACCGATCCGGTAGAGATAACAAAAATCCTATTGTTTCGTCTTTGATAATCCTGCGTTCTCATTTTCGCCCGTACTCGTTGCTTCTTTCCATTCGTTACGTTCGCAAAGAAGTGCATTAGTACTCGAGAGGAGCCGCTAATGACGCGAGAATTTAGTTGGACGAATTTTTTATCACGGTATTAAGGCTTCTTTCGGAACTCGAAAAAAATTCTGTAAACTTTATCGTGGGTATAAATTTTGTTCTCGATGTTATTGTCTTTCTAGCTCTCGCTTCGGCGGAGAAGGATGGAAAAAGAAAGGGAGACAAAAAAGGACAGGATTCCGGGGTGAGCCCGAATAAAACGTTATTAAATCGTGGATTCCCGTCACGTTTCGCGATCTAACGAATTAATATGGAAATTCCAAAGCACCTTACGAACGAACGAACGGCGTCGACGCGAAATCCCGCTGGCACCCCAGGGAGCAATGGGGGCAATGGGGATGTGGAGCTTCGCTCTCTCATTGACGTCGACGTCTCGATTTTCCTTCTCTCTACCTCCCCCCCCTACCTCTCTCTCTCTCTCATATTCTCTTTAGAAAATAAAACAGTGGATGAAAATTCACGCAGTAAGGAAAATAATTACTTTGTCGACTAAATCTCTTTTCCTTGCTTCCTACGCTTTTCAAGATACGGTGTATGTATTAGCGAGCAAGAAAGAAAATTCTTCGATACAGAAATACTCATTCTCTTATGATCTTTCGCTGGGTTCTCGCGTATTCGATCGTGCGCATTTCCACTTTACGGTTTAATGAAAGTATCCACTCTTTTATTCTCCTCGCTTTTATAATTTACGCCGCGGTTCGCCGTGAATTTATTTGAAGGCGTCGTACGCCTCTCCGATCTTTACATTTTCATAGAGGTATCCGGGATGGAAAGTGCATCACGCTCGTAAAATTTCAAGACGGTTGTCCGCCTATCATCGAACGCATCGTCGAGAGAAAAATATCGCGCCTTTTACGACACGGTCGATTGAGCAGAACTCACGTTTATCTCGTTTATAAGAAAAACTCTTTCCCCTCGCGTATACAGGGTGTCCAGCTTAAAGTACCGTACCGAGAAACTACATGTGCACATCGATGATTTGAGACGAAAAATTTAATACCATTTTTCGAAATTCGACTTAGTTAACGAGTTATTAACTAACAAGGATGGACCAATCCCACTTGTACGTCATTGTAAGCGTTACATGAAGCGGTGGGAGGAGGAATCCACATGGAACAATAACACGAGCAGCGTTACGTGCCGTTGGTTTTCGTGGAATTTCACTCCTATCGCTTCGTGTCACGCCTGGTATGACGCACAAGTGGGATGTCTTTAGTCGGCGATCGCTTCCGCTCTCCGTGATTGGGTCATCATTGTTAGTTAATAACTCGTGAACTAAGCCGAATTTCGAATAATGGTATTTGACTTTTCGACTCAAACCGTTGATGTGCACACGGAGTTTCCCGATGCGGTACATGAAGATGGACACCCTGTATATATATATATATATATAATTTTGTATAATCTGAGAGAAAGGAGGGCGAGTCGGAAGCTCGAATGTCGGCGCCTATGATCTCGCTCGGGACAGCGAGCGTACTAAAATGAAACGTATATTTGAGGTTAGGGCGGATCAGGGGTTGAACTCGCAGAGCCGGGAGTCGTTTATATGGTGATTCAATGGGGGTGCTTGGCAAAATGTCAAGGGACTCGTAAGGGTGGCTCGAGTTTCGGCGAGTTTCGAGACTCGCCCCGCCGCTTTCTCCTATCCGCCCTGTCGGTTTATATCTTTGAAAATTTCACGTCGGGTGCTCGTTTCGTCGTATCGACCAAAGAGAAAGAGGGAGAGAGAGAAAGAACATGAATTTCATCGATAGTAACAAGGAGGACGTTCGTGTGTGTACGTACCCCCCCCCCCCCTCCTTTCATCTATCTCATGATTTTATAAACTTCTTAACAAACGATATAAACACGGAGTACCCTTGTCGTTTAAGTCGAAGTACTTCGAGAAGAGTATGTCTCATAACATTTTTCTTTATTGGCTCTTTATCGACATGATGTTTACCGGACTTGTAAAGATGAATATCGATAACTTAAGACTCTTCCAATTTTATTTGGAGAAGGTTGAATATAAACTAAAATCAAAAAGTTCTATCGTACGGCTGTATGTTCAGTTCTGTACGATTCGATAAAAGAACCGCGATAAACTGTGAAAACTTGGCTCATTCCTCTCTCTCACTCTCTCTCTCCCTTTTTTCTCGGTTATTTAACGAACAGGTCCAGGAAATTTCGGTGGGCCATTATCGCGCTTTATTTTCTCGCTTTTGGCTGCCTTTATTGTGTCGCGCACTCGAAAGGTAAAGGCAAATATTTTCATAGCTCGTTATTTCGCTCGGATCTCCTCCCGCCCCTCGTCCTTTTTCACTTTTTTTCCATTTTCTCTCTTTTTAACGTAAATCATGCGCGTGTCGCTTTTTCGAAGCTCCAGCCCGCAAACTCGTTCGTTCACGCTTTTCGTTCACGCCTTTCATCGTTTTTTTCCCACCGACGAAACAATGATAACGTTTTTCCGCTATTTATTTGAACGAGCGAGCCCGATCGTCGACACGGCGATCGGCTGATCTATGACACGAGAGCACGTTTCGCGATGGGAGAAGGAATCGAATCAATGGCCATTCGCGTTGTCCTATGGAGACAGATGTCAATCGGTCATTCTCCGGCTCGCTCTCACTTTTTTTCACTCTTGTCAATGCGGAGTTTACGTTGTGCGCGCGCGCGCGGTGACACCAAAAATAGTGGGAGATTGCGTGGCAACCACGGATTGTTCGCGTTCGCACACAGTGTCATCGGCAAACAGCGCGAAGTGGGAGAGCGAGCATGGGATCGAGCAAAACGAAGGGGGAATTACGAGATGACTCGTTCCGCGTGTATGTACACACGTATCGGAGCCTCGGATAGGATCGAGGCCTCGTATCGTCTAATGGAAAGGAAGCACGCGTCGCGATCGATTCCGTTCGTCAACAGGTTATACAGGGTGTCTCAAGCTAGGTACAGGAACCGAAAACCACATGTTCACATCGATGATTTGAGTCGAAAAGTCTAATACCATTTTTCGAAATTTCATCTCGTTAACGAGTTATTAATTAACAAAGATCAACCAATCACGAAGCGCGGGAGCGATAGGCAGCCCACGGAAAGCCACGAAAATCAAAGCCGAGCCGCGGCACTTAACGTTGATTTTCATGGAACGCTCCTTCTTTCGATTCGTTTCTGACACAAACGAGCTCGAGTGATCCGCCTTTGTCCACTCATCGCTGTAATTGGCCGATCTTTATTAGTTAATAAATCGTCAACTAAGCTAATTTTAACAAAATTATATTAGACTTTTCGAGTCAAATCACCGAGGTAAACATGTGGTTTTCGGTTCATGTACTTAGTTTGAGACACTCTGTATAGCGATGGTTGTGAGCTATAGTTTTCAAGGGCATTAAGAGAAATTGGGTGGTGCTAGTGATTCCACGCGAGGTCGTGTGGAGTACGGTATAATAATAAAGTTAATTAAGGTATTACATTTCGGTTATCGATCGAAATTCGACGGTTAAAATTTAATAACGAGTAATGGAAATAAATAAATTACTTCCCCGAGATCTCTTAATGATTCTACATAATTAGTATTCGTAATCTATTACCACCGTAAGTTCTCTTTAGTCGTTTAATCGCCGTATTCTCTGTATACATTTTTTTTCACATATTCGCGGAAAGAAATCTCGATAATTGCAAGTTATAGAGAAATAAAAAATAAATGTCACGAGTCAAGGAAGTCCGCATCTTCGGCGTATACGCGCGCGTCGCGGACATTCGAAAGACTCACCTACATAAGTTCCCGGAACTGGCTCGGTGACGCCGCAAAAACTAGCGTCACGTGACGCCGTAGTAGCGGTAGGTCAGCACGCGGTTGAAATATACATATATCTGCGACTGTCTCTTTCTCTCTCTTTCAAAGTGAGAAAGAACGATGGGATCCGTCACTTTAAACGGGCATTTCTTCGCGCCGGAGCATCGTTGAGGCATGTAATAAAAGCCGCCGCAAAATGCAACCTTTTATTAACTCTTTCGTGACTTCCACCGGACGTACACTTGGCTTGATGTATTTAGAAAGTCCGTGAAAATTTACATTTTAAATTGTGCACGCGCGAACTTATCGGTCATTCTTGCATATATTACGTGCGTACTGGTCTCTCTTTAAAAAAAGAAAAGAACAGGATATAATTCTCGCGCCGTCTTTCAAATTATAGTATAAAATATGAATAGTTAACCGCTGAAAATTACACGGTTCAATAAATTATTACATGTCGAAATAAACGTCTTTCGTTACGCGCGTCTTTTTCAGATCGTTGCGCGAACGAGCAGCTCGTTTGCTTTGAAACGTTTCGTAGTAAATTCTTGAAGAAAAGGAATTACGTTCGTCGCGCTAATCTACGCTCGTTTGAGATAACGCGCGAATGGGCCACGATAGCGCACGATATTTTCATATTTCCGAAGATAAACTTAAAGAAGGAGGAACCCGTCAAAGGAGCGTGTTTCGTAACGGGCCGATAATACCGATGCATCTTGGAAACGGTGTCGCGACAACGGCGATTACGACTTCTCGAAACGAGTTGCGCTCGGCCTTTACGGTTTCCGCGCCGGGACGCAAATTACTCGCGCGACATAGTCCTCGCTGTCACGAGATCGCGGCATTCGTGCCGCAACGAGCATTCGTGTTCTTAAGTACTTTGCCAAGTTCCCGGAGTTACTCGAGTTTGTCTCTTATCGTACGCGGCCTTCGCGAGGGTGCAAACGGGTGAAATAGGAAGAAACGGGTGTGGGATGGATGATAGGTAGATGGCGGCACGGTCAACGAGCGTAATACGCAATAATTCCCCATAGGCCGTGAATATAGTGATTCTGGAGGGTACGCGAAGATCGAAACGCTTTTGGTTTTAGGGTTGCCAGATTGGGCTGCTTATCGCAAATTAGACTATTTTTCCTATGCATTTGCTACTAAATTAAAATTTTGACTACAAGTCGTAATTTGGGCTATTTTTAACTGACTTCGCGACATTGAGCTATGTTGCTATTTTTTATTTGTCCAGCCACAGCTCCGCGGCGGATGGACTAACCGGCATGAAACCGTTTCTAATTTGTAGAAGACTGAATAATTAATAATAAAACTTAATGTATAAAAAAAGCAATTCTATTTTTTATAAAATAGTATGAATGTTTACGCACATGATAATTGTTACCAGTAAATGAATAATTTGTGTTTCATAATTAGATAAAATGTTTCTTTATTTGATGTTAAATTTTATATTATAAATTCATAAAAAGTTAATAAAAATATAAATTAAGATTATTTTGACATCAAATTTATCATAAAACATCCTATCATTTTTCATTAATAAAAAAGCACTTATAATAATAGATAAAATAAATTTTAAAAAGTTAATTTTAAATTACGCGGTAAATTATAGTGTACTTTCATTGGCTAATAATGAATAAAGTGTAAACCAATATATTGGGTTGGCAAGAAAGTAATTTCGATTTTAATAAGTAGATAGCGTTATATTTGTTTTGAAGGATTTCTGTCGATGTTATGATTTTTTTTTTCTCCTAACAATTATATTTTTCTATAATCTATATACAAATAATTTGATGTTTTATATAATTTATATAAAAAGTTGAGTTTTATTTCACACTACAAATCGAAATTACTTTCTTGCCAACCCAAAAATTATTTTAAAATTCTAAATGATTGGGTTACTTATCAAAGAATTTCGCTACTTTTGATCATAGATGAGGTTATTCGGACGAAAATTTTCCGGCAACTCTGCCTTTGCGTACGATTGGCGTTTTCTCCCTCGCTTGTCAAACGTACGTGGAAATATTGCACAGTTCGGGCGAGTCTCATCGTAAATTCGTACGCCGAGGAGGGAAGAAGGAAGATCGAACGTCTTCCTCTTTTTTTTAAAAAAAAAAGATCACTCGTAAAATCGGCGATTCGCGTTACCGTATCTTTACGAGACCGTTGGCAAATATTTTTTTCTATCGAATTCACGGTCGAGCGTTCTCCCTCCCTTTAATGTAAAAATCGACTCGGAAAAGTGAACGGTCGGTGTACACGATGGGGAGGCTGGCGTAAAATCGCGCGAATAAACGGTCGGCGTTTTGCAATATCATCGTCCGCATGAAATTTGTTTTTACCAGCGGCAGTGGCTCCCACCGCGGGACCTACGGATTTACCGAAAGTAATAAAGTACACGAAATACGAGCCGAGAGGGTTGATGCGAGAACGTCGACGTCAAACACGCGGTGGTGCATGCGATCGTGCATACCGTTGTATGTTATTAAAAATATCTCAACTCTAGCGAAAAAAATGGACGCTACGGCTGTTACGCTTTCCGCGCAATGCGGTCCTCGTTAGCTTTTTTACGAGAAAAAAATAAAAAATAAAAAGCAAAGTAACACCCAGAAAGAAAGAAAAGAAAGTGTAATACCTAACAAATCGATCGGAAGACAGAGCCAGGCTCGGATTCGGCGTACTAATTATCTAATTATGCGTAAGTCTCTCGACTCTCGAGGGGAAGAGGATAAGGGGATGGGGGTGGGAATTTTCTGACTACTCTCACCCTCATCTCTCTCTCTCTCTCTCTGTCTCGTGCTCGTGTTCCGCTGTACAACGTAAATTCGTTATAGCGAGCACACCGAAGCTGCGGTTTATACATCGGAAGCTCACGGTGAAAACACTTTGGTGTAAAAACAGAGTTAGTGGCGTAATCCCTCCGCCCACGTACTCCCTTTTCATCCTCTCTTCCGTATCCCTGGCATCCTCTCTCTCTCTCTCTCTCCGGTTGCGTCGTTGATGGGGTACGCCGAGGGTCACAGGGCCTGTAACGCGCTGGATTCAGGCTCTTCCTGTCTTAGTGGTGTGGTGTTACCATGGTAACAGACTGTAAGCCGCTTAACACCACCCCCGTTGCACCCTTCTGAATCCTCCAGACCTCGGCGTAGAGTCAACCCAAGCCCAGAGTTCGTGATAGCAGCGGCAACGACGATGTTGCTTGTGGTAGTAAATGTCCTAGCAAGGGGTGATGTCGCTGGGTCTTGGTAGTGGTAGCGATGGTGGTGTTGATGGCGGTAGCGCCGGTGTACGGTCGCTTTCCTTTTGCTCCGTACGCACGTTTTCGCACCCTCGTTATAACGGGAAGGCGAAAATATCTCGAAAGAAAGGATCTTTCGCGGAATACGCCAAGAGCTTCCTATATCGGTCGGTAGCCTGGTTTAACTATTCCAAGAACGAAGATACTCGCTGTAGATAAAAAACGGAGAATTTATTTTATCATCGTTAATAATCATCGCGCGGAGTCCCGTTAGTTAGTTTCTTTCGCAACAAGAAAAAAAAGAAAACATTTCCCGTTCGAGGATGTCCCGTTTCTCAAGAGATTAAATGCCGCGAGACAAGGATGAGAAACATAAAAAGAGACATCGAGAAGGAGGAGAGGGTGAGAGAGAGCGCGCGCATAAAAAGAAATTGCGTTTCGGAGGCGAGCACTTTAGGGAGAGAGAAAGAGTCGAGGATCGGGTTGGTGCAAAGACGAGGAAAATGGTGGATATAGGGAGAGATAGAGAGAGCAAGAAAGATGGAGGGTGTGGATGTACACCCGCAAGAGACGCGGAGGCGTGTGCACTCTCCTGATGAGGAATTGAATGGAGGGCGAAAGCCACCCTCGAAAGGAGCGAGCCGACGGGCATTCTCTCCCTGTTATTTTCTCATTTTAACCTGGGTAGGGTAGGGCTTTTTCTCGTGCGCACGACGACTCTCGCTCGCTCCTCTCTCGCCCTTTGTCGTTCTTTTCGCGAGCAACATCCCAAAACAAAGAGTCAGCCGAGCGCCGACGCTTCTTCTCTCTTATTTCCTTTCTTTCTCTTTTCTGTAATTCGCGAAGGGAGAAAGAAAAGATCGAAGGAAACGAAGCGTCGATGCGTGAATACTTAGCGATACCAGCCTCGTTCTTTTCTTATCTTTCTCTAATTACTGATTACTTTAAGAGTCTTTACTAAACCTTTGGAATCTTCTTTAAAAAAATGTTTCTCCAGAAAAGCAGGAGGTTATCGAGTCGACTGTATTCTTGTTGGTGCATGTTACGCGATTATAATGATTCTTTTTTTATTAAATAAGCTGTATCCCCATATAAATTTGAATCAAATATTTCCACGACTAAGGGCGGAAAAATAGCGAAAAAACGAAATAGCCAAATAACCATTAAAAATTGAAAAATAAAGTAAATTTTTACAGAAAAAAAATATAAAAATTTGCCTATATGTACACTTGAACTATAAAATTAAAAATAATATTTTTATATATTATTACGTATTACATAATATTTACACTACGTACCTAATCTGTTATTTTTGAAGTCAGTGCCAGCCACAAATGTTGGTACCTATTCAAAAAATAACATTAGGTAAGTACTACTGTAAATATTAAATTGTTTTTTAATTTCTTAATCTGGGGGGCTTTAAAAAGTAGCTTTTTAGTTTGAATTTTTCAATGGTGCATTTAGTTTTTACATAGCTTATGACTTTTAAGCCTCTCCTGGCACTTTGATTTTTTATTAATTATTATATGTCGTAAAAATCTTGCATGCATAAAATGAATAAATGAAACACATTTTTATAGAAATAACCGGGTAATTTTAATAAAAAATGGTTGTATTATAATCCATTATTACAAAATATTAATCGAATTCATTGAGAAAGGAAATTAGACATATAGAAAATATTGATATATAAAAACTTTAACAGTTATATTGTGCCTTGCTATCAAATGAAAGCATCGCAGATCATGAGTGAGTTTCAGTACGGCTTAATTTCTCTCTAGCCTTTTCTCCAGCTATCGCTAAGTTAACATTTTAGATGATTTTAGTAAACTTCCAGCTTCGGTAGCGGGCTAAAAGTTTTATCGAATATTTTTTTCCTGTTTTTAATAACAATGGGCAACTTTTTAGACATCTCATGTATTAAAATTCAAAAATTATCAAAATCGGTCCAGCCTAATACGCATAAGCAAATTTTTGGAGTCGGTTTATATTTCTTTTTGTAAAAATTTATTGTATTTGTCTTTCTTTTCTCAAGAAACGAATACAAGAAGACGCGTTCGTCGGTTTTTTTCTGAAAGGAACAAGTATCGGCCGATCGAGGGAGACTCGAATAATTAAAGCGATTATCCGTTCGAACGATCTCATCCATATGCGCGATCGACCGTGAAGAGATACACACCTGTGAGGTCGTTGAAATGAGTACGCTCGTTCGTGTGCGCGATACATGCACGAATCAATTATTCGCGGCCATCTCGAATGCATTTGTTCATATCTAATCCGTGTCTAGCGCGTAACGAGCCTGAGCTGCCTTCACGGTAGCAATTAATTTATGTTAAAGTCATACAAATTAATGAAACGCTCGTGCATGCGCGACATCGTCGACGTTTTATCGTCGATCCATTAACGCCTACCGTTTGGATTACTCTTCGCTACCATTTACCGCGTAACGAGCAACTTTTTGTTGCTTCGAAGCTGCCTGGTAAAACGTTAAAAGAAATGAAAAATCGTTCACGATGATTGACGCTTATCGTCGGCATTTGATCTTTTTTCTTTCACTTTTCGATACTTCTTTTTTCTTTCACTTTTTTTTCCTACCTCGACGCCCGTTCTCCAATTAATCATCGGGTAGGCTGACCTCGACCGGTTGACCTCTTTGGCGGGTCGCGTCAACACAAGACCGACCTCCGATCCCGCAAGAAATTCATAATCCTCGATCGTGACCGGAACGACTGACTCTTGCAAACCAGATTCCGATTAACCTTTTCGTTATTTTTGTATCTCGATAAGACCGAACGCACGATTTATTGTAATCGCCGTTTAAACGAGCGCGTAACCTCCGCTTATACAAAGTAGGAAATAACATAATAAGTATAAGTTACGAGGAAACGTCGAGGCACTCGTAACGTACGAGTAGAGATGGTATTATCGATAAATATCGATAACTTTCGATATATGTAACAAATTTTGAACCTATTGTTACTGCCCAGCTCTAGAAAATAACCGCTTGCATAGAAC
Organism: Ancistrocerus nigricornis; assembly: GCA_916049575.1. Lineage (NCBI taxonomy): Eukaryota > Metazoa > Arthropoda > Insecta > Hymenoptera > Vespidae > Ancistrocerus > Ancistrocerus nigricornis. The sequence continues at coordinate 22,456,240 of OU696669.1, read as the reverse complement.
AAAAGTCGCTGGAAGAAAATATTTTATAGCCATAGTCCGAAGATACGAAAAATTACCATTCTCCAACAATTGTGAACAATTAGATTGTAAACCTGAAATAATTGTTTCGGACAAAAGAATTACATTAAAACCAAAATTCATAATATGTGTTCTGTAATAAGTGCGAACAAAAATAAATAATGAAAATAATAAGTGACAAATTATTTACGCGTTGTATTATAATTAAATCAATTTTCTGTATTTATCTTAACGATATCTTAACGATATTATCGATTTATCGTTAAGTATAAAAAATGATATAGATAATGTATTGATAATCGATAACGTCACCACTACATACGAGTACGACTGTTCAAACGCATTTATCTTTACTTTTCAGTTTATTTCCTTCTTTTTATGTTTTTGCACATGCTGTCATTTATAAATTACTTTGCAATATCGTCGAATGTTTTTGACAGAGATAAGAAGAGCATTGAGATCGATACCCATTGATCGTTAACGATTCGAAGACGCATTACGTAAAAGCCGATTACCGTGCGCAATAGTATCTACCGCTTGCGATACGTATTTGTGTTCGCGCGGGTAATGCCACGTGTGTGCTCTATGCATCGTCTAGGTCGCTCGAACATTACAGTAATTTTATCACTAATATTACAATTGAATAAGACGTATGTGCACTTACGACAGTTTGGTTAAATAGTTTCCTTCTCCTTTTTACGTAACGTCGCTTGTCTCGTCATAATTGCAGTTTACGCGGCTTATCGATTTCTTTCGCGAGTAGCAATATATCTAATAACACGTTGAAACGAGCGATTCCTTTCGAATTAATTTCCTCCTCGGATAACATTGTCGATAATTCCCTATCATTCGTGCGGGGTACCGCACGGGCGAGCGCGAAACGAGCGGATGCAATTTATCGGCGCGTGTTGCTTAATTACAATTGCAAAAAAGTCGAAAGGGGACGAAATATGAGACCGCGTAAGGAATCGTGTTATTTATTCCGTGCGAACGTGATCGTGACACCTCGACTGACCTCGGTACTTCTTTCAGGTCTCCAGCCAGCCAGTACCAAAGCGCAGCCAACGTCGATTGGCAAGTCCCACAGACCCAGTTCCGGCGTTCTACCTCAGGGTCATACCCCGGGACCCGGGCCAGGTGGCCAGCAGAACAGCAGAAGTTTCGCCGCAGCGTTGAGGAACCTGGCGAAACAGGCAGGACCGGCTCCTCAGGAAGAGGAACCCCGTGCCAGTCCCAAGAATCGGGCTCCACCTCCTCTGGTCAGAGGTCCTTCCCCGGCCAAGGTGAGCGATCGTCTCCTACGATTTTCATTTCTTTACTTTACTTTCTTTCTCTCGTCTTTCCTTGCCATTCTCGTTTCTTTCCGCCCATTCTTCTTATCCCTCGTGTTTCGTGTTCCTTTCTTTTCCTTTCCCGGTGGTACGAGTCAACGTACTCGTAACACGGCCTACGACAAAGCACTTTCTCGTCGTCGAGCTCTTTGTACAATACACGCGCGGACACACACACATGTACGTGTAGTAAGGGTAAAGGAATTTATGTCGTGCAGTTTGGCCAGAGACGACGACGTAGGAATGAATTTAATACGCGCTAGAGTCTTCTACTCGCCATGGAATCTTCCTAGAGCCGTGTAAAGTAGACTTTGTCAGGGTAAAATTTCACAAAAAGCGATAGGTCGTGCTTGCAAAATTCAATATCCGTGGGGAAAGAGAAAAATTAGAAGTCCGAGTCTTTTGAGGAAGTATGAGAACCGTTCCGCCGGTGGAGCATCTTCAATCATGGCTCACGGTATGAAGAAAACGTTCATTCTGCTGGAATGGAGCAAAGAGGCTCGATTTGGTGTAATCAAAAGATCAAAGCTTTTCTCCTGTCGATTCTACTCAAGGAACTCTTGCAAATTTTATATAAAGAGAAAACTTTCCTCTAGAATATTAGATATCACAATACGTAAAGCCAATCGTCATTACTTTCCCTGTTTTTTTTTTCAATCCTTCCACAATTATCATATATCAACGAGTGGCAACGATTCTCTGATAAAATATGTTTTATCTGATTTTTAGGAACGGACGTCGCACGAACGAAGGCCGGAGGAGATCCCTTCTTTGTACACGACTGCCAGACCCACCGAAACCAGCAAACATAGCGTGACTGCAGCAGCTTCCGAATTGTTGGCTCGTTCCGGTTTCCAGCCCTATCGACCTGAGCACCATCCGGCCCATGCTCCACCTGCCTTCGCCTTGGATCCCGCGGCCTACAGTCCTTATCACCACGGTCTCTACCCACCGCCGCATCTGCAGCATGCTTATAGGTAACTTATCTTGATGCTAATCGAGATTATTTAGCGAATCGGTAGCCGTACTTTCCAAAGTTGTTACGTTCGAGACCGAAATACTAATTAACTCGAAATCTCATCGATTCGATCGAATGCACGATATGTAAAACCAATTGAAATCGTTTCTTTCCTTGTCCGCAGGTTAGAGGAACAGTTGTATTTGGAGCGATGCGGGATGTTGAGACCACCGTTATTTTCTGGACTGCCATCGTATCCCCTCTACGGGTTAAGATACAGTCCGGATATGCTCCCACCTGCCTCGCTCGGACTCATGTCGCCGGTGATGCACGAGCGGTAAGTAAAAACCCAGAGTCGATTTTGTAGTCTCGTTAAGATCTATCGAAAGCCAAGCAGTTTAAAATTTAACGAGTCGACGTTTCTCGTTTCAGACTGAAATTGGAAGATGAGCACAGACTGAGACAAGCACGGGAGCAGGCTGCTATACGAGAGGAGGAAGAGAGGAGAAGAGCAGCGCGAAATTCTGCTCCCGCTGCCCCGGTACCCGCACCTGCATCCACCGATACTGCAGGTGAGCGAGTCGCTCCACCCCCCACAGCCTTTCATTAAAAAGAAAGCGTCACGCGAAATCGTCGAGATCGCTCGTTAACGCGTGAAATCTCTCTCTCTCTCTCTCACACACACACACACACTCTCTTTCTCTATCTATCACTCTTTTCTCTTTCTATCTTTTGGCTTTACTGGCTCTCCTAGATCGAAAAAAAAAGGAAAATGGAACAAAAACACGAATATCGCGCGAGTACTCTCTTTCGCCCTAACAATGCTTAACTTGTAGCCGATTTTCTCTGGTATATATCTCTATTTTTTTTTTCGTTGTTCCTCCGTCTTTGTCTCTATCTTTTAACCCCATCCCGAAACGCGTAAAACGATCGACTTATGTTCGAGACGTTGATAGCCTTTCGTTTGAGAACAAAAAAGACTTTGTTAATTCTCCCGTCGTATTTTAGTTCCGTTCTTTCCCTTTCTTTTTTCTTTCTCTCTCACCCTCCCCCTTTTTACCATTTTTCCTCAGAGACACCATCACGAGAGAATCGATGTCCTAAACTGTGACTCGTCCTTTTTTCATTCTCTTTGTTAATCTCGTTGATTTTATTATTAATCTCGAAATAGAAATATTAAAGTATGTGCGTCGGTGCCAAGCGATCGTTCTCTCACGCAAGAAATTTTGTTAGTACAACATAATACAAGAATCTTCGAGTAAAAAGAAATAAAAAAAAAAAAAGATATGAAAAGAAAAGTCCTATATAACTACGAACAAAACTTCATCCGAGTTGTGTTTTGAATGAGATAAGAAAAATAAAATAAAAGTGAAAAAAATAAAGTAAGAAACAAACAAAGCAACCGACGAAGCCAAGCGAGGAGAAGTCGTTGTAGAATATATACCTGACTGTGAGAAGGAAGTATAAAAGTTACGAGAGAAAAACATACTACGCTTCTAATTTTAACCTAGATATAATTAAACGACAAAAAAAAGATATAGTCATAGTTAATCGTTTCTTATGGAGGTAGGATTGATATTTTTTAGGTAAGCGCACAGCTCGACGATCCAGTTAAAGCCTAACGTTCGTTCTTGGCTTTTCCCTTTTGTTTTTCTTTTCCTTTTTTTTCTGGGAAGTTCAAAGATAGAACCGTTGGCTTCGCGACGGTCCTAGGTGCTCTCGATCGATTTTAGCGTACTCTCGAAATGCCATTTCTATCCCTTTTTTTTTTTTTTTTTATTTTGTTTCATTCCTTCCTTTGCGAAAGAGAGCGCATCATCATCTCCGCCTAACCCTCCGTGATCACGAACCGCGGTCAGGGTTGGGATCGACTGAAACGCGATCAGTTTCTTAAGGCCCGATTTAGCGAATTGTTCAGTTCTCACTGCGGACCGAAGTCAGACTTATCCAAAACGTTTTGTCGCTACCTTTTGTTATATACATACATCTATATATATATATCAAGACGGATACCTAAGTCGGCCTTCGGTCGGCCGTTACCTACTGTCTATATCATGTTCCAAAAATCACTTTGTAGTACTGGAATAAGACCTCTGAATGTACAATTACAGGTTCGTTATATAATTAATCGTTTTGTAGTTATATTAAACGTCGCAAATGGCGAAACTTAAACATAAGAGTGCACGCCTCTGGAGGAAGGGTCGATTTTTGTTGAATTCTTCATTCTCGCTCGAAGAAAAAGTAGAAACAGTGTTATTGCGTGTAGGGTTACAATTCTTTTTTATCGGCGTAACGTTTATACGTGTTCCCCGTCTCGAATTAGATTATAATTTGTGTCTTTTTTTTCTTTTACCCTGATTCGAATCTTTGCATATGCAATTTAAAATCGTGCATATGACTAACGCTGACGGAACAACGATCGGTAGTCATCGGTCATCGAAGTTAACTTGTTCCTTCTTTTTTTCTTCTTTCCTTTTGGAAGTTCGAAAGATCGACGCTCGTGTAGTCTCGTTTCTTGCAATTCTGGTGATGCACCGTTACCGTGTAAATTTGAATTCGTTAATTTAGGTAGCAGGCATTTGTTGTAACACGCGTCAAGGCGATTAGGCAAGAGACCGATCGAGTAATCAATAATCATATACGAATATATATAATTATATATATATATATATATAAACATATACTTTTTCAGGCGCAATGCACTCTTGCGTATTAGTTCCCGCAACTGTTTTAGAAATTTTGCAAATAATCGCTAAATGTCGAAATAATTTCCCTTAATTGTAGTTAAACACGTTGCTCCTAATACTGACTGAATCCACCGATGTATATAACTTTATCACACATATTCTTTTGTCAAAATTATACCATTTTTATATAATTTATTATGTAAACATGTATATTTGGACTACAATTGAAAAATAAACATTGCAAAAAACGTGATCAAAATTCTGATTGACTTGGAATTCTTGACCCTCGCATCATTTTCTGAAACAGTTTTGGGGAAGATTCGATGATATTAGTCTGCACTTGTCATTCGGACATCGGTTATTAGTGCGTCATCACCATTATCCATAAAAATACATTGACATTGCTCTTTGATCTTGGCTAAACGAGAATGGTGACTGCCGATCGTCACCACTAATCAGCGTATTCGATAGTCTTAACTCAATCGTTCTAATCTTAGCTATCTATTGTAAATAATCGTAAACGGAAATCATCCCCAATACTTGCGAAGCGAATACATTCCAATCCACCTTCCATAGGAACGGGAAAAAAAAAGAATATGGAGCTCCAAGGTAAGTCGGAGCAGACGAGGACCGTGCAGTGTCTCTCGCAGAAGAATAGCGTTGCCCTCTTGCGATCATCGTGTACCGTCCTTTACTTTCGACGAGTAAAACTTTATTCATCGTGGTTGCCAACGCTGGCGCTAGCGAAACTTCAAAATTATCTTCGACGTTTACGAAATGCGACGGATCCTTGGCTCTTACTACATAGTGGAAAATAATGAAAGATGCCGCGAGACATCCCGTAGACTATTTCTATTCGCTCAACGCTTCTCCTCGCGCGTATCTGGCGCGACGAATGTCTCTCTCATGATCGGCCATAGAACGGTAGACGAGTGGAGGGTTACCAAGCACTGTGTTCGGGATTTGTTCCAGCTAGGAAGCCGACCATAGCGGCTCAGATGCACAGCGAGCGGGAGCGCGAGCGAGAGAGCAGCAGAGACAGGCCAAATGGTAACAATGCGAACGGCGGCAATACGAGCGGCAATAACGGCGTTGTTCCTGGTAGCGGTGGTCACCATCAGTCGAGAAAAGACGAGTCGTCATCGTCGTCGTCATCGGTCGTGCAAGTACCACCGCCTCCGCCGGCACCATCGGTACCTGCACCGTCAACGGCACCATCCGGGCCATCGGATCCATCTTCCGTGGCGGCCGCAGCGGCGGCGGCAGCGAGTATCTATCATTCTCGTTTGCCACCCTTCCCAAGTCAGGCGGCGCCGATCGGCCCATCCTCTTTGGGCTCGGCTTCCATCTGCTCCGTCAGTTCCGCTCCGATCCCACCGCCTCTAGGCCCCGCGTTAACTCCCCTTAACCTTGGACCTCCACCACCAGCGATAAGCACGGCGCCGATCGGTCCACCTCCCATACCTTCGATACCTCCCATTTCATCTTTAACGGCAGGAGTGATAGGGCCACCGCCACCGCTGAGCATGCCACTGGCACCTATCATCTCTATACCTTCCCTTCACCTACCCCCAGTGCCGTCGAGTACCATACATTCTAGTCAGCATACACCCACGATAATGAGTAGCGCGACGACCACGGTCACCAGTTCGATATACCATCAACAACAGCAACATCAACAACAAGCCCAGCCAACACCGGTGCAGCATCAACAACGTGCCAGTAGCACCAGCTGCACCAGCATCAGTTCCTTGTCGAGCAGCGGTACGATGACGACCCACGCGACCCACACTCTGCCTACCCCAGGCGCGGCACCGTCCACCTTTAATTCCATTAATCACGTCTCCCTGACGCACAAGTCTCCGCCGTTGCTACACGGCATCCACTCGTCCAGAGGCAAGGAGCCCTCATCGACGGTGAACGCGACGACGAGCTCGTCCAGCGTAACGACGGCGACCGCCTCGACCACGACCGCCATTGTACCGTCTACGACGACCACTACCAGCACCAGCATGATTCCTATAACGTCGACGACGATACAGCCGGCCTTCGTCAGGCCTTTCGAGGATTCCTTCAGATCCAGCGTGAAACCGCAGCAGAGACTAACGATCAACAGTCACAATCACAGTATAGCAAATCAGATAAATCATCAGGAACCAACGATGAAGTCATCGGCGACGCCCAACACCTCGGCATCCGTCGTAAGTCAACTCCAGATGCAAGATAATTCCTCGATGGATAACGGCAAGCCGGCGAACCTTCAGCAAAGTCTCTCCCAACCGATTCCTTATCCACCGCCTCAATTCCATCATCCCCACATACCGGTATCCCACTTGCCGAGTCTCTACAAGCCACCACATTTCTCGACGTCGACGCATCAGCAACATCAACATCATTCGTCGAGCAAGATGAGCGTGCCGACGTTGACCGGTAACGGTGGAAATCTCACGAGCAACAACGCGAACGTCGTCGCCTGTACAAACGGTAGCAAACAACAAAATTCCTATTCCATTAGTGATTATCATCACGCATCGCAGCTCATGCCACCGAGGAACGACAGCGCGTCGATGAACGTCGCTAATTCTACGTCCAACGACAAAGTCCAAGTCCAGATGAGTGCTAATTACGGTAACAACGGTAACGGCGTTGCTTCTAACAACGCCCCCAAAATCATCAATCATAAGGATGTTCATTATAAGAGCGCAACGGACGCTGCCGTCGTTAAGGAGATCAAGCACAATGCTAGCAACGAAAAGAGCACAACAGAGAATCATCACGGTAAGCAGCAGCATCAGCAGCAGCAACAACAACAACAACTGCAGCAACAGCAACAACCAGTGAAGCAGAATCACGTAGTGACGAACATGCTGCAAGAGAAACCCATAGTTCCGCATTTGAGCTACGAACAAGGGAAGGGACCGCCCATTCTGCCCTTTCACCCTGCGGAGTTCGGTTCGAACGAGAAGCAAGAGTATAGCAAGCCCGATGCCGAGCAGCAGAAGACCCCACACGACCCGAACATATTGTCCACATTACCTTTTCAACCGAATTTTAAGTTCAGTATAAGCGAGATCGCGCAAAAGCCCATCGACACGAGTCATCTGATGCAGAGCATCAAGTCTGAGGAGGTATTGCGCACCTGTCAAAACGTCTCGAACGTTCTCCTTCAGATACCGAAGTATCAGGAGAAGCTCTTGAATTACGCGAACAACGAGGTAAAGACCGCGTTTTGCTTTACCGACAAGTGCAATAATTTGACTGAGATTTCCGTGAAGTGCGAGCCAGCCGTACTGAACGTGCCCGATCTGAGTAAAGCTTTGGTCAAGCAGGACGCGTCCGCCAATAACGAGCAATCGTCTTTCGCCATGCCGGAGAAGCCGAAAGAGTTGACCTCTTCGTTGGATCTGGCTGAGAGACGACGGAAGAGGAAGAGGGATAGAAACACCGGGATCACGTGCAGTTCCGATTCGGAGGGCGAGGAGGACAACAAGGAGATGGACCTTTGGATTATCAAGGGTCCGCCAGCCAAGTTGCAGTATTCCGAGAAAAAGTTGTCCTTCCTCGCCATGTTCGGACTTACCACCTTGAGTACCAGAAACGGTAAGGCGCTTTACATTTTTCTTTGCATTTCCCTATCGTAAAATATGTATTATATTTTAATTCTATTTGTAGAGATCGAGTTGTGCAAAGTTGAGAAGAGGTATAGACTAAATCCAGACCCTCCAGAGCCACCTCTCGAAACCGACACTGTGATCGAATCCGTTTTACCGATTCCAAGCGAACATCCGGACGTACTTCTACATACGCCGGATTTCGAGCCGAAAGTTGGCTTCCTCAGAACGATAGGTCTCGATGTGATGCCACCGCATAAACGTGACGGTGAGAGATCGATTTGCCCTTTACAAAATCCATGCTTATATATATATAATTACTTCATTGGTTATCCCTTTTCTTTCATTCGATTTCAGAAGCCGAAACGACGTGGCAATACGTTTTGCAAGACCGCAAGAAACGGAAGAGTACGAATTCCGTCACCGTCTATTGCGAGAGAATCGCCAAGATTTACTCGCAGAATCCTCCGCCTTTGCCGAAACCACCTCAGAAGATGAGACTTTTGGATAAGGTCAAAGTGAAACATGTTCCTGAACGACCACCGCCTCTTCCACCTCTGGTACCTAATATCGTCTCGGTGTACTACCCTACTTTTCCTATGCCCGGCGAGAACGGCGTGAAACAGTACAGTAAAGTGATAGACATCACCGGAAACAACGACGAACACAGCGAAAAGAAAGAGAAGCCAAGGTGGAACGGTATCGAAGACATCCTGCTAGCCTACAGAGATTATTCGAAAGGTACCGAGCGTCTGGATTTGTTCTTCCTTTTTTCTTTTTAAAATCGACCAGCCTTGCTTATATCATCGTTCCCTTTCAGAAAAAGCAATGGAGAGAAGAATTCTAACGGGCGAGACATCGAGATTGGCGGCACAGTCGAACGCTTTGCGATCGGAGACTATACAACTTGAACGAAGAATATACGAACTTTTATCCGCTAGAACGGCACTTGATTCCGAGAGACGAGTGCTCAGTGAAAAGATCGAGAGAATGAACGCACTTGTTAGGAGTCTTAGGTAGCGATGCATGACGCACAACACGGAAACTCATTCATCTGTGATATTATCGGCGGGTTAAGGGCCGTTGGCATTCGACACACCTTACAAAACGTAGTATGTAGATAAGTAACGGGTTAAGCGAAGGAGTGTTACATTGACCAAATGTACAGGAACTTCGAGTCTTGTTTTACGAATTCGAATGGAAAGAAGCAAATCAAATGCGCGATGAATAAACGGTCTCCGAAGACCGTTTTCATTTTGCGCGAACATTTAGCATTTAATTCTAACGAGGAGTCATATCAGCGTGTACAATGATCTGTATAAAAGAAAGAAAAGGAAAATTAAATCGAAATGAAAAGCAGGCTTAATATCGAGAACCGTCGATAAAGATCTAGTAGTATTTTATAATTTTGGCTAACGGCTCTTATTCCTCGACTATAAATAATTGTAATTTGTACCATACTATTTTAATGAGAAATAGACAAATCGTGTAACTTATTTTATTCTGAGTAATGTGGACTTTAATGTCGAGTTAATCGAAACGATGACATATAATATGCGATTTATATGTCGGCGATTTACCGAGAGATCGATGGAACGAAATGGGACATGGGATCGAAGGACATCGTCCACCAAAGGAGTCGATGATGCCAATAAAGTCATTGAGAGTGTAGATCGTGACTTTGTCTTTTTTTTACGTTTAAACTTATATCGCGCACGAAACGATATAAATTTTACCATATAGTTAAGTTATAATATATCGAATAGACTGCGATCACAATGAATTAGAGTGTAACGAAACGTTCAGAAAATAGGATCACGCGGTCGCTTTTAATTTAATGAAAGTTCACGATAACTCTAGTCCGCGAACGTTCATAGAACACAAAATGGAAAGGCGCTTGATTTAGGAAATCAGCGTAGCGAGAACTCCTTCCTTTCGATGTCCACGATTCGCGACGTACGACGCGAAGGCCAGCGAATACGAGAAAGTTTTAACGTAATACAACCACGAGGTACTTAGGTAAAGTGACTTAATTTAAACGAAGAAAAAAAAGAAAAAGAACGTGAGACTTTGTGCGAGCACATTCCACGAAAAAATGCTTGATTGACCCGATAATCCAACATTCCGCGTTCACACTAATCGGACCGTAATGACAATTGATTGTGATTGAAATTGCGAACGGAGAAAAAAATATTTTTATTTAACAACGTCATAATTACTCTATTGACTTTGGTATCCTTAACTTATCTAGCTCTGCTCTCTGAGTGCATTAATTGACCATAAACCGTAACAACCCTCAAAATATATGATAAGACGATCGTTTATAATTTCATTGTTTTGTTCATTGAGTGCCTAACATTATCCTACATTTGTAAATATCATTATTTTTATGTATTATATAATAGAAGGAGACCAAAAGCGTCTATCGGTCTCGGTCTGGCCAGGACGAGCCTAGGAGTAAATTGTTGAAAACATGAACATATCGTGTGCTTTTTTTCTCACCTTACATTGTCCTTATCGATGTTTTATTACAAAGAGTTTATCCAACGAAATAGTTTTGTTTCTGTTCCCAATGATAAAAAAAATAATAAATAAATACTGTTCACTGAAAAACCTTATCGTGTGTAAAAAATATTCGTTATATAATAAATAATTTGCGATAGATGTAGCCGCAACATCATTCGAATTTCCTTCGCGCCATTTAAATTTGGCGCGAAGTAGCGCGAGGCTAACGAAAACTTTTGTTGTAAAAAGATGGGCTTGCGCTCGAGCAGCTCGATAGAAAGATCTGCTTTCTTCTAATAGTACCGTTCGAAATGATACTCTGTCTCTCTCTTTCTACGAGAGAACTATTGATCAGTAGAAAATAGGTTCGTTCGAAAGATGCGGTTACACGCTCCGCGGCCATTTTCCCACCGCAACCTTGATCGCTTGAATTGCTCGGAATTGAATTGAATTGAATTCTCTTTCGTCATTTCTTATGATATTACGCTTCGTAAGATAAAATATCGAGTTTTATGTGAATAATTTAACATTGAATTCATCCTTCCTGCGCGTTTTTATTCTTCGTAATTCCACGCGAGATCTCGCTTCGATCGTAGCCGCGCGCAAGTAATCGTAGCCTCGATACCAAACGAGCCTCCGTTAAAAATGACAATTAAAACTAAACTAGTTGAAAACGTATAAAATATAAGGAAAAAATCGCGAAAAAGAAAGAATCGATGTTAAAATACTAAAAAAAAACGAAATGAAAACGTAGAAGAGAGTGAGAAAATAATAGGAACATTTCTCGCGTTTCTATTGGCTGCGCCGTTAGCCGCTTCCGATCCGTGGCGTCTTCCCGCGCAAACGAGGACCGACCAGACCGCCGCCGCCGCCGCCAAAATATCTGACGTCCTAGCGCGTAACGGTTTTGTCGTCGTCGTCAAAGGAGTCAACGGCTTCCCTCATTCTCTCTGTGACGCTGCAACGTAAAAGTACGACGATCGCTGTGATCCAAGCCAACTGAACTTGATTCTCTTCATTTTTCTTCGTATCGAGACGAGAATAATCTCGAAAATAGAGTAAAAAGATGTCGGGACGCGGCAAGGGTGGTAAGTATACGCCTTTCTATAGAAGCCGAACGACCGAGTGAAATTCGTTGCTTTCTCTCGATCGTCCTGCGTATCATCCTTTCTCTTTAGAGGAGAAAAATAAATAACCGAGTACAAAAATGAAATCGTTTTCTTTCAATAGGAAAGACCAAGGGAAAGGCAAAGACACGTAGCAGCAGGGCAGGGCTACAGTTCCCTGTTGGAAGAATCCATCGTCTTCTGAGGAAAGGAAATTATGCTGAACGCGTCGGTGCCGGTGCTCCGGTTTATCTTGCTGCCGTAATGGAGTATTTAGCGGCTGAAGTACTCGAGTTGGCCGGAAATGCCGCGAGAGACAACAAAAAGACAAGGTCGGTAGCAAATAATACTTCGTATTTTCTTTATTCTCCCTTGCTCCCTCTATTTCAGTTTTTCTCTCAATCTCTTTCGTTCTCGCTAGAATTCTTTGAGTTTTTCTTTGGAAAAGCTTTTTCGAAAGAATCGTTTATCTCGATTGATTTCAAGAATTAACGTAGGCAATGAAAATTATTGTTCTAAATTGATAAATTTGTTTGTAAATAGTAGAGAACGTTTAGCAGTTTCAAAAGCATCATTGTAACGTCCTTGTAATCTTGGTACAAAGCATTTTTTTTTTCATCTAGCATCACGTAGAGACATACTTGAAATAATATCAATAAGATGCTTACCGACCTTGAAGAAAGACGTCTTTTGATAAATTTGTTCCATCATCTATCATAACCCTAACCATAACGATTATCTTGAATTCTATATATACCGAACAAATAATAATAATGTTTCCTTCCATGGAATTTCGTTAAATGTTTTATTTTTACCTTATAGGATAATTCCACGTCATCTGCAACTTGCCATTCGTAATGACGAGGAGTTAAACAAGCTATTGTCAGGAGTTACCATCGCTCAAGGTGGCGTATTGCCCAATATCCAAGCTGTTCTTCTACCGAAAAAGACTGGTACCGGTGGATCTGGAAAGGGAGACAAAGCTTCCCAGGAATATTAGATTAAACATTTATAACTTATCGGTATATCGGGAATGCAAATGTTGACTCCTGAGACCTGAAATGTTCATGAACACGATGCACAGACGAAATACATTGTGTGGATCGAATACATTCGAATTTTATGATAATGTAGCGTCGAGTTTCTTAACATTTATTTTAAATATTGCTATACTATAAGTCAAACATTTAAGCGATGCATTGACTTCGTTCCTAGAAAACATCTCCTGTACCACATACATGTAATCCATATATAATTAGAAATGTTTGGTATCTTGTGTTATACCGTATCTTAAATCCCCCTTTTTTAAAAATAAATACTCAAATGTATTTCTATAAAGAATAAGATTTAGTAATCATTACATGTTAACTGTTTTTGTTGAATGTAAACGATATTTAAAGCGGAAATAAACGATAACAAATCTTCACTTTATATATTATCATCTCATAATATCATCTCTAGAATGTAATTTAAAAAAATAGTCCATTTCCTAGATCTCGAAATGTTATTTTAAAGAAAAAGAGATGCTTATCTTTCGTTATATACCTACTATCCAGAAGTCCAGTCGTTTTTTGTTTAAAAATTCAAATTTATGTAATACGCGTATATATGTTGCGTGTGTACTTCCGGTGACATTTTCACGAGAGATCGGTGGAGTAGACAGACAGTGTATAGAGAGCGCGTCGGTTCGACGTGACAATTAGATTTCGGTGAAACGAGTGCATTTGAAAAGGTGCTTGTCCGATCCGATACTCGTTTACTGTCTAAACAAACGATTGAAAATGTCATCGGCGGATATAGCCATGCTCGTGGACATGGGCTTCAGCATGTCCAAAGCGTAAGTATCGAAATAATGCTTAAGAGCCGCAAAAGTTAACCTTCGAGGTTTACATTGTATATTTTCTTGTAGCGAAAAGGCTCTGGAAATCACAGGAAATAATGGTGTCGAACCTGCGATGGAATGGTAAAAAGAGTTTACGTTTCCACATTGTTATTTATTAATTGATAAATGATTGATTCGTTTATACATATCCGTAATAATATTCATTTTCTGTGAGAAGGCTTTTGGCTCATTCGGACGAAGCCGAGCCTTCTCCCGAGCCTCCCGTCGCAGAAAGTGCACCAGCTTCCGTGGCAGATACCCCTGCGCAAGACAGCGTCGCCAGCACGGGTGGTCAAGTATCCACGACAGAGGTTGCAAAGTCTATGAAATGCGATGTGTAGGTACATGTAGTTTTTTCTTTTGCAGCGAGAGACTGTATCTTAGAGAACTATATTTTAGTCATGGAAAACTTTCAGTATTAATGTTTGTTGTTATTTTTCTAACTGCGGACACGTTGTAGATGTGGAAAACTGTTTAATTCCAATGTGGCGGTCGAATTTCATGCTTCCAAGTCTGGACACGATAGATTCTCAGAAAGCACGGAAGAGAAAAAACCGCTTACCGAGAAAGAAAAGAAGGAACAGTGTAAATTGCTGGAAGAAAAAATAAGACAAAAGAGGAAAGAGAGGGAGGAGCAAAGCAAGAAGGAAGCTTTCGAAAGGGAGAAAAATAGAATAAAGTCTGGAAAAGAAATGATAGAGGCAAGGAAGAAGTAAGGCATTGCGCTAAGACAACGAGTAGTTTTTATAGGAATCAAACTTTTGAGTATTCAATAACATCATTTTAATGATTACAGAATGGAAGGATTAGAAATGAAGAAGCTTTTGGAACAAAGGAAAAGAGAAAAGGAAGAAGAACAATTAGCACGACAAAGAGTTAGGGCACAAATTGAAGCTGATAAAGCAGCGAGACGCGCAAAGGCTGCCGCGGATAATAATCAGACTCCCGATCCAATACCGATATTGTCGGCATCTTCTTCTACGTCGACTCATCATAGAAAGGATTATAGCGAGACTAAATTACAGGTAATAAATAATAAAAATTTAAACGTAAAGGTCACCGTATAACGATTCATCACGACCGCACACGCTATTTTTCAGATTAGACTTACAAATGGAAAAACGTTAACGCAAAGTTTTGGAAGCAAGGAGCAGTTATCCGCGGTTAGATTGTTCATCGAAATGAATCGGACGGATGGTTGCGAACCATTTAATTTAATGACAAATTTTCCTAAAAAAGTATTTACAGAAGATGATTACGATGTACCATTAGACGTTTTAGGTATGTTACCCTTGATACGAGCCTAATTAGCAAGGATTACAAATATATCTATTATTCGTAATTTTTAGGTTTGGTGCCTTCGGCGGTAATAATCGTTCAAAAGAAGACTGTATGATGTTGAGTGCTATCATTCGATATAATGATCAGAACACAAACTGTGAGCAAGTACATTATCTTACAGCATGCAATTTAATTGCAGTTAAGTACTACGAAAAAAAAACTCTTTAATATGCGTTGGTTATTTAAGATTACACATAAGTTTTCACATAACTTGGTTTTTAAAAAAATTCTACAACTAAGAGTGCGTGGGGGGAACAGAAAATATACGTTTGAAAAGAATGTATACGTATTTTATTGTAAATCACATAAAAATATTATGCCTTTCTTTTGTACAATGATTTGATAATCGGCACACCACTTGTGCTTAATAATCTCGATGGTCTCTCATCGTGTAGGTATATGTATATTATATATATATATACAATTTTACTAGTAGTTTCAGGATTACAGCTTAAGCCGAATATTCCATTTTTGTACCGCGTATTTACAATTTTCGAAGACTCCGTTTTGAACCTTATACTTGTATCGCCTCGTAATACGATGGTACAATGCCAGGATAGATAACTGTCGTAGCATCGTTACACGTGACAGCAGGGAATCCACTTATACCGTCGCAATCGACGAGTTGTAAAGTCTTGTCGAAACAAATCCTGATTTCAAAAATATATGCTTCCCCTGTTTTCTGAAATAATGAACAAAATAATAATTAAATCGTTAGCGAGCATGGTAGTTTGAAAACTCAAAAACAAAATAAAACGTTGTACTCACTTCGTTATGCGCGCACACAATTTGAGCCGTTTTTCCTAAAATTTGCTTAACGGCATTGAACATGTCGTCGACCGTGTAACTTCGGCCAGGTAGAATATGCGTCTTTGCAAGGACGTTCTTCATGTCATAAATATTAAGAAGCTCGAGTCCCTTTTTGAAGTATTTCAGTTCACTGTTGAAAGCGGGCAGCACAGCGGCGCAAGTGCCGTGCTTGTCCCACTCGTGACGCCAAAAGGAATACGCGTCCTTCTCATTTTGTACATCGATCCATTTTATTTCCAATTCACTTTTTATAGGATTAAGAGCGGTCTTGTTGAACGGCAAAGATTTGTTACAGAAATTCGGACCTTCTGTGTGATACTTAGTCGGCCATATACCATGAATGGACCATTCGTCGTCCTTGGGTAGAGCGCAGGCATTCGAGTCCGACTTTTCCTTCCACAAGTAACACACGGTCTGCGGCCAGTGTTGAGTGAAGATTAAAATATCGAAATTATGTGGATTCTCTGCTTTATTTTGACATCGAGAACGGCGTCTTCTACGTAAAAGAGAAATCTTTATGGATGTGCGATGTTTATTTTCGAGGTAAAATATATTGATTTTAGAAAAGGTGAAATCGACGTCGCGTAGCCATAGGATAGCATTATCTTATCATTTTCTACTTCAAAATGTAGCTTCTGGTAGATATGTTCGATACGTTAGATTTCTTTACGAGCGCAAGTAAAGAACTAAATTAGGAATACGTGCGGTCGCATAATGCATTAGTTAAGTGTTTCCATGGTTAGATAACGGATTTGCTTATGACGTTAATTATTGTTACAACGAGGATGGGCACCATCCAATTTTCTCGTTGATGAGACGCAAAGATAGAATTTAGCGGTGCTCCGTTATGTAATACCGGGGAACCTTAACACATAGTAGTAGAAATAAATCGTATTACTCACCCGTAACAAACATCGAATATAAATAAGAGAAAAAGACACGTGAGGATGATTCGTCGAAGCATGCTGGTAGTAGAGACAAAGTCTCTTCGTTAACAAAGAGAGACCGAACTGCCCAAGCAGCTGGATTTACCAGTCGCTCAGACGCTACCCTTCTCCCACTACCATTTCAATCTTACCCCACCATGTCAGCTGATTCTTTACGTAGCTGGTGATCCTTTACCTGAACGACAGATGTTTGTCTGTGAGTTTACGAATAAGCACACGCGTATTCTGTCAAGCGTTGTAGATAAGGATAAGAATTTGAAAAACCACGTTTTATTTTAAAAATTTATTATATTTTTCTCGTTTCTATATTTTCTCTTATCGTTCTAACGTTATACTAATGGATTGAGAATGTACCTTCGCTAATGATGCTTCTCACTGCCATATTTTTATGCCATTTAAGAATTTAATTAGCATAAGCATCTATTATTAAAATGTAATTTGTGAAATGATAAATCGTTTTCTTTCGATCGATCGACAGGATCTAATGGGTACAAGAAAGCGCAGATACATTGAGAAATATTGACTGCTCGATATAAGTACGTTTGACATTTTAATTCGCGTAGCTGTCCGAAGTGTATTAATTAAGTATTTTGATTTACCGATAATTCGCTACAAGTTCTTTTTATACGAGCTCATTCTCATGTAAAAAATACAAAGGCAATGAATGCGTTCAGTTGGATAGACATGCTGAAAGAGTTGCAACGTTTTTGCTGAGATTGTACAAAATTGCACTCGCTGACGTTCCAAGGAAGTATCATTATACGTTAATAAAGATACAGTCAGAACTTTGCCTCTTAACTCTCGTTGGATTTATTAATGTATCATGTTGATTTAATCTCGTCCCATATATTACGTGTTTATTATTCCAATTATATTTCTAGTTCACTACTGATCAAAGCGGATGAAAAATACCTTATCGACGTTAAATACGACCACCGACCCGCCGCGTCTCCTTTATGACCGCAAAATTGCATCCGGTTCCTTTGATTATACAACCCGACGTTGCGACGTGCCCATCTTCCGTCTTGACAGAATACGGTGGCAGCACGGTCGAGAGAACGAAATTTAAATTCATTTTTTCTTTATACAAGGTCGTCCCAAAAGTTTTTTTTCGTTTCATTAGTAAATAATTAATATACAGGGTGATAAAAGAAGGGTCCGTAACTTGAAAGGCTTATAGTACTCACCGCGAGGAGTACAAAATGTCTAATAGACATGGGTCCTAAAGCCAAACCTTTCGCTGTAAATTAACCTTTATTATTAATGAGTGTTCGTTACCGTAAGCAAGTCTCTTGGTAACATATTGAAGGTAAATAGAAGAAATTTGCTTAGAAATACACTAGTTCAAGGTTTTCAATGTACGTTCATTATGAAAATAACCAAAAACTGTACCTAACATCAACAAAGATTACTTCATAAACAGTAAAGACTCACTTACGGTAACGAACACTCATTAATAATAAAAGTTAATTTATAACGAAAGGGTTGATTTTAGGACCCATGTCTATTAGACATTTTGTACTCCTCGCGGTGAGTACTATAAGCCTTTCAAGTTACGGACCCTTCTTTTATCACCCTGTATAGATGTTACCAATTTATCTGCTGTATAGAGATAGAGTCGAGAGATTAGAGAACTGATTCAGTAAGCAAGGAGATGAGATAGGGTGAAAAGGATCTTTAAGTAGAGAAAAATAGAGCGATGTGTTTATTTCGAAAGTATACGTCGTACTGACGGTCGAGAGCGTTCAGGACGTTTACATAGACGTTAGAGTATGAGCAAGGTAGCGATGGCGCGGCCAACAGCGCGAGCACGAACAATTTTAATATTTCGCTCCAACATCTGCTCTATTATCTTTCTCTATCAACGCTTTATAGATAAGGTTATAAGGATAAAGATGTATGTTTACATAAACACTGTTTAACCAGTTCACTAGTTAACTCGCAAGCAACATTTTATGCCTAAACTGGTGAGAGTCAATAATTTTGCATTCTACATGGAAGCTTATCCATAAGGGTTTTTTTAATCGCTGGCGACGAATCCATGATCGAAATTTCCAAATTCAAAATAGCGAATCCAATACGGTAAATATGGACCAAAATGTAAAGTCACGCGATTTGGATTAAACTGGATACTGAGTGGTTTTTCAAAGTCGTTGGTAACGAATTGGAACTTGAAATTGAGTAAATCAAAATAGCGAACTTTTGCATTTTTTCTTTTTTACTTTGGAATTTTGATTTTCTCAATTTCAAGTTCAGTTTATTTTTAATTTTGAAATTTCGACCATTTCATCACCTGCGATGCATAAAACATGAGTATATCAAGTTTGATGCAAATCCGTTTAAAATTGGTAGAGATATTCATACTATTTTTTTTTACTCATATATGTAGGATTTAATTTACTTTCGGGATGAGCAGGTGGAAATAATTTAAAGCCGTCGTTTCGTGATGAGGTGTTTACTTCGTCTCTCTCGGTTACGCACTAACTCTCTTCAAAATCGGCGATACATTTACCGATAGTTCGCGCATATTTGTAAACACGCAGGCGCGCGATATGCCTATATATATATATATACACGCAACGGTACAGTCACGCGGGATTTAAAATCCCTACATATATAGGTTTTATCAGTGAGCTGGTTAAAAAAAACAGCTGCGTACATATCGCGAAAGAAATTTTTGACAAAACCTACTACACATTTTATTTATTATAGGTAAATATACAGGGTGTCTGGTTCCAGGTGTCCAAGCAGAAAATTATATGTGCACATCAATGATTTGAGTCGAAAAGTCAAATACTATTTTCCGAAATTCAGCGCAATTAAGTAGTTATTAACAAACAAAGATAGGCCAATTACGGCAAGCAGTGACATGTAACGTTGTTTATTGTGGATTGTTCCTCCTACTGCTTCGTTTCTTGATTAGTTGCAAGCTCAAGTTCACCGCCTTTTCTCGCTAATCGCCGTAATTGGCTGATCTTTGTTAATTATTAACTCGTTAACTAAGTCGAATTTCGAAAAATGGTATCAGACTTTTCGACTCAAGTCATTGATGTATACATGTAGTTCTCCGCTTGGACACCTGGAACCGGACACCCTGTATATGTATATATATATATACAAAAAACGAGCGTAATCTCATCTCGCGCGTGTCAACTGTAACAAATCCAGCGAAAATATTACACGACCAAATCGATCTTTGTTTCAAGGGATCGTCCATTTAGGTAGAAATTCTGAGAGTGGATATTTACATACTATTGGGTGAGTTGCATTCCGAGGCAAATTTTTTATGTGTCCCTGGGGGCAATTTGCCGTCTTTGAGCTCCCGATAAAAGTCCGAACGATAATGCGCGTATTAATTTTACGAACACAGCTATTCCCATCGCGATATCCCGGTGGATTCGATCGTCGATCTCCGTCATGATCAGAACGGAATAACAAATCGATGTACGACGCAGCGACATAGTTACCGACATTCAAGGTTCACGATATAGCACAGAGGAGGTATAAGATAGACCTGTCATGCAATATACATTTTTGTATATAAGCGAATGTCAGGCAGTGTTGGGCATTGCTTGAGTAAATTTTCATGTGATTAAAGACTGATTAGTGATCAATCATGAATACAAGTAAAAGTGATTACTTATTACTCATACTATATGGGCAATGATTAAAATAACATATAACTCATGATCATAAATAATAATTCATTCATTCATTATTCAATAATCACACTTATTTCATACTCATTTACTCGATTAATTGCCCAATTCTGCCGTCGGGATATTTTCCTTGCCTTTTTTACGCTACCCTAGCTCTCGCCTTTGCTCGGCACTGGACTTTTTAGGCTTTTCAGATTCCTTTCGACGCAAGCTTTCCTCTAGCTTATGTTTTCTATAATTCCGATTCCGACCATATCTGCGAATCATATGAGATGACATCTGTAATTATTTTATGATTTTCAATTTAACACTGATTCTTCTCTATATTCCGGCGAATATTTTTATTATTTCACTTTTCCTCCTAGTAGTGTTCCGTAATCTCTTCACAATGACATCCGCATCCATCTCCTGGATCAACGCGTTGCCACGATACACTAATTTATAACTTTACACAAAGCTAATTCGCAACAATTACGCTCATACAAATACGGCGCGATAAACACGGAAAGACATGATCTATCGATTTGTTGCTCAACCATTGTTTATGCATATTAGTTTCATAGTTATTAGCGATTGAAATTAGACGGTATTTCGTAACACTAGAAAGTTCGACCGACCTCCACTGAAACGCGCGTACAGACGTTTTCACGTCAAAAAGGTTGAGTATCGCTGATCTACATATTGATATTACCGACTTCGATTATTGGGTTGAATATGGTTCCTAAACTCACCGCTCCGTATCGTAGAGGGCGTAAGAAAACCTCTGTTTTTTTTCGTACGATCGGTATTTCAGTACATGGGACGCGAATCCCATAAACTGATAGGTTTATTCCTATACCTCGTCTGTAGATATAATCTTGTTTCTGTTTTTCAAGGTTACGCGTACTCGAATAATTGACTTTTTAAACTAATAGTGTTTTTCTTACTTTTTAATTTTCACAGGAGATAAGGGATATCGAATCATAAATCGATCATTCGTCTAATTTTACTGCTTTATTTGCCGTTTACATCTACATGCACTGCTTAGAGTCGAGTATCGCGTTTGTGGTACATAGAAAAAATTCTTTATTTTGTAAAAAGAAAGAAGGGGGAGAAGGGTTTCGTATACGGATAATAGACTTATTTTTTCTACACGAAACGTTGTCAATTTTCCATGCTAATTTTATAGGTAGATTATTATCTATATGTATAGCAATCCGTGTAAATGTATACAAAAGCGTACAAAAAGAAAGAGGAGGGGATCTAAATGCTCGTGTTTCTTTTGTAATTTTTAGCAAGACGACGCTATACTTCGCAGCACGGCCAAAGGGAACACAATTTTCATTAAACGCATAAATAGCTCGTGGATTCCTGAGAAATTGTAATAAATGCCAGAGAGGTATAAATTTATCGAGTATAATTAACAAAATTTCAGGGTCGACTACGTAGTTAATTCTCGTCAATAATTTTGCACGCGATTCGCATGGACACGCACGGTTCTTAACGTCACGTCAATTCCGCGAGTTCTTCTGCTATTGTTTTGTTATTATTAGTAACATAGAAAAGATATACGAATCGTTTCTATCCGTTTATATTCATCTGCTTTATTTTGACAAATCACGAATAAAGCGTGCACGCTAAATTGAATCGCTTAATATACAAAGTGTAGGTACACGGTCGTTGCTGCTATTCGTATTTAAAGTTAACGAGAGTAGAGCGGGATAAAAAGAGAAGGGGACTGGATCGAAGAATTACAAAATTACCGTAAGATTAAATATTAAATTAACGAACTTTACGGATTAATGCTCGATTAAATACAATGAAAATGTATCATCGTAAACATACAAAATCGTTGATACATCAAGGACCTGTTTCGATTCTTGATAAACTCTTCTCGCACTGTTTTCATTTTGCGCGTACTACATTTTATCGTCTCATTATTTTTTTTTAAACCTTTTAACATAAAGGATTCTTCGAGAGAAGGGTTCTTTTACAGAGAACAGAGACAGGACCTCAGACTAGGCTCGCGTTCGAGGACTTCTAGCGTAAACTATGAAAAACGAGGCATATCTCGCCGTACGATTACGATTTAAATAAAAATACACGTCGCGACTCCACGGATCTACGTTCTCGTCCATACATTCCTCTCATTAACATCACAAAATACACAATATCACGTCGTCTGACACGTTTACCATATAAAGTAACGCGTCCACCCCACCGGAACTATTATTTTTCTTCGACGCTCGTAGTCAACGAGTTTCTTGCTTATCATCTTGCACTTTCTCGCGGTCAAAGCGAAGTAAAATAGAGAAAGACGGGCACGAGGATGGTTCCTTTGAAGGCGGGAAGGATCGACGGCGATCGTATCCCAAGGAAAATTTCAACGAGCCGATTTTAATCGATCCGACCTACTTTCTTTGAGTCGCGTTACGTTTCTAAGTAGAGTAGGAGCGTGCGTGATCGGACGGAAAATACACACGGGCCGTCCGAGACGAGCTCCTCCCTCGATCGACGACGTCTTTCTTCTTTATGCCGATGACGAGCTCGTATAAAGTAAAAAAAAAAAAAAAGATACGGTGAGAAGGTGAAGAGAAAGGGACGATAATCAGAACGCAATCATGCGACTTCTATCCACTAAGAATGGCGTAATACATTTTATACATAATATCGCGTATGGGAATATATATATATATTATATATACATGTGTATATCGTATATAGTAAGTCTCTCCGTCGAAGGCACTTGAGAAAAAAAAAGAAAATAGTAAATGGCACCGTCGGGTTATCGCGCGTTTCGTCGCGCTCGTTATC
The DNA here is from genome assembly GCA_916049575.1 of Ancistrocerus nigricornis. Lineage (NCBI taxonomy): Eukaryota > Metazoa > Arthropoda > Insecta > Hymenoptera > Vespidae > Ancistrocerus > Ancistrocerus nigricornis. The sequence goes on along the minus strand of OU696669.1, from coordinate 22,432,592 downwards.
CTTTCTTTATTTTCATTTATTCGATGTTTTTTCTTCTCTTCTAGCTTCTATAGCGGTGGTTCATGCTCGCATGAAAATTGGCCATCGCCTCGAACCTGTCTCTCTTTCGAGGACATCTACCCTCTCGTCTCATGTATTCACCGAACTCGCAGGTGGGCATCGCGCACTCGTTATTTTGAATGCATCTGTAAAAAAAGATTGTTTTGTCTTTCAGGAAATCTTTTGTAGCATAAGTTGACTTGAAATTACGTGGGATAGACGCGATTACTTACAGTCTGTCGCTCAAGGAAAAGTATCCCTTCCCGCGTCTCGTTTTTATACAATTTTGATTATGTTCGAAACAGTGACACTGGCACTCTCCGTCCGACGTGATTCTTGGCGTGAATTCCGAGGGACATCGGCACCTGTGGATTTCAAGACGGGTTAATTTTGACGAACTAGCGGTGTAATCATTATGTTCTGTTTTATGGAATTATATTAGTGATGGAGGGCAAGACAAGAATTTTCAGATCTTGTCCTGTCTTGATATTTTAAGATAAGACTATAAATTTCTTGTTCTTGATAAAATCGAGACAAGACAAGAGATTTGTTTCGAGATTAAGACAAGACAAGAAAAATCAATCAAGATTCTTGATTCTTGATAACTGAAACTACAATTATACAGGGTGTTCTCGATCTACCCTACCTAAGGTAGATCACGTGTTAACCAGTAAGAAATTGAGACATAAATCGAAAATTCTCAAAACTTGACATCTGAAGAATTGTTTGTACTTTTTTCTGAAAAAAATATTCAAAAATAAAACATTTAAAGAACGTCCCAATTAGACAATTTTGAGAAAGTTTTGAAAAATTTTACATTTTACATTTTAAAATACAATTTTATTTCAAAAATAATAAATGGAGATGTAGCAAATAAATATTCATAGATATTGTAAAGATATCAAGGATCTTGCAAGAATCAAGACGAGACGTACGAACTCTCGATTGTAAAAAATCATGCCAAGACAAGTATGTCCGATTCTTGTTTTGTCTTGCGTTGAATCCATCACTATAATTAGATAAATTTCGCTTACGATTTCCTAGGCGCCGCTCTCCTCATGTTTTGCGGCTGTGTAGAGGGCTGATACTGTCGGTGAAATCTTTGCTCGTGTAACTTGTCGTTCGTATTATATTCGGTCTTCTCTTTGCACTCGCATTCCGTGTGATTGTAGAAAGATAATTTTTCCACTACGCTCGAGCCGGCCACGCTCGTCATCTATGGTAAGAATAAAAAGAAATTGCAAGATTTAGTACATACGCATAGACGCACAATTCGAAACATCTATAATTTACGTCGCTAATTCCGTCCACTCGTCGCGTTTTAAATAAAAATAGAAAAATCGAGTTAAAAGTTAATCGAGTAGGAGGCATCTGGACCTAAACTGCCGTTTGCCCTAGTTCGTTAATCGCGCTACTTAAACGCGTCGCGTAGACGCAAGTAGAGTGGCGAGCATAAAATCGTGAGTTGATAAAAAATGTCGAATGGAACGATCGGCCGGTATCACTTCGGTACTAATTGAGTTCAATTAACCTGACTCGCTCGTTCTGCCTCTGTAAAACGAGCATACTCTTCGGACGGAGAGATGATCCCTGCGCGTTACTGGGGAGTCGAGTTTAGACTCGACTTTAATTAACTTTAATTGCCCTAAGTCAATGTTTGCACGTACCGATTTCCGCGGGGATAGTCTTGCGTGATTCGATTACGCGATTTTATTTTCTTTTCGACTTCAACATTCTATCCTTTATTTATCCACGTCATTTATATTTCTTTCTGTTTTCTTTTCTAATCGAAAAGAGAATTATGACGAACGAAAACGCGCGCGGCTCATTTCCGAGTCATTTCTTGCTTCGATAATCTCAATGAAGACATTAGGAAAGAATAACGTTTCGAGATGAATGCTTCAGGAAACATTATCCTTGAGAGTGTCTCGATGAATAATTGTCCTCCCATCGATCGAGAAAAAAATACAAGAGAGATAGGGGGGACGGCGAAGAGCAGCACGTATGATCGATCGCTCGGTTGACTCGCAACAGACGCGGCGCTCGATCGAGTTGTTTACTCGATGACAATGGGCTAGCGGAACGAAATGCGGCGATCGTAGACTCGAAGGTGCCACCGATCAATCGCGTCACGATTACTTTTATGGAATCCCGTGGTGGGGTTGAGGCGAACCAACGTCATTTATTAACACCGAAGGAGAAGCTAACGAAGCCAAAGAAACGAAATGACAGTTTAGTTGCTCTCGTGATTCAATCATTTTTTTCTACCATTGGACCAACGTTCAAGATATTCCTTCATAATATTTGACATTACAGTTTATCCCTTCGGGGCATTTGATATTTTTGTATTTAACAGGACCTTCGGAGGTGCTCGTAATTGCGTTTGAGCTCGATAAAGGAAGAAGCGGTAATAGTGGCGTACGGTCGTTAAAGAACAAAGAGCAGACGTTTGATGCGAATGCATTAAGAGAAATCCGAGCAAAAAGGGATAGGAGCAAACGAGTGACAAATTGCGAGGCAGGTCTCCGAGGGTGGTTTATCTCTCTTATTCTTTCTTCCTACTCGTCCCACTTGCCGCTCTCAACGTTTCTCCTTCTTTTTGCTCTCGCTCCTCGCTGACAAAGCGCAAAGATCCTGCCGGATCTTTGTAATACGAGCCGCATCTATAGGCGCTTCTTTCCTTCTTTCGCTCTCTCGTCTTCCCTCTTTCCTTCTTTCTTTCGCATGCACGCTGTCAAGTCGGTACACCGGGATTGAGATTCGCGATCGTCCCTGACGAATAGCCCGGCCGAGAGATCGTGGTCATAAATTTTATGTCCCGGCGGCAGCTCGAAGGATAAACCCACGAGTTACCACGGTAGATTCGAATACGTTAGCCGATATAAAGTCAACGTAATATCTTTTTAGAAATTCATGTCGATCGCTTTCCAAAGTGGGTAACGTTTCCGATCCTGGTCGGAGATTTTCTTCGAACAATAGCACGATTCGTTCGTGGCAGTGATGCGACGAGTCACTCCTTTTGAATGACTCGAGTCGATTCGTACTTGTTTAGAAGGAAATCGAGTCTAAATTCGAGTCTCGCTCTCCAAAGTCATACTTGACCCGAGACTCGATTCTGGACAGATCCGGATTTTGATTCGATGATTGATTTAGAGTATCACGTACACATACTCATTATTTGAGTTACTCGAGTCAAATCGTAAGCGAGTTAACTCGAGTCAAGATTTTTACAACTCGAGTTGACTCGGTACGCGCGCAAGACAGACAAGTCGCGTCGCTTATGGTTAATGCCGTGTATTCGATAGGGGACATATGTCCCAGAACAAATTATCGCTACACAAATACCGAGTCGAGTTGGCCGCAGCCACGAGTCGATTTTTCGTGCGTTATAAGTTAAAAACTTACTTTAATCGATATTTCATTGACTCGACGATGCGGCGCGGCGACTCAATCGTTACATAAAACCGAGTCGAATCAACTCGAGTTACTCGAGTAAGAAAGGAGTCAATTCGGCCCATCCATCGCTACAAAAATACTCCGTACTTGGCCAATACTCGTTATTGCAGACCCAAGTTTATTGATATTTATACTCGAGTCACTCGAGTCGTTTTGAGAATCGAATCTATTGACGAGTCTACTCGACTCGTCGCATCGCTAGTTCGTGGACCGTTCCCGTTTGAAAGTGTACGCCCAATGGTAGGTAGGTATATATGAAGTCAGCTCGAAGCTTGTCGCCGATGGCGTCCCAGCGAAGGTTTTCGACCTTTTACCGTGCGAAGGATCCTCGATCGTACCTCGAGCCACCCCCGCAGTTCGCTTCGTGACAGCCGGGAGATTACGGAGCGGCTCAAGATAGAAATCGGATCGGTCGAGGCGAATCGAGACTCCCTCGAATCGGATAACGATCGGAGACTATTCCGAATGTGACTCCTGTGAACGGGAAGTAGTAGATACGTTGCACGCTGTTAGGTTTACGTCTTGCAAAAGTAGACGATCGAACTCCGATCGAATCGTGTCTCGATTCGAACAAATAATTTCGATGGACGTCGATGTTAACGAATTAAATCCCGTTTCGAAGATTCGATCGAAGGTGTGCCTTCACGAAGAAGATTTCCGTGATTTCGCGACGCGGAAGAAGAACCAGTAAAGTTCACGCGCGGCTCGTGTGGGAGAAATGGCGAATCCAGGAATTTAATCCCCGCTAGGACAATCTTTTCCACCTGGTTAGGGAGAGGGGAAGAGCAGCTGAACGGACGGCTCATTAACATTCGCCGTATCTCGCCGGGGGCACCCACTCGTGAATGAAACACAAGAAGGAGGCACGAAATCACGCGCGGACGGGACGAGGAGAACGGCCGAGCGGTGAACCGTGCGAAGAGAGCACACGGCTTCCACTCTTGGAAGCCTATCCTACGATTTCGATGTTGCTCACGAATTTCGCCCTCGTGCCGCGGTAGCCGATCCGGTAGATCGTGATCGACACGCTTCGACGACGTTTTCGTGTTCTCTCGGTAAAATACAAATCGTCGAAATCGTAAGTTCGTGTCGAAGAGCCGATCGTGAGGTAGCATATTTGAAAATTCCTTTCGGTAAAATCCGTTTTCCTTGCATAAATTCGAGATCCAGCCGTTTCTTCGAACTTTTGCACACGATTATGCGGGCACTCTTCGAGGATATCTAAGATACTCGAGCGTTCATGAGGGGATAATTCAAAGAGATCGTGGTACAGAATCGACGTGTCCGTTTCTTTTCGATTTGTCGTTCCTGATCACCGCGATTACTTAAGGAACTTTCTCGATGCGATGTCGAGGAGATAATATCTCGACTTTGGAAAGTAACCTCGTGGGCGTCGAATCGTGTGATACCAGAAGGAGATTTGATAAACACGACGCGTTTTCCTTACCAGTCGTTCTCACGCGATCCCTGCGATTTTTAACTCGCGAGATCGAACGCACTTTCGCTCCAGCATGAAAATTAAGAACTTCTTTAGACTAATGCATGCCATTTCCTCGCGGTCGACCTCCATTTTCGTAACACGTTCCTTCCTTTCGTGATCGCTCGCGCGGACACACACGCTCGTTCTCGAGGAGATCATTTTTGCCGACTTTCGGAGACTGACGCTTCGACTCTCCATCGCGAATACCAGTTATTCGTCGCTCAACGTTAAATGTTACCGTGTCACAACAAATTACATCGGCGAACAGGATAATCCAACAAAAATCCGCCCGTAATTGCGAGGGGAATGCGTCGGTGGAACGCACGGAATTTCGTTTGAACTTTCGCGGTGAATGCGTATAACAAATGCACCCCGTATGCGAGTCATTTAACCAAATAACTCGACCATTTCAGATTTTGTTGCAATTTTGTATACCTACGCAAATATTTTTTTAATGTAAAGTCCTATCTTTATTGGTTTCGGAGTTATAGAACGCCAAAGTTTAGAAAAAAGACCAGAAATCATGAAACATTGATGGATTTAATAACTTGTATCTTTTGCTGTATTCAACCTAGACAGTTTGACGAATATTCTGTTTAAAGCGAAGAAAACATTCTTTAATGTAGTGACTCCATATTTTTCCTAGCGGAAAATATATATGGTGTGGGGTTCAACCGGGAGGATTATGATTCTGATATATTTTATAAACAATTACATTGTTTAATCTTAAACTTGATGCGCTGTGCACAGAGCTAAAATTCTAAAAAAATATGATTAAAATCTATGATTCTCTATGATTTCTACTTTTTTAAAATAGTATATTTTCAGAATAGAGTATCAAGGGAATTTATATGAAAAAACATGTTTCTTATCGGGTGCAGTTGTTCGTTGCACCAAAATCGCGTGGACTTGCCGAGCTCTGTCACTCCCGGTAACAGAAATTAATTTTTTCCCTATAGATTCCATTGAGACTCCATCCTGAAAATTGGCTATGTTAAAGAGGAGAAATCATAGATTTTAATCATATTTTTGTAGAATTTTAGCTCGGTGCAAAGCGCATCACGTGTAAGATTAAACAATTCTATTATTTATAAAAAATATATATTCCCCACTAGAAAAAATATAGAAATGCTACATTAAAGTATGTCCTCCTCGCTTTAAAAGGAATATTAGTTCAACTCTATAAGTTAAATATAGCGAAAGATACGAGTCATTAAACACTTCGATGTTTCATGAAGTTGGGTCTGTTTTCCAAAGTTTAGCGTCCTATACCTAACTCCCAAACCAATAAAGGTAGAACTTTACGACAAAACCAGATTTCCATCATTTTAAATAAAGAATACGTACACAAGATTTTAAAAAAATCGAAGGTGGTCGGGTCATTTTTGGTCTAAAAGCGTCCCGCTTGACGTTGAATAACTCATACACGGATTACATTTCACGATCATTTTCATTATCAATCTTCCTTGATAAATGAAAAGGAAGTGACATCGAAATCATGATGTTCACCCCGTATATCCTAAACAACGTAGAGCTTTGAAAAGTCAACCGCATTTTTCAAAGATTCCTTTTATCTCGATAAGACTCTTCTGATGCGAGACGACGCGTTTCGTGCCAACGATCCGGTACACAAGGATATCGAATATCCGGAGTGTGACGTCGCATCTCTCGACGATCACCCTTCCATCGCATCGAAAAATAAACGATAGAATTCTTCTACATTGTGTTGACCGCTAAAAGCGCCGTACGTTCGAAAGAAAAGAACGGTTCCTTCGGCTAATTTCTCGCTGTTAAACTTTCTTCCTTTTTTTAAGATCTCAAAGAAAGGCAATTAAGAAAGGTGGCATGACGCAATTTCGTTCGACGCCTCGAGAAGCACGCGAATATAGTCCTTTTAGCGTCTCTTCAAACGTAACGAATTCCCTATTAATCGACTCGTTCTGAAGGTAGATGAAAGGCCCTCCCAGCAACAATAATTAATTCCCGAGACGTCGAGGGGTAATTAAAAGACGACTCGCTTCGTCATTACTCCCACGCGAAGGCATCTCTCTCTTTCTCAAGCGTGGTTGGTTACGCGAGCGCACCGGGATTAGCTATTAGGAAATTCCTTCGCGTGTAGACCGAGAGTCCTCTACCTTTGAATGCTATTAACTCAACGATTTTGCGTGTAAGTCGCTTGGAAAAATTATTCGAAGGAGGGAAATGTAAGCTTGTTTAATCTACGTGGGAATATTAATTATCCGAGACAGGTACCGTTCATTGTTTATAAGCCTATATATTATATATCATCGTTTAAACGCTAATTATCGAGTTTATAATCAATTATCGTTGAATAAACTATAACGGTTTGTACGCTTAGCGGCTGGCTGTTTCAACGAAAGATTAGTTTTTAACGATCTTTCCGTTCGTAACAATATTATAGCATCGTTCAACGTGAAGCAAATCTTGGATTATCTTCGAGATGCGCTCGGATGTCTCAATCGGGTTCTCCAAAGAGACGATAGCGACGTATTCGTCTTCTTTGTTACACAACCTAGCCAGGCATCTCTTCCTTCTCTATCTCGCTCACGCGTTGGTAGTTTTTCAGCGACGCGTGCGTAAGTGTTAAGGCCGATTTGCATGTGATTATTGGTGGGCGTTCCGACATACAGGATCGAGATCTTTATCGCGTCAGGGTAGCGTTAAGCTCGCGCAGCATGATTACACGGGAATTAGCTATCGGGCTCTCTCTCACACACACATACTCTTTTTCTCTCACTCTCTCTTGGCAGTGGTCCAGGTGTTCACCTAGTTCCAAGCCGCACACGAGACGGAAGCGCGGATATTATCGAACGATTTACACGCAGCCTTCTTCGATCGCGCATACCGTACGTTTAACGTCACGCGTTGAAACCTCGAGGAGCGATCGTTTCTTATTTTCTTTTGACTCCCGTAGTCGTATCTAATCGTTGCCGGTCTCTCGATCCAGAACAGGTTAGAAATTATGACAAAGTAGTCGGCAAAGTTGATTAATCGAGAATATCTTCGATGATCGGTGCAGCGGGAGAATGTTTAGCTAGAATTTCTACGGTAATGATGACCTACGAAATTCGAGTAATCGCGACTAATGTGAATAACTGGACATAGTGATTACTCTTTAAATTACTAAGACATTTATTGTAAAAACTTGCACACTTTTCAACGATAGTATGAAGAATAACTGAGACAGATTTGAAAGCAATCTGACAAGTTTAACCTAACAAATTTGATTAATAGTTCTAGCTCTTTGGGTACCTACTAGTTAGAACAATTTAAAAGAATAATTATTATGACAATTTTAATAGTACAATTAACCATTTTTCTATCATTTATCTTCTACATTAACGAATTTTAAATAAGACAATATCGATTTTAAACAATTAGGTGTCTATTTCCATTACCTACTGTTTGCTCTTTTACGATATTATCCCTTATATCTACGTATCCTTCAATATTATTTTTTGCTAATAATACTAATGCATCGACATGTAACTCTTCTCTTATTTTGTTAGGTAATTTAAGCCGAAAAAATAGAAATGAAGGGGCCAGACGTTATTAATAAATTATATAAAATACATTAACTAGTATATTTTCTATTAAATTTTCTCGATTTATGTTCGAGGAATTTTCTGAAATCTTTATACGTGATTTTCGGGCTTCTTCTGACAATTGCCCAGTAGTAACTAATACATTTTACATGCCAATGCATTAGAATTATTAGCGATAAATAATATTAAAGGAAACGTAAATGTAAGGGATAATATTAATTAATTATACAAATTATTCATAACAACATACACAATAATTTGTAAAACTTTGAGATCATATGAACTAATGAGATTAGTATAATAGTCGTTTAAAGCGAGAGTAGGTATTCAAAATAAAGAAAACTGAAATACTCGCCAAAGTCGAAATCACCTAAAATATTGTCGATCTTAATGGGAATTTTAAATTAATTTTTTTTTAATGTTTTCCTATACTTTGGTCAATTATCAATGATTTCATGAAGTCACAGCGCTGAATTCAGCCACTTCACATTTTGACTGATGTCCGTAGAAATAGACGTTTCGTTCCACCGTGAGCCGGTACCGCACGAACGATGATTTTAGATTCGGTAATCAACAGGTAGACAAGTTATTGTACGTGCCGGCTGATAATCATCGCGATTATGATGGCTCCTCTCCGCGAGCAGCGTCCATAAAATCACTAGAGTGTCTTATCACGCGTATCGATCATCCGGCAAGCATAAATCATCTCGGAGATTCCTATCTTCTCGAAACTACTCCGAAGACAAAGGACTCGGGCGAGCGTGACGCTCGGGCCGACACGACGACGGTTCTTACGGCTTCATCCTTTCGTCGACTGCACCGCTGCCGTTCTCGAATCACTCGAGTTTCGCGAGATAAAGTCATCGTAAATCAACATTCGCGGAGATATTAGGTCAGAGTCGTGTTCGTCGACGCGTTACGGAGCCTCGAGCTAGTCGAGTTTGTCGATCCGATCTAGCGAAAGATCGCACGAGGAACGAGAGGGATGGCGATAGAGGTACTGAAACAGACCCATTTGCATAGACACGGGGCTAGAATTCTGGCACGGTCTATTCGCACCCATCGGCAATTAACGCTGAAAGACCATACGATTTCTCAGAATCGATTTATGCGCTCGTCCGACGTGCTCGTTCGGAGATAAGATTTACGCTGCGGGACAAGGAAACGTCTCGTAGCTTTATTCGTTATTTCATAGGGTTAGAAAGCTCTCCTCGCGAATCGATTTCACTTCTGTGTCTCGAATCGGATCGCTTTAAATCTTTGCTCCAGAGATGTACGCGCCTATCGACCGTTTTGTATATTTTTAGTTACGTCGTGTTCCATCGAGTTCTGCTACCGGTGGTCAGTCATTATATACGAGAGTAACGTTTCATCGCTCGTTTCTGCGGCTCGGTCTGGTCGATTTTACGCTACGGATGTTATTCTTGTATAAATAGTAGCAAGATCGTAGACGCGTGAGAAAATAAGAAGATCGTTAGATACACGTGACTTTAGGATGCTTTTGAAAGCCTCGTTCGATATTTCAGGAAGCATTTTTATTGATTTTTATTTTTTGCAACGCTTAAGGGGTTACATAGGTTTTGAAATTTCAAAAAATCTATTTTTTTTTTAATGTTGTATGTAATGATACAACATGTCAACAATATTTTCCCGAAGGTTGAAGTTAATCGGATTAAAATTCTAGGAGAGAAAGAGAGAGAGAGCCTTTTGAAACTTCTTTCATTCGGCTCGACCGACCGGTCTATTATGTCTATTATGTATTATGTCACCAAAAAAACGCCTTTTTTACGATTTTTGTTGACGGCTGGATTATTTATTTCTATGTCAGTATTTTTCCAATAAAATAATGCATGTTTGAAAAAGTTCTAATAATTTTATCATGAGAAGAAATATATTTTTCGCCCCTTTTTAGCGACAAACAAATTACTTTTGTACATCCGCCATTTTGCACAAAATCAAAATTAGCCTAAACCCTTCGTCCACCCAGAAGTTAGTGCCGTTAACTAACAATCCCATAAAAATTTTTGATTACAGATGGTCCAATCTTGAGCAGCTGTGAACACCGCAAAACGCCCTTCTTTTTAACATCTCGGTCATCGCTTATAACTCAGCTGCGAATCAATATTTTGTTACGACAAAATTATTAGGAATTTCTTTAAACGTGTATAATTTCATTGCAGACATACTGGCATGAAAATAAATAAACCAGCCGTACAAAAAATCATAAAAAAGTGTTTTTTTCGCGTCCTAATTGACCCTAGTCTTTTAATGGCTTTTTTCTCAAAAGTATATTTTTGGTATAGTTAAGTATATTTCACGATGTCTAAAAAACTAATGCACCGATCTTGAGGAAATTTTGCACACTTCTATGTAGGTAGTATTGGCCAGTGATTGAACGAAGGATTTTTTTTTATCATAATTTATTTTACAAGTCAATACATGGTATAGATTTTACCGAAAATTGTACTGTTTTGCGTCCGACTCTACCAAAAATTCAAGTTTCATTTGTATTTTAAATTCTTCGTTCAATCACGAGCAATACTCACTTACTAACAGAAAATATTTGTTTTTTGATTTCATATAAAGCTATCGTGAGTTAACTTAACTTTATCTTAACTTTATCTTAACTTAACTTAACTTTATCTTAACCTTAATACTTTTTTTTGAGGGGTCTCCGAAAACCAGTTCTAAATGGCTGAATTTTCCAAATTTTTTTAACATATCGTTCATACATTGGTCTTTTATATGCTTAAAGTTTGAATAAAAGAATTTTTTTGTTATATTAGAGAAAAATGAGCTAAAATATGTTCTTTTTGTCCTCCAAAACCTATGTAACCCCTTAATTAATCATTTAATTTTTTTAATCGCTTAATCATCATTCTCATGGATGGTCGAGACGTTAGAGTGGAAACAAGGGAGGAAGGTCGAGGGTGTTTCTTGGAATATTGATTAACGATTCCTATTTACCTCGTCGTGCGACCGATAACGATCGGCTCGAGTCATGCCGGTTCTGTAATTCCGCCGCGCGTATTAATTAACGTTATATGGCCGACCGGTTAGCTACTCCCAGTGCCGCTAAGGGGTTTACGTGCTACCAGGAGCGAGTCGAGTTTACTCGTCGGTTCTCCCTCGAGGTCCACGAGCGAGCGAGCACGCGTTTCGTTGTACTTCCAAGAGGTAGAAACAAAACGAAGCTTTTTTATCCTGCTTCCGTGATGACGAAAAAACGACAAGTTCGGATAAAAAAGAAATTGCAACGACACGGATGAACCACCGAATATGTCGATTTCGTCTTCGGGAGTCGACGAGTCAGCCGCGAGATCGGGATGATGAGGAGAAGGAGGAGATCGGGAGGAAGAAACATTTCACTCTTTTTATCGGATCCCCGCGTGGAATGCAGCCAGAAGCACGTCCGATGGACCGACGTGCATTCGCGCACGCGTAAGATCGGTCGGTAGGATAAAAAGAATTTAGAAATTAGCGAGGTACATTATCGTGAATCGATGTTCTCGATCCAACGGAATTGCAGGAATTTTTTTGAAGACTTTCGGGCACAAAAATCCTAATGAAATTTTTGCATAATTTCAGCCCGATTTATGTTGGACCGAGATCGTTAAAAATGGGACACGTGGCAAATAGATCCTTGGAAGACCGTGGGAAGTACTGTTTACCTTTAAACGAGAATCGATCGAAAGTAGTGTACCTCGGTCGGCTCGACCGACTGGCTCGCCGCGGTGGAGTCATCTCCTCGATACTGTGTCGACCGTAAAGTATTTCGATTTAAAAGTCAATCGGCGTGCCTCCGGTGGAACCAGTTTTCAGGAATGGCCGAGAGGGCTGGACGGAAGGGAAGCGGGGTGGAGAATCTCGCAATCGTGTTTCAGAGGAGACGTGAGTCGAACGAAGACGCGAGTGTGGAAAAATAAGGAGCTACCGTTCATGGGAACTTTTATGAATGAGAAGAACTAACTGCCTGGAATATCAAACGATCGCCAAGATCGAGACTCGCGTGACGTATGAACGATTAGCCTTTCTACGAATGAATTTGTATTTCCGAACGTCGACGATTCTTCATAGATGAGATCACTCGATAGGAGAGTCCATAGAATTCATAATTTATTTCACGATAAGTACGGACATAATGTATCGCGTCGATAGACGCGAAGAGAGCTCGGAGAATTTAATGCCGGCATAAATTCAACTCGTCGACCGTGCGAACGTCACTTAAATCCGTAGCTTAGAGCAGGGAAGTAACGTTTCGCGATCGCGGACCGATGACTTGAGTTTCCGATTTATATTCGCGTCAAGGATGTATCTTCTTCTGATATTTCTTTACCGGAGAATCCATATTTTCTCCTTCTTCGCGTTTTCCCCACACTGCACATAGGAGTATTAGACACTAAAAACTAACCAAAATTCAAATTTACAGAAGTTGTTTTTGTATGGTATTAGTGGTTACCATGAATAGAGCAATATATGTACCGTCATCTCACGGCGCTTTTGTTTATGTGGGTGTAAATAATAGCATATGTCACTGGTGTGAATATAACTGTCACTCTCGATTCCCGTTTTTCTTTTTCACAGTGCATAAATTATGTTTGTTTATTTGAAGTATAGAGTGAGTTTAGAAATGTTAATGTTTAATTTTTTAGGAAGAATATAATCCTGAAGGTTAGTACTGGCAAATTATACCATTTTTGTGAACTTTGCAGGTTGTATTCGTGTCATTTTATGGATATCCTAAGAACATTAAAATTACTAGTGTTGTCAATTTTATTTGAGAAACTTTATAGGTTTAACTAGGTTTCCAAGCGTTTCAAATCTATTCTTTTTTTTTTATTTAAAGAAGAAAACTGTAGAGATAACATATCAAAAACATATAGCCATGAAATCTCGCAGACTGATTTTTTACGATGTTTTTTAAAGTCGAAATCACGCTAAACATCTCACGATGAGGATGAAAATTATGTCGATAACGATGTCTAACTAAAGTCGGATTAGTTTTTGAATAGTTTTTAAAGAGTTTCGAACACTTTATACATTTTTAGTTTTATTTCATAATTTTATGGTGTCTCATGCAAAGACATAGCTTCAGTGTAGGTACTTTGAAAAAAGTTTCGAGTGAAATAATAACATACAATAATTTTGGCCGAATTTTAATGTCAATACCCTTATGTCCGCTGTTAGAAATAATTGATTTATACTTGAAGATCATTTTGCGCCGGAGATCATAATTGTTATAACCAAAATTTTTTTAATTATAGTATAATAATTTACAGCTTTATTTAGTTATAGGTAACCAGTACAGATGCATCAATTGTTTTTTGGTCTCCGGTAACCATTATTGATAACAGAAATTGGAAATATATGTAGGTATATTGAATTACAAAAACTTTGTATTCTATTCTTTGATTTATACGTTTTCATATTCTTAATTAGTTTCCTAAAATATATCGATTTTATAATTAATATTACGTTGTTAATGAATACTAATTATCAGTAATGTTGATATCATTTGGTCACGATCGAATGTAACTAAAAATATTGTTCACCATTTGTAATGATTATCAATAACGAAAATAAAATTCCAAACCATCGGTATTGGTTGCCGATAACCAAAATAAAATTTCTCTCACCGATAATGGTTACCGAAAACCAGAAAACAATTGACGCGTCTCTAATGGTCATTCATAATCAGAACATATAAAGCTAAATTTTTGTAATTATTCAATAATTAATTTTTTCTACGAAATTGAAAATATGTATAACTGTTACTTTGGGTCTCTGTTCCGCGCAATTTCACTGGGAGCGGCTACCTGCCCTTAAAAAAAAGAGACACTAATAACGAAAAAAAGTCGGCTTACGAGGGGAAGGCGCGCGTAATCCGTGCGCGGGTGCATCGGCGCATCGGATTTCATCGAATTAGTAGCCAAAGGCGTAGTAAGAAGGATAGTAAATGCGTGCACGGGAGCATGATCGATAAATCCGATTTAATGCCATCGTACGGAGGAAAGAGCAAGACGCGACTTCGGTCCACCCTCGAAAGATTACGGGAGAAGTTTTACGATGTCGCCTGGGGACAGGTGTCCGGCGTTTATTTCGAAAGAAACGCGAGTTGTCTCGAGCGTGTACTACATATACGAACTCTCGTGGATCTCGTGGATCGATCGATCCACTTGAAGTATCGATCGATACGTTTTGCACGCGCCCGCTTTAAGGCTATTACTTTCCCACGAGGCGTATTTCATGCTTCGGTCGTTTGTTGCTAACGATAACGGCAGCTCGGGTTGCCTCGAAATCCTCGAGAGCACAGCGGAGAAAATTTATGGGCTCGAATTGTCTCGCTAGACGGAAACATATGTTTTACGCGAACGCGAGATAATTGGTGATACCTGGTAGCGTACCATTTGTTCCTCACGGATCGTTTACAAACGATCGAACCGAGTAACGTGTCTATTTATCGTGAGTTTCTCGCGAGCTTCTGGCCCGTGAAAAGCGAGGAAGGATGAAGACATTAACGGGGCCGTCTCGCCTCGGAGAACTCTATTTAACCGATTGCCATCGACTCTTGGTATAATTGTCTGAAAGTGAAACGTTGCTGGAACCATACTGCTCCCTTACCAGCTACTACATTTTTCTAATGGCCATCTAATATAGCGCTATCTAATTGGCACTTTGGTGACCTATTTTTTTCCTTCACCGGATCTGCAAAAAACGAGTACGATTTAACAGCCTCGCGAACAGTACTGTTCCGAGATGAACCGTAAATTCGCAGGTGGGTCCATTGTCTCGATGAGGAACGATCGTAAGGAAGTTGTAAGAAAGTGGGTCGAAATCGTTAATACATCGATCGTTAGCATGATAGATTCAACGATTCCCTCGAGATAAACGAGATATAAGTCGCGTTATACTCGGGACCGAGGTTATAAATTCTCTCGCGGCTCTCTGGGATTTCGCTTCGGCCGTGACGCGAGCACAGCCGACGAGGATGAGCAAAGAACGCGTCCGTACAGAATCGCCGGCCATCAAGAAGGATCTAATTACAGGGCTCTGCTTCCTGCCGTAATTAATCGGTACGACCCGGAAGATTTATGCAGTACTTGCGCGGCTGGGCCTTTCTCTTCTACACCGGGTGCACCCTGCCCTGGACACCGTGTTTGCTTTTCGTTGGCTACCTTAATATTTCGACGGAAACTGATTTTGGATTATATGCTTACGAAGTGTTCTATACGAGATCCTGGTGCTCTAATATTAAAAGACTGTTTAAAACTCGAACCGATCGTTTTTGGATCGAATGAAGAACGCGTTAGGGTAAACTCAGTAGAGATGTCACCCTTTTTAGTTAAGTGTCAATAACACGTTTAGTTTCGAGCTAATTTACGCGATTCATATTTTATTAAATGACACATTCTTATGCTATAAAAAACAAACCCGGTTATAAATTTTTACTATATACAATTAACATTAATTTAAAAAAGAAGACAGCTTGGTAAAGTGCCGTCTGTGACACATCTTGTAGGAGTAATGCCACAATGGATTATACATTGTGCAACACTCATGAAGTCATTTTCGGTAGGAATAGCACCTTACCCAGTCAGTTTTAGCTTTCGTAGTAAAATAAAAATAATTCAGGTTTCTTTCGGTCCACCGTCCTCTCGTAACATTATTTTTACGAATATATTTCCTCGGCATTCTAAAGTGAAAAAAATTCGCCTAAAGTGCAAAAATAAAACGCCTATCACTTTATATAGAGTCTCTCCTTATTTTATGGGAGAAATGCCACATCTACAAAAAAAAAAACATTAGAAACGCGAAACATTAAAAATGTTTTTTTTTCTGATTAATAAGAAACCCTATTAAACCATAAAATAGGTAGATACTTATTTTATTCGGTCTCCGTGACACTCGTAATAAATATTAATAAATCCCGAGGATAAAAGTTTAATCTAATTTTTAAGACGGTTATTATTTCAACGCTTTGCCAAGGCCACACGTGAAGTTACAGCCAAGTTGACGCTACTTTGTTTTATCAAGCATACAAATAGGATTATAACAAGATGCTACACATGCGATTGTCTTTCTCCGATCAAAAGATATTAAAAGTGTGGCGTCTCTCCATAGTTTCCCGTAATTAAATGACGCTGGGTCAAAGATTCTCATGAATCGTCAAGGTGACGTTTGCACGGGTGGTAGGAGCATGGAACCCTTCGGAAAGAGACGACGACCGTCCAAGAGAGAAACAATGAGCTTCCGGTCGAGGTTCGCGACAATGCCCTCATTGTCTCGCGCGGCCTGCATAAAGATACGAGCTTGCTCGGCCCGTGAGGTTCCTAGCCTGTTAAGACTTTGCAACTCAACTAAGTGCCGAGCCATGATCCTGGTCCACCGTACCACCTCATGATCGCGAGGAATAATTTGTTCGCTCCCGCATGCCGACCCCACGACACTCGCATTCCGTTCTAACAGAGAAGCCAACTAGCGATTGCAATACCGAGTCCTTTCTCCAAAACCGGTATTTTCGATATTAATATTATTTCAATACCGGTTTTCCGGTATTTTCGATATTTTCGATATTTTTAAAAAATAATTTCTTCAGTGTAAGGAATAGTAAACAAATGAAAAGCCATCTAAAATCACAATATTATAAGCATTAGAAAAATACAAATTTAGTTTCAGTTAAATTCCAGTAGGTACTAAAAAGAATCTTAAATCTAAAATTAAAATAAGAATTGCACTAATTGCACTATCTATAATTTAGGCTTTATAAAAACCTAAAAGTTTCACTTTACTTCAGACCTAAACTGTAAAATTTCACAAGAAATAATATCACTTAATAGGTATTTTATAATTTAAATAATTATAGTAGGTAACAAATAACTATTATTATAAAAACACAAACGTCTCAATTCAGACTTTCAAAATCCCACAAAAAAAGTACACATCAATAGGTATTTTGCAATCAAACTGACGGTTTTATCTTTTATTTTACTTATACTACCAAAAATCGCGGTTTTCATTAGTCTGATCCTGGGATTCAAAAGTTGTCATTCTCATCCGGTATCCCAGTATTTTCGAGAGTCGGGATCCCGGTTTGTGACCCCTAAAGCCAACTCTACGAAGGAGATTCGAAGTCGACGAACGTGTTAACTCGTTCAAAAGGAAAGGTGAACCTTTCCTTGAGGTTGAGAAAAAAGGCATAGGTATAGACTATCGTTCGAGTTCATATTTTACGTCTCGATGAATATCGTGAAACTAGTTTTCTGGAATTTTATCGAAGCCCGTTTTTTAATCGATAAGCTCTCGCGTTCTTTGCTATCTCTAGGTGAAATATCATGGTAGGTACATTTGTACGTACGAATTCCGTAAACTCCGTAGAATTTTAAAGATCGATATCGGAATCGATCGTAGCTCGATCGCTTTTGGTTTCCATTTATTGTCCAGTCGTTTTCTATCGCTCGTAAATCATGTCGTTTTTAGTATATCGAAGACGTTTTACGCCTCCGACTCGGCATCGACAACATCCTCGTTTCTATCGACCCTACGCCGATTCAGTCGCGAGAAACGAAAAGGAAAGCGTGCGTGCTCGATAGGGAGGAGATCGCCGAGATCACGATCGTACCTGCGAGAGAGACGGTTGACGTCCGAGGTGCTTTAAAAGCGCGCCCGGATCGTCGTAAAACGATCTTAAATGTTGATCTTCCGTGATTTATAGAGACCGTAATTCATAGCCCTTTGTGCAGAGTGTTTTAATGTGACGCAAGATCTACGTCTTCAAAGTTCATAAGGTTAGAAATACTTCGGAGATATCCTGCCGTCTACGTTAGCCCCTGAGGCCAAAAGAGAAAGCAGTCGTTTCGGTTTACGTCTCTTTTCTTCCTATCTTATTTTACTCGCGCTTGTTTTTAAGCTATTAGAAAAAATGCAATTTTTGGAAATATAATATAGTCTACGAGAGTGATCGGCGTACGTTCAAGTCGTTGTAAGATTTTATAAATTTCAACAAAAATCAAGAAAATTAATCAAACATTGTATATAGTAGCAAATGTACCTAAATTAAATTATTTAACCTTCTTTTTTCAGCCTTACGTTTCGGCCAATTGTTGTGGCCCTCTTCAGAAGAGGAAAAACTTATTAAAAATTAAACAGTGGCTGTAATATACTATTTATAGGGAATAAAATTAAGTAATATTATCGAAAAGTGTACTCACTAACAGTTCATGACATAAAATTTATAATGGTATGGATATATTTAAACAAGAAAAATTAGAAAAAATCCCTTTATTAGAGCGTTTAATTGCCATTGTCGTCGACATGGGCACTGGGCAACGGATCGTGAGATGCAGAACACGAATGAGGAAAGATTTGGAAGACTAACAGTTTTTTCCATGTGTACAAAATTTGGAATTACTGTAATAAACGATAGTGGATGTACAGATGTAATATTAGAACCGTTTTATTTTAAACCTCCCGCACTCGTTTGTATTTGTGGCGAGGGTAATATCGTTAGATGCTATGTGTGCTGGGTGTACCTAGCTAATGAGATAAGAGACAATGCGTTGACGTTTAAATTTGAACTGTGGCGCAAAAATTTGAATGAGTTGCAGTATATAAGTAATAAGGATCATTATTTTTATTATCTTTATTTTATTTTTTTTTTATACGAACACAATGTCTAGCGCTAACTATGTTATGTTACTCGATCCCATCTTTATGTATAGACTAGGTAATATAATTCACTAAAGGGTATTTTTTTGCCCGTAAATTTTAAATAAAAAAATTACAGTAAACTGAAAAAAGAGAGGAAAATTTTTGTTCAAATTTATAATGTTTTATAACGACTTAGAAGTACACCGATCAACCTTGTAGACTATATTATATACATTCGGTCAATTATTCCACTTAAATATTCTAATTCATTTTTGAAAATCCGCTCGATGGGACAACTCGAGCAATCTTAACGAGCTTCGAGAGAAAACTGTTTGCAGAAGGGGGTTCAGGGACGAACGATGACATCCGATGATTGCAATAATTCATACGCGATTGGCTAAATAAGCGGGACAGGTGAGCACGATTACGCCGAGTTAAGTGGCAAAAAGTCGAGGAGACACGAATGCACGAGTGCGAAGATGGAGTATTCTCCAGTCGAGATTTTAATAAAGTCTCCTCATAAATCAACTTCAACCACGAGGCGTTTCGTAAAAAGGGCGTACGCGGATTGTACGATCTCGATGGCCTTTTTGTGAAAAAAAGTTATCCACGATTTCGTAATCAATTTTTAGGACCTTTAGATCCTAACGAGTATTCGCATATATCGCTCGCGTTCGCTTACGAGCAATGTCATAACTCAATGAGCCTGTAGATCGAAGAAGTAGATAATTAGCCCGTTATCGAAGTCCACATCGATGGTGGACCTTCGACTTCCGAGTGCATCGGGTCGAGAATGGAGAGAGTCGATCTCTGAAAGGAAAAGGAAAATAAAAGCTTTTGCCCTTGGTGGTCTGGTGCAGTGAAAGCACGTGGTAGGTAGGTAGGTAGGTAGATATCCATGGTGGTACGGCAGGTCGAGGTGGGCTCGGCTCGGTGCGCTCGCGCCGAGCGGGACACTTAAAGGGAGATTATGGGAAAGGGTTCGAAAAGGGACGTCAGAGCGCGCATTTCTTCGCGTACGCACGACGCCGTCATTATCGCCCACGCGCGCTAACTGTACGCGCAATTGAATATCCTCTCTGCGCCTTATACGCGCACCTACACTCGCGTATACTCGCCCGCATACTCGAGAGCTTCGACGACAATGCAAGAGGCCTACGCCCACGCACCTGCACGTGACTTCTTCTTCGCCGGGTCTCTCGCCGCTCTTTTATCATTTAGCGGAACGTGGATTAATTTAGCCGTTGCGATGAAATTACCACGGTGATTTTATTTCTTTTGATTTTTCTTTTTAAAAAAAGAGAGGCAGGGATCGCGTGAAAGTGGACCAATTAAATTGTAGAGATTATCCTTGATACTTTCAGTGGCGGATCTTCTTGGTGGATCTTAATATTCCGGGGCCCCAGCCTGATCTGGAGGACCCCTATTGATCTTAGTAAGAATGGGATGGTTTACAAAAATGAACAATGCAGAAAATCAGTGCACTGTAATCAGTTGCAAGCAGGGTTGCAGGTTTTGCCGATTTGGATCCAAATTGTCTATCTTTTTTGTTTAAATCACCATGTTATTTATAATTGGCATCAATGACTACTACTCAATACCCACTATGAAAATAGATATAGAGGATATTAAAATTTGCTTAAAATGATCATTCTATAATTCTCATATTAACAGACAATAAAAATTTCTTTTCGGTTTTTGGGGATGAGGCACCCACAATTTTAAGACCCCCAGGCACGTGCCTCATGCGCCTGTGTGGTAATTCGCCACTGCATACTTTCCAGTTATCGTTTCGTGATGCGTTATCAGCCGTCGATCGTGAACAAAGCACCAAGTTAACTCGAACGAGGTTAGATGCGAGGATTTAAAAATCTTCTTCCAGGGTCTCGTGGGTGGATAAGAAAAGTATTAGAAAGGACGTGGGTGCATCTGGTATTATGTACCTGACGCCATGACGAAACGTCTTTGAACCTGGCGAGCGAAAAAGAGAGAGAGACGGAGAAGTGTCTTTCTAAGATCGAGTAAAATCGACGTAGGAGTCAGCGGTCGTCGATGTCAAAGGTCATTGTCTTGACGATTACTTTGAAAGAATCAAGAAGGATACGATCGACGAGGATAAAAGTCATTCGTACGAGTCGAATAATAAAAATCGAAAGCTAATTGCCCCGGCCTAGGTATCTACGTTTTAATTTACCGAGCGTCATTTGCATAGTCGATCATCGACACGGAGAGAGCTCTCGTACAGCGTGATTCATGTCCGTTTTGCGTCCTGGAAAACAATGGCGACCTCTGATCGGTAGAGTGCCATTAATTGACGATAACACGTCGTCATGGGCGTCTGGTAAGGTGTTAGTCGTGTTCTTTCATCCTACGAGCACGCGTTAACGACCCTGAGGATCTATCTGGGCGATCGGTTCCGATCAATGATTCCATTCATCGTTCCTTACGAAATTCCACGGCTGGAAGGTTAATTGCGTTAGGCTCGCGTTTTATTCCCTACCGCGTGATATCGACCGTAATAATTTTCATTTATCGGCCTGACTCGACAATTCCCAATGTGACATCTCGTTCGCGTGCTCTCTTAATTAACTCGAGATATTTCCCGTTTAATCGTTCGTGAAAAGGTAACTGGAATCCTACGAATCGGATCCGACGGCTAGGAAATGAATTTTACGATGGCAGGCGAGAAAGGAAAGTGTCTCGAAAGGGGACTTTGAACGGTTGCTCGTTCGTCCGTTAGATGATTCTCCAGTTTCGTTCTCCATTATTCTTATTGCAGGAGAGCCACGACCATTGCCGATAGTTAATTCGTGATATCAAAGCGTTTAATATCTCGCGTTATTGTCCGTGTGTTCGGCGAAGTCACGCCTTTAAATTGCGTTTGTCCCCGGCATCGGACTCTCTCTTTTACTCTTTTCACATTCCAGCATTGTCCTCCGGCAAGATAAGATAGCAGATTTCGATTATAGCCGGACGGGGTTGATTCACGCCCGCCTTCTCAGGGTCATTGACAGTCGTTCAAGCGTCATAAACCTTCAAAATATCATGCCGGCATCTAACCCGGCCGCGATTCCGCGTAAGGCAATCGCGATCGCGATTACAAAATTTATATCGTCCGCGTGACAAGGATCTCGTTAACATGGACCAAAGGTTACCTCGTACGTTCCGTGGATGCTGCGAGCTCCAACGGATCGTATTCGTAGAATGGAAGGTATACAATGCTTGTACGCGGTGTCTATAATCGTTTTTTAGCATGAACGCGTAGGTACGAAATGCGTATCTTATATTCTACCTTCTATGCGATTTCCCCTGCATCGAGCAACATCGTAGCTCTTATTGAGTCATCATTCGCGCTCTCTGATAATACATGCCTCGTTTCCCACAGGAAGGAAATGTTTCTATTTCTTTCCTTTTTTATGGGGACCACTCCGAGTCGTGCGAAAGCTCGAAGATTTACCGTCGAAAATATAAAGTCGTGTCGGCGAGTCGCGAATGCATAATGCGTATTCATTCAAATGGTAAATCCGGTACGAGCGTTCAATTAAACTCACAGCTTCGTTCCCCCGAGTGAGAAAAAGAATACCGGCGCATCTGCCTTCCTACTCGCAAATCCGCGCTTATACATAATGCAACGCTCGACTTGAACCGGACGACAATGTCTCTGACATTTTTTTTAACGAAAAGAGTAGAGGGAAAGTCGGACTTTATGCGCTGCACCTGGGATCATTCTAGCTATACTACCGACAAAGTTGTCCTGGTTCATTTGACTGTTCCAATAGTCCGATTATTGGACTTATACATTTGATTACATCGTTCCATTAATTTAATCTTATTTTTGGAAATACTGTTTTAGTTAGTATAATACCTAAACTAATTAGTGTTTTCTTTTTTTTCCTTGCTTAGAAAGCAGGACTTTTTCATTACATTTTTCACTACATGCTATGCTTTGATTCGACCTATATAAGGTTATCGAACCAGGAACCATGGCTGAAATAGAAGAGCTAACTATTAATTAGATATCTACAATACTCTCATCGTTTCATAGCACTAATAAGAACCGTTATCTAACATTTTCTAGGTAGAAGTCATAATTTTGATGCAAAATTCCCCTCATTTCAAGCAAGAAATACTCGTGAAGAATAATTTCAATTAGGTTTATCCTACATTTACTGATAGAAGCGACGCGCGATAGATATTTTTAATAAATTTTAATAATCTTAAAATTCCTCTTACGACATAATTGTACAAAAAATCTGGTAAGCGTTGAAGTATTATAACTTAGGTAAAGAAATTCCTCCGGACATCTGTTTTAACCTAACCTTAAAAAGAGTCATGGTATAAGGCCGAAACGTTGGCCGAATACTTGAATAAAACTATGTCCCAGGATACCTGTTGCTCTAAATTGTCAGTCCATCGACACATCGAATTGAAATATAGAGAGCAAATACTTTTTCTTGCAAAATGAATACTTTTTTAGACCATCTAAGCAAGGGATCGCAGTCGAGGGTTTCAGAGAGGAAGGAAGACGGGATGGAAATAAAAGGAAATATGAGGATCCGTACGGAGGCGTGCGCGTCTCGACGACGCGGTGCGGATGCGAGCATTATTATACAGCGACAAGTGAATAATTTTACGGTGAACCTTGCTATAAATTAGTCGGTTCCCTCGCCGTTGTTGTCGGTTCTCATCTGCATGGCGCCGCGTCTTGCATAACGTATAAATTCGCAAGCGGCGATATGCACAACGGTTCTCTCTCTCGGCTTACGTCCATAGTTTCCAAGATCGATCGGCGGACGTAAAACCGGTAATAAAACTCGTATAAAAGGACGCGGATCGTAAAGTTCGACGGGCGTCGGTTACCAACTTCCTTTTTCCTATCTCGATCGACAAGGAGAATAGGAAAGGTAAGAAATTTGTTGGTCTTCTTGGTGATCAAAATTTGTGATCAATGGACCACCGTACGATAAAAGATTCGATTAATGACGAGAAGGAGCGAAGATTTAAATGGATTTTTTAATCGATCGATGTTGAAAGATCGACACGAGAAGAGAAGGATCGTGATTGAATCGAGCCGGTCTTAGTCCCAAAGGGCTACTCTTCCGGTTCTTGATGGATAGCTCAGGGATCTAAGAAATGATATTCTTGAAGGTTGCAGAGAGAGAAAACTTCTATTGAGATTGTCATGTACAGTAAAACCTCCATTATCGAAACTAATAGAAAGACATAACTGTTCGGATAGTAGAATGTTCGGATATGAGAATGTTAATTCTCATCACGTGAAATTACACCTGTATTTTAAACAAAATAGTACAAACAAACAAAAAAAGTACACTTTCTACAGGGTGTCCCATTCCGAATCACCCACCGGGAAACTGCAGGTAGAGTGGACGAATCTAAGCAGAAATATCGAAAATTGTTCAAACAAATTCGGCATAGTTAATGAGATATTAACTAACATAAATCGCCTAATCAGAGAGATCAGAAGCGATCGACAGGTTAAGACGTTCCCTTCGATCTCGGTAATGGGCGTGAGACGAAGCTTGTATACAAGCGAATTCCACGAAAAACAAAATCGAGCAGCAGCACTTAATGTTGGTTATTGCAGATTGCTCCTCCTACCGCTTCGTCCTTCGTCCACTACCGAGATCGAAGGGAATGTCATAATCCGTCGATAGCTTCTTGCTCTCTCTGATTGGCCGATCTTTGTTAGTTAATAACTCGTTAACGAGACCGAATTTGTTTAAACAATTTTCGACATTTCTGTTCAGATTCATTCACTCTATCTGCAGAGTCCCGGTGGATAACTCGGAATGGGACACCCTGTATAATGGTTTATGCGTCCCGTCTCTTTTTAGCAGCTAAATCACATAAACTTTTTAATACATGTAATCCTGTCCAATTGTATTTTTTCTGTGCCTCAAAGCATCCAAATCCTTTCTCGAAGGCCATGAATCCTTCGAAATGAAGAGGCACATATTCGTCTACGCTACGTAGACTGCAGTTTTTATATCGATTTATTGTGAATAAATTTGGAATTGGATCGCTATATACTTAATACTCTAGTCGGCACATCGGCATTCAATACCGGCATATACCTCATATATGTAATACCGACGTGCCGGCTAGAGAGTTAATAAACTGTAAACATTGCATGAAATACTTACATTGGAATTCTCGAGCACGCTGTTCGAATAATAGAATATTCCGATGAGAGAACGTTCGGTTAATAGAGCGTTTCGATAATGGAGGTTTTATTGTATGTGATTCAACATTTCACAGTTAATATGACAATTTCACAAGGATTAAATCGTCCCGATGTTATTCGTTCGAAAAATCACTCGTTCACTCTCTGGCTAGAGCTGGCATCTGTTAAACTTGGACGTCTATCGTTCGATGCAACGGTACCGCCGATTTAGAAATCTACTACGGCAAAGAGTTCACACGTTCTGGCTAATCGGACGCGCGCGCGTGCTTCGAGCGACATGGCGGGTGCTAATTAGTCATTCCATGGAAGAAACTTCGAAACGTGCGATGCTTCGAACTCGGGAGTCCTCGCGTGGAAAGGTGCAGCCGATAAAAATTCCTTGGAGATGACAAAGCGATGACGATGCTGCTGGAACTAGTCTTGCTCCCTTTCTTCTCCTCTACTTCTGCTTCCTCATGGCACCCTCGCTCTTTCAGCGCAACGGTCTCCGCTCGATGGTTAATCCTCGACGTTCGAGAGGAACGAAGAGTCTAAGACTCGTCTCGCACGCGATATTACGTGAGCCGTCGAGCACGAAATTTTTCCTTCTTGCGGCTTACGTCTGCGGTTTTGCGAGTAGTCTCTCTCTCGGTCCTTCCCAGCACGCACGGAGCCTCAACAGACGACTACCATCAAGATGATCATTAAGAGAGAACGCGTTACAAATGTAGAACTGATTTCTTTCTTTGAAGATTTGCAAATGCTACCTGTCCAAGACCGTTTGACGAGTGTCTCGACAGGTTGTAAGAAACAACTGTCTTCTAGATCATTTGCATAGAGTCGAAGACTACTATGGAGCCTCGCTAGAAAAGGCTCTCAAGGTTAGGAGATCGGTAGGAGATTGAAACTGTTGCACGCATTCGCGGGACAAGTTCTCCCACTTTAACCGTCGAGATAAGCGTAATTTTATCTCCGAACTCGAGTAGAATTTTCTAACACCTCCTCGCGTGGACGATCGAGATCTGGTTCGATAGGAAGGCGCTAACACGTTGGCGCGAGGGCGTATCGATAGTGACACGTTCGACTACTTTGACCAACACGTCCACTCGTGTTCGTTCTCCACACTCGGGGTAAGTGTACTTCGCAAGGTCGTTTCTTCGTGCGCACCGACTCGAGTGGACTCTCTGGCAGACGGAACGTATCGAGCTTAATCATAGAGTCGTAAAACGTATGACCGGATTAATAACAACTCTGCTAAGTAGCCGTTGGTAGGCGTTAGCGTGGCACGATTCGTTCGAACGGCGTACGTCCCTTTAGGTGGAAATAAAATCCTTTATGGCAGGTGGTTGATCGATAACCCGTCATTAACGCGGCTACCAGGTGTCGAAAAAGTTGGACGATGATCATAGGAGAAGATCAATGATCGTGTAAGATCGAACGATAATGGTAGGTAGTGCCATAATTCATTAGGATCAACCTTCCGCTAGCATACAGTCGATCGTAACAGTAGGTAAACTCCAATTTGGATCGATCGCTCGGAAGATATTTCACGATTTAATAGCGATCAAGATCGCGATTCGTTCCGAATGCGGTCGTGTGCCGTTAACGGTCTCCTTACGTGATAGGAATAGTGTCGTTCGAAGTAATTCATTGTCACGCAAATTTTTTTAGTATTTATTTTGCAAACAGGTACAAAAATCCTTATGTACAAAGTATAAGTATACATATATACAGAAATAAAATAAGAAGCAAAAGAAAAAAACAAAACAATAGGATAAGAATAAAACATAATAAAGTTATAAAGATCCGTTATGACATAATAAGAATAGTACAACTCTGCGTTTAAATTGGGAATGAGTACTATAGAAGTTGATAAATTGGGTGAAATTGTTAACTGTCATAAAAATACTATTTAGACAGTTAAACTGGCCATAGGGTCCTATGTGGTTCCTGATATAATAAGTGGTGGTGATGCCTTAGAGCAGAATAGGAAATAGTCAGACCATGTCGAGACACAATTTCTTTGCAGGTAATAGAACCATTAAGTATGTTGTTGGCGAATAAAACGTCAAACATAAGTCTACGCCGCTTAAGGGTCATAAGATTTATCGTTGTTGGGAGAGAAGAGTATTCTAATTATGGTCGATAATTGACATCGAACGGCCCACCTTATGCACAGCAGGGCGTAAAAACTTAAGTTGAGTGCTGTCAAGTTTGCGGATAAATAACAATAGTAGGGTGACCGAATAATCGAACCCTATTCTAAAATAGAGCGGACTAAGGAGCTGTACAGAAGTTTTACGAGAGGAGGACTAGAACCGTGAGTCACCGATTTTGGTCATCTTTTGCACAGAGCTTCTTTAATTGAATCTATTGAACACGTGTTCTGCCAAAAGTGGCGACATTCCGCCGTTTTTTTTAAATTTGAGGTAAAAACTCAAAGTTCGACGATCAAGCTGAAATTTTGCAAACACGCTGAGACAGCGAAACGTATTTTTATTGAGAACATTTTTTACATAATTACTCGACTGCGAAGGTTTATGCTTTTTGCTTTGGGGTTGGAGTCCTTTTGGCAGTACTTCGAAATATTACTTCGTTTTTGTATCGAATTATGTTTTTAACATAAGTACAGCAATTAGTAATGATAGGTATACATTTTTGGCGGGGGAGTGTGGGGGAGACTATTGGCAAACTTTGATTTTTTACCTCAGATTAAAAAAAAAACGACAGAGTGTTGTCACTTTTGGCAAAACACGTGTCAAATAGATTCGGCTAAAGAAGCTGTGTGCAAAAATTCAGCAAAATCGGTGACCCAGAAGTTTGGTCCTCTTCTTGTTGGTATGTTGACATTTGCAAAATATTTAGACACTCTATAAATGAAGCCCAAGGTTCTGAAGGCGATTTCAGCGACCTTCGTAATATCTTTAGCAAGGGATAAATTTGCTGAAAAAATAATACCTACCTAAATCCCAAATGTCGGTTGAATTTCAAGAAAACTTTTTATCGCCGTGCACGTTTCCTCCGACCACCGCGATCGTCGATCTCTCGGAATAATTGATATCGCATTCATCACGATCATGATCCTGGTATTATCGGAGAGCAGCGGTTTCGATCGCTACCCCGGTAGTTTCGTTCCTCACGGAAGTAACCGGAATGGTGGACCTTCTGCTCTCGGACCTCGTTAAATCGTTTCGCGGACGATTCGTGCCGTCCGACAGGCGAGAATTATCATTCTAACCGGCGGTTAGGTTAGCGTGTGTTATTCGCCAACGTAGGTACAGGGAAGTTCCACGGGAGCGAGAGTAAAGTGCCGCTGTTTAAGTTAAAAGCATTGCCAGCAGCTGGCAAAAAAGATTGGAATAATTGACTAATGTTAACATGGATCAATTTAGCACGGTTATCATCGAGTAACGTTAAAAAGATCGAGGATGCTTAACCCTTTATAGCCCAAGATGATACCAATTTTTAATTCTTGTGAAAAGGGACTGGTTAGGGTAATAAAAAAACACGTAAGTATTTCTAAAAAAATCAATAATTTTGTTTATTAAATTTTAATTGGACATTTTAAGAAGTGTGACATTACTGGAACATATTACTGCTGTCATATACAAAGGAAAAAATTTTGATTGCTAAGTGGGGGGGGGGGATTTACAGTAAAATAACACTATTTTTTTGTGAAATTTTTTGCTACTGTCAAAAGTCCATAGGTTACACTATCTATGATTTAACGTGCATACTAATTTGTTAAATAGTGTGTTACAGTTATGTTATATCGATTCGAATGAACTAAATATACTCAGTGTGTCGTCTGGTGAGATTTTCGAGGTTTGTTACAGAACTGTCACATGCTGCTATAAAGGGTAAAGAAAGGTGGTTGAATCGATTGTGTTTAAAATGTAATAAGCTATGACATTTCGAAGATTAGACTCTGTCTCTCTCTTTTTGAATTATGAAGGTATCCCAAATGATCGCGCGCAGGCGCACCTTTCCTGTTTCGAGCGTCGAACCAGGTACCAGGAGAACAAACGATGACGAACGACTCTCCCGGCTATTCTTAAAACGCACGAAAATTTATCGTCCTACACGTCCGTCCGCTCATATTATTGCTTCTCCGAGTTGGCCAGAACGGAGAAGGAGAGAGAAAGATTCTCGCGCAAAAATTCCTCTCTTTCTTACTCGCGTCTGCATTGTATGCAGATTCCTATGCTCTAGGATAGTCTCTCCTCTTTCTCTACGAGCAATAAATCTATTTTTACCGACGCGTTAACTACGTCTACATCGCATTTGCCGAGCCTAGGCTTCGCACGATTAATAGGAAGTTGTTACGAAATATTTCTAATTTCGTCGAAGACTGGCACTCTGATAGAATCACAGCGATACGCGTACCGAAAGAGGAACGTCGAATACACCGGAGAGGATAACAACGAAGAGTAATGCCCCGTCTCGAAGCAGCTCGTAGGCGTGGTCGATCAATGAGAAATGATCCTTCGATCACTCGCAAGGGGCAGCTCTCTTTCAATGGACGTCCTGTAAAGAATGCACGGCTCGTTCCGTCTCAGAGACAAGCGTGTTAAGTTATGTAAATAATGAGGGAGACTTTCGAACCTGGCATTCATCAGGGTTTATTCATAAAAACCTTCGACGTCCTCGCCGAAAGACGTTTAATTGTTTCGTGCTTTGTCACGATTGTTTCTAGCCAGAAGATCGATCGTAATCGCAGGAGATTAGAGGAAAGCAAAGATAGTTCGGTGACTTGAGAACCCCTGCTTGGTAGGAATCTGACGGTAAATTACGAGCTGCACGAGTATCTACGCAGGATGTCCAAGCTGTGCAGGTGGTCGAGTCGGACGTCCGAGAGAGGAGACGTACAACGAAGAAATTACGAGAGACAATCGATTCCTTTTTATCCGGACCATTGATAAAGGGCCTCGTGCTATTATACGTAGGCCGTAAAGGGAAAAGGTAGAAGGACGAGACGAATGCGTTACACGCGCCGTGTAGGATGACTCGCGTACCTGAAAATACACGGATAGCGAGTACCAAGACCGGGTACGTTTTACAAAATACACGCTACGTCTTTCGCCGAGTAATTAATTATCGAAGAGCCACCGAAACTTTTTCGATTTCGTATAAAAAATTTCGCAAAAGACGATTTATC
Source organism: Ancistrocerus nigricornis (assembly GCA_916049575.1). Classification (NCBI taxonomy): domain Eukaryota; kingdom Metazoa; phylum Arthropoda; class Insecta; order Hymenoptera; family Vespidae; genus Ancistrocerus; species Ancistrocerus nigricornis. The sequence continues at coordinate 22,402,062 of OU696669.1, read as the reverse complement.
GTTCGCGTCGATGTCCTGTCGGTCCACAGCTTTTTTTTTTTATTTTTAAAAGGTGGAACGATCACGCGACGCCGGTCACGAACGTTTACGGTTAATTTCGATTCTTTGACGAGTTATTTATTACTCGATTCCTTCGACACCTCCGAAAATTGTAATCGCCCGCGGTGTCATTTCGTCGGACGTAACGAAGTGAAAGCTGTTCGCGTCTCGCGTCACTTCAACGATCGATAAATAAAGAAATCTCCGAGGACGGAGGAAAATGGATCCAGTTTTATAATCTAAATCGAAGTTCTGCACTTTAGATTACGAACCGGCCTTGGTGGACGCGCGCGTTGCTTTCCCGTTTCGTAAGCAAAGATTTACCACGAAGGAAAATCGCGTGGGACGTTCCTATTTCACAGTCATTAAGGTTAATCGATGGATCATTCGTGATCTCTCATCGACGATTGCGTTATCTTCGTGTTCCGCGTAAGTAATAAAATTACGCGTTACTCAGAATTTTGTTCACAATTTCCGAACGAAAGGTAATTGACTTTTCAGGACGTAGGAAACGCGTTTCCTTACGCGAGGGTTCGCGCAAAGATCGTAATTAATATTGAGCATGCATCGAGAGTGGATCGCGCGATGAAATATAATCGATTTCGCATCGACTACCGTCACCCGTGTCCGATTTCTTGGTAATCGTCGCCGAGGACGATTTTTCATGTCGCTTTCGCGGAACCGGCGATCGGCTCACGTCCTCGTCGTTGAACGGACGTGGCACGAGTTGCAAGCGGATCGCATACGTCGAGTGGTTTTATGCAAATCCCGCGCGCGAGTTACGAAAGGCGAGGACGAACGAGGGAAAAGGAGAAAATAGGAAAATCCGTTTTATATGTTACAGAACATGCGAGTAACGACTCCAGAATCAGCATCCAGTCTGCTTAAACCTACGCCCGGAGACCAAAAAGTAGTTATAAATAAAAGTTAGATATACTTTCAATTTTGTAGAAAAAAATCAATTATTAAAAATTAATTTTAATTTAAATGGCTGGCAGTTAATATTAAATATTAGGAAAATCACTGAGAAAATCAAATAATTTAAGAAAATTAAGCCTCAGTGCGTCGTGGTATCAGGGCCATATTGGGATAACTGGGCCATGGTGCGTCGCACTGGTGTCAGATTTTACATTAATCTTTAAATAAACCAACGAACGTTGTTTGGTAGTCATAGTAACACCTACTATGTATCCAAAAGAGATTGCATGGCCCAGATGCCTTCGGGACCGGATACACCGACGCATTATACCTGTTCAGATTATGGGTAACCATTACAGATGCATCAATTGTTTTCTAGTTTTGGGTAACCATTATTGATAACAGAAATTTTATTTTGGTTATTGATAATCATTACCAATGGCGAACAATATTTTCCGAAAGAGCATATTCAATCCTCAAAATAAAGTTGAAAGATCAATGGTATAACTTATTGTCCACAAATTTGACAAAACTTTCGTTTGTCAAATTAAGTACCTACATAATATGTAAATATATTGAATTACCAAAACCTTTTATTCTATTCTTTGTTTCATACATTTTCATATTCTTAATTGGCTTTCTAAAATATATCGATTTTATAATTAATATTACGTTGTTATTGAATACTAATTGTCAGTAATGCTTATAACTATTAAAGAGCTTAATGGATGAACATTTTAAGTGACATTTTGGAAAAAATGGAAATTTCCGAGTAGAATTACATCTTATGGTTAACTTTAAATATGGAACGTTCATTGGTTCTGCCAAGTCCTCTAATAAGGTGGTTTTCAGTGAAAGGAAGTAACATAATAACAAGCCACGGCATGGCATTCTAATAACTTCAAAGCTGATTTTCTCAAATTCACCAAATTGTTACTTAAGATGTTAATCCAGTAAGCTCTGTAATTGATCACAATCGAATGTAACCAAAAATATTGTTCGCCATTGGTAATGATTATCAATAACCAAAATGAAATTCCCGCCATCGATATTGGTTACCGATAATCACAATAAAATTTCTGTTACCAATAATAGTTACCGGAAACCAACAAACAATTGAAGCATTTGTAATAGTTAGCTATAAACAAAATCATTTAAATAAAGCTATAAATTATCATACCATAATTTAAAAAATGTTGATTATAACAATTATGATCTTTGCTTACCTCACGTTTCGATTCGTCGAGTTTTAAATACTAAACCGTAAGTAAATTGGTTACTTACATTTCTCATTAATTTGTCCGACCGAACGAACACGAGTACGTTTCGCCGCTTGTTTGATAAATAAATCGTCCTCGTCGAATCCAATTCCACACGACGACTCCCCGCGCTCATTATGCTAATGCAATTAACCTTTCGGAGTGTTTGCGTGTAAAAGGGAGACCGGCGACGGGTCTGCAGTTTTATGGTCTTAATAAACGTTGCCGCTTGGACGGGAGTCTTACGATTATGCGCATTAGTTGCTCTTTTCATTTTTATCATCGACACCCGCACGAGATCGCGCGAGCACCTCTTATCTCCTTTTAGAAAGGACTGAAATTTGTCTCGGAGTCATTACATTCGAACGATTTCCCTTTACGCCTCATGCTCGGAATCGGAATTAATTTGAAAATAAAAGTAGTAATCGGCTACTTCAATTGCCTATCGCCAGTTAAATTGGGTGCAAATGCATTAAGCCTTTAGAGCTGTTTTATTTACCGATACCGAAGGCAGCTGATCTTCTTAAGTGCTTAGCTTAAAATAAACCGAGCGTTTCGCGGTGTCCGGTACAAACGTTTGCGTTTATATAGCCCGTTGCACGCTTTCATGCGAATGATAACGTTGTTACGATCTCTTTTCTAAAGAGACAAAAGAAACACGGGGATCCACCTCGAAGCATCTTCGATGCAACGGGCCAAAAAAGATTTTACTGGAATACTAGCGAGTCCTTGTTACGTTCGAACTACCGTTTAATAGTTTTCAGAAGCAACCAACCGCATGCTCTTTGCGGTTAACGAGCTTACAAATAGCACGCGGCTAGTGGTAATCGCGTGAAATTTTATTAACCGTAAAGACATAGCTTTGAATCATCCTCTAGAATAGGTTGGCCTAGTCGAAAATGGATCTTCGAATTTTATGAGAAATTAACCATTTTAACGTATGTATCAATTTTCGGCAGAGACCTAGATTCGATGAACTATAGTTTCTGGCCATTTCAGCCGCTCGGAAAGTGGGTATATTTCTAAACAATTCAGAAACTCGAAAGTATAAAACGAAATGTTTTTATTTTTTAACATAAGGTACGAGACGGCTTTAAGAATGCCACAAAAAAATGTTGAAAAGAAAAACAAAATTAGGTTAGGTATTCATGGATACTGGCGCTACAATGTAGCATAGCGATTTTTTTTCGCCTATTAGGAAAATTATGGTGAGCCGAAATTTCGGTGAAAAATATTCATTTTTGTCTTCTGCTGGCCATAATTTCCCTAATCGTCTTACCTCATCTACGTTCTAACCTTCTTACCTTCTGTTGAAAAAATAAAAATAATTCATTTTATACTTTCGAGTTAATGAATTTTTAACAAATATACCCATTTTTCGAGCGGCCAGGGTGACCCCTTAAGGCCGGTCGCAAAATTTTGGGACGCGGGCGGAGGTACCCTTCTTCAACTCGCTCTATCATACGAACCGTTCACTCAATCGATTCGAAATGTTCACCATTTACTCATTATGTAATATGGAACATGCTCTCAAAATTTCAAGGCGCTAGGTTCATGAGAAAAAAAACTAAAAATCAATAACAAAATTTTTTGAAAAAGTTAGTAAGGGATAACAATAACTCAGGCTGTATGTGTCCGAAAGACTTGAAAATTTTATCCAATTTTCTACATTATATAACGGAGGTTTGGTGCGAATCGTTTTTCGAAATATCAACCCGGCAATTTTTCGCGATAACACAAACTTGAGTACCTCAAATTTCCCGTTCTTCGGATATTTTAATTTATTCACCAAAACCAGCCAAAGTCTTTTTTCGGAAAACTATTGGCACCAAACCTCCGTTATATAATGTAGAATATTGGATAAAATTTTCAAGTCTTTCGGACACATACAGCCTGAGTTATGTTATTCCTTACTAACTTTTTCAAAAAATGTTGTTATTGATTTTTAGTTTTTTTTCTCATGAACCTAACGCCTTGAAATTTTGAGAGCATGTTCCATATTACATAATGAGTAAATGGTGAAAATTTCGAATCGATTGAGTGAACGGTTCGTATGATAGAGCGAGTTGAAGAAGGGTACCTCCGTCCGCGTCCCAAAATTTCGCGACCGGCCTTAAGTGAGAAGAGATTTTTATAACGTTTCCCGCAGACACAAATTACGTATATCGTTGATTGTGAATTATCGCAGACTAGCAGGGAGCGAGCGATCGTTTTCATTGACTGGTACGATGCACGCTTATCAGATGGGAACGGAGCCATCGGACTCGTTCGCGATGAGACGCATCGTCAGACGTTCTCCGTCTCATACGCTCTTTAAGAGTTTATGCCAGTCGCGTATGAATATAGGAGAGCCTTCGATGCGCCGGTGCAGCATAGGATCACGCACGTACCCTCGCGTATGTCCGAACAAAAATAGAAATAACACGGTGCTTAGCATGAGAGAGCATGTCTGGCGTGTACGCGCCAGGATTATCGATACCTGACAGCTGACCCCGCGGGGTCAACTCGAGAAGGCGAGGCCTCCGATGGTGAAACGGAAAAGGAAGTCGTGACTCTCTCGGTTCCTTCCTCTTGCCATTTTCTTCTTCGTGTCTCGAGCGAGAGAATAGAATCGGTCGTTCTCTTAACCCTAAAATGCCACACACGCCGGAGATTTGACATTTGACATTTTAGGACCAACGTTAAAATCACGAGAGTTATCAGGATCGATTTTCCACGAATGTCATTGCGTAAGCAAACGTTAATTTGAATTTCACTTTGAGGTTGTCCGCTTTTCTCGCCCCGAGTTTCAAGCTCTATGATTTATTATGACACGAGCGCAACAATGGATCCCATTCAGGCTTCGCAATTAAGGTCCAACAAAGCGCTCGGATTCTGAATGATCGTGTGTCTAGGTTTGTCCGAACAAAACGCGCAGTCAGGTAGCCAATGCATTGTGATGAATGCTAGGTGTGAATACGAATCAATTTGTGCGGTTGATCCACGTTGATACCGATCGTGGCTAACTTTACGATCGGATTTCAATCTACTCGATTATGCTCGGAGTGGAGGAGAAAGTGCATCGAATACTTGGCACGATTATCTTTCTTCTTCGCCTTTGGTACAAAACTTACTCCTGGAATATGGTAAAGTTGTACGTTGTAATAATTTTGGGTGGTCCTTCCGAGCGACTCCACCGGATCAGCGAATAGCGAAACGCTAGTTAACGACGCGTTATCTTTTAAAAGATAAAACCGGTGACCGGATTCAAAGTAATTCCGGTAAGAGGCTTAAAGCGATAAGGAAATACGTCGACTTGACATTTTTTTGCCGGCACCTGTCAGAGAAGCCTAGCAGGTTCGGTCAGGTGTAATCCGGGAACAGTACCCAGTGTCCCATTAAAACGATGGTCGTGTTCGCGTTGATACAAGAACCCATTCACGTTGGACAGAGACATCGTTAATCTTAGAGGGCTACGTGGCCCTCCAGAAACGCAAAGGCCCAGCATCCCGGGCTCTCCTGGTAGCAGGCAGAGAGTGGTGACTCGAGAAAACCATTAAAAACGATAACTAGGTCTTTCCCTTTTTCGATTGGGATCTACCACATTCCGTAAGAATGTTACACGCTCCACCTTCGGGTCCATCAGAAGAGGACGACGTACAGGTGCAGCGGACTCTTGTTATCCACTCGACCAGTTTCCAGTCCGAATTCTGGATCACGAGGAAGTACGATTTGTGGCAGGTCTCCGGTGTAACGGTTACAAATGTTCCTCGTATTTCTAACGCGCTATCCGGAGGATAAAAACGACTCTAGACGATCTCGAGGCTAAGAGAGAGAAAGAGAGAGGACAGGATATATATGACGCTTTCGACACGCTCATCGTGCTCGTTTGCAAAGAGAAGCTAGCTTCTCTTCCATGCCGCCTCAAAGCGATTCGTCGCGCGTAATTCGTCAGTTTTAAGGAGCATTTCTCGTGTTGCCTAGGGCATCGGGATGTCGTGCTTTCAACGACGACGTACACGCCCCGCTCGGCTTCGTTTTATACAGGGGAAATGGATAAAACAATGGTGAGTAAGCCTGAGACGAAAATGTCTTCTCCCCTTCTCGTGTTCTTCGTTTCTTCGGTCGCACTACCGTTGCTCGGCATTATAATTCTTGGCAGCGTTAAGACCACGTTCGTTGCAGCTGCTAGTCTTGTCAGTCCCTTCGAATTCGTATCTTTTTCGTATTCGCGAGTCGTATCCGAGGGAAATCGATCAGCTTCGATGCACTTCGAAAGGAAGCAAAGTTGTTTTTCTTGCTGGAGTAAATTTGCTGGATCAACGCGGACTCTCGAGATTTCAACACGCGCTCGTTGCAACGACGAGCACGTTCCTATAGTTAAATAAACGCGTTTATTTATGTGAGAACGACTAAAATCGGCTCGTAATCGTTTCTCAGGTCTACCGCGTGTCGTCAACGCGAGTTTCGAAAAACAGGAAAGCGATGATATTGATTCCCCGTAATACTCGGCCCACTTTCTCCTAATTACTTATGTTCTAAGCGTAGGTGCATTTAGTGGAATAGTTTTAAGCGTATCGCGAGCAGCATAATAGAGATTCTATCGTCGAGGAACTCTTAACCTCCCCATCACCCACGCTCGGTATTTTAATGTCTTTCAGACGAAAGGGTCGTATGAAAAGCCATCACGAATTGTGACCTGAAACTGATGCAGCACTTTGAACGCCTTCGCGATAACTAATGGCGCTAAAGCATAAACACCAAAGAGATAAAATGGATCTGGTCTGAAAGAAGAACCGTAAAAAGCGACATACGATAAAAAAAATCACATTAAATTTCGTATCGTTTAGGTTTACTTAACACGAGTTTCGTTTCATTCATGTTTTACGGAATACTCGTCGATGACGTCACAGTGCAAAGTCGAGAAAAAACGACGATCGTTAATGTAAACCAAGGAAGAACGAGGTGACCGAGTTTACATGCGTCGACGCGATAAGTTCGTTCTATTCTTTAGTAATCGTCGCTTAAGAAATACTACCAGGTTTCTTATCGAACGCACAATTCGCACCTTTCACTCAAGAAACGTTCTATAGGAGGATGTCAAAGGAGTGGCATTAGATCTTTGCCTCGTTAATTACGATTTATCACGTTCGACGGGTAAAGGTGTCGCAAGTTTTATTGTCTTCGTTCTTTCGATGTACATCATCGATCATTTATTAAATCTATCATTTATGTCATCACTTTTCTTTTCATCGTCGATACCTTGCTTCGGTCTCGAGTTGAAGATTAAGCGGAAGAATTTTTGAATTTGTAAAGAAAGATTATCTGAGAGCGATGTTACGGTTAGTTGGTTTTTTTTTTGTTGTCAAAAAAGAAAGAAATGTCCAGTATCGTAGAAACCGTTCATGCGGTAGAACTCAACGATTATCGAGAGCCTCGTGAAGTTTACCGGTCAGGGTAGCCTTACTCGGCCGGGTTGCTTCTTTAATTTCGAGTATGCCGACCAACAGGTAGGTACCCATTAACGACCATTTCGAGGTATCTCTTGGAAAGTACGAGAGGGGAGGGACCCGCTCCTTTCGAGGTGAAATTTTTAGCGAGGTAAAGGAAACACGCAAATTCGACTTACCGATCGTTATTTTTACGGGATTTGTAAGATAATTTCTCGCGTTTGGTTATCTAATTTCGAGGTAGAAATTTATAGTCGCGTAAGAGGATCATTTTAATCGAGGATAGCGCAAACTTATCCTTTTACGTGCCATTGCAATAGACCCAGAGTGCGAACCTTCCAATCTATTTCTATCTAGGTACACTTGGATAGAGCTTAAGTGTCAATCATTTACACTTAAACGCACTATCTTTACAAAAGCGTTTCGAGATCGTTTGAAGTACGAGACTCTTGACAGAGCGCACGCGGTAAAACATAAATCAATAACTCTCTCCATCGTGTAAGTGGATTTTATACGTTTTTAACGATCATAGATCTTTTTTCCTAATTTATAAACGATCACGTTATATCATCCATGCTATTACTATTTTCGGCGATACGCTATTATCTTGCCACGAGGTCGGCGATTTAATCAACTTGATTCAAAGCGTTTTCCCTTTGAATTTATGTACGTAATAGGTAGAAGGGTTTAACGAATGATTTCGGTAACCCAACCGCGTATATTTTAGATTCAATTAGAGCTTCGCGCGAAGCTGGGTGATCCCATAGATCATCGTATTTCGGTATCGCGGAAGTATATACCCCCATTTGCCATAAACATCAAGTCGGATATCCAACATCTGTGAGCATTTCCATCGAGATAGTTTGAGAAAATTTTCGATGAAAAAGGGAAAGCAAGAACTTCTATTATTTATAGATCTTCACGGACATATCGATAACACCGAGAATCACTCTTAGCCGTAACGGTAAATTTAAAGTTCACTTCGCATCTCGACAGTAACAATATACTCATTCGCGAAAAATCGAAGTATCGAAACGGACTCGCTCCTCGGAAATATCTATCGAAAGTTTACGGGTTTCTGGAAAAGGCTTTAACGATCGTCGAACGTTAACCCAGTTAGTCTAGCGCATCTGTGAGGGCGATTCGCGATATAGCCAACGAGGAACACCATAAATCAGCGTATTTCGGTATCGCGGAAGCCGAGCCCTCGGTATTTATATAACCGACGTTCGTGCAGCGTGTCGCGAGGAACGAAACGCATCGTCCCTCTTTTCCCCTCCTTCCACAGAGAGAGAGAGAGAGGCTCTCTTTGTCGATCTCTCGCTTGGCTAATGTGAGATCTTTGTAGCCCATCGGTGTGTCGTACACGGCCATGAAAGGGCTGCACGCGTTCGAATTTGATACCCGGCCAAGTGCGCTGTCCGAACTTCATGGACTGACTCACTCGAGTCTCGTGTAATAAGTGGACTCGTGCGAGACGAGAACGAGGATGACGAGTTGGTAGCTTCTCGTTTTTTTTCTCTTTATCGTGGACAGGTGGTGGCCTGGTGGCACGCGATAATTATGGAGAAAGAGAGAGGCAGTGCAATTGGACCGTCTCGTCTGGTCTCGAAAGGGTGAGAGAACTTTTGTGACGAACTTCAAAGGATGCGAGCTATCCGACTATCGTCTTTCGTTCGTTACCGTTCAAAGATTGCGATTTGCACGTTAACATTACCGAGATAAGGATCGTTCGGGAATTTATGGCGATCGTGTGGTGCGCGTAGCGTAAGTTCGTGGCGTAACGAGAAATCGACAAAGTAGAAAAGTACAACGTATCCTATTAAATTTATCGCCTTCTCTACCGTTGCAACGCCTGTGACCCCCAGCGATCCCGTATCCGTGCATTTATCACAATCAGTACACTTGATTGGTCGGCCATTTGCACGTGGGTGTACCGAAGAGAAACGGGGATATCGTGCGATCTTTGACGAGATAAAGAATATCGCATGGAAAGTACACGCCTTCCGCTTTGCATGTAATTAGCGCCTTTCTACGATCGCGAAGAATTCTTCAAACGTTTTCCTTGCACCTGCCTCTGTTGTACGAGGAAAAGTGTGAAAGCTTTTATGCAAGTATCTACTCGACGTTTATCATCGTTCTCGTGGACCGTGAATTTATCGTCGGATGAAAAGCTTTGCAACTTTTTCTCCTTCCTTTCATTTATTTTCACAGGCTGCGTTACGTATCCGTTTCCACTCGCATGCACGTTGTAGGTACGTATGTTGTACATACGTCTGTAATATCGGGTTGTTCAACCCTGCGCGAGCGCGGCCAAAAATAATTTGAAGGATAATTCGAGATTCGAGCGGACCGAATCTTTCTTCGGGTAGAGATAAAAAATAATCGAAAATATATGAATGATTAATTGGGTAAACTAAAATGGAAATACCATCGTTTCGTACTTTTCACAAACACGCGCATCACGGACGTAAACTCACGTCGCATAGTGGGGCGACTCTACGGCACCTAACGTTGGACATTTGGATAAAATATAAAAGTTTATATTTGACAATTGGATTCTATTGGCGACATACTGTTACTATTTCTCTATTTTGTTCTACAATGTTTTTCGATCTAGTGTCAGTAGTTATTCCAAAATACTCAATATTAAATACTTTAGTAGTTATTTAGATTAGTAGCTCTATTTTACGTTTTTACCAGAAAGATGTCTACTGCCTATAACGTTGCAGTATAATGTGCAGTTATAATAATTTAACAGTTATAATGTATGAAACATTAACGGAAAAGAACTTTAAATGAAGGACGGAGTTTTCTTAAACGTCATGACAGGTGTCATGGAAACATTATATAATTACCAAAATTGCTTAGGATCGCTCAGAAAAAAATCTTTACCATTTCTTCCTCTGAACTCTATAGCTTATTATCCTCCAAGTACTTTTTCTTTTCCGGCTTTTTGGAACATTCGTATAATATGTAGGCTTTCTTCCGTCGGAGACATGCTCGCGGACGATGTCGCCCGTCTATCGATATAAACGCTAAGGCGTGCGTCTGTGTATGTCACCTCACGCGATGTTTACCTGACGAGGTGAGAAATTAACGGTAGTCAGTCGAATTACTGAGCGAAACCAGCACGGTCGTCCCGCGCCTAATGTAATCGGTAATAATAAAGGTTCCAAAAAAATCGACTACTATTCTTCTTTTTCTCTATCTTTGTCGCTACAACTACAAGTATTAAATGAGTAAAATATTCCTTGCAGACTATTCACAAACAAATTTTATGTATTTCGTTATGTATTTTTAAATTTTGGTATGAAAAGTAAGTTGAATCTTACCTCCATAGTCCAATTATATTTCTTCAACAAGAAGTTCCCTGTCTTCTAACGGCATTTTAGCAGCAAAAAGTACTTGAAGGATAATAATCTATAGAGTTCAAAGAAAGAAATGATAGACTTTTTTCTGGGCGATTCTAGGCAATTTTTGTAATTATATAACGTTTCCATGACACCTGTCATGACGTGTAAGAAAACTCCGTCCTTCATTTAAAGTTCTTTTCCGTTAATTTTTCATACACTATAACTGTTATATTATTATAACTGCACATTATACTGCAACGTTATAGGCAGTAGACATCTTTCTGATAAAAACGTAAAATAGAGCTACTAACTTACATATTAAGAAAACGATTGGTTCTACTAAAGTATTTAGTATTGAGTATTTTGGAATAACTACTGACACTAGATCGAAAAACATTGTAGAACATAATAGTGAAATAGTATTAGTATCTCGTCAATACAGTGGAGTTGTCAAGTGTAAACTTTTATGTTTTGTCCAAATATCCAACGTTATCTACTGTAGAGTCCCCGCACTGCGCGTCGGGTGACTGTCAGCCACTGTACGTCGAAAGGCTATCCGGTTTGACGGGGACTTTACGATACATCGAACGTTAAATTCCTGACGGCCCGTATCTCGCACTCTTTTACTTCTTTCCTTTTTTTCTTGTTTATAGTATCGCCTTTTTTCGTCGGCGTGCTTGGAGTGGTAACAAACGTCGTCTTCACGCTGCGTGCAACCACGACGTTTTGTGCCACCGTCGTCATCGTTTCATCGAAGCCCGGATGAATCGAACTTCTCAAAGTGTCGATTGACGAGCGTGCTCGAGCGTGACGTTTAAAAACACCCGCGATCGTTCCTTGATATCGTCCCACTCGTGCTGCATCTTTCAAGGAGGCTGTTCGGTGATTTACAAGGAAGAGCATTAAACTACCGGCGAGTTTCGCGTTTACGATGCTAGACCGAGATAGTATCGCGAGGAACGAGAGGAGTTTGCGAAAGCGTAAAAACTTTGACGTTCGATATATCGAGCTTGCCAACTTATTTATTGCCAGGCTGCTTTCGGACGTCGATAGAAGAAGAGGAGGATCGATTTTCAGCAAACGAGAAGCCGACAGTTCTGTTTTTTTCGTGTATGGACGCCCGAAAAGATCGCCGAACGAACTTATGCTAATTTGCATCGTAGCGAGAGAGCCACACGGTAATTGCGATAAAATGCAAATTATATTCGCGTCGTTATTGCGCTCACCGGATCGGCAATTAGTCGCGAGCTTATTGCGATTTATAACGCGCCGATTTTTGTCCCCTTTCGCCATCCGGGAATCGTTAACGCCGCGCGAACCGAGTTTTAACGGGTGACATTAAGCAGTTTCCTTCTCCGTCGATTTATAATCCGGGCGTGAATTATAGAATGGTGGGTAAAGTGTTAGGGAATAGTTCGACGAGAGATCTTGTTAATTCATTAAGTCCCATGCGAAATCTAGGCTAGAAAATGCCATCGATTGCATTAGCAAAAAATATAATATACCTACGTATTTTGGCTTATGAAGAAAGTATATATTCTTTCATGATTTTTCCCGTAAAATCGATTGGCACATTTTGTCATTGAAATTTGATAGATCAACCTAATTTGTTGAAACAATGTTAACAAAAACATTCAAATCGCCGAACAAAGAAATACGTAGGTATATTTTCTTTTTTGCTAATGCAATCGATGTCATAGTTTGTTCGGAATTTTTCAGTTCAGGTTTCGCATTGGACTTAATGGGTTAATCTCGATAAGTGTAAAGTCTCTCGTAGAATTATCTTTCGACGAAGAAGTTTTACGATCCGATCGAGGCTTGAAATTATGCGTGAAATTTTCCACATGCAGTGGCTCAGAATTTTTTCGATGACGAGAAATGACGAACGACTTGTCTTTCCTTCGCCGTTCCACGACTTTCTCCTATGCTAATGAGGAACCGTTAATCAAAGAACCGGAGATATGGTATGAGATTTAATCGATGTAATCGCATAGACGATTCTCGATCGTCGATTCCCCCAAATTTTCACCATCTTATGGAACGATCTTGCACGGTGATCTCGTAGCATCGTTTTTACGAGAGGGAAATTAGCGAGGACCGCCACGGTCATTAAGTTCTTTAACGTTCTCGTGTCGGCCGGATGATCGATAACCACCGACGTGAAAGATGACTTTGCTCCTGCTTTCTCCTTGTCTTTCTATCGGGACTTCGTACGGCCATTGTTTCGAGATCTTCTGGCCTAGCACGAAGACGAGACTAATTGGCGATCGTAAAGCGATCGCTCGACATCGTTTCGTTCTTCCTTTCCAGCTCGAGTCCTCGACATTTTACTCGTTTTGCTCCCTCGTACGTGCGTTCAGCGCGATTAGGAAGCAGAAATCGATTAGAGTATGTAATGGACTCATTTCCGAGCTTGTAATTTTCTTGTCGCTTATCTGAACTCTTATTTTAGAATCTTTGCGCTAGCTTCAGCGTTATCGCGATATTTTCATGACTTTATTTGTATTGCGTCGAACACGAGATTATTCTCTGTGTAATATTTAAATATTTGATCGAGAATACCTGATAATCGTATCGATATGATAATTGAAGAAATCAATGGACGAGTCTTATCGTTCTCACCAAGGACTGATTACCGTGATAACAGTTTCTTTTTTTTATTTCATACCGATATATTCCTCGATGTGGTGTTGCATTTTTCAAGTATTTCGCAATGTCGAGTTTTCACGCGTTACGTCATCATCGAAGTAGGTATCTTTATAAAAATATAATCGTTACACGTACCTACTAGTAGAAGCAAATCGATTCGTTCTATCGATGAATCTAATCGCTCGAATGCAGGAAAAGCAGTAAAAAATAATTGAAAGGGAGAGTAGCGCATAGTTCGCGGTACGAAGCCGCTCGCCGGGTCACGCGTTGAAATCTCTCGTTCGATCGCTCTCTTACTTTCAATTTTACACGCGTTCCAAGCTGAGATGATTAGCGCGACTACTGCCGATTAATTTTCTCGAGCCGTGATCTCCGTTAATCGCGTAATAGCTATCTCGGGCAGTAGTACGTTCCTACATCGATCTGCGAAAGACAGGAAAATTAATTTCCTCTGGGTTCTAGCCTTCCCTTGAACGAATTCGTTGCTCCGTCAGGAGCAATCACACACCGGAAACTGCATGTTTTATCTCGGACAAAGAATAATTTGTCAGGACTAGTCTCGAGGATTTAATTTATCCGATCGTCCAATGATTTCAATCAAACCAGCATGATATTAATAGACAATTCGAGCATGTTATTTGTTTGCAATCAGCGTAATTCAAAGATAATTTGAAACAATTTAAGATTAGACCGTCTAGAGCCATGTGTTCGAGATAAAGTGTCCGATTCGGTGCGCGGCCAGCCTTAGAAAGAAGGGATCACGTTTATCAGGAAGGTAGAGTCGAACGTATGGAATTCTGACACTGCAACAGATATTAGGTTAGGTCGTGCAGGCTCTCTTAAGACTCGATTACAGGGTAGACTGAAATCGATCCGAGCGTCCGTAATCGCGCGATAAAGGGTGACGTAAAGTATCGGGTTGCGAGGGGAATATGCTTATAAATTTATCTCATGAGCGCCGTTGGTTGCGCGATCGTTGACCGACCGACTCGGAAAGAAACGATTCGAGAAGATCTGAATTATAATAGGGACGTTCAAAAGTTTGTTATAGTTGGATCGTGTATCGGTATTGGTTAACTCAACTAGATTTGACTTGGAAGATGTTCTGCCTGACGCGATGGACCACCATCGGAGAAGCTGCGTGTCATCCAGCTAATTTGAGACGAAACCAATTTACATAGAGATGCTATACGGGATGGAATTAACCTTTCCTACCGTCGTTCTTTCCGAAACGGAAAGCTCATATTTACAATTGCACCTTAATTCTTGAACTTAGCGAGACAAAGCATCGCGCCCCATTATTCCGTTCGACTTGGGAGAAGCGTACAGGTGCTTTCAGCTAACGTAATCAATGACGTTTATCTTGTAAATCACAATAACTTAATCTTTAAAACTGAATCAGTCAAATTTTTATTAATTCAATTTGTAAGACTGAATTTCACTAAACAAATAGTGATGTCTGGTTGGATCTACATGTAAAATAGTGATTCTCTAAGCTTACATCTAGATTAGTGAAATTTTCACTACGAAATTAGTGATTCCCCGAGTGCTATGGCGACTGCAAGTAGCGCCACTAAAGTAACAACATATGTTTTACATGTGTGTTCTTCCATGAAGTCAATGTCAGAAAGTACCTAAGCATTGTTTATTGAAAAATCCAACAACAAAATATATTTGTTCAGTTAAGCAAGTTATATATATGAAATTTAACAACTGCATGATATATGTATGTTGTAATTGTTTTAATAGCTTCATATGTTTTCGATACTTGTTTTTACTGGTCTTTATACAAAGTATAACTGATGGTAATTAATTTCGATTATCAATCTGTTAAGGTCACCAACTGATCCTCGCAGATTAACAATCAAAATTAATTAATTGTTAGGATTAATAACATTTTTTTCATTTAATGATTCATAACCTTAATCTATTGTCAACTGTACTATTTATAAAGACCTATGGAGACTATCCCAGTTCATCGCTAGGCGTCATAGATCTCGCAAGCACTAGAGTAATAGTTAATTTGTATATAATGTAGGAATTTCGAACATCGAGCCGTTTGAGTTAGGACACAATTACGACATTTATCATGCTGTTATAAAATTTCGTTTATATAATCTACTCGCCTGAATAAATATATTTTGCTATTGGATCTTACTTATTAAATATTTTACATGTTGAATAACTTAAATTTCACTAAGTCAATGGTGAATATACATTATTTAAATCAGTAAAACTAACTACTTCAATATGTTACTACTTTCAACTAATTCGAGTAATGAATATTCACTATTTGGTAGTGGTCTACTTTGGACATTTTAGAATAGCGAATATATATTCTCAATTAGTGTTTTTTCACTAATTCAGTTTTAAAGAGTAGAGATGCTATACAGGATGCAATTAACCTTCTCTACCGTCGTTAACGTTCTTCCCAAACCGAGAAGCTCATATTTAGAATTGCACCTTAATTCTTGAACATAACGAGACAAGGCACCGCGCCCTATTATTCCGTTTGACTTGGGAGAAGCGTACAGGTGCTTTCAGCTAAAGTAATCAACGACGTTTATCCTGTAAATCACGATGACTTACAACGCGGCTTCTTCCCTTGCTCTTTGCTAATAAATTTTCCACAATGCATTTTGCCCCGATCGGCGATACTTTCTCCGGCGATGGATAGAGTCCTTCGGTTCGACTTCGCTTCGGGCCACTCGAAGATCGTTTCTCAATGCGACGTACGTTACACGCGGCTCTTTCTCTTCACGATTTATCTCTCGCGTAATGAAGCCTTTGCCTAGTAGCTTCGCGATTACCGTTTAATCGGCCCGCTCCACATGACTCCGTTATTAATTTTGTTTAATATACAAGGTAATTAATAATTATGCGCTCGTATCTCGCGATCTTATTAATTAAAGTAAGGATGTAATCGTAATTTGAATTTCAATAGGCTAAGGATAATCCGTAGAAAATCTTGCTCATAGCCAAAGGTGAAATGTAAGAGGATGCAAGCTACTCACGTAGAAGGATAGTTCGACGCGATGAGAGTGCTTGGGCACACAGGTGAGCGCTTCCGATCTGCAACATCCGGTATCGTCCGAGCACCTGTGCAAGATGGCGCAGTGTGGAATGTAGGTGGTCGACGGACTCGGGTAGACATCGCGAACCGGAATAACTCTTGGACGTGGCCATTGACAGCTGCCTTCTCGAGACACCTTTATCGCGTGCTGAAGCGCCTCTTTGATCTCGGCACCTGAAAATGGAACAGATTTCTATTATCGTGTCGATCCAAACTTAATTTACGAGCGAACGTCGACGGATTACGAAGGAAATCGATAGAACGGCCTAGCTATTCGCTAGCTCGGGGAGTTCGTCAATGACGAGGAGTCAGTTTATCATTCTCATTGGCTTGTCACCGTAGGATTCTCAAGATCGAACGATATCGGTCACAAGAGCTTTCTATTGATTCAAGGGGAAAGATACCTAATCGCTTTCTACGCATTCCACATACTATCGATAATTATACTAGCATGGGTCGCGATTCGCCTTAATCGCGGAAGAAACGTCGTCGACGATCGGGAAGCTACGATGAATGTCGCATGGGAGAGAAAATTACGAGTTACGAGTTTGCATGACCGCTTCCTCGTGAGAGAAGATCAAAGGGCGTCGCTACTTTGTTATTAGTCAGAACATACTCGGATGATTCAACGGTATCCCGTACGTACGTTCGCACGTACGTTTTCGCTTCTACTCGCTGTAACGAACTCGAGGAACGTCAGAAAACTAACGGATGAATTAATTCGACGCGACAAAAGGCCAACGATTACATCAACCTATCTTGTTCCTAGTGATGAAGTAATCGTGAGTCACGTTGCTCGGAGAATACATAGATCGAGTTTAAAAAGTTTTTCTTTCGATCGAGATAATATACACGATTGATCGTTTAATTTTATACCGCCAGGACGAACTGTAATCTTAAATAACGCGAATACCAAACATCTTTATTAGCGAAATCGAACATCACGCTCATCTTTGAACGAGGTTAATGGGCTAAGTTTACGCATGGGAGGACGATAATGAAGACGAAGACGAAGAGCAGCTTTATGAATCTCACAGACGACGGTAGAAACGTGTCGTTTCTAATCGAAAATTATTGCCAACGATCGCCTCTCCGCTCGCGTTCCATTGCTGCTTTTATGTTCGTTACCCGATGAGTCTTAACCGCCATTAAATGGCCGTACGTCAGTCGGCATTACTCGCGGATTAGTTTATTGGCCATGATGGAGAATCGGAGAGAGGATCCCGCGAGAACGAATCGGTCTGCTTCCCGGATATTTTACGAGATGGAATTTCTCTCCACGCGCAAAAACGAGAAATGGATCCGTTGAAAGGGACAAAAAGCATCGAAGGCGTTCGCGTGTCGAGGCCGACGCTATAACGATAGGAATTCTAATATCGTTCGTGTTCATTAAAGGAAAACGATTTCCCGTTTATTCGCCGTTTTGCGAGCAATTATACGGCAGTTTGCACGGAAGTATTCTAACTAAATGCTGAAAGTAACACGGACGTTCTCCGTGTTGCGTAACGTGAATTTCTCCGAATGATTTCTTCCTTAGTAGGTACTAAATTATTTAGGTGGGGTTACTGCTTTACAAGGCTTGAACAAAGCGTTTTTTCGGGATCTTTTTTAAAAGGGAAAAAACAAATGAGCCTAGGAAATATAGTGGTATGTTTTAAGAAGATACATTTATCTAGGTAGGTCAAAAAATTACATTTTTCAAAAATATTTTTATTCGATAATATCACCTTTGAGCTATATTCCCTGAAAATTTCATTGAAATATTCCTAAAATTAAATGAGCTATAGCTTCTAACAGTCGTACGGACAAGACGAGATATTTAGGTACAAGTGGGTATGAGGGCAAGTTATTTTTATTTCGACGATAAACCTCTTCCCACGAAGCTACAATTGCTGCTGAGACAACCTTTTATGGCTCTACAATTGATGACTAGAGGTAAAGTTAAAAATTCTCTACTTAAATAGAGCATAACCGTACTTCAAACTTTCGTGTTTTTCTCGAAACACTGTTTTCAAAGTCGGTAGACATGAAATCTCAGAAACCACTCAATGAATTGCTTCCAAATTTACAGAAGATACATTTAAAACTTAAACAAATATTTTTTTAAATTGATCTTCATTTTGTAATAGTTACGTAAAAATGCAGCATTTTTCATAGATTTTGTATGCTCGAGTTTCAATTTGTCGTCAGCTTTTTAAAAAAAAATAATTTAAAAAAATCGACGTTCGTCAATAACTCGTATTTTTTTTTAAAGACTCTCAATATATGTACTTTCGTATTAAAAAAATGCGTTTCTTTTTCACCGATCGTTACTAAGAAGAAAAATTTAGAATTTGGCAATTTTTTTCGGGTTTCTAGTTAGATGTAGCCCCTTAATATTTTTTTTTTAACACGAAACAAAAATTTGCTGCAAAGTTATTGCCAAAGTCTTGCCACCGTAGTTTCCAATTGGTGGGAAAGTTGCATAACGTAAACCAAAAATATTGTTAATAAAAAGCATAGCACGCTGTTTCTTCGTTCTCAAAAAAACATTTTTTTTCAAACCTGAAAAAAGTCATGATTATACGATTTGTTTTGCTTTCTCTTGGTTCACATTGAAGAAAAATATGTAACAATTGAAAATATATGTGCTTATTGTTTCAGTCAAGAATTATGAGCTGCATCTTTCCCGCAAATTGGGAACTCCAGTGGCAAGACTTCGGCAATAACTGCGCAGTTTTCTGTTGTGTATAAAAAAAAAAAATATTTCGAACAGTTCAAATACACATTAAAACATACCTCCAAATTCATTAGGATAACTTGTTTGTTTCCCTCCACAAAAATTCCTGAAAAAACGCTTTGTTCAGGCTTTGTAAAACAGAAACCCCCGCCCCCCTTAAAAGAAAGTGAGAAAAATAAGTTGACGGAAGGGTCACGATCGGTCGAAATACAATAATTTTCATAGAAGTTTCGGAAACGATTCCCTTCGTCGATATATATATTTCCCCTGTTCGTTTAATCTTCGCCGCCGATCTCCGGCTATGCTAATTCCGAGCGTAGGCGTTGCTTCCACTCGGCACGGCCCGCACTGACACCGAGATTCTATCTGCGCGCGTTCACAATAGAGGCACGACCGTCAGGAATTCTGAAGAATCGCTCTCTCGCTTCGTACATCCCGTATTCAAACGTATTCCGGAATGTATTATACCGAGTGGAAAGAGCTTAGATTCGATCACCTGTTATTCTTTCGAATCGACTACGTGATTTCACCCTGTGTCTCAACCTGCCTACCTGACTTCTCCTAGGACCTCGATCGTAGAAAAGAAAAGAAGGAATAAAAATTAGTCCAATCGTGGACGCTTTAAATTCAAGGCGCGAAGTCAATTTTTCCCCGTTCAGTTTTCGAGCAAACGTCTCGGGGTGTTAGCTACTTTTCGAACGAGCAAGATAAAATGAAAATTACGAGAAGAAAACGGCCTGGTCGTGATCGTGTTCGCGAGCGAAACGAACGGGGTCTCTTTGCTCTCTTATAGCGAGAGCTAAGAACTCGCGCGCTATCGTTCTATCGTAGGAATAAAAAGTGCTCTTTAACGCTCGACGCCGTGAAAACGAAGGTTGTGCCGCACGTGCGGAGAACTTTCGTCGTCGGTAAACGTTCAGAGGTATGTACATACGTAACGCGTATCGCGTGTGGTAGACGAGAGACGGAAAACGGGGGAGGGGTATTCAAGAAGGTGTTGGAAATTGCCGCAACCGCGACAACCGCGAGGTGCGATCGTCGTAATCAATTTGCATGTTAATGTTCGAGTCCTCTCGCAGCGAACCGTCTCTCGAAATTCCAATAGTAATAGCGTCGTGTGATGGGATTTGATCGAGTTCGATTCGAGTTTAGGAATCCGAATCGTTACGATATCTAAATATCATCTCGCGGCAGCCAAGTGATATTCGCGAAGAAGCTCGTGTCTCGTTTTAGAATCTCTCTAGAGAGAGAGAGAGATCTCGGAGATCTCTTCTAGCGCAATCGCGTCGAGCAAGGTGCGACGTCCGTGGAGAGTAGATAAATATAAGCGTTCGCGAGAACACGCGTCGCGTTAAAGCTTTTCTGAATGCCTACGCGTCGACGTTTTAATAAACGAGAGATGAGATCTCGTATGTAGTAGATCTTTTTTTTCCATTCGGAAGCCGCATCGTTAACACCGGTATTGTCGAGTCTCTCATCGAATCGTGTTTCATTCTATATTCTAGTACCTAGGTATCCCTCGTAAACCGCAATTTTAAAGAAACTCTTGCCAACGTCGAAGCATTGAACCGTAATCATCGTCGACACGCATGTAAGAATAACGATGCAAATCGAGCGAATTTTAAAGATCTCTCCCCTTTCGGAGTTTTTTCTCGCGGAAATTACGCCGAGTTAATAACCACTTTGCGTCTAAGCACGAAAGGTAATGCAACGGTGATCGAGGAGGGCCACCTACGTTGTCTTTGAATATCGATTAACAACGAACCTTCGGGTAGGGTCTCGAAGTTAATTGGGGAAGACGCTGTTACGGTAATCTACATAAATCGATTACGGAACGCCTCGACCGTGATTGCGCTACCGTCTCGCGTTTTTCATACATCCCGTGCTTGATAATAATTAAAACGATGTTCCTTCCTCTTTCGAGTCTCTGCTTTGGCCGGAAATACGGGAAAGAGAATATATCAAAAGTGCACTTTCGATTATACAGGGTGACTCGACTGATATTTCGGCTTGGGATAGATTTCGATCGAAGTCTCGAAGAGTGCTACGTCCAGGACTAATCGTCTCTTCTTGCCGTTCGTATTTATTCTCTCGTACCGTGCTATTTCCACTTTTTCAGAAACAAAGGAGACACTCGAGGTGCGAACGTTCGCTCGAGTATCGTGTCTGAAGGAACCCTTTTGAACGGGGATAGCGATCTTAGAGATAGCCGATATAGGAGAAAAAGAAAGAGTTAAGAGACGTACTCCTGCCGTTTTTATTAAACTGCTGCATGTTGCTTCTGGTCTCTTTAACGCTCTCTCGAGTGCCCAGGGACTGCCACTTGTGGACGCTGTGAGCGGACATCGGTGGGTAGTCGTTTTTCGCCTGGTAGCCGTTGTACTGGGTGCCGGTACCACTGTCGTAAGCTCTCGCATCTCTGTAGTCGAAGTGCTGAGTAAGCGTGGGCTTAGGTGTGGTCGTTGTCGTGCTGGTAGTGCTCGTGCTGGTGGCGATCGTGGTGCTGCTCGTAGTAGTGCTCGTAGGACTCGGCGCGCTCTCGCGATCATCCGCGGTTTCGTCGTCGTTGTAATCCTGTCGAAAAAGAGACAGCATCGATGCAGATTAGAGAGAAAGCGAAAGGAAGGCCACCGATGCATGACTCCGGATCGTTCGTTTCTGGATATTCGTGGCGAGAAAAAAAAAAGATAGGGTAAACCTCCCAGTAACTGGCCACTTAAGCACTCTGGCCAGTTCACGTTAGTGTTTTGTTAAAATGGGTCACAATGTTAATGTTTTTGTAATACCTATGTATAAAATAAATCCTCTTTTATAGATTTGATTTATTATTAAGTAAAACAAAACAATATTGGGTATATACTTTTTAATTGTTTGAAAAATAACAGTACTCCAGTAGTAACTGGCCAGACAATTTAATTACTTACAGTCATTAAACTAGTAATTGGCCACGTTATACAAGTATCATTTGGACACTAAGAAATCAAAGTAAATCACAAAAATTCATAGACACTTAATCCAAATGGCAGAAGTACCTAGTGGCTAGTTTCTGAACGTGGCCAGTTACACCTCGTTTTACCCTACGAGTCGAAATTTTAACTTCGGTTTAGCCCTCCAAAGCATAGTTTCCTTTAAAGTTTCTATATACCGCTTGAATACTCGCTTTCACTCTACGAGATGCTGTGATGGGCTTAGTAGGTTCAAATCGAAGTTTAACGAGTGATCTAAACTTCGGTTTGACCCTACCAAATGCTCGGAGAGTGTGAGTAGGAGCTAAGCGAGATTTATAAACTTCGGTTTGACCGTACAAAACCTACAAGAAAGTATATAGATTTTGGAGGGTCAAGTTTATGCTTTGTTTGGCACTAAAAACCTACATTTGTGCGATTTGGAGGGTCATATGGAAGTTTATAAGCTTCGTTTTGACACTTAACCTTTAAGTACCGACGACGTGCCGTCTCACAGGCCGCAGCAGGTTCCTTACTTTGTCAATTTACACTCTTCCCCGCGCGCAAGAGATATGTATTGGTCAGTAGCAATAATAAAAAAAAAGAATAATTGTTATTTAATTATGCTTAGTTTCATTTATAATTCCTAATTTTGTTATATTTATCATAATTACTAACATAAACCATCCAGATTTTACACAATGGCACTTTAAATATAGCGGTCTTTGAGACTTCACGTTGGTACTTACGTTATAAAAAAACCACGTCGGTAGTCAAAGGTTGAAAATCGACACATCTGTAAGACTTAGAGGGTAATATTGAAGTTTATAAGCTACGTTTTGACCCTCCAATGGTTAAAAGCGGACATAACTATCACTTGGAGGTTGAAACCGAAGTTTATTCATCGTTTTTTTTTTTTTATTCCATAACCTTTACTTCGTGTGGTCAAATCGTGATTAAAATTTCGATTCGAGATGTTTCAGTACGGATTTTTGTTTT
Organism: Ancistrocerus nigricornis; assembly: GCA_916049575.1. Lineage (NCBI taxonomy): Eukaryota > Metazoa > Arthropoda > Insecta > Hymenoptera > Vespidae > Ancistrocerus > Ancistrocerus nigricornis. The sequence continues at coordinate 22,378,676 of OU696669.1, read as the reverse complement.
ATTCGTTTCTCTTACGAATATAGGAAATCGAGAAACGTCGTTTTCTACCAACTTTCTAACGATCGGTTGATCCGGAATCAACGTAAAACGACACTCATCGTCCGAGGCACCGTAATTAGCGTGAGAGGGGCACTTTTTATCGGTCGATCTTGATGCGATTAAGTAATTAAATATTCGTTTAATTGCGGAGCTAACTATCTTTCTTTTTTCGAGCGCAAAAATCATGCTTTCTTTAGTCCTCGTTAAATAAATCTTTTCCCGATCACGGGTGGCCAGACTCCTCCGAAGTAGAGATTTTCTACCAGAGATAAGCCTAATAAGCCAATTTGCATCTCGCTCGCACGGTGTACCTTTTCCGATCGTGCATCTACTCTGAAAGAGGGCATGGACCTACTTGATCGCGGTACGTAACATCTGGTGCTGTCTTTGATGTCTTGCCGCTTAATAGAAACAATCCCGACGACCTACGCGCTTCTCTTTCTCTCTTCGGCGAAAGGAAAACGATTTGAGTTTATTTTACAACGTTGGACTTGCACTACTATGTCTTCGAAATAATCGTGCGAAGACGAACGGTACGAAGGCCGAATTTTTTTGCTCGATCAATCGTGAAAAAGGTTATCGCGGTACGCGAAAGATAAGATACGTTAAATTAAAAACGCGATGTTCATTTATTTCCCGAAATAATACGGAAGGCTCGTGATTTTTTTCTTATTTATTCCGTTCTGGAATGATTTTTTGACGAAGGCTCTTTGATCTTAGGACATGGAAGAAAGCGGATTAGACCGGCAATAAATTTACATGAGTCAGATATACACGGACGCGTGGGCGCACTATCGTTAATGATTCTGATGGAATCAGGGTCGGTGAAAGGTCGAGAAGGCAAGGTTTAAAAATGGTCGCGCGGTTCCTGTGAATCTCGTTTCGTGATACGATTTCGCTGGCCGCCTAAGCCGACGTATGGCTCATACGTGTCATTAAAGTACAGAAAAGTTTTCTATCCGAAATTATGTTGATCCTCGAATATTCTATATTTTATTTGACGTCTCGTGCGAGCAAGGTATCCCCTTTTTCATGGGAGGAAATATTCTTTGCCCCGACGGCAATCGAACGACGGACGTTCGAGTTTCACGATCAGTAGGTCGAGGGTCAACAGGTTTCCGACCTCTCGAGACGCGCAAAGCGAGCGATCGTTCGCACGCGATCCCTGCGCTCGTCGTGGCGAGTCGATTGTGAAAATTTACGATAAAAGTTCGAGGTCGTCGACACGCTGTTTATTCTATTAAGAAATTCAAAAAGCGTGGGAGTCGGTTCGGAGTGAAATATCTGGTACGGGGGATAGAGATAAAAGCGAAACGTACAAGCTGGGCCGGACCACACGCGCTTTCAACGCGGCGGTCTTCTCGCTGATCTTTCTGGTCGGTGACAACGAGGATAATAAGAACAAAAGGAGAAAGACTAAGAAAACGATTTCCCTCCCCGAAGCGATCGACTTTTCCCTCGTCGAAGTCGCGGCGTAATAAAATCGTTGGCGCGAAACGCATATCTCGTCGTGGTACAATTTATCGTGGTCGTTCCTGAAATTCTAGCTACTCGAAGGCGAATGCACCGATAAGGGAAAGTTAACGACATGCGAAGCACGACTGAAATCGACTACTCTGTTCTCGATCTACGTCCGGCGATCACGCGGCACGATTTGTCTCATCTTTATTCTATAACTCGAGCGCGATTTCGTGAATTCGATAGCCGGGGACCACACGAGCGACATCATTTTAGGACAATGACAAAGATGTCTGTCTTACTAGAAAAGATATTGCAAAATTTACTGCTTGCGGATCTCAGATTTTTTATTTAAAATTATAAGTGGAGTTCATTTCAATCCTCATTTCCTTGAGCTAATTAATTTTAACATTTTTCTTAGATATTTAAGACACGCGTCGCTCTACGCCGTTGATCAATATAAGTACTATTGATAGAATTTGTTACTTTGTTAATTACTACAATCGTAGTATAGATCTTTTTGGATGCAATCAAAAAACAATCCAAAAGCAATAAAAAATGATAGGCTGTGCAATCATTCCGTAGGACTATTTATAACCCGAGTAGAAATTTTAACTTCGGTTTGGACTTCCAATGATTCAATGCGACAATACCGGCCATTTGGAGGTCGAAACCGCAGTTTAACGATTGATCTAAACTTCGGTTTGACCCTACAAAATGCTCGAAGAGTGCGAGTAGGAGCTAAGCTAGATTTATAAGCTTCATTTCGACCCTCCAATGATTAAAAGCGGACATAACTGCTATTCGGAGGTTGGAACCGAATTTTATTCACCATATATTTTTTCTATTCCATAAGCTTTATATTTAATCTGAAAACTCTTAAGAGACCATTTTAAAGGGGCGATTCGCAATGAAAATTTTGACTCAAGAGGCATTAATTCCATGTCCTTAGGTTTTGTCTCTCTGAACATAGTTTTTTTTCGTTATTTCATGGTACAAATTGGTTTTCCCGTAAATGAAATAAATAAATAAAAAAAAATGTCTACCTACTCGTTACTTCTCGTTACAATCGTCGTAACTCACGATTACTTTATACTTTCGTTCTAGCGTGACGTTTTATGACATGGAAAGACTCGATTTTCCACGATTGGCGCATGCAAATCCACGCGAGCGGGTAATTTCAAATATTATCTTCGAGCGACACATTAAAAACCACATTCCGCGTTAATTACAGGAACTACGAGAGCACGTAGGTATAGTGGGCCTGTCACGGAACGCGAGAAAGTTCCTAAGCGGACCGTACTCGTCGGAGACACGCTCCTCGATCGATATCCTTTGCTCTCTTAACGAGAGGACACGCGAAATTAGCTTTCGCGCTTCTCGTCGTAGAGAGGAGGAAGAAGAGGGCGAGGCGAGACCGCAAAGTGGCCAATAAAACCTACATTAGCATGATGCGAGTTTGCTTTGCGCTTGGCTGCGACAGGTGGTAAGCGGTGATAAAAAATCAGCTCGAACGGACCACTGGAAGAACCCCTATCCTCTCGGCAAAGAGGGAACTCGACTTGTTGGACTTTGAAGAAAAAATCTTCGAAGGTGTAAAGGCCGAGTTACGATCTATTCGAGGAAAATATTCCGAGATGCAGCCCTCGGATACCGCCGGCTGTTAAGAGGCATTATCGAGAAAGCTGGACGACGACTCCCGTTATTAAAAATTGGACTCGGCTAGCTGGACCACCCAAAAGAGCGTGGCGAGGTGGTCCAGATCGGTGTTACCATGCCGGGAGGGCGGTTTTCGATTGACCTGAGAAAATTTGCATTCCCTCGTGTAGTCCGGTACGTCGCGCGTAATGCCGATAGATGGACGCGCATAGGTTACACGCTTCGTTCTCTCGTCTCTGTCCATTTCGGCAAAAGGGTGTAACGTAGCCGCGGGGTGTAACCGATCGGATTAATGATATTCATGCCCGCGAGAGGAAGACAATGAGAGTGAGAGGGAGAAGAGACTCGAAGATAATCGATCGCATTCGGAAATAATAGAAGAAAAGGATCGACCCGGACGGACCACCCACGACGTCGAAGATCGATCTACTTCCTTCGACGCGGTAAACGTTTGCGTGGCATCCTTTGCGATCGCTATCTCAAGAGGTCTTTTGAACTAGCGAGGTAAGAAACATTTAGGTAGACAATGCAATTCCGCAAAACTTTTTATAGATCGATATTTTTGTAGAAAATCTAAAAAATGGTTGGAATGCCACGAAAGTCGATGGATTAGTCTCGAAGGAGCGCCGAACGTGACGTCTCACTCGAGAACATCCGCCCTTCGCGGTCGGCGATGTGTAACGTGAAATTCTTGGCGTCCTTAGAACGGGAGAAGGAGAAATAGAGAATAAGAGAGAGAAAGCAGGAGCACCGCACGTCTCACTCGAGCAAGGAGAGACAGATGGGAGGGTGGAAAAAGAATGCGAAACGTGGCGAAGGTGCATTCGCCGAGGTCGCCGTTTGTGATCTCCATACGAAATGGCAGGCGAGCAAGCAGGCTCGCTGGAGTTCCAAGAAGGAGGGCTGCCTCGCTGCCAGGCTGTCTGCTATCACCGCGGCTCGCCGCCATTAGACATGGAAGGCCATAAAGCCGGCCACGATCGTCATTGGTAATAGGTTTGATGCTGATTCCGAGAAGCGTTACACCGACGCGCGCTCGTTCCCATAAACGACACCAGGAGCCGTGCTAATCGACGAGCGTTCGTCTTGATATAGGCACGAAGAAGGAGAAAAGAAAAAGAAAGAAGAAAATGGTACGTCGAAAAACACGAGAAGTTATGCGGGAATTCCGCGGATAAAGAGGAGATTTATCGCTCGTTTAATTGTAAGCCGCAATATCGCGAGAGTTTTTGCCGTAGCGAGCTGCGCGCCATCGTCTTGCATCGTTTCTATCGACACATTTGTCACGAATTCCATCCACCGCGTAAGCGTTCTTATCGCACCGGTAGAGATACGGAGATTTATTAACGTTCTAATTCCCACTGACGGCGTGCACTCTCCGGACGTTCGCCTTGCTTCGATGCATAACGGATATGCAACTCCACCGAGCGGAAACGCGCCTCGGCCAAAGATTAGATCAACTACTCGTGCTTTCTTCGGGATTAGCGAGACCATTTTTGTGATTCGACAAGGTGGAAGTGGTGGAGTCAACATTTTAATGCTCTCTTAGAAATTTGAGATTGAAAGTGAAGCTTATGGAATAAGAAAAATATATGGTGAATAAACTTCGGTTTCAACCGCCAAGTGGCAGTTATGTTCGCTTCCTTTTTTCTTTATTTATTTACGAGGAAAATCCCCTTTAATACAATATAATCATAGTCTGGGGATATATAGTAACGCAACATTGTATACCAAAAAAAAAAGAAAACAGGAAAAAGAAAGAAAAATACAGAAAGAGAAAGAAAAAAGAAGAATAAAAACACAAAGAGAAACAGTTACAAAATGCGATTAGGATGATAATTCAACGGCGTAGACGATTAAGCAAAAAAGTCAATCTTCGAATCACAAGAGTTGACATTATTAATCATTCTGTTCACGAAGTTATAAAATCCGTATATTGTACGATGCTGCTCAGTATGGAACAACAAACTACCTCTTAAATGTCTTGCAGTAGCATTTACATTAATATCATTAAATCCAACTAGCTGAAGTAAATTAGGAGTATTAATAGTGTTATTTATTTAACCATTGGAGGGTCAAAACGAAACTTATAAACTTCGATATGACCCTCAAAACCCTAAAAATGTATGTTTTTAAGGGTCAAGTCGAAGTTTATAAATGTCGCTTAGCTCTCACTCGCACTTTCCCAGCATTTTGTAGGGTCAAAACGAAGTTTAGATCACTGGTTAAACTTCGATTTGACCCTACAAACGGCCCGGAGAGTGCGAATAAGAGCTAAGTGAGATGTTGACACTTAAAAACCTACATTTGGAGAGTTTTGAAGGTCACATTGAGGTTTATAAATTTCCTTTTGACCCTCAAGTGGTTAAAAGCGGACATAGCTGTCACTTGAAGGTTGAAACCGAAGTTTATTCACTATATATTTTTCCTATTCCATAAGCTTCACTTCTAATCTCCAACTCCTAAGAGAGCATTTTGGAGGGTCAAATCACGGTTAAAATTTTGACTCGGGTTGTTTGACTAAATACTTTTTCGAAAATTCTTCTACCAATTGGAAAAGACAGGCTTCTTATTCGTTCACCTGCTAATGTCAGTCGTAAATCAGTCACAAATCGATCCATCGACGGAAGCGTAAAAGTCAAGAACGAGCCTCTCGTCTTCTTCGACGGCTCTCACGGATATTACGAGATTATTTTTATCGAGGTCACCTCTGAAAATAAGGTACCCCTTTATCGTGGAAATTGGCCGGTGGCCAAGAGCGAATCTCGAGATGAAAGCGAACTCGAAGAGATGCACTTTCGTTCTTTGAGAAATACGCGCCGCTTCCGGCGGTCGACACCTATCGACTGGAGTCAAACTCGAAAGAGTGGCTTATCTTTATTAAGACAGCCGGCGTCGTAAGCATGGTCTTTTAATTTAGTGGCAGATTCGTTCGTCTTTTTTTCGGCTTGACTTTCGTAACAATTTTTACTTTCTATCTTCCAGCAAGCTTGTCTCGGACGATCGCCGAGAAAATTAGGCAGGATGATCGACGTGGAAAAGAACGCAGGCCCGACGGGATTCGTTAATAAAACATTCACGTCCGATCATACGCACGATTCATGTTTGGATTCTATTCGGACTGGTCATCGGAGCGGTCTTTATGGGACAGCAAGGTTTTATTAAGCACGTGGGTGGTTTTTAGCGCGACTTTCGTGAGCAAGCGGTGCTCGTTACGTTAAACTTATGAAATACTGTTATTCCTCTCGCTTGTGCAACCTTTATTCTACGCGGGGACACCCCGCCGCGTTTACAACGCTTAGTACTAGCCTTCGCTACGACGACGGAGTATCGTCGATTCTTTTTTCGCGGCTCTTTCATTCTCGCGAAGAGATAAACGTACTTCCAAGTGTGTAAACTGCGATATCGGGTACGACGATCGAATTGGGTCGTGTTTGAAGTCGAATTCGTTCGATGCTAGGAGATTCCTCGATCGTTCATTGAATTTAATCGAGTGGATAAGCCTGTGACAGGTTTCACATCAATTTTCATTATACCTCTTAGTACTTCTTAGTCATGAAAACTTTCGGAAGAAACTCATCGAATAATAAAAGGTAGATTTGCATCGTCTCAACGGTTGCGACATCGATCTAATCGCGATGTAATGCGCATCGAGATCGATGAATCGATGTTGTACCGTGCCTACCGGCGTAACCTTCTCCCTGTTTCATGTGTGGTCCGAAAGCAGACCGCAAGAATATCTTTGCATGCTACGTGACCAATGAAATGCAGCCACTTTCGATGATTCACTCGATGATTCTTCCCGTCGACGCCTGGCTGTCTCCAACCGCGGAGGGTTCGACCGATTGATAGATTCACGAGAAACGAAGCCGTCGACCGTCCCCATTGAAGAAAACGAATCCATCATTTTTTAATCGGATAATTCGTCCTCGTACGAGTCGTAAGAGTAGAATAGAGTAAAGTAGTGTTGAAAAGAGAGAAAGAGAGAGTAGCAAGAAAGAGAATCATCGAAGCGAAACAAAGTAGGCAAATCGAGTTCGTTTCGCGAAGACAGTAAGTAATGGTTAATCGCACCGTCGCTTAATTAGTCACTCGTATCGATAGAGTAAATAGGCCACGGCAAACGTCGCGTTCGTAGATAAGATGGCGTTACTTCGTTCTAATCGTTCGAACAAGTATTTACAATTAGGATAATAGGACGTTGTAAAGGGAAAATGAGAAGAACAGTGGTAGGTAGATTTATGCGACAAGAATTTCTTTATTAAGTTAATACAATTCTTATCTGAAAACTGTCGCACATCGAGGTTAGCCAGAACGCGGAAGAATCGGTGGATAACTTTCTAAAACGACGTTCCTCGAGGGATATTCGGATCTCGTGCGAAAGGTCGCAGGTCACGAGTCGTCGAGGTACTTCGTATTCGAGGATGTCGCCCTCGGCCTGCATTCCAAGAGAATGAAAAATAAAACGAGACGATAGGACGCGGGAACCTTTCGACGATCCTTCCCGTCATCGCCTCGATATTGAATAATCGCAATTTGATTAATAGCTTAAAATTTATGAGCGCAAAGTACCCTCTTTATTGAACGAATCATAACGCATACCATCGATCGACGCGATTGGAACCGATCGATCGATGTCTAACACCGTCAGCGATATCGAAAGCTATTGATTTTATATCACGGTATCGATGTTAGAAGCGAAGCAGACTCGAGCGTCGATCGTGTTGAGAGCAAAAAGAATTTGAAAGGACAAGTGCCGAGTTAATGGGAGCTGGAACGCGGTGAAAGGGTTTATAAGAACGTATCCTGTCGCGTGCACTTTGACATAGAACGTCCGCCTTCCCTCCACCAATGAGATCATCCAGAAGTTCCTTCGGTGTTACGTACCGGTGGTTGACCGTTAATAAGGATAAGGTGCAACGCCTGCCGATGACATCATCTTGTATTCACGCCTTGCAGAACGCGCTTCGATTCGTGCCAGCTTCGACACTCCTTTAGAAAGTCTTCTGCGTAAACAAATGCTAAGAAACATTTATTTATCTGTCCTTTTTACGCCATCAAAGACAACGACAACAACGGCGGTTAAATCCGTCAACGGCATGGTTTCTTCATTAGCGATAAAGCACGAGCTTCTTTGGTTTTTCTAATCGTCCGAGGATTTGTAAATCGGCGAAGTACGAAATAGTGGAACGCGTGTTTCATTTTGCGATTTCCGACGCACATTTGTGTCGTTTATTGTAAAAGTGGTGTAACTTCTTGTTATTGAATTCTGAAATAACGAGCTTTTTACATATCTTTTTTCTTTGCGTTAATGACTAATCTTCTTGACGAATACAGTGGGTCTTGTCGAATATTGTACAAGTGGATTAAATTTATTGTATTATTCGCCCTAAGTTGTTTAATTTGGACAGTAATGTGATTTACTTTCGACTGCACAAACGCCAATCACATTACTTTCCAAATTGTACAAGTTGGTCTGTCGTCTCTGTTTCTTTTAAATAAATCTATTTTATAAAAAGGTGTGTCAGGATTAGGTGTTTTTTTAAATAAAAATTCTAAAGGATGATTCCTCTCAAGTCTCAGCCATCTAATATGTAGCCAGTTAAAGTCATAACCGCACGTTTATAATGAAAGATATAATTAAATGTGATTCCATAAAGCAAAAAAAAAAAAAAAATAGAGCTACACCATTTTTACAATGAACGAAACATTTATCAATGAATTTTTCTATACCGGGAACATGTAGGTATCGATTGACTCGCAACATGTTTCCAACCGCGAAGTTTCCCTCGTCTTTCACTTTCTTTTTTTCCTTTTCCCTCATTTCAATATGCTTGACTCATTGCTATTGTCGGGAAACATTTGTCATCGGACCGAGTAAAAGTCGGAGCGTAGCATGAGTCAATCGATAAAGCGATCGCTTTCGCGGATTAGCATCGTCTAAACGATAAATTTCTATTGACACTTGACAAAAATTCCGAGCTGGAGCAAGCAAAACATCTGGTCGTCGAGAGTCAGAGATCAGAGAGCCTCGAGGGAACAAGTGACACTTAACCCGAAAAGCGTGCCTTCCTACTCGATCTTTCATCGTTGAATTAATCATCTTTAGGCTGTCTAGCTCCTCGGCTTTCGAATCCTTACTAAATTAATCGTATCTTTAGGCTGCTTGCACATTGGGTTAAAATTGTATCCAAGGAACCGACGCGATTCTGCGTTTGCGCTCCGTTACATGCCCGGACCAAGATCGGTCACGTATAACAGATAAAATATTTGCTTCGGTGTGTAATCGGCCTTAGAGTTTTCATACGCTGTGCCCTTTATCCCCGGGATGACAATTGAACTAATAGAGCAACGAACCGATCTGTGCATTACATATCTAGAACGATGGAGCTCGCTCGATGGAAGCCACTGAACCGTGGCTTAACGATCTCAATGACATATCGATGTGTCTCTCGCGTATTGGTTAGCGGCGTTCCTCCGAGAGAACATGTTTTCATCGAAGGCATCGAAGGACGTGCGGTGGTAGTACGCGGTGTACTCGACTAGACTTAGAAAATAGTGCACTCTCGCCAGCAGACCTAGCCATGTCTGAAATGACATTATTTGAAATATTATGTCAAATAATATATTGTTTTATTTCAGAATTATTTTTATGCCTGAGATTATGTTTGACACAACATTATTTTAAATATTGTGACCCATGTCACTAATACACAAATTGGCGGATGTTACAATAAATTTTACAGCAAAAGTATTATTTCAAATAACATGTTGTTTTATTTTATAATTGTTCGAAATAATTGTGAAATTGTTCTTCGAAATTATTTTAAATGTCGCGGTTATCATGTCTGAGTCTAATTTATATTCATATTCTTTAGTTTACTGTTTGCTGCATCTTATTATGAAGATTATACTTTTGTCAAATTTAAAATTTAGTTTGAAAACTAACGAAATAATTTGCCATTTCAAACTGTTATTATTTTATATGAATCCATAAATATTTTTCTTTTCAAATAATACAGGTCCGGAATCAATTATTTCAAATTGTTATTTCATATTTCCATTTCAAATAAAACTCGCTCAGATCTGCTCGCTAGAAGACTATTTCGTTCGCCGTAAAAGAGATATTAAAAAACATCTCTAGGCTATATTAATTACATCTCGATTACTCGTTGCAAGCGGTCCTAATAATTTATCGACGTATGCACGAAGCGTGCGTTACGTGCACCATGCATTTCTCGGATAGGTCGTAATCTTTCGAGCGTGGATACAGCTGGATCGCTTTACTTTCGAGAGATACATAGATAGATAGATAGGCGTGTATCGTGGCTACTCTCCAAGAGATCACTATGTATGGAAGGATTGAATGGAAGCAAGGAATGGTGTAGTATTTTTGTTGTAGTATCTCGTTGTGGAATGTCTCGGCGAGCAAGGAAGAGTTAGAGAGAGAAAGAGACTTGTACGTTCATACAAGGCGCTTTTCATTGAAAGAACTTGTCCCTCGAGCCAAATAGGGACGGTCCATTCATCCCGAGATGGAGCGATCAAGTGTTGGATATCCATTGGCGATAACGGGGAATCGATCTTCCTGGAAATGTTTTTTCCAAGTTACGTGCTTAACGATTAACATAATTTGAAATTTAGTTGTTTCCATGGCATCAAGCTACACGATTTTTCATCGGAATATTCAATAAGACATCGAAGTATCCATTACCGTAGACCGCGATCAAATCTAACGCGCCGGTCGTTAATGTTAGTTACGTAACGTGGGTATTCCTCTCGCTTAATGTCGCAGATAGGTCGCGTTAGAACATCGCGAACGAAGGAACGTGAGAAAGATAAGCGTACGTAAAGCTCGAAGAATTATCGTTCTTTAGGACAATCGCTAATTGCGCTTCGATGGTACATAACGAGCGAGCATTAACCCAAAAAGCAAGCCGAGAGTAAGATCGTTAAGTACAATAAAACGCTATCGTAGTTAGCTTCGCTTTATTCTATAAAATTTTCTACGGTAACGTACTTTGAATTTTAAATAACATTTTCAGCAGCGATATTCACTTTAGAGTCGACTCGCCCAGAGTGATTTTTAATTGAAATTATATCGAGCGTAGTTGGAAGGAAAGAGAGAAAGAGAGAACGAGGGAGAAGCAAGGCGAGCTGGTTCTGTTCTCGAGCGACAATATATTAAATATTCAATAGACCGGCGTACGAAGAGACGCGACCCACGTGCACCACGAAGACTACGACGACGAGGAATGCTTGTAATAGATCTGATTACTATCAGCGTGTCGCGCATACGTTCCGTTGCATAAGGCAGATCGTTGATATGCCAATTTTTCCTCTAATCGATCCTTTTTTCTTCCCCCTTTTTAGCAGGTGTATACACGTACATACTTTTTATCGTTTAACTTGAAACATACAATTAGATTTCTATCGGTAACGCGACAAAACGTTGCTCGCTTAATTTGAATCTTCGCTTTCAACGAACGAGCGACGGTATTAGTCTCTCGAAGTGCTAATTATTATCTACTTTACTCGAGCGAGCTGTCCGCGGGTCTCGTTCGAAGTGTTCGAAGCTACGAAGACTTTCAAACGCGACGGCGCGCATTTTGAAGCGGGTCAACTATTTTTATCCCAGCGCGCGCGAGTACGTTCCGCTCGTTCGTCTCATTGTCTATTCGATGTCTGCCGGCCTCGCGCGTTAACTACTTGTCCGTTTCCTATGACGATAATAACAGAAGATATTTCGGGTTCTTCTATGAGTTATCGACTCGTCAGAAAAAGTGTATCGAATCTTAACGATCGCATATTTGGTTACAAATTTTATAAAGTTATTAATTCTTTTTTGCCGACATCGCGCTGTTGCACTATCTTCCAAAATGCCTTGGGATCGGACATTTTAAGACAACTATAGAACTCGATTCTTCGTAATGCTTCTGATTCTAAAGATGCTCGTTTCATGCAGAAAAACTACGGTGGTGTCACAATCTTCCAAGGTACCTTCCTCCGGTACCGATTATTTCCAATCGTATACTTGATATTATTGGTACCATTAAATACAATCTCACCCGGTTATTTTTTCTCATGCTATTTCATGACGTTATGAAGCTGTTGCGTTGCAAAATGTATTATAATCCAATGTTTGACGGAACATATTAGCAAAATTAACAAAAAAAAAAAATTGCTATGACAAATTATAATTGCATAATTGCATTATATGCGTTAGTTCTATGAGATATAACTCTGATTTTATTTACATAGGGGAAGTGGGGGAAAATATCAGTCATAGTGACCTACGACATTACTTCAGATTGATAGTTGGCAGCTGAATTGTTGCCAACAAAATAAAAATAGCGACTAATATGGTAGAAAACAGTTGTGCTCCCATATGCGGATTTGCCCTCACTTTTCCTATATAACCGACTCAATAAACTTTATTTAAAACTCGAGAATACAATAATAACAATTGAAATGGGACACAAAGTTTCTATTTCCAAATGTCCAATTCATCAATGTATAAAAAATAACATTAATATAAACAGTTCAGAAGAAATTTTGAATTTTCTATCAATCGGACCTTGAAAAAATGATTTATTTATTTATTCAATTTACGGGAAAACCCATTAGTACAATACAATAGTGAAAACATTATGTTCAGAAGGACAAACATACGAAGAAAGACTTAACGCATATAAATCGCCCTACGGAAAGACTGCAAAGCCGATTGTTCAGAGCACCCAAAAAGGTCAATGCTATAATTATAGTAATTAGCAAGATTACAAATTCTATCAATAATGTCACTATTCGCAAAACGAGACGTATACTGATTAGTAGCAAAGAGTTGCATCTGTCTTAAGTTTCTAGACGGAATATTGAATTAATTAGCTCAAGTAAATGGGGATTAAAGTTAACGTCCCTTATAATATTAAATCAAAACCTAAGATCCGCAATTTGTCAGCGATTTTTCATAATGTCGAAGCGCAAAATGGTCTTGAACGGTTCGTAGATTAAGTTCCTTATGAACTTAAAATTTATAGTAATTTACGTATAGTTTTTCTTATACTCTTGCACTTATTTCATTACGAAGAATCGGGTTCTAAGGTTATCTAAAAATGTCCGATCTTAAGGCATTTTGGAAGATAGTGTGTCGTTTCAAGTATACGTCGTCATGATTCGATACTATTATGATCAGCGGAATAACGAGAGAAGGCGTAATTTAGGGACACCCATATCAGAGAAACAAGCAATTAGCGAAAGATTTGATCACTCGGCATCGAATCAACACGCTCGTTTTTTGAGCATCACGAGATAATTCCTATTTTTTGTCGCTTCTCATTTTTCTTCCCCTCGAGCTTCTACGTCATCCTACCAATTAACAAACTTACCGGTAATTAACAATAAAACGAACGAAAGATTTAAGGTATACCAAGGCAGCGGCCGGCCTTGTAATTACTGCAAATGGCAAATGCAATGAGAGTCGAGGTTGGAAGAGAAGAACGGAGAAAAAAAGAAGAAGAAAAAGTTCGTTTTATAACAACGACGGTGATCAAAACGAAGAAGAATTACTTTCGTCGTCGTTAAAATCGTCTATTAAGGTTGGCCTTTCACTCGGACGTCGCGTCACCGCGAAGAACGTCTGCTTCAGCTTTTAACAGTCCACGCTCGAGGGCTATCCATAGTTTCATTAATGTTCCAACTAGTGATGCTTCTTAGTCCACTAGTCACTTCTTTTGAGTATCGAGTCAACTCGTACTCATGTAGAAAAGAATCGAGTCTGGACTAGAGTCTCGTACTCGGATCTCGCACTCGAGTCTAAACAAATGATGTGGTAAGTCATTTATTTTGAGAATCGAGTCGATTCATAGTTGGTCAGAAGAAAATCGAATCTGAGTTCAAGCCTTGCTCTCCAATTTCATACGCAAGCCCAGACTCGGGACAGATCCGAGTTCTGATTCAAAACATCACTCTATGAGAGCACTGATCATCGAGCACGATCTTCGATAGAATTCAAGATAACATTTATTTCAAAGAAGACTATTTACTCAAATTCTAAATCTATAAACATCGCTTTACGATTCGTGAAAATAGTGATAAATTATGATGTTTGGATTTTCAAACTTTCCAAGTAGTATTACTTTTATATGCTTTCAAATACGTAATAAATAAAATGTTCGTACATATGCGCACGCACACATATTTTCAAGCATACCTTAATCTTGGAGATCATCGAAGTTAAAAAAGTCAGATAAGAAAGATAAGAGAATCAGAATTAAGTTCTAGATGCAATTCTAATTCAAATACCAGGCATGAGTCTGACTTGTGAAATAGAGTTGGATCTGCCTAGCATCGAGTCTGGACCGGAGTGTGAAATTCGAGTGCGAGATTCGAGTCCAGACCTGATTCTTTTTTAAACGAGTACGATTTAGTTCGGTTTTCAAAAAAGGGACTCGTTGCATCACTAGTCGAGTAGGTATCATATACGAGTAGGTACTCGAGTACACAACTCGTGCTGTATTCTTGACTGAATACTTACCATTTAAGTTATCGCTCGGTTATTTAAGACTCGAGTCCATTGATATTCGTACTCGAGTCACTCGAGTAGTTTTGAGAATCTAGTCTACGCGACTCGTCGCATCACTAGTTCCAACATCTAACCCTACTTGCCGTACCATTGTTGTACCATAAAAGGTACAACAACGACGAGGTAGCTGTTAAGACAATGTCGAGCAGCGCATAGTCAATGGAATGAATAGACGAGCCCCCGTTATTTACAATACTACATGATACTGTACCATCTATTGAAATGGAAACGCTTACGCTCGTGAGCCAGTTGAAATGGGTATGTAAAACAGGCGGGAAATTTTTCGAATTCCAGCAAAGTTCAGGACGGGTCGCGAAAGGATAATGGAGTTCGTCTCTGTCAGCGTAATAAAGTAGTAATTCATACGTGCCGGTCTTTCGCCTAATGCCAGAGCTATCGACAACGGTATAGGTACGATCGATCTTTCTCTCTCCTCCTAAGTCCTGTCGTTCCTTCTACGGCCGTTATTACGCTATTATGCGTTATACGGCTCGTATAGTATATACGTTTTCCTTCGTAGACTTTAGCCTCGTAAACCAGTTTCGAATCAACCGAAGAGATACATACGCGTATCCATCGTATATCTACGTGTATAACTTCGTACGAGTTTGTCCCTCGAGGGCTCGCGAAATATAAATCATTGGAATATGTCGCACGATCTTACCGGATCCCTGCATTGCCACGAGCGAACTTCGATAATAGCGATAATGCGATGTAATCGATCGGTGACGATAGATTAGCCTTATTGCGTCGGTCAGTTTATACCTTTTTTTAACGTTAATCATGTTATCGATGTAGGTGTCGGAGGAGGGGCCTTTAGATAGTACCTTGTAAGTAGTCCAATTGATTATTCAAATGAGATAGGTAATTAGAGTTATTTACGATAGGGATCTATCGCTCCCGTTCGCGTGCTTCGAATACCTCTTTTTATTTGTAACGTTATGAGAGAGGTGTGGATGAAATGATTATTTTTCTGGTACCATCTTACAACTTAACCTTGGAATTACATGGAATTGTCTTGCGTACTTCATAATTGCACGGAATTACAACGCCGACCGATGTCATCGATGTCGCTACAATTTAAACGTTTTTACCTTGACTAAATTGTAGAGTACGTGGGACATTAGTTATGTCACGACGATTGTACGAAGCGCGCACGTGTTCCGATGTCATTGATCTCGTTGCGATCTAACCATCGGAGAAAATATATCGATGGTTTATGAATCGCGCGCGGTTCCTCGTACTTTATCCTTGCCGGATGGTATCATCAATATACGAAGCGTTCTCTTGACTATTTCCAATCCGATGCGGACAGGGGCACGTTTCATAAATACACAGAGGAATATGCGGATGCTATCGGTCGTTCGCTTTTAACGTTATGTTTCCAGGTAGCTTCGACGATCGTTCAACTTCTTCGACGTTGCTTCCTACGTGAAACTTTATAAAAATTATTCTCCGCATACCTTTTCGATCTTTCATTTCCTCTTTCGAAAGATACTATTTGTTTCGGTTATAATTGTCCATCCGATTGTTCGTACGTAGAGATGGGATTAAGTATCTTATAAGTAGATTCGTATATAACTAAATAGTTTTGAATCGTTTATGAGTACTTCGAAAAAAGCACTACTTTCAAGTAGACTCGAATCCAGACGAGATAAGTTTGAACTTTTTGTAAATATTTTTGAGTAAAGTAATCGGTATTTTCAATTATACTCGATCTCTGATTGAGTGGGGTCGAACCTTTCATGAGTACTTTCATCAGAGGCCGAGAAAAAAAAGACTGATGCATAATTTTTAGAGTTATAGAGAAGCTTAACTTTTCAATGGTGTTGTAGCGTAACAACTACTGAGGATCGAGCACTACTTGTAAAAGGTTCGAATCGTTCGAAAGTCGAACTACTTACAAGTACATTTTTGAACCTACAGGTAATTATTTTTGAAACTAGCTTGTATAAAATGAGTACATTCCAAGTATACTCATTGAAACTTTATTGTTTTTGAGTAGTAATCGAAACCCATGAAATGAAACTTGGTTATTGAAATTGATTTGGATTTGTAAGTACATATTCAACTTGATTCTATCCCTATTCATACGTCATTGTAAAAAAAGAATAGAGTAATTACTTTTTCAAGCACAAAATCTCGAGATAACTTTCGAAATTCTCTCTACGATTCCGATGAGAAAGTCTCGCGTGAGCATAGAATAGGAACGATTAACCGTGAATTCTGATTGTTTTATCTCGACTTTGCGTCGCCTTTGAACCCCAGCCATTCGCCACGATTCACGCACCTTTTCAGGCACGCGCTTTACGCCGGTCTTCACGGTAATTGTGGCTTTCCTCAATCACAGGACCGACACTTACGAGGCAATTACGACAATTAACGTCGTCGTCCCTCTCGAAAGGATGGCGAGTCATGTCCAATTATTCGCGGGGACGAACGATCGTTTCGTCTTCGTAAATTTGCACTCGAATCAAAATTTGATAATGACTATAGGTAAATATGATTATTATTTTGTTTCTTGAATTTAATTATTAGCTCTTCGTGTTCTACGATAAACATCATAATTCTACGTATGTTCCATGGTAGAACGGGTGGTCGGAGTAGAGAGACAACTCCAAGATCGTCCCATTTATTTTTAGAACGTCAACTTGGCAGCGACTTTATGCAAATTCGTCGTCTACCGGTGTGAGCCTTAAAATGTGAGACCTCGATAAGCACCGGCCTTAACCCGATCCTCAACAAAACGGACGCGCAAACGTTTCTTTATCCGTCATACGGAAATACCATCTCTAATTACGCAAAGGTACCTATGAACGAGCAACAAATGAGGGACGGAGTACACCTAGGCATTTCTGAAATGACATTATTTGAAATATTATTCCAAATAACATGTTATTTTATTTTAGAACTATTTGAAATAATTATGAAATTGTTCTTCGAAATAATACTTATCAAATGTCGTGATTATCAGGTCTGAGTCTAGTTTATATTGAAATTCTTTGCTTTACTGTTAACTGCATCTTATTTTCAGGATAATTTCTTTGTCAAACTTGAAATTAGAAAAATAACGAAATAATTAATTATTTCAAATGAATCGATAAATATATTTCTTTTCATGTAACACTATTAGAAATAAAGGTTCACAATCAATTATTTCAAATAATTATTTCTTATTTTTATTTCAAATAAAACGTGCTGAGATCTGGTGGGGGGGGGGAGAGGGTAGAGAAAAAGAGGACCGATTCTTTTCTTCAAAGAAGGCAACTAAACACCGTTTCCTTGGCTCGTTCGATCGCGCGAAGGCCGCTTTGCATCTGCAGACGCGGAGCAGACACGGACTAATTAGTCGTTCCTTGCTAATCGACGAGTTTCTTCTCGAGATCCGATATCGAGCTCGATCGACGAGCAAAATGACTCGATTCTTGGTCTTGTTATTTGTATATCTGGGCAAGTTTTATTTGAAATGAAAATAAGAAATAACTATTTGAAATAATTTATTACGGACTTTTATTTGCGATACTATTATTTGAAAAGAAAAATATTTCTCGATTCATTTGAAATAATTAATTATTTTGTTATTTTTTAATTTTAAATTTGATAAAAAAATAATCCTCAAAATAAGATGCAGTAAACAGTACACCAATAAATGTTAATATAAACTAGACTAAGACCTGATAATCACGGTATTTGATATAATTTTTAATAACAATTTCACAATTATTTCAATAATTATGAAATAAAATAACATGTTATTTGTAATAATATTTCAAATAATGTCATTTCAGACATGCCCAGGTCCGGTTATTTTAACGAGAGTCTACAGATTGAATTCCATCCTCTCGAGGAACTTTTAATCATCATCGTTAGATCGCACGAGCATCGAGCGATACGCGCACGGATAAAGGATCGTTCTCATTGATCGTGCTCGCGATAGCAATTTCAATCGGAATTCAATTTGTCTCTCTATGCGCGAAACAAAGTGTGATTCCGGTTAGCTGTTATAACGGCAAGCCGATCGGTAATTAGTCACTGACAGGGTGCCTTGTCGGGGTGTCGCGAAGCAGTTCCTAGATGCTAGAAGATTCATGGAAGCTGCTCGTTACCGCTCGAGATCTTCGTGTTTATTTCTATCTTGAGGGAAGCCGGATGATCGTCGCATAACTCATTGCACAGGTGTTGAACCGGAGAGCGAACGAGAACAGCTGCGGTGATTATGTATGGCCCGGAGGATCTTTCGGCGTATCGATAACGAGAACTCGAGAATTTATAATAGTCCTCGTCGGGATAAATTTATGAAATTATTCCAAGCGCACGTAGTCGCATCCTTTTGCGAGTAACTCGAATCGATATAGATTCTATGCGATATAACGATAGAATTTGCAACGTATATGTCGACATCGCGGCACGTCGACAGCTCGCTATAGTTTCCAGATTTTCAAAATGCATGGTATGTCTAAGAGAGGAAAGCTCATCGTTCGTACGTCAGTGGTGTCGTTTCTCGCGTTCCCGAGCGTCCATATCGGTGGAGCCCTCGCCGAAATAGCAGCGACCGAAGATAGACGACTCTCCGCGGAGTCTCTAGCTGGCAAATGTTAGTAAACCACGTTCGAGGAGTAGTCTGGGCTAGGTAAAAGGGTCGTTGATCCTCTCTGGACGACGTGACCCTTCGCGAACGTCATCCTGCTGAGCTAAACTGGAAGCTCCTATTCGCCTGTAATCAGCGTCGCTCGACTAACGACGAGCTCGATCAGCGAAAAACGAGTGACTCGCCTTAACTACGCGAGTAATAATCATAGAGGGCTTCGAGAAAACTGCCAGTGCGGTTGATCGCGTTCGAGTCGATCTCCCTGATATCGTTATACCGCTAGAATTAAATTATATTTCTGACGTTCGAGCGGAAACGCGAAATACGAAAGGAGAGACTTTTGACACCACGATTCCTATTTAAATGTTCCTATGCCATCTTGGCCGACTAGCCTTTTCACCGTAGACGGAAGATCATCGAATTTCTTGAATTGCCAATAAGAGAATTTCGAATATGAATATTAGCATAGATAAATAGAAGTGCCGGATGATTAATGTTCGTTCCATTTGTAAGTGGCAGATGCGCGTGCTCCTCGATACCGGGGCGTAATTCGTTATTTGCATTAGCAGGACGTCGAAGTGGGAGCTACCACGGGCCACGATCGAACGGAGCTTAAACAGAGGCGCGTCACGTTGGTAAATCGACGAAATTCTTAGCACGCTTGCCGCTTGTAAATCTGCCGAGAGAATGTCTTTACCGAAGGCCGACGAATTCGCGCTACAAAGTCGTTAATATTAATATGTACCTACCTACCTTCGCGCGATCACGTTTCCGTTAAAACGAGCTACCGTGTTAACGTCGCGCTTCGTATAGAGCTTCGTATCTAACAATTTTTGTTTAGTTTTTTTCTTTTTTTTTTCGCCATTGATTATGGCGCGAGAAACAAAACTATAGATAAGTACGAGAGCCAACGGAAATGTTAGCTGTCGTTGGATAGAAAAACGTGAGAGAATAGACGCGACGTAGATTCCACAGACCAACGAGCTTCTGCCGCTATCGTGTCTCGGTGTTACGAGGTCGATGCATGATAATTAACCGACGGACTAGACATCGCGGCTATTCCCATGGGTAGTTCACGATGGCTCGGTGAATTGACCCATATAGAGGAAAACTTTCTATGAGCATCCGGGCTCGCACAGTTTGTCCCGTAATTGCGATTTATTTTGTAATTAGTGCAAACCTCGCACACCTTGTACCGTCGTCG
Organism: Ancistrocerus nigricornis; assembly: GCA_916049575.1. Taxonomy (NCBI): domain Eukaryota; kingdom Metazoa; phylum Arthropoda; class Insecta; order Hymenoptera; family Vespidae; genus Ancistrocerus; species Ancistrocerus nigricornis. Next base: position 22,358,147 of record OU696669.1, on the reverse strand, counting down.
ATCTTATCCTCGATTCTCGTAAACTCGACTAATCGGAGGTAAAATATTTTTGTCGTCTCTGATCCTTGTAGATTTTACCCCAAAATATTCACATCCGCCCATGGGCGTCCGCAAGGGGAGGCAAGGGGGGCCACTTATCCCCTTGAAATATGACAACAAATATTCATATTTATAATTTCTTTCATATTTTCAATGCCTACATTTCTCATTTAAGGTAAATTGTTCACAGTGTAACGAATATAATAGAAAAAAAATCGAAAATCAGTTTTTGATTAACATAGTTTTATTTGAATCTACTTGAATATGAGACATGAAACAAACATACAGGGTGTTCCAGGTTTGTGGGATCACCTAAATATCTCTGTAATTAAAAATTGTATATAAAAACTTAAAAGGCAAAAGTTGCACTATTACGGATGGGATATATAATAGCAAAACAAACATTTTTTTAGCCATAAGAGCATTCAATAGAATGAAAGAAGACTGGTTTTTTCCATCAAATTTTACTTAAATACTTGCAATTTTCTTTTATTATTTCAAATTGTAAGACTTATTTTTTACTTAAACAATTAAATTTGTTGACTTTTGTTCTATAAAAAATGTCTACAAATTAAAAAAATAAATAAATAAATTTAAAAAAAATTACAAAATACAAAAAAAATATTTCTCAATTTACATTTACTTTGTCGCGGTGAGAAAGCATTAATACTAAAAGTTGTATAAATATCAGAGCATATATTTCAGTCAATTTGAGTGACATTTTATCATGCTCCCCCTGCCCCTCAAGAAAATCCTGCGGACGCCCTTGCATCCACCTTTTACTAATCTTCCACGTTTATAATTATAGCTGACGTCTCCTTTAAACAGACAAATGAATTTATGGCGGAATTAACCCACTTTTTTTCGCGTGACTCACGTTTCACGATACCAGAACAGCTCATTGTACTATTAGAATTAACGATAGAATCCTCTTTTGGAAATGCGCGATATATTTTCATGTCTAGTTTCGTGGAATGAGATCGCGGAGAGTAAACAACGACGTTGTTATATTGTAATGCGGTCGGAGCACGTAACCACGCGCGTAGGAGAGGACTGTTAGCGAGCACGCGTAAGAGATAAGCTTGCGAATTGCGAGGATCGCTTTGCGAAACATTTGCCAAGATCTCGTTCGGGTCCGTTGACTTTTCCACGAAAATCGATGCTGACTTTTAGGAAGTCACGCCCGACGGCGCGGCGTGCCTCTCCGACAAGAGCTTTATGACTCTCCGGATAATTATGGAGTGCGTAGCCTTCGCGTCTAACGCCAATCCCCTGGTGCGTTTAATACAGTCCGTCCGTGAATGAAAAACTTTTATCTCCATCAATTTTACGAGGTCGAGTTTATTTAATAATAACCACCGATCGACTAATCGTTTAATAATAGAAACTCCTAGGTTATATCCAAGTTTAGTTGGCCTTCGTATAGCGATGCTCTTTATCATCTATGCACCTATATTTTTAAGTTTAATTTTTAGTTGGCGTTTGTTGTGGTCGAGTAAAAGTAATTATTGATAATAAAGTAAATTACTCGTATGTTAATTTGAAGAAAAGTTATTACGTCACTTTACGTTTCGGTACTGTACCGTACCATCCGCAGAAGGAGAACAAAACTTCCTTACACATTACTCACATGAGAGACCGAGCTCTCCAATTTAAAGAATTAAATAAATGAGTATATTTAAAATAGATTTAATTTGTCCAAACCTTGTCCTATTGCGATCCTGTGGAAGACTCGAGAAGATGCCAATTAAAAATTAAACTTAAAAATATATAATACAGAGGTCAATAATTATAATTCAACAGTTCCATCTATGTACCTAGATTTACAAATGATCTCTCATCGAGAGCCGAAAATCCGGGAAAGACGAATCTAATGGGACAAGCCAACGCGCGGAAAGTCATGTAAAATTACGATGACAATTATCTATACGAGCGTGAACCCACGGATAAATGAGAGCACAGATTCCTAGGAATGTAAATACATGAGAATATCGCGACATCGCGGTTGCTAGCCGTAAATCTGTTGGATCGGGCAGCGGTACGTTATTACATTGTGCTTATAACCTACGTAGAGAACGTATCTCTCGATGCCAAGTTCGTATCGACTTTGTATTCGTCTTTTTCTGCGTCATTTGGAACGGACGCGCGTAAGACACGTGTCGCATTATTAAAATATCCGATGTGCGATACGAGTCGACAAATAGGAAAATGTGTCTTTATAATTTACCTTTTTTTTTCTCTTTGTCGGCGAAGACCGCGCTAATGAAAGATCATCGCACGAACGTTGATCGTCTTTAATAATAATTAGTGGCGTCTCCACGCTGGCGCGGGTCATTTGCGGGAATGACTTTTCTCGCCGTTTACACGCATACCCGATAATAATTTTCCTTCTTCTCGTATAAATTATCAACTCGAGATCGCGAGGAATGCATAATGCATTTGCGTCCTCTTTCGATGGACGATTAGATAAGGACCAGGAAACGACTCTCTCGTTTATGTCGATCGATGAATAAACAAAGTTATGCGACTAGGAAAGAAACATTAATGGTTTGTGGCTCGTTAACGGCGCCGCCGTTTCAGCGTATTCCATAAAAAATGAGCTGGATCGACTCGATTAACCGTATCGTGCAATTATCTTGATTCATTGTCCATCTAACGCGACGCCCACGTTTGTCTTAGACGTCGACGTCGTGATTTCAAGGATACTGAAAGCAGATCTGGGCAAGTTTTATTTGAAATAAAAATAAGAAATAACTACAGGGTAGTACCGTCGTATGCGCGGTTTCACTTATCCGCGATCGGCCACAGCTCGATAATTTATATTTAGTTATTTTTTAAATATTAGAAAAATCAAAACGTTTCGCAATTTTTTTTTACAAATCAATGTTTTTAGCTACGTATAGCATATGACAAAAAAACAATTAGCTTAACTTTTATATACATGTAATGTTTTTTAACAAAGTACACAACCCTCAACTATCGAAAATAGTTTAGAATCAAAGAATTTAGAGAAAGAATTTAGTTTAGAGTCAAAAAAATGTGTATAATGTTTAAAATGTTTATTTCCAAAAATGCAAGTTTTTGTGTGTTTTCAAATTTTTTGCTTCAATAGTTTATGTATAAGTTTTCATGTTCAATAACATTGATAACTTATAAATGAATGAAATAATGTTATTTTAAAATTAGTAATTTCATTGATTAAAATAATATATCAATCAAATGATGTTTACGCGTATGAAAAGGGTTAGCTACTATCCACGGATTTCAATATTAATATATTCGATTCATTTGAAATAATAGCAATTTGAAAGAATAAATTATTTCGTTATTTTTTTAAATTTTAAGTTTGACAAAAATAAATACTCAAAATAAGATGCAGTAAACAGTAAACCAAAGAATGTCAATATAAACTAGACTCACCAAATAAAAGTTGCATAGTTACATTGTATTTAAAAAACCATGTAACTTTTATTAAAACCTTTTTCTAGATATAACTGACCGTTCTTGAGATATTTTCTAAAAAAGAAAATTCTCAATTTTTTTCAAGGGGTGATTTCACCCCTTTAAACCGAAGTATGGCACCAAAGAAAAATAGGGTTGCATTATGGATGACATACTCTACTTGTATGCAACGTTTTATAATTTTTGGGGGAATTTCCGGGTTGCCTAACCTTACTTCTCTTACCCAATAATCGTGACATTTGATATAATTTTAAAGAACAATTTCACAATTATTTAAATAATTATAAAATAAAATAACATGTTATTTGAAATAATATTTCAATCAATGTCATTTCAGAAATGCACAGGTCTGGTTGACAGTAATCGGAGGCGACAACGACGATCGAACGAACATTTGCGATACCGTTTCCATCGCGGCGTGTTACTCGAGACGGTACGAGAGATGTGCTTTTTTACATTCATGGAAGATCGTTGCAGCGACAAGTATAATTTACGTATTCCAGAAGCATCGCGTACGAGAGCGCATACTTCAAGCCCGACACGTTTTAGGAGATGGGAAGACATCGATCTCGTCGAAATCACGCGTATACGTTACAACGTCGATATAACGTTGTTATTAAGTTATTAGGTCATTTTCTTCGAGAAATAATATAAAAGCCTAAGAGGAACGAGTCTGGTAACGAGCTCGCAAGACGGAACATAAATATTGGTTAGGCGGTGCGAGAGGCAGCATAACCCGCGAGTATCATAAAGCGGTGAAGAGGGATACGAAGGGTAAACAGACGTTGGAACATCTATGTAAACACGTCGGGCCACCGTGTAAAAGAAACACGTGTTTTCCGGATCGTTGCTCGCCATCTCTCCAAAGTCCTTCTCGTTCTACTCCTCTTACTAGACGAGGACGTGAAAAGTTAGGACAAGAAGCTCGTGGGTTTGACACGCCGAGACCTAACGTTGTTCTATCATCGACCACTTGCATCACGACGTTCTTACGTCATCGGTAAATTTATGAAACGGCATATATATACTTTTTCCTAGGCGAGTTTAGATTTATTGTATTAGATGTTCGTGAGACCACGTAAGAATACGTATAGCGCGTGTCGTTGGCGCGGTACGCTTCACAGAGACATAATATATGGTAGCGCGATTTTCCTCTCCCAACGTGTTACGGTCGACGACTCCGCGGATCAAGAACAAAAGTTATTTTGGTAGGCACGGGGTGCCTCTCCAGGCTCTCTCGCGATGCCATCTTACCATTTTGAAAGTGAGTACACCCGGGAGACGAAGCACTACCTTTAGGCTACAATTTCATTGCGACTTCGACGATCGTCGCATCGACGACGTTCTCCTATCGGGTAGGAAGTTGTAACGTACGATCGTGCTTGGAATATCATTAAGATTTCTAATTTATGATCGACATTATGCGCAGTTTCTTGGCGTTTTGTAGGCGGTCGCCGATCGGTGGTAGGTATAACGTTTTATTTCACTTTGATAGAGCTTCGAATCAACTTTCAAATCGACGTCCGATACGATTGGATAGGATAAAAGTTTGATCCGTGCTGTTTGATGACCGGCACGCACTCGACCTATTACATACGTATATATGCGTTAATTATCGATCATTGGCATTATGGGCGCGGTTAATCGGTCGACGCAAATTGCGCGAATTACGTCTCTCTTGAGAGAGAAAGAGCGAGACGAGTATGCGATTCGGTTTGAGTTCGCGGTATATAAATTGGCTCTCTCGCGTTGTTCTGGATAATTGGCCTAACTGCCGCGACGATGGGTAAAGCGAGACGAATAAATCATACTTTACGAGAGACTCGTTCCGATCGCCCAAGCTTACGTTTCTCTTCTCGATGATTCTCCGCCAATTCTCGTCGTACTTACATACCTACATACGTGACTTCGCGTATTCCGATAGAGTAGCCAGGTTATTCGTTAAGAATCCGCGGGATTCTTTTTATACGCGACTCGTTCTCGATAAATTTCTTCGGGCAAGCCGAGTAGCCTGGCTACTCGAGTAAGAATTAGCCAGGCTACTCCAAAGGCACCGGTTCTCGAACGACGAAGCCGACTCGAGTGGAATTATACTTCCTACCTTATCGAACGTGTATGTCTAATTAGGCAAATGTTAGGCAAGGGAGAAAGAGAGACAGAATCAATGACTAATAGAAAATTCGACCGTGCCGCGGATGACTCGAGACTCCTCGTGATTCATACCATAAATGTGTAAAAGGTCGACGACTTCTTGCTTCGAAACAGGTATGTCTTTGGCGTGACGCGAACGCTATTAAAAGATGTCCATAATTCTTCGTAATTATACCTTATGAAGGATCTTTCGTACGTTTGCGCGACGACTCGCGTGAAATACCGATGCGACGCGATACTCGATAAATAGTCCAGTCATTATATACATTTGAAAAAACATCAAACCCGAGAATGCTGATTTTTGGTTATTGTGTACAGGAGCTTAGAAAAGCTTAACTGGACATTGTCGACCAAGATTACCTATGAGCTCTTTTTTGGTGATAACTCGGGTCCCCGTCATGATAAGAAAATTCCGATTACAAACTTGTTTGTTCCTCTTTTTATGGTCTACAATTTAGGTCCCATGAATTTTTCACCTACCGTTGATCGTTGTTGAGATATCGAACGATATACAAGATGAGGCTGTTAAAACAGGCCAACAGAATATGCGTTAGCCGGCAAAAATGCGTTACACCGAACTTGCTTGAAATCGAGGGCTCCATAATCCGATGTTAACCCTCTCTTTAGGTAGACGTATAGAGGACATATGAAGATCAACCTTATTTTTTTAAATGAAATTGTATAGATATTTTTTAATGCACTAATCGATGTAGCTCGTCGTCCCCTAGATAATAGTACTAAGCCATCCTGTAAACTATATCTAAATGTTTTTATTTGCTTTTTTTTCGTATATTATGACTGGACTAAAACGTTAGTTCGCGATGTAGTACTCGCGGGAAGTCTTAGGGTTTTTCGATGATCTCGAGTGGCGAAGGGAAAAATACAGAGAAGTAGTTAGCATAAAATGTATCGCTCAATTTACGGAGTAAGAGAATAATAAAAAATTGTTAACGCGCGACTCGTGGGTGTCCCTCGAATTTACGAGCACGGCCCTATCCATTAGCCCTTGTTATTAAACCCTATCGTCCTCCTCGTTGCCACGGTTGCGTGCTATGATTCACGCCTCTCGAATCTTTATCGCTCGTTAAGTTCCTCAAAGGGCCGAACTGGTCCTCCCCGACTTGACGTTTCGTTCGAGTACAGTCGAACTCTTTTTGTAAGTCACGCCTTTCGTGGTAATGCGGACGCTGACAGAAATACGCCGGCTACTTCTCTCGAGATCCAAGCTTTTTAAACGAACTATGGATTGATTTATGTCGCCAAAGTTTAAAAAAGAATTACAAAAAAGCTAGAAACTCGACACGTTCTTAATGATTTCTCGAGTCGAAATTTTAACTTCGGTTTGGCTTTCCAATAGTTAAAAGCGGACATAACTGCCATTTGGAGGTTGAAATTGAAGTTTATTCACCATATGCAGGGTGATAAGAAAAAAGGGTCTGTAACTTGAACGGCTTATAGTACTCACCGAGAGGAGTAAAAAATGTCGAATAGACATGGGTCCGAAAATCAACCCTTTCGCCGTAAATTAACTTGTCGAACAATGAGTGTTCGATACCATGAGTGATCATTTTGCGTCTACGAAGTAATTTTTGTAGATTTTAGTAATAGTTTTTGGTTATTCTCATAATAAACGTGCATTGACAACTTTGACCGAGTGTATTTCTAAGCAAATTCTTCTGTTTACAAGTAATATGTTACCAAGAGGCTCACGGTAACGAACACTCATTAATAATGAAAGTTAATTTAAAGCGAAAGGGCTGATTTTAGGACCCATGTCTATTAGACATTTTTTACTCCTCTCGGTGAGTACTATAAGCTCTTCAAGTTACAGACCCATTTTTTTATCACCCTGTAGATAAATATATTTTCCTTATTACATAAGCTTCACTTTTAATTTTAAACCCCTAAGAGAGCATTTTGGAGGGTCAAATCGTGATTAAAATTTCGACTCGGGTTAATGTTTATGAAAGAAGAATAACTGGAGCGTTATCTTTTCTAAGGAAGAAAAACCGTGGAACGTTGCTAAATCTTAGAAATTGTGCGAGTTACACAAATTTATTTCACCTTGACACCGTTTGATACTCGTTCATACGAAATTGCTTTATCGAGAGGTATCAACCTTTTCGATCGTAGAAACATTTTTCCCACTTTAAGAGCAAGGATAATGAGTCAGGCGAGCGCCGGCGCCAAGGAATTGATTTCTTAGATGACAAGCATGATTTTCATCCATTGTCTCGCATATTATCGTTTCGTAACGTTTGATTGATTCCCACATTGCATGCTTTATTAATGATTGCAAGCACGTTCGAAGATCCGCTTTCTTGAATTGATTTTGCGAGAGCATGGGTCGGGTGCCAATAATTGTTCTAATCGTTGCGTGCTGCGCAAAGGCACCACAATTTCTCAGCATTTTTCCATTTTCTTTTCTTCAGGATAATTCCGTGCCTGAGCGAACTCTCACGCGTTCGAAGAATAATACGTGAGTCGCATCGAAATGGATGCACTCAATGTAAAAATTTATAGAATTTCGTGTCCATTCACGACGATTATCGACAGTCCATTATTCACTTTTCTAGGGATACCCAAAAGGTTGCCGTTAATCCGCAAAACCTTCCAAACGTCACACTAGATCGTAAATTACAGCATTTCCGTTCCTCGAAATTTGTTCATTGTTCGATACACAACAAAAATCCTACCATTTCCAGAAGCAAAATGTCCCCTTACCTCTTACCGCGACTATACTATTGAAGCAACAAGATAAAATTCCAAGAAAAATAAGAGAACGCGTAGTTTCCTAACCAGTACCTACGTATGAAAGAAAAAAGGAACCTTATCTCGTATTAGCAAATTTTCTCACAGTGTCGATTCGCCTCGTGCGACGATAAAAGCAACGTCGTGAATATTCTTGGAGATTTTACTTCCAGTCGGGGTTAAAAGGTCGCGACGCGTGCTTCATAGAACAACCGGATTATGGAAGATGCCTGAGAAGAAGCAAGACCGAAAGAGAGAGAGAAAAGAAAAAAAGCTATGGAAAAGCTTTATAGTCGTTGCCGAGAGTCCGATAATGCGGACACCATTAAGGTCGTGGCACGCGCGAAAGAAAGCGATTACTCTAAGGCAAACAGGTCCTTTTTCTCCTTTTTTCTTTTTACTTTACATTGCATCCTGTCTACGACGCTCCATGACTCGCACGGGAGAAGGAGAGAGAGAGATTCTTTTTATAATGACTTCATCCCCCCGTCGCGAGCATTAACTCGCCTTCTATAAGGCCACGCTGGTGGTTGCTCGCGATGGTGGTGGTGTAACGTGTTATTTAACCGATCGCGCCTCTCTCACGGCCGCAACTTTCCGTAAAGGCGAAATTGCTTCGCCTGCTCGTGTTCGTCTTTCCTCCAGGACGTAGCTGGAAAGGATTTTAATGGAAACCGATCGAGAGCCTCGATCCCGGCCTTCGGATAAATTGCCAATGTAAACAAAATTAATGACCGATAGGTATATCGTAATTATTCCAGCGGTGTTAAAGCAGCACGAACGCATCCGGTTATGGACTGTTAGAACTTTAAGAATAACCAACGAGAGAACGGAAAGGATGACGCGGTTCGAGATATTTTTAGTTTATCGCGGGACTATCGTTGGAACTACTCCAATTGGGCAATTGGAATAACCAAAATATTCAGGTTCGTTCAGGTTTAGAGATATCGGTCTGCGATCGATGGATAAATATAATCGATACACGCTCTGATAATCAGAGAACAACGATCAGAGACCATATGGGACTAGAGAGATCTGGTGAGGTTCCAAAGGATATCTGCCACGTTTCGCGGATTTGGTCAATTGCCAGGAGAACTAAACGGTAGTGCATATCGGAGTGACAGTGATTTAACCGTGCATTTCTTTTAATAAGGTACCTCTTCGAGAGACGGGGAGTTTCACCCGATTATTCGCGAGCTTTCATCGACCTATAAATCGGTGAGATTGGATCGCATTAGCTTGATTTCCTAAAGATAACAATTACGGGGACATTTTTTTTTTCCTTTTCCTCTCTCCCTCGTCTCCAGAGAACGTTTGAAAGTGCGATGGGCCCTCGTAAAAATCCAGACGAGGAGAAAACGAGGGCTCGCTCGTTAACAAGAACCGTCTGGAGATTTCATTTATGCTTTACAATAAAGTCCCCCTGGCTTTAATGAAATTGATTTCTTTCGCGTCTCCTTTAAAACGCGCGCATTTGGAAAGTTTCCAGGCGCGTCGCGCCTCGATTCGACGGCGAGACTTCTTGCCGCTTAGGCGAACGCCGCATCTGCACGAGAATTTGCACTTCAGACGAGCTTCCACGAATTAATTAGTCTATACTCATTTCAGTGCTCCTCGGCCACGCACAAGTGTTCCGGGAGCCAAAATGAACTCTGACGATTAACTCGTGAGTCACCGATTTGCATGCGCCTCAATTCTTACGAGACAATTCTTTTTTCCGACTACAATTATAACTTGCTCATAAAGAAGAGATTATCAATCTAACCGTAACTATAAATCACGGTGTTGCTACTTTTGTAATACATTTTTTAACCGACTCCAAAAAAAAGGAGGTTATCAAGTCGATTGATTGTATTTTTTTTTTGTCTGTATTACGCGATATCTTCGGCGATTGCTAATCGATTTTAAATAATTCTTCTTTTATTGAATAGGCTGTATCTCGAGGGTGGACCAATTTAAATTTGATAAAAAATCCACCGCCAGATGTGGAAAAATAGCCAAAAGGAACTAAAAATTGAAAAATAAAGTAAATTAAAAAAAGATATATATATATAAATCGACTTCAAAAATTTGCCTATATATTTACACCAAAAAGTAAAAAATTATATTTTTACTAGCTTTTGCCCGCGTGGACTACAAAATTTGCGAAAATTCTTTGTAAGAATTCATGTAATGTCGGGTGGACAGTTATCCCGCGGGAACCACTTGATGAAACAGGATAAAAAGTAGCCTATGTGTTACCCCAGAATTCAAACTATCTCCATGCCCATTTCGATTGGTTGAGGCGTGAAGAAGTGCCAAACAAACAAACGCACTTTCGCATTTATAATATCAGTTAGGATTAGGATTAGGGTACATTATTACGTATTATTTAATATGAACAATATCTATCTAAACAGTCATTTTTGGAGTCAGTGTCAGTCAAGGCAAATATAAATCTGTAATGTTGGTACCTACTCCGAAAATAACTGATTAGGTAGGTATGATAAATATTAAATAATATGTACGTAATAATATATAAAAATATAATTTGTACTTTGTAATGTGTCTACATATAGGCAAATTTTTGAAGTCGATTTATATTTTTCTTTTGTAAAAATTTACTTTTTTCGATAAGCAAAAAAAAACATTGCGAATTTTCCGGTTTTGCCCGTAACGTCAGCGGGCGAAAGAGCAGACGTACAAGGTCGAGTATCCGTCTCGAACGATTCGATTATCTCGTTTCACGGAGAAAGTAGCCGACGAGTCGAGCATCGAGATTACGCGTTTATTATACTCGCAAAGGAGCTACCGCCGATTTACAAGCGACATTTTTATATTCGGACTTTTTCGGTAGGCGTTCCGCCGATCGAACAAAACGAAAACTTACTTCGATTTAATTTATTATACGTTAAACGGTGCGATAGGAAACCGGTTACCGGTTGGACTTGCATAAGACAATCGATTCAATGATAATGATATCGTATAGAGGGTGTAGAAGAATTCAACGAACGTAGTCGTTCAAGATCGTTCAAGGTTACGAACATAAAACCGCTCGAAGATAAAGATGTTTTTAGATTCAAGGAACTATGTGGAATCGAGATAACGGGAGTTGGACTTAACTGTGAAAAATTGGAGCACCCGAGATGATCTTTCCAAGAGCCGCAACTTATTTTAGTCGATTCGTTAATTAGATGTTTTGCAGACTCGGTAAAAGCGGTATCGTCATCGCACCGTCAATGAATCATCGTCCGACGTCGCGAAATGACCCGATTATCGCTAGTCTTTTTGATGTTTCCCGATCGTTTGTCATCTTTTCGCTAACTTCGTTATTCTCAAGGGCCGTACGAGTAGGCGGAGTACAGAAAATTATCTCAACACTTTCATCTTCTTCTCCCGTTTTTCTTAGACACATTCCCATTTCAGAATCTTGTATTCTTTCCTCGTCGAGATTCTCTTATCGATGATTCTATTTTTAAAGCATCTCCGTTCGACTCGGTCGTTCTTTCAAATCGTTGGTTCATTATTCCTTCTCATTGTAATATTATTATTAACCCTTTTCAACCCAGTGATTTCATATGAAATCATTAATTAGAAATTCCATTTTTGTCAGTTTAAAATCTGTTCGTAATAAAAATTGATCAAATTTGATAGTATTTAAGAAAAATATTTATAGATAGTATGTGCACAATGCTGCCAAATTGAATTACAATTATTTTTGTTAAGGGAACAATACAAGAATGAGATAAGATATTTTTATAATAAAAGAAGTGCTTTAATAACGTCTTGCATAAAAAAAAATTCTTTTGTTTAAGTAAAAATTACTGGGTGGAAAGGGTTAAGTAATATTGGTACTTTTTTCATTTTTTAGAAGAAGAATTTCACTTTTCATAACAAACTCTGTAATCTTGTAATATTTTTTTTAAACGATCTTTGAACTTGGACCGATCGGCGACGTAGATAATTTCAGCGTCTTTAAACGAATTACATCTACGATTACAAGCCGAAGGTGCGCAACGAAATTCAAAGGGCCGTACTTTGGCATGTTCACGAGCGCGAGGGCGAATTTTATGCAGGCGGTAACGAGCTTCCGCGACGAGCTTTATGATATTTATGGGGATTCTTCGCGCGGTCAGGTGGTAAAGTCGTTTTCTTGATACCTCAAAAGGGGAAACCGTTTCGGCGAAAGGGGGACTGAAAAGGAGCATTGAAACGGAAGACGAAAAAGAAGAAGCTAGTTGTTTAGCGTAAACGATGCTTCCACGAAGTTTATCGAATGTTTATCGCTGAGAGAAATTGCGAACGATCGATTTCCGTTCGAGGCGCGTACACGTTCGAAGCTGACGTCATTCTTCGAGTGACTTTAGTAGCAAGCTCCTTGAAACCGGGTGAATAATTCTTCTTTGGGATGTTTGAAGAGGTCTCCGGGAGCTCTCGAAAAACGTTCAAGTATTTTCGCGTAGCTCGTAGACCGAAGAAATCCCTGAAGTTGAGTAACCGAGAAGACCGGTCACCGGGAGAATTCAACAAGATTTACGATCGATTAGAAATACCTTCGTAAAAGATCGATGGGAAATAATAGTGCGGCGTTGGAAGAGGATCGTTTCGAACGGGAGCAATCGGCGTAATCGTAAAATAACTCGTACGATCGATATTACCCAATTAGAATTTTACGATACGCGGAAGCTGGCCGGTTAAGTAGTACCTATACTTTGGTGAACGATAAACGCCCAGTAATTCCACTCGACTCCACTGCCACATTCTCGCTCCTAGAGAGATATTAGATTGCAATGGGTAAAGGTGAGATTAGAAAAGCGGGGATCTTAAATTATTGTACGGGCTGCTTTATCAGCTATTAACACCTCTCGCTAAGCGTGCGTTATCGGTCTCTTAGCAGGCTGTTAATTCGTTAACGAGGGACATGCACGAACTCAGACATCGAAAGGTAACGCGCATAGCAAACACGCCGTTTGGATTTACCTTTCGAAGAGGGTAACTATTTTCTTTTTAGGCTGCCCTAGGCTAGGTTAGGCTAGACGAAGCGGATGTCGGGAGTTACAGCGAGGGCACCGGTGGTTCTCATAAAACTCGGTGAAACACGATACCGGGAGACTACTTTCTTGAGCAAGCCAACGATTATCTTTGTGATACGAACGTCGAGCTTCGCGATAGCGAAGGGATCGTCGAGTACTACCGTATGAGAATCATATGGGAATGGGATTAGCTTCTTCAGATTAATAAGATAATTTCTTTAGCTTGGATGCCAAACGTTTGTTGGGATTTCTAAGAAGATGATCGCTATATTCGACAAGAGAAACTAGTTTCAATTATTATCTTTAGAATTTATTTATTTATTTATACATAACAAGTGGGTTTAAAAACCCTACAGTGAACAGAAAGTGAAAAATTTAAAGAGTTATAGAGTGCCGTTATAGTGAGACAATAGGTACACTGCGTACGGTTGTAACAAAGCGATTATTCGCGAAACTATAAATGCTACAATGACGAGTCCGAGGAGAAAAAATGAGCATCTTGCTTGTCTGAACGTATTTCTCACTGTTTTTCTTTTTTAATTCAAGTAATTTGAAGTCCTGTAAGACTGATAAGAAAAATGTAAGAAATGCTGACGTATTAGTCTTCACCGATGTAGAACTACATTTGTTAAATTGCTTATTTAAAAATCTGATTTAAATACAATTCCTGTTATAAAATACAATCACTGTTACAACAGCCCCTGCTATAGAGGCCGGTTGTAACAGAGACAGACCTTTTCTAAAACTGCTCTTGTGAGAAAATTATTGTGCTTGGGCATAAAATTCCAATTTCCATTTCAAGACAGATGTATACTCTTACATTTTAGATAGATACTTTTCTTAAAGCTCACTAGCATAATATTGATACTATGAGCAATCAAAGCAAAATTGTTACAACTGTTTTTGACATAACAATTTACATTGATCGCGATGTGGCGTGGATAATTGTGTTGGCCATAGAGCATTCTATAAAATCCCTGATGCAATAGATAGTTATGTCTTAGCGAGGACCATGAAGTAATTAGTCCGAAAGAGGACAGGATTTTGGGACAAGAAGTAGCACCATTTAAGACCTTGCGAGCAAATATCATGTCAAACATTACGGGGCGTTGCTCTAGAAGCACAAGTCTGAGTCGAGTTAGCATTGATGAGTAATTGTAGTCTAAAATCGACATAGGACACCTCATATTACGAGCAGCGATATGCAGGAATTTATGTTGCACGCTCTCAATTTCCGCGCCTAGGTAACGGTGAAAAGGCGACCAAATAATCGAACATTGCTCTAAGCAAGGGCAGACTGATGCCCAGTGCAATATTTTTTAAATGCTTACATTCTTAAAATGTCTCGATGCTCTGTAAACGAAGACTACATTTCTATAGGCTACACTAGAAATATTCAAAATATGCTTACTGAACGATAAATTCTATGAAAAGGTTACACCCAAGTCACGGGCATCGGTAACAGAGCACAATGTAGAATCGTTGAGGATTTAATCGAATGTCAAAGTTCCGTGACACTAACGAACCAATCCCCGTTACCGTAGTTTCTACGAAATCGACCGTTTTATTTAAGACCGATGACCCAGAAAAGGTTAACTCGAGTCAGATATTACTTTTGACGTCCGCTTTGGGCGATAATTTGTAGCAAATCCTATTACGCGCTTTCGCTCGTTAAGGATCCGTCTACCGGTGATGCGCGCGCACAGCACGTGGTGCCTGTCCGTGTGGCTTATCTCGAGGAGATGAGTCGTAATCGAATTAGACGCTCGTCGGTTTCGCATAAACGGGAAACTGTACGCTCTGTGTTTATCTCGAGTTCTGGGAAAGAGAAAGAGAGTAGGATGTTCGGGAAAGCGAGTATGGGAAAGTAGCTGAACTTCTCACGATCGTCTAACAATAAAAAAAAATGATGAAACGTCCAAGGAAAGACGTCTTTTAAACTCGATGGAACCCAAATCAATTTTATAGATTCCTCCTACGACATTTTGAAGATCATAGAAACATCTCGATGGTACGAGAAAACTCCAGACACTGGCATCGAAGCGCGCGTCAGGAGAAGTTTATCGTTCCCTTTGATCCCGCGGCATCGACTCGTATGGATTTTACGGGAGAAACCGCGAGAGCTCAGCACGTGGAATTGCTCAATTACGCGAGGCTAACAATCCTGCGCTACGGCCTCGCCGTAGGAGAGGCTAAGCTCTCCGATGGAACGTGGCGGGTTCTGCCTTTGTAAATTGGCACAAAAAAAGGAAAAAAAGAAGAAACACGGAGCACGCTCGCGACGACGGATGTCGTCGATTACCCTCCGGTTTGGCTCGGTTAGCGGCACGAGAGATCTTGATCGAGTCATTTACGAGAGGTTCCGATCAACCAGTTACCAACGCAATAATACCGAATTTATTATTTTAGGACTAGAGGTTGCAACAAAAGATAACATTGTTGCACATTGCGAATACAAACAGAAGAAAGCTCGTATCGAATCATCCGGAGATCCTTTTTCGCTCGAGCGGCACTATTTTTATACGCGGTTCAGCGGCAGCCCGTCGATCTCGCGAGAGGACTTTCTTTCACTCTTTTTTCTCGGTCGAGCTTGCGACAACACGCGAGGCGGTAGTACATTCCCGAAATTACTTGCCGCCTTATTTTCATTGAGCGATCCGTAACATCTGCTAAGCCGTCGGACGTCTTCGGGATGAAGAGGGGCCGCTCCTTGACGTACGCAGAAAGCGTTCCGTCTATTCGCAGGATGATCGAGCAAACGCGAAGATATGTATGTAGGAGGAGGAGAAGAAGCAGCAGAAGAAGAAGAAGTGGAGAAGATGAGAAAGGAGTTTTTGGTCGTAGGCAGAACGGAGACTACGACTTTCTTTGGCGCCTCGACGGGGATATGGCGAATGTTCATTGGCTTTGACGAGGCGTGGCGGACGAAAATAATCTTTGAAATTCGCGGTCGTTAATCAAAGACTCTTCGTAGACCGCGGTGGCCTTCTCTCGTCGTTTCGTGGAATCCTTTTTCTCTCGATCTCTTTCCGACATCGAGAAATCTCATCGGAAATGATGATCGTTCGTCGCGTCATCGCTGGATGATTAAGAAAACTGAAGGTATACTAGAGAGATGACTTCTTTATTGCTCCCCTCTCTATTTGTTACAATTTTAGAAAGTAGGTATGCGTTATATGTATAATTCATGAAAGAGGACGTTCGTCAAGTTGAATCAGGTTTTTGAAACTTGTTTCTCTTGACTCGGTATATTTCATTGATACTGCCAGGTAACGTAAGCGCAACGTTTCTCAGCGAGTCGGGTTCACGAAGCTTCCGAGTACTCGTCCATCAACATCGCACAAATACCAGAACGGCGATCGGTGAATGGCGCGTTTGGCAATGACGATTGGCGTCGAGAACACCTGCAGCGTATTCCCTGATCTTTTGAAAGATTTCGAATCCCAAAGAATCTTCGGGATGATACCCACGTGAACGTCTACTCAAGGATAATCTAATCTTAGGTGATGAAGAAGGAGTGGAACCACCAACGTCGCGACGAATGCAAATACCAAGTCGTTAATAACGCCAGGAGAACGTCGTAGATTCGAAACAGTTCTCGGAACTAGAGTACTTAACGAATCTCGAGAGGGAGAGGAGAATTTTCGATAAGGATGGCTTGCTCCGTCGGAGGCACCACGACGCGTTGTTGTAGGTGTCTGACGCGATTCACGGCCCGTGGCGAATAGCACTGCCAAGGACGATCCAAAACGATCTTCTCGAGTGCATCGAGCGAGAGAGGTGGGGCAAGAGCAGGAGGTTGTCTGCGTTGCCTCGTGAAAGTCGATCACGAGATCAACGGTGCGCAACCGACGATCGCTGAAGGGAAACGCCAGCATACACCCTCGAGATCTCAAAGAATGCGAACGTGCGAAATTACTAGCCGCGGCTATACGATTCTCCGAGATTACTTTGAACCGACCCCCCGCGCGAAATCATTCTAGGGACGCGAAAGTTCACTGCGAAATCGTGAATCGATAGGAGTTAATTAACCGGTCACGAATCAAACTCGGAAACTGTTTGATCGGTGTGATCGATGTGTACAAGATCAGATATGTCTTATTGACAAAGCCGATGACCCCGCTCGCGTTGATAGTACCTACATTCCGATAGAGGCTTATCTCTCAAGGTCGCGGTCTTGGATCGTTGCCCCTTACCAAGGATACTTTTCGAAGAAAAAACAGAATCGATCGGCGAAGAGTCATCGCGAAGATCGAGATCTTCCCGCGCCAAGGTCGTTTAGAAGGGAACTCGGTTCTCGTGGGGGCCTACCGCGATGTCGAAGAGATTAGAGAAGATAGAGTGCCTTCGTTGAAATCTATGAAACGTGTAACGCGGTTCGAAGATTACTTGGGGTAAGATCTCGCGGATCGGTTTTTCATGATCATCCCGAGTCGAAATTTTAACTTCGGTTTGGCTCTCCAAAGTCTAGTTTCCTTTAAGGTTTCTATATGCTGCTCGAATTAAGACTCGCTTTCACTCTACGAGAAGCTGTGGTAGGATTAGTAGGTTCAAATAGAAGTTTAAAGAGCGATATAAACTTCGGTTTGACTCTACAAAATCTACAAGAGAATTTGTAGGGTTTAAAGGGTCAAAACCAAGTATATAAGCTTCGTTTTGACCCTCTAATGGTTAAAAGCAAGTTAAATGGACATAACTGCCACTCGAAGGTTGAAACCGAAGTTTATTCACCACATATTTTTCTTATTTCATAAGCTTCACTTTAAATCTTAAACTCCTAAGCGAGCATTACGGAGGATCAAATCGTGATTAAAGTTTTGACTCGGGCATCTTTAATAAGAAAGCAAAAAGTGGGAAGGTTCGAGCGAGTTACACCCACCGTGTTAGTGACGTCCGATTGCATGCCGGAATCATCCTCGATACCGGCCTTGACGAGATCCTCCTCCTTTTCGTTGTCCTCGGTGTTCAAGTACTCGTCGTAATCCTGCTCGAGACTCTTCGTCTTGGCTTTTCCGGAATGCTCGTCATCGTCCTTAACCACGACACTGATCACATTCTTCGAGGGCTTACGTTCGATCTCTGCACTCGCGGACTTGATCATCGAGACGCTCCTATCCACCGGCACCACCTCGCTAACCGACGGCTTTTTATTTACAAGATAACTGGACGCGCCGGCCACGTAAGAAGAGCCGACGACCTTCGGACGAGCGAGATTTCTGGAGACGTTGCTGCTGTTGTTGGTATTGTAGGATACACGCCAGGGATACTTGTCTATGCCGACGTTCCTGTAATCCCTCTTCACCGTCGGTTTTACCGTACTGGGATCCTCCGACGTTAGTCTCCTGATGATATCGTCGTAGGTGTTCATCGTCAGTGGCTTCTTTTTCTTCTTCTCATTTTTATAAAAATCGTTATCGAGCTCCTCCTCTCCATCGTCATCCTCGGTCTCTGCATCCTCCTCGTTCTCGACTTCCTTCCAGATATCATCCTCCTCGTCCCTCTCGCCGTCCACGTAATCCTCCAAGATCCTCTCGCTCGAGTTTGCTCGCCTTCTCTTATGATCTTCCAACCTGAACTTCCTCACGCTATCGAGGTCGTTCGCATCGTAAACTCTTTTTTCATTACGATAGCCAGTCGTGCTTTGTCTGTTGCTTCTCCAGTCTCGTCTCCAATTGCTTCTGTGCTTCTTGGAATTTCTCCAGGGTGAGGTGGAGGACGAGGAATGATTATCCGGACCGGTATCGTCCTCGTAGCGACGCGCCGACCTTTCCTCCTCGTCCTCCTCGCTGAGCTCGTCGCGAAAAGCTTCGCGATTTCTCGAATAGCTTCCTCTGTGTCGACTCTTACCGAATCCATCCAATCTTGACCTGTGACGATTGCGCCAATTATATCTCGAAGGTGTCCGACGTTTCTCCTCGTCGCGATACCAACCGTGATAACTTTCTCGATGGTGTCTCGGGTACCTGGACTCGAACGTTCTTTCGTGATAACCGTTCCTCTGGGCTTTGGGATAGGGTCTCTCGTGATAGGACCTAACCCCCTCGTAATCGTCGTCGTTGTAGTACTCATCCTCGTCCTCTTGCCTGGAATCCTCGTCCAGGTCGTCGTAATCGTAATCCACTTCTCGCGACCAACTCGATCGTCTCTCGGCTGGCTCGTGATGATTCCTTCTGCCAGGCAACGTCTCGTGCCTGTGTCTATGTCGATGTCTCCTCGCCTCGACGGCAGTGTCCTCGCGATATCTCGATTCGACCGCGAGCAACCCGTACATAATCAGCAACGCCAGTAAAAGCAACGATCTCCCGTCGCGCGTCATTTCGTCGTCTACCTAAGGATCGATACCAGCCAGGTAGCTTACATCATCGGCATCATAAATCTCATGCCCCCCACCCCGCTCTCGAACGTTTCGTCTTTTCTTTTTCTATTTTCTTTTATCCTTCGTATCGGGGAAGATTTCGCGAAAATCAGGAGCACATGGCGCTCGTTGTGCCGGTCCACGCACGATCACTACGACGATTCCACGATCGAGACATCAGTCGAACACGTGGCTACCGGCGGACCGATCGAGCCACAAACTGTTACGATACAAACTGCTACGAATTTCGGTCGGCTTCTTACTTATCAATGAGAATCCGTTCAAGATGCGTACTTTTCAAGTTTACTTTCATTCATCGAAGCGCGAGACGGAATCTCTGAAAATGTCGCAAGTTCTTCCCGATCTCATAATTTGCGAAGGATACTCTGATGAGGCAAAAAGCTCGATTATCTTTTCCCAGCGAGATTCTTCGACCCATTCGATCTTCGTTCGATCGATCGGCGAGAGAAGAGCACAACGTCCGGTGATCCGAGACTCGAATCGTATCTCGCGGACCGAATGTCGCGGTCGACTGAGGCCAGCCGGAGCGGCCGGCGGCCTAAGAGATCGCGGGACGCACTGCGCATGCGTGCGTGCGATATTCGTCCCCCGTCTCTCTTTCTCTCTCTCTCTCTTTCTCTCTCTCTCTCTCGCTCCTTCTAGCCTTCTCAACTCTTCTCTTCGTCTCCTGCACCACCCCCTCCTACACTTTCTTACTCGTCTCCCTAGAGACTTTATCTCCGCGCAAGAGAAGAAGAAACGTTTCAGGGAAGAAACGAACGACTCTCTCGCGCTCTTTCTCTCTCTAATTTTCTTCCCAGAGAAAAAAGGGGTTGAAAGATCGACGTTTCAAGCACTTCGAGATAATAACCAGAAATCGTTTCAAACGATTTTGTCATTTTAATGAGAGTACCGTCTCTCCTACGTAATTTACATATCTTTACCGAGCAACGGGTATCTTCTTTATGGTGCGGTATGCCAAAGACAATGGACGTTTTCTTCGAGGATCGCAAGTTATTACGATGACATTGGCGTTACGGGGTAGAAGTGACAAGGTATTTCCCTTTCCTGCACACCTGTTTCCTCATTAACTTTCTAACGATACGTAAATAGGAATAAAACGATAGGACGAGAAAAATACTTCCGTGCGGCGACTGGTAATGCATCTTCTCCATGAGGGATAGGTATATCGTATCTTTCGTACTTGCGCGAGCGCGCGTGTGTGTCCGCTGCCAGTCGTCGTACGTGACGCGCAGGATTTTCTACGATCTCCTCCGTTAGAAGAGATCGAGACGTGAAACAAAAATGTAGTTTAAAAAATTAAAAAACACGCTATCCACCACGATCACGAAACACTATCCACCTCCTGACTCCACCGTTAGATTAGCTCGATGGTACCAATTTATAATATTGTCATCCAGATTACATATACTTGCAAAGTTTAAAATCGATACGAAAATTATAAGTACGTTAAACTCGACTTCCAAGATTTGCTTACATAATTAGTTAGTTACAAGTGAAGCGAATATAAGCGTGTTAAAAATGAGACGTGCCGGAGAAAAAGTTATCAAATACACCACATTCTAATGTTATTTATTTATTTATGGCAAACAGCCTTTGAGTACAAATAAAAACATTCGACGATATGACATGCGAGCTCGGTACATCAATTATTAATTAGTATACAATTTATAAAGTTGAGCCTTTACGGAAGCTTTTGAGTTTGAAAATAAATCAATCGATGGGTTGCACTTATTACCCGAAGTAGAAATCCTCGAGATAATGGAGTTGCATCCATATAGGGTCTTGCGTATGGGAATGTGGAACAGTGTATCATTTCTCCTCGAGGTTCTTCCAGATACCAAAAAGTTTATTAAGGCTAGGAGATCAAGGCAATTAAAGTTATTCTTTATAATATCATACAACAAGAGAATATCGTAAATAGTTTATCTTGTAGAAAGAGATCGCAAGTTAGTCACCGTCAGTATTCGTGAATAATCATGATTAGTGATGGATGACGAGACGAGACAAGACAAAAGAAATCAATCAAGATTCTTGATTCTTGATAACTGAAACTACAATTATATGTATGTAGTTATAATTTTGTAATTATAATTATAGTATATTACACGTGTAATCATGACAGTAACAACTGAAAGTTAAATATTCACAGAAATTGAAATATTGGTAGATTCTATATTGTATAGTTTCTTCACACGAAAAAACACACAATGTGTAGATGTTTCGGAACACCAAGTTAACGCCTGAACTTTATTTGTTTTTCAAACATTTGCCGTTCATAACATATCGCGTTATAATGCCATGACTACCAACATGCAACTCACACTACATTTATATCATAATTCGAGCGGTAAAATTTACAAAACTAATTTTCTTCAATAATTTTTAAACAAATTTTCAATAATAATAAATCGAGATATAGTAAATAAATATTTGTAAATATTATAAAAATATAAAAATCTTGCAAGAATCAAGACAAGACATTGATTGTCGAAATCAAAACATACTAATTCTCGATTGGAAAAAGTCACGATATGACAAGTATGTCCGATTCTTGTCTCGTCTTGTCTTGAATCCATCACTAATCATCATTAGTTCGAGTCATAGGAGAGTTTATTTTGTCTGAGGTAAAAAGAAGGAATTTATATTGTACAGTCGCAGTCATATATTGTTCGTCAGTATGAAGTTGGCGATAGAAGTTATAGAGGAATTTCTATATTACTTCTGCTATTACTGACTTCATACCGACGAATAATATAAGACTGCGACTGTACATTCTCAATTTTCGATATTTTAGTTCTATTGTAAAGGCTCCAAACTATAGACGCATACATTAATATTGGTACCACCAAGGTATTGTATAAATAAAGTAGGGTACTAAAGACCGTTATCGCGCAGTTTATTGCAATTTTCAAAAATTCTGCTCACGAATGGTTCCGAACAGAAAGGACAACGTAGGGGCAGGACCGGTCGTCCTTTTGGTCCTCCATTCACTTTCGCGCCGCCATTCAGAGACGTCTCGACGTCGGCGGGCCGAAATCTCGGGCGCTTACGAAGAAAGAGAAAGAGAAAAGTAAACGGGAGATACGATCGGTAGTGCGTACTCGGCTCGACGGAGAGGGTTCAAAGAGGAAGGGTGGAATGGGAAGCGAAGGACTGGTTCTTTCGTTCTGCAAACGGAGCTCGTGTCGTCGTGCTTTTTGTCGCCCTTTTAGGCCGGACAACGATAAATAAACACGCCTGCTTCTCCGGCAAGAACGACGGCTATGTCCGAATCGAAATCTTGATATCCTGTCTCTCTCTCTCTCTCTGTCTCGTCTCTTCCTTCTTCATCCTACGATTTGTCTCGAAGAAAAGTTGTTGCTTCGTCATGCGACCCTTTTCTTTCTCTCTTCTAGACACGACAGGAAGTCGTCCGCGAGGAAGGGAAAAGAAGGTGGAATTACACAACGCTTGCTACCGCCTTTCGATACTTCTTTTCTCGACGCCCCGAGGAAGAAAAAAAGCAGGAGAGAAACGCGTCCGGGCGTTCGTGTCTCTCTTATCGATCGACTGTCTCGATTACTCTTGGGCAATACCGATTAGCCTATCTAAAACGTCGATTTTTATGTCGATACTTGATTTGTTTAATAAAAATAAAAATTACGGTATTAAAGAAATTCTCATAAGCAGATGTATATCCCGTTCTAGCATTTTGAAACGTGTCGGATAGTTAAAATCCATTCCCAAGACAGAACCGGCTAATGAATTTCTATTAAGAGGCATTAGACGGTGTGTCATCGCGGAGGTCGTAAGGTCATTCATTCGAGATTCATCGAGCCGTTTTCATGGTAGCCCCTTGCCCTAAATTAACTCTCCAGTCGTTTGTCAGAAGTCTTAGGCGGAAGGTGGACTCGTTAACGACAAACTCGTAACGAATCGTACGCGCTCGTGGAATCCGTATGTTCACGGTGGAACGCAGCGTAATTACGCTGTCGGATTAATGAGCTGAGATCTCGCAAGGTGAGAGGAAATTACCGGATAAATAATGACTCTCGAATACGTTCCATCCGTTTAACGTAAAAGCGTCTTCGCCGCATTGCAGCGAATCCTTTTAGTTTGAGAAATTAACTATTCGAGCATTAGCACGCCGCGTGCCGAGGACTTTCTTAATTATTCCATTAAAGTGCGGTAAATTGTAGCTTGCTCGTACGTTTTTGAAATCGTCGATACATCAAAAGTAGCTCTCGCTTTTATATCATAACTTTTTGAATAAGCTTACGCAATTCCTTCGTCGCAATTCCGCCAGAACTTTATACGCTATTGTTGCTTTAAATTACTTTGCGATGCATCATCAAGCAATAAATTCGCGAACGATAACCAACGCTCTCATCTTTAAGTGCGCGGATCGTATACAATTAGGGTTACCAGATCAAAAATTAGATTTCTTGACAAAATTCCTGTTTTTCAGTGAAGTCCTTGACATTTTTGTTGTTAATGTTTCATGCAGTAGGTACCTACCTATCACCTCTGTCACCAAATAGCTTTAAAAGACCAGCAGTTGCTGAAGGCAATATCGGGCAATGAAAAGTATAACGTTAAATGAATATAATTTGGAGTTATTAAGTTTTAACTTTTAATAATACGAAAATAATATGTCTCAAGAAATATATAATATTAAATTCTTTATTCTCTCTTTCAAAAATTTTGGAAAAACCAGTACCGGATTAAGCCTCCAGCGGGCCATTAACGAAATATAAATCGGGGCCCCATTTACATAATTTTGTTTTCTTTCATGGCAACTTAGGTCATCAACTAGAGGAGTGTTTGTTATCAAAGTAAGCAATATGATATAAATTAAAAACAAAAAATATATATACCTACATAATTTTTCACAAACACAGGACTCGACTGAATCCGGGACAACTCCGAATAATGGGCCCTAGACATTTGTCTTATTTGTCTATAGGATTAATCCGGCTGTGCTGACAAATTAACTTTCCCCAGAGGGTTTTAATTCTGGATATGTCCAAAAAATTCCTGTCATCTGGTAACCCTATACAGGGTGTTTGGTAATTCGTGGTACGACCGGCAAGGGAGTGATTCCCCGCATAAAATAGAGTCGAAAATATAGAATAAAGTCTTTTCATACAGGGCTTCAGTTTCGAGAAAATCGAGTTTAAAAATTCGTTAGGTATCGAGAACAATTTAAAAAAATATCATTCAGGCATTCGAAATTCGTCAAGTAAGAATTTCCCTACAACGGCAAGGAAGACATTTTCCACATTTGTAAACTACACGAATAAATTAATTATTGAAATTTACGGCTAATTATTTATTAATATCATACCATATCCTAAACGATAACTGTTCACAGATGCAAGTAGCAATGGAAATTGCGGGCTAGACCGAGCGAACAAAGCAAACTTTGTCTAAGTACACGCGTACCTAACCAATTTTCAAACTCGATTTTCTCGAAACTAAAGCCCTGTACGAAAAATCTTTATTTTATATTTTCGACTCCATTTTATGTGAGAAATCACCCCCTTGCCAGTTGTACCACGAATTACTAAACACCCTGTATACAACAGTCTTTTTCAAAGTGGGCGATAACTCCCCTTTATGGGCGCTGGAGGCTTTAAAAGGGACAATAGAAGGTTCAGAAAAAATAATGCTATTAATAGTAATAGCATAGTAATGCACGTTTAAAAATAATATTTGCAGTAGCTGTTTTTAAAATGCGCAATAGATGGTAAGTTAAAAAAATTTGGGAGGCTCTCAAAAATTGTTTACTCTCAAAGTGGGCGGTGGACAAAATAAGTTTGAGAATCTGTGGTATACAAGTATATCGGTGGGATTAGACGAAAATATTCGTGAACGCGAAGGAACATCCGTCATGCGGATTTAGGTTTAAAGTGCCGCCGCTTTCATGCCAAGAGGCCAGCCCGAAGCACCGATTTGTTCCACTTGGAAGTGTCTCGCTCTCGCCACGAATATGCTCGCGCGCGTAAACTTTTCCGCGTTTAACGTCCTCCTCCTTGTCATTTTTCTTGCTCCGGAAGATCGGGAACACGCGAGTCGACGAGATAGTAAAAACGAGGGAAAGTTTCATCAATGAAAGCGACTTTTCGATAGATCAGCGGAAATATTAGGTGAGAAAAATCGTGAAAAGTTATCGTATCGTTCGTTGACACGTCCGACATTCGTGCAACGCCTTTCTCGTTTCGGTTCAAGCGGGTTATCGCAAAGATTATGCTTCTAGGTCGAACTCGACCGAAGTAGTCTTTCGACGTTATTTTATATTTTATGCGATATATCGCGTAACGTTTGCCGTACACCTGTCCCACGAAACTACCAAGTATCTAACGGAAATATTATTTCGACTCTCTCATTAGTTCTTTTCTACTGCAATCAAGAAGATTGAAGATTGTCTCGGGTAGACAATCAAGTTTTTGCTCGTATCGGAAACTTAATTGCGATCGTTGGATCCACGTTTTCTGTTTTTTTTTTTTTTTTTCGTGAAGAGAAAGAGTTTACAACGATGATTGCGATCGCACACGTTGAAGGTAATCGCGTTGCACCTGCCTCGAAGGGACAAGGGATCGTCTGTGCGCGGCTAAGAACGATTGTGATAACCGGAATGGCTTCTTCCGTCTCTCAAGGCCGTCCGTACTAGTCGAACGACCCTTGACACCGCGAGCTACGCTATCGACACCTCCTACATTCTCCACAGTCCCGTCTTTTCATCGAGTTTACCTTGAAGTTTCTCTGCCTTTCTTTCCGGTGGAATCGTGTTCACGTTCGTACGTTTTAAGGCAACACGCCATAAAAAGATTCTCGCGTGGTTAACATATTTCATGAGTGGAAGATTTTTCCGATAATTTTTTTAACAAAAAAAAAAAACATGTTTATACGTTTTAAACGTGGATACGGATTGTTTGTGAGGACGAAAATGTTAAAATACTTTCGGCAAGTTCTTTTACATCGTAAGTAGCAGCTAATCCTATTCAGAACATTTTCTAAGAGCGCTTAGAGCAGGTATACAGGCTGGGATTTGTGAACTCGCGCATATTCGAGAACACGAGCGAACCTGAGGGATCATCGATCGTTCGGATTACAAACTTACCACCCACGATGCGTGGTAAAAAGGGCATGATTAGTCGGGAGCCGAATTAGGAATAGAGAGGAGTCTTTATTCGCGGGATTGGAAATGATTTTATTGTTTCATTAACAAACTCGGTGCTCCGGCACCGTATTTATACATTTATTAATTATTATATCCTTTGGCTTAGATATGTTGCTTACGTAAATTCCTAATACCAGTTTACCTGCACCTAGGTCATAGAAGAGCGAGAGATATGTTAATTATATAGGTACAGAATGTCAGTGAAGGACTAAAGAACCGGCAGTAAAATGCATTAAGATTGTTCTCGGAAACGATGCAGCGTTCATATAAAACGTATAACTTTCTAATTTCTTTTTTATTTCAAGTATGTTTCGAAGGTAAAATTAGCGAGAGTATTCTACTTACTAAAATGGGAAATAAATTTTTATATTTTGATTAGCGCGATTCCGTGCAAGAATTAATGATATGTTCATAAACGGGTATGAGAAAGGTAATATGAAACGAACGCGTCGTGTACTGTATTAAACCTCTGCACTCGATGTAGAGTTCAATTTTTTTTTGTACTCGCAGATTTGTCTTCCAATCACCTACCAGCAACTCGAACATATTTTTGTTTTCACAATGTAGCCAGTGATATATCATTTGAAATGAAATCATATAATGTCGGATAAATGTTACGTCGAGTGTAAAGGGTTAAAAATTTCTTTCTCTAAAATATGTAGCCGTTGATTCTCAAGTCGCTTTCTCGAGTGATCATAAAACGTGTGGTAACTCAGAAATAAAGTGACGTGTCGACGACAACAATAAAATCTTAAGATAATTTTCACGCGATTCATCCCACCGAGATCCATCGTGCGCGTGATGATATTACGTTAAGTGTATAAAACGGTATCTCAACGGAAGTGCGAGCCTAGCCCTAAGTGTGTGAGTGTATTTCTACTATTCGATTATTATTAATATTTATAAGCGAAACGAATTTCGTTCGTGACACCGATACAACATATTCGCGAGACGTTCGTCAAAAACTATCCTCGATTATTCGCGTATCTCGCCGCATAGACGACGAAGAAGAAAAAGAACATAGAAATCTAAAAGTCGAGGAAAGTTCTATTTCGCGAGTATTTAAAAAAGAAACGAGAGAAACGAAAGGTCGTCCCTTCGGCGAGCGATCTCGAAAACCGATCGATGCGAAAGCGAAGTAGCGAGATCTAAAGCGTTCCTTCCAGTCCATCGACTGGAACGAACGAAGATGCTCGCTTCTCGTAACTTTGTATTCTTTGAGTATCTCTATTGATCGTCGTCTCGATCTCTTCACAGCATCCTGCCGAAAAGGAATGAAATCAGTGTGATCGTAGCCACCATCGCGGTTCTCAAGGTCGACGAGCCGCTGCTCAGGTCGAGCTTGTTCCAGACCTCCTCGGGAACATCGACGTAGACTTTATCGACGCCGATCGTCTTTATCAACTCGGAAAGCTTCTTCGTGTCGACGTGATCACCGTGGCTGGACCAGACGGTTAGACTCACGTTGTCGAAGCTCGAGCTGTTCTCCATTAGGGTCTTTATAGCGCTGATGTCGTTCGCAGCGAGACCGGCTCTCACCGGATAAGTTACCGACTGAGAGACCTTGTGCTCCGACAAGGTGTTGATCATTTTCTGGATCTGTTCCTTCGTATACTGGCCTTCGGTTATGTTGAACTCCTCGCCGTATCTGAAAGGACACGAGCAGTTAAAAAAATATTTCGAAAGCGTTTTCTCTCACGAGATTAATTTGATCGTTGAAAGAGGATGTTACAACCCGATTCATCATATTTTAAAAAGAAAGACACGATTTTATTACATAGAATTTTGTACCCGAGTCGTGACAATTTTTTAGACAAAACCTCGCACACTTTCATTCGTCACGTTCACTTCGTTGCAGACTCTACTACGGTCAAAAGAAGCGAAATTCGCGGAGCTGTCTCTTGATTGTTCTTTTTAGATTAATTTGAACGTCGGTACTTTTTTCATCTTTTTATTTTTTATTCATATTCTCATACATTACGCTCGTGGATGAGAATGGAGGTGAAGGTGAAGGTGAGCGTGAACTCATTTACGCCTCTGTAGCTCGAGCACGCGTGTATGTACATTTCTGTAGTTCCTCTTCAAGAAGAACTCGCTCTCCCTCCATCCCTTTTTTCACCCGTCCGCTCTTTTTCAGAGCATCGCGTTTCGCGCGACGGTAAAACATAAAAAAAAAAGGAATATCTCGAGTAGCACTCATCGCGCTTTTTCTATAATTCCGCGGCTGCGAATAAACCTGAACGTGTCATCAATTTTCAAACTCGTTATCGATGAATCGAGAGCAATCCTCTTATTGAATACGCGAGTCCCGTGGCATCGCTCGTTTCCACGGGTAATATTTTAACGCACAGTGACTAATTAAAGTACTTCCACGCTCTTCGAAATCGAACGATCGTCGATGTTCCAGAAAATTGTTCACGAGCACGTACCAGCTCTGATAAATTAGTTGGTAAATTTTTCTGACATTTTGCAAAGTTTTACCTAGTGGTCCAACCAACGGACAGGACACTTTGTGGAAAAACCTCGATCGCCCCGGTCAGGAAAGACTTGGAATCGACCACGTTCGTCGTGCCATTGACTGGTCCAGGCAGAATGTCGGCGTTCAGGAACAAAGGCACTTTGAACTGAAAGACAATAAGATGAGAAAATTACTACCGAGGAGGTAAAGTGGTCTTTGTACTAGGGGAATTTGCGCAGCTTGATACATATTTTTTTAAAGAGTTATCTTTATGCTAGTCCACAGGGATTATACATGTAGACTTGTTCTTGGAAAAGAATAAAAAAATAAGCAGGGAACAGGATCGATACAGCCGGCCGTATAAAACGTTCGTCGTTTTACTTGTAATGAGTGCGCGCCCTGCTAACCAAATGCACGAATAGGGAGGTCGAATTTAGAAGAAATTTATACAGAAATTTTCAAATCACGACAAAATAATACCGAAACTTTTCTTTCTTCTTTAGCTATGATCCTTTTAAAATGATTAGATAATTGCAAAATCCTTTTCCTTTTAATATCGTAATTACGACGATCGATCGCACGGTTTAAACATCGTACTCGTACGTACCTCTTTTTGTTTCTCAACGAGGAATGGTTTGCTGTTCTCGAAAGCTTCGGCGGTCTTGAAATCGAGCTTTATCCCCTTGGTACCGTTATGGAGAACGCTCGACAGGAACTCTTCGAGGGATAGATCGCTCTCCGTGTCCGGTGGATGAGCCATTATCGGTATGTTCGTTTTGTTGCCAGTGGAATGGTTCAGGTTGCCCATCACGACGTCGCCCTCGAGCATCATGATGTCGTCTTTAAAAAAGCAACGACGTTCGGTGTGAGAGAAACACATACACAAGGTGGAGTTACAGAGAGAGGGAGACTATTGCATATACATAGACTCGGAGACGGAAGCAGAAGGAAGAGGGAAGCGCGCACACGTGCGAGGAATATCGATCACGCCTAAAGAGGCTGCGAGTCGACACGACGACGTTCGCGACTTTCTCTTCTCGCATTGTTAAACGAGACTTTTAAATCGTCTTTCGGAGGAGACGAAGATCGGAGGAAGCGAGGGGTGTAGGCGACACACCCTGAACCTTTCTTTCCGCACCTTCGCGCTGCCATTGTCTATACCCCGATTACTTCCTCGTGGCATCCAAGTTTCAAGGTCGAACAGTTTCGTAGCTCCGGCCAAGCCTTTCGTCTGCCACTTCGCTGCTGCCTCTGTCGTGCCTTTTTATTCGTTCTGAGATAGTACATCCATTATCAGGGAAAAGTTTATTCGATTAATTCTTTATTAAAATGTCAAAAATTTGGACAGAATCGAAATGCCTTTTCCCCGACCATTCGTCGCACTGGCTGGATTATACAAAATAAAATTTCCTATCGGGAAATCGTTCGCGATGAACGATTTGCAAAACGATTCGAACGATGGATAAAATGTTTCTCGCTTAGTGCACGCTCGACAATTTTTTCATCCCCTTTTTACACCCCTTCTCTCTACCTCATCATTATGCGATCTCTCACGAAGGTGGAAAGAGCGAAACGAGAGTGTCGTGACGCGATTCCATTAAAAGTCGCGTTTATAACAAGTATAAGAAAGTGGACCACGGTAAACAAAGATTTACCATCGAACCTCACGGTAATTACTCCGAGCTCGAGTAGCCTGCGCTTCGATAGGCATCGACAAGCCGATAAATCGATCCCCCATCGTTGTCGCTTAGATGTTCGTCCTTCAAAAACTTTTTAAAGCTGCACGGAAGTAAAGAGAATGGGGGATACGATCCACGGGATAGGGAAACTAGGATGGACGTTCTACAGGGTGTCCCAAAAACTAGGTAGTGGAACCGAAACCCACACGTTCACATTGATGATTTGAGTCGAAAAGTATAATACCATTTTTCGAAATTCGGCTTAGTTAACGAGTTATTAACTAATAAAGATCGGCCAATTACAGCGATGAGTGGACAAAGGCGGATCACTCGAGCTCGTTCACGCTTGAGAGACAAATCGGAAGGAGAAGCTTTCCACGAAAAAACTTAAATTAAACATTTACAAAACTCCTGACACATAAAATGATCCCTTAAAAAGTAAAAAATAATAGTTCATATTATTGTTGATCCTTAAATGCGTCGGGGGTCCACTAAGTAAACAAAATAAGGAATTAACTTCGGGGGACATATTGGTTTCCCGACGTAGTTAAGGGTCAACAATAATATAAACTATTATTTATTTGTATCTTTTTAAAATGTATTAATGTTGTCTACGAAAATCCCTAACCTATTTTAGAAAAGAGCTCATAACTTTTAAACAGCTGGACAGATTTTTATCAAATAGAGCTAAGAACTATCCAGGTTTAACTAGATTTCGGTCCATGACCATAGGTCGATCCATTGAAATCGGTCCATCCGTTCGGAGCTATGATGCCATAGACAGACATAGCCGTCAAACTTATAACACCCCTCGTTTTTCAATGTCGGAGTTTAAAAACAACGTTATGTGCCGCGGCTAGTCTCTGATTTTTGTAGCTTTCTCCGCCTACCGCTCAGTCTCAAGTATGGAGGGTAGAGGTAAGGAGGATCATCTCTGTATATTAAAAGTGTCCGAAAAATCTCGTAGAATTAAGATGGCGCTGCTGTATCAAAAGTCCCAAGTTTAAAAAAAGCGCTCAAAGTTGTTAGTATCAGTTTATATTGAATATGTTGTTAGTATCAATTGTATTAATTGAATATTCATTTACTGTATTTTTATCAACTATTCTATTCGGTACAACTACTTTTACATTTTGCTATTTCCCTATGGCATACTTCACTTCATCAATAACCGCCAAGTTCAGATGTAGTCCGATTGCTCATCAGCGCCACTTATGGAACTACTATTTTACGGTTTTTCGCGAACACTTTTACGACTAAAGTCCCATAAGAGATGATCCTCCTTACCTCTACCCTCCATAGTCTCAAACTTAACCTTGTGCTCGAGTGAGCCGCCTTCCGTCACCTATCGCTCCCACGCTTCGTGATTGGCTGATCTTTGTTAATTAATAACTCGTTAACGAGGCCGGATATCGAAAAATGCTATTAGACTTTTCGACTCAAATCATCTATGCGAACATGTGGTTTTCACTTGCAGTATCTAGTTTGAAACACCCTGTATAACGCGAGCAGGATAAAAAAAAAAGGAAGAAACTCACCGGCGGTCAGAGCCTTGGCTAGATCCGCTTGACTGTTGACGGCATGAGCCCAGACGATCTTGGTCAGGTTATCTTTGATCTCCGGGAAGAAGACCTTCGGGTCTGGAGCGATGTCGCACATGGCAGCGTCTAGAAAAAAGAGAAGAACTAGTTGAAATCGTCGCGTTTATCTTCGTATCGTGCATCGATCGTTCGAGCGTTCATCTCGCAGGCTTCTATTCGCTTTCCGAAACACGGCTCGTTCGCGCGCGCGCGCACGAGACTTGACCTTCCGCATTAGTATTCTCGAGACCCCTCGACCTTTGACCCAATATTCGACAGAGTTGCTCCATAATTGAACAGACCGAGAATTCCTCGCGGCATGGAGCTACGGATGGGAGGGGTGGACGAGAGAATCTCGTGGCTCGACTAGCACACCGAGAGGATCACCGTACCGCGCCGTTCCTCTTCTCATTGTACCGAGAAAGAGTGGGAGAGAGGACTCGATCGATAATCACGCTCGTTCGTTACCGTCCTTACCAACTCGTTACTCTCTTCAATTATTTTCTTTTTTTTTCATTTCTTTCTTTTCCCCCTTTTATTCTCGAGCTGCTTAGAGGATGATCTCGATACTCGCATATGTACGAGTTCAACGAGTTTCCTTCCCATTCGAGGGTAGGAATCGAGAACGTATCATAGTTTACCCATTATTTCGCAAACTCTTCTCTCTCTCTCTCTCGTCGGTTTTAAACTAATCGTCCATTCGTAAATTAGCATTTTCAACTATTCGATACTTTTGATATTTAATACGGCTTCGGGGTTATCGTTAACCAAGCTTCCGAGATTCGCGAGAGTCATGCTTCTCTCTCCCTCTTCAATGCCTTATGTTTTCAGAGCTTTCGACGTACGGCCTGCTTTTCATTCGCACGATATAGATCGGTGGCCTCTTTTCTACGATCCCTCGGTATTGTTTCTCCGAGAAGTCTATGACCTATGACCTCGAATACTCCCGGGAAAGTAATTATTATAATTCTCGTGCTCGTTTTCGATTGTGTGGACGAAAGTAAATTTTTTCACGAATTTCCCGACCGCGTAATGCTACCTCTCGCATCCTCCATGAGTGGAAGAGACT
Source organism: Ancistrocerus nigricornis (assembly GCA_916049575.1). Classification (NCBI taxonomy): domain Eukaryota; kingdom Metazoa; phylum Arthropoda; class Insecta; order Hymenoptera; family Vespidae; genus Ancistrocerus; species Ancistrocerus nigricornis. Next base: position 22,324,405 of record OU696669.1, on the reverse strand, counting down.
TCACTTTGCATTTAAACTCCTGAATTTTTATTTGATGTAGAAAGAGAGAGAAAGAGGGAGAGGTCATGCATTAAATATCTGCATGGCGGTAGAGAGTGGAGCTTTCGAGTGACATCAGGATATGAAAAATCTAACGAGTTTCAAAAAGTCGCTCTCGTGACATTGGTCATCTGATTTGATCTAGTACCGTATGCACGCTAGAAAAATAGCACGTATTTGAAACAGTTGGAATTATATTGTTACATTAGAGTTCACGTTCGATAAAGAACCCTAACATTACATTTCTCCTGCACGTATGTACGAACGTTCTCTCACCCTGCGGAAATATTTACAAAATCTTTTTACAAAACGCACGAACGATATCTTATCATTCGACGGGCCATTTTCCTATCGATCGATTAACGATGTGCATGGAATAGTATCCCGAGAGATTCTGGAATCTTTCGCAAGAAACTCACCCCACCTATCTATCCTTTGACACCCTTTAAGTAACGATTACCGATATTCACCATTCGTCGATATCCGATGCATGTTCTATCGTATCGGAGGCTCAGCCTCGCAAATTTCAGTCGATCGTAGTTTCTCGACCTAGTCTCTCCCTCCCATCCTCTCCCTCTCAACTTTATCCTATACAAGCTGGGAAGAAATTCTCGAAACAGAAGTGACTCGCTTGTGTGCCGTGTAAAGCGTCAAGAAGTCCAACATAGCGCATAGCGTACAGGGAAGATAGAAATTTACGAGCATACATTTATTTTTCATAACAATGGTACACGTTGTTCGACGCGTAAAAACTGAAAGAATAGAGAGAGAAAGCAAAAGGTAGAAGGAAGAACGGGACGAAAAAGCCGAGCGGTCATCCCATTCGTAGCTTTCATTTTGATTCAACTTTGAAAATACTCGTTTAGGAGGATCTCACCGGGCTCTTTTTTTCGGTCATACAGCGAAAGATCCTCACCCCCGAAGCGAGAGGCATTCGGATTCTCCTCCGCAATAGTACGAATGGATCGGTACGGAACACGTTCCCGCCACAATGGCCACGAGTGACCCGTTTCCGGTCCAGCAGTCACGCACAGTATTCTCTCTGTGCGACGACCGGTCGGTTGGTCGGTCTCTCGATGGAAAACGTGAGAGAAAGAGGGAGAGAGACCGGTCCCTCCGGGGCTTTTTTCCTATCGCGCGATTTCTCGTGCTGCTCTCTCGCTACTCCGTGCGAACGTTCTAAGGCGACACGCCTTGGGAGAAGCGAGAAAGAAAAGAATGAGGTAGAGAAAGAGAGAGAGAGAGGTAGCACTATCCTTCGAACAGGAGCATCGAGGCGCGCTAGTCCGTTCTAATTGCTAGAACAATCGGTACTTTGTCACGAGGAGAAATCACTCGTTTCCCTCTCGATCGACGACCGTACCAAGTAAAAGCCTTGTTCCGTTTTTACGAAGAAATCTCTATAGAGCTCTAAACGGGCATTTGAAATCACCTTGAATAAAAAATTTTGTACGATAAGCTCCGACGCGGTCTGCTTTAGCTACCGGGTATCAGCTTTCGAGGAAGAGAGAGAATTCGAGCCTTTTCTCCACCCTCGACTTCGGTGAAAGCGACTTTCTTGCGTCACTATCGGCCAGATTCTACCGGTTAGCAACACCAGCGGACTGCACTTTTCAAATTCACGGTCCCGCTCGCCGTATAGCGGTTGGTACAGAGTAGTTTGAATAAGAACAGGAGTACCAGGAAAACCGGCGCGAGTCGATTCGAAATGCATCTTATACAGATCTGGGCAAGTTTTATTTGAAAGAAAAATAAGAAATAACTATTTGAAATACATTAGAACCTTCATTATCGGAATACCCGTTATCGGAATGGTCTATTAACCGAACATTCTTTCATTGGAACATTCTATTATCCGAACAGGGTACTTGAGAATTCGAATGTAAGTATTTCATGCAAGGTTTACAGTTTATTAAGTATATAGCGATCCAATTCAAAAACTATTCACGATAAGTCGGTATTAAAACTACATTCTACGTAGCGTAGACGAAGATGTACCTTTTCATTTCGAAGGATTCATGGCCCTCGAGAGGGTTTAGATGGTTTGAAGCACAGAAAGAATACAATTGGACAGAATTACATGTATTAAAAGTGTAAGCGATTTAGGTGCTAAAAAGATATGGGACCTATAAATCATTAAAGAAAGTACTTTTTTGTTTAAAATATAGGTGTAATTTCACATGATGAGAATTTTCATTCTCTTATCGGAACATTCTATTATTCCAACAGTCATGTCTCCCTATTAGTTCCGATAATGGAGGTTTTACTGTAATTGATTTTGGACCTTTATTTCCGATACTATTATTTGCAAAGAAAAATATTTATTGATTAATTTGAAATAATGAATTATTTCGTTATTTTTGTAATTTTAAGTTTGACAAAAAAATTATCCTCAAAATAAATTACAATAAACATAAACTTAAGAATATCAATAGAAACCAGACTAAGACCTGATAATCACGACATTTGATATCATTTCGAAGAAAAATTTCCCAATTATTTCAAATAGTTCTAAAATAAAATAATATGTTATTTGAAATAATATTTCAAATAATGTTATTCCAGAAATGCCCAGATCTCATCTTACATTTCGAGAGATCTGTCTACCATCGACCCTGCTCGTTGTAATTTTTGACGGATCGACCGATTGCGGCCGGCTCACTCGAATAATTCTTTCTTCTTTTGCCCTCATGCTTGAGGCTGCTCGAAGGAAGAACGAGAACCGTAAACGTCTTTGAAGGTACGATAAGAAATTTCTTTGATCGGGAAAGCTTCGTCGTTGAAATCTCATGGATATTTCAACTCTTATATCCTCTCTAAAGTCTCGAGAGTTTCCGGTACACATTTTCAAGAGTAAATGTGCTTGATCCAGATAATATTTATTTTCCCATTAAAACAATCCATATAAATTCTCCGGCTGGATCCATTCTTTACAACTTTATTCCCAGAATCGATATGGAAGATATCACAGTCATGAATATTCAGCATCAGCAGTTTGCTCGAAGCGAATACTCGAACGAGAGTGACTTGTGAGATCCATGCATAAGAACGTACCCATTAACGGCGATTATCGCGGCCGAGTAGTAAGGGTCAGATCTAGGAACGGTTCGCGTGGCGAATACGCTTCTCAAGGAGGTTCGCGAGGACTAACGAAGAACATTGTTACTGGAGTAGCTTACGTTCACGGATCATTGTTCTCGAAAAAGAGCGAAGTGACTTACGCTCGTGTTTCTTGCTATTGCAAATCAAGAAAGAAACGCAAAGAGAATAAGGAGAGAAATTGAGACGAACGATAAAAGCGTAAATCGAGCGGCGTCTATCGTCGTAAGCCGATAACGATTATGTTTTACGTATATATAGGTGCGTATAGAGTGTTCAATCGACAAAGACGATCGTGATTGAAATATTTATCGGCGATATTTCCGTTCCCTCCGTCGCGTCGCACAGTGGTTCGAAACGCTGATCTAGCTGATAAATTATACAAACCAGAGAAAATTTACTATGCGAATTTCTATGTGGTTTTTTATAAAGAGAGACTTTATGGAGCATATTTTTGAACGTACTATATTTGTATACAGGGTGTTTCATCTGAAACAAAATACCTTAAATACCTCTATTGTATGTAATGCTACGAAAGATGTTACAAACGTAAAATAGATCGTTTGAACAGGAAAAGTACGATATAAAACATTTGTTCAAGGTCATTTTATCAAAATATCAAAATTAGTAGTGCCCTTTTTATTGGAATGGTATATTTTCGTTGACATAATATCATAGCTTATGAAAAATTAAATTTTACAAATACCATTACTTTAACTCTATTTTACCTTCAACGAAGATGTTCTTCGTTCATTAGAAATCCATTAGATTTCTAATGAAGGCCAAAAAATAAACCTTCTTTATAAGATACCAGAAATTGTCCATCAAATTTAAAGTTCTATTATACGATGCTTGGCACAAATATGGAGCTGATTTCCACAACAATAGAAGAACAAAGTCTAGATTACAAGATAAAACAAAAAGTTTGACGGATCTGCACGGACCCGTTGACTTCTACCCCAAAAACTGAAATGCATGAAACGAAAAATGGGCTACTTTTGAGTACGTTCACTTCGGAATGTTATCAGATTCGCCAATTGTTTTATTATGTAATAAAAGTACGTAATCTCCCTTACAAAATCCGTGAAAGATAACAAAATTCGCATTTAATATCACCATTTAACAAAGGCAGAAATATTAACCGTTAAATCGTACCTGTCGACGTTGGCAACTACCAACTTCCATGTACATATTACTCTAATTAAACAATTTTTATGGATAAATGGTATTTCATTTAAATAACTTAAAGGATTTTAGAACGTAAATGAACTGAAACTTGAGTAATCGAAAGTGATCAAAATTCTGATTTTTTACCGGCTAGATCGGCTTTTCGAACCACCGTGCATCGCGTCGTCTTGCAATTTACATTATGTCACAAAAGCGGAAGCTGAATATTATTGGCTTACCGACGACGCGTTAACGTGCACCGAAAATTGCCCTTAATAATTCCTCGCGAGTCCTCGAGGCCGCGCGCCTCTTCTAGCTAAATAAACAACGCGTCGCTCGTTCGCAATAATTTCCAACTTTAATCTTCTCGCATATTCTTTCCAGGAGGCCGCGTGCGCTTTTACGTTCCGAGAACGACCGTAAAATAAAATTGACGATTCGTTTTCCGCGTAATAATTTAACGTTTCGCGGAGCATCAATCTGCGTTTGAACTTGACAAGCGTAAGGAGGATGAAGAGCACGGTAATACTTGTAAAGAGAATGCCCAAAGAAAAGTACATAAAGCAGTCGTGGCTAAACATGGTCGATGAATTCTAATGTCGACTAGGAAATAACTAATGGAACACAACCGATCGATCCTTAGCAAATTTGACGCACGATCGTTCGAAACCGTTTTTATAGTCCGGTCGAATTAGCATTTGAGATTACAGTAATTCGCATCCAGTTCAAAATTGGTACAGGTCTTAAATACACTATTACAAATGAAATGTCAAAAGTCCCCACTGATTAAATTTGTGCACAGATTTTTATTCGGGGTCAAAGATCACATGTATCGGTTTTTCGCATATTCTCTTAAATGGTGTTATTTTAAAAATAGGTCAGACCAAAGTTGGAGATCAAGCAATTGTCTATAAAAATTGATCAAATACTTTGTTCCCTACGAATCACCAGTCTTGACTCAGGACTCCTGAGATACCGCGATTTCAAACATCGAAACATCGTCTCTTTGGAAGTCTTGCCGTGTTAGACCTATATTTAAGGGGGTATTACCGTCTAGAAGTTTGTTTTTTTTACATAATTTTTAGGAATTAATTTTGCGAAAATTATCAAACTTACAGTGCCAGGATTTTGGACGCATATTAAGACATATTTCAACTAGTAACACAAATTTGTATAAAATACTTTCTTAAAATCTATACAAGTTATGCGCTGTTACACAAGTTGTGGAGTGAGAGACGTTGGTCCAATCGGGCGAACGGGTTGCGGCGATTCTAGTCGTCTAAAACAGACGAACAACTTTTTTTTTAAATCTATATGAATGTAGTTATCGTCTGAACTAGAAATGAGAAGGTACGAAATTTTTTATCGGAATCGCAGCTGTTTGAAAATTTTTACATTTTCAAAATTTTAAAGTTTAATTTTCGCCAATCCCTTCTCATTTCTAGTTCAGACGATAACTACATTCATATAGATTTAAAAAAAAAGTTGTTCGTCTGTTTTAGACGACTAGAATCGCCGCAACCCGTTCGCCCGATTGGACCAACGTCTCTCACTCCACAACTAGTGTAACAGCGCATAACTTGTATAGATTTTAAGAAAGTATTTTATACAAATTTGTGTTACTAGTTGAAATATGTCTTAATATGCGTCCAAAATCCTGGCACTGTAAGTTTGATAATTTTCGCAAAATTAATTCCTAAAAATTATGTAAAAAAAACAAACTTCTAGATGGTAATACCCCCTTAAGAGTGGTAACCCTACGCTTATTAGTATTTACAGGCCTAATAGCTTACAAAATATTTTCCGGAAACTATTCGACCAAATTGTGACTCGGAAACTTTCTCTGATTTTCAATAATATTATAATTGACAAACAACATGGCTATTTTCAGGTCGTTCCACCAGTACAAATCTTATTCTTTATCACCACTATTTGACAAATGCTCTTGTAAAGAACACAAGTGGATGTTATTTACATCGACTTTAAAAAAGCCTTTGAGTCACAATCAGTCTGCATCTCGGTTCTTTTGGCCAAATTAGGTCTTAGTATCTCTGGCTGTCTCCTTGCATGCTTGGGCAGCTTTATTTCGGGTAGATCGCAAACTGTTAAATATAATCATTCGTTTCTCATAGTTTTGGGGTTGGATCGGTTGTTCTCCAAGGTTCTCATCTCGGTCCACTTCTTTTTATTATTTTCATTAATGATACTGAGAATTATTTTTAATACTGCCCTTTTTTGCTAGTTTCTCACGATCTAAAGCTGTTTCACTCCATTGATGACTCATCTAGTTCTCTTCTAATCCAGCGTAAATTTATAACAAAAATACATATAAACCGACTTAAAAAATTGGCTTATACATATATACACAGTAGCTACCAACATTACAGGTTTATGTTAAACTGGCTTTGGCTGGCACCGACTCCAAAAATAACTAATTAGCTAGGTAGTGTAAATATTAAATAATACGTAATAATATATAAAAATATTACTGTTAACCTTTGAGTTTAAGTGTGTATATACACCAAACTTTTTTTTGTGCGGGGGATAGGGACCGCATAAAAGAAAACGCACAAAAAAAAATATTTCGATTTTTCATAAGTAGCTAATAAAACTATTGTTTACATAACATATTTTAACAAATTTAAAAAATATCTACCGCATAAAAAAGTTGGACAAAAACAAGTTCGAGTGAATAGGCGAATTTTTGAAGTCGGTTTATATTTTTCTTTTTTGTAAAAATTTACTGTATTCCAAAAAGGTATCAATTACGTTCTCGCGTCGAAACTTAGGAATCGTTTAAAAATTTCACACCGCAGACGGCACGCCACCGATATCGACTTTCAATGCCTCGAATCGGAACATAATGCGATATAATCGTGCAATCGTATCGCGAACGTGACTTTCTCGTTGCGAGATCGCCCGACGAAGCGATAATAACGAGTTCTCGATTGTTTTTTTCACTCGGTATATTAAACTGCGAAGAAGCGAATTTAATAACGTTGTATGCAAGAGCATAACGCGAAAGTAATTATCTCTCGAGTATAATTAATACCGCGACAAACAGTGGGGCGTTCTAAACGCTTGATATAATTAAAAAAAAAAAGATATAAAATATTCCAGCGTCTTTCAGCGTGGCTAGAATCGTTTTCTTTCACATGTTTTATTTTTTGTTTGTTACTCGATCCAAAGTAGCGCACGGTCGTTTCGTTAGGCGATTCCCTAATGAATATCGTTGCGCACCGGGCGTTAACACAGTTTTTTCCGTGCCGAGATAAGAGCGAAATCACTACGGACTCGAGCTCCAACATACGCAAACTCTTTTCGTTGAAATTACGATAAAAATGGGACAAACATATGGAAACGATATTGCATCGCGGGTCGTATAACAAAGCTGCGTTCACGCGTCACGCGTTTATAGATAATTTGTTCGAAAGAGTTAACAAACCGTGCTAAATTATCGTTAGTCGATATCACAAATTAATTTTCAATTCGTCGATTATTCGTATCATCCTAACGAAATTACAAAGAATAATTTTCTTAACAAAGATTTCAGCGCTCGCTCCTATGATTCTACGGGTGCTTATCGCAAGAGGATTTCGTAGCATAATTATTCGCGCGATATTCCGAGCGAGAGACCCGGGCAGACACGCTCTCTCTTATGTCTCGACATTGAAAATCAGCTCGACTGTCACGAAAACATGGAAAATAATTAGTCTCGTGGCTGTTCCATTATTTCCCATTCGGCAGAGATACCTCTCTTTTTCTCCAAATGAAAGATCCTATCTCGTTTCCATTTAGTCCACTTTTAATATTACACAAATTACAAGATAAAACGTGATTATAGCTGGTATCACGAAAGCCACGCACTCTTCTGTCTCGATCCTTTCTCCTTCAAATTTCATTACCCGATTGTAAAGCATGCTTTTCGTAATAGGATTAACGGCCGGCCGCGAGATAGCGTTTGTTTCTTAATTAGACTAGCCAGGGCACTCTCGTTAACGACCACGATGCCCGCCTCTCATCTTATTTTTTTAATTCACCAAGAAGACAAAACGACCTACATTACAACCATCGGGACTGCGATACTCTTGGAAAAATGCGTGGAAAGAAAAGACGAGTACTCTTGCCCATCGATTTTTTAAATACCTTCCATTTTAAACCTTTTCCTCGAAGGAACGCAAACGAGCAGCATTCTGGAAAATTCCCTCGGCAAGTTATCAACTCGACGTTGCAATTTTCCTGGTAACGAGCGACGACTACGAACTCTACCATAATGCGTGTCGAAAGCTTCGATTAAGCGCGACCATCCGTCGATTATTCCGCGTCGACGTCCAGTCATTGAAGGGTCATGCTCGGTTAGAAATTTCAGAAAATCGTTTTTTTTATTGCATTTTCTGTAAGTATGAAATCTTGACAATATTCTCTCTGAAGTTTCAAATCAATCTAGCAAAAATTGACGGAGTTACAGGCATCTAGAGGGTACGCTGCACTCGAGAATTTAAGTAAACTTTCAACTTTAAACGCGTTTATCTCGAAACTAGGTTTTTAAATTAGGTGCCCAGGATGCTTTGCAAACTACCGTATCGATTTCCTTCAAATTTTATAAACATATACCTAACAGATATAAAAAGTCCCTGTTGGATCGGAGGATTTTTTTCCGCAAGCTTAGTTACGATTATATAGACTAAAAACCACCAAATTTGTTCACTGAAAATCGGGATATTTACTTTGAACGTCCGCCATTTCATTATAAATCAAAATGTCGAAAAAGCGAACGATCCGGTACGAGATTATTGAATATAGTAAATAAAGTTTTTTTTTTTTTTGTATCAAATGATCCTACTCGGAGAAAAGACGGGTACCGCAAAACCCGTTTCCGCAACAGACCACCGGAAGAATAGTCATATCTTTATTATTAATAAATATTTCTTTCACAAAAATTTTAATTATGTTTATGAAGGTACACTTTATTTCATACACGAAATCATAAATTATAAAAACTCTTATAGTTTCCGAGAAAAAAATTCCTAAAAATGATGTATTGTTCGGCCTTTTGACTGAACATGACCCTTTAAACGCGTAATAAAATCGAATCGAAATTATCGTTCGCTTTTCTCTCTTTCCTATCGTTAGGAGTAGTTTATTGATATTCGATGCAGCCTCGATCAAAGATATTATATACTTATGGCTTAACGAACGATCGAACGTCTCCGAGGTGAGTTATTATCCTAAGCGATAAAAATATAAACAAGAGCGTCATCGTCAAATTCCTCGGTGTATCTTCAGCGCGATAAAAGTAGAAACGGCAAAGAGACGCCTCGCCGGTCAGCCGTGTCTTTTCCTTCGGAATTTTATAACGAGATCGCCTTGCTCGCGGTAGACGGACCAGATCGATAGACGGGCGAGACGCGATGAAAATAGATATAAGCGAAATGCATTAAGGCTTCGTCGGAGTTTATTAGACGTCGAGCGATCATCGCGTAGTCGAAAGCGTTCGCGACATTCACGATCGATCGGGGAAGACGATCGAAGTCGTTGAATTTCCGTGGCTTTCTACGACCTTCCTCGCAAATTTGTGGTTCCCTCGAACGATACAATAACAATAGCATTACTCGTCTAATAGCGGCTTCAAATATCCCCGGAATATCGTTACCGGAATGACAGAACGAATTTCGCATTTCTTTTATCATGACTATATGAGATTAGAACACGCGAGCTACGTCGGTTGACTTAATTATTTTTTCGGATTCGACCGTTCCAAGGTCTCTCACGCATCGTTATCCTTCGAGAGAAGGCGATCGACGGCTTTCTAGCTTTTTCTTTTTCTCACGAAATATTTTCCTCGTTTTCTTAAAGCTTCGTGCGACCGTAAGTATTGTGTAGTCAAAAGTATCGAAAATACGGGTTGGAAGCCAACTAATTGAGAATAGCCTGAAAAAAATACCACTCATGTATTATGTCTCAACAAGTATTCAGGTAATTATTCAGCTCCGCCCCCTTCCGGTTTTTGCGTTTAGCAATAAATAAATAAGAACCGTAGCCGCTGCATATTTGTTATCACGGTTTGAAAACGAAAATAGATGATAAAAAAGTAAAACTGCTATTTTGTAGACCTTAAAATTGTGAAGGAAAAAATTTCGGAATGACCCTAGTCCATCTCCCATAGGAAAGTCCTGAGAATTGCTAAAAGCGAAAGAAAACTTTTCCGCGGACGCACATATTTGCCATTAATTTCAAAAATTCATAAACAAAGGAAATATTTATAAAAGAAATATAAAATCAAAATTATAACCTTCAATTTCTGCGAAATTACTGTAGGAAAAAATGTTATTTTTTCGCATAGCATAATGAACAAAAGAATTTTTTTCTGTCCATAAGATTATAAAGCATACAATTCTCAATAAATTGAATTTATGGTTTACTTAATTTCGTTGACATTTCACTTTGTTATGAATTTTTTATGTTAATGGCAAATATGCGCGATCGCGGAAAAGTTTTCCCTGATTTTGAACTTTTTACAGGATTTTCCTATAGGAGCTGGACTAGGGTCATTCCCTTCTTTGTTCTTCAGAATTTGATGGCATACAAAAGAGCTGTTTTACCTTTTCGATATCTTTTTCCGTTTTCAAACCGCGATAGAAAATATGCATTGGGAGCGGTTTTTATTTATTTATTGCTAAATGCAAAATCCGAGAGGGCTAAATAATCACCTGAATACTCGTTACTATGTAATACATGAGTGGTATTTTTCCAGGCTGTTCCGAATTAGTTGGCTTTCCACCCGTATTTTCGATACTTTTGACTACGCTAGTAGATCCGGCAAAGGAACGCTAAAACCAGTTTATTTTCGTACTATTTTCGCGTGGCATGTAACTCAGACATCTCACGCTGCCATAGCCATGGTGTTAATCTATTTTTACGAAGGAAGTAGAAGGAGCGAGGCTCGATCATAGCCGTATCGTTTCGCAAAAAAATTGCCGAGTCGTCGAGAAAATCATTCCCGAGAACGTCGTCCGTTACAAGCCCGCGGTAAACCTTGCTAGGATGGATCGTAACTTCGACCAACTCGAAGTTTCCCGATTAGTTCGAGCGAAGCCATTGTGTAAATCCTTTGTTACCTTGAACTTACTCGCGATAGGTCAAACTTGTAAGCAGACCAGGGCATTTCTGAAATTACATTATTTGAAATATGATTTCAAATAAAATATTATTTTATTTTAGAATCATTCGTATGCCTGATATTATGTGTCAGATAACATTATTTAAATTATCATTTTAAATAATATGTTATTTTGTTTTATAATTATTTGACATAATTGTGAAATTGTTCTTCGAAATTATCTCTAATGTCGCGATTATCAGGTCTCAGTCTAGTTTATATTGAAATTCTTTGGTTTACTGTTAACTGCATCTTATTTTGAGGATAATTTATTTATCAAATTTGAAATTAAAAAAATAACGAAATACTTCCTTATTTTAAATTGCTATTATTTCCAACGAATCGATGAATATATGTTATTTTAAATAAATGTTTCGTGAATAAAGGTCCAAGATCAATTATTTTCAATTAAACTTGCCCAGATCTGCTTGTAAATAACTTCACGAAGCTACGGTCGATATGACTCGCATTAATCACACGACGCGCTTTTACGATCGCGATGTCGATCGATCGAGGACGTTCCGAACGTGTTTCCTTTTATTCTTTTTTCAGGTCGAAGGATAAAGCTTCAAAAATTTCGAGGTTGTCGCGGTAGGACGCATAAAAATATTCCTCGAGATAAAATTTCAACGACTCCCCCGCGTCGTCTGTTACGGGGGAATTCGCGGCGGGGTCTCAAAAAGGAGCAGCGACGTTAAGAAAGAAAGAGAGAAAGAGAAAAATATAAAGGTAAGGAGAGAATTTTATCGGCCGTGAAAAATAAATTCACCCAGCTCTTTTACGAACCGTTAAGACGTTGCGCGCTTGTTAGCACCCTTCGAAAAAAAAAAAAAATGCTTTTCGCCATACATACTCGTGGATCCACGTTATGCATAAGCATATATGTACATTTGACTCGAGGAATCGTATCGGAGGTAGAATAGAAATCGTTCCTCCTCTCATTTCCTTCTTTTTTTTTCATTCAAGATCACGATTCTTCTCCATCTCATTTTTACAACGGGAATCGACGTTTATCGCGCCATCGCAATACGCTCGCGCAACGCTCTCGAAGTGGAAGCTGCCGTGCATGGGAAAAGCACGTACACCGAATATATCTCCCCCTCCACTCTTACTTCCCCTATCCGTTATACACATATTAAATAAATATTTAGCGAACAAACGCGACGGGGCCGCTCGTCGTCGACAATGTTGTCGTGGCATTACTTACGTAAAATGTAAACTAATGATGGACTGCAAAACAAGACTTTCAAGATCTTGATATTTCTCACTCTACCAATCGCTACTCTCACTACATCGATGTCATAATTTGAGCGGGAAAATTTAAAAAACATATTATTTCAATAATTTTTAGAAGTATTTTCAAAAATAATAAATCGATATGAAGTAAATAAAGAATCAAGAAAAGACATTGATTGTCGAGATCAAGACATACAATGTACTAATTGTGTAAACTGTACTAATTCTCAATTTTAAGAAGTCAATACAAAACAAATATGACCGATTCTTGTCTTGTCTTGAATCCATCACTAACGCAAACATGAACATCTCGACCTACAATCGAAATTCTACCACCGACCAGCCACGTTCAATTCTATCCGTAATTTTCCATTCAATTGCGTCCGATGATCAAAAGCGTACCGAGATGTTCCGCCTGACGAATCAATAATATCCTTCTTTCCTATCTACGTTACTATCTCTCATTTAGTCAAGCGGAAAACCGAAAAATCATCGATCGAAGGTCTCCAAAAATACAGCTCCAATTTGATTTCATGGCGCAGGTAACGGGCATGCACACACGCGCGTGTATATATGGAAAAGTGTTGGAGAAAATCTATGAAATTGTAGATTTCGTAAAATGCAAATTATCGAATTTAAAAATTACAAACGTTTGCATCCTCCTTGACATTTTTCATGGATCCAAATCGATTGAATTCAAGTCGGAAAAATTCAAACACAGATCCTCTCGAAATTTCCATAAATTTCAAACTTACGTATCAGCGCCAGAAGCGGTAGAATCTTCGCGATCGTCGTACAACCCATTCTTCTCTTCGAAGTTCGAAAGTCACCGAAAACGCGCGTAAAAGTAGGATGAAAGTATGAATTTTCCGATGAAAGAAAAGGAGAGACAAACGCGAACACGGAATCGGCGCGAAAGCTTGTGAGAGGAGCTCGGCACGACAACGCCCGGTCAACTCGGCAGCCACGAAACGACTGAAGTCTCGCTCTCTCTCTCTCCCTCTCTCCCTGCGTGTCGTCGTCGTAGTCGTCGAAATCCTGCCGCGCAGAGCGAGAGACGATAATACGAGCGTCCTAGGCGAGGCGAACGTGCGTTTAGCCGGCAACTACCAACGTCAAACCGACGCCTTTCGCATCTGTGCGTCCTCTCCCCTCCCATTTGGCACCCCTCTCACTCTTCTCCAACGAGGCCATCTACCGCGTGCACACGTGTTCGAGCTGGGCCCTCCACCCTAAACGGGACCCTAAGCGGTACGCTAAGCGTCCGGTAGCCTTCGAAAACGCAAAAGGGGACTCAGGGGGTTCGGGGAAAAGAGGTAGGAACGGTTTCTCTTTGGTATGTATGTACATACTTGTATGTACTACGTGCCTCGAATTCTACACGTATCTTCCTTTTGACAGAGGAAGGAGCAGCGACTGGTAGTCGATCGTTTTCTATATGTCGACGCGCTTGGAAATTTCTTATCGTGGAACGAGGATTATTTTGCGATACGATAAGGGACGATAAGGGGGAGGGGACGGGGTTTGAACAATTTGTTTATTTAGGTGAGTGTAGTTGCGTCGCTTTAATCGTTTTTTACAAGGAGGGTTTGAGAGGATTTAACTCGTTCGGATTAACGTTGAATATTTAAAGAAGGCATTAATTTTATAATTTTATGAAAATCGCTAGCGATTCTCGGTAAGCGCGTTCCCTCGTTCCCGCTGCGAGAATTTACCGGCCGGCGACACGTGCTCGCGTGAGTCACGTGTGACTCACAAGATCTTGAAATTAATCACATTGGCTAATTGTATTCATCGCTCGCTCGCTCGCTGGCTCTTTGCCGAGTTGCGTGCGTATTCTCGCGAAATCGATGATCCTAATACCAGGAAAGAAAGTTGGCCGACGCGTGCGACCTAAAGGAATAAAAAACAGTAGAGGAAAAACATGAAAATATGTTAGACGAGGAAGGAATTTCTGAAAGAGTCGAGATCTTTTTTTGCGGATGGAGAAAAGCTTGTACGCTATCGATGTACGCCTCGAGTTCAACTCTTCTTCGTACGTGTGTAGATGTACACGTTTGCGTAGAATGGTTATCTTCCGTCACGGGAACTCCCTCGAGGCATCGCATGTGTCCGACATCCGCGATTCGAACGAATTGTACGGAGAAAGGCCAAGAGGCAGACGGGTATCCACCGACGAATGCCGGAGTAAAGTATCGGTACGAGCTCTTATGGATAGCTTCGCTGGATTACGAGAGAGCTTAATCCCGCACCACTCCATTCCTTCTACGATCAACGAGATTTTTGTCCAACGAGCTTGGACACTTTAAACGAACAATTTTTTCCCATTTTATTTATTTTCATTTGTCGATACGATGAAACCGTTGTTTTTTTTTAATTTATACGTATTTATATAACCAATATTGACACAGTTTTAAAAAGACCTGGAAGCTGAAAAGGGAGAATAGCGTTGCCACGAAAAATTCAATAATATTTTACGCGACATTTTGAATATCGAGTCAGAAGAAAAAGTTCGAGAGAGTTTCGTTTCGGCAATAAGGATTTTTGGAATTTTTTTTCCGCTACAGTGCACCTCATAGGCTTCGGGTCTAACATCTATCAGAAAGTGTTAAAACAGACGGTTATTGTAGCCTTTTAAATATTTTTCTCCCAAGATGGATGATGTAACGTAGTTATGGGCAAAAAAGGATTCCAGAATTGAAGATTGAGCAACGAAGAGGTGCAAATGTAGCTGGCATCAAGAAAAACTGAAATTATTAGCTTAAACATAGAATATATGTATATGGTTTTACTCATTAATTCAGTAAATTAACTGGTTATCAAGTAGAAACAAATAGGTACTAAAAGAGATTACTGCAGCAATCAATGCAATGTAGCTAAGTTCTAACCTGATTTACTCATAGAAAAAACAAAAATACTAACGTTTCTCTAATACCGAGTCTTTCGGTAGCTCATAATTATCTTTATTAAAGTAGTTTTTACATACGAGACTATGTTTTGAAGGTGCAAATCTGTTTGCATGGTTACAATCCATTTTTTTAAACGAGTTTTATCTTTTGGAAATGTATGAATGTCTGTTTTTTTTTAACACATGGACACTGCGCAAAATCGGGGCATTTCAATAATAAAAGATTATTGCATTTACTTAATAAATTTTCAAGATTATTCATTAAATTCGATCACTATCACCAGGGATTAAAGGCATTTTGACAGGGGTTTGGACCTGGTGTCTCAGTGCTGCCACCTCACGATGCGATTTGTGAAAACCCTCATTGTAATCCACGGTAGTATATTTTAAAGGGAATGCCCGGACAATGTGTCGCGAGTCGATTTTGTTATTAGCGCGAGGGTGATCGTACGAGGCGGCCCAATCGCTCCTCGGTCCTTTTCGCAAAAATCACACTCCTGCGTGCGACATGTGTTCGACGGCGCATTCGGACCCTCGACGAACCGCAAGTGCAACGGTAGGGGTCGAAAAGAAAAGAGGGGTTAAACATCTGTCGAGGGGTCTCGTGATCGGACAGCTCCGAGAGGGTGAACAATTTTACTGCGATTTTTCAACCAATTGCGAGGGAGTTCTCTTGATTTCGGATAAATGAAAATGAGAAATGTTGTTCGTCGGACGGTTGTTTCAGTTACCACGCTAATAGCCCGGTCGAATTAGCATTTCAAATGACAGTAATTCGCATCCAGTTGAAAATTGGTACAGGTCTTAAATACACTATTACAAATGAAATGTCAAAAGTCCTTACTGATTGAACTCGAAAAAATTTTATTCCGGGTGAAAGAACACAAATATCAATTTTTCGCATATTTCTTTTATCGGTAGGTGTTATCGTAAAAATAAGTCCAATAAAAGTTGTAGATCATACAATTGTCTACAAAAATTGTTGAGATACTTTTTTTCCTACGAATGACCATTCCTGAGATATCGCGGTTTCAAACAACGCAAATACTAACATGCCTCTTAGGTCTAGACCTTGAAAACGCTATAACTCGCGAACGGATGCTAATCGCTAAAAATTCGCTTAACAGTGATCTTGTACTCTCTAATGGAAGATCTGTATATAATTTTAGCCCAATCTGACATATTCGGTTTTCGGAAGTTTACCCCTGCGACTGAGTGCATAGGAATGGTGATTCGTAGGAAAAAAAGTATCTGAACAATTTTTGTAGACAATTGCGTGATCTACAACTTTGGTCTGACCTATTTTTACGATAACACTTACCGTTTAAGAAAAATATGCGAAAAACCGATATTTGTGACTTTTGACCCTGAATAAAATTTTTTGCAGAAGTCCAATCGGTAGGGACTTTAGACATTTCATTTCAGATAGTTTAGGTATTTAGGACCTGTACGAATTTTCAGTTGGATGCGAATTACTGTGATCTTAAGCCGTTTTTGTTCTATTTCGACCGAACTATAAATACAGTTTTAGTTAATAATCGTAGATTGGAAACTCGGAGATACAGGCAGGAGCAAACAGAATTATAAATAATTTAGGTCAGGTCGGATCATAAGCGAGAGCAAGTATATGTCTACTGTCAACATCGAAGGTTAATTCATCTTGAGCCAACCTTGCCTTTAGTCGAAGCTTTGCATTCGGTAAGTTGCTTCCTCGGTTCGATTCCTTCGCCATTTCGTATTTATCTTCACTTTTACATCAATTTTTTAACAATTCCAAGAAATTTATATTCCATTTCATGGATCGAACTAGTACGGAAAATAAAAGAGGAACACGTCGAGTACCGACGAAACGAACGTCAAACGCGCAGGACTCTACGTCCCTTCGGTTCGATGAATTCATGAATAAGGAATGGGTTATTTCTGTGAAAAATTCGCCTGCAACTATTTGGATTTAATATGTCAATATTGGTCCAGAGACAGCTACCGTGTTTTAACGGCGTTATAGATGCGTTACTTTCTCTTACTTTCGTTTAGTCTAGCAGGATTCTCTTCCCGTCCATCGATCACTTTTCTCTTGTTTCTTGAAATATTATTATATTTTCTTTCGCGCTGTAGGAACATCGTTTAACATTGAATAGAGATGAATCGTCCGGAAATGAAGTTTAAACATTTCATACGAGAGAAATTTGTTCGTCCATCATTTTTTAATTCATTTTCAAGATTCATGAAGAAAATTCTGAAATCATGTATCACCGTAAGTTGGAAAATTTCATAAAAAGCTACCAGCTAAGGTTTCCTACGGGAATTCATGTGTTGTGACCTGTAGTGTTAAGTGAAAAAGATATCTTTTTTTGGAAACAATTCACTTTAACTGCAGATTCTTAAAGAAAATTTTAGTCTGGACAAAAAAGTTCCTATGGACATGAGGTCTAAAATCAGACGTTCAGTGATTTTCGACAAACAAAATTTCCAAAACACGTTTTTCATCCATTTTCCTAAATACCGTAAATACTGATTGTATTAGCGACGAAGACATTTAACCCTTGGCCTTATAATATCGTGAGAGACTCGTGGTATAAATTCCGAGACGAGGATAAAAAACACCAGTCAAATTCATGGTTCAATTATTACAAATCAATTTTTTTTTAATTTGCCTTTTAGTGTTCATTAGTCTCTGTTTGGGCAAGCTTGTAATTCATTTTTTTTTAAATTTCTAGTATTAATTTGATTGAGTGTCAAATTAAATCATAAGGCGAGGGATTAAGTAATCTGTTATACTTATATACATATCATTAAACGGCAAAAAGAACCTTGATTCCTTGGTCGAATTGGACTTTTAAATGCCAATTTTTTTAACTCAGCAGAGGTCACAGCCTGTGACAGATGGTAAACATTTTTATGAAGGCGATTAGTTTAATGTTAAAGCTTCTAAAAAAGCTTTCTTCGGTTTGTTCCAGACCGAAAGATACCAGAGCATTTTTTGAAAGCTTAGGTAAAATCAGAAGACTTTGAAATTTTATATATCCATGTTCTTGGAGTGTTACTCAACGATTTAACAACTAATTTTGAATTTTTAAATTAGCTTTTTAAGTCCAATATATGCATAAGACTTCACATGAGTTTCACAGTTTTAAGTAAAAAAATAAGTATAGAAAATAGTGAAGATATTTGAGATGAAAAATTGCCAATTTTTAGATCTTTAGAATAGTCGAGGTTTATATATCTCTGTACTTATTTCAACTAAATGTAGGTGAAATTTATACATGGTACACTAGTATGCAACTAATCAGCTATCAAAATATTATATTCAAACGATAAAAATATTGATTTTGTTTTTTTAGGTTTTTCCACCTCGGCACCACTGTGGCACGGAAGAACAAGTGAGACAGAGAGAAAAGACAAACACACGATAATTGTTCGTGGTTACGTCCTGGTATGACGGGTCAATCGCGTTAATAGGTCAACTTCGCGCTGCCCGTCGTCACGCAATTTTTGTAGGAGGGTGTCTTATTTATTTAATAGCATAATTGCGGCCCTTTTATGCTCTTTAACATTGCGAGCGTGCTCTCGCGGCTGCGGGAAATCATTCTAGAAAAACTCCATTCGACCGTTTGCAATTAGCTCGGTGTATCAACGAGCACCGACAACGAGAATCGAGAAATTCTGCGTCTAACGTAATTTCTTAATTACGGCCTTCGGCTATTAATACGGTGCACGGTATTCTCCATCATTGTCGATCGAGGTAGATATCGAAATTGCCGGTGTTCGTGCAAAATTCTTCGAATAACTTGCCAGTAATACGATCCTTTTTTCATCCGGGTGAAGATCATAAGTTATTTAAATGTAATCGCCCTTCTTCCTGCCCTTCTAAAACTTTCCTCTCATTTTACGGAAATATTGCGATCGTCTGTTTCGTTCATTTTTTTTTTTTTATGAGAGTGGAAAACAAGCTAGGGTTGCTCTTAATAGAACCGCCCGAAAAGTTACCTCCGTTAAATGGTCCAAAGTAACGAAGAAGAATCGTCCTTGAGTCGTTAGAACCCTCACGATCTTCGGCATTCTAAGGAGAAGCGAGGAAAGAAAAAAGCTGACCACAATTTTCGGAAGTAGAATAATGGAAAAACACGAGTTTCGATACAATAGAAAGTTTCACCATTTCGCCGTAACCCAACAAGTGAAAGTTTCCTTTCCAATCGGAAAAGAGAGACAGAGGAAGAGCGAGATTCGTAGACATCGGCTTTAAAAATCCACTTCGGTATCGAAACGGACGGGTGGTCGCGACAATTAGACGTTCCAATTTTCGTTTATACGCTAATGCATCCAGGGACCCCTTTAACCAGAGGAGAAAACAAAGCCGCGAAACTCGTACCTGGAAACGAAATTATTGACCCTCGTCGTTGGTGCCCTACCACTACCCCATTTTACACTCTCTGATTCTAGGACCCGAGTTTGTTGCTGAATATTCGAGAAAAAATCAGACGGGAGTGGATCCGCCGATTAGCTTTCGCTATATTAATCCTCATAGGCGACTGATAACATCTGTTTGCGATGATTCATAAAGATAAAAGATAGCGTTTTTATGTTGCAAGTACAGTCGGCAGCATATATGGCTCCTCAGTATGAAGTTGGCGATAATTAAATTATATGAGAATTTCTATAGTATTTCCGTTGTTACTAACTTCATACAGGGCTTCATATATGCAGCCGACTGTACATACTGATAAACATAAAGAGAAATGAATTATGAGAACGGAATGCTATTTTAGATGGTACAATCTTTAAGAAAACGTTACTCGATAACTGTTTGCTCGTGCTATTTACTATGACTATTAGCATTATAACGAGAATCCAGGATTTAAAAAATGCCAATTATTTATTAAATAATTTTGTTCAAGCACGAATTTTTGTATATTTTAGACAGCCGTAATGAAACACCAATTTGCCAGGAAAAAAGAACCAAAGTGTAACGATCCCAGCGATAGAATGTAATTAATTATTAATTACCGTTTATCCACTCGTACTAGCGTTATAAGTGATCGCGCGTTTATTCGCCGACAAATGCGATAACAATTCGGAATGTGTAACACCGAACGAGTGTACTGTTTCATTCGGAACAACGTTCAATTAAAATAATTGCCCTGTTCGAGGGATAATTTTAATGAGATTCAGGATAAAATCGCTCGCTGGAAATGAAATCTTTTCATGGAGTTCTTTCAGACGGCGGATCATTTATTTTTTTTTTATTTCTCGAGCTTCCAATTTTTCTATTTCTCTTTCCCTAACGTTCCCTTTTCGTGCAATTAAGCGTCCTCGATATAAATGTTGTTCGCGTCGAAAACGAGGAGAGAAGTTCGATTATTTATGGATGCGTTTTTTTAGCGATCTCTCCCAGAGCCTAGTCGTAAAATTCAAAAGTTTTCAAGTGTTGCGATGCGTTCTTAAATATTCGATAATCTTCGATGACAGTCGCATCGATAATCTTCTTTTTTCTATCATCGAATTCCTTATCGTACAATTATCGTTGTTTCTACAGGGTGTCCCACGGTTCGATGTCAGACGAAGAATGGCATGTGCGACTGATTTTTCTGAGTCGAAAAGAGTCATAAAAAGTAACATATGCCAGGTTAGTTTTCGAGCTATTAATTAATAACGATCTGCCAATCGTGAAGCGGGGAAGCGGTAGGTGTGCACTCGCCGCCATACCAGGCTCGCGCCGACCCTTTCTCTCTCTCTCGCTCGCTCGCTCACTCTGTCTCTCGCCCTAGCTTTCTTCTACGGCGTTATCTTACGTTGACGGGCCACCAGGCCTCTCATTCTTTCTCTCACTCTCGCTCTCGCTTTTTCTCTATCGCCCGCCGGTCCAATCATAGCTTGGCTAGAGTTTTGGTAGGGCGGCGAGAGTACACCTACCGCTTCCGCGCTTCACGATTGGCAGATCGTTATTAATTAATAGCTCGAAAACTAACCTGGCATATGTTACTTTTTATGACTCCTTTCGACTCAGAAAAATCAGTCGCACATGCCATTCTTCGTCTGACATCGAATCGTGGGACACCCTGTATAAAACAAAAAGGAGAATTGTAGGTCAACGCACGTGGAAAAAACAAGACGACATTTTTCTATCTTGCGGAAACACGCGATAAAGAAGAAGAAGAATTCGTTATCTCGTAATCCCTGCGCGTATTTTTCCCTGATAAATTTCTTCGTTGCACCCGTTTCATGATTACCGACAACAAAAAAAAAAAAAGGAATGATATTTTTTTCAAAAGCAGCTTTGAACATCGCCTTCCTGCACCTAGCATCTTTAATTCGACTCTTTATAAGACCGTTTGTTTTTTCGCAATTAGAGGCGATGCTACGAGCGAGTACAAGAGAGAGAAATCTGTATTCGTTTCGGTACGTTCAAACAGAACCGTTCGTTTACGTACATATTTAACATTTCGTGTCAATAATTCTCGTGGTGCAAGCGACCGCGTCGTAAAGCGCACAAAAGTCTGTTTGGCAGCCGAGGTCACGTTCTACTTCCGTGGAACGAAGAGAAGAGAGAAGGTGACAAAGACTTTGAAGATCGGGAGCAGCGGTAGCAACGTGTCTTAATCAATTACAGAGTCAATCGAGTGCATATCTGCTACTCGATCGGTATGTTCGATCGCTATGGTTTTTAATCGCTATTTGAACGACGTTAATAGGTGAACCAGGATCGCGAAGAATATCTACCGGCCAAGTTACATCCGATATAATCTTTACTAATTAAAACTGCGATAAAAATGATTCATTTTTAGTCCATGCCTTGGAATCATCATTATTATCGAGTGTAAATTTAAGTAAAATTTGAGGTTAGGTATTGGAGATTAGACTTACATATTAGCTGTAGCTATAGATTCATGTATAAATCGATAACTTCGAACAAACGTTTGTAACATTTCCTGGCAACTGAATAATTTTCTTTCCTAATATTAAATACTTCGGATCGAATTGATGTCAGGCAATTATATTAGAAATTTATAGCTAGTAAACTTACCACACATCTGTGAGAGTAACAGAAAAGAAGTGTAAGGAATATGCACACAGTTTTAACAAGAGTGACTTTGAGTGTTATCAAATTATTCAACAGAGAAATATCCGCACGATGTTACCTACACAACCTTCGTTTATGTATCATTTAACGGTATGACAGAATACTACTATAGCTTCCTAGTCGATATTATATGTTCTTTTAGATAATACGCGATTAGCACTGTAAATAACAAATTAATGAATTGTATGTTTGAATTACCGTTAATTTTTTTTAATTTTTTAGTCATTGCGTTATTTTTAATCATCGACAAAGAAGTAATTTATCTTTCCAACCGATAATACATGTTTCCAAAGAAACTTGATGAATATTGACCGTAGGTAATTTAAATACAGAATCATGTAATTAATCCTTAATCTTTAGAAAATATAACAATCTTTGGTAATTAATGAAGCGCGTGTGTTTTACAGGACAGTAATTGAGCGACAGTGAAGAGGAAGTTGCTGTTTCAATTGTTAGGAAAGTTTAACGTTGACGATAGTTGCGCCATGTAGGTTAGTCCATGTTGCTTCATCTCGGCAAATCACCAACGAGCTTCGAACTGTCGGTCACGCCATCTGCAGGGGTCGTGTGGACGTACTCGACATATAATGTGTAAAATTGTACCGACTATAACTAGCTAAAAGCATGGCTTTGCGGTGGGTCGCGAAGCTATATTACAAAATATATTCCGTATAACTAAATCAACGCAATATCAATATTAGGTTGATGCATATGACATGTTGTATTTCAATTACATGCCGATGTTAATCACCCTGCTTTCATTATGGTGTTGTTTATGACATAATCTTTTTGACAGTCTTACTACAGACTATTGCCTGGGTCGACAAAAAAAATGTCATCAAAGCTGTTTTTTTTATGATTTATTTTTAATTATATACAAGTATGAATTCTACTGATATACGTGTAATTTTCTATACGAGTTCAAACTTGGTAATAATGCTGAAAAAACTACACGCAACAAAAACCAAGCATTTGGGGAGGGCACAGAAAATCAAAGAAAAGTGCGTCGTTGGATTTAAATATTTCATTCTGTAGATTTATCCCTCCAAATTGAGTCGCGTTAAACCAAAGGTGTGTGTGACATGATTCATTCTTACGAACTGGAGAAACCATTACTGCCGAGAAATACTGCCAACACGTTTATCAGATGCATGAAGAATAAACAATTTTACGGTCATCGCTCATTTCATCTACATAGGTCAATATTTCTCCATGACAATGCTCATAAAAATCCGACATTTCATATGTATCAACCTAATATTATAATGGTTCGATTTGAAAATTATTTTTATTCAACTTATGAAAATAGTGATTGTTCAAATACCACCTATAACTAAATTTCGGAAATTCCATTTGTTCAAGGAAACAATTTTCATTACAGTTAACGTTCGCAATTACGAAGCGCAAAGAAGAAAGCGAAAGACAATTTAATAACGTGGTAAAAATGATAGGATTGTATTAAAATTTAAAATGCAAATACAAAACTGTATAATTTATGCACATTTTTATCAGCTTCCCCTTAAAATAAAACTTTGGGCAGAAACTTACACGGTATAATTGTACATCGAATGATCTCACTACACCAGGGTACAGTATTTATTTCTATAATAAACATATAACGAGGTTGTACGAGTTTATTTGAATAAAACTATTAATATTGCAAAATATATTTTTAAACGTTGCGAATTGCGAGATACTGAAAATTGTTTGGCACAAATACACAGTCCTTTCGATCCCTTAAACTGTCATGTTTCAATCTCATGGCGATTAATCTGGCACTGTTGAAAAATCGACGCATATGTTATTATTAAATTATCGTCTATCGAATTCCACAAATGGAAAAAAGACTCAAACGAAAATACGTACTAAACTAATTGACTAATCGCTTTACAAAAAAGACAATATTTATAGTAGTTTCTTGGTGTGTCTCGAATTTAATTTATAAGCAAAAGGCACGTCGCTGAAGACATTCATTCATTTGTAATCTTGTAAACCTTACAATACGAGTACGATCCAGTAGAAAGAAATATAGAATCAAATATTTCTACTATATAGACGCTTTCAATTTAAAAATATACAAAACATTCTGTTAAGACACCTGAAGATCTTTAGGAACTCTACGAAAAGTTATACTCGTTTTCTTTCTCTTCTTCTTCTCATTTTGTTAATAACATAATAATAACGGCTACCTTTGCAACAATTGTACACACCCGTCAGTCTTAAATTCTAACATTATACGATCTCGATCGATGTATACATATACATACATTAACGCGTACTTACATCAGGAATGTGTTCGAAGGTGAGGGGTTTGAAAAACCTAACGATTCTGCGATACTCGTTAAACTTCCGTTATAAACGAATAAATACAAAAGAAAAGAGGTTTCCAAGCTTCGGCAGGCATTTTTCAAGAGTCACTGATTCCTTACTTTCTTCGTCTACTCTCTATTTTCTTTTCAATAAAAGTATAAAAATATGAGTGTATATGTTATGTATCTCTATCTTCGAGTTTCATTGATCGACATAAGGACGGTAACTTCGCGCTAATAACACACGACTCGCTTTTCGTCGAATCAGACAATCTCGATCTCGATCGAAAAGCAATTTTCGTAGCATAGTGGCCGATCGTAAAACTCGTCAGTGATTAGCACAAATTCGGTTTTGACGAGAGAAACCCGAAAGCTGTTCAATAGAACTTTGGATACAATTGTCGATCGCTCCTAACGTTCGCGTCTTCTCCGGTAGCCAATTTATCCATGTAGACTAATTCCGCTTTCTTTCCAGAAGAATTGTTCTGCGAGGTCTCCGTCTTTAATTGTTCCTGCATCAAGGTATTTTAAATTTATAAATAAACAAAAATACAAAAGTATCGTTCCATGCTAAATAGAAATTAAACTTACCGCGTTATTTTTACGTTGTCTTTTCACAATGTAGAACAAAACGACCGAGAGGAGTATCAAAGAACCGAGCGCCAATGCGATGATCCCAGCGCAGAAGCATATGCTCGGAAGTAAAAGGAACTGCTTCAAGTCGGAAGCCAAGTCTTTAGGAGCTTGCACCTTTAGAGAGAACCAGAAGATCGGGAAGTATATCTTCGGAACGTTTTTAAAGAGTCTGAAAAGAACGCACGACTTTTCTAAAAGTTTTTTTACGATACCGAGCGGACCTTTCTCGTTAGATTTAAAGAAGCAATAATCAAGCAACTCGATTTCCCATTATAGCTTGAAACGTACTTACGACACGGTATGCGACGGTTGAAGGAGTATGTTAACTTGCAATCTTGCTGCCACTTCCAAAGGAATTCCCGTGGTCTGAAAGATAATTAACACTTGATTCGACAACTTTATCTCACGAACGATCGTTTTTAATTTCGCTCTTTAAAATAAACTGAAATTCTAGATCTTTTTATCGTGCACTCGTGGACACCTGCCGTTCGATGTTAGCTATCTGTATAAACTAAACGATAGCTGAACACCTGCGTTTCCCATTCGGGATTAGGTAAGAGAGCTCGATAGACTATGAACTTACCGGTTCCAGGGTTATGTAAAAGTTGTGATCCTCCTCGTTAGGGTTCATCCCTACGACCTGATCCCTGAGAGCCGGGTCGGCCTTGTAAAAATGTGGTAAACTGACGAAGGCCGGTGCTCCGTAACGGCATGACGTTATATTTATCAAACCAGTCGGAGTACATTCACCATTGCAATAACAGTGGCCGAGATTTACAACGTCTGGATCGTCGGTGTCCTCGGGCATCTGCGTAACCTCGGCCGAATGTTCGGCATCGAAAAAGTCCTCCGTTGTGGTCGTTTGCTCAAAATACTTTGCCTGTTCGTGCGGATATCTCCTTCGGGTGTTATTTCCCAAAGTTTTCTCGCCTAGGCTGTATTGATTACCTTCGATACCCAAATACGACATCTTTCGTGTAAATTCGTAGATCAGTGGCCTGTGGTAATAGAAAAAGTTGAACGTGAGATGCGTAAACAGTGACTTTTTAATCGATTTGAAAAGAAGGATGCGATATTTTCGTCGATTGTGAACTGATTTTAATGATTCTTTCTTTTATTAAATAGGCTATATTTCGAAGGTGGTCCCATTTAAATTTGAAAACAAAATTCTACCCATAAGGGTGGAAAAATAGCCTAGAACTACTAAAAATTGAAAAATAAAGTAAATTTTTACAAAAAAAAAACAAAACCGACTTAAAAAATTAGCCTTTATATACACTTAAAGTAAAAAGTGAAAAATAATATTTGCATATATTATTTGGTATTATTTAATATTTACAATACCTACCTAATCAGTTGCTTTTAGGGTCAGTGCTTGTAGGCAAGTTTAACATACGGTGAGCCGCAGTAATCTTCGAACACCCTATGAAGCACAATAACTCTTTTATTAGGTTAGTTTATTAGATATCCTATTTTTGTTGTTTAAAAGAAATCGAAATTTTTGGCATTACGGAGAAAATAAAAAGTCATTTTTTCAAATTCTTTTAACTGAGCTTATAATGAAAATTAACAAAATGCCTTTTATAAATTTTGGTAAGATATATACAAATTGTAAATTTTATCCAAATCGGTTAACGTTGTTCCGAGTTACAAACGTTTAAAGATTGCAGAAAAGTTCGAAAATCAATGATTTTGACCGATTTCATCGATTTTCGATGTTACCAAATTCTATAAAAGACAATTTCTTAATGTTCATTATAAGCTCAGATAAAAAATCTGAAAAAATGACATATTTTTATCGTAATTCCGAAAATTTCGATTTTTTTTTTAAGCAACAAAAATAAGATGTCTAGTAAACTAACCCTTCTATTTTATCGCAA
The DNA here is from genome assembly GCA_916049575.1 of Ancistrocerus nigricornis. Taxonomy (NCBI): domain Eukaryota; kingdom Metazoa; phylum Arthropoda; class Insecta; order Hymenoptera; family Vespidae; genus Ancistrocerus; species Ancistrocerus nigricornis. The sequence goes on along the minus strand of OU696669.1, from coordinate 22,296,894 downwards.
AAATTCAAATTGTTTGATTCAATTATAAAAAAAGTTATTCTGTTTTATAGGGTGACCGACTATTAATGCGACCCACCGTATGGTCAACTTGCCTACAAACGCCTACTCCAAAAGTAACTGATGAATTTTTTAAGTCGGTTTATATTATTTTTTTGTAAATATTTACTCTATTGTTTTCATGAACTTGGCGCGAAAATTTGGAGAACGCGTCGAAGTATATTTGCCGAGAGTTATTTTGAGAAAAGTTGTATCGATGGCGGGGCGTGGGAGCGGAGAGGGAGAAATATGAATGGTCGATGCGCGCGTAAGTTATGCGAATGCAAATACACAGCGTGCCGTGTTACGATTCTTTCAGCGTGTCTACTGTTTTCTTTTTTGTTTCGATCAAGAATAAACGCGAGACCGGCCACGAGTTCGTTCGTTGCGAGCTGTGAAATTTGTAAATTTTCTAGGATTCCGAGAAAGATCGTGTATGTACGGGGGATTAAACGAAGGAAAATGTTCTTTGCGTAGTTAAGTTCGTAAGAGCGCGGAACGACGCACGGAGCATATTCTCGGCGCGGAAACAAACATCGATAAATGCCTTCGGGCAGTGCCTTTCTGTTGACTAAACGAGATTACAGACTGATCCTATTACGGCAACGTCGCGAAGGTTAATATATACGTGTAAAAGTTCTACGTTGAGGTTTGGTCACGGTGGCCAGTCGAGTGAACTTTAAATTAGTTTTTAAATGTCCCAGCTTCATAATCCGATAAGAGTTTTAGTTCGCGAGACCGAAAATTTTGGTGATTTCGTTTGAAAAAGTTTTCTCTCACCTGCACAAGTCCGCACTGAATAAGCTAATCTCGTCCTCGGTTCGATGCGGAGGCCAAAATTCACCGGCGCTTCCCTCGATAACGTTGCAAGGACTCTTGAAATACTTGGTGGTGTCCCTATAATTCCAGTTTCTTAAAATTCCCAAATTACTGATGTTCCCACTACCGGTGTCCATGTTGAAGTAGCCATCAAAGTCGATGGACCCGTTTCTCTGGACAGATAGTACACGATCGTAAATGGAATAACGATGGTAAGAGGAGAAGAGTAGGTATAGCAATTGTTGAACGCGTACTCCTGGCCCAAAGTCGTACAAAGCCGAGCATTGATGTTGTACAGGCAACGTAACAAATTAATACATAATATGCCCCCATTGCTTTTCATTCGTTATTCAACGTAGACGTGACTCGCCTCTAACAGTAGCAATTTAAGTGTTCGTTTGCGAATAATTTGCCACCATCTACGATTCCGTTACCACACGACCGTTGTTGCAGTTGTCATCCAACTGATAGACCAAATCGAATAAACCCATTTCTAACGTGATTACTTTTCGCGCGTCGATGGACTTTCACGCGTTAGGGTATCGTCGTACCTTGTAAAACCAACCGAAGCGATCGAAAGGTGGCACCTCCTCCGCTGCCGCTACTTTCCCCATATTTATTATCGTGTCTTCGTAACCGTTGAACAACAGCTCGTCCACCGTCTTCGTTACGGTTAAATTTGACTTTGAGCTAAGAATGTAGGAGAAAGCATTTTGCGTGAGGTAGTACCAGTATCGTATTTTGTGCGTGGCCGACTGAAACACATCGAAGAATTTTTCTAACACTTGTTATGTATTTCTTTAAAAAAAATTAAGCAAGACTACTCACAACTGCGACGACATTAAGTTGAGTTATCTTATCCTGCAAAGTTCCATTACTGTGTTCCTCATCGAAGTACCAGAATCGTCTTTGAAAGTAACTGACCGTGTCATTCTCGGGATGAAACGTGATATTCACCTTCTCTCTCACTTCTCTGCAATGAATAGCAAATAGTCATTCGATCATTTTCTTTGACATTTTTTTGTTTTTGATCAAACAAATTAGACGTCTGCTTACGATTCTCGAGCTACAAATGAGAACTTAGCTTCAGAAGTTAACTACTTGTTTGTCATCTTGTGCTCATCCATACGTGTAGAAATAATTGCTAATTATTGACGGATATGTTTCGATTATGTAATTCGCGAATGGTCGAACGTAATATCTTCCCGCGTTCGATATACTCATACCTACGTATCGATATGTGGAGGATGAGTTATCCAACAACGTTATGCATCTCTTTCGCTTTGACGTTAAAACGGGATAAAAGAGATTCAATTAAAAACGTTGCAAGGTGCAAAAGTGCAAAAGAGTAAACAATAACAAAGAGAAAGGATTGTTTGATACAATTTCATCATTTGCATGCGTAAACGTGGGTAGTTGATAAAGATTGATGTTGCAATCGCTGACACCACACTGCACGTATCCACCTTATGCACCTAATGACCACTTATAGAAGCATCACCTTTGTTGTGTAATCATTCACAGTGCACTTTGCCCGGTGAGTATCTCGAAGAGCCCGGTGTACTCGGTGTGAGAAAGCAAATTTACAAGAGGGAGAGATCTATTTCTATTTTTGGCAGGAACGAATCTCCGAAATAGAAGATCATTGGACCTATAGAGGACGTGCTTCGATTCTTGAATGAACTCGTTGATAACATGTTGTTCTTAATATGCTTTCGTTTAAACACGGTAACGGTGCGCGCAACGTGTATTTTTATTATTTTAAGCGGAGCTAAGAAGAACGTTCAATTAATGTCAGGCTATTTAACCAACCACGAAACGAGGGATGACAAAGACGATTACGAAGAGAGCTAGAAACGTTGCGGTAGGCCCTCGTACGAAGGGAAGCTCATCAATTAAACAATTATTTCATATAGCATCGCCTACGCACTTCTTTCAGTTCGGCCGAACGGTTTTATTGTTCATTAAAATGTCATATCGCGGGGTTAAGTATTTCTTATTTATCGTTATTAGGTTTGCGATTAAGGTACCTACGTGTGACGACCGATTAGAATAATCTCTCTTGTCATTTCTGTCTTGGAAACATTGAGATAGCGGTCGAAGTCATTCTGATCGCATTTGCATACGTTAATATTAATTTGAAACGCTTCAATGACCCAAAGGCACGAATAATTTCATACTTTATGAACTTCGCCTATGACTCTAAATGAATGATACCTCGAGCAATTTACTTTTTTCCGATCTTATTATGAAAATCACGATAGGGTTATGCTACGAACAGTTTTTTCTACATCACATATATAGATACGTGGAGGGGGTACCCCAGCACCAGATTACGCCTTTAGCGGGCCCTAGACAAAATGTAAATCGGGGCCCCATTGACATAATTGTTATTGTTGGTTCTTGGCAACTTATACCATTAACCAGAGGAATGGGCCCTAGACATTTGCCTTATTTGTCTATAGGGTTAATCCGGCTGTGGGGTACCCCCACCAGTTACCTTTTCATATGCCCGGAAAGCACGTCGGGTAACTGGTAGGGGTACACATCCAACCGCCATTTATGTTCCTTATTGTACGTGACAACGATAAACAGTTATCCCTCTCGGCACGTGCGATTTGGGCAAAGGTAATATCGCACGAATTAGTCTTTAACTTCTACGTTCGATAAGATTTAATATCATCGTGTCATAATTTTACTTTGTAAATCAAATCCTGCAAAAATGTTGGCAGAGTTTCGAATTCGTCTTCTCACTATACTTACATGAAGCTGTATGGACCGACTTCAACGAGATTGGGTTTCTTTCCAGGTATAGTAAGCTCTTCCGGGTTTGTCCAGTTAAAGAAATAAAAATTTAAATATATAGGTGGCAGGCCGGTCGTATCCTTCCATACGTCGAAACTCTTCGAGCTCTCTGAAAGTGCCATTTCCTGAAAAAAATATATTAATATCACGTAAGGCGGAACTAATAATTACGAAAGATATTCTTCGATATTGAAAATAATTCTACTATCTAAAACTGAATTAGCGAAAAATCACTAGCTGACATTGTATATCCACTATTCTGAAATGTCAAAATGAGAACACGCGCAAATACTGAATATTTACAATTTGTATTAGTGGAAATAATCACCTTTTGAATTTGTTAAATTTTCACAAATTGAAGTAGTGAAATTGTCACTAATCTAAATGGAAGCTTAGAGAATCATGGATTTATCAGTAGATCTAACCAGGAATCACTATTTGTTAAATTAAAAATTAAATTAGTAAAAATTTCACAAATTCAATTTTAGAGAGTATCTACTACGAATACTATTCGAGCATTCATTTATCTTGTCTTATTTTATCTGTTATCGGAACAAAGTTCTATTTTATTCTATACGCGTCGCAAAATCTTAACAGTGTATTTGTATCGTACGTGTATCGCGTTAACGAGTTACCAATACACGCGATGTGGCTACCCAAGCAAGGATATCGTATGTGAAAAATAACATTAGCATGGGAATGAATTTGCTATCGTTAGCGACGCGTCTCGAAAATGGGGTGATCGCAAAAATGTGTGTCGATCTCGAGTATTTGAAAGCTAACAAAAGAAAATCGTGTGCGTCTATCGCCAACGCCGCGCCGCGCGCCGCGTTGAGACGATTGAGAGATGTGACGAATGTTTGTCCTCCCCGACTGTACGAATGTCGAGTTTCTTCATATTATACAATCATACAGCAAATCGTCTATCGCGAAACTTTATCTCTATTACAGCTATCATCGGTTTTATTCATTTATAGTTTCTTATTCAGAAAAAGTATGATAATTCGCGTTATAAAAAAAACATTGTAGATTCAAACGACGCGTACCTACATTACACGTTTTTTTCTCACATCGGCACAAAACGATTCTTGAAAATGATTCATTTGATGTCGTAAAGATACTTTACGTGAAAAAACCTCGATCACGCAACGCATGGTCTTAATGAATCGAGATGTTACATCATATTATTTTTACGTTCGATGATACTTAAAGAAAATTCTTCTTGAAAGAATTTTGACACCGCGGTGTGTGTGGATTACAGCGTCGCGGCATGTAGTAGGTATTTCTACTACCATTGCAATACGTTATCCCGATACCCTCTTCGAAGACGTTGATTTTCTCACCTTTCTAAGGATCTCCTGGAAGATGGCAGGTGAGAAAAGACACAGGGACGCTCCCAAAAGAACGAGGAGCCCACCGGCGATCCCGAGACTGATCGATTTACTCGTCCAAGGCCTCATGTCGACGACAATGACGCGAAGTAATTTCTAGCACTTACTGTCCCCCGTCTTCTCAGCATGTGCACCCTCGACTCGATGACTCTTTCACCTCACCCCGTTGCTTTTCCGCTCGCTCATCCACGCTGTTGCCGCTGCTGTTGCTACTGCCGTACTGCCGCTGGCGTTACTGCTCTCTGGGGTCTCTGGAAGATAAAGCTCTATCTAATCTATCCGGTTGTCAACGTTATATGTGTCTCGACTTCTGACTCGACACGTGCTTCCGTCGAGTCTGTGATGCGACTGTACGGTCTTAAATCGGACCATCTCTTTTTCTCTCACGGAGTCCTTACCCTCCACAATAAGTTAAAGATAAAGAGATGGAGAGGGGACAGAGTTTATCACTATCGGAAGTATTGTTATGTATATTCTCGACGTTTCCTTCGATGATTTCACGCTTTCGATTCCCTCCCTTATCTTGTACGACTCTCATATGCTTCGTTTATATATATCCTTCCCTAATAAAGACTTTCGCTTTATCTACCCCTCGAGATCAAGACGGTTTATCTTTTTCAAAAGCATCGCTATGAATATGTATATTCGCCGGTCTCGTTAGATGAGTCCAAACGGACGGTTGAAAGGTCACGACGAGTAACTCGTTCATTCATAGTTTCATTAATTTGTTGACTCGCGAGGGAATTTTTTTAGGAAAGCGATGGAGAGGGGGAAATATTCGATCTTGCTAATCGTGCCGAGGTCGCTGGTGCGTCTCGATCTTTCTTGTTTGTCTCGATCTATGGGAACGAGAAAATTATAACGAGGTCGATGAAAATGAGCAATGGTCGAGCAATTATTACATATTAATTGTTTTTTTTTTTTCTTTAACGCACTACATCGGTAAAAGTAATAAAGAAAACGTTTACGATGTGTTTTATGTAAATTTAAGTCATCGTGCTTGAAGTATTTTCAAAAAGAGGAAATGGAGAGGGCAAAAAGGTGGGCGTAAACCGAGCTTTCTTCGTTTTATCGAAACTTACTCGTTCATCGAGGGTCGACCGGTATCTCGCGGTTTACTCTTTGCCAACAAACACAAGCATTTCTTTTTCACGGAATCTAAAGAAGAAATTTGAAGGAAGTTCTACTAGTTCGATTTGAGTCAGTCGCGTTAAAATATTTTCCTTACGTAATCGTGTGAAAATTGTGTTGTCTCATCCATGAATACCTTATGCAAATATTTAAATATTTAGTAAAACGCTCGGTCCGTGTAAATCACCATAAATAAATGGTTCTTTTCCTTTTTTGGGTGATTCCATTCTAGACGTTAACATTATTCAAGGATCAGTTTCACTTTCGACGTTGACCGTGAACGTTTCTTAGATGATAAGACAAAGAATAGAGAGGATAAAGAGTGTTTAGTACTTCTATTTATTCATTTTCATTTACGTTTTCCTGTTTCGTTTGTATTTCAAATAACTAAACAATTTTTTACGTTCCCGATAACGGCTTCGGTCGAGTGTCAACAGCACGTGACGAAATTCAATATCGCGTGAATGTTTTAAAAGAGTTCCACTTTTTTTCATGATTCGAACGAGTTAAAATCGCTGATGTGACACGTATGCTAATCTCATGTGTGAGCCTTCTCTACTGTTTCATCTCAAGTCGCTCTCAATGTTCGTCGCTTCGCATATACGTCTTTTCATTTTCAAAAATGTATTAAGTGTCAAATGTGTATTTTAAAATACTTGTTCTCGCTCATTCACTATTATTCATCAAGTTATTTCGAAAGAATTCGTATCTATATCTATTCACGACTCAACGAATTAGATAAAAAACTAATTTTTTTCTATCAACAAAAATAAAACCAAAAAAAACTGTTCACCGGAAGATCTTTTCCAAATGTCCTTCACTTTTGGGCATATCTAATTGTCACTTCCACGAAAGTAAGATGTAAAAGAAATGACGAAGACTTGTCCGTGTATACGTAAACAAAATTGCCGGTATATGTGATATACGCACTCGTCGAAGCGTCTGAACTCACTTTTCCGATGCGACGCGACGTCCGTTGCGTCTGTAACTGGCGAGCGCGGTGAATCAACAGGCTAGGTCTAACAGCTTTATCGGTAGCGTCCTCTCTCGACGAATATCAACCCTCCCCCCACCTTTTTCCCTTTCCCTTTTTCCGTTTTACATATCTTCAAAAGAATGTTTTTTTCTCGGTAAGATTCGAAACACGGTCGGGCTCCCCAAACCGGTTTGAAAAGGGCCAATCAACTTACTCTGGAATTGGCGGGATTTTTAAATTGTCCTGCCGAAGTTTCCCATGATTTCATTTTTAATCGACTTAAAAAAGAAGGACGTTATCAAGTCGATTGTCTAAGAACCACTAAAAATTGAAAGATAAAGTAAATTTAAAAAAAAAAGAAAAAAACCGACTTAAAAAAATTTGCCTATATATAGCTACATTTAAACTTGAAAGTTAACAATAATTCTTTCCTATATTATTACTAGATTGCGGATAGTTATGCAAATGCATATAAATTATAATTCATGATTCATCAAATTTTGCAAAGAGAACTGATAGCTAAATAAAAATATGTAAAATATAAAGGACATATGTAACATATTCAATGATTTGTCCTATATGTAAAATATGCAATATGAAAAGTATGCATTTGCATAAATACCGCAGTCTTATTATTACGTATTATTTAATATTTACAGGTATCAACATTATAGGCTTATGTTAAGCTTGCCTTGGCTGGCACCGACTCCAAAAATAACTGATTAGGTAGATATTGTAAGTATGAAATAATATGTAATATATATAGAAATATATAAAAATATAATTCTTAACTTTTTAATTTAAGTGTATATATATGCATATTTTTGAAGTCGGTTTATATTTTTATTTTTATAAATATTTACTTTATTTTTCTAATTAAGCGTAGCTATTCAATTTTTCTTCCATCTTCGGGAGTTATCTTCGATCGTCTACTGAATTGATTACACATAGTTACTGTTGAGCAACCCGATGATTATTTCAAATCGTAAATATGTGTTATTTAGTTGAACGTATTCGTCTTTATCCACATAAATGCAGTCTTCTTTTACGAACAAGAAATGGATAATCAAGTTCATTACCTAAGTTCACATGAGTTGTAAATCAAGAGCGATGAATGACCTTCGTTCATCGACGTGGTTACGTTCTGTTACAAAAACAATTAGCATTGACGTAACCATGAGAACGGCCAGTGTTGGTTTAAGAAAAACGGGGTAAGTCTATAAAGCATACGTACAAATTTTCGGTAGTCAATCTACCCGAAAACATGAAGATCTTGACCGCATTGCAATCCTTATTATTGATTGCGTAATAACCTCCTTACTTACCGAATAATGCACGTGTACAAGTTGACTTTGAAGGACGCGAAGTCCGAAGTACGTGCACGTATGCCCTCCACGTACGTTCTTTTTACGATCTCTTTTTCTCTCGGTGCTTAAAAACTAATGTTTTATTTATTGATCGAGTAAAATCGGGAAGATATTCGGATATTCGCTTAAAAGAAAATCGTAATAGTATGTTATTAATCCTCTTAATGTCATCGCGTAATCGTTCCGCGAATAATTGATAGCACGAAGTGTGGATGAAAAAAAAATAAGTATGTCACTCAAAAAAGAGCATTCGTGAATCTACGTCAGCCAAATGGCCTTGTTAACCAAGGGTCGAGAAATATAATCAAAATGAAAAAAAAAAAAACGAAAAAGAAAGACGAGATCACACGGAGAAGGAAAGAAAAACATAAAAATGGACAACGTTTGACGTCACTTTAACGACAAGTTCCATGCTCCTTTTAACGAAAAGAGTCACGGTAAGGGACTCGGAATTTTATCTCCTTGCCTTGCCCACTTATCTGCAGAAAGAAAACACACCTACGCGGAGATGTCGGACCCTTTGCTTCTTCCGTTCTTGTCCTCTCCCCTCCTTCGCTTCTCTCTAACTTTCTCTGTTCGTCATTGAATGAAGTCATTTTCACGATCACATATATTCACGACTCGACTTCTTGTCTTTCATCATCTTGCCGACGAATGAAACCGTTCGTCGTTGTCTTCTTTTTCATTTCATAGCACATATTATTTACACAAATTGGAGAAGAAATCAGAATACCAAAAAAAAGAATTGTTTTCTTTTTTTAATGAAAAAAACGAATGGGAAAAAATAGACTACTCGAATGTCGTGAAAATTCTTAGAGAATCGTGCGAGGTTCGTTAACGAGGGACCGGTTCGTCGGGTTTTTCACTTTCGTTGTTATTCTCTTCCTCCTCGCGTGGAAGAAGAAACACGAAGCATCGCTTTGGAACGGTACGCGTGCCGGACGGGTCTAAAAGCATAGGAGCTTGTCGTAACGCGAGCCGAGGGATGTGAGGGATGGTGCGAGAGGAGGGATGGAAGGAGGAGGAAAGACGAAGCTCTCTCTCAGCAGGTAGTAAGCCTCAGAAGTGCCTCGGATCCCTTCGCCCCTCTTCTTTTTTCTCTGTCTTCGTCTATCTCTATTTACAGCCTCGAACCGACACGACACCTTCCACGTCTTTTCCTTTCCTTTCTTTTACTTTCGTTTCATTTTCGTGCAACGAATCTTTTCTCTCCGCGTTTCTTCTTCCCTTTCGGTGTTGAGTTGCGTCTAGTTTGCTTTTCTACATTAAATTAAATAACCGAAATCGATTTCAGCTTGCACCAACGCAACGCGAGACTCTTCTGTCGTGCAGTTGGAGTATTCCATGTCAAGTCCACTACTTATGAACCTGACCCCTTTCCGACTTGGCTGACATTTTTTTATCTTTTTCTACCCCACACTAAAAACCTTTCTCAGAACTTTTTTACCCAACTGAAAAAAGTTACGGATTTAATAAAAAAACGGCTTTTTCTTCCAAAAGCCATAACTTTTCCAAACATTTATTAGATGCGACGTTTTTTTTTAAATTTTTGAATGTACTTTTTGGAAAAATGTACAAAAAATGTTCAAATGTCAAGTTCTATGAAATTTTTCAGTTTTGTTGAGAAAAACCGTCAATTTTTCCAAATTCGCCATTTTTTATTTTGTTAATTTTTTTTTCGAAAAAAATTTCGATTTATTTTGCAGATTTATTCCGCGAATCGCAAAGTGGGTCGACTTTTCTTTCTATTTTTGTTTTCTTTCATTGAGAAAAAAATTTTTCTATTTTTCTCCAATCGTTTATTTTTTCTATTATAAAAACTTTGCTTTTATAATAATGTAAATCTAAGTAAATGGTTCTATGATATTTTATACTTAATTTATAATCTAATCTTATGATTTATGATAGGGATTTCACGGTTAATACGATTAACAATCAATTTTTTTATACCAATTTAACAAACGATTTATTTTTTTTTTGGCGTTTAAATAGTGTACCGATTTTATACTTGTCTGAATTCGAAAAATTCCGGACCAAAACAACCATCTGTGTCTGGAATCACATTATGTAATATAAATACGACTTATGTCACATCAAAATACATAATATTTCAGATACAAAGTAATTTTATTATATCGAACAAAATTTTTTTAAAGGTCAAAGGAAAATAAAATAAATCGTTTGGTATGGAATGACCCAGTTGTAGAACCGTGCGATTAAATCTTATTTCGAACCGGTTTTCGGATTCAATCATTTCGGGTAAATTTATTACGAAGGTTTTTGTTTTCTACGAGTTGGCGAGATATATACCTAAACAGCCCGGTGTACCTATTCTAAATGTTTTGTTCTAAACGAAAAGAAGAAAGCTTTCCTATCTAGACTGTACCTCACCACGTGGAGAGCGTCCGGAATCCAGACGCGTCTTTTAATCCGAGCAGACATGTTTATCAAAAATGTAGGTCGTGCATGAGCTCCCAGCGCCTATCGGTGGAAAACAAAATTGGCTTCGCACCAATCGTGACCCATCGCTTTATCTAAATCCTTCAATTTCGTGAATCTTTGGATCATACGAGATTAGAAACGGCAGGTGCGCGACAAAAACCACCGAAAAGTTGTTATCTTCTGATATCCAATTTTGACGCAATATCCAATTCTAATATCTAATTTCAACATCGTGTAGGCTTCGATGCCTACGTTTTAATGCATCGTAAATCACACGCTATGTCCAGGGCCGGAGGAAGATACGGGCGAAGGAAGCGGTTGCTCGATCTCCGACTCCACGATCAAACGTTTTTTTTTTAATTCATAATTTTTTATTTAGATTTTTCAGTATACCAATTAACAACCATTTTATCTATCGAGTAAAAAATGATTAACAAAGTTAACTTATCTGAAGCTCTTAAAAAATCTGCTGCAACCAAAGCAAATAAAAAATTTGTTTTGAGAAAAAAAATTATATAAAGAAACTAAAATTAGAAAATCCAAAACTACATAAAGAAAAAGATGATGTATTTAAAAATTAAGAGGTGGGCACCAAAAATAATTCCGCCCAGTATCCTATGTACTGGAATGCCGGCCCTGGTTACGTTTGCATTGAAAATGTTAAATAGACATTTATATCGTTTTTTTATCTTATTGGAGATTGAAATTTAAATTCAAATCAAAGTGAGGCGTGGGTAAGAATTTTATTGGTAAAAGTGACGGCAAGACGCGAGGACACGGCGATACCCATTAATTTCATCGTCGAATTCGTTTACTCGATGCCGTCACTCGATCCTCACTCGGGCGTTTACACACTGTAAATCGGTCGAGCACGAGATATTCGCTCGAATCGGCAGGAAGTCCTCGTTTAATTGTTACAATGCCTACCACCGCACGAAACTAGCTTGTTTTTTAGGAAAACGTTAACGAGCCGTTATGAGGTATCTCTTTTTAAAGAACGCGAGAATTTGTTCTTTAGATTCCATACTACTTCAACGAAAGCTACAGTGTTTTGTGTTATTAATAAAAAAGTATAAGGTATATGTTAGAGGGGATAAGTAGATTGTTGAAAGATTGAAGTTCTCTTTTAGCTCCGCTCTATGTTCTATAAATAAAGAAAGACGTCGCAAACTAGTGAGTTAAGTAGTGACTCTCCAAACGTTATTAAAATAGCTATCTCAAATTTTCGTTCAATTTTGTCTGCAAGCACAACAGTGATCGGGTTTAAGTCCAGCCCATTACAATTTTCTGGATCATCTGGCACGATGACGAGATTCGAGAAGCCAAGCAACGTACGTTTGACGCGCTTACTTTATAGGACACCCGGTATTTCGTCATATCCAGACAACACGTACGTTGACCATAAGCCAATTACCAGATGTGATCTCGTGTCTAAACAATTAAGAAGGATTCCTCGATGTAACGATGCTTCAATTAGTCACGCACCTCTTTAATTGTATTAGCATTATAGTCCAGTCAGAATATACATGAATCCTATTCAAAGACACCATAGCAGCGCCAATTTTGTATAGGTAATTTTACCCTTAAGGAACATGCCCGTAGTTTTTCGACTGAATCCTAGTAAATGGTCTTTTAGCAACAAAAAATTATTAAAAAAATAATATCAATTTTTTCACCTTTTTGTGATCGGTATGGGATTTCACAGAAAATGCTTCAAACAGAAGTTGTACGCCATAACGTCCTCTACAAAATAAGTCATATGAAAAATTCACGTAATATTGTTAGTTTAATAGTATATTGCTATTGAACAACGAAATTATGCTTTTGCCTCTTGCTTATTCTATCAGTCATTTATACACATATTGTTCAAAAATTCATATATCAAGTAGGAAAATGAATGCCCAAGAAATATATGTAAGATTTATCGATCTATGTTATGCAGTTTAGGAACGGAGCAATCTCCGATCTCTGAAAAAAGGTACTTGCCGATTGTTTACTTCGAGAAAGTTTTACAAGGTTGAAAAAGTCAAGGTGGTTCTTTCCAATATGTACTTTTAGGATTTAACAAAAAAAATAATTATTGGAAATATAAACTTCCGATTTTCGAGGATTAAAAATTTTTGCTTTTAAGCAAATAGGAATAATTCCTTAAATTGTCGAAAATAATACATTATGTATATTAATAATATAATATGTAAATTCGTTGTAAGCTTCACAGGAACATTTCAAGCATAGTGATACAAGAATTATTGATATAGGAATTTATTTATCACACCCTTAGGTACCTATTCGTTGTAAAATCATTTATAGGACCAACCATATTGAAATTCAAGTAAAACAATAGTTGTAGGGGTAACTATCAGAAAAAATAGATTTTGCAGACTAATGGCAGTTAGGCCGTCCGTCGCAAAAAAAAATAGAACTAACGCCGGTGGTATATTTACAGCAAAATCGAAATTTCAAGGGAGGGGGAAACCTTAAAATACTAATATCTCATCGACGTGAAGTGCTTCATAATTTTTGTTTGTTTCATCATAATCCTGGAACGTTTTCCCTTTCGTTGATATATAATTTATTAGGATCGCGGCTTCCAATAAGTGAATAATCTAATTTATGTGTTTTGAAATATCAATTTTGTCTTTTTTTCCGACCTTTTTCTTTAACATTGCGACTATATCTATACAGGGTGTCCGGTTCCATGTAGTTAAGCATAAGACTACATGTACACATCAATGACTTGAATCGAAATGTCTAATATCATTTTTCGAAATTCGACTTAGTTAACGAATTATTAACTAACAAAGATCGGTCAATTACGGCGATTAGCAAAAGAAGGAGCTCGAGCTCGTAGCAAGAGATGAAGCGATAGGAGGAGCAATCCACAATAAACAATGTTACATGTCGCTGCTCGCCGTGATTGGCCGATCTTTGTTAGTTAATAACTATTTAACTGAGACGAATTTCGGAAAATATTATTAGACTTTTTGATTCAAGTCATTGATGTGTAGATGTAGTCCTCTGCTTGACTACATGGAACCGGATACCCTGTATTTATAGAATTTTATCCCCTTGCCTAAATTCGCCGCTAGTGGAGCCAGCGGTGCTAGCGTCGACATCAGGTGAAAATCTAGCCAGCGCTGGAATGTTTGACATGTCGATATCCTTAACCTATCACATTATATTTATTTATTGTACCCGTCGCGTCGTTACTATCACGATCTACCTTGTCTATAGAAACGTAGAGGATATGTGTAGACTTCTATCCCATTAATTGAAAACGTGGTTAATTCTATCGAAGTTTTTAGATAACAAGAAGTTGCTAATTTTTTGTTATAACGTCCTCCACACACAGGAGGTACAGCGTAGTGGTTCAAGCAGGTTAGAAACACGAACTTACTAATTTTAATTCTATTACACATATTAATAATGATATGAACTAACAATTCCTTATGTAATCATTTTTCAGAGAATTGTAATTTTTTACTTCATTATAAGATTCTAATTAGTAATAAGTAAAATTCGCTATGTGTAAACGTATAGATAAGTTCATATTGTTACGTTCCGGGAGTTTCTCAGAGCGAACTATCATATTTTCGTAGATGTTTTTGTGAATAATATTGCAACGAGTCTGAATGTATACCATATCTGTTACGTATTTTTTTGGTAAGTTTTTCCATCATTGTACACCTATTACATCGATTATACACATTGTAATATAATAGGTATACCATGTCCTCCAGTTGATCTGGTACCCTCGAAATGAGTCGTAGTATACGACCGAAACATCGGAAATCTTCCTCGAAATACATAATTTTCATTTGGAATCGCATGGATTTTTTTTTTTGTTCTAAAAGCTTACAATTTCGAATCCCTAAGATTTTTCTAGCGAGTACACACTCAAGGACACTATTTCGTATGAAAGTACCTCAAAAATTTTGGCCAAGATCATCAAATAGAACTTATATTTTTCTCAAAGAGACAATAGTAAATAATAACATCATAGCCTAGGAATGTTAAAAATAAAAAACAATAAGAACGTTAAGTAGGCCGTTGTAGTTTACGATTCCTCTCATTTTTAAATTGAAACAAAAATTTATTATTATAACAAAATGATATATAATCAAACACAAATAACATTAAAAATGTAAAGCGGACCATCGCGTACTTTTTACAACGGTTTTTTAACTACAACGACGGCCCACTTTACATTTTTATTGTTATTTGTGTTTGATTCGCTTTACGACAATTTATAAGGAAGTTGTTAACTAAGCGGTTCGAGGGGAGCCGTGGGGAGAGACGCGTTACTCCCACTACGCGGCGGCGTGCCGACAACGCTATTCGGTGATTCACGCGCGGGCGATCGAATTCAATCATTCTGTCCAATCAATTCAATCAATGAGACGAACGCTCCAATCATATTGGATGTTGTGCCTAAAGGGGTTGGCTCCCGAACTTGAATTATGCGAAAATGTTGATTACAAGAGTAATAATTTAAAGAAACATATAAGTATCCATATCTCGGTTTGTAATTAAAATATTGAGACCTTTTTTCTTGTATATTACGCAACTCGACGTATCGAGAATACGCGACGGCCAAAAGACAAATTTTGTTCTCCAATAGCGATTTCCCGTTAAACTAACAATGTTACGTGATTTTTTCATCCAACTTATTTTGTAGAGCACGTTATGGCGCACAACTTTTGTAGGAAGTATTTTTGGATAAATCCCATACCAATCACAAAAGGGCGAAAAAACTGAAATTTTTTTATGATTGTTTGTGGCTAAAAAACATTTAAAATTCGGTTGAAAAACTAAAGGCGTTCCTGGAGAGTCAAATTATTTAGAAAAAAATTGGCGCTGCTCTAGTGTCTTTGAATAGAACTTAGCTCATTTCAGGTATATTCCGTCTGGACTATTAACGAAGAAGTTTATGATAATCGTCCGAAAATGATTATTTACGCCTTCTGACATTTCTGTTGGATTGAGGTTCGAGTAAGACTGACGTAACTGCTTCATATAGGGATTATAACATTTTATTTACAATAGAAAAATTTTCCGACAAATATATATATGACACAAATCTCGCGAATCATCGCCGACGAGACGCGAAAGTAATGCTATGCATGGTCAATTCACCGATATATTTATTTATATAATAAACATAAATAAAAGCCGAAAAATATTAAAATATGTGATAAACGAAAAAGGGAAGACGAACCCGAACATTCTCTCTTAAACAAATTATACACTCGTTACACGGTCAATAATTCTATCAAGCGATCAAGGTATTCAACAACGTAGTATTAATATAATAAAGCTTTTTAAAAATTGATGCTCAACGTACGAACATAATTGATAATGCAAGGAAATCACTTAATACATCGTAAACTGATGTGAGCGAATAAAATTTTTCCTTTCGTTTCTAAGCATTCGTTATTCTCTTAAATTATGTCTAAATCGAGAACCAGGCTACTTGTCTTTAAACGAATGAGTAACTTTACAATCTCGCTTATATCTCTTGCACTTTTTTCAAATTTGACTCAATTCGATAATAGTAATAATTGTCCGAATGTTGTGTTCACTGACGTTCACGTTGGTCCCAAAAAGGATCTATAAGAAACGTCGACTCGATAAGTTTTCACTTCTCACCGGAGGACGATCGACAAAATCTCTTCCTGGCCCACCAAACCGCTGCCAAAGCAGCTGCTAAGAATCCTATGCCAGCGACAATGCCCATAGAAATGGCTCTGTTTCTACGGTAGGCTGGTACTTCTAAACTGATGCGTTTGCTGGCCGCTTCATCGTCCGTGAGTGACATCGCTGCTACTTCGAAGGTATACTGGCTCTCTTCTTCGAGAGTTTTTACTGAAGAGATCATCGATTTATAGTCGATTCTGAATACATATTAACTTGTAAATTTAATTCTTCATTTCTTACCTAAATAATAAGTGTCCGTTGTCTCGGCTTTTCCGTAAAGATGTTCCCCCGGACCCCGGAACCATCTTACCGTGTAGAGTCTGACTTGACCTATGCCTTCAGACGGTGGCTCCCAAGTGACGAGGTAACCCTCTAAAGTGGCTTGCACTCTCACGTTACGCGGTGGGCCGATTCTTTCATCCTCTAAATTTAAAACCAATATTCGCATGAGAATTGATCTTGATCGTGATCGTTGTGATTCATATATTTACTAACCTTTAGGGCTACGAAACTCGGATGCAGAATTGCGATCGATGGCTGCTAAAATTAATAATCACAATCGTTATCAACGTCTATTAAAAGATTTATCAAAATGAATCTTTTCAACGTACTTGGTTGAGTGTATATTCGTAGTGCTTTACTAAACATCCCATCCCCGTGTTTGTCCTGGCTCAGGACCATAAACTCATACTCTCTACCAGCCCGCAAATTGTTCACCGTAGCTTCTGTGATCTTTCTTGACAGGACCTTCATCGTTCGCCACTCCGACGTATCTGTGGGTCTATACCTATTTGTTAAATAAAGATAAAATTGTTGAGAAGATCAAATTCATCTTGCTTGGTTTCTAGTAAAATAATTTTTATTACCAGACGGAGTATTCCATCTTCGGTCTAACATAACCCGGTATCCACGTCAAAGTCACAGCATCTTTGCTACTGTTGGCACTAAGATTGTACGGTGCCCTGGGCGGAACATTCTCAACCATTAATTCAGCATTCGCTACAACCGTAGCTGCTGCGTTGCTGGCCGCGCATTGATACAATCCTCGATCTTGTTCTTGAATCTTTTCGATGGTTAAGTTACCACCCGTTATGATAGTTCTATCTGGTGGTAGCGGTGAACCATCCTTCGAGGTAGAATTATTGATAAAAGTTTGCTATTTTGAAAAAAATCATCCATAGAATTTCACGTACCTTATACCAGGCTATCTTTGGTCGTTGACTCTGATCTCCATCTCTAGCATCGCATGGAATCTCCAAACTCTCGCCTAATTTTCTTGTGTACAAGTGTTGCGGAGTTACTGTGAAGACTGGTGGTCTTTGCACGACCTAGGTTCCGAACAATTTTATAATAAAGGAGCCAAACCTATGACATATCTTTATATACTATACAGGGTGTCCAGCTTTAAGTACCGCACCGGGAACCTACCTGCGCACATCAGTTTTTTGAGTCGAAAAGTCTCGTACCATTTTTCGAAATTCGGCTTAGTTAACGAGTTATTAACTAACAAAGATGGGCCAATCACGGAGAGCAGAAGCGATCGCCGGCTAAAGACATCCCCACGGCCTTAGGAATAAGGGACGGGCTATAACGCAAGTTATGCAGCGGTGCAAGGAAAAGGCCGCCATGTTTAGTAAAGGATTCGTTCCACAACGATAACTACATACATGAGACCACGGACTCAGGAATAAGTCCGTGTATGAGACAAGGTCGCCACATTAGGAACTGGCTAATTTGGCCACGACGTGTGGTTGTTGAAATCCTAACTATAATAAGGTTGCATTGCATACTGTAAACACGTAAAATTAGTTTGAATAAAATTAAATAAAACCAAACAATCACAATGGAAATCGTCAGTTCACCTGTTCGTACTAAATCTTAGCAAAATCTATAAGCAGATTTATCTGTGCAGTTAAAGGTTGCAATAGTAAGTCAAATAAAAAGTTAGATCTTTTCTTTCATACATTTCCAAAGTCTGGTGACGATGTTGTACTAATTGAAAATATTTTTTGGTAATTTAGAAGAACATTGCACTGACACTATTTGTTATTTTCCCATTAATTTCATGGGATCGTTCTTGTATGTGGGAACTTTGTACACGAAAGCCCATAAAACTCACTGCGTTCGTAGTTGTATAATCGATATTTCGCCCATATTTTATCAAATCTCTGGCTACTAATATTTTTTTCGCCTCGATAAAGTTTTGTTTTGCGTAACATTTACACACATCCAGTTACAAATTTCGCTTAAGAAAAGCATAAAGGTCGATTCGCACTATACGGAAAGTCAACGTCACGTAACGGACCGGCAACGTCACGTCAAATTTGGTTGTGAGGACAATTCGCACTATACGGAAAGTCAACGTCACGTCAAACTATTATTCCATGCGATATGTATGTATGGAGATGTTCACATAGACCGGCAACGTAACCTACCGTCAACGTCACAGACCGTCTTGATACGTTTCAAACAAAAGTTTGACGGTCCGTCCGTTGCCGATCCCGATTGTTTCTCAGGGTGCGAAAGTATTTCATCACGTAAACGTCAATAAAACATCGATCGTTGACTTTCCGTATAGTGCGAATCGACCTTAATACTGTAAAATGAATCGTCACACATGTATTTATTTCAAATTTGCAACCTGAAGTCAGCCACATTAATTAGGCCAAACCTCCATGTCAGTTCCCAATACGGTATGATTCGTACGATTACATGTAAGCTTGTATATGCATATACCTACAATGTTTTGGTGTTCCTGTTCCCGTTCTTAAAATGGCGGACCTTGTTCTCCTTTCACTGTCCAGTCGAACCACCCCGTCGCCTAAAATTAAACTTTTTGTCCCCTTATTCCTAAATCCGTGGGGATATCTTTAGCCGGCGATCGCTTCTGCTCTCCGTAATTGGTCCATCTTTGCTAGTTAATAACTCGTTAACTAAGCCGAATTTCGAAAAATGGTATTAGACTTTTCGATTCAAATCATCGATGTGCACATGTAGTTTCTCGGTATGGTACTTGAAGCTGGACACCCTGTATACTATATAGCTTTATAAGAATATTTTTGAAACGTATTGTCATCTAATAATTTCATTTAAAAATATAGGCGTCCTAAATTTAACTTTGTGTGCTCGCTGGAGTATCCGCTGGTCCAGAAGTGTTGCAACTCTGGGGATGCACAATTGGAGGATAAAGGAACGTTTAATGTCGATCGTCAGCTGGTCATTGGACTCGCTAGTATACGTCGTCGCGATGTCTTTTACGTGCTGCCGCGTTGATGAATGAAAAAATTGATGTACTTCTATTCACTGTCACGCGTTGCCCATGTTTGCTTGTAAAATTATTTAAACTCAGATTGTATTGATAATACTAACGACATTGATCGGGGGACTGGGCCCTTCGGTACCCAGGTCGTTATATGGGGTGCAACTGTAACTTCCAGAATGCGTTTCGTCTACTTTGCTAAAGTAAAGAGATCCGTTCCTTCTGTAGAAAACGCCTTGAACGTTGTAAGGATCGAAGAGGAATCCGTCCTTTTCCCAACGAAGATTCGTCAGCGGTGGATTAGCCCTGAAGTGACAGTCCAGAAGGGCTGGCTTTCCGTAAGTAAAATACACCTCTTTGGGCGCGTAAATGACCTTTGCCTTGTCTAAAATTTAAATCAAAGTTTATGTACTATCGTACGTCCCACCCCCTCTCTCTCTCTCTTCGGTAAAACAATAAGCGAAGTTACATTGTACGTTGAGAAAGGCCGAGGCATTTCGATGATCCCCGTTCACCCCAAGCACCATACAAGTGTACTCTCCCAGATCACCCATGGCGCTCGGTTTTATCGTCAGCGTTCCATCTTCTCCGACGAAAGCTCGTCTCTCGAGATCCTTTTAAGAAAAGAAAGTATAAAGAATGATGAAATGTTTGTCTCCTCTTTTATCAGGCTTACCTTTATTTCCAAGACATTCCTATTTTCATGGAACCAGGTTACGGTGGAAGCGTTATCTTTGGCGACGCAATCAAAGGAGACCGGTTCGCCCTCCATGACGGTCTTGTTGACGGGCGGCGTCGCGAAGAGGGTCTCGCCTGGAACATTTGTCGGAAGCGGCGACACACCTGGGTTGAATGATTTAACTAAGTCTGCCCAGTTTTGGATTATTAAAGCGCAGGCGGGTTATTTCGGAAGTCCCTAGTCATGTACGCCTTTGACAGTGTAGATTAATAGAATTATTTTATCGATGGGAAGTTCGCAACGGGACAGTGCAACTTCGCTGATCTTATTAAGGTTGGTTAAAATGGCGTGCGTCAGCCAAAAGCCGGATGCACGGGGCGTAGAGAATGCTGCGCTTGTTCGGAATCGATCAACGAGAAAATAATCTGCTTTTGTGGTCCATTCGTTGATTTTCAATATAACGAGGGAAAGGGTGCGTCCATTGTTCGTTTGTACTCCGGACTCGTACAAAGTAGGTCCGATATTGTTCGTTTCTAAACGGGACTGAAAGCGGTGTAATTTATTTTGCATATAAAACGATGGATATCCCTTGTTACCATGAAACAATCTATTTCCTGGATCAATGACTCCTGTACGATTCGCTGCACGGAAAATTTAATTTCAAATACAGAAATCTGAAAAGTTCTCGGTAACGTCGTGTCGTTGCCGGTAATTAGAGAATAGCTCACATACATAGTGATTCAGCGCTTGTAATGTCATCCAGTGCACGATGAATTAATATACTGAAACCAGAACTGCTTGGATTAATCAGTATAGTTGTCGCTTGTCATTATTTTCTCCACATATTTTCTAATTATATTATTTCGTTCACGATCGTCAAAAAAAAAATGCAAAATAGTAAATTACGATAGCTTATTTTTTATTTTCTCAAGATCTCCAAATAAACCCGCGTTCCTGTTAAGGAAGTAAAGTTAATAAAAAGCGATCGAGTTAGTCTCGTTATTAGTTGTTATCCAACGAAATTATGAGGCCGAAAGAACGGAACGTCATTTCCTCATTGCCAAAAAGGCTGAGTAAGGAGTTAAATGGCCGTAAAAAGCGCACGCGTTCGTTGGTTACGTTGATCGGTTAGACGGATGAGCCTGACCCCGATTAGGTCTTCACGGTTAGTCCGGTTCAGCACCGCGTTTTACTAGGTTAATATACCCTTCAGCTTGAGTGAGAGAATGAGAAAGAAAGAGAGAACGAGAAACGAATGAACCGAATTAATAGATCTAATGAATAGTTATAGAAACGAAAAGAACGTGTCGTCCTTACCATCGATGGCGAGATGAAACCAGGTGCCATTGTTCCTTGAACTGGGTGTCCTGTTGGGGAAGATGATGCGACACTCGTACCAGCCCTGATCGCTGTCCCTGATGTTGGTGAGATTAATACTAGCCTGACCATATCCGCGAGTTATCTCGTCGCCCAACAAGTGTATTCGCCCTCGATATCTAGGATCTAACGAGTACTCTCCGTCGTACCACGAGAAGACGTTGTGGCCCTGCAAAATTGAGTAATTTGAGTCGATCGACTTGGCTAATCGGAGATCCTCGAAGTGTTCTGAGAAACGATCTCGGTCAAATGAAATTTATTGGCCGACCCAGATTACTTGATCATTCCGAGAGCTTTCTTTCTCTTTGTCCAGTATTTACTTCATCGAGCGATTACGATCAAGCGTGGAAATTAAAGTGCTAGTTACAACGAACTGTCTCGATGGGATTATTAAAAAAAAGAGGAGGTAGATGAGTTCTAAGAAAATTCGTCGGCAAAACGAAAATTACGGCGTGTAACCGGATAGTAATTGGAATGATAATCGTTAACAGCCTCCGTCCTTTTGCGGAACGAAACGCTCACGCGATTCTTCGCGCAGCGCGCGTGTAGGAATGAAATGCCCATTAATTATTACAGAGATGACTACTCGGTTTCGCTACTTCCGAGCTCAAGCATCGTATAGAGAGAAAAGGGAGAGAAAGAGAGAGGGACGGAGGGAGAAATGGTGTGCCCCAGAGAAGTTCAAGTTCCGGAAAAGGCTAAAGGTTCGCGCTAACGCGTTGGGGCAGCTCGGCTGAAACAAGGCTGGCGAAAACAGTGCTAATCGTCCCTAATCGTTTGACAATGCGTTAACAGTGACCCACTGGTTGGACCCCTCGTGTCGCGGACTCGCAATGACTAAATATAATGCAGCCTTGTGTCCCGTACTCCAATTACTCCGATAAAGATAGACAGAGAGGGAAAGAGAGCACCTGTTTTGCATACGCATCAGGGACCAATCGGGTTAAGTTCCACTTGATTTTATGCTGCAGCCATGTGACAACGCGCAATCTGTTTCCGTTCTCTCTTTCTCTCTCTTGCTCTCTCGCTACGTAGGACGTTACGTCCGTCGAAAGACGAACCGGAAAAATCAGCGAGTCGCAATCGCGTTCGATTGAGATAGATGTTAACGGTGTGGCGATGTTTGCATTAGAAATAGTAATATCGTCTACCGAATGAGTTCGCGTAATCGATGTATAACAAGGTGGATGGATATCGTTATTGACCACGACTGTGTTCCATATTTTTGACCAAGTGCAAGATATTGTGTAACAAGATGAAATCCAAGCTAGCTCGCGACCAATGTTCCCACGACGATTCGACGCCGCTAACATCGTGCAGATCGAAGAGATCGAATAAACCACCCTACCTTGAAAGATCGAGCACCATTTTTACTGCTAAAGGTCGTTTAGCAAACTTACTTGAACTCATTTGCATTTCGTCAGTACTTCGATGGACGAAGATGACCTTCTCGAAGACACGGTTCTACGAATTTTTTAATTCAAACGTATATCAAGTTGACATCAATACCATTTTACGAATAGATGCGTCGCTATCGTCATCCCTTACCAACCGCAAACCGCACCACAAAGAAAAAGTAACCATTGGATAATACTTTGCTATCGTGCTTGGGCAAGTATCATTTACGAACGTTACATAAAAAGGTCGTCAGATATGGAACATCGAAGTGGGAAATATTAGAAGACGCGTTTACTATTCGATCGACTCGTACTACTCGAAATTCAATTGATCTCCAAGCGAATTGCCGAAACGACACGATTGATATTTCCAAGTATTAACCTGCTCTTTCTATAGAACGTAACTACGCCGAGCGTATAAACGCGGTAGAGTCCCTAACGCGGAAATATTTCATTTAATACTTACATCATGGTTCCACTGGAGAATGTACGGGATCGGTGTCTCGTGCGGAAAGTCAAGATCACAATTGAATACCATGTACTCTCCAACGCCCGCTGTCAAATAATTTCGGTCTTTATCTTCTTCCAATATAAAGCCGTAGCTGAACACTGAAATAGAAATGAAAGAAAATGTCGTACGCGTTCCCACAGTAGATTGGTCGTTTCGATCGAATGAGCACGCGAATGAACGTAGCAAGTAACTTAGATACTTAAGCTCGGACAATTGCAAAGGCGCTCTCGCGTACTTTGTTTAACGAAGAAATCACCGATACTCGTTTCTCTTGATACGATCTAATTGCTCGAAACCATTCTACGTTCTCCGCAGCGAGACGAGAGACGAATCAATTGTTATAAGGAAAACGGTTGACACGACGTACAAACTCGTCCTACGACATTGCTACGCGTGGAACGCAAACTGAGCGAAAACGAGTCGAAAGAAACACGTCCTCGTGACGTTTTCGAAATAAGATCGAAACGTGCAAAGCCGGTAGAGATTCTAATCGAGGGGAAGAAATATGGTTTACCTTGGCAGGAGAGAAGTAGAGGCAGCAGCAGCTCGAGGAAACTCCGAGAGCCGGTCATTATTCTCGTGAATCGAGCGAACGTTATCCTTTCACAAATGCATCGATTCTTTTTCCTTCAGGTTTTCCTCGATAAAGGTACTCCTGACTTTCCGTCAGATACAAATGTCGTCGGGAAATGGCGAAAAGCGATACGCGAGCAAAGAAATAACACATCTGTCATCACCCACACTGATCGAGACCTCGGACACCCGATGTCCAATTCTAACGCGCGCCGTTCGAAGGCACGTTTCACTCTCACGATCGCTTTATCATTCTTCCTTTTTTCCACTTCTTCTTCTTGATCTTTTTCCTCGATCTCCAAGTAGGTACTTCCCGTTCTTAGACCCTTACCGATTATCAATCGATCCTGTCAAACATGTTTTACTCGAATGACAAGAAACGAAAGGGAAAAGAAACGACGAGCACCGTTCCGTTCGAAGATTATCACGAATATCTTAAACTCTTCTGGAAGGAGTCGCTCGGTGAGCTTAACGTTGCACGACGACTGACGGATCCGAATGATCCCACTGATCTACGCTGACGAGCGAGAATAGCGTCGGTCGGCCGACGAGCGGATACGAGAGAGTGCACCTCGCGACGGAGGTGTCGCGAGCGAGGAGGAGTTTGCACGTACGAGGGAGGCCTATAGGATTCTACGTTTGTTCCGACACTAGCGGAAAATCTTTCTGATATCTTCCACGCGATAGTGGGAGTAGCAGCGAGCGGGAGTGGGTGGGAGTGGAGAACGAACGAACTCTTTAACAATGTTTTGGTTCGCATGATTGGATTATATGAAATCGCAATTTTTTTTTCAAAGTGCGTATGACCAAGTTCCAGCAATGCCAGTGTACATTTGCTAGAACCAATTCACCTATTTTTTCTCATCCTCGTATCTCTGCTTCCTTTTAAGATGGGCATTTGAAATTTGAAATATAGATTAAGCTTAGGCAGCTTAGAACAGTGTAAACAATTGAGCCCTTAATATTAAGCCATTTCAAAAGGGAAGAATTTGAAAATTTGCATTTTTGTTATTGACACTCATCGTCAAAATTATAAGACACTTCCCGTATAGGTAAAAACGTAACATTTGGCACAAAGGTAGGTCTTAAAGTGTAACTAAAAGAAAAATTTCTTTAAAATTGAAATTTTCTCAAAATTAGTGCCGCTTTAGAAAAGGTAGTTTTAAAAATACGTAAAGTGACGTGCATGAATATACATCCATTGATTTGGAGCAAAAATTAACCGTTCGTTAAAACCTCCAGTATCTCGTAAAAAACTAAGACGACGGTCACGATGCTGAAGCAAGCAAAAAGGAATGATATCCCCCAAAAAAACCTAACCGTGAAAAAAGGGTCAAGTTCCAGACCCCAGCGATATCTATATTGTGGCCATGTCTGTTTTATGCCTCATTCGGAAACTGGCCAAGTGTTAAACAATAAAAATAACAGAAGAGTGTTGTTCATACAAGTAGGAGTGAAGTGAGGTTATGGACTAAAAAAAAGAGCAAACTTGAGCACAATGTAGATATTACTACTTTCATAGTCTGACTTTTGTGGGAGGGTGTCTGGAACTTCACCCTTTTTTCACGGTTATGTTTTTTTGGGGGATAGAATTTAATTTATACAGCTATGACGGAGGATCTTTCAAACACAAATAAAACAACGCTCCGAACGAAGTGTTTCGCTACATAATATTATTTATCATACGTTTTGGATGAGATATTTCGCACATTGTCTTTATTAGAACGCGATTTTAATCTAATCATGTCCATGATCGCAAAGTGGTTATATTCTGATAGATCCTGAAATCCGGAACATTGCCCGGTCCTAAATATGTCTCCATCGACTTTGACTCGAACTACTTATTTTAAAACTCGTTAGCCAACTCCTTTTATATTTGCCAAACTTTTATAAAAATAATTGAGAAAAAATAAGCTGCAGACCGATCTCATTCGCTAAGTCGAGATTGCCGCGGGTCGCCCTTTTATATTATCGTGTCTCATAGAACGCATTCGTCCGCTTCGCCGCGCGTGTTCTTTCACGCTGAACGGAAGAATTAAAGCCGCATTCAATAGAGCCCCGATCCTTAAGTCGACGCTCGGCTTTTCAATAAGGATTATTTCGCTTTTTAGAATGACCAAAAGGCAGAGACCTCTTACGGATCAAGCACTCGTCAAAAAATGAGCGCAAGTTCGAGGCCTGGGGCACAGAAATCGTGCCTGCGTACTTGTTTGCAGGTCTTACCCTACTAGCTAGCCCCCGCCCACGTTCAGCGTAATTATCGCTCACGGAATTCTCTCTCTTAACGAAGACACTGGACTTCCTGTCATCTTGCGGTTATTTATTACCGCACCTCACCCTTCCCTCCTTTCAATCATCCTTCCTTTACATTTTTAATTGGAATTATTATCGGAGAGCGGAAGAAATAAAGAGATCCGACACTATGTTTTCAAGAGCTTTGCAATATCTCTGATAGTCTCGCGCTAATTCCATCGATGGTGTAAAGTTTAACCGAGTAATTCGAGCTACCGAATTGATCAGAGCTCAGATTTATTCAGACCTGGGTAATCTCTTATCCATGTATCTCTCGTCCATAGGGACTTTGCCAAATGACGTAATAAATTACACTACACTACTATACACCAGACCTGGACATTTCTGAAATGTCATTATTTGAAATATTTCATTTCAAATAACATGTCATTTTATTTTAGACTTATTTGTATGCCTGAGGTTATGTTTGAGATAACATTATTTAAAATATTATTTCAGATAACATGTTATTTCATTTTGTAATTATCCTAACTCCTAACTAATATTATAAATGCGAAAGTGCGTTTGTTTGTTACCTCCTCGCGCTTCAACGCCTTGACCAACCGTGATGAAATTTGGCATGGAGATAGTTTGAACCCTGGGGTAATATATAGGCTAATTTTGATCCCGTTTCATCAAATGGTTTCCGTGGGATAACTGTCTAACCGATATTACATGAGTTTTTAAAAAGAGCTTTCGTAAATTTTGTAGTTCGCGCGAGTAAAGCCGCGGGCAAAAGCTAGTTTGAAATAATTGTGAAATTGTTCTTCGAAATTATATAAAATGTGATTATCAGGTCTGAGTCTAGTTTATATTGACATTCTTTGGTTTACTGTTACTTGTATCTTATTTTTTTTGGCAAACTTAAAATTAAAAAAATAACGAAATAATTCATTATTTCAAATGAATTGATAAATATTTTTCTTTTCAAATAATAGTATCGGAAATAAAGGTCCAAAATCAATTATTTCTTATTTTTATTTCAAATAAACTTTGCCCTATTCTGCGTTTAGTTTAGATGAAATTGTATTTAAACACGTCAAGGAAACATTAATGAAAAGAAAACGCGTTTCCTGATCGAAGAAGAAACATTCCAAACGCTCGTACTCCATTAATCCCAGACGTTCGGAGTCGCTCGCGATTCTCACGGGTGCGGGGAAGATTAGAGACAAAATGATTGCACGGTTATCTCCTGGTACAAACGAGCATTTTCCTGTCGAAGGGGGTGGTTAGCCGCATCGAATCTCGATTAGATTCGTACGAGGAATAAAGCGGACATTTACGAAAGCCTCGACGAACGCGAAACGCGCTCGCGTCTGCGCGTGCACGCATGCTCTTCGTAGCTCTCGCTCGCGTCACTTGCGTGGGTGACCTCAGATTACGTCACATCCGTCCCTTGCCGCATTAGTAGACTGCCCACAGCCTTGTCACGCTGTTGAAGATAATGAATCCATTCGCATGGATCACGATCCGGGATTGGATGTGCACGGGACAGTGGAAATAAATGCGTGCATAATGACACCAGCCGCATTATTTCATCGTCGAACGAGAGAAGGGAACCAACTTGTTCCTGGTCCACCTACCGTCCGTTTGACTCGAAGAGATTCTATTCCTTCGACCGTTCCTCCGGGATGCTGCGTAGACCTATCGACCCGCGTATACCCGTTTTTTTCTTTCCACGAGTCCAATAATACCATTTACTTACCCGTTGGAGCGTATCTTTCGCTACCGACAGGCCAGTCATCTCTTGATCCAAGATACCTAATGAAATTTGTTAGAGAATATTTCATGACAGGCATAAAATAGGGTGAAATCATTCGGGGAGTACAAATTTGATCAATTACGGCCTGGATTAACCTTTTTCCCGGTAAGCCGATGATACCGATGAACATTCGTCATGTCTGACACACGCCGATGACACGCGCTCGGTCACCTAATCATGATTAATGCGTGCAACGCGCCAGGGTAGGTTTTGGGCGAGCATTAGTTACGAGATTGTCCGGAGCATCGGTTAATCTTACGACATTAACCGAAGCGACGCGACGCGTCCTGCTGCCGATAAAGGACTAAACTATCGTTACGCGAGAGCGCAACAGTGGATCGAAATCGATGTAAGCGGACATGAGATGTTTTGCTCATATAAATGGTTTTTGCGTGCATAAATCGATAAGGCTTGATTATCTGAAGAATAATCATGAGGATCACTTTGATGGAAAACGCGTTAATCTCGCTTTTTGTATATGGAAAAAAACACAAAAAGTTTAATAGCTAAAAAGTCGTAAGTGATCCCACTTACGCCAAATTAACGCGTGCCCAAAAAAAGTGACTCGCATAATTATTGTTCAGATAATCGAGCTTTATCGATTTATGCGCGCAAATACCATTTATATGAGCAAAACATCTCATGTCCGCTTCCGTCGATTTCGGCCCACTGTGGAGCGATGACAAAAATTGACGCGTTACAAATCTTAAGAATTGAATATTTAGCATTTTAGCAGATGACGATCGAAGATCTTTCGCAAGTCCGACCGTTAACGGTACGCTCCACTTTCCGAAACGTTCGCGTTATTGCACATCGAGGGAAATCAAGGAAATTACCGTAATTCTCAGTAATCAGTGCCGTAGACGTCTCGCGCGAACCTTCCCCTTGCGTCTTATCATAGCAAAGTACGGGCAGCGCCTCGGGAAATTGCGGACGTACCGAGATTCCGCGATTCTCAGATCAGCCTACGAAAATATATTCTATTGCCGCGCTAGCGGACTGACCTGATTCCCATATTGGCAATGATCTTATTGCCTTGGCCAGCAATTCTATTCTAAGATGATTCTGGAGTATGCGTGGTATTCTGGATATCGAAATGTGTCTCAATAACAAAGTAGGGGAGACTGGGTATGGTTGTAACAGGATGCAGTTGTAACAAAGCGATTATTTGGAAAACTATAAATGCTACGATGACGAGTCCACGGAGACAAATGAGCATCTAGGTTTATGGAACGTGTTTCACGCGCTGTACTGCTCGTAGGAGGCCCTATTGTGTTTTGGTGACCAGATATAAGTATTTTT
The DNA here is from genome assembly GCA_916049575.1 of Ancistrocerus nigricornis. Classification (NCBI taxonomy): domain Eukaryota; kingdom Metazoa; phylum Arthropoda; class Insecta; order Hymenoptera; family Vespidae; genus Ancistrocerus; species Ancistrocerus nigricornis. Next base: position 22,267,078 of record OU696669.1, on the reverse strand, counting down.
CTGTATTTTTGTTGTTTTTTAAAAACTTTAAGTAATTATAAATCCTGTAAGACTGATAGGAAAAATGTAAGAAAGGCTGACGTATTAGTCTTCAGCAATGTAGAACTACATTTGTTAAGTTTATGATTAAAAAAACTGATTTAAATACAATTCCTGTTATAAAATACAATCACTGTTACAACCACCCCTGGTATGAGGACCGGTTGTAACAGAGACAGATCTTTTCTAAAACGGCTCTTGTGAGAAAATAATTGAGCTTCGGCATAAAATTCCAAGTTCCATTTCAAGACAGATGTATACTCTTACATTTTAGACACTTTTCTTAAAGTTCACTAGCATAATGTTGATATTATGAGCAATCAAAGCAAAACTGTTACCACCGTAAGCAGTCTCTCCTACCGTAGACCGAATGGAGCATAGCTCGTTCGATACAGCGCCAAAGATTTTACTTCGGCGATCGAAATAAACAAGAAAGGGACATGATTTGACGTGCACCTTGTCGCATTCGTTTCAAATGTCGCTTTATTTTTCATTTTATTTAATAATAAATTGTCTACAATTTGTCCTAAGTTAGTACGTCTTGGAGTTCTCGGGGAGTTCGCGAGAAAGCATAGATCGATCGAATCAAAACGGGTTTCGTGGATGTGAGCGATGAGATTCTTCGCTTGCTCGTACCTTAGTTTTCCTTATAATTTCTTTTTTCCTTTCCCTCTTTCGTGTCCACCGTGAAAAGTGACAAAGAAAAGACAAGGTGTGGAATTGAGTGAGTGTGCTCGCGCGCGCGCATGAACAAGACGACGACGACGACAACGACGGAAGGTGATTTATTCGACGCGAAAAGCGAAGAAAATGTGAAAAGACGGACGATTGAAAGTTACAGAAGAAAGAGCACGTTTTACGTGCTTTTGCAAGAAGTAGATTCTCTTTTTTTGGCTTTTTTTCGATCCCTTTTTTTTTCTTTGTCTTTTGTTTCCTTAACTCCTCCCGATGCGCCGGTTATTACGAATGACTCTTTAAGAAATTTTACAACGGCGTGCGCGTGAAGTATTTGCGATTATCCATAAAGTTTTGCGATTAAAATTAAAACTCTTAAATACCATTTGTCTTTCTTGTACTGTGGAAAAAGAGAGTCGACGGATTCTCTTACGAATTATTTAGGTGCGATTAATCACTAAAAAACGCAATAACGATTCGCTCGCCGGTGTGTCCTTGTGTTTATGTATACGGGTGTAAACGCGCGAAAGGTTCGTTTCCCTTCTCTTTGTTTTATTTATCTTTTCTTTTTATTTAATCTCGCAATTTCTTTCTCGTTCTACCGATTCCGCGACGATCGTTTCACGTTGCTTACTCGTATCCTCGCGAAATCGGGATCGGAGTCGATACCCGAGAGCCATTAGCGATATTTTTCAAGTTAAATCTCGACTCTGCACGTAAGCGTTTCGTGTTTCACGAATCGAGAGCATCGACTTTCACGCAAACCGTCCTGATCTTGCTCCGTTTACTTGTTGACGTTCGTGAGCCTATATGTAAGATCTACGCCGACGTAGAAACAAAAAGGAACGATAAATAAAAGATTTGTCGACTTTGCCGATTGAAAAATCGAGAAGGAAAATTCTCCCATGCCGTATGGCTGTCAGGTACGCTCGTACGGAGATCGAAAAACTTAACAACTAGAACGCGAGACCGTCGACGATACTTTTATTTTGTTTAAACTAATTTGATCGGTTCGCTCCGAACACGACGAGAATTATTACTAAACGGAAAATACAAAGTCTTGGTGTGTGACGTCGAACAATTACTTGACTACGTGGAAAGTAAAGATGAGATATAAGAAAATAAAAGAAGTTAAAGCGTAAGTTCACGCTCGACCAATGAACACGCGTATAAAATATGTGCGGGTGTCGAACGTTCACGCAAATTCACGATTCAACCATATTTGTTTTTTACATTCGTTAGTTACACCGATTACGCGAAACCCTTATTCGTTCCTCTCTCTCTCTTTCTCTCTCACACACGCATACACACACGTTCTCTCGCTCTTTGTCTGCCTTTCTTTTTTAATCCGTAATAATCGCGGGGCTTTCACCATTTTTTTTGTTCTTTTTCGTTCTCTCTAACTCGCGGCTTTTTGCGACCGTCCACATTTACCGTGTCCATTTGAGATCGTTGTATCTAACTATGATATATCTACACGTTACTTATACGACTATATCTCGGTTTTTGTTACTTTGCTCTCTCTTTTTTTTTTTTTTTGAATCTCCTTTCCTGACCGTACTAAAGAAAAAACGTAGCCTCGGCAGGGGCGAGAAGAACAAAGAGGTCGACGCTTTAATTATTCCTTTTCTTCGTCATCCTCGTTTTCTTTTCGATTATTTCGGTTCTACGTGATCCCTTTAACGATATCGAGGATAACGCGAGATCGATCGCGGAGCGAGTTACGACGATTCGATTTGTACAAAGTACTTGGTATTAAAAAAGTGTGATGATTTGGTGCAACCTCGCGTGCGCGTTCTCGAAATAATTTCGTTAACGGGATCGCGTTTACCGTCCAGTCGTTGATGACTCTACAATTGAAAAAAGTCTCTTTCCTTTCTCCGTTTTTTTTTTTTCTTTTAAACGCAGCCTCTCAAAATTCACCCCCGCATTCGTTCTCGAAAAGCAGGCATACCGATCGATCCCACGGCGCGTTTTCGTCGTTCTCGTTGATTAATAAACTACACGCTACGTCATTACGATTTACAATATCAATTAATTATCAAATTATTAAGTCAATCATTAGAATTACTTTAGAATATTGGTACACTTCGCGTCATCCAGCGTTTACTCGCTTTCATCCCCTCTCGCACCTGTTTTTAGTCTCGCCATTTTCTTCTCTCCGTTCTACGTTCGTTTACTCGCTCTCATTCTTTCTAGTTCTCGCTTTCAACGCAATGTCTCACACGCTCGTTTCGCAGACACGCACATCGCCTCTTCGTCGAAAAGAATTTTATTCAAACCACGAGAGAGTCGACATAGTTTATTTCCCCGTCTTTATTATTCTTCTTTCCCTGTACATATCAGTTTCTATTCTTTCGCGGTTCTCGTCGCTCCGTTATAGTTGAATCGTGAGTAGGGCCTTCGGCTAATATATTTATAATTATGTATAATACGTATGTATAAATAAGTGTTTGTACTATAAAAAAGTAAAACGTTAACGTCGAGGTTCGTCGGATGCGGTTTTGACCTGGGGAGTAGTCTTCGGGATATTTCGGTAATGCGTGGGAAAGAGAGAGATGGAGAGAGAGAGAGACAGAGACAGAGAGTGAGAGAGAGAGAGAGAGACAGAGAAAGGTATTAGACGGATAGAAAGAGAAAAGTTGTGAGAGAAATGCGACGGAGTTGATAGATAAATAAAAAAGAAAAAAAGATTTGACGTCGATCAGCTTCTCGGCGAACCTGACCTTGAAAAATCGCAAAAGGCGTCGTCGAAGGAACGAATCATCCTTATCGTGAATGGTTCCCTCTTTTCTTCCTTCTCTTCTTCGTTATTTAATAATAGTAGTAATCATAATAATAACTAGCGACGCACGCCGATCATTTCGTTTTTTAGACCGTATTTTTCTATTCGCCCGCGTAGGTACTCTCTCGGTCGCACTTCCGACCTTCGACCTCGACATCGAGATAATTCGAAACAATATGTTCTTTTCCCCTAGTTTTTGTTATTGTTGTTTACCTTCGGTGTGGGACTTCTTTCAGTCGCGTCTCGACGAACGCGTATATTTTTTTTCTCTCCCTTTCGGTGTGCGTGTGTATTTGTCCATGTGTATATGCGCGTGTGTGTACTCGTGTCCTGTGTCGTGGTGTTCCTCGCATATATTTATATTCATATTTATACTTATTTATATTTATTTATATTTATATTTATATTTATATTTATATATATATATATATATTTATATGTCGCGTCGGTGTACGTGAGATACGCACGTTCGCGAGTAATAATTAATATCTCTGTTTTTTTCTCCTCGATGACGCTAAAATCTCGGTTGATCGGCGACCCGAGCGCGAGCGAGTGCGCGCGCGCGCGCACGCACATTCTTCCGCCGGAATAACGTTGACCGTCATTTCTTCATTCTCACCTTCACCTAATTCCTCTTCGTCCTTTCATCTTCGAGAATTTGGCCGCGACGTAGGAACGATATGTCGTATGAAAAGAGAAAGTCAATCGATTCCTTGTCGTCCGCGAGCCAGAATATTAAAAATAAAAAACAAAAACAAAAGGGAAAAGAAAGAAGGATCCGACGATATAGTTCGCGAAGACATTCATTTATTGAACGATCGCTAATCGAAAAGGGATGCCGAATTATGCGATTCCTCGAGACTCCAATATGGCCGCTGTCCAGTAGCTCGGTTGCAGCGGTTACCGCTGTGCGGCGCCACGTGCGCGCGCGCACGCCTGCGCCCTACCGGCCGAGCGCGCGTAAATTCAAAGAACATTATTTTATTTCTCGTTTCTTTTTACGTTACTTAAGAAAAATTATTGTGCCGATAATATGTTGGGTCGCTAGCGAAACCCTAAACAGGCAGTGCAGTACGAGTGAGTCCTTAAGCAATCTCGAGGCAAGCTTCGGCCTAATATCACGTTTCGAGTCCATTGCTCATCGATATAATTACTTTTTTATGTGTCTTTGTGTGTATGCTTGTGTATGTTTCGTAATGTAACGCGTGTGTGTGTATGTTGGTGTACGTTTCTGCGTGTTTCGTAATTTTTCTTTCGATTATCTTATTTTTTTTTTTTTCATTTGCTTTAGTTTCATTAATTATTACTTACAGCGTACGATTACGTTTAACCTTAACGTTTCGTTTACTTAAAAGGTATACAGAGCACGTATAGTGGTACAGTTTCTTTGGAGTGTCATGCCGTTTGTCTATCTATTTCTTCTCCTCTTCGTTTTCCATTCTACTTCCTCTCCTTTGAATTTCCTTATCGTCATCGGCTGCGAATTCACGAGACAGTTTCACTGAGCTTCGGTGCGTTCCTCGATTATATACTTTTTATCTTAGTTAGGTTAAAAATTGCGGTCCACTCGGATGGACGTAGGCGCTGTTGGTATATCGCGGAACGCAACTAGCATTTCCTTTGACTCTTTTCTCGTTCGTCTTCCTACGTCGTGCGACGTCCATCGGCCACAGACGATTTCGCTGTTTCCATTCTCGTTGGATCGTCTTTTTAGGATAGGCGATCTCGAGAGACTCGTTCGGTTATGGATCTCGCTTGCGCTTTCTTTAATTCGTAAAAAAAGGCGCGATCGTTTTAACGTTTCGTATCTGCTACGTTGTTCTTCGTGATCGTGGGGGGAAACTCACGTGCTCGTCCGGAGCTTGACGCTTGTAAAAACAGTCTTCTCCATTCGGTGACGATTGCTTCGTATAGCGGAATTGACTTTTAACGCGCCTATATTTCGATACCGTTTAACGCGATGATGATTCTCGTTGTTTGTGCCTCGACGATTGGTCTCGAGCGATTTCCCGAAGTGGGAAGCACGCGTACCAGGTTGTCCTCGACCGCGACAGATTCTTGGTCCTCCGATAACTCTTCCGTGGAAATGTCTCGTTACTACGTTTGGATTAGTGGACCGTATCTAATCGTACCACGCCACACCGGACGACAGCGTCGTCGGCGAAGCGAATATATGTACATAAGTATACATAAATATATATTCGCTTATACGTTCGTTCGACGCGGCGAGATTTCTTCGTAAAGCTAACCAGCTCCGAACAATCTTAACAGGCGCTTTCCAAGTGCGTACTCTGCTTTCTCCTAGCCTGCCTCTGCCTAAACTGATGGAACTCGGCCTTCATGGCCTGCACCCTAGCTTCGATGTTATCCCTGGTGTACCTCGAGGTCTGATGATGGACCGTGTGCACCTGATGAACGTGCGGCACATGGATGGCGTGTATCTGATGAACGGGTGGTCTCTCCTCTCTGGTGGGAGTGGAGGCAGAGGTAGGTGTGGGCGTACAGGAGGCAGGATCGAATTCGTAGTGTCCATCGACGCTACCGGCATCAACGGCATTCTTCAAGTGGCCGACCTTCGCCTGGTCCTGAAGTTCGAGCCACCGGCCAACCAAAGGGGGTGGCGGCGGCCTGTAAGGTGGCGGTCTCCATTCAGCCACGGTGCTGCCGCTCCTCGAGCTCTGATTCTGCTGGGACGTGTTCTTGCTACCGAAACCCGAACTGCTGGATCTACTTTCAGGCGAGGTCTCCAAGTCCGGAGACGCAGCCAGTTCAGGCGCCGACCTGGCGTGCCTGGCGTGTCTCGGTGGAAGTCTCGCCCTTGGTCGACCAGCGGATTGAGGCGGAGACGAGGTAGCAAGAGGCTGAACGGGTACGAATCTTCTGGACTCGGCGTGGATCGCCTTCAAAGATGGGAGCTCTTGGCTGTAACGTTGATGAACGGTACGCAATTGAAGGTAACTCGGAGGGGTGGGGAAGGATCTCTCTCCCGACGACGGTTGTCGCACGGAGCTGAGGTCGCTGAAGTAGAGCGGCGTCCAGGGTACGTGCGGCCCGCTCGGCGAACTCGCCAAGAACCTGGGCGATGAGATCGTGCAGATCGTCGGCGGTATCCTGGCCAACGTGTTCACCGTACCCTGATGATGATGGTGCCCGGCGTGCAAAGCGCCTATCGATACGCCGCTACCCGAGGATCTGAGGCTCAGCTGACTGTTGCCGACCAAAGGACGACGCCAGGAGGACTTGAGCCGTTGCTTCGGTAGGAAGCCACCGTCGTCGCTGCTCGATGCGTCCAGGATGCTGTTGTTCGCCGAACTGAGGACCGAATCCGCCACGACGAAGCGGCCGTCGGCCGCGCGAGAGATTTTACCGAGGGGACGACCGCGGCACGAGTCCGGGGTGTCCGGACTCAAAATCTCTCGCAACAGATTTAGACCTGGTACTCTGCTTTTTCTAGCTCTATATGATAGGACAGAAGAAACGTTAGAACGGGTCTGCTCTCGTGATTCTTCGCTCGTAAACGAAGCGATCGAGCGTGTCGGAGGAGTCTGATTATTCTATTCCTCGCTATTCCTCTATGTCGCAAACGCAAAAGAAAATTAATCTTTTGATCCTTTCCTACGACTAGTCTCCGACACGCTTTATCGCTCCGTTCGATGCAACAAAAACGTGCAACAACGACGCAACACCCAACGTTAACGAACATAAGGGAAACAAATGACTAGAACGAAATAACAAAAGGCGAACGTCCAAGTTAAATGTCTATGTAATTATTAATAAATTCATTACGTATGATAGGTATATAATAATGAATAACGGATGCAGGCGAGGATTGCATGCCGCATGCGCATTCCGGTGCACGAGTGATGGGGGTGTGACGTGGGTTGTGAGTGGGTGGGCGTTGGCAGTGATTGCATCTTTCTTTTTTTTCTGTATCTTTCTTTACGAACACACTATCTTTTTTCAATCTCATCCTTTTTACAAATAAAAAAAAAATACATGTACTGATTTATTCTTTTACTAAAATCATTTCTTTTTTGGCTCGAAAGATTTATATATATATATATTTTTTTTTTTTGCTTCATTATTCATATAGTGATAGCAATTGTGGATTTAGGTGCTCCGAAACTCGTCACCTTTTTTCCTCCTTCGGGTCCGGCAGCAGGGAAAGATGGGGGAGAGAGAATGTTGTAACACAACGATTACATTCACAAAAAACAATATTGTGGCGATAATAATAAGAAATATAATGCTAAATAACCGAGCTTGTTACTTTTCTAGGCGGTGGTGTTAGGGAGCAAATAGATAATGCGTGTCTTTGTGTAAATCAAGGTGACGGTTTAAGGCTCCATCGTTGTGCCCCTTACTTCTGCACGTTTCGAAAATAATCTGTCGAGTAAAGTTTAGTTCGTTTTTTACGGGGCCGAACCTTTTTGTACGAGCTTACGATAGTCCATAAGAAGTAACACATAAAATTAAATATTATCAATGTTGTAACAGTGAAGTTTCAAGACGAACATTCGAGGGACATTTTCTGGCAGGTTGAGAAACAGAATTGGGGAGAATGAAAAATAAATAGCGGAGGGTAACGTAGACGAATTTTATGTGGGTGTGAAATGCTTAAACCGTAAAAAACGTCAAGTAAAAATTACGGTAAACGCAAGGAGACGACAATGGAGGTAATAGATAGATATAGACACGGTAAAGAATGGAGCCGCAGCGGAGGCGGCTTACCTATATTCGATCGTATTTATCCAAGTGTGTGTGTGTGTGTGTAAGTGAACGCGTCTTTCATAGATCGTCTAGTATCGAAAGACTGGAAAGAATCAGAATAACGCATGAGCATTTGCGATAACGCTTAGGTATCTAGCGCGTTTTATCTTTCGTCAAGAGTCAACATCTTTTTTCTCTCTTTTTATCGAACTCTTCTAATGAAATAATCTCAATTATAGCACGATCAAAGAGTCCTGTGAACGCACACGCTTAATAGTTTCATGCTTTCATAATTGCTCGTGTGATCGTGTTGCATGCTAGTTACGTGTAGAAATGTTAAAAAAGCGTACACAATGATCTTAGAAAAATCGTGTCGTAAAAGAGAGACTCACAAAAATCAAATATATATGAATGGATACTACAACGACGTGGGAAAGAGTGAAAACGAACGTGAAGAAAAAATTGCAACGTTAAAAGTGATCGATTCGGAAAAAAATAGGAAAGAACGGATATCGCTTTTGTCGTATATCTCGATCGTGTTAAACTTTATCAATGCTAATGTTTCCGAATCAACACCTGAGTTTCCTCCGATCTCGACGAAGATACTGGCAATTTTGTGAAAGCTTCGATTTACCAGTAACTCGTCGTACACGTCCCATAATTGTAAAATGTGAGAACCAAAAGGATGCAGCTACGGAATTTAGCTATAACAATAAGAAAGTTATCGGCTAAAGTTAGTGCTCGTTATGGGAAAACTCGATGGCTGCTGTAGAAGAGAAGACACTTTAATAAAACTTGATCAAACTTTCAAAGAGACTTTCTGAAATTCAAACCATCGAATTTACCGTGAGATCTCTAATCGATGTGTCCGCATTAAGGTGTTAATAAAGAATGTCGCTAATCAAAAAATGACGAATGATGCCGGTGGAAGGGTAAAGTGTGCGATGGCGTATGTGTGTGTCGCGTTTGTGATGGAAAGAGAGCGAGAGAGAGAGAGAGAGAGAGAGAGAGAGAGAGAGAGATAGATAGATAGAGATAGACGGAGATAGAGAAAGAGAGAAAGTGTGTGTGAAAGAGAGAGAGAGAGAAAGGGAGGGTCGTGATCAATTTCCCGATTACGCGACTGTAACGAATGATCAAATAAACAAGAGCAGTCAAAGAGAAAGAGAGCGAGAAGAGAGAAACAACACGAGCCAGCCTTGTACTCTCGACTTTTTCTCTATTCGAAGAGAGACTGTTTTTTTTTTTTCTTTTTTCTATTAATTACGATTTAAAGGAGAAGCGACAAAACGATATATAATGTACACAAAAATACTTCAAGAAGAGTGATCGCACGAAGATCGAAAAGAATCAACTGCCTTGCCTCGTCTCTTATCTATGTACTCCCTAAGGCCGCCGAACGAAGGTAATTAGGGTACTGACTGGATGTTACTAGTGTGACTCCTAGCTGTTTTGCCTGTATTGCTGATCTCATCTACAGTCATGACAATCATCCTAAGTAGTAGATAGTAGGTGGTAATGGTAGATTAGTAGGTCCTAGCAGGTAACATTGCAGAGCTGTAGTCTCGCATAATAGCGGTAGTAGTGGTAGTGGTAATAGTGGTAGATGGTAGTAGTAGTAGTAGTAGCAGTAGTAGTAGTAATAGTAGTAGTAGTAGTAGTAGTTAGTAGTAGAAGTATCGGTAGTAGTAGTAACGGACATGTCCCACCGGCAAAGTGGCGTTTAATCACTCGATCGATCGACGAGGATCGATGGCAATCTGACCGATCCGATCTATCCGATCGATCGATCGGCGGACCGCTCGGCACGGCGTGTTTAAAACACACACAAACACAGACATATATACCGTCGGCGAGTATCTCTCTCGGGAGCAACCGTGGTCTCGGGTTACGTAGTAGTAGCAGTAGTGGTAGTAGTAGTAGTAGTAGCAGTAGTAGTAGCGGTAGTTGTAGTAGTAGTAGTAATAGTAGTAGTAGTAGTGACGGTGGTAGTACTTGGTATTATTTTCTGTGTGGTTAGCGGAGGTTAGGCTTACTGTTCCGCCTCTCTATGATAAATACGCTCTCGTAATCTCGATTATCGAGGTGGAGCGCGTGATGGTCACGATCACGATTCGGGGGGGCCTGCTCGTGGACCGGCTCCGAGGTGGCAGTGGCGGGGGTGGTTACTTGCGTAGGAAGTGGTGGTTGATGAAGAGGTTGTGGTGGTGGTGGTGGTAGTTGCGGATTCAACGGGCTGCAACGGGTCAGCGTCGAGACTGACTCGCCGCACGCGTTTAAGTTTGTCGACCTACAGAAAACACAGAGAGAGAGAGGAGGACAAGAGACGCCCACGTTTTTCAGCTTCTTTGTTTTTTTTTTCTTTTCTTTTTTTTTTTCTTTTCTTTATCGTTTCTTTTCCGTGGTTTCTCTTTTTTTTTCTTTCGCGTTTCCGACTCGTTCCGTTAAGCTTTCTTTTTCTTTTCAATATCGTTCGACTCATTTCTTTTGCCTTTCTTTTCTTTTTTTTTAAGCATAAGTCGCAGCGTTAGACTACTATCGCCGTTTGTTCGAGAGACCGTGTGAGAGGGAGTCGAGAGTTTCTTCCTCTTCCGTGCCGATCTAACGAACGACGCAAATCCTTTGATCTTCCCTCGGTGTCCGTATCTCGAACTTCCTCTCAGGAGTCTCTCGACCATCGGACATTTCTCTAGCTCGCGTCGGCTCTCTTCTGATCCTTGCTCTGATCGCGACACCCGGTAGACATTACCGAGTTTACGATAGCTCCGCATTCGCGATCGGTCGGACAAGGTTTGAACGCTCGATGTCGACGATCGAACGTTCAATATTTAACGTGCAAAATCTCGTTTTTCCTCCCACGACTACGAATGCGAAGCCTCTGAAAATATCTTGGCAGTGGCTGAACCGTTCAGCCCGTTCTGGATATTCGTGTAGGTATTCAAACGTGCATCGTCGATTTCTTTGCCGTAGTTTTCGTGTGACGCGAAAGACAAACTTGTCAAAGGGAGACGCGCGCGCGATTCAACATCGAAGATGAACGTACGCGATGAACGAGGCTCGTCGCGAAGGCAATGAAAGAAGAAAATAATTGATACGCTTTTAGAACGGAAAGTGGGGAACGTCCGATAAGACCCTCGCGACGAGCAAACGTGACAGCCGCGAGTAACGATGCCGATAGCGGTATAAAGTGAAAGTAAAGAGAAAAAAAAGAGGATAGAATCGGTAGTGGTGAGAAAATGGGAGAAGGACGATGATTCTTGGGCTTTCTCGCACTGTCCAATGCCGTCTTTGATTCCGGGTTACCACGGTCCGTCTCGAATCATTATCTATTAACACACCCTCTCGTATAAAACTTTTAGTATCATGAGATTTTTTAACTTTTGCAACAATGATAATGAATCCCGGAAGCAAAGAAAAGCATTCGGGATTTCGTCGGACAGCGTTGCAGTAATCGCGGATACGGCAATTGAAAATAAAGAAAATACAGATAAGAAGAAAAAAATCAAAAAGATTTCGCGTCGCGATAAAAAAAAGACGATCCAGAATAGGCATCACTGCAGTCGTATTGTGGACTTTTGGATGCCATGATAAAAATCATAATCGACCAGGTGCTCGATTTTGTTGACAAATACCTCGCTACACGTGCAACCCGCTTTCTTATCGCTTTGATATCTTGCAAGTCGCAGATGCTCGATGTCAAGAAAAAGAAAAACAGAGAGAGGAAGAGAAAGAGATAGAGACAGAAAGAGAGAGAAAGAAAATCAAATATTACAAAAAAGAGATTGACAGCTCGAGAGACTGAAACGAATACGACATGGTTTATGCGAGAATATCGTTCATGAAGTTTATTTTACGCGGTGCATGTTCGTTTTTTTTTTTTTGCTTCTTCCCTTTTTTATGTCGAACGTAAAAGCAAGTACACGCCGTAGCCGCGTTTAAAAAGAAGATAAAAAGATAAAGAGAGAAACAAGATAATTAAATAAATAGGTGCACGCGTAGCCGCGTTTGAATGTTGTATGAGAGAGAGAGATAGACAGAGAGATAGAGATAGAGAGAGACAGATAGAGAGATACAGAGTGCGTCTCGTTAATTAATTAAGTAGCACGACAAAAGATCGTTCTCCAACCTCGTCCAAAATACCTCTGCTGCTGCGGTTAAGTCTGCCGGTTTTGTTACTTTCTTTTTTTGTCTTTCTATAAGCTCAAAAATGTCACATACATATGTGTTTTTTGGACGCAAGAAGATCAAAAGAGGGTTTTTTGTTGTCGCTATGATTTTCTTATTTCCTATTTTCCTTCTAGAGTTCATTCGTGTCTCTTTTCTTTTTTTTGTACGAGGGGGTCGAAACGGCTGCTCTTCTTTCTTTTTTTAATAGTAAATCTCGCGTACGAACCGAGACGGCGAGAGGAAACGAAGAGCGAGGAGTTTCTCTCTCGTGCGTCTCTTTTCAAAATTTCGCTCGTCTATCGGTATAAGTTTATACGAGTGCCGTCGATGCAAAAATAGGAAACCAAGTTACAACACGTATATGTTACTGTGAAAGACCGAAATTGGTGAATACCGACACTCACAGAACCGCATGGTGTATGTACGACAAAAATTTGCTAAATATCGTTATTTCTCACTTACACCGGCAAATATCGACATTCACCATGCACCGATGGTGAATGTTGAGTAAAAATGTTTTTATTACGTGAAAACACAAATGTAAGACGCGACCCAAACGCGTCTTGATTGCATATGGGTTTCGTTTTACATTTTTGTTTGAACGTAATAAAAACACGTTTATCTATCAAGTTAAGACAATTGTATGATATGTGTGAAAATAAGAGAAAGCTTAAGTAACTGCACATGTAACTAATTCGTTGAACTGAAAAAGAAAAGTACATTCTAAATTAAAAAAGAAAATGATACCAATAATAAATTTACAGAAAAATTATGTGATTAACGTTATCGCATCTTATTTATCGCAACAACTTAGGTACACTGTTATGTCGACATTTGCCGGTGTAAGTGAGAAAGAACGATATTTAGTACATTTTTCGTACATATACCAAACGGTACTGCGAATGTCGACATTTACCTAATTTCGGTCTTTCACCGTAACATATATATAAAATTGCTGGACGAATGCAAATACAAGCGAAACGAGCGTTTGCATCGACGGCACCGTGTCGTATATTACGTATGTTAACTTCAGTAAATTCGAGAACGTAGATGTATGCGTAATTAATCATGTTCTCGTTACTCGTTAACTATATAGATCGCTCGTGAGAGGTTTTGTAAATGCTTGCGGTGCTTCGGTTTGCCTACTGCTCGTAAAAAGGGGGGAGAGTGGACTTAATAGCTAGCTCTGGCTAAGCCTATGTGATGTATATTCTCTTCGAGGTCGCATCCGCAACGTCCTACGCTTCGAAGAATCAAGATCATCGATCCTGTAGAACGGAAGATGCCTGGAAACTCAACCATCTTTCTCCGTTCCCTCTTGTACGCGCTCGCCGGTCTAGGTTTCGTCTTAATCACCCGTCCGCCGGTGGAGACCTCGTCCATCAACGAGAATTCTCGATGTTTTGCCGCGCGCACTTTGTCGATCCGTCTCGTTTATCATGCATCGTCATTAGTCACGCGCGAAGCAACGGCCGCGGAGAATTTATGCTCCCTACGAAATTTAACGCGTCATATTTCAACCGACTCATCGTACTTCGCTAATTTGTCCCGCAAAACGTTGTACCTACGCGCGAAAAGGAAACTTCCCGGGAGTAGGAAGCCGAGGAGTAGCTACCTTTTGTTCGCGACGATCGAACCGAGTTAATGAGAGAAAACCTCGAAAAAGTATTTAGGGGTTCGACGCTGATTCGAAAGAAATTGTTTAAAGAGCGTTCGCCTATCCCGAATATACCGGCAGCGAGAAGTTCTACGACGTTAATCAATCTTAATGGCGTACGTTCAAAGGACAGGACGATTAAGACTACCTTGAAAGGATCCAAAGTCTTCGTGAGAATTCCGTTGCGCGTTGCAGATACGACTCTCTCGATAATCTAAAGATATATCCTTAAAACGGGATTTTTATCGTCGACTATCCCAGAAAAGATTCTGGGACTCGAAAATTGGGATTCGTATTCGTGATATACTCTTTTTTTTTAATTGGGTACCTGAATGGGAGGAGTAACTTTGTCGGAGATAGACACTCACTTTTTCAAAGGCACTGTTCCTTGGGGCCCCTGCCCTGCGCCGTTCCTGGCGTCGGTGACCCGGCAAGTCACCATGTTATACGCTGAAAGCAGTTCTACAATGTTACAAAACTATGTTAAACACGTATGCGTTCGGTTTCACAGGTGCTTGCCCAGCCCCTGCGTTGCCCGGGTCGTTGTCGTCGTCCTTTAATCATGCGTCGTACTCGCACTACCACGGAAAAGCTAAATTGCTTTATCAATACCAATTTGCTTGTTAATCATTCTGCCGTTAGCAATTACCTCTAATCCCATTCGCAAGTTCCTGTGGTATTGCACGTACGAGAACCAAATCCCTACTACTCTGTCGTTAGTTTAGAATCGAGAGACCTCTCCGTTTAATTAATCGTCAGATAGCGAATGATCGACACGACCAGGAGCAGAGATGCAGGCCGGATGCAAGACACGATCGTTGTATCGAGTTTTCTTTTCACCATGGGGAACATCCTTGATCATACCTTTCTCCTGTTTTCGTCTCTTCCGCTTATTGCAGATCTTCACCGCACATATGCTCAGGATAATGGCGACGATGAAGAAGAGAATACCACCTACGACCCCGGCCGTGATCGCTTTGTGCTTCACGCGAGCAGGTACAGGAAACTTCACCTGATCGCTGGCACCGTAATTTGTAGCCGAATTGGCGAACACTTGGAAATAATACGTTCTACCTCCGACCAAATTCTTCACTGTTTGATCGTGGAAACAAAAGAAAAGTACATGTGACCACTTTCTCCAGATAACTCTGCAAGTTCTTTTGCAAACTGACTTACCCAAGTAACTCGTTTCCTCCGGACGGATTTGTCCCTTATTGAGCGTCTTCCAGGGCCCGTCCGTTTTATATTTTATAGTGTAGTACTGTATGAGATGATTCCGCTCCGCGGGTGCTTGCCAAGTTATCAGAAAGCCGTTGCTGACCTCGGTCACCGTCAAATTTTTCGGTGGACCTGGCTTCGGTCCTGCGAATATAACTCGCGTTAAAAGAATCGATCGAGGAAGAAGCACGTCGAGTTTCAACGAAAACGAAACAAATCCTGTTGCGGTGAGTCACTCCTATTGTGTCGTTGCGAATGAAAATTCGACGTTTCCTTTTCACGTAGGCATTGTAGACCACGAATAAAAGAATATATTGGAAAGAGAGAGAGAACGAGAGGTCGTTCATCATTCCTATCCAATGTTTTTCTACTTCGCGAGCCCGACGCGTTGGCCGATGTTTTCGCAAAAATGAGGTCAACCAGAATTGCGATTACGTGCGTTAATGAGGTTCACGAATGAATGCCGGAAATAATTAGGTTGTAACATCATACTCGTAAGAAGTGCGAAATATGATGACCTCACGCCTAGCTAGTCCTATTAAGAAGTTGTATTAGGGTCTTTCTACGTATCGACGGAATTTATGTTCGCAAGTTATATACATTATACAGTCGAACCTCGTTAACTCGAAAACCTCCATAATTTGAATTTTTATTCATTCCCTAGAGAAAACTTCTATAAGTCGAAGAAAAATAAGAGATTAACTGGAAGTGTTCTCGAGTGTAGCAGTCGTCTTAGTTCACCTCTATGATTCGAATTGCTTCGAGTCGTAGAGGTCAATATTATGAATTTACCTCTGTATCTCAAAGTTTAATTAATAAACCCTCTATAATAATCTAAGCGTAGTAAAAAGATTCTGCGATAGCTTTTCATTTGTTTCTCGCTTTTTCTCTAACGGTCTACTTTCTATAGGTGAATTTTTTTTAAAAACCTCTATAACTTGAAACCTTGTTAAATAGAAATACTCCATAACTCGAATTATTCTCTGCTTCCCTAAGATTCGAGCTAACGAGGTTCGACTATGAAAATATGGGCTGCAGGTGGTAATTCATTTGTAGCCTAATAAAAGTGCTAGCTTTACTACAAATTACTACATAATTTGTTTCTTTATCAATTTAATTTACGTAATTTTGAATTTTATTTTATTTCTTTTTTAACTTTGTTACGTTATTTTGAAAATTATTTGTGTATTTTGCTCTCTGGTAGAATAACCCATTAATATCGTTTTATTGCTACATATACACCATGCAAATTCCATCATCAACGGTAATGTTTTTTTTCGCTGCTAGACAATGCATAAATCAAATGGAGATTAATTGAAACCAGAACTGCAATGTTCGATTCTCCTTTAATGTTAAATCGATATCGCTAAAATGTTGATAAAAGAACGAGAAAGAGCGAATTTATCTAATTTGCAAGTACCGCGATAACCCCCCGAAAAAGCGTGCTCGTCCAGGCTGAACTTGGTTCTTTTTGAAATGCCACGCGAGAGGGGTGGCTTCGCGATGGCTGGAGGGTAGTGGTGGTGGAAAACGCATCGATCGAAATGTAGAGAAAACCGAGGGAGGCGTTAAACAAAAGGAAAACAAAAAAACAGTTGGTCCTCCGTGCATAAAAATCCAACGTTCCTCTGCGTTTGAAGTTAACGAGATTCCTCCCACCCTTTTCCTTTTCATGGGCAAACCTTAACAACCCTTACCCCATCTTTTTCTCTTCTTCTCGGATAAACAGATTTTATCGTAACGCTGGAGGAAAAGGAGGAAGAGGAGTAGATGAAGAGGATCGTCGAGCTTTTGGAGAGGAAGCCTCCTCGAGCCCTTCTCCTCTCACTCCTTTACCGTAGGAATTTCGTGAAAGTAGTGGCGGTACGCGAAAGGCCAGACAGGCGTCGGCGCGAATGCTCAATTCGGGCGCGGATTGCGGAATTAGCGGCGCGGTTCGTTACGAGTATTTTTGCCTCGTTTAAAATGTATGAAGTTATTTTCTCCCACGCCCCAACCCATCCCTCGCTGCCCCTACTTTTTCAGACGCGCCACGCGTTCCGCGAACGCTTTCGTGGAATTAAGTGGATTCGCTTGGTTTCTTTCTACTCTTTCGTTCCACCGTCGTCGATTCTACTGTCTAATTTCTTTTTTTTCTCTCTCTCTTTAGGGGCCACGTAATGTCGATCTCTCTCTCTCTCTCTCTCCTTCTCTCTTTAGAGTTTTATTCCACTGGTTATATCCCTTTCAACGTCCTTCCTGCGAGCACAAGCTTCGGTGTCCTTTATTGCGGAGCAATAACGTTTAATCCCGCGTGCTTCAAGAGCAGAAAGATTGTATGGATAAGAAACGACCGGGAAGCTTTGACTTCTTTCTTTCGGCGAAAGATGCAATAATGTTGCGAGGAATTTTAATGAGCAGCTTTTTAAGACTTCTCGCTCCTACTTTTTTTTCAAGGATGATCCTACAAGATTTGTACGAAGGATCGCTAAAACTAATAGCACGATAGGTCCTCTCATGTGCTTCGTTTTTCCTGTCACATGGGGAACATGCCGTACAGAACTTTTTACAGTGGGATATTCTATCGTACGAATATATCAGGGGAGAACCCGTAGAACGGAAAGAAGATACGGAAGGCAGGAATTTCGAGGGCAGACATCGTCGCGTACGAGAGTCACTTTTAGCATGTCGGATTTAATAACGTAGGACGTGACGACGCACACCTCTGACTACTTTCGCGGCCCGTATTTCCGCGAACGTACCTACATATGTGTAAAGCAAACATAGGACGGGCCAGCGGGTGGAAGAACTCGGGCACGAAACGGATTAAAATATCACCTTCTCGGCTCTCGAACGAGGCGTCCGTGTAAGCGCAAATTCACGCTTTTCGCATGGAAATGACGACACGAAAAAAATAAGAAAAAAAAAAAAAAATGAGAGAAAAACGAAACGATATACCTTTCGGTCTTGTGATCAGCGGGTAGACGGAATTTCCTGTGGAATCGGTCGGTAATACGAGGGTACTATAATCTGAGATGTCTGAAACGAGAAAAGCAAAACAAAGGGGAAGAAAATGGGTGAGAAATCAAAAAATAAGAGAGGAAGCATGCTATGGTCACGAGATAAAGGGCTCGAGGTAGAAGCTCATGGTGTCGTACACGAACCGGAAGAGAGATCCAAGCGCACGAACATGATCCCTCAGGAGTCTCATTAATCTTGACTAATTCCGTTTCTGGAGGCGGACTAACAAGCAAAGCCGATGATGCGTGAGCGTGCATGGCAGCCAAGCAGGATATCGTGGTGGGGTTGTAGTTGACAAGAAAAGTGTAGAACCGAAGGGGGGGGGGGGGAGAGAGAAAAAGAGACAAGGAAGGAGAAGGGTTGAGCGAGCGAGACGGACAGAAATCTGTAGGTGCTCGAACCATCGTGTGTACAAATGAAAGGCAATGAACCGTTGGATTCGAGGAAAGGAAATAAAAGCGGAAGCAGAACGAACGGCTCGATGAGTTTTCCGATACGATAAGTCGCGACGGAAGCCTTCGTTCCCTTTCTCTACTTTTATCTTTTCCGCTGTTACGTTCATCTCTTTCTCTCTTTTTCTGGATTTTCCTGCCTCACCGCTGCCAGTGGTGGGTCCTCGTTTATGACCAAGGAGCTTCCGTATAACTTTTCAACTCTATGTATATACGTTCCGCGTGTGTCGATATCCCGGTCGAAAGAATCGAACAAATCGCTCGCAAAAGGCGAAACGTTACTTTTCTTTTCTTTTTCGTGGATCGTTCTTGCGAGGGCACTCACGTGAATCATTTTATTAGAGGATGCTCACGACCAAGGAGTAACGTTCCGAGCGTGAAGAGCCTTTTCTCTGGTCTATAGCCTTTTCTTTGATACTTTTGTCATACAATTTTACACGTAAAACAAAATGTTTTAATTTCGGCCGTCAAGATTTTTGACGTTTCACGATTTCTAGAACAAAATACTTTGTTCTTACCGCTTTGGTCCGTCGCTGCAGCCTGACCAGCGCTGGATGATGGTGTTAATGCCACGTCTTTGGAAATGCAGCGGTAGAAAGAAAGAAGAATTGAAATAGGAAATGGAAGGGAGAAGTACAAAACATGCATCAGAGTTCTCTGTTAGTAGTAAAAGCTGCTCGAATAATTGTTAATTCTACTTTTACGCTTCGATACGAACACGATTTTCAAGCTTTTGATATTTTTTTACGGAAACCACCTTAAAAATAAAAGTCTTTTTTTTACCGAGTGTCTTGATATTGATGACGTTACTCATCATTCCATCGCCCAAAGCGTTCTTTCCGACAACCTGAAACTGGTAAACCCTGCCCGGCGTCAGTCTGCTGATCGTGACCATCGTACTCCCCGACGGTGTCACGGGTATCATGTCCCACTCCTGTACACCAACTTCTTTGTACCTACGATGCAAATTGCATATCGTAAAAAACATGAAATTTCTTTTCATACATTCGAGTATGATTTTAGCCTACTCGAGTCGAAATTTTAAGCTTGGTTTGGCCCTCCAAAGTTTATTTTCTTTTGTTGTTGCTATATGCTACTTGAATAAGATTCGCTTTTACTCTACGAGATGCTGTGGTAGACTTGGTAGGTTCAAATCAAAGTTTAACGAGTGATCCAAACTTCGGTTTGACCCTACAAACTGCTCGGAGAATACGAGTAGGAGCTAAGCGAGATTTATAAGTTTCATCTTGACTCTCCAATAGTTAAAGCAGACATAACTGCCATTTGGAGGTTGAAACCGAAGTTTATTCGCCATATACAGGGTGTCCGGTGTCCAAGCGGAGAACTACATGTACACATCAATGACTTGAGTCGAAAAATCTGATACCATTTTTCGAAATTCGAGTTAGTTAACGAGTTAATAATTAACAAAGATCAGCCAATAACGGCGATTAGCGAAAAAAGTCGGTTTACTTGAACTTGCAGCTAATCAAGAAACGAAGCATTAAGAGGAACAATCCACAATAAACAACGTTACATGTCACTGCTTGCCGTGATTGGCCTATCTTTGTTTGTTAATAACTACTTAATTGTGCCGAATTTCGGAAAATAGTATTAGACTTTCCGACTCAAATCATTGATGTGCACATGTAGTTTTCCGCTTGGACACCTGGAACCAGACACCCTGTATATATATATATATATATATATATACATTTTTTCTATTCCATAAGCTTCACTGCTAATTTAAAAACCTCTAAGAGAGTATTTCGTAGGGGCAAATCGCGATTAAAATTTTGACTCGGGAGTTTTTCATAAATGCGTGAACTCTAAGACACGTTAACGAAAAATTGAGTTACTCGCCAGATAGTATAATCTTGCTTGTAGTCAGGTCCACCGGGGTAACCAGCTTGCCAACTCAACGTCACTGAAAATTCCGTTGCATTGCCGGTGACGTTGTAAGGCGCGTGAGGTTGAGTACCTTCGACGATCAACTGCGTCGACGAGGAGATGGTAGCGACCTCGTTCGATGCGATGCACTGATAAAAACCAAAGTCGGCTCGCCGGAGACTGTCGATCGTCAGATTACCGCCGGTGATCTTTGCTCGATTATGCTGAATCGGGTCACCGTCTTTCTGCACGAATTAAAACACGATCGTAATCATCGTTGACCGTTCCGAGCGATAGATATATACAGTAATATCTCCCACATTGACCCAACTGGAGCTCCCTCCACATTGTCCACCCTGTTATTCCTACGCCTGTGGAAACGTTATTCCTGCGCCTATGTTATCTTCGTCGGAGTCAGCCAAGCGTGTGATGTGGCTAATGGAATACGCGACGCGGTTTCTTTTGATGCGAGCTCATAGCTTCGCAGCTCGTAAAACAACGCTATAACGTTATTAATTGTACTTTTTCTTATCTGAAATTGTTTTTAACATATTGGTGACATTTTTCCGATTAAAATGAGATCAAACATGATATAATTTGGACCATATTTACTTATCATATAGTTGAGTTAGGGGTTACATTGTTCTTTTACACTTATAAACTTCGAAACGATGAACAATGTCAAGAGAGAATACACGAAACGGTGGACAATATGAGTACAGAAGGCGTGAAACGGTGGACAATGTCGGTAGAGAAGGCACGAAACGGTGGACAGTGTGAGTAGAGAAGGCACGAAACGGTGGACAGTGTGAGTAGAGAAGGCACGAAACGGTGGACAGTGTCGGTAGAGAAGACACGAAACGGTGGACAGTGTGGAGGAAGGAGCCTACATTCGACGGACATCGAATGGAGATATTTTATATGTTTTTCTATTAACCCCTTTTCGCAATTTAATCAAAGCTGTAAGAAAATGAAACGAGTTATTTAATGAATATTAATAAATAAATCTGGTCCAAATTATATCATGTTTGGTATCATTTTAATCAGAATGATCTCATCAATATGTTATTATTATTTGTTATAAACAATTAATAAGTTTAGATTGTCTTTACTGTCGTATTTGGTACACTGCTTTTTAATCTCTCGGTCGCCGCGAAACCCGACCCCATATTCTGTTACATTGGTTGTCCTTATCTTCGTTCGGCGAATTACAAAGGCGAGCCGCGCGCCGAGAAATGTTGTCTTCTCTACCCAAACTGTACCAATTCGATTCCAAGCTCTGGGGCAATATGAGAGATATTACTGTATTCGCTAGGACATGAAAATTCAAAGAATCCTACCCTCTGCCACGTTATGGTAGGTTTCTGCGTTCCTTCGGCCTCCTGAGCTACGCAGTGCATTTCCACGCTTTCGCCGAATTTTTTCTGATAAATCATCTGGGGCTCGAGCGTGAAAGCTGGTGGTTTTCTAACGAGCACCTCCATAGGCGCGGAACTGCCCTGCGTGCCCTGAGCGTTATACGGGGTGCACGTATATCTTCCCTGATGGTTCTCATTGACTCGCGTGAACAGCAGGGAGCCGTTGTTCATTATCACGATATCCTTCGTCTGATAAGGCTCGAGCAACCGCTTGTCCTTCGTCCACGTAACGTACTGCAATGGCGGGTTGGCCTTGATGTAACACTGAACCACCCCGGCCATCCGGAAGGGTAGGTATTGAACCGTCGGCGTGAACGTGACCTTGGCTGCATCTGCATAGAAAACGTAGACGTGATATCGCGTCGATCTTTGCTAAAAAGTGGAAATAAATGATTCGAACGGTTGGACGAACTTACACTCGACGTTGAGATAGGCACTGGCAGTTTGCGGTTCGCCAATACCGTTGGAGACCTCGCAAAGATATTGACCGGAGTCGTCGGCGCTGACGGGTTGAATGACAAGGCTGCCGTCCATCTTGATGGAAGCTCTCGTGTCCAGAGACGAAACTTCCGTGACGGGTGCACCTTCTCGAAACCAACGTACCGTCACGTTACCCGGAAGAGCCTTTGCTTCGCAAGAGAACTGAACCTTCTCTCCCTCGACCTTCGTTTGATTCGTTGGCGGTACGATAATGACGGCTCCTCCTGTCGAAACGGAAATTAAACGCACCGTGAAAAGACTCTGCCTGTCCTTATCGCGCTTCTCTCTGTCATTGACGCTTTTTTTTCCTCTCCTCACCCTCTCTCTCTCTCTTTTTTTTTTACACGAACGAAACGGTGTGTATAGCTTGATATCGTGCCAGTGTGGGAGCGTCTTCGAAAGCTTCGCTGACTCGCTTTTACATTCGGGGACGGGGAAAAGAGAAGCCGACCGGGTCTTTGGATGATCGTTTTGGAGGAAAGATACTGGGAGCAAAAGCGTTGCAGTTCCACACTCGAATGAACGTGACCTTGAAAGAATGTACTCGAGGAGGATCTCGAATGATATTGGGTATTCTCGAATGAAATTTAATTAAAATGCAAATGCCTCCGTATCCGCCGCGATGTCTGGAATAAAAAAACAAGAAGGAAAAAGAAAAAAGGATAGACGGACAAGAACGGAATAAAAATTGGCGAAGCAAGTAGCGGATCCTTTCGTTAATCGCTTGTCTCGTTGCTTCGAAGTAGCTTCTTTTCGCGGCGGGAAAGTCGATTCGTTCGATCTGATATCGCACCGCGGCAGTCCGGGCGACGATTAATAGCGGAATGAAAATGTAAATGAGCTATCCAAAGAATGAAAATAACTCTTTGCGAGCCATCGGTCTTTCTACGCGAGCCCGCGTCGACTTCGAAACTTCGTCGTTCGTAAGAAAGTCGCTGGCGTAGGACAGGAGCGGACGTTTCTACATTTCAAATGGATCGTCGTTGTTTTAAAATGGCGGCATTGTATTCTCGCGACGCTAAGCCGACCGGGGATTTCGTTTCTTCCTCGATTTATAAATCTCCTTTGTCTGGTACGCACCACTTTTGCGAATATAATCGAAGAGTCTCGCTAATAGTTCTTCTCGAATCGATAAAAATTTTTCTTTTCCACCTTTGATTAATTTTTTGAGCAACATGGAAAGACAAATCTCGAAATAGATGGATAAAAACGATAGTGGATGCTGCGAAAGGCAAATCGTCTAGTTTTTGGTGATGACGGAAACGCGGCTAGGGTCGGCCAATATCCTGGACGAAAGTACGGAACGGACGGTGATGCTTTTAATGTTACTCCATGCAGAAACAGGACGCGGAACGAGACTGTGCCAGTATCGAGCCGGAGGCTACCTTTACAAATGGGAGCTCTCGTAAATGTATACATGGGAAACTGGAGGCCACCACGGTAAGAGCAAAGATCGAAGAACGACCGTGCAAAACGTATTACGTTACATGTACCACGATTCGATATTTCCATTTGCTGAAGAATATCTATTTTCTCGATCTTTTATATATCGTCTACTATATCGTTTTCTTTCTATAGAATGTCCCAAACTAGGTGCAGGAACCGAAAATCACATGTTCATATCGATGATTTGAGTTGAAAAGTCTAATACCATTTTTCGAAATTCGACAAGGTTAACGAATTATGAACTAATAAATATCGGCCAATTACAGCGATGAGCGGAGGAAGGCGGATCACTCGAGCTCGTTTATCAAAAACAGCGTTATTTGCTGCGGCTCGTCTTTGATTTTCGTGGCTTTCTTCTTCTACCGTTTCGTCTCACGCCTAGCCTTGAGATCGAGTGGACCCCCTTCCGTCGCCTATCGCTTCCACGTTTCGCGATTGGCTGATCTTGGTTAATTAATAACTCGTTAAGTAAGCCGAATTTCGAAAAATGGTATTAAACTTTTCGACTCAAATCATTGATGTTAACATGTAGCTTTCGCTTCCACTACCTAGTTTGGGACACCTTGTTTAAATGTTTTGTCACTCGTTAGGCGAACGATGAATGGCAATCGTAATACACGAAGAACGCGCAAACACTTTAAAAGTGGAAGCGAGTTATATCGTCTTTGATAGTCGATGGAATTTTTACTTTAATACCCCTAAGAATTTGGAAACTTGGAGCTTTCAGAACGAATTCGACGTTTTAGAACGGAAATATCATCGTACCTGGTGTATAATGGAAAAGTAGCGGGACGAGGATAGATGTAGGAATGGAAGAGAGAGAGGGAGAGAGAAAGTGACTAACTGGCAAGGAGGTGGGATCGATCTCAGCCAACAAAAGAGTGAACTCTTTCTCCGATTCAGCAATATTTTCCACAATCCGATCTGTCGTCACTTGCAGGGATTAAGGTGGGTTTTATGTATCCGCGCGATGCGCGAGACGCGCAGCGCTGGATTTCAGATCTCTGTAAGAAATATTCGAAGAATCGGAGATCTTCGGGATTGAGGAGGGTCCATTCTTCGCTGCAAGAATTTCCGTGCGAGGGTTAGAGAACTTTCCAGAACGCAGAGTAGACGCTGACGTTTTTCGAGTTATCGTTGGTAATCAGAAAAATTCTACCGTTAATAAACACCTGATAACACTTTAATTCGATTTTAAAGAATATAGAAAAGAATCATAAATCGGAGATATTTAATCGTGAATGACATTTCTAACCAAAACGACGACATTTTCTACGTACAGAATGATAATCATTCGCTTCGGTATACATCTTTAAAGGTTGAATAAAGGAATGGCTGTTTCCGTGAATCGCCTCTTGAAAAATATGCACCGACGACGTATCGTACCTTGTATATATTCCACTAGGTTCCCGCTTTTGCGCCGAGGGGGCGATTCAAAGGGCCCGTATTCATTTATTCATCGTCCGCAGAAGTGCGCTGAAGTTTAATGGTGACTATTTCAAACGTACCTACCCCAGTCGGTGTCTCGCAAGACGAGCGATTCTTATCAAAGCTCGACGAAACTTGTTTTCGTGCTTTTTGCGACGGAAAAATAAAAAGGAACGGAAACGTCCATGTATGCGCGACGATCAAAGTTGCATTAAACATTTGAATTTGCTCGCCGACCCGACTTCTTTTTTTAAGTTCGTTTCTCTGTCCTTCGTAAGAAGTACGAAAATGAGGAACTGAGAAAAAGATTGAAGCTGCATCCTTCCCTAAAATATATTCCACCTAATAATTACGAACGAGCGACGAAGAAATTTTCTTACTTTTTACTCGTTCCGTTCCGCGGTAGAGGAAAACAGAAGCTACACAATGTCATTAGCGTAGAGCGAAGCAACCCAGTTTAGCAACTCCGTTGGCTCTGCTTTCTCAACTCGAAGAAACATTTGAGAAAGGGGGTCAATGAAATTCAGAACGTTCGACGGAATCTATCGTAGCCAGAGAAGCCGATGATTCACGATGATGATAATTCCGATCTTGGTTGGAGATCCATCTAAATCCATATCCTTCGTTAATTATCTTTTCTTATCCACTCGCGTGATCGGCAATTACGGATTATCGTGGGCAAGGATATTCGCGCGGTAATTTATCATCGTGCGATTAAATAATCACGCGAGCGTCGCTATGTTGTACTGGAAAAAGAGTGTTCGCACGATTCCGTGAAATATTCCAGGCAACGCGAAGAGAAACGTGCTAGGCGCGCATGGACTTTAGGGTTGGTACGATCCGTGAACCGACGGCAGGGAAGATGGATTCAGGAGGCTTGCTAAATATTCAAAAGCAAGATTTAAAAGTTTCTCGCCGAGGAGAAAAAGAGAGAGAGGAGGAGAGAAGGTAGGAGGATCAACTTCGTCGTCTCGGAATACTCATCATTAATGCTACCAGCTGTCGGTGCTATTTCATACGCAGGAGACGAAAGTCTCTCTCTCTCTCTCTTCCCCCATTTCTTTTATCTGCTACCCAAAGTCTAAGGAACATTAGAATAGTATGAGTTATCGATCCAATATTTGTATGATAGATTTTAATGAAACAATCGTCCGATTAGTACGATAAAAATCTGGATATATCCCTGCCGAATTGGAGGCATAGCGAGAAGAGTGAGAAGAAAAAACGAGGAAGAAAGGAAGGTCGAAGAGGAGATCGCCAGGTCGAAAAGAAACATTAGCCGAGGGGTGCCACGAGTGGGGAAGGGAGACAAATCGTCTTTTAACGCGAGCTTCGCGGTGCGCGAGAAACACCCTTAATTGGCCAGAAAGAGTAGCTAGAGAAGAAGGTAACCAGGAAAATGACGATGATGGCGGCGGTCGCGATGGTGGTGGCATCTAACCACACTTTGCATAACGCGAATTTTATCGCTTTAAAGAGACGATACGAGTGTACTACGTATCTGCTCGTAAAATTTACGATGAAAATTAAGAAAGGATACCCCGTACTCGAAGACCACCCTACTCGAATTTTATGAATTTCCCTTTCGATCGTAGATACGCCTCGTTTACGTCGAAGCTTCGACGGTAGTCGATTAATCTAAAAGGAAGGAAAAGAAAGAAAGAGAGAGAAAGAGATGTGTAAATATATGTATAGAGAGGGGGGGGGGAGGTAGAAAGAGAGAATAAAACGAAAGAAAAATTCGAGTACCGGGTATCGTGAGATATCGTTTTTAGCTTTCGATGATATATGCATAATCATTATGATAACGCAAAAGCTGAGAAAAATAGAAGAAAAGGAACGAGTAACTTAGAGAAAAGAAGATATTTCAGGCTCGTGGTTGCGCAATCGCGTTTGTCCGTCCGTCCGTTCGTCGACGTCTTCTCCTTTTCGTTTCTCTTTCTTTTTCATTGTGGGTGGAATATTAGATTGAATTACATTGAATTACAGACGATTGATCGAATATGATCGCTTTCGATTTTTGTCGATCGCACAGTGTTGGCACGAATGAGGTAAAAGAAATCCATCGACATGTTGTAAGCGGATGCTAGAAACATTTAAAGCTTTGTCCAGTCGTTCCGTGAGCATTATCAAGATACTAGAATGATCGTGTGTGTATGTGTGTATGTGTATATATATATAAGTGTACGTATGTATTCGATGAACAGCATTTAGCGATGAAACGTTTCCAGCGTGTATGAGAACAACAAAACCTCTGGTGAGCGATCTTCGTTAAAAATGAATGCCTGTGATCACTGAAACACTTTCGATAATTCGCGAGCTCTCATTCTCTGCTTCTAATCACGGGATACAGTTCTCTTAATTAGATTATGTACAATGGCATGTATCGATTGCGAGTCCACTCAACGCCCCGCTCTTTCTTCCCCTTCGTCTCAACTCTCTGAATTTTTTTCTTAATTTTTTTCCTCTTTTCTCTTCTTATTTCTTTCTCGCGAGTTTGACGCGCGCTTGATTCGAACTACTTTGAGAGCCACAGTGATATAAGTCAATTACTTCTCTTCGCGAATTCAACACGAAAAAGTATGCTAAAAACTTGATGGTAAAAAATGTAGGCAAACTCCAAGGTGATAAATATGGACATGCAATTCGGCTCAAAAATAAACTATTATCTTTACTAGCGTGATCGAGTTACAAAGCAAATTGATACTAAAAATTATATATATAATATATATATACGAAGAATGTCATGAATGGAAATTGAAAAATTACTGAATTATACCACTTTGACTTACTTTGATTATTTGATCGTATCGAGCGTCTATGCCGATATAACAACACCGTCAAATTACTGGTTCGCTTTGAGGTATTCTCTGATACTGTGGTTACCGGAATTTCCATATCGGTATTCGCTCGATCTGTAATTATCGAAAATATTTGTGTCTAATAACGCTGTGTTCGTTAATAGCCGTTGCAATTCAGTTTTTATTGATTATCTGATAAACGGCGTACTTTGCGCGGAAAGATACTCTCCGCGATTATTTTCTCGGGTATACGACACGGTATACCTATGTATCTATGCACCTACGTACCGACGAAATTACTCGAGTTTGTGCCCCTCACGGAACATAAAACCGTAAAGGCGCGACGATGTACGTATATATATAGGTATATATATATGTATACATACATATCGAATGTATATATCCTTGAAATTCGTCGCATCGGAATACCAAGTAGAAATGTTTTTGTAAAGGACGAGCGAGATGGAGTTTCGTAAAACAGAATAAAACTTTTCCGACTGTCCGTGTCGTCTGATAATAAAAAAGATATGAAAAAAATGGCTGGTCTTACGTGTCGACTTGGTTTCTTCGCGCGACACCCGCAACGTTTTTCTCACGTTTTCTTTTCTCTGTCTTGTCTTTTTTCTATCTTTTCGATACACCCTGATAGAAGAAGGGGGATGGAGCAGGATCGTTTTCTACGTAGTAGGCGCGTCTCGTCGTTGTCCCGCCGCGCCGCCGCGAACCAAGTGGATTAAGCCGCATCATGGTTTTACTAGGGCTAATGCATTTCTGTCAGAAGCTAATGCTTAATAGCACCCGCTAATGTTTCCCCGCGTGATATTTGCGAGCCACGGACGGAAAAATGAGTTATTACCTCGCGGTGTAACGCGCTTTAACGCGACGTTGACTCGAAAGGACAGCGTACGGACTCGTAAATGTCTCGGGAAACGCTCTCGCTGAGAATTAAATGGCCTTCGAAGAAAAAGGAACGGAAAAACGATAAAATCGGATCGACTTGACGTACGTCTAGGAATTTTTTTTTTATTTCTTCATTAAACATATAGCGTGTAAGATATTATGTGAAAAGCATAATAAAGTAGAAGAGACGGTAAAATGTAAAAGATCGAGTAGTCAAAGTAAAAGGAAAAAAGAACTTACGTGATCGACATTGAGAGACTAGCTAATATCGAGTTGACACGGATTCGCACGCTCACGATGGACTGAACACAAAGTGAGCGACGACAACGATGATATAGTGCGTACAAACATAATCTTCGATGTTGATCTTACTCAACGCTCGATGCGTAACAATACGTTCCTAGCATTTTCTCGACTACGACAAAATTTCGATTTCTGAACTTGACACACTGATGTTTCTACGGTGTCTACGAACGAATCGCGCGACTCAATATTTTACTCGAATATTCTCTCGCTCATTTACCAAGCCAATATCGTACGAACGATATCGGGCGAATTTCGATGGTGCCGTACCTTCGGAAAAAAAACACTTTTTTTTCGAATATCGAGGTTAAAAAAAAAAAATATGCAATAAAGTAACAAAATTGGTGTTGGTTCTCTCACCTGCGATGACGACTCGCGCGGTGTGACTGATCTGACCCTCTCCGTTTCGAGCGATGCACGTGTAATCACCGATATCCTCGTTCTTGATGGTCGAAATTCTCAACTCGGTGCCGTCGTTGAAGATCCCGATGGTTTGTGAGGGTTCCACGGGATTTGCGTCTTTGTACCAGAGAATCTCGGGCGTCGGGGTACCCTCGGCTTGGCAGTTCAATATTATCGCATCGCCCAGATTCACGTAAATCATCTCCTCGGGCGTTATACTAAATCTGGGTGGTGCTGTAAGAATATTGAGTCTTACTCTCTAAAACTAAATTAGTGCATTTTTCACTAATTCAAATAGCGAGTCATCAATTCACAACAAAAGTAGTGATTACTGCTTGAATCTATACGTAAATTAGTGATTCCCTAAGGTTACATCTAGATTTGTGAACTTTCACTACAAAATTAGTGATTCCCCGAGTGATATGGCGACTGCGAGTGGCGCCATTGAAGTAACAGCATATGTTTTACATGTGTGTTCAATAATGTTAATGTGAGAAATCATTGCTTACTGAAAAATCCAACAACAAAATATATTAAGGCTGGTAAGTAAATTATATACCTACATGAAATTTTATAACTAGAAGATATATGTACGTTGTAACTTGTTAATAGCTCTATGTGTTTTCGATAATTGTGTTTACTGGTCTTTATGAAGGTACAACTGGCGGTAATTAATAAATGTTGGCTATCAAAAATTCATTAATCTATGATCAAAATTAATTAATTGTTAGAAATAATAATATTTTTTTCATTTAACAATTCATAACCTTAATCTATTGTCAATTTTACCGTTTATAAAGACCTGTGGAAACTACTCCAGTTCGCCACTAGGCATCGCAGATCTCGCAAGCACTAGAATAACAGCTAATTTAGGATACACAGGGTGATAAAATAAAGGGTACGTAACTTGAAAAGCTTAAAGTACTCACCGAGAGGAGTTACAAATGTCTAATAGACATGGGTCCTAAAATTAATCCTTTTATGAGTGATCATTTTGCGTCTACGAAGTAATTTTTGTTGATTTTTGTAATAAGTTTTGTTCATTTTCATAATAAACGTACATTGACAAACTTGAACTTGTGTATTTCTAAGCAAATTCCTCCGTTTACCTTCAATATGTTACTAAGAGACTCGCTTACGGTAACGAACACTCATTAATAATAAAAGTTAATTTACAGCCAAAGGGGTGATTTTAGGATCCATGTCTATTAGACACTTTTTACTCCTCTCGGTGAGTTCTATAAGCCCTTCAAGTTACGGACCCTTTTTTTATCACCCTGTATATAGGAATTCCGAACATCGTAACGCTTGTGTTAGCCCTACTGACGAGTCTTCGAGTGGGGACCTAAGTCGAAACTAGGGTACTCAATATTCAAATCATCTTCACGAGTCGCTACAGACCAATAAAAACAACTATCGAAAACACGTAAAGCTATTGCTGGACACAATTACGACATGTATCTAGCAGTTATAAAAATTTCGTGTATAATCAACCCTATACATTCTACCTCTGAATAAAGATATTTTGCTGTTGGATTTTACTTATTAAATCTTTTTACATATTCAATTAGTGAATATTTACTAATTCAATATGTGAAATTTCACTATTTCAATATGTGGCTACTTACTACTAATTCGAATAGCGAATATTCACTATTTGATAGTGGTCTACTTTTCACATTTTAGAATAGTGAATATAAACTCTCAATTAGTGGTTTTTCACTAATTCAGTTTTAGAGAGTACAGTTTCAATCGTTCCACCTAGATACCATTTCTTTAAAGTTATGGCGGACATCTTTTTGCACATACACGCAGTCCTAATTACAATGATCGAAGTATTCGGTAAAATATTATTTTAAGAGAAGGGATCGGATATTGGACGTTTATTCGAGGAAAAGGATCATCGGAAAATTCAGCTTGGATTTTAAAGGTTTCTCGGGCGAAAAACGTATAAGGCGAGAATACCACAAACGCGAGGAATAAATGGGAGGGAAGGAGACCGAGCGAGTCTTTCCGCGTTCGTCTGGCGTATAAACCAGACGCGGGTATTCTACGGCGGAACCAATCCAACATCCAATTCGAGTGTTTACATGTCAGCGACTTTATATCGTGCCGAGCGCGCTACAAATTGGACGACCGCCAAACTGCACGCTTTAGACGTCCACCTCGCATGTCGGGAACTACAGAGCGAGAGATAGAGAAAGAGAGAAAGCATTGGCGAGCGATAATAATTTCTATGCCCGCATCGAATCCGCGAATTCTTTCTATTTTCGATACAACGTATTATACAGTCAACTTGTATAAAAATTTACATTTAGAACGAGGGAAGATGTCTCGCGTGAATTTCGCGAAATTCTATCGCGTATCTCTGCAATTTTCCTCCTATCCTACTTGGAAAACTTTGGCATCATTAATAACCTCGCGCGCGCGGGCGCGGTATTGAAACAACTAATTGTAAGTCGACGGTCCTTTCTTCCTTCCGTTCGTTCCTGGATCGTAATTACAATCCGGAATATAAATTACACACGAAGGTGGACGTCGCCCGGAGGACGTCGGAAAAACGGACAGCACTCTATCATTGTAATGCGAGCTCGACGGCCGAACGGAGGCACTTCGGTTAAGGACAAAGGAGCCTTAAACGCTTTTCCGGTGCCCCAAGTATTTTTCCCTTTGATGCCGAGTCTATCGTCGATGTCGTCGTCGTAGTCGTCGTTGAGAACGACGTAGTCGAGTGTAAGCCCGAAGGCTCGAGGGTTGGTTTCGAAGCAAACGACGAGGGGTGGAAAACACGAAGGGAGTGAGAGAGAGAAGGAAAAAGGGAAAGAATGCGACGAGAAAAAGGAGTCACCTTCTTCTTTCTTTCTTTTTTCTCTCTCCCTACCTCTCTCCTTCTCTTTCTTTTGTTCACAATCTAAATGCTTTTCCTTTTCTCTAGCCTCTGCGCGACGTTTATGGCCAAACAAAGCGCGGCAATAAGTTTTTCCCTCCCTACTTTTTTTCTTCTTCCTCTTTTCGTTCTTTTGGTCCTCTTTCTCGTCCCTTCTCTTTCGCTCTTCCTTGCTGTCGCATCGACGTTGACGAATCGGGATAAACGCCCGCGCGGTCCTTCGCGAGCCCGCTATCTCTGCCCCGTCTCCCCGCTCTTCATCTCTATCACTTACGCTTTTTTTTAAGGTTTTCCTTCAACCACCAAATAAAATTTAGAAATCCAAGATAAATGACGAAAAAGCTGTCGAGTCCTCTTACGTTATTTGCTAATAACGATGAAAAGGGAAGAAGTTGATAGAGGCCAGGAAGTCCTAGCAACGTCATGCTTTTACGAAGAAATGCTTCAAAGGGATCCTATCACGGTGTCCGCAAATACAGCTTAATTTATTTACAAAGAGAAAAGGAGAGACGTTCCCGGCTACGATCTGCTTCGAAATTATAAAATTTTATATAGAGACGAGAAAAGGAGAATGTAAGAAAGAAAGAAAAAGATATTAGCCTCGTCGTAAAGTTAACCCTGTTTAAAGTACGACAGAAATACGTTAGTTGTAGACGTATAATCTGCTTAAACCCGAAGTAATATTAAAGGGGAATGGGAAAGAAGAGGAATAGGATGGGGTAAGAGGACGGTGAGTTCGGGGTGGCTGCGATGTAACTTCGTACTCTCTGACGTAAGTCGGATAAAAGTTTCGAAGGAGTAACTACGCCAAGTAACTACGCGTGGGTACGAAACTTTTTACCACTTTTAGCCAGCAACCCCTGCCCTTACCGTCAATCGGTATCCTTCCTTTCTTCGTTGGACGAATATGACGAAGGAAGGAAGTGCACGAGCGAAGGTTTCCCCTTCCGTACTTTCGAATGCGTGTATGTGCTCGTCTCTTTTGAAACTATTGTACGTAAACCGCATAACCAAGTAACGTCCTGTAAGGTAAACGGATTATACAAGAATAAGTATTATTAAAAAAGATTGTCACGCACCGTGGACGTCGAGATGAAACCAGGTACCATTCTTGTTACTGTTAGGCGACCTGTTGAGGAAGACGACCTTGCACTCGTACCAGCCTTGATCGCTCTCGCGGATGTTCGTAAGGTTCAGGCTGGCCACTCCGTAATTCGAGTTAGGGCTCACTCTCGAGACGCGACCTTCGTAACCTTCGCCACTGTGGGTCGGATACGACTCGTACCATATGTATATCGGTATCTCCTGCCCCTTGCACCAACACCAACACGCAACATAAACGAGGGATCGCAATGGACGCGCGATTACCGGTGCGAGCGTATTTTTTTTTCTTTCTTATTCGAATCGAGTTTCGTTTTCAAGTTTGAAGGACATTTACAAGAAAATCATCGGATGCTTTCCGAATCGCTCGCACCGGCTCGGAGAAATCATGAAACGATGACGCATGAAGAAACAAAGGGAATGCAGCATTATGAAGACAAAGCGTTCAGAAGCTTCTACCGAGAATCGAGCTCGATGGATGAAAACGGAATTACTCGATTATCACCCTACAATTATTTTCTTTCCGTTTTAGTATATACTACTGTTTTTTTTTTTTTTTTGTATTCATGCTTTCGAGTCCATCGTGTCGATACTCGGTTAACGATGAAACGACAACTGCCGTCGCGCATGCAAAGGTACGAAAGATATTCGAACGCGTGTTTTGTTTTCTTCTTAAAAGAAAAGAGGAGAAGAAAGGGAACAAAAAGAGACTATGAGAAAGAAATAAAAGGACGATGATCGAACGTGGCTCGTTTACGTGGCTAAAAAATACATGCGACAATAGTAGCATCGTGCTAGTGACGTTCACAAAAAGCGTTTTAAAAGGATCTTCGTTCCAAAATCCAAGCGCAGTTTCGGATTACCAAGGGATTGCGATTCGTTTTTGTCTCAAGGATGTTAAAAGAGAGGAGGGGGGAGAGACGAGAGCGTCGATGAGAGAGAGAGAGAGAGGAGTAGAGGTGTCGAGGGAGAAAGAGGGAGGTCGTACGAATTGCAATCGAATCCGATCGGATCGCAGTATCCACTCCAATTTCCGAGCCCAATGATTCGGTCTATTGGAGCATCCGCATCGCATCAAATAGTTCGAAATCGAGTCATCTGCCCGATAACGTTTAACTCTCAATCGGGACGAGCCGAGTCTCGCGGTGTCAAAGGAGAACGATTTAAATGGCTACTCCTTCAAACTATCCTTTAACGCTCGCGTTTTTTTTTTTACGATCGACGTTGTGCTTTATCTCGTTCCTAGCTTTCCTGGTTGATCCTCACTTTTCATTGAACTTTTTTGCTGGGCTCGGTATCGTATGTCTTTTCTAAAAAAAATACCAGCATTAACGAGAGGACGATCGGAGAAAGGAGATCGCGAGTTTGCTCGGTTGCCGCGAGGAAGGGA
Source organism: Ancistrocerus nigricornis (assembly GCA_916049575.1). Classification (NCBI taxonomy): domain Eukaryota; kingdom Metazoa; phylum Arthropoda; class Insecta; order Hymenoptera; family Vespidae; genus Ancistrocerus; species Ancistrocerus nigricornis. The sequence goes on along the minus strand of OU696669.1, from coordinate 22,231,929 downwards.
ACGTCGTTGGGCATTAGCTGCCCCAGTTGACGGTTTCTATTCCAAGCTGGCCTAGTTGCATTGATAATAAAGACGGGCACGATGGTTACGATGACTACGATGCCGGAGAGGTTGGACTCGAACGATTCGACCGACTCGGGCGACTCGCGTGATTTCAATATCATTTTCCCTTGAGCCACCGAGTTCATTCCGATATCGCCGTTCGGCTGCGATTTATTGCGCTGCCAGTGTGTTATGTAAACTACATAGATACATAGATATACGCGTATACATCTATGTAAATATATGTACGGGTTCGGGTATCGGATAGAAATCGAGTCGCGAAATGCATTCGAGTGCAAAGTGCCAGAAAAAGGCCGTCCTTGGTCCCGCTTTCCTTCGGGAACCCGACACGCTTTCCCGCTCGTTTATTCGCCCATCTCGCGCACCAACCCTTCCTCCCTATTTTCGCGAGCGACTTTCCTCGCACGATTACCGTAAAGTATGTCGACCGTCTCCCGCGGTCCTCGATTTTTCAAGCGAAACGCGAAAACCATTTACCACGCGGTTTCGTTTTAACCTTCTCTTCTTTTTCTTCCGAAGTACCGTTTCCGTTCCCGATGGAAGAACGAATCATCGATGATAACGCTCTCTTCACTCTCGCGATTTCTCTTAATCCTTTCGATGGATTCAAATTGGATCGCCACGAAATCGTACGAGATAAGACTCGTTAGCCTTTCCCGACAATACCTTTAAATTTTACCTCAAAAACCATTAAATTTCTTCTTTAATTTTTATTTTGCTCCATCATTTTTTATTTACTGTTACTATTTTTGTTCTTTAATATTTTTTGGTATTATTTTTTGTTTCTTGTTCTTTTATATATTTTATTTACCTTTGTTATTGTAATCTCTTATCCATGTATCTCTCGTCCATAGGGACTTTGCCAAATGACGTAATAAATTACACTACACTACCACACACCAGACCTGGACATTTCTGAAATAACATTATTTGAAATATTACTTCAAATAACATAGTTTCATATTTTATAATTATTTGAAATAATTGTGAAATTGTTCTTGGAATTTATATCAAATGTCGCGACTCTCAGGTCCGAGTCTAGTTTATATTGACATTCCTTGGTTTACTATTCACTGTATCTTATTTTGAGGATTATTTTTTTGTCAAACTTAAAATTACCAAAATAACGAAAAAATTCATTATTTCAAATGAATCGATAAATATTTTTCTTCCTAAATAGTAGTATCCGAAATAAGGATTCGAAATCAATTATTTCAAATAGTTATTTCTTATTTTTATTTCAAATAAAACTTGTCCAGATCTGCTACACACAATACCTATCCAACTCTCTAATGTTCGACGTCGCTCGGCAAAAGCGTAGAAAAAGGTTAAAAATTTGTAAGAAAAAAATTCGGATTAAAGCCGAAGCTTTATGCGACTCGTAATGAGTGGAAGAACGAGGAAGACGAATGCGGAATAAATTATGAGAAGGTACGGTAGATTCGAGGGCGGTCCTAAACCGTGCGATAGCGTTTTCCTCTTTTTCCTTCGAAAAACGCGATGCAGACGAAACGGGGCTCGAAGGAGGACGAGAGAAAGGAGAGAAAAATAGGGAAATAATAAAAGAGAAAGAGAGATGACGTAGACGTTTGAAAACCCCTTCAAGATGGCACGATATATGCGAAGAAGTACAACGTCATTGCTGAAGTATCGTGACCCTGAGTGAATAAGCGAGAATAACTCGCTCTCTTTCGCGCGAACGCCAAGGCGAGTAGGCGTTTTACACCTACGCGACGAGACCGTCGACATGTAGGTCGCTCGACTTTTCCTTCTCACTCCTTCCCCCACTCCACTCTCCCTCTCTCTCTTTCCTTCCTTCTTTTCCCTTTTGTTTGCTCTCAGCCCTATTTTCTCAGCGACGTTTTCCGTCGCGTTATTGTTGGAAAGGCGCACGATCGTCTTCGCGAATCGATCCGTTTTCTATGGTGGGGAGCAATGCATCGGAGATTGAATCGGGGTTTTTATAATTCCGACGAATTGCACATAGTTAGAGACGTTGGTTTCGCGTTCGTTTAGTTAACGTCTCCAAATCGATTCAAAGTGATCTTTCGAGAAGAACAAAGTGGGCCATTGGGAGTGAAAGAGAGAGATGGGAAGGGGTGGGAGGCTAATTTCCGGGGCAAGTAAATTAAGGAGAAGAGAATGTTGATAATTCATGCCGTGGAAGGTACGTTCGCGAGATGGCCCGTAGAATAAAATGCCGAGAGAAATAGGAACGAATGGAAAGTTCGCTCGCAGCTTCGCGAAGGGGATGGAAAAGGAGGAGCACGGTCTCATTGCCTATGCGCACCACGGTCGTGCTACTTAGGTCACTCGAGAAAAGGGAGAGGAGCTCGCATGCGGTACGTGTTGCGGAAATTTTGATAATTCATCCAGCTAGCAACGCGATGAGGGGAAATGGACGTAAGCTTCGCGATGGCCGATGCGACGAGACAGTTTCTCGAGAGATAGAGAGCTGAGGGGAGAAGTTGGAATCGTGTGCTTTGATATTTAAGGTGAGCCACGTATCCTCCGGAGATATGACTTCAACTTGGAACGGTCTGGTTTGTGAAACGTTAATGAGCCTGGCACATCTCGAAAGTCTGACGTAGAGACACGAAAGGAGGCCCCATTTCCGTGGCGAACCCATGCAAAATTCGTTCTTCCGATTGAATTCGTTCCGCGTCTTCCAACCGTCGACACTCTTTCCATTTTTTTTAATCGAATTATCGCTCGAGGAGGTTCGAAAAGATCTCACCTATCTCCCTGTCTCCTCGTTCATTTCCAACGAGTCCATTGTTCCCGACTATCTCATTTCCGTGTCTGACTTATGAATACGTCACGCGATAAATCGTAAATTCGTTATCATTCTACGCATAAATAGGAGAATAATTAATTATGCCGCAGCCGGTTGGCATTGTCCCGAAGAAAATTTACAACCCGCTATATTTCATTAATATCTCTACGCCTCCCACCCTTTCCTCTCTACCGCTCACAAAATTATTCGCCGCATCGAAATGATAATTAACCAGATCCGAAAGGATACGAGAGAGAGAGAGAGATTGCGGGAGCGCGTTAATCCGGTTCGTTCGAATTTCCATTCTTTGAAGGGGAGTACACGAATTACCTTTCGCAAATTTGGCGTCTGAAGCGGAAATTAATTATATACCTCCCCCCTCACCCTTAAACCCTCCTCTCCCATCTTTCGAGAAACGAGCAACGGTGAGTTCTTTCCGGGTATCGAGGAATAGTTCAATTGTTTCTAAGAGTCGATACCATTTTCAAGTCGCGAAGTGTAACGAAAGAGTCGAGGAGGGCGGTAAAGAAGCTTAATGGTGCATTGGCCCTTCGCAGAAACTCGCTCGGTTTACGCGGCAAGTTCCCGGAGGTACTTTCTCGGAAAGTTACCGAGGCTGATATCGCTTTTAGGAAAAGGCAATCGAGTCCGTGGACCGGGCGAGAAGTAATTCTTGGATTTGGTATGATACCTAAGAAACTATTCGCGATATGAACGATTTGGCCAACGACTTAACGCGCGAGCGTGCACATGCCGGATCGGTGGGAAAATGAGAATGCCGATCGTTACGATACGAAAGTAGCGATGAAACGACCTATTTGGAGCCAGATGCTTCTTATGTGCGAATGCCGAGGGATAAGGGACGATTCTACGATAATTATTTTTGGTGGGATGAAATGGAAGGGTGGACTTCCGAAAAACGTATATGTCCGATTGGGCTGGAATTTTGCACAGACCTTCTATCAATGACTACGAGATAACTGTAGAACGGATTTTTAGCAATTAGCACCCGTTCGCGGGTTATAGCGCTTTTTAGATCCGCATTTGATATCCTTAAGGATTCTACAGACCAAGCCCGGGGCCTCGGCGGCCTATGCTAGCGGGCCGATATCTTCAGCCCCTCCGACTTGACCATTGCTAATGCATATATGATCTAATAAAAAAATAAATTGTAATTAAAATAAAAGGTATTTTACAGGAAACAAAAGCAAAATAAAACTGGTCCGGGTAGGGGTTGGTCTTATTTTGCGAACAGATAAGTGTTTTAAAATAAAAGGTATTTACTGTCAAATCGAGAGTCTGAAGATATTGTAATCTTGTCGAAATTTCGTACAGACCTTCTATAAGTGAAAATTAAGTCGTGGCGAGGTTACAAATGATAATATGCTGACCATCTGTGTGAAATGTCATTAGAAAATTAAATAAAGATCCTTTTAATCAACTATTACTGGATATTAGACACTGTTATCCAGGTGTTATACTAAATACTATTTGTATCTACAATATACGCATGAGTTTGGTCTGGATTGCATCTTGCTTGCATTTGGCAGTATAAAAAAAAAAAATGTAAATAAACCTTTTTACGCTTAAACAATTTAATAACGCGAAACGCCGTAAAAAAAGTTAAATCCTGAGAATATTAATTTCGCCGATGGTAGTTGTAAAAAAAACCGTTTAATAGTGTCTTCGTAGTCGTTAATAGAAAGTCTATACACAATTTTAGCCCAATCGGACATACCCGGTTTTCCGAAGTTTATCTAATAGAAGGGATGTCTCGATGTCGACGACAAGTCCATTTCATTGCCGTCTGTTACGATCTCCTTCGATAAAGCCCATTGCGTCGTAGCTACATTGTGCATAGCCTAAGCCGGACGATCATACATTTTTTATCGGAAAATTACAACTCACGCGCAGCACAGATGTCATCGATGCCTAGTTCCCTGTATAAATGCGATAATTCTTCTCGGTAGGCACGTCTCAAGGTTTTCTCCTAGCTAACGTTTACCCTTGTTCGCCTCGCGTAAGGTAACATCGCGAAGACGTGCCGTTAAATGTGCGAGCATAGACGTTCGCGAGAACGGTGAAGCGCGTTAAACTACTATCTTTTAACATGACACGGATGTTTGCCTAGGTACCACGAATTGTAAATTCCTCGTCCCAAATAAACAGAGATATGTAAAGTCTCTGCATCGCAAGAATACTTGGCCCATAGGAAAAGGATAGGAAGAAGAAACGGGATCGCTGAAGTTCGCGAAATTTCCAACGGAAAAGCGTCGTTGAATATTCCGCGAAGAACGGAGATTCTACGATTCTCGGTTTACAGTCACGTCACGGAGGCAAGAAAATTGTCTTCGTTCGAGCAAAGAGCTTCTTTGGTGTTTACCTTCGCGCCCTATGCATCGGAGCTATTCCTGTTCCTCCTATGGAAACAACGGACGATCGTACTAGGGGAACGCGGTAGATTCTGTTTTTTCCACTTCGGGGAAAGTTGCACGCGAAATTGCATTCGAAAGAAAAAATCCGTCCTTCGCGAGAGCCATTATTCGTGAAAGAAGGTACTAACCTTCGTATCCTAGCCTTCGGATTCTCGTCGAGTCTCAATTAAATTTTCTACCAGAATCACCGCGTTGAAATATATACGGTATCGATCTTTCCTCGAAAGGTAGTCTCGAATCAAGGCCGGGTCGTGGCTCGAGTTCCCTTTAAAGAGTCCGAACCTCGACGCACGACGACGACGCGATTCGCGTTATCCGAGGCGCGCTAATTATCTCGTTAGACGGCCGATTTCGAATCGGCCGGGCCGACGACAATGGCTCGTGGCAGAAAGCGAGGAAAGCCGAGGTTACCAATTAGAAAAGATAACGAGTGGCGAGAGGATGGGTCTCTCTCCCTCCCTTCTTTCTCTCTCTCTCTTGCGCTCCTTCGGTTAGTCGCTACGTCAGAATGAGAATGAGATGTGAAGAAGAAGGAGGTGGGGGAGGTTGAGGGAACGGGGTAGAGAATGAAACGGATGAGGGACAGGGTCGAGGGTTAAATCTACCACGCGGTTCCGAGTAAAGGTGGGGCGGTAACCCTGACACAGTTGAATAGTTCTAGCCTTCGTGAGACTCTGCATTATGTATGTAGACCTCCTAACCCCGTGGCGCGGTCTCGACTGCGTCAACCAACGGCACCAACCTGCACCATACTTTACGTATAAACCTCGCGTTACCTGCAAGTAACGACCGTGCACACTCTCGAATCTTTTAGAGGCACGCGCTCGCGCCAAGAAGAATCGTCTTCACCGGGGCTACGAGCATAATCCCCTACGCCAAGATCGATATTACCGGCGCTAAGAATAATTACCTAACGTACTTTGCGAGGGAGAAAGAAAGAGAAGAATACTCGTTCGATTCGGTTGGGTTATAGATCGTTAAAGCTCGCGTTGTTTCGAATGGAAATTCTACGAGGTCGTTCGATGTTTGATATCTTTATGAAAAGTGGAGTAAATCGATGTGAAACGTGTTCACGTTGTGGTAACTACCTGAGTCAAAATTATAACCGCTATTTGACCCTCCTAAATGCTCTCTTAGGTGTTTGAGATTAAAAGTGAAGCTTATGGAATAGGAAAAATATATGGTGGATAAACTTCGGTTTCAACCTCCAAGTGGCAGTTATGTCCGCTTTTAACCATTTGAGGGTCCAAACGAAGTTTTAAAACCTCGATATAAACCTCGAAATGACCCTCCAAATGTAGGTTTTTAAGTGTCGAAACAGAGTTTAGAAATCTTGCTTAGCTCCTATGCGCACTCTCCCAGCTTTTTGTAGGGTCAAATCGAAGTTTACAACTCTTGCTTGCTCCTACTCGCACTCTCAGAGCATTTAGTAGGGTCAAGCCGAAGTTTAGATCACTCGTTAAACTTCGATTTGAATTTCCTGAGCCTTCCACGATGATAGATCGAAGGGAGAGGGTAGAGAGAATTTTTAGGAGAAAACAGTAAGATATGGTCAAGCTCGAGTCGATGTAATCCGTCGCGGGCTTTCGTTTGGGTAGCGATACGCTCTATATGGTCGAACTATAGAAAAAACTTTAACAAATTTGGACATTGACGAATTTAAGTATAATAGCACGTACCTACGTATAATTTAATAACGATTCCGTCCTTCGCCCCCTTTATGTCTCTCTTTATCTTGTGCCATTTGATTCGCATTCGTATTCCTCGTGGGATATAATTAGCGTCCGAGTAACAACCAAACGTGCCTCCGAAGTTCCGCATAGGAAAGTTAACGTGCCAGAGATATTTCGAGTATAATTACCCGAGAGTACCGATGATACGCCTCTAAGTTTGTCCGTTGAAAGCGGAATCACGTGCATGGATATATACACCGTCTCTCCTCCTTCAAACTTTTCGAAATTATTAGTTCTCCAGAAAGAGGGATAGAGTACGTAGTTTCACATAGTTTGTAATTTATTATTCGATCGCGAACGATGACTTGTATCTAAGTGTATGGTATTCATGTACGTACAATAATCCAAATGCTTTTGCTCCCTTCGAGCGTTTCGAAGTTGTTGCCAAAAAGGAGAATCAGAGAAAAAAATCATCGACTACCTTCGCGAGAACATTAACGAGGGGAGATAATAAACTAGTAGCTTCTTGTTTCAAATTTGCGATACCGTGAAAGAATTTAAATTGCGCGTTACCGAGGATATGCAAACAACCTTGCCGAGTTTCTTTCTCATTTCGGAATAATTCCCTTTCTAGGATTACGTTTTATAGTAAAACTTCATAATATCGTCAGACCCCATTCGCCCCTACCCTTCCAGAATTCATTGCCCTCGGTGCAACTTAAATTAATTCCCTCGGCGTCGACGTTTCGAAACGTGAATACGCGTTTGTCGGATTTTGACAGCGATCTCGAAAAGAGTTTTTACCTTAAGGGGTTAGGGTCAATTAAGATGCCAAATATACGCCTTTTCTATGATTTTTTTTTACGACTGGTTTATTTATTTTCATGCCAGTATTGTTTCAATAAAATAATAATGCATGTTTGAAGAAGTTCGAATAATTTTGTTAAGACAAAATATTGATTCGCTAAAAGGGGGCGAAAAAAAAATTTCTTTTGCATATCAGCCATTTTGTCCACCCGGAAGCTAGAGCTGTTATCCAACGATCCCATTAAAATTTTTGATTACGGATGATCCGGTCTTGAGCAACTGTGAACACCGCAAAACGCCTTTCCTTAACGACATCTCGGAGATCGCTTATAACTCAGCTGCGAATCGATATTTTGTCATAAACAAATTATTGAAACTTCTTCAAACATGCATTATTTTATTGAAAAAATACTGGCATGAGCATAAATAAACCAGCAGTTCTAATTGACTCTAACCCCTTAATACATATCAAAACGATAGGCGATACCGTCCAAGTTCGTACCTAAGCGATAAAATGCCATTTGGTTAAGTACCTTTCCTATATCGGGCTATATCGACAAATTCTAAGATCTTTTTTCGTATAATTCTCATCCTTTAACCTCATGCGTTGTATTTCGTTTCTTGCGCGAGAAGAAAAACCTCCAACTTTTCCATCCTACAAGAAAGATCAAGCATTCCACGAGGACGGGGCCAACGATGAAGAGAATATTTAGTTCGACCGCGGAAAGAGAGAGAGAGAGAGAGAGTCTACTGCTTTGCGGCGTGGTTAAAGTAGTAGAAAGCTCGCAGATGGTTTCCAGGGGAGAGGTTACGAAGAAGAGAAAGAGAGACGCTGAGGTTTTGCTCCCTGCGGTAGCGCGTATCTCCGAGTAGTGAAACGCCAGTGAAATTGAATCGTACGAAGGTGCCTTTCTCCTCTTTATCCCACCTTTGCTCTCTCTTTCTATCTATCTTTTTTCTTTCCCTATTTCTTTTCTCTCTTTCTCTCTCCCTCTTTTTGCACACTCCGCTTCTATCTCGTTCATTCGCTCTCTCCTATCTCTTCCTCCGGTTCTTTTCTCGGCCGGAGCCGATTCTCCTTTGCCCCGAGTGTTTGCACAGTTGACTCGTGTCCCCATTTGTTTCATTAAATTACGCTACACCACCCACAGCTATGGCCTACCTTACTGCCAACCCAACCCTTATCTTTCTAACCGAAAAAGAATGAAAGAAAACTTCCATTACTAGCGCCCGACCCCTCGCACTTTTCCATCTTCCCTTTTATAGAAACGTGTCGCCACGTGGAGAAAACGGCGAAGAGTTAGAATTTTGTTAGTAGCGCGAATCGATAAACGCGACGAATCCACGGCACGTTCGCATCCGTGGAATTATTTCACGGAATTGCAATTAACCGAAAGCGCACACTACTCGCATGGAACGCATTAAGAAAATGAAGAAGTCATCGCTTAGAGCGATGAGGGTTTTGCACGAAAACGTGCTGATATTTTTCACCCATTCTCGTTCCATGTCCTAGTCTTTCTCTCTTTCTTTATCTTAGTTTAGTTAGTCACCGACGGATAAATGCAAATAGACACGTATGCAAATTACGCGTGGTTAAATACCTCCGCGAGCGAGAGAGAAGGCTAACGCTTATATTTGTTTGAGTCGAGACACGCGGAGTCTCAGGACGGAACGCTGCCAACCGGATGTGGAGCGCCTCGATCCCTCAAGGAATATTACGCGGAGCACATGACGACGTTATGAATCCCTCTCCCAGCTTGATGCGTGCATGTATATGCGCCTGATACCGTGTGGGCGTTAGCAACACACCCCTGCGTGGCTTTCCCGTATAATATTACCTGTCAAACTCGACAGATACGAATACAGGCCGTGATACGAGATAAGCGAGAACCTTTTTTCTTTAAATATATGTATACATACTCGCATCATAGTTTTAACCCTTGCCGTTATTCTAAATGTTTTAAACAATCGCAAATTTTGTATCATGATCAAAATTCATATTGAATTACTTTTGCTAACGGGTTCGTATGATTCATTTAGAGTCCACAATGACCAAGGGATGGAAAAAGAGGGTGATAAAGAGAGAGAGAGAGAGAGCATCCATGCGAAAGCCTTTATACGAGTTTCCGGCTTTTCATTCGTCCACGCATGCTGGCGAAAACCACGAAGAGCCGAATAAAAACGTATTTTTCGTGTTTCGCTTGCCCTTTCCAACCCCCCCGGCCAGCCCGGCCCCGAGCCTCGCGCACACGGACGCTATACCGCGTGGATGAAAAAAGGGGAAGGAAGAAAAGGAGGAAAAAAAATCGAGGATGAATCCACGAGGGCGGTCATAAACGGAATGTCGCTCCGTTGTTTTTCGCGAGACGCGAAGTGCCACTGCGATGCCGACGATGATATAAATCAAGCTTTCGATGCTCGCAACCATTTTTCATGCTCCGCGATTCGGAAGACGTTCCTTTTTTGCGGTGACGCTTCTCGTTTGGCGAACTTCGATTATCATTCCGCTCGTCGGACGAATATCGTGAAATATGTCTCGACGAGTGCGGTCGCGCGACGTTGACGCGAATGATCTTGTCCTCGTAGTTTCTAATTAGAATATGCCGTTCTTCTCGATCCTATCGAATGCACTTGGCTTTTTAGGGTTCCGTATCTTAAAAGGAGAAATGGAACCCTTATAGTGTTTAGGGATGGGATCGAGTATCTTACAAATAGGTTCTAATCCAACTGAATAGTTTCGAATATTTTATGGCTACTTCGATATAAAAAAAAACGGTACTTTCAAGTTAAACTCGAACCCAGACGAGGAAAGTTTGAACCTTTTGTAAGTATTTGAGTAATCGGTACTTGCAAAATTACTCCAACCTTGAGCGAGTAGATTCGAACTTTTATGAGTACAGTAGACGCTCCCTAGTTTGGTCATATAAGAACGCGTGCCAAAGAAAACCAAAACGAGAGAGAGTGAGAGAGATCATAGCAAATGAGCGATGGGCAATGCTCGCTTGTCTATAGCGCGACAACTACCGAGGGTTCGAATCTCCCGACAATCGACCTACTTATAAGTACATTTTCGAGCTTACAGGTAATCATTCTAGAGCTCGAAACCAACTTGTATAAAATGAGCACATTCCAAGTATATTCATTGAAACTCTATTGTTTTTGAGTAATAATCGAAACCTATGAAATGAAATTTGGTTATTGAAATTGTCTTGGTTTTGCAAGTACATATAAAACTTGACCTCATCCCTAATAGTATTACATATTGATGACGCACACATATATTGCCAATCAATGGTAAGAACGTAAGAAGACAAATATTTTAAATTAAAATGGGGGCCTGTTTGATCTCAAGAAAAAAAAATAGTTGGATTCATTTATCGTGTGGGGTATCGTTTGAAAGAGCTATTTGTAATGATGACAACTATTTGATGACTTTGATGATATAGCCCAAAATTTGGTAAAAGTGACGTTCCACCAACCCCCTGTTTTCTTAAGTTTCTAAACTTAAATTTTTTATTTTAACATAGTTAGTAGGTATTGATCCATAGATTACTGGAAAACTACCCAAATTTTCCACAATGTAATAGTTGCTGAAAAAAAACCCTTTTTTTCATGTGGAATAATCCATTCATTTTTCAATTCTCGAAAGCAAATTTGGATAAGATTTAAATATTAATAAAATACAATTTGTACTTGGCCTATTGACAGCCCTTTGTTGTATCAATACGGAACCCTAATTGTGCGAGTTCGACTCGCTCTTGGCCGGGTTTTTTCATATTCGAATGGTCGAAAAAAAACACTTTATGCAATGTCGCGTCTTCTTCGCGCACAAGAAAAAATGGTACGAAACACGCGAGAAAGCTCGGAAGGCGCGAAAAACGTTGCCCGTCTTTGCGCAAGTCGACAGATGAAAAAAAAAGGTTGGACGAGAAGAGAAATTAGTTGTCAGACACAGAGGCCGTGGATGGGCGTCGCGACTCGGCCGGACTTCTCCCGTGATTTATGCAGGATTCCACCGTCGCTATGTATAAAAAAGAAAACAGAGAAACACGGGCTTTGCGTTCCGTCGCCCTCCCTCGTCCTCGTTCCTACACCTTCCTAAGAATCATTTTGAAATGGGAATGCTCGCTGCGACCGGCGACCCCCGTGTCTCTCGACTTACAAATCTCGCAATTTTTTCTCCAAACGTTTTTACGTATAAAGAGTTGGAAAAAGAATAGAAAAATCAGTCTCGTAGAAGTCGATTTATGCTATGCGCGATCCCGTCGTCGCACAGTGGTTCGAAACGCCGATCTAGCTGTTAAAAAGTCATACAAACCAGAAAAAGTTTCCTATGCGAATTTCTGTGTGGTTTTTTATAAAGAGCGATTTTATGGAGTATATTTTAGAACGTACTATATATGTATACAGGGTGTTTCATCTAAAACAGAACAGCCTTAATATCTATTGTATGAAATGCTACGAAATATGTTATAAACGTAAAATAGACCGTTTGAACAGGAAAACATTTCAACCGTTGAACATTTTTTCAAGGTCATTTTATCAAAATATCAAAAGCAGTAGTGCTCTTTCAAATAGAACGGTATATTTTTGTTGACATAACATCATAGCTTATGAAAAATTGAATTTTGCAAATACCATAATTTTAACTCCATTTAACCTTTAGCGATGAAGTTACAATGGAGACTGAAAAATAAACCTTCTTTATAAGAGACCAGAAATTGTCCACCAACTTCAAAGTCCTATTATACAATGCTCGGCACAGATATGCAGCTGATTTTCACAAGAATAGAAGAATAAATTCTAGATTACAAGATGAAACAAAAAGTTTGACGGATTTGCGCAGATCCATTTACTTCAACCCTAAAAACTGAAATGCATGAAATGAAATATGAGCTACTTTTCAGTATGTTCACTTTGAAATATCAGATTCGCCAATTGTTTTTATTATGTCGTGAAACTACGTAAATTCCCGTACAAAATCCGTGAAAAATAAAAAATTCGCAGTTAATATTACCATTTAACAGAAGCAGAAACATTAACCGACTTTCATGTACATATTACTCTAATAAAACATTGTTTTATGGATACATGGTAGGTATTTCATTTAAAGTTCTGAAAGGATTTAGGAACTTAACCCTTTGACTACTGTTGGCGCCTATTGACGACGGAAGCATGTCGGCTTGCCGGTACTGTAGGCGCCTATTAACATCCGACACATGTTGGCTTCCTGGTACTGTAGGCGCCAATAGATGTCCAGATTAAATTTAAATAATGTAAAACATTTTTTTAATGTAATAGAATTCAGTATTTTTAATATTTTAATATACTTCCGCAGAAATGCATGTCTAACGAAAAACTTCGCAGTACCCAGTGGACGTTGCGGGTGAATTCGTACCGTACCGTACGGCCGGTGCGTGGTAAAGTCTGCCGTAGCCAAAGGATTAAATAAACTGAAACTTGACGGTGTCGGCAGTGATCAAAATTCCGAATCCTTACCGGTTAGATCAGTGTTTCGAGCTACTATACGTCGTGTCGTAGGAACGCTTCGGTCGATCGCACTTTCCGATCATTCGTGCATTTAAAGGAAGCAAAAAGATCGTTTCCGCCGCATTGCGGGCTCCGGATATTTATGAGATCATTGAGCCGGCGATCGGGTAGACTAATTGCCAGAACAATGGAGCAATTATACGTCGAATTAATTTATATCTCTGTCGAATATGCAGCAGAAATTTGCGAGGGCGAGCGTCCATGTATGTACACGCGTCTCTCCCTCTCTCTCCTCTTCTATCCTTTACCCCACCATATCGAAATCGTTATAAGAGAGAGGGAGAGCGAGATTGACGATGATTGTCATTGCGGCAATCATAGTATTGTCCTGCGGGATCTATCGATCTATTAATTAATTACGGGAGGATGGATACGCAGGTTTGCGGAGTCAATATTGAATTCACGTTAATGCGTTTCGGGAAACCAATGCAGTCTCGCACGGTAATCGTCTCGGGATCCGCTCTCAAGTACGGATCGATTGCGTTTGACTCGCATCTTGACGACGACGGCGAATGGCTTTCCTTACGTTAATGGTATCAACGATCGTGTCGAACTCGTATTTCCTTAACCGCTTAGGCACGGTCCGCCACTATAGAGCCATTCCACGCCAAGCGGGGCACCGAATGCCCCACCATTACCGATATTTCCGAAATCGTGCGTGTTCTTTATTTGAAGCAGTTTACATATGTTTTTGTTTTAAAGTCATATTTTAACTGGTTTAGGAGTAACTGAATGTCGAAGTTTGTAAAAATGTTTGAAAATTACTTATGGAACTGGACGAATATGCTTTCTATATGCGTATGCGAATATGCGTATTTCTACATTTTTTTGAGTGAAAAATATGTGATTTTTATAAACAATTGAAGTGTTTTATTTTAACTTTGGAGTACTTACAACTGAGCTACATTTCTAAAAAAAATATCATTAAAATCTACTATTCCTCCTCTTTAACATATTAAATTTTCAAGATGGAGTATTCACGGAATCTGTATAAAAAAAATTAATTTGTCTTACAGAGTTGTAGCCCGCCGCGCGTCGCGCCGAAAACGCGATGCTTCGCCGCGATATTACAACGATTGTTTCGCTAAAGAGGAAGCGTTGAAGGCAGTCAATAAACCGTGCTTGTAATATACATGGCCGGTAAGAAAAATTGATTTTTTTTATACAGATTCCATGAAGACTCTAACTTGAAAATTTAGTATGTTAAAGAAAAGCGAGAGTAGATTTCAATTATATTTTTTTTAGAATGTTAACTCAGTGTTAAGCACTCCAAATTTAAGATTGAACAATTCAATTGTTTATAAAAATCACATATTTTTCACTCCCGAAAACGTAGAAATACCACATTAAAGTATATTCTGTTCGCTTTAGAAAGTTTATTCATCCAGTTGCATAGGTAATTTTCGGACTTTATAACAGTGAAGAAAGGACTTTAAAAAAAACCCATATAAATGGTTTTAAATAAAGAATTAGATAAAAAATTTCGGAAATATCGGTAATGGTCGGGTCACTTTTTGTCGAAAAGCGCCCCGCTTGGCGTGGAATGGCTTTCATAGTGACTTTCGCGGATGTCATCTTATATTACGACGCGCCACTATAGTGGCTTTCGCTTAAGTCACCTTTTCGAGCGAAATGCCACTACAGTGTCGTACTTTTGCGAACTGTTTACATGAGATCGTATAAATAAATTATAATTAGTTCATTTATAACTCTGTTCTACCGTGCCTAAAAGCAGGTTTTATAAGCTCCTTTTTCCCAAAATGATATGTTTTGGTACTGCTGTCGACCCTTCCAAATTTGGCCCCCCCCCCTTTTTTTTAAGACTACGATCAAGTAGATACATACCTACATGGTTCTTACGTCGGTTCTCAGAGAACCGATTTTATGATAATTGGTTTTTTCGGGGATCGAACTCCCCCACTCTGGAGCCAGCAAGACCCAAAATTCTTTTCATTAGCCCATCAAATTTTATTTCCCTAAGAATTCCATTTCCCCAGAATGGAGAAAGAAAAGAAAACCAAATGTGTCAACCTTGCCTAAAAAGTTAAAGGAAAATTCGCGCGGTATCGATGGCGCGGGTAACGGGAGACTCGTTCTCCGATCTGTCCTCGGTGGATTTTAAAATACGAGGGTCGTTAATGATACGTCCTAGTCGAGTAGCTACGCTTGAATTTGGAATGTCACGATAATTATGATTTACGTGACTCAATTAGACGAGCACGCGTGCGGAATACGAATGGATTACGTTCTAACATGCAACGGTACGTTCTCATCTACCTACGATGCTAATAACGACATAAAGGAGAAGGAAAATAAAAAAAGGGTACGATCTCTACCGTGTCTAAAAAGGAAAAAGAAAATAAAGGAATATTCGTATGGCCTTGACGTGGAAACAAAAAGGAAGAAAGAACATAGTCATTATAAACGCACGTGACCCGACGATAGCGGGTATCGTTCTCCCTTTTTTTCATTTTGCCAAATTATAATTGCTATATTTTTATCGATTCGTCGCTGACACGTGCGTCGGCAAATCATGCAAAGCACCAGAGGTTAGAGAGACAGAGACATGATTTTTCGATTATCCGCCTCCGAAGAGAAAAGAAAGGAAAACCACACACGAACGCACGCACGACGCGGGCCGAAGGGTAAGGGAAAGGTAGTTGGAGTAGGGCGGGAAAAAAGGTAGAGCGGGAAAGTGCACTAGCCCGCATTATTTCGTGATGGACGAGCTCGCCGTTCAAAGGGAATGTGATGAATTGAAAAACTGTCATAGGTCTTTCGCGCCAAAATGATGAAAGCTTCCTTCGTGTACGACAATGATGAAACATTTAAAAAATTCTATGCCACCCTCCTAATGGACACCGAAAATGAACAGCACGAACGAACGATTTGTTCGATTCTCCCGACGAGATATATCGATTTAATCGTTTTCCGGGAATATTAAATTCGTTATAAAGAAGTAGAAGTTCAATTTGCAAAACGAGCTCGTCGATCGTGAAGAATCACGACTGGATCGCCGACGGAAGCGTTCTTCGACGAGAAAGAAATTCGCAGATTTTCTTTTAAAAAAACGAACGCGTCGACTCAATTCCGAGCGATTAAGCATTCGTTTTTCCGAATTATCCTTTGACGAATGAAGTCCGGTCGATGGCTAGCGTGCACTTTTCCTTCTCTCTCACACTCTTTCTCTCTCACATACACACACGACTCCTATTCGAGGTGCAACGAATTCTTTCCTCTTCCACGGGAAAAAGAAAAAGATTGATACGTACGTTCCATTCGTTCGTGGACCGTCGTGGGAAAGAGGCTCGAACGAATAAAAAGTAGAGAAGAAAAAAAGTTTTTCAAACTGGACGCTATCGATCAGCGTTTGAAATACCTTTAGAGCTCTGTATATATGATATATATACATCCGATATCGAATCTGTTTTATCCCCACCCCTTTTCTCCCTCTATCTCTTTTTTCAAGCACGACACAGGACGACTGATCGGATAAATCGAGGCTTTTTAAAGCGGGTAACGCTGATTAAAAGGCTCCGAGGTGCGCTCGTATGGCTGATTAAAAGCGGCGATTATTTTATCCGTACAAAAGGGAACGGAATTCGTAAAGAGAGAGAGAGAGAGAGAGAGAGAGGCATAGAGAGAAAAAAGAGAGAAAACTAGAGAGGGAGAGCAAACGCGTAAGCGACTTTTTACATTCGAAATCAATTTGCCACGATTTAGCCCCAATCAGCGTGTCTCCCTCAGCCTCTTTTTCGCTCTTTTTTTCCCCTCTGTTTTTAACCTTTTGTACGTAGCTTTTGGTCCACGAACGAAAACGTACTGTATATGTATATATGTGTATGGTCCACCGGTGATCGACGCGTGACATTTATACATAAAGATGTTTCAAAGATATTCGGGCGTGAAAATGAATGGAGTTAATAGCATCGATTTTGGAGTTAGTATACAGAGATCGAGATGTGATTATCGTGGTGTATATGTAACGTCGCTCGTTCGAATATGAACAAAATATGCTCTGCCCTCTCCAGTCCGGATTCTAATAGAGAATTTGTCAAAATTATAAATGTATATATGCAATAACAGAGAAAACTTTACTTTGCGCACGCGTTCATGTTTATTTTCTTGCAACAAAGACGGCCGAAAGAAATCAATCGATTCAACGCGTGCGTTTCAAGTCGCACGAAGTTTCGTGGACACGGCGTGTCCAGTTCGCCGTTTTCTCTTTTCATTTTCCAACGTAAAGGAAAGAAATAAACGATTAAGCGCGTAAGCTCAACCAAATTACATATCGTGTCAAAGCAAATTTAACGTACAATATATAGATATATACGGATCTTGACAATAATTCTTGCAACTTTTAAATACGTATGGTAACGGGGCCCCGCTCAAGGGCGTTCCCCTACGTTGCCAGACGATCGTTTTATGGATATCGATGAGATTATGCCATGACTTGGTGCCTTCGTCCCTTAACCAAGGGTGGCAAAAGGGAAGAAAATAAAAATCATCCGGCGGTCGAATGAACGGGGAATACAATAAAAATTGTAAGTTGAATCAGTAGGATGAGGCAAAAATCTCGAATGGGAATATACAGTGACTCCCAGAAATATTCCGACACTCAATAAAGTGGAATAGCTTTTTTATGATTGAATCAAACAATTTCAATTTTTGCAAAACAGTAAAAGTATTAGTTTTCGTTGTTTAAAAAAATTCTAAATTTTCGGAATTATAAAGAAAACAAAAATTTCGAATTTTTTTAGACAACGAAAATACGATATTTAGTAAACTAATACCTCTACTTTCTTGAAAAAATTGAAATTGTTTGATTCAATAATAATAAAGTTATTCCGCCTTATGGAGTATTTGGATATTTTTCGGAGTCACTGTAGGAAGAAGTATTTTTGCGGCCGAACCCAACTCGCGAAATGTTTCTAAAGCGAGACGCAGTTTTTACCAAACGACAGAGGTCGCGTAGCCTTGTTAGAAAGCTTGTTCGTTGCTCGCCCGCTGGAAAAAGCCCCATGGGCCAACGATCGACCCCCGCCCGTATCGCGAGTCGCGTGCTCGAATACACAGATACCTACGTCACGGTATCCTCGTACGCGAATGTACCTTGTGTACAGACTCTCTGCGAAGAGAGACAAAAAGAGAGGGAGATTCGATCGTAAAACTCATGGGAATACTATTTACTCAGGCAGAATACATTCTCCCGCCGCTTTCTCTTTTTCTCTCTCTCGCTTCATCTTTCTCCTCTATTTTCAGTTCACGCTCCACTTCGCGATTACGCAACGTTAAATCGAGAAATTAAAGAAGAGCAGCAAAATTGCGAGCACCCGTTCCTACGAGATTTCCCAGACGAAACGTTGACGATAAATTCTGCGAAACGAATCTCGAAGATTGCGCGCATTCGAGCTCGAGAAACGACGAGTAGCGAGAGAAAGGGTGAAAGAAGAGATTTCGGCGTCCCGTTGCTCGATGATCGTTTAATTTGAAAATAATTTCCAAGGAGGAAGAACCACGCGACGCAAAGATATTTTCAATGAAAATATTTCCTAGTCCAAGAAGACGCTCGACTATTTGTCCTCCGTGCTTTTAAAACGCGACTACGATCGAGACTCGAATGCCGAATGCTTCACGAATCGATCGCGTACAACGCGCTTCGATTTAGCTCTTCCTCCTGTATGTCTCCTTTGACCGGAGGCAATATATGAAAATAGAACACGCGTCGAAAAAAAAGCATGGAAAAAAAAAGCCATCCGAAAGGATGCATCGAGGGTGGAAAACACAGCGTGGGCCATTGACGACACGCTGTTCGCAGGCTCCATACGAGTGTGTCCATAAGATTGAACTCCGGAGCATCGTGATGGAGAAAAAAGAAAAATGGTTCTTTTTTTCATTAGAGAAGAAAATGAAACGCTAAAAAGAACGGACACGCGATGGGGGAGTAACAAAAAACGTCCATGACGTTATCGGTCTTTTTAAATGCCCATCGATTTGATTTCACGACGATTTCCATCGCGAACGCGATTTCGTCCAAGCGATGAAACGATTAACGGACTTAAATGATATTAGTAAGTTATAACGATACGATGGATCGAATGGAATGGATAAAAGGGATGAGAATGCTTTTAGACCAATACCGAAGCGATGAAGTTGTGAAATTTGAAAAAGTTATCTTGTTAATGAGAGTTTGCGAGATGATCGTTAGCAGCAGGGGCACGCCCGTAATATCGAGCGGGGCCCACGTATTTAACTCACGGAATATTAGAGAGCAGAGGGTGTCGACGTTATCGTACCTTGTCGCCTACCTTCTTCTCCCATTGAAGAACGTAGGGCACTGGGTGCTCACCGGGGAACTCTACATGACAGTTGAATACAACGCTCTCTCCTAATATAGCCGTTATGTGCACCGCGTCCTGGTGACAGAGTCCTGAAACAGAAAAAATATACACACGTTATATCACTATCGGTTGTAGTTTCTAAGCTATCAAAAATATATCGAGATTTGTTTGAACGAGTTGTCGGAAAAATATTTTTACATTGAGCCTTGTTGCAATTTCTATACAAACCCTTTAATTGGAACAAAAAACAAATGCAACAAGTTTTGGTCCCTGAAAGCATCCGATACACTTGAACCATGGACAATTAAAAAAACATAGATGTCAAATCGGTTTTGGCGCTATTTTGAAAAAAAAAAATAACCGCTTTCTTCTGTCAAGGTGACAAGTTTAGATATTGAAGATTTGGTCGTTGTTTATAATTGACTATTTATATGGAAAATTCATCATTTTACGTCCAGTAAATTATATCAAAATATTGGAAAAGAGGTAAGGAATTGATGTTTCATTACGAATAGCTGTTTCGAATCTTTTTTTTCGTAAATTTATAATATAATATATTATATATTATATAGTAATAGTATATATTAATAGTAATGATATATTATATAGTAATATTTTTTTAAATATTTTTCCCGTAATAAATGACCCCAAATTTATATGGTGAATTTTTCTAAATTAAATAAAAAAATCGCGCATTTAAGGGTTAGGTAGCAGTTATTAAAGTATTCTCACATATATACACTATCTTGTATAGTGATATGGACACATTGCCCCAAGTCTACGGTTCATTGTTATTTTACGCTTCCGGACTCTCAGCTCTCATCGTAAGCATAATACTCCGAACGTTCCTGCAACGATGGTACGGCTTGTCGGACGAATAAATAGAATCCTGTACTCGGCCGGCGCACTTAATGCAATTTGAATGTTCCAAGTTAGAACGTCCAGGTGGAAATACGTTCTTCGAACTTCCCCCGCACCGTAAAGTTTTGCACCGTTGCCTATTGCCAAGAGAAACGCGAAAGTCCATTCTCTTTGTCTATTCTGCGAGACGTAAAACTCGCCGTCGTTTCGAATCGAGTTCTTCCGAAGTTAAAATATCTCTCTAGGCGAGGAAAATCCAGCACAAAATTTATTTCGAAGATAACGATCAGCTATTGGAAAACCGCGTTCGTTTTTTTTTATCTTGGCCCATAAATTTATTTCTTGAATAATTACTTATCTTCTTTTGTATACGAACGAGCAATATCGAATTTAACATTCTTAATTGTTGGCAACAACGCACTTTTTTTTATATTATAACCATAAGTTGGTCATATTGAAGATGTGAAGTTATGCTCGATGGCAATTTGTTTTTTGCTCGAGGGTAGGTATACGTTGCCAACATGTATGTTCAATTGTTTTCCGTATCGTCCGACTGCAGGGTTGCCAGATTGAGGTTTTTTTTCTCCATTTGTGGAAAAATTTCATTCTCGGGGAACGTTTAGGGAAATAATTGGGGGAAAAAAATAGAAGGAGGAATTTTGGGGAAAAATTTGATGGACTAATGAAACGAATTTTGGACTTTGCAGGCTACAGAGTGGGGGAGCTCGATCCCCGAAAGAACCGATTATCACAGAATTGGTTCTCTGATAACCAACGAAAGAACCATCTAGGTATGTACTTGATCGTAGTCTAAAAAATAAGGTCACCAAATTTGGCAATTGGGATGTTCCTTTCTCTTGAAAGGGTTGATAGTAGTACCAAAACATATCATTTTGAGGAAAAGAGAAAGGATATTTGGGGAAATTTAAGAAATTGCATCTAACAACCGTGTCCGATTGTTTCGTCAGTCTGTATATATTTTCTGTCCAATGGGGATCTATAAACGTTACTTCTTCCTTAATATATTTGTTTGTTCAAAAATAAGACTTTACTTCTTTATAAACGTTTATCACGGTTAACACTAATCGATCTCAGTGTACTTCTATTCCCTTCGATAAAGAAACCCCTCGATTGTGGTATCCCTCGACTAACGTTTCGCGACAACTCGGTGAGTCCGCGACACCACGTGTTTCGTAGCTAGTTCTCCCTTCGTAAAGTTATTACCCGGAATTCCACAAAGGGATATAGTATCCGGAAATGTAGCGTCCACCCTCCCTTTGTTCGAGAACGGACGTCCCTTACAATGTTGGCCTTATGACGTAGCTTAATGCCCGGGCTAACTTTCGAAACAAACGTGTCTCGCGCCGAAAGTTCGGATCAAAGGATTCCCTACCAACGGCACGCGTACCAACCCCTTCCATCACCGCTACTACCATCTCACCTTCGAAAGGCTGTTACTCGAAGCCCCGTAAAATCTGTTCGAGAGAAAGAGAGAGAGGAAGCAAATCGTAATATTTTGGCAAGGAGTCGTACCTTACGATTATTCGAATAATGGGACTCCAGAGCTTTCGAAGTTGCATTCCCTTTGACGTTGACAAGGAGGTTGCATTTTGCATACGATTATTTCCAACGAGACAAGCTCGTCGCGATCGATCTTCTCCGAAGCTTCGAACGAATATGCAAAGTACTAGCCATCTCGAGTTTCATTGGATTTTGCACGTGGAGGGTGTCTTCATTTTTCCACCCGTTTCGTAGAAAGACTTTCTATTCCGTCGAGCTCGCCGTACGGTTGTTTTATAATATAAGCTTTCACCCGATCGATCGAAAATTATCACGCTCGAATACGTCGAAGAATTCGCCCTGTAATTTCCTTTTGTGTTCCTTCACGATACCTTCCCACCGAGACGGGATGAAAAATCGAGAATTACGATACTCGTTCGAGAGAAGAGAAAAGGAGAGGAAAGTGGGTGAGGATGGTTCGAAGGGGGTTGGGAAAGGAGGACGAAAGTATCGCCTGGGGCAATCGACGCGGGCCCACGCCCCGAAAAAAGTGGACGAGTATTTTCAAAGAGCTCCTGTACCTAAAGCGTTAAAGCGCCGATCTTTTTGCCCCCCATCTTCCTTCCTTTTTCTTTCTTTTCCGATGAGGCAATATTCGATCCTCTAGAGAAACACCCGATCTAAAAGTTTCATTTCGAACGTGGATTGTCCGTTAACTTGATTCGATCCCGATCAAATGAACCTCGTAAATGGCAAAACGGATAATTGTTTGAAAGGAGACTATAGCTCGATCGGTGACAGTCGTATTGGATATTAGAAAGAGTATAACGGAGAGACAGAAGCGGATAATACGTTTGATCGGTGCGTTAGTTTCGATCGCAAGAAAGTAAAGCTCGTCTCACCGTAGTAGATCTCGTTTGCTTCTCGCGTCTTTGAACAGCGATCTATCGGATAACTCTGCGGCGAGAGCGAGCTGGTGGAAAGCCAACTGGAAATACCTTTCATCCGGTGCTGCTTGAGCGTCCAAGAAGTCTTCTCTACTTCTCTCTCTCTCGGTCTCCCTCTTCCATCTCTCATCTCTTCGCTTAGATTCCTCGCTTCTCTAGGTCCTAACGTGGCTAGCTAACGTCGGGTAGTACGTCCTCTAAATCGCTTTCGCGTTTACCACCACTCGCTTTTAGCCCCCTACTCCTCGCTTCGAAATAGTTTTGCTTTCCCCTTTTAGATACGAAAACCGATGTCCGGTTGCTTCAAAGCCACCATCTCTCGGAGCTAGTTTGCCTCTCTCGTTTATTTTCCCATCGGCGATACTTCAAAGCCGTACGCTTCGCGTCGTCCATCGTTCATCTCGTTCGCCGAATCGAGAAACGAACGCGGTGTGTACGTTGCTTAACGATCTTATCAATTTTTTAGTACATCGCCGGAGAGCTATTCTCAGCTTCCTCTTCCTTGTCTACGAAATATTGACTATCGAGTTAAATACATCCACAAATTAAATCTTACTCTCTCAAACTGAATTGCTGCATTTTTTATTAATTCAAATAGCGAGTCATCAATTCACAACAAAAATAGTGATTTCTGCTTGAATCTACAAGTAAACTAACAACATATCTTTTACATGTGTGTTCTTCAATAAAGAGGTTAATGTGAGAAATCATTGCTTACTGAAAAATCCACCAACAAAATATATTTAGACAGGTAAGTAGATTATACACATGAAATTTTATAACTGCAAGATATATGTGCGTTGTAACTTTTGAATAGCTTTATGTATTTTAGATAATCGTTTTTACTGGTCTTTATAAAAATTACAACTGACAGTAATTAATTAATCTTGTCTATCAATCTGGTAAGATCACCAACTGATCTTTTTAGATTGACAATCAAAATTAATTAATTGTTAGAAATAAGAACATTTTTTTCATTCAACTCTTTGCCTTGTAATATCGTGTGAGACTCGTAGTATAAATTCTGAGACGAGCATAAAAAGCACGAGTCAAACTCCTGCTTCAATAATTACAAGTTTATTTTTTAATTTATTTATCTTTCAGTGTGCATTAGTTAGTCTTTGTTTAGTCAGGTTTGTAATTCATTTTTTCTAAATTTCTAGTATTAATTTTATTGGGCATCGAATTATATCATAAGGCAAGGGGTTAATGATTCATAACCTTAATTTGTTGTCAACTGTACTGTTTCTAAAGATCTGTGGAAACTACCCCAGTTCGCCGCTAGGCATCGCGGATATCGCAAGCACTAGAATAACAGGTAATATAGTATATATATATAGGGATTCCTAACATCGAGCCGCTTGTGTTAGCCCTATTGATGGGTCTTCGAGCGGGGACTTAAGACGAAACTAGCTCTCTCGATATTCCAATCATCTTCACGAGTCGCTACAGACGAGCAAAAACAATTATTGAAAGCACGTGAAGCTATTATTGGACACAATTGCGACATATACAGGGTGTCCCATTCCGAGCTACCCACTGGTAAACTACAGGTACAGTGGACGAATATAAGTAGAAATTTTGAAAATTGTTTAAACAAATTCAGCTTAGTTAAGGAGTTATTAACTAATAAAGATTGACCAATTACGGAGAGCAGAAGCGATCTGCGAAGGAAGGTCGGCCCACTCGTTAATAGGTGAGAGACGAAGAGGTGGGAGGGGGAGAGAAATCTACAACAAACAACATTACGTATCGCTGTTCGTCTTTGTTTCTCGCGGAATTCTCCTATCGCTTCGTCTCGCATAGGAACAAGCTCAAGGAGCTGTCTCTCGTCGCCTATCGTTTCTGCTCCCCGTGATTGGCTTACCTTCTTTAATTAATGATTCGTTAACTAAGTCGGATTTGTTTAAACAATTTTCGATATTTTGCTTAGATTCGTCCACTCTACCTGCCGTTTCCCGGTGGGTAAGTCGGAATGCGATACCCTGTATACCATGCATTTATACAATTTCATGTATATAAGCTACTCACCTGAATAAATATATTTTGCTGCTGGATTTTACTTATCGAATCTCTTTACATATTCAATTAGTGCATATTCACTAATTCAATAAGTATATGTGTTACGTCCCGTAACCCACAGACGACTCCAAAGTACTCCGATAGATGTCTCATCCTCTTTCCTAATTCTCGAAACCACTCAAATATCACCCTATAACAATATATAGAACTCCTAAACTACCTGACCATAGCGTCTGGGGTAGGGTCCGCCTGCATCAGCCCCACTGATGAGTCTGCAGTCGGACCCAAGACGAAACGCACTTTCCTTTCCCTTTCCTTTTCTGACACCAAACCATCTCCTCAACACCACCATTTCCAAAGGAGTTTCTTCGGAGGACGAATCCGTTACGCGTCCTGAGACCATCGGAATCCGGCACGTAACAATATGAAATTTCATTACTTCAATATGTGGCTACTTTCTACTGATTCGAATAGTGAATATTCACTATTTAGTAGTGGTCTACTTTGGACATTTCAGAATAGTGAATATACACTCTCAATTAATGGTTTTTCACTGATTCAATTTTAGAGAGTACACATCGAGATAATGCTACTTGGATTTGAGAAACAAGTAGATCGTTTCTGGGTTGTCTTAAAATCCGGAAGAGACGTAGGAAGGCCTGCCGCGTCGTTAATTAACCAGACGCAAAATACGTTATAATGAAACGTGAGAAAATATCGCGGTAATGTGGAACGATGTAAAACGCACACGCTCGAGTTCATTGTTCTCTTCGCCACTTATGCTCGTTCTCGCTCGCACCTTCGGTTTTATAGAGACGAAGAGGTAGAAACGAAGGAAGACGAAGAAGACTTGGAAGAAAAAGAGGGAAGGGAAAACCCCCGAACATTTTACCAACGAAATTTTCGAGCAGCGACGAAGCGTGAAATTAACGAGTCGTTGCATCAG
This sequence comes from Ancistrocerus nigricornis, assembly GCA_916049575.1. Lineage (NCBI taxonomy): Eukaryota > Metazoa > Arthropoda > Insecta > Hymenoptera > Vespidae > Ancistrocerus > Ancistrocerus nigricornis. The sequence goes on along the minus strand of OU696669.1, from coordinate 22,206,008 downwards.
TTCTCTCTCTCTCTTTCTCTCGTATGCAGGCACACCACGACCAACATAAGTTAAATAGTTAAAGCACCTGTTTAAAGCCGCTTCGCTTTTGCCGCTAACGCTGCGATTCTACGCGCGGTTGAACCACGACCGAGAGCGGAATAACGCGGCCGAGGCTAAAAGCAATTAACCGATACTAACGAGTATTCCACAGCCCTTATATTCTAAAGACTCGAGAATTGATTTTAATTATTCCAAAAGAGGGAAGCGGATCTTACCGTGCGAGGGAGAAAGACTGAGAACGAGAGAGTCAAAGCGAAGACGACGCGTACGAAAATTATGAGCCTTTAATTAAACCTGCAGACAAATTGCCACTGTGCCGAATTAACGAATAAGAATCGTGCGATTCTTTCTCATTTAAATAAAGAACCTTATGGAAACATTATTAAAAGATTGATTAATCGTCGCCAATTTAATTGTTCCTTTGTTCTCGAAGTATAAAAGTTACCGCAGTAATCTTTGGGTTATCGTCGTTCTCGTGGAAGGACATCTGCGTTGTGTTCGTTGGTCTCGTCTGCCATCTGCTCGATGAACGCAGCGAAGAACACCACAATCGTCCAATGTATTCGTATATTACGGGGCAAAGTTATCGGATGTCTCGAACGCTGATGCTTTCTCTCTCATGATTTTAATACGACTTCGATGATTAATTGCCGGTTTAAGATGCAAGAATGATTTATAGAACGTGGCCAGATGCATTGGGTACTTCGAGCAGAGACTACGAACCCGAAACGTATCGTAAAGATCGTTAAGATTCCGCAAAAGAATTTATGATCGCGCTAGCTGTACTTCCCGAAAAGGCGATAAATTTGTTTAAGAGATCATCGTTGGGGCGATCGATCGACGGATTATTAATTTTCACGACAAATGCGAATACAAATAGGTGCGAGGTTCTCATTCGTGGTGAGTATGACGAGTCTATGAACGACGTCGTTGCCTTCCGGCTGTTTACATTCCAAGAATTCGCTACGTTAGTTCGTTCGACGAGATTTACGAGAAAAATATAAAATTTTCTTCGTAAACGAGTAACTCTCTTTACCTTTAGCCGTTGTGAAATTATTCGATCCGACGACTTTACGCGAATTAAAAGGATCTCGCGAGAGGAGCGCGTACTCGAGAGTAGGTACCGGTGGAAAATAATAGAGAAATAAATAAATTACGAGCATTAGACGGCGAAGTTTCGTTAAAACGACGACGACAGCGTGGAGGGGTTGGCAGCGGCAGCGCAGGGAGGGAATGTAATGCCGTACAAGCGGCGATCACAATGGCCGCTTTGCGCCCATGCTCCCAACTTAGGAAACTTTCTATATTAAACAACTTTTCCGCTAATTTTGCTTTTCTCTTTTTTCGTCATTTTCTCGTACTTTCCGTTTCACCCTCTCCCTTCGATTTCTTCTTTTACTTCTTCTGCTACACGCCTCCGATCCACTTCAATTTCTCTCTCTCTTTCTCTCTACCGTTTACGGCGTTTCACGGTAATTTCGTTCTCGTTTTTAAAATACGCCTCTCGAGCACGGCGTGGCGCCGTAAAACCGTCTGCCATCGAGAACGGAAGCTCGAAACTTCTCGTGTTCAACTTTCCCGCCATTTTAATTACCAAAGTACTACTCCCTTGAATCCCATCCCAAAAGAAAAAAAAAAAAGGCACGAGTAATAAATCGATGCGATCGAACAATGTAAAATCATTCTCCCGTTAAGAATATCTTTTATAGCGAGGATTTAATCCTCTTTTCCTCGATGTTCCGCGACGACTTCAATCTTCTTCTTAAGACAAGCTTTTACGGCGCCGTAAAATGTCGTCCGGTTAAGAGCGAAGATGCTCATTAGAATACTTCGGCGTCCGCTCGCTTTTCCGACATTGGAATCCCTTCGCTGATCCTGCGCGTATCTAATGGAACATTATTTACATGTAATTGCTACCAATTCCGTTATAGTAAGTCCACTAACGAGCGTCTACCAGTTAGATACGATTAAAACGTTCGAGAGTAAGTACCTATCCCGCAAATGTAATACCATGGCAATTATGAATTTCACACGATATGGATCGAGGGAAAATAAGTGCGGGCATTCTCGATCGTACGTAATCGCGTGTCATAATTTATTTCTCGTTGGACGTTTATTTCGTTAAAAATGGAGAAGAAATCTGGAGTAATCCAACAAAGCGCGTGGTGCACGCACTAACGTCCGCGTACCCACACAGAGAGAATCCTGCGGAGATTCGCGGCTCTGGCACTTGTTATTTACAGCACGTAATTATGACAATTTCTTTTTAAGGGAGATTTAACGAAGTTGTTCTCATTAACGAGACCAGCGGGAATAACGAGCGCGACGATACAAAGACACTGGCGTATATAGCGTGATACGTTAATAATAATATAGGTACACGAGTTTGAGAGGAGTAAAAGGAAAGAGAGACGAGGGGAAAAAATAGAACGATTTCGTCGTAGACGAACCGACCGACTCTTTGATGTATTTTCAAATACATTCGAGCGGCTTTAAAGAGATATTAAATTCGTTCTACAGAGTTTGACACTGAAAAAAGTCGTCGACGAGATGTTTCCTTTCTTTAACGGCTAATAATCACATCGATCTTGCTAATTACTTACCATTCGTTTCTCGTTTTTTATACTCTCAATACTCGTAATTAGGATTATACTTATATTCGCGAATGCGTGTGTTTACACTTCCAAGAACCTTTCTCCTTTTAATTAAGATTTATTTGCGCGAGAGAGTAACGTCGCTCGACTTCAAGACAATTCATAAAAAAGTAATCGCGTTTAATGAAAGATCCTTTAGGGAAATGCAATTGTAGTTAAGCGTTTCGACGTCGAGAAGAAGGATTATTAATACAGATAATTAAAGAACGCAATCTCTGAAAGAAGAAGTTACTCACGCAGAATAGAAGCAATCAAAATGAAAGTGAAAAAGAAAATGCCCTTAAACGTCTCGTACTAGTACCTACTAAGCATCCTTCGCGCAACGACACACGTGCCTCTTTCCGGTTCGATCGTTAGAGCGTTGAAAGAAAGTCATTTTCTCGTCCGACTTCGGGGTTGAACGGAACGAGAGAGTGGGATGTAAAAAAAAAGTAGTCCTCCTCGAAATTGTTCAGACTCGCCGAAAAACTGCTCCGCCAGATAGGACGGATCCTATCAAAGCGAATTCAACGCCGCAAAAGAGTTCAAAGTCTTTCTCTCCCTCTCTTTCTCCCCAATAGGCGAGCCATTCACGCTCTTCGGTGTGCAGCATCGGACGGAAGCTCTTTCAAATTGAAATTCGCGTAACGCGTCACTCGCGCTACCGCAAAGGCGTGTTTCGGTCTTGTCAACTCAGAAATGTCGGAGCGTCGTCGTATGTACGCACGCCGTAATATTTTTCTAGCAGCATAACAAATTTTTCTTTACATTTTAAAAGCAAGCTTTCATCCCGAGGACGCAACATCTTTCTTCCTGTATTAGAAGGATATCAAATTTCGAGATAAACGGTAACATGCAAAATCGCAGGGTGGTCCATAGCATCGTGATTGATTATCGGTTAATTAGACACCTAAGTACCATCGGGCAGGTACGCATCCTACGGTTATAAGTCACCTCGCTCTAAATTGACATCGTTACGATACCGAGCTAGGCGTATCTGTGCACGGTACACTGAATTCGAAATCGATCTATCAGTTCTACTCGAGGGACGATGGGGAGCTATTAGTTTGACCGGACAAACCTAAACTCTATACGAGATGACCGGTAATCGATACAGCGACCCTTCGCGGGAGAACGTAAGATTTTTTAGAGTAGGGGAGACCGGGCCAACTTGATACATTTTCTACTTTGTAATTTTTTTAATTTTTATTTGAATTAACTATTAAATGAAAAATATCCCATGATATACTTTAAACCTTCTTCTTTATATAGTAAAAGTTTAAATTTAAAAAAATAAATACAAAATAAATTAAAGAAGGCTTATGTCAGGAAGGCAACATGTATGAACTTGTCTCATAGTGGGGCAAGTGGGGCCAGTACCTTCTTTTTCTGGATGCGAGGGTAGTCATCTCGTTCATATCGATTTTTCTAATCATTCCTAAAACTCAAGTCGATATAATCGAAATAAATTTTTCTTCATTTCTATATGTATATTCGGACAATGTTTATTCGAGTAACATTGGATTTGTGGTGCAACGATCCGTTTCATAAGGTAGGAAGTCGGGCTATTAGAGGCAACTAGCTCGCCTAACAAACTCGTGAACTCTAATTAGAGAGTCCCACTAATTGAGAGACGATACGCGAAACTCGTGGGCGCGTGCTCGTAAAGAGCAAGTTGTTTGAGAATGTTACCATTAATAATGGCATTTTACAGATTATTCGTCTATTCAATCCAATAAGAATTTCAGAAGGATAATAAACTGGAACGTAAACTCTACGTTTACGAGAAATCGATAAACGTAAACGAAATAGTTGAGGGCAATTTATCCAATTAAAACCGTGCCATTAATCGAGAGAAATAAATGACAAATTAAATGAAAGTTCGATTTATTATAAATGCGAAAGAAAAGACTTACCAGGAGTGACGAGGAGTACGATGCCTAAAAGCAGGGTCCTTGTCGCGACTTCCGCGATCCGCCGGAAGTCCCTGCGACACCATCGCAGTCGCTGCTTCCTCTCGCCTTCCCCCTCCATCTTCGTCGTCGTTTTCGCCTCATCCTCGATGCGGTCGAAACTCTTTGCGAAAAACCTCAGCTTCCCGTTGAACGGGGAGCCATTGGATCCCGCTACGCGCCTCAAAATTCTTCCTTCTTCGGTATCCTCCTCCTTCTCCCGTCGTTTGTACGTCCGGGAACCTCTACACGTGGGCTGGCCGGAAACGAGAATCGCCCCGAACTCAGCCCTACCGAAAGAGATCAATTACCGTATAGTGTAACGTTACTAATGTATTCTACATTTTTATTCAAAATTATCGCGCAACGTAAAGTCATAATAAATGTTGCATGAATTACAGGACCGCGGTCGCATTAATTCGATCGCTACGATTCAACGCTGAGCATACCGGATATATCGCGAATACGTAAATAATTATTCCCTCGTATCCTTTGTAATTGAATACGGGATGCGATTCCGCAGACTCGAGTACGCCGGTGATTTGTGGTCTTGCAGAAGCTACGATCGGTGATATCGATCGACGATATCTCGCGTTCGAGCGAGATTCGCTAACTCTCTGTGACACGGTGGTACGTTTGATAATGAATATCGCGTGCGATAATTGTTAAGCGTGCGAGGATCTACCAGTTCGTGGTTTATTACGCTATCTTCGATGGTACTAGACTACCGACGTAGGGGAAGTGGGGACAAAACAGCTCTTATAAGGCACATTAAATGAAACAGCATAGAATTTACCTCAAATTAGGAACTAGAAGTCTTTATTTCACTTCTTCAATTATTAGTCTTTATCTTGATAAGACTTAATAAATGAAAAATAAACATAAAAAAGAGTTACAACATTTTTTTTTAGAAGGGAAAAAGGCTGTTTTGTTCCTATATGGGGGCACAACCGTACTGACTTGCAAAAATCACAAGTATCTACTCATTGTCATTTTCGTCTACGCCTGCGCATGCTTCACGAACCCATCCTGTACATTTCGAACATTTACTTCACCCATTATTTGATCTTGATTTAGAATAAAAATTATCATGGCAAAAGATACATTCGCATCTTCATCTTTACTGTCACTTGAATTCTGTTTTTGTTTCGTTCCCTTCTTGCTCATATGATGCCGTTAGGCCCATGATGCGAACCTCTTTTAAGCTAGCAGGACCAAACCGGCAGAATCAAACCGGACCTATCCTTATGCGATCTTTCCCTAATATCCTACAAAAGCTAATATCAATCGTAACCGTAGAATTATGTTAGCTGATCTCGCGTACAAACACTGTAAACAATGCCTAAATGAATGTTCTTTATTGTTTTACAAACAGCGAAAACGATACTAACACTGCCATAGGATTATTAAATTTATTAAATTACTATGTAATTATAAGATTTTTACCATTATCCCTTTAAATCCATATATTTCTTTACAAAACACCACAGCTGTATTTCAATAATAGCTCACTACGACATTACGTCAGACTAATATTTGACTGCGAAATTGTTGCCAACAGAATAGAAATATCAACTAATATGGTAGAAAACGGTTGTGCCCCTATATGCGGTTTTGCCCCCACTTACCCTACGTTTCAATAGGCGAGTACCAATATACAGATCTAACAGAGATTAATTGCTACATCATTTGTAGTACAAGACGCCGACCTTAATCGACCTTTCCTCATCGAGTTATCTAATAAAATGTGTATTTAACCCTTTGACTACTGTTGACGCCTATTGGCGTCCGACACATGTTGTATTATTAAACATTGTTATTTAAAAAAATAAAATATTGTTATCTAAAAAAAAGCTTAAAATGAATGTTCACTTCAAGTAATATTCGTTTAATGTAATAAATTTCAGTATTTTGAATATTTTAATATACTTCCTCAGAAATGCATATCTAACGAAAAATTTCGCCGTACCCAGTGGACGTCGCGAGTGAATTCGTACCGTACGGCCAGTGCGTGCCAAAGTCTGCCGTAGTCAAAGGGTTAATACAATATAATGTATAAATAAACAAAACGTACTAGGGTTGAATCTTCATATCCCTGCATAGCTATTGTTAATTAAAAATTATTTAATTAAATTTTTTCGAATTTTGATTTTATTACAAAGGAAACAAAGCGAACGATTATTTCTGACTCTGCCCGTATTCGGCCGGGTCGTCGTCTGCGCTAACTATCACCATCGTTTCTCGTTATTACTTTATTGCGCCAAGCTTACCTCTCCTCGTCTTCTCCGCAGGTGCCGTTCTCCGCAGGTACGTGGCAGCCATCTTGCCTTAGGGAAGGAGGATTCTCAGAAGAGTTTCGTTCGTAAGACTGGGACTCGAGCCTTCGCTGGAGGTCCGTGGCTTGTAGCCCTCCTCCGCCCCCCATACCCCCGCTCCCATAGTATCTACGATCACAAGGTACCGCACGATCACGAGAAGAAGCACGATCCCGAGAAGGTACGTACGATCACTGGGAGCGTGTTTACTAAACGTCCGTTCGGTGTCGCGTCGCTGCTCGAAAGACTCTTTGTTTACGTTACAAGGACTCGTTGCTCGGGCATCATCGAATAATGTTTACGCATTGTGAACACGCTGTTTATCAACATACGCTTAAGTTTCGCCTATCAAATGTTTATTTCATTATACTCTCTGTATCGATTAGTCTACAATGTTCTTTTTTAACACTTTGACGTCCGGTGACATTGGTAAGCCAAACGTTGTTTGCCAGTTACACCAACGTGGTGTTATCGGTAAGCCCTTCCTTATTTACCGTTATAATGTTCGTGCTTTATAGTTTTACATTTTAACCCTCAAGTCCCATACGAAACCTGGGCTAAAAAATGGCAAACAAACTAAATCATCGATTGCATTAGCAACAAATAATATATACGTATTTTTTTGTTTAATGATTTCATTGTTTTTTGTTAAAATTTTGTAACCAAATTACGTTCAACTATCAAATTTAAAAAAAAAAGTGTGCCAATCAATTGTACGGGAATAATCACGAAATAATATATACTTTTTTCATAAGAAAGTTGAATCTAATTTGTTTCAACCATTTAAAAAAAAAAACAATCAAATAGCCAAAAAAAATACGTAGGTATACGTTATTTTTTGCTAATGCAATCGATGGTATAATTTGTTTGGCATTTTCTAGCCCGATTTCGCATAAAACTAAACGGGTTAATAAACAACTTTCCAAAAAGTGCCAGCGAGAAAGAATAAGATTTTGGTGAACCGTGCGGACGTCAAAGTGTTAATAACAACATAAATTGTACGAATGCCCATTTATTAACGATTATCGCGTGAGTGAAAAATTCAGAAAGACTAATCGATGGAATCGATTAATGGTCCATGAAAAATCGAACGAAGGTTGATTAACCTCACGACGAACGAGAAGGAAAGAAATCGGATAATCGGCCTATTATTATTCGATCCGAAGACAGCTTGCACCGAATAGTAGCCCAAACGATCCTCGTATTCGACGCGATTGAAAGACTAAAGATTTCTACGTCTTTCCGCGGATGAGTTTACTCGACTCCACTTAAAAGTCATCGAAATTCGATGGCTATTGCCGATAGCATCGTACCTTAGCACCTTCGTCGTCTCACTTTCCAATCGGAAAATGAGATTCCCCGTTTGAATCGTTTCTCTTTAAATCAAACACCGGTCTACGCGAATCGATAGAGCGCTTCGAGATATCGGGATAAAGACTTTCGTCACGATTTTTCGCGTAAAACGAGCCGAGTAATACCAACTCGAAATGACAACGTTCCAGCGTTTCCGCCAATATATTTAACGATCTTCCGCGAATCCTTCCAATTAACTGAGAATTTAAAAAAAAAAAAAAACCGAAGATCATAAAAATGCGAATGAGCGTGCGAAAAACAACTAAAAATAAAAAATCACGACAGAAAAAGTTATCGCTAGGATCGCGCATGAAAGTTTTTAAGATAGTCGTGAGCCGGATTCTCCGATATTAGAGAAGAAATTAGGGATAATTAAAAGAGATACTTTACCCCTGCCGCTCCGCCGCCACTACCGCTCTCCGGATCGCCCGCCTCCGTTGCCGATTTTCACGATCCTCGTCGTTTCCAGCTTCTCCTGGAGAGCCACCTTAACCACCGCAGCGTGTCGCTATCATCACCTGAAACGAGCGAGATATTGCGACGCTTTAATAGCATTCTGCATGACAATATACGCCCGACGGGATATACATTTTATGGCTAATGTTACAGCCGTGGAATATTACGCACAAGCGCGCGAGTTCTCTCTCTCTCTCAGCGGCTTGCGCGTAAGCCCTCTATCTCGGCGAGTTTTCAGAATAACGCGGCTTTAAACGAGACCCTCGTGTTAACACGTATACACGGGTATGGTGTAGGCGTATGAGGAGAGGCCGCCTTGAAACGTAACCGAATAAAATGAACTAGGTACATCTGGGTAGGCCAAAGGTCAACGCGATCTCGGGACAACGTCGAGTGATCTTGAATTTGTTGAAAAGAGCCATAGGTAGTGATGCCACCGTTGAAATCGCCGCGCATAAAATGTATTTCGTTGCTGGTTTTGGAAGGGGTTAAAGGTCAAATGGCTCTTTCCCGAGATTTCAGTGTGCGAGGATTATATCGTCGCCGGGGTTATTATCTCGAGTGCCGTTCGCCTGTTTCATTAGGATGCATAAACGTATCGCCCTACCGGACGAACTTTCCGTATTAAAAGGCAAGATCGTCCGAGAGGGAGGCCACTTATTAAGCCCTTCGCGAATAATCCGCCCTTCTTTCCGAATTCTCCTTGGTAATAAGAACGAAGTAACCTTGTTTGCGATCGAACGAGTTTACTTCGAAATTTTTAATAACTCGCGGGCGTATGCAAATGACGCTACGTGACAAAAACTCGTCGTTACCCGTCACACTCTTCGCCATGTCTCCCTTATTTATTTATTTATTCCATTTACGGAAAAACCCATTAGTACCATATAATAATCAAAAACATATATGCTCAGAGGGACAGTAAAACGCACGGAATGATTGCAAAGCGGATTGTTCCGAGCACCCTGAGAGATCAATACCATGATAGTAGTAATTAGCAAGGTTGTAAATATTTAGATCTCTAACTTTTTTAGATTTATGCCATTATCACGGTAAAAATGGCCTTAATCCGATCGAAAAGTTGGAATCGTTATGCTGAGTTCGCGATCGCGGCTCGTAGAATTCCCTTCGTGCGGCCGACGGTGGTTTAACGTAGGAGAAACGTGAATCGAATCGATTAGCGGGTCGCACGTGCTCGGGCGAGGAATATAGGAGGGTGAGAGACGATCGAATCAATTTAGGTTGGAGCGAGGAAGAAGAGGGATGGCTAAACCATCGGTTGAGCTTCCATGTCGTCATAATCGTTGCCTCTTCCTCCGGTTCGCCACGGTCCCACGTGATTCGATGATAATAAAGGTCGAGAAGCATGTAATTAGCGATCCAAGCGTCTCTTTCGTTTGTGGCGTTTGTCGGCTCGACCGAAAGTCAAACAATGAAGATGGAAAAGAAAAAAACGTTGTAATTGACGTCTTTGCAAAAGAATAATTCGCTTTTCCTTAGAAAACCTTTGCCTCGGCTAGAAATATCTAATAAGTTTCTGCGAGTACATTCCCACCTCGTAGGAAGCACGTCCGTTTAGCGTTTACGAGCGTGTCGACGGTAAAGCTGCAATCCAGGCAACGTTCTAACCAGGTGTCGATCGGTGTAAGAACACTGTCGGTGATTGACTAGAGTCAACGACCAACGAACCGAGTAAAAGAGAGAGAGAGAGAGAAAGAGAATCGAACGAGCCGTGATTAGCCGTCATTGTGAAATTTATGACCGAGAAGAAAAAGTCGGGGAAATGTAAAAGCGAAAGAGAGATTTTACGGCTAACAATACGAATTGTCACGCACGATGTCGTTCACTCTTTTTAGAGGCGTCAAAGCGAGGGTATCGCATCGTTTGGCGAAGTAATGCCGTTAGAATACCTCGTTACAATGTTTTGTAATATCGAATGTAAAGGTAATAAAAAGAATCGTGAAATCGAAAAGCTTTTCTCGTTCTTTAATTGTGTTCTTTTCCGATCGTTTTTATCATCCATTCATTGTTCCAATAAAAGCATCAACTTTTGAAATCGATACGAATATCGGAGAGCCGTTAGAAAAAGGGAATATTATTACGGTTCATAAAAGTCAAAACTGGCGGAGAGACAGGAATAATTCTGAGTAGATATTTCGTATAGTCGAGTATCGGATAACTACTTGCCTTTATCACCGTTATCATTCTCAACGTAAAGTCACGTTTTAGTGTCCCACGGTCAAACTACCCTAAGCCCAGATGCTAGTCGGTCGGAGGTATTTCTTCCCTCGCGATCGAGTCGAATGAACCGACTATGAAGCGTGAGACTATTCCCTCTTTCTCTCATCTCTCCTCTCTATGATTCCACACAAGAGTCAGATATACATGCATATGTGTACGTATCCGTGATAGCCGGTGTGTACTCACGGAGCCGTCAGCACCTCGGCAAGAAGGGATGATACGAGGAAAGGGGAGAGAGCGTGGGTGAGGGAAAGGGTGGTAGCACAGTGCTAATAGAAGGTGCAGAGAGCGAACTGTTTGAACAATGGCACATGTCGCCCGTACAATTGCGCACCGCCAAACGGGCCACGACACCGGCTGTCATAACCCGTCTTCGTGTTCCTCGGTTATTAGCACCGAGCCGGTGGGATTGACCAATTTCTCTCACGGTATCTCTCGTTTATCCTCTCTCCCCTCTCGCTACTTCCTGACGTGCGATGTGTTTCCCTGCTGCTCTTATCGTAGCGGATCGTGATGCGAATTTCTGGTGCCCGAGCGAACTCTAATTCGCTATACGAGCTTTGAGAATCGATACCTCGTCGAAATTGTTTTTTCTCCAAATTGTAAAGTTAATTTAGGGATCGTGATTGTTCAGAGAAATCGAGATAAATCCGTTTTAAATGACAGGCACATTCGATCGTTGGAAGGTCCGACTATGGAAAGTGTCGAGGACGAATATTAGCGATGGTTAAGAACAGACTGCTCTGTAATTACGCAAATTACTGCAGGGATAATTGAAAGGGAGTCCCGATGAACGTACGGTCTCGTATCGAGACTGAATCTGTTCTTAACTGTGATTACTTCTGGGCGAAGAAGAACGTAATTAGGAAGTTGAAATTGCTCGTATGTGAATCTCGTGCACGGACTGTCACTTATTTTCTTGCTCAAGCTCGAACGATTCGGTTCGCCTTAATTGCAATTGTTTAATAAACGAATGAGATCTTATGGACTACGAGAGGGTAAAACGACATACGTAAAATTTCTGCGCAACTTTTGACCTTAAAAAAAAGGAATATTGCTTCCTTTTTTTTGCTTCAACAAGAACACTTTCGACGGATTCTACGAGGAGCATAAGGAATTGAGCGCGAGGACATCTTCCAGGCTAGAGTCTAATGGCCTTAGAGCCCTAACAAGACGGTCAAGCATTACGCATGCAATCATGAGGTTGTTTGTTCACGTTCCATTTCACTTGGACGAGCCCCGTCATTCAGAGAAAGCACGTCCACTCGACGTTTTTGAAAGAAGGTAAGACGCTGCTGCTAACCTTGGACTCGTCCTCGAGCCTTCCTCATTTAAATCGGCGATGTCGAAAAACGAACTTCTCTCTGAAAGACGATAAAGAACACAGGGGGGGAGAAAGAGAGACAGAGCAAGAGTGAGAGAGAGAGAGAGAGAAAGGTAGCAAAAAGGATCCATCAAAGGTAGTCACAAAAGGTAACGTCGCGAGCCAAGTGAGGTGACACTTTTTCGCGCTCGAAGATTCCCTGGGCGTGCAACACGTAGGTGATTTTTTTTAAAAGAGGACTCCTTGAATCGGTCACAGTTATATATTCAGGAGCGTACGCCCTTAGCACGTACCCCGAAGCTTCGACGGTTCTCTGCTTCATTATACAGCCTCTCCCTCTGGCTCTGTATTCTGGTGCGCGCCCGCGCGCACACACACACGCGCGCGTTTCGGCGTACACGACCTCCAGGCCTTTCAGCTTCCATAACCACCGAGCGTCTATCCGTCACGAAATCTGTTTGAACGTCCTCCTGGCACGATGATGAGGATGTTAATTATTACCGTCAAGGTTCACCCTGCCTACTGAGGGAGACGGAGAGAGAGAGAGTGATCCAGTAACGGCGCGCTGAAATTCCGGGATGAAAAGGAACGAAGGCGAGGTCACTCGATAGCGTTGCCGATGATTCTGGTTGACCAAAGTCCAGGAAGGGTTTTATCCCTTTTTGATGAAAGGATCGCGAAGGGGACGTTCTATCGCATTTAGTCATCTTCAAATATTTTTTTTCTCCCCTAAATTAACTCCATTCGATATCGTTTTCGCGTTCTCTCTTTCTCGAAATCGTTAGGCTAAAAAAGCTGGCTTCGAGGATCGACAGGGCACGAATGTTTGTTAAGATATTTCGACGTATCTACGGTCGATTTATTCCGAGAGCCGAAAGCGTTTAAACCGGTAACGTCATCGTTATCGCTGCCAATCAGGAGCGAGCCGGCGTTCATAATCGCGTTATACAAAACGGATACGGAATCCGCTTTGGCCGGCACCCTTCGTTGTGCTCGCTTCATCGAAGATGCGAACTCGTGGAAGACTTAATTATTCAGTCTCAATTAAATCTACTTGCTCTCTCTCTCTCACACACACACTCTATCGCTCCATCTATTGCTCTCTAGAATTAATCCTATTATAGGACGGTCAAATTCAAGGAAGAACTTGGAGTCCCTTCGTGTTTCCGCCTCCCTCGCTTTAGCTCGTTAAATGGACCGTTTCGCCAGTATAGCTATTTTATTTTCTTTCATTTCGAGTGAATTTTGAATAAAAGTCAATATTTTTAACGATTATTTTTTAAAGTCTTCGAACGTATCGATCATTTCCATATCGCAAACGCTTCCAAATATTCCCCAACCTCTGATATTTGTAGTAGTTTGCTCAATAAAAATGTTATGCATCGCGATGGCGATTTTTCATTTTAACATTTCAAACTTTTTCTCGGTACACTAGACACGAAGTAGATACTCATAAGCGGAAGTTGGTGGAGATTGCGTGACTGGAAAGATCTCGAAAACCGAATTTAGTATATAAAAGAGCACACAAGTAGAATGGTAAACGCCACTAAAATTTTCGTTCGCGTTTAAATTGAAATATATTCCGAGCAATATTAACGAAAAACAATATTATCGTTCCATAAACGACCAGCCGCGTTACGTTCATCCGAGAGAAATGCATAAGCTTTTTCCTTACGCGAGTAGGTATTTACATTAATTTCGATAAACGACGTCGCCATTGAAAAACATTTATTCATAATGAGCGTATCAAAAGCGATAGATTCCAGTTATATTTTCGTTCTCTCGTATTTTCCTCGTGTTATGGCAAACAAAGCGTCGAATGCGAACGCGAAATAAAATATCGAGAGAGAATAAAAGGGAAGCAAGAGTCGATGAAAGTTCGAAAACGAACGTTCGTCGGTCTTTCCATGGTCGAATATGAGAAGAAATGTCCCTAGGAGGGTACGCCAGCAAGCTCGCTCACGATTATTCAGGGAGTCGTAAAAGTGTAAAAGGGAAGATGAGAAGATGAGAGACGTAAAATCGTGTAAGCCCCTACTCTCGTGTGTCAGCGAAGTCTCCTCGTAATGCGTTCGCCTTGAAGTTGAAAAACCCAAGCATGTACTAAAAGAGAGAGAGGGAGAGAAAAAAGAGAGAGCGCTGTGTAAAGTGAAAAAAGATTGACACAGCTCGAATATAAAGACAAAAATAAAGCACGATCGAGAGGAGATAAGATATGGGGCTCTTGATGTTTTTTACATGGACCTTAATATCGCGTTGTTTACTCTTTCCTTTCTCCAAAGAAAGCGATCTTCGCGAAGATCGCGTTTCTTCTTTTTCACCGTACTATGTTCCACCCAGAGAAAACTTGTTGCCCGAAAAAAGAAGATCCGGATATCGAGCACTTCCTGTACACTTGTTTTTTTTATTAAACGTAAGAAAAGTGTCGCGTCGAACGGTCAAATCGAGAAAGTTCGTTCTTATTTGAGTTTAATTGTTCATCCGACTGGAAAGATATTTCGGACGAATACGTGGAAAAATCGAACGAGAGACAATATTGACGTTCGACGCGTAGTCGGCTTTTCCAAGCCGTTCGGCATAAAAAGGAACGTGCACGCAGCGGACGGATCGAGTCGCGTGATTTACCTTCTACGCGCGAAAAGAATAAATCCGGTGAATTTCGGTATCCAGCAAGATCGGTAACACGAAAGAGGATGCCGCGTGCATGCTCGCCACGTATTTTCTACGTCGTGAATCGAGTCACGAAAGGAAGAGAAAAGAAGGAAACGAAATGAAAATGTAGTAGGTATGCATAAGACGAGTAGGGAACGGTGAGGGATGCGAGGTTGGAAGAGACAATACATATTATGCAAATTTTCCTCTGAAATAACTTTGGAAGATTCTCCAAAAGAATCGGAATATCGATCCGGCTCAAGAGAATCCGATTATATTCATTCTCTGTTTCTCGTAATAATTATAAATAAATGCGATCGGTACCGTTTCTATGATAAATTGTTAAATCAATTTTGTACGAACCCTCTCGTCGATAAATTTTCTTATAAAACTTATCTATTTCGATATTTTTACGGGAACTTTAACTTCGCATCTAACTTTTCCCCCTGTACAATAGACACACTAATGGAAAATCCGGTTCGATCGCAAAGGTGCGGCCAAAAGCGACGAATATCGCGCCCGAGTTTCCTCGTCGTTGAACATGGGATTGTTTATGAGCCAAGAGAATGGTCATAGAAATGTGGAGAGAGTGCGAGAGAGTTGGAGGAGAGGGAAGAATCGGTCCCGGATGAGTGGGAGAGGAGATCCGGCCAACCAAATTGTTCAACCGCACTTTGCTCCCTTATTGTGTCGTCGAACAGCTTCGAACTCCTGTAATTGACTCCGTTTACCTACGATCTCCGCTTGAATCCACAGAATATTCCTCTCCAACTTCCCCTTCTACCCAGCTTTCTATCTCGTTCTCTTGCTCTTTCTTCTCCTACTATTTTAACAGGATGTACCTATCTAACTCTAAATTAATTTCGTGCGGGACCATCGTTTACCGATTATTCGACTCAAATAAACCGATATCGAATTTCGCTCGAATCCACCCACCTAGTTTAACACGTGACGCGAAAATCATTTTTCCAAAAACTGTGTACGAAATTTTAAAGGAGTAATTTCTTCTCGAAAATGCACGAAAGTCGTAAAGCGTATCAGCTGGAAGGTCTTTGCAACAGATTCGAAAATTAGGTGCGCGCGCTTTCGCGTAGATGAAAGGGTAAAAGCTAAGGGTCGATACATATCGTTCCACCGTCGAAAAAGCTAAGTTCTACGGTCTTTCTGCGTTAAGCGGAGAGCTTTTTGCGAGAGCTTTCGCAACTTAGAAACACGAAGGGGAGAAAATAAAAGCACCCCGCGAACCGAGCCTGAAACTCTCTCGCGTGCGATGCATTTAAAGATTTCCGATAGAAAGATTCGAGTATTTTCAAATCTACGTGCTTTCTCTCTCTCTCTCCCTTTTTTTATTTCTCTCTTTTTTTCTGTCTCCATCCCTCTCCGTCCCACAGCTTGCTTTACCCGCGTAAATCGTCGATCGACCGCTTTGTCGCACGCGTATTCGATGAATACTAATCGCGCTTGCGGTGCGAACAGAATGAAACGGTAAACGTGTACTCGCTGAATACTAGAGAGGAACGGGAATATTAGTTTAAGAAACTAATGGAGGACGCGTCGCTTAAGGAACAAATGAATCGAACGACTGTTAAACAATTAGTCACTCGTATTCGATTAAAGATCCAGGTCGATCGCATCTCAAAGTACTTTTTTCTACCCGGATCCAATTTGAATACTTGTTACATGTATAACCCCATTATTTCACTGGTCTGTCCGTCAAACTTCTAAGCGTGGATGCCAAGTTCGTCCACTCAATGCAAATCGAAGCGTTGGCCAGGCCGACACGTTCCGCGGCGTAATGATCCTAGTCTACCCTCTCGTAAAATAATGCAACGTCGATTTGCTTACACTTCGTCAGAAAATCCCTATCTATGCTGCTGGCTAGCACGACTCACCCCCGTTGTCTCCCCGCGCTTTAAAAACACTGCGATAACAAATATTGACGTCGAACGGTCCAATATCAATATCCCTCTTCTCGATATACCGTAAATTCTCGTGTTATTGGTCATCTCGTTACTCGGCCATCATTAACGTCGCGAAAGCTACTATCTATTTTGTTTCTCTTATCTTTTTTAATCCAGTCTCGGCTCGTTGCACCCTAATTTTACACGCGAATAAAAGCGATCGATCCTTTCGACCTAGCGACATAGTAAAATTGAACTTTTCTCGAAATGCCGATGTCGTCGGCCCCGTTATTTAAGAACGGCGCAGGAAGAGGTAGACGATATCGAGTTTCCGAGCCGAGACATGCCGAGCCGAGACGAGCGAGGTCCTTTACCTCGCCCGAATGAGAATCGCATTGGCACGCTTAAGCAACGCGCTCCATCCGGTCGTTGAATTTATGGAAAGGTGTCGCCGATATTTGCGGCATGCCTCGACAACGTAAAGCCCCGAAAGCATTCGCGAGGACCGAAACGGCGGGTTCGTGCTACGGCATAACGACCGCGAAACGCAACCGCGGCAAAACTGGTCCTCCACCTTCAACCCTCCTCTCTCTCGTTCTCTCCCTGAAACTCCTACAAGTGAAAGAGAGAGACAGACAAGCAAGAGAGGAAACGAGATAGCACGCGCAAAGCATCCGCAGCTGCATCGTCGGCCGTGCGAACCGCAAAACTGTGAACGGAGGCGCCAGGCGGCATGTCGAGCAGCCCTTCCACTACTTCATCCCTTAGAAAGCTAAACCCCTCGTATACGCGCACGAATTACAACGACTACGGTGTTCGACTTCCGGTTGCGTGCCGAGCGTGGCTACCACGAAGGAAGCTTCCAGAATGGTCCAACTTTTTGCGGCCATCTAAAAGCCCGTAGGACTTTACCGTCGTTGGTATAGGATTCCAAGAATTCCGAAAACGAGACATCGGACGACGTCAACGTCGATCAGCTTCCCTAAATTGGATTCCCTCGATTCTCGCCACGTGCGCGATATCGCGAACTCACCCTTCTTCGAGTATGCCTTAACGGCCGTACCGTTGTTGGCTCCGACGTTCAATTATTTTTCGATCGGATCGATCGACTCGAGTATTCATTCGGTCGCTATGAAATTTCCAAGAACGTTCTCCGTAACTTGATCCCTTCCGCCATGGGGATACCTCTCGAACGTAAAACTCAAAAATCTCGACTACGCGCGTAAGGCAACGAGAGGTATCGTTGGATTTCTTCTTTTTTCACGAAAAAAGGGAAGCAGAGAAAAGGAGATAGGGAGAACTTATTTCTTCCCACGCGATTCAAAACTATATTTTTTTACGATTTCCAGCTTAACTCGTAGAATTCCTCTTTCATGATGAATATCAAAAGAGAGTAGGGAGCTTGTAAAGCTAAGAGAAATATAGAGATGGGAATAGAAAAGAGAGAAATAGCGAGACCTCGGTCGTTACACCGACGAGTATAATTTTGATCTCCATCGTTGATTGTGCGTACGAACGCAAGAGCTACCTTTTTATTAATTATTTGTGCCAATTCAACCTTCTCCGTCTTCGTACGACGAGTCTAATTAACGTGCATCGTATAGTCTTCTTTGAAGCTGAGAGGACGTAAATGGCAGATTTTAAATCTCTCGACGAGAAGCACGCGAGTAGTTATGCTATTCATTACGAATACGTTTCTATTAATAAAGGGGTATTAATAATTACTTTCATGCTCGTTTAAATATTTCACCTGCAATGTATGTCGCTCGCTCTGCCGCGTGCGCGCGTTTATCTAAATTTCTACGTAGAGTTTATTAAAAATACATATTCAATCAAGGCTCGTACGAACGGCTATTCAATTTCTACGGTGAAACGGAAAAGTGAAATCACTGGTACCGATCCGAAGTTGTTTCGTCAACTTTTCATTGGTCGTCCCTCTCCCCCCACCTCGGTTCTCTTTCTTTTTCTCAGCAGCATTTCACTTATTCACTTCGCCTGGCGCTGAAGTGACTTCCATCCTCGAAGCGCGAGAAAAGCGATCGATGAGTCCTCCACCCTCTTCGATGCGGCTTGTTTCGTTCGCTTAACTTGAAATCCAATGAAGGGAGACGAAAAAGTATAACGCGCGGAAACGATTTCTTTAACAAGCGAACTTTCAGAAAGAAGGAAAAAAATAGCGAGTCTCCGTTCGACTTCCTTTATCTATCAACAGGATCAAACGAGAGAAATAATTAAATACCGTTGATCTTTTCCACATAATTATCGTTAACGAACATCGGAGAAGTAGGAAACGATCTTAATAAGAATGGAAAATCGCGCTTCCCTCGAGATCCGAGTAGCTAGGCTTATCGCTCTTCGGATCTTTTTTCCTCTCGCGGTTCCGGAAGCGAGCTAAGACGGAGATAAAGAGGGAGAGAGAGAGAGAAAGAGATCTAAAGAAAAGGGGGTGGAAGCGAGTACTCGGAGGGTTACTAAAAGAAAGCGAGTCTCTCCATCGAGTCGGTCAGCAGCCCACGCTTGCAATTGAATCGATCGTGCCGGAGGGAAGTGCACTTAGCCGTCTCTCGGTTGTCTCGTCTCGCTTCCGCTCCTGGTACGCCCCGATGCTGGAACGACTTCTCTCGGGTGCCAGCGATAACGATTGCCGAGAACGTGCTTCGATAATCTGGTGCGCGCGTGTGTGCCAGAAAAATTTCGAGTATTTCTCATCGTGAAAAGTTTATATCAAGGGCCGATAATACTTTTTATTTATAATGATATCATTATATCCTACTAGAAAGTTCCGGTTCAGAGACGATGGTACTCGGTTCTTAAAAAAATTATTCAGCAAAGTCTCGTCGTATCGGGGAATCGCAAAATTTGTTGTTTTCGGAATCCTCTCGATCCGTTCCCAGATAAGTAACGTGATCGGAAAACGGACTAAAGTCAAAAGGGAAGTTGTAAAGAAACTCCTTAAACTTTCCCTAGCGGAGGGGTCCGGAGAAGAGAGAGAGAGCCAGAACGAAAGAAAGGAATTGTACTTTCTTTGGCGTACTTCTAGCATGAAAACCAATTTTAGGACTCTCGACGGGATCAGCTCGACTCAGCAGCCACCTCAGAAGCGTGGCAAAAATCGAATAACACGACGTACGAGTTTCAGGAACTTTTGTTGACCGTGAGGATGTCCGATTCCTAAGTAGAAGAACTCGTGGATTGAAGAAGCGTTTCGAGAATCTTTTCGCGGAGTTACTCGGCTTTAACTAAAAAAACAACAATCGATAGGACCTTGGCGCTTACGTAAACGGTATCCCCCCATTAACGTCAACCCGAAATTAACGATCGCAAAGATCATGTACATTCGAAAGACATTACGAAACACGTAATCGCAACAAACCCCGTGGCTTTTCGCCGGACGGAGTTCGAGAGGACGGACTTCGCTAACTAGCTTTTAACGTGAAATCGCTAGGAGAGGACCGTCGTTCCCATAAATGGGATAAGTTCTCGTTTCTCCGGTAACAACCGTACCGCTTGTATCCAATAGCTTCCTATTAAAACCTTATCTGCTACCGTTTCGCTTTTATCCCTTCCAAGAGCATCGCCTTTTGACTCGGAAATATTGCGCCGAGGATCGAGCCGATATTAAAGATCGGAATCATAACCCATAAAGATAAGGGGGACTCGCGAACGAATTTAACGAGCGAATAAAAAGAAGCTAACTCCGAGACAAGCCTCTCGAAAGCTACCCTTTAATTTCATTCCCTTACCACCGATCTTGTAACACTTGACATCGTTTTCGATAGAGATCATAGAATGCACATACTCGCACGGGCATACACGGATGCACACATTTACGGTCGAAACGAACACATCGGCAGAGAATATAACGCTTAAACGGTGTCTACGAGCTGCCTAAAGCAGCCGGCACAAACTTACTTAGCCGAGCACGGAGTCTCGAACGAGCCCACTTGCATAATACCGAGCTGGAGAGAAAGTGAGAGAGCGAGTGTCTGTAGAATAGAGGGAGTAAGAGAGAGAGCATTGCAAAGGGGGGTGTAGATGGAGAGTGACAAAGTAGAGCACTGCGGGCTGCTCGCGTACGAAAACGGAGAGTCCTGAACGAAAACAGGAGCAGACGTCCTCGAGAGACAGTGAGAGAGAAAGAGACGGAGATAGGAATAACGCTTCGGTGTTTGAATTACGTTGAATACGCGTTTAAATTCTGCTTAAAGAGTCATTAACGGTGAATTAGGTGAGACGGGTATGACCGAGGATCGGTCCCGATTTTGGAGGGTGTCGACTCTACGTTTGGCTCGTGTCACTTTCGAATAATAATCTCCATTGGGATATCCTCGATGGGATCGCTCGAGTGGGGGCTGAGAAAAGAGAAACAAAGTCGAGTACGGGCCGTTTAGTATCCAAACGCGACGAGTACGCTTCCCTAAAATATTGTTCTCTCTTTCTCTCTTCGTAGTCGCGCTCGTTCGCGTCACCACTTTTCCAGTTCGCTCGGTCGTCGTCCCCGAAGTCGAGTTTTAAAGTGCACTCGAGTTCGACTCGCGCCCGCCCTAGGCAGCGTCCCGGCTTTAACGGAATCCGAAATTGATACGGTACTGGATAGGCGAGAAGTGCTCGAGGAGGAGGAAGAGAGAGCTACTTTATTCTTGCGAAAGGCCAACTAGAATGCTTCCTACGATGTATGGGCCGTCCTATTTTTAGTCGAGACGCTACAAAATTGATTTTTTGCATCAAACTCGTGCGACGAATCGATCTAGGAGAACCTGCTTACATTTTTCACCATCGTACCAATGTTCTCTCTTTCACGATGGAGTCACGAAACTACGGTGTCCTCGAGCTTTCGCACCCGACCACGGTGTACGTCATAAAAACACCATAATGGAATGTCCGATAGGAAACACGTTGGTTATGACCATAACGGTGAACGTTCCAGTGGTAAAATCAATGGGGGTATTGGCGTTAGCGAGTGCACGAAAGGTATTTTACTAAAAACGAACAAAAAGAGTGGTATCGAGGGTTCGATGGGTGTAGCGGTAGTATCAATGCCGTTGAATAACAGTTATCGTTACTCTAGCGCGTGCTGGTTGCACCGCAGTTGTGCTTACACATAGAGTTTGGCAGAGGGAAAAAAAAAGGAAGAATAAATCAATTCCGGCAATATCTACTTTCGAGAGGGACTCTCGAAGCATCCCTTTCAACGATGGATACAGCGAGTTACGAATTAATTTTCGAGAATGCGTCCTAACGCCGGTCGCTAATAAACAGCAGCGAAAGTTGATTAAACTTTCTTCATTAAAGATATTACGAGTGGTACAAGACATAAAAATGAATTTTAATCAAACGATGTAATCTTGCTTCGGGTTTGCTGTGGAAGCATCGGGGACATTTAATTTCGTGCTTGCCTCGCACCTTTCGCGTACATCGAGTCTGTGTTTCTCTCTACGATATACAGGGTGCCCCACATCAATTACCCAAACCGAAAATTACTTGTGCACAAGTATGACTTGAGTCGAAAAGTCTAATAAACTTTTTCGAAATTCGATCTTGTTAACGAGTTATTAATTAACAAATATCGGCCAATCACTGAGAGCAGAAGCTGATACTAAGCGTGAGACGAAGCGTTAGGAAACGAGCAACGGCACGTAACGTTGTTTATTGCTCCTCCTATCGCTTCGTCTCTCGCCTATCATCGAGTTCGAATGGGCCGTTCCGTGATTGGCCGCTTTTTGTTAGGTAATAGCTCATTAACTAGACCGATTTTCGAAAAAGGTTAATAGACTTTTTGACTCGAGTCATACTTATGCACATGTAGTTTTCGGCTGGGGTAGTTGATGTGAGACACCCTGTATAGGTACTCCATAACGCTTACACAGGGCGAAAGTAATTTTTGTCGCGTCGAATGTCGCGATTCGACCACTGGCCCGAAAGTCGGGCTCGATAATGATTATACCGTACGCCGCTCAATTACCAAGTGCAACGACGGTAAATGTAAACGTAATAGATGCTGGCGCATCGATATAACGATAGGCGATATCGTTGGAGGTGGGGAGATTTTATGAAAATCGATTTTGTATAAACCACAAAGCCGTCTGGTGCATTAGCGCGAATAAATTTCTGACTGATGCTGCCTGCCTGTAAATGGTATGCCCGCGATCGATCGGTCAGAGTTTCCCTCGTCCTACTCCTCCCGGTCCTCTTTCGCTCTCGCAAAAACGTACGATAAACACGCACACACGCGCAAACTCATATCCGTGTTCTCGTGTACGCCAGTACGTATACAGAATCAAAACGAGTTTATAGGAAAACGCAACGAAAATCGTGCATTTTATGCTCGGCTCTAACTCGTCTCGCTGGGATAGCTTTACGAAGATCGTTAGTACTCATTACAACTAACGTATTTGGGGTCGAGTATGTACGCGTAATTCGGGTTCTACGATACGTCAATGTAATATACGCATTCGACTCTCGTAATCCTCTTTGAAAATTTACTATTGCCGAAGTTATGGCGCGAACAGTGCTCACCGGTATTGATCTGTCCGCTTCTATCGAACAAAAGGTCTATGTTAAGCGAGACGAAAATTGAAGACGAGAAAAAAAGGGAGAGAAGGAAGGAATCGAGAGGAGAGAGCGTTTCAACGCTATCTCAACGCGGCAGCAGCCTTTTTGTCAAGTTTGTCGCGCAATTTGAGATGGACAAAAGGTGGCTTTGGAAAACGATTGAATTTCAGAAAACGATTGTTCGGCCTAATACAATGAACGCGACGAGGAACGTAAGCGACGATTTTCCGCCATTGCGCCGCGTTTACATTGAGAACTAATCGCGGTTACGTTCGAACCGACGCGCGGCAACAATCGCGACCGTGCGGAGAATGACAAATCTGTTTGCCCTCGTCAATATTTGCCGGCGACTTGGCCCGATTTATTTGACGGAGTCGTTCGTCGACGCGAACGCGTACCATCAAACCCTCATTAATTTTCCGAAAATCTGCGATTCCAAAAAATTGAGGTCGCCTTTAAGCGTTTAAAACATTTAAAACAAAAAGTCAAGAATTATTTAACCGGTTTTACAGCGAAAACGGATAAAATTGCGATACGTTCAAAGCTGCACGGCGACATAGTATCGCTAACGAGAAATTCAACTCGCTGCATTAATGCAACGATTTTCGCAGGAAGTCAGAGCGCTCGAAACACACCCTTAATTACGAGGGATGTTTCGTCTCCACCCTAAGCCACTTCGCAGGCACGTTGTCGGCGTTGTCACGGACACGAAGAAGCAACCGGAACTCCGAGGCAAACTCACGGAACGCAGCGAACCAGCGCGAATCCGTATCACAGTTTTCCGCTCGCCGAACGAGAAATCACGTAATGAACCTCGAATATTGTCCTTTATTCTACTCCTACGCGAACGTATTTTTTTTTTCTCCGTCTCCTCGACATCGGTGTCTTGGATCTTAAGGGATCACCGATGAACGATGTCGCGACTCGTTATTATCCGGAATAGTCTGACTAATAGCCGGCGCGCTAACCGTAACTACTTTTCCGTCTGACAAGCGCGCATAGATCTTCCACCGCGAGATCGCCATATCTCCCAGGCCGGCTTTCATTTCCGATAAAACATGGGTCTGACTTAAAACGATGCGACTGCACAAGCCGCTGCGTGCTTTTTATCCGCGATAGCGGAAATTAAAAATCGATCCTGGTAGCGTAAAAAAATATTTCACTTCCTCTCGATACGGAAAATGAATCGACATGGAAATGAAATTTCCACGGAACGAGCTTGTGCTTCTCCTTTTAACTTTTGCGCGAAAAATTATTACAACGAATGACCGACTTTCTTCTTCTCTATAAAAAAGGCTATAAACCATGAAACGCATTGACGGGGAACTCGCGTTATATCGCGTGAACAAGGTTCTAACAAATAATCTAGCCAGCGGGACGACAGTTAACCATGAGAATCCGCTTTTAACGACGATTCGTCACGGAAACTCGCGGAAACGAGAAACGGAATCGCTGCCGGTATTGGTTCTCGAGTTACACGTAGGTTCTCATACGCTCGCAAGCACGTACGTATGTTCGAGGTCTCGCGGTAGCTCGCCGTCTTACGTCTACCTGTCCGTTTAAGTAGACACGGCCGCTGCATATTACCGGTATTTCGAGACGCCAAGAGAGAGAGAGAGACCTTCAACCTTCGACCTACGAAAAGCTATCGCGTGCTCTCGAAATCGGCACGATCTCGCGTTGGCCTTTCGATCGCGAGCCTTATATCGAAGGACAGATCTTGTCTCCTTTTGTGTCTAGTTATTCAGTCTACTTGTACAAAAAAAGAGAAAAATTTTCTTTCGTTCAAGTGGATAAATATGATTCTAAATTAACAAGGCGAGGAGCAGACTCGTGTGTCACCGATTTTGCTCAATTTTTGCACAGAATTTCTTTAGCCGAATATATTGGACACGTGTTTTGCCAAAAGTGACAACAGTCAGTTTTGGACAAATTTGAGGTCAAAAATAAAAGTTCGCCGATCGAGGCCTTCTCAAAATTTATATCTATCATTACTAATTTATGTATTTATGTTAAGAATATAATTCGTTACAAAGACGAAATAAATTGCGAAGTATTGCCAAAAGGACTCGAACCCCAAAGCAAAAAGCATTAACCTTCGCAGTCGAGCACGCTGCTTGCACAGCCATACCGCATCTGTAACAAGCTGTTAACTTTTACAGTAGATCAGCATATCCTATTTATTTAAGAAATGTTTTTTTCTTCAATAAAAGCGTGTTTGTGGGATTTCAACTTGATCAGCAAACTGATTTTTTACCTCAAATTTAGAAAGAAAAAAAAAAAAAACGGCGGAATGTCGCCACTTTTGGTGTAACGCGTGTCCAAAAGATTCAACTAAAGAAGCATTTTGCAAAAATTGAGCAAAATCGGTGATCCGCAGACCTGCTCCTCCCCTTGTAAGCGGAAAATCAAAACGTATTGCTGGAACGAAAATAGAATTAATATTATGGACAATGCGATCCGAGTAAATGGGTCGTGATGAATAAATTCACGCGTGCACCGCGTCGTCGACGAACGCTCGGATAAATTGTAAAATAAATTCGACGGCTACCGGCTTTGAGCCATATCGATCCAATCCCGTTAACGGTACACCTAATCTACTTCCGAAAAAATGCCGAACAAGTACGAAAATATTGCCTGAGCACGATGACATCGTTCTTCCTTCGAAGCCGCAAAGGTCCGATGCGATATTTTCCCCCAGGAACAACGCGCGAACCGAGTTCTCGCTTGATGGCCCATAAAAATTGACCGGTAAAAATGGCGATGCAACTGCGTCCTAACCACGATTAAATACGATGGCCATTAATAGCCCACACTGTCATATGCCTGCTCGCTTTTGGCCGTACGTTTAAACGAAGGGTCTTGAAATCGGCGGAAAAGCAACGTCTGGGAATAAAATACGAGTTACGATGAGAAAAATCCAATAAATCTTAGAGACCGCTTTTCCGGTTCTACTAGGGCACGATTCGTGTTGAAATGAAAATAAAACGCAAAGCAAAAAGCGAAAAGCTTTGCATAAATTTCGCCAGGCCAATGTACTCGCACTTTTATTGCAAAAGTATGCGAGTAGGAGACAGAGAGCGAGATACACAGATTCGATGATTTACATCGAGGTCCATCGTACTCGACGTACTTGACATCGGAGCGCGCGACGCACTCAACGAGGGACTGGCAATTCAAGGCGAGCGATTCGCGATAGCTCGGCTCTAGCTCGCACCGGCAATTGCAGCAGTTTTCGTCGGGAGTCCCCGATTTCGAGCCGACGCGACGGAAGGGTTGCGCCGTTGGAGCAGAGAATTTCGACAGCTTTGCCGGGTCAAGTGAGATTAAACGAGAATTTGGTCGGTGGAAACGTGGCTCGCACGGACTCGCGGTAAAACCTCGACGGTTATACGACCCGACTACCGGAGCAACAATGCATTTTTCTCTTCAAATCTCCACCTACCCCTCCCCCTATATAGAAACCATCTCGCTGCCTTCTATCCCTCTTCCGTCAGTTTTTCTTTTTCGCAGTGCTCTTTGCGTAACCCCCTATAAACGTTCGGTTAGCTCTCTCGTCACTGGCCGCGATGGTGAGACAAAGCTCTCGAAAAAGGCGCACAATGAAAATGCTATCTCGTTTGTGCCGGCGAACGAAAAGGAAAAAATTAGGGGAATAAAACTAACGCCGAGCATTATAATGCTTTCCGCGGCTCAAGGTTCGTGGTCTCGATGCAATTTAATCGTGCCTATGGAACGTTCTTTCATCGTTTCATATCAATCCCCTTTTAAAGCGGGGGCTTTAATCCGTCTCGTTACGGATGAGATTTATTACGTACTCGGACAGTAATCACCAGACGATAAGTATCAACTATTTACAACTTTCTCGAAGAAAACAATTTTCGCGTCAATTTGCTTGTTTTCTTTTAACGAAGACCGACGTATCTCTCCCTCGTACCACGCTTTTTTTCCTTAATATTTCCGATTACGTGTGTCGAGGGCGGAGGTGGGGAGGGCTCACGTCAATGTATAAATCCGCGTAGAGTCGGCGAAACGGGCAGAAACAATAACGGGGTGAGGGTCAGATTCAATTACAGGGAATCGTGAAAGTTCCACCCCTTTCTCCTCGACTCGGTAGCCTCGAAAGCCAGCGCCAGCTCTTCTCCGCCTACTTCTCTTCTTTTCCACCGTCGGGCCCCTTAACCTAATTCCACGCTTTTGCCGGCCAACCGAATGGCTGTCGAACGAAGACTAATGTTCGTCTAACCGCTCGTTTCTTACGTACCGTAGCTCGGCTGATTTTTGCTAGCAACGAGAAACACTCTCTTGGATTTTCTAGAGGTTTAGCGTAGCCTCTCGTTTCTCTCTTTCCTTTTTCTTTCTCTGCTTCGTTTCAAAAGTCCGACCATAGCTCGAAAAGAATTAACTAACACGTGGCACGTCGCAGAGGAGAAAATCCCGTCGAGTAGTCGGACCGAAAAATCTGTCGTTTCGCACGCGGTCGATAAAAATCATTTTCATAGATCGATAGAAGCACCGAGAGAACATCGAACATTCTGCCCTTAGAAGCTGGCTTACGTTGGCAGGTGCCAGCGTTCGCATCGATAAGTCGTAGAGTTACGCGCCTCAGCTGTTTTTACCGGCTCGTCGAAAGCAACGACCGCACGTAAATAACGGTACATGGAAGGAGGCGAAGGAAGAAAAAAGATAAAACGCAAGAGCGAACCAACCGAGAAAAGTAAACGATTATCAATCCTTTGGAAATTATATCCTAGCGATCGCTCTGTCTCGACTAGCCGTAAACACGCATTCCTACGTTTTGCCCTGCACTTTCTTCGAACGAGCGCGTTAAAAAAGTAACGACGTTCGGGCACGGATAATTCCTACCTATCGATCTCACCTACGTTGTTCCACGCTCGAGGTTGTTCTTGCCGCATTCAACGTCCATTAACCTCGACGGTAAACTATTCCTTACCCGCGCGCATAACTCTCCTATCTGGAAATTCGGTCCGAAAACCGAATAGTCGAAGAGGAAACGTGCATGAAACTTTTCGAATGCGGACGAATTCCGAGAGCGTGCTAGTCCTTCACCCACTCCCAATCGTAAACCAGGGACCTAACCTACGCGACAGCGTTGCAACCTGCATCCAGCATGGAAGGAGGCCATGTGGACTGTCGATCTGACCGGGAGAAAAACGGAGTATAAAAATGATAAGTCGGAGAGGGGATGAAACGCGACACACCAACCCCTTCTCCTCTCCGTCATTTTCTCTGGCCTCGAGCAAGGTTATCTAACCTTCGAGAATAAAAGGTGGAATAAGAATGAGAATAAAAAAAAGAAGAAATCGAGCGATGGTAGAGGAAGCTTACCATGGAACACGTTAAATCCGGATCCTGAATTTTCTTCTCGTGCTCTCACTCACTCTCTCTCTCTGCTCGGGGTGTGGTTCCTTCGCGTGCGGGCGGAGCCCCACGGGATTAAGGACTTTGGACTTGGCCGGATTCGGGAAGCTCGCGCTCCTCTATGTGCGTGTAAGTCTCTGGATATGTACGAACGTCTGTGCGTGTTTGGCTACGTCCGTTTGTCTTTCGTACTCTCTTTCTCTCTCTTTCTTTCTTTTTTTCTTTCTGTCCTCTTGGCGAACACCAAAGCGTATCGAGGTAAAAGAAGCGCAGCAGGAGAAATAGAGACGAACGGAAAAAAGAAGGTAGAGAGAGAAAGAACGAAAGCGAGCGTCGATGATAGTAAATGCCTGTAGAGATACGGGTGCTAGCTCGAGTGTGCGTGTACGTATGCTCGTGTGTAAGACGCGACAGCGCGGGTAAAGTTTGTTCGGTGCGCGTTGGCTTAGGGCAACAGCATCAGCGAGGGTTCGGGTTTCGGAAGAAATGGATCAGGACGAAGGGGGAGCGGTCTAGACGAGGTCCTGCCTTCGCTAGGACATTGTTACTCTTGCTGATCCGTTTCGAGGAGATTCGCCTGCTGTCAGCTCGGTCCAACCGCGATGGCCACCCTTGCCTATCTTCGCCAATGTCGTTTCAACTTTCTCGGACCCGTAAAATTCCCCGAGTATGCTTCGACCAAACACCCGCACCAACGATCGTTCCTCTCAATCGAGCGATTCACCGTAACGCGACATCTTCGACGGCACGAGCTCGCGACGACGACGTCACGACGACGGCATGCTCGCGGGAACGTTATAGAAAGAGTTCACGCACAGAGAGCGGTGGTGAGCTTCGGCCGAAGCAAAGTGTCACGCACGACGCGAGAGAAGAGTTCGATCCGAAGCGCGATGCGGAAATTCCGTGGGAGTTTCGCGACCTTCGAAGGCAACCTTCAAGATCGATCGAGCCCCCGTCGCGACAAACGATTTTTGCTTCTTCAAAAAGATCTTCTCTCTTGCAGGAAGCGCTTTTTCGTAGCCAGTCGAAAGACGCTGCGCTCTCTTCCTCGCGAACCCATTAACGTAACCCAAGAAGAAGAGAGAACGAGAGAGAGGGAGAGAGATGGCACTCGCCTGCGTGGCTTCGAGATCGTCTCAAACTGGTTCACCACTGACGCGTTCGCACAAAACAAACGATCACAGGTTGTGTCACTGGAGAAAGGCAGAAAGAGAGAGAGAGAGAGAGATAGATAGATAGAGAGAGAGAGAGAGAGGCAAGAATCGAAGAACGATAGAGGGATTCCTCGTAAGCACTAAACGTTTCTCTCACGTCACTCGCGTTACTCTTCGATCGAAAGTGCAGAATCGTGAATATCCTTCGTGCGTACCGTCCTCGCGCGATTCACAGCGTCGTGACTCGAAGAGAAGCCGAAGAACAGAAGCGCGTTACACGCGACGAGGAAAGATGTCGAGCTGCCGCTTGGCTGGCGGTGGTGCGCGCCGCCATGACAGACTCTCGCCTCCTTCCACCCTGATCTCCCCCACTCCGACACCAAACAACCCCTACTCCCCTATCTCTCTCGCCCTACCACTTCTCCTAACGTTCTACCTCTCTCTTTCTCTCGCGCAGCGTCCCTTCTCTGCGCTCTCCTTCCAACCCCTCGTTTTCCACCAGCGAGCCACCCTGCCTTGGCCCCACCAACGCAATATTGATCGGGCGGAAGGGCGGCATCCAAGAACGTAACGACGGCTCCACGGGCCCTGGACGATTTTACAACCCCTCTCTATATCTCCCCTCCCTCTCTCTCTGTGCCATCCTTCGGTCCACTTTGTCTCCTTTCCGTTTCTTCCTCTCTAACTTTCTCGTTCGCTCGTTCCTTCTTTTTCTTCTTCTTTAACTTCTTTTCCCTTTGTCTTCGCCCGAAGCATCTTCTCCCTTCTCGCAAACAAAGTTTTCCTCACTCGCGATGATACCTACGTAGGAGAAAGTCTCTTGCTCCATCCCTCTATTTCTCCCCTCGATATTTCCATCCTCGGATGACGAGCGAACACCGATCGACGCTCGCTTCGTCAACGACACACGTGGAGCGCCGCGCGCGGACTCAACGGCGAATACTGCGGCTTTCATCCCCTCGCACGCTGGCATCTCGCAGCCGAGGCTTTGCGGCTCTCCTGAATATGGATTCCGATCGGGGATGACTGCGTTTGGTCGAAGGATCGGCTCTTTCGTTCACGGAACCTGACTTCTCGAAGTATCTTCAATCGCGATTAAACGTGAATTCCTGATGGTAAATTACGAAGAAAAACTATATATCTACTATTTATGGACCGAGAGCGATCGGTTATCGGTTCGTGCTCTCGATAAATGACCATGATCGTTCGATTAAAAGGAGAGAGAAAGAAAGACGGTGAATGGAGCGCGAGATAAATTGATAATAATGGGAGAAGCTACAGCGTCGACTCAGGTAGCTTTTGACACCTGATCCCCTTTCTTGCCAGACGGCAACCTCGCCGTTAATCAAGCGCCGTTCACCCCATGTATCCACGACCCACAAAAGCCGAGCTTTGCCTCGTGCTGTGATGAAATGAATCCTTTGCAACCCCTAAATAATGCTGAACGCATTGACCAAGCCCGCATCCAGCCCCCCTACCGTTACGTCGTAAGAAATGTTACGCCCACGAGTATACGAGTATATTCGTATTATGAATTTGTCCGGCGAAATAGTGTTCCTTCCTTCTTCCCTTTTTACGATCATTTTTTATCTTGCGATGCCCGTAGCTTTATAGTGCGTTGCTCCTGTGCTTACATCTACTAAATATCGATAATTAGCCCGCGCCGTTAAAACGCGTGGCTCGTAAACGCGCGGCTTAGCAAACCTTCGCGTAAGCGGATTAATTACCACATTAAAATCCATTAAGCAACGCCAGGCATTGGGCGAATAAGTCTATTCTCCTACTCGTTCAAACTACCGGTAGGAGTTTTTCCGTATGAAACTTTTTCTCCGAGTACTTTTTAGCCAGTACACGACTAGACGTCAAGAATTACAGACTGCGATATTTAACGGATTACGGATGTAACGCACGAGAGAGTCGGCAGATTGCAAAAAGCGTTTAACGCGATGGCAATACTGTAAAGTGCCTCTTCTCGCAGGACAGAATAAAAACATCGATGGTGTCGAGCGTGACGCTCTTTCGTTCGATTATACTTAACGTTAATTAAAATTACAACCAGTCGGTTGAGTATCGTAGTTGCGTTGTACGAACAATTCGAACGAGCAAGTATCGAGTTACCTTTCGCGAGCGCAATTCATCGCGACCGTCGATCATCCCATTGCCTTCCACGCGCGTGTTTTGTTGTAAATTTAACGAAATCGACATCGAAACTTACCACCGAGCGTGCACGAGCAGCGATAGGGCTCTTCAGTATCTGAAAAAAGATACAAGCCGGTTAGTTTTAAGGGTCGCCAGATACGAAAGAGAAAAAAAGGCAGAGAGAGAGAGAGAGAAGCGCGTAACAGAACTTTTGCAATTTACAGCTCGGAAAATCTTCGTTCGAGGCGATCGCGCGTCCGTAAGGTTGGCTGGAAAATCGTCGGGGTTCTTTTCGAGGGTGGAGGAAGCTACTCGGAACAAAGAAGCTGCGAGAAGATAGGGGAGCGCGGAAAGAGAACAACGTAACGCGCGGGATGCGAATGAGAAGAGAGAAGGAAAAAATTGGAGGAATGGAAGGGACACGAAGGAAGAAAAGTCCTTTCGCGAGAGTGTCCTTTGTCTCTTTCGAAAAAGAGAGAGAGAAAGAGTTCGACGATCCTCCGCGAGATATGATCAAAAAAGGTCGACCGTTTTCCACCTCCGTTTCTTTTCAGAAATGTGAAAAAGGTATCAAAATCTAGTTCTCGATATCATTTCTCATCGGCGAACTTCGTAAAACGTACGTTCGATGTGTTCGTCCGTCGGTGAGGCGTTTGATCGATGCGAAGTTTCGATTAGTAGAGGAGCCTCCGTGTACTTACATTCGAAAATATTTAACAAGAAATTTTTTACAACAGCATGGAACGAGCACGGAAAGCAAGTCTTGCGAACGAGCTCGAAGAGCTACCACCCGTTAA
The DNA here is from genome assembly GCA_916049575.1 of Ancistrocerus nigricornis. Classification (NCBI taxonomy): domain Eukaryota; kingdom Metazoa; phylum Arthropoda; class Insecta; order Hymenoptera; family Vespidae; genus Ancistrocerus; species Ancistrocerus nigricornis. The sequence continues at coordinate 22,173,115 of OU696669.1, read as the reverse complement.
AGCGGCTTCGTTTCAAGTTTCTGCGATGTTTCGTTGAGGAAATATTTGCCTCTACGGATAGATAGTAATATAATCGCCTTTGGTGATAGTTACCCGATCGCTTGTTTCGCCCTTCGTTTTACGAAAGAACTATCAAGAGCGGCAGCACGCTTCGCCGATCTATTCTCGAAAGCTTGTCTCGAACACCTGCCGCCACTGTTTTTCCCAGATATCCGAGATTTCGAGGCTTTTCTCCTTCCCCACCTCCCCTACGAAGCGTTCTTTCTCTCTCTCTCTCTCTCTATTTCTGAAAATTTATACGCTTATCAATTTTATCATCGAAGGAATTACGACCCAGAGGAATTTCGAGATCACAAATTAATCCAACTTTCGATGTCACCGTTTTTTGTCCCGGCCGTCGCTTTTTTATTGCTACGTTCAAAAGGGGTCTCTTAATAAAATTAATCAACATATTCCGCGGTGGTGGTACGGCGAAACGATTTCATCGGACGAAAGCTCGTAAAGCTCTGGGCCGACGGAGCTGGCGAATCAAGGAACGAGCTTGCGTTCCATAAAAAGCTTTCGCCAAATGGCGGGCCCGATTTCTCGGCGTACACGCCTGGAGGTCGAGGTCGAGACCTCGAAAGAAATCGTGCATCCGTTCCATCGGTATTCCGGCGTAACCGCGAGCGTTAATGGCGTTTCTTACGATCTTGGATAGAAAAGGGGGTGCTCCTAGGGGTGGGTAACACGCTCGATATACTTGTCACGGCCGGGTTATGCCGAGTCGTTAGACGTAAAAGAGCGAAGAAGGATCGGGGAAGCGTCGGCCCAAGATGGAAAAGAAAATCTTTGAGAATGGATAGGGAAAATGAGGGATGGCGATTGATTTGACGAGCGAAATTTATCAAAAATTTCGTGGCCAGCGAATCAAATTATAACGCGCGCGAGACGAAACTCCGACATTTCCGTTTAGTTATGCTTGAAATAATAATGTTTCTACTAAAATGTCGAAAGGCCCGAACGCACTCCACCAGCACCTGCTTCGTGGATATAATTGAAACATAAATTTTCATTGCCCTGTGAAGTTCCACCAAAATTAATTAGATCGTAATTAACGTTACGTTAAGATAACGGTACGACTCTGCTATCGTCGTGCTCAAGGTTATTATCGACTTACGATATCGAGGTCCTCGCGACGTCGAGGAACGCCTACCGCAAGGACACCTTTGTCATTGTTGTATACGTTCCAAGTTCGGCAACGCGTCTAACGTTATTAGACACACTTGTAAACATTCTTACACCACCTACCCGCTATATTTCGAACGTACACACACACACACACACGCAACTGTCACTTATGCAATTCAAATTCTCCGACGTCGTTCTCCACGAGCTACTTGCATACATGCATGTAACGAAGGAGAGAGATCAATAAAATGAATTTGAATAAACCCAATCGAATATTCTTTACTCATTTATAAATTTCATGCTCTCTACCCCACTTCCCGCGCTGTATAATCATATTCTCCATGTTCCTCGCGTTACTTTAGTTTTGAATTTTTGACGCCTTTCGCGCGTATATCAATCGCACGCACACAGGTGGGTACGTACGTACATATGCATGATGGTATTACGAGCTTGCACGAAGGGTGGAAAAGAGCTCCGTAGCCGTAACAGAGAATTTCGATAGGATCCTTTAGAGTTCGGAACGTCTGCGTTCGATTTTCTTCGTGTCTATGCCGACGTTGCAGGCTGACGCTCAACGTCAGTCGATTTGAGTAGCAACCTTTTTCCAGGAGCGAGCACACAATTTTTCCGACGATTTTTCCGGCCGATTTCCTCCACCCACCGTTTCTCGCCGAAAGATATCGTCGAACTCGCGAGAATTCAACTTGTCTCCCTGTCGATTGCTCGAGGTACAAACCCCCGTGACTACTACGCTCTTCGAACCTCCCCCAAGCCCCTTTACTTCTCCCTCCCTTATCTTTCTCTCGATAGAAGAAGAAGGTAACTTTTATATTCTTCTATTCGTGAACTCTTCAAAGTGCTCGATCTTGCGAGCAAGGAGAACGTCATTTAACGGAGGGTTATTAATTTTTTCGAAACAAAGAATACGAACGAACGGAAGCTGAATTGTTCCTTTCTTGAAAAAGGGGAGAGAGAAAAGTTATTCGCCGATGAGAATACCATTTTTCCAGCAATTAGACCTTAAAGAGACTTTGTACAAAGTTCAACGAAGGTTCTTTTCGCAGGAAGGCTTCGTCAACCTTACAAACAGAATAATCTCTCGCATAAACGTTCATTTTCTCGAAAATTGCCAATTGTCCGCCGCAGCGGCAAGTCGATCGTTCTTTATGGTCGCAGAAAAGTATTTTCCCACGGTGAAGTGACGTTGGGTTTCAAACAAGAGGGCTGGGTGTTAACGTTTAAATAAGATATCGCTCCCTAAGTTTAAACGTCCTAATCAAGAACTAATGCACGACGCGAGGAAAGCCATCCGCTTTTTATCTCGACGCAACGAGATCCAGGCCATCGTCGATCCGCTTTTAAGATAAGTCTCATTAAAAATAAACAGATTTTCTCGAGGTTTCAACCCTCTGTCATTAATCCACCCTCGACACCTTTCCTCTAATCCGTAAGAACACATAGGGCCGAGGGTTTCTCGTTTGCATTTCTCCCTCCTATTCTCTATTACTGCTCGACGTGACCAACTGCCTTTCCCATTCTGCCTCTTTCCCAATTTCTTGCTCTCTCTCTCTCATACACACACACACACTTTCTCGCTCCATCTCACTTGAAGAACGGAAACGGAAGAACTACCCTCTTCGACTATTAGCCCTCTCCTTCGGCCGGGCACGGAGCAAGTCGAAATTGGTCTTAAGCTCTACAAACGATAGCTACGCTCTCGTGAGGGATCGTTACTTTAAAACGGAAGGACCCCACAAATCTGCAAAACCGATTCTAATTATCGGATACTCGGACGACTTTCGCGCGGATTGCAAATACTACGATGACGAGAGAAGTAATAATAATTTGATATAGCTAGTTAAATTGTCAACCAAGATATTTAACCTTTGAGTAATGACATGGTTTAGCTAGGTCATTTATTATGTACTAATAACTACATTAATTATTTAAAATATCTTCCAACTGTTAATTACCTATGTACTAAAAAAAACAACATTTTTACATGGAATCAATATTTCTAATCTTCAAAGTTGACAAAATGAGATTCCAATTTGTTTCCCCGCCGTCTGTGAGACACCCACGTCAGTGCTTAAAGGTTAAGCGCACGGCAGTGCTTAGACCAAGTTCTTGAAACGGGCCGCACGCCCGTCGTATACTATTTACACAACCGGTTTCGAGCTACTTTTGACGCCCCCCCTTTCCCCCAGTTCGATACTTATTTATGATACACAGATAAAATTTTACACAGGAAATAAGATACGGATTTTTGTATTGTATGCAAAATTTAAAAAATGTAGCAGCAATAGTTTCTGCGCTATGGACTTATAAAAATATCTACTTTTGGTACTCATTGACTGACAGGTAATCAAAACCTCTAGACCACTTCCAATCAAGCTAACACCGTAAAATTTGGCACGCGTGGAGTATATTACAGGTGCCGAGATTATAGACAAATTAAAAGACTTAGGAAATGTAAGTTCAGTAAGCTGCTACCCCTTAAACGCGTTCACTACGTATGCAGTTGGACCGATTTTGACGATCAAGGGCTTATTCGAAAGTTAAAAAATTCGTTGTGAGATTGGTCTTTTTAAAAGTTTCAAAAAATACTTATTACTTGGCAGAATCGAACAACTATGTTGAAAACCATATTTGAAAATTTAAATAAAAATCAATCTCATGATAAATCTATTAAGCTTCGAATAAGCTCTCGATCATCAAAATCAGTCAAAAATTATGACTAGGAGAATCTGTTTTTGGCTGTTTGTGCTGAACAAAAATGGTTGAAATCCCATCAAAAACAGATTTTAAAAAAAGGACCAAGTTCTTTTTGTGTGATAGTTGGGCTGCCCAAAGTACTGAAATCCAAATCAATGTCAAGGTGGAACAACTTTTTTATGCAGAAAACTTGAAATACAGAAAATAATAATATGAACTTGGCAGATTTCAGTGATGTATCACAATAGTTAAAGAGTAAATTTATATACGTAATTATCACCATCTGTCAAGTTCATATTATTATATTCTGTATTTTAAGTTTTCTGTATGAGAAAGTTGTTCCACCTTGACATTGATTTGGATTTCAGTACTTTGGGCAGCCCAACAATCACACAAACAGAATTCGGCCTACTTTTTAACATTTAGGTATATTTTTGATGGGATTAAGAGTTACTACAAATACAATCTGCGATCAAACACGTCGAGAGTTTCTCGGTACATCTTATTTTTCCTAGGAGAAAAAGAGAAAATCTACGTTAATTAAATCCTCCTGTAATTGAATTTGTTTATTATGGAGAATAGTTGACCGAGCCACGCGTTCTTAGGTACCGACTTTTTTCTTTCCACTCTCGCGCGCCGCTGTTTTACCCGCGGAGCATTTTAATCAGAACGAATAGCGCGCGCTGTCGTGTAAATTTTTATCACTCTCCGAGGAGACCGTCGTTGTCCCTCTCCTCCCAGTCTTTCCCATCGTCTCTAATTCTACATACGTGTATAGTTTATAGCATGTCTCCGACGTGCCATGCGTTCAATGCCGAGACTCGAGATTAGATTTAAAAGCCGAACCTCGTACGTTGAATAAATTAATATCGACGTTTAATATCCTAACTTAATTGATTTCCATCCGGTTTCTAACGAAACGAAACGAAAATAAGAAGAACTCGCGACATTTTACCTTTATACGTAACCTATTCCTGGTGTCAATTAATCGCCGAGACCGATCTCGCGAAAGAATCGAATTACAAAATTGACGAAGCGAACAAGGACGACTCTACCTACGGTTTTCGTGCATCATCCTGATCAGACCAAGCGAAAAAGCGATAAGAGATACGGCATTCCATTTATCGGCAGTCCTTCGTTAATTAAGTAATGTTAGATAGCATCCATTACTTTATATATTGCATACGCCAATCTCAGCGTAACGAGCCCGAGATAACCGAAGAGCTCGGTCTATTAAAGAAGCTAATTTTACGGCGAGGCATATCGCAACCGGTGCACCGACCTCGTCTTCTATATCCAATAACTAATTCACTCGCTTGTGAATTCGCGGGGACGAAAAATCGATCGGCAAGAATCAACCTTGGGCAGCCGTCATCCATGAAAAGCCATTCGGATTTAGACACCATCCTCCTCGTCGTCGCTATCGATGTCCCATAAAGTCGAAATTCATCTCCCGTAATTCTAATTTTAGTCAAAATCAGCCGTCGTGACATCTCCACGCGTGGTCCGTAGCGCCGACCTTCCGAAAGATACGACCAATCGCGAAAGGATATCGAGAGATGGGTTGGGTGGTACAGGAGGGTGAGCTCTAATTTTAGATAAATCCATCCACCAGTCGATATCAGTTTAAACTCGGGATATATGTAGGTATAATGTCGTGTGTTTATGTGTCATGTCACGTACGTACATAGATAGATGGGAGAGGACGCGTGTGTGAGTGTGTACGTGAGGTATGCAAGCGATAGATGTATGCACACGACTGCCTAATAACGTACGTGAAAGTGTATACACTCTGCACATGCATCGACGATGCCCACGCAAAGACCCGTTGCACGAGCATCGAATTGCTCGTCTAGAAATCGATGTATCCCCCTCTCTCTCTCTCTCTCTTTATCCATACATCTATCTACCTATCTATCTATCTATCTATCTTTTTCCCTCCTAGCCTCATCCCCTGCTTTCAAGCGTGCACCACGGTACCAAGCACCACCGTCTACATATTCGTTGAACGATTCAAAGGTCGAAGATACAAATAAATATATATATTTATATATGTATGTATTTGTGTGTCTGTCTGTCTGTCTGTCTCTTCGTGTATCCGTATGTACGACCGTTGGTATCACTGTGCACGCAGTCGGCGAAACGAGATTTCCAATGGAGACGAGATAAATGTTTGGTATATATCGCGTTCGCCTTGTCGAAAAATGTTTTTCGTGGAAAATAAATGCTACCTAGAAGAACTCCTCGAATAGAATAAAATGGAAGACGCGGATCTATAGAAGAAGCTATCACGAGCTTGCGGTAGTTTTACGAAAGATTAGTGGTGAAAAATTGGATGTGAAAGATTTCTGTGTTTGTATCTATTCTATAGGGTGTCCCACATCAACTATCCCGGGCGAAAACTGCATGTGCACAAGTATAACTTGAGTCGAAAAGTCTGCCAAACTTTTTCGACATTCAGTCTAGCTAACGAGTTATTAACTAACTAATATCGGCCTATCACGGAGAGCAAAAGCAATCTAGTAACAAGGACGGCCGACTCGAACTCGCTAATAGGTGAGAGATGAAGCGGTAAAAGGAGCAATAAACAACGTTACGTGTCGCTGCTCGTCTTTGTTTTTTGTGAAATTCTCCTCCTAACGCTTCGTCTCACGCCTAGTGTCCCTAAAAAGGGGCGAAACAAAAAATCTATTTTGTACATCCGCCATTTTGTACCAAATCAAAATTAGCCTAACCCTTCGTCCACCCGGAAGCTAGTTCAAGTTAACTAACGATTCCATTAAAATGTTTGATTACAGATGATCAAGTCTTGAGCAGCTATGAACACCGCAAAACGCCTTTCTTTTTAACGACATCTCCGAGATCGCTGATAACTCGGTTGCGAATGAATATATTGTCGTAAAATGATTGGAACTTCTTCAAACATACATTATTTTATTGACAAAATACTAGCATGAAAATAAACAAACCAGCCCTCAACAAAAAATCATAAAAAAGTCGTTTTTGGCGTCTTAATTGACCCTAACCCCTTAATAACTCGATAACAAAGCCGAATTTCGTAAAATCGACTCAAGTTAGATTCGTGCACCTGTAGTTTTCGGTGGGGGGAGTTGATATGGGACACCTTGTACATAAATTCTTTAGAATCACTACGAAGAAAAATGATAAAAAATAAGATCGAACGGTACGCACTCCGGTTCGTTTACGAAATCGTTTCCATCTAGCAAAGTATCCGGACAGCGCTAAATTCTTTCATGTCTGTGCTATATTGTGGCGTGTAATACCCACCGAACGATTTTCAGCCCCTTCCCCACCTCCACGTTACAGTCATATACGAAATAAAACTCGCCAAACGATCGGTTCGGAATCGCCTTAAACAATTTTATTGAAGCTCGTTCGACTTCATCAAATCGATTTCCATCTCGCGCGTTAGAAAATCCGAGCGTTCATAGAGACGAACTTCCAACGTTATATCCTCGAAGATGCGAGAATCGTTATGGATCGGATAGGGGCCACGGTAACGGTCGTAGAGAAAAGCTCCATTTTCGCGAGATAACAAGGCGGAACAACGATTTCAATCTCATTCGAATATCCACGAGTGGACGTGAACGTGCGTGCCTCGAAAGGCAAGCACGGTGGGCAATCGAGTCGTGACTTTGCATGGACACTGTGGTTCGACCGAAGGGTCTAAATCCGAGAATGAGATGAGAGAGGAAGAGAGACTCCTAAGTCTCTGGGAGCATCGCGGTTTGACGCTCGACGCTGTCTGAAACGGTAAACCGAGCATCGGCCGGTCGAACGAGCTGGCATTGAAATGCAAATGCCGACTCGTTCCACTCGCTCGACGCGGTCTCGTTTAAACGTTTCTGTGCTCGACGAACCCCCGGAAGGTACGTGCGTCGCGTTGCACGTCTCACGTACGACTGAACAAAGATCGCTCGAGCGCGCACGCTCCGCGAGCGAGCCGGGCTACGCGCTTAAAAGCGTCCGACCTGTCGGCGCATATCATTGACATTTACTACCGAATACGACCGTTTTCTTCCCTCAACCATTCAACGCGCGCACTTTGAACCGCTTCCTACCAAAGACACCGTCGTCTCTAATCTCTTGTAATTAAATAGAATAAGACGAATACATCTGAGAATACTTATAGCAGGATAGATGGGACGTGCGATCGCATCGAAAGAGAAAATAAAATAAAGAGAGAGTAGAAGCGTTCTATAGGTAATTGTTGATCGAATTACCGGGTAGAGCCGACCACTGGAAAAGGATTCCCCGGATTCCGTAGGAGCGGAAATTTAATTTGAAAGACCGCCACAAAGAGCCCACCGGCCAGTGGGATTAACGAATACGACGGACCCTCCTGCTTTTTTTCCCCTTTTCTTCTTCCCGTCGACGAAATCTATAAAGCTCGCATCGATTCCGTCCAAGACTAGAATTCAACGGAGAAAGGACAGAGAGAAGAAGAGTAAGAGATGGGTAACGACGTAGACGTTGTCAACTTCATAAGCTTGACTTCGTTAATTATGCACTAATGGAGGCAAAACTTCCTTGACGGACGAACTTCGCGAACGTTATATTACTGATCGAGGCCATCGGAGAAATCGGTAGCCGGTCAAAGGACCAAGATCGCCTTTGGACGTTTCTCTTTGAGAAGCTTCGAACTTTTCGTGACCATCCTTGCTCGCGTTAATTATCTTACATTCGCCTTAGCGAGATACGCGCGGCATGTATCGTAAAATAATTTGTTTTACGGTCTACCGCGGACTAAAAAATAAATCGAATGCGTCTACGTGTCTGCGCGCGTGCGAGCTTCCGCGTGTACCGTTGGTCGTTAACCATCGTTCGTAAAAACCAGGGGAAAATTCTGTCGAACGGAGAGATTTCGCCTCGGATAGGGAACGAACGTGCATGGAGAGAAAAAAAGAGAATGTGGTGTGCGCTCACGCTTATTGTGTTCATCCCCCTGCTATTTCCTTCATTCTACTGGATTTTGTCGGAATAACAACTTATATGTATATACAATATGTATACATAGTCGCATACGCGTCGAGCATACGTAAAACTTCGAAGCAATTACTTCGAGCATTCGTTATGGAACAATACGGAACGATATAAAATTTCGAGGCATCGAAGGAGAGCGAAAGAAAGAGAATGGAGAGAAGTACCTCAAGTTGAGCGTAACTTAACGAATGACGTCAAGAGTTAGACGGTAGAAAAAGAGAGAGAGAGAGAGAGAGAGATAGGGAATAACAAGTTTGATAACCCGTAAAACTTTTCACGAATGGTAACCCCTGCTATGATATATTCTCCTGTTTACCGATACTCCCTGAATTCCAAGTCGGACCACCGAAATTTCACGTAATTACGCTGTCGTTTTTGGCGAATGTCTTAATAATTAATCGAGCGAAACCGTGCGCGGTCCCTTCGATTTTCGAGTCAAGAAACCACGAGAGAGAGAGAGAGAGAGATCAGAGAGGAGAAAGGGTAGAGGTACGAGCTGCCTCGACCAGCGAGTTTGTTTCGAACTTCTCGAAATTCCGGCGTATTAATTTATCTTCGTCCCTTTAGCTTTCTGCATCTCCAGGCTCAGTCCTCGGTCCATCGATCAATGTGTCTACCGTATGATACGAGAGTTAGCTCGCGTCTACTTCCTGCCTCTTAGTCTCGAGAACGTGGCGCGTAACGCTCGCTCCGTCGAAAACTTCCCTCTCTTTCTTCTCTCCTCGATTCAAGAGACTCGCGGTAAACTAGACTTCATCGCCGTCGATAAATATTCCCTCCGAGCCAATTTCCATTCGCCGCGAAAAGTTTTCCCTTCTCCTTCGATCGTGGAAATTCTCTTTTCTTCCTTTCGTCAAAATGAAATCGCTGCAATTTTTTTTGTTGCGAAGATTTCATTCTTGGAAAAAAAAAAAATAGACGAAGAGTAGTCTTGCTCTATTGGATTCCTTTTCTTCGAGGTAAGAGGAAAAAGGGTCGAAGTTGTTCGACGTTAGTGCCTCTCGGTAACTATGATTGAAAAAAAAAAGGAAAAGAGAAAGAAATGATTTCCCTCCGAGTCGAATACGGCTTTGTGAACGCGAGAGGAGATAATATTCGTGCTTCCTCGCGTAGTCAATAGCCCTCCTCAGGCTCGGTGACGCAGCCAATTTTCATTTACGAGTCTTAACACCTCCCGCTGCCACTCGTTGCGACGCTTTTTTTTCCAACGGAGAATCTCGCTCGTTCTCGGCTAAGCATACGTCTAGCATGGAAAGAGCTTCCGTGAAAGCGCGCCGGATGACTGAATGGGACAATTAAGGGTAGAAGCGCGAAAGTATGATTTCTCTGAAAACACGTAGCCGACACGCGAGCTTCTTCAGAACACCCGGCGAATATGCGTTTTTCACGAGTCATTTATCGGCCGGAGAAAAGGGATTTGCTCTTGCTTTTTAACGACTACGAATTACGGGCTGACTAACCGTCCTACTCGTCTTCTCGCAACTCTCTCTCTCTCTTTATTTCTATCTCTTAATAATAAATAATGGCGAAGCGAAATTTAGAATTGTTAGATACACCCATTTGACGCGTTTCGCAAATTTTTGATATATCCTATGGGATTTATATCCGGCGATAAATACTCTAATCCCGGTCCCGTTCGAAATAGACCGGTGGATTTGTTCGCCCGTCGTTTTTCGAGGGTCGGAACAGGCGAGAAAAATTCCCATGCAAATTTACCCTCTTGCTTCTTCGCCAGAAGGGAGACAGGATGGAAAATAACCAAGGACGTCTAACTGTCCATCTCTCTTTTTCTTCTTTTTCCATTCTTTGCGTTATATCGCAGTAGGGGAAGTTCTCCTAGTGCCGGACTGAGTAAACCGTTGTATAGGAACACTGAGTATATTGTTTTATTTGCATTTATTAGAAGTTAACGATATAAACATTCAAAATACAGAAACAGAATAATAAATTTTATTATACAAGTATACTTTACCCTACAAAGGCAGCCTTCTCCAAACACTTCACCAAAACAAATACACAATTGTATAAAAATGACTCATAGCTATCTTTCTAGGGTTAAATCGACTCGAAACTTTGGTTTAAACTTTTGTATCAATGAAAAGTGGCACCTAATACCGAACACAATAAAAGTAGATCCTTTATCGTTGGATAATTTCAAAACAATGCACACTGGTCACAAATATAGTCATCTGAACATTCAGGAACTCATTACAGACTAACGGCAGTTAGGTCTGTCCGTCGCAAAAAAGTAGGACTAACGCCGGTGGTATATTTACAGCAAAATCGAAATTTCAAGGGAGGGGGAAACCTTAAAATGCTAATATCTCATCGACGCGAAGTGCTACATAATTTTGGTTTGGTTCATCATAATCCTGAAACTTTTTCCCATCCGTTGATATATAATTTATTAGGATCGCGACTTCCGATAAGTTAATAATCTAATTTATGTGTTTTAAACTATCAATTTATTAGTGTTTTTTTTTCCGACCTTTTCGTTAACATTGCGAGTATATCTATATATTACGAATATATATCACTTTCGTCCACTTTCCCAAATTCGCCACTAGCAGCCGGTAGTGCTAGCGTCGACATCAGGTGGAAGTCTAGCCAGCGCTGGAATGTTTGACATGCCGATATTCTTAACCTATCACATTTTATTTATTTATTGTACCCGTCGGTACTGTCACGATCTTCTTGTCTATAGAAACGTAGAGAATATGTGCGGTTAGAAGGGATATTTAAGGAAGACAGTAGACTTGTAACTCATTAAGAGAAAACGTGGTTAATTCTATCGAAGTTTTTAGAAAAGAAGAAGTTGCTAATTTTTTGTTATAACGTCCTTCACACGCAGGAGGTAGAGGGTAGTGGTTATCAAGCAGGTTAGAAACACGTACTTACTAATTTTAATCCCATTCGACATATTAATAAAGATATGAACTAACTATCCCTTAATGTAATTTTTCAGATAATTTTACTTTTTTACTTCATTAGAAGATTCGAATTAGTAATAAGTAAAATTCGCTGTGTGTAAACGTATAGATGAGTTCATTTGGTTACGTTCCGGGAGTTTCTCAGAGCGGAGCGAACTATCATATCTTCGTAGACGTTTTTAGGAATAATATTGCAACAAGTCTGAATGCATACCACATCTGTTATGTACTTTTTCAGTAAATTTTTCCATCATTGTACACCTATTACATCGATTATACACATTGTAATATAATATATCATGTCCTCTAGTTAACCTGGTACCCTCGAAAAAGATCGTAGTATACGACCGGCACGTCGGCAATCTTCCTCGAAATGCATAATTTTCATTTGGAATCGTATGGATTTCTTTGCTCTAAAAGCATACAATTTCGGATCCCTAAGAGTTTTCTAGTGAGTACGAACTCAAGAACACTATCTAGTATGAAAGTAGCTAAAAAATCGCCAAAGATCGTCGAATGGAGCTTAGGTATGTATTTTTCTTCGAGAGACAATAGAAAATAATAACATCATAGTCTACGTATGTAGAAAAAAAAAATAAGAGGAATGTTACGTGGGCCGTCGCTGTAGTTTCTAATTGCTCTTATTTTTTTATTGAAACAAGAATTTTTTATTATAACAAAATGATGTAAAATCAAACACAAATAACATTAAAAATGTAAAGTGGGCCGTCGCTGTAATTAACATAAAAAATAAATTATGCTTTTTCTTGTTACATAAAGATATTAAATCAATGATGCGTCGCATCTTTATTAATAACTTTCTATCAAACATCTATAATTTCGATTTCCACATTGGTTCTTTAGACCATGTTAAACATTGTTGACTTCATAAATTACACATTCTCCTTCAAACAATTTTACAAAAATAACAATCTCTGTAAAAAACCTTGTACAAAGTACGCGACGGCCCGCTTTTTTTTAAAAATGAAAAAATACAACCTGGCAATCTGCGAAGCCTTCTTTTTGGTATTTAATAATTGAATTGAAAACATGGGGTGGAGCAATTCTAACAGGAAAATGAACTATGTACTTGATTCAGGTCATTATCATACTAGAAGAATCATCCTACGTTATACGGTTATTTTTGAACTAAGAAACAATAGAAATTGAATAAATTCATTAAAATGTTTAATAAATTAAATGTTATCACAAAATGTACTGGTGGGTTTAAATTGTAGATTAAAGATTAGTAAAATAAATTTGTTTATTCCTACTGCACATATGTAAACAATTTTAAAAAATTATCTAAAAATTGTATATGCATAACCTTCGAAAAATTAAACTTATTTATTATATTGAACCTGAATTGATAGGTGTACCAAAATGTTATATTTAACGTTTACGAAAAAAGCGGGCCGTCGCGTACTTTGTACAAGGTTTTTTACAGAGATTGTTATTTTTGTAAAATTGTTTGAAGGAGAATGTGTAATTTATGAAGTCAACAATGTTTAACCCATTTGCATCATTAAGCGGAATATTCCGCACATGGAGATCGATTACCATCACCGAACGCGGACTATTCCGCGGCCGCGACTTTCTTTTTTTCTTTCTTTCTTTCTTTTCCTTGTTCCTTTTCTTTCTATCTTTCTTTTTTACTTTCTTTCTTAAAGTTTACTGTGTAAGTATTGTAGAAATTAACGAAAATACTAAATAAAGACACAGTAACCTTAATAGAGTCATGATGCAAATGGGTTAACATGGTCTAAAGAACCAATGTGGAAATCGAAATTATAGATGTTTGATAGAAAGTTATTAATAAAGATGCGACGCATCATTGATTTAATATCTTTATGTAACAAGAAAAAGCATAATTTATTTTTTATGTTAATTACAGCGACGGCCCACTTTACATTTTTAATGTTATTTGTGTTTGATTTTACATCATTTCTATGACCCTGATTTTATTAATGGCAATCTTCAAATGAGCCGTATTCCACAAATCTTACTTTTTATTTTCCATATTGTTGCTTCAGTGACTTTTCTAATCTCTAATAGCAAAATATTAAGTGTTAAAATAAATATTGACACGCAAGAATTAGATTTTCACTGTCCAGTAGTAAGGGAATACTTTTTGTCCGAAACGAGGGGACAAAAAGTTTATAGAAAAATAATTGATTCATAAACATCAGTTCACTGTACATAAAAAAAAACACTGTGGTAGTTTGAAAAGTACTTACCAGAGTAAGCAAAAACAAAACCGATATATATTGTAATTACGAATGCTTCGTAGATATAACAGTCTTAAAATACGGGATAGGTACACGACTTTTACCGACAACTCAACAATCGACTGCTCCGTTTACGTTTTGGCGCAAGACTGGAGCATGTCACAGCATGTTTATCAGTTGTTTGGCTCTTCTTACTTATTTTATCAAAGTAACCGCTGGATCCGCTTTTTATTTACACAGATATTCCTAATGTCTGATATGAATGTATTGATAATATAATATCGTTAACGAGGAACTTCCCCTGTACGATTTACGATTCTACATTTAAACTAGTTCGAAGCACGTTACACTGCTTAGATTCAAAATATTTATCAAAGATCACCGCTACGCCTAATCTCGTTTCGTAGTATCGTACCGATATCCTCGATGACCAATAATCACGCGTTTCTCGCGCGCTTAATTATGAAATTCCTATGATAAACGTTTGACCGTAAACATGGCAAAACGTTGGACGCGCGTTTCACGTCGAGCGAGAACTTTCTCTTGTTAAATTTAACGCGCAACAACAAGACGCATGCCGGCTCACTTCGCAACAATTACATGCTCGATCGCCTCTTTCTCATTCGCTCGATTTCGCTCGCGTTACGATGTAGTGCTCCCTCGTTACGATAATTTTCCTGCTTACATAATAAGCGCAAAATCTAGGAGGATTTACGAGAAAGTACGAACCGTACCGTAAATTTCCGCTTTTGGGCGAATGAGACGAGAATCACGACGTTCCGTTCGGTGCTCGTATATCGGCTGGACGAACGGTGATAGTTCTACGAGAGATGTGAAACACGAAGATAAGAGAGAGAGAGAGAGAGAAAGCGGGGGAATTGGCTCGAGCACGTTCGTACGAGGAAGGCGAGTTTTATCTGTCAGCCTGACCTGCCCACCTTTCTTCTTAATTACCGAGCCAGCTCGTACATTCGTTTTGCAGCTCGGAGGCTTGGTCGAAACACACCCTCCGGCTACCCCTCTGTCCCTCAGAACGACACTCTCCTTTTCCTCTATTTTCCTTCTTCGCGATGGACGATGCTTTTCGGAACTGCTGCTGCTGCTGCTACGAGGAAAGCAGCCAAGAGAAGCCGACGAAGGGACGTAAAGGCTGCCACGCCTACGGTTTTCTACCCCCCGTGAAAAGAGGGGTAGTTTTACTCGCGCGTTGCTGCAACCGGAATTATCATCGCCCAAGCACGACGTACACGCTCGCTCTACGTGACCGATACGAGTGCCTTGATTATTCCACGAGAGCCCTCGCCACGTTATATTTCTTAGCGGCGATATCGTTAACGAGACAGCCGAGAAAGATCGCTTCTGAATGTATTTATTTTCATGACTATGCGAGGCTGTTCTTAGATCATGTAGAGGTTTCGCGGTCAACGCTAAAGTCGACGGGAGGATCGTTGTAGTTTAACTCTCTGTGTACGAGGTCAGGAATCTTCACGTCCCATACAAAGGTCAGGGTGACGTACCTCAGACATTAAATAGATATAATACCAATACTAATTCACTTTATATAATTCATTCTTGATATTGTAAATATTTTTTTCGTGACTGAGTGGTCTAAGTAATAAAAAAAAAATTGGAAACCACGGGAGTAAAGTTTATCACAGCTCACCTTGTACATGGAAGATAACCTTTAACTATAGTCGCGTGGAGTCCATTGGACCGCAGACGTCATTGTTTTCGTCATATTTCTATAAATATATAAATAGCGTTATTGTCCGTTTCGCTAGCTTCCTAGGACGGGGTGTTCCTCACTTAACAGCACTTTATAAGACACGCCATAAAAATATGAGAGCAAAAATTTGCAATTTGTCACGTTCCCTAAAAAAATGACTCAATAATGATACCAAGCATTGTAGTACTAAAAATGTGTATGCGATCAAGTGACAAAAAACAAATGCGATGTTTGGAAGAAGTTTATGTGTAACCAGCTGTCCCCCGCCGGCATCATTAACGTCAAGCTTTAACCGTTAATTTCAGGAAATGGCGAAATACGTGTTTTTTATTTTCAAAGGAGAATCTAAGTGCCAATTTTCACATCTGTAACATCCTCGATTCCTGAGATATAGGTATCCTTATAGAAAATGAGTTTATCCCTTTTCACCCCCTTAGGAACGGAATTTCCAAAAATCCTTCCTTAGTGGGTGCCTACGTCATGAACAACTGTACTTTCAAAATTTCAGGTTCTAAGGTTGAACGGTTTAAACTGGGCGCATATGAGTCAGTCAGTCAGGACACTTCTTTTTATATAGTATATAATAATAATAATTAAGAATAGATAAGCACTGTAAGAAAATATGTGATTCTTGTGTAAATTAATTACTTTTTTTTTCTCAAATTATATAGAAATATAAACTTTGTTATTTACTACAAATTTTACAGTTTCGTGTTCTTAAAATGTTGTTACTAAATTTCCTGAATAATGTAGGTATACCTATTGTTTATTTTCCGTTACTGGGGTCCCCGTGTACCTCACGCGAATCATAGTGCATTTCTAACTAGAGGTTAAAGAAATCATCGATTTTATCGCTCGCCTAGCTGGATCCTCGAAGATCTTACTCAGAAAATCGAGTACTATTTCAAGTCGATTTTATCTTTTATTGTAATTCGATTCAATTCCGATCTTATCGGATACAAAGATCTTGGTGAGTTTCCAAAGTCGCGGATCTCTTTACGAGCTCGGCCAGCGCGATGAGACTTTTACCTTTTCGATATACCGAAATGTCTTTGTTGTCCGGCACCGTCGTACCACGGAAGTTTACGCAAAAAGGGCAGCTTCATTCCGACTCGCCACGAGGAACTTTTATCAATCCCGTCGTTGAAAACAATTCGCTGAATCGATAGGTAAGCAGCATCGTCTCCGAAATAAAAGGAGCGTAGAAAAATTCCACTCGGACGTGACACAAAGCGCTCCGCGTATTCCAAGATTTTAAAAAACTGCAAAAGCATTTTTACGGCAGCCGTAAGTTGCGAAATATTTTAAAACTCTTGGAATTCTTTCGACGCTTGTTTCAACTCCCCGATTAAGTTTACCATATCGTTCTAACGCGACGTCGTACGCTGGAGCAAAATCTGTTTTTTGGGACATAGGCAACAATAACATCATAATTGTATTCTAGGCCTTTGTTTGTTCAACATTTTATGTTATTTAAATTTTTTCAAAAATTCGATATTTTGAAAATTATGAGGCATATAATGTAACTGAGTAGGGTGATTTATTAGAAAAAAAAAAAAACTAAATGCAATTATGTTTTACTAATCAAAATAAACATTTTATGTTACCTAACTTTTTGTTCAAGTCTTTTATTTTAAGAGTTACGCATTTTGTACGGGAAAAAGCAATAAAATCCAGATAAGGTTTCTTCGAAAACTCTTGATACAGTACCATTTTTTTGACATTACTTCTTGTATGAGATTGTGCAAGACAAATTTAATAATTCAAAATTCTCCAATTTTTATGATGTCACATCATAATGTGTTGAAAAAATAACGTTATTTGTTTTGCGCATATTTTTTTACAAAATGACAATTTTTTCTATTTTAGCCTATTTAGTGATTTTGTATTAGCAATAAGTTTTGTGCGGCTTTTGAAAGAGTTTTATGTTTTCTAACTAATTTTGGTCTGGTTGTGAAAATATATCAATCATATGTAACTAAAAAATAATTAAAAATGTCCTCATTCATAACTTTTTTGACAATTTTCTCGAGTAATGTTCATTTTAAATTATTTGTTAGTTACATGTGATCCATATATTTTCGCAACAAGACCAAAATTATTTAAAAAACGATTTAAATGACATAAAGCGTTCAGACAAATACCTAGAATACAATTGTGATATTATTTTTCCCGTATGTCCCAAAAAACAGATTTCGCCGCACTGTGCATCGTCGCGAAGGAAACGATTGGACTTTCCGATCGGACGTTTCTTCACCGATCGACATGCTTCTATCATTCCTTTAAAAAATCTCTAGTCTAAGAGGAAACGAAGAAGATCGGTTCAAAATACGAGGTTCGTCAAAATGTGAGACGGTCTATCGAACATTTCCAATCTCCGAACGCTAACGTGGAATAGAATGAATTTAGAGTAGAATTTCTTGGAATGGTCGATACTCGGAACGTTTTGGAATCCAATCTCGTCGATAACGATACTGGTATTATTCCGAGTCGAAGTTCGAACGTTCGGATTTAACGTTTATACGTTTTCCCTAGCTCTCTTTCTCAGTCTCTCTCTTCGTCTCTCATTCGGGGAAAAGTTTTCTAGACAACTTAGAACGCGAGCATCGCGGACGAAAAGTCATAACGCGCGAAATGGACTGTTCGTTTGCGAACGCCGTAGCGCCGGAAAATTATCTTCCGTGTTATTAACGCATCGCGACTCGCCGCGTTGCCTTCCGCACCCCATTTTTCACTCCCTCTCTCTCTCTCTCTCTCTCTTTATAATATTACATCAGCTTTGGAACGTGCGAGCCGTAGCTTTAAAGCTTCCAACGTCCCGCATATCCTTGCTCGCTATTTAATACTGATGGACTGCAAGACAAGACTTTCAAGAGCTTTATTCTTTTCACTCTACTACCCCCTACTCTCGATACATTGATATCATAATCCAAGCGGTAAAATTTTAAAAACATTATTTTAATAATTTTTATGAAAATTTTCAAAAATAATAAATCAATATGTAGTAAATAAAGAATCAAGAATCTTGCAAGAATCAAGGAAAGACATTGATTGTCGAGATCAAGACATACAATGTGCGGTGCATCGGTTTATTTGGGCCCAGGGGCATCTGAGCCATGCTATCTCTTTTTGACACACCATGTACACTTTTCATACTCTTTGAAGTTTGTACGAGTTGTAGGTGTTACTATGTGACTACCAAACAACGTTCGTTGGTTTATTTAAAGGTTAATATAAGATCTGACACCAGTGCGACGCACCATGACCCAGAAACCTGAATATGGCCCAGATACCCCAACGCACTATATACTAATTGCGTAAACTATACCTACGAACTCTCAATTTTAAAAAGTCAATACAAGACAAATATGTCCGATTCTTGTCTTGAATCCATCACTACTATTTAAAGAAAACTATTTAACTCGAATAAACGATTACCAAAATGTGAGAAATTTGGTCTCAAGAATAGCAACTAAAAATACATCGTTTATGGAAGAGTGAAAATAACCGTGATACTTGGGTTGGCACGACTCACCCTGTACGACGAATCGATATTTTAAGGGAGGACGTAAAAAGCACCCTTAACCCGGACAATCGTTCGTTCACGTCGTTCGACGTCTCGAGTTTCTCCGCGTTGCTTCGAAGCGAGGAACGCACACAGATCGCGGCAGCGCATTCATCCAGGGAGCCCCGATAGAACCATGAACGCCCACGACGCGTAAGATTTTACATTATCGTATTCAGACACAGATTTCCGTCGCTTTGTTCTCTCCCGGC
Source organism: Ancistrocerus nigricornis (assembly GCA_916049575.1). Classification (NCBI taxonomy): domain Eukaryota; kingdom Metazoa; phylum Arthropoda; class Insecta; order Hymenoptera; family Vespidae; genus Ancistrocerus; species Ancistrocerus nigricornis. The sequence continues at coordinate 22,153,565 of OU696669.1, read as the reverse complement.
TAAGAGCTCGCAAAGCAGAAATGCACGCCGCGAGAGCGAGCGAGAGGGAGGTGGGTTAAGCGCGAGGGTTGTCGGGGAGGGGGTTGGTGATGGGTGTACGAGGGCGTCGCGGCGGCTCTCATTGTCGTCGGCACCGGTGTTTCCGGTCGGGCGAGCGTGTGGAAGGCACGTAGGAAATTACGTCGCACGTCAAAACGCGCCGGCTTTCGAAATTCAGCAAAGCGAGACGACTTCGACGCTCTCGGGGACAGAGAGGGAGGTAGAGTAGAAGAGAGAGAGAGAGAGAGAGAAAGTAACTGCGGACTCGAAACGTCGTCGAAGGGGAAACGCGTTTCCAACTTTCTCGTCATCCTCGTTGCGAGGAAGGAAGGAGAGACGCGACCGATTGTCGCTACTACGAATGGAATTGCGCTTGTATAACGCGTGTCTATACTACCGCTCAGGTATATCTCTAATGCATTAGAACGAGAAAGAGCGAGGGAGAGAGAGGGTGGATGGAGAAAGGTGGGCTCTTAAACAAGCCTCGTAAAGCTCGGATGGCCTGGCTTCCCGCATTGGTCATAAAGCTTATAAAGCTACGCGCTCTCGGAGTGGCGACCGAACGATTAAGAGCTCGTATGTGTGTTTCCGTATATGTGAGATAGCGAGAGAGATGGTTGCTCCATCGGTTTGCCCTAGCCGAGCTAAACGAGAAACGGAAGCGACACTTACGTCACGCGTTACTCGCCAGAAGACGATCTCTCTCTCTCTCTTTCTCTTACTCGTTCTCTCTGGAAATCGGAAGCATTTCCTGGGCTTCGAATGAACACGCTACCCGCGAACGAGTCGTATAACGATAGAGAGGGATCGTAATCCCGGGACATCTGCCCGCGAGAATGACACTAAATCTAAGTGCCGGAGGGTGAGGACGTTCTCTGCGAAAAGCTCGCGATCAAAGTAAAGCCGAGTTCTCGATTCCTTGGAGAAAAATTTCGAGCTCGAACGATCGTGGATATCCCTGCGAAATTTCGAGGACGGATCGACGATCGAACGGAATGAAATATTTTGTACCTACTTCTTTCTAAACGCGAAAAGGTTAGTCGATGTATATTGGAATAAAATAGTTGAGAGACGTGGACATCGATGGTAATGTAGAAAAAAGCTCACGTTCACCGAGTACTTTATAGATCAAAGCTTCCCGCCTCCGATGGACCGCTTTATCTCCACCCCCCCTCCACGCTACGTCTTTCTCTCTAACGTAGTTCTCAATCTCTCTCGCATTAGATGATCGTGCGAGCGGAAAGAAGGTCGGAGGAACGAGGAGAAAGGTTTGGACAATTTTTCCCGATCGAAGAATTCGAATCGGCTGCCATCACCGACGATTTAACACTTTGACGTTAATGCTTTTCGAAGGAACAAAAGAAAATCGGCAACCGTCGGTCTCTCGGATAAAACAATCGTCTGACAAATTTTTTCGTTCGCTCCTCGACCCTTGAAAAACGATTTTGTAGAGGCCACCGTGATTCGCCTTTCGCTTCATTCTTTTGCACATTTCCGTAGCGTATATTTATCGGCAATATCGTCAAGTTATTAACAAGTTTAATAATCCGCTACTCATGCTATTGTATAACCGTTTCAAAAGGACCGAAAGCAATGTAAATTGCTTAATACAATTTATTAAGCCAAAAGCGGACCGCGCGCGCGATATAATCAAAACTTCGGTTAATTGCCGACCGACTAATCGACGTTTCGTTTAAACGGTATTCGTCCTGTCAAAGTTATTTAAAAACAATGGACCACCCTTTGGAAATCGATCGAAATATTATCGACGTTTCTTTCTTCCGGTTTTTCAATTTAAAAAAAGGTCTACGAGGCGAGAAGATCGAAGGAAAAGGGAAAAGAAAAAAGAGTAACGGAGATCGAAGGAGCATCGGCAAATCGTTGTTACCGTCTCAGCAAAAAAGTTGTTACGCGGATAAAGTTTTAGAGACTCTCCAACGAATTTTCCAACGAACGCCGAAACGTTCGATAGGAATTTAAAAGGCAAATTTGATCTCGGCCCACGCCTACTTCACCGCGATTTCGGATTAAGCAACGAGCCGACTGTACGTAGGTGGGGGTAAGAGTAGGAAAATGGACGAAGAGGAGGAGGAGGAAATAAAAGTGGTAACGCGATCAATCCTTTCCTCGTAGAGGCGTACGAGTCAGACGTCAAAGTAAAGGTTGTACCACTGAAAAATCGAACTCCATTTTATGATCGTACCACTTACGTTTATGCATATGTATTACTTTACGACTGGCGTACGACGTGCAGCAAGCTCGCCGAATGGACGATAAATGGAGATCGAACAATAAAATGGATACCCGCTGCTTCGCGGTATGCTTACCATCTTCCGGAAAAATGTTCTCGAAAGCGATGGCGATCCTTCGATTCGATATTAAGTAACTTCTTTTCCATCTGGAGTTTAAAGTCGCATCAACTTTAAAGGTTATTGTTAGAGTTTTAAACTTGGATTGCGAATGAAGATGAGTGCGAATAGTGTTTTGGCTAATGATTAATATTTAATATATTCTTTACTTGCCACGTTGTACATACATTCTTATCGGAGGTACAATACATACGACCGGAAGAAGAAAAGGATGAAAGGCAATTATACTAAGTACGCCTAGGTGGCATTACTCTATCTACGCAATATCCTTGCGCGCTTCAATTTAAAACTATACATATACATATAATGAGGCTGGTGATTACGATCTCCAACAGTTATTAGCGACTACTTGCTGTTAGATTCTTTCAACGTTAGGGAAAGATCGGGTAAGACGGTGTACTTGAGGTTTTATAATGAATATAACAATGGTTTTTGTATTTAACGAATCAGTTTTACTTTTTAATTACTCTTTGGTAATCGGTCTTCCATTTTAACTACCAATCAATCAATTGTTTAAAGTCTTATAAACTACATCAACAAAAATGTAAAAAAAAGTCCTTTTTCACCACCTTGCTCTACGGGCGGGGTAAGACGGGGTACCCTCGTGGGCAAGATGCGGTAACAATCAACAAACAATATTTATAAACAAACAATATAAGAATAATAATTAAAACAAAAGTAGGTATTAGATGTGTCACTACTAGCGCCGACGAAGCAGTCGTAGGTGGCCGCGTGTAGAAGTTAGATAAAAGTTTATACTTTTTTTGCATTTTTCTTATTATTTTTTTACTTTCAAGTGTGATATTTGTATATAAATCTATATTGTCCAAAGTGCATATGCGTTGTCTCGAGATAGCATTTAACCAACACCCCATCTCGCCCCAAACACCCTTGTAAGAAAAATAAATTTTGTTGAGGTTATAAAACAAAAGCTACCGGAATAGTTATTTGAATTTGGGGCAGTAAAATAAACGTGTTTTAAGAAAAAATTGCATTATGGATCTTATATATAGTATATTTAATACAGTCACGCGTTTTACATACTCCAAAACTTAGATCAACATTAAAGAAAACAACAATTTACTATAAAATTCCAAAGCGCAAACGCTCTACCATGACACTTGTGGTACTGAATAAGTTTCCAAATAAGGAACTCCCTGCGGTCGTGCCTAAAAAGACTTTAGATCCTGTTAACAGCTTCGGAACGTGGATTTAGCTTGGGTCGCCATCTTACCAGACTATCCCGTCTTACCCCACCTTCCTCTAATGTTCATCTTTTTAATAAAATTTCTGAAGAATATTTCATTGATGAATTAGTTCGTTGCTGTTATGTGTTTATCATCGCTAAGATCTAATTTCAAATCAGTTGGTACCCCAATTTTTCTTCTTGCGTAACTTAGCATTGGGCAGTCACGGAGGACACGTTTACTTGTAATATCAATATTACACTGGTTGCACTTTACGTGACATCAAATTGCCATCAGTTAATTTTTCGTTTCCAATTCTTAAACGGGTTATAATTGTTTCCTCGCGTCTGTTAAATTTAGTCAATGGGATGTCTTCAAAAATGTTATTCCTTACAGTGAGAATTTTTAGAGATTTGTGGGATTTCCAATATTTTACAAGCTTTTATTTAGTTTCACTTGTTTCCATAATTTTTTCTATACGTATCGTTTACAGCCTCTATGTGAACTTGAGGTGTTTCGAATGAGTATAATTGATGTCGATTTGGGCGTTAATGCTCCATTAAAGTAGGTATTATGTTATTTATTTCGTTCAATTCATTAAGTCATTATTTTGTTAGGTTTATTATTTAATATTATAGTTTACTTTATTTGTTAATAGTTAGACTTCTTCGTCGCTAGAGCATGTTAGATCAACTTCCAGATCCGTGCATTTGAGTTCAATACTTGAGAGTTTATGTAGAAGTCTGGTAATTCTGTTTCTAAGTGAACGGTTTTTCACGTTTCTTTGTATTTCCTTGAACATTACTATAAGTGCCGATATATCATATGTATACTCGAGCACGAGATCTTTGATATTGGGATTGCGTTTGGATCGTTGAAGGAATTTTTTAATTTGTTCATAATTGAGTATGTATACATCTTTGTTGTTTGCAATCTCGGCTTTAAGAGGAGAAAGTATTATTTCCAATATGTCCGAAGTCGCCTTGCTCCTTATTGTGTCCTTAGCGGAAGCATTCTTTTTAGACGTAGATGCGGTAGCAGAGAGGGTTCGTTTATTATTAATCTTAGGTAAGGCTTTTTCAATAACCTTGATCTCTTGAAAATTGTCTGAAATATTTATATCATTTGATACGATACTTTGCGTCTCCTGTAGATTCGATTCGTCAGTTATATTTGTAAGTTGCGGGCACTTGTTTGCCAGATGACCGGGTAATTCACAATTGAAGCAGATGTCGGTTAATAAATAGATCCAAAAACTGGTTTCATCGTAATCGATTTTAATGCGTGGTGGTAATTTATCTATATCATCAGGGTGAATGTCAATTTGCCTAGAAAAGCTCATGATATGAGAATAACCAGGTAGGGAAATGCCTGCATTTAAGAAGGTCATAGGCGAGCCAAAACGTATGTTCATCTTTTCGAGTTCATCCGTTAGAATGCAATGAGGGATAGTAGGAACGACGTTTGATAGTATTAGACGTTTGAATTTCGTAACTAATGGTCTTATTTTTAGGGTAGCATTACCCAGGGTGATATTTCTTTTACTCTCAACTATCTCATCGGTTATAGTCTTACTGGTCAAGTAAATACATACTTGGTTATTTGAAAGTTTTGAAGCGAACTGTATGTTAGCAGGGTTCGTTATTTTTCCGACTGCAAGAATATGATCGTCGTAAGAGAAACCCTCTATTAAATCAATGACTATGGCTTGGTCGTTTGTCGGAAATGCGATGACTTCTGTAACGGTAGCGCATTCTTGTGACCGTGAGTTAGATAAACCTTCGAGAGTGGAGGTCATTGACGTCGAGGGGAATTGGGACCGCTGTGCCATGGGTGTAGTTACCAACAGTCGATGATCAGGAACTAATAATAAACTGTATAGAAACGTAACTTTCCTACGCTTCACGCACAACGACACTTTGTGCGACGCAGAGATTCGATCTAAACGCGTCAATATCGAACGATATTCACTGTGAAACTGATTAACTTTGATCGCGGAAAAATGATCGCTCTTTGGAACGTGACTCGCATAAAGTTCCTTCGTTTCATACTCGAGAAGGTCGTAGGCGTCATTGATATCCAGATGCCCTCATTTGCGAGGCTGCAGTTTCATTTCCGAAGGGAAATTCGACTTTCCTAAAGCGGCACAGTGGAGCGAAGTTAAACGTCGTAAGATGTAATAAAGGTTCGTGATACGTTTGAAGGATTCCTCGACCCTACGCGTCGCGTCGTTCTCCGTAATGGGCGGTTCCAGTTTAAGAGGTTAGGGTCAATTTGGACGCCAAAAAAAGCCTTTTTTAAACTTTTTTGTTTCAAAATCAAAATTAGTAAAAAATCAAAATTGGCCTAACCTCTTTGTCCACCCGGAAGCTAGTGCTGTTAACTAACGATCCCATTACAATTTTTTATTACGGATTGTCCAGTAGCTGTGAAAATCGCAAAGCGCCGTTTTTTTTAACATCTCGGAGATCGCTTATAACTCGGCTGCGAATCAATATTTTGTCATGAAAAAATTATTGAAACTTCTTCAAACATGCATTATTTTATTGAAAAAATACTGGCATAAAAATTAAGCAAACCAGCCGTCAAAATTAATTATAAAAAAGACGTATCTTTGTCGCCCAAATTGACCCTGACCTCTTAAGGGGCGACTTGGCGTACGAAGGGACGCTTATCCTCTTACTCGAAAAAAAAAAAAAATAGCGATCTGTTAGCTCGTCCGCATTTACTACGCGCGTTATTGATGCGTAACAACGCCGGCCAATATCGATAACGTCTCGCGTTTGAATCGACGATCAATTGCAGATTATCGAATTCCGTATCGCAAGAGCGAACTTGTGAAACGCGGAAAATTGCCGATGAATCGACAGCGAGCGACGGGGGGAGAGAGTGTGTAAATTTATCGAAGAGATGCGTAACGCCGTAATTCCTATCGTAGCCGCGTTATCGTTATCAGAAAATGGTAAAACCATCGAGCGTTTAGAATTTGGATCGCATTAGAATATAATCGAGTGCTCGCGTTATTCCATTGTAACCGATGACATACGATATAAAATGGAGTGCGAGCACGCGCGAAACAGAGAAAGAGTAGATGGTCCTCTAAATTGGAACGTCACTGTGTAATAGGAACGAAATGCGATACGCTTACTGATTTGATTGCGCGAAGTGAATTTATTGGCTTTTGGTTATCTCGCATTGTTCGTAAAAATATGCTTTCGTCCCGTTTTTCGGTATAAAACGTTATGATCGCGCGCGCGCGCGAAAAGAAGATTAAAAAGCAGTATACCTCCATGTTTTTCGTTTAATCGTACCGATTATCGAAACGATAATTTTTCTACGAAATAATCCTATTTTCGGAGCTTCGAAACGTATGCAAATATTTTATCGAATACGGGAAATTCGTTCACTCGTTTCACGCAATTTCTTGCAATTTATAACGGCTCTCGTTTAATAACTTCATATCGGGAATGTAAGGTATCGACGTATCAATTTGAACGTGCAAGAAGAAGCAATATTTTTGCATTTAGGATTTGCATCGAGATCGCACGGGCTCGAAGAGGAGACGAGGAGGAAGAGGAGAAGGAAGAGGAAAAGTATCCAACTAGGAGCACGGAAGCTTTATCGTGGAAAACTTTGCTCGAACTAGTTGCGGAAAAGTCGCTGTTGCGGAACATCCGCCTCCGCGACCGCGCTAATCCCAACACCAAACTCTCGGATCTTTATTGCACCCGGTTAAGTGCGCGAAACCGAATGTCATTCGCGTACAAAAACGAAAATACCGTATCTCCAAATATCATTGAACGTTTTACCATGTATATCAAGTACGGTAATAATCGTCCTCAAAATGACTTCGCTCGAAATACTAATTGAGCGATTTGTCGATCCGTAATACACGTCCGCGAATAATATAATGCGTATACGTGTGTATTTTATCGTGACTATATTATCAAACTGCAATCATCCGCAATTTATGTCGGTGAGCGTGTACATATGCCCGAGATGAACGATGCACGATATTCAAATTAAATGGTGAGTCAATTACGGGAGTAAAATTTTTGTGTTATTTCTATAAAGTAGCAAAAAACTAAAGGAGATTCGACGTGAATAGAAATTATGCGATAAATTTGACGAAACAAATAAGACGGTTCCTATCTTCTACTTTCCTTTTTATCTTCGTGTTGAAAAATTTCACGGAATTTCATTCACGTTTGTTCGCGCTTCATAGGAAAATAAACGGAGATCCCGAGGTCGTACGCGACGACGGGTGTTTTTTAGTGGACAATGAAGGAAGAGAGAAAATTTGCACCTTGTGCTTCCTCGCGCGTTATTTCGTACAACGAAACTAAATTTTCCACTTTCGGGAGACCGCTCGGACGCGAATAAAACGACGACCGCGCAGTGGAATAATAATAGCGATCGCGAAAAATGTAAAATTGAGTTTGGCGTTGAATGTTGCGCGACGTCAGTGGGAATTAATAATGCTAACACGATCAATCTCCGGGCAGCACGTTTATCCGGGGCACTCGTGCGATCTTTAATACCCTACGGCTTCTGCTGATGTATTTCCAATGAAAGCTACCACGAACGTGCACGCGCGCACACGAGGTCATGTACGTTTGCACCATACGCGCTTATCTATAACCAAACTCCGCATATCTCGTTCGATAAACCAAATAAAAATAAGGAACTACATGCGATCGTGCCTAAGAAAACAAGCGGTAAGACAGTTCCGTCTTTTCTCCGTTCTCATCGTTTCATTAGTAGTTCGATAGAAATAGAATTTGAGAGTGAAGTAATTCGCATCGAGTTGGAAATTGGTACAGGTCTTAAATACACTATTACAAATGAAATGTTAAAAGTCTCTACCAATTGGACTTGTGCAACAAATTTTATGCAGGGTCGAAGGTCACAAAAATTTGTTTTTCACATATTTCTCTTTAACGGTAAGTGTTATCGTAAAGATAGATTAGACCAAAGTTGTAGATCATGCAATTGTCTACAAAAATTGTTGAAATACTTTTTTTTCCTACGAAACACCATTTCAGAGATATCGCGGTTTCAAATATCGAAAATACTAACATGCCTTATAGATCTAGACCTAGAAAACGCCATAACTCGCGAACGGATGCTAATAGCCAAAAGTCCGCTCAACAATGATATTTTAGTCACTAATAAAAGGTCTGTACAAAATTTCAGTCCTATCGGATATATACAATTTTTGCGAGTTTATCCCTGCGTATGAGTGCATATTAGTATTTCCGATGATTGAAACCGCGATATCTCAGAAATGTTGTTTCGTAGGAAGAAAAAGTATTTCAAGAATTTTTGTAGACAATTGCATGATCTACAACTTTGGTCTAATCTATCTTTACAATAACCTTTACCGTTAAAGAGAAATATGTGAAAAACAAATTTTTCTGACCTTCGACCCTGCATAAAATTTGTTGCACAAGTCCAATCGGTGGAGACTTTTAACATTTTATTTGTAATAGTGTATTTAAGACCTGTACCAATTTCCAACTCGATGCGAATTATTTCTCTGTGAAGCCCATTTGTCGGATATTTCGATCGGACTATAGCATTAAATCGGTCAGAGATAATTTCTTTTCGTATTTTAACTCAATGTCTCGGAGTACGTCATTTCGCCGGGCGGTTAAGATGAGCTCATCGTGCTCGATCGTACTTTGGATCCTAGATAAATGTGTTTGTAACGCGTCTAAGCGCGTACATCGGGTAACGGCAAGGTTCGCTCGCTCGTCAGGTGGAATTATTAATAGCACTAACGCGATCAATCTCGCATGCGGTTATCCGAACCACCCTTCCGATCTTCGATACCTCGTGTATCCTACCCTGTACCGAGCGATGTGTTTCCAATGCCAATGAAAGGTGACGCACGTGTGAATACGCGGTATACGGTTATACGCGTTTAACTGCGAGACCTAGCTCGATCGGGTCGAACCATACGCTTTCCCACGAATACTCCGGACGAGCTTAGAGGGTCATGCTCAGTCAGGAGGCCGAAAAATGCAATATTTTTAGGAATTTTTTTTCCGGACACTATAAGAGTTTTCATAAAAAGGTTTTGTGTATAAAATCAAATGTGCCTTTATGAACATAAATAAATTTTATTGTGAAACAAATATTTATTAATAACAGAGATGTGACCATTCTCCCGGAGGTGTGTTGTGAAAACGGGTTTTGCGGTGCCCGTATTTTCTCCGAGTAGGATCTCATATAAAAAGAAAAAAAACGAAAAAGATTTATTTATTATATTCAATGATTCCCTAGTGGATCGTTCGCTTTTTCGAAATTTCGATTTATAACGAAATGGCGCTCGTTCAAAGTAAATAGCCCGATTTTCAGTCAACAAATTTGGTGGTTTTTAGTCCATATAACCGTAGGTAAGCATCGGAAAAAAATCCTACGATCCAACAGGGGCTTTTTATATCTGTTATGTGTTTGCAAAATTTGAAGGAAATCGATACGATAGTCCTCAAAGCATGCTGGGCACCGCATTTGAAAGCCTAGTTTTGAGATAAACACGTTGGAAGTTTCACGTTTACTTTAATTCTCGACTGTAGCGTACCCTCTAGATGCCTGTGACTCCGTCAATTTTTGCCGGTTTGATTTGAAACCTTGAGAGAATATTGTCAAGATTTCATATTTACAGAAAATGCAATAAAGAAACGATTTTCTCAAAGTTCTAACTGACTGTGGCCCGAAAGGGGGGGCGGCAACTGTGACGAGCTGAAAAAGGTGATTTTTATCGAACTTTTCTTGGTAACTAGATTATTTATTCGGGATTTTAAAATAAGGTAGGATGTTATTAAGCATATATTGAACTTATATAAATTTTTATTAAGAATAAATAACTTTCTAAGAAAAAAAAAACCGGCTTCAAAAAGCGCCTAATAAAAACACTGAAAAGCAAACATCTATAAATGCATCACATAAATGTCCCACACTAATTAAATAGTTATTAAATAGTTTTTGAAGTCGGTGCCAAGCGATAAAGCCATAACTTTGATACTACTTTTTATGAGGATCCACCCATTCAAACCTTAAGGTGGCCATATTACTCTTCCGTCCATTAGTTCAAAATTGACTCACAAGATTTGATCTAAACATAGGGGAGACCGGGGCACGTTGATACATTTTCTCGTTTTTAATTTTTGTAATTTTTATTTGAATTAATTATCACATGAAAAATATATTATAATATACTTTGAACCTTCCTTTTTATATAGTAAAAGTTTAGATTAAAAAAAATTAATACAAAAAAAGTTAAAGAAGGTTTATGAGAGGAAGGCAAAGTGTATCAACTTGCCCCACTGTGGAGCAGCTTCCAAAACGATAACTAGAACAAACAAAATTAACAATAAACAATCAATCACTTTCTGAATCAACATAATAATTCATGCACTTACAACTTTAGACATATCTGATAGTAATAGACCTTTAGTAACGTTAAACCTTCTTTTACAGAATCCGACACGAATATTTACTTTATAGTCATGAAAACGAAAAATATGAATAAAAAGTGCTAATGTCATAGTACATTGACGTGTGGTCTATATTAGTAAGAATTGAAGTAAAAGACTTGAAATAGCTCGCAAAAATCGAAATACATGTACCCAGCGTCCTGATAATTGCATTGTATCAACGTGTCCCTGTATCAACTTGTCTTGGTTTCCTTTACTAATAGGGCAAGTTTAATAAAAGCTTGTAAAAAATGCCAGGACTAGATCCTGCTGCGAGTCCCAACGGATCTCTTACGAGTTTAAAACAAAAAAGAGAGAAAATAAAAATAATAATTCTTTTTTTAAGAGAAAAAATTTTTGTTTTCTTATTGTTATTTATTCTTGTTTTTGATTCAGCCCGTCACAACATATAATAATTATATTAGCATAGTAAATATTCGTCGACTGCGTTTCTTCGTCCTTCTTCTCATCGGTCACCCCTTGAATCGTCTCCGAACCTACCGCAAATCCTATTACGTCGAGTACCGCAATTATTTACTCTGTTAAACGTTCCACGAAAATCGTACATTAAACGTACCGACGAATACAACATTATCCAGTCCCGGTAGAGAATTAATCGGGAGCCCGATGACACTCTTACCCTCTAATTAAAAATCTGTAATCGGAGTAGACTCATCGATTCTATGTTCCATCGAACATCGTAAAGTAGACTCGACAGGTGTCCGAACGGCATAATAAAGCTTCGTTGTAATCATGTAGTCGCGAACTTTAAATTCGACTGCAAATTCGGTGCAGCATCCATCCATCTCTCTTTCTCTCTCTTTCCCCCCAACTCCCCCAGGCCACCCACCACCCCACTTTACATACGTTAATTATAATGCACTCCAGACCGCGCAACGAACAGAGGAAGAGAGATACAAGCACCGTCAAACGAGATTCAAATATTCCTATGGCGGAATTACGTTCGGTTTTTCACACAACGCATACACGTACACGTCGAAGCGGGGAACCAACGTCACTCGTAACTGCATATACACGGCAGCGTGCATTCACGAAGCGAACCTTCCGTTCTGTTTGCCTCTTTACCTCGTAGCTTTAATCTACTATCGAATTAACTTTAATATACTCGTAGCTACGAGCTCGCTTCTACGCGAATGCGCGTGTAGGTGCATATACGTGAACTCGTACGTATATAGATCACCGAGCAGCGTTCTCGCAGGAGTTAATGCGCGGCTTGGTTTGCGAGCTGCAGGATGCACGCGCGCGCGGGCACCTCCACGAATGACCTCCGCAGCGAACTATCGCCGGAGTATTTGTTATCGTTAATAAAGACAAACGCGTCCTCGCGAGAGTTTCGACCGTGAACGGACTCCCACGGATCGCAATTAAAGTCGCTAGAGGAAACGCTCGTTAATTAATCTCTGGTTGGTATGTAGGTAGGTACATGGATACCGTAAGATGACTCGAAGTCGTTAATGGAAATTAATAACGAAGTCGATGGTCGGATCGATGCTCGGAAGAGAAAAGACTCTGCTCTGATTATCGTAACGCATCATCGGCTCCTCGCGAAATCCCCCCGGCGGCGTTGGATATTTTCTATGACACCGGTGGACAGCTCCGCCGGGATTTCATTTTATCCGCTGACGTGGATTGGATCGCGAGAGGTCAGGAGGTTGGACAAAAATAACGCGAACTGACCGAGTCGAGAGGACGGTATGAGAAAGGGAGAGAGACGAAGGAAGAGTCAGGATTTCGAAGACGAATAGATTGAATTAAACTCGAAAAGTGTCGAAAGAAAAAGGACAGGAAAAAAGGAACCTGCTCCCACGCGAATTCGAGTTTTCCACCTCTCTCTTTCTCCCGCTTCCTTCTTTTTTTAGGATCCGAGAATGGATTCGAAGTCTAACTCTTCTTCCGATCCAACGGGATGAATTGTGAGTCTAATTTTGGGCGGGAGCCCGAACGGTAATCTCCCTTTTATAACGTTCCATGAATCATTATGATTTCCCTGTTTCAATTAATTTCCACGTCACGTGCTCGCGATTAACCGTCGTTACAACGGAGATAGTGACTGCGAAAAAGAGAGAAAAGGGAAGAAAGGAGCGATAAACGTAGGGGTAAAGGAGCGGGAAGAGGTCTTCCGCAATTCCGCTGACCGCTTCTGATTTTCGATCGGACGCCGAGTGGCGAGAGTTTAAGCGCGTTCGCGTTATTTATTCGACCGTTTCACCTGCGGGTCAAAGCGGCCGGTGACCTCAGGTGTGACGCGTGACATAGCTTTAAAATGGACGACCGAGCGAGGCCGACCGATAATGTCGGAGACGGTTGTAAGCATGGCTAATTACCTGTTGGTCCTGAAAACGTAATAATTAGGGATAGGATCAAATTCAATATGTACTGCAAATTCAAGTCAATTTCAATAACCAAGTTTCATTTCATGGGTTTGGATTACTACTTAAAAACAATAGAGTTTCAATAAGTATGTGACCGTGAAAGACTAACATTCACCGGTCAATGTCGACATTCGCAGAACCGCTTGGTGTATGTGCGAAAAAATTTGCTAAATATCGTTATTTCTCATTTACACCGGCAAATGTCTACATTCGCCAAGCACTGATGTTGAATCTAGAGTAAAAATGTTTTTATTTCGTTAAAACAAAAATGCAAGGCGCAACCCATATGCAACCAAGACGCGTCTGGGTTGCGTCTTTCACACTTATCGTACAATTGTCTTAACTTAAAAAATAAAAATGTTTTTATTACGTTAAAAAACAATGTAAGACGCAACTAAAACACAATCTAGACGCAACCTAGACCCAGCCCTTTATTTTTTTTAGAGGGGGGGGGGCATAGGGGAAACCTTGCCTAGGCACCTGTCTCTAGGTAGCGTGAGGTTCTTAATCACTAAACCCAGACCCAACCCAAACACGTCTGAGAAATAACGATATTTAGTAAATGTTTCGTAGATAAGCCAAACGGTACTGACATACTGCGACGGCATTCACCTAATTTCGACCTTTCACCGTAACAGGTATCTATACTTGGAATGTACTCATTTTATACAACTTTGTTTCGAACTCTCGAAGGTTCAAAAATGTACTTGTAAGTAGTTCGATTTTCAAAAAATTCAAACGTTTTACAAGTAATACCCGAATCCTCAGTAGTTGTCACGCTACAACACCATTGAAAAGTTAAGCTTCTCTTAACTTCCCGATCTCTGATCAAAGTACCTACTCATAAAATACATTCAGTTACATTCAGTTCAGTTACTCATACTACATATTCAGTTACATTCGAACCTACTTATGAGATACGTAATCCCATCTCTAGTAATAATTATGCGAGCTCGCTTTGACTTCCGCATAACGAAAGACCCTGAATGGGCTCGGCCCTTTCCGAACTCCTGGCTCTATGACGTAGAAAGGGATCGTTCCACCTTACTAATTTATCCCACAACATCCGCGTATTACGAGCTTCGACGGGAAAAAGATCACCTTTTTTGCTCTCGAAGCACTCTTCTCGAAACCCCGGAACAATTATACCAGCCGAAGAAAGTAAAGAAGTTAAATGGGTAAATCTTTACAAATCGCATACGTACAATGATCAACGGCGGTACATCTCCAGGAAAGAATTCTCATATTTTCTTTCGGGATTACTCCCCGCTATCGGTCTCGCGCAAGATATTAGATAATAAATTAACAGTAAAATTGCGAGAACGGATATCACGCGGGAATCTTTCTTTGTACGAGTAAAGATGAAAATTAATTACCGACTACCAAGCTTGATGGAAAAAAAGTAGAAAGAAATGGAGAAAGAGAGGGAGAGAATCAGCGCTACGAACGGCACGAAAGTTACGTTCCTCGCTGATCCTTTGTTCCAAAGCGAAAGGGAGAGACGGTCGACGTAGGGAAAAAAGAAGAATAGCGCAAAACAAAAGGAACCTCAAAGCGTTGCTATGTCGCTTTGATTAAAGGTGGATCGACTTAATTCGGCGTTCTTGGCAATTATCCACCAGATTCTGATCCTCTTTTCCACGCTGAGAATGGAACGTAACAACGACGCGACGCAAAACTCTATGGGACGTCTGTCGAATCCTCGACTGAAATAACCACTCGGAAATATGATTATTTCGGGCTCGCTCGCATAAAGCTACCATCCGAGCACTTCGGCAAAACTTTGCTCGAACAAACCGAATGAAGTCTCCTACCGTTGGAACTCTAGAAAGTTAGTTATGATTTTTAACTTACTACGAACTAATGATCGAGGAATGGACCTTAATGAAGGCGACTCTCGATGAACGATTAAATACGCATAAATCACGAAAAAGTTAGCTTAAACATTCCGTCCAACTTGCCACCGTGATTAATGCCCCTACCTTCGTTGAATAGCTTCTGATAATATGAAAGGAAGAAAGAATAAAAAAAAGGAAAATGCCATCGCTACACTCGAAGCTTCCTTCTTCCCCACCGCCGCCGTCACCTCCACCGTAAATAATCCGAGAGAGGGAAGAGTGACCCGCCGGACGTAAAAGAGATGGACACTTTTCGCTAGACGTAATTAATAAGGCCTTAACGCGTTGTCAGCTGCACCTGTAATTTTTCATTCCCTCGGCTTACTGCTGCAACCGTCTGGACGTCCAGCGTCATGGCCAGTCGAAGAGAGCCGAAAGGGGCGCCGCGCCGATGTTCTTTCGAAGGAAAAATGAAGAACGACGGAGACTCGGCGGGTGGGACGAAGGAAGAGAGAAAATCGTCGGAGGAAAAAAGGAGATGATACGGCAACGACGACGCCGAGAGAGCAAGTAGAACAACGTGGGGAGGAATCTCCGAGACAATTCATTAGCTGCACGCGCTATTGTTGTGATTCATTGTCCGTGCTCGACGGGCAACATTAGCCCCGCTATAATTTATTAAGGTAGGCGTAAGAATAAAATGCTAACGGCGACAGTAGCGTTACGCTTTACGAGTACCACGTGTAGCTAACGTGTAATACGATTTTTGAATTACGCGCTTATGTTTTAACGTGCTTGTCATATTTTCTCGCTAATCCATTAGCGTAAATCATTGTGTTCTTTCAGACACGTTTTATGAATCCAGAGCGTGTAAATAATATCACGGTCAATGGGGAAGGTTTATCAATAAAGTTTTTCTTGAACGATGAAAATCAATCGAAGCGTTAATGGGTCGAGGACTAGATTTTTTTGTTTAATTTAGAACGACCGGCGCAATGAAATATCATCGATAATGAGCTTATACATATTCCACGAAGTATTGAGGATCGCAATACTATCACGTGTGCCGGAGCGATCGGTTCGTCTATCAATTTTTTACAACGTAATGGATTGATAAAAGTTGTAGAAGCCGTAACGATGCGCGCGGCGAGCGCGTTACGCGCTTTTTTACGAGCAACCCCATGGCGAATTATTATTTATAGCCCACGCTTGAGGCCGTTTATCCCGCGCAACTATTTTCAAAGAGAGAGATAGAGAGAGACTTACGTAGACTTTCGTAAATCAATTACAACGACGAAGGTGACGTGTCTCGAATCGACGCAGCTCGGTGATCCGGCGAACGTCAAAGGGCACACGAACGCGTCAGGTTTTTCTTTGACGTTCGTCTAGACGCGCGAACGTTTAACCTGCTTCGAGTGAAAGGTCACCGTAAGATAAAAAACGTTGGAGTTGACGAGTCCGTCGTTAATGCGTGAAAGAGCACGAAAGAAAAATATTGCATATCTTTTAATAAAGTCTGTCCATAAGGTCGCAGCACGTACGTTCTCGCAAACGCGTCTCTCTACTTTGCGTTGGTCCGGAGTTAAATTATCGAGTGTATAAACGGATGAATAGATTACCCCGGCACGATGTAAAACGCTCGCGAGAACCTTCGAGACCGAGAAAAAAGGAGCGGAGGGGTAGAAAAAAAATGGTCGGAGAGTAACGCGTGACTCGGCGATAATTCTTAACATCTCTTAACGCGGCCCAGCATCCCTTGGCTACACGCTCCATCGCGCGCCTCTCGGTCGGTCGATACCGATGCCCCGAGAGAGTACAAGAGCGGGAGAGAGAGACAAGCAGCGTTCTCTTACTCACTCTGGGTCTCCCCCGCACTCTCCCCCCACCGTGGTCGATCCTCCACCACCCTTGGTGCTTTCTACCACCGACTCGGCGCGTTACGTCAGCGGCAGACCGACCTCAGTTCTCTCTCTCTCTCTCTTTCATCCCTCCGCAACATCCCTCGTTACGGCACAGCCGTCGACGCTCCCGGTGACGTCACCGTGCCCTACTCTCCTCGCTCGGCTAAATTCATATCGTCGAAGCGGCGCATAATAACACATCGATTATCGATGATCGACGTCATCGACGACTACGAACTCCTTTCCGTGTTCCTTACTCTTCGTTTCTCGCGGTCTCTCTCTTTCTCTTTCACGTCATCTCGCTTTTTCTACGAACGAATAAAGTTAATTAATGCAAAAATATGCCATTTGCATGCCGCCAACGTAGCTTCTCGTACGATTTGGGTGTCTTTTTCTTGCCGTGGTGGATCGTCGAATGCCAACGATCGAAGATTTCGGACAATTTCGATGACTCCTCGTGTTCTCCCCCTTCCCGAGCGGCACGACACCGTCACCGTTCTTATTCGCACGGAACGATTAGATCCGTGAGTAATTAAGGTCGGTGGTAGAATAAAAACCGCGAAATGGAATATGAAAATAAATTCTGATCGATAGCCTGCGCCGGTTTAAAATAGCGACGCCTCGCAACGGCGGGTCGCGAGACAGTGCTCTGATTATATAACGATGACATAGCGGACGATCCTTTCGCTGGTAGTAGCTATCGGCGAAAAATAGTAGGAGATAGCAGATGTTGTCGACGTTGCGTTCGTTCAAACGAAGAGTGCCTTTCTCCGTGAATTTTGGTGGTTTGACCTAAATACGTTTCTGGAACTGACAAGCAGAAGAGACCGTTTCTTTTGAGAGCAAAGTTATCGCGTAGAGTTCATATTTAGCCGGTGGTCATGTTAAGGATAACCACTAAAACGATGATTCGTCCGAGTTCCCTCGGTTACGATAGGATCGTAGAAAATTGTTTCGACGGACGGCGCAAGCTCGCGGCGGTTGTTCGATGAAAATAATTCAGTAGTAGGAGTCAACGATAAAACGTTCAACGGGCGAGCGGGCAGTGGCAAGCAATTTCAGTGGTATGAGTCGACGATGGAGTCCGACGGCCGGCGTGGCGTGTTCGAACGTTTCCACGGGGAAAGGTACGACTTGGATATAATCGCTCGGAAAGCTCTCTCGGAACGAGCTGCGTGATGCGAACGATCGCAAGAAGGTTTACGCGGGGATCTGGGTCAAAGGGAATTTCTTGCCCACCGAGTCCTAATGCGCGAATATTGCTCGCGTAACGCGATCTCTCGCGGCGCTTAAGTTTCCTCCTTCGAAGTGTTGCGGATGCTGTGGTCTTGCGTGATAAAGAGCGAGCAAGGGAGAGAGAAAAGCAAAGTAGAGTAAGAAAGAAGAAACAAAAACTAGCGGTTGCATCGTTCGCTTTAGCAAGCGTCGTAGAGTCACCGACTACGATACGCGGTTAACGCTTTGGCGAGGGGAAGAACGAAGGAAGATGGGAGAGAGGCGGGGACTGTGGGAGAGGTTTAAAGGAAGTACCGGACGCGGAAACACGCTACGACGTAAGCAGTAACGTTGGCCCGGTACATGGGCCGAGCTCAGCCGGCCGGAACAAAGCTCGATCACGATGAGCTGACTTGGCAATTCTCTGCTCGACTCGCCTCGAAACTAGCTCGGTAATATTACCGTGCGGCAGGCTGTACCGGCTTTACCGGGCCGACCGGCCACTTGACCCGTTCTTCCTGGCCGACCACGTTATTGATTCAAAAAAGAGAAAATACGAAAAAGCGCGGAATACGTGGAGGGATGCGAGGAGTGGCGAGGCGGGGTAGGGGGGGGCGAGAGACAGGTGGGTCACCAATGAAAGCACTACCGAGAGTATTTGTGAAGGACAAACGCGAGAGCGGGTGCGAAGCGGTCCAATTTTATTGCCAGCATCGTTTCTTGAAAATAAAGAGAGAAGCGCGCACGATTTATCCTACGGCGACTGATCGCGTTAAAGAAGGAAAGAGAGAGAAAGGGAAGAAAGAGTAGGAATGGATGGGGAAGATAAAGCGGCTGGTTCGCCGTGAAATAAGGTTATGGTGGGAAGTGCGAGAAGCGTGCGATAGATCGAAATAGAAAAGAGAGCAAGAGAGCGATGCGAGGGTGGGGGTGAAGGAAGGATGAGAAGGGGGGGGGTATTAGAAAAAGACCGCAGAGTGACGCAGCCAGATGTGTGCCAGAGGCGTCCACTTACCAATCAGAGAGCTCTCCAAGTGCCGTTTTTTGCCGTCAATCCGCTTGATTTCGGAGCGAACAAATCGTCGATCTTTTTGACGTTATTGCGTTCATACATATTATACGTATACGGTTAACCCCCCGTATAACACGGTTCGAGATTTGGGGAAAACCCCTATACAACACGGCATTCTAGAATACGCGTTCACACTAATACGGTTTGAGAATTAAATAAATTCTCGTGAAACGTTTCACGTTTTTAAGAACAAAATCACGGAAATTCTACTACAATACGGAACGAAATAAGAGCTTTTAGATGTACAAGTTATCTTTTTAGAACTTTGTTATTTGAGCGTGCACGTTTTATCAGATTTGCCTGCAGAATTTTTAAACTTTTTAGAATTTAGAATTCTAGATAGCGACGAAGAGATTTCAGAAGATAAGGATCTCTTGCCAAAAAAGGCACCTTCGGTTAATGGTGCTTAGTAGTGATGACGAAGAAAACATTTAATGCATATTAATACTTAGGTAATACTTCTATGAAAATTGCTTTAACCCTCAACCGGAATCGTCGGGTTCGGATGGACCCATAGACGACCGAAACTTCACTGCCAAATATGGGACCTATGTGATGAAGTTGAAATTTGGATAAAGTTTAACATTGTTTCTCAATAAAAGTTGATTTATTTCCAAAAAAAAAACATGTTTCATTTCACTTTTAGTCCATTTTTATATAAACTACAAGATTTTGTTACAAATATACAGGTTTTTAATCAGGCTCCAGGTGGACCCAACGATTCCAGTTGCGTTGGTAGAAATGACGATTCCGGTTAAGAGTTAATAGTATATTAATAGTATGATTCTCTAATTTTTTTTGACCGAGCCCCCTTTGTTGCATTAGCTTTTCGTTTCTTATAGCACGGATTCGCATAACACGACCCTTTTGTCGGAACGTAATAACCGTGTAATACGAGGGTCACCTGCACGCGCGAACATATAAACAGACAAAAGTCCTACGCGATAGCTAGTAGTCATCGTACGCGTGCGAGTGAGAAATTCTGGAAGCTCGCAAAAGACGATGTAACAAAATTTTCGAGACAAAATTAGGTTTCCTTTGCGACATAGAAAATTGCATTATTTTCATTACTCGTACTCGTACTTCACCTTAGTCACCGATGCTGCTTCTCGTGCCTATGATTTCATGATAGGAATGCGACCCTTTCGCTGCCATTAAAACGCTTCACGGTCGAGCTTCGGTCTCGACGACGAGTCGAACGAATCAATGTCCCAAACGTTCGACATGGCGTGGAGGAAATTGAGAAAACGACTTCTGGGGCAAGAAACCGGGAAGAAAAATAGGTGGTACGTTGTCCTACTAACCGAGAGTCGAGTTCCGCCGAGTTTGCAAAGTTATCGTCGGGTTATTCGAGTCGCGGATAAAAAGGTATTGCTCCGAATTAGAAGATAGATATTTTCGACGATGAGAACATTGTAAACGTTCGTCTTATCGAACGACGAGAGAGCAATAGAAGCGGCTTATAAAAACGATCGCGCATCAATCGTTAAAATCGGCAATTTCTTTACGAGAAAGCCGGTCGAGCGGTTTCCTATAAAATTCTATAAAATTCCAAGTGGATGGTTAACCGAAGAAAGAAGGCTGCGTCGCGAAAGGGAAAAGAAAAGGTTAAGTGGCTCGACCCGATATTCTCAATGTTTCATCTGGATATCATCTCCGCTACGCTGGTCCGCACCCTCTTGACGTCACGGAATGCATTCGTGACGTCACGCCGCAACGTCACCGCACCGACGCTTGCGACAGGTCAGGGGTCGTTGCCAGGAACGTATCCTGCGCGGCGCGTTCACCGAAGTGCAAGTCACCCCCTTCTCTTTATACTCTCGCGAGCCTCCCTTGCGAAGGACTTATTACGTAAACGAATCTCTCGCGACCCAACTTCCTAATTATTCTCTACTTTCTAGAAACATAGCGCGCTTGTAATCAACGCGATCGTCATACTCGTATTTACGTAACATTAACGTATAGCTATACAATTGGGATTTGGGACACCACCGTTGCGTCGTCGTCGTTAATGCTTTATGCGTTTGATAAATTCTACGAAAGAAATCGAGTCTCGAGCAGGGAACGTGTAATGAGAAATTGGATGGATGGAACGGGTTTACGGGAGGAAGGAATTTGACGGTAGGGATGCCGACGATATACGTAATCACGAAATCCAAGATAGTTACTCTTGGAACTACGTCTCTCAACGAGCTCGTAGAATATATCACGATCAACGTGTCACCGGAAATCCAAGATTAACACTCGGCGTAGTTTGATCGAGCCGCGTTAATCTCGTACTTAAGCGAGTATCCAATTACGGGAGAACGAGGCACGTTTCGCGTCTGGCCCGGTCCTGAGCTTCCGCGTTTACTCGTCGCAACCCTTTCCCACCGTAGCGGTCGAACGATTTCGATGTAGGGTGGGTTTGGCACTTTATGAGTGGCCTCGTTATCGAAATGCGATAATTTGTTTAGTCGACCACAAATCTCTCTTTACCCCACCCGCGCCTCGTCGCGTCGCGTCTCTACACCCTGTCCGTTTCTGTCCGAGCGTCCGCAACCCCCATCCATTTTCTACACCCCCAAAGTTCCAGCCGTCTCGTCGTCCCGTCGAGCCACGCCGGCCCTCGTGTTATCGTGCGCCTGACAGGGCTGACACTTTAGCATCATTACGATGTAAATGAACGAGGCCGAGGGATCGTCGCGTCGCGTCCCGTCGCGAGACCGGCCGATCTGTTCATTATTTTCCACGCTCGAACATCCACGGTCACGCCTACCGTCGGTCGCTTTAATTCCCCAACGATTCTAGGATTCCGCGATTCCTCGAAAAGCTGGACTCCGGATAAAGGGCCAAATAATTTCTCCTCGTTGCGAACGGTTTATCGATACTTTGTTCGATAGAGAGTACCGATATCTCTCTCTCTCTTTCTGTCCCCGGTAGCGAGGTTATGTACTATTAACTTCGGCCAGTACCGGGAGATTAGTATCTGGAAATGGCGTCATTATACGCGGGAGTATAGTTTTACGTGGCCTAGATCTCTTTACCTCGATGCAATAAATTTATGACGCGGCTATGGAACTTTCGTAATCTTTCTTTCTTTCGCGACTTCGTTAAACTCTCCTTCTTGCGACTCGAGACGCGTGCCAGGAGCATATTACACCGCAAAGTTTAGCATACATTAACACGAAAGACGGGCTCGATAGCGTACATCGATAATGAGGCTATAATTCATCTGGCGCTGGCGATAAAGTTCCGTCCGCCATTCCCTCGATTCGTGACCTTGCCTCATGGTAGAGAGACGGAGAAGAAGTCGAATCTATGAACGATACGGGGACGGATACTACGGACGCTACCGCGTAAGCGCGGCGAGTATCGGTTTCCCCATTGATCCGGTGTGCTCGATGAACCCGATCGGAAACGTTTCGTTCTTGCGGAAAATGTCGTAAAAATAGCCCGGAGCGTCCTCGCACCGTCGGAGACTCTTTCCTAGCTCCTTTGTTTCCTCTACGCTTCTTCGACTCACGTACGAACCCCCGTCGCTTTCCGGAGAAAGCAAAGTAACGAGATAAACCGAACGAAAATTCACCGAGTTACGGCTAACTTACGGTACCGTGAGTTTGCTTAAAGAGTTTCTCGCTTTATGAAAGAAAAAGGGTACCTTCGCGGCACGACTTTAAACTTAACTCTCGAGTAAAACGTGGGCAAATTCCAAGTAACGCTTTCTCGAGGATTATTTCGAGAGAGGGGGCTTCGCGCTTTGGCTTATTTTTCGAGATCAAAACTTGGATCACGTCGACCGTCGTACCTTGCATATTAAATTGTAGCTGAAGGGACCCTTACGTGGTTGCGTGACGAAGAGGATGAATATCTTCCGCTCGATACCACCTTCTCCCGACTATTCTTCGTGATTCGTCACGTAAACAAGGAACGGCTGGTCGTACGAACTTTTTTAACTAAGAAAAAAACTTAAATTACCTCTCTCTGTCGCTTTCTCTCTTCTTTCGACGAATAAATCCACCATTTTCTTGCGTTGTATGGACGAAGGGAAACAAAGATAACCGCGAACTCGGTAAACTCTCGCCTTATCCATGAAAAGGAAAGCTCGCGATGAAAGCTCGCTAAAAGCACGGTATGTGCCGTGCTTGAGAAGGTCCTTTCTCTAATTATCCAAAAGCACGGCTCGTCAAAGTGATCTTAAACGCGGGTCCGGATATTCCAGCCTCCCGATAGATAGAGTAGTCAAAGGCTCTAGTCGGTATCACGTCTGTGGTAGTAATTATCCTCGAGGGAAGACGCGTCCTCTAATCAACAGCGATTCGAATCGGTCGGAAAGGGGATTGGGTGGGGTAGAAGGCGTCCGTTACTCGCGGTCGTTTCGAGACGAAAAGAAAATCACCGTTTCTTCGGCCAATCCTACGACTGTGCGCGCACGTAAGTGTGGTTACGTGGAACGAATGTAGGGAGAATAATGAGCGTTATCAGTGACGACACGTGGTACAATTCCCATATTCGCGTATCATCTCGGTATCAAGATCGGTATCTCCCACGCTTCGCTATTCACGGATATCACGTGCGAACACAGAGGCAGCTTTCAGAGAAGCGTATCGGTAGCACGTGTCCGACGATAGAACGCTATCGTATAATGCAGAAGCTATAAACGGTGTGCACCGTCGCTTTTCACCGAGCTTTCTCCGACGAATCGACGAACGCCGGCAGCGACCGTGAACGGTTTACGTCTCGTTTCTACCGTTAAGCTCTCGCGCGTCTACCTCAGCCGCGTACCGCTACCGACGAGCTCTCCTAAGCTATCGAATCTTGAAAGCTGATATCTGATCTATGATCGTTCGCCCTATACACCGTTTTCTTTTGCCCCAAAGATTCGCCAACGCTAACGGAACGAAGTTGAAAGCTCGATCGATTACAGCTAGCTTTGTTCGCGACATTTGATCGGTCGAATCGAACCCCGGCATTCTCTCCGAGTTTCCCATTCCCGAACGTTTTCCCTCGACAATGCCGTAAATTTTACCCTCTACAAAAGGGTCTGTTAAAGCTAACGAATTAAGAGAAACACCCATTAAGCAGTTACAATGGTAAGATCGAGCGGAGTAGCGCGGTTGCGTCGACTACGCCGAACCCTTTACGGACATTGGCTGACAAAGAAAAAGTTAAAGAAAGGGTGGAATTAATGTTACGCTGACTAGCTATTTACATGTAATAGCATGCAAGCAAAACAAAAACGCACGCACGCATGGCATTACGCATTTGCATGCTATTGCGAGTACACAGGGTGTCCGGTTCCAGGTGTCGGAAAGCTACATGTGCACAAGTATGACTTGAGTCGAAAAGTCTAATAAACTTTTTCGAAATCTGGTCTAGTTATCGAGTTATTACCTAACAAAGATCGGCCAATCGACGAACTGTTATGCCAGCACCGCCATATGCCCCTTTACTTACCCTGTTCATTATCTCCTTCCTCCCTTTATTTATCGTTTTCCCAGAATAGACCTTTTTCTATACGTCATAAACATCTCCTTAAAAATACCATTAAAGTTTATTACTCCAACCGCTCACTTCTGCACTCCTAAGTGTATGTATATATCCGCTTCCTGTTTTCTTTGCTCTCTACCTCCGTGCCGGGTTACCTTGCAGGTAACTTTCAGCTACGTTCAGAGTTGAGCCAGCGGGCTATGCGCGCCTCAGAGCGTGAGCTGCACATCCCACATTGCAGAACGTCCACCTATCAAAAATCGTTCACGGTAGCTGCCTGCTACCTCTGGAACTCGCTCCCGCCAGACATTCGCCTGTCCCCTACGCTACCCTGCTTTAAAGCTAGGCTATATAGGTTTCTTGCGTCTGGGTAGTTGTTCTGCTCTTTTCATCTCTTCTTCTTTCTTTTTCATTTTTCTGTATGTACGCGCTATTACTACTACTAATTCCGGAATTTTCGTACCACTACCGTAATTGTAATCACAAATTTTAATTGGAGCATTATTACTCACCATATTTCGTTTGCTTTTCGTTTTGCTTTTTCTTTTCTTTTTTTGTGTTCGAAACTTTCAAATTACTTACTCACTCTATTTCAATTTCTATAATATATAATTATAATCATAACTGTTATATTTCATTGTTATATTTTACTGTTATATTTTACTGTTATATTTACTTTTAAGTTATTGTAACATCTGTAAACAATCGATCTACTCATCTGTAGGGGCTCTTGCCCAAAGATGTAATAATAAACTCTATCTATCTATCTATCTATCTATCTTTCCTTCAAGATAACGCAATTCCTTAACCATATTTCTAGAATCCTTGTTCCCTTTCCTCCGAGTCCTTGAAAAATCCCCACCATCCGAGGTTTCCTTTTTTCCAAAATCCTTCCGAAGACCGAATATTTTCACGATCTTGAATTACTCTTGCGCTGACACGAAAACTGTCGCGTAACAGAACGAAAACGGCCCACTCGAACTCGACAACACGCGACGTGCCGCTGATCGTTTTTGTTTTTCGTGGAATTCTCCGCGTAACGCTTCTTCTCACGCCTAGTATCTGCTTCTGCTCTCCGCGATTGGCCGATCTTTATTAGGTTATAACTCGTTAACAAAGCCGAATTTCGAAAAAGTTTATTAGACTTTTCGACTCAAGTCAGACTCGTACCCATGTAGTTTTCTGCTCCGACACCTGGAACCGGACACCCTGTATAGACGTCAGTGTAACAGTAACTCCACCCTAAAGGGTCTTCTATCTTTGTGCATAAAACGTAATAAAAAGAAAACATCAAGCAGGTTAGAGCGTAACGTAGTCATTACGAAATGTAAGGTTGAAGCGTACGCGCGTATGACAAATGAAGAAATGGAACGATGATCAATGGTTAACGCGACTGTGAACAAAATAGCGAAGTAATCAAAGCCGAGTACACATTTGCACACCGTGAATGTGCGCACGGACCGATTCATCGAAATACGGTACGCGAATCGTCGTGATTCCCTTCCAAAATAGTATCGATTCTACGATACTGCTCGAAATGCAAAAAAAAATCGATTTGTCCGGTCGCGATTTCCCCCGTTACATCGACCGCTGTTTGACGTAATCGGCTTCTAATTGAAAAGCGGCCACGCGTTGCCACGACGAAGAGCATTATTCCGTCGAATCTCTCACGAAGATTAGATGACGCGAGTTGGGAAGAGATTAGGTACGCGCGAGAGAATCCCGGTAACGTCTCGAAACTCGATTGTCTTTGTTGATCGATAATGGTCCTTTACGAGCCTTCTCAAAGGCACTTATCGTTGAACATCTTGAAACAAATTTGGAATAGCCTGTTTCGAAAACTCCTAATTAGTGATTACGACAAAGGCTAGCATAGATTTCTCGATCGGCCTCGATAATTTCGGTGTATCTTGAATCGAGTGGCGAGGCGTCCGTCGTCTATCGTTTATCATCCGTGATAAAGCGGTTTGGTCAGCGCAATTAATCATTATAATGTGTCTATAACAATCAACTGGAATTTGTTCGGGCGGCAAACTATGTCGTACAATATCGAATATCCTCGTAACCTGCAAACGTGACTACGCCCGCGCCGTTCGAGCGTGCCTCGCAAGGCAATCGTTGTGCCAGCGTGCTCGTTACGCTTCGATCTCTCGTTATCATAGCCGACACTGATTCCGCTCATTAAACGTTACATCGATGATGACAGCAAGTGTCACTGTATTATAGTGAATTTCCACGAAAGATCCCTCCATGAAACTCCGAAATCTTTCGTTCGCGGTTTCCGAGAGGAATCACCAGGTTAAGGGTAGAAGGCAATTTTTGCAATATATGGGAAAATGGTCATTTTCAGGTATCTTTTCCTCAAAACCTACCGAAGATATCATCGCGAAATTTTCGAATGCTATAATAGATGTATTGGAGTAACTTTAAGTCATAGAAGTTTTCAAAATATCGTCTAGGAAATATAATATTTGATTATAACGAAGTGCCATACAAAGAAGTTGAAATTCTGATTTTAGAATTTGGTATCTTCAAATGTATTTGTAATTTCGAAAATGTCTTTGATGTAAAGTTGTATTCACTATAGCTACGCTCAAGACAAAAATTTCATTCAAATCCGTTCAACAGCAACCGAGATAAAGGTACCTATGTAACGCAAAGTGTGATTGTTCAGCACAAGCGATTCTGGAAATACGTTTGTACTCGGAATGCCTCGGAGATCGTCGGTTTTCCTTATCTAACCCATTCTTTGTGTTAATTCTTTTCTTCTATACAATTATAACTTCACTTTTTTACGGCTGAAAGACGCATTCGTTGAAAAGAAAGGTGACGACCCCGCGTACGGAGCGGGATAGCATTAGCGCAGGGGCACCTTCAAAAGTTTTTTTGAGGCACTTCCCGATCTTTTTTTTAAATTTTTAATTGAATTACATTCTGCACATTGTAAAGAAAAAAAAATTATTGAAAAAGCAAAACAGATTTTTTGACCAAGAAAAATGTCTTCTATCCTTCGCGAACGATTCTATCATTAGTTCTCGCTTTTGCTCTCTACAGGGATAAAAGCGTCGAATTGACAGTTATAAACCGTGAAACGAGCTATCCGGTATCACTGTCGTGATCCTCGAAAAATATTTCGTAACATCGAGTAACGGTGTAACTGGGTTAAAAACGTTTACAACGAAGTGTAACGCGAGACGAGGAAACACATATGTTTACGTTCGTACATATATGTATAGAGAGAAACTTATATACGTTGAAACACAGCAAGAATAAGGGAAAAACGTCGCGCGCAGATGCGAACGGTGCTTAAAATCAGACGCGCGGGGTGTCTCGATCTCGGGCGTCGATTTTATTTCTCTCTTTTTCACTCGCGTTTCGAAACTCGTTTTGGCACGCGCGTTGCTTCGTTTGACAGACACCGACCATTACTTTTGACACGCTCTATATACGTGCACGGCATATCCCGTGCAACGCGAGCACGGTGGAAGGGGCTCGCTCGGTGAAAAGCTCACGAGACGTGATTTATTTCGCCCTTTACGAATCCTTTAAAAGGGCCACGTCTCTTCGTACTTTCCCGTGTCGTCCTCGCGGGAACGATCCGATCCTCTTTTCCTCTTCCTATTTTTTTTATTGTTTTCCTACTCTCCCAAAGATACCGTTTCTTTTAGCATTTTCCAAGTTTAAAGAGACTCGTTAATTTTGTACAAGCGATCGAATACTCGAGTCGTATCGACTTCTCCAACGAAAGAATACCGACACGAATCGATTTCGCTAGGGGAATTCGAGATTTCGATGAAAAGAAAGAAAAATTCACTAACGAGGTAATATCGTTCAACTATTTACCGCGAGCGGCCGCATTGAAAAATTCATCATGAAGTAGGTACTCTCTACGAGTTCGCGTAGAGGCCGCACGCTAACAAGACAAATTTCGTCGGAAAGCTCGCGTAACGAGGTGCAGGATTAAACGCCGAAAGAAAATCCACTTAGACTCGTACATCGGAGTAGCGTGAATTCGACGGAGTTGGGAATCAAAAAAAAAAAAGGAAAGAAGAGAAAGAGGGAGAAGGCAGAAGAAGAAATCGTCGGGCACTGAAAAATAGTCTACCCCTCTAACGAGTCGCTATCTCTCCTTCTTTTTCATTCTCTTGATCTTTTTTTCCCCTCATACTCATATTTTCTCTTACTCTTTCTTGCTTTCGGATCCGAAATGGCGTCGCGTAAAGTCGTTCCATATTGGTATCCCGCTGTGAACGAAATTCTTTCTTTCCTTCCCTCGAACCTCGCTCGCGACTATGTTTTCTCTTCGCTTCGAATACCTCGACGTAAGTATCTTACTAAGCTTTATTCGATGCGCGCTGTAATAGTCGAAAAAACCTAGCTGGAGCAGCGTTGATAATTCCTAAAAAAAATTATTCGAATCTTTTTACAGTGGTTACTCGACGTATATGGTCAGACGTACACGGAAAAGGAGTAACACTCGTGCGTGGTCCGACAATTTCTTAACAGAAAATACCGGAGGTCTGTAATAACGATAGGTACGGTTTTGATAAATGATGAAGACGTTTATGCATTTCAAAGGGAGAAGAAGATGGAAATGTAAATTAGGATAATCGCTTTGCGAAAATATTCGTAATAGGACATTTTGGCTCAAAGTTTAAATCCGAGAATCTGCGATCTCCGGAGTAAGATTCTCGAAAGCTCGCAATTTCGAATGAGTCGAACAATAGCTTTCATTAAACCACCAAAGTATAACTCGAAAGTTTGCCAAACTTTTGTACAGCCGCTACGTTATTCTTAATGAAACTCTGTTGCACGATTATATATTTTCTCGGTTCAACTTTGTCGTTTTAGATCGATCGTAAGATTTCCTACGGCTGACTATACACGACGCATCACCACTTTTGCGACATCGTCTGCTCATGCGTTATCGGTTTCTTTCTCAAACCGATCGGACGTCACGCTTCGTACACGGTACCACGCAACCTCTTCCCGTCTCGTTCGACGACACGCGAGTTGGTTCGGTCCTTTTTTTTCCAAATAATTACACCCTCCCACGAGAACACACGGAATACATTTATTCGTCGGAAACTATTACTCAGAGTCACGGTAAAGCTCTCAAGAGATAAAAGCGGAGGAAGCGGAGCGAGATGGAAAGGAGCACCGGAGAGAACCGGAAGGGTGTAAGATCGTCTCTGCGGAGGAACGATCCGTCTTAAGAGAAAGTTCGGAGTGGTCGGTTCTCGGTATCGTGTCAGGGGTATGGCTTAAGTCCCCTCGGGCCTCACTATACGGGTACCGGCAGCGTTAAACCGTAAGGGAGGATAAATTTTGCTCGATCAGTCTCGATACCTTCGAAACTTTCGAGAGATCACTTTGAACGGGAAGATCGGTAAGCAAGGATCAGGTTTTGTAAATCCACCGAATCTTGCTTCTCCGTGCGAAACGTTCCGGGCCACCGTGAAGAAGAAAGAGGCCAGGAGGACGGCGGCACGGGGAAAAGGGAAGAGGACAAGACCGTGACAAACCTCTCGGTTACTTTGACGAATAGTCTTGGGTGGTATCATCTCGCGCTGCCAGTCGGACGCTACCCAAGATTCGGAAGGCCGCCAACGACATTTTTCAAAGGGTGATAAATATACAAAACCGTTGGAACTGCCAGGAGAACACACCGGCCGGTACCCTCCGCATCTTCTTTCTCTCTTCTTTTGCTTCCATCTTCTTTCAACGTCCTTAGAAAGCAGAAATGCTCCTTCCCTTTCTTTTTTCCTTTCTTCTTTCTCTCGAGCTTTCTCTCTCCCTAACGCGTTCTAAGCTTCGAACGCGCGCTTCCAACGGTGGCACCTCGTCGCCCATCGCGCCTTCGCTCGCTCGCCGATGCCATCCGCCATTTATTATTCCTCGTGAAAAGACGGGCCGTCGGGACGCATTGAAAATTTTTCGCGAGTCATTAAGAGGAAAAAGCCTCGGATTCGGTCTCTTCTCGTACGCCTCGAGGATTCGCTCTTTTCTCCGTGCAAGAACATCCTCTTCCACTATCCGCTAAAGCGAGAGAGAGAGAGAGGGAGGAAGAGAAAGATAGCACCCGCCATTAAATCGACGTCTTTTCGTCTCTTAAACTCCCAGCGAGACGACGCGTTGGGACTTTCGAGAGTCAACGCAAGATTAAAAATAGTCCGCTCTCTCATTTTCAACTTGCTACTTTGCATTTCCATCCGAGTTTCACGACCCCTTTTAATTTTAAAGACCCCGAGTGCTGGAACGAACGTTAACTTTTATCAAAGCTCACGACGCGATGTTCACTCGAGAGAGATTAACTTATTCGCGTTATTTTTGATAGAGCTAGGAAGGAAGAATGAGTTTACCTCGTTCGCGGATAAACGGTAAACACGGCCGTCCTCGTCGTCTCGCGCGCAACGAGACAATTAGAACGAGGCAGGATAATTAGAATGAACTTAGAGCGGGAATTTAAGGGTTGGAAAGGAAGCCCCAAAGCCATGGGAGGGTAGGTACTTGAGTATGCAGGACCTCGCAGTCGCCTCCATGATAACCGTAATTCTAGGCTAGTTTTCGGACCGAGGCTTGACTTTTCCAAGCCCTTTCCGCTTTTTACCCCCTGGTATCTGTTGAATAAACTCACCCCGTGCCAAGAACTCTCATCCCCCGTCGCGATCCGCTCCTGCAACAGAAAGAATAACGGTTCACGTTGAAACTACTCTCGCTCATGTCGATTTAATTATCTTCTCGTTCCGAGCCGACGATCCTCGAGAACGATCCTTAAAATGATTCAAAATGATGAAGAACGATGAAAAGTCGATTCGCTCTCGGACGATAGGATTCTCCTTGGAATATTATCCTCGAGTTTCACGGCTGATATCTCTTTTTAGCGAATCGCAATTAGAGTTGGAAAAAGGACTCTTTAAGGGTGATCCGTTGGTATCAAGGACTTTCCTTTCGAAGAAAAGGGAATAGAAAAAAGGAGATAATATAGGGAGTAGCCGTGAGAGGGGAAAGACGATAATCCCACGGCTGGTTCCTTCGGTGAGGATCGATAACGAGGCGCGAAGGATCGAAGTCAAAGAAAGGAAGGAAGAACGGATGGCAGGAAGGAAGGAAGGAAGGAAGGAAGGAGGGAAGGAAGGAAGGAAGGAAGGAAAATCGGTGGAGAGGCTGTCGCCCGTCAACGACGCCCACAACCTTTAGCCCCGTCGCACTCGGGCTTCGGTGTTCGCATTCGGTAATTGCCGCTGCAATTACCACGAATTACGGCGATAATTACCGTCATTATGCGGTGCAGTAATTTTGGTAATTACTGCGGTAAATCGCGAGCTCCGATCCAGAGCCACCCGCCACCCTCTTCTCTCCCTTCCGCGAGTTTCGTGTTCGCCATCGGTCGGCGCATCGCCTCGGATTACTTTTTTAAGAAGCTCGCCGAAAGCTCGTCCGTAAACTCGCCGCAAACTCGGTGCTTCCAGATCTCCTTCCGTGCTTTGTATTCCTCACCCTTGAGAGAAAGTAAATCTACGATATAATCGTTCGCGTGAGCTGGTAGATATAGGAGAAGGGAAGCGCTGCCCAAGGAGCTCTCAAATTCCGTAAGGGTGCTTTGTATCTTCCTGTCACGTGCGAGTTACTTAACTCAAGGTACATGCCCGGAATGACAAGGTCCTATCGAAAGTTGCCAATGTGTTTGAAACGAGGATCCGCGAAACGCGTTACGCTTCTTAACTTCCTCTACTTTGCAAAAGTTTTTATTACAAGGACAATTGAGAATCGAATGCAAGTTATACGTTTGACATTATCATCGGTAATTTGAACCGATGTTTTTCGTAAGCGGACAAATCTACCCCACCTTGGACATTTATTTAACGATTCCACGAAAAGAAAGAAGAAGAAGAAGTGGGGGTGGAGTCGTAGAGGATACTATGTCAGGATCATTAAACAAGGGGCGAGTTTAATCGTCCGTTTTGAAAAGGGACCACGGCGCGTATTAAACGTGCGAAAACGATAAATCAAAGCTCGTATAATAATGTAATTCAATGGTGGCGCTAGCAAGAGTGAAAGAGAGAGGGAGGGGGGGAGAGAGAGCGAGCCTCAAGTAAGTTTTATCGAAGGAGCCTATTTATCTTTCTTACAAAACAGTTTGAGAGCAACTCGGTCATAAACGCACGCTACGTACGAAAGGATCTCGTTCTCGACTCTTCTCTCTTTCCCTCCGTAGCTCGCCTGTACGTGAAACTGGGTCGGCGAGATTGATGGTTTTTCTTCCGTCTCTCCTCTTCGAGGATCCTCCCGAAATAATCGTGACATTCATAAATTTCGTAAACATCGTCAGGTGAACAAGACGCGTAGGATGCCCCACTCGCGAGATGAATGAGTTTATACTACGCTAGGGATGATTTCGTATAAGAATTCTCAAAAAATAATGAAAATATATATAGGTACATACGTCCGTTTTACAAATTGAATTTCAGTTGTTTTACAGCACGCAAAAGCAAAGAAAATGTCAGGACTACGAGACAGACGCGAAAGCGATTTGATTTGCACAAGCTCCTTCCGATTGCATGCTTTCATCGAAGCTCGTTCGCGATTCTCTCTGTCCAATTTCCAGCCTCTATCAACGTGTGTCTCG
This sequence comes from Ancistrocerus nigricornis, assembly GCA_916049575.1. Taxonomy (NCBI): domain Eukaryota; kingdom Metazoa; phylum Arthropoda; class Insecta; order Hymenoptera; family Vespidae; genus Ancistrocerus; species Ancistrocerus nigricornis. Next base: position 22,119,972 of record OU696669.1, on the reverse strand, counting down.
TACTCTCGTAATTTCCTACTGTCGACCAGCCTTCGATTACGAACGCTCCGTGTCTCTGGACGCGAGCCACGGCCAAGCAAAATTGATGAGTCAAGAGGAAAAAAAAATTCCAAGAGTTTACAAATAAAGTGAAACAGAAAGAGAGAGAGAGGGGTGGGAGAGAGAAAACGACAGAAGCACGTTCGAGAGTTAGAGCTATCGCAGATAAAGGCTGTCTAAAAAAGCGCTCCAACGAGATAGCCAAAGGAACGCGCGCGTAGCAATTTCGAAAGGTAAACACGAAACCGGAGATCCACTCAGGGGATAAAAAAACCATACGAGTCGCGTTGCTTTATAAATAAATATCGGACACTCTTCGTCAAACGATCGAGTCGTTCGACTTCATCGACGATCATCTTCCTCTCTCTCTCTTTCATTCACCCTTTTTTGGATCGTCCTGTGTTTTCGTTTATCGAGTCGAGGGAGCTCGACGAGGATCGAGAAGAGAAGCCGCGAGGACGACTGTAAATGACAAGAGAGAGAGAGAGAGAGAGAGCGGGCATCAAAGGATCGCGAATGGATAAATTAGAGGGTGTGCTTGACGGATCACCAAGCGGCGACCTCGACATTGGCGAAGAGAAAACGTGTAAGCCCACCTCTCGTCGTCGCTTCTACCCTTTATAAGCCTGGAATTTCCACGATTCCGGACCGTTGTGGGAGAACCTTTTCAAACCACCCCTCTAGCTCCCCCTTTTCTCTTTCTCTCTCATTTACGCTCTCTCCTCGCTGTCCCTCTGTGCGACGAGTTTCGGTTCCACGTATGCGCCGTATTTAATCCACGTTTTACGCCTCGCCAGCCGGGAAGCGTGATTCAATTACGTTACGAAGGGAAGGACGAGGAGTGGGGGTTGTTAGTGCCGGAGTCCTGTACACACCAGCAGGCTCGCCCCTTCCATCGTTACTCCACTCGTCCAATTCCCCTCTGGCTGGCAAGCGTTAGGACCGTTGAAAACGAGAGATCGCTACGTACGTTTCTCCCATACGTGTAAATGATCCCACACGCGTGCGACGTTGTACGCGTTTGCGTGTCTCCGCTTGTACGCGATACTCATCGACAAGAACGTTTGCGTACGAAACGGAGCGAAGGTGAACGAGCGCGGCGCGTACCGGCCAAGGGTCGTTTTGGGGAAGAAGCAACGATGAATGTGCGCGCGTGCACGAAACTGCACGCGTGGAAATTTGACAACGGCCTGCCTGAAAATTAATTTCCGCCCGGGATGTGCGATAACGTCGTGTTTATGAAAGTACTGTCGCCCGATGACAGAATTTTAAGCTTCCCGACCCACTGCCTTCGTGATAGTAACAGTGACAAGCTCGGTGACCCTTCATGGAGCGAAGCGAAGCTGATGCGGCGAGTTCGAGGGAACAAAAGATATTGTGTCGTTTGATTTTAGGTATTCGTAGGTATTAGAATGGATATTCGATATTACCTACGTTCCGGTATGTTCGGCTAATTCCTTTTCTTTTTGTTTTTTTTTTTTAATTTTAACCTCGGTAACCCCTTTGTGCCCCCCCTGTGTTCATTGTTCAAAGCGTCCGTCAATCATCCGCTAATATATTTAATTTTCCTTTCGTGCAAAAAGAAAATTAGAGGTCGCAAACCGGGATTTCGACTCGCAAAAATACCGGACGAAAATGACAACTTTTGAATCCCGGGATCAGAATAATGAAAAGCGCGATTTTCGGTATTAAAATAAATACTGGAATAAAATAAAACCGTCATTTTATTCAAACAGGTGCGCGAAGCGTTGCCTCGTAGTCGATGGTAATTACTTGAGCTGTATTGTTTGTTTTGATACTTAATATTTTTTAATGCAATTATCTTGATTGCATCTTTTGATGTGTATTTTTTGTGGGATATTGAAAGTTTAAAGAAAGACATTTATGTTTTTATAATAATTGTTATTTGATTTAAGATTGTTCTTAGTAGGGGAAGAGTGGCATGAAAGAGCCACATTTTTAAAAAAGCCAATATCATTTACGCAGTAGTTGTCGAACGAATGTTGGACGAATTATAGTTTCTAAGTAGCAACGCTGGTTGCTAGTTAAACTAGCAAAAACTTTACTAGTTTTTCAGAAACTAATTCGTCCAACATTCGTTTAAAAACTACTGTGTAACTGTTACGTGCCGGATTCCGATGGTCTCAGGACGCGTAACGGATTCGTCCTCCGAAGAAACTCCTTTGGAAATGGTGGTGTTGAGGAGATGGTTTGGTGTTAGAAAAGGAAAGGGAAAGGAAAGTGCGTTTCGTCTTGGGTCCGACTGCAGACTCATCAGTGGGGCTGATGCAGGCGGACCCTACCCCAGACGCTATGGTCAGGTAGTTTAGGAGTTCTATATATTGTTATAGGGTGATATTTGAGTGGTTTCGAGAATTAGGAAAGAGGATGAGACATCTATCGGAGTACTTTGGAGTCGTCTGTGGGTTACGGGACGTAACAGTAACTGATAGTGGCTCTTTCAAAAAGTGGCTCTTTCATGCCACTCTTCCCCTACCCACTGGAGTGAAACTGAAACTAAATTTCTATTTTTCTAATGCTGATAATATTGTGATTTTATATAGCTTTTCAATTGTTTACTTTTTCTTACACTGAAGAAATTAATTTTCTAAAATACCCCAAATATCTCAAATACCGAAAAACCGGTATTGAAATAATATTAATACCGATTTGGGAGAAAGGACTCGGTATTGGAATCGCTAGCACGCATACGATGATATCCTTTTTATCCATAATAAAAACAAATTGATTGTATTATAAAGGTCACATCGCACAATAGATACGCTACTAACGAGATGAAGGATTCGCCAGATTCATCGTGAAATTTGCAATGTTTACAGAATAACAAGAATGTGCCATGAAATACCATGCACGCTTATTTGATTGTAACGTTAAATCGCGATTAAACGGAAGTATTTATCGTTTAGCGACCGAGTAGAAAAGAACGAATAAAACGTGGTAATGAAAAAATAGTCCAAATAAACAAGTGGAGAAGCCCGTGCTTCGTTTAATAAGCGACACACGTAGAAAATTGATTTCAAACGGAGAACTCGTTCTTTCTCCGTTGCCATCCCCCTTTCTCTCTCGCTTTTTTAGGTCGGAAATGTTGGATATAGCGATATCGTAAACGCGGCTGCTACGTTGTCAGTCCCACGTGCGGAGGACGAAATAGTACAGCGATCAATGGGTCAAGTGTGTTTGCAAAGCGGCTATCTACCTGCGAACGCGACTTCCATATACGCGCGAGTATGGATACGTATTCGCTACTCCCAGGAAAAAAAAAAACATCCCCTACACACTTCAATCGAGCTTTGCTACAACGCCGACGGAATATTCGTTTTGAAGCCGAATCGTTCTCTGGCTCGATGCGCGAGAATGGCCCAATTGAAAATGGTATAAGAAGATGCCAAATTGATCGCTTTATCGGCAGTATTCTCTGCCCGTTTTCCGATCGCGTGACGGCACACGTTTTTGTAACCCCTTGCCTTACGATTTAAGTTCCAATTGCTCGTATCATAAACAACAACAAGATCGCTCACACGTCGGGCCATTTCACGGTTTGACCGAGTGTTTAAAATTGTGCAAATCGAACATTTAGCTTTTTAATATTTTGCAAGAAAGTATATCTGTATGTCCGAACACGGCCAAGAAAATTAGCAACTGTTTGACGCGTATAGTCCGAAGGACGTACCACGTCTCTCGTACGTATTGTTTACTTTTGACCCAAAAGACGTACCACGTCTCTCACATGTATTATTTACTTTTGGCCCAATCGACATACCGTGTCTCTCATACGTGTTGTTTATGTTTGGCCCGATCGACATACCATGTCTCTCATACGATATTGTAAGCTAAGGGGTTAAAACCATCCCGTGTTTTAAATTAATAAGAACGACCTCTGTATAAGGTCAAAAAGTAGGTAGATATAAACTTTCCAACGCGAAGGTTAACTTCAGTTCATTTCGCTAGCAATTTCACGATCAGCACCGCGGAACAAGCGTTTCAAAGGACTCAGCCGGTGTGTCTCCGATATTAAAAAGGAAAAATCCGTGGAAGCGGAAAACCACCGGCGGTATCGCCGTGTGGTGTCCACCAAGGGAATATAAGAATCCTCTCTCTGTCTATTTTTCTCATTGCCTTTCTCCCTTCCTCTCTTTTTCTCTCCAAGTCGGATACCGAAGGAGATGGGTGGCTAAGGTAAAGAGGGAGCGGCCGGGTTATCTGGAGAGGATGAAAGGTCGCGCGGCTGAATTCCTCCGTGCTCGTGGGTAGGCAAGCGGTATGGAATTACGAAGTTTAAGATAAAATGGATTCGCGGAATCTGAAATAGAAAATTCCCTAGCTAATACCACGCCAGGATTCTCATTCTCCTCGCATAACCTCCGTCATCTTGGACTCTTCTCTTTCCTTCGTATTTTCTCTCTTTTTTCTCCTATCATTTTCTCTTTCTCACCTCTTTCCGACACCATAGCAACGACGAGGAAAGAGAAGGGAATAATCGAAGGTGAATGAAATCGGTCGAGAGTCTTCCTTTCATTCCCCTTTTCCTTCTTCTAGGATCTCTGGGGATAATGATCGAAGGAGACGGAAAGGAAGACTACGAGATCCTCCAATCAGCGCATCGACTTTCAGATACACTCGACTCGAGTACGAAATAAGATGTCCCTGTTGTTTCCCTTCGACCATCCCGGTCTCTCTTTTTCTTTTCCTCTCCGGTGCGTCGCGTCGTCCATTAGGATCCCCTTTGTATATTTACGCAAAAAACTCAATTTGATCGATCAAAGATCTTTGAAAATATTCACGAGAGCCGGCCATTGGACGATCGTTACGCTCGTTAACGTTAATTATCGAACGATCGTGGCCGTAGCTAGCGGGAGCTTATCGATCGTTCTCGGTCAACCCTCGCGGCCGGTACGAAGCATTCACGTGCACGGCGATGATAAAGAGGTATTATCGACCAGTTTCCAGCGGAAACAAGCGTGCACGAGAGGAATCGAGCATGCAAGAGGAGAAGGGGAAAGGGCGAGGGATTGCCATGATACGATGAAAAGAGAGGTGCGAGAAAGGGGTGGAAAGACTCGCGGTCAAGAGGCACCGAGTCTACGCCGACGTTGGCATAAATTAATAACGTATAGGAGACCGAAACAGTAGTGAGCTTTTTGGGGTTGGGAAATTGACTTCGGGATGGGACTTTGTAGAATTATAATACGCCCCAAGAGTCATCGATTGTCAAATTAATAAAGCGCCAAGCCAATTCCGAGAAAAAAGCTGTTCGAGACTCACTACTGTTTCGATCGCCTATTACCTACTTTCGTTGACTCGTTGCGATGAAATCGGTCTCATCGAAGCTAATAAGGGTTTCTGGATTTTTTTTATTCCGCTGGAGTGCACCCATAGGCTTCGAGTCTAACATCGATAAAAAATTGTGAAAAGAGATGGTTATTGTAGCGTTTTAAATATTTTACTTCCAAAATGGATCATGTACGTAGTTGTAGGCAAAAAAGAATTTCAGAATTGAAGATTGAGCTTAAACACAGAGGTGCAAAAGTGATTGGCATCAAGGAAAACTGAAACCACTAGCTGAAATATGGAATGTACATGGTTTTACTCAGTAATTCAGTAAATTTCCTAGTTATCAAATAGAAACAAGTACTAAAAAAGATTAGTTCTATTTGTACTTGGTCTTAAAATGATAACTGGGTACTGCGGCAGTCGATACAATGTAATTAAGTTCTAGCCTGATTTACTCATGTAAAAAACAAAAGTACTTACGTTTCTCTAATACCGAGTCTTTCGGTAGCTAATAATCATCATTATTAAAGTTTTTACATACGAGACTATGTTTTGAAGGTGCAAATCTATCTATTTGAATGGCTACAAGCCATTTTTTTAAACGAGTTTAATCTTTTGGAAATTTATGAATGCCTGTTTTTTTTTAACACATGGGCACTGCGCAACATTGAGCTATTTCAATAATAAAATAATTACTGCACTTACTTAATAAATTTTCTAAATTATTCATTAAAATCGATCACTATTAACAAGGATTAAAAGCGTTTTGGCAAATGCAATTATGAGTATGAAGACTTGAATCATGTCATTTGACAATGTGAACTATATAATTAAAAAGGATGGAAGTTACTTGAATCACTGGGTAAATTAGGGTATAAACCACCGTTAGATATTGATATTGAAATATTGACCCATTTGCATCATGACTCTATTAAGGTTACTGTGTCTTTATTTAGTATTTTCGTTAATTTCTACAACACTTACACAGTAAACTTCAAGAAAGAAAGTAAAAAAGAAAGATAGAAAGAAAAGAAACAAGGAAAAGAAAGATAGAAAGAAAAGAAACAAGGAAAAGAAAGAAAGAAAGAAAAAAAGAAAGTCGCGGCCGCGGAATAGTCCGCGTTCGGTGATGGTAATCGATCTCCATGTGCGGAATATTCCGCTTAATGATGCAAATGGGTTAAAGCATGTACCTACATACTTTCATTTCTTAAAGATTGTGGCCTACATATTTAATTGTCTAAGTAACCATGATATTGTAACATCTCTATGTCTTAACCATTGTTCATTTCGTATATTCACTCCTTCGTAGCAAAATAAATCTGTAATGGTTTTAACTGCTTAATAAAATGGGTGTTATGAAAACCAGGTGTTATGACCTGGTGCCTCAGTGCTGCCACTTCACAAAAGTGATTTTTGGAAACCCTCATTCCGAAGTATCGCTCCGTAGACTGACTGACTGACGGCTTCGTAGTCGCGTCTCTACGGAGCGCGATAGCTTTCGGGCCGAAATCATAGATCACTCTGAAATATAGGGCAGGAAGAACGCTCGCGAACGATGTTCGCCGATAAGTCGAAGACCCCCGGTACGATCGAACGGTAGCAACGTCTTCTCGCCGATAAAATCGAAGCTTCCGATATGGGATACATAGAAACGTGGGTCGCTTTCGTATACATCGGTCCGATGTTATCGCGCATTGTGATCGATCGACAATAGGTATTCGCGATATATCGGTTGCATGCGTTGGCTCAATCTCCCACGCTCCGCTACTGTTTTTTTTTTTTTTTGCATAGACGATGCATTCCTACGAACAAATATACCTCGGGTAGAGTCTGTTACGCAAGACACGTGCGCTTCCAGATTTTCCGTAACTTTTCTCTCTCTTTTTTGTACCAGAATAGTACTCATCGACGTCGAGAGGGAAAAAAGGAGGAAATTTCCGAGCGGGCTTCCCGTAATTTGTTTTATTAACGTTCGATATATCGGCTCGGTCGACGAAACGATATTAAAAACTGTGACGCTTGGAAAACGCTATAATGGATTAATAAACGGGAACGAGGCGGGAACTGTTATCGAAGGCATTAAATTAATAACCCTCTAATTGACTACTCTTTCCCGAGGTGAAATTATAAAAAAGGTCGCTCGTTACACAACGACCGCCGAGCGTCGACAAACATTTTTCACTACCGCACCGGACGGCAAAGCGCACTTTCGACCGTGTTGTGACGGTGTTGATACAGTCGTTAAGGAATGCTAAGCTCCTATTGGCCGAGGTCCTGCCGTTTCGCCTCGCTCTCGTACTCGCTCGAACCGTCGATGTCTAATTTAATCGTGCCAATTAAGAGCCGCCCTCATCCTCTTCTTCGACTACTTGGGAGGGGGAGGATCGAGGCTCGAGAGTAACGGTTCGGAGGAAATCAAGAAATTAATATTTCCACGGTGCGGAGATAGCGGATTCGAGGAAGGAACGGGGAGGAAAGTCGAAGAAAGAAGAGGTCGGCCGAGGGTTGTAGAAGAATAATTAACAGTCGGCCTATAAAATCCAATTGAGCTGGCACCTAGAGGCGGAGGGGCCGATGCCCAAGAAGGGTGGATTCGTATAATAACCCATTTATTTTCCATCTCCGCTATTCTCCATTATTTTAGGATTTAATGCACGAACGACTCTTCGATTTATCCGCAGGATTAACATAAGTTCCTGCTGCAGCGGATCCGTAAGAATTACGGATTTAAATTTACCTCGCGAGCCTTCGGTGACTTCGTTCAAGAATAGATATCGAGATGCCATCGCTTTTGGGTGAGCCATCGAAGGTGTCCTGTCAAACGAGAATGACAAAAGAAGAAAAAATTGGGGGGGAGGAGTAAAAGAAACAAACTGCCATCAGCGCTATCAACATCGCTTCTCCCTTCAATCCGGTAAATTTCCCGCCCCTGCACATCCACCCGCACCGAAAGTCTTCCAATTTATGTGTTCGCCGGTTATAACAGAAACAACGAGCCCTCCGCCCTTTTGTTCCGACGTCGACCTCGTTTCTCTCATTTTCCTTACATTCTCTTCCTTTTTTCTGAACTTTTCTATACACCTATACGCGTACATATAACTGTGTACCTACATATAAACGCGTACAGGTATAAATCTCAAATAATCTCGGAGTACCATCCACATCTCATTTTCTAGAAATAATACCAGCAATAATTATCGGAGCCATCGCAGAGGGCATTTTTTCGAAGGAAACTTCGTTATTAAATTTTCCTTACTTTCCAAAGAGGAACGATAAATAAGCGGTTCTTCTGGGAGCAAAGAGGGAGACAAGGAAAATTAGTGCGAAGATTACGAAGTTTGTTAAATTTCAGAAATAGATAGAAAATCGTGGTCAAAGTTACGGACGACCGTTCGTATATTTTGTTCGTTGATCCTGTCGGTATATTTCGTCAAAAAGTCCCTCTTTCCAGCGACGTTACATTCCCCTATTTATTTTATTTTTTAAGCATACTCGAAACAGGCCACATAGAAATACCTCCTGCGTTACATCGCGATTATCGCTCGCCCGTCGGCGTGTAATTAAAACATAAGCGAAATATATATATATACATATGCTAACAGATTGCATTAAAAAACTGCCATGCGTGCGCGTGGCATTTTCCATCCGCGTACGTGAAGCATGTTAAATACCTTCGTTCCGTGTGGTTCTCGTTTGGCGATACCGAAAATAAATAATTTCCGGTAAATCAAAGAACGACTGATAATAATGCAAAAGGTAATTACTAAATGGTATTCAGAAATTGAAATTATATTACAAACGCGTACAAACTTTCGTGGAAGAAAGCAAACACTCGCAAAGAATCCAAACCACTCTCGCAATTTATGCCGTTCTCGTAGTTACTTTATGCTTTTATAGTACGGTACTACGGTAGAAGCCAGTAAACTTCGCGCGGTAAATAGTAACAGTTTTTTGCAAGTCATGTGCAACTAATATTCTCATCCTCTATATCGCTACCACCTCGTTCGAAGCACGCTCTACCCTCGTAGTCCGGGGTAACGGGATGCAGGAGGTGAATAAAGAAGGGGTTAGACGGTCGGTATATACGAGAGCACACTAGCGAGCTGACTAAAATGCAACAGGGATATGGCTTTTATAATAAACCCATAATCTCGATACAACGCGAGAGAACGATGCTTTTAGGTGCACCCTGCAGGAAGTCTCGAGGTTAGGAAGATATTATGGATCCGTCCTGACGATCGAACGAGTAACAACTTGAACGATCCGACGTAGCCTCGTTCCGCTCTCTAGACGTGGTACTAGGGATGGGATCAAGTTCCATATGTACTTGCAAAACCAAGTCAATTTCAATAACCAAGTTTCATTTCATAGGTTTCGATTACTACTTAAAAACAAAAGAGTTTGAATGAGTATACTTGGAATGTACTCATTTTATACAAGTTGATTTCGAACTCTAAAATAATTACCTGTAGATTCGAAAATGTACTTGTACCTAAGTAGTTTGATTGTCGGAAGATTCGAACCTTTTACAAGTCGTACTCGAACCCTCGGTATAAACAAGCAAGCATTGCCCATCGCTCGTTCGCTATGTTCTCTCTCACTCTCTCTCATTTTGTTTTTATTTTTCCGCTTTCTTTGGCACGCGCTCTTATATGACCAAACTAGAGAACGTCTACTGCACTCATAAAAGGTTCGAATCTACTCGGTCAAGGTTCGAGTATTTTTGCAAGTACCGATTACTTTACTCAGATACTTATAAAAGGTTCAAACTTTTCTCGTCTGGGTTCGAGTCTACTTGAAAGTACTGTTTTTTTGTTTCGAAGTACTCATAAAATATTCGAAACTATTCAGTTATATTCGAACCTACTTGTAAGATACTCGATCCCATCCCTATGTGGAACTCGTTTGAAGTATGAAAGCGTATAAATGCAACATGGAATAGTGAGAGTACTGTCTCATGTATAATAAGATTCTTACATCCCTATACGTACATAGTTAATATTATGAAAATTTGTTTATTTCGAATATCTTAGACGAGACAGACGTACCTAGTAGTCGAATTAACGTACCGTTTTAATCGTATTTCCACGAGTGGAATAGTACCGTTGAATTCAACATCGACCAGGGCTTAATTTTCGACTCGAAGCACTCGAATGCTGGAATACGGGACGGCGTTGTTCTCCGGTGTGCTTCCAACATCGTGGGATCGGACGTCCGGCCACGATGTAAGCATAAATTAGCCGGATATCTCGACAGGCATAATTATCAATGCAAGCTCGTCGCAAGCTGCTCTTGCAAAGCTGGTCGATAATATATATACGCGGCAACATACACGACGCGGAACCAGGATCGTCCCTTGCGCTTGATCGGAACAATAGTCTTTTGATTTCGTCGATACGATTGGTGGTGTTAAGGGGGCACTCCATATAGAACGCAAAATCTTAGTTGATTTTTCATAATTTTTTTGGAGGGTAAGGAATGTATCCATCTTTCCAGAATCATAGGTACTTTTTATTACAGAATTCTAGTTTTCCAAACAATTTTTGTTGTTTAAAACAAGTGGAGCGGTATAATATTGGAGAAATAATGATAATTGGTTAAAGGGGTAGCCTTGGAACAAAAAAGTTGAAAATTGATTTTCGGAAAATGGCCTCCCTCTTTAGCCAATTATCATTATTTTCCAATATTATAGGTCTAAAAAGTGATCATATGTATATACTAATCAATTTCTTTGCGCAGACTGTACGAAGGTGCTGGAGTGGTCACCGCATTCGGCTTCCCTTCCGGACAGCTTCACGGCGACTTGTTATATCTCCGCCATTTTTCACTTTTTTTAAGCAACAATAATCGTTTTGAAAACTACAATTATGTAATAAAAAGTACCTATGATCCTGAAAAGATATATACGTTCCTTACCCTCCAAAAAAATCATGAAATATCGACTAAGCTATGGAGTGCCCCCTTAAACGGATGATCTACAGTTACAAAATGGGGTAGGTACTCGCCAGTAGATATCGAACGGAGGAAACTCGTTCGACGAAGCTGGTAAGAATCTTAAATAATTCGTAGAAGTTTCTTTTTTTTCTCTCGACGCGTTCAAAAGAATTCCTTTCGTACTACCGATGAGTGCACTTTGTTTCATTAAAGCGTGTACGATATATTCGTAGCGAGCGCGCGCCTTGGAGAGAGTCGGCGCGAGAAAAAATGTTTGCCTTAATTTCACATTCCTTTGTGTCGTTCCACCCGCTATATATACTCGGTCTGGCCACTCTCTTTGGTCCATTAATGTCTTCTGTGTGTAAACCGTTCTTGGTGACCCCTTGTCTCTTTTTCTCTCCTTCCCTCTGCCCCATGCCAAGTAAAATTTGTTTCGCTCAACCTTGCCTGTGTCTCTCCACCTTTCTCGCAACGCGAACCATTACCCCTTTTGCATTTCTTTCCTTTGGATCTAGTACTATTTACGTTGCGTGGAGGCGTCTTGATTATCCAAAGAACGATGTCGAATAAAAGAATCAAAAAAAGATCTCCCACCCCAACCCCAATTAATTCCACATTAAAGTGTACCTTCTTACAAATGATGAACGAAATTTTAAGAGTATCTACTCGTAATTAATTGAATCGGATTTTTATATATTATGTAGATATATAAAAAAAGAGAAAAGTTACGAAAATATTTCACCATAATAGTTCTCGTTATTCCTACGATATAATTACAAAAATCTTTCCTTTCTTTTTCTCGTAAGAACGAAGAGAGAAGGATACGGGAAGAGGAAGGCATAAAATTTGCGAGGAGCTCGCATTAAATGTCGCTAATCATTCCGTAGAACCTTCTCTCGCGACTCCCTCCAACCATCTCGTGGTCTCCTTTCCGGTTTGTCCGAGTCACCCCTTGCCTCCTCCTCGTAGACGGTTTAAAGATAACTAATGCCGGCCGTTTAGGGTCCGCGATTACGACGAGCCATTCGTTTCTCGCGTCAAGCTTGTCTGGTCTGTTCGAGGAAAACGGCTACTACCCTTTCTGAAACCCACTTCTTCCTTTCCTTTTACCCTCGCGTAGTCACCTCTAAATACCGTTGACGACGTCGTTACGTCAACGTGTCATCGCGTCCTCTCGGTAACAACGGTACGAAGATGTTCCGAAGAAAGGATTTGCTTTTCTTCCAAGGAATCTTCTCTCGTGCGACATCGATTTTAAAGATAGCACGGTATTTAAACGCGACGACCCGTAAAAACGTATCCCGCAAAGTTATTCAATTTTATGATCAATCCTGTTCCTTTTAAACGAACACGAGTGTGATCGACGCGAAGAGAAAGGAGAGCACGAACGACGACGAAATGAAATAGACGATGGAATCTAGCGGGACTCGATCTAAGCCCGAAGCGTTCTAAGAAAAGCCATTATCATGGCGAAGTTAGACGAACTTCCAACCCTCGAATAAAATCCGAATTGGAAGCAAATGAGAAACTCGTAGTACGAGCGTTCAACTTCCTCGTTGTAATTTTATGACAGGCGAAAGGTAGAAGTAAAGAAGGTGGTGGTGGGTGTAAGTAACGCGAGGTCCGACGAGGCACCTTCCACACCCACCCACCGAATCATCTTTCCGTATCGATAATCGCGAGATTTTACGGTAGACGTTAAAGATAAAACGCGTCGCATCGGATATCTCGTATAGTCGAGAGAGAAGCGAGAGTTTATCAAGCCGCGGCCAGAGTTTCCTGCAACTTCGCATCGCTATCTGCAGCGAAGCAGCAACGACGCTAACTGTGGCAGGGTAGCAGCCCTTGCCGGCAGATCGACCAATTCAAGAGCGACCTTAACGCCTGGATGAAACTAAGCGAAACGTCTCTCGAGAAAGCACCCATCTCCTTTCTCCTCCATAGGTCGAGCCGAATTCCCTCGCGCTGGATTAATTCGCCTGTAATCTTCTCTCTCTCCTTCCTCTTACCCTCTCTAGCGTCCATCTCCTTCGTCGCTCAACCAATGAATACGAAATGACGAGTAGGATACCGGCTCCGGGACGTTGCTCTTCTTGTTGTCCTCTCGTCCATCGAGTAACTTTTCCTGGCAGCTTAACGAGGACTTTATGAGACGATTGTTTATCCATCGGTTTGCTATTACAATATGTTTTCCTGTTATACGAGACATTGTATTCGCAACCATTTATCTACAATTACAATGTAAGCTTTTCTTGCAATCAGATCTGAAAGGTGTTTCGCGATAAACGTTATAGCCGATCGTTTAAATACCCGTTCGGAAAACCGATCAACCCCGTGTTCTATAAAATAAAATCAAAAAAGACAAAGCAGGAGAGAGCAATAAAAACGAGTCACCCTTTCAACCCTCTCGATAATATTCCCGCGAACAAGGTCGCAGTAGTTATAACATTAAAGCGTAATTCGAAGCGGATTCGGAGGGACGTGCTTGCTCGTCCATTCACACGTCTCTGTGTGAGTTGACTGACATTCGGCCTATAAAGTGCCACCGGACCATCACTTGACATCGGCTCGTTCGCCCTCCTCCCCGTCATCCCCCTCCACTGCCGCCTCCACCACCGTCACCTCGTCTCCTCGTTCACGCAGACATAAGCATAGAAGCTCACGGACACGCGCATCGACGTATAGACACGAACACACGTGAAAGGACACGTTTTCCTCTCTCCCACGCTTTCACCCGCCTCCTCCGCACGTCCCTCCGGCCGCAACCAATCCTCGCAGGCGGAGTGTTACCGGATTACAATGTTTGCCGGCGACTGTGCAAACACCGTGCGGTTCCCTCCTCTCTCGCGCGCGCGTCGACGTTCCAGACACTGTATCCCATCTCTCTCTCCCTCTCTTTGTCCGTGCAAGCATTTGTACATGTTCAGGAGGTAGAGAGAGGGGGAAAAGAGAATGCGTTCAAAACGGAAAATGCGTGCGATTTTGAGAGAGAGAGAGGACGGAGTAGAGAGAGGGTGAAAAAGTTTCAAAACGAAACGACTCGCTGGTGGAGCAACCGCGCGCAAATTGCCACAGTTACCGGCGATCCTAGCTTGTTTTCTGTCAGTTCGTGCTCCTCGAACGCTCGGGAATATTTTTTTCTCATCCCCTGAAAATATCAAACGAATCGCCTCTGTAACGTATCCTCGATGGAATCGTAGTTTGGCTAACGAAAGAAACATTTTTATGAAGTATAGACAGTCGGTACCAGATTGAGCCTCCAGCGGGCCCTAGATAAAATATAAATCGGGGCCCCATTTATATCATTTTGTTTTATTTCTTGGATAAACATCTCCGCATATCTCCGATTGGGCTAATATTTGTAAAAACCTTCTGTTAAAATCACTGTTAAATGGATTTTTTGCTTCTTGCATCCGTTCGCGAAATATAGTGTTTCTTACATCCGCGTTTAATAAATATTGGATTGAACATGTGTTCCGCGTATTATAGTATTGCATTTTAAACTCCCAGATTGAGATCCAGACCAAAACCGGACATAACCCAGACCTAGTTCAGACCACGACCTAACTGCGACCAGACGCAACCCCTCCCGCAAGATACACCCACGCTCCACAAGATACCACCCCTTCTAAGTGTATGTAGCCTTGCTAAATCCAGAATTTGTTAAACACGGACGTAAGAAACACTATATCTCACGAACGGATGCAAGAAGCAAAAAATCCTTTTAACAGAGATTTTGTAATTACTAATAGAAGGCAAAATTTCAGTCGAATCGGAGGTATGTGATTTTCGGAAGCACAGCCAAAAATATACCTATGAATAATTTTTCACAACCCAGGACTCGATTGAATCCGGGGCCCCTCCGAATTATGGGCCCTAGAAATTTGTCTTCTTTGTCTATAGGATTTATCCTGCTATGTAGACAGTTCCTGGAAAAACTTTACTTCGATAAAAATAAATATTTTCAAGTAACACTTTAATTTGCACGCATCGTGATTTTTCATCTCGCGAAAGCACACTGCCTTTTGCAAACTTTGACATTAATCGTCATAAGGGCCGGACACGAAGAGAGAAGGAAAGGTAAAGATAGAGATGGGGAGAGAAAGAAGGGCTGGGCTTATTAAGCAATTAAAGCAGCACAGTTCTCTCGTCGAGGAGTTTATATAGGAAGGAGAGTATGGAAGTCGGAGGTCGTGGAGATTCTACGACAACGAAGGAGTGTATAGCAAGCGAAAGGAGGAGAAAGAGAGAGAGATAGAGCAGAGGGGAAGGAAAACGCAACAACGCGGCAACCGCCGCGTGCATTTAGCATAGTAGACGGAAAGCGGTAGTAGAAACGTCGGCAGAGCCGCCAGCATACAGCCGTCAGCGAAACTTGACAAAAGTTGAGACACTTGCTAATGAGCGGTACACATCTCGACGCTGCACTTTCCGCATACTCTTCCTCCCCCTTCTCTCCCTCTGTCGTACTCACGGCACGACCTTCGAGCCTTTCCAGATACTGCTACCATAGCAGCAGCAGCGGCAGAAACAGCGGCGGTAGTAGCAGCCTAGTATAACCTGGTACTTCCGTTTCGTCTACGTGTCCCGTGCAACCGGTTGTCTAGGTCACGGAAGACGAGTCCAACGACCTCACGCAGCACCTGAAGCAGTCGGAGAGGGTGCACCGACTGAACGCGCGCTCTCTCTCTCTCTCTTGTCCTATAGCTCACGGATTAGCTTCGAGCAAGACGAGGAACGAGCCTTCCTATTTGTTCCCCTTCCCTTACTACCTGTGAAACTTCCTTTTCACAGCGGAATTTATCTTCGACTATATTTCAGCGTTAGCGAAGTAACGTCTCGAACGTTTCGGCCCGCGAAAGTTTGTCTTCGAGTATTCAGCGAGCGTGTCTTATCGGAAAGGCGGATTTTGCGTAAAGGATGAGTTCTTCCTGGCAAGGATTATGGTTAACGTCTGAAGAATATGCAGAGGTGCGAACGATGTACGTACATATGCAAGCAAGATTTGTCATGCACGTGAGTAAACTCGTTCGATGTGTCGTTCCATCAAAGTTCTACCACGAATCGCGACTTATTGTGCGCATTAGCGATAGATTGTACGTTCGAGTGATTGAATCACGCATGAAATAAATGAACCTCTTTCTAATAATTAACGATCACGATTGGGTTCAGCGAAGACGTTTCCAGTTGGCGTATATCTAAATCGTGAGATTAAAGGAACCTCCTCGACGGGACTGGGATTACTCGGATAGGATCGAAGAGATCCCATAATTAACGATATCGCTCGATAATGTAGACGGCGTCTTGACCTCGCGAAAAAGCCTCCCTCTTCTTCGTTAAATTCCGCACGAAGCATCGATTAAGCCGGCACTTTGACTCGAGCATCACTTCGCAGATTGCCCATTACATCTTCGAAGCAGTTACTGTCTACTATCAGGAAGCGCTCTCCGCGAAATTAGCCAAGCCGTTCCCGTATCGTGACCGAACGAGAACACGAATTACTACGTTCCCTCGAGAATGTAAATCATCCGTAAGGAGCGTCCGGAGTAGGTAAGAAAATCCCCTTTACTCCTGATAAATTCTCTACCGAGTTAAAACGTAGAAATTTTTCAAGTTGGTAGAGGAATAGTGAAAAATATTACATCACGGAATTTTGATAAATTATCAACGTTGCGCATAGTCGATTATACAGACCAATAGCTGTTTTGGTGCCGGAGTATTTGGAGCTGATTTCATATGAATTTGATGCTCTGAATTTAAATACCTATGGCATTAGTTTTTGCCTAAGAGCTCAAATTTCTAATATATGGGTGTTTCTCCGCAAAGTGGGCAATTCATTGTCTCAGGCCGATATTAGATAAAAAAATATAAATTATCATATTTTTTGTAGTAAAATTTAAAAGATAATTACCTAATCTTCGTGTGCTCAGCATAGAGAATCCATTTAACTCAACTTAATTATATGAAAAACGTTTTTATATAGCTCAAAAGACAGTCCCCTGGCGTGTCACCAAAGCGAAACAGTTGCTTTAGATGCAATTAATTACAACAATAACTTCAGGAATCAGTCAATTAACATCATTATGTGAACAATATTACTTGATTCTTAATGATACCTGCTTATTGTTCGTATTAATCTGTTTATAAATCTAAACCAGCTATAGGGGGGCTGGGGCCCCCGAACGAAACAGCCTTGCTGTTTCGTATTAGGCACGACCGCGGTAATGATTCGTACAGGAAGTCGGCTCGCTGCGCTCGCCTATCCCTGTTCTTATGAGAGTACAGGATAGCTGATTGCGGCCGTTTGACTATCGCTATCTGGCCGTCGGGATAATTTTTTTAAAAATACCGATTACATTAAAACTCGTTTCTGGTCATAAAAAAAAAAAATATTTTTTCGTTCTGGTTGTATTGCTTCCCTGAAAAATTTTGAAAAAAATTACGTTATTAGTTATCACTATTTTACATACTTTTGCAAAGTTTGAATTGTTTGCCTATTATAGAGAATTTTTTATGAATTTTTTAATGTTTAAAATGACCGCCATTTTGAAACCGGAAGTTGAATCAATTCGAAATTGTTAGTGGATCTATGTTTGGAAGAACTGGATTTTTCGTATAAATTTCAGCCTTATCCGTTCAGCCGTTTAGGCGCTAGAGTAGATACAAATTTTTACTAGTCCGCCATTTTGTACTGTTTCGCTGAAAAATTTTGAAAAAATTCATGTTATTAGTTGTCACTACCTTACATATTTGTGCAAAGTTTTAATTGTTTTGCTCTTATAACATAATTTTTATGAATTTTTTAATTTTTAAAATGCCCGCCATTTTGAAACCGGAAATCGGATCGAATCGAAATTGTTAGTGGATCCTCGTCGGGTGTAACTGGATTTTCCGTGTAAATTTTACTTCGATCCGTTCAGCCGTTTAGACGCTAGAGTGGATACACACATACACACACACACACACACACATACATACACACACACACACACACACACACACACACACACACACACACACACACACACACACATACATACATTTAGATCT
Source organism: Ancistrocerus nigricornis (assembly GCA_916049575.1). Taxonomy (NCBI): domain Eukaryota; kingdom Metazoa; phylum Arthropoda; class Insecta; order Hymenoptera; family Vespidae; genus Ancistrocerus; species Ancistrocerus nigricornis. The sequence goes on along the minus strand of OU696669.1, from coordinate 22,101,651 downwards.
TGTTATGAAACGTAAAGATCCAAAAGGATTTTTGGATATCTCGAATAGTTTCGGAGATAATCGTCCGTTACACTTTTTGCTCGATCGAGAGCATAAGGAACTCCCTGCGGTCGTGCCTAAAAAGTAAATTTAAGTGTGTCTCAGCATTTTGTGACCAGTACTCTTGTCTATATTTGAAATGATGCACCACGTAGTACCTATACTATTCAAATTTCTGCGTTAAAGCATGTAATAAAAGGTAAACGACCTGAAGTTTGCACGGTTATCACCAAAAACGCGCGAACGCTATTTTCTTCCGTGTTACGCGAGCATCACGTGACATTCTTGATTTTCATTTTTTCATCTGGTGGATTTTTTTTGAAACTAACTAACGGCAAACCGACAATAGGGCAAATATTCAGAAACCGATCTTTATGCATGTGATTTAGAACTGCACATTTCGTATAGAACTGCACGTTAAAAAATAAACTGATCTAAAACAGTAGAACAGATAGAGAAAAACTGATTTCATATTTAGATTCAGCGCCCCAAATATAGCTAAAATCGGTTCTAACATTTTAGGCACCAAAAAAAAATGTCTTTCTTGTAAACCTGTGTTATCGTCATCGTCATCCTCGATCATTCTCTTCCGAAATCAAGAACGCAAAAACTTTTTCAGTGCGTGCCATTAACACTCGGAGTAGATCTCAGTCGCGGAAATCGAAAACGAATGCAAATGGAAACGACCAAAATCCAATTGTCTCCGGAGCTTGCTCGAAGGAAAACGCCTTAGCGGAGATGTACGACACAAGAGGATACAACTGAGAAGCTTAGACGTTCCTACGTCCGTGAGGTAGCGGTGCGAGACAAGGAAGAGTAAAAGGGGGAGAAGGAGGAGAGAGAGAAGGAAGGATGCAGATTAGTCCGAGCGCGGAATCCTTAACGAGAGAAGAGACTGTCTTCTTCGGTGAACGTTCTCGTTCGAATCCACGAACAGTGTTAGTAGCCTTTGCCAGACGAAAATCCTTTCAAAGGATTCCGATTCCAGAATCGTGGACTTTCGATCGAATTAGCATCGTATGCCCTCGGCTACCAGGCGTGAACTGCCGATCGTTCCATCGACTTTTTTATCACGCGAATTCCTACTTTTGTATTTACGGATTAAAGGGGATGACCAACGTGTACGAAAATTTAATGAATTCCACGATTCTGTTAAATAAAAGGTTCTACGAATAAAATTACGATATCGAACGACTGTCATAGAGTTTGTCCGCTTGTCGGAAGATCGAACCGATAAAAGAACTTTGCGAAAGGAAGAAAGCTGTGGATTAGGACGCAAGCGCAAGTGCAGAGATTTTCTCTCTTCGTTATCGAGGGATTACACAGCTTCGTCAGAACGGGCTTATGAGGATGAACGATCGATTGTTGCTATCCTTTTCCTCTTTTTCTGTACTTTCACTCACCGAATGTTTTAGTACAGTCGAATAAATAATATGCTTTTTATTATCGATACTCTTATCGCGTCCACTAATTACGACGCTTCTCCATAATCCCCTTGGAAATGCTCTAAATTAGAATACGTCGCCTTCCGTACCTTTTACGTAAAGCCACAAACACCTCGCATTAGCGATTTAAAATTTTGTTATCGCGTTCCTGCAAGTAGTGATGGACGGCAAGACAAGACTTTCAACATCTCGTCTTCTCTTGATCTTGATTTTTCTCACTCTACTTCTCACTACTCTCATCACATTGATGCCATCATTCAGGCGGTAAAATGTTAAAAACATAATTTCAATAATTTTTATGAAAATTTGCAGAAATAATTAATCGATATGTATTAAATAATGAATCAAGAAAAGACATTGGTTGTCGAGGTCGAGACATACAATGTACCAACCAGGGCCGGCGGAAGGTAGATTCAGCGCGTTGCACGGAACCCAGCCCCACGCTTGGAGGGGCCCCGCGATAGGGATGTTCGAATCCTCAAAAGAATCGATTCTTTGGCCAAGATCGATTTTTTTAATTGACTTTTTGCCTTCCGATCCGCTATAGAATCAATTCAGGAACCTTTTTTTTCTTTTTGCTCATCGAGTTTATTTCTGGGCAGCATCAGTGGAAGTTTTGAGATCCGAAAATCCATCCCCTGGTTCAGATTCTTTGCATACTTCCGACTCCATTTCGGATCGATTCTTTGGAGGGGATCGAACATCCCTACCCCACGGTCTAAGGAAATTACCCGATTAAAAAACACCGGTTTTTAGTAATTTTTTCGGTAGGTGTCTGTAGGATTTCAATGTGTATTCAGGCCCCTACTAATTCTGTGCACTGTACTAATTCTTGATTTTAAGAAGTCAATACAAGACAGATATGTCCGATTCTTATATTGTCTTGTCTGGAATCCATACCTATCCGCAAATATTTTAATAAAAATATGACCTAATTTTGGATTGCACCGCTTTTGGGCCACCGAGAGATGTACAGATTAATAGGGAGAAAGCAGAAGACTTTCTCAAATGTCTAGAAGAAAGTTAAAATTAATTAAGGCTAAAAGTTGCATATCGCAATTGCCACCGTTGAGTATTTCATAGGCGACGATACTTTCGAACGGCGGTACCATAAACCCGTAACTGGGTTTTCCATTAGAAATATGCATCGCCGACTGATTTACGGCCGTCATCAATTTCGGCAAAACTCCACCCAAAAAAGCAAGAGAAACAAGTTCTCGTATCAGCGTCGATCCATCGAATTTATTTATCCTTAATAACGGAATGTTCGATGAAATAAGATCACAATGGAACGGAAAACACGAGAAATCGACGAAATAATGAATTTTCCATCCGACTCGTTCGGAATAAAGGAAACTAAGGCGTACGAAAATGTCCTAATAAAGGGTCTTATCGTCTTTCACCCTCGGCATCCACTCTCTCCTTTTCCATCTACGAGCCGTTTGAAGGCAACATTGTTCCATCGTCGCGGAAAGGCAGTAAATGCGACGATAACGTTGTATAAGTTCGATATCAAGGTGTAGCTAGGAGTACTCGCGAACGATGAAACGAGAAACAGAAAAAGCTTTCTCTCTCCATCTCCCTCCTGTCCTCATCCTAGCAACTTTTTCTCTCTCTCTCTCTTTCTCTCCTACCAGACCCTTTTATGGAGCAGTCATCGATGCAGCTGGTTGAACTGTTTTGAATCGCGCGAACGAAGAACGCTCAAGGCGAAAGAAAAGAAACTCTACGCGTGCACATTTATCTCGATGCGTAATGGAAAGGAAAAAAAGGGACGGAAGGAAAGAAAAAAATTATTTCAAACGCTATTGGCGTTATATAATTATACCGTCGAGCGGCGTTCAATTGCTCCTCGAACGGTTTAACGAGCGAACTCTTTATTTTATTAACGTATGTAAATTATCCATTTACTTTTTGGAATTTTATTAAGAAGATCGCTTCGATAATACACGAAAGAGAGGAATAAGAGCGCAAGCGAAAGCACCCAAAGAGAAAGTATAGCGAGCAGCGGCTCTCTGATCGATTTTAACGACTCTAATATGACTCGACGAGTCTCCCGATCGTCGTTTCCGAGACTCCGTAACAGCACTTTTGGTAGAGGTATCCCTTAACGACGTACAGATTCTCGCGAAAAGTGTTCCCGCCGACCGTAAAGCCACGACGAGAGAATTAATTCCGTATTCCCTATCGAGACGATTCATCGGCTTCTACCGTACTTTTTTTCCAAGTATTTTTCATTTCAAGTCGGAATACTCGATTCGAGAAGTTAAGTCGATCGCAGAACAAAAACTGTAACCGATGGACGACGTCAAATCGTACTCGTTTTGATCAATGCAACCGACGTGACGTACCTACCTATCGTTTTTGAACTCGTCGATCCTCGATTTTTCGTTCGTGTCAGCTTCAGAAACTCGAACGATCCGCGCGCTGACACGACCGACAGTAGCCACCGATAAAATCAAAACTTTCCAAATTTTGACTTTCTAATTCTCTTTTTCTCTTCTACAATCCCGGAAAAAACCATGTAACTCTCGAAACACTTTTCAAAACCAAAAGCGAACGCATCTGTTAACCGAAAATACAATCTCTCTATGGACTCCGAGATATTTTATGGTGTTTTAAAGATATCAAACGCGAGAGAGTATAAAAGAATCTCTCTTCGGTTCATGGTTAGAAAATTGCCGAGAAATTCCAGAGGCAATCCCATTTGCGTTTCGCGAGTCTCCTCTCCTTGGTCTCCTCGTCGAAGTAAATACAGGAAGGTAGACAGGGCACGCTGATGCTGATGGGTAGCAGCTTTCGAATTCTTTGAGAAGTCAACCCTCTACCGCCCACGGGCTCTTTGCTACCACCAGGTTGCACTGTTTTCTCGGCAATCTATTAGAGCAGATCATAACGCGAGCGTCTTCTTAGCTCTCTTGGCCCGTCTCTCTCTCGCTCTCCTCGTCTTTCAATAAGGATGAAAGAGGACTCCTCGGAAAGATGACATGCACTTTGAAGTCAACAAATTTGTATGATCACCCATCCTTCCAGATGAAATTCCGCTCTTTTTCCTATTTACTTCGCGACACGGTACGCTACCAAATGTATTTCTGAACTTCGCGCAAAAAATAACGAATGAATCGTGTAAAGGTTCGCATGAGAGCCACTGACCGATTTCACCGTGCGGAAGATTTTTCATTCTCGCCACTCTCGCCTTTATCCATTTCTTTTTGTTGATCTTTCCTATTTATTCGAACGTTCCATCCAGTGATTCAGGCAGCGTGTAAATGGAATATACTTGTCCGCCGGTGTTTAAGTTATACTCGTCGGCTATAGTCACTTCCATTTGATCCGGATCCTGTTTAATTAAACGGTTTACCATTCATAGTGGACGGCTATGCTGTGAATGGTTTAAGCAGGTATTATTCCTCTATCTAAATTCACTGAAATCCATTGTACCACAGGCTTACTGAATCCTGTTCCGAGGCACTTTGGTGAGTCGGTTTATGGCACGATATCGGAGCGCTTTTCTTCGTTTATGCCTGCCTCGCGCTCATCGGATTAATCCCAAGAAAATAAGCCATATTTCATCCAAAAGTTACTACCGAAATATAAAGAAGTTATTCGAATGGACGCGTGGCAAACGGTTCTCGAACCCTATCGTCGGTAACGAAACAAGGACGAGAAAGCAAGGTCGCGTCGATCTCGAGAAGAAAGGAGAAGATCAGGGAAGCAGGTAGAAAGAGGAACGCGTCACAGTGCCGTATCACGTGGAGGTCACGAGGTAGCGGTGCGAAAACCACTCCAGGAAGGGGGATGGCTAACGCGAAGGAAGGAAGAGTAAGAGATGGAAGGGGAATGAAGAGATAGAGAGAAGCTTCCAAGAGCCGAGGAATAAACTTTTAGAAGTTGTAAGAGTAGTTGCGTTCCCAGGAGAGGGGCCTAATGGTGTAACACCTGTAATAATTATGATATGCCGTCAGGGTGAATGGTTCTCGTCCCTCAGCAGCGAAGCTCGAAGGCACCTCGAGCACTCGAGCAACGGCATCAACGGCAGCAACGTTCTTCCTCTCGCGGCTGCTACCCTCTCTGGCCCTTCGTCCCCTCACCGGTCCCCCCAGGGGGTTGGGGCGCGGCCGTGTTTGCTCTATCGACCGCCGACGATCCACGAAGCTGGCCGAACGCGGCCGAACGCCTCGTGGAGGCGCGTATCTCACCGATTCGCGTGCCGCCCGCCTCCTCTCGTTCATTCTTTCTCTCACACTCTATCTCTCTCTCTTACTCCCTTTTTCGCCGTTGCTCCCCCATCGCTTCTTACTTTTTTCCACGCAATTGTTTTTTAGCGTTATTATCCATCCATAATTAATCGGTATTTTATTTAGTTGCCCAACGTAATTACCAGCGAAATAAATTACCTTGTCTTTTTCTATTCTCCGAGGGTGAAAGCCAGTTAGGTATACACCGTTCGTCTTCGGCGTTGCTCTTTCGTTGTTTCTCTTCCCTCTCGAAAGGCACTTCCTCGACTTCTCGAAACCTCGATGGAATGGAGTAAGAGAAAGAGGGACGAGGAATCAAAGGTATCCTCAATGCCGACCTACCTCTTCCCGAGGGAGCCTAATTCCTCTTGCGCGGAGGAGAGCAAAAGCTGTCCTACGTCGAAGGAAAGCCTCCTCCTTTTCCCGTGATTGTTTTCGAATAAAATTTCACGGTATCGATTCGGGTAAGAGGGTTACTTTGTTGTATGCTGATCGGGGATAGGAAGATGTTGTTTTTGAGAGTTCGAAGAAACGGCGGACTTAAGGGTGGTCACCGTGACAGAGGGAGGGCCTTTGTCTTTGGAGAAAATAAGATTCCGCTTCCTGGTAAACGTTGCGTGCCTTGGAAAATGGATTTTGTGCTTCCTCCGAGACTTCTTTATCTTTAGGGAAAAATGCGAGGGGGACAAGCGCGATATTAAAAATGCTCGAATGCGAATGAAATAGAAAATTTATGAGACACCGTGGTGCGTTGCTAATGGTAAGAATAATTTCGAATTCTAATGGAAAAAAAAACATCCTCTTGAGATATAATATCCCCTTTGTGTGAATTCGACGTCGCGACGGAGAACCAAATGGTAGTACTCGACGGTAGAATGGTAGAAAAATATAGACCCGATCTACTAACGCGAATTAATGTACCGAGTAGAATAGTGGATAATGTCTTCAAAGCGGTCGCTCGTGAGAATCCTTCCGTGCTTGGTCACCTGGTATACGAGCAACACTGATGCACGATTAACCATGTATGCTGCGTTGTAATTAACCGAATACGGACGTTGCCGCGTTTCGTAATCAACAAGTTCGCTCGCTAACTCCCTCGTCACGTGCTTTTTTCCATGCCGTGCGATGTTCGCGGAACGCTGATGACATTTGTTCCGTTAAAAGGTATACTGACTCCGCGCCGACGTTGGTAATAATTAATCTCGTTGAGCGATGCGTGCAGCCCCGAATGACGACGGAAATCTAGTATTTTTTTTGCCATTCGCGAAAACCGCAAAACGAAAAATCCGTATTGTCAATTTGAAGCGACGTTCTCGTTGGATCTCGATCGTCAATCGAGTGGAATATTCAAAAGACCAGCAATTTCATTCGAGCTTTATCGCACATACGAACGGACGTTTAATTCGACGATTGGTTTTCCGAACGAGGCGCAAGGAAATTAGGTCGATCGTTTCGAGAGCGTTAGGTACGGGATATTAAGAAATTTTCCTTTTGAGGATGGCACAAACAAAGCTACCGAAACATTAAGGTGTTCCATATTAACGGTAACGGCGGCGTATCAAACTATCGTGCATACTTCAACTTAATCTCAGTTTTTAGACAACCTAAACGTACCTACGTCAAAAAATTACACATATTATTAAGCAAAACGTAAGGAGAGAAAAGTGAGGATAATTAATCCATCGATGGCGTCGAAAACGTCGAAATTCGTTGTTGCGGTCGAGTGTGGAATGTCCGAATGGAAGAAGGAGAGAAAAAAAGAAGGAGAAGCCCGGAAAAAGTTTGTTGCTAACAGAGAAAACGAAAGAGCAAGAGGGAGAGAGAGAGAGCTGTTGCTCTTCCGGACGCTAACCACGAGCGACTTTAAACCGGCATCCTTTATCTAAGCTAACGGTCCAGCCAGGCCAACCCCTTCGTCCCGTGAAACTCGTGAAAAAGACGCGTACCACGAACACGACGTCGTGCTCCTTTTAAGGAAACTCGATAATTGCGGCTTGTTTCTCTTTGAGAGGGTGTCCTTTATTCCGGCCGCAAGTAGTTTCACCGCTCGATATCTTCGAGCCCCCTACGAGCACACATATAAGCGAACGTGGCAATTTTCTTAGCCACTTCTGGACAATGGACCGAGCGATTCGAGCGTCGGGGTCGGCGAAGGGGGTTGCACACAGGTTGCATATTGTATAACGAAATGGAGAGCCCTCGGTCGATACTTCAACGGTCGACGTTTCTTTATTGTCGCCGTGCGCGTAAGAGACTCGAGAATCCGTGGATCGCTTTGACTTTGTTCAAAGTAGATAAAAATAACTGGCGACAGACATAGCATAGACGGAAAGCGGAAAAGCCGACGTCGTTGTTCGCGCTCGGCGGTCGTCCCCGGATTCTCCGCTAAACTTTCTTTATTCTTTATTCCTTTTTTTCTTTTTATTTCTTATTTTTTTTTTTAAATATTTTTCTTTTGTATATCTTCTTTTTTTTTCTTTTGTATACTCCTGTACTGCTGCTTGCATCTTCTGTTTAGGAATTTTTTTTTTTTTTGTTGCGTTCTCTCATCTTTGAATCTATCGTCCATCGGGATTTAAACCCCAATGGGTTAATAAATTAGACTATTCCATTCTACTCTACTCTAAACGAGACAAAGAGAGCACGGTTTTTCCGTGACACGAGTCTGCTTTTCCCTGTCGCGCTAAAGCGATTTTCTTCCGCAACTGGACCGATCGAGAAATCGTTCAAAGGTACTTTACGCGATCGGATAGGTTCGATCTATCTGATAGATATCGTAGCCTGAATTTAAGATCTCCGGAGAAAGTACTCCCGCTAGCATGTCCGGATAAAGTGGACGAGTAGTGGGAGACGATCATCGAAGAATCGCGAGCGATCGTTCTTCTCGCTCGGAAAGATGAGTGCCCGTGAGTCTTTGGAACTCGTGCTTTGAACCACGTACTTCGAACGTTGTCCTAAAAATCGTGAAGCGTCGCAGGTGAATCGATGCCCCTCGAGCTCAAACGACATCGCGATAACTCGCGGCGTTATCGATGATACGCTCGCTCAAAAAAAAAAGGGAAGACTCTCTCGTAAAACTCGCATCGGAGGAACCGATAAAAAAGAAGAAGTAGAAGGGAAGTTCGTAGCGAGCACTAAAATTAATGTCGCTGACGTAAAACGAAATGGACCGGCAGCCGTGCGGTAAATAATCCCTCAACCTTTAATAGAGTTCAGTATCACCGGGCAAACAAGATAACGAAAGTTCATTGCCATTCCAACTCTCTGCCTCTCTCTCCCTCATGGTTGCTTTTATTTACCCTTATCTTCGAGCGCTCCGGGAAAGAAAAAAAAGACGAAGACACTTTAATACGTCCCTGAAGAAGGTCCACACGCTCGAGCGAGCGAGTCCTTCGCGAAACGCGCCCCGCGAGGCAACGGCCCTCACATTTTTCATACTCCTCGATCGAAGATCTCGATACCATAAAGCGGATCTCTCATTGTAGCAAGAAACTGGGTTCTTTCTTGAAGAGAGAAGCGCGAAAAGACACGCGGGGGAAGGAAAAAAAGAAAGAGAAAAAAACAGAAAGAAAGAAAGAAGGAAGGAAAGGATAGGTGCCAGTAGCGGACCGTCCGAGACATTTTCGTGCGATTTTGACGCGAGAACAATGGACGGAGTTGGGTAGAAAAGGAGGATCGGAGAAGGGAGGAAGAAAGAAGAAGAATCAGAAGAAGAGGAGAAGGTAGGCACGAGCGATCGAGCTTTCGGTCATCCAACTACTCTCTTTCTCTGTGTCGAGGATTTCGTCGGGAAAGAATCGAGGCGCCATGCACCCTCTCTCTCTCTCTCTCTCTACCTCTTTCTCTTTCTCTCTCACTGGAAGGTTCCATCTCATCAGCCATTAAACAAAGCAGTAGCGGACACAAAGGAGCGTCTGCATTGTCGACGAGGTAGCTGGCAGCAGCTCAAGAGAGAGAGAACGAAACTCACCCTCTACCCACCCTCTCGACGAGAGGTGTTTCTGATTAATCTCCGCGGACCCCTCGCAGCCCGTGACTATCCTACTCCACAGTCTCCACCGTTTTCTCCTCGTTCACCCTTCTTCGAGTTTCCATTCGCTATGCCTCTTAAAAATGTAGGACTATGTAGACTGGATGCGAGAATCACGCTAGGAGCGTAACTACGCGGAAACAGACGACGACTCGATGATGAAACGAGAAGGGCAAGACTGATATTTTTCACTCGAAACTGACGCGTGGACGGGTACTAAAAAAAAATACGCGCGTCTTCGACGATCCCGCGAATTGCTTTTCAAGCACGATCGCGGCGATTTTATGTCGACGATCCGTCGATAAAGCGATAGTAACGCGTGGCAGGGCTTCAACGTCGAAGATAATCTTTTACCGGGCGATCAAAGCCAAGCCAATGTGAAAGGAAGACGAGAGAATGAAAAGAGTTCGACGATACCTCGTTGCGATCGAAAGAATATCTGTTTACTCTTCGTCGAAAGCGAAGATAATCAAGTATCGTCAACGTCGAACGGATTATTCGATCGATTTTTATTCTTACTAAGGAGCTCATCGTCGGACGCCTTTTCTAAATGAACATCTGTCACGTAGAAGACAAGGAAGAAAAAAAGGTATAACGTCGTAGGCGCAAGAGTGTTTCAGGGAAAACTTTTTTTTGCTTTTTCGAAACAAGCTCAAAAATTTTATTTAAGCCCAAAATGACGCCTGTTAAGAGATGAGCTCTTAATATTAATATTAAAATGCCCTTCATCGCACTTTTTTATTTCCCATAAGATTAACATGGGAACAAATTTATTTGTTGCTCTGAAGTTTATTACTCGCCAAGAAATTAATTTGCAGATATAAGCCAGACATATTTTTGTAAGGAATTGAACGCTCTATAAAAAAAGTCTGTTATCTTTTTTTGATAAATCTACAGATTTTAAAGTTATTCAAGGTCAAAGATAAATTTATGGTCGATTTCATGATTTTTGGACTTTTGTGGCAAAACTACCAAGCTTAAAAATAAAAAGCATGATGTATTTTAAATGCTATTAATCAATTATTAATTGTTACTAATAAATAACAAAATCTCAATTCCAACCAATTTCAATGGACCGTGGAATATTAAGTACATATATAATTTTTATAGTAGGGGAACCCGTTGTACCTCGGACATAGTTGTACCACGGTCCTACGTCTAATTTTATATGTTACCGATTGTTTTCCGCAAAATCTGTAATATTAGTTTATATATCATCCACGAGAGAGCTTACGAAAAAAATTTGAAAGCGTTCGCGTCCCTGGTTAAAATATTATAGACGATTTTAACTTTTTCGCCACGAAAAGTAAGTATTTCTTACTTTAAACTATTGAGAATAAGTTGATTTCTACACCGAAGTTTGCAAGCAGCTATGTTTATATAGTTTCGTAGTATATTTAGCAATAGAAATCAATGGAAAGCAGGATACAATTTTTAACCTACAAATAACGCAATGATGGTTTGTATAATTGCGTCGGGGTGTTGTACCTTGGGTCTAGCAGTAGCGTTGTACCTCGGACCTATCCGAGGTACAACGTTTTGTTTTCTTTTCCAAACAGATAAGTGAATTTATAAGATGCCTCGAAGTAAGAACGGAAGTGGCCTGATAAAGAAGATCAAATCTTATATCCATGGAAAGACATAATTGAAAAAATAGGACCACCTGTGAAATGTCACTCAAAAAGAGAATTATTTTATGTTAAAGAGATAATCAAATATTACCAAATATAAAACCAAAGAGAGAGATTAGAATATTTATATTTTGTTTGTATTTAAGTATTATTTTTGTTAAAGAAAAAGAGAATTGTTGAATCGTTTTAGTTTCAGAAGAATTTTATTTATCGTTATGTTAGTTTTATGTTCAATAAAAAGAAAACTTGATCATATTTTATGTGAAATTCTCAGTTTGTTAATGTGCGTCTTATTTTGTTGAATAGAGACTGAAATGTAAGAATTTTTTTATTGGTTGTCATATTCTAAACTAAATATACTCTAACAGATCGATTATTATGCATAGTGTTGGACAAAAACGAAATATTAGTGCATAATTAAATAAAAAAGAACTATGTCCAAGGTACAACAGGTCTAGGATCGAGGTACATCGGGGTGTTGTACCATGAATCTAATTGTCCGTTTTTCTTTGAATGGTTATAGTTGACATAAAATATATTGCTATCATTCTATAAAAATTAGGTTATATGTCTTATTAACTAATTAAACATGTGAAAGATTGGAAATGTGAAAATTATTTATGGTTTTTATAACAAAAATTTAAAACCAAAAATAAACCCGAGGTACAACAGGTTCCCCTACCTATACATCGGTTAATCTTGGCGAGTAATAAAATTAAAAATCAACAAATAACATTTTTTTCATGTTAATCTCACGGAAAATAAAAAAGTGCGATGAGGAACATGTTAATGTTAATATTAAAAGCTCATCTCTTCACAGGCGTCTTTTTAGGCTACAATGAAACTTTTGAGCTTGTTTCGAAAGAAAAAAAAAAAGGTTTTTCTGAAACACCCTAGTAAGCACGCTGTTTCAAAAGAGAAATAAGTAATTTATGGAATAAAAAAAGAGATGCGCGAGATCGTAAGTTGAAAAATGTAGCGCGCTAGTTTTCGAGAACGATACTTTAACGTCCGCTCGTTTTCCCATCCGCTTTGCCTCTTTCACGCATTTTCCAGGAAAGTAAAAGAGCGTAACGGGCTCTCGACGGCTCGTCGATGCTTCCTCTTCGAGGCGAATCGATCAACGGCGCGTATCCGCTGCGAGATTAGTATACCCTTGTCGTTCGCGTTTCGTCGAACTATGCGCGAAGAGAGACAAGGCTCCGAAATTTTAGAAATAATTTGCGAGAGGCATTCGGGGCATTTTCGCGAATATTTACGGACACCTTTCGAACGTATTTTCTAAAATTGATTCGACAAAATACCTTCGTTCTTCGCATAGGCACGTATACATATACGTGTATGTGTCGTTTATTATAAAAGTGGTGTAACTCTTTGTAATTGAATTCTGAAATAACGAGCTTTTTGCATATCTTTCTTCTTTGCGTTAGTAACTGCTCTTCTTGACGGATGGAGTGGTGCTTGTCGTATATTGTATAAGTGAATCGGTCGTCCTTGCTTTTTTCCTTCCAGGATTAAGTGTTTTTTCAAATGAAAATTCTAAAGGATGATTCCTTTCAAACCTCAGCCATCTAATATTTAGCCAGTTAAAGTCATATGAAAGATATGACTAAATGTGATTCCATTAAGCAATAAAATACATAGTTTTAAAATATGGACTTATACCACTTTTACAATAAACGACACACATATCGACACGGCATTTTATCAGGCAAATCGAAGAACACGAATTAAAAAGGAAAGCTATTACCAATGAATGGTAATTCGCGTTGGTATCAACCAGCTAAAAGATCGTTAGCGTCTTCGTCCGTTATATTTCCCTCGCTGAAAATACATCTACGGTACGTTCGACTATCGCGAAAATGGAGCAATTCGAGCCGATCCATGAGTGGCCAGAGCTTTTAAATACTCCAGCGTTACCGCAAACTCTGTACGTCCGTATCCGTACGTATATCGCTGCGGTCTCGGGCTGACGTTCGCGAAAGGTCAGAGGTGAAAATATAAAATCGTGCGAGAGGTCACGATGCACTTCTTTTCAAAGATAATTTGATTGCGTCCGCGCGAGCGAGCTCGGCTTTTATGGCACGAAGCGAGGAAAAGATCGCGAAAGGATATCGGGAAAAAGCGATTCGAAGAAAGAAAGAATGATAAAGGGATGGAAAAACCGGAGGAAGGATTATAATGAAAGGAAGGATCCTTGGAAATTCAAATATCCCCTTTTCAATTTTGTTTGTCCCTTTAGTTAACGTTACGAGGATGTTTGCTCCGCGATCTAGGAGCAAGAGCCTTCGCAATAAAGAGAAAGCTGCCTTCCTCGATAAGATTCCATACGTTCTCCAACAAGAAGACAAGCCATCGCGTGAAGATATTTCCTGATCGTTCGGTAATATCGACGAGACGTAAGATCAACGAGTTGGTATACTTCGCGCTAAGTGCGAATTCCTTTACATAAATAAATTTCAGATAAATGGAATTCTATCCTAACAAATTCGCATAAAAGAAAAATCGTATCAACGAAATTTCATGTTATTTATGACTGCGAGCATCGTTGCTCCAAGATCGGAATTTAATATGACGGAATAATTTCATGTCGAACATATACCGAATGGGATGCTTAATGCTTTTACAGGTGAGCTCGCAGAGTCACGGAAGTAACGAAAAAGAGAGAGAGATACACAAATGGGAAAAAGCGTGCAGGAAATCTACCTTTCTCTGTCGAGAGAGTTTTTAATGACACCACTACCGAATTCCATAACCTAGGTTGGTCGGTCCACGATTATATTGCCTCTGCTATACCACTTTCATGATCGTGTTCGAATTTTAATGCGACGTTCTCGACGACACGCGTTCCGCTTAGAACCCACCCACGTTTGCGAGAGAACGAACATTTGCCTGTCGCTTTCTTTCTTTCTCTTTCATAGGACTTTACGATATAGCGAGACCCTCTCTCTCTCACGCACACAAATATACACACATATAGGCGTTACCTTCGGAACCCATTTAAGTGCGATGGACGTCGTAAGCTTTACGATCGTCCTCCACCGGCCGATCGTTCGCTTTCGCGATATTACAAATCGTTTCGATTTTCCACCCGTCGAGCGGTGCCACGGCTATTTTCTACCGAACCTTGCCGAACACACTATGACCTGAACGTAAAAATTCTTGCGTGGGTTCTCCTTTTCTCTACTTTCCAGCCGCGCATTCCGCCTAGCCAGGCTATTCTATGCTGGAACGCGTTGAGAACGTAAGAAGAGAAGGAGAAGAGGAAAAAAAAGGGATTACAATGCCATTGGTTTTCACCATCATACAATGCATCATTCTTTCGTTTCTCTTTTATTTCTATCTGATATTATTTCGTTCATTGTACGACGTTAATCGAGCGTAAATCGCTAACGTTGCATCTCATTCGGCCGCAGTTATCGACTGGAGTAGAATTCGACGAGTCGAGGGAATAATTAGTTCCTCGCGAGGAACGATCTTCAACGATATTTTTCCTGAACAATGAATCGGTTTATAAGTATACACAGGGTGTTCCACATAAATGTAGCCACCTTGATATCTTCTTTATTTGTTATCAAATAACAAATATTTTTAATGCAACGTAAACGGTATCACAAGTTTAATGCTTTGCAACTGTTATTTTATTCTTAAAGTCACTTTCTTCAAAGTTTTCAAAGTCATCGAGAAATAGATGATCGAAGATATTTAGGTGGTTTCATTTAGATGGACCACTTTGTATATATAATTTTTATTCGATCCGCTATAGACATCCCCAACCTCGATTTTAGACGCTTTCAAAAGATTGGAAAGACACACGGACTATTTTACAAACAATAATATTAAACTTCAACGAATTCTTTCTGTGTTACCGGATTTCTACTCGAGAGCAAAAAAGCACACCCATTCGCGGAGAGATAGTCTCTCCCTTGGAAAGGGAACACCGGAGTCACCTTGTATGCAAATTGGACAACCGTCCTCGTATCACTAGGAACGAAGTGGACCATAAGGACAACGACGTTGACCAGCATTGAATAGACAAATATCTAAAGCGGTGTTCGTGTCTAACGAGTTCCACAATCAGAGTCGGTATTCGAGCGTGGCCATTTAAATGCCTTAGCTCGATGAAAAGACATAAAACAATCGCAATGATCGAAATATCGTAAGGAACTCGGAACATTTATCGGCTAGCTTCGACTCCGTCTGGTTCGAGGAACACGTTAGAAGAATACGGTCGATCGAATCTGAACGGAGGCGCTGAAAGCGCCATAAAAAAAAGCGTTGACACTGAAAAATTGCCTCCGTACACCTGAAAGACCGATTCTCGGCAGTATCTTTCCGCCAGGACGATCCATCCTGTATTAACTCGCGACGGACTCTCGACGACGCATCGTCATTCGACCCCCCACCGACAAAAAAGGGTCCTGAAAGGTCGTTAAAATAACAGAAGAGAGAGAGAGAGAGAGAGAGAATGCGAGGATCGACCTGCCGTTTATTCACTGCTTTCAAACGATTCCAGGGGGCCGGACAAAAACCATCGAGTTCTTGATGTCTCTTCTGCCCGCGGCACACCCGCACAAACGGGGTAGCTTCGCGTGCAACCCCATTTGATATTGTATACTCATCCGCAGGAAGAACACGTCCCGAACAATCAAATCCTACGAAGGGCTGAAATGCACCCCATGCGTTTGGCTCGTTGCACAATACCGAACAACTGCATCTCCAGACAACGTCGAGTGTGACCCCACTCTTCTTCTTTATCTCTATTTCTTTCTTGCCAAGCTGACCCTACAGGCTAGGACGAGGTAGGTACCTACTTCAATTCTTCCCGGAGTGAATGGAAAAAGAATGCTTCAGCCGAATCCCGTTGGAATTCACCTGACTTTGCGTATCTGCGCCATCGTTATCGTTTTTCTCTCTCTTTCTCTATTTTCTCCCCTATTATCGTTATTGCAAACATCTCGTTACGTTTAACAACTCCAACGTAACGCGAACGAAGCATATATCCGAGTAACGCTCTTCCACGATCCTTTTTTCTCATTTTCCACATTCGCGCGAGAACGTGAGTCGTTCGCTCTTTTTTTTTCTTCTTGCTCTTCCAGCGAGAGACGAACATCGCGCTTCGATCATGTCGGACGATTAGCTCGACCGAGGGCGGGACGGTTAAGGGCTCCATCCGAGAAAGTTAAATTAAATTCTCGGTGTCGTATCGTTTCCGCTCTCTCTATCCTTTTCTATCTCACCCTCGCTCGCTCCCTCTCTCATCCTCTGTCTTTATCTCTTTCTCGAAGCATCCTTGTAAGATACGAGAAAGCTCGTTCTCGTAATCCTCGGATCATCTCGGGTCTATCGCGAGATTTTTACGGTAACGCGGCCGCCGCCGCGTAAAATTCTCCGTGCGTATTCGTTACTTTCGGAAGAAAAGGAAAAAAAGAAGCGGAAGAAGACCTATCTAGTTTCGCGTCAATATTTTTCTTTCGCACCGATTTCGAGCGTCATCGCTCCATTACGAGCCAGTAAACTGATTAGAATTTTAAACCATTCGATCGAGCTCGCACGCGCAATTACGTCGGATTCGCGAGATCTGCTTTTAAATCGGTTCCCTTAAGAGGCTTATTTGCGTCGGAAAGCACGATAAAATTGCATGGAGAGCGATTCGAATTTCGATAATTCTAGAGAAAGAGAGAGAAAGAGAAGCGGAGAGATGGATGGAGGAAGGGAGAGCAAGAGAGATGGGGGAGACATTACGGCGTTTCTGATCGATACAAACGAGCTCTTCGATAAGCGGAAGCTGGGGAAAAAGCAGGGAAGAAGAAATGGATAATAGGTAAGACGAGCTGAGATAGAAATGAGCTACTATCCACGGAAAGAAAATATAACGAAGTACACTCCGAATGGGATCTAACAAAGTCTATAAAGAGACGCAGATATTGAAGTAAAACGAGAAGATCGGAAGAAGGGCAGTCGGGAGAGGTAACGGAGGGAGGGAAAAATATATAGAAGTGAGAAGACTCGAGGAAAAAGACGTACGAGGTCTTTTAAATAAAACTATCGTTTTCAAAGGAAACGTCCGGAGGATAACGGTCGGAAAGAAAATTCGATGAAATATTTTTCAGAAATTCATTCTCCTACGAAGTCAATTTCGAGTTCAAAGACCTCTCCCACCTTTCATCGAGTGACATAAAATTCCGGCCGCGAGAGGACTGGCTCGTCGTCGGATGTCTCGACGGCGGAAGAAGAAGAAGAGAATGGAGCACCGGGATGGTGGAAATCGGAAGAGCGTCGAAGGGACGGACGAACGGAGGCAAAGGTCATGCGGACATTATCCCCGGCTAGGGCTCGGACGAGAGGAAACTGGTATCTGTGTATGTGTGTGTATGTGTCAGAGAGAGAGAGAGAGAAACACGAGCTCGATATTTCACCCCTAGAACCATGTAACCCCTCGGACGGAATGTACAGTAGCAATGGCCTCATGTATATCACTTCCAGCTTCAACCACTAGCCACCCCCTAGCTACCACCAATCCTCCTCTTCCTAGCCGTTGCGGAGACGCTCGCTGACCGTGACGCGTTTTACGCTACGTGACTGTCGTCCTTATGGTCGAAAATATGTGAATAAGATCGTTGGTGGTGGCAGCAAAATCGTTGTCAACCTTGCTTCTTCGCCACTCCCGGTATCATCCTCGTAAAACTAAACTAAATCACCGAGCTTCCTTCTCTCGCTCCGATCGTCGATCGAAGTTAACGCTCGCTCGGATATCCCTTGATAGATATAGCGATTGAACGCTTGTCCGCGAAGTGGACCCTTACGCTACCGTGTTTGCGTTTTTCGTTTGCTCCCTCTACCTCCGCGCTCCGACATAGAGTTTACCCTCCTGTAAACGCTCGATAGAGTTTGTTTTTGTTATTGGAAAAATAGCCGAGCCAATATTAGCTTCGTTTTCGATTAGATCGCAGCCCGTTTGGAAAAACAGCACAAGTGTTTGTCGGGCAGGAAAAATCGATTCCTCCTGCGGTCCAACGAATTTTCTTTACTTTTATATGGACAAATGAGGGAGACGTTCGTGCGCGATCCGCCAAACGTAGGTATTCCTGGATTGTACTAAAAATTAATTTCGAGAATCAGCTATAGCTATTCCAAATGGAAATTTTAACCGCGATTTGACCCTCGATAATCCTCTCTTAAGAGTTTGAGATTAAAAGTGAAGCTTATGGAATAGAAAAAATATTGGGTCGTCAAGAATGAAATTTGTAAGTTATCGACCAACTTTGCCATTTTTCTCCAAATTTCATCATTAATCACCCAGTATATGGTGAATGAACTTCAGTTGACCTCCATTTGTGGGGTCAAACCGAAGTTTAGATCAGTCGTTAAACTTCGATTTGAATAGTGATTGACGGCAAGACAAGAATTTCAAGATCTTGACAAGAACAGACTTGATTTTTCAAGACAAGATTACCAATTTCTTGTTCTTGATAAAATCGAGACAAGACAAGATTTGTTCTTCAAGATCAAGACAAGAAAAATTTATCAAGATTCTTGATTTTTGATATCTGAAACTACAATTATACGTATGTAATTATGATATATTATGTAATTATAATTTTATATATAGGGCCATATATATCGGGGTTATGTAATATTATAATCATGTTGAAATCCTTCTATTTTCAATTTTAAATAATTAAATGCAAAATTTAAATTAATTCGAAACAATAAACTTCATAATTTTACTGAAAATTGCAGTTTATTTTTATTGTAAATATAAGAAATCTCCATTTTGTAATGATATGTTCTCAAACGTGCTCTTAAGTGCGTGCGTGAAGTAAACTAGAGACCTTAAGCTTCGAAATAGTTTCTTAAATTTTCTAAAATGACCTAAAACTTTCAAGAATTTTCTTGTTTCTTTTACTTTTAATGACCAGTAGAATTAAAAAAAATATATTTTTCAATAATTTTAAAAAAAATTTTCAAATATAATAAATCAAGGTGTAGTAAATACATATTTATAGATATTATAAAAATATCAAGAATCTTGCAAGAATCAAGATAAGAAATTGATTGTCAAGATCAAGACATACTAATTCTCGATTGTAAAAAATCAAGACAAGTATGTTCGATTCTTGTCTTGTCTTGAATCCATTATTAGATTTGAACCTACTACAGCATCTTGTAGAGTAAAAGCGTACAGCGTACAGATCAGCGTACATAGGTACAGAAACAATAAAGGAAAGTAGGCTTTGGAGGGCCAAGCCAAGATTAAAATTTCGACTGGGGTTGTCTAGCTATATTTTGAAAGACACGAGTGACACTCCAGTCGGAATTCGCGTGTCCGGATAATCCCACGAAAAAGGATCGCACGAAACGTTCGGGAAGAGAATCTAGTCGAAGAACAACCGGTAGACTTTATAGAGGACACTCGGTGCAGGAAGGATCAAGGATATTCCATGTCGTGGCTCTTCGGGCACGCTTGAATAATAGAGCCACGGTGGTCGGAGGTCGAGCAGCCGGAGTACTCTTCGGTACCCTTTTCCGAGTACACGACCAGTCGGTGGATAGTTGTGAATAACGATGCCTCAGGGAGAAGGAACCCCTTGTTGGTCTTACCGACTACTCGGATCACCGACCGTCCCTCGCCATCAACGCCGTATCTCCTGTCTGCCACGGAAAACATGAACGACCAACGCATCTCCTCCTACATTACGGAAAATGTACTCGACGAGTTAATATCTCTAGAAAGCCGCTATTCTTCCCATCCATCGCAATAGAGTTGAAAACTTTTACTAAAGTTACGAAAGACGATACAAACACGTACGATCGCGATCGTTATTCTCTTGCGTTTTCGCGTCCGTCCCATCGTCGATGATTAAACCGCGAGGAAAAATTGCGATGTTTTCGCGCGAACCTGTTTACTCGTCCTATTTTTAGCCCTGAGTTTCTAACCACCCTGGTCTCGGCGTACGCGAAGTTTCGTGCTCTCGTGCTAGCTCCGTTCGAACGACGAGGTAAATATTTGAAAAAGGTCTTTCTGTTTCGTACGAGGAGAATTAGGAAGTATCTCGAGTGGAGCACGGAAGAGAAGAGAGGATTCCTCCTAGGGTAGGTATCGAAAATGTGCTAGCGCTCGGTGTATCCTTCACGACGTAGGTATCTACCTACGATATTTTCGTCGATTCTACCGCGACTGCGACTGAAGGTTTTAAAAAGGATTTTCGATTCTCTTAGGTTGTCCATCGTACGGGGTAGAGATCGTCTTTCGGATTACGCTACCGTCTCTTTCAACGGACTTACCTACGTACGCTTTATCGGTAAAACATGCCGTTTGCCGGTCGTTCTCTCATTCCTCGTAAATCTTAGTTGTTCGTTTCGCCGAGAACAAGCGGACAAACGTGTCCTCCTAAACGTCACGATCTTCTTCCTCGAGACTCGATCCGACGAGCGTTCTCCCGTAAACTTCCTCAAAACGGATCGACGCGAGCAATCTCCGTTAATTTATAGCCGACGCGTTATAATCCGCTATAATTTGTAATAAAATGCGCATCGGTGTGGTGGGGATAGAGAGACGAGTGAACGTTATAGACCGCCATAAATGTAAAATGCGTCGAGCATCAAGGTAATTTGATTTTACCGTCGGCCAAGCCCACGTCACACTCGCGTTAGCGCTTTCGCTCGGGAATAACGAGTCAACGATTTTATTAAAACGCGCGAGTGTCCTTCCAGCTGCGACCGTTTATCCCTTCGCTTGATTACAGTGTTCTCTATTATAATTTTAATAAGGGGGGCGAGCGTTGTTGCAACGACACCCTTTCATCTTACAAAAAAAATTGGAGCGCGAAATAAAAGTCGCGCTCAAACGCGTCGTTAATTTTCGACTCCTTTTGGATCGCGTTAAACGAGTTCTAAGACAAAGGATTTAGGCGGCTTTGATCGTATAACGATCGAGAGGCATCACCTTCGTTCCGTATCTCTTACGGCGAAATTCTTCTCGCAGCTGCGCCATCGGCTTCATAAATACGTCGAAGGGTTTTCGAGGGCGATGAAAAAAGGCGGAGAAATAGGATGGCGCTCGCTCGTAGCTGCGCCACTGATATAGAGCCGGGGAAAAGATAAGAGGGTGAGAAAGAAATGTATATTCCCGAGCCGAGTTACGTATTCTCGCTCGGTTTAACGCACTTAGGCGTCTCTTCTTTTTTTTCTCTCTCTTCGGTTTCCTTTAGTTATTACGCGTATCGCGATTTCGCGAAAGGGAAGTTTTACATTAAAAAATAAGAAATCAGACTCTACGATCCTTAAACCGGAAAGGAAAGATAACGCGAGGAAAACGCTAGCGGGGGAGAGACGAACTCGGAGATAAAGAGTAGGGTGTGGACAAAAATACGAGGGGAGCAGAGCCACGGGATGTTACGCGTTTGGCTAGGAGAGACAAAGAGACTCGAGTAAGGGGAAGAAGTGGGGGAATGTTAGAGTCGCTGTACGGCAGATAACGCGAACATGGAGAAGGAGTAACAAGGGAGAAGAGGAAGAGGGTAGGGAAGAGGAAAGCTTAACAATGCCCGCAAGGCTACGTTGTCGTACGTAAAGAGGAAAAGATGGACGAGTAAGAAAAGGGACTAGAAAGTAAAGAAGAAGAAAGCGGAAGATAGAGGCAGATGCAGCAAAAATAAGAGGCAGCGGACTAGTGGACGATGGAAAAAAAAGAGGAATAAAATGGAGAGCACGGAGCGCCACGAAAAGTATCGTTAGTTCCTCGAAGGCACTGTTTAACGCGTATACGTAGGTACAGGTAAAGTTTACAGAGCTTTCGCGTGGAAAGTACAAAGAAAAGAAAAGAGAGAGAGAAGGTGTGGGAGGAAGAGCGGCCATTTTCTTTGCCGACGCCTCAAAGCCTTCGTCGCCCTCGGCAGCCAGCCAACGTGCCATTTTTCTAACACACCATTCGTATCTCTTCCTCTCCACCCGCTCGTTCGCTCCTGGACAAGCTACAGAATTATATGGACACTTTCTACGAACGTATTTTATAATTCGTTGAAAGGGACTCGCCAAGAGCTCATTTTCCTATTGCGGCGTCGATAGATATAAGAGGGTGGAGAGATAGTATTATACATATATAAGGGGCGAGGAGAACGCGGACGGTTCTCGAACGTGTTTCGCGCTTATTCGACGACTTCGAAAGGAGTCCCTTTAATGGATTTCCTTTGCCGCCGAGACGCCACTTTACGAGGAAATATTTCCTCGTTTAACTTGTTCGCCGGGAGAAAGAGAGTTATCGCACGAGTAGGTATATAGATATACAGAAAAAGAGAGAAAGCTGGGAAGGCTCGAAACCGCCTAAATCGTGCAACGAAGACGGCGAACAGGTGTTAAAGATGGAAATGCAGCGGAAAGGCGTTCGAGTTCGTTGAAATGGTGAGAGGATGTCGTTTGGCATTCGAATTTTCTCAGTGTTCTCGTGCTAGTAGCGAAACGTATTCGAAAAACCATGCCGAAAGCGAACCGCGGATCGATTCGGAATTATCTTTGAAAGACCCTAATTATATTCGGACGACCTTTTAAAGGTGATTAAGCCTATAAATGAGTCGACGTTCCGCTTTATTCCAATCGAGCTTCGCCTTTGCGCAAAAATTCAAGTCACACGATTACCGGTTACGTGACGCAGAGACGGACGTAGATCGTGGGAAACACGAAGGACGATTTTCATCGTTTAACGAGGCCAGGTCACGCGGCTGAAAATAAAATAGATGGAAAAGAAGGGAAAAAATGGAAGACAAAATATAAAAGGGAGGAATGGAGGAGATCGCGTCGGGATGCCGGAACATTCCCTCCGATTTTCCATGTCATTTCTTCGTGGGCCCCTCGCCACGAAAGGGAGAAGAAATCAGTCGAGCCGATCGGAATCGACACCTTTGATCGGTAACTCTCGCGAGAATGAAGAGAAAGGCTCTCGCTTTTTCCTCCATTCTATCTATTTCCGCATTTGCCTCGTTTCTCGTTACAAAATCCTTTCGCAAATATACGAAGCGACGTACAAAGAGAACAATTTTATTTGCAAAATTGGAAAATATTGCACGCTCGCGAGTTAATTGGACGCGTTTCCATTTGTACTATTTTACGTTTTTAACGAACGAAAAAGAGATAGTCGCGATTTTGATCGGTCCTGGAGTACGGAGCGACGATAAAACGAGTTGTACGATATAGGTTGCATTTAGAAAAATTTCTCGCGTTTCTGAAAACAAACTGCATATCCGGTTTCGAAAAGGATATATCGAGTGCGGTTCTTGTATATCGCGCACCGCACGTCTTTCCTCCCTTTCTTTCATTTCGCTCTCGCTTCCATCAGAAAAAGAAAAGAAGAGCCGACGAGTACCTGCGCGAAAGGCAAACACGGATCCATTACGGAGAAGCCAAACGCACCGGAAGCGGCGTTATCGGTCACGCAGAAAGTATACGTTTACGCGTTTGCGGTTGGTTCCCACCTGTGTCCGCGTGATGTGTCCTTCTTCGAGGAAAGTAATTCTATTCTTTTGGTACGAACCTTAATACGACAGATACGAATCATTTCGCATCTTTTTTTACACGCTGTTATTTAGTTCAGCGTGTATGTTTGTATGTACAGGGTGTAAAAAGAATATATGCCACGGTTATCATAGCATGATTCTACGCCTTTGGATCGGCGAAGATCCATAAAAAAAATTTGACCTTGAATTACATGCTCAAGGACAATTTTGCGGCAAATTTGTTTTATGGATCTTCGCCGATCCAAATGTGTAGAATCATGCTATGATTACCGTGACACATATTTCTTTTACACCCTGTACAGTCCAGTACAAATCTTGTAAGTTAAATTTGACCCACTTTTACATATCGAACCGACTTAAAACTTTGGACACATACGTAATTCAAGTGACAATACATTTTTTTCGAAAAAGTAATAGGGTCTTTCGAAAAATTCGAGGCCTCTTACATATCTTAAAAAACTATCATTTGCCAACTGAACAAGCAGCCGAAATGCTAGCATCTTAACTTTTTGTTTCGGACGTTTCGGAGATTCGAGTCCCGACGGATTTCTTACGAATTTCTTTGTTTTTATACCTACTCCAAATATCGATAAAGCAGAAGTCAATATTATTATCGACGGAATTATTTATCGATTATAGCGCCGTAAATATTAGTTCCTTTATCGTTTTCGTTTCATATACAAATCTAGCTGGTGTTTACCTATATGTGGAATGTTTCGATAAAGTAATAAAATATTTCGAGTATTGGCAAATCCATGAGTGAATAAATAAATATAACTCTTATAACTCTTGTGAATCAATTTTGAACCACATTCTTATGATCTACTAGCTTGAAATTCTGTATACATATATGTTCAATTTTTACAACAAAACATAATTTTTACTCATGACTCGATGTTACATTTTCAAAAATACGCAAGTTAAGACAAAACTACAAATTTTTAAATAAAATTATATGAAAAAAACTTGTTAAAAACAAGCTTTTATTATACGGCATTTTTTTAAACGGCAATAATCCAAATATTCTTTATTGGGACAGTGCTGAATGCTATTTATAAATACCCATAGTTCGAATGGGTGGATCCTAATAAAAAGTAGTACCAAAGTTATCGACCCATTATCCATCCATTCGAACTATGAGCATTTATAAATAACATTCAGCACTGTCCCAATAAAAAATATTCGAATTATCGGATTAAAACAAATAGTCTTCGGATCGAGATAAAACTATTTCCTCGCTCAAAGTTCATGGGAAGTGGAAATGTATTATGAAAAAAAAACATAAAAATGCTAGTCGCACCGGCACCTTTGGAAAATCTCATCGCACGTAGGGGAAGAGAGAGAGAGAGAGAGAAAAAGAGGGCCCTTCGGGTTCTTCGTTATTTCGCATGCGAGTCGCGCATGCGACGCAATAAATTTCAGGCTACGATCGTTCTAGGGGGTAGTTTTAATGATCGCGCGGATCGTTCCTCGGCCATTTGAGCATTCACGGAGCACCGCCGTCGATATTGAAGCGGCTGATCGATTAGACGTAGGATGCTTTACGACGTCACGCCTCCCACCACCCTTCTCTCGCTTTTCTCGCACGCCAGTAAATATCCTCGGTAATTTTATTATTTGCCACAAAATAGGAACGACTCTCCGTGTGTTCGATATTTCACCCTCCAATATGTCCGAGTCGTAATCGTATCGAATCGCCCTGACGAATCGTTCTCTTCTATCGACTCTATCTCCGACATGCAATCTTTTTCCTCTCACCGTTTTGACAACAGGATATATACAACTTTATAGTGAATAAAATTAATAATTTATGCCTGGGACATTGTTTCTTTGTTTTTTTTTTCTTTCAAGCTAAACAATTTCTCCCACCACCCTTTGCCGAAACGTTCACATTGGGTGGCCAAAAAAAGCGATCGCTGCTGGCGACGCTCGAAAGAAAGCGCAAAAGAATGGAAGACAAAGGGTGAAGACAAAGTTTACTTCCTTCTAGCCCTCGACGGCGTTCCATACTTCTCTCTCTGTCTGGAGTCTCTCGGTGTAAGCGAGAAGTCGCTTCGCAGCCCGTAAAAGCGAACGCACATAAAAGCGTGCGTCTTGAATGCATAAGACGCCGAATAAACCGCCGTTGGAATATTCGTGCTTCTTTCCATATATGCATCTCCGTTTCCCTAACCCACTCTCTATTTCTCTCCTCCCCATTTCTCACGCTTCGTCACTTACGTTAGGATGAGGACGGCAGCGCATAAACGCACATGTTGGGTATTCCTTTTAGGAGGAGATATACAATTAGACATTTCAGATACATTAGAGATTTCAGACGAAATAGTTTGTGGCATAGTTTAACAGTAAGGTTGTCGCGGGGTTTACCTGATGCCGTACAGTCTAGCTGCCCGTAGACTTTTATTTGCAGAAAAATTGAATAATTTTACCAGTTAGAACATGTGTAGTTTCTATTTGACGGGGAGTAGAATTTAAAAGAATGACACGCGTTTAAAATGGAATGACATGATTTTATGCAAACTTTCTGTACAGTTTGGAATAAAAAACTTATATTTTTTTCAGATTTTTACAGATTAAACTGAATATATTTTTTGCATATATTCCAATTTAAAGCTCCAACGTATGCGTGACTTTAAGAATAGATGTATAGCCTTCTTTAAGAAAACCGGCTGCTAAATAAACTGCAATTTCAACGATTTTGGACCCAGAATTCAGGTGAAATTAAAACTTTCGTTCAAACATCTCTCCAATAAATAATTTTTCAAAAGATCCTCATAAAGTAAAACGGCTTTAAATTAGTGCATATGGCCAGACTCAAGATTGCACAGAGTGAGTATTTAAATCTAAACAGTTCCTCACAGTTCAAATACCTAAACTCGCCAGGCACAGCGTTCACAGACTGTAACTTTTGAAGTTTTTCGAATTTCGTATTGAAACTTTGGGAAAATTTTTTACATATATAATTCTATCGTTAAAAAAAATCAATCTTTCGATCGTTGTAATTGTATATCTTTCCTTTAAAATGACCTTGCCGTCTTTTAGCACTGCTAAACACCGACCTAGTCTAGAAATCAATTACTTCGGCAAAACGAATATTCCAATGTCGAGAGATTTTTTTTTTAAATCGCTTTTCGTCAGATATTTCATCGTAGAATCGAAGAGGATGGATGTATTCTTAAAGATCGAGTTAACGGGAACACCGTGTAGATACATACATGTAGACGTATCTATGCGCATAGAGGAGAGCACGTATCAAGTTTCGAGCGTTTCTCAGGATCGATCGAAACGCTTTTCCCTCGCAAAAGGTCGAAGACGACGACGACGGTGCTTGTAGGCTAGAGAATATCGCGCTAGTCTCCACCGCTGTCAACCTACTCGTAAGACGCTCAGGAGCGTGGGACGCTCGAAGGGTAGGTACGAGTCTCTCGCAAGCAGCGAGACAATTTCGCGGATCGCGAATCCGTGTCTCTCTCCCTCCTCTCGTCTCTCACGATGATTCGAAATTTTCGTACGAGTGGGTAGGTACTCGATTTAGAAGATATTCCAAAGCGTTTCGTAGTACACCCATGCGTGGAAGAGAGATAGAGGGAGATCGTCCTCGTCTTCGCGCCGCGAATATGCAATATCCGCGTGCGTACACGAGATGCATATCTTCGGGCGAGAGAGCGGTACATGATCGAGAACGAAATCCCGCATAAGTATTGCGCGATACATATTTATGAGCCGATCGCGAATCATAAATGTCGCAACGACTTCTTGCATCCTTCTTTCATTGACCTCTCGAAAAGATACGCTTCGTTAACCCTTTGCCTCATAATATCGTGTGAAACTCGATATTATATCGAACACAATTCTTACAAGTTTATTTTTTTATTTATTTGCTTTTTAGTGTTCATCAGTCTCTGTTTGGACAAGCTTGTGATTTATTTTTTTTAACTTTTTAGTATTAATTTGATTGAGTGTCTAATTAAATCATAAGGCAAGGAGTTAACAACTGATTTACTCGTCTCCTTTAATCTTTGAGCTCGTCCGCGGGACATGTTTTTAAAAAACATGTTTTTTTATATTTTATAAAAAATATTTTTTTTGCTTACTCGGATTATAACGTGAAAAATTATGAGCCGGATAAAAGAGGAATGATCCAGACGCATCTTTGCTGGACCGGATACAGCATCCCTCTCTCACGTAGCCGTATTCGTTTTCTCGAAGCCACGACGTCGTGTACCCAGACACCGATCGATCCCTCCTCTATCGGTGTCTCTCGTATTTCGCACAATGCACGTCAAGTTTTATATATCGACGATATTACCGATTCGCGAAAAGTATCGCCGCGATGCACTTTGGATCCTAAATCTATGCATAGTATCTACACCATCTCTGTATGACGAATTAAGAAGAAAAGGGACGATCTACAACGCGAGTGCACGGAATGTGGTACGAGATATGGAAGATCGAGGCACATGTTCTAGTTTTTAATTTTTGTTATTTATATTTGAATTCATTATCAAATGAAAAATACATTTACTGTAATATACTTCGAACCTTCCTCTTTATATAGTAAAAGTTTAGATTTAAAGAAATAAATGCAAAATAAATTAGAAAAGGTTTAAGTGAGGAAGGCAAATGCAATTAACAGTAAATTATCAATCACTTTCTGAATCAGAATAACAATTCATGCATGTACAATTTTAAACATATCTGCTAATCTTTAACGATGTTAAACGTTCTTTTGCAGAATCTCAAATTTATTGTGATATTTCAATACGATTCGATTTTTTAATAAAATTTGGTACTATTTATCTATACCTAAGTAAGAAGAAAGAATCAGATTAGAAATAGTCAGGGCAAATAGAGGGTGTACTTCCGTATAGGTCGGACCCCCGATTTTTTTTAAACTACGTATACTTATGAATTTTGGTGCGCTGATTACGAATATGATAGTGAATATTGGCGCAAATTTGATTTTCATGGAGAAAACTATAAAAAACCATAAATAACCGTAAATAACGGCAATTTTGAAAAATACTTCAAATAAAAGTTATAGATCTCATCGAAATAGATATTTTATGTTGTATTGATTTTTGCCATAGGGACAATAGTTTATAAGAAAAATGATGTTAAATGTTCAAAACTTCATATAGCCCATATAATATTGAACAGAAACACGTGGATACAATTCAAAAGGACAGCACGAACATTTTTTTTTTAGTTTGGAAAAGGTAGCACTAATTTACGCAACCTAGACACAACCAAGGGTGGGGTTGGGTCTATGTCGCGAGCAAAAAGAGGTTTTTAAATTAAAGGTATTTTACAGGAAACGAATGAAAAGTAAAGGTAGTCCGGGTGGGTCTTATTTTTCCAGCGTAAGGGTGTTTTAAAATAAAAGGTATTGTACGGGAAACGAATGAAAATTGAAGGTGGTCCGGGTATCCGATTCTGTTCAATATTATATGGGTTATATGAAGTTTTGAACATTTAACATCATTTGTCTCATAAACTAGAGTCCCTATGGCAAAAATCAATAGAACATAAAATATGTATTTCGATGAGATCTATAACTTTTATTTGAAGTATTTTTCAAAATTGCCGTTATTTACGGTTATTTATGGTTTTTTATAGTTTTCTCCATGAAAATCAAATTTGCGCCAATATTCACTATCATATTCGTAATCAGCGCCCCAAAATTCATAAGTATACGTAGTTTCATAAAAAACGGGGGTCCGACTTATACGGAAGTTTATCCCAAATTGATACACTTATCAACTTACCCCACGACGAGTCATTGTATAAAACCATCTCCGTACAAAAAAGTAAAGCATATAAATAAAGTAACAGAACGTAGTTATCATACGATATACAGTTTCATATAGCGTTTCCATACGGTTTGAAAAGTCGACACAAATATTTAGTTCGTGCTCATACAAAACGTAAAAAAAAATGAATAACAAGTGCTAATATCATAAAGTACGGAAGGGTAATATGGCTACTTTGTTATAACTCCATAATCATAACAACAAATTAATAGATGGCGGTATATATGTAAACTACATGGTCAGAGAAGAAACTCGTCCAGACGGGGTCACTCTATCTTGTCCATGGACTTTATAAACAGTATAAATGTCACTCACAAGTGCGGTCGTGTAGCAGGTATTAAATTTTTTCGAAATAAATTTTTCTAATAAAGAAGATATTGTAAGCTAATTTGGTATTGGAATACAGGTAAGTGATAGCTATTTTAGTCTAGTTTGTGTGTAAATAGTGATTTTTACAGTTAAACAACCCGAGTCGGAATATTAACTTCGGTTTAACCCTCCAAAGCCTACTTTCCTTTGTTGTTTCTATATGCCGCTCGAATTAAGACTTGCTTTCACCCTACGAGATGCTGTGGTAGGTCGAGTAGGTTTAAATCGAAGTTTAACGAGTGATCTAAACTTTGGTTTGACCCTACAAAACCTACAATTGTAGGTTTGTACAAATACAGGTTTTAGATACTTATAAACCTACATTTGTAAGATTTGGAGGGTCTAAACGAAGTTTATAAGCTACGTTTTGACCCTCTATTTGTTAAAAGCGGACAAAACGGCCACTTGGATGTTAAAAATGTAGTTCATTCGCCATATATTCTCCCAATTCCATATGAGCTTCATTTTTAATCTCAAACTTCTAACAGAGCATTTTGGAGGATCAAATAGCAATTAAAATATCGACTCGGGAATATGCCCTGGTCTCCCCTATACCGAAATCCGAAAGAGGGAATCCGCTAAAATAAAATGTAAGAGTTCTCATTTTTGTATCTGCGAAAAATGTAAAAAAACATGGCGAAAAAAGGAAAAGCTGTGTCGCGCACTCGTATATTAATGATATTTCCTTGGTGAAGCTTGACACAAAGCGACCAAATCAAGAGCTCGCTACGAGACACCTATCTTTCGAGATTTAAATTCGAGATAAAAGCAAGAGCGGCACGTAGCGAGATTAAAAATGCGCACGCACGAGATTAACGATGGTACTTGAAGCGAGATTATCGTGAAAAGGTGTAGCTATATGCGTTCAATGAAGTGCCTCTCCAAAGACTTTGCACGGAAGAAAATCGCGCAAACGAAAAGTTTTCGAATAGCTGTGTAACGGTAAGAGTAACACCGAGTGTAGCGATGAATATTAAATTGTCCTCGTGTAGACGACGATCCCGAGCAGCTCGGCTGCTTGTCATTGCGGCGGACGACATCGGGAGCTCGAACTCCCTGGCTACATTTCCGCCCTGTCTCTATGAATAATTTGAATTTTTCTAGCGGCGTGGAAAACAACCACCTGTCAATTTAACGACCGATCGCGAACCCTTCCACTTTCCAAGAGTAGGTAGGAATGAACTTTGCGCGGTATGTAACCTCGCGACACTAGTCGATCGATCGAGACGCAAATTCGTGAAGAATTAAATAGGGAGGACGATTTAAGGAGGATCGGGTAAAATAGAATACATACACAAATAACATTAAAAATGTAAAGTGGGCCGTCGCTGTAGTTAATATAAACAATAAATCGTGCTTTTTCTTGCTACATAAAGATATTAAATCAATGATGCGTCGCATCTTTATTAATAACTTTTTATCAAATATCTATAATTTTAATTTCCATATTAGTTCTTTAGACTTTGTTAAACATTGTTGACTTCATAAATTACACATTCTCCTTCAAACAATTTTACTAAAATAACAATCTCTGTAAAAAACCTTGTACAAAGTACGCGACGGCCCGCTTTCTTCGTAAACGTTAAATATAATATAACATTTTGGTACGTCTATCAATCCAGGAACAATATTTAACATGTTTGTATAGATAATAAATAATTCTAATTTTTCGAAGGTTATCCATATACAATTTTTAGATAATTTTTGAAAATTGTTTATGTAGATACAGTAGGGATACAAAAATTTATTTTACTAATCTTTAATCTAAAATTTATATCAATCGGTGAATTTATGATAACATTTAATTTATTAAACATTTTAATGAATTTATTCAATTTTTATTGTTTCCTAGTTCATAAATAACCGTATAACAACCGTCTAATAACCTGAATCAAGTACATAATTCATTTTCCTGCGCTAGAGTTGCTCCACCCCATGCTTCCATTCATTCAATTAAAAAATACAAAAAGGTAGGCTTCGCATATTGCCAGGTTGTATTTTTTCATTTTTCGAAAAAAAGCGGGCCGTCGCGTACTTTGTACAAGGTTTTTTACAGAGATTGTTATTTTAGTAAAATTGTTTGAAGGAGAATGTGTAATTTATGAAGTCAACAATGTTTAACAAAGTCTAAAGAACTAATATGGAAATTAAAATTATAGATATTTGATAAAAAGTTATTAATAAAGATGCGACGCATCATTGATTTAATATCTTTATGTAGCAAGAAAAAGCACGATTTATTGTTTATATTAACTACAGCGACGGCCCACTTTACATTTTTAATGTTATTTGTGTATGATTTTACATAATTTTGTTATAATAAAAAATCCTTGTTTCAATTTAAAAATAAGAGCAATTATAAATTACAGCGACGGCCCACGTAACATTCCTATTGTTTTTTTATTTTTCGACATACGTAGACTATGATGTTATTATTTTCTATTGTCTCTCCAAGAAAAGTTCATACCTAAGCTCCATTTGACGATCTTTGGCGATTTTTTAGCTACTTTCATACTTAATAGTGTTCTTGAGTGCGTACTCACTAGAAAACTCTTAGGGATCCGAAATTGGATGCTTTTAGAGCAAAGAAATCCATACGATTCCAAATTAAAATTATACATTTCGAGGAAGATTGCCGGCGTTCCAGTCGTATACTACGACCTTTTTCGAGGGGACCAGGTTAACTAGAGGACATGTTATATTATATTACAATGTGTATAATCGATGTAATAGGTGTACAATGATGGAAAAATTTACCGAAAAAGTACATAACAGATATGGTATACATTCAGACTTGTTGCAATATTATTCATAAAAACGTCTACGAAGATATGATAGTTCGCTCTGAGAAACTCCCGGAACGTATCCATATGAACTCATCTATACATTTACACACAGCGAATTTTACTTATTACAAATTCGAATCTTCTAATGAAGTAAAAAATTAAAATTATCTGAAAAATGATTACATAAAGAATAGTTAGTTCATATCTTTATTAATATGTCGAATGGGATTAAAATTAGTAAGTACGGGTTTTTCTAACCTGCTTGATAACCACTACCCTGTATCTCCTGCGTGTGACGGACGTTATAACGAAAAATTAGCAACTTCTTGTTATCTAAAATCTTCGATAGAATTAACCACGTTCTCAATTAATGAGAAAGAAGTCTACTGCCTTCCTTAATTATCCCTTCTAACCACACATATCCTCTACGCTTCTATAGACAAAGAAGATTGCGATAGTACTGACGGGTACAATAAATAAATAAAATGTGATAGGTTAAGAATATCGACATGTCAAACATTCCAGCGCTAGCTAGATTCCCACCTGATATCGACGCTAACTCCACTGGCTTCACTAACGGCGAAATTAGGAAACTGGACAAAATTCTATAT
Organism: Ancistrocerus nigricornis; assembly: GCA_916049575.1. Lineage (NCBI taxonomy): Eukaryota > Metazoa > Arthropoda > Insecta > Hymenoptera > Vespidae > Ancistrocerus > Ancistrocerus nigricornis. Next base: position 22,068,177 of record OU696669.1, on the reverse strand, counting down.
ATATAGATATACTCGCAATGTTAACGAAAAAGGTCGGAAAAAAAAAGACTGATAAAATTGATATTTCATAAAATTTCAAAACACATAAATTAGATTATTAACTTATTGGAAGCCGCGATCCTAATAACTTATATATCAACGAAAGGAAAAAAGTTCCAGGATTATGATGAAACAAACCAAAATTATGTAGCACTTCGCGTCGATGAGATATTAGCATTTTAAGGTTTCCCCCTCCCTTCAAATTTACGATTTTGCTGTAAATATACCACCGGCGTTAGTCCGATTTTTTGCGACGGACAGCCTAACTGCCGTTAGTCTGTAATAAAGGAGATCGGAGAAACGACAGACGGATGATATTCGTTCGGGCGTGTCTGGAAAAGCGCTGGGGGAGTAAGGTAAACTTACGAAGGATGGGAAAAGGAGGAGGAGCTTTCTCGATAGGGAACTTTCCGTCCTTTTCATCGATGATTTCCATGTCGCCGCGGGCACGAGCGACGACGTTTCCAGCGCGGACTATGTCCGCTTGTCGACGAGACGGGATCGACCGATTGGAAAAATATTTATTCGACCGCGATGGAGGAAAATCTTGGCGGATATGCCTGGCCCTCTCTCTCTTTCTTCCCTGTCATTCTTTCTCTCCTTCTTGGTGACTCCACCACTTCGCATGCATAGACACCACCCTTTGAAAGGATCTACCTCTTTTCCACCTACTCTCCTCTTCATCTCCTCTCTCTCTTTCCAACTTCTTCGCAAGACGTACAGCCTTTTTCGAATTCACAAAAGGAACGTCGAAGGACGAAGACTGCCGTTTTTCGAGCATCGATCGTACTCGAAATCGTCGGGTAGCTTCGAGAGGGTAGGAAGGGTCGTGAAACGAGGCAAACGAGCTGCTTCGAAATGCCGGCTTCCCTAGCGAAAGTGGGCGAGGGTGGGAGGGGCCTTTCAAGAGGGATCGAACGAGACTCGAACGACTCGCGGTTTTCGCAAAATGGAACGGAATACGGAAGAATATAGAAAATTGACGGTTAGCTAGATATACAGAGTGCTTCTGCAGGCACCTCCTCCCTCTCCCCGCGCTACCTCCCTCTTCTCTGGAGTATTCTGAGGGGATGCCAAATGCATCGGGTACCTTCTATACGTATACATATAGCTATCGCGTGGTACCACTCGATGGAACGTATTATTCGTCCTCGGAAGAGGCGCGCCTCTTTACGAGGAATAAGCTCTCGCCTATCTCGCGTTTCTATTTAATGAAATATTCTCATCGGGGAGATACGCGTATAAACGCACGAAAACCGGAATCGTCGATATCGCAAGGTAAGAAGAAAGGAAGGAAGGAAGGGAGGACGGATTTTTCTTTCCATCACCAAGCTTCCACGATCTTCCAATTTCCTTTCATCTCGCCGGACGACTTTATGAATTAACGAAGGATTTAATCACGGTGAGTACCGTGGTCGAGAGGCGGTAGAGATAAAAAAGCAGGGAGAAATACGATTTTAAAGTAAGAAAGCCGGATCGTAGTTTTCAATGTACGGGAAAAAGAGAAAGAGAGTGGGAGAGGGGAGTAGAGACAGAAAAAGCAGCTAAGCCACCAAAGTTAGGAACGTTTTCGGTTCCACCGTTCTCGGATGCGAGCGTAATTTCGAAAAATATACGGCCTCGGTCACGACTTACGGGAGCTCCGCTCTATCTATCTCTCTCTTTCGAGTTTCGCTCCAGCTTCCTTTCGGTACTTCCGATACGAAGTTTCGTTCCACGTACGCGCTCTCTTCGGTGAGGGAGGAGAGCGGTCAGAGGAAGAGGCGAAATAAATTGGCGAGCTCGGCGGAGCTTCGGTCGATTTGATTTCGATCCTGGAATGGGCAGGGCACTCCAGTGCCTCGCGTTAATTACCGGCAGTTTCGGCGTTTCGCCGCTCTTTAAGTACTACCTAGGGAATTAAGTGGCCAAGCTATATAGCTAGACGTAGAGGGAAAGAGAGAGAGAGCGCGAGATAGAAAGCAGAAGATGCTCATACCTCCCAGTTGCTGACGATTTATAATCCTATCGCGGATAGATACTTGAGTTTACTCACCGTTGCGAGAACTCCTTGCTGCGTGGTCCACCGTCGACTAGTTCGACTCTGTAAACAGAGGAAAGGAGATTTAGTCGATTAAAGATGAGGATTTGAAATAATCGCGTACCAACTTTATTCTCGTCTACTCGCTTCCCGAACTCGGTCTTGCGAACGTGCTTTGTTTTAAGACGATTACTTCATCGGCAGTTTTGAACTCCCACGAAAAGTTGAAAAAAGGAACATGGAAAAGCAAGTTCGATAAAGAAATCCTCGTGAAAATAGTCGTCCTACGACGCTAGGGTCGGCCTTACCTGAAATCCGCTCAACGGAAATCTTTCTCCGTTGGAATATTTAGCGACCGAGTGAATTACGAGGAAAGGATCGAGCGGTGGTCGCTACGGTAGTGGTGGGGGAGGCAATGAAAATTGCAGAGAAAATCGCCTCTTAAGCGGATGAAAATTTAAAAGTTCCCGGAGTCACTTAAAAAACACTTTAATGGAGCACGGAAATGCTCGAAGGACACTTCAATAAATAAAAGAGCGAAGCGTTGCTATTTCTCGGCATGCGAGATTATGAAGATGCCACGAGTGGAAGTGGAGGAGGAGACAACGAATCGGTCTTTCTAACCTTCGCGATAATCTCGTCCTTCGTTCTTTCTTGGAACGAAATTATCATCTTCGATCGGTGAATTCGAAGGAATCGCCTTCGCGGTCCCGGTAATATATTTTCTTGGCATTATTCTTCTAAACGAAGAAGAGAAAGAACGATAAGTTCGTCCCTCTTGCGGATCGTGGATTCCAGCGATATAAATAGGTGGGATCTAATAAGAAACTAATTGCACCTGCTGAGAACGGGGCGCTCGAACAAAGCAAGAGGTATGGCGCCGGAAATACTACTTAAGCGAGAGTTCTCAGGTGAGGAGACAGCCGATGCACGCGAAATTCATTTCGCTCATTCATTATGGATTTTAATATCACTCGCGACGGAAGCCCATCATAAATTAAATCCTCTCGGGGACCGGACCGAGCCAGCGCGTACTTCGGAGGGCGTTATATCGATACTCGGCGTTGTTTACTATATACCGTGATGCAGAATAAAATTGCAAAATGGTCTGTCACGCTTGACAGATTTTTGCCAGTTACAGGAAGCGCGCGGTCGATGCTTCGTCTTGTATATTTAACGAGACAGACGCGCCCATTATTCGTCGTTTTTTTCACTCTGGGCTATCGTCGACAGAAAACTGTTGAAAACTTTTCGCGTTGTTTCCCGCGTCTTGTATACGCCAAATCGAAAAAAATAATTGTTAATCGACGAGTGCTTTCCTCATTTTTGAGATTCGTACCTTAAAAGGAAAAAACGGAACTCTTGTAAGATCACTCTGGTATCCGTCCGTCCGTCTGTCACAGAGGTTTTTTCAAAAATTTGGCTTAGTGCTAGATCTTGATGATGCGCACATATATCGTTAATCAACGATAAGAAAAAAAAATATTTAAAAGCAAAATGGCAGTTTAGTTTGGTCTCAAGAAAAACAAAGTTTGGATTAATTTATTGTGTGTGGTATCAGTTGAAAGAGCTATTTGTAAGGATTCTTAAAATATTTTTAGTATAATTTTAGGTTCAATGGCCTTGATGATATAGCACAAAATTTGCTAAAAATTGCACCCCCCCCCCTCCCCACATGTTCTTCCGGGTTTTTGAAACTACATTTTTTATTTTAACAGGTTTAGTAGATATTGATCCCTAGAACACTGGAAAATTGCCCGAATTTTCCACAATGTAATAATTTCTTGAAAAAAAACCTTTTTTTTATGTGGGACAAGAAATTCATTTTCTGTTACCGCAAGCAAATCGGAATAAAATTGAAATAGCAATGAAATAAAATCTTTACTTGGCCTGTTTACTGCTCTTTGTTTTATTGGTACGGAACCTTAATTGTGCGAGCCCGACTCGCTATTGGTCGGTTTTTAACTTATACTATAGCTTCACTTGTAACCAACTATGTAAGCAAATTTTTTAAGTCGATTTTAACCTACTTCTGATTGTCGTATCGATTTGAAACTTTGCAAATAGTATTTAGAATAACGATACAATAATTTGGTACTATCGAGCTGATCTGATGATGGAGCCAGGAAGTGGATAGTGTTTCGTAATGGATGGCGTGTTTTTTAGTTTGGTAAACTATATTTTTGAATAAGCACCACTCATGAGTATTCGATAGACCGTGCGCGAAATAAAGCGACGCATGAAGGCCATCAGGGTTCTCCGTGAGATAAAGAGTTTTTCATATCTCATCTAATTGCTGGTACGAACCTATTTAATTACCAGATAAAGTTAGTGTGATATCTCGTAGGCACTCGACACTTATTATATCGCGATGCGAGAGTTCCGACGTTTAAGGGAAATTCATCGAGCGAAGGGAATGCCGTAAACCCTACGGATCAAAGGGCGCTTCTCGAAAGACGGTAAAGAGGACGTGACGCGCGCGCGTGGTAACGTTAAAAAGGATCGGCAGAATGCTCTCTCGCTCTCTCTCTCGTTGGTGCGGTTGGTGGCTAGGCAACAGAAAATAACCGGAAATTCGTAGGTAGAGCCGAGCGTTCGCTCGGTTTTGCCGTCTACTCTTGGTCGCTTCACCGGTTATAACACCGGCTGGTAAAGGCACGTAAACTCCACGTGTTCACGCACTGTGACGTTCGCACACTCCACGCTGTATATCCCACGAGAGTACAGACGGAAAGAGGGGTTGGCGAAAGGATGGGAGGGGGAGGAAGAGAGATTAAGAGGTGGCACCATCCAGTTTTCCCGTCGTTTTCTTCGCGATACCGCTCTCGCTCCTCTAGAGGCTCTATGTATTTTGCCTCCCCCTTTAATTACACGCGTTACTTACGCTCGTTAATTAGCCCCGCGGACGGGAATTAGAAAAACGGAAAAGGTGGATGCGAGACATTGTAAGTGGGTACTTGCGCGTCGAGCGCCAACCTTCTCTCTTCAACAAATTTTCCTTCTCTCTCCCTCTCTCTCCTTCTCTTTTTTCTTCGTTTTTTTCTTCTTTTCTTTTGACTCGGGGCCGGAATATTTCGCTGACCCAGTTTCCCGAGACTAATTGGCGAGCCAATCCCGCTGATTCGATGCTTTAAACGTTTTTCTTTCTCTTTCCTTTCTTTTGCCAACCTAGAGCTTCGGGAAATTATTAATACTGCCGACGCGCCAGTCAATTTTCTTTCAGAACGATGCGTCGGCGAAAGAAAATCTAGTTTTTCTAGCGAAGAGCGCTTCCACCTTCCTGCCAATGTCAAATAGAAAATGAACTCTAGTTCTCTTCTCGCGAAGCTATAATATCCTTCCGAAGATAAGCCGAACTAACGATTAACAGTAGGTATCGTTCGAAATCAGCGTAAAATTGATTTGCTATGCTTATCACCTTTATCGTTACCCGTTCTTCTTCCTATTTTTTACCGTAGAGATATCTGCGGACGTTGGCTGATTAACGTTAAAGTACTGACGTGGGTGTCTCACAGACGGCGGGTGAACAAATTTGAATTTCATTTTGTCGGGTTTTTGTTGATTCGATACAAAAATGTTGTTTTTTTTTATGTTTTCTTAGTACATAATTAACAGTTGGAACATATTTTAAATAACTAATGTTCTTATTAGTACATCATAAATGACCTTGCTAAACCACGAATGGTTAGGAACGCGCACTCGTGTTGCAAAAACTTGTCCACCTTTCGCACACGACACGAAGTGACGTACGATTAACGAGTTTCACGTTTCGCCGATAGACTGACGAGATCGAAGTCCTCCAGAGTTTAATTTCCGTTTTGGGGCGCTTTTGTGCGTGGAACGCGGCGCGAGTATCGTGCAATCGAGACGAAGATTCTACCGGCACCGAGTTCAACTTCTTCTTTTCCGCTTTTCTCAAACACTTGGACGTTTCAATGGCGCGTCGTGGAAGAAAAAGGTGCTCCCAGACATTGATCGTGAAATTATGAAGTATAATATACCAAAGACGGTATTTTCGAATCGCCCTCCATTCCTGTTTCTCCTCCTCCTTCGACCCTTTCTCACTTTGCTTTTTTCTCAATCTCGAGCAACTGACATTTCAATGTGGGGAATCTGCGGAGGAAGCGGATGACGGGACGCCGAAGAAGAACGAAGAAAAAAGATCCTTCCCCCTGAGCGTGAATGCCCGTCGTAGAATTCGAGCTTGGTGACTTTTATACGTAGACATTCCTAGTTCCGAGCAAGTTTGTGTTGGTACGACATGAAAAGAACGGAGAGGCGGACTAAGAGAAACGCTTCCCTCTATTTACATGGAATTCTTCCTTCTTTCTTTCTCACCCTATATCACTCTCGCCACACTTTTCCAAGCTAGCGTCTGTCTCAATTACCGATTTTCCATCGTCGATCGCTTTCTTCCATCGTAAGAACGTCCTTTTTCCGATATTGTATGATCGTATCGAATGTACCGAAGAGGGCCGAACGATAAATTCGAGGAGCGTGACCCCGGGACCGTTTCAAAAATTATCCCACCGCTTTTCCTCCTTTAACCGGACTAACACCGCAGAACGACGAAGCTAAATTTTACATAAAGGGGCTTAAAAAAGGGGAAAAATAACAAACAAAATCTAGACAACTGCGTTCCGCCGTTCTCTATTTTATCACGGGAGCTTCGTTGCGTGTGACCTAGTTTTTCATTATCACGGAAAAGCGTCAGAAAAGGAGAGAAAGGTGAAGAGGGATCGTAATAAACACAAAGCAAAAGACGACGGTCGCGCGAGCGCGGTCCTTCTAATCTCGAAAGAATTTTCCTTTGTAATTCCATCGCGACTCCACTCGACGAGTTCTAAACGGAAAGGACGAAAGGCCCTGTATGTATACCCCCCGCGCTTCCATCAAAGAAAGGAAAATCCTTTCGTAGAGTGGTGCGCTACACCCGAGCTACTGCTTGGTCTTTTGCCTGGAAACTTTTCTCCGATTCAAATTCGATTATTCCGCACGTTATTCCGTGAAATATGTTGCTCTTTACTTACGAAGCGACGACAATTTCCACGATTTTTCCATTTTACCCAGCTTTCTTTCGGGTCGAGTAACCGAACAAACGATGGATTCGTAATTCGTCCTGGCAAAAAGCCGGATCGATGAACCATCGCTCGACGCAAAGTGTTAATAGAAAATGACGCAGGGATTACGAATCCGTGCAATGTGCGGTAAATTTCGAAACGATCTCGCTCTCGATTATCGCTGTACGAAGGACGCTAACGAGCCCGCTTGTACGCTAATAATTCGCACACTCGTGTCGATAAATTCACCCGATAAAGAGGCTGTATAGTAGAGAGATAGATAGAGAAGGAGAAAGAGAACAGGAGGAGGGTAGAAAGGCAGGAAAGTTCACTATGAAATTTCTAAAGGAAAGAAGCGCCGAGATTTCGCCGTACATCACTGACGTCTCGGGCTTGGAAAAAAGTTTACCACCCATCGCTAAGGAAATATATAGCACCCCACGGTGCCGCTCGCTCTTTCATACGTTCGCTCGCTTCCTCGCTAAGGGAGTCCTGTGGCGTTCGCGAATGCCCCGAACCACTATCTCGCGATGCATATAACTACTCGTTATATCGTGCGAGTGACTGTGATAAAATATAGGAACCCGCGTTATAATATCACCGGGGACCGTGAAGCGTTTACGAGTACCGCCCGAATCTGCCCTTTTCCGCGAGATCGCGAAATCGCGAGAAGAAACGAGCATAAGCGTATCAACTCGTGTATATGTAAATGTACGTGGAAATAGCGTGCGGTGGATCTACGAAATACTTCGAGTTTACGACGAGTACCACTCGAAGAGATTCCGCCAAAACTTTCTTCCGTAACGATCCACCCGAATAACTGCCTACGTCGATCGCATTTTGGTACTTTTCCCTTTTTAAGCGCGGTAAACATGCTTCGTCCATCTCAAGAACTTGGTTAAAATATCGCATTAACTATCATACGATGACCCGCTATCAGCGATCTCGTGGAACCAATTTGTCGTAGAAAATACGCACGCTCTTTTATGCAAACTCGATATAGAGGTGATACGCCTGTCGCAACAAAATTTCTCGACGCTCTTCCAGAGCGGCATACACGAGATCGGCTCATCGATAGGCCGTACGAACGAATTGCCCAATGAACGTTCCGAATGTCGAGAGAGGACTCCAGGTAAAGAGAGGGAGTAGAGAACGAGGAGGAGGGGATGGAATTGGAGTGGATTTATCGTCGGAGATCTCAACGCGAAATCACCGACATTTATATCCTGGTCCAAGCACACCACCGTTCGGTCCTTTCTCGAGGGGGTGTCTTCTGGAATAACGAGACAATTATTAATCCCCGTGTGCGATAAACGTAATAATTGAAGAGCCGCCGAGCAGCCCGGACGACATTAATTGTTATTGCCGATGCCATTAGTTGCCGGCGAACAGAATTCGACGCTATTAACCGAACGTACGACGAATAAGCACGCGTATTATACTATAGGAATACCTATATACGATTGTACGTGTACACACGTACGATAAATGCAAGTAATGCACTTGCGCCCGCACGAATACACGCTTTCCGCGTAACGCATAAGCCATGATTTGTGCACGAATCGTTTATCCTCTCCCCCCATTTCCACTACCACCGCTACCACCGATCTTTGTTCGGTTTCCCGTAATACATTTGCTTATTAATTCTCGATCTCCGTTATTTCGCCGACCTCGTTGCGTTTTCTGAGCCATAATACTGGATAAATTCATTATGACAGGTAATTAGCCTCTGCTCACACCCTCGCCTCCTTTCCTGCTTCTACCTCTAGTCGACTCTTCCGCCGACGTTAAACGTCACTGTTTTTATCACAACTCTGATATATATTCAGCTTTTTCGACGCAAAAGAACGTAACTAATTTATTCGACGTACCTTCCGTTCGAAATTATCACCCCGCTCGATATAATCCCACGGTACGTAGTGTATCGGAACGCGATAATGCTTATTAATCTCCTGCCGTATGGGCTGCCCCTTCTTTTGCCATTTTTCTCGAAAAATACGCTCGCCAAAGTATGTAAATGCGGAAAACACGCACGTTCGTTCGTTCGTCACGATATACCGTCATGCATTATACTTAATCCTGGTAACGAAACATATAGATATACGAGTTCTACAATCATCATGGATACCACCTTTTATTAGCTATGGACGAACGCATTAATACGTTATTCCATTGATCGAGGCTGAATGATCCATGGAATTAAAGATAATTTTTGCAAACGCTCACGATTGATCCATAGAATTATAGATATGTACATTTCGCTAAATAATTGAAACGGAATCCCGTGCTTTACGAGATCGTTCGCCGAGCTGATGCAACGTTTGAGCAGAAAGGAAACATCGGGAATGGGAGAGGCATCGAAAGAACGTATCGATCGCGAGAGATCAAGCTGCCGATCGGTGGTGGATCGACGATAAACGCGCGGCATCGTGATTACGGCTCCGCGTCGCGCACTTTAGCAAATGGTACTCCGTCGTTCGTTATTGTGCTCTTACCGTAGACGCGATTCTTCCTAACCCTCTCTCTCTCTCTAAATCAGCACCCCACCCCAAGCCGTTCCGCAATCAGTTATTGTACGTTTAAAGATCGGTGCATGGATGCGCGTCGTGTCCCCGTGTCAGCAGCGTAATTGCACGTGCGATGCAAGAGCGCACGTACACTCGCTTACCGGTAGTCGTTGCACTAATTATGAGAACGGCTTGGACGAGTAAGACAAAGGCGAACGACGACGGGGGAAAAAAGGACGAAGCGGAAAGATCCTCGGGATATATGCTCGTCTAGCTTTGACTACGAGAGTGTCTACGTGTATTTGCGCGCGTTGCGTACACGAGAAGGACGTGCGCACAATGTGCAACACGCGATTCCCACTGGTACCTACATCGCGTGCCATTGTGAATTCTCACAGTCGTCGAGAGTGCATTCACTTGGTGGCTCAAGAAGTCGTCGACCGTAATATCTCGTGCTACGAGGAATATCCTCCCTTCGATAGTTCCAATCATCCCAGGGCCACCATTGTTCCTCGTGCGTGCCGCTTCCTTCGACGACGATATTAACGATCTTGATCAAAGCTAAAGGGATTCGAATGCTTTACGCGAGAACCCGACAACCTCCTTGGTATACCGACGCTCGTAACTTCCAAGGTGTTATAACTTTGAGGGAGGTTTTGAGGTTAGGAAGAGCATCAGCGATAAAACGCGTTTGTCGGATCTCGATCAAAGCGATCCTCCTTTATCGAGGAATTAATGTTAAAACTTGGTACGACGTAAGAACGAGACGAAGATACATCGTAGGCTTTTTGCTAAATATTCCAGCGCGTTTAGCTACGAAAAATATATACCTCGTATAGTAAACATTCTAAAGCCTCCATCTACGATCATAGCGAAAGCTTTTACGGCCTATACTCTGCTCTGGTAATGGTGCCATTTGTATGTAGAAGCCGACATTCTCGCTCTCGGAGCATCTACCACCGCAGGACCAAAGGAATATGTGCACCTGCTGAAGCGAATCTTGAAAACTAGAGAGAGAGGAAGACCCCTCGAGATATCGACTTTTTCCGTCTCGATATACGATCGACTCTGAATCCCTGGACACAATTGTACGAAGGATAACGACTTCCGTAAAGCGTGAAGAACTTCGAGAACGAGTCAACTCTTTTACTCTAGAAACTATGGTCTCTATTGTAAAAATGAAAAAAAAAAGAAAAGGAAATATCGATAAATAAAATATCGTTAAAATACTTTACTATATCGATCATTGTCTGAGCGTAACGTTTTAATATGTTTCATTGCATCGCGATGGAGAGAATCGATCGAAGGAAGCATAAATTAGTCGAATGGTTAGATTGGACGGATTTGCGAATCTCGAAGGAGAAACGTCGGTTGATCCTCCGCAGGCACAGAGAGGTATAGCAACGGCAGGTCCCTCGATGCATTAACTGCAGCTGTCGTAACGTTTCTGGACAGGACGGACCAAAGCCGTGTCGCTACATTATGCATATGTGGGTCGCGCGCTATGGATAGCGTCGATTTCATTGGCCACGATAATGCTAAATTCGAGCCGAGCTCCACGCCAATAACACGACAGGATCGCAAAATTGCCGGATGGATGGCAAAACCACGTCTTGCAAGGCATTTAGAATCGTCGATAATCGAGAACAAAATGTCTAATCGCCCGTAGGGTTGCCCAATCAACATCGATCGTACGGCTTCCCGACGTTCGGCTTTGCCTTACAGGCGATTATGATGCATCGCGATCGTGAAAATCCTTGCGTCAATATAATCGATCAACGATGAAGATAACGTTAAAGATGATAGAGAGATAGTTATCCCTCTAGTGGACACATCTTTTTTTTTACAGTTTCCACGTACGTCGGTATCTCATACCGCTACATAAGAAAAATGGGTTTATTTCAACTTATTGTCATTTTTCATTATTCGAATAAATGTTTCATTCTTCAAAGGCTTAGAAAGAGAAGACCAAAATCGAATACGACAAATAAACTTTTATCAAATTTAAATATAATATAAACATCAACGTTGTTTTTTTGGTATTTCTAAAAATTAAAAACAATGATGGTATTAAAAACGACTGAAAATAAAATACCGTAGTAAATAGGTAATTGTATCTTTCGATTAAAACATTTCTGAAACCTAGAATAAAGGAAAATAATAGGAAGGATATCCAAACTTTTTAAAAATAAAAAATAGGTAGATATAAAGCATTGCGAACGATTTAACAAAAAATAAGTCATCAATTTTGGAAAGGCACACAATTATTGCACAATTTGCTAGTGTGATCTAACGATGGACTTCTGACATTCCAGGCACAAGTAGAAAGTTTTCCTTTTTAGCGTATAAGGGTAAAATCGACAAGTTTCCTAATTTCCATAAGGTTCCTTTTTTTTCTTCTCCGTATGCATGTGGACCTTCTTTACGTTCAACTATTCGGTATGACATACCGGTACCTAAATTGTACGGTTCTAGGCACATCGGTATAACATATCTTCATAGTTGTAGAAAAACTAAGCTAACGACTGAATATGTCAGAGAATGGCAGTACCAGGGACGTTCGATTACGCTTCCAGTGATCAATATTGATACCATGCCGGTATTGAATACCGATGTACTAACTAGAGGGTTACGGCCAAATTATATCGTAATGATACGCTAAAAATCTAATAATAAAATGTAAATATTATAAAACAGGATCGTTGCTGATCCTAGATGCCGTCGAGCAGAATTTGCGAGCGCTCGGACGATCGGGCAAAACACCGTGTAAACAACGGCGGCGTCTCAAGTTCGACTACTCGCTTATCGAGGAAACACGATCCTTTGTTTACGTCCGCGCGCCTACCCTCGACATAACGAACGCGCTTCAATAGTAAACAAACGATATTAATACATTCCGCTCGCGTCTAATAATTACGACAGATTATTCAAATGGTGTTTACAATAGATTAAATAAAATTTTCTTATACTCGGTACCTCCTCCGTTCGCACGGTAACGATCCGTCTTGGCTAACACAAACGATGTCTTTCAACATTTCTAATTACCAACGTGGTAAGACTTCATCAAGCATCCTAATGACGCCTCATTAGCCAATCGGAAGCGTATCTCCGGCTACCAAGAAACACGGTTGCCTTCCGGCTAATTCGACGAATGTAGCTCAGGTCAAATTACCTCATCAGTGACGTTTCCGATGGGAACGAACAGCCATCAGCGTCATTGCATACGTATGTCGATACGGTGACGGTAACTGTTGCAAATATCATTTAACGTGGACCGTACCGTACGAATCATTACCATGTAACGTTTATCGTGCTGTAATAATTATTATGCGACGGATATATCGTTTCACGAGTATCATAAAATTTTGATTTTTAAGGAACGTCATCTGGCGAAACTCGCTTCAACGACGATGAATTTTGCGAGTGTTCCGGACCAAGGCGATATTTGGCGGCCTTCGTCGAAGAGAGATAGATAATGGATCTATCGGAACACTCGTGCGACTATCCCTAGACTTTCGTCCTGGTGGATGGGGTAAAGTTACTAACTAAACGAGTTTCTCGCTAACAAACCCACTGGCACGAAACGATGTCGCTGACAGTCGGTGCGGAAAAGGGGTGGAGAGAGAATCGAGGGGTGGCGGTAGGGATTGAAACGGGCCGTATCGTGCGAGAGACCGCGTTAATATCGTTCGAAAGTTCACGCTAGGCGATACGGCACAGATGAAAAAGGAAACAACCAAAAAGATGATCAAAATAACTGTTGAGTAGGTTGGTATATAACAAAGCGAAAGAACGCATTCTACTAAAAAAACAAATGGTCATCGTTTAAGGATGGTCTACTTAAGCCGGAAAATATCGATAGTTTTTAAGAACGAGCTTTCTCGCGAAAGAAGCTCAAGAGTTTTCCTTTGAATTAGTTATCATCCATTACCTATCATTTATCATAGTGGAATTATGTTACTTATAGGAGGATTAAATTCTTGCGATGAGAGCAGTCCAACTGGCATGAAAAATGCATCGCCCTTTCTGCGTCTGCCATGCGGAGTTCTCGGAGATAAATTTGCATGCGGTAAGGCGTACGCGCTTCCACGATCTTATCTCGCTAAAATTCTAATGAATAACTTCGAAGCGAGTCGAAGGCAATGTAAATTGTTCTTTCGTAAGATCGATCCGACTCTCCGGGAATCATAGCGACATGCCACTCGTTGAACGCTACGACGAGTAACGGCGCTCGAGAACCCGAGATCTTACACCGTTATTATTATTATGCTATGAAAATGAAGCGCATATTCAGCTGCGTGACTAGTGCGGCGCTCCTTCACGTTCCGCAATATCGCGAAAAAATAACACTGGCTAACGAACCTTCCCGCATGCTTAACATCACTTCGTTTACGATGTTTGACTTACAAAGTGAATTCCTAAGCGAACCTCGAATATGGTACTTTTCATTTACATCTTTCTCTTCCCCAAGAATAATAGAAAAAGAAGCTGCATCTCGAAAGGGTCAGAGTTTGATTTTCCTCGCGCCAACTCGATTATGGAAAGGAAAAATTCTCAAAAGGATCGGGTCACGACTTTGCTGGCTAGAAGACGATCGACTTTTCGCGCTTTCCTAACCATAGCAATACCCTGTGGGATAGAACGACAGAGAGATCGGCTGGTTGCATTAATGTTATCGAGATTCCCGTATGAGGGTGGAAGGAGAGTGCGCAAATATCGCGGGAACGTCGTGAGTGGATATTGGAGGAGCGAGCTTACGGTGGTAAAATAGAGAGTAGGGGCAGATAGAAGCGAGGTTAGCGATAGGAGGTGGAAATCGTGACGGGGAGAGACGAAGATGGTTAGTCGCTTTTCTCGTATTCTCGAAAGGATAGGCACTTTACGTGCGCAAAGCAAGAGAGAAAGAGGTGGATGGAGAGGGGGAGGGAGAGAGAGGAACAAGCAAGGAGAAGAAGAAGAAGAAGACGAGAGGAATCGAGCACTCGACAACTTGTGGATCGTTTCATTATCTTGGAGTGGTACTCGCGCGCAACTTCTAAAGTTTGCCGCGCGGAGTCGGGCCATCCGGCAGAGCAGAATAATCATATTACCGAGAGCCACCCTTTGGCAGCCACCCTCTTGACACGAACCCTAGCCTAGGCAGCACCGCGAAATTCCTTCCCGCCATCTCGATTATCATCGGCGTAAATACCTGCTTGTTTAAATGCCACACGCATCCACGATACTCGCGAGAATGCCTGCGATAACGTCCGATTATTAATCGCGATCCTTTCAGCGCATACCGCCGTCGTATTTGTACCTACCTAGGGATGGCAACGATATATCGATATTTTTAATACCTACATCAATATATTTATCAAATATATCAAAATTTTTCTGTCGATTTATCGAAACAGCAAATTGAACAAGTCAATAAGAACATGATAAATGTGTTGTGGGGATTATGGCCCCGGCATTATGGAAAATTTTTCACAAAAATATCCAGTAAGATTGCAGAATTTAGTATTTGTTTCAAAAGAATAAAGACATGCAAAAATACTTCGAATCAACGCAACCATCTTAAACAAAAACATAAAGAAATATTTAAACAACATTTTGATGTCTCAACTTCAAACTGGGATCTTAGCAGCAGTAATAGTCCTTGCACCAAGAAGTATTTAAGCGTTCTGGCTACCTCTGTGCTAAGTGAGCGCTTGTTTTCAAAGTCTAGAACAACGTCAACAAAAAACAGGAATCGTTTAACTGGTAAAAGAATTTAAAAACTCTCATTTTTAGGTTCGTTGTTCGAGAAATTGTTGGTTTGGTGAAAATGTTTTGTAAAATAATTTTTGTAATAAAATAGTAATGGCGTATTTTTGTAAAAGGTTCTTTAAATTAAAAAATTAATAATATATTTTTGTAATATACCTACTATTTTCCATTATTTTTAATGCAATGTAATAATTGCTACTTTCGGGTAATGTTTTTATAATTAGCAAAATTTAAATATCGTTCGATACGATATATCGATATATTAATTCATTTCGCCATCCCTATTTGTACCATAAGATGTGGACAGAACGATGGGATGCTCGTCACGGGAATAAAATTCGAATGCTTAAAATACTTAGAACCGCTATAAATTTTGAAGATTTACGATTCAAGTTTCAAAGTTTAAGTTCGCGAAGGTACGCGTGTTTTCTTTCGATTCAGGTAATTCCGTTAACGTACCTACTCTCAAGCTGTGGGAGAAATCGAAAAAGTCGATAAAACGATACTCGGTTTTTCTCCCCGTCTCACCGAGTCGTAGTTACTTTTATAGCATAATCACTCGAATGAGCACTCCGTCTCTTTCTCTCGGTAAGTTTTGTGCGCGAAGAGCAAAGGCAAATTTGTTGTGCACTCGAAGAACGGCTATGATGTAATATAGTAATGGATGCAGTGATGTTGACTTTGCAAGTATCTGGGTCTTCGAAGAGAAACTCTGAAATCTTGGGAATATAAGATAAACACTCGCTTTTTTAGCTAAAGGAATTCTGATTCGGGAGTCCGATATTACATATTTAATGTACGACCGAACTTCCCTTGGTTCTTCTTCCCGTTATCGAAACGATATCGAATATTCGAGCGATTTATCGGAAAGAAAAGTTTCATTT